>OX638303.1:26072154-28862129 GCA_951812265.1 Taphrorychus bicolor | reverse complement strand
TGAAAATATAAATTTGGAGTGTTTTGAGAAATTCAGCTTAGGATTATGGCTTATTTATTTATTACTATATATTATACTTATATATATTAAGCTTATTTAGGACAGCTATGGCCAAAAGAGGCCAAAAATGACTCAAATTCATATTTGTAGGTTGTGGGAAAATTCAGATTAGGATTAAGGCCAACATTGGTTAAAAATTACGCAAAGTCTCCGAAAATGCAGATTTGATGTTTTTGAGAAAGTCAGATTAGGATTAGGGCCGAAATCGCTGAAGAATGACTCAAAGTGTGTGAAAATATAAGTTTGGAATATTTTGAGAAATCCAGCTTAGGATTATGGCCAAAAGAGGCCAAAAATTACTTAAATGCATATTTGAAGGTTGTGGAAAAATTCAGGTTAGGATTAAGGCCAAAGTGGTTTCAAAATTACACAAAGCCACCGAAGATGCAGATTTGGTGTTTTTTGAGAAAAATCAGATTACGATTACAGCCAAAATAGCTGAAGAAGGACTCAAAGCTAGTGAAAATACAAATTTGGAGAAATTCAGTATAGGATTATGACCAAAATCGCTGAGGAATGACTCAAAGCGTGCGAAATTACAAATTTGGAGTGTTTGGAGATATTCAGGTTAGAATTATGGCCAAAGGAGTTTAAAAATTCAGAAAACCTCCGAAAATGCAAATTTGTTTTTTTTTTGTTTTTTTTTCTTTTGAGAACATTAGATTAGGATTAAGTTCAACCTCCCTGAAAAATGACCCAAAGAGTGTGAAAATAAAAATTTGGAGTTTTTGAGTAATTCAGGTGACGATTATGTCCACAAATTACTCAAAGCGTTTATAAAAGCATATTTGAAGGTTGTGGAAAAATTCAGTTTAGGATTAAGGCCAAAGTGGTTTAAAAATTACACTATTC
Source organism: Taphrorychus bicolor (assembly GCA_951812265.1). NCBI lineage: Eukaryota > Metazoa > Arthropoda > Insecta > Coleoptera > Curculionidae > Taphrorychus > Taphrorychus bicolor. Next base: position 28,861,217 of record OX638303.1, on the reverse strand, counting down.
CTCCGAAAATGCAAATTTGGTGTTTTTTGAAAAAAATCATATTAGGATTAAGCAAAAATTGCTGAAGAACGACTCGAAGCCTGTAAAAATATAAATTTGGAGTGTTTTGAGAAATTCAGCTTAGGATTATGGCCAAAAATTACTCAAATGCATATTTCAAGGTTGCGGAAAAATTCAGGTTAGGATTAAGGCTAAAATGGTTTAAAAATTACACAAAGCCTCCGAAAATGCAAATTGGTGTTTTTTGAGACAATCAGGTTAGGATTAGGGCCAAAATCGCTGAAGAATGACTCAAAGCGTTTGAAAATACAAATTTGGAGTGTTTTGACACATGCAGCTTAGGATTATGGCCAAAAGAGGCCAAAAATTACTTAAATGCATATTTGAAGAAAGAAATTGCAGATTTGGTGTTTGTTGAGAAAATCAGGTTAGGTTTAGAGCCAAAATCGCTGAAGAATGACCCAAAGCGTGTGAAAATATAAATTTGGAGTGTTTTGAGAAATTCAGCTTAGGATTCTGGCCAAAAGAGGACCAAAAATTACTCACATGTATATTTGAATGTTGTGGAAAAATTCAGGTTAGGATTAAGGCCAAAGTGGTTTAAAAATTACACAAAGCCTCCGAAAATGCAGATTTGGTGTTTTTCGGGAAAATCGGGTTAGGATTAGGACAAAATCGCTGAAGAATGACTCAAAGCATGTGAAAATACAAATTTGCAGTGTTTTGAAAAATCCAGCTTAGGATTATGGCCAAAAGAGGCCAAAAATTACTTAATTGCATATTTGAAGGTTGTGGAAAAATTCAGGTTAGGATTAAGGCCAAAGTTGTTTAAAAATTTCACAACGCCTCCGTAAATGCATATTTGGTGTTTGTTGAGAAAATCAGGTTAGGTTTAGGGCTAAAATCGCTGAAGAATGACCCAAAGCGTGTGAAAATATAAATTTGGAGTGTTTTGAGAAATTCAGGTTGGGATTATGGCCAAAAGAGGACCAAAAATTACTCACCTATATATTTGAAGGTTGTGGAAAAATTCAGGTTAGGATTAAGGCCAAAGTGGTTTAAAAATTACACAAAGCCTCCGAAAATGCAGAATTAGTGTTTTTTGAGAAAATCAGGTTAGGATTAGGGCCAAGAGAGGCCAAAAATGACTGAAAAGCATATTTGAAGTTTGTGGAAAAATTCATATTAGGATTAAGGCCAAAGTGGTTTAAAAATTTCACAAAGCCTCCCAAAATGCAGATTTGGTGTTTTTTGAAATAAATTAGATTAGGATTAGAGCCTAAATAGCTGAAGAATTACTCAAAGCGTGTGAAAATACAAATTTAAACAGTATTGAGAAATTCAGCTTAGGATTATGGCCAAAAGAGGCCAAAAATTACTCAAATGTATATTCAAAGATTGTGGAAAAATTCAGATTAGGATTAAGGCCAAAGTGGCTTAAAAATTACACAGAAAATACGAAAAAGCAAATTGGTGTTTTTTGAAAAAAAAAAACAGATTAGGATTAGAGCCAAAATAGCTGAAGAATAACTCAATGTGAGTGAAAATACAAATTTCGAGTGTTTTGAGAAATTCAGCTTAGGATTACGAGCAAAAGAGGCAAAAAATTACTCAAATGCATATTTGAAGGTTGTGCAAAAATTCAGGTTCGGATTAAGGCCAAAGTTGTTTAAAAATTTCACAAAGCCTCCGAAAGTGCAGATTTGGTGTTTATTGAGAAAATCAGGTTAGGATTAGATCCAAAATCGCTGAAGAATGACTCAAAGCGTGTGAAAATATAAATTTGGAGCGTTTTGAGAAATTCAGCTTAGGATTATGGCCAAAAGAGGACCAAAAATTACTCACCTGTATATTTGAAGGTTGTGGAAAAATTCAGGTTAGGATTAAGGCCAAAGTGGTTTAAAAATTACACAAAGCCTCCGAAAATGCAGAATTGGTGTTTTTTGAGAAAATCAGGTTAGGATTAGGGCCAAAATCGCTGAAGAATGACTGAAAGCGTGTGAAGAGAGCTTAGGATTATGGCCAAGAGAGGCCAAAAATGACTGAAAAGCATATTTGAAGTTTGTGGAAAAATTCATATTAGGATTAAGGCCAAAGTGGTTTAAAAATTTCACAAAGCCTCCCAAAATGCAGATTTGGTGTTTTTTGAAACAAATGAGATTAGGATTAGAGCCTAAATAGCTGAAGAATTACTCAAAGCGTGTGAAAATACAAATTTAAACAGTATTGAGAAATTCAGCTTAGGATTATGGCCAAAAGAGGCCAAAAATTACTCAAATGTATATTCAAAGATTGTGGAAAAATTCAGATTAGGATTAAGGCCAAAGTGGCTTAAAAATTACACAGAAAATACGAAAAGGCAAATTGATGTTTTTTGAAAAAAAAAAAACAGATTAGGATTAGAGCCAAAATAGCTGAAGAATAACTCAATGTGAGTGAAAATACAAATTTCGAGTGTTTTGAGAAATTCAGCTTAGGATTACGAGCAAAAGAGGCAAAAAATTACTCAAATGCATATTTGAAGGTTGTGCAAAAATTCAGGTTCGGATTAAGGCCAAAGTTGTTTAAAAATTTCACAAAGCCTCCGAAAATGCAGATTTGGTGTTTATTGAGAAAATCAGGTTAGGATTAGATCCAAAATCGCTGAAGAATGACTCAAAGCGTGTGAAAATATAAATTTGGAGCGTTTTGAGAAATTCAGCTTAGGATTATGGCCAAAAGAGGACCAAAAATTACTCACCTGTATATTTGAAGGTTGTGGAAAAATTCAGGTTAGGATTAAGGCCAAAGTGGTTTAAAAATTACACAAAGCCTCCGAAAATGCAGAATTGGTGTTTTTTGAGAAAATCAGGTTAGGATTAGGGCCAAAATCGCTGAAGAATGACTGAAAGCGTGTGAAGAGAGCTGAAAAGCATATTTGAAGTTTGTGGAAAAATTCATATTAGGATTAAGGCCAAAGTGGTTTAAAAATTTCACAAAGCCTCCCAAAATGCAGATTTGATGTTTTTTGAGAAAATCAGATTAGGATTAGGGCCAAAATCGCTGAAGAATGACTCAAAGCCTTTGAATATACAAGTTTGGAGTGTTTTGAGAAATCTAGCTTAGGATTATGGCCAAAAGAGGCCAAAAATTACTTAAAGGCATATTTGAAGGTTGTGGAATAATTCAGGTTAGGATTAAGGCCAAAGTTGTTTAAAAATTTCACAAAGCCTCCGAAAATGCAGATTTGGTGTTTGTTGAGAAAATCAGGTTAGGATTAGAGCCAAAATCGCTGAAGAATGACTCAAAGCGTGTGAAAATATAAATTTGGAGTGTTTTGAGAAATTCAGGTTGGGATTAAGGCCAAAGTGGTTTAAAAATTATACAAAGCCTCCGAAAATGCAGAATTGGTGTTTCTTGAGAAAATCAGGTTAGGATTAGGGCCAAAATCGCGGAAGAATGACTGAAAGCGTGTGAAGAGAGCTTAGAATTATGGCCAAGATAGGCCAAAAATGACTGAAAAGCATATTTGAAGTTTGTGGAAAAATTCATATTAGGATTAAGGTCAAAGTGGTTTAAAAATTTCACAAAGCCGCCCAAAATTACTTAAAGGCATATTTGAAGGTTGTGGAAAAATTCAGGTTAGGATTAAGGCAAAAGTGATTTCAAAATTAAACAAAGTCTCCAAAAATGCAAATTTGGTGTTTAAAAAAAAAACAGATTATGTTTAGAGCCAAAACTGCTGAAAAATGACTCAAAGCATATGAAAATACAAATTTGGAGTGTTTTGAGAAATTCAGCTTAGGATTATGGCCAAAAGAGCAAAAATTTTTTAAATGCATATTTGAAGGTTGCGGAAAAATTCAGATTAGGATTAAGGCCAACGTTGGTTAAAAATTACGCAAAGTCTCCGAAAATGCAGATTTGATGTTTTTTGAGAAAGTCAGATTAGGATTAGGGCCGAAATCGCTGAAGAATGACTCAAAGTGTGTGAAAATATAAGTTTGGAATATTTTGAGAAATCCAGCTTAGGATTATGGCCAAAAGAGGCCAAAAATTACTTAAATGCATATTTGAAGGTTGTGGAAAAATTCAGGTTAGGATTAAGGCCAAAGTGGTTTCAAAATTACACAAAGCCACCGAAGATGCAGATTTGGTGTTTTTTGAGAAAAATCAGATTACGATTACAGCCAAAATAGCTGAAGAAGGACTCAAAGCTAGTGAAAATACAAATTTGGAGAAATTCAGTATAGGATTATGACCAAAATCGCTGAGGAATGACTCAAAGCGTGCGAAATTACAAATTTGGAGTGTTTGGAGATATTCAGGTTAGAATTATGGCCAAAGGAGTTTAAAAATTCAGAAAACCTCCGAAAATGCAAATTTGTTTTTTTTTTGTTTTTTTTTCTTTTGAGAACATTAGATTAGGATTAAGTTCAACCTCCCTGAAAAATGACCCAAAGAGTGTGAAAATAAAAATTTGGAGTTTTTGAGTAATTCAGGTGACGATTATGTCCACAAATTACTCAAAGCGTTTATAAAAGCATATTTGAAGGTTGTGGAAAAATTCAGTTTAGGATTAAGGCCAAAGTGGTTTAAAAATTACACTATTCCTCCGAAAATGCAAATTTGGTGTTTTTTGAAAAAAATCATATTAGGATTAAGCAAAAATTGCTGAAGAACGACTCGAAGCCTGTAAAAATATAAATTTGGAGTGTTTTGAGAAATTCAGCTTAGGATTATGGCCAAAAATTACTCAAATGCATATTTCAAGGTTGCGGAAAAATTCAGGTTAGGATTAAGGCTAAAATGGTTTAAAAATTACACAAAGCCTCCGAAAATGCAAATTTGGTGTTTTTTGAGACAATCAGGTTAGGATTAGGGCCAAAATCGCTGAAGAATGACTCAAAGCGTTTGAAAATACAAATTTGGAGTGTTTTGACACATGCAGCTTAGGATTATGGCCAAAAGAGGCCAAAAATTACTTAAATGCATATTTGAAGAAAGAAATTGCAGATTTGGTGTTTGTTGAGAAAATCAGGTTAGGTTTAGAGCCAAAATCGCTGAAGAATGACCCAAAGCGTGTGAAAATATAAATTTGGAGTGTTTTGAGAAATTCAGCTTAGGATTCTGGCCAAAAGAGGACCAAAAATTACTCACATGTATATTTGAATGTTGTGGAAAAATTCAGGTTAGGATTAAGGCCAAAGTGGTTTAAAAATTACACAAAGCCTCCGAAAATGCAGATTTGGTGTTTTTCGGGAAAATCGGGTTAGGATTAGGACCAAAATCGCTGAAGAATGACTCAAAGCATGTGAAAATACAAATTTGCAGTGTTTTGAAAAATCCAGCTTAGGATTATGGCCAAAAGAGGCCAAAAATTACTTAATTGCATATTTGAAGGTTGTGGAAAAATTCAGGTTAGGATTAAGGCCAAAGTTGTTTAAAAATTTCACAACGCCTCCGTAAATGCATATTTGGTGTTTGTTGAGAAAATCAGGTTAGGTTTAGGGCTAAAATCGCTGAAGAATGACCCAAAGCGTGTGAAAATATAAATTTGGAGTGTTTTGAGAAATTCAGGTTGGGATTATGGCCAAAAGAGGACCAAAAATTACTCACCTATATATTTGAAGGTTGTGGAAAAATTCAGGTTAGGATTAAGGCCAAAGTGGTTTAAAAATTACACAAAGCCTCCGAAAATGCAGAATTAGTGTTTTTTGAGAAAATCAGGTTAGGATTAGGGCCAAGAGAGGCCAAAAATGACTGAAAAGCATATTTGAAGTTTGTGGAAAAATTCATATTAGGATTAAGGCCAAAGTGGTTTAAAAATTTCACAAAGCCTCCCAAAATGCAGATTTGGTGTTTTTTGAAATAAATTAGATTAGGATTAGAGCCTAAATAGCTGAAGAATTACTCAAAGCGTGTGAAAATACAAATTTAAACAGTATTGAGAAATTCAGCTTAGGATTATGGCCAAAAGAGGCCAAAAATTACTCAAATGTATATTCAAAGATTGTGGAAAAATTCAGATTAGGATTAAGGCCAAAGTGGCTTAAAAATTACACAGAAAATACGAAAAAGCAAATTGGTGTTTTTTGAAAAAAAAAAACAGATTAGGATTAGAGCCAAAATAGCTGAAGAATAACTCAATGTGAGTGAAAATACAAATTTCGAGTGTTTTGAGAAATTCAGCTTAGGATTACGAGCAAAAGAGGCAAAAAATTACTCAAATGCATATTTGAAGGTTGTGCAAAAATTCAGGTTCGGATTAAGGCCAAAGTTGTTTAAAAATTTCACAAAGCCTCCGAAAGTGCAGATTTGGTGTTTATTGAGAAAATCAGGTTAGGATTAGATCCAAAATCGCTGAAGAATGACTCAAAGCGTGTGAAAATATAAATTTGGAGCGTTTTGAGAAATTCAGCTTAGGATTATGGCCAAAAGAGGACCAAAAATTACTCACCTGTATATTTGAAGGTTGTGGAAAAATTCAGGTTAGGATTAAGGCCAAAGTGGTTTAAAAATTACACAAAGCCTCCGAAAATCCAGAATTGGTGTTTTTTGAGAAAATCAGGTTAGGATTAGGGCCAAAATCGCTGAAGAATGACTGAAAGCGTGTGAAGAGAGCTTAGGATTATGGCCAAGAGAGGCCAAAAATGACTGAAAAGCATATTTGAAGTTTGTGGAAAAATTCATATTAGGATTAAGGCCAAAGTGGTTTAAAAATTTCACAAAGCCTCCGAAAATGCAGATTTGGTGTTTGTTGAGAAAATCAGGTTAGGATTAGAGCCAAAATCGCTGAAGAATGACTCAAAGCGTGTGAAAATATAAATTTGGAGTGTTTTGAGAAATTCAGGTTGGGATTAAGGCCAAAGTGGTTTAAAAATTATACAAAGCCTCCGAAAATGCAGAATTGGTGTTTCTTGAGGAAATCAGGTTAGGATTAGGGCCAAAATCGCGGAAGAATGACTGAAAGCGTGTGAAGAGAGCTTAGAATTATGGCCAAGAGAGGCCAAAAATGACTGAAAAGCATATTTGAAGTTTGTGGAAAAATTCATTTTAGGATTAAGGTCAAAGTGGTTTAAAAATTTCACAAAGCCGCCCAAAATTACTTAAAGGCATATTTGAAGGTTGTGAAAAAATTCAGGTTAGGATTAAGGCAAAAGTGATTTCAAAATTAAACAAAGTCTCCAAAAATGCAAATTTGGTGTTTAAAAAAAAACAGATTATGATTAGAGCCAAAATTGCTGAAAAATGACTCAAAGCATATGAAAATACAAATTTGGAGTGTTTTGAGAAATTCAGCTTAGGATTTTGGCCAAAAGAGCAAAAATTTTTTAAATGCATCTTTGAAGGTTGCGGAAAAATTCAGATTAGGATTAAGGCCAACGTTGGTTAAAAATTACGCAAAGTCTCCGAAAATGCAGATTTGATGTTTTTTGAGAAAGTCAGATTAGGATTAGGGCCGAAATCGCTGAAGAATGACTCAAAGTGTGTGAAAATACAAGTTTGGAATGTTTTGAGAAATCCAGCTTAGGATTATGGCTAAAAGAGGCCAAAAGTTACTTAAATGCATATTTGACGGTTGTGGAAAAATTCAGGTTAGGATTAAGGCCAAAGTGGTTTAAAAATTACACAAAGCCACCGAAGATGCAGATTTGGTGTTTTTTGAGAAAAATCAGATTACGATTAGAGCCAAAATAGTTGAAGAAGGACTCAAAGCAAGTGAAAATATAAATTTGGAGAAATTCAGTTTAGGATTATGACCAAAATCGCTGAGGAATTACTCAAAGCGTGCGAAATTACAAATTTGGAGTGTTTGGAGATATTCAGGTTAGAATTATGGCCAAAGGAGTTTAAAAATTCAGAAAACTTCCGACAATGCAAATTTGTTTTTTTTTGTTTTTTTCTTTTGAGAACATTAGATTAGGATTAAGTTCAACATCCCTGAAAAATGGCCCAAAGAGTGTGAAAATAAAAATTTGGAGTTTTTGAGTAATTCAGGTGACGTTTGTGTCCAAAAATTACCCAAAGCGTTTATAAATGCATATTTGATTGGTTGTGGAAAAATTCAGTTTAGGATTAAGGCCAAAGTGGTTTAAAAATTACACTAATGCTCCGAAAATGCAAATTTGGTGTTTTTTGAAAAAAATTATATTAGGATTAAGCAAAAATTGCTGAAGAACGACTCAAAGCCTGTGAAAATATAAATTTGGAGTGTTTTGAGAAATTCAGCTTAGGATTATGGCCAAAAGAAGCCAAAATCTACTCAAATGTATATTTGAAGATTGTGGAAAAATTCAGGTTAGTATTAAGGGCAAGTGGTTTAAAAATTTCACAAAACCTCCAAAAAATGAAAATTTGGTTCTTTTTGAAAAAAATCAGATTAGGATTAGAGCCAAAATCGCTGAAGAAAGACTCAAAGCAAGTGAAAATACAAATTTGGACTGTTTTGAGAAATTCAGCTTAGGATTATGGTCAAAAGAGGCCAAAAATTATTCAAATATGTATTTGAAGGTTGTAGAAGGATTCAGATTAGGATTATGGCCAAAAGCGTTTAAAAATTACAAAAAAACTCCGAAAATGCAAATTTGCTTTTTTTTTGTTTTGATTTTTTTTATAACATCCATGAAAAATTACCCAAAGAGTGTGAAAATAAAAATTTGGAGTTTTTGGGTGATTCAGGTGACAATTATGGTAAAAAATTTCTCAAAGCGTTTAAAAATGCATATTTGGAGCTTGTGGGAAAATTCAGGTTAGGATTAAAGCCAAAGTTGTTTAAAAATAACACAAAGACTCCGAAAATGCAAACTTGGTGCTTTTTTGAGAAAGTCAGGTTAGGATTGGGGCTAAAATCGCTGGAAAATGACTCAAAACACAAATTTGGAGTGTTTGTAAAATACTAATCCCAATGATGTGCGGCGATTTTCAATAACTTTATATTTATTTTTGCATTTTAAATTCGATTTATGATCATAGGAAAATTTCATATAGCATACCACATTTTAACAAAATGAGAAAACAGTTTTGATCCAAGTTCAGTTGTTCGAAAGTTATAGGGCTGCAAAAGGCAAAAAATATTATTTTTCAAACTTCAATAATTCGAAAACGGTTAGAAATCAAAATGGAGTAGATATTTGTATAAAATGTTCCTCTTATTCCGAGACAATGTCAAAGATGCAAAAATATACTTAGTGTTTCATCTAAAATAACAGAGTTCTATAGCGTAATTCTTTCTGTAGATATTAAAAATGTACAAAACTGTAGTAGATACGGTTTTTTAAAAAAAAAAAACTCTAATCAAGATATTGGGCAATCCCGGTTGGGTGGAATTCCCTGTATATACATATCAAATTATCATGTTTCTTTCTCCTTCGTTCATCGCATTTTTCGAAATTCCTTAAATTATCATTGACAACTTACTTTATGGATTCTTCAGACAGTGTTGAAACAAATTCGATGAGTTCTAAGTATAGTATATCGTAAAGCATAAGATGTAATCGGTTGGTTAAATTGAGTCAAAGTTGCTAAATTAGGAGCTACTTATTAACCGTTGTTTTGTTAGATATTATTAGGGGGTTAGTTTTTTTTAAAAAATCACGCCTGCGGCTTTTTTGTTGAATTTGCCATAGTCGTTTAATGGTCTACGAGATTCGAATACTGTGATACATAATTTATGTTCAAGGTAAATTTTAATGGCGTTTGGAAACGTCTTGAAGTTCAGGTTGGAAACTCACTTGATCCGATGAAAAGGTTACTGCTTTCTTTCCATAGGCATCCACTTTCAACACCACACTCTCCCCACTTTTCTCCCTATTGCTACCGCCAAAATAACTGGCAGGACATTTCTCACTATCGTCGACATTTTTTTTAAAACTACCCCCATACAAGCCCAAACGCTTTTCGACACTATCTTGACACTTATTGGTATTGCCGCTACTTATTGCACTAGTACTCGCAGACGTTGTTTTTAACAAACTATTTGAGTTCATAGATGACGAGCAGTACTGGAATCTCGCGTTTTTCTTGCTACTATTGGCAAAGAACCCGGCGCTATCGAGCTTGCCATTTGTGGCAAAAAATAAATTGTCGGAGTAATAGTTCATGTTCTGTTGGTGGAAACTGTCACTTTGGGAATCGCTGGAAGTACTCGAGGAACCATCCATATTCAGCACTTCTAAAACGTACCCACAAGAACCATCACTACCGAGCGTTCATAAATTAGATTCGTTTAAACGAGAGACGCACTAATGCCGTACCAACAGACCTAAAGCAAATATCAAATATCAAAATCAGAGCGCTTTTCCTTTAGCGGGGAGGGGCTTTTAGAGCACTTTGGCCAATGATGAGCAGTCTCTGTTAGGTTGTCGGGGTTACGCAATAATGGATGAGCAAATCAGGAGTGTTGGGGGATGATGCGCTCGAGGGATGTTCTGGGAATGTCACAAAGGATGCGTTTTTTTGAAACTTTTTTTTCAAAGGTGTTCTGAGGGGTGCTTAAGCTGGAATTATTTTTAGTGTGTATTTATTAACAGACAAGAGGGTTTGGAGTTTTCCTTAATATCTCATTAAAATTGCCTTTTTTCTCCAGAAAGCGAAGAAAAAAACGTTTTTGCTTCTTAGAAGCAATACACTATTTTGTGTCAATAAGGCCGATTATTAAGCATTCAATTGATAAATTGGTTGATCAACAAAATTTCAGTCAAAGCCTAAATTGAATGGATAGTGAATTTTAACAAGAAATTGTTAAGTTGCCCGAGAGAATGACGCTCATTAAATTCGAGTTGAAGACTGTACTTTATTCACGACCAAGATTCCGAGTTTTCTCAATTATGATAGGTTATAGGTGCCACAAAGATAATTCACAATTTTAAAACCACGATCACGACTGGTTTCCCTAATCGACGGCACGACGTTTGATGAATCAGATAGATAACGGTCTAGTCACCAGTGCATGTTCATTTCAATGCTACGAGGGTGGACGGTAAATCACTTCATTTTATGGCTTATTTTTCAGTGAAAAGTACATTTTTTAGTGAAAAAGAGACACTGCCACCTACATTTATCTCAATGCATCCTAATAGAAGGATAATTATTTGAATGAACCTGTAGTAACTACCGATTTCATGTTTAGGGCCGTTTACTTTTTGAGTTGCCAGTTGCATGTTTCTTTACCATGACAACTCATTATTCACAAGTGAATAATAATTAGCATTAATCTGGAGAATGTACAAGAATAATGTGATTATTATAGTATGGTTGTGTGGCCATTATTTGATTGCTAAGGATATGAATGACCCTTCTCTTTATTTATGTCAACATATAAATCAATTTATGTCAACTTCTGAATTACAAACTATTAATTTGGTGTTGTATGTTCTGGTTGAAACTGGAATTCCTTGAGTGACGAGATGTCTGAATCAAAAGAATAAGATATTGAAAATACATGGCAAGAAGGACGTTCTTCGTTAAGGCAGGGTTTACCCAACTTCTTTATTTTTAATTCCATATTTCTAATTCTTATTTGCTAATTCTTAAGGAGTTGAAACCATGCTATTTAGGGCACTGTTTATGCAAGTTCCTAATTCTTAATTCTTAATTTTTGTTCCTAATGCTTAACGTAAGGCAGGGTTTATTCAACTCCTTTATTCTTAATTGCTAATTCTTTATTCTTAATTGTTAATTTCTAATGCGTATTTTTAATTCTTTTTTCATAATGCGGTTTACACAATTTCCTAATTCTTAAAAAATTAAGAACTTGCAACCGACACTATTGACAGTTAACATTCCTCTAGTTCTTGTATATCCATGATTTTTTTTTTGTAAAAATATATTTTATGGTACTAACACAATCAATTATTAACTGGGATTTAAAAATAATTAAACAAAAACCCAAATTTGATTTTGTGACATACCCTAGGCCATCTATTGGGCATGCGCACTGAAACATTTTTCTTAATTCTTAATGCTTAATTGCTAAAAGTTAAAATATCTGAACTTTTAAGGTTAAGCATTAGGAACAAAAATTAAGAATTAAGAATTAGGAACTTGTATAAACAGTGCCATTAAATAACATGGTTTTAACTCCTTAAAAATTAGCAAATAAGAATTAGAAATAAGGAATTAAGAATAAAGAAATTGGACAAACCCTTCCTAATCATTAAGAATTAAGAAAAATTTTTCATTGCGCATGCCCAATAGATGGCCTAGGGTATGTCACAACCTCAAATTTGTGTTTTTGTTTAATTATTTTAAATCCCAATTAATAATTGATGGTATTAGTATCATAAAATATATTTTTACAAAAGAAAATCATGGATATACAAGAACCAGAGGAATGTTAACTGTCAATAGTGTCGGTTGCAAATCCTTAATTTTTTAAGAATTACAAAATTGTGTAAACCACGTTATGAAATAAGAATTAAAAATACGTATTAGAAATTAACAACTAAGAATAAACAATTAGCAATTAAGAATAAAGAAGTTGGATAAACCCTGCCTAATACCGCAAAAATTAAATCCAAGATACGAAAACACGTTGGTCTCTTCTTCACTTACTTTACGTTCTAGAACGGTAAGTAAATTACTTACAGTTTTGTTAGCCTTAGCAACTGGCAATTTTTTCTTACTGTTTCGAAAGAGGGAAGGTAAATATGCAAAATTAGACAGGTCGTACAAAAATGTTATTGTATGTGACAGCCTTTCGCATAACTTTGATCTTGTCAATATGTGCAAGGCGTGTGCAAAACAATCAGAAGCGTGTGCAAAGTGGACTTTGCACATGCTTCTGTATGGGAGCGTGCGCAATATGCACTTTGCGCACGCTGTTTGCAATATGACATTTTCAACGGTAGTTAGTAGTGCGCATTTGTTCATTTTTGAATTGTGCAACTAGTGTCAACAAACTGCAATTTTCACACGAGTGTGAAGGTTTTGACACGAGCCGTAGGCGAGTGATACAAAGTCACAAGAGCGCGAAAAGTGATTTTCGTACGTGTAGCACACTATACCTTTTCTACGACTGCGATTTTGCTTCACAAATGATCATTCGTGTTATAAAATATATGCAAGACGTGTTCAAAACAAACAGTCCACTTTGCACACTATAATTGGACTTTGCACACGCTTCTCTATAAGAGCGTGCGCAATCTGCACTTTGCGCAAGCTGTTTGCAATATGCGCTTTTCAACGGTAGCTAGTAGTACGCATTTGTTCATTTTCGGGGCAGTTGTAGAAAAAAAAGTTTTCGAAACCGTTTTTAAGCAATAATGAGTGGGAGAAAGCCTTATGGAGAAGATAGCGTTTAAAAGAGAGATACATGGATCTTTTTTTGCATTAGTGCAAAACGTGTTGAAACGTGAAGTGCTGTTTATCTCCTACATCCGCTATTCACCTCTTATATTTACAAAACTTTTTCGTCACATTTTTTTTCAAGTAAAATTTCTTATATGTGGACGTAAAATTTAAATTTTTGGCCGCCCCTAAATATAGCCACCCAGGTTTCTTGCACCGCTTTGGCTATAGGTAAGATCATCCCTGCGTAAGACATCGAATTACTTCAATCCAAGCAGATATCGCCGCCATTTTTAAGGAACTCACTGCTAAAAAGGGGGACCAAAACTGTAAAACAGATGTAATGTACTTGCCTCTTTGGTGTCAACCATCAAGGTAATCTGGAAACCCCTTCTGTTTTACAGTTTGGGCCCCCCATTTTAACAGTAGGAACCTTTGAACTGGTTCCGCCAAAAGTGCCGTCTCGGTGACGTCATGACGTCTTACGTCAAATTATTTCAAAACAGTTGTTACTGTCATTATTTTTATTACTTCTAAACTCCAATCCAATCGAATATCGAACTTATATTCATCTCCTAGCCCTTTGTTGATCTAGCTCTAAGTTTTCTAAAATTTAACTTCTAACCTAACAAAAAGGAACACAATCCGGCTTTAAGTTGCTATGACGCTTGTTTGACGTGTGCTGACGACGAAAATACGTCAGGGGAACCTTTGAAGCGAAGAACTTTCGGCCAAAAAGAGGGGGCATTTTTAGGGAAATATCGGCATTTGTTGGCTCTGTCCATATCTGCTAGCTCATTGGTGTCAACCATTTGTCTATTACTCTCTGATGACTCTTCAGAGCTTCTTTTCTGGTCTAGTTTTTGTTCACTTTGACTATTATTTCTTAGTCCTAAATGACTGGTGAAATTAGAGAAAAAAAAGCAATCCTGAAAATATATCGGCCGTTTTAAAGCCTTTGTGGTATTACTCCCGATCATACCAAAAGTAACTTCTCCAAAATCCGGACCTGGCTTCATCACAGATAAACAGGGATAGGTAGTCTATTAAAATATACGCAGGATCAAAGCGGGATTGTTCAAATCTGGCGTGATGGGCGTGTTGATGCCCATTGTCGAGGGTTTAAGGGCCTTTAATACACGTCACTTGACAGCTACTGGTGTTAGATTAGGACTCGGTGACGTAACCACTTAACTGGAAGACTATTATTATTATTTCCCTCGCCTCGAACTGAGTTATAATATGTTTAGTTACGCAGTTTTGTATTATTAGAAATGTTTTTAGTAAACAGGAAAACAGGTTGTGTAAATTATCCCTGCACTTGTAGAACTGAAATATTAATTAGTTATACATCGGGCTGAGGCAAAAGCCCTGATGGTGACCGCAAGATTTCTTTTTATGAACAGTGTAAGTGATTTAAGCATCATCATCTCCTTAATTAAACATAGATATGTATTAAAAAAGGCTTATTTGAAGTGTTGTATTCCTGCGGTATTTATTAAAGAAAGGTGTTCTGTTGCATTACATACCTATTTTACCTTCAATAAGAATGTAAGATATTGAGAAAAAAGTGGTATGTAAATTGGGCGATAGAAGATAATTTCGGCGGAAATTTTAAAGTGTCTAGGTACCTACAGCATATTACCAAAACCCTTACAAGCTCAAGAAGGGCACTTCATAAAAACCCGAAGGTCTTAATCCCTAAAGAGCCCATTGCCCAAAAATGTCAACACTCTTGACACCTATAAAAGCTTAATACCATGATTCAGGTAAAGAATTCCGGTACGTACAATTGCACAAAACGCGAGAGACGTCGATCAAACAGATAAAAGGTACTCAGGCCCACGTAGTTTCATAAAAGTATGACTACAGAGCTTACGAGCTCGTCTGGTAGAAAACGCAGCCCTCGCTGGTTACCGGCGACATAAGGGGGTTAACGCACCTAATTGGGTTGTTATTCCGAAAACCGTAATTACACATGAAAAATCCGTTAATGTCCGTGATTTATCGTCGTTGCGATCCAGTTACATCTGTCCTATAATTAAATCCTCCGGGAACGGCAATCATTTCAATTATCCGGGACTCACCCCGCGCATTTCGCCAGGAGACGCCCTTGTGGGGCTGCTGAGTCGGGGAGAAGAGGTTGCCTTAGTTACACAGGTGCAGAATGAGTTGGAGAAATGTCTCGGATGTTTCAAAAGCTGAGGTTTCTATATAAGTATTGCAAACACTAGGGCGTAACTGTAAATACAAGGTGTTCATTATAAAACTTCATCTAGCAGGCTATGAAATTTTGACAGAACAGGATCCTTTTCTTTTTACATTTCACATCCAACTAGATGAAGTTTTATATTGAACACCCCGTATTTAATAGGCAGTTAGGAAAACTGTATTAACATATGGGGTATATTTTCCTCTTTGGCCTTTGTTACTATAAAGATTTGTATAGAAGTTTTCAACAATCTTTAATATTTCCTTTGTGTTGTGTGTTACTTGTCCTCTTCCATTTTCTAATTTAGTTATTTCGGTCTTTAGTGTGACAAGGGAACGAGGGATTGTAATGTAATTAATTTCTTATTGGTATGTAACTTTCCAATTTTTCATACAGTTTTGGCTCGAAATAGGACTTCTACAATAAACCAAAATTTAACTTTTACTGCGAACGTTTTGGCAAGAATCTGAAACTCTTTTTTAGCCAAATTTAAACATTTTAAGAAGGTTGCTACATCACAGCGTATCACACAATTTTAACTAAAACCGTTAATCACCCAAGCAAATGTTACTCATCTTCTCGTAAACTAAAAAAAAAAACATTTTTAGAACTTAAATATTACAACTTTATTACATGATTTTTTCATTTAAAGGTTTAAACACACATGACAGGACCCTTAACGGGGTCACTATCTATTTGGTTAAAAATTGACATGGCGTGAAAATCTAGCTTTGCATTGTAATAGTATATTGTGCAACTAGTGTCGAAAATTGCATTTTTCACACGAGTGTGACGGTTTGGACACGAGCCGTAGGCGAGTGATAGAACGTCTAAAGAGTGTGAAGAGTGATTTTCGTACGTGTTGCACACTGTACTCTTTCTACGACTGCGAGTTTGCTTCATCAATGATCATTCGTATTATAAAATATATGGAAGGCGTGTGCAAAGCAATCAGAAGCTTGTGCAATGTGGATTTTGCACACGCTTCTGTTTGAGAGCGTGGTCAATGTGCACTTTGCGCACGCTGTTGGCAATATGCGATTTTCAACGGTGTTAGTTAGTAGTGCGCATTTGTTAATTTTCGAAGCTGTCGTAGAAAACAGTAGGTTGTGCAACTAGTGTCGAAAATTGCACTTTTTACACGAGTGTGATAGTTTGGACACGAGCCGTAGGCGAGTGATACATGTCACAAGAGTGTAAAGAGTGATTTTCATACGTGTTGCACACTATACTTCAACTACGACTGCGATTTTGCTTCATAAATGATCATTCGTATTATAAAATCTATGCAAGGCGTGTGCAAAGCAATCAAAAGCGTGCGCAAAGTGGACTTTTCACACGCTTTTTTGTTCATTTTCGAGGCAGTCGTAGAATATAGTATATTGTGCAACTAGTGTCGAAAATTGCACTTTTCACACGAGTATGACGAATTGGACACGAGCCGTAAGCGAGTGATACAACGTCACAAGAGTGTGAAGAGTGACTTTGGTACGTGTTGCACACCGTACTCTTTCGACGACTGCGATTTTGCTTCATAAATAATCATTCGTATTCTACAATCTATGCAAGGCGTGTGCAAAGCAAGCAAAAGCGTGCGCAAAGTGGACTTTCCACACGCTTTTGGATGGGAATGTGCCCAAAGAGCACTTTGCGTAAACTGTTTGCAATATGCGAATTTCAATGGTAATTAGTGGTGCGTATTTTTTCATTTTCGAGGCAGTCGTAGAATATAGTATATTGTGCAACTAGCGTCAAAAATTGCACTTTTCACACGAGTGTGACGGTTTGGAGACGAGCCGTAGGCGAGTGATACAACGTCACAAGAGTGTGAAGAGTGAGTTTGGTATGTGTTGCACACCGTAATCTTTCTACAACTGCGCGTTCGCTTCAAAAATAAGCATTCGTATTCTAAAATCTATGCAAGGCGTGTGCAAAGCAATCAAAAGCGTGCGCAAAGGGGACTTTTTACACGTTTTTGGATGGGAATGTGCCCAAAGAGCACTTTGCGTAAACTGTTTGCAATATGCGAATTTCAATGGTAATTAGTGGTGCCTTTTTTTTCATTTTTGAGGCAGTCATAGAATATAGTATATTGTGCAACTAGTGTCAAAAATTGCACTTTTCACACGAGTGTGACGGTTTAGACACGAGCCGCAGGCGAGTGATACAACGTCACAAGAGTGTGAAGAGTGACTTTGGTACGTGTTGCACACCGTACTCTTTCTACGACTGCTATTTTGCTTCATAAATAATCATCGTATTCTAAAATCAATGCAAGGCGTGTGCAAAGTAAGCAAAAGCATGCGCAAAGTGGACTTTTCACACGCATTTGTATGGGAATGTGTCCAAAGAGCACTTTGCGTAAACTGTTTGCAATATGCTAATTTTAATGGTAATTAGTGGGGCGCATTTTTTCATTTTCGAAGCAGTCGTAGAAAATAGTATATTGTGCAACTAGTGTCGAAAATTGCACTTTTCACACGAGTATGACGAATTGGACACGAGCCGTAAGCGAGTGATAGAAGGTCACAAGAGTGTGAAGAGTGACTGTGGTACGTGTTGCACACCGTACTCTTTCTACGACTGCGATTTTGCTTCATAAATAATCATTCGTTTTCTAAAATCTATGCAAGTTGTGTGCAAAGCAAGCAATAGCGTGCGCAAAGTGGACTTTTCACACGCTTTTGGATGGGAATGTGCCCAAAGAGCACTTTGCGTAAACTGTTTCCAATATGCGAATTTCAATGGTAATTAGTAGGGCGCATTTGTTCATTTTCGAAGCAGTCGTAGAATATTATAGTATATTGTGCAACTAGTGTCAAAAATTGCACTTTTCACACGAGTGTGATGGTTTGGACACGAGCCGTAGGCGAGTGATACAACGTCACAAGAGTGTGAAGAGTGACTTTGGTACGTGTTGCACACCGTACTCTTTCTACGACTGCGATTTTGCTTCATAAATAATCGTTCGTATTCTAAAATCTATGCAAGGCGTGTGCAAAGCAATCAAAAGCGTGCGCAAAGTGGACTTTTCACACGCTTTTGGATGGGAATGTGCCCAAAGTGCACTTTGCGCAAACTGTTTGCAAAATGCGAATTTCAATGGTAATTAGTGGTGCGTATTTTTCCATTTTTGAGGCTGTCGTAGAATATAGTATATTGTGCAACTAGTGTCAAAAATTGCACTTTTCACACGAGTGTGACGGTTTGGACACGAGCCGTAGGCGAGTGATACAACGTCACAAGAGTGTGAAGAGTGACTTTGGTACGTGTTGCACTCCGTACTCTTTCTACGACTGCGATTTTGCTTCATAAATAATCATTCGTATTCTAAAATCTATGCAAGGCGTGTGTAAAGTAAGCAAAAGCGTGAGCAAAGTGGACTTTTCAAACGCATTTGGATGGGAATGTGCCCAAAGTGCAATTTGCGCAAACTGTTTCCAATATGCGAATTTCAATGGTAATTAGTAGGGCGCATTTGTTCATTTTCGAAGCAGTCGTAGAAAATACTATGTTGTGCAACTAGTGTCAAAAATTGCACTTTTCACACGAGTGTGACGGTTTGGACACGAGCCGTAGGCGAGCGCAAAGTGGACTTTTCACACGCTTTTGGATGGGAATGTGCCCAAAGTGCACTTTGCGCAAACTGTTTCCAATATGCGAATTTCAATGGTAATTAGTAGGGCGCATCTGTTCATTTTCGAAGCAGTCGTAGAAAATAGTATATTGTGCAACTAGTGTCAAAAATGGCATTTTTTACACGAGTTTGACGGTTTGGACACGAGCCGTAGGCGAGTGATACAATGTCACAAGAGTATGAAGAGTGACTTTGGTAAGCAAAAGCGTGCGCAAAGTGGACTTTTCACACGCTTTTGGATGGGAATGTGCCCAAAGTGCACTTTGCGCAAACTGATTCCAATATGCGAATTTCAATGGTAATTAGTAGAGCGCATTTGTTCATTTTCGAAGCAGTCGTAGATAATAATATATTGTGCAACTAGTGTCGAAAATTGCACTTTTCACAGGAGTGTGACGGTTTGAACACGAGCCGTAGGCGAGTGATACAACGTTACAAGAGTGTAAAGAGTGAGTTTCGTACGTGTTGCACGCTATACTCAGAAGGGTGGGCAATGTGGACTTTGCACACGCTTCTGCATGATAATTTGCAATATGCGATTTTCAACGGTAGTTAGTAGTGCGCATTTGTTCATTTTCGAGACAGTCGTAGAAAAACCTACTTTTCAGTTTGCTTTAACCATCGAGCTAATCTGGAAACCTGCTCCTGTTTTACACTTTTGGCCCCCCTTTTTGCAGTGGGAACCTTTAAATTAGTGACGATATCCGCCGGAAATGATGTCCCCGTGACGTCATGAGTCTTACGTCAAATTATTGCAAAACAGTTGTCTCTGTCATTATTTTTATTATTTCTTACTTCCAGTCTAGTCGAATATCGAACTTACATCCATCTCCTAGCTAGAGCGCTAAGGCTTGTAGTCCTTAGCTGCCCTAGCTCCAAGGTTTTTTAAAACTTAACCTCCAACCTAACAAAAATCGAAAACAATCGTCACAATCAATACCTGGACGGCTTTAAGTTGCTATGACGCTTGTATGACGTGCGCTGACGACAACATTACGACATGCAAACTTTAAGAATACCGGACTTCCGGCCACAAAAACAGGGCATTTTTAGGGAAATATCGGCATTTCTTGGCTCTGTCCATACTTTCTAGGTCATTGACGATCTCAAAAACAACACTTGATTTTACGCAAAAGAATCTCCATGGTTGAACTGGATATAAATAAACTGTAAATGGCTAAGTAAATCCTCTACTTCTTGTATTACAAAGAAGACACAAATATTGAAACCTTTTAGGGGTGTCATTTATGATAATTGGAAATCTAATACCATAATAATTGTTTCCTATTCAGAAAAATAATAACTGCAGTCAACTTCCTGCGACAATTTATTATGGAAATATATCGCTGTTATTTCGCGTTCTGAGGGGAACTGATCCCTAAACGACTTTAGACCTTAATGGCATGGACGCACAAAAAACTGAACAAAAATTTTAATAAAGAGCTCCACAAAGGCATAAAAATTGGTAAAAGAACACGTCGGTTCTCTCTAACTTTAATTAGATGGCTATAAATTTCCGATATTTATGGCCTTTAAAAAACCAAACAGGAAAGTATGTGGACGTGTTGTGACCCTTATTTCCCAGTCCATGCCTTTTTAACAGCGTGTCCCTCTTTGTTCCAATACCTGCCATATGTCTACGAGTCAGTGTAACTAAAACCACCGGCATTCCTTCAAGAAAAAAATGAAAGTCATTTGGTCGTGCCAATGCCAATTAACCGGAACGGAACATGACGATAATTATTTAGTTCCTTACCAATTCTCAAATACGTCCCTGTAAATCCAGATGCTTATAAGCCCCTCGTTCGACGTAATCCTGTAACCGGAGCCGGTCTTTGTTGGAAACCCCGTAATGTCGCAAATAATCTTTTTGTCGCTCTCTATCCTCTGTATCTGTGATTGTTGTTGGTCTTTTACAGGCATTTCAACAAATGCATGTCCCCCCCCCCCTTTCACCTCTGAAGCAACCTGAATTCAGCATTTCATTTAATTCTTCCCTTGGCTTGTCTTTAGAAGTACCCTTTTAATCAAGTTATAGATATAGAATTAAAAATTATGGGTTTCCGGTTATTTGCAAATAGTTTAGCAAAATTGCATTTTTGTCGCAAAAACAACTTTTCTAGAGCGTGGGAATCGCTTATGATGCCCCTGGCGCTCCTAGAAAATCTTATGTCATCGCACATCGTGTAAGGTGTCATGTTAAAAGTGCACAATTTGCTGCAAGAGACTTTGTGTTGTGGCTATTTAAATGTTGAAAACATTGTTGGTAACCTTGAACTTTACGTAAATATTAAACGTAACGTTGGGTTGTTCTTGATGGGAAAAAAATGGTTTCTTTTATGCAGTAACTTTGCTGTTCTGCCATTCTATTAGAACAAATTTTTTAATTTTTTTTAAGGTGGTTTATGATTTTATACAGAGTGAAACGAAAAAGGTGTAGTGCAATTCGAAAACATGTTGAAGGAGTTTGGTAGGTGCTTTACTGATCACTGAGTTCCTAACCTACCACCTGTCCTCGTAAGCGGACAGACACACTGTAATTTATCAAAAGGAAAAATATATGTCAAAAAGTTAGTAACCAAATATTGATCAACTTGCACAGTCCTCCACCGCGACCTGCGGTTTATTGCGGCTCACTCGAAGTGTTACCAGCAAGGTTTGACCCTGCTTGCTCCACTATTTGTCACTGGTTATTATGCCCAGACCCTCAACGAATCTGACGAGTCTCTCGGGCGACACTACGTTTGCCTCTTGAGGCTCAATGATCCTGTTTCCGAACAGTGAGTATCTCGATCTGGCAATAGCCGGACAGTCACATAGGACGTGCTCAACTGTCTCGTCGTCCTCCAAGCCCACCCGCCACTCTTGTACAGTGCAGTGGCCACTCTAATTTGTCTCTTATTTAGTCTGAGAAATGTTTGGGTTTTTGCCCTCCCTGTTCCCGTGATAAATTTTTTGGAGTGTGATAGTCCTGGTAGGTTCTCCCACCAGTCCTGGGACTTGGCATTGCTGCGTTCCTGACTTCAGCATTGACCAGAGAGTATGGCACTCCCAGTGTCGCCTCCGGGCCTACGAATGCATAGCCCGCCGCCCTTCTAGCTAGAGAGTCGGTCCTCTCATTGCCTTTGTGACCACGATGGTCCGGGATCCATACCAGGGTGACGCTGTTCTCCTACGATAGGGTGTTCAAAGTTATGTGGCAGTTCCAAACAACGTTGGAATTGCAGCGCAAAGACATAAGCGCTAGAAGCGCTGCCCGACTATTCGATCAGATTTTTATTGATCTATTGTGCTTTCACTCCACTAATACGTGTCGGGTACACAATTCAGTGGCTGTATCTCTGCCTGAAACACTGTGGTGAATCGGCCCATACGATCTCCCCTACAGTCCGGAGCCAGCCTCTTCGTCGTTTTGGGATGCTTCCGTGTACCAGGTACTTCCTGCCAGTTGCAGAAATTCGCCTCGTTCGTCCCAGTCTGCCCGTGACGACGTAGCGAGTGTCTAATATACGTTTTGACGCCATTATATCGGAGACATGTTCAATACCGCAAGGCCTTCCAAGCCAGCCTGGGCATTATTGGTCCCATCACCATGGCTGCGGTGCTATGTTCGTTCTTGTTCGTACTGGTCGCAGCTGGTATGTCACCTTCATTGCCTCTCGTCCCAGGAGTATTGGAAGTGGAAACAGGTTGAGCATGCGCCCCATGGTTGCCGTGGGCGTCGTTCTCATTGCCCTCGTGATGCAGAGACATATTTGTCTTTGCACAGAGGACAGTTTAGCTGTGATGGAGCTCTGTCTGTTCTTTCGATACCAAACTATGGCCTCATACGTGATTATCGGTCTTATTACCGTCATGTATAGCCACATAGTTTGATAGGGTCCCATCCCCCATGATTTGAAGCACAGGTTTTTGCACGACCAAAGGGAGAGCTGTGCCCTCCTAACGGTACGAGTCACATGTGGGGTCCATGGGAGTAATTTGTCTAGGATGGCTCCTAGAAATTTTACTTCGTTGGTAAACAGGATTGTCGTCCCGAACAGAGATGGCGCGTTCAGGAAGTCCAGCCTCTTCATTCGGGTAAATGGCACAATCACAGTTTTCCTAGGGTTTTTTGGTAGGCTTTCTGTTGAACACCAGTTGTGGACAACATCCAGCACCTCTTGCAACGTGCTGGAGATTTGTTGGCCTGGGTGGTTTCTTATAAGGATAACGATGTCGTCCGCGTCTGCTTGAACTTCGACTCCCCATAGCTCTAAAGGAGCCAGAAGGTCGTTCACTAGTAGGAATCACAGGAGTGGTGAAAGGACTCCGCCCTGTGGATAACCTCCCGCTCTTGTAAGTCTGACAGTGTCATCGTTTAATGATGTAGTGATCAGTCTGGATTCTAACATGTTGCGAATCCAGTTGATTCTCTAAAGTAGTCTAAAGTAGCAAAAGCCTGATAAACCTTCTGAATGACTCATCCTGCGAAAAGCTGCCCTTCCCGTACGACTTGAGCCCGATGTCCTTGAGACTGAAGTAGTGCAATTCATCAAGTCCTAACTGATTGCTCTGAGCTTTAGTAACGGCATAAAAAAAAATTCTTTAAAAAAAAATGTCGATGAGTTTGAAAGTGCTACACTGAGAACTGAACTTTTAGAATGCAGAAAAATACTGTCAATCAGAATAGTGGGGAATTTAACTCTGCAAGAGAATTTTTAACCCGTTTCACACAAAATCATCTTCATAGCCGGAATAGTAAAACAATGTTGATATAGAGGCTCAGAAGCAGCCAAACATGCTTGCGGCAATGATGCTTACTAGCCCCCCCCCCCAACATGTCAAATAAATGTAACCTAGGCTTAACACATTGTTGCTGAAAGCTCGTTCACACCGTGACCTCAGTATCGCGACATCTAGTGCCGTGACAGTGACATCTGATGTCACGGCACTAGAAGGATATTTCCTCGACCAAACTACTCAAACTAGGTTAACAAAAAAGTTAACCATTCGAATTTCCTTGATCTGTGGTCCAAACCGTGACGCCAAACTTAACTAGACCAGTTAACCTGCCCCCGGGGATGGTTTGCCTGTTGCCATGTATATAGTTAAGTTGTTCGTTTATGTTTCGTTTATTTATAGTCAAATCAAAAATGTAGTGAATGCGCTAAATGCAGCACATTTCTGCTTTTGCTTTCCAATTTTGTACCGGCTTTTCTTGGAAAGAGAGAGTATAAATTCAAAAGAAAAAGTGGCAAAGTTCTCGACCATGTCAGTGCGAGTTTCTTCTTCTCGGAATCTCTTGGTAAATAAAAAGAATTTGGAAAATAGAAGGAAAAAAAATATGAAAGAACTTTTGTGGAGTGTGATGCTTGATGAACTATTAACGCCTAATCATTCCTCCACTTTCCTCAAGTTGATTCCTTATTGAGGGCTGAATCTAGGAATTGTGGTTTTGTAACCAATAGGATCTGGACACTTTTTGACGAAAAACACATAAAAATGCCAGGATTTCACGAAGAGTGGATTGACAAATATCTTAAATTTTAACGGAAAACCGACTGGAGTCAGGAGTGACGTTAACACGTTGACGTTATAAAAGATTACCGTGATGTTATTAGGTTAACCCTTGACGTCACTAACTTAACTTAATCGCTCTAGTGATCTAGATCGAGGAAATATCCTTTAGGTGTTCACACGGTAACATCTAAATGGGCGCGTGTGCGTCTTTTCAAAACTTTCTGTATATAATGGCGAATGTGTTGTGTCTCTCCTTTCAAAGTCAAGTATGAAGTATGACAACACAACACACCCTGTGTAATTAAAATTGCATACATTTTAAGCTATAATTCTTTAATCTTTTGTAGCTATGCTTTGTTATGCCTTGCCTCATCCTCACCACGTACTTCCATAACATACAGAACATTGTTTATCCTTTACATTGCTGGCCTTGGGCTGCTAAAGAAGGAGGTGGAAACACAATACCTCGTATATTGCAATTTCTGGACATGCCGAAAAATGAGGGCCCTTTTGCAAGTGGCACAGTTAGACCCACGTGCAGTTAGATTCATTTAACGCCACGAATTGCGAACACAATAGCACCTCTAAGAAATAAGACATGCTTTGAAAAAACATGCAACAGGCGAAAACTTTATTTTTGCGTGGAAAACCTATAGGGCTGGCATCAACCACAATGGCACCGTTGTATTCCGAAGATATTTGGGAACACCACTAGTATATTTTTGAGAACTTACATCATCCCTTTTGATATATCGGAGGGTCAAAATTAAAACATGCTTTGAAAAAACGTGCATCAGATGAAAATTTTATTTTTTTTTGTGGAAAACCTATATAACCGTTGTATTCCTAACATATTTGGGAACATCACTGGCATTTCTCTGAGAACGCACATCATCCCTCTTTACACCTAGAAGGGTCAGAAGTGAGACATGCCTTGAAAAAAATTGCAACAGGTGAAAACTTAATTTTCTGGTCGAAATAAGCTATTGGGCATTCACTCTAAGGGTCAAACTAATCGGATTGTGATCCTAGGTACCTTCATTAAGCAACTCTGAGTTCCATGAGCGGTGCTTGCAATTGAGGTCACCAACCAGCACTAGTGCTTGTTGGCCACCCAGGAGAATGTCGAAATCTTCCTGCTGCAGTTCCACCTGTGGAGGCTTGAACGACGACTTGACCTTCATTTGACCATAGCTGGTGTCCACGACGACGGAAATTGTATCAATTTCTTGTGTCTTGGACGCCCAGGCAATGATGTACGGTGTCGTCTCTCACTAGTATGGCCACCTGTTGAACTTTCGGCGAGTTTTCTCTGAAGGTTGTCAGGAATAACAAGAACTGGTCTAGAAATAGTGACTAACAATAGACTTCCTATAGCTTCACGGTAAGGTTCATTATTATTTAGAAGTTTCTCATTCACATACTTTTCTTCAGATGTTATCATGCCTTTCTCCATTGGAGTTGAAACAGATTTCACTTCGTCAAATTTAAATCTAGTCAATATCATTTCAGTATACTTGGATTAGCTTACAAAGATTTTATTTTCTGTTCTAAGTATTTCCATTCCAAGGTATGATATAATTCCATTTGGAGCATCATTAAAGGTTACTTCAAATTTCAATTTTAGTCTATTTAGAATATTGACCATGTTGCTTTCCATTTTGCCTACAATAAGTCCATCATCCACAAAAAGAGCTATTATTATAGACTTATTAAGACTGTAATAAATGCAGGGATCATCATCAGTATTAGTTAACTCTATTTCTGTCAGAAACGTCGAACATTTTTCATTCCATTTTCTCGGTGCTTGCTTTAGGCCATAGAGACTCTTATTTAGTTTGCACAGTTTCTGTGTCCCATCATCAAATCCTTCAGGCAGATACATAAAGATGTCCTCTTTTAAGTCTCCATATAAAAATGCTGTTTTGACATCAAAAGTTATGAGTTTTATCTGATTTGAAGCAGCAAGACTTAAAATCAGCCTAATTGAAACATGACGTGCAACAGGACTAAATGTCTCAGAGTATCTACGCCTTGGCTTTTGTTCAAAGCCCCTCACTACCAATCTAGCTTTGAATTTACCATCCTGCTTCTGGCGAAAAATCCAGCGACAAGTCAAGGGTTTTATTGTCTGTTCAGGAAGTTGAACCAATTTCCAAGTGTTCATTTTTATTAATGAATCAAACTCATCCTTCATGGCTTGGTGCCAGTTTGGGTTCTTCAGGGCTTCTGATACTGAGATATCCTCTATTTCTCCTACCAAGGCAGTATAAGAGTTTTCAACATCTTTATAATTTGTCAAATCATAGTCTTTAAATCTGATAGGTGGTTTGATACCTCTTCTATTTCGTAAATGTACACCAGTAGGTTGTAATGACATATTATCAACATTCTCTTCCGACACATTTGGGTGCACTTGCTTAGTTGCAGGTGTGGCCGAGGGCCTAACATTATTGTCTTACAATTCATAATGTTCTTGGTCATTGTTTTTTATAATTGTCTCAACGTCATTTATGTTACTGTCCCCCACATATTTTATATATACTCTATAACTGGGAGCATCAAAGTCATATCCTACAAATATCTCTTTATTTGAATTCTTTTGCGTTTTAGCTCTTTTATGTTCCTGAATCGACACATAACAGTCACATCCAAAACTTTTCAGCTGCTTAATATCGACTGGACGTCCATACCACAAATCAGCTGGGCTCTTTCCTGATAAGGCACTTGTTCCTGTCTGATTTAAAGTAAATAATGCATAATTTACAGCCTCTGCCCACAAGTTTTCATTTAAATTCCTTCCGTGTATTGCTGATCTTGCTAATTCAACAACTGTTCTCATTTCCCTTTCAATGCGTCCATTGTGTTGTGCCTGATGTGAATGAAAAACGCCAAGTTGTGCGAGAAGTGCCTTTGTATTAGTATTTCGCATTTCCTTTCCATTATCAGATCTTAAAATTTTTACTGTCCTTCCAAATTGATTTTCAACTTGCTTCAGAAAAACAGTGAGCCTTGAAGCTGCTTCATCCTTTGTTCTGAGAATCGTTTGTTGCGTTCTGAAGTCATCCTTGAAAAGAAGAAAATATTTAGCTAACATAATCATTCCAGTCATCAATAAACTGCACTTTGTCTCTTTTTAACAGATCTCTTACATTCTTAACATTTTGATGTCCTAACCTTTCATGCCATGTTCTAATAGACATTGACATCAAACAAGTGTCTGACTTTTCTAGGCCAAACATCATTTTAAATAAACTTTCGTCTCTTTGAGCAATTGCAACAGTTTATTTACCATTAGTTGTTTTAAATATTGACTGATTTGCATCTGCACACTGAATATATTGTTTATCCAATAATTGCTGGACTGAGAAAAGATTGAACGTTATTTTTGGCACATGCAGAACATTTTTCAAAACAATCTGATACCATCCGTGAACATTAAATGCTTCCAGCTCAACATCACCAACTCCTATTCCTTTCAGTTGGGTAACACCACCAATCACTACAGTTTTAGGATAATCCAGTTCAGGGTGGTTGTCATCCATTTCCTATGTGAAGTCATGTGTTGACTAGCAGCACAATCTTAATACCAGAGTTCAGAGGCAGATTCTTTCGAGTTTATATCATTTATATTTGCAGAAGTTAAAGTAATAGTAATGAGGGAACCACGATTTGAATCATTTCCATTTGGTGGCTTGCGACAGTCCTTATCAAAGTGACCTTTCTGATTACAATTATTACATGCATAATTTTTCTTGCAAAATTCTAAGTACTTTGCACGTTGCAAGTTTGTTTTTACTAAATTTCTTAACATGACCCTGCTTATCGCACTTGTAGCACTCAACACCAGTGCTGCCACTCAACCTGCCTTTCAATATCCACTGATTTTGATGAGAAATCAAAGCATTTTGTGAAAATGATTCAGATACATTACTATGTTCATTTAATCTATCTTCCTCTAACCTAAGACGTTCAAGAAATTTGTTTAAATTCTTATCTACAGGATTTAAATTATCCTATGCATTTCGAAAATGATGTAACTTTGGAGGTAGCATTCCTAAAATTCTAGTCATTATTCAGCTTTCCTTGACATCTTCACTTTCTACCATTAAGTCTTCAGCATACTGTTGAATTTCCAAACAATTTTCAATCACAGACCTACTCGCATCATACTGGTAACAAAGTAATTTTCTTTGCAACCCTTCAACAGTAAGCTCAGACTTCTTACCATATAGAGCCTCCAGTTTTTCTAACATTTGATGTGATGAATGACAATTTGCTATCTTAACAGCAGTGCCGCTACTAACATTTCCAAATCTTGCTTTAACCATGCTTTTACAGTATCATTTGTTTCAGGCCCATGTGGCCTTAACACCCGTAGCCACTAAATATAGACTTTTTGACTTTAAAGTCAGGTTTAACTTAAATCGTCAAGATACATAATTTACGTTGCCTGACAAATCCTCTGATAACATTTCCATTTGGAATTTAATTGTGTCCATGACTAATACTATTCTATACTACTGTATACTATACTTATACAGATAATGCTTTTACAAGCAAAAAAACTTGTAGGTGCTTACTGACGAGATGACCAGTGCATATACAGACAAATATTGCCTGACAGATGAGTTTCGGACTTGTGATAATTCAGCTTCTGTTGCTTTCTTCCTGTTGCCGATACTTATTATCGATAGGCATCCAACAAAGATATCTGGGCCCATAACCTGTTGAACTTTCGGCGAGTTCTCTCTGAAGGTTGCCAGGAATAACAATAATTGGGCAACTTGAACTCAATCTTTTATTGTCGTCAAACAAGTTATTCTATGCTTTCTTGTTTGATGTAATTTGTATCACCAAATAAAGGCGTCTTTATGATACTAAAACAAACCATTTGAAATACAGACTTCCATCATTCAGCCTTCAGACGTTCAGATAAGAATTTCTGGCTGGCAACGTGACTCGACAAAAAAAAACAGACAAAGAATATAAAAATAGGTTAAGTTACATACCAAAAAAGTGAAGCTAGTTGCAAGTTACATGTCAACTTCATGTCAAATGTCAAATCTGACAAGGAAGTATTTCTCCTAAAATAATTAAACTCAACACCACATCTCCGTTATTGGGGTTCTTTATATATTGTCGTAACGATACGTGTTATACCTCCGGAAGATTACGCGAACGCTGCTACCAATCTTGGTTCCTTGAAAAGCCAGAATTTCCGGCTTTCTTTCCGCCAACCAGGACTTAATAGTGAGGGATTCAGGGTGTCTAGCAGCCATTACCGGAGCTGAGTGCCCTGTGAAAACATCCTCCCAAGCAGTTTTTCAACTTCGCTTCGAAGGCTTTGATGAGGCCATCGTCCTTCTGAGGGTTTTTGCCCTTGGGAGCTTTCGGGTTCGCACCCGGGTTTTGGCCCGATGTGGTACCCTCCGGCTTTTTAGTTTGCTTGGGAGTTTTGGCGCTCGGATGCGTACTTTTTGGGGCCTTGGGGCCTAATTTGATTGTGTAGTCAAGTTTTGTTTTAATATTTCTTTTCAACACACCAGAAAAGCGTGTTGCGGTTCTTAAGTTCCCCTTTGAGAATTACCATGTCCAGGCATTCAAACACTTGCAATCATTCACGTCGTCACTCTCTCCCAAACATGACCAATAAGTTTCACTCGCACTAATAGAGGTCGCAAGTACTTATTGTGCTTTTCTGGGGAAACAAGGGAAAATCCCATCTCGAGTAATCATACAAACAGTTCGACTTTATATCGGAAACAAAGATCTCAACATTTTCCTGCTTTCAGTGCAGGGTTGTAAGCATTCTCAAGTAAGAGTGGGCTGTCACATAGATCGTGTAGTGGGGTACAGGATCGAGTGGATCTCCAGATCAAAGATGAAGTTTAGGCGAAAACAACGATTTTTTAAATGTGATGAGCCATTTATTTTATGCCTAATAATTGTGGAAACATTGTGAGTTAATTGAGAACTAGATTCGGAGAAGTTTGCAATTGCAACATTTGCAACAAATTGCAACATTGTATCTTGAAGCCTAATGACTATGCCCTTTACGACTTTTAAGTACCATGTGAGCACATCAAAGAAGGCTAGATGCTCTTGCCTTTAAGGTTCAAAAAAAATGACAGACGTCATGCCTAACTCTCGATTATAAAAAGTCTTCTATCTACACTTATTTTACACTCTTGTATTTTTGTCTTATAGTGTTAAATTACCCAATCTCTCTGCCATAACGGGTAGAGCCATTAGACAGTGTGATTGAATTTCTGAATTATGACGCTTGGTTGACATATGTGATCATTTTCTTTGCCTCAAAATCTCAAAGTGCCAACTGTGACTGGTTATTATTACTGCCAACTGC
This sequence comes from Taphrorychus bicolor, assembly GCA_951812265.1. Classification (NCBI taxonomy): domain Eukaryota; kingdom Metazoa; phylum Arthropoda; class Insecta; order Coleoptera; family Curculionidae; genus Taphrorychus; species Taphrorychus bicolor. The sequence continues at coordinate 28,830,230 of OX638303.1, read as the reverse complement.
CGTGTTATTCAGGTATTACGTTTTTTTCTCTGGAAGCATTTCCAAGATAAATCTGATGTATATTCGAAAATGCAAGATACGTGGCATTAGATGGTAAGAATTTGGAAGACGTTTGCACATCACTTACAGTCCTTAACGCCAAAATTCACTAAAATGTTATTTTGGTGAATTTTGCAGCAATAACAGACTGGCTGTTGCCATGGAAACAATTCTTCCAACAATTAATTTTCTTTTTAAAATCACCAAATTGAAAATTTCTCTTCTTTCTTCTCTTTATTTTCAAACATAAAACCAAAAAAAGTGTAAAATATTCTAGAAATGGTGGACTTCCTAAGCTTAAATAAAAAAAAGCATTAACTAGGTGAATTTCACATCAACAAATAATCAAGTGGAATTTCTTCAAGTCACCTTAATTGGAGCTATCAGAGGAAAAGGAATAATATGTAGAAGCTAAAAATATAGAAAATAAAAGGTCGAAGAAATTCAAGAATAACGAGAAAGATTTAACAGAGCTGAGAAGCTCGATCTTGAGGTCGAAGTCTCAAAAAGAAAAAGTCGGAGGAAGTCAATGAGGCAATTCAGATATCAGCCTAAACCTAAGGAAATACCCGAGGAAGAAATCTGTTACCTCTTACAATGAGGATTATCAAGAAAAGAAAAACATGAAAAGGAAGAGGAGATTGATGCGGTTTTGAAGAAACGTCCAGAAAAGAAAGAGGAGAAAACTCCAGAAGAAAGTATTAAAATTAAACTAGTTAGAGAAAAAAAGTCGATACTTCTGAAAATAAACTGAATTCCAGCGTTAAGGGCCCAGATTTCGAGCTCTTTGACTTCCCCCCTGGAGACACCGAATGGGAGACGTATGAACTTACAAGTTCTGAGAAACACGACAAGGAAAAACGTATAAAGAAAAAGAAGAAAACAAAGCTAGAAAAAGACAGAAACCGATACCTGAAACCAAGAAAATAACCTTTTTCGGAAAAGGTGTATCAAAGCCTCGGAAGGAAGAGACCGAAAAAAATAGTTAGAAACCTAGAACGAGCACCTAGACCAGTCGAAGAACCTGAGAGAGAAGAAGGCGAGAATTTGGTTTCGATCGCTAAGCCAGCGCAGTTTGAGTAAACAAAATAATAATTGATGCAGATTACTGTAAAATACAGAAATCGATTTTTAGCCGTCGGTACTATAAAAACGCTGTTTTCGACCTTTTAAAACGACTGATACCATCATTTCGCAAGCTCTAATTGTGTCCATCCACAGACTAGTTTCGCCGTTTACGGCTCATCAGTGAGGCTTTGACACACTTAGAGCTTCCGAAATGTCGAAATGGTCAAGACACGCTTCGACGTTGAAACTGGACGGGTGTAATCTCGTTAGTTCAACAAACGGACACGGATGGCGCCCCCGGGAACCTTCTCTCGGTACTGCCATGAAGCGTGTCTTGACCATTTCGACATTTCGGAAGCTCTAAGTGTGTCAAAGCCTCACTAATGAGCCGTAAACGGCGAAACTAGTCTGTGGATGGACACAATTAGAGCTTGCGAAATGATGGTATCAGTCGTTTTAAAAGGTCGAAAACAGCGTTTTCAAAATAATAATTTTTAAAAACCAACAAAACGAAATAGATTTCTGTGGGATTTTTCGGACCATCGATGATGAATTGTAGAAGAAGAAGAAAATGACAAAATAAAAAAAAAATCCACAAAAAGAAGAACCTGTACAGGCAGCTTTTTTAAACCTAAGAAGTGGATTGAAAAAGAAAAACTTTCTAAACGGTAAAAGTCGTATTAAGCCTGAAGAAATAGAGGCCGAAATAGTTTTATTAAAGAAGGGGACAAACCTGAAAAAGTGGAAATAGTTGCAGTACAAGCTACCATTTAACCCAAAAAAGAACAGGAGATTCTCATAATTGAGAAGAGGTAAAATTCCGAACCCAAAAGAAGAAGCTGTAGAACTAAATGTAGAAAAGGAAGAAGCGCTTCTAACGGAGCCTGGGAAAGAAGCCGTTGCCAAAGATAAAATTTTCCAAGGTAGTGGTGAAACAAGATCATTTGGAGCAATTAACAAAGTACCATGGAGCAAGGCCTTCGTGACGAATTATGAAGGCATTATTACGACAAGTGGTTACGAGCCGGGCTGGCCGGTCTGAATCGACTTTTGGACTACCTGTGAACGACCCGACGCGCTATTTTTGACTTATTACCTTCTTTTTATGGATTTGGGTATTATTTTATTGTTCTATGAAATTTAGAAAATTTTTCAGTGGCACTGGAATTATTCGAACTCCGATGAGTTCCCAACAATATCGATAAAGAGGATCGATAAAAAAAGTGCACTGCTTGTCAGCATTTACCCTGACCATAATTCTGGATATCGGGAAGAGAAGACATATATCTAGATATAAATTTTTACTATAAAATGGCAATTATTTTGTTTGGGTTAAGCAGGAATGCTTTACCTATAATGCAATTTGATGTCCTACTCCTTTAATAAACAATTTGCAAAGAAACCAACCACAAGATACTTTTCAATTTCTATTCGTAATATTATTACATAATAATTGCATTTCAATAATTTTCTTAATGTATAATAATAAAAGATATGTAAGGTGTGTTAGGTAATATGTATGAGTAATCCTCATGACTATGTAACATTACTGGGATTAAAATTTTGCCCTTAAATCAATTGCTTCTCTTATTATTAAGTTTTATTACCTACTATTATAATACGTAATATAGAATCACCTGACTATCTTAAAGTTATAGTAATAAATTATCTCTAGTAATGTTAATGTTATGACTATTTTAGTTTACTTTAATATGGAAGACAGACCATGGCTCAATAAATGCCAATAATAATAATAATATGTGGATAATTTTTCAATTGACGGAAATTGACTTTGCAATATTTTACGATATGAAGTAAAGAAAGCAAAAAAGAAAAAATGAACATTTAACGCAATAATATGATTTCGAGATATATGAAGATGTGTCACAAAAAAATTATTTTTCTTAATTTGTATTACTATTAAAGGTTATTATTACTTACTTACTTACTATGTACAAACGTATGTTGCTAATATATGAAAATAAATATAAATTATTATGTTATGTATAAAGTAATTGCACATATAAATTGACAGGAACTCAAATGTATAAATAATGTCATATGCGTAGCGTTATAAAAGTCTTTAAATCTTAAAAATAATGTTTGGCCGAAAAGAATACTTTAAAAAATTAAAAAACATTTTAATGCTTACTCCTAGTTGTTTCTATATTTATTAATTTCCACAACCTAGTTAATATATTTAGCTTCATAATACATGTAGGTAGTGTTATAGGAATATTTACAAACTATGTAAAATATCATTAAACAACGCTAGAGATAATTTGATTCAATTGTAATTGTACGTGTGTTTACCCTACAAAGACGTATTTTTTTTTAATAAAGTGTTTAGTTTCCACAAGAATCAGTGCAACAATTGTTTAAAAGTGTATTTATTGGCAAAAATGTATGTAAAAATTCCACGGTTCTTAGCACCGGCCAACTATTAATAAAGCACAAACCTTTTCGAGTTTTTTCAAATATTGGCAAAACCTTTTTTTTCGGGGTTTTTTATTTTTATTAGTTAAAATTTTTCGATAGATGAAAACTATTACTGAGTATCTAAATATCACTTAAAAAATTTAGTGGGTGCCTACACCCTTTTGAATCATGTTCAATAAAGTAAAATATGCACTAAATGACTGGAGTGGACACTGCTCTGTTTGAAGGTGTATTTTTGTTTCAGCATCGTACTTGATATGTATGATTTTGTTTTTATTCACTGTAATTGACAAAAATGTCTTAGATAGAATATTACAAAAATCAAAGTACATCTTATAGAGAAACATGAAAAAAAACTTGTTTTTATACCACCTTCAAACGCACATTGAATTTTTTTTTCATAATGTGTGTTGTTAGAAAAATAACGTCTTTAAAAGAAATATTGGTTCTCCTCTAGGGCCTCTCTGCCCATCTTCCACAGGACCACTGCTTTACTCCATGGTATTATATTGCACGTTTTTCACCTTATAATACCTGTATGCCCCATAGCCGGTCACAATAGCCAAAGCTGCTATTGCCAACGTTGACCCTACAGCTATAGGTGCAGCCTCGCTCCTGAAAGATAGAATTGTTAAATTAAATTTTACATAAAGAAACAAAATATTTCGTCGGGGCTACTGGTACTTTTACATTTAATACACTTTAATTCTACCAACTTTGTTGAAGAAATCCAGTTCACATCCTTATCAACTTAAAAGACTAAGGTTTCTGTATTAAAGTTCTCTTGGAGAGGAGTTGCTTAAAGCATTAAAGATGTCATTTTATAAAACGATTTTTGGTTATTACATGGTTTGGTTAGCAAAAATTTAAGTCGCTTTAAGTATTATTGAATCATATTAGGCATAAGACAATAAGAATGCCCCTTTGCTGGTGAAAATCACTTTCGTTGCCTGGAATTCCTTCCGTCCTATGCCTACTCGTATTCTAACATTTCTGTATTAAATTTCACTTCGGTAAGAGTTACCTGAAGCCGGAAGTATGCACAAAGTTTTATTTTACGAAAAGGTTTTTGACTGATATCACTGAATCACATTAGGCATAAGGCATAAGGCAATAAAAATGCCACTTTGCTGGTCAAACAGTAAAATTAATTTTCGTTCCGTGGTGTTCTTTTCTACCTATTCATTCTGGTGTTCTAACGTTTCTGTATTAAGTTTTTCTTTCGATAGGGGTTACCTGAAGCTTGAAATTTTAAACATTTTATTGTGTAAGGCTTTTTTGCTGATTATACGTTTAGTTCACAAAAGTCGATTTAAGTATTATTGACTCACGTTAGGCATAAGGCAATAAAAATGCCACTTTGCTGGTCAAGCAGTAAAAGTTATTTTCGTTCTGGTATTCTTTTCTACCTATTCATCCTGGTATTCTAACATTTCTGTATTAAATTTTTCTTTCGACAGGAGTTATCTAAAGCTTGAAATTTTAAATACTTTATCGTATAAAACTGTTTATGACTGATAATACGTTTAGTTAACAAAAGTCGATTTAAGTATTTTTGACTCACATTAGGCACAAGGCATAAGGCAATAAAAATGCCACTTTGCTGGTCAAGCAGTAAAAATAATTTTCGTTCCGTTGTGTTATTTTCTACCTATTCATTCTGGTATTCTAACATTTCTGTATTAAATTTTTCTTTCGACAGGAGTTATCTGAAGCTTGAAATTTTAAATACTTTATCGTATAAAACTGTTTTTGACTGATAATACGTTTAGTTAACAAAAGTCGTTTTAAGTATTATTGACTCACATTAGGCATAAGGCAATAAAGATGCCACTTTGCTGGTCAAGCAGTAAAAGTAATTTTCGTAAAGGTATTCTTTTCTACCTATTCATCCTGGTATTCTAGCATTTCTGTATTAAATTCTTCTTTCGATACGAATTACCTGATGCTTGAAATAATAAACATTTTATTGTATAAGACTGTTTTTGACTGAAAATACGTTTAGTTAACAAAAGTCGTTTTAAGTATTATTGACTCACATTAGGCATAAGGCAATAAAAATGCCACTTTGCTGGTCAAGCAGTAAAAGTTATTTTCGTTCTGGTATTCTTTTCTACCTATTCATCCTGGTATTCTAACATTTCTGTATTAAATTTTTCTTTCGACAGGAGTTATCTGAAGCTTGAAATTTTAAATACTTTGTCGTATAAAATTGTTTATGACTGATAATATGTTTAGTTAACAAAAGTCGTTTTAAGTATTATTGATTCACATTAGGCATAAGGCAATAAAAATGCCACTTTGCTAGTCAAGCAGTAAAAGTCATTTTCGTAAAGGTATTCTTTTCTACCTATTCATCCTGGTATTCTAGCATTTCTGTATTAAATTTTGCTTTCGATACGAGTTACCTGATGCTTGAAATAATAAACATTTTATTGTATAAGACTGTTTTTGACTGAAAATACGTTTAGTTATCAAAAGTCGTTTTAAGTATTATTGATTCACGTTAGGCATAAGGCATAAGACAATAAAAATGCCACTTTGCTGGTCAAGCAGTAAAAGTCGTTTTCGATCCGTAGTATTCTTTTCTACCTATCCATCCTGGTATTCTAACATTTCTGTATTGAATTTTTCTTTCCATAGTGGTTACTTGAAGCTTGAAATTTTAAATATTTTATTGTCATAATATGTGTGCTTTGTGTCCTTTCTAATATGATGGAACTGCAGATAGCGGGTATGGGACAATTTATTGTCCTACATCCGCTATCTGCAGTGCCATATTTTATTGTAAAAGACTGTTTTTGACTGATAATATGTTTAGTTAACAAAAGTCGTTTTAAGTATTATTGATTCACATTAGGCATAAGGCATAAAGCAATAAAAATGCCACTTTGCTAGTCAAGCAGTAAAAGTCATTTTCGTAAAGGTATTCTTTTCTACCTATTCATCCTGGTATTCTAGCATTTCTGTATTAAATTTTGCTTTCGATACGAGTTACCTGATGCTTGAAATAATAAACATTTTATTGTATAAGACTGTTTTTGACTGAAAATACGTTTAGTTATCAAAAGTCGTTTTAAGTATTATTGACTCACGTTAGGCATAAGGCATAAGACAATAAAAATGCCACTTTGCTGGTCAAGCAGTAAAAGTCGTTTTCGTTCCGTAGTATTCTTTTCTACCTATCTATCCTGGTATTCTAACATTTCTGTATTGAATTTTTCTTTCGATAGTGGTTACTTGAAGCTTGAAATTTTCAATATTTTATTGTACAAGACTGTTTTTGACTGATAATACGTTTAGTTAACAAAAGTCGTTTTAAGTATTATTGACTCACATTAGGCATAAGGCATAAGGCAATAAAAATGCCACTTTGCTGGTCAAGCAGTAAAAGTCGTTTTCGTTCCGTAGTATTCTTTTCTACCCATTCATCCTGGTATTCTAGCATTTCTGTATTAAATTTTTCTTTCGATACGAGTTACCTGATGCTTGAAATAATAAACATTTTATTGTATAAGACTTTTTTTGACTGAAAATACGTTTAGTTATCAAAAGTCGTTTTAAGTATTATTGACTCACGTTAGGCATAAGGCATAAGACAATAAAAATGCCACTTTGCTGGTCAAGCAGTAAAAGTCGTTTTCGTTCCGTAGTATTCTTTTCTACCTATCCATCCTGGTATTCTAACATTTCTGTATTGAATTTTTCTTTCGATAGTGGTTACTTGAAGCTTGAAGTTTTCAATATTTTATTGTACAAGACTGTTTTTGACTGATAATACGTTTAGTTAACAAAAGTCGTTTTAAGTATTATTGACTCACATTAGGCATAAGGCATAAGGCAATAAAAATGCCACTTTGCTGGTCAAGCAGTAAAAGTCATTTTCGTCCCGTGGTATTCCTTCCAGCCTACCCATCCTCGTATTCTAACATTTATGTATTAAATTGTTGTTTCTATAGGAGTGACCTGAAGCTTGAATTTTAAAAATTTTATTTTAGAAGACGTTTTTTTACTTATAATTAGTTTAGTTAACGAAAATAGATTTAAACGTTATTGAATCAAATTAGGCATAAAGGCATAAGCCAATAACAATGCAACTTTACTGGTCAAGCAGTAAAAGTCACTTTCATTCCTCGGTATTCTTTCCAATCTGTCTCTCCTTGTATTCTGATATTTCTGTATTAAAGTTCTCTTTCAACAGGAATGACCGAAAACTGAAAACCTTAAAAATTCTCTTTTTTTTTAATGATTTTGGTTGATGAATGGTTTAGTGAGCAAAATTCGCATTAAGTATTATTGAATCACTACGTTAGGCATAGCCAGTTTGCTTGTCAGGAAGTAAAACTCACTTTCGTTTCTTGATATTCCATCCAACCTATCCATCCTGGTACTCTAACATTTCTAAATTAAAGTTCTCTTTCGATAGAACTTATCTGAAGCTTGAAAGAACAAAAAAAAAATTATCTTTGTCACAACGAACGATTAAGTGTGGTTTGTTGTGTTAGAACCGGTTAAAATTGCTCTAAAAATGTATTGCTTAACTAAATAAAAACACTAATTGTGCATAGAATTCCAAAGTTTATTTTTTGTGAGGTCTATTATTAATTTACTGGTAGACATATTAAGAGTAGAGAGTGTATGGGAGATCCTCCTTCTCATTTGCATCCTATGAGAGAGCATCCTCCCCATTTGCACCCTATGAGAGAGCATCCTTCTTATTTGCAGCTCATAGGCTCATAGGGCCGCTCATGAGGTGCAAATGAGGAGGAGGGTCTTCCATAAACTCTCTACTGTTCATAAACTTTGTTTTCGATATAAAGTTACAATATCTTATAATCATGTGCATTTAGACCAATGCAACTTAAGTTAACTACTACTATAATATCTACGTAAGCAATTAATCGAGGAAGATGGATCAATTTTTAACTCCAAGAACGATATTTCCTTTCCCTCCTCCATCTTTGACAAATCACAAAGAAAATGTTGCTGAGAAAGGACGAATTGAAACTTCTGGCACTAAAACATCCGAAGCAAATCTAGCTTAAAGGTGGTGGTCCCGTAGCAAGATATCAATGTGGGTCCCATAGGTGTTCTTCAACAATTGGAAGTTCCTCGGGGACGTATGCTAATGAAATTTCTTCAAGCGCTTCTTGGGTTGTAACTTCTTAAATCGTAACTCCTAGTTTCTACACCACATCGAGATGTTTCATCTTCAGCACTCGCTTCTTGTACAGGTTCCGTTAGAGGCGGTTGTTCCCTTTCTACATTTGGTTCTACAACTTCTACCGGGTTCGAAATTTGACTTTTCTTCTTTTTAATGATGATTTTTTCCTTAACAACTTCCTTTTTTTCGTTTTTTTTTAGGGAGGGGGAGGGGGGGGGGTATTCGGTAACTTTTCCTTCAACCATTTCCACTCTCTCTCAGCTTTATTTAATACCACTGTTTCAGCCTCTACTTCTTCAAACCCCGCTAATAGTTTTTTTTTCATCATTTTTATAGTTTTAAGTCTTTATGTCTTCTTCTTAGGTTTAAAAATTTGCTGCAAAACTTGTTCTTCTTGTGCAGTTTTTTTTGGAATAAAATTTTCTTTTCCTGTAAGTGCACCTTCCTCTGGAGCTGTCTTCTTTGGTTTGATTTTTTTCTTCTTTTTCAACCCGTCAACGATAGCAGAAATGAATTCTATTCCGTCTTCTTGTTTTGCCATCATTTCTTTTGTTTCCTCAGGATTCGATGACTGTGTCTACATCCCGTCTTCCTCTTCCTAAGATTTCTTTACCGGTTTAGGCTTGAATTTCTCGAGTTCCTCTTCGGGTCTAGATTTCCGTGGAGCTTTGTTTGTACCCCGGTATCTTCCACCCCGGGCCTTGGTGCACTTTTTTTAGCAGTTTCAGAGATCGATTTCTCTGTTTTTCTGGCTTGGTTATTCTTTTTTTTTTCTTACAGGTTTCATCTTGTCGTGTTGCTCAAGACTTGTAAGTAAAATACTTCGAAATCTGAACGCCAGCCTTCGTTTTCTTTCCAGAAGTACCTGTTTTTTCCGGTCTAATGGTTTTATTTTAATAGTTTCTTCCGGAGTTTCCTCATCTTTCTGGACGTTTATTCAAAACAACAATATCAACCTCCTCTTCCTTCTTTGGTTCTTTCTTCTTCTTGACAACCTTGATTATAGTGGGTTCAGCAATTTCTTCTTCGGGCATTTCCTTTTACGCCGATACCTGAACTTAAACCTCATTGACTTCTTCCGGCTGAAGGTCTTTGACACCAATATCGACCTTCTCAAATTCGGTTAAATCTTTCTCAACACCCTTGAATTTTTTTTTGATTCTTATTTTCTATTTTTCAGCCGTTTCTATATTTCAAGATAATTTCTTATTTTCTCTGATATGTCTAATTAAGATGGCTTAAAGAAAGTGTACTATTTCATTGATTGATCGAAAGTCTACCCAGTTAATCCTGCGTTTTAACTTAAGCCTAGGAAATTATAGTTCTGTAAGTTCTACCATTTCTGGAATCTTTGGATTGTTTTTGAATTTAATGTCTTCCTCGGGAGCGAGATCTATCATTTTAGCTTAAGATTGAATTCAACCATTGTTTCTGGAAGGGTTTCGCTTGCTTTGGTCTCGACATTCAAATCATTAAAAAACATTCAAATCTCGACTTCAAAGTAACAGTACATAAAGGAAAAAACTGCAACAAACTTCGAACCAAAACTGTACATCGTTTTGTGTACTCTGATGAAGGCACCAATTTGTGTCGAAACGTCAAAATAAACAACGAAGTTAGAAGCACCCGCTGTAACTCATTTTAATCAAACAAAAGGACCAGAACCCAAGATAACAACCAACCATACAACCACAAGGGTCCTAGAATCCAGAAGCCTACGTGCCAACCATTAGTAATTTTGTAATAATTTTATCATAATATAGATTTCATCTGAAATAATATGTGCTAGGTATGACTTAAAAACAAGTTACCTGAAATTTATTATTGACTTACCTAAAACTTCGTTGTGCTTTGCAATGGTATGGAGAGGTGAAGTTCTCACTCCGATACATGAAAGCTTGCACCTGAAGCGCACGAAGTAAGAGGGTACCGTAGACGTCTTTGGGCGGCCGGTCCACCAGACTAGTCCTCAAATCGATATCCACTTCTTCATCGCAAAGATACGACCTGCCCACGGGGGTAGGCATCACCATGCTATCGTTGTACAACTTGATGGTTTTGTCTCTCGTTGTGATACCGTGGAACTGAGGAATATCCACGCTTACCGTCAACTTGACTTTGGCGAGGTACCAGTGCTCGCCTCCAGGTGTCTATCAAAATATCAATATTTTAAATATACGGGGTGTTTTTTGATATTTCACGGCCAACTAGATGAAGTTTCAAATGAACACCCCCCTACTTACTGCTTAGAAGGACGTTACCTTTGCAAAAGTCATTGATAAAGAATATCCAGACCAAACGAGGTTCATTTCTATGTAGTCTTCTCTACTGCAGTCGCCCACCACCATGGCGGTTTCGGGGATGAAGGAGTCGGCTTGTGTGTCAATCCCGTGCAACTTAAACTTAACCTAAAAACAAAAATCACCCGGTATTGCTTTTATTCTCTTCCCTGCTCTTGCCTACTGTAACGTTAATTTTATTTTGGTGTTGGTGGCTTGACGTCCATGCTGGTAATAAAATTATTTCGAGCGCCACCCTCTAAGGGTTTCACGTGGTAAAGGGTCCACAAGATCCTTTACCACCTTATCGGGGAGCTTTTAAACAGTGGAGAAGGATGTCCAGGCGTTATGTCTTTGGTTGCGATTTGAGAGAAAAATACGCAGTAGACTCAGTACGGTAAAACTCCGGAAAGGAAATTATACGGTTGGCTTTTCTTGGATGGGAATGGGAATTTAACTAATTGAAGTTGACAGTGAAATGTGTAAGTGTGGACCCAACAAACGCTTTGACCCGTGTATCCTGTATGAGTGAGGCCCAACAAACGCTAAGCCGGGTGTATATGTGTAATTGGAAATGGGGCCTAACAAACGCTAAGCCGTGTATGTATGTGTATGAATGGAGCCCAACAATCGCTTTGGCCTGGGTATGTGTGTAAGTGAGTCTCAACAACCGCTATAGCCCAGGTTTATTTTATGTGAGTGGAGTGGGGAGGTCCAACGATCGCTAAGACCCGTGTATTAGAAAAAGTATAGTGTGTGATACGTATGAAAATCACTCTTCACCCTCTTGTGACGTTGTATCACTCGCCTACGACTCGTGCCCGAACGGTCACACTCGTGTGAAAAGTGCAATTTTCGACACTAGTTGCAGAATATACTATTTTCTAAGAGTGCCTCGAACATGAACAAATGTGCACTATTAACTATCATTGAAAATCGCATATTACAAACAGCGTGAGCAAAGTGCACTTTGCACACGCTTCTGATTGCTTTGCACACGCCTTGCATATATTTTATAATACGAATGATCATTTATGAAGTAAAATCGCAGTGATGGGAAAAGTATAGTGTGCAACACGTACGAAAATCACTCTTTGCAGTCTTCTGACGTTGTATCACTCGTGTAAAAAGTGCGATTTTCGATACTAGTTGCCCAATATACTATTTTCTACGACTGCCTCGAAAATGAACAAATGCGCACTACTAACTAGCGTTGAAAATCGAATATTGCAAGCAGCGTGCGCAAAGTGCACTTTGCACCCGCTTCCGATTGCTTTGCACACGCCTTTCATATATTTTATAATACGAATGATCATTTATGAAGCAAAATCGCAGTGGTGGAAAAGTATAGTGTGCCCATATGTACGAAAATCACTCTTTACACTCTTGTGACGTTGTATCACTCGCCTACGGCTCGTGTCCAAGCCGTCACACTCGGGTGAAAAGTGCGATTTTCGACACTAGTTGCACAATATACTATTTATTCTTGATTTCTGCCTCCATTGTGAACTTTCACCCTTGGTAGTAGCTGTTAAAATAACCCATCAATTCAGAAACTCTATACTCGAGGCACGCTGGTAAAGTTTCATGGATACATTGAATAAATGGCAATAAAAATAACAAAATTTGAAGAAACTGCTATCAAAGCTTTACAAACACAATTGAAATAAAATTAAAATTGATAAGAGGTTGTAATCGTATTAATACTAATTCTGCTGGTATCATTCCCACCACCTTGGAAGATGTGATGTGACAAGTGTCGAGTTGACATTTTCGATGTTAGATATTGAGCAAAAACAGACTTTTTCTACGATTTATTCCAAATTATTGAAGAATGTTTTTTTTACCTCAACAACAGCATCAGTCTTCAGTAAAATACAAGTGGTATCCGTTTCCTGGTTGATAACCCTGTAAATTGCTATTCCACTGTCCTCCTTCGGTGGCTTGGCGGTTGTGGTTGTAGTGGCAACAACGACAGGGGCGGCAGGGGCCGCAGGGGCTATGGTTGCACTAGATTTAAGACGAGGCCTGGGAGTTCCTTTATTGCCTAGTTCGATAGAGTCCACAAGACTTGATAGAGAAGTGCCTGAAAGGATAGAATTATTTAAAATGTCGCCGGTTAGTACGAAACAGGAAACTCTACTGTTGTAATTGATATTTTTTTAATCGTTGGTTCAGATAGTTAATTGAGGAAGCGGTATGTCATACTAACTGTCTGGGTGTCTTGAATCTGTCTGAAGTTGGTACTAGTAGCACTATGTAGTATACATGTGTATAGTCCATACCGAGAGAATTACTCGGAACACTACCTTAGATTCCTGTGCATCGTCGTTACTCGAAGAAAACGCCATAGCAAAAGCAGATGAACAAAGAAGTAAAGATCTTGAAAAAAGGGTCATTGGTGTATAGAACCACAACACTTCCTCCCTTAATACATCTAGGCATTTTTATCTTGGGAACGAAATCTTGAGCTTCGTATTTTGCGATGGCAAATGAGCATTATTTCGAGTTTCTTGCTGGTTCTAGTTTTGATCCGCATCTTGAAGAGTTTCGTGACTGATCAACATGTGAGGCTGTCGACTGCTCCAGTGATCAAGATTGATTTTTTTGCGGGCTGGAGTTAACTCAGAGAGTTTTAAAAGCAGCAAATCGATATCAATGAATTTCTGTAGGGGCAGTGCTCATTGTGAGTTTGCGACACTGCGATGAACTTTGTACCCTGCTAGTCCTATCCGAACTTAGCAATGCAGTTTCCATTAAGGCTTTATATGGTACCGTTCATCCGATGAAATTCTACTAAGCATAATCAGTACTTCTTCTCCCACTTGGAAATGGTGGTATTGTGATAGGAGGCGAGTTGGTTCAACATGTCAGATATTGGTTAAATCTTACCAATTGAAGTTTTTAGATCAGTGCCAATTAAACTTCTTGTCAAGGTGTTTAATTGCCTATGGCAGTGTTAAATTAAAGCGTCTAAAAGAACCTTTTATAAAGTGCAGCCACAATGACTTTTATTTGATTGACTAACAAATTGATGGTAGTGGAGGGCGAATTCCAAAACCTACCACTTCATCTACCGGTTAAGCTGGTCATGTGATGGACACCTAGGATTTCAATGGATTAAGCAGGTGACTGATCTACCAGGTAAATGACCTGGTGAGTTTTGGAATTCGCCCATACTTGTAGAATCCGACCACAGACTTGGACAATGTAGAACTTTCACTTAGTTCGAGGGACTATTTAGATTACCCGGGTGACTGTATTAGTGAGTTGGTCAAAAGAAAAGTTTCACTGTCTTTGGATGAACCATTGAAGGCCACTTTGAACTCCTTCGAACCCATGAAAGTTATTGAAAGGGTATAATCCTAAGTATTTACGCCAATGCAACTTGGATGGATCAATTTTTAAACCTAAACATAAGAATCGCCAACGCCCTAGTGTAGAACTCAACAAAATCTACAAATCACAAAGAAAATTTTAATGAGAAAGAGAGAATTGAAACTAGTGAAACAAAGACATCAGAAGCGGGTTCACTGTAGGCCTCGCAAATGATTGTTCAGGGACAGGTTCCGACATCTCCTATCGGTTCTTCGACAATTGGAAGACCTTCGGGGACTTATGCTGATGCAATTTCTTCAAGCGGTTCTTCGGCTGTAAATTCCTCAATTGTAACTCCTTGTTTCTCAAAATTTTCGGAAATTTGTATTATAGGCATTGGCCTTTTTTACAGACTCCATTGGTAGAGGTTTTTCCTCTTCTACTTTTAGTTCTTTCCGTTTCGTAAGTTTGCCTTTCTTCTTATTGTTAACTTTTTCCTTAACAATCTCCTTTTCTCTTCTTTTTTTTTTGAATTGAAAGGTAACTTTTAACCATTTCCGCTTTTTCAGCTTTGCGTGCTTTCTTTCTCTCTTGCTCTTTCTTCGACTACTTCTTCACGTTCTGCTGGTTGTTTTTTTTTCAGTAAACAAGTTTCAAGTTTACAATTTCGAAAGCTTCCGAGTGTCTTTTTCTGTCTTCTTATTCTTCTTAGGTTTAGGTTTGAAAACTGCCTGCACTTTCAGTGAGCGCAGCTTCCTCTGGAGCTTCCTTATTTGGATTGGTCTTTTTTTTCCTTTTCTTCGAGTTATCAGTGATAGGGGAAACAAAATTTAATTCGTCAGCCTTGATAATATCTCTTGTTTCGTGAGGCTGCGGTTTACCCCGTTCTGCTTGAATTCCTTATTTTTGTGCTGTTTTGTTTGTAACTTTTTCTTCAGTCTTATTCTCCCATGATTTTGTTACGCCCTTTTCACCCTGGTATCGATCTCTCTAATTTATCTTTTATCTACATGACATGTCTCCTTTTCAATGATTTTATGAGGGTAGTAGTTTGAAATCTAAGGTCTTAACTCTGGTCTCTGGTTTGTTTTATCCGGTATAACGGGTTTACTTTTAATAGTTTATTCCGAAGTTTCCACCTTTTTCTTTCTTCCTTTCTTCAAATCCATATCAACCTCCCCTTCCTTTTCTTTTTCTTTTGTTGATTATCTAGATTGTAACAGATTCGCCAGTCTCTTCCTTGAGCTTTTCCTTAGATTTATGCTGATACTTGAACGCCTTAATGACTTCCGTTTGTTTTTTTTTAAATCTTTTTCTTCAAGATCGAGCCTCTCAAGCTCTTTTAAATATTTTTTCGGCATCTCTAAATTTCGTTGGCCTCCTATTTTTTATTTATTCAGCTTCTTCTGCACTTCCAGATAATATGATTTTTTCTTTCTAGCTCCAATTAAAATGAAGTGAAGAAATTGTACTGTTTTATTAACTGTTGTTAAGTTCACCTAGTTAATCTTGCTTTTTTAAGTTAAAATTAGGTGGTTAAAAGTTAGGTATCTTAAAGTAGGTGCTGCCATTTATCGTATCTTTGAAAGGTTTTCCAATTTGATGTCTGCCAATTTGACTACCTCGGGAGTGGGATCTATCACCTTAGCTTTTTGAAGCTTGACCTTAAAAATTGTTACTGGAAGGGGTACTATTTTTGAATTCTTTCGAATTTTTGGTTTCTTCTCGCACCATATTCTTCTTCTTGGACTTTAAGGTTTTAACCTTTTTAGTATTTTTGAACAATATACTATTGTCCTTGGGAGTCGCTTCTAAGGTATTTGGTTCACTTACTTGAGGGAGCTCATGAGAGACAATTCTGCTTTTAAGCCGCATTTACACGAGAACTGAAACAGCCTCAATGGTCAGAATTCTTCTTGAGAGCCTCAAATAGCTCGATGAATAAGAAGATGGTTTTACCATCTAACAAACTAAGAGAAATCATTAATGCGACTTACCAATACTTAAAACTGGTCAGTTATCGTCTGCTATTCAGAGTTGGGTAGTAACCACCAGATTTCTACCATGTTTTAGGCACTAAAACTAGAGAAGATGCCGATGAACTCTTTGAAAGTCTTCCTTAAACGAACTACACCATCTCCTCAAATTCCTTCTTCGCCACTCTTAGTGCTTGCCATAGTTGGTCTGGATCCGTCCTGGATTGAGTGTCTAACATGTGAGGATTTATAAGGATTTGAGGACAGATTTTTGACTCTCCTTTGTTAGAAAAGAAAATGCTTTATGTAGCTTTACGTCCAACATGAAAGAAGTAGAGTAAAGTGTTGCCAATTATTTTATATTTTATGACTTTTACTAAGGAAAATAGTGTACTAAATGTTATCTTTTGTTTATTTGTCTCTAGGTTTGCAGCTATAGCCATAGCTAAGTTTAGGGTGGTATGGTGATACTTTATGAGGGTAAAACAAATGTCTCAAAGTGTAATAAAGTGCACAGCATACAGCAATACTTGTTTGTAATTGTTATATACTTTGGACATGTAGTTTGAGATAGAAAATTGTAGCCTTCGTATATCTTCCAAGATAGCATGAGTTAGAAAGAGTGAGAGTTCCGTAAATTACTATAGACTGCTTGAGTTGAAGTTAGAGCGTCCTCACCCTTCCATTTTTGTCCTTATATGATTGCCACGGGGCGATTATATAGTAATTAAAGCTGATGATTGATGTGGTAGTTCCACTTCCGTTTTCCCACTTAGATATTTTAACTTTATTCCTTAACTTTGCCTTTTTTATTTGCTTTAGTATCTTCATCCCTTGACTTTATACATTTTTCAAGCAAGAAAAAATAATTCTTTTTCCTTGCTGTTTAGCAGTTTGGTACACGTTACCACTATTTTTTATTCGTTTTTTGTTAATTTTTCAGCTTCTCTCCTCTCATTTTGTTCATCATTCGGCTTAGTTCTTTGTCTTCAAGATCGAGCCTTTCAAGCTCTGTTAAATATTGTTGAACATCTTTAAATCTCGTTGGCTTCTTATCTTCTATTTGTTCAGCTTCTTCTACACTTCTAGATAATATAAAACTACTCTTTCTAACTCCGTTTAAAATGACTTTAAGAAATTGAACTATTTTATTAAGTGTTTTTAAGTTCACCTAGTTAATCCTGCTTTTTTTAAGTTAAAAGTAGGTGGTAAAAAGGTAGTTCTGTAGGTGTTCCAAAAGGTTTTCCAATTTGATGTCTGCCAATTTGACTACTTCGGGAGTGGCATCTATCACCTTAGCTTTTTGAAGCTTGATCCTAATAATTGTTACTGGAAGGGGTACTGTTTTTGAAGTTTTTTGGTTTCTTGAGCCGCTTTCTAAACCCTACTCTTCTCGTCTTTTATTGAAATTGTCAAGGTTTTCGTCCAACTTTTTTCTCCTTGCGCTTCAGGGTTTTAACCTTTTAGTATTTTTGAACAATATATTATTGTCGTTGGGTGCCACTTCTAAGGTATTTGGTTCGCATACTTGAGGGAACTCAAGAGAGACAATCGTGATTTTAAGCCTCAACTTGTGCTGCATTTACACGAGAACTCGAACAACCTGAATGGTGTTGTTATGGCTGTTTTTTGTAAATCTTCTGCTGCCACAGAATTCTTTTTGAGAGCCCTAACTAAAGCTCGA
Source organism: Taphrorychus bicolor (assembly GCA_951812265.1). Lineage (NCBI taxonomy): Eukaryota > Metazoa > Arthropoda > Insecta > Coleoptera > Curculionidae > Taphrorychus > Taphrorychus bicolor. The sequence goes on along the minus strand of OX638303.1, from coordinate 28,812,263 downwards.
TGAATGAGAAGATGGTTTTCCCATGTAACAAATCAATAGAAATCATGAATGTGACTTACCTAAAACTGGTCAGTTAGCTTTCTGCTATTCAGAGTTGAGTAGTAATCACCAGATTTCTGCCATGTTTTAGGCGCTAAAACTAGAAAAGATGCCGATGAAAGTCTGCCTTAAACAAACTACACCATATCCTTAAATTCTTCCTTCGTCGCTCTTAGTGCTTGCCGTAGTTCGGTAGCTCTTTCGTTTTCCCACTGATATTTTAACTTTATTTTAGTTAACAATTTTTTTGCCTTTTTTATTTAGTATCTTCATCCCTTGACTTTACACATTTTTGCCTGTTCTTTTTACTCAATGAACTAAAAAATCATTCTTTTTCTTTCCTGTTTAACAGTTTGGTACAGGTTACCATTCTTTTTTATTCGTTTTCTGTTAATTCCTCTCCGCTTTTTCTATTTTTTGTATTTTTGTTCATTACTCAGCTTAGTTTTTATTTCGTTCATTTATTATTTACTTATTCCCTTATTTCAGAGCTTGCATCAAGGGCGTACCTAACGAGGGGCAGGGGAGGTCCGCCCCCCCCCCCCCCCCTAGAAAGTTTTAACTTAATCGAAAATAATAAAAATTGTCTTTGTCCCACCACACAGAACCTTGTACTTATTCCTTCTATATAGTTTTTTAGCTGATAATTAATGTTTTTGCAGTTGGAAAGATATTATAAACGAAACTTGTATAGTTCCATAAAGGTTAAAAAATGTTACCTAATTATTAATAAGTAATAAATATATTATAATATAATTAAGAACACTTCTATGACAAAAAAATAAAATGCTATTAACCAAAAAATACCTAAAAATTTAATAAAACTTAAAAATTAATAAATGTATGTTATTTGTATAGTTTTAGATAATTTTTGTCAAAACTAAGCATTTTTTGAAGTAGAAGCCATGGTTGGTTTTCTAGACAAAATTTAAGATTCCCCGCTTTCCAGTCCGTATTTTTCCTAGATCATTGATCAAATTATAATTGCAGATTAGGTCTATCGAAAGTTTACACATTTTATTTGCTTGCTCCTCGAGTAATATGTGTCTTTGTAATCTTTAACTCAAGCAAAATAGAAATAGTCAATGATTTCCCCAAAATTTCCTCGTAATATCTCTCGAATGTGTGAAACAAGATGGTCCATAAGTCAATCCGAACATTTTCTGAAATTTTCCTAGAACTTGTAAATGCGCTACTAAAATTATCTACAGAAGGGGAAATAGTTGAAATGGTAGCATTAATAAGTTCAATAAGCTGTAGGTACTTTTATCCGTGAGTTGCCCCCCCCCCCTCTTGATCAGGGCCTGGGTACGCCCTTGGCTTGCATTCCCGCTCGAGCCTTGCATGGAACTTTATTCCATGCAGGGGTGAGGGTCGCCTACATATCAAAGATGGGATGTAGAGGAAAAGATCCTAAATCGCTCAGGCCAATCAGTCTAACCTCGTTGCTGCCTACCAAAAGCTGCTAGACTTATACATAAGGGAGGGAACGCTAACAACGTACCCTCTTAATAGGGGAGAGTATGCATACCAGGCTAGCAAATCAACCGAACTAGCACTCCACAACCTGATGGTGAAAATCCAAGATACCCTGGATTCAAAGGGTGATTCGGTAAAGGGTGAAAGGTACCCAAGATTCTAATTCACCTAAAAACTCCCTCCTCAGCGCCAGTAAGGCGAGAAGGATTGAACCAATAATAACCAATTGGATTCGCAACATGTTAGAATCCAGACTGATCACTACATCATTAAACGATGACAGTATCAGATTCAGAACAACGGGAGGGTTGTCCAGTGGGCGGAGTCTTTTCACCACTCCTGTGGTCCCTACTAGACGACTGTCTAGCTACTTTGGAACTATGGGGAGTCGACTATGGACATCGTTATCCTTGTAAGAAACCACCCATACCAACAAATCTCCAGCACGTTGCAAGAGGTGCTGGATGATGTACACAGCTGGTGTTCAAAGGAAAACCTAGCAATAAACCCTAATAAATCGGTGATTGTGCGATTTACCCAAAGTAGGAGGCTGGACTTCTTGAAAGTCATCTTTGTGCGGGGCGATGATCCCGTTTACCAACAAAGTAAAATTTCTAGGAGTCATCCTGGACAAATCACTCATATGGACCCCACATGGACTCGTGGCTTTAGGAGAGCACAGCTTTCCCTTTGGTCGTGCAAGAATGCGGCAAATCATGGGGGATGGGACTTCAACAAGCTATGTGGCTATACGTGATGGTATAGCACAGACTGATAATCATGTATGGGGCCATAGTTTGGTATCGAAAGAACAGACAGAGCTTCGTCAAAGCTAAACTGTCCTCTTATCTATGTATCTGCATCACGGGGGCAATTAAAAAAACGCCCATGGCAGCCATGGAGCGAATGCTCGACCTGCTTCCACTTCCAATATTCCTGGAACGAGAGGCAATGAAGGCGACATACCGGCTGCAACTTCGATGGTGGGACCAAAATACCCAGCCTGGCTTGGAAGGCCTTGCGGTATTGAAAATGGTCTCCGACCTAATGGCATCGAAACGTACATTGGACACTCGCTACGTCATCAGGGTTCCTTCACGGGCAGACTAGGGCGAACGAGGCGAAGATCTACAACTGGCAGAAAGTACCTGGTACATGGACGGATCCAACACCGACGAAGGGGCTGGCTCAATGGCTATGTTTCACATAGCCATTGAATTGTGAACCCGACACCTATTAGAGGACGGAAGACACAATAGATCAATAAAGATCTGCTCGGATAGTCTGGTAGCGCTTCTAGAGCTTATGGCTTGATGCTGCAATTTCAAAACTGTTTGGAACCGCCACAGGACTCTGAACACCCAATCGCAGGAGAACAGCGTCACACTGGTATGGATCCCAGGCCATCGTGGTCACGAAGGCAATGAGAGGGCCGACTCTCTAGCTAGGAGGGCGGCGGGCGTTGCATTGTCCTCGAGCCGGCACTGGGAGTCTCATACTCTCTGGTCAAGGCTGAACTCCAGAAATAGAGCAATGTCAAGTCCCAGAACTGGTGAGAAAACCTACCCGGACTCTCACACTCCAAAAATGCACAAACTCGGACTGTCCGAAGAGACGGAGCGACGGCTGTGCTTGAAGGATGACGAGACAGTTGAGCATTGATTGAGCATGTTCTATGTGCAGCATGTTCACTTCTGAGTGTGAGCATAACGGGTGACAACTAGTGACACCTCGAGTGAGCCACGATAGACCGCGGATAGGTCGTGGTGGAGGACTGTAAAAGTCCACTCACATTGAATACAATATTCCTTTATTTTCTCTTCTATACTTTTATCCGTTCTTAACATTTCTTTTGCACCATTTTTTGTCTGTTTTTTTTTACTCACTCCTGGTCATATTCTTAACTTTCGTCTTTCTGTTCCTTACATATCTTCGTTTTTACTTCAGGTTAAACACACTATACTATTGTCCTTGTGTGCCGCTTCTAAAGTATTTGGTTCGCTTACTTGAGGGAACTCAAGAGAGACAATTCTGCTTTTAAGCTTCAAAGTCAAAGCTTTAGGTTTCTTGTTTTCTGGTTTCCTTGGTACCTACCAGTTATGTTTCTTTATATCCTCAACACAACGTGTATCAACTTCACACAGACCCACATGTCTTTGTGGATTTCATAAGTTCAGGTTTGGAATGGAACTCTCACCTTCTTCTTCAGGTTTTCCGAACTCTGAGGCTTTTCCTGTTCCTCTTCGTGTTTGGTTTTCTGTTTGTTTTTCTAATAGAGGCCAGTTGCTCTTTATCCAGGTTTCCAAGCTCGAGCTTAACGTTGTTATTCTTTTTGAAAAGAACTTTCACTTCTTCAGCCTCCTCCTTGTTCTCCTCAAGCGATTCAGATTTGTCAAATTCAAAATTCTCATTGAGCCAGTTGAGTGATTAACGATTCAAGAAAATATTATTTTTATGTTCACATTTTAGATTATACATATACGCGGTGTACGGAAACTAAACCGATAAACCAACTTTCAAACAAGACTTTCTGTCGATTTAACTTAAATTGTCTGAAAGTGGCCCTTTGAAATAGGTTTCTGCGAAGGAGTTCTACAAAATACTTCATTCAAGTGCGCCGAAACCCCGCGCCACCACCCCGCGCCACCACAACCACCAGTCTAGGTTAGTTCAGGTCTTTGACATAGGTTTTATTTTTAATTTTTCAGAACGCCTTTTTTTCTAGAATCTATAATAAAACACTACCAACCTTGGTAGTAGTTTGCGATCATAAAGAGATAGTGGTGGGAAATTATTTAATGGAAAGAGACAAGCTTTCTATTTACATCTGTGGTAGTTCTGTTCTTCAGAATCCAGTGTGATCAACATCCGTTAAACGTAACAAACAATTATTAAAAAAGTGACATTTTGTTAAATTCAGATTAAAATCAATTAATAATGCAGAATGATCAAAGATCCGGAGCTATTTAGGAAACCTACTGTGAAAAACCAAGCCTATATACCATCTTGATCATTAATCTGGACACAATTTTTTTTAATGAACAAAGGGAGAACGTCACTTGAGATATGCTTAAAAATAAAGGTTGAAACAATGAAAATTGCAGACTGTAAGAACAAATCTTATAATCTAAAGGGAGACTGGTTTGGACAGTTCCATCTTGTTGGAGGATATAATTACAGAAATACTAATTGTTTCTTAATGAATCGGATTCCAGCAAAGCAAAAATTCTGAAAGAATTTTTTCTTTGTGTAGTAATAGGAAAAAATTCATTAAAAAATTGCTCAGAGTGCTTGCTTCCATTCACGTATAATCTCAAATGTACCTCGATGCATTTTATGAAGCTTGCCATTAAATACGATCATTAATCTTGTCTTTAGAGTCCTGTAATGCACATAGCATTCTTAAAGATGCATCAATGTCCAAAAGAGATTGAAGAATAGGGTCGCTAGTGTAGGCAGCATAGGAAAATGATTGCCGCAGTTCGAACCGAAAATGTGCAGGTATGTTTGAATTTTGCTGCCGAGTACACCGCAAAAAGGGTTAATTTAAATACCTCACGAAACTCTTCCCAAAACCCTCTCTTATAATCTGTAGCGTTAACAACAGATTTTGAAGCTTTTTACTCTATATGCCTTTTTCCATTCCTCCACCACTCTTGAAAACGTTACAAAACTCGAAAATTTTACATTTTTTCTCTGCAAAATCATCCTAAAGAACAAAGCATTGATTACTTACAAAGAAAGACAAACTGGAAACAAACACTCCCGAGACGAGCCATGTTTGGAGGCCACAACCTAGTCAGAACCGCATGGACGTTTAGACTGGTCCTCTCCAGCGCTCTTTTTGCGATCACTGACGGCCATTCTCAGTGGCCCACGCAAAATCGCCCATCGTTATCAATAAGCGGACGCATGCGTTCATCGGGAAAACGTGGGAGACCACTTTTCATTGATGCTAACGCCGCTTTCCACCCTCCGGATTTGGGACACCACGTCATCCCAGAGTTGGAGTTTAAGTTCTTTGTTGACCTACCCGTATGTCATGGCTAATTTGTTCACTCTCCCACTTCACGTCATTTTGAACTCGATTATTGGTTTAAGCAACGACCTGTATCTATCAGCTGTGCTAACTGTTCGTTTCTGTGTGGAAAACTAAAAAAAAAATGAGTTTTATAAATGGAAACTCGTTTCTTCATTTCTCCTTATCAACAGTGGTCTATATTGGGTCACCGCTTTAAATCACCTTGACCTGATGCAACGCGAGACAAAGTCTTTGTTACGGTAATTTGTAAGTAGTTGATTGCTATGTTGGCCCATTTCCAATAACAATAGATAAGGCTCTTTAGGAAATTGAACTCTAAACTTTCGTAGCGATCTACCTGTAGAGTTTGCATTATTAGTTTGGAAAACTGTAAATTGCTTTTGGCGTGGGATGGGGGGTTGAAAATATTTATGCAATAAAGAGCGTGGGTTTTACTGACTATATTAAAGTGTAGTTTGTTGAACATTATTTGAAGAGCAACCAGATTTTTAGTAAATAGCTCCTAAAATTTGGGGCAAAATATTCTATTTTTTTTCAAGCGGACTAAAAGTACGTCATTTGTTTCCTCCATACGCGCACCTAAAGTGGGCTTTCTAATCTTGAGACCAAAAAAGTATCAAAAAAGTCCTAGGCAGTAAAAGTAAAGTCAAAAGTCACCGCTAGTGTCATGGTGGCGCATATATAAACGATTTTTATTCACCAAAATTATAGCCGCGTTCAAGCGGACAACCGGTTATTACCGATAATTACCGAATATATTCAAGCGACATGGTGATAACCGGTTAGATAAACATGACGTCATAACTTGGCCTTTTCAAAATTACAATTGTCGAAACAGAATTTTGGTCAAAAGATCACAATGTTGGGGACGATGACAAAGAAGGGTGTCGGCAAAAATTTGCAGCAACGTCATGTTAAAGGGTCTGTCATTTGTCAAGCAAAACCACAAACAACCAAGAACTTAACCGAAACAATTATCGGTTTAGCGCTGGAACACGGTATTTTTGAATACTAGATGACACCAGACAAACCGATCTGAGTGTATTGCCATCTTTACATTATTATTGAAAAAACAAAGGATAGGAATACTCTCAGAGCGATCGAGAGCACCACCCGAAACCGTTATTAGTCGAAATCGCATAGGTTCTCGAATTCTGAGGGCGACGTCACATACAGCGGAATTTGGTTAAAAGCGGAACGGAGCGTAATTTGACAGTTGAATTTAACCCAATCAGATAAAAGCTAAAATAGGAATTGTCATGTGTAATGACCTTATTGACAGTTCTGCTCCGTTCCGCTCCGTTCCGCTGTATGTGACGGCTGCCTAAGTTTGTCTGTTAAATGTCATGCGCGTCATCATATTTATCTGTCAATGTAATTTTTATTAATTTAGTATTGATAATATGGTCCATTTCAAATAAATATTCATCTAACAGGCTGAGGAATTGACAGATTCATCCTATTCCATCCATGTAAATGTGTCATTTATATGTCAATTTCACAGCTTACTAGATGAATATCTATTTGAAATGAACTCTAATAAGTGGTAAAGGATTTGGCGGGATAGGCCAAAAATACGCTTAAAAGTATTTTATGTGTATATTGTCGACGTTTCGACCTCTATGAGGTCATCCTCAGGATACTAATCCTCAGATCACGTGTACAAGTTACACGTGAATAAAATGATGATGTCTGACAAGAAAAAATTACAATAGATAAAATAATAAATAAGTATTTTGATTTAGACAAACACTACTCATTAATTATACATTGCACAATTCTCGTTACCTCCGCGTTAAAACTAAAATTAGAGATCTGTCTGAAATTCGCCCAGTTACAGGCCTCAGCTTCGCTTCGGCCGTCAATCTCTGGGCTCAGCAAGAAAAGACCCACTTTTACTCCTAGTGACATAATCTACTATTTTTCTTATTACTTACTTTTGGGTATTTCGCGTCAATACAATTTTTTTCCTGTTTTCTTTGTTGAAAACCGAATATCGCACTATTTTCAGTAAAATAACTGAGAATACTAAGTTACTCCAAAAACTAAAACTTAAGAACTAAAAGCTAAAATAAAAATCTTTAAAAATGTGTCTGTGAAGGCTTTCACGGCCGGTCAAAATACAATCTAAAATGTTTTCCGAGCTTTTATGTCGTGGTCCAATGGACGTTCTTCCTGTCGTTTCTTCTACAGCTGCGGCAGACTTTATCAAAGGCGATAAGGCAATGGGCGAAGTGATCTCCCGTGCCTCCCGACTTTGACTGATTCGTTTGTGGTGAGCTGCGTGGAATTTATTCCCCCGCCGTCGCACTGCAGTGGAAGGACTGCGGTGGGGGTAGAGGTGGCGCGGGGTTTCTTCGCCAATGTTGCCAGATCTACTGTTTTAACAGGCGATCTACTGTTTTCAATATTACATCTACTGATTTTTTTATATTTTGTCAAACCAGTTATTGCAAAGTATATTGTATGTCTATTAAAACTATTTGTATCTTTAAGTAAGTCGAAAAGCAAATAAAAACGAATATTTATATTTATTTTCAGTAATAAAGTATCGAAATATCGAAAGCTCTAAGCGCGCATCCATAAGGCACTGGAAATTGCGTAAAGCTATGTCAGTCAATGACCTAAGATATATGGACAGAGCAAACAATTGCCAAATATTTTCCAAAAATTCGTCCCGTTTTTTGGCCGGAAGTCCGCCATTTTTAAGGTATCCATGACGTAATTTTTTGACGTAAGATGTCAGGTGAAAGAAAAAATCACATCTCTGTTGCAAAATCATTAAAAAATTTACATTTTGGGCCAAAACGATCAAAACCCTCACAAAGTATTCAATCAAAAAATAAATAATTGGTTCAAAATTAAAAAATGTTTAGCTAAAAAAAATATACAAAAAACGTTTTGTAACAATTAAAAAGAATTTTTGATTTTAATGAAACTCAATTTGTGGACTAAAATCTCTAGTTTTGCTCTAAAATCAACTGTAAAAATCTTGTTTTTTCTCAGTAAAATCGATACTGGGAAAAAAATTCACTTTTTGGAAAAAATAATTAAAAAAATTTAATTTCTTGGGCCAAAATCGATCAAAATAGTCACATTTAAGAAAAAAAAGAGGTTTTATGCGTTCCTTTTATCGTCATAATTGGTTAAAACCTTCACAATTCGTTCAATCAATGTACTATCAAAAATAACGACTAAAACGCATTTTTTTCGCAAATTTAACGAAATGCAATTTTTGTGGTCCAAAATATCAAGTTTTGTTCCAAACTCGAGGAGAAAATCACTTCATAAAACGTGTAAATAAAATGTCAAAAATTTTGTTAAAATAACTGCAAAAAAAAGTGTAAAAAAGTAATAAACAAAAAAGTAAAAAAAAAAGTGAAAAAGAAGCGTTAAAATTTGAAAAGAAGAATTGTAAAAAAAGGTGTAAAAAATGTGTGAAAAAATGTTTAAAAAGAGTGTAAAAAAAAGGCGTAAAAATTTTAGAAAAAAACGTGTGTGTTTCTTGAAGTGGGTTTAGGAACAAAAATTGTTTAGTAACAAATAAAAGTTTAAAAAAGTGTAAAAAAAATAAAAATGTGTATAAAGATGTAAAAAAGGGTATAAAAAGTGTAAAAAAAAATTGTTAAACAAATTGTAGAAAGAAGGGCAGGAAAAATTATAAAGAAAAAGATGTAAAACAAAGTGTAGAAAAAAATTGTATAAAAATTTAAAAAAAATGTAAAAAAAGTGTTAAAAAAAGCGTGTATGTTTTTGAATGCGCACTCCCCTACAATTAACTGTTTTTGGGAAAGTGGCGGCAAAAAAATGGAATTTTGAACAGTTAAAGGTTCACCAAATCTATAAAATCTATTGCACATTCCTACCTTAGCTTTTAATAAGTTCTAATAATGTTAATTTAGTTGAAAAAAAATTGTAACGACTAAAACGCATAAATGAAACTCAATTTGTGTACTAAAATCTCAAGTTTTGCTATAAAATCAACCGAAAAATCTCGTTTTTTTTTTATTAAAATCGCTACTAGGACAAAAATTCACTTTTTGGAAAAAATAATTAAAAAATTTAATTTTTTGGGCCAAAATCGCTCAAAACAGTCACAGTTATGGTTCAATAGCGATTTAGTTTATGGTTTAAAATCAAAAAAACTACGTTTTCGTTTAGCTAAAAAAAATCACACAAAAAGCGTTTTGTAAAGACTAAAAGGCATTTTTTTTTCGCAAATTTTTATGAAACTCAATTTGTGAAATAGAAGTTTTGCTTCAAAATTAACTGAAAAAATCTCGTTTTTTTTTAATAAAATCGGTACTGGGAATCTTTTGGAACAAATAATTAAAAAAATTAATTTCTTGGGCCAAAATCGATCAAAATAGTGACAGTTAATAAAAAAAATAGTTTGACCTAATTTGACTTTAAAGTTACAAGTATGTAGTTTTTTGACACAAAAGTGTTAAAAAAAGTACAAAAAGTTTAAAGTAAAATTGTAAAAAGTGTGTAGAAAAAAGCGTAGGAAAATTGTAAAAAAATTAAAAGGTGTGAAAAAAATGTAAAAAATAGATGTAGAAAAAAGCGTGTGTGTTTTTGAATGCGCACATCCCTACAAATAACTGTTTTTAGGAAAGTGGCTACTAAAAAATAAAATTTTGAACAGTTACAGCTTCAACAAATCTATAAAATCTATGAATTGCACATTCCTATCTTAACTTTTAATAAGTTCTAATAATGTTAATTTAGTAAAAAAAAATTGTAACGGCTAAAACGCAATAATAAAACTCAAATTTGTGTACTAAAGTCTCAAGTTTTGCTATAATATCAACTGAAAAAAATCTCGTTTTTCTATTAAAATCGCTACTGGACAAAAATTCACTTTTTGGAAAAAATAATTAAAAAATTTAATTTCTTGGACCAAAATTAATCAAAACAGTCACAGTTATAAAAAAACAGTTTTTAATCAATTTTTTTATCGCCTTAATTGGTTAAAACCGTCACAATTCGTTCAATAAAAGATCTAGTTTTTGGTTAAAAAAAAAACTACTACTAAGTTTCAAGTTTTGCTATAAAATAAACTGAAAAAAACTCGTTTTTTTATTAAAATCGCTACTGGGACAAAAATTCACTTTTTGGAAAAAATAATTAAAAAAATTTAATTTCTTGGGCCAAAATCGATCAAAATAGTCACATTTAAGAAAAAAAAAGAGGTTTTATGCGTTCCTTTTATCGTCATAATTGGTTAAAACCTTCACAATTGGTTCAATCAATGTTGAACCAAAAACTAGATTATTTGCTCGAGTTTTCGTATAGATAAAAAAATCGGACAAAAAATAACGACTAAAACGCATTTTTTTCACAAATTTAACGAAATGCAATTTTTGTGGTCCAAAATATCAAGTTTTGTTCCAAACTCGAGGAGAAAATCACTTCATAAAACGTGTAAATAAAATGTCAAAAATTTTGTTAAAATAACTGCAAAAAAAAGTGTAAAAAAGTTATAAACAAAAAAGTAAAAAAAAGTGAAAAAGAAAAAAATTTGAAAAGCAGAATTGTAAAAAAAAGGTGTAAAAAATGTGTGAAAAAATGTTTAAAAAGAGTGTAAAAAAAAGGCGTAAAATTTTAGAAAAAAACGTATGTGTTTATTAAAGTGGGTTTAGGAACAAAAATTGTTCTTTTTTAGTTTTTGGTTCAAAAAAAAAACTACGTTTCCGTGAAATTAAAAAAAATGACACAAAAGGTTTTTGTAAAGACTAAAACGCATTTTTTTTCGCAAATTTTAATGAAACTCAATTTGTGGAATAGACTCTCAAGTTTTGCTCCAAAATCAACTGAAAAAATCGGTACTGGGACAATAATTCATCTTTTGGAACAAATAATTAAAAAATTTTATTTCTTGGGCCAAAATCGATAAAAATAGTCACAGTTAATAAAAGAAAACAGTTTTTATTCATTTCTTTTATCGTCATAATTGGTTAAGACCGTTACAACTAAAAAATCACACAAAAAATGTTTTGTAACGACTAAAACGCATTTTTTTTCTTTTTTTTTTGCCTTGTTTTACTTTAAAGTTACAAGTATGTAGTTTTTTGACACAAAAGTGTCAAAAAAGTATAAACAGTTTAAAATAAAATTATAACAAATGTGTAGAAAAAAGCGTAGGAAAAATTGTAACAAAATTGTAAAAAGTGTGAAAAAAAGCTGTAAAAAAATATATGTAGAAAAAAGCGTGTGTGTTTCTGAATGCGCACATCCCTACAAATAACTGTTTTGGGAAAATGGCGATTAAAAAATTTAATTTTGAACATTCAAAGCTTCAAGAAATGTATAAAACCTGTGAACTGCACGTTCCCATCTTAGCTTTTACTAAGCTGTTCAAATAATGTTAATCAACATTCTCAAAAAAAAAAAAAAAAAAAAGAAAAAAAAAAAAAAAACAATTGGTTGACTTGAACAATTTCTGCATCTGGCAACATTGTTCGGCTCACTTGAAGTATGTCGTATGTCGTAAAACTCGCTTCCAGTCTGCATTTAGAAACGTAATTTCCTCCTTTCTGTTGAAATTGTTGTCGTGTTTAAAGATCTCAATGGCGTCTCTCGTTAGTCTCGGATAGAAACGCTCCGATTGATATAAGATATTCACCTCGTTAACCTTCGGAGAGAGCGTGCTCTGCTACTGCTTACTTTTGTGTTTGTCGCAGCCTGCAACTCCTCTTGTCAACGTCGGGAAGCACGAGAGATTACTTCGCCCATTGCCTCATCGCCTTTGATAATGAATGCCGCAGCTGTAGACGAAACGTCAGGAAGAAATTCCATTGGACCACTGCTTCAAAGCCCGGAAAACTCTTTAGACTCTATTTTGACCAGCCGGGAAAGCCTACACACACACATTTTTACAGTGTTAAAACTGTGTTTAAACCCACCCGTACAATACAACAGAGCTTGAGATCGGCCGAAGACCGCAGAGATCACTTATCGACCCCCGGAATTTACCGAGTTCCATGCAGCTGTAGCTCGGTACACATTGGCACCACAAACTGCAGTGTTAACACGAGGATTACGGAACACAAGAGGAGTTGCAGGCTGGGACAAACACAAAAGTCAGCAGTAGCAGAGCACGCTCTCAGCCTCAGCGAAGGTCATGACATCCTTTTCAACGAGGGGGATATCTTATATCTATCGCAGCGTTTCTATCCGAGACTAACGAAAGAAGCCATTGAGATCTTTAAACAAGACAACAATTTCAACAGGAAGGAGGAAATTACGTTTCTAAATGCAGACTGGAAGCGAGTTCTACGACATACTTTAAGTGCGCCGAAACCCCGCGCCGTCACTACCCCACCCCAGTCCCTCCTCTGCAGCGCGACGGCAGGGGAATAAATACCACGGGGTTCACCACAGTCGAATCAGTCAACGTCAGGAAGCACGGAAGATCACTTCGCCCATTGCCTCATCGTCTTTGATAATGTCTGTCGCAGCTGTAGACGAAACGTCAGGAAGAAATTCAATTGGACCACGGCTTCAAAGCCTGGAAAACTTTTCGTTTTCAGCTTAGGAGCAATTTTAGTTGTTACGGAAAAATTTAAGCCTTTAGAGAGTACAAGTTTTTCAGCGTCTCTAAGGTTTTTGTTTGATAGGTTTATTACCGTCTTAGCGGTTATATGATTGTTTCTTTCTCGCTGCTCTAACTGAATAGTTAGAAATAAATAATTGAATAGTGAAATAATAAAAGCACGAAATATAGACAGACACGACAAATCTTTCTTCAGAAAGATAAAAGTTAAAGGTATGGACAGGATTGTTTAAAAAACACATAAAGGAAAAGTCGTAACAAGCGAAGACAGAGGAAATAAGAAAGAGATAAGGAAAACAAATGACAAATGAAAAGTTAGGAACCGTTAAAATAAAAAAAAATCCTAAACAATTAGCTAAACTACAAAAGCACGAATAGCGAAATAAAAACAGTGAAAGACAATGAACAGAAGCACGAAAAAAGAAAGTTAAAGATATGTAGCCAAGTGAGTAAAAAACGATTAAAGAATAAATGGTAAGACAGTAATAAAATGATACTGAGAACGGATAAAGTAGCAAAATAAAAAACTCAGAAAGTAGTAAAAATTAAAGAGGATACAGACAATTAAGAGGTAGAATTGTGGTAAGAGGTAGAATTGTGGATAGGAATTAGTAAAAAATAAGTGCATAAATAGGAAAAGGAAAATAAGGAAAGAAGGTGGCAAATGAAATGTTACGAATCGACAAAGTAGTAAGAAGAACGGCTGTGGAACTAGTTAAATAATAAAAGCAAGGAATACAATCTGAAATCAGTGACAAATATGAACAAAAAACCCAAAATTAGCAAAACATCAAAAGCACAAACTCTCTAATCTGAACTAAAAACGATGACATGTAATGAACAGAAAGACGAAAGTTAAGGATATGACCAGGAGTGAGTAAAAAACTCATAAAAGTATAGAAGAGAAAATAAGGGAATAACTAAATAATAAATGAACGAAATAAAACTAAGCTGAGTGATGAACAAAAACACAAAAAATAGAAAAAGCGGAGAAGCGAAGAAAATTGCGCATGTTAAACTTGTACAAGAGGTTTATTTTTACAGCCACAACAGCCCAACCGCTTTCGAATAATCTTTTACAAAGGAAGTGACAGCATTTAGTTCATCCAAAGAACGATGTACAAATGGTTCTTCTTGTTCTCCTAGACTAGCTGCTTCTTCCATCCTACAAATGTTTCCATAATAATACGTCATACTTCTATTACCGATAAAAATGATGGGGATACATTATCTCTGATTGATGAAGAAAAAGGCAGAATGTTACAGACTTCCATAGTTTCTTGTGGATAGAATGGCGAACTAAAACGTTTGTCAACTCAAATGATTGGGGCGACAACTGTAATACAGGGTGTTTCAGAAAGGTGCCGACAAACTTTAGGGAGTTATAGAGAACGCCGAGTCATCTAACTTTTGCCTTTAAACCTCTATCTTCAAAAGCATCGTTCTTGAGATAGAGTGTGTCAAAATAGTCTAGGTAATATACTTTTTGAGCTTTTTTTTTCGCAAAGTCAGGTAATGGTGACATACATGTGAGAATTGATCTGAGCTTACATTCCAGTCCCAATTCCACTCAGGAACCCGTATCGAACCCTTGATCAAACTAACGGACGCCGTTATAATTTCCGGGTTTGGGCACTAATAACCCAAGCAAGATATATTCCTGGAATATTCTATGAATATTCAAATAGGAAGATTGTACGATCTAGGAATATTTCAATTAAGCAATACAGGAATTTTTTATTTTTACAGTGTGATATCTTTATACTTTATATATCTCTGAAATATTCTAGTCGCATTCTAAGAATAATCCATTCATATTCGGGGAATAATTAATGTAGATAATTCAATGTATCATCTGAAATCAATAACTACTTGAGTATACCGTCGTTTATCATATTATGTGTATATATATGTATTGTAAATACCAATGAAGCACCTCTATTGATTGTCAAGAGTCAAATTTTGTAAATTTTTTTGGAAATAGATATTATTAGAAAAACGTTTACCACAACACAAGTCTAATAATAAAATTCTCTAGATTCTATATTGATGAAAAGTCTGCGAGAGAGAGAGAGAGCAGGGAAATTTGGATGTAAACGTAACAATCATAATAAAAGTGAGTTTATAGTCCCATAAGTGGACTTTTTTCTAAATGTCTCCTCAGCACATAATAAAAATCCACACCGAAGAGGTCTACCTCCCAAACTTGAAACTTTTTGAGCGGAGGTGAAAAAAGACATAAAAAAAAATAAGAAACCGTTGGATTTGTGGCGGAACTTCATCTACCGACTCAGAGGTGGCAGCGCCCAAAACTTCACCCACCGACTCACAGGTGGCAGCGTTAGTCGAAATCCTTCATAGCATTACACCGCCTTTTCTTCGCCGAATTTGTCTTCAAATATAACTTCTAACGGAAGTTCCGTAGGTGCAATTTTTACGGAGATAGACCCCTTTGGAGGTCGAATTCTAAGCACTTTTAGAATCGCGATTTTGAAGAATTTTTAAAAAAACCTCTCTAGGGATTAATTTCATTCGAATTAAGTTTGTTACGTTCTTAGGAGATCGCAAACGAGCCATTCCGATCAAAAACAGCAAAAAAAATTCATTGAAAATGTCCAAAGGGGGGATATTACAACTTTTTTCTCAATTCTCAACTTTGACCGCCTGTAACTTGGGAACGCCTCGACCAATCGGAGTGAATCCAAATGTTTTTTGCTCTTCTTGATCTCTTCTTTCTCTCTCCCACCATCGGTAGTTCCGTAGGTGCAATATTTCCGGAGATAGACCCCTTTGGAGGGCGAATTCTAAGTACTTTTAGAATCGCGTTTTTGGAGAATTTTTAAAAAAACCTCTCTAGGGGTAAATTTCATTTAAATGAAGTTTGTTTCGTTCTTAGAAGATTGCAAACGAACCATTCCGATCAAAAACAGCAAAAAAAAATTCTTTGAAAATGTCCAAATGGGGGATATTACAACTTTTTTCTCAATTCTCAACTTTGACCGCCTGTAACTTGGGAACGCCTCGACCGATCGGAGTGAATCCAAATGTTTTTTGCTCTTCTTGATCTCTTCTTTCACCTCCCTCCATCGTAAGTTCCATAGGTGCAATATTTCCGGAGATAGACCCCTTTGGAGGTCGAATTCTAAGTACTTTTAGAATCGCATTTTTGGAGACTTTTTAAAAAAACCTCTCTAGGGGTTAATTTCATTCGAATTAAGTTTGTTACGTTCTTAGGAGATTGCAAACGAACCATTCCGATCAAAAACAGCAAAAAAAAAATCCGAAATTTTTTCACTGAAAATGTCCAAAGGGGGTATTACAACTTTTTTCTCAATTCTCAACTTTGACCGCCTGTAACTTGAGAACGCCTCGACCGATCGCTGAGAATCGAACTGTTTTTTGCTCTTCTTGATCTTCTTTTTCACCTCCCTCCATCGTAAGTTCCGTAGGTGCAATATTTACGGAGATAAACTTTGGAGGTCGATTTCTAAGCACTTTTAGAATCGCGGTTTTGGACCATTTTTAAAAAACCTCTCTAGGGGTTAATTTCAGTCGAATTGAGTTTGTTACGTTCTTAGGAGATTGCAAACGAGCCATTCCGATCAAAAACAGCAAAAAGCAATTTCCGAAATTTTCTCTTTGGCCAATTTGGAAAAAAATTTATCGTTTTTTTGTGCCGTTTTTGATAGGAATTGGGTGATTTCAATTCTCTTTGAGCATAACAAACCGAATAGGAGTGAAATTAGTACCACGAGTGGACTTTTTTCTAAATGCCTCCAAAGCAACTCTAAAAGTGCCTAAAAACCGACCTCCTAAGGAGTTCGTTTCCTAAACTATTGAACCTACGCGACTTTCTTTGATGGAAGTTAGAAGAGGACAGCGAAGTACAATTTTACCTTCTTTTTTTTAATTGTATGACAATTGTATTGAATATATTATCATGAAATTTATTATCAAGGAAGAATGATAGGTACAGAATACAATTTAGATCTGCACAAAAGTTGCCATTCGAAAACGTTATAAATAATACATAGTAACTTAATAATGAATAAAAATAATAATTAATGGATTTCCATACACTAACTGTTTATTCCTGTGTTATTCCAACTGGAATATTCATAAAATATTTTACTTCGAATTTTATAGGAACATTACTAGAAAATCAGTGTTATCTGGGTAACAAAAAAACAATATCTTACTTAAATATAGGCAACCAAGAATACAAAAGGTCAATTATGGCGAATGCGCCAGAACTAACTCATAAGTATTAATTTAGCACAAACTCGATCGAGTATCGACTTAAATCTTTTGCAACTTAGCTCAGAGGCACTAATTTCCATTAGTGCAGCAAATATACCATTCATAGAAGTTTAATCAATATTTCTTGAATTTTTTTTATTAAAGAGACAGCGAATTTGCTTTTTATGTTCTCATACACACACACACACACATACGCACGGAACCCCCCACCAACTTGTGTCACCTTGTCAATGACGTCACCGAGTTGTAAACGAAAAGACAAACGTTCGCGCTGTTCCAGCCAAGTTTTAATAGGCGAGTTCCCCGAGCGTATGTCTTAGTACATCCCGTAAAGATTTCTTTGTATGCGACGATGCCGATCGCCCCGATATTTATATGTTACTGTTACTTATATTATTGAAATTATTTAAAAAAAATAGTTGATTCAAATGATTTGCAACTGCAAAGCTGGATAATATATCTACCTAAAGCATTTGTGTACCTACTATTGGGGAAGGTTGATGACGTAATTTTTGATTAGGTTCTTGGGGTTGGTACATAACCTATTTCACCACATTAAGTTTTGGCTTACTGAAACATCGATTTAGAGCTATTAAGTTAAAATATATGAAACATCACTTTAATTGTAGCTGAAACATGATTTTAGATGAACAAAAATTAAAGGGCTAATTTACAAAAAGTATTTAATTGTGTTAAGCCACCATGCTACTCGCCACGAGTTAGCGGTTTGGCAACATCGCGAGGTTCTGGTCGCCCAGCCATCTTGTGAAACTCCGAAAGTATGCATTTTCGAGGTGTGTGTTAATTTTAAGCTAAAATTTACTAAAAAGGACTATTTTATGGGTAAGTTGAAAACTCCCTTTACTAACTAGTGCTATTAGTTAAGTCTCTCCCGCAAAAACGGCGCCACAAAAGCGAAACGTTGCCCGAAAAGTGTGCTATCACAGCACAGCTTTCACTTCGCCCGTAAATATTATAGGGAAATAAATCTAAAATTGCTTAAAGTAGCTCAGGGAGTTAAATAAGAATTTATTGGATTGGAATTCCTCGAATTAGCTTATTTATTTTGATAAAATAGAGGGAAATTTCATTGACTTGTTTTGGTGTGTTGGTAGACTGCTAGAGGTCAACTCGGAAGCAGGTATCTTTCATCTAGACCATTTACCTACCTTATTAGGAAGGAGATTCTTTATACTATCTTCCTTACACCCGGTCTTTTGAATCAAAAAGCCACCTCAAATCCCTACAGTCTGAATAACTGTTGCCATATAGTAATATGTACAATCAAGCCATATTAATTATTAGTAATCTACCTGTAACGAAATCTATTCACAGACAGGTATTCCTTGGTTTAAAAGAGATATCAGTTTGAAATGAGTCATCGAACGTCGTGGTTTCTTCACACGGTTCCGCTTAACTTAAAGGTCATTAATTTTTTAGTGAGAATTCAATACTTTTATTGGCGAATCGCTACTTGAAGTGTGGTTTTTAGTGTATTGTGTTTTATTCAAATCGCCCCGGCTCTGCTGCTGATGTATGTACCTACAGCTTTGCTCTGCCCCTTGCTGAGATAGGAATTTATTAAAATTGTGCCTGCATGATCAACCTTGAAAGAGTCTTTTCTTTTTATGTTAACCAGTGGTCAGGTCATATATCAGGAACTTTGCTAAAGTTTGTGTGGATTTACTTAGAAATTTTCTATAATAGAGCTTAAATTTGACTGGGTCAATTTCATTCAGCTTCTTGTAATAAAATTAGTAAGTACTTATTATCATTTCATGATGCTTATGTTGAGATGCATTTATTAATTCCTGATTGATTCCAAGGTTCATTCAACTTAAAAACTCAAAAGTAATTATAAGTTATCTCATGGTTACCTACCTACCCACATTTTAACAAAAGAAACATTTTAGTAGGTCTGACGTTTTGAACTTTTTGACCTCTGATTCAAAACCTTGGTAAAGACTTGTACTACTAATGGAATTTTGTTTTTTACCTACTTACTGTATATAATTTGTTATAGGATTCTTACTAGGATTTTTTTTACTAGATTAATTGGTTCTCAGATTGGTTTATGACTCGGTTTATGGTAGCTGCTCTCAGTAGTACTCTACTCTCAACTGTACCATTGTATGTAATAATACTGAGCAAGGAAACTAATGGTACTCCTCCACATACTTTCTGGTCTGATTTATAAAACAATTGCTATCTCGAGTGCTACATTGTTGTCGACTAAACTCAAAACTTGAATCTCCACATTTTGTATTGTATTGTATTTGATGTGAGTGGATGTAGGTACAGTCCTCCACCGCGACCTGCGGTCTATTGTGGCTATGCACACCACATTTTATTTATTTCTTTATTTATTTAATTAACCTGATATCACACAAGATGGATGTACAGGTTTGCAACTACTATAGACTCTAGTACCTACATAACATTTAGATTGCTTAATCCTCTGTATAACTTAGAAATTCATCTACTGAGTAAAAAGCATTATTTAGCAAAATAGTTTTTATTTTTGAGAAAAACTGGCTAGTAGTACTATCGCTAATTCTAGAGGGAATCGTATTGTATGTGACAGCCCCAATATAATAAGAATTAGCTTTGTAGAGTTCTAGTCTATAAATTTCAAATTGGTAGTCATTGCCAAATCTGGTCATGTACTCGTGATAAAAGGTCAATGGCTTAAAGGACTCGGAGTTCTGATAGGAGATGTTCAAGTCTGACAAACTTAACAACTCAATTATATAGAGTGAGGGCCTCCGTTAGGGCACAGTCATAATTCCTTCTGAAATAAATGTTAAACAGCAGGTGACTAATGTTTTCAGATTATACATAGTGCAAATTGCCCTTTTTTGCATCACAAATGCTCTTTGCGAAGCTGAGGATGCACCCATAAAATTATGCCATAAGGTAGTCTAGATTCAATATTGGAAAAGTAAAATGTTTTTGCTGGTAATCTGCTTCAGGAGGTTTAAAGCATAGCAGTTCTTGGCGCAAGCTTTGCAAACATGAATTACATGGTCTTTCCAGTTTAGTGAAAAATCAATGTCTAGTCCCAATAGTTTGAAAGAAGTAACCTGTTCAATTGTTTTTCCTTTGAGACGAATGTATTGGCATTTTTGATAGTGGGCTCCACAATTCCATAGGACTGGATTTTATTCACCAGCAATATGTGGTCTATGCAATTGAAAGTTTTAGTCAGGTCCACAAAGCAGGCAATAACATTTTTATTATGGTCCAACTCTTTATAGACATGGTTTAATAGGTGGCACAAGGCAGTGATGGTAGATTTTTGGTTTTGAAAACCATAGTGTGAATTAGCTAAAATTCTATTTGTTTCAAGGAATTCGATAATGGATGGGATAAAATTCTTTCAAAAATTTTTGAGAAGCATGACAATAGAGAAGAGGTGATAGTTTTCAATGTCTCTAGTACTACTTTTTTTATGAATGCAAATGATTTTGGAGGTTTTTCTTTGGATAGGAGGATTCTTCAGATTTGGAGGGAAGCAATCTGGGAAGATCGCTTCCCTGAAGCAGATGTTGATAATGTGACATAGCTGTTTTGTGAGCTCAACTTTGCATTGTTTAATAAGAGGAACCAGAAATTCATCCAGGCCCGCTTTGTTTGTATTTTTTAAATTAGAGATAACTTGACTAATTTCTGACTCGGTGACTTCATAAAGGTATATTGAGTTGTGTATGGTCAATATACATGATGCGTTAGTTGTTTAATGTGCGCTATTCGAATTATTAATACTACGTTGCATAGTTTTTGCAATATTAACAAAGTAGGAGTTGAGTTTGTTGGTTATGTCAAGAGATTTGCTGTATTCTTTACCATTCATTTCTAGGCAGTGAATTCTTGGTTGACTGTGTGGTTGAGTTTATAATGTTCCGAACAGTTTTTGATGTGTTCGTTGATGCAGATACTTTGTTGTCATAGTACAATCGTTTTGCTAGACTAGAGTTCTTCTATATGTACATTTGTATTTTTTAAAGTAGTCCAAAGTTATTGTTGCTTGTCTTACTTGGCCATGCATAACTCGCAGTTTCTTTGACGAAACTCTGAGTACCCGTGTTAACCATTGTTTGTTTAAGTAGAAGTTATGTTGTATCATTTCTACAAGGGGGAAACAAATGTTAAAGTAGTCAGTGAGGGTTGAGATAAATGTTGACATTTTTGTCAACCTTGACTATCCTATAGGTCTTGCCATGATTCTGCAGATCATGGCTTTATTACTATATTAATTGGTTCTCAGATTGGTTTATGACTCGGTTTTTGATATTGTATTTATGGCATTTATTGCACTCAACTGTACCATTGTATGTATGATACCGAGTATAATACTGAGCAAGGCAACTAATTATACTCCTCCACGAACTTTCTAGTCTGATTTATAAAACAGTTGCTACCTTGAGTGCTACATTGCTGTTGACTAAACTCAAAACTTGAATCTCCACATTTTGTGGGTGTAACCTGAACTACCTGGCTGTTTACCTTTGAAAGTTTATTTTTTCTTTTTTGGCCTTTGGAGTTTCTTTTCTTTTTTATGTTAACCGTTGGTCATATACTGAAAACTTTGCTAAAGTTTGTCTCAACTTATTTAGAGGTTTCTTGGAGGGTTTTCTATAATGGAGATTAAATGTTGACCTGGCTGGCTAGATACCATTCAGTTTATTGTAATGAAATTATTATTATCCAAAGTGATGTATTGGTTTATATCCCGTTTATGTCCATAGGCATTTATTGACTCCTCCATTGACTCCACGCATTCAACCCAAAAATTCAATAGTAATAAAGCTTACTTAATGGTTACCTACCTACCCACATTGTATCAAAAGAAGCATTTATAGGTCTCAATACTTTTGTGAATCACATGATTGTCGAAAAATGGCTTACATTTTTCCATAATTTTCTGGAAAATGTTTTGTCACCTACTTAATATCTACAGGGTGTTCATTATAAAACTTCATCTAGCAGGCTATGGAATTTTGACAAAAAAGGATGACATAATCAAAATAAATGAACTTTTGTTTCTCCATCCTTTTCTTTTGACATTTCAGAGTCAACTAGATGAAGTTTTATAATGAACACCCCATATAAGTTGTTATAGGATCCTTACTAAGATCTTTACTTACTCCATTCATTGAGAGATTAATTGGTTCTCAGATTGATTTATGGCTCAGTTTATAGTATGTGTTCTCGGTAGTACTCTATATTCTTGACTCTACTTTTGCATGTAATAATAGTGAATAAGGGAACTAATCATAGAGCTCCATGTACCTTCTGATCTGATATGTCAAACATTTGCTTCTTCGAGTGCCAACTTGATGTTGACTAAACTCAAAACTTGAATCTCCACATTTTATAGGCATCTTGTTACCTAGCTTTTTACCTTTGAAAGTTTAATTTTTCTTTTTGGAGATTTTAAGAATATAGGGTAGTTCCAGGAGTATAGAGTAGTTCCAGGAGAGTTGAACCTAACTCATTCTTCTTCTTCTTCAAGTGCCTATCCTCTGTGGATGTTGGCTATCACATTCGTCTGACTTACTCTATTCACTGCTGCTCTGAATAGAGCTATCAATGTCATTCCAGTCCATGTTCGTAAGTTTCGCAGCCACAATATTCGTTTTCATCCTGCTGTGATTCGGCCCTCTATTTTTCCCTGCAGAATGAGTTGAAGAAGGAGGAAATTTTCATTTCGCATGATATGTCTGAAAAATTCCAATTTTCTGCGTTTGAGGTATTTCAGGTATTCTAATTGTCCATCGATGCGTTGCAATACGGTATCGTTTGACACGTGCTAGATCCATGAGATTCTGAGCATGCGGCGATAACGCCACATCTCAAATGCATCTATGCGCTTACATGAGGCATCGGTAAGGGTCCATGCTTCTGCTCCATATAGGAGGATTGAGAGTATGTAGCATTTTAAAATTCTTATTCTAGTATGGACGTTGAGGGATAGGTTGCATAGTATGTTACTCATCTTGTTAAATGTACCTCTTGCTTTTTCGATTCAGTACTTTATTTCTCGAGAGTGATCCCAGTCCTTATTCAAGGTGCAGCCCAGATATGTGGACATATAAATCACTTTGACGTTAAAATCGTAGATAGTGCTAGAAATTTTGAACTGCATGTGAATAAAAAAATTGCCTCACTAATGATTAGATTAAGGCATTTGTACGCATATAAGTTTCTTCTACCTAAGGATATAAAAATAAAAATAGTTGACTCTCTGCTATTATCACAGCTAGACTATTGCAATGTTGTGAACTACCACTATCTAACTAATATATATAGAGATAAAATACAAAAAGCGCAAAACTCTTGTATCAGGTTTGCTATGGTGATAAACAGATTCGAACATATAACTTCAACTTATGTAGATAACAAAATATTGAAATTTAACCTCCGTGTGGAATTGCATTTTTCAGTTTATGTGCAAAAAATACTTTAAAATAAACTGCCGCAGTACCTCTATAGTTATTTTATAAGCAGAACAGATTTGCATAGACTACATCTCAGAAACATTATAAGATTTGATATCCCGCGCCACATATCAGCTAAATTTAGGAATTGTTTCTATTACAAGGTAATCAGTGTTTTAAACTCTCCATTATACTTCAAAATGGTTAGCTGCTCTAGAAGAACATTAAAAGAGCATCTTAGGGAAAATTTACTTTTAAGAATGTTGTAATCGGGTAGCATGGAAGAACGCTTCAGCGAATGTGGACCTTTTGTGTACTTTGCATTTTGTAATTACGCAATAAATTTATTTATATGTTATTAGCTACGTTATTAGCGGTAAACGTCTTAGGTTATTTATTATGTCTCCGTTTATTACAACTCCATCTTCTATGTTGTCTAATGCCTCTTTAAATAGATGTTCTGAGTACACGTTAAATAGAAGAGGTGACAGTATACAACCTTGGCGTACTCCTCTCCTTATGCTAAGCTCTTCTGATGTTTCGTTTTCAATTTGAACAATGGCTTTTTGTTGTAAGTATATTGATTTGTTGATATTATATTTGTGTCTCTGTCATCAATTCTGGACTCATGTAGGATTGAAATGAGTTTATCATGTTGGACTTTATCAAAGGCTTTTTCAAAGTCTACAAAGCATGCAAAATGTTTGCGTTAATGTTCCGTGCTCGTTGAATCAGGACCCGTATTGAGAATAAGGCCTCTTGGGTGCTAAGTCCATTGCTGAAGCCAAACAGTGTGTCACTTATTCTCTCGTCGAGTCTTCTATATATGCGTGTCTGTATGATATTAAGGAAAGCTTTTAAGAGGTGACTCATCAAGCTGATTATTCTGTGGACGGAACATTTAGTTGTATTCGCCTTTTTGAGAAGCAGGATGTGTGTAAACTTTGTTGAAGAGGTTGGTCAGTAGTTTTATCTGTTCTGGGTCCAGTAATTTGAGGATTCCTCCATGAATCTTCTCTGGCCCAGGAGCTTTGTTGTTTTTTAGTCGTTTGATAGCTGATTCCACTTCCTCCTGTGTGATGATAGGCCCTTCCTCGCTGACCACTGCGGCCACACTATCGCAGTTTTCGTCTCCGAAAAGTCCTTCCTTGTACTGCTTCCATCTTGCGAGTTTTTTGTCCGTCTCGGCAATGATGTTGTCTTTCGAGTCCACGATTATCCCTGGACCCCGTCCTTGATATCTTCGTGTTGCTTCCTTTATTTTCTTATGAAGGTTAAAGTTGTCGTGTTTTTCTTGCAATATCTCGATTTCGACACATTTTTCCTGCAGCCACCGTTCTTATCCTCTTTAATTGCTCTTAGGATTTTTTTGTGTAGTTTCTTGTATTTTATTTACACTATCCTTGTTTCTGTGTTGTCTTCTTTCTTCCATAAGTTCCAAGATAGAATCTGTAATCCATTGTTACCTTTTTACCATCCTGCCTGGTCTTAGTTCTTCTTCTGTGACGGAGGTTATAGATACTTTTATTTTATTCCATAGGTCTTCTATCTCTGTTTCGTGGTTGCTGTTTTCAGCAACCATGCATATTTTTGAGTTCTCTGTTTAGCCTCTTCCTTGTTTGCTGGAATATGTTGTCTTGTTGAGAGCAGTTTTTAAGGGTTTCTTTTTGACTATTTTCTTTAGTCGAAGTTGATGGTATATTTGCCCCTGGTTACGTCTTACAAGAGACAACCGCGTTGCGATATCTTCTGTTTATCATCACAAAGTCGATTTGATTCTCCACGATTCTATGGTTGTTATCTGCTGTGGATCTCCAAGTGTTCAATCTTCTGGGAGGTAGTTTAAAGAAGGTAGTCATGATTGTGATGTCCATTTCTTGACAGAATCCTATTAATCGTTCTCCTCTCTCCGCCAAAACCACCAACCACATCCTCAACCTTTCCCTGTTCGATCTTAGCGTTCATGTCGCCCAGAATTATGATAATTTCTTCCTTCTTTGTGTGTTTAAGAGCAGTTCTAGGCTGTTCATAGGAATCCACTATTTCTTGTTCGTTGCTTTCGGATGTCGTTGCATATGACTCTATGATGTTAAGGTCAAATGGCTTTGCGTTGATCTTGATTAACGCGAC
Source organism: Taphrorychus bicolor (assembly GCA_951812265.1). Lineage (NCBI taxonomy): Eukaryota > Metazoa > Arthropoda > Insecta > Coleoptera > Curculionidae > Taphrorychus > Taphrorychus bicolor. The sequence continues at coordinate 28,786,315 of OX638303.1, read as the reverse complement.
TCTATTCGAAATAGGGATGAATTCCTTTACGGTCATACTGGTTTGGTTATTAAGAATTGTTGCTACTCCATCTTTGTTCCTGGTGGTATTGTCTCCAGAGAAATATATGTGATGTTTTGTCTATTATGCAGTGGCCGAAGTCTGGCCATCTTGTTTTGGTGCATCCTAGTATGTCGATCTGGAGTCGTTTCATCTCTTTCACTATATTTACCGCCTTTCCAGCTTGGTGCATAACTCATTATGATTAAAAATATGTGCTTAGTAGCACTACCTAATAGCAATATTTTTATGGTAAATGCGCAATTGTTTCTCTGGTCCATCTATTCCATAGGCTACGGTAGAGATGGTCTACCTTGGGTGGGATTGGTGGTGATGATTGATTATCAATATATTAAAATCGCTACTGTGGATTTAGTAAATTAAAAGAAAGGAAATAAAACTTTTAGTAAGTGTGCATAGAGGATATTACAAAGAAATAGGCCAATCTCTTATATCCCAAGTCAATGGGTGAGATGGACCATTTAATATCTCCCTACCTGATACATAAGTGTTGTATTTTTATATGTTAGAACTTTATTTTAAGTTTTCTCACAAGTAGAAAGAAAAATGTCTTATCTATTAAAGATTATACAGAATTATTTATTTTTTTTTTTGCTAAACTGGTCAAAACATGGAGGGTTTTGGCATTTGGTCATTATTACCTGTCTACTGCCCTATATACATGGTTACTTATATTAGGTACTTTTGAATCAACTCATGTCAGTCAGATTTTCTGAGCTAGTGAGGTATATTTAATAAGATTAGGTCATCGGGGTGGTGAGTTGTCCATTTGGGGATGTTCTAATTAGCGTAAGAGTTTATCTCTAAAATTTAATATAAAAATATTGTGTAAAAACAAGAGTCTCTAAATGCTTGGTTAATAGGAGCAGAATGTAAACTTTTCAGATTTTTTTTTCCATGAAATCCAGATGTTTTGCCCTTTTATAACTACGTGATCCTGTACCTGGCAGTGATATTGGCGAGGATATTGAATGAGGTTATAAATTTAACAAATGTCTAATCTATTAGTGAAATTTTGTGATCTACATGAAAATAGCATGTAGGTCGTCACTTACACTAATTTTTACACATGTATTTTTTGTTGTGGTGGTAAAGTGGTCGTTCTTCTGCTTTTTCCGTGATGTTGTCAGTAGATTACCCATATTATGCGGCACAAAGAATTTTTGCTATTGCTTAGGGTAATAGCCTTGATAAGGACGTCAAATATATGTCAAAATGTCGCCAACATTTCTGCGTCAGAGAGTAGAAGTTTCTTTTCGTTGGAGCCCTGATAGATAGCTTGCAAATTACTTTGCAGATAACGCTATATCACACAGCTTTTTTTCGTAAATGAAAACGCTGTAATAATTCACGTCGCATAATTCTGTGGATTCTTGTTTTGGATATTTGAAATTACAGTAATGCACGTCTTACGCTTATTTCAAGGTTTTCTTTAATTGAATTCAAGATATTCCTTGTTGGGGTGTTAACCGTTAACAAACTACTTTTTCCTGCAGTGGGTCTGCTTATGACTAGAGATGTAATGGGCAGTAGTTTTTAGCACCCAGCAAAAAAGCGTTTAGAGCACCTAGTACCCCCCCTCCACCCCAATCAAAAGTACTAGAATCTTGTAATATTTTACCTAAATTGGTCATAAGGACTTATTAAAATAAACAGGTTTTCAAAAATGTATAGATAGACCTCGTTCGTGCTGGAACACCCTGTAGTATAGTCATCAAGCTGGCTTTTGTTGAAGTGTTTCCTTTAATTCCATTTTTTTTTCATTGCTAAGTATTCGAGTCATTTTCTCATTAGTTCTCTATTTTTGTGGAAATAGTATGTGGTCTTTTTACGAAATTGGTAAGAAACAGTAAAATAGAAGAAATTTTCTAGATTTTTGTTAATTTCTAGTTTTTTGATATAAATGCCTTCGAATGCATAAATTAAACTGGACAGACATATGTTGTCCAATATTAATATTATCGAGAATCTTAATTTTGACAAGTTTTTATTTATTGATTTGAATTGAGAAAATGTTGTAACGATTAAAGAATATTACCACCACCATTTAAAGATATATATTGTATTTGTATTGTATTGTATTCAATGGGAGTGGATTTGTACAGTGTTCCACCGCCACCTGAGGTCTATTGTGTCTCACTCGAAGTGTTGCCAGCAAGGTTTGCCCCTGCTTGCTCCATTAATTGTCACTTGTTATGCCCAGACCCTCAACGAATCTGATGATCGTGTTTCCTAACAGTGAGTATCTTGTCCACAACCACCAGAAATATGTAGGATCTGAGGGTGCCACTGCACAACTCTACATTCTTTGAGAGAGGTCCATATTACAGAGCATTGAAGGCATTTAACATGCTGCCCCCTGCTATTAAAAATACAAGTGACTTACGGGCGTTCAAGATGGCTACAACTAATTTCTTGATTGATGAGTGCTTCTATAGCTTTGATTTTACAGGTGCATGTTAAACATTCCGTTTCTGTTCCCCCCTGTTCTGCCCTCCCTGTTCCCGTGATACATTTTTTGGAGTGTGATAGTGCGGGTAGGTTCTCCCACCAGTCCTAGGACTTGGCATTGCTCCATTTCTGAAGTTCAGCCTTGACCAGAGAGTATGGGACGGGTACAAGTCACATGTGGGGTCCATATGAGTGATTTGTCCAGGATGACTCCTAAAAATTTTACTTTGTTGGTAAACGGGATTGTCATCCCGACCAAAGATGGCGGTTTCAGGAAGTCCAGCCTCTTCTTTGGGGTAAACGGCACAATCACCGTTTTCCTAGGGTTTACTGCACCGTATATAGTACACCAGCTGTGTACAACATCCAGTACCTCTTGTAACGTGCTCGAGATTTGTTGGTCTGGGTGGTTTCTTAAAAGGATAACGATGACGTCTGCGTAAGCTTGGACCTCGACTCCCCATAGTTCCAAAGTAGCCAGAAGTGTTATCGTTTAATGATGTAGTGATCAGCCTGGATTCTAACGTGTTTCGAATCCAGTTGGTTATTGTTGGTACGTCTCTTCTCGCTTTACTGACGCTGAGGAGGGAGTCTGTATTAAAGGCCCCTACGATGTCTATGAAAATACTAACTGCGACACCCTTTGTTCCACCAGGTTGTAGAGTGCTAGTTCTGTTGATTTGTTGGCATGTAATGCATACTGTTCCGTATTAAGGGGGTACGTTGTTAGCGCCACATCCCATCTTCGTTATGTAGACGACCCTCACCCTGGACCAGGAGTTTAAAATAATGTTCCATGCAAGACTCGCTATAAAAAGCTTTGTTAATGGAGGTGCGAGTTGATCCAGGCCTTGTTGTAATAGTCCCGGGAACATTCTATCCTCCTCGGGATTTCTATGGTTGAAAAGCCATAATCGTGGATTTTAGCAATCTGCCATAACATCTTACATTTTAACAATCTGCCGTGTTGGGTCTTTTAAATCGTCTCAAGGGGCTTGTGTTAGTCCTCAATTTTGTCAGCCTGCTACCCAGTAAATGATAATTTGCCAGGTTCTCTAACGTTTCACTACCAGTGGAGGTGTAGGTTCCATCGGACCCCTTTTTCTTTGCCCGGCCCCCTGGAGAGAATCCTATGGATTCGGACTCCTGTTGGCAGGTCTTCATCAGTCCCGCAAAGATAGATAAGCCAAATCTTTTCTACTACATTTTGTTGCTGCTTACTGCAAGATAATCGGGATAAGCCATAATCTTGTAATAGAACATTCAAATTTAAGTAAATTTTCTTTGTATCACCTAATAAAATTGAACTCTAGTTTCACGGCATGTTATTTGTTATGTGATTAACGAAATGTTTGTAGAAGTAGTCACACCAAATAGTGCAAGTAAATATAGATGTTATCGGAATTTGTGTTGATATACATTTATATTACCAATTTTTGCGAATATCAAAACTTCCGTCATCTTAACAAGAGTCTAACGCTTTTTAGGGTGTTAAAAATGGTGCATTCAAGCTTCCTGCATCTTTTCAATGAAACGATAGCTAGTAACTAGAACTAAAATGAAAAAAACAGATTTTATGATGTTGAAAAGACGCAAAATTGATCCAACTATTATTAGCTTAGAGGTGAATTAGCACCAAGGATTGCATAATTTATTCGTCTTTGCCACTCAAACTTTATAAACTAGCCTGACGTTTGTCGTCTTATCGTTGGAAACTATTTTCGTACTTAACGACTTGGGTATGTAATTTTTCTACATTCAAAATTTAAACGATTTACATTTCCATAATTGACAGTCCTTATGTGTAGCAACAATTGCCCTGAGAATGGAGAGAAGACCAAATAGATGTTTTGCATTCTCTATTTGATCTTGCACGATATACCAAGGTATAGCGACAGGAACTATCATTTTGTATTACCGTTACAAGTAGTAGATCTAAAATAAATTAGAACCTGAACTAAAGTTACCAGGCGTTTTTTAAGCAATTTTTCATGCCTAATCACGGTTCTTCATTACGAACCTAATTATTAAACACGCCTTTTTGGGGCGTAGTTCAATCACTGACATGTTGCAAAGCACTCTAGACAGTAACATGCATGTTATTATAATGTTACAAATTTCCATTGTATATAATAATAAGTCAGTTGTTTTTTTCCATATGATGCCACAGAGAAAACAATATCTAAACATCAATAACAACTAATTAATAATTGGCTAGATTTGCGGCTTAGTAATTGAAAGTCTTTTCGCTATAATAGTGGAACCTGTTGAGAAATTGGCCACTAACTTGTAATGATTGGCGCTAATAGAAAGTGACAGTAAGAGATTTCTATTCACAGGGTTTGGGGCTCACCTTTTCATAACCAGCGCAATCTAGATTGCCTAAATTTAAACCATCAAACATCAAATGGTAAAATATTTATCAAGTTGGGCAAAGCACCACGGTATTGCTAGTGTAATTGCTAATTGTCTCGTTAAGGCAATTAAGGCAGTAGTTCCGCAATTTGCCTGTTTGTTTTTACAGGAAACTACTGGTGGTAAATACTTATGTGTTCCAAATTAAAGCCAAAAAATGCATTATACATTTACTCAGTTTCGTTACATAAGTTTGTACAAGCCATTGAATTCAAATTAGTGTGATTGAAAAGTCTATTTGAGAGTTATCTAGTCTTTACAGATATGTTTACGATTATTTTAAAAGCGGTTTAACATTTCTCAGACTTGAAACGTCAGCATTTGATTGAATTAATTAGTCTCATTGTGGCGTACACTCTGGTCAAGGATTGAGGATCTGTATAGTCCAGTTACCAACTAAACAAATTATAAACAAATATTTGAAGTGGATTTTACTAGTTACCATCCATAGGCCTACATTAATCGAAAACTCTCCCTGCAGCCTCATAAATAAACCGTTTAAACCCGGAACGTGTCCACACTACAAATGTTTGGATACATTCATCACCCCCGTAGCCCGCGGCTTTATTAGCCATTTACAAAAGTTTGCCTCTTGTTAGCCTTGGAAATTTGACTTTGACGTTAGTTGCCAATCTTCTTGACATGAACAAAAAAGGTATGGAAAGAAAAAAACATTCCATGGTTTCTAAAATGCCAAAAAATCCTGAAAGAGCATTACCTAATAATTTTTCTGCTTAGTTTGACGTATTAGTCCACTAACACATTGATGTCCTTCAAAGCCTTAGTGCCTCTATGCATGTATTATTTATAAGCTGAAAAAGTATTTCTAAAAGTAGATTCTTGAGTTGCTGACAAGTGAGCGAACTTGAGGGTTTTTGTCTCCCCATTGACCCTGACTTTCCACTCTTTCCTGGAAACAATAGGGTTCAGGAAAGGCGAAACAGGGGCTAAAATGAAAGCGCTGATGTTTATATTACTCCCCACTTTTCTCATCGCAATTTGCCTTTTTTTCGGGGGCGTCATATTTTACTGATAAGGCTTAGAGTAATTTAAAGAGTGCAAACGTACCTCTTGAAATGTTTTCGGTAACAGGTGTGTATTAGCATACATGTGATTCACTCACGCACGCATTAACAGATATGTGTACCTGCAGTATTTTTAGAATGAAAAACTATCATAGACTCGGTTATAGTGTCGGCGACCTATTTTGTTCCAATAATGTTTTGGTTCGCTTTAATGAAAGAATACATAAAACGTGTTTCCGCAAAAATTCGTTATTCCCGGAATTGCATCGGCAATTAAGTTTATCCATTAGTACTTGGAAACCTGTAGAGGTTTGTTTGTAAATATTGCAAAGCCATAAGAACGGCGTATCGTGTTGCAAGCCTCTAGGCTATTGACTCTTCAACGATACCGTCATTGATATGCTTTTTATTTTAGGTAATGTGAAGTGCTGGGCGAGACCACCATTCCTTTAACATCCATCCTTGTACGGTCGACTCGTCATGTCGACAGCCATGCGATCAACTCTCCAGACTGTTCCTGAAAGCTTGGAGGTGAGTAACTAGCTACTCGGCTTTAGTGAAGGGCCAGCTTCTGAGTAGCGGAACAGCTTTATTACAGGGTAATATTAACTTCGTGTTAAACATTCGATACGGTGATCATTGGCGTCTCGGAGACTTTAATGGATCCAGGGTTTTAGTTATGGCCAGGGTTATGAGGGTGTGTAGAAAGTGGATCTAGTTTTTTAGACATCATTTAGACAATTTTACCCCTGTCTGGTCTGTCAGTTTGTCAATGTGTTTACATCTTGATCAGTAAAATCACACAAAACGCTTTTATGAGTACAATAAAATAAGGTTAGAATTTCTTTTTCCTTGTAACGTCGTTAGAGTTCCTCTCTCAGATTGGACATTTGGTGCGAAACATGCCCCTTTGTTTGCAGGCAAGCAGTAGAGAGTCAGCTGAATACCGTCATTAAGTACACCCTCATTCTATTCTTCAACGTTCTTCCGAGATGTAATTTTTATTGAGGTTAATATATAAAGATGTTCTAGAGAAGCTAAAAAACACAGCCTGTTGATTGGTTTCCTTGAGCGCCGTTCATGGGGCCTCTGCTTTTGCATTTAAAATTGTTTACAATTTGAAGAATGAGTTTAGCATTGTCGTGCATCAGGGTTGCAAAAAAAAACAAAAACACATGTTTTTTTTGTTTGTGTTGTTTTTAACTGTTTAAAATATCGTTAAAAAAATCGTGTTTTAAACATTACAGTATTTTTTTCTGAAGTATTTTTATTTAAATAAATTGCTGAAAAAGAATAGCCATTGCTTTGGATAAGGTGCAAAGAAACTATTGTACAATTAGTGAATGCACTGAAGTTTAAATAGATCTTTCCCGATTTTTTAATGAAGATGAAAATTGCAGTAAATCGGACGTAGACAATTTTTTAAGAAAATACGAAATGGCCCTGACTCCAGCCCACTACTTAGCTAATTTATTATACCACAGATTTAAAGGACGAAAATTAAGTCAAGCACAAAAAGAAGGGGCACTTGAGTATGCTTTATCATATTATCCTAAAGCAATGCCTTCAATTGTAAGCTTTCAAGCTGAAGCATCCCTGTTTAGACCGTACTTATTTTTTTCAGTCGTTTAAGGATACAATGTCCATAGTTTGGTGGAAATCCTTAAAGGAATCTTTAAATCAATATACAATTTACCTTGTTGAACAACTTCATTCAGCAGCAGCATCATCAGCAGGGTTTGAACGCCTTTTTTCTACATTTGGTATAGAACATATAAAGCTTCGAAACAGACTAGGAACAGAGAAAGCGACAAACTTAGTTTCATTTTCTAAACATTTAAACCCGGGGTCGGACAATTTTTCAACTGAATGAGATTTCCAGAAGTTAGAAATCTCAAAGTTCCTCACGTTAGTGCGTTAATATTTTATTTAAGTTTGATTTAATTGTAACTTTAACCTGTAACCTCCAACTTGGTGGTTTAGTGGTTTTAGTGGGCTAAAACTCAAAAGCATTGAACTTCGAAAAGGGTGCTTGTCTAAAACATCATATCCTGTTCCTGTTACTTAATTTATTTTTGTTTTGTTCTTGTTAACTATATAACTTGCAGTATTCTGTATTAGTGTGTTGTGATTCGTTTTTCATATGAGTTTTATGTTGTAGTTTTTGTTAAAAAAAATGTATTAATATAATAAAAAACAGAAAATATAATGACAATCATGGTATCTAATTAAATCTACCTATTATTTTTTGTTAAAAAAAAAGATGTTAAAAAAACAGTTTATAACTAGTTTAAATCTGTTTAAAACAAATTTGTTTAAAACAGCAGTGTTTTAAACTTGTTAAAAACATTTGTTTAAAACATTTAGTTTTAAACATTGCAACCCTGTCATGCATTCTAAAGTGCATTCACTTCAGGTCAATACAACCAAACTAAAGTGGTTCCAATTTTGCACTAATTTTTGGACAAAGATTTTGTCGGTTTTGTGAATGGTTTGGCCCCTTTTCCTCTGTAAGCAGCGGCCCCTCAGGGGCCGATGCTCACAAATACGAACCTTCCGCATTTTTTTCCTTGAAACTACTTGATTTGACGTTCTTTTCATTTTAAACCATATGGTAACTGCATAAACCAATCCTAAATCTTCTCTGTCAATTATGGAACATTGTTTTTCAGATCATAATGAACTAAGACATCATGTAAAGTCAATGTTTCCTTCATTTCATTAGATAGTGCAGTACGCTCAGTTGTCCAGTTCTATTTCGAATTTTTCTTTTAAATCCAGTGTAACGTAATGCATTTTAATTAGTTTAAGAATTAATTAGTAATGGCTCTGGAAATAAACCGAACTGTGTAGTGTTCTGAGCTATATCGCTTTAATAAGTTCCTCAAACCACATGTGTCACAAAAGGATCTTTCGGAAATGGTGATCCTGGATCATGATTCCCACAGCTCAATTTCAGGCCACCGGATTGATTATCGATGACAAGACATTGGGGGAAAAGCAATTGATTGTGATCAACTCAATCCAGCTTGAGGACATCGCAGAACTTCTCGAACTCGTGCTGCCCGGACTGTCATATTTGAAGCAATAATTAGAATATCATCTGCACTTATGCCATCAATGTCTAATAAAAGCGGATCCATAGGACGGTGGATAGGAGTCGGCGAAAGACTTATTGCAGAAGGAAGCCCCTCCACTTGCAACAACAGGGGTATTACCAGTGATATAACCTAGAAACCCGGAAATGACGAGCAAATCGAAAATTAATATAACTTGAGGGCTTGAATCACATCCAGTTGTCAGTGGTCTGCACAGGGCACGCTGTCATCCAAACTTACTAATTGGACGTTTTGAGAAGACTACTGGAACATATATGATATCTCAAGGGGCTCCTGAGGGGCCGCTGCTAACAAATATGAACCTTCCACATTTTTTTCCTTGAAGCTACTTTATTTGATGTACTTTTCATTATATGTTTCAAAAAAATTTTGAAATTCCATAATACTTAAAATCGACCAGAACCCTCTTAATAGTTATTTATATAAATGAACTAGTTTATCTAAAACTCCCTTTAAAATATGTTTCTAAACCTAATTAATCATCAAGAATGCGTCATCAAACAGAAACTTCCTTTGATCACACATCTTTAAGTATCACTAATTTCCAGAACCCCCCTTCAAGTATAACTAATTTTCCTGCCGTTTTCTGTCGTTGAAAGTAGTCAACAGGTATTGATGTTAATAATTGTCAATTTTTACTGTCACAACTGAGAATTGTAGCAACAAGTATTGAAGTCAACACTTGTCTATTTCATGTCATTTTTGCCACTAACTAGCTGGTGTTGTTATAAATAATCTAATAAGACGCTTGTTATCTTCCAATTCTTACAGTTGTGTCAAAAAAGACGTTCTAACCTTATTTATACCAGGTACACAATTAAGCAATTGCTCAAGGGTGGCCCTTTCGGGCCTCCAGAACGGACAAGGAGGAACCAAAAATGAGCGAAAACATATCTAAACTAACCTAACTAAAGGAACAGAACTGGAAAACTGAACAAAACTTAATCTAACCAACACTTCCCACACTAAGAACAGCAATCAAATGCTCCTTTGGGCAATTTCAAGTGTTCTCACGGGCCACCCAAAAGGACAGGTATAACTGAACTAACCTAACTAAACGAAAAACAGAACTGGATTAACTGGAACTAATCTAATCAAAGGAAAAGTAAAACTGAACTAACCTATCCAAGAACCCACACGTTGCATATTCGCCTGCTGGTTATGATATATTATTGTAATGAATCATCCGCAGATTTTTGGCTTAAAACTACTTCATTTGATGCCCTCATCCTTGTAAATTTCCAAATATATCAAAATTACGTAATACTTAATATCGACTGCCATTAGTTTAGAAAATTAGTTTCGAAGGCATGAATAGAGATGAGGACTTTAACCACAACCAAGCTACTGGCCTATCAAGGAGAAATAGAACCAGAAGTTTTATTATGTATGCGTTGGTTAAGAGATAGGAAAACTTTTGGAAAAGCCCCAAGACTAAAGGTGTCGACGAATGCATAATCAAAGTTAGAATAGTGATGAATAAGGATGTGGTCAACCAGAAACTGGATAGAACATGAATCATGTGAATATAAGAATTGGTGGGATAGGGGTTAAATGGTTACCTACGAATAATCGAAGACTGGTAGGATGGAGGCAAAAAGCTGAAGTAACTTGTTCTAGCCAGATGCAGCTCAACAATGAGGGTTATCGTCTTCAACATAATTAGCTTGCCTTACAAACAGATTTTAATCGCAACTAAATGGAGAAAAAACTATGTAGTATTGTATTGTATTCAATGTGAGTGTTCTACGGCAACCTGCGGTGTATTGTGGCTCACTCGAAGTGTTACCAGCAAGGTTTGCCCCTGCTAGCTCCACTAGTTGTCACCCGTTATGCCCAGACCCTCAACGAATCTAATGAGTCTCTCGGGCGACTCTGCGTTTGCATCTTGAGGTTCAATGATCGTGTTTCCGAACAGTGACTATCTCGATCTGGCAATAGCCAGGCAGTCGCATAGGACGTGCTCAACTGTCTCATCGTACTCCAAGCACAGCCGACACTCCGTGTCTTCGGACAGTCCGAGTCTGTGCATGTGAGAATTTAGGTGGCTATGTCGTGTGTACTGTGCAGTGGCCACTCTTATTTGTCTCCTATTTAGTCTGAGGAATGTTTGGGCTTTTGCCCTCCCTGTTTCCGTGATAAATTTTTTGGAGTGTGATAGTCCGGGTAGGTTCTCCCACCAGTCCTGGTCTGCGCATTCTTCCATTTCTGGAGTTCAGCCTTGACCAGAGAATATGGGACTCTCAGTACCGTCTCCGGGCCTACGAATGCAGAGCCCGCCGCCCTCCTAGTTAGAGAGTCGGCCCTCTTATTTTCTTCGTGACCACGATGGCCCGGGATCCATACCAGTGTGAGCTGTTCTCCTGCGTTCCTCCCTCCTCTAATAAGTGTCGGGCACACAATTCAATGGCATGTATGAAACCCTGTGGTGAATTGGCCCAGGCTCTCTGCTAGGCAGATGCCATTCGATTTCCTGTATACTCCAGAGCCAGCCCCTTCGTCGGTTTTGGATCAGTCCGTGTTGCAGGTACTTCCGGCCATTGTAGGCCATCTTCGCCTCGTTCGTCCCAGTCTCCCCGTGAGGGAACCCTGTACGACGTAGCGAGTGTCCAATGTACGTTTTGATGCCATTAGACCGGAGACCATGTTCAACACCGCAAGGCCGTATGTCAGGCATTGTGTTCAATTTCTGTAAGGAAAGAATCCTTCAACATCTGCATGGCAGTAAAGGAAATCATTTTGGAATTAATAGAAATTTTATTTAAAATTGGGAAGGAGTTTGAGTGGATCAATCCAATGAGACTTGTTGTAGAACGGTGTCTGCAGTGTTACATGTATTCATCACAAATAAAAGCAAAACCGCAGATTGGGCTCGTAGGAAAATAAACGACAATTTGTTACTTAATTGGATACTTAATTCGTAAGTTAGTTATGTAGCACAACTGTTTTCATTTAGATTGTGATACAAATTTCAACAGTAAAATACCAACTGTGCCAATTAGCATTGAAAGGGTTGAGTTTAGGCGGATCGTAGAAGGACAAAGCTAATGACAATCGCGCAGAAAAATTAAAGAAAAATATGTTCGGCACCCCACGAAAGGTGTTTCAGATTATTGGTTTCATAGAGCAAAGTGTAAGCACCTACTAGGTATAGTAAGCACAGTAGGTGTTGAGAATATCTAGGGCACAGTTTCTTCAACCTAGATCCTTGACTAAGTAAATATAGCAGATGTCTATGACAAAGCTGCCCTTCCAAAGGATATCCTGACCTAATCAACATAATGGGAAAGCTATGCTACTCAATGTTTTCACAACCAGCTGATCCAGTACTTCCGTGTATGGCAAATTTCAAAAAGAGGGGTCCTGCTATAGTGAATAACCACAAATCCTATATCTGCATCTCTAATGCCCAGTTTCCGAATTAAATTTTTGAATGTGTTTTGTCGTTGTTTTAACAAATTATCGGCCGGATAAGCTTAAGTAATTACATCCTTCAGGAACTGGGTTTTTTTTTACACATGAACAAGACTAGCCAGGTCCCTTTTGCTGCACTGTGAAATAGTGTATTAATTAACAATTTTCAGCAATATGTTTGGTGGTAAATTATGGTTATCCCATTTGCACTACTTCGAAGTTGTTGCTGAACACACATCAATAACTTGTCAACGTATTTTGCATTAATGCGACAACCAATTAGTTTACACTTGCATTAGTAACATTAGCAAAATTAACACGGAAAATCAAAGGGATGTGGCGATTGTCAATAGATCAATAGGTGTCTAATTAGCATGATGGAATATTCGTAAATATAGTTACTAAAATTAGTAAAAAATCCTAATCTATAATATTAACAAGGATTTTACGCTCAAGATACATTCTAAAATGCTCTCCATCTCTACCTCAACTTCCCACTCCAGCGGGGCAGTGGGAGTTTTTACTTAATTGTTGTTAATTAATGCGAAGGAGCGTTCATTGGTCGAACGACGTCGAGACTTAATGGAGATCACTTCGCCCATTGCCTCATCTTCTTTCATAATGTCTTCTGCAGTTGTGGACGAAACGTCAGGAAGAAATTCTATTATACCAGGAGTTCAAAACTTGGAAAATATTTTAGAATGTAATGTATCGCTAGTATCACAGTCAGATCCCTGTCCGCAGCGTAATTTTAAGCCACATTGCATTAAAACAGCGTGTACTAGGCAGTTCATGTAATACACGAACTTTTTGGATTAGGATGGTTCAGCTGGTTCCACGAAAAAGTGCTTGATTCGCGAATGCAGATAATTTCATTCGTTGATATTTCAATTTCAAAATGAATTACCAAAGGATCAACGAGTAGCTGTAGAATTTTGTGTAAAACTGGAAAAATATGCCATGAAACATTTGCGATGTTGCTATGAAATTTACGGTACATTTCAAGTGATGAATGTACCGTAATCGATTAAAGGCAACACTGATAAATTCAAGATGCACCACATTGCTGCGAAATTCCGAAAGGCGGAATACCAAAAAGCCCATCGCGTCCATCTTTAGCCTTGCATCAGGAACTGCTTGATCGTTCAGACGAAGATGGAAACTTTAGCTAAAGATCGTAAGTAGGTGTAGTTTGGGCATTCTGCGCCATTCGTCCGAACCAATCAGGAAGGTCCTATCTCCTACCTGCTACTTCTGAAGGCTTGTAAGCCCCGCCCCCGACTAATCAGAATCGTTAAACCCAAATCTGGCACCTGTACAGACCCTTAAACCCCACCTTCACCCAATTAGAGGCGACCTAACCGACCAATAGAAAGAGGCAAATTTTTCCAAAATCTTAACTCCACCTTTCTCCGAAATGGCTCCACCCTTCTCCGAAATCTGTCCAGAGCCGTACTCAGTCCTTTTGCCTCGGAAGCCATGCACCCTTGATAGGCAACACGGTACCATAAATTTTTTCGGTTGGTATGGTCCTGTAGGTAAAATCGGTGCAACTATCCAGAGGCGTACCCAAACGTTGCGTCTCGGAAACCATGTATCATTGATAGGTAACACGGTACGGTACCATAAATATTGCGAGTGCTCCGACCCTGATACATGTTTGGACACCCCACTAAAAATCTGTGCAGTCAAACAGAGGCGTACTCCAACCTTCTGACTCTGAAACTCTGTATAGTACCACGGTAATCTTGAAACGGTGGTAGGTACGCCCCCGTTTGACTGCACAGATTTTTAGTGGGGTGTCCAAGCATGTAACAGGGTCGGAGCAATCGCATTGTTTATGGTACCGTGTTACCTATCAATGATTTTAGGTTAGTTCGGGAAGGATACTTTTTTTACTCTATTCGATCTAATACGTCACAACCATGTGATCACATATCAAGAATTTTAGAGTTAATCACGTGACCGCCAAATTTGGAGTGAAAGGAGTTAAAAAAGTGTCCTACCCGAATCTACCTACTGTAACATTTAATGTGCGTGGCGGGGGGCCTGTTGGTGTTGGCCATTTGACGTCCAAGTTGGTAGTAAATTATTAACAATTAATTAAATTGTTAACCCTTCGGTTAACTCTAACTAATGGAACTTGACTTTTGTAACTTTAAGACTTTAGGAACCTCGCGTTCCCATTTCGCAAGAAATTGGAGTAACTTCGTTACAATACATGGTTTCCGAGACGCAGCGTTTGGGTATACCTTTGGATAGTTGCACAGATTTTACCTACAGGACCGTATCAACCGAAAATATTTATGGTACCGTATTGCTTATCAAGGATGCATGGTTTCCTAGGCAGAAGTACTGAGTACGGCTCTTAACGGATTTCGGTTAAGGTAGAGCTATTTCGGAGAAGGGTGGAAAATTTCCGTCTTTCTATTGGTCGGTTAGGTCGTTTCTGATTGGTTGAGGGTGGAGTTTTAAGGGCTTGTACAGGTGCCAGATTGAGGTTTAACGATTCTGATTGGTCGAGGGCGGGGCTTAAAAGACTGCAGAGGTAGCAGGGTGGGGGTAAGGCGTTCCTGATTGGTTCGGACAAATGGCGCACAATGCCCAAACTACACCTACTATCGTAACTAGGGATGAGTCATTGATTTACAGTTACGACATTGAAACAAAAGTACAGTGGTCACAGTGGGTGGGTAAAACGTCCCTCCGAACCAAAGCTTGCCAAGTTCGATCCAAAGTGATGTTAAGGGCGTTTTTTTACCATAAGTTGAGACACCAGCAGACCTACCAACGCCGTGTCTCTGCTGTTTATTACTTTGACCTTTCGAAACGTCTCAGGGACCCCATTCGTTGCAAATGTGGACGAGTTGCGTTGCAGCCTACAAAGCCAACAGAACTCGTCAATTAATGGCAATCCACTCCGTTCACTCTTCTTGCCCCTGCTCCTTTGATACTTTTCTTTATTGGCGAATCGATGACGTAAGAGTGTTATCTCGACTACAACTTTGCTTTTGTTGGTACATCTGATAGATAATCCCTCAACAGATAGCAAATTTGAAAATGCTTCTCGATGTATTCTGAAATAACTAGAAGTCATAATTTAAATATTTGAAAACTCTAACAAGTTTTTGTCTGCTAAATGTACCATACAACCTTTCCTGTATGTTTAGTCTATAGAAATCTTAAGTACATTTAGAGTATTGTGGCTTGGTATTAACTCAAGCGATGTGGCTTCCGTTTCTTCAAAAGTTACCCAATAAGTCAGAATACGCCTTTTTTTTTAAATAGATGCCATTACAGGAGAGGCGCGACCGAACAATAAAACAAATGGAAACCAATTCGTTCAAATGGCGAATGTTATTGGTCTTGTATACGTCATCAAATCTGAACCAAAAAACTTGAGACTACTGTCAAAAACTTTGTCAAAATAGTGTTTACCGGAACCGGGGCCAAAGCGGAATAAAAAACTCGTTTTTAGTGTTGAAGAGATGAAGTTTTGAGACGATTTCCGAGATTAAGCATATTTCAAAAGAAGCATACCAGGACTATTTCAATAGCTCGAAAAGCTGTTGAAGTAAGTGTGTGCCTCGGGGAAGAGAGTACTTCAAGGGGGGCCCAGTCCAGTCATGTAACTTCTAAATTAACTGTATTTGTTTTTTTTTTACGTCAGTCCGCCTGTTTTTTCAACTACATTGGATGACTGCATAGCCAAAAACGGTTTCTGAAAAAAAAAATCCACAACTTTTTCTAATATTTCATTTCAACACATTCTCTGATATTTCTCTAGGAGGGGGATTAAGGGTCTCAAACTATTAAAATTTTAAAGTTGCATACACTGATAAATTTACATCTAATAATATTGTAAGTATTAGCTACTATTATCTAACTTGTCTAACACTTTTTTTAAACACATTGACATGTAGGCTCTTGCTTGCAGGTAACAAAGACGAACAGTAACAGCCAGGAAGTTCCTGCCAGCATACCTACCAAAACCCCTTCGAAAGCATCGGGAGAAACTGTCGCCACCAAGAGTTCCAGGCCGTACAACTACGCTAGTTCCACCAACAAGGTAAGTACCGTTTCCGTCTTGTGTGCTGAACTTGTGATGTCACTGCCATAGTAACCGTAAGTATCTGTAAAAGCCGACAATTGTTTTTATTCAGATAACTATCTACTATGGCTTTGATCACTCTTAAAACGCGTTTATTTATCGTCTTTGGTGATGGGTGCAATATCTGTCGTGGGCAGTGTGAAGGTTCATTGTGTTAAACCGAAGTTTTTGATAAGAGTAATAGTAATTGTCCAACAATATAGTAACATTTCTGATTTGTGAGGAAATGGTTTAGAACGTCTTTACGATTTGCAGGTGGCGATCGAAGTCGCGTAACCTTGAACTTAACCGTCTTAATAGAAACGTATGTGATTACATAAAAATAAAAGTAAATATAGAGCTTATAAAGTAATAAGCACGTCTATCGGCGCATCTGAATAAAAATTGGCCGCAATACTAGTACATTACCAATATTGGATATCGATCGGTATGTTTACCTACTACTAGGACTATATTTGTCCACCTAAAATTAGACTTGTCTTACGAAAAATACCCCAGTTCAACAATAAATTATTAATTGTTCCTGCATAGGAATATTGAACTTTAACAGTGCTATTATTACGTAATAATCTATAAACTTGATCTGGAAGAGTGGAAGAAAGAAGCTCTATTGTATTTTGAAGGCTTTACGTAAAAAGATTTCCGCACGTGTTTTTAAAATAGCTACAAATCACGATAAATTGTGCAGTGGTTAAGTTGAGTAATTGACCATCAAGCTATTATAATACACATAAAAGCAGCATTTTTTGCACCTGGCTTCAATTATTTTACACAATAAGACCTTATCTATTTGATTAGCGATAATGCCTTAAGCTGGATACGAGTTGAACAGCCTTATGCATTATTTTTCAATATACGACGTATTTGCCTCCTAGAAACACTTCACTCCAATGTAATAACGCCCGCATAAATCATCCAATGCAAAGGCAAAATATTCTGGAGAGCTTATTGTCCCACTTTATACACATTATTTGTATTCCATATTTAGACCGCTTTTTCAGGGTTGGAAATGTGGATGTCTCTTCGTTATTGATGTAGGCGCAAACGGCCCTTGACGTTCATTTTATTAAACATGCATTGCCTCAGTGTCCAATCTGTAGAACGTGTGTAGCACTCCCCGACCTCGTCGCAAATTAGTGCCGGCAGGTTCCCTTTGGTTTTTACGCAATTCTTGCGTTAAATTATGATTGTACTTGCTTGTAAGAACCAAGCGTGATTGGATCGGTTTTTGTTCAATGCAGAGACGGATTTAAATCATGTTTGATTGGCACACAGGAAAATTAAATAGAATTAGAAAATCAAATGTGAAGTTGCAACATCCGAAATAAAAAAAAAACAGGTTTGCATAGTGTTTTCATGACAAGAATTAATTTCCTGGGAAATTAAATTACTTTACTTGTTCCTTGTTTCGGATCTGACTTTTTGCACCTCACATGCTGCCACTTTATTAATAATCGGGCTATAATTGCTAATACTTTACTTTTGCATTCCAACAAGGTCTCATTGTATTTCACATACCAACTCTGACCTCTATTTGCTAATCATTCGGTAGTGACTAATACCGGGTACCGTAATAGCAGTTCAAGAAGTGCTAATGTTCGTGTGTAACAAAGATATTAATATTGCACACATATATACATAGCGAAATATAGCGAAAGCTGATTCTCGGTTTGCTCAGGTAGTTTGTAGGGTTAAAAAAAATTAATCACTTAAAGAGACTCATTGTTGTTGTTCGCTGTAATAAATCTAAAATTACTCCTCAGTGGGATGTGCAATACCGCCATCATACAAATAAAACGTTTTTTAATGGGCGTCCATACCTGATGGGTTGACCTTGTGATGATATCACACGTCCAGTTGACTCAGAATGTTCAATTTAGTCACAAGTATGCAAATTAGGCTTTAGTATTTATTTGAAAGGTGACGTTCTGGATGATATTTGGATATTTTTAATATTTTTACTATACAAATAGGTTATAATTATGACCAACTACAACACACTTTTCAATATTTGAGATTATTGGATATTAGCATTGATAATTATTAATTATTGGATTTAGTCAGAAATTAGAGCACTGTAAGCTAAAGGCGACAGGTAATAACTTAGGTTAAATCCGAAAACAGTTGATGAAGGTATGTGAGGATTAGTTAAGGTTAAGTATAGTTAGACATATAATAAGGGTTATAAGATGCTTAGGTATTACGTATGAAATGGGAAGTGCGCGTGGCAGCGGAGCAGGGGAGAGGGTTGAATTTGAAAACAAGCATGTAATGACATCTATTATTCTAACTATTCATCTAACGCGAGTGGCGTTATTTATCAAACTCAGTAATAGCTATTACATGCGTGTAGAATGCAGTACTTTTTCTACAACATGCCTTTTTTTTTGAGCCAAAAGAGTCCAAAAGTTCTTTGTTGCAATGAAAAAGTTTTGATTCACTGTTGCAACGAAGCAATCAATCGCCTATGTTTTGTAAAAAAAAGGTAAACAATTTAAGATTACGTATCGATCTTGATCATGCCCTTGATCACATGATTTATCCATATCTCGTTAAGTTTATCAATAACATATTTTCAATAATGTTACCAATCTCTAGATAGAGGTTCTAACAGTGAGATGAATCCAGCCTTAAAGTACTACATTTGAGGAATATGTATTTTTTTTACATTTTATTATTTTATTTTTTTTATTCGCCAAAATTTGAAGACTTAAAAAAAATTTGAGTAATCTAAATTAATATAACGTTTACTAGTTAAATACAGGGTGTCTTTTTTAAGAGCGTGCAGTATTGCTATCTCCAAAACCCCCGTAGTTACGAAGACGGTTAAATTCGCGATCGCAAAATATTGACTTGTAGAGCCTGTTTAGAAAACCTTTAGAATGTTGTCACATTTTGAGTGGTTTCTGAAATATTTTTAAAAAGTGTAAAAAATACCAAAAACTTAAATCTCTTCATACGACGCAAATCGAGATGTCATATGGGAGGGGTTAGAGTGTAGTGAAACCTTGTAATTCAAACTTTTTTTGTGTCACCAATAGTTTTTGAAATAGAAGATATTTAAAATGTTCTCATTTTTTACATTTTTCTAAATATTTCAGAAACTACCTAAAATGTGGCAACACTGAAAATGTTTTCTAAAAAGTCTAAACAAAAGGCAACTTTTTGTTAATTTAACCGACCTTGTAAGGACAGCCGTTTCCGAGATCAACCTATTCTCATAAGAGAAAGATTTAAAGTATTAAAAGATAAATCAAACCTTATATTTTTTAAATCCCCTTGATCTACTCTGTCCAATTTACGAAATATATATATAGAGTGTCCCATTTAAAAAAATATATGTTTGGTCTGTTACACTTTTTGGGACCCCCTGTTGGGGACTTACAACTTTTTTTTTTATTGAAGGTATAAAAATTATAGTGGATGGCATTTACAACGGGACACCCTTGTTTTATTAATGTTCCAAACATGTATGTTAACTATACGTGTTCCAAACATGTGAAAATAAGGGGTGAATTTTTGTTCGATATTTATTGTAGAGATCTCAGAAGTTAGCAGAATCACGAATGAGTTAAATAGGAAAAGGATTGAGGTTTTAGAAGGTCAATTTAAAGCCACTTCTACTTGTTTGAAAATTTGCATTGTTCACTACATAACTGGCAAAAACCACCGATTTCTTTATCAATCTACTAAAGTTATTCATTAATTGTTGAATAGAGATGTAAGAGCGACAGTTGTAAAGACTGAAGTGAAAAATTGCGTCCCACGATCTATTGATTTGCGTTGAATTGGCGGATTGGGAACAAAATTCTAACTACAAGCCCATCGCCGACGTTTCGTTTAATAATGCTTAAACTTCTTCAGGGCTACAAAGATATAAATTTATCAGAAGCAGCAACGGCAATCATTTGAAACGCCTCACCTCGAGCATAGAAAATAAATCATATTGATTCATTACAAATTAAAATTAAAAATTTAAAAAACATTACAGGTTTACACACTTTAAAATTGGAGGTAAAATTATTAAAAACAATTAACACCTATTGAATTAACAAGACAAGAACAAGACGATACGTAACTACTGGGCAGGCAGAGCCCTGCAGAAGTTTAAGTATTATTAAACGAAACGTCGGCGATGAGCTTGTAGTTTGAATTTGGTTCCCAATCCGTCAATTCAACGCAAATCAGTTGTAAAGACTGTTATGGGATACGGGTTCCAATAATTTATCGTCAATTAACTACACACTTTTATTTACTTTTTTAACTATTACAACACGAATAAAACACAATTGCTCCCTACTAACAATTCGCACTGTTCGCTTGTCCGCTTACTTCGCTTATTTTCTACACTGCACTCTCTATTCCATCCATCTCTCGTGGCTCGCTGGTTTATATACCCGGCCTGAACACACTCTCGTACTTTCGAGAACGGAGGCGACTGTTCCCGATTCTCGTTTAGTCTAGATGGAGTCGCTGTCGGCGCTCGGCGTTGCCGCTTCGACCCGAATCTCTGTGGACTGACGGTCGGGCGTAACAATACTTTACTCTGAACAAGCTGAGCTTGTCAGATTTTTTCTGACAGTTGACATTTTTGAGATATAAACCTACGTTGTTTTAATAGAAAGATAAACAAATGAGTTATTTAAAAACGTCTTTTTGTTAGCCTTAAACTGATGTCAATTTGTGGGCAGTTACTTTTCAAAATGGCAGACTTATGGCTATTATTTTTTCTAAGCAATATTATAAAGCAAAAATGACAGTTCTCATAACAAATCTGGCTATCCCATTTGATTCAGAACGAAATTATCTACAAATTTTATATCTACATAATTTCTCTAGAACTAACAAAAATCGGCGAGATCGATGTAAAGAAATGTTCAAAATTCCACTAAAACCACTTTTTTATAACCACAAATTTAATTCTAAAAACGTTAATTTTTTGTGCGCGTTTTTTGTCTATGACTGTATTTAGGCGAGCCTGTGTGATGCCAGCCATATATATTGTAGCTATTAATTTTTACATTCTTCATTCAATATTGACTTTGCGTTGTTGAGGGATGAAAGAAATGTATTTCTTGCAAATTTTATTACCACTTTTTTGTGGCGGGCAAGAGTAAACAAGAGGTGGGCCTGTTTCTACTTGCGGGCCATCATCAGCGCTCAAAATGCACGTTAACAACAGTCCCGGTTCCCGGTGCAGATAAACCTCAGCGCCTTGAAGTCTGATCATCTCCACAGTGTCAATTGGGGTCAGACTGTTACAAAATAATTTAAATCAACAACACAGCAAGGAGAAAGAGAAGGCTCTTGCAGTTAAAAAAAATTACTTAAGCGGTAATAGGTAGTTAGTTAAAACCGGTGTACTAGGAATTTATCCACGCTGTAGAAGCAGGTGTGAATAGAAAAATGTTTTTAGTTTGGTTTTTAACTCTGAAGCGTTTAAGGTTCTGATGCCGGAAGGTAGTTTATTATATAAGTTCAAATTAAGGGAAGTTTTTTATAGATTTTGTGAGTCTGTATCTAGGCAGCCTAAGATGTTCTGCATTCCTAGTATTAAAATCATGTACAAGTAGGGTAAAATATATACAGTGAGTTTTTTTTTATCTCTGAACATACAAGCAATTTTCCCTATGTTCAATTTTTAAAAAATCACCTCAAAGCATTGGTGCCAGACGTTAATGTTTAGGTAAAGATAAAACGTCAAAAAAGCCTCCAAATATATTTCGTTAATTATTTCAATTTAGACATCGCTTTTAAACATTAAATAACATTGATAAAAAGGTATACAGCCCTAGAAAAGTAATTGGTTGATATGTTATTATCAATATTATAATCCACCAATTATATCAACCAATTAAATAACATTTTTATAACAAGAAAACATTTATTAAAATCACTAGAAAATTAAAGGTTTATAACAAATTCTCAAAAAGTCCCCCTTCGCGTTCTAAACAATATGCAAGTCGATTTTGAAAGGCACGAACTGTGTTTCTTAAAAAATTTTGATTAAATTCATTGCAGTCTGTTCGGATACTTTCTTTTAAAACGTCCAAATTCTCAATTTCAACATTGTTATAAATTTTCGACTTTAGATAGCCCCATAAAAAGAAGTCGTTTGGGGAGAGGTGAAATAGGCCCAAACCTTCCTATCCACCTGTCAGGAAATTCTTGATTGAGGAAATTTCTAGCTTCGTTCGTGGAATGAGCAGGAGCGTCATCCATTTGAAACCAGGGATTTTCAATATTCAAATTTTCAATTTCTGGCATAATTTGGTCACGAAGCAGGTTTAAAAATTTAGCCGAATTTAAATTCCCTTCAATAAAGAATGGTCCTATAAGTGTATCTCCAATTATATCTATCCACACGTTGACTCTTGCATTATATTGGGAGAGAGTTAAATTTTGTAAATGCTGATTTGTTTGAGACCAGTATCTAACAACAGTAGGTAATAAGGATATTAAAAACAGAATTCAGGCGATTGCTACTAAAAAAGTTCTTTACCTATAATTTTGGGAATTTACACAACCATTTAATGAAAAGGATGCTTTATCTGTAAATACAATTTTTCGCAAAATGTTGCCATTCCTATGGAGTAAATTTAGGAATCTTGCACCGAAATCTGTTCGTCTCTCTTTGTCGTCGTCATAGAGCACTTGATGATTAGAGTATTTGTAGGATTTGAACTTGAATTCTTTTAGGGTCCTTCGCACAGAAAATTTTGAAATTTGGAAATAATCAGCCACTTGTTTTAAGGAGGATCCAGGATTTTGTTCCATAAAACATAAAATTTCCAGTTTTAATTCCTCTGTAAGAACATGCGGTTGTTTGCTCCTCTTCCTATGAGAATTAACTACACATCCTTCTGAATTAAACATCTTGACGATATTACGTATCGTTCCAATAGAAGGAATGGGCCCGTCTGGATGACTCGAATATAAATCACGCACTCTTCTAAGGCTATTTTCATTTTTGTAAAGATTAAGCAATCCTATTTTTTCCTGTTTAGAATACATTATCTAAAGTCTATGAAAAATATTCAGCAAAAAGTTTACTAAAAGCAGCGTTATAAAAAATAAAGTTTGAAGTTTTCGAGCTGTTAAAGTTACCAGTACAGATATCTGAACCTAGAAATTAAGATCTGACTTAGTTTTTTTAAAATTGAACATAGGGGAAATAGCGTTAAATGTTCAAAGTTAAAAAAATCTCATTGTATAAACTGATGGCACAGTCATAATATACAGATTCAGAAAATGGTCCCTACATGACTGCTTATACCCGAGGTTAAGCGACACTCGCACTTTTTCTGCATCCTGAACACTCTCAAGGCGTGTCCAGAGCCGCCCCAAACAGTAATTCCATATTGCATCTTTGAATGGAATAAAGCAAAATAGACGGTTTTCAGTACAGAAATGTCAAGAAAACCACGAAGACATCTCAATGCGAACAATGCCGATGACAGGCGATTGCAAAGAGCATCTATCTGGGGGCCCCAGTCCAGCCTATCATCAATACAAATTCCCAGCAACGCAACACTGCCACCCCTAGCTTCCGCTGTCGACATTGTAAGTCTCTGAGTTTTGCTCTCATTAAGAAATATATTTATTCATTATATTAATTAAGAACAGAAACATAATTAAGTCCCCCGACCCAAAAATACTTGGAAATGAACAAACCAGAAGGTCATGTGAGGAATGTTTGAACAATAAACTGTCATACACAAATAATACAAACGACACAGGGAAACATTGGCATGACATCAAGAAAGCTTTTGAAGAATCAAACGAAAAGTTTCTTCAAAGAACTGAAATAAAGGCAAAGGAGGCATGGATGACAGAAGAGATCCTAGAATTGATGGAAAAACGCTGAATATGCATAATCAAAAATAACAATAACGAGTATAAATATCTACAAAGGAAAATACGGATAGAAATAAGAGTGGCAAAAGAAAAAGGACTTACTGAAAGGTGTATCGGAGCGGAAAATCTTAATGATGTTGGGGACAGCTTTAAACTCCATAAGAAAGTAAAAGAAATAGCTGGGCAATTTGATAAAAGGCCAACAGATTTCATCAGAGACGATCACAACAAAATAATAACAGACTCCGAAGAACTACTGAAAACCTGGAGGACATAAGCAACTAATCTTTTCAGAGAGTTCTATAGGTATTAAAATAAACCGGATTCTCTGAAATAATATCAGATATGCAGACGACACTGAAATATTAACAGATAATGTGAACGATCTCCAGACACTGCTTAACCCAGTTAATGAAGCAAATGAAAAAGTAGGGTTGAACAGTAACATAGGTAAAAAAAGTAAAAATAGTGAGTAAAAATAATGCCCCAAACGCTAGAATATATATAAATGGAGGAGTTGGTGAGAGAGTCGCAAGGTTCAGATACCTAGGTTGTATGCTGAATGAAAAATTGGACCCAGAACAAGAGATGGGAAGCACGGTAGAACAAGCAAGAACAGTCTATATAAAACTTCGAAAATTCCTTGTAGACAGGCATTTAAATTTTAAACTTAGATACAGAATGTTGAAATGTTACGTGTGGTCAATAATGCTACTATGTGGGCTGGAAACATGGACTAAAAATAACAACAATAAATAAGATTGAAGCTATCTATCTTGCGGCGAATACTTAAAATATCTTAAACCGAACACATAAGAAATGAGGATCAGCAAAGAGCTCAACTAGAAGACCGGGAACTTTTTGCATATATAAAAGGAAGACAAATTTCATACCTGGGACAAATTCTACGCGGAGAACGCTAGCATTTTCAGCCGCTCATTCTTCAAGGCAAGATCGAGGGTGGAAAAAGGGGAATAGGTAGAAAAAAAATATCCTGGCTACTAAACATCCGACAGTTGACAGGCATACAGAACTTTCAAGAACTGCAAAGAGCTGCAATAAATAGAAACATTCAAGAGATGGTCGCCAATGCAGGAATCCTGTAAGGCATCATAAGAAGAAGAATTAACCCGTGGACAGAAAACCAAATCTTCACTCGAATCTCAGCAATCGAACTACTGCCTCAAGCAGAGATGAACTTTTTGTTATAATGGTGGTTTTAGTAAGATATACGACGTAAGATATTGTTGCGAACTCGGGGTTCAATAATTCCAGTGTAACGATTTAACACGAAAACACTATTTATTTGTCCCACAAATATACACAGGTACAATTCGTATACTAAATAACTCACTACTTAACACTTTATAGCCTTC
Source organism: Taphrorychus bicolor (assembly GCA_951812265.1). Taxonomy (NCBI): domain Eukaryota; kingdom Metazoa; phylum Arthropoda; class Insecta; order Coleoptera; family Curculionidae; genus Taphrorychus; species Taphrorychus bicolor. Next base: position 28,760,487 of record OX638303.1, on the reverse strand, counting down.
TAATATCGTTCGGAACTTTAGTTTACTTATAGCGCGATTAAAATAAGACTACTCTACTCTGCGCGTTCTATGCGCATTTTATATACTATCCTAAAATTACAGAAAAACCTAGAAAGTTCTTTATAAGAATTCTTGAATAATCTCACATAAAAAAAAGGTTGTAAACAACTGCCTTCTAGATTAAACCGAGCAATAAATCACTCGTGTCAGCCATGACGCAGCGCGGATAGGTCGCGAATCTCCACCAACCAACACGCGTTGCCCCGCCTCCCATGCGGCGTTGCTGCGAATCGTAACATTGCCCTCCTCCTAAGGCTGTTCGTCTCGAACATATAGAGTTCCATGGTATCGTGTTAATCGATCCAAATGAACGACCTTCATCCTTGACCTGGGGGTCCGCTGGATCCTACACACCACATCATTAATCTTCTTTATAATTGTATAAGGTCCTTCCCAATTTTGGCTAAGTTTGGGCGACTTCCCCACCTTTCGCCGCGGATTGTGTAACCATACCAAATCACCATCCTGGAAGCCGCGGGAGTTAGCTAGTAAGTCATATCTTGCTTTGGCTCGATCACTGGATATCCGCAGTTTATTCCTGACTTGTTCATGAACATTGTTCAGCCTCTCCTTAAGCTCCTCCACAAAATTCTCAGAGCTGAGCGACTCTTTTTCTGGTGTTCCATACATCAAATCCGCAGGAAGCCTCATTTCCCTTCCGAACATTACTCTCGCCGGTGTATAACCAGTGGCTTCCTGCGTAGAGCCTCGATATGCCATCAACATGAGAGGTAGATGTTGGTCCCAATCACGCTGATGATCTGTCACCATTTTAGACAGGTAATGTTCCATGGTCCGATTAAACCTCTCTACCATCCCATCCGATTGTGGATGCAAAGGAGTTGTCCTGGTCTTGCGAATTCCGAGAAGTTCCATGACCTTCTGGAAAACAGCCGATTCAAAATTTCGGCCCTGATCAGAATGAAGTTCGAGAGGGAATCCAAACCTGCAGAACATTTCATTTACTAGCACCGTTGCCACAGTCGTTGCTTCTTGATTAGGCAGGGCGTATGCTTCAGGCCATTTAGTGAAGTAATCCATGGCGATCAAGATGTATTTATTGCCCGACTCAGTCTGAGGAAACGGTCCCGCGACTTCAATTGCTACCCTCTCGAATGGAGCACCTACAGTGTACTGCACCATTCGGCCGCGTGATCTTGTTCGAGGTCCTTTTGTGGCACAACAAACTTCGCACTTGCGGCACCAAGATTCGACGTCTTCATGATAATTCACCCAGTAGAACCGCTCTTTAATTTTGGCCAAGGTTTTATTGACCCCAAAATGACCTCCACTGGTTCCGTCGTGCATTTCCTGTAGTACGTCCGATTTTCTGCTACCAGGAACAACCAACTGACTGACTATGGACTTGCCATCCGGACTCTCCCACGCTCTCTTCAGTAATCCATTTTCTATTCTAAGAGAGTGCCACTGGGCCCAGAGCGCCTTCAGGTTTGGACTTTTACCAGCAATTTCTTGCCACTCTGGTCTCTTGTCATCAGTCTTTGCCATGAGTATGGATCCAATATCTGGATCATTCAGTTGTTCTTCTCGAAGTGTCTCTGTTGTCCAGCCATCGTTTCTTTCTACCGACGTTCTCCTTACAGAAGGATGTCCCTCACGTTGCTGAGTTCTCGGACAATGCTGACTATCTTCTTTACATGGCCTTCTAGACAATGCATCGACGTTTCCGTGAGACCTCCCTGGTCGATGTTCAGTTTGGATCTTCTGTCCTTTAATGCGTCCGGTCTCTGTAACACTTTTGCCACCCAAATTATTAGCTTGACTTGATTGATTGTCTTGATTGATATTGGGGGTCTTAACGGCCTCGGTCAATTGCCCCCTTACATTGACAGGAATTGGACTTTCCTGAATTCTAGGGCGGTCTTGGTTGCCGCGCGGTCTTCTAAACAACGGCGACGGACTCCTTGCCCTGTTACGGCAGTTACTCTTGACGTGACCCAGTTTACCGCAGTTAAAACATTTTATGCCCCGATTGCCTGTTGATCGATGAGGTCTTCCCAACAAGGCTTGTATATTGGCTGCCATATCCTTAATCGTTTTATGTAAACTTGCCATGGATTCAGTCCTTGACGTATCCTCCTCGTCATCGCAACTTGCCATTCGTACACGTGGAGAAGAACCAGATGACACTGGTGACGCCTCGAATTCCAGGGTCCGAACTAGTGTCTCGCTGATATCCTTGGACCTTACTAGACGTAAGTGGTATCTCATGTCACTATCGCGAACTCCCTCAATGAACCTTTCGGCGGCAAATTGCATTTGAAAAGATTCAGGGGCCGATGGATATGCCAGGTGAATGAGTCTGTCTATGTCCGCCTCAAATTCTTGTAAGGATTCACCTGACTTTTGCTGTCTCATCCTCAGCTGGGCCTGGAACACGGTTTCTTTGTGCTCAAAGCTGCACAATTACTTTGATCAGCTGCCGACAGAGATTGGAGTAATTCAGTCGCTTTTCCACGAAGTGCTACCACTAGTGATGTAGCTTTTTGGGGCTCGGACCAGCCATTAGCTTTTGCAGCTGCCTCAAATTGGGTTTTATAAATTTCCCAGGCCGTAGTACCGTCATAATCGGGAGGCTTAATTTTAGCGTTGGATGTGCTAAAACTCTCTGTAGACACGTTGTCGTCCTCAAGTTGTTCCCGGAATTTCTTTTCTAGCTCGAGAAACTTCTGGTTGACAGCTTCGAGTCCTTTGTTAACGGATTGTATTATTCTTGTACTGTAATATTCCTGTTCTTCCCTCTGTTGTTGCATGAGGGACAGCAGGGCGGCAAGTTGATCTTCCATCGCTTGATGCTGGCTTCTGGTCACTGGCATAAACACGTAATGTCCGGCAATGAAGCACTCACTTACAGTTCAGCAATATTAGTCCTCAAATTCTCACTGGAATCCCACTTCTGACACCAATTGTTGCGATCTCGGGGTTCAATAATTCCAGTGTAACGATTTAACACGAAATAGCTATTTATGTAACCAGTTACGAAAAGTCCGATTTTGTGTAACGAATGAATGTTTGCGGGACGAGTGCAGCGAGTTCCCGCAATTTGAATGAGATACACAAAAAAAGGTTTTTCGTCACGTGTTTCATACAAGATTTTTTCCAATTTTGACTACAAATACCTACTTAGAGAGAGAATTATTATTATTAAACTTCAATATTTACTTTTAAACCACTTTGTATCTACTTAATACCGTAAAACTATAGCAACGGTGTGCCACAGCCGAAACCTGCAACTGGTGGTAACACCAACTTTTCATCACTAGTTACGAAAGATTTTACTTTTCGTAACTAGTTACGAAAAGTAGGACGTTACGTCACTGTCATCAGTATTGAAAAGTGCCACTTTATATGTCAAAATTAGAAAAACACTATTTATTTGTCCCACAAATATATACAGGTACAATTCGTATACTAAATAACTCACTACTTAACACTTTATAGCCTTCTAATATCGTTTCGAACATTAGTTTACTTATAGCGCGATTAAAATAAGACTACTCTACTCTGCGCGTTCTATGCGCCTTTTATATACAATCCTAAAATTACAGAAAAACCTAGAAAGTTCTTTATAAGAATTCTTGAATAATCTCACATAAAAAAAAAGGTTGTAAACAACTGCCTTCTAGATTAAACCGAGCAATAAATCACTCGTGTCAGCCATGACGCAGCGCGGATAGGTCGCGAATCTCCACCAACCAACACGCGTTGCCCCGCCTCCCATGCGGCGTTGCTGCGAATCGTAACAATATACAACATATTTAGTAAGATCATTTATGTATATCTCTTATCTTCATTCTTGTTTTTGTGTTAGTAGTTTCAATTTGGGTTTCAACATTTTAATGGAAATTGACATTCGTGACGTGCTTCAGAGATTGGTAGCCAAACCGCCCTTGTGCTTTTTCTGCCCCTGGAATTTAATCCTGGCGAAATATAGCGCTGGTAATGATTTTATGGATGTAAAGGAACTTTAGTGGAAAGGTTTGTTCGAACCCACCAAGGAACCATTCTAGAATTGTTCAAGAATCATTCTGCACCACTCAGTAATGTAATTTGAAATTGAAATAAACAATTGTTTTTTCCCCAGAGTGGTTCTGCAAGCGTTTCAGGACGGTTTCGTGGTGGGTTGGAAGAAACTTGTAAGGTTCTGGTTTCTAAGGATCTAAATTCGTGAATTTAATTTCTATTTGTACATACTTACTTTCAATAGATAGTCAGAATCGAAGGCATATGAATGCGGTTATAAATGGAACACTGATATGTTGACATATCGACATCCTGGCTGGAAGAGTGTTGAGCCAAACTTCTTACTCCTAGCTGTATAGTTTGTGGTACTCCACAATAAAAGTGTCTGTATTCAGGTTAGTTCAGGTTATAAATAAATTCTCATGTTTGTAGTTGTTTAGACGGTCTCTTCTTCGTTTCCGTGATTCATTAACTAAAAATACAACCGGAAATCTATAGAAGGATCTCTTCATTCTCGAAATGATGGAACAGGTTTTAAGCTGATGGACACATATTGCCATCATGTAAGACCTTGACACTAACTCACAATAAACAGGTATCACTATAGGTAAAGCTTTGATAAGGCTTGTTTTCCGTAGTATTATCACAACGCACACGTTATTTGCTTTGTTAAGAAGGGTTGTAAAGTTGTGTTCTTTTCTTTGACATGTATATTATTATAACATAACGTCGCACATAATTCTTTTAGTATTTTCTGCGTCAAAATAATGAAAAATAACGTTCTCGTGATATTTGCCCCCGCCCGATAATAACTTGTCTAGTTATTTTTTTTCTCGAAATTCTCACTATTGTGGGTACATATTTGGTTTCCATGATAAATACTGACAAAGTTGCAAATAATAGACACTTGCCACTATGCACAAAAGTTTTAAGCAATTAGCATAGTTATTAGTAAACTCGTTCTGCGATAATTGCAAAATGAAACAATCCCATTGTTCCGCCTGTTTTATATTATGAATTGTTAAATGCATGCAGCATTTCAATCCAGTACGAACCGATTTTGCTCAAATATTGTCATCTCGGTCGTTGAAGTGTTAAAGTTTATCAAAATACTTGTACCTCATTTTCACGATAATTCTGAACTTGCGATAAAGTTTCGATAGTTTAGTCTTGCATACGTCGAGCTTGCTGGAAACGTCACTGGCAGACATTTTGAAATGTCACAGGAGCTAATGGAAATTTTCAAGGTTCCACCCGCATGTCATCGTTGATGGCGCAGATTATAAACCATTTACCACCCGTTCTGTTGGCGTACGGCAAACACTGATTACATCGAACAATTCAAATTATAATTAGATTGTTTATTCTTATATTTTTCAATTCCCCACCATTTTCATTCTAATTAATATTCGAAACAAGTTCAGTCCGAGTTCGCACTTGCAAACGGGTACCTGTATCTTCTTTGGTTGGGGTAACCTTGTTACCGTTTTTTTTTCGTAATGTGTACAGTTATCAAAAAAATAACGATAAACTCCAGTTGAACATTCCCCTCCAAATAGCGCAAAGAGCAGGAAGGCAGGAGGAGGCACAGAGCCGGACGACGGCGTTCGTCTGTTATAACGCAACGCGCGCGCGAGGCGTAACTCCGACATCGGGCGAGGCAGCCGCGTTGCCCTTCGCCGATTGTGTTTTGTTTCGCCCCAGTGCCGCAGCATTCACCCGGGTATGACATTATCGAAAAGTGGGCCGTGGAACAACGTTTCGATCATGCAATATCATCAGTGTCTTTGAGAAGTGGTGATTTAGTTCCGAGAGTGCCCAATTATCTTTTTGGACACACCATAAGTAAGAAGCCGCATTTATACCTGTTGGGCATATTTTGGGGTGCGCTCCGATTGGTTGTGTTGTGGAACTTTTTTTTTACAGTTAAAGATAAAACATGTATGCACGCAATTCCTGCTATTTGATTTGTAACCGTGACATCACATCAGGCAGAGATAAGCGTGTTTACCTTGTCTTCAAAATAACACACCTCACTGATGCCACTCAGTAAAGCTGGACTAATTTTTTTTTATTACGCATTTTAATAGATAAATATTTATGAACCTTGCTGCCATCATAATGCAATTTGATCGTTGAGTACATGTAAACCGTGCCTCCTATAAATACCTTTACCTTTTTTCGTAACAACATAAACAATCCAATATAAGCTTCGATGTAATAGCATCCAAAGCTCTTAAGCTTATTTACAAGCTTAGAGCTACTTTTGACTGAACAGAAGCTATTTTAGGGCGCAAATCTATACGACACAAAGCGAGATGAACTGTTTTATAATGTAGAAATATTGTTATCGCACTTATTAGCATTTCATTATACTTGACCTTACGTCCTCATGATTGAGAGAATACAAGACAAAACAAAAACAGATATATCATTATCGCCTCTTTTAAGCTTATGTATATTCATTAAAACATCGTATCGGTGTTTGTATATTGCAATATAATTTGCATTAAGTGGGTACTGGGAAAAAAAGGAGATTATGCAAATCTCCGCGTGCGTCAAGAAGTCTCATATAACGGAGAGACCGTTCTATCGCCAAATTAATTTCGTTCGAAATTAGGTTGCCTGGACATCAGCAATGACGCCAGAGTGTTCATTATGGCTTCACTACTAGGCAGCACTTTTTAAATAATTAATAAGAAGCTGTTATTGGTTTTATGCATTCCAGATATAGGAAGTTTTGTGGGTGTATAAATTTTTCCGTATAAATAAATTACTGCTATTGCTGTTAGGAATATTCAAATCCGTTATATTTGTGTGTACTTTTAATGAATATAATTTTTTTTTAACAATGTTGGTTTTGGTTTCATGAGAAAGTATGTGAAACTAATGAATATAATATGTGATTTTGGCATCTGCGACTCCTGCTGGTTCTAGATCAAATTAAACAATATTGATTGAGTGAAACTTTTTTTTATTCAAATATTATGCATCATTATACATTCAATTTAAATTGCTTCTAAAGGAAAGATGAAAAAAATATTATCACTGTGTTCAAGGTAAGAACTAGGGGGATTTCGAAAACGATAAGAGATTGGATTTCGGTTGAAAGGAAAAAAGTTTGGCTTAGTAAGATAATGTTTTAAAATTTGCATTATTTTGGGCCGTTTCGCAGTTATGCAAAAAAAGCGAATTTTAGCGATTTCGTATTTAACATCTAGTAACTTTATGGTTAATGATACAAGCACTTTTTAAAGGACTTTCATAGAGCATACAAAAAATCAAAATGCGACGTTTCGGTTTTGACTAACCTTTATGTTGGTTACTCCATACCGACTTTGGGTTTTAAAATATGGTCCTAATTATTTATACCTAATTGTAAAAAAAAAAAAATATTATTCTGCATTCAAACTTGTATTACACTTTATGGTTTTATGTGTAAGGTAATTGATTAATTTGTATTGTAAGTATATAAATGCTACAAAATTTGTAGCATTTGTACTCAACAAAACATACAAGTACGAGCCTGTATCTCTTACAATAATTTTAAAATTTTATTCATGGCTTGGCTTTTGCTAACTCCGCATTTTTCATTTTTATGATTAAACTGGAAAAAAACATTAAAATAAAAATTGTATTATTTAATTAAATTATTCATTTAAACTATAAAGTGCATATTAACATGTTCTTCTAACATTAGGTATAAATAAATTAGCATCGTGTTTGAGAAACCGAAGTTGATGAAGGTTACTCAAAAACGATACGTCGCAGTTTTTTGTATGCCAAGTCGCGAAAAAAAGTTTTATACATTGTTGATTGAGTATTTAATGAGGCATCCAAATATCCAAAAGAATACAGGGTGTTCCATTGAAAAAAAATAAGTTTACGTCAAAAAATACGTTTTTGCTTCACCCTGTCACTCAAATAAAAATTGTATTATTTAAATTATTCATTTAAACTATAAAGTGCATATTAACATGTTCTTCTAATAGTAGGTATAAATAAATTAGCATCGTGTTTGAAAAACCAAAGTTGATGATGGTTACTCAAAAACGAAACGTCGCAGTTTTTTATATGCGAAGCCCGTTAAAAATCGCTAAAATTCGCTTTTTTTTGCATAAATTCGAAACGGCTCAAAGTTTTGTCAGTTTTAAATTGTTAACTTACAAGTTCCAAAATGCTCAACTTTTTTCTCATTTAACCGATTTTCTATCTCTTACAATTCTCGAAATTCTTATAGCCTATACAGGGTATCCCAACTCTATTTAGACACTAAATATCTCCGCCCCTGTACATTTCAGAAAAAAAGGTTTCAGATAAAAAGTTCATGGTTTGAAAAAGTGCTTTCAATGACAATGGATTGTCCAATTTAAGTTTTTGTGATTTTCTCGAAAAGTATTGAAATTAGAAAAAAGTGTTATACATTGTTGATTGAGTATTTAATGAGGCATCCAAATGTCAAAAAAAAATACAGGGTGTTCTATTGAAAAAAAAATAAGTTTACGTCAAAAAGTACGTTTTTGCTTCACCCTGTACATATTAGTAACTTGTTATTGAAAGCACCTTTCCCTACCATGAACTTTTTATCTGAAACTTTTTTCTGTGAAATGTGCAGGGCGGAGATATTTAGTGTCTAAATAGAGGTGGGACACCCTGTATACAGAACCAAATCCATAACCCTGTGTTTTTTCAGCCATTTTAGAAGTGGTAAAATTTTCCATTTTCTTAAAAATCGTATGGACAACTTTAATTAAATCTGAGAGATAAATGTGGTTTTAGTGCGTGGTTCAGCATGATTTTTAGCCTGTCATTGTTTAATACTCCATACAGGGTGGGACACCCTGTATGGAGCATAAATATCTCCCAGTAGTGGCAAAATGAATTATTCTTGGTACTCTATACAGTTTTAACCTCGGTTTTAACTAACCTTTCCTGTAGCAACACACAGACTTCATGTATATTTCAAAACACTTTTTCTAACTTCAAAGTACTTCAAGGTGCTTCATTAGGACTCCAAGGTACTTCATTAGGATTTCAAGGTACTTCACTAGGATTTTAAGGTACTTCAGTAGGACTTCAAAGTTTTTGAATGTACTTCAAAAGACTTCCGAGTACTTTAATGTACTTCGAAGGACTTCAATGTACTTCAATGGAATTCAAATAGCTTGTACACTAACTTCATTCAGGTTAGTTCAGGTTAGCCACTGAGCAGGTTCAGGTTAGCCTCGTGCTTCCGGAAGTGGTTGGATTTTTGTAAATTTAAAAACAACATCTTTTTGAGTTTTTAAATGGCATATTTGTTCCAATCTAATCTAATTCGATGAATTTGAATAACCCTTATACTCAGCGTAAAAGTAAATAAATCGTTAAAAATGATATAAACTGTAACGAAAATATAAAAAATTACATATTGAATTTGTAATAAAAATGGTTTCCAATTTTCGACATGCGAATTGAAAAGTTATATTTGAGAAAGTAAAAAAGTTGATAATGCTCTATAAAAGTGGAAGCGTCGGAATTTATAATACAACTGTGGGTTAAAACAACTAAGGGCTAATTTTGTTTCCACATTTAAAGTTGTTCAGGCTACCTGAGGTTTAAACTTTAGATTTTAAATATATTGCACTGTTTTCCTGTAAAATTGTTTCGTTTAAACTTCCGTGCATTTTAAACCTGAACCGTAAGGCGTATTTTTTTGCTGATTGACGCTTAAATTTGGACAGTTTTCTAATTAATTTTGTTTTTATCAAAAATACTAATCGATAGTGGCCACGATATTCATTAATTCTTAAATCGTTCATTATAGCCGATAAAAGGGAAAATATTCCAATAAAAAGTTTAGGTGATTTTTTTTAAAGTTTTGTTTTTCGTAACTCATAGAGGTAATCACTGTATTAAACAAGTAATTATTTCTTTTTGTAGATTTTTGATCTTGTGCATTAAGAAATCTGCTTAGGTTTCAGTACTAAAGGCAAGTTTTATAACCGAATTAGGTAATTATTAACTCACCTAGATGTCAGTTTTTGAAGACAATTTTTATAACAGATTTGGGAAATTATCGATTTTCTTAGGTTTGGCTCCTAAAAGATTAATTTTTTTCTCTGAATCAGATAAATATTAACACTCCTAGATGTCAAGTTTTTGAAGACACTTTTTAAATCCGGATCAGGTAATTATTAATGTTCTTAGACTTGAGTCCTAAAATACAATTCTTATGGCCGAATTAGGTAAATATTAACCGTTGCAGATTTCAGTCCTTGAAGACTATAACTTTTATAACCAAATTAGGTCATGGTCGACTCTCTTAGGTATCAGTTCTAGAAGTCAATTCTCGGGACCGAATTACGTAATCAATAACTCCATGTTCCTAGAAGAAAATTTTTATTTTCAAATTTGGTAATAACTGTTTTAGGTTTTAGTCCTAGAAGATAATTCTCGTGACCGAATTGGGTAATTATTAACTCTCCTAAGTTTCAATCTAGAAGTATCTATTTTTTAGTATTAGAAGACAATTTTTATTGCCGAATTAGGTGTTTAATGACCCTCGTAAGTTTCAGTCTTAGAAGGCAATGTTCGTGATCTAACTACTAACCCCCTTAAAATTCAGTCATAGAATATTGTTTTTACTGTCGATTAAGGTATTATTAACCTTTCTAGGTTTCAGTGTTAGAAGGCAATTTTAATGACTAAATTTGGTAATTATTGACCCTAAGTTTCCATTCTACAAGACCACTTTGGAGACCGAGTTAGGAAAATACCAAGACTCCTATATGTCAGTTCTAGAAGAAAATTGTCTATGGCCGAATTAGAAAACTACCCTTCCTTAATAATTAGGTAATAATTAACCTTTGTAGTTTTCAGTACCAGAAGACTATCTCTATTGGCAAATTAGGTAATTATTAATCCTCTTAAGTTTCAATCCTAGAAGACAATTTTCGTGGCCGAATTAGATAATTGCTAACCCCTCTAAGGGTCAGTCATAGAATACAATTTTTATCACCGAACGAGGAAATTATTAACTTTTGTGAGTTTCAGTGCTAAAAGATATTTTTTAGAGCTGTTTAAAAATATACGTAATTTTTTGTATTGACACTTCATTGTCTACAACCTACCTAACCATACATTTTTTTTTCCAGTTACCTCCACCAATTTCATTTTTTTTATGGGGTTCTTGGATACGTTTTTTCTTATTCTAAATGTCCCTGTTATTCACTTCATTGAAGAGACACGTTGTTATTTACACTGCACTCAAATAATTCAAAGAATCGAATAAATCAACAGTTCAATCTAGATAGTTTCAAAACTGACGCTTAAACGGTAATGACGATTGCTGCCATAAGAAATTATTTATAGGTAATTGATGGTAGATTCCATGCTTATAGTGTTATTGGTGAATGACAAGTTTTTCAAATTGGGAAAATATAATGGGATTTGAATAATGTAGGAAGAGATAAATAACAGCTAGAGGTAACATGTCGATTCATTGTATTGCAAGAGCAACAAATCAGAAGCTGGCCTCTTAAAATGTCGATTCGATGTCGCACGATCGAAATCCAGATAATTTTGCTTAAACTGCACATATGACTATACCGTTGCATTGAAATAATCTTGATTTCAATCGCCCAACACGGATTCACATTTGAAGAGTCCAGCCTCAGGATCGAACAGTACTTAAAATGGATATAAGTATGAAGATTAAGTACGGGCTTTTGTGTTGCGTGAATTTTTTTATAATGAAAGCCTAGAGATTTTGGAGTCTCAAAGAAAACACTCTTGGTACCAGGTATCATTTTATATGTGGTTATGAAATTCAGGATGATTGGCCAAGAAAAACCACTACTGTTAAAAGTATGCATTAAGATCAAAAGTCAATGTTACAAGTTAGTAAATAGATACTCAATTCCGCAATTAGAATAGCAAAACGAGTATAATCGACTAAATGCTACGAGAGAACTGTTTTACAACAACCTTTCCTAAAATAATGAAATCAATCACTAGACCAACCTTCTTTATACAATCAATCAATCGGAAGATGATTGAATTGTGTTCGCACGAGTTTGGGCGGTTTTGAGGCAAGTTTTGATTGTTCACAGTAGTTATAATATCCTTAGTAGAGGGTCTCTGTATAAGGGAAAACACATAAACAGGTAACATGAAAGAATAAAACTTTTAGATTCCAGAAAATCACGTGAGAGCGTAGATGTTCCCACGAGAAACGTATAATAACAACCCTTAATTTGAGCAATTTATTAAACTTTTACGCCTAAACAAAAAACTGGACTGTTTACTTAACAAGATCATTGTTAGGAAACTTACATGTATTGTCTTTCTTACAGTGAGTGAACACTGGGCCAAGGTTGTGTTTATAGCCGGGAGCCGATGTTCATGTTGCGTTGATATCATTCGTGACCAAAAAAGGTTATCGGTGGTTTTTTCGTCGCTCGAGTGATAACAACCACAACATACATATCCAATATTTTGATTTGATGTACCGTCCTCAAAGTGAATCAAAAAAGAGACACATACAAAATTTTGTTAAAAGTAAACAGAGAGTGCCGAAGTTTCGATGTCTATTCTCAAAGGTTGACGTGGAAATCTTGCCATTTTTAAATCGTACAGTTAGGGCCATCATCACCGGCAAAAGGCAAACAGTAATCGACAGTTAGCAGTTTCTTCTTACTAAAGACGACTTTTACTAGTTAAGTTTGAACTTTAGTTTAAAGATTAACGTATGATTTTCTCAGTTAAACAATGCAGTATTTACAATGTCCAATTTGGAGTTTAAACTTGACTTGTAAAAGTGGCTTTTAGTGGAAAAGTTTTATTGGTCCTATTCCCGATGATAATCTTACTACGGATAATCAATATTTTGAACACATCTCAAATACTATGAAACATGTCTGTAACATTCTAGGGAGACAATAAAGGTCCACAATTTCTGGAGTTGAAATTGCCGCCTTTTGGTCCTCTTGTTGATGTAAAAACAAATCTTTCGAAAAAATTGGTACCAACCAATATAAAACACGAATAACAAGCACCAACCTAAATCAACTAAAGGTGGTAATAGGGGTAGCAGGACGTAACATAACTAATTCTAATGTCGAATTCAATTAGGTGGCATTGGAGCTGCATTGAACTTGAAAATAGCTACCACAGGTTAACTATTTCTCTGACAATGTGACAAATTTCAACTTTCCAGCTCCAGTGCGGTTCGTCGTCAGTTCAAAACCTTTATTTTTCTGTGGCTTGGTCGAAAAAGGATCTGAGTCTTACTTCTTAAAAAATGTTGTTTGACCTAGAGTACTAAATGAGTTACCCTATTTTTAATGAAAATGATTGTGGGATTGTCAGTGACTTTCTACTACTAGACGCAAACCTGGCTAAACGTCTCAGAATAGACTCTACTTCCAAAATGTCCAACGCTCTTCTTTATACCCATCTCTTTCTACACTAGATATAGTGAGCTCAGTTGTAGCACCACTGGCACTTTTTCCTCACCGACGTACGCTTGACGCAATGCTTTCTTATGTCATTGTTGATGTTGATGACAAAGATAAAATATTCGATTTCTTGACGACGAATGAGATGGCTAAACGAATTAAATCTTTGATATGTTGGCAACGAGTGGTGTCGCCATGTTGGATTCTAGCATTATACAGATACACACTGGGGATTGTAGTGTGAGGGAGTGAAAATATTTACTGAGAGCCAAAAAGACCACGTTTTTTTTTTAGTAATATTACTTAGCTACATTTAGACCCTTTTTCGACCAATCCACCATTTTTTTTCTAGCGTGTATATATCTCCATTTCAATTTGCTTTGGATGTTTATTAAACCATTACGTAATAACAAGAACGTTCATATCTATCCTACGATCTCAACGTAACGAAATTTCCATCGAACAAACGTATCTCGGATTTATTAAAAATGCATCGTTTAATGAGATGTTTTAGAAACGGATTTGTAACATGCCATACTGACATGCACTAGTAACTATACAGTAATTTGAGAATGCACTATAAGTGGGCAGATAGTATATCACAAAAATTAGAACGTGTTATTTATTTTATACGGTTTCTGCATTTTTATGTAACATGAGGTACTTAAGCGATGTCCTAAATTTATACACTGTTATTTAAACACATTTGCCAGTGGCAGCTATTGCAAACTTGGTGTCTGACAATACTTTTTCATGATTTATTCACATACGGAAAATATACAAGGAACTGCAAGTGATTCATGTTATGTTTGTTTCACATCCTCAATCATAGGCCGTCTGGTTAAAATCAGTAAAATCATGATATATCTTGATGCATGTTTCTATTTCGGGAAAGTGTCTAGCAATGGGTGTGTATTGCCAGACACATATCTATCATGGGTCAAATTTCGACCATGGCCCAACTGTATTATTCTACCAATTAAGATGGATTATTTCATAATGCGCTCATCATTCATATGGCATGCCCGAATTACTACTGTTATACGTAATATCGTGAGATACTGATAATTAACTTCCGATGTTGTATATTCGGTTACCCAACAAATTTCGATCTAATGAGTGTTAGAGTGGGTAAGGAAAATTTGAACAGTTGAATTGCTAATGGTTTGTTGTTTGCCCAAGGCGAAATCTTAGCTTTGTTCGCATTTAAGTTAATTGTAGCAACAATGTGAGGTCAGTTTCTATAATTCAAAGGTGTTCTGTGTGTTAAAAAAAGTTCCACAACACTTATTACCTGGCGCACTTCAAAAATAAATTAATAAAGATGAATATCTTTCCAGTAAAATAATCCAATGTGAGAGCCGTATAGGGATTTTGTTTCCCCTGGAACGGGGGCTGGTTGTCTAGAATTAATTTGAGGTATGTTCGAAGGCTCCACCCTGGGGAGTTGTAAGTTAGACGCCGCTGTGGCCTTGAAGCAGGCCAACACCATCAAGCCACAGCTTAGCGTCAAAGAACAGGTCAGTAAGACTTTCGATTGGTTTGACGGTTTGACAACGGTGTGCGATATAATGCTAATTTGGTTGGTTCTATTGCATTAGGTCAGTTGTTTCAGGTTAAAGAATGGTATCATGTAGAAGGCGAATAATAAAACTTGAAGATTTACCCATTTGTATGACGATTTCTTATACAACAAACTGGGTGTGCGAGTTATTACCTATATTTGAACAATCCGGAAACGTAATGTTTTGCTTAATATATGGTTTGCGTCTTTTCGAAAAGTTGGAAGTGATGGATAGGAGATAGGGGTGTAGAACAAAGTGAACCGCTTAATATCATATCAGTGAAATCGCGGATGCTTCCGCCTTGAGAATGTGTAATTCAGGGCTAAAATTCAAGATATTAGATATACGAGCGATATTTTATTAATGGTGGACGGAAGTTGAGAGTAGTATTAAAAGCGATTTGAGTTTGAACTCTCTAGTGATCAAAGTTGCCTTTTTAGATTAGAACGGTAAAAAGTGGAAACTTTTATGCATACTGAGCTTTCGGAATTTATTTAATTCCTTCTCCAGGGTGAAAAGTGCGTAAAGAAGAAAGGCAAGGAGTTGTTTGAGCTCGGTGTGCATTAAAGTCAGACTTTCTTCCAGCCCTCTTAAGGACCGATACACTAAAAACTTTCCTCTACTTTTTGTCAAGAAAAATCAATGTTTTTGCTGTCTCCTGTCACACTGAAAGTACCTATGAACTAAACGGAAAAGATCGATACAGCAAAATTTTTTTGCCATTTTTGGGAGTCTGTTTCTCGGAAATGCCTTAGCCGAAATTTAAAACCTAAAGAGATTTTGAAAGGTCGTTTCTGCTAGAATCACATTTCTTATAATTTATCTTTTTTATTCATCCCTAAAATTTCTGAAATTTGGCGGCTCATCTTTTATATTAGCCCTGAGGAAGACCTCCATAAAAGTTAAAACGTCGGCTTTTATGTATTTGAATTTTATTACTTAAAGTTGCGTAGCTTTACCGACAAACTAATTGACCCTAACGATATCATGTTACTCCATATATCGAGAACTTTATATGAAGGATTCATTGTGTCAAATGTAGTATTTTATTTGCAGCAATATCGTTTGAGTAAACTTTAAACTCAAAACTAATGCAGCTAAAAATCGTTAAATTTATACAGGGTGAGTTTTTTCGATGTTTAGTGAAGGGATCTCGGGAACTAGCAGAGTTACAACTTTGGTTAAATGGGGAAAGAATTGCAGTTTTAGGAGATCCATTCAAAACAACTCTTGTTTCTTTGAAAAAGTTCATGGCTTACTAGATATTCAGCAAACAACAATTATTGACGGTTTCTTTAAAACGATCTGGTTATTATTGGATTTAGAGCAAAGATATGTATACAACAGTAGTAGAGAATTTTACCCCGAACAAGCCAGACTAATCAGATTTTTTTTGACAGCTGTCATTTGTGAGATATAACATAAACTTACATTTTTTTAAATGGGAAGCCTAGTTGGATATGGCCTATTTAAAAAGGTATCTTTCTTAGCTTTAAAATGATAACAACAAATAGACAGCATTTTTCTTTCTAAAATTGAAATTCTCTACGATATTATCACAATTTTATGTTGCAGATAATTTACTAAAAAAGGTAACTAATCGAGAAACTCGTAACAATAATAAACTTTATCCTAACTCTGAAAATAACAGCTTTGTTTAAAGAAAAATGTTAAAAAATACCACCATTTCTTCCGATGCAAACAAAGCATCGCTTTAAAACTGAGTTAGTTACTTTTCTTATACACCTCCCATCAATAGCTGCAAATGCTTCAGTAACAGGGTTCCTCAGTCCATTAACAAAAGCATGATTGTTTTTATAAACTATGTTTTTTACGGTTCGCCACAAAAAAAAGTCTAAAACTGAGAGGTCCGGTGATCGTGGGGGCCATAAAACAGGACCGTTTCTTCCAACCCAGGAACCAGGAAATACTTCGTCCAGATAGTTTCGAACCTCTCGAAAATTATTCAGAGGAGCACCGTCA
Source organism: Taphrorychus bicolor (assembly GCA_951812265.1). Taxonomy (NCBI): domain Eukaryota; kingdom Metazoa; phylum Arthropoda; class Insecta; order Coleoptera; family Curculionidae; genus Taphrorychus; species Taphrorychus bicolor. Next base: position 28,743,455 of record OX638303.1, on the reverse strand, counting down.
TGCTGGAACCATTTCAGATTTCTTCTTGTTTCTAAATCTAGATTGTCCAACATATCTTCCAGATTATTCTGAAAAAATTGCAGATAGAAATTTCCAGTTAATGTCCCTCCAAAAATAAATGGACCGACAATTTTTGAACCAACTATCCCACACCAAACATTAAATCCAAATTTAATTTGCGGTCTTCTTGCTTCAACGTGATGGGGGTTTTCTTGATTCCAAATATGCTCATTATGCCTATTGAACACCCCGCAATTTGTAAAGCGCGTCTCGTCACTCCATAATATCTGATAAGGAAATCCGACATCTTGTTGACATTTGTCTCGGAACTAAGTACAAAATTCCACCCGTAGGTGATCATCCCCGGGATGTAAAGTTTGAGATACCGACAGTTTATAGGGGTGGAATTAGTGTTTTTTTAAGACTCTGACAACGGTGCGTTGAGAGATTCCAGCTTCCTCTGCAACCTGTCTGGTTGAAGTTCGTGGATTTTGGTAGATGCTAGCCAATATATTAACCTCCGTAGCTTCATTTATTGTTCTATTTTCATCTTTGTTTTTTGCGAAACTTCCGTAGATACCCAAATTATCGTTATACCTTTTTAATGTTGGCAGAGACGGCTGGCGACGGTCAAAATACCTTTCGAAATAGGAATTAGCTGCACGTACAGCATTTTTATCGCATCTTATGTAGCATTCAACCATATCGCGTTTTTCCTGATTGGAAAAATTCATTTTGAAAAAATTTAATCGTATGGAACGTCAAAATAAATGCCATTATTATCTGTTGCCATGTAAACCATGTTTTGACGCATATTCAACTTTTCCAGGGCCACCTATACTATCAAAATAATAATATCGTAGTGTATTTCAATTTTGGAAAGAAAAATGGCCATAGGTTCGCCATTTTGAAAAACAGCTGTCTACTTGTTGGTACCATTTTAAAGCTAAGAAAGATACCTTTTTTACATAAGACATATCCAACTATGCTTCCCATTTAAAAAAAATGTAAGTTTATGTTCATCTCACCAATGACAACTGTCAGAAAAAATCTGATTAGTCTGTCTTGTTCGGGGTAAAATTCTCTACTACTGTTGTATAAATATCTTTACTCTAGATCCAATAACAACTCAACTAGATCGTTTCAAAGAAACTGTCAATAATTGTTGTTTGCTGACTATCTAGTAAGCCATGAACTTTTTCAAAAAAACAAAATTTGTTTTGAATGGATTTCCTAAAACTGCAATTCTTTCCCCATTTAACCGAAGTTGTAACTCTGCTAGTTCCCTACATCCCTTTACTAAACATCGAAAAAAACTCACCCTGTATAGGGTGTCTCGTCAGTTATCCTCAAATCAATATTTTTGTATTCACAGCGTTACAATCATTTTTTATTAAGAAAATAGTGGTGTTTTAATTACTTAGTGTTTTTTTTTTGCTAAAACGAATACATCTTTTTTCATATTAAAATATATTTGTTATATGCAGTGTTGCTCTACTGGCAAAATGTTATATGTTTTATTTTAGTCTTCTTTTAGCACATTATGTAGGTTTTAGAGGTTTCAGAAAAACTTGATTTAGGGATGATTTTTTAATTAACAATTTTACCAATTTGTTTTCAAATTTTTATTGCTGAGAGCCACAAAGCTTTGGGTGACACTTTACAGTAATGCCTCACTTTTATAGTAACGCCTTAAAATTTAACTTATCATTACTAACTCACTAACACTTTTTTATTAATTTAAAAAGTAACGAAATCGGTTTTTTACTCTCTTTTCAAGTTCTGATACTAGCTCAGCAAGAAATAGATTGAATCATAAAAATTCTGATTCAAGTTTTCGGTGACTTACATGAATCAGCTTGAATATATTTCAATTTTACTTTTTTGATTGATTTGGGTATATCCTTTGTTGTTCAGGATTCACGGTTTTGTTGCACAGAAGAATTTGTTTCTTTAGGTACTTCAACTTTTCAAGTTATTTGTAAAATCGGTATAATTTCGTTACAAAATACAGATCTCAAATTCTGGTATTTGTAGCTAGAGAGATGTACACGGTCATTGATTATAAGTTAACCACCCACCTAGAGGCTTTAATTTAACTCGAGGAAAAAAATGTTAAATACGAAAGTTGTTGATAATTGGGGGTAGTTTTTTTCCAATATAAAATACTTTATACAGGATCTCAAAGCCCGTGATATACCAAAGTTATAATTTTCTAAACCCTGTATATTTATGCTTTTTCATACTCCGTAAATGTTTCTAAGCATTTTTTATGAAGCATATCCCATAATTATCCCCATTGGTTATCTTGACAAATGGTGTCTAAATTTCGATATTATAGTTTTTAGCCACCTTCTTAGAGGGTTTCTTTTTAATCGTGTGAAACCATGTTAAATGCAAAAATTATGGATAATCATGTGTAGTTTTTCATGTTGTAAAATTTTATACAGGATGTACCCAAAACTGGCATCATATCAAAGGTCTTTTTTCTTTTTTAGTGGACCATTTAGTATGTTTTTGCAACTTGTTATTCTACCTCAATTTTTTTTTACATAGCATACCCTTAAACAAAAACTACCATTTTCGAAAAATTGACGGTTGAAATTCCTTACACCAATATTTTTGTAACTGAAAGGCATTAAAATGAGTATACTTTTATTAAGTTTTTACTAAGAAATCTTAAATTTAAGTTTGCGCTTCCAATCTATGGCATCCAATCTATGCAACTTTTATAAAGACACTTTTGAAGTGGTGATGTAATAAATCGAGAATTTTTTACCTTTTCCCACTAGAAAAAAAAAAATCCAAAGGCATGGACATTTTTCCTTTACTGTTGTTAAGGTTTTCCTGTTACCCTCTTAACGTATCATATTAAATATAACAAAAACAATCAATCCGCGGCATCACCTGATCAGCCGGACATTTATCCATTTACATGCAGCAGGGTGATTGAGATCACAACAGATGATTTTGGGTACACCCTGTATAAAATTTTACAACATGAAAAACTACACATGATTATCCATAATTACCTCATTTAAAATGGTTTCACACGATTAAAATGGAAACCTTTAAGAAGGCTTAATAGTAGTATATCGAAATTTGGACCCCATTTATCAAGGATACCAGTGGGGATAGGTATAGGATATGCTTCATGAAAAATGCTTAGAAACGTATACGGAATAAAAAAAAGAATAAATATACAGGGTGTTCCATTTAGAAAATTATAACTTTTGTATGCCACGAGCTTTGGGTAAACTCTGTATAAAGGATTTTGTATTGGAAAAAAACTACACCTAATTATCAACAACTTTTGCATTCAGCATTTTTTTCTCTGAGTAAAATTAAGGCTTCTAGGAGGGTGGTTAACGTATGATCAATGACCCTGTACATACATGGTGAGTTTTTAAGGTAAGTGCGTTAAATGGAGGAAGGAGTGTAGTTTTAATAATTCAATTCAAACCCACTTACACATTTTTTAAAATATTCAAGGCGCACTAGATTATTGGCAAAACCAAATTTTGACGATATTTTAAAATTTTATTTATTTATCATTCAGTTGTTAGAGAAATAAGAGATTTAAAAGATATAGATAATTTTACTTTGAATTAGATGGGCTGATCAGATTTTTTGATTGTAGTAGTAAAAGTAGGTTGATTTCAATTTAAAAATGACAGCTGTCAGAAAAATCTGAAACTTACGCTCTTACATTTTGCTAAAACCAAAAATGATTTTAGCTAGATTGATGCAATAAAAATGTTCAAAACTGTGGAAATGGTTTTAAATTGATCTCCTAAAACTGCAATTCTGAACCCATTTAACCCACTTCCTATCCCTGTTACTTTCTAAAATCTCTTTATTCGTCTAAATCAACATCTAAAACAAACCCAGTAGGTACGTATACATAAAAATAAACTCAAGATACAGTTTTAGCTCCTCTAGGAAGAAAATTTTAATTGAATCAACTTAGGTCGTTATTGGTTTCACAAATTTGTAGTTTAATGTTTTTGTATTCTGGTGATCATGTAAGTAAAGATAAATAATCCACAATTAAGAAGTAAAAAAGGAACGTATCTACAAGTAAAAACATAAAAACTGACAAACGAAATATCTTGGACTTTCATTGTCTTTATTGTGTTTTTTACACGACAGCGACGTTTCGAGCAGTGGAATCTCTATTCGTTTTCAAGTGAAACTGAGCATTAAGCTCGAGGCTACTTGCTTAAGTACTAACACAGCTAACCACCCCCGCCGTTCCTATTGAACGGATCCGGAAGCCCATCTGCCTACACAAAAAACTCGTCTTTAATCTGAAAGTATGAGCCTTGAAAGCAGACAGTATTCTTGACCGACTAGTATGAATAGGTGAGAGTTTCTTGGGTATTCGGTCCGTCCGACACAAGACCAGACCGAATACCCAAGAACACTCTCACATGGATGATATTGTCGGAATCAGGCGGAGAGTGGTGAAGCCTGTGGAGGCTTCGATTTTCTGCTCCCATTGCGCATTTTATAGTTGGTCTTATATTATTAAGATAATTGTCATATGTCATTTCCGACCCACGCGAATTGAGTTTCGAACATGTATATAGCTGGTGACAGTGACGGAGCCATCGAAAGCCCATTTTTCTGCTTAAAGAACTGATCTTTAAACTAAAACTATGAATTCTTAAGGCAGCAGCGCAATAGGTTTATCACCCTTCCACAGGCAGCAATGTCTCTCCTTCAAAGATGCATCCGCCCTCAGCCTGACCTCGACGATATCCAACGACTCCTCCAACGGCACGTTGGTGTAAAGGCTTTCTACATCGAAACTCACACATGTGTCCCTATCACCCAATTCTAAGACCTTAAGAATACTAACAAAGTGTTCAGAATTTTGCACAAAGAGATTGATTTTCCAAACAAAGGTTGGATGATTTGAAGGAGAAATCTACTTAGAGAACTTGTTGGCGAGTCTCTAGAGCCTGTGATTGGCCTTAGGGACATAGTTGTTTTGTGAATTTTAGATAACCCATAAAGATTTGGTGGTTTACTATGGTGTGGAGTGAGAGACCTCTCAGTACCTTCAGGAATGTGACGTTCATTTTTTTTTATGGCTCTGTAGATTTGTCCTTCAACTCTTTTAATCGGGTCATTAGGTATTATTTTATATTTACCTTTTGTTAGAATATGCTATACAATGACGACGGTCGCATTTCCTTTGTCAGCTGGAAGGATCTTCATTGATTTGCCCCGCTGCAGTTTCCTCATGGCTAACTCTTCTTCTTTTGTGATGTTTCTCTGTGGGTGTTGTGGTTTGTCCAATAGTGTTCTGACTTACCACTTGAGTTCCTCTCTCTGGCCCCTGCAGTGTCGTTGATTCTACAGCACTGCAGTTGATTTTGGAGCAATTGCAAAGTTCAATCCTTTGCTCAGCAGTTTTTCTTCACTGGAACTCAAGATGGTCGTTGATATGTTGACTATTGTCCTCTGGCCTTGCTGGTGGTGGCCGATTGTTGTTTCCTTTCTTGGAAGCTTCATGAGCTTGTCATTGTGCTTTTTCGCCAGCTTCTCTTTCAGTTTTATGCATGAATTATTAATTATCTGGAAAATGGCTCTGTAGATTTGCCCATCAACTCTTTTAGTCGGGTCATTAGGTTATATTTTCAGACCTGAACTAACCTTTCGTTAGAATCTCCTGTATCTTCTCGTCATACTGTGTGGCATCCAAGACAACGGTCGCATTTCCTTTGTCAACTAGAAGGATCTTGATTGATTTGTCCCTCTGTAGTTTCCCCATGGCTAACTTCTCTTCTTTTGTAATATTTCTCTGTGGGTGTTGTGGTTTGTCCAATAGTGGTCTGACTTTCCACTTGAGTTCCTCTCGCTCTGGCCCCTGCAGTGCCGTTGATTCTACAGCACTAAAGTTGATTTTGGAGCAATTGCAAAGTTCAATCCTTTGCTCAGCAGTTTTTCTTCAGTGGAACTCAAGATGGTCGATGATATGTTGACTATTGTCCTCTGGCCTTGCTGGTAGTGGTCGATTGTTGTCTCCTTTCTTTGAAGCTTCATGAGCTTGTTATTGTGCTTTTGGCCAGCTTCTCTTTCAGTTTTATGCATGAATTATTTATTATCTGGAAAATGGCCACTGGATATCGATGATTTTTAAATAATATCATAAAAGAGATTGTTCACTGGTGTTTCGACTGTTGAGGAAGCCCGGCTATGTTGTATTAGCCACAAAACGTGCCTTCTGAGTGTATGTTCGAGATGATTGATCTTAATTATTATTTGATTTCGTAATGAGAAATTTGCTGCCTTCCATTGCATAACGGCCATAGGCTATAGCTCTAACTAAATTATTGGTTGATTTTAATGATGTCGTTTGAATCATTGTAGGAAAGTTCTGAATATTTTTAAATCCGAAGATTAACTTTCAGACAGGGGTTTAACCTTGAGGCGTAAAAGTGGCCCTAGGACTAACAACGTAGTAATATCATGCGTCAAATAAAAAAAAAATTGAAGCAGGCAATGGAATTAGAACAGTACCTAGGTCTGAGATTCATAAAACCAATTGAAAGACGAAAATGTCATAAAATGTTCCTATTTTCATTTTTTTTAACTTATGACAAAAGTTTTTTTTTTTTTTGAAGAACACACATTATCAACTCATTATTTACGGTTCTAATACATGAAATTAAGTATATTAAAAATGTATTTTCTAAAATCCTCAAAAAGTCTAAAGTTAAGCAGAAATTTGTATCGTTTTCTGACGTCTTTCATGTGATTTCTGGCTGCCCTTGGCCACTTCGTATTAAGACCTTGTTAACACATTGTAGCTTTGACCTTAGACTAAGACAATAACACTACTAATATCACCTCATTGTTTATGCTTCGAATAAATCAAAATAAATACATTGAAAATTGATTTTCTAAAATCTTCAAAAAGTCGAAAGTTAAGTAGAAATTTTTGAGTTTACAGAGTTTACTGACGTCTTACTCTTACAACAGAGTTTACTAACGTCTTTCATCTTATTTCTGGCTGCCCTTGGCCACTGAGACCATTATAACTTTCCTTCCTTTAAAAGCCATTCACTTATTATTCAAAATCCAAATTCACGTATTATTGTCGTCAAGTAGGCATTCGAAAATTGACTTTGACGTGGTGTTAAAAAGGAAACTGAAATTTCGGTTAAAATGTCAGTAAGAAAAAGTTTATTTATTGTCCTCTGCGTGTTACCATTCTTCTCAAAAGTTATAAGAAAAGACGTTACCTTACAAAAAGAGAATTGCTTGATGGTGCCCTTGATTGCCCGGTGTCGAAACAAAGAATTCAAAATTAGTAAATAATCAAATTATTGTGCTAGACTATTGTGCTCCGATTCTGATTCCTCGGATAGGATAACAGGGATGTCTAAAGCCAACCCTTTTTTCTGCTAAAAGGAGGGAATATTTGTCAAAACTTACCTTAAATCTTCTGTTAGTGCTGCAAAAGCACCAACTTTGCAACCGTTGTCAAACCATACATATTAAAATTTTTCAATATACTGAAGAGGTGGTTTGGTGCGTCAGAATCGATAACGCGCGTAAGCCTGGCATTCTTCGGTTTTCCTGTCCTACGTGATGAAGTAAATGGGAAAATAACCCAATTAGACGGAATGCTCGATCGGAAAACATAAAAAGTATCATTCCGCAAGAATATCTATAATAAAACTAGATTTACGATTGCCCGTAAACACGTTTTATTAGCTCCCCAGTTCTCCTGATTGTATATTTTCTAATGGTGGTTTTTATCTAGCCAGTGTATTACATCAGGATGTTTTTCATCTCAGCTCGTCTCATTACTCGCGTGTTTTCAATATCAGACAATTATTCACCGTTTGAGTCAAGACGTGTATAAATGGCCTCAGGAAAAAAAAATGGTGTTTGCGCGTTATTAAAATTAAAACCTCAACGACCTTCATCGATTCTTCTGTTTTGGTAATATGTTATGATAACACGTGTGGAAAACATCGATTAAGCCTATAACCCACGTGTTACAGATATAATATATTTCCAGGCTCTCGATGTAATCTCGACTCCGAAAAACAAGATAGACGTGGAAAAATGATAAATAATGGAAATAAACCTGTATTATCGAACATATCAGGAATAAAATAAATAGATGTCTAGCACAACCAACGCGAGGGCGAATTTTCTATTTTTACCTTTCTTTTTCCGTCGCCCTTAATATCGTTTTTCTGCCCTCGTCCAGGATAACCTTCACGGGCACTTTAATTATTATAAATGGACACACCTTTTTGCCTTCTGCTTATTCTGTGTTCGTGCATTAAATAAAACAGATGTGCCCGTGTTTATTAATTTAACACTCGTTTGTTTGATGCTAAACACTTTGAACGACGGACGAGCCTTGATGGAACAACTCTTTCTGGTTCAAGTTCACTTTGACAATGTCACGCACGTTTATAAACTCTATTTTTTGCTTAATGGAAGTTTTCTGGATCATCAATAACCATTATTGCTTTTATTTATATATACATGCAAAAGTCTATTCGAAATGGTAACAATTTTAAGAAACTGATTTCTGATCGCCAAGCCACCATCTTAGTAACCAAATCTTTCTGGAGAAAAACTTACAACTCTCTGAATAAAATTTAAAGAACTCCCCTCTTCTCAGCCGATAACAATAAAAAACCAAATGATGAGGCTGCTTCGTCGCTCCAAATCTACGGCCGCGGCCCATTCGGACAAGGCCCCTCGAAACACTCCTCCCAGTGGGCCCCACGCGCACCACCACCACCACTATCACCACAATCATGTGGTGCATCCACAGCACAACCGCAATTCCGGAGGTATGGTCGTGAATATGGTCGAAGGTGTGCCCGTGGTGGTAGGGCCCCCTGTCGGAAAGACCAAAAAGGTAATTCGTAAGTTAATATTAAGTTCTATAAGGGTGTTTCAGAAAGGTACTGACAAACTTTAGGGGGTTATAGAGGACGCCAAATCGTACAAATTTTGCTTGTAAACTCCTATCCGCAAACGCACCGTGTTCGAGATACAGGGTGTTAAAGAAATATTTCGTTTATAAGTTTTTTTGTTAATATTTCAGCGACTAATTGAGATAGACAACTGAATTTTTGTACACGTTTTACCATTACTTCGACGTACTTTATGAGTAATAGAGCGCGCTTTTTCATATGCCAGTGACAATCATGCAGGTAAGAAAGAAATTTTTATATGCGTGATTGTTAAGAAATGCGTTTGCGATAATAATTAAACATTATAAGAAATAATTTTTTCTATGTTTTTTCACCATAAAATTCAATTTAACACAAAAACGCCTCACATTAGCTTTTGACTTCGAGTATCTTTTCTGTGTAGAAAGTATTGGTTTTTCACAATGTGCTTCCAAATTCAATTTTTTCCAGTGGCGTAGTCGTTAGAGGCAAAACAATCCCAGGCGACCCCAAAATCTCCGCCACTGGCACATGAAAAAGCGCGCTCTAACACTCATAAAGTACGTCCAAGTAATGGTAAAACGTGTACAAAAATTCAGTTGTCTATCTGGTCAACTAGTCGTTGAAATATAAACAAAAAACTTATAAACGAAATATTTATTTAACACTCTGTATCTTGGAAACTGCAAAAGCAAAATGTGTGTGACTTGGAAGTTTGTCAGTACCTTTCTGAAACACCCTGTATTTGCCTTGCAGGGCATTTGATCCACTTAGTTTAACCTATATCGCGTGATCGGGTGATTGCGTTTTAAAAGTGTTGCACTAATTGAAAGGAATTGAAAATGGTATGGGGAATATTACCATCGATATTAATTGCAGAGACTTGTGGGCGATAGAGTGCGTAATTAGTGACAACTCACTGCCCACTATTTATGTAGAATTGATTCTAATAGCAAGTTATTGGCGAAAATTGTGAGCACTTGGCAGTGTAAATGGGTGATCAAAAGCAGAGTTTATTTAAGGTCGCCCTTTTTACATAATTTTTTTTTACTAGCTGCACTAATGTATTTCCCATTCTTTAAATTTCGCTTCAGATAACAAAAGATGGACATACACTAGTGAAGAACTCTAACAAAGCCAATAGATGTCAGTTTCTTTGCTATCTTTCGCGAATAGCTGAAACAGGAGTATAAATTGTCATGCGTTGAAGTTGAAGACTTAAAAAATATATAATATCTTGATATCATGTAGCGGAAGTTTTAGTACCAGTATTAGTGGAAATTGGAAAAGTTGAAATTTTAAAGGACACATTGAACAGGTTGAAATTGGAAAGGTGGCTGTGCGCAACTCAAAACCACTCGTTGTTTGGTAGTCAAGCCCACTTCTAGGAAACTTCTAGAAAATACTACAAAGACTTTTTTTTTCTACAACCATCAAATAATGACGCATTTTACGCTTTCATTAGACAAACGAAAACCTAACCTTTTATGAGGATCAGAATGTGAGTGTACTTTTACGCCCGTTGCCCAGGGCAGCAAGCGAAAAAGATTTTATCGCTTGCTGTCAATAGCAACTACCACCCCTCAACCAAATATTTAAAACGTCATTGTCAGTTTGATTTAAATTTTCAGATTGTGTGTTCAGTTACGCTCAGTTGTGATTCACATTATTTGAAATTGACCCTTTGCAGAAAAAACGGGTGGTCTACAAGCGGCATCCGTTGTATGCATTACGAGCAAAAAGTAACTTTTTGCTCTCGAGTGAATGCCAATAGCAGGCAAACTGCTATTGCAGTTGCTGCTGCAGGCAAACTTCACTTTCCGGGCAAAAAAGTTGTACTTAATACATAAATAACTATTCTATTGTTCTGCCTTATTTGTATAGCGGATAGCGGACTGTCCACTTTTACCAAGATATCCGATTGTCTCCAATGCGTGTAGGTATCTCTGGACGCCTTTATCAGGTCAAATTAGACGAACTAACTTTTGTTCTCTGTCTGACTTCTTGTAGTACAGATACTTTATGGCCTTTATTGGCTTGAATCTTTTCGTTTTTTTTTGCAATTTTCACTTAAAATTACCGTTTTAGTCTTAATTGGTTCCAATCCTACAACTTAAGGGACGTAATCGACTTCTTGGATACTGTCCTCCTTGAATTTGCCAGTATTTACGTTTTTAAGGTGACATTCCATTTTTTCTTTATTAATATTCGTTTTTTTTTTGTTTTAACTTTTTTTCCGAAATTCATTAGTTTACGTAATACAGGGTGTCTCACGCTATTCGGTCGTTCTTTTAGGACTAAATCAATAAATGAAATGGATTTTTTCCTATGCTAACGTCGTTTCTATAGGGGCACAATTTAAAATTGTTTGGAACTCTACCAGGTGTCTTAAAAAATAATACCAAGGTTGTGTTTTTTTTTTAATGAAACAACCTGCATATATTTTTCGAATTTTGGGTTTTGGCTTCAATCTTCAGTAAATTTTGTCATATGCATAATAAGCCTACCACGAACTGTTCTTGAGAAAGTGGCCTTTTAATATTGCAGCTTTTAATTTTTAAAACTAAAAATCTAAAAAGTGCAAAATTTAAACAAAAATGGTTTGCATGACAAATTTTAAAAAAATATGCGTACATTTTTTTGGTTTTTATGAAAAACTAAATTTGCCCTATTACACAGTTTATGAAAAAAATGTTAACCTCAACTGTTATGTTTAATTTCAACAGTTTAGTTATGATGGAGCTTTAAATGTTGAAAATCCTAGTTTTCAGCTGTCATTTTTCAGAAAACTGTTATTTGTAGGCATATTATCTGAATGATAAAAATTCTCAGGATTGAGGGCAAATCTCAAAACTCAAGACATATATAAAGCTTTTCATTATATTTTTTGGAAAAGTAGGTCATGGAAATTTGACAGATTGCCCTCCGTATAATATTTGAACTGTGTCAGTTTTATTGATTATATTAACATAATTTAAAGGTTATAAAATGCCGCCATTACAAAAAATGTTGTTGCCAGAACTTACCAAAAATAATAGTTGTAAGCGAAAATAATAAAACCATGTACTAGAGCTGATACTACGTTTTTCAGGTCAAATACTTGGCAGAATTAACTCTTAGGGCAACAAATTTTCTTATACTGGAGCTGGGGCATCGAGTTTTGCTCACCGTGTGTAACATAAGATCATCATATATTAAGATAAGGTTTGTTAAAACTGAACCACTAAAAGGTGTATGGTGTATTTACGTAAATGACTATTATTCCTGGAACCATAAATAAAATCTTTCTATTAAAAGTATCTTTGCAGTTATCTACTCACTGTATATGAGCCCTTTTACAAAACGTTAATATTTTTTCACTGTAGAAATCTACAAAATGGGAGAGACATACTCATGCTATGAAACAAGGTGCACATAAAATGCATTCATACTGTTTTCTGTTTATCTCCACTTCGAATATGGTAGGTACAACGCTCTGCCTCAGAACACTGGGATTCAGGTTAGGTTAGTTTACGCTTTTCCAAGGGGTAGTTCGACAAAGAAACTAAAACCCTTCTCCTTGAATGTGCTAGCTACTGAGTGATTTTGAGAAAATTGATAAGCTGATAAAAACTTTTTTTTGCGAGCAACGTCGAGGAAATTAATTTGATTTACTCAAAGTCAAGCTGATGGCAGATATTAAAGTAAAACTACATTAAACCATCATAACAACTTGTAGGGAAGTTGTTATTGGCATTTGCCTTCACCTGCTTTTAATTTACTGGTTGAAATCTTGTCAATCACATTTTTGGCAAATCAGTTTATGGATAACTAGTATGTCGCGTTTTTGGCGGAATCCTTCCTTTACGGTTTTTATAACATAACCATTAACATTGACACAGTTGAAACATTATATAGGGGTCATTCAAATAATAGCCTTTGAAAAAACTTTACGGAACGCTTTATAAATCGTTCCATTTTAAAAAATATCTATAGCGTTTTTTTTGAGACTACCGAGTTCTAAACAATTTAAGAAGGGTGTCCCTGTACAAGCGACATTTGATTTAGCCATTAACGACCGACGTCAATAACGTATGTGAGATCTATACAAGGTGTCTGGAAAGGTTATGCTATAAATACCAGGAAGCACACACGAGATCAAACTAATATCATATAAACATCATTCATATCTCACTTGATTACTAATATACAGAACATCAAAGTTATAGTTTTTAAGTTAAAATTTGCCAGATATTAAATAGAAATTCCATAGTGATACCTTGTATTGTATTGTATTCTCCTTCCACCTGGTCCTCTTGTTTCCTCCACTTTATCTTGCAATCTGCAACAGTTGTAGTACACGATACTTGACAGGGTTTCTTGACAAGTTTGCGTTGTTTTATGGGATTCATGAGGGTTAATTGGCAGTTCATTTTTCGAAGGATCTCTTCGTTCGTGCCTCGATCAACCCAGGAAATTCTTAAGAGTCTTCGATAGATCCATAGTTCAAAGCTCTTGATTCTGTTTTCTGTTGCTTCGGACAACGTCCAAGCCTCGACACCATACAACAATACTGAGAAAATATAGCATTTTATCATTCTCTTCTTGAGTGTCATGCTGAGATCTCGACAGCAAAGGAAGTGTTTCATTTGAGTGAACATTGTTCTAGCCTCTTCTATTCTGCACTTTATTTCTTTGGAGTGGTCCCACGAATCATTTAGGTTACACCCAAGATAAGTAAAACTACGCACTTTCTCGATAGCTTCGTTTTTACAATACAGCCAACCGCGTTGATTAAGGGACTTACTTATAACCGTGTATTTGGTCTTCTTGATATTCAGTTCCAATCCGTATTGTTCGCTTGTGTGTGTAACTCTGTTGGTAAGTTTTTGTAGCCCCTCCAAGTTATCGGCCAGTAAAACCGTGTCGTCTGCATATCTGATATTGTTGATTAGCTCACCATTCACCTTAACGCCGTATGTGGTGTCTTCTAGTGCCTTCCTAAATATTTAGTTTGAAGAATGTTTTGGCTTTTGCCCTCCCTGTTTCCGTGATAAATTTCTTGGGGTGTCATAGTCCGGGTAGGTTCTTCCCACCAGTCCTGCGACTTGGCATTGCACCATTTCTGGAATTCAGCCTTGACTAGAGAGTATGTGATTCCCAGTGCCGGCTCTGGGCCTACGAATGCAGAACCCGCCGCCCTCCTGGCTAGAGAGTCGGCTCTTTCATTGCCTTCGTGACCACGATGGCCCGGGATCCATACCAGTGTGACGCTGTTATAGACTCCTGCTATAGGGTGTTCAGAGTCCTGTGGCAGTTCCAAACAGTTTTGGAATTGCAGCGCAAAGACATATGCGCTGCCCGACTATTCGAGCAGACTTCAGTACCTTAGGTCAGAGTGATACCTTGGTACATTTTATGAAAAAGTCTTATTAAACATATTCCAGCTTCGTTTTAGACTTACTTTATTGAATCTAATGACCTTTTATCCACACTCAAACATGGCTATACGCCGAAGGATAGACTTTCTTTCCAAAATTCAAGTCCAAGACCTTTCTTTTTCTTTCTACCCACCTCTTTCCAACAAGACCTTTCATAATATTAGATCTCTTGTGACACCACTTGCACTTGACATAATGCTTTCTTATGTTTCGTTACTTCGTTGCTGCTGACATGCAGATGACAAAGATAAAAAATAGATGTTCTTGAAGACGAAAGAAATGGCTAAACAAATTAGGTTATTGATGTATTGACAACCAGTGATGTCGCTATGTTGGGCCGTCTAGAGTAATATGCAAATTCAATGTCACTGATTGAATCATAGTCCGTGTCACTTTTCCTCTCTGTCGACAGTTTTTTTCGAGTTTTCGAAACGAAATTATTTCTATAACCTCTTATATATGATTCCCATATTTCTTTGAAATGCTATTGTGTGAAACTGCCTTATTCTTTTATCTTCATCCTTAAAACACCACTTTCGGCCCTTTCTCTTGCAATGTCCACGTCATAATGAGTTTCAATCAATTTTTTCTTTATTTTCTCAGTTTACAATCTTTTTCTATCGCTTTTGCAGCTTCTGTGAGGTCTGGGACATACTTTCCTGTCAATTATTCCACTGCCTCAATTCCCATTACACGCTCTGCGGCAATTCTGTGGTTTCTTATTCTCACAAAATTGTATCAGTTCCTCTATGTTTAGCCCTATACGGTGCCCTGAGCTCTCTCCCTCATCTCTCCATTAATCCCGTTCTCAATTCTTCATTGTTTTCCATTTCATATTTTTGCCTTCCTCGATGCTATCACTACACATGAGGAGCAGACTTGCAAAGTGCATTTTGTCCATTTTTACAAGCAAAAAACTGCTATGGAAAAACAGATTGTTTTAAATAAAAAGTTATAGTCTATTACAAAGCCATCAGGTACGACAACCTGTCTCTCGTATATTTTTATACGAAAAGAAGAAAATAAAAAAAGGCAAAAGAAAAAACAAAAAGCTGTTAGACATAATCCATTTTGTTTGTCTTTATTCGACAAATGGCATTTTGATTGTCAAGACAATAAGAAACAAGTTACTTTTTAAGGAATTTTAATATTACAACATTGTAAATAAGTCAATACTTAAACACAACCTGAAATTAAACAACGTTTAAACAAAAAAAAAAGTTTGTACTTTTAAATGAAGTCATTATTATCATCATCCTCACATTCACATAGTTCTTCTTTAGTTTTCTTCTTTTTCGTCACCGTGATGATTAAGCTGTTTTGCTTCAGCATCTTAAAAAATTTCTGTTATCCATCTCAAGTCTGGATCTGTTTCATACCATTCATCCCCAGATAATGTCGGCGGCGCTTGAATTGCGTTTGCGTCACTCCCGCCTTGCAGCGTATGTTTGGTTCACCGTGCATAAGAAGCTCCTTACTAGCGAAGTAGAGCGTGTGTTATTTGCTATTTACTTACTAGTCGTAGATAAACTCATATAAATCTTTTTTTTTTTGACAAAATTCGTTTTGATTGTACAACAGTGCTGGACTAAATTCAGTTTGTTTGTCTAGGTACCTTTTCGCATTTAATAGGAGAAGGAAATAATGCTGTTTGATCGTTCAAATATTAGAGGAATGATAGCGCTAGATTTTAAGAACACAGCGTCACCTTTGTCACAAATATTGAAAGAATCGACAAAATGCGTTTTGAATGTCTGCTCCTCATATATGGACTACTATCACTACATAGAAACTTCTGCAACTGCTTCATAATCCAGTGGTTCTATCACCGCTTTACTTTGTCTAGAAGTAACCACTTTCGCCTTAAATTTGTTTCTGTCCCACTCTGTTCCATTTACCATTGTACATCTAGAGTATTGCTGCATACAAGTTCCTATTCAGCATTTCCCCAAACTTACTTTTCCTCGCCCAATTTTCCCCTACCTATTAAAATCATCCAAATCTGTATTCCCCAAGTACAGATTTTGGACCTACACAGTACCAATTTCCCTTCAATTTTTTTTGAAAATCGCACATTTTCTACTCCTTCCCCCCTGTTTACCTTCAGGATATTTATAATTTCAGTTCATATCACATTTTATTCTTATTTTCCTTCGATCTCAAAATCCCACGTGATGAATGTGTTCGTTAATCAATTTAATCTCGCCCCTGAACTAATGTTTCTTCCTTTCGTTCACTCTAATACCCTCCCTTTCCATTAGCGTCTCCTTCCACTGGTGACAGCTATGCATGCATGGAACTTAAACCAAACCTTATCCTGCTTCCTTTTCCCAACTATTCTTATGTCTTATCCAAGTGGCGTTTTGAATTCAGCCCCCTCCGACCTAACCCCCAGGTATTTATCATCTTTCTTTACCTTCAGTAGCAAAAATTTCTCGTACAACAGCCTGGTCTACTTTTAAAGGAATATGGTGGCGTCACTGACTTATAAGTGGTGAAGGATTTGTTGGGGTAGGCTAAAAATACACTTAGAGGTATCTTCGGTGTATATTGTCGACGTTTCAACTTCTATGAGGTCATCCTCAGGACAATTGCACAATTCTCGTTAGCTCCGCGTTAATCATTACTATTCAACCTGGTTTACTATTCAACCAACGGTTACAATTCAACCAATGATCAAAACTACTGCCTTGTGTGAACTTCTGCCTTGAAATGTGAATGCGGAATGGTTAACACAAGGCAGTGGTTTTGATCCTTTGTCATTGTTCGATGTCCACTGTCTGCTCCTTTTACTCATATGACTAGGTTGAATAGTAATGATTAACGCGGAGGTAACGAGAATTGTGCAATTGTCCTGAGGATGACTTCATAGAGGTCGAAACGTCGACAATATACACAGAAGATACCTCTAGTGTATTTTTGGCCTACCCCAACAAATCCTTCACCACTTATAAGCCTGGTCTACTGTTTTAGTCTTTAATGTTGCTTATGCTGGCAATAAAAATTGCGTCTCAAAATAATAACGTGGGTTCATTTAATCTAATCAAATATTGACACTAATTAAGAATTATACAGAGGGCAAGCTGTCAGCTTTCCATGGCCACCTATGTCGAAAAACTTAATGTAAAGCCTCATAAATCTTAGCGATCTATCGTTACACCACATTCACCATTCTATTCAGATGATTGTAAATAGAAGTTCGATAACTATCGATTTTGCAAATGCAGAAACAATCCATCCTGGCTATGTTTTGGTTTGGGATAATGTCGATTAGATGTTATTCGTATTTTGGTAAGCAAGGTTGGGATACCATTGGGATCTTATAAACAGTAAGAGATATGAATTTGATTAAATTCAGCTTCTCTTGGTCACCTTGAACTTTACCTTTTTTAATACAATTAAATCTTTTTTTTAGATTTTTTACGTTACTAAGATTTTTGGTTGGTTTTATTCGTCTTTGTATTTCAATAACCTATCATACTTTTGTGGACTGGTCATTTCGTAAGTCTTTCTCTGTCTTGCTCAATGCAATAGTATTTTTTCTTTTGCGACAAAAAAGAAAATATTTGGTCTGGATAGAACCGTAAAACTCTTATAATTTTTACCATCTGTCTTAGTTTCGGAAATAATCTACCGCTTACATTATACCTAAAACTGACGCCTATAATATGTGCTGTACATATACGTGTTGATACGTGAACAACGGAGGCGAGTGGTTGCTTGATGGCTCCGTCTTCATAGCAAGAATGTTCCCACTAAAATTAATTAAGTTAAATAGAGGTTGGGCTCGAATATAAGAACATTAACCACCAATTGTCCCGACTTTATGGAACGTATTAGACTCTTAAAGTACCCATAGCTTTGATTAGCAGATAGAATTCCTGCCACAATTATATCATCTACAATACCCCCCTAGTTTTTACGCTAAAATCATCTTTTGACTTTTTCGAATCCTAGAATCTACCCTTGAAATGTAATTCCTGCCAGTGCCATCTAGTTCATTCCTTAGTCTAGGTAAAGTAGTAGTCGTAGTGCAAGAAATTGATTGAGGATAGGCAAAACCCACTAGGGCCTTATCTTATCGCCGACTTCGATCCATTAATTCGAGTCTCTTTTAATAGATGTGCAGCAAGAGAGCTGCTAGCGTAGTTTAGGGCTGCATGTATGGGTCGCTACTTACCCAGCAAATTGTGATTAGAATTCCAAATTCGCAAAAATATAACCAGTTTTAACGCGAAGTGTGTACGCTAAGCATACGTCTTACGTCATTGGTCCCATTGCTAAAAGTGGAAACAAAACTAAAATAAATATCATGACTCCATTATCTTTTTCCTGATTGGTTTTGCCATTTGACATGTCAGGAGATGCCCTAAAAAAGACTTCCATTAAACGTCGAAACTTTGACACTTTTTTATTTCCCAAAGAAGCTTTGCTGGTCCTGCTTATTCCATGTTTTTTATATATCTGTTAACTTGGATGGCTTTTTAAAAGATACAAGTTTAAAGCCTAAAGCTCTGGTTGAAAAGTTGCTGATGGTAACATATTTGTCCCCATATACTTTCTTTGTGTCGTTATTTTCATCCCCATAATTTTCAAAGCCATGCAAACAATTGACCTTGAAAAAGTCAATTAAATTCAAGCCCCTGCTCAAAATTCAACTCTTGAAGCGAGAAAAACATGTTTTTCTGTTAAAGAACACATTGTGTTTCCCAATTCCCAAATATATAGTTATAAATTTTTTTTTGTTGTATATTATGCCCTATCTTGGCTTTTCAATTTTCTGTATATATACGCGTTGCAGACATAATAATTAACGATTATGGAGGAAAACTTCCGAACAACACCCCTTTCCCACAAAAAAAATAATATCGAAAGTCACGAAGCTGAGGGCAATAAATCCCCAGAAATGTAGTTCCCGCTTCGCAAAGTTCAAAGGTCAAGCCTTCGCTCCACGAAAACTTCAAATTTGATATAATATTCTTCGTTATATTCTGACTTAGTTTACCAACTGAGACTTGACATCTCCATAGTTGTATGTTCTATTCTTAAACACATCTTGATACCCGCCGTTACACGGGGCACGACTATAAATGAAATCAATTTCTGGCAGTTCGACATGTCGATGTATGAACTTCGTTAAGCGAAGTTACGAACGCCCTCTCCCCCTCTTTTCTTATAAATAGAAATCGTCGGCAATTCGCCTCCGGTGCGTTCGGGAATGAAAACTCCGGGGTAACTTCATCAGCCGGTGCGGAAACTGCCCGAAGTGGCTCCCAATGGCGTTCGATTATGTAGATTGGTGTATATAGGTGGTGAAACTAATTATTTGCCATGTTCGATGGATGATTGACGTCTAAATTACTTTTTTGGGGCATCACTTTCTAAGGGTTGTCGAAAATTTCAATATCTGTTGACGTACTAGGAGCGACAGCTTTGGGTGCTCGCTCTCATTTATATTCTTGATGTGATAGGGGCATTTAATAATTAAAATTGACAATCAAGACTTGGCATCTTACCGGAAACTTGAATGGCATCCTCTTGTGTGCGCGCATTGACGCAGAAGACCCATTTTTGATTTAAACATACGTGGATATTATTACCCACGAGCAGCATTTCATGGTTCTTTACGTTGGCGTTTAAGGCCTGATTTTAATATTCATTTATCGACCTATCCGAACGCGTTAAGTGTAGCACGTGTAACCGAGCTCAGGGCGGGGACATGAAATATTTACAATCTAAAGCTTAACTACGTTGCAAAAGAAAACCGGACCGACGAGATTACTACCCGAGTTGGGGCAGTTTCTTATCCAGGAAAAATGCAAATGTCGGATATTTTGTTATCCGCGCTTCCGGAAAAGTCGACTTTTCACGCTTTTCCAGCTTTCCGTTGCCGCGTTTTTAACGAGCGCCACAAATAGGGGTTTTGTCGAGCGGGAAATTAAATGTTTTGAATTTTGGGTTTGCAAAACAAAGATGATTTAATGGACATAAATATTAAATGTTTTTGCGCTGTTTCTTATTACTTTGTGGATAGTTTAGATTTAGATACATTGCTCAATACAACAAGCAGGTCTGGCGCCTTTTGAACTAGAATCTAACTGTTCATTGGGATGTTTCCGCTTTGAATTTTTAGGTGAAAAATGTCATCTCTGTATGTTATCAGGAACACAAAGCTGGAAGACCGTGAACTATATTTTAATTCGTGAAGTTTACTAGCACTCGTTTGCGTAATTATATCCTTCGCCATTAAATACAGAATATGGCTCTATTAATGGTAAGGATCGAGTAAAAAGTTTGAAAAACTTAGATCTTTAGTTTGCATTTTCATGACCCTTGCACTAACCAATCAAACAGAAATATGTTCACAATGTAGCAAAAAATTACTGACAGGTTACTCTAACATTCAAAAATAGATATACAGTATGCAAGGGACGTGAAGCAGCATAGGTACTGAAAGTTTAAAAGTAGAATTGACACATTTCAGCCTTGAGGTGCCCACTGTTACGACAACAATTCGTTCCAGAAAGGAATTTCAGCAGTTTTGTCATCTACTGTGTGGAGAGAGATGAGAAAACAATCGTAAGCAATGGAATAAAAAATACATATAAATCACCTACTGGGATGTTAGCTACAGGCAAAGGAACACTAAATTAACCCTTTTAACGACCACAAAGACAATGAAGAAAAACTACTATATTTTTTGTGAGAGACATGTCCCCCTTGCGGCGTGGAGTTAAAGATTTGCTTCTATTTATTTATATAAGTACAAGATATAGAAGTCAAAGACAAATAGAAAAAAAAGAGACGCCGCGACGTGGCATCCCTGGCGGGGAATTCTAGTAATGTAAGTCACCCTCGCAATCAGGCGAGTATGGAATATGTAAGAACGAACCCAACAACAAGAAACTAGAACAAGAAAATAGAACGCCTCCCAAAGGATCAACCCTCTTATTACGGGATATAATTATGAGCTCCACTACAACCCTTTTGTCAAGAGAAATGAAAACCACATATAATTCACTTATTTGACATTTTTATCGTATCTTCTCAACATGTGCTAAAAGAAGATGGGTATATAAAAATGAAGATTTCAAAGGTAACTAGATGACAAAAATAGTGAATGAGTATAACAGGTGATAATATTAGCTTTTTGCAAGAAGGCAATAAACGATAAGGAGGTCAGGGAATTGCTCCGAAAACCAACTCAAGGGATCATACAGGGACGTTTGATAGAACACATCAGCTAGAAGTAATTAATGCCCCTATTACATAGATCGAGGCGACGCTATCTACAGAAGAAAGGGTTTTAAGGAAACTTGAGAATTAAAAAAAAACTTCTGTTTTGGCACTTTCAAGAGTGGGCCTAAGTCAGCTACAGTAAGTGTGGTATCTAATTGTTACTCTATCCATGAGTAGATATGGATAATTGTGTCTGTCAGGGTTGGAACCCGGAATTAGTAATTTAAGTGCTTCTATAGGGCGGACCAAGACATGTAAAAGCGGCAACCTCTCTTTCTTCGTTATCAGATTACTAAAGCGTTCTATATTCAACGTAACAATCACAAAAGTTTAAGTCTCAAATGCTTCGGAGATACGGGGTGCTAAAATTCCAAAATTTAATCCTTGTCGCCTCGTCCAGTTTTGGAGATAATTACGTCAAATTTGGAACGCGCGTATGCTCTACATAGATACCACTGGGTTTCAAATTATGCGGATATATACTCATGTTGATATCAGGGGTCTTTCGACCACCCTAAAAATGTTTTTGTCAAAGTCGCTGATAATTTATTTCCCCGTTTAGTTTGGAAAAAAAACTGGTCTCTTGTGTAAACTTTGTAATTGAAGCCATTTTCGGGATATTTGTAAAAATCTCAATATAAACGATGCCTTTTAAGCTACATTTTCGTAGAAATGATGAAAAAAATATAAGAGCCGTTGAACACACTTATTTTACTTATTTAAGTTGTTGGTGAAGTTAGCAGGATTGGGACAAATAATGCACGTCTTCTTTATTCGAAAATGGCCGACGTTTCGATTATTTATTTAGTCTTCTTCAGGGCTAATCTCACTTAGAGAGGGTAGTCAGTTAAAAATCTATTCATGATGGTTAAAATAGCAAAACTCCATTCGATTGTTCGGTGACCCTGGTATCTTAGGCTCGACCAACTACACGTCCGCTGCATAAGGTACAAAATTTATTTATTTGTTTATTTTGTAGAATTATTAATTATTAATTGAAACGAAACTATTCGCAAATTTTTTACCTTATGCAGCGGACGTGTAGTTGGTCGAGCCTAAGATACCAGGGTCACCGAACAATCGAATGGAGTTTGCTATTTTAACCATCATGAATAGATTTTTAACTGACTACCCTCTCTAAGTGAGGATAGCCCTGAAGAAGACTAAGTAAATCGTCGAAACGTCGGCCATTTTCGAATAAAGAAGAGGTGCATTATTTGTCCCAATCTTGCTAACTTCACCAACAACTTACAACTTAAGGACGCTAATTACAACAATTACTTATGTAAGTGACAAACTTTTTTTTACTTCAGTTAAAAAGAAGAAAAAAAAATTAAAAACTCGTAAAAATTGTCTTTAATTTGTACAGTAATTGTAACCCAAAGTTATTTGTTACTTTGTAGGCCCGTAATTATGTTAAAATTAGTTTACTTGGCTCAAGAGGTTTGGCAGTTATTATTAATTTTTTTTGACACCCTGTATCTCCGTTGATGTTGATATTTCGAAAAAATCTTATTTCCGACATTTCCTTTTCGAAATATCGGGTTTTCAAATTTTATGAAAAATTGTTATATTTAATAAATATATATTTGAATCAAAATTTGCAGTTTTTAATAGTGGCTATAAGTACATTTATTTGCAATAAAATGTTTGTTTTTAATTCCAGCAGTGGCGTTCATATCTATCAACGGCTTAATGTACTTTTAAAGAAAAAAAATGGCACTTTTCTGTTTTTTGAAAAACAAAAATAAGTTTTGATTTTTCTATCTAATTAAGCAAAAGGGTTGTTTTAATTTTTTTTTAAGTTGTTTTGTGTTGGAACAAAAAAACATTTTTATCCACGACCAATGTACAAGAATAATCACATTAATCTTGTACATTCTTAAAATTAATGCTAATTTTTATTCACTTGTGAATAATGGAAATGGAAACGAGTTGTCATGGAAACGAAACATGTCGTAGGCAACTGGAAATTCAAAAAATAAACTCCCCTAAACTTGAAATCGGTAGTTATCTGTGGTTCATTCAAATAATTTTTCTTCTATTAGGATGTATTGAGACAAATGTATGTACCATATTTGAGAAAACCCGGAATCTTGGTCGTGGATAAAGTATAGTATTCAACTCGCATTTAATGAGCGTTATTCTCTCGCGCAACTTGTGCCACTCGCTTCGCTCGTGGGCTCGTTTCCCTCGAGAGTAATGACTCTCATTAGATGCTTATTGTATAATATACTATTATTTCAAAAACTGGACTGATAACAACAGTTAAAAACTGCAAAATGTCTTTTTTATAGATTGAGTCACCTCAGAGAAATTCAAAAATTTGTATTTTTTTTATGTTATTTGAACACAACATTTTATATTATTTGTATTGCGAAAACGAAAGGGATTTCGTCAAAAGTGTATGCTAATTTTTTATGTTATTTCGACTTCTTGTCGAACTGTTTCTATCGAATTCCTGTCACATGGTCCTATACATTGCACTTTCTTCAATGTCTCTGTATAATAGGGTGTATATCATAATTTGGTTTTAACAGGTTTTTACATTTTTCCTTATGTTTATTTCTTTAAATTCATGAATAGAAGACATTAAATAATTCGTATTTAAACTTGTAAAATTTGATGTACAAGCTCTGCTCTGCTCACTCAAACCGACCGGTCGCTATGCTCTAAAGATAGAAAGCCATCTTAAGCCCTTCTTACGACCTATTTCGTTATAAATTGCAAATCTGTCATAAGTCTATTTAATAAAATAAACACCTCTTATTTATTAGTATTCACTTGAAGCCAGGTATGCAAAAGTGTTGCGTTAAAACGGATTTTTTAGCTTTTACGTAACAGTATTTACTCAAGCAAATGCCTTCACCATATTATTCAGACAGTATTTAGCGTAGTGCTAAGGCTATTGATTTGATACTTGGTGTTTATTAGCTTTGATTTGGTTTCTTGGATTTTTTTGGTTTCTAAGCGAAGTAAAACTGTGCATCAATCACAAAATAGTTTATTTATTATTCCATGTTCGGGGACATAGGTAAATATTTGGGACATGTACAGTTTGCACACTTTGTATGTATACGTAGTTCCAAATATTAATTATTATCAAATTCGTATTATGATAGTTATTAAGATGCTTAGGACATATTAATGTATGAGACCGATAGGATATACTTCATCATATTCATTTCTTTTTAATGAACGAATGCAACAATACCAAATAGTAATTGTAGTCGAAAAAGAAATGACCAATAATATGGTCAAATCGAAGTAAACACTCTAAAAAAACACAAGAAAGTAAGAATTAAAATTACAATAATTGGTGGTAATTGGGGAACCGTTTTGGCCTTACTACATTTGGCTCTGAGAGTACCCCTGTGAGCACAAATACGATGAAAAACTATGGTATTTGTTTATGGAAGATATACAAAATAGAAGAGAAAAAGTAAGCAAATGAGGATTCTAAAAAAGGGGGGACAAGAAGCGTTCCGAATAAGCAATAAGGCCTAACATGAGGCAGTTGGATACTTGTTCCTCTTTCTAAAATCCTGATTTGCATACATCGTCATACAGGGCGTAGGAATTTCCATGTCATTTTTCCCTATTAATCTAGTTAGGTTTTGTAGAGAACACTAAATTCAGAACTAAAAAGATCACTTCAGACATTTTTGTTTAACCACTTTCTCAATAACTTTTAAAAATTTTGTCTTTCTTATCGTCCTGTATTTAGGGACACCAGCGAAGATAAAAGTTGGCTCTCAAATGTGCTGGTGATTCAGAAAAAAAAGTAAATGTAGATTTTTCTAAATCCGAAAAATCAGAAAAAAAAATAAAATTAACAGAACCCCAGTAACGAATATCAAAGTGATTATGGCAGTAGTAACTTACTAATACTATTACAAATAATTTGATAAAAGTAATATAAGATGTTCACGTATTTCTCCGGTGGCTGCTCTTAAATTAGTTAGTTGGTACATTTAAATGCGATTGCATTCGGCAGAATTAGCATTTTTTACTCGTCTAGATTGGCGTAATTTTTATTCTGATAAATCTTGCTTTTTAAATGGCCCCAAGAAAAAGCTCAAGAATCTTGACTGGCCAATTTATTGCTTGAGGTAGGTCATTAACATTTCCATCCTCTCTTTTCTTTGTCTATTCTTATTTTTTTTTTGTAAAAAAAGTTCAAGATGTAATTATTGAATTTAACGTCGTATATTTTTAGTACTGTTTTAATTATTGTGCAGTACACGTTTTGTTTTTTATTTTTGGTTAACCAACCTAACAGTTTAACAACTAACCTAAACTTATATACCTCATTTGATAGCCAACATTTCTTATTGTTCGTAACTACGGGGCGATAAGAAAGACAAAAGAATATCCAAAAAAATATTGACAATAACTTGAAAAACGGTTAAAAAAAAATGTCTGAAGTTATCTTTTTCGTTGTCGAATTTAGTTGTTTTCAAAGAATCTCAATTGATTTTTCTTCAAAATAATTACGTAAGCCAATTGACCGTATAAAAAATTAATTAGGAACTTCTAAGTCTTGAGGGATGATGCAACACCTGTTTTTTGGTCAGAAGTGTAAAAGATTAACATTGCACAAAAAAATTGAAAAATTAAATTTTCTGAAAAAGAAACTAAGGTAATAAGGTGTCTATAGCTATTTATGTTATGTAACCAGTTACTAAAAGTCCGCTTTTGTGTAACGAATGAATGTATTTGAACTTGAATGAGATACACAAAAAAAAGGCGTTTCGTCACGTGTTTCATACAAGATTTTTTCTAATTTTGACTACAAATACCTACTTAGAGAGAGAGTTATTGTTATTAAACTTCAATATTTACTTTTAAACCACTTTGTATCTACTTAATACCGTAAAACTGTAGCAACGGTGTGCCACAAGCGAAACCTGCAACTGGTGGTGAAACGAACTTTTCATCACCGGTTACGAAAGATTTTAGTTTTCGTAACTAGTTACGAAAAGTAGGACGTTGCGTCACTGTCATCTCGTAACTAGTTAGTAGTAGGACGTTGCGTCACTGTCATCAATATGGAAAAGTGCCACTTTATATGTCAAAATTAGAAAAAAAAAACTTTATTATCAATATATACAGGGTGTTTAACAAAGACACGGCAATACTTAATGGGGCGATTGTCCAGGCCATTTTACGAAAAAAAGTTCCTATAAACGTAGGTCCGCAAGGGTGTTGCAATTTAATTAAACAAAATAGTAAAAATTGAATATTTCAAAAACGGGTTCAGATGTAATGAAATTTTAGGCGTGTCAATAGATATGGAAGACCGATACTTTACAATACACAACGATTTTTTAGTCTCACCAGCGGTGCGCGTATTGGCACGTCACTGGTTATTTTTAATGGAACAAATAGGCCGTCGCTGTTTTTTTTTAAATAAAAAAATTGTCTTCAGTTTCTTGTTCAATTGCGAAGAAAACATGTCTCTTTAAATTTTATCGTACGATGCATACTTTTGAAGAAAAAAATAAAAACCATTTTAAGGCATGTACATGATATTATACAAAAACCATTTCTTTTTAATCAAGAGTTTAATTTAAGGTCAAAAAGAAATATTTAAAAATAACTATCACCACAAAAAATTACAAAAATTGTTCAAAGCGTCCACCTCCAACTTGGATGCAGAATCCAATGTTCTTCTCATTGACTGGCGAACTCTCTCAAAAACACCAGAATCGGTTCTAATACAGTTACACTCAGCAATGATTCGATTTCTTTTCTAAATTTTCTACTGAAGTAGCGTGCAACAAGACTTCAAATGGCCCCACAGGAAAAAAATCCAGGGGGTTTAAGTCCGGGGATTGCGCAGGCCATAAGTGAGGGCCACCTCGGCCAATCCAACGATTTCCGTATGCTTCTGTTAAGAAGTGCCGAGCAACGGGACTAAAATGGGCTGGTGCGCCATCGTGCATAAACCACCTTGCATCCCTTACTGCCAATGGTACGTCCTCCAGAGAAGTAAAGGGAGCGTGTTTTCCAAAAAGTCGCGATACACCTATCCGGTAAGTCTCGCTGGTAAAAATACCTTAGGCATCACTCACGATCCCAATCCAAACGTTCAACGAGAACTGATGTTGAAAACGATCTTCAAATATTTCTTGAAAAACTCGCTTTATTGGTAAACAGAATCACCATCAGTAGTTGAGAGATTTGTACCAATTTGCGCAAAAGCCATTGACAGAATGGAACACGTGGAGGAAAACCAGCAGGAAGAGGTGCTTGAATGCATTGTAGGTGGAATAGTTACAACAAATTGTCTTTAAGAATGTGCTAAACAGTTTCATTACTTAACATCTAAAGCATTGACAATCTGTCGAGTAGATGTACCTGGATCTTCTTCGATCATGTTCAGCACATCCTGTTCCAGCGCTACCGTTCTTACTGTCCTTGGTAGTCCGGTTCCTCCATTTCGTCTCAATGTGCCGGTTCATGAAGGTGTCGATGAATGCATTCAAAAGTTTTCTTTCTGGAATAATGCGATTAGGAAATCTTTTTGTATGGAACCGTCTGGCTTCTAATGCATTGCCATCAGCAACTCCACAAATGAAATGCATGTCAGTCATCTCGGTATTCGTATAGCGATTCATAATACTTTGACGAATTAGACAAATTTGACGGATACAAAATTACTAATCACAAGACGCATTCAAATAACACTGATAATCTTGATTTTTTAAAACAGTGAATAATGGCCGATTGCACCAAACAATTTTTAAGTATACTTAGTTAAGGCTTCCATTATTACCATGGTTAAGGTACCATATGGTTTAAGGCCCCTTAACTTTAAGTTTCCTTAACATTTGCTTGGTGCAAATGGCTATAAAACAGGTATTTTTACTCAAATTGTTTGCAAATATTCATGGAATGTTATAAAAAATGTAAATGCCTTAAAATGGTTTTTATTTTTTACTTCAGAAGTGTGCGTCGTACGATACAATTCCAAGAGACATTTTTTCTTCGCAATTGAACAGGGAATTGAAGACAGTTTTTTATTTAAAAAAAAAAACAGCGACGTTCTATTTTTTTTCATTAAAAATAACCAGTGACGTGCCAATACGCGCCGCTCCTGAGACTAAAAAATCGTTGTGTATTGCAAAGTATGCGTCTCCCATATCTATTGACACGCCTAAATTTTTATTACATCTCAAGTCGTTTTCGAAATCTCCAGTTTTTACTGTTTTGTTTAATTAAAGTTCAACACCCTGTACATCGGTAACAAAATGTTTGCGGCCCTACGTGTATAGGAACTTTTTTCCATAAAATGGCCTGGGCAATTACCTCCTTAAATATTGAGGTGTCTTTGTTAAACACCCTGTATAAAATATCTTACTAGATATTGAGAAGAGCATTCAAATTATTGATCAGGAAATGAAAGGCATAAAAAAATGAACAATATAAAAAAAAATATGAAATAAAAACTTTCGGCGAATGAAATATATATATAAAAACAGATTTAAGAAAGTTAAAACCCAAAATACAGAAAATACAAAACCAATAAAAAAAAACAAAAAAGGTTTTATCTTTTAGAAAACCTCTACATTGTTGCCAAATTTTAGCAATGTTGCCAAATATTGGCAATAATGTAGCAGTGGTTTGCTAAATATTTAGAAAACATTCTCAATTTTTAATATTTCGAAAACTAATTGTATTACAAAAAAGTTTAATTTATGAAGTAAAGCTTCATGAAGCTTCATGTGACAGTTATCAACGGCGTTATCAGTATTAAGTTATTTTTTTTTAAATACGTCATCAACGACTATATGCCTGAAAGTAAAACATTCAATAAACAGAAGAGTACTGCTTTAATTGTATTTATGTAATAAAAATTTAAAAAGTGATAAAGTGTTTTCGTAACTGGAAGGTATGGACAGAGCCAGCAAATGCCGGTATTTTCCTAAAAGTGGTCCCGTTTTTTGGCCGGAAGTCCGGCACTCTAAGGCTCCCATGACGTAATGTTGTCGTCAACGCACGTCATACAAACTTAAAGCTGGACCGGTTATTGATTGTGTCGATTGTTTTTGGCTTTTGTTAGGTTGAAAGTTAAATTTTACAAAACCTTGGAGCTAGGTCAGCTAAGGGCTAAGAGCCCTAGCTAGGAGATGAACATAAGTTCGATATTCGATTGGATTGGAAATAAAACTTAATAAAAATAATGACTGTGACAACTGTTTTGCCATAGTTTGACGTAAGACGTCATTACGTCACCGAGACGTCACTTCCATGGCGGATATCGCCACGGGTTTAAAGGTTCTCTGCCAAAAAGGGGGGCCAAAACTGTAAAACATTAGGAGGTCTCCAGATTAGCTCGATGGGTAACATCAACAAATGATTTACAAAATCTTACAATATTGGATGAAGTCACCTTTGGAACAGCTTAGTTAGTTAAAGTAACAAGGCTTCTAAAAATGGGATAATAACCGAAACAATTTTATTTGTGACCTTTTTAATCAACATTTTATTTGTACTTGTCCGGAAACTGGAATGTCGAGATCATTTAGCTTGAAAATCTTGTCCTCAAGTTTATTTATGATTCACTTTATAGCCGACAAGTTTATTGTCATACTTTTCAAAAATCATCGTAATGTACCAGCTTAAATAAAATAATAACTTTGTTCTCTGTGATTTCTATTTGTTTATTTCCAATTTAACTTTTCGAAATGCATTTTAGTAAATGTTGGTACTTTTTTTTTATTAACAACAATTTAGTCACTAAACTTGTTGTAAAGTTACAAGAAAAATTTTTGAAAGTTTAAGAAACTTGCCAAAGTCCATCGACTGATTCTCTGCTGCACATGCGTACGGCAAAGTCTTGTCGTTTTGCCAAGAAGGTCCGTAATTTAGTCGCAAGATTGTCCAATAGTTCTTGGAAGAGTAAAAAAACAGCAAACTAAAATGTCATAGATGTGTCTGGCGTATTGTTAAATTTCATAAAAACACGAAGATGATGCATCGAGATAAAGTCAGCCTCGACTAGCATGATATATAAGGCTGGAAAATAAAGATTCTATAAGAATAAAACAAAATGGAATAAATATTTTGAAGACTTAACGGAAACGTCTAAAAATTTGCCTACCTGATCTATCACAAAATGTGCAAGTAATGTGGGAGAATAAGTAACAACTTGCAGTGTGGTGTATAAACTTTCCATTAGCGATGGAACAAAGCTACCCCAAGCCTATTTTATGTATTTAACCTTATTACCTTATTAAGACCCAAATATAAAAAAAATAATAAAAACAAGTAGAAATGTCAATTTCTTGGTTCTGTTTGATTCCTCTCGTAAATTCCTCACAGCCTGCTTATCACCGTCAAATGTGGATAGATAATCCACCAGCCCAACCTTAAGCTATAAACAATCATCAAATCGTGATTCACGAGACATGTAGTTTTCGAAAAACCTGAATTTTATGGTTTTATGTACAAAAAATTTCAGTTGCTTATGTACAGGGGCAAATTTCCGCCCAGACAAATATGCAGAACAGACCTCAACAATTTTTCCTCCTATTCGGAGAAACCGATTTATGCTGTAACAGTTGGTATCCGTCTGGTTTAGTTTTATCAACAAATTTCAATAAATACGTAACAAAAAAAAAATAGCGATCTACATCACATGCATTACGCGTGGAAACTGGCTCTAATTACATACCATTATTTTATCATAATCGCGGTGAGTAACGTTATAATAAAGTGACGGTTTTCTAGACATTGAGAACTAATAAATGCAGTCGCCACGGGACCTGCAAAGCGCAAACCTTACCTTTGCGGCAAATTGGTTATTTTTGTGACAAATTGTGATGTAGATTAGGTAAACCCATTAAAAAGTTTTCTGTGTGACCTTAAAGGCCGCATTCGCGCGAAACTAAACCGTGAACGCGACCGCAAAATAAGATAATACCACCGTAGGAAAGCATAGGAAAGCAATCCCACTCAGCTTAGAATAATGGTTGTAATGGCACGGCCTTGAGCTGGCTTAATATGTCATACAATTAGCATGGCTATCTTTTTTCGATAGTTACATACAGTACGGGCTCGTCGATCGTTCGATTGTTTCGATAAAGTGATCTTTCCTCGATCGCGCAAACTCTATAGATCTGATAACACACGTGACACACCTTATTTACACTAATTAAAATCATTTTTCCCAAGTGCAGTGGTGTTGTATTAACTGTGGTGTCGATTCGCGGCGGGAATAAGCGGTACCACTACCGCTTCAAAATCAAAAAAAAGTCATTTATAACCGGAAGTTGTTAGGGTAATCATGAGACATACTTGCAGAATTTCAACTGTTATTAGTGATGGCTTTCCTAGCAGCATTTGCATAGTTGTCAGGTAAATGAAATATTAGTCGGAGAGAGATAATAGCGCTTACGTGTAACCCAAAGATAAAAACTCAAATGTGATAACTTGTCTAGTCAATGTTTTATGTCCCTTATGTGTTTTGTGATTGTTCAAAAAATAAGCTTCAGCTTCCTGTCGCCGGGGTATTGTGTAAGGCACCTGAACATCCCAAATAACAAGGACTCGTTTTTGATTTAGCAGAATTAAAGGATGAGCGACAACTTACAAGAAGCTGATCCTAAGCAAAACCGGTGGAGCTCAGGTAACCCCTACGACATTGGCATCAGGATGCTCAAGGACCGCAGGGACAAAATCACCAACGGTGGTAAATACAGTGAAAGGTACAAAGACACATTCTCGCACGAAGTAAAAGAGGATAAGTACCCGTTAAGTGCCAAGTGCCGCGAAACACTCGAACAATGTCGCACCATGTCCAAACCTAACAATGACAGGTCGGATAGCTCTATAAGTTCTCGTCACAGTCCTAATTTGACCACCGAGATGATGGGCACGCCAAAGGCGATGCCCAGCAACGCTACCAACGACCTCAACAAGCGAGCTAATGCCTTGATTGGTTATAAACATGTCCCGGATCGTGGGGTCAAAGTCTCTTTAGCTTCTCCGATAAATACTAGTCCCAAACAGTTCAAATGGCCCAAAAAGAATAAAGACGTCAATATTTATAGTATCACCCCTTCCGTAGAAGCCCCACCTAAGCAACCTCAGAAAGTGGCCTTGAACCTTATTCTCAAAGAACCCAGTTACAGCACCAATACGGGTGACAATACTTTGAGCCATTTAGAAGACGTTCAGAGTATAATCTCGAAACTCAATGAAAAAGAGAAGCAAGAGGAAAACTTGCGCAAATTTAATGAACTAGTGAAAAAAGTCAAACCAGAGCCAAGGGTCAAAGTAAACGCTGCTCCTCCTAAAAAACAGTCTTTCGCCGTGGACCAGTCGCAAGAGCTGAAACCTCAGAAAGCTCTGCTCAATCCCATGAAACCCTCGAAGGAGATCGAGGATCTCCAGGCGTCGCGGGGTTTCAGCGACGTCGACACTGACAACGAGGAGCACGGTAATAATTTTCAAAGGCACGTTAAAGAGAGAAAGAGCATGGACCATCAAAGCACCATCAAGGACAGGAGCCGGGCGGAGTCGGGAAAGGGGACGTCGTTGAACAGGACGGCCAGCGACGTGCAGGATAAGAACATAATTACATTGAAAAGGAAGCCCAGGTTATCAAGGGAGAGGCATAAGGTAAGGTTGGAGTTTAGAATAAGAAAGTGCGTTTGGTGTTTGAAAATTTCAGCACTAGTGGCTTAATAGAAGATGGGAATTGAATGATAAATGACTTACATACCGGGTGGTCCAACAAAAAGTATTGAGACGTCGATTTTGCTTAGGAGGGGGGTACGTTTTGAGAATAATTTCCAACCCTGGTTGAGGATGATACCTCCATTAACTTTGCAAATAAGAAGGGGGGTTGAGTAAGAGATTATTTTAAAAGGTACATAATTATATTTATGATGATAGTAAATGTATGTCTTAATTTAAAAATTTTTGAAAACAGGGGGTATGGAAGCAGATAAGTCACATTTTCAAAATCTCTTAAATTAACTTTGACGTACTAAAAATCATTTAAACAACACACAAATTAATCTTTAATAAGTTAATAATAATAAGTTTGTATAACTTCCTATTTGAAATTTATTGGTGTTCTTAACCCTAGGCCAGGAGTTTAATTTGTGGGTTGGGAATTACGCTTACAATGTGAGTGCCCTTCTCACAAGCAAAATCGTGTCCGAACTTTTCTGTTTTCAATTTTACAAAAAAAAAGACGATGTAAGGTGCATAATTATCGTTGGATTGAGTAAATTTCTTCCTCCAGAACAGTAGAAACTCTCTTACATGTGTTTTTGGAGGACAGACGAATTGAAACTAAAATGTTGCTTGCATTAAATTTCATGTCTTTACATAATGATAAGCACTAAAAAGAATCGTGTAAGTATACGCAAAGGACCCTTGTATAAACAAAAGTGATTGTTTAGATTTGACAAAAACAAGATCGAAGCGTAACAATCAACAAAGAATATGACGAAGCATAATCCTGTTATGTATTTTCTTGATAGAGGCCAAATCATTTGCATTAATTTGGGATCTGATGCGATCCCTGTCAATTTTTAACATTTAAACATTTTTATTTAAATTATGTTTTATTTATTTAAAAAGTTTGAAAATGATAAACTAAGTATATATTTTAATAAGATTTTATTAAGGGAGTGTTTCAAAGGCTATAATCAATTTTGGCAATAATACCTGAAGGAAGTTATTGTAAGTTGCGGTATGCAGGAACCACCTGTAACATTTTTTTTTTTAATTTACATTTATCAATGTATTCGACGTACAAAGCAAAGATTAAAGAGGGGTTTATATTCCTTCTTATTGCAATTCTTCGAAACTATGTCAAATGATTTATAGTGATTGGAAAACTGATGATGCTTGAAGGTCTTGTGAGTCTTTTAATAGCTATTTATGTAACCAGTTACGAAAAGTCCGATATTTTGTAACGAATGAATGTTTTTTTGCAATTTGAATGAGATACACAAAAAAGGTTTTTCGTCACGTGTTTCATACAAGATTTTTTCTAATTTTGACTACAAATACCTACTTAGAGGAAGAATTATTATTATTAAACTTCAATATTTACTTTTAAACCACTTTGTATCTACTTAATACCGTAAAACTATAGCAACGGTGTGCCACAGCCGAAACCTGCAACTGGTGGTGACACCAACTTTTCATCACTAGCTACGAAAGATTTTACTTTTCGTAACTAGTTACGAAAAGTAGGACGTTACGTCACTGTCATCAGTATTGAAAAGTACTTTATATGTCAAAATTAGAAAAAAAGATTTAATCAGATCAATGATAGGAAAGTCACGTTGTCTCTGCATTATACAAAAATTTTTTTTGTCAGGGTTTTTCTGAAATCAATACAAACTTAACATAAAGAAGTTGTTAGATTTATACATCGTTTTGAGCGCTTTGTATTTTTTACTTTTATGCAACTTTTCCTTTTGTTTTCTTTTTTACTTTTTTTCTGTTTTGACCTTGAACCAAACTATTCTTCTGTTTCTATCTGCATCTTTGCGTACTTTAATTTTATAGTTTTTATAATTTTTCTTCACTTCTTTGTTGATCTAGAGATCGATCTTGATTAAGATCGAAACATTGGTTTTTTACACAACATAAGGTTGTTAAATTCCACTTCCTTCCGGCTATTATAGTGCAGTGTTTCAATATCTAGCAGATTTTTTGAAACAAAGGTTATGTATAGAACTTCTAGAGGCTAATTTACTGTTTTTGATTATACATATACAGAGTATTTAACAAAGCCACACCACGCTGAACTTTCCTTGAATAGAACTCCTTAGAATATTATTAAGGTTTAATGAATCTGTGGTAATTTAAAGTCATTTTGAACCAAATTTTTTGTTTAAATATATCAATATTGTTACGGGATACGGGTTCCAATAATTGATCGTCAATTAAATACACACTTTTATTTACTTTTAACTATTACAAAACGATTAAAAAACAATTACTCTCTACTAACAATTCACACTGTTCGCTTATTTCGCGTATTTACTAGACTGCACTATCTATTCGATCCCATCTCGCGCGGCTCGCTAGTTTATATACCCGGTCTGAACACACTCTCGTTCTTTCGAGAACGGAGGTGACTGTTCCCGGTTCTCGTTTAGTCTAAACTAAGAATCAATTGAAACGATTCACCCCAAATTTTGAATGAACTTTAAAACTGTCGATCTCTAAAGCCACTCAACCGATTTTCGTTGGCGATGCCATTTTTGTAAGATCCATGTATAGACTGCTTTAATTGGTTATGTACTCGGTTATATGTTTAGCAAGTTTCCTAATACAGGGTTCAACAAAACTTGATGCATTTTTGTAAAAATTTTTTTAAACAGATAACTTTGCGGAAAAAAAAAATCAGAACATTTTTTGCTACGGGAGTATGTGGAGACGCGTCATATCTCGGGGCATATTTGAGGTTTTTTGGATATTTTGCCCAGTTCCATAAATATTTAGTTTTTTCTATAAAAGAGGTATCACTGGGGCTCTTAATTTGCCCCATAATACAAATATAAAAAAATATTTCACATGGAATATAAACCCTATAGGGCAAGCTAGAAGTACAGGCATAATGGCTATAAAGTTTGACACATCTACAGTAGCGAACAGAAAGTAAATTTTTTTCAAATATCCAAGTGATAATTGAATGTCTGGGTTTTTTTCTAAAAGTGTAACATTTCAAGACCACAAAAAAAAAACAAATCTCCTATTCAATGAGCATTACAACAATTTGGAATTAGACGTAGTCATCTGAGAACCAGAGCTATGTCTAATTGTTTAGATGTACAGGATGACCCACGAAACTGACATTAATCCTAATTTTTTTTTATTTTTACATTCTGAATTCTGACTGAACAAAACTGAACTACAATAATTGTTTGTATTAATAGAATCAGAAGGAATTAACCGATAATCGCAATTTTTAATGCGCAAGTTAAATAAATTTGAAAAGCTTAAAACAATCTAAAATTGTTTTTAGGAACTTAAAAACTTTCAACTGCGTTCGAGAATTTTTGAATAATTACCGGAGTTATACCGGATGACACCACATGTATGTAACAGCACAGCGTTTCCACAATTTCTATTTTAAAATTTTTAAATTCTGAGGTGATAAATAAATCGTAAATGTGCATCAGGTCCCGTTTCACGCTCTTAAGCATGACTTTCGGTTTAGCCGGAAGTACCGCCATACTTCATTTTTTAAATGGAACACCCTGTATATTTGTTCATTTTCGGTTTCCCATCGAATTCTAAGTTATTAACGTGTAACATAATGTATGCTTAGCATCACCCTCCATATCATCAATAATTAATGTGGATTTTTATGGAAACAAAGGAACATCGATCAGCCCTGATTTCATATGCTACCATTTTTTAGGCTCTCTATGAATAGACATTAAAAGAAGTCTCTCCAACTTGTCATGGAAAAAATCGAGAATTGATTTTTTGTTTGGTTTTTGCTTAGTTTTGGTTCGTTTTACTCAAACATTTTAAATTTGCAATAATGTTTAATATAAAATAAGGAATCCAAATGTTAGGAATAAAATAGGAGCTTCCATTAGAAGTTATGGAGATAAATGTCTTCAAAATATCACGGACACGTTCTTTTCATATGATATTCAAGTTCCGAATGATAATATTTCACATCAATATCACATGTTCTTCTCCTGAAAGGCTTATTCTTGTCAGGTACTAGGAATGTCCCAAAGGAACATAAATGGTGCATGTTTATCATATCACAAAAGCATGTGTTTTTGTGAAAGTAGAGCACTTTACGGAATATAACTAGAACGTCCTGAGTACTTGTATAGGGGGTCACCGGACACGTTCTTTTCATATGATATTCAAGTTCCGAATGATAATATTTCACATAAATATCACATGTTCTTCTCCTGAAAGGCTTATTCTTGTCAGATGCTAGGAATGTCCTAAAGGAACATAAATGGTGCATGTTTATCATATCACAAAAGAATGTGTTTATCCCGTAATAATCATATGCCTCGGAACATAGTTGACACGTTCTGAAAAGAAGGTTGCGGTACACGTTCTTCTCATGTGATATTCAAGTTCCAAATGATAATTTTTCACCTGAATATCACATTCCATCTCCTCGAAAGCATTTTCTTTTCGAAGATGATAAGAATGTAAAATTGCTAAGTGGGAAGTTATTAGGTATCAAATCTATTCGGCTTGCGGTGCTACTTCTGTTTTATTTTAGTGAATTTTCCTTTTATTAAACACCCTTTATATTATTATAAATCTGGATAGTTCTTTCATAGCCAAGTTAAGTGATATCTGAAAAGACCAACGTATGTCCAAATTTGTAATAATTTAACAGGTGTCTAGATAGTACAAAAAACATGGCAGCATCGCACCCTTCGAACACAGAGTACCTACATGTGAAAGTAGGACATTTGGCATCAACCTGCCTGTATCAAATATTGCTAGTTAAAAAAAAAGAAAGGTAAAAATCTATTTTTTTTATTATGTACTAAAATTTATTTGCGCTTTTAACTAAAATTTAAAGTAAAACAAGTCAATTCTGTTTACTCTGCTAACAAAGAGAACTACTTATTTTCGAATAAAAAAATATATCAAGCAAACTTCCATATAACCTGTATAAGGAATACTTTTATTGAAGATCTGTACATACTCGTATTCTGGAACCAAACGCCTCTTTGTTTTTTTGTTTTGTAATGGAACCACGCAATTTTTGATTGGGAATTTCGATTTTATTGTCAGTTTTAAAACATTTTCTTCTTGAAGTTATTAATCTTAGATCTATGAAACCGAAACCATTGAAGTTAAAGCAGCAAAACCTTAAACTCACCTTATAGCACCAGTCAAAGTCCTTAAAAAAAATATTGTTAATCAAAACTTTAAAATGTAATTAAACCAAATAATTAAGTAAAATGACCAAAAAAATGAACTTTAAGACAAAACAAATTTTGAATTGTTGGCTACGACACTAAAATAAGTGAGAAAAGAGAAATTGGGAGTCGTTTTTTTTTTTAAACTAGGCTGCATGTTCTCGTGAACACTTGCTTGTGATTTATTATGATAATATGACATTTACTGATAGTAAATTTCGAAAACAAATATTGCGGCTTCCGTACCATTCCTCTCTTTACTTTTCTAACTTGGTCACACCATCTTGTAGAATATAAAAGGTGCGACCGAGAAAGTAAAATTTATTTTTTTAAAATTTCGTTCTAAAGTTTAGAGAAAAAAAAATAAAACCAATTACAGCAAATTTCGATTTTTTTTTTTTAATTTCTACAAGTCGATGGAGGTTTGTGAATTTAAAAACATTGTGTTGAGTATTAAAATGTCCAAAATTAGTCTAATTCGACGGATTTGAATAAATTGAAAAAAAAGTAATTACATAAATGGTTAAAAATCACATAAATTGTAACAAAAATATAAAGTTTTACATGTTATTGAATTTGTAGTACAGTTTTCAATTTTTGACATTGGAATTTAAAAATCATATTTAAAAAACTAAAGCTGATGATGCCCCAGACAAGTCGATACGTTGGACTATAAATTGAATAATTCCGTCTTGTAGAGCAGAAAAAGTACCCATGATTTAACCGAATTTGTATGACTTACGGTTTTTGAGATCCCAATGATCAACGGCGAATTTGAATAACCCTGAATGGTTTTTATATCTTCTTAATACTCTGGGACTTTTTTTAGTTTCACTCTTTTTTTCTCTATTATTTACAATTTTTTACAACTTCACTTTTTTAACAAAAAGTGACGTTAGTTTTCTGCTTATTATATAACAATATATCTCTTGCCAGATCACCATGCATCATGATCTTGCTAATTACTGCTAATTTTTATAGAATCATTGAATCTGTTCTCTATTTTGTAACATACTTTTTTCTGAGAAACGGAAGAAAACTATAATAACCAAAACTTCCGCTTCCAATGACAAATTTTTGGGAACCTTATCATATATCAATTGATTTTAGATAACCACGTGCTACTTTTCTCTCCTTTTTGAGTGATTACAGTGAATTATTGGTAATCACTGTACTAATATTGCATCACCATGTATCAGTATTACACCTAAGGCGTTGTTACGCTGTTTCTTTTTTAAATAGTGTTGTTACATCAATGCCCCTTTTTGGGTGATTTTTAGGAAAATTTAAGAAAAAGCTGTAAATCACTTAGTTTTGTAGTAATCCCTGTTTCAATATATTAAGTTTGATAGCAAACTTACAAAACAACAAACTTGCAACTATAGTTTTTTTATAAATGCTACTGGAATTTTGCTTTTCGAACTGTTCATTTTAATATATTTTAAAATTTAAATAATTTTATTTCAGTAATCTGTAATTTTTTTCTTTTAAGTAAATTTCAAGGAATTGTGAAAATTAACTTTCTTAAATTCAGCTTAAGGATGAAATGTAACTTTTTAGGGTATCATTAAAAGGAATTTCTTGATAGCTTTAATATGAGGCATTGCAAGTAGGGGCTCTTATTCAACAGTACT
The DNA here is from genome assembly GCA_951812265.1 of Taphrorychus bicolor. NCBI lineage: Eukaryota > Metazoa > Arthropoda > Insecta > Coleoptera > Curculionidae > Taphrorychus > Taphrorychus bicolor. The sequence goes on along the minus strand of OX638303.1, from coordinate 28,703,325 downwards.
TAGTTGGGGTGGTTGCGAATGAGGAAATAAGTGAGGACGGTTCATTTTCGTTCTTTCTCGATATTATAGGGAAAAGTTCGCAGCTTAGCGCGATGTGTTCTCCTTTCTTGCTGCTCATTTTTTAACAAATAAGTTTTTGGTTTATTGCCCTAACTTGGCACTCACACTCATGCTCGTATAACAGATTTTTGGGCGCTGATGAAGGCCTCTGAACCGAAACTGGCACGCTAACAAAGGATGCGTGTATTCAAAGTTTTTTGAGTGAACATTTCCTTTTTGTTTCAATCGTATTTTAGGCCGGATTTATCCACCTTGTTTAATTTTAATTACTAATTCTTTATTACTGATTCTTCTTTCCTAGTTCTTAACCTCAATTATTAATTATATGTTGATTAAAAAATTGTACTTTAAACCATAATTATTATACTGATTTCTGATAATTTTGCACCGTAGGCCAAGGTTCTAAGTGTCCCAATTTAAAAACATATCAACTGTCTTAACAAGTAAACATCTATGTGCTTAATGGTACTTTGATTTCAGTTATATACAAACTTATTTAATTAAGTGTTGATAAAAAAAAATAAAATTGTTTTTTCACAATTGACTGCGCTTATTAGATTTTGCAGGTTCTTTAATAATTAATTATATACATTTTATTTCTCGTGTTAATTTTTTAATAACTTGTAAATGAGGAAAAAACATTTAAAAATCTGAACCACTTTTTTATACAAATTCTATATATCTAAACTGAACTAAATAATGTTTCTCAATTTCTTGGAAGTTATATGACTGAAGTGAGTTTAATTTCTCAAAACGTATTTTTGGACTTCGTGGAATAAAAAGCCTCTTTTTGACTTTAGTATTTCCGGGACTAGAATGTCACTTTTTTTCCCTAAGGGATAAATAGTGCACTTTTAGTTCTTTCGGGTAAAAACGTGCACCTGTATCTAATTAATCCGTGATACAACCAAGTGCAACAAATAGTGTATACACCTCGGAGCTAAATGGTCTTTTTATACATAGCGATATGCAGCCCTCCCTTTAGATCGCTGCGGGATAAAAAGGGAATTTAGGGAATATCCAAACGTTCGTTTTATGTAGCCCAAACTACCGTAAAATTATGAACAAAGAACCTGAAGATACCTAAAAGTAGCTGCAATGTCGAAACGTAACAATGGTAAAAAACGTGCTAGAATTCATAAAAAGATAAAAAATGGTGTCTAGAACAATAACTGAGCACGGGTGCAGTTACTGTTCAAACATTTTGCATTTTTTTTTTAACTTTCTCGAAAACCGTTAAAGACAGCTTCTTTCTGATTCATGCAGCTGATAGTCTTCAATGATATTTCATACATCATATTAACCCCCATATCGAAAAACTTTAGCGTTTCCAAGATAAACAGAAAAACGTACGAATTTCAAAAATTTCAGATTTGCATTTTGTGACGCTTTAAATCATTTTTAACCGATTTTGTTTTTTTTAAACTTTCAGTTTGCATTTTTATATGCTTTGAATCTTTTTTAACAAATTTAGGTCATAATCCTAACCCAAGTTTTTCGTAAATCAACAAATTTTCGTTTTTAGGCGATTTGAGTCATAATACCATTTAATCGATTTTAACCCTAGTTCTAACTTGAATTTGTCTAAAGGCTCTAAGTTTACATTTTTAGAGGTTTTCTGTAATTTTAGAACCATGTTAGCGCTAATCCTAACCTGAATTTTCTCACATTCTCAAAATTAGCATTTTTAAACTACTTGAGTCATTTTTAATCAATTTTGATCCTAATCCTCTCCTGAATTTCTCCAACAATTTCAGATTTGCATTTTGTGACGCTTTCAATCATTTTTAACCGATTTTGGCCCCGATCCAGACTTGAATTTTTAAAAAACTTTCAGTTTGCATTTTTATATGCTTTGAATAATTTTTAACAAATTTAGGTCATAATCCTAACCTAACTTTTTCATTAATCAACAAATTTTAATTGTTAGGCGTTTTGAGTCATAATTCCATTTAATTGATTTAAACCCTAGTTCTAATTTCCATTTGTCTAAAGGCTCTAAGTTTACATTTTTAGAGGTTTTTTGTAATTTTAGAACAATTTTAGCGTTAATCCTAACCTGAATTTTTCCACAAACTCCAAATTAGCATTTTAACTGCTATTAGTCATTTTAATCGATTTTGGTTCTAATCCTCACCTGTATTTTACCAAGAATTCCAAATTAGCATTGTTAAATGCTTTGAGTCATTTTTAACCGATTTTGATCCTAATCGTCACCTGTATTTTTCCAACAATTTCAGATTTGCATTTTGTGGCGCTTTCAATCATTTTTAACCGATTTTGGCCCTGATCTTGACTTGAATTTTTTTTAAACTTTCAGTTTGCATTTTTATATGCTTTGAATCATTTTTTAACAAATTTAGGTCATAATTTTAACCCAACTTTTTCGTAAATCAACAAATTTTAATTTTTAGGCGTTTTGAGTCATAATACCATTTAATTGATTTAAACCCTAGTTCTAACTTGAATTTGTCTAAAGATTCTAAGTTTACATTTTTAGATGTTTTCTGTAATTTTAGAACACCTTTAGCGCTAATCCTATCCTGAATTTTTTCACAAACTCAAAATTAGCATTTTTAACTGCTTTATTCATTTTTAACCGATTTTGATTCTAATCCTCACCTGTATTTTTCCAACAATTTCAGATTTACATTTTGTGACGCTTTCAATCATTTTTAAAACCGATTTTGGCCCTGATCTTGATTTGGATTTTTTTAAAAACTTTCAGTTTGCATTTTTATATGCTTTGAATCATTTTTAACAAATTTAGGTCATAATCCTAACCCAACTTTTTCGTAAATGAACAAATTCTAATTTTTAGGCGTTTTGAGTCATAATACCATTTAATCGATTTTAACCGTAGTTCTAACTTGAATTTGTCTAAAGGCTCTAAGTTTACATTTTTAGAGGTTTTCTGTAATTTTAGAACAATGTTAGCGCTAATCCTAACCTGAATTTTCCCACATTCTCAAAATTAGCATTTTAACTGCTTTTAGTCATTTTAATCGATTTTGGTTCTAATCCTCACCTGTATTTTACCAAGAATTCCAAATTAGCATTCTTAAATGCTTTGAGTCATTTTTAACCGATTTTGATCCTAATCGTCTCCTGTATTTTTCCAACAATTTCAGATTTGCATTTTGTGGCGCTTTCAATCATTTTTAACCGATTTTGGCCCTGATCTTGACTTGAATTTTTTTAAAACTTTCAGTTTGCATTTTTATATGCTTTGAATCATTTTTTAAGAAATTTAGGTCATAATTCTAACCCAACTTTTTCGTAAATCAACAAATTTTAATTTTTAGGCGTTTTGAGTCATAATACCATTTAATTGATTTAAACCCTAGTTCTAACTTGAATTTGTCTACAGATTCTAAGTTTACATTTTTAGATGCTTTCTGTAATTTTAGAACACCTTTAGCGCTAATCCTAACCTGAATTTTTTCACAAACTCAAAATTAGCATTTTTAACTGCTTTATTCATTTTTAACCGATTTTGATTCTAATCCTCACCTGTATTTTTCCAACAATTTCAGATTTACATTTTGTGACGCTTTTAATCATTTTTAAAACCGATTTTGGCCCTGATCCTGATTTGGATTTTTTTAAAAACTTTCAGTTTGCATTTTTATATGCTTTGAATCATTTTTAACAAATTTAGGTCATAATCCTAACCCAACTTTTTCGTAAATAAACAAATTCTCATTTTTAGGTGTTTTGAGTCATAATACCATTTAATTGTTTTCTGTCATTTTAGAACAATTTTAGCGCTAATCCTAATCTGAATTTTCTCACAAACTCAAAATTAGCATTTTTAAACGCTTTGAGTCATTTTTAATCGATTCTGGTTCTAATCCTCACCTATATTTTTCCAAGAATTCCAAATTAGCTTTTTTAATCGCTTTGAGTCATTTTTAACCGATTTTGATCCTAATCCACACCTGTATTTTTCCAACAATTTTTTGATTTGCGTTTGGTGAAAAGAGACTCGGAAAGAGGGGACAAAAATATGCAATTTTTTAATTTTCAGTAATTTCCTTTCCCTTCAAAATGGCGCCTAAAACGTATTTTATTCACTTTTTATGGACCTTTTTTTTATTTAATACTTGTATACTATATCTATATAATTCGAAAATTAAACATGATATAACGATGCTATTGACACCAATGAATTCACGACCACAAAATACCTGGTTAATTTGTCATTCAATGTTTTTAATTTAGTTGACGTAATGCTACGATCAAATAAAAAAATTATGTAACTTTCACACAATTTTAACAGTTTTTCACTTCCTATGAGACTGTTGATTAAACTAAGCAAAATGGTAATAAACGTTTTGAGCAGTATTTGAGACGACTCACTCTTAATTGAGACACTGTTGTTCTATTTTCATGTATCAATGAGAAGTTTAATCAATTAAATCTCGGAAGCTAAAAACGATGAAATCGATCAGACAGTACCAGTTGAAAGGTCTTCGTTAAAGCTATTTTGTTAGTCATACGAAAAACTGATTGTTTGGGCGTGGCACATTTATAAAGCAGTATTTATAATAAAACAGAAAACCCTGATGATGGCGTACAGTAAGCAAAAAGTCGAAACGTCGGATATACTTGGTTTCAGCGCGCTTTAACAACAATCATTAAGTTGTAGCAAAAAAGTGTCAATAAATTGAAAAACTTTCCAAAATTGAACCTTTGATACCCGTGGCAAGGTTCGGGTACGAGTCGAAAAATCAAATCGCAGCGCACAGTTCACCCCTTTACTCATCCGTCAGATAATAGGGTTTTTCACTGACAGAACGAGTGCGCACTGAGTGTATTTGTATCCTTTGTTAATTCAAGCGAAATGTAGAGATGGAAATACACTCAGTGCGCACTAGTGCAGCCAGTGAAAATAAAAAATAGGCATCTTTTCTTTCGAAATTCAATTAAGACCATTTCGCGACCTCCCAGCGAAAAAGTGGTTTCTTGGTGCCGAAAAGAAGACATTCCAAGGTATCCCCTGAGATAGAAAGCCGTTCGATTGGAAGCACGGTCTCGGCACAAATAGACGTCAAAGTGGCAGTTTGCAATTTAAAGTTTAAAAATTCGTCACAATTTCAAATTCAAAGCTAGAACCTCGATTTTTGGCCTGATCGAAGGCCCATATGTGTGGTACCTGCGTGAATTGTTTCACTTTTTTTACTGCATAGATATGGAATCTACAGGGTGAAATGTGAGAAAAGTACATCCAAATTAGCAAACAATGTGGCACAGAAAAACTTTTGTGGCTCGCCCGGTATAAGAGCTAGACCAAAACTAAAAACTGATTTTTTTTTCTCTCTACGTCTTCTAGTGGCCCATGTACAACTGAAGCTGGACCGCTGCACTAAAGAAACCGCATTTTTTACTGCTACGCCACTGCTCAACTCTGCTCTGCTCACCAAAATTGCAAAAACATGATATAATCCTCACTAATTTGGATAATAACTAATATCAGATAAAAATCTGACATTTACTATGTCGTGTAAGATGTGTTTTCTCTTTGCGTTTACATATGGAGGTTTTCAACTATTTTTCTCAATAACACTGCTAAACTTGAAATAAATCGTTTCTTGCGATAATTGACAGTCGCTCAAATTGAGCATCCAACAATTGATAAATTTACAAACTTACCGACCAAACAAAAGCAACTCGTTAAACAATAAACCATTGTTTACTCGTTTTCATTAACAGTGGGGCGTTAATGAGCGTATTGCAAATCTAATATATGAATGCTAATGACACGATAATAAAAAAAATCGAGGTTCCCCGCTTAATTGATTAAATAAGATAGTGGGTAAAATCGTGTTCGCATATATTAATAAAGTCTTTAGTTGAAAGTAGGTAGCGTCAGGGCCTCGATAAGGCGTTTTTAGCGCCGAGAGACCTTCGTTCAGTCGCTTCTGAAAAAGCCGAGACCAAATCGAATTATCTTCCCAGAAACCGCATTGGAACATTTAGTTTCCGAATTTATATTCCCGGGTGATGTCAGTCTTTGGCTTGAAAAATTAGGAAATTCCTCGAGGATGAGAGGGGAAAATTGCGGGCGCTTTTAAAGCCTATTGAAGGTTAGGAGGTTAAGCTTCCTTCAACGAATTGGCAGATTAGACGTTGATCCTTTAAATTTATCTTGTTCCATTGCCATTATTGATGATTGCACACATTGTTGTAAGCTGTTTTTAAACAAATGTTTTCGGTGGTAGGTGAAGATAACAGCTTAATCATCGCGTAAGGTTATCTTATCCTAAGCACATAATTGTCAAAGCAAACATCGGAGATATTGATGGAATATTACCGGCTGCATTATTAATTTTCGCGAAAAAAATAAATTGCGGGAATTCGGCGCAATAACCTATTTTTGTGGAAGTATATAATATCGGTACCATTGTTATGCTCATTTGGTATTTTTTTTTTTTTTATAGAGCAATGACACCTCGGAATCGGGAACGGGCCGCAGCAACTCGGCCACGTCCGCCAGTGGACGCAATCGGCCGAGGGTGGATGACACCATCGGCAAATACAAACTGCTCAAAACCATCGGCAAAGGCAACTTCGCCAAGGTGAAACTGGCCAAACACGTGCCCACGGGAAAGGAAGTGGCCATCAAGATCATTGACAAGACGCAGCTGACTCCTGGATCGCTCCAGAAACTTTTTAGAGAGGTGAGTTTATGCTGAAATAATTGAAAGTAATGATCACCCACCAGGAATTGAAGGGAGTACCTCTCTTGTTTTGGTAACTTTCGTATTGTAACGTGACAATTTACGCAAATAAATCATCCAAAACATGGTGACTAATACACTAAAGGTCTAAAAACTAGCACATTTGTTGTGGGTGTTTTGGTACTTGTATCTTTTTGAAAGCGACTTTATAGCTTCATGGCAATTTAGTGAGAGTAACAGTGCTTTGTATTACATTTAAACAAATGCAGTATGAAATTGTTTTAGCTTTAGATAGCTTACCTCTTTCTCAAAACTTTCTGCATAGACATCAGAATGTATGTCAAGCAAAGAAAGACGTTACTGGAATTTTTTACAAAGGGTAAAAATCATGGGAATGTTAAATAAATATAACTGCCATAACAATCAGCTGTTACGAGTAAGTAAACTGCTATAAAAATGTCATGGTTATAATGAGAACGCGAGATGGATAAACTAACGTGATATAATATAGTGGTAAATCGTGACGTCCTCACTCTTGCTCGCTTGCAAGATATAGTGCGTTCCATTTAAAACGAGACACCAAGTTAAAAAAAAAATCTGCTGCACGTCAACTTATTTTTCAAGGAGAACTATCCTATCACATTTTTTAAACTAATTATGTCACTGTCATTCTGACACTTCAGCACTATTCATGTCAATAATTTCAAAGAGTTCGAGCAGCATCTCGCTAGAAAGGTATTTTGATTACCTACAGGATGGTGTACTTTTTTTCGTAATTGACTTATTGATTTTTGCAAAAATGGTCAAAAACGTAATACAGTATAAACACATTTTCATTAACAAATCTATTTCATTGGTGCTCTGCCAATATTTTTTGCCAGCCCAAAATCTCAGATAAAAGACAAAATTCTTTTGTAATCTTAATATGTATGCTGTTATGTTTCCTTTCTGATAATATGGAACTGTAGATAGCGGCTGTAGGAGAAGTAAAAAGCTACTTTCAGTTGCGAATACGCCAACGTTTCGATCTTTATTTAGACCTTCTTCAAGGCTTGATTCTGTTTGATAAGTAAAGTAAAACAATTAATCCACAAACAGAAAACGACCACATGAGTTAAGGTGTTCCGTTTGTCCTTAACTACCAACAAGGCAGTTCCGCTAGAGCCGCTGCTCGCATGTTTAACATTAACCATCCAGATAACAACTTTCAACATAAAGTAACACGAGTACACAAGACCGTAAGAGACCTATATTGACATTAAGTCTAAGAGACAGGTTACAAATAAATTTCTTAAGGCGCTTAAAAGCGCTTCTGGCTTTTTCAATTCGAGTTCTTATTTCATAGGTAAATTCGATATAATCGAATTTACCTCTGTTTATCAATTGATATTGAAAGTTACCAGTTGATATTTAGCAATATCAACTGGTAACTTGTCAATAATGAAACACTTTCCACCTCGGTTTGTAATAAACCTATTATTATTATTACTTACACAACAATTTGCGCCCAATCGTAGAGCGAAGGCAGGAATTTCCTATTCAATTGTCAACAGGATGAGTCGTAATGGGTGATCGAAAATAAAACCATGGGGATCTCCGTTATTTGAAGAAATATAAATTAGGGCAAAATTGCGCAATTAGAAGTCAATAAAAATGACGTTTTCAAATCTCGAAAATTCCGACTGGTTTCGGAAATATTAGCAAAAAATCGAAACTTTTTCCGAAAAATTAAGTTTTTCGGTTAATTTCGTTTAAACTGAGGAAGTGACAACGCCGCGCTCCTCTTGACAATTGACAGTTTTACGTGTCGAAAATGAGGGAGTGACGTACGCGAAACCCTAAGCGTTGTTGCCAAAGTGGCCAATTTCTCAGCATATTAAATGAAAAATCGAATTTACCTCAGTTAGCATTACTAACTCGTTACTTGTCAATGTAACTATGATCCCATGTATCACTGATATTGCAGCCCAAGTAGCATATTTTCTCTACTCTTTCCAATGGTGTATCGTTTACCGTAAATTGAGCGTTTATGTTGGTGTTCTTACTGATAATCATTATTTTAGTCTTTTTAGAGTTTAGTTTTAGTCCATATTCGCTGCTTGCTTCTACGATATTCCGCACTATCTGCCAGCAGTATGGTGTCATCTGCATATCTAACATTATTGATAAGTTGACCATTTATTGCAAAACCGCGTAAATTCATCTGAGGCTTCTCTAAAGAGATTTTCGGAATGTATATTGAACAATGCCGGTGATAGTATACGTCCCTGCAGAACTACCTTTCCGGCTGCAGAGACCTCAGACAGTTCGTTTTCGAGGCACACTGTTGCTTTTGGTTGAAGATATAGGTTTGATATTAGTCTTATATCCTTACCATCAATTCCCGATGTTTTTAAAGTGTCAATTAGTTTCCCGTGCGGCACTCTGTCAAATGCCTCTTCGAAGTCAATGAAGCATGCAAATACGTCGCACTTGACATCCCTCTTTGTATTAGTATTTGCAAGCTGAAGAGTGATTCTCTTGTTCCAATGACCGCTCTGAATCCAAATTGCACTTCACTGAGGTGTTCTTTTTGTTTTGTTGTTCAATTTGGTGTAAATGCGAGAGTGAATGATATTTAGGAGTACTTTAAGTGCGTGACTAAACTAATTAGTCTGTGGTCCTCGCATTTCTTGGCATTGTTTTTTTTTAGGATTGGGATGAATTTTGATAGCAACCAGTCCTTTGGTAAGTGTTCAGCTATCATTCTGTAATTTTTTCAATACCTCAATTTTGGCTGTTTTTTGCAAAAACGCCTTGAAAAGTGCAAGAATTTGAACTTAGCGCGTCACCCCCGCCATGCATGTGCAGTGTCGCCAACATAATAATTTCTTATGTCAGAGTCCAAGCCGATTTTCCTTTCTTATTTATTTTGAGGGACTATCATGTAGTAATTAACGTGATTATGCAGTGAAAATATGTTGGCGACACTGCACATGCACGGCGGGGGTGACGCGCCAAATTCAAATTTTTGTACTTTTCGAGGCGTTTTTCCAAAAAACGGCCAAAACTGGGGTATTGAAAAAATTACAGGATGATAGCTGACCATAAGCTCTATAACTTTACTCTTAAAAGTTTTTCAATCAATTCAACCATACAGGCGCAAAAAAATAAAAACCGATTTCCCATGTTAATCTCCTATGTCCAGGATTGGGCTGGACACCCGGTATATGTTATTAAATAGCGTAGTAAGAGTTGGGATTTGGGATGCCTCTAGTGGTTTCAATATTTCCCCATGCACATCATCGGGAACTGGCGATTTCCTATCTTGAAGTCGTTTAATAGCCTTTTCAACTTTTTCATTTGTTATTTCTGCGCCGTAGGGGTTGTTTATTTTGGGTTGTGTTCTTGTTGTAAGTTCTAATAGCCCCTGCATATATTCTTTCCATCTTTCTAGTCTGATCTCAATCCTGGTCAAAATTTGGCCTTCGCTGTCCAGAATTATGCTGGTATTGCGTTGCTTACTAGTGTTCAGCATCTCTTTAATCTTCTTGTGCATGTGGAAGTCTTCATGTTTTTGTTTGATGAGTTTCAATTTCCATACCCCGTATAAGCTTGTGGAGTTTATTGTATTCCTTGACATTTCTATCTTTGTGTTTTCGTCGTCGTTCCTCCATCAACTTTAATACTTCGTCTGTCATCCATTCTTGTTTCTTTTCCTTTTTTGATTTCAGATTTTCACATGTTATTGTGGTAATAGATGTTTTCATTTCATTCCATTGTTGTCTTTGGCGAAGTTTCCATTAGCTCTTCTTTGACTTTTTCCTGGATGTTATTTTCTTTCAATGTCCCTTGCATCCCTATAAAATTAAATTCGTTCATGAATTAATTGAAGACGATTTCGATCGACCAGTCCAATTTTGTGAAGTGTTTATTGTAAGGATCACTCAAAACATAAATTTAAAACTGAACATGTATTATTTCGATGAGTGTACGTTTTATCTCAATAGGGAAGTGAACAGGTGAAATTCTAGGTACTGGAGTGGCTCAAATCCCAACGTATATCACGAAAAACAGACGTAACGGCCAAAAAATTGATTGTGTGAACGGGAATTTTGGGCAACCATATTGTAGGGCCATGTTTTCTGGAGGCAAATTTGACTGACGATAGATACTTATAGTTGTGGAAGAACCAAATTGTACCATGTATAAATATACTTGCTAGAAATGATCCAAATCTCTCGTACCACATAATAGTTTTCTAGCAGGAGCTCTACAACGATAGCGATATCGTGCAAGAGATTAAATCCCAACGACTAAGATGGGCAGGCCACGTACACAGGCTGCAGGATGCAAGACTTGTAAGATTGGTGTGGGAGGAGCAGAGTTGGCAAAAAAAAGACGTTTTTCTCTTTTGGGCAGTGTCCAAAATTAAGTTTACATTTTACCGACGCGTCCGTTACAAAACGGCCGATCCAAGTACCATTAAGCTCAAAGTTCAGATAATTAAACCTGAATGTTGGGTTCCTAAGTGTCTACTTTGTAATGTTGACTTGTGTTTGTATTTATTATAATGAATGTCCACTACTGAAATCTACTTATTTCATGAAGATTCACTATCATAATGTTAATAATGCTGATCCAGGTATTCAATTGGACATTAGTGGCCAAAATACTACTTTGTCCAGGACAAAAAAAAAACAATAAAAACCAATGGTTAAAACCACACTGTCCAAAATTAGCCAACCTTGGGGAGGAGGTTCCAACAGGACAGAGAACAGTCGGGCGTCTCAGAATGCGTTGGAAAGACAACATCAAATCAGACCTACAGAAAATTAATATCCTTTTCGACCAAAAATTGATGGAAGACCGTATCAATTTGAAGAGAGTGTGTGAGAGTGTTGAGTTGTTGTGTGAGAGTGCAGCCAGCCAAGACCCACCCAGGGTTGTAGTGTTCGATGATGGTGATGATGGTGCTTCACCCTCTATGTTGCACCAGTTTGGCAATTCCTGGATCTCACTTTCCCCGATCAGAATCCAGTTCGATGAACTTTTTTTATGGGAATATGTAAAATCTGAAGTGTGCCTATATGAGGTAGCACGAACATTGGAAATACTAAGGAAAAGAATAATTACACAGTGCAGAAATATTTGGGGGGGGGGGGGGATAATGGGCAGCAATTTGAGCATTTAATAAAATAAACTTTTATTTTTTAAATGCTCAAATTGCTGCCCATACTACGCAAAAAGAGAATAAAGTACGGTTTGTACTTTATTCTCTTTTTGACCATATTTTCAAAAGTCAATAAATCAACTCCGAAAAAAACTGTATAATCATAATATAATCAAAATATTAATCATAAAATTAATATCAAATCAAAATATCAATCAAAATTTAATCAAAATAAAAAAGCAACAGCAGCAGCTCGCCTTTCTGGCTTTGTTAAATTATGTGTCTCTGTAGCCTTCAAATTCCCGTCAAGAAACTGTGTGAACCTCGATGTCTCTGCAGTCTTTACAATTTCAATGCAGTTTATTTGGACAATCAATTAAGATTGTGATTAATTGTTGTAATTAGCGTCCTTAAGTATTGTGATTAATTTTGTGGTTAGTTTCAATGAGTTCATTGTTCTGTAGTCTTAACAATGGGTTTAAAAAGACTATAGATGCATTATATTACACGAATAACTTGCTTTGAGTTGTTTTTTTAATATTGTTGTTGAAAATTCAGTCGATTACACTACTTTGAACAAGTTTTTAATTTTTCTTTCAAAACTCCATATCTCTGGGGCCCTCAAAATTTCTGTTAGGAAATAGTTCGAACCTCGATGTCTCTGCAGTCGTTATAACTTCAATGTAGTTTTGTCGCGCAATTAAGTAAGATGATGATTAAGTTCGTGTTAATTTTATTGGAATTTCATTGCTCTGTTAATTTCGTGTCTCTGTAGCTTTCAAAATTCCTGTGTTAGTTTGTTGGTCTGTTGTTGTAAATTCAGTTAATGACACTACTTTGAACAAGTTTTATATTTTTTAACGTGTCTCTGTAGCCTTCAAAGTTCCTGTCCAGAAATACGTCTGACTTGATGTCTCTGTAGTCTTTATAACTTCAGTGCAGTTTATTTGAACAATCATTTAAGTTTGTGATAGTTTTAATGAAATTTCACTGTAGTCTTAACAATGGATTTAAAAAGATTAAAGATGCATTATATTACCCGAATAACTTGCCTTGAGTCGTTTTTTAATTTTGTTGTTGAAAATTCAGTCGATTACACGACATGGAACATATTTAAATTTTTTTGAAAACTGGGTGTCTCTGTACGTTTCAAAATTGCTGTCAACAAACAGTTCGAATCTCGATATGTCTGTAGTCTTCAAAATTTCAATAAAGTTTTTTCGAACAATTAATTTAGTTTCAATGGGATTTTACTGTTCTGTGAACTTAGCAATAGATTTAGAAAGACCACAGACACATTATATTGCCGGAATACACAAGTTTTAATTTTTTTCAAAACTCCGTGTCCCTGGAACCTTCAAAATTCCTGTCAAGAAACAGTTTGAACTTCGATGTCTCTGTAGTCATTAAAATTTCAATGCGGTTTATTCGGACTGTGATTAATATTGTGTTATCTTCAATGGGATTTCACTGTTCTGTAGGCTTAGCAGTGTTAGAAAGACTGCAGAATACATTATATTGCCCGAATAATTTGCCTAAAGATGTTTTTACTCCTGTTGGACTACTCAGTCGATTACATTACTTTGAACACGTTTTAACTTTTTTTCAAAATTTGGTGTCTCTGTAGCTTTCAAAATTCCTGTCAAGAAACAGCTCAAACCTCGATGTCTCTGTACTCTTTAAAACTTCAATGCAGTTTTTCTGAACAATTAAGACTGTGATTAAGTTTGTGTTAGTTTCAAATAGATTTCACTGTTCTGTAGCCTTAGCAATGGATTTAGAAAGACCACAGAAACATTATATTGCCCGAAGATATTTGCATAAAGACGTTTTTACTCTTGTTGGAAATTCAGTCGATTACACTACTTTGAACAAGTTTATTTTTTTTTTCAAAACTCCGTGTTTATGTACCCTTCAAAATTCCTGCCAAGAAATAGGATGTCTCTGTAGTCTTTAAAACTTCGATGCAGTTCATTCGGACAATTAATTAAGATACTTGATGTTAATAATAAGTGACTGCTTTATATGTAGGTAATGATTATTTCTTCGCACTCTGACAGTAACACTTGCTCCGATTGCTCGTCTTGCTCCTGAATCCTTGCCTCCACTCCAAGTTTGTTGATTGTACTATTTTTTGGTCAGTTGTACTTGTGTACTCTCATATACTTAAATGTGCGTTTTTTAGTACAAAGTACATAGGCGTAACATCCCTGGCATCACGGGGGCAATGAGAACGACGGCAACGGCTGTCATGGAACGCATGCTTGACCTGTTTCCACTTCCAATATTCCTGCAACGAGAGGCAACGAGGCAATACCGGCTGCAACAAGTCACGCACATAGCACCGCAGCCATTCGATGGTGCGACCAATAATGCCCAGGCTGACTTGAAAAGCCTTGCGGTATTGAACATAGTCTCCGACCTAAAAGCATCAAAACGTAATGAAATGCAAATGGCGTGTTCCCTGTTTCCAAGACTAGTCGTTTTTAAAAGTGCGAGAGAGTTTGAGCACATTTCCACGTTTACAGTCAAAGCAAGAGATTAGTCATGAGATGTTTTCAGTTCTACGTATTCGTATTGATAACGTTGCATCACATAGCACAGCTCATTGTTTTATCGCATGCTGTATACCCATGACTTGCTACAACAGTTTTGACAAAATACGCTTTAATCAACCCAAAACACATCTCTGACTTTGTGGTGGTCAACTTGTTCACTAATCTACATCTTGTAGAAAGAGAAAAAATTCTCCAACTTTCTGCTTTTATTGTGCTCGTGCTATTTTACTTATGAGGATTCTAAAGAGCACTGAAACGTCTAAATTCGTTTAAAAAGTTTGAATTTTTTACTTGTTCAAGGAACATAGGTAACCGAAAAACGCAACTGTTCATAATACAACCATCGCCATTTGGTACTTTATTGCTGTAGTATAACTTCAAGTCTAAGCAGTGACTCTTCGTCTCCAACATTGTTACAAACCCATCTTCTAAGATGCCCTTCAGACTCTGCATGGAGTAAGTGGCGATTTCATGGACTTTTGGTCTTTCTAGGTCTCTCTTGTCGAAGAAAACTCTTCCCGACAACACTTTGTATTTAAATATGAGGCATTTGTCTGTATCTATTGAACTAACGTTGTCATAAAATCATGAAGCCCGCAAACGTTTCTATTCTTCGTCGGCTTCACCAATTCATAAAGTTGTATCTAAATCATTTTGAGCCGGGAAACCTGAAACCGAGTTTGACACTGAGCACCTGAAAACTGAGTTGCACATATTCCTGGTACAATCGCAGCTTTATAGACTAAAACAAACTTTGTTTGTGAGAATGTTTTTCAACCCCAACTGCAACATTGTCAACTGCAAACAGCGACAGAAACTGCGGAGTTCGGTCCAATCTAATCCTTATACATCATGGCTAGGGACGGCCCACCATTAGGTCTCTTTCGGACTGAGTGAACACACACTACACATTACTATATTACTGAATGGGTTTTTTCACTAGCCGGTTTACAATTATTTATTTAACGCATGATTACACATCAACAGAGGCAACATAACCAATCTAAACAAACTCGTTACAAAAAGGGTCGCCCGGCCGGCCGTGTGTCTGGCTGGAGTTGCCTCATGAAACCTAGATGGGATGCTCATGATTTCGAGCGGCACCTACTGGCCACCTTTTACAGTACACATACGGACCAAAAAAAAACGACGTCAATAGCACGTCAGGTTAGTGACGACTTTTGGACGCCGTATTTGTGAAGTCTTTTTTTTAAGTTCTTTAGGTAAGATGAGAGAAAGTTGCATTTCTTCTTCTGTTCCTCTTCATGAAGAACCAGCGATAGCGAAAAAGAACATTTTCTTCTTTTTCCCGCAGTTGTTAAAAGCTTTTTATGTGATTTTTTTAGCCTCATTAAGGTGACTTGGTTTCTCTGCTTCCACGGTCTATAACGGACGGTGGTTTCTTCGATCTGTAGAACTCCTAGAGAGCTAGAGGTTTTCTAAGAGTTCTCTACCTGAAAGCAATATCAACACAACGTCTACTCTTCATTTTGTAGAAAATTAGCTCTATTTGAACATCGCTTGACATGTAAATCAATACAGGAAAAAACAACTTAGGCCTGAGAGAGAAAGAGTTTCCACAGAGAGCCAAAGCGACTGATTTGGTTTTTCGTAATCTATTTTGTATTTTTTCAGCTCTCGAAGACTCTACATCCGTTTTTGCTTCCCGCTGAACATGAATCCGGCTCTTGAACTGAACCTACAGTGACAACCAATTTTACTGTTACTCCCATGAAAAGCTTTGCGCTTTTTCTGTTTTTCGTTCACTGCTCTTAGAACTTCTTGACTTTAAAATTGGATACTTGCCTCACTTTTTGTGATTTCTTTCCCTGCCGTGTAGTCACCTCTAATATATTGAAAACAGTTTCAGCCTGAAAAAGAAAGACTTTCCAAAGAGAACCAAAGTGACAGATTTGGCCTTTCGTAACCTACTTTGTATTTTTCCAGTTTTTGACGGCTCTTCGTCCGTCTTTCTTAAGTTATCGGTGTCACACTCCTTTTTAGATTGTAGCTGAAGAAGCTCCATGTTGAATTACCAATCAAAGTTAAAGTAGTTAAATTAACAAACAATATATCGTGTCGGTCAAAACGATAAAATGCTGGTATCAGGCACTACTTACCGCATTAATATAATAATGTAGTTGAGTTTGCTTGATCCTAATAACATAACCACTACGTCATTTTTTAATTATAGTCGGTGGTCACGCTCCAAGATGCTCCTTTATTGACAAACTGCCTTAACCTAATAAAGGGGTAATTTATTCCATCATACAACAGCAGCGAATCCATTTCATTTATACGACAATAATTGAGTGAGATGCACGCCATTGAATTAAACAAACAAATCCCGTTGTTGTCAACGAGGAGCGTTCGTATCGAAACTCATTGTGACGAAAAGATTAGGCTGGGCCTCCTGTCACCGCTCTTTAATTGGATTTAATATGTCTCATAATAATTGATCGCGCTTCGTAAAAAGGATTGTATATTAAAACGTCACGTTTCAGGTCAGGATAATGAAGATGCTCGACCATCCGAACATCGTGAAGCTGTTCCAAGTAATAGAAACTGAAAAGACGCTGTACTTGGTGATGGAGTACGCTTCGGGCGGTGAGGTGTTCGACTACTTGGTTCTCCACGGCAGGATGAAGGAGAAGGAGGCCAGGTCCAAGTTCCGACAAATCGTTTCGGCGGTTCAATACTGTCACCAAAAGAGAATTATTCATAGGTAAGTGTTGTTTCGACCTTGAACGAAATTACATCCAAAAATTCGTTGAACTTTATGCCCCCGCCTCCGGTTGACTAATGTATAGTAGCCGCGCAAAAAATCCATGCATAAACATGAACGATTTTTGATTATCCGACTAATCAACTTGAGGTAGTTGAATGAAAAAGTGTTATGCAAACGATGCCTTATTATTAATAATGGGTAATCTCGAGGGTTGTCTAATCCCGCCTCCGTGTATTTAAATCGGCTAAAACTGGTTCGTTGTGCGTGTTGGAGAGATCGTAGTCGTTGACACGGACGACTTCATTGTCTAGGGTTTTCTGTTAATGAAAAGATTTAAGATAAGGTATTATTCTAAAAATACTTTTTTCTAAATATATTTTGTGTGTTTTAGCTCAAAATGTTTCGAAACTAATGTGTAAACATAAGTAAATTAAATTCAAGGAAGATTCTTAAAAACTTGAAATTATTGCTTTCAAAATTGATCCATTGTTTGATGTTTATTAGGGTTTCATTAGAAAAGTGGTTCATATTTAAAATAACAAATACAAAACACTGTACGTATCGGACAAAATATGTCACTGAGGAAAGGACATGGAAGGAAATTCCATGTAGAAAGGTTATTGACATGATAGACACCACGTCATTATATATCAATATATCAATTCTCTTGATTGTCTCTTTTCAGGCAGTTCTATTCTGAGCCAGGTGTGCTGCATCCGGCAGACTGTGGCCCACCATGTATTTGACTTAGTCCACCGATCGCTTTGTTAATCGCCTACGTGGTCGTCTTCCTTCAACCCTTCCTTCCACGATTAATCTTTCCATCGAGTCTATCTGTCTTGATATGTCCAAAATACATCAAAACTGATTGACTCACTTTTGGGACAAATCGGGTTTTAATATGTACCTAGTTCTTCTAGTATGGACACATTAGTTCTGGGGGCCATCCAGGGTATTCGCAGGATTCGTCGGTAAACCCGCACTTCGAAAGCGCTTATTCTCTTTTTGTCCGACTCTTTCAACGTCCATGTCTTAGCTGCGTACGTTGCGATGGCAAATATGATCGAGCCTGCTATTCGCAATTTAGCGTTTCGGGTAATTACATTTGATTTCCATATTTTTGTTAATTTAGTTGTTGCGTTTCTTGCTATGGCAAGCCTTATTTTAATTTCCATTTCGCAACCTCTCGAATTTGCGATAATGGAGCCAAGATAATTAAACGTGTTAACCGCCTCGAAACCAGCTATTCCTAGAATATGAGGTTGGTTGTTGTTCTGTCGATCTACAATCATTATTTTTGTTTTCTGTCTATTGAGTTCGAGTCCGTAACTTCGGCTAACGCTTCTCAACCTGTCCATTATGTCCACCTTTGCAGCTGCGATGATCAAGGTATCGATCAAGCATATCTTAAGTTGCGCTTTAGTTGAGAAACTGCCAGAGTATGTGTTGTTCACCCTAACAGCTGTGCTTCTTTCGTACAGTTGTTTTATTAAATTGACAAGATGGTGAGGAGTTCCCATTTTAAGAAGAATGGTCCATAGCGACTCCCAAGCAATAGTATCAAAAGCCTTTGAATAATCGACAAAGCGTAGGTACATCTCTACGTTAAATTCGCGTGCTTTTTCGATTAGTTGACGGACATTTAAAGTTTGTCCTTTAGTGCACTTTCCCGGTACAAATCCTGTTTGTTCATCAGATATTTGTGGTAGAAGAAGTGATTTTAGACGCTCAGGTTAGAAATATTTTGCTGACATGCGGAATTAATGCTATTGTTCTATAGTTCCCACACTCTAATGGCGACCCCTTCTTTTAAATTGGGACAAAGATGGACTGGCACCACTCATTCGGCCATTTGCCGGTCTGCCAGATTTCTTTGCAGAGTGCGTGCTTAATGTTGATGCCAATCTCACCAATTGCCTTTACTACTTCAGCTGTTATAGCATCCACTCCAGGAGCCTTTCTATTCTTTAGTTTTTTAATAGCTATCTCTACTTCAGTTCTAAGTATGTCCGGGTCTTTCTGGAAGCTTTCCAAAACGGCAGCGTTTGTTTCATTATTATGTTACCACTAAACAACCGACACCAGTAGCGTCTCCATACCACATCAATTTCCATAGTGATGGTTGCAGCATTACCGAATTCATCCTGGATTATTTGTGTTTTTAAAGTGAATTAGCGTGAGAGGTATCTAATCTTGCTAAACAATTCTCTGGATTCGTTGCATTCAGCGTGTTCTTCTAGTTACCTGCGCATGTAATTTACTTGTTTATTTTTCGATCTTATCGACAGAATTTCCTAATTTCCAAATCAATTTGTTGCAATTGTTCTCTTTTCCCATTTAGATTTGAGTTTCGTAGACATCTTCTGTGTTCTATGGCAATGGTGGGCCTATTAGTACTTTTTTTAATCCCAAGTGCATCGTTTGCCTAATTAACGATTACAGTTATTAAAGGTATCTTAATTATGTAGACCGTGATACTTTGGCTAAATTGTAATCCAGTATTAGGCACTTGGGGTTACGATTTTAGTTCAAAATTGTTAAGCTTCATTCACAGTCTGAAAATTAGCAGCCAAATTAGTCAGGTTAATTATACTTGTCAGGCAAACCCCAGAATTACGAAGTTGCAAACTTTGCTTATTTACAATATCCTAATTTTACAAATACATATATTTGCAGCCAACTCGGGAAAAACTTTGAAAGTTGCCAAACTTAAAAATGCAGATATCGCAACTTGGTCACATCTCCCAATATGTGACATTTGACCTAAATTTTATATCATACCTCAAGTAATATCCTGCAATGCCTTGAATTAGTACGTAAATTAATAAAAACCTTATGTTTAAGTTCTAATTTTGAAGCTTGTGAATTAACTATAATACAAGCTAATGCCAAACTTTCCCAACTAATTTGTAATACTAATTTTAAAGCTAATTATGAGGTTGTAAATGAAGCTTAAGAGTGCAATTAGCAGAATTCCATAGAGGATAGAACAAGATATATTATGTTCCATTTCTTTTTGCATCTCGTTAGCCTTGGAAATTTGACATATTTCACCCTGTATATATAACTGACACTGACAGTGATTGATAAATTTGTTTAAGGTTATGGATATTGTTTACTCGTAAGCCTACATAGATGCCAAGCTCTTCCAATTATTCCAGATTTTAACGCAACAAAATTCATAGTAATTAACTCTTGCGATAACTAATTTATGTGCTTTAACGGTTAAGTTAATTTTTTAACTTTGACGGTTATTAGCAATAAATAAATATAACAGACTTTTCTTCACTTCTCGCTACTTTTCATTCAATTCCAAAACTTATTATCATTTATCATCATCATACGGGGTGTTCATTATAAAACTTCATCTAGCAGGCTATGAAATTTTGACAGAAAATGATCACATAATCAAAGTAAATGGACTTTTGTTTCTCCATCCTTTTCTTTTGACATTTCACAGCCAACTAGATGAAGTTTTATAATGAACACCTCGTATAATATACACTAAAGTATTAAAATTCGTGATCCTACTTCTTTTTACGTATATTGAGCTTTCCAAAAAGTGAAATTTTACAGTCTTAAAATTTACCATGAGGTTTTAACATTATTTACATAATATAGTTATATTATGTTCAACAGTAACATTCTAAAGAGAAAATAAAGACACTACAATAATTTATTCTGTAATTATTGTAAGTAGTAAAACAATGATTTAATCGGCAGTTATTTCCTATAGTGATACATTTTAGTGGGCTTTATTCAGTTATTCAAAATTGTTATATATTTTTTACGTCTACCTATTACTGGTGTCACGTGGTCTGCTTCATCCTTGTCGAGGGCGTGTTCTTATATAATGTTTTGTACAG
Organism: Taphrorychus bicolor; assembly: GCA_951812265.1. Taxonomy (NCBI): domain Eukaryota; kingdom Metazoa; phylum Arthropoda; class Insecta; order Coleoptera; family Curculionidae; genus Taphrorychus; species Taphrorychus bicolor. The sequence continues at coordinate 28,682,278 of OX638303.1, read as the reverse complement.
TTCTAGTAGGTACTCACCTATAAATAAAGAACATGTAAAAGTGTATTGAAAACCCATCTATTTAATAAATAAAATTTAATAATTTTTTTTTGTTTATCTTAAACTGGAAGTGCTACTAAATATTTTTATCTTTACCAAAGCAACCAGAATAAGTACGATCTTTATCACATTTGGTAGAGTAGTTTTTAGAACCCTATACAATTTGTTATTTGAAAAACTAAGGTTCCAGTATATAGCGCAATGGCACTAAGTGAACGTACTTGTATATGAAAAATTAGACTTTTAGTAATTTCCTAGCAGGTCGTGTATGAAAGCGCTTCTTGGCACCCCCCCCCCCCCCCCCCCCCCACACGGGGCAATTTAAATTTGAATGGATTTCTGGTGTTAGTGTTAGTAGCCTTCTATTCTAGGATATTTCCTGGATGTGAGTCGCTTTGCAGGTAATCATCGCGGGTCAAGAGACCTTCAGCTTTTCTGAATGAGCTTCTACTACCGCTCAAAATGTCTTCTTCTATGATTTTCCTTTCCGCCCGGCGCACTTTTTTGTAATGTTTGCGTCTCGAGTGTTCAAGCCTGACGTTCAGCCCTTTAATAGGTGGCAGCTGGAAGGTGAATTTGCGCGAGGGCCGAGGAGCGGAGTTAACTGACATGTGAACTGGAGACTGTCGTGTAGACGTTTTTGTGTGTCGGGGGTGCTGGTATCTACCTAGGTTATTTTGCTTTGCATATCCTGGTTTATAAAATTATTATTGTTGCATTTCTCTATCCTATATTAAGTAAAACTACAAAAAGCAAGTAACATTTAGTAGTATTTCCAGTCCTCAAATAGGTCCTACAGCCAATATAAGGAAAATTTATACTTGTATGCCTACTTACCTCAAAAATATTGCAAATCTTTGTTTGGAAAGTTCTTTTTTATAAATAATCGAATTTTCTTGTCGATTATTTTCGGCACATTCGAATTCTTGTACTCTACAATTCACTTAAAATACTGATGAACGTATTTAAATTTGACAACGACGCAGCTTCAATTTGACAAAATCTTAAAGCTTATTGGAGACAATCGCGACTAAAACTACCAGTTAGTAATTAGTTTGACTGTATTGGTTTAAAAAAACACGTCAAGCGATCTTATTGGTCAGCTTTCAAATTGCCGATTTTAGTTATCACCTTCCAATTCTGTATTTACTGTATCTGTTTTGACGACAAATAAACGACAATTGCCATCGATGTTATACAGGGTAAATTCCATGGCAATGTAAGATGCAGAAAAGAATGGAATATGGTATACATGTAGCGTATAATTTAACTATGCCTTACAGTAGGTAGAGGCCTGTTTTGCATTCCCACGTAGGGAGTCAAGTCAATCCGAAAACGTCAGAAAATAGACGAAAATGTGCACACAATGCCAAACTTTCCAGCGATGAAGGAATTGATTAGAAGAAACCTTAAGATTATTATTTTTGCATCACAACCAGTGACTTTGTACCACTAGTCCCAGGCATGACGACACCACTTGTTGTAAATATAGCATCGACGTATTTACACAGTTATTACAAATGTGACAGTGTGTCCCAAATTCGATGCGCACCATTGGGATCTCGGTTAATATTGAAGTTACAGAAATGTTTAAATTAGGAAACTTTTAGAATATGTTATGGCTAGTTTAAGTGTTCTTAGAAAAATAAGCTGACATTTTTAGTTTCCAAGATATTTAAAAAAAAAAGTGAAAATTGACGATTTTTTATTTTTCCGTTATTAAGCGAACTGTTCATGATACCCGTCAAACTTTGACATTGTTAGGGCACTTTATTATGTTGGAAATTTTGGTGCTTACAAAAATGATCTATCTTCTTTTGTTTTTGAAATTAGGATACTAACTTTGGTTTTTCATATGGGAGCCATCTTTAATTTTAATATCACCGAATAGCGGCAAAATTTATCATTTCATTGATGTATCACGTGGTATAAAAAAATGTTAGTACACATGAATAAGAGCAAAAACTTTAATATTACATGTAATGAAACGAGTAAGGCACTACGCCAACCATGGCATCACCATAGCAACGTACAATACAAATTTATATCTCATTCATATATTATTGGTATCTAGTTGGCGTTGGAAATCTGACTTTGACATTTTTATCGTATCTTCTCAATATGTGCTAAAAGGAGTTATGTTTCAAAAAAATAAATATTTTTAAAGGTAGCTTAATGGAAATAATTAGTCAGTGAGATATAAAAATGTTCATGTTGTGTCAAATTAATAGTTATTTAGGTACTAAACAAGTGCGGAAAATAGTTTTTATCGCACGCATTTAAGCAAACGACGCGAAGCCAAGTTCGGTCGGCTACATTATGTGTCGAATCATAGTGCGGTATTATAGGCACTTCCGCACGTGTTAGGTACACCATTTTTATTACAATATTTAACATAAATCAATTATACATAAACAAAAATACAGGAAACAAGTTTTCTCGTATTTTGATTTAATTATTTGACAAAGCGCAAACATTCAGGTGTGTATTGTGCGTTGCCATGGAGTTTGCTTTTGTTGACAAGATTGTTGGCATTAGCCTACTTTGTTTTCAGAAGCACATTGAGGCTAAGCTTGTCAAAGGTATATTCATTCATTTATTATTGGTATCTAGTTGGCGTTGGAAATCTGACTTTGTCACTTTTATCGTATCTTCTCAAGATGTGCTGAAAGGAGATAGGTATAAAAAATTAAGATTTCAAACGTAACTTGATGGCAATAATAAGTGAATGAGATATAGCGCCGTAATCCTTTAATTACAAATGATAATAATGTTTTGCTCTCATTCATGTTATTCATTAATATTTTTTTTATATCATGTGAGATGATCAATAAAATGATAATTTTCAGCGCTATTAAACAATGTTGAAATTAAAGATGGCTCTCATATGAAAAACAAAAATTAGTGTCTTAACCTCAAATACCGAAGACGATAGATCATTTTCGTGAATACTAAAATATTCACCATAAAAAAAGTGCCCTAACAATGTCAAAGTTTGACAGCTGTCAAATAAACAGTTTGCATAATAATGGTCCAGTAAAAGATTGCCGATTTTCAGTTTTTTCAAATTATCTCTAAAACCAAAAACCCTAGCTCATTTTTCAATAGACATTTAAAATAAACATGACATCCTCTAAAAGTTTCCTAATTTAAACATTTCTGTAAATTCAATATTAACCCAGATCCCAATATTTTGTCATTATCGTGGAACCGGCACAATTAGTGACACCAACGGTGACATACGAAGTTAAAAATTGACTATTCCCATCCTTTGGTTTCTTAATAAGAATGTAAGGATATCAATACTCTCAGAGCGGTCTCCCGAAGACGCTATTTATTATAATAAAGGAAAGTCAGAAAAACAGGAAATGTTATGCATACGTCGGTGCTTAGATCATTGTTTTGACAATAATGGGTGCCACAAGACAGATAAGCTTAACGCAGATACCGTAATGTAGAGAGAGATGATCAGAAAAAAGAATGTTGGACGTCTTGGAAACAGCGTGTATTTCGACGACGTATACTTGGGTCTAGTAGTACAAAGTCACTGATCACAGCATTTTAAACTGCGTGATGCACGATCTGTGACCTTCGACTGTCATGTTATTCTTAATTAAAATGTGCATACTATCAGCACTTGGTGGTCGTATTTAAAACAAACCAGTCATGTAGTAAAACTTTATCAGCGTCAGTACTCTTTAACTACGTTGCTTTTTTTTATTTTCAGAGATTTAAAGGCTGAAAACTTATTGCTAGACAGTGAAATGAACATAAAAATAGCAGATTTTGGTTTTTCGAACGAGTTCACGCCTGGTAACAAATTAGACACGTTCTGCGGGAGCCCTCCTTACGCCGCTCCTGAACTTTTCCAAGTAAGTATACCATTCTTAACTTAGGTATTTTTTTTGTTCAATCGGCCGGAAAATCCAATTTTACCGTCGCTATACATCGCAAACACATCCAATAAAATAACAATTTGAAAGCAGTCTGACAATTCAGTTTACTCTACGGACTAACAACGGAACGTAGAGAATAAGCACCACAAGAACCAACAGCTCACTTCTGGTTAGACCTGCAATTTGCATTTTTATTAATAACTTTCATAATCATAATAAGAAATCGAATTTATGTTGGTAGGAATCGTACTAGTAACTTACGTACTGCGCTGCAATTTTACATTTTCTAGATCAAATATGGTTTATAGCTCCTGTGGACGTAAGGGCTTTCGATGATTTTATTTTACATAATCCCGCAGGGTAAAAAATACGACGGTCCCGAAGTAGACGTCTGGTCCCTAGGTGTGATTCTTTACACCCTGGTATCAGGCAGTTTACCCTTTGATGGATCGACGCTGCGCGAGTTACGTGAACGCGTGCTGCGCGGCAAATACCGCATCCCGTTCTACATGAGCACCGACTGCGAGAACCTGCTCAAGAAATTCCTCGTCTTGAACCCAGCCAAGCGGGCCAGTCTGGAGACCATCATGAAGGACAAGTGGATGAACCAGGGGTATGTTGGGTTAGTTCTAAACATTTTATCCGTTTTGGTGTCGTGTCGATGGGAGTGGAGTAGTAGTGTTACATGGATGTTTTACTTTCAGATAGTACTTATTAATGGGTGTCGGAGATCACGGTGCACTGTCAAACGATTGACACTAGAGCTAAATGGTGTAGGATTGTACTTAAGTTTTATAAATGTCTTCCACCGTTACGTCGTCACAGACGTCGGTGACTTGTTACTTTAAATAAGGTAAATGCACCATTCGCACTCGTGCTAATTCTTGACAGTACATTATGTGGTAGAAGTAGGTGATTGCTATTTTTTTGGTTGTTATGTCGCAGTTGTTTACTTTTCAGGCTCTTTATGGAATAGCAGAAAATCATATTACGTTATTCTATATTAATTGATTCTAGAACTTTTAGGAGGCTGCGCTAAGCCTCAGTGAGTATATTTTTATGTTCTTGGATTTCGATCAAACGACCGGAGAACTACCTACACTTGTGTTAAAGGTTTATTCCCAATAGATGTCGTTCCGGCTCGTCTCTTTAGCTCTCTTTCACCGATACAAGCTAATTCTTTTGAAATCCGAGAAAAGACCACCAATATAGTGCATTTTCGTGTTCATTTTTTTTTATTCTCTTTGCAAAAACGAGTTAATGCAAACGGGGCATATCCGTACATCGTACTTTTCGTCTTTGAACTTTACCCATACCGTTTTGACTTCCATTACGAGGCAATGAGGTACGCAAGCCGTCAATGTGCCATTATAACTCGAGCGTTTCTTATCCGAAGAATAGTTATACAACCTTTGCACCGATTGTCTTTCTTCTGAAGGTGCCTAGTAGGATCTTTAGCTGTGGACTGCTTGGTGGACTTGTCTTTACCTTTACCTTCGTGGGGACGGTAATTCTTTCGGTTACTTCGGACGGGGTGGCCTACTTCGTTACAAAACACACACTTTGCCTTTCTTTCACCGGTTCCATGAGCTTGGACTTTCCGTTAGGTGGGAGGTTAGTTCAGAGGGGAGGGAATTAAAACAGGAAATGTGGACAAATCTTGCTTACAGGCAAGCAAAACAAGATCATAACACAAAGCATTTCAATTGTCTTGTATCTGCGAAAAATATGTCTACGTAATTTTAAATTGTTCAAGGAGTAATTTGTTCTCACGCTGAGTTTCTGTGATATGAAAATCCTACTTAGGTCCTCAATAATTCACTCCATAACTTAGTTGTTGCCTCGTAGGTGTGATCTGCTAAGTGCATAGAGGTTCAGTCGTTGTTCAGTTGCTCGTTGTCTGACATATTTCTAACAGCGAGGTATGCTGTGTTTCTTTTTAGCTATAAACTCCATGATTTTTGTTGCGGATCTAAATGTGAACCCAGAAACTTGACAGTATTCGCATCTTCAATTGATTTATCATTTAAAACTACTTCAGAAACATATGGTAGCTTATTGTTACAAACTTACGACGTGTTACAAACAGCTCCTGATACAGTCTGGCCGAAATGGCGACAGTAAATTCTGCATATGGACCGACCGATCTAACGATTTCATTTACTTAGAGAATTTTGAAAGTCTATGAATACTGTAAATAAGAGTGGTGATAATGTACCACAGGTGGGAATACAGATCATTTATTGTAGCCCAGATCACAAGACTTTCCATTTTGTATTTTAGAAGTGAATTGTCGATGCAGCTGAAAGCTCTTGTTACGTCGAAGAACATAGCGATTACACGCAGAAAATAGTCCAGGTTAGTCTGTAATAAAGTCGCCAGTCGTTGTAAATAAAATGCAGTAGTTCAAAGGTGTTTATTATATTAGAGAGCTCCTTAATAAGGATTTGTGTATGCGATATAGTCTTTTCAAACGCTTTAGAAATGGATTGTAGACCTGTAATTGTCCTATAGTTCTTAATCAGGTCGCCGTTGCTTTTTTTACAACAGAGTGGACAAAATTTACCTTGAAAACAACCTTCTACTGTTTTTAGTGCTCTAAGAAAAACGACACTGCCAATAGAAAGATTTGAAATTAACCATAAAGGTTATTTATTGTGAGGAACACACATATCCAATGGTGGATATCCCACTCTACACATCAAATGGTGGAGTGAGATTTTTTGTGCACCGAAGACATGTAAATCAGGTCGTGGAGATAAAAAGTGTCCAAGGATTATTTACTTCACGTTGATGCTGCACATTCCCACGTCAACCTTCGACGATCAGACTTCTCGGAGATCGGAGCAATCTTATTGGTAGGCAGTTTTCACGCCAAACTCGGGGACAAATTTCAAAGGACAAAACTACAAAAAAGTGGTACCTGGATTCGCCATGACGGGAACACAAAAAATTAAATAGGTTTTTTTTTATATCCAACAAAAAAGAATGTTCCGGAAAAAATTAATTGGAAAGATTAAAATTTCGAAGACCAAATCAAGGATATAATGAAGCATAGAAGAGAATACATACGCCCTATAAACCTCCCAGAACTTAAACGACTTAACAGGGATATTTTAAAACCATCCTTAATTTAAATTTAATAGATACGAAATTACCAACACTTTTTTCAAACAGCACACTCGACGGCTTTGCTCCTGGAGGTCTCCGGTTGTTCGCGATAACCATTTAATTAGAAACCAAATTGATTTCATCCTTGTTAAAAACCACCTCATGAAATTCGTAACCACAGCGAGAACGTACCGGAGTGTCAACTCCGTTGTGATAGATTTTAGGCTTCGCTACTTCATTAGACCGAAGTGAATAAATATCAAAAAGCTTAAAGACCCTGAGGTGCGGATCCAAGCTAGCGAGAACCTGGAAACGCGTTTACAAACAGCTGATAATCGTTGCGGATGTGATGTTGGACCCCGCTGGAGTATGCTGAAGGAAGTCCTTATAGATACACAGGAGCCAGGCTATACGGAGAACTCTGCCAGGCAGCGGTGAATGACGGATGAGATTCTAGGACTTATGGACAACAGAAGAAGAGAGATGGCCAGAGGTGGGGATCGTTACGAAGAACTGAATCGAGGGGTGAGAACAGAGTGCGGAAGGCAAAGGAGCGGTGGTTGACAGAAAGGTGCATTGAAATCGAGGCACTACAAGATAAGCACGACTTGTTCAATTTCCACAAAAAAATCAAGGAGTTTACCAACACGCAGCGTAAACAGCAGCAGGGTGTTTTGAGAAATGCCAATAACAGAATTTTGGTATGCGCTGAAGAAAAGAGAAAACGATGGGAGGAATGGAGACCCTCTTTAACGATGTTCGACCCAAAAAACCTCCTAAAGGTGACGCTGTTAATGAGTTTAGCCCTGGAATCTGAAAGAGGAAGTAATACGTGCTCTCTGGCTTCAAAAAAGCGACAAGGCCGTGCGACCTGACCAGGTACACGCGGAAACGTTCAAACTCATTGCGGATGCAGATTGGGAGGGAATAGCCCTCCTCACTTCTCTTTTTAACTCTATATATCAGAGTGGAGGAATACCAGTGGACTGGCTAAAATAGATCATCACCATACCCAAAAAACCGAATGCTTCTCAGTGCGATGACCGCATGATTAGTTTGATGTCTCATGTTCTCAAGGTATTCCTCCGTATCATCCACACACGTATATATAGCAGATGCGAGCGACAGATTAATAGCACGCAGTTCGGATTTAGGAACGGAATGGGTACACGCGAGGCTTTCTTTACACTCAACATTCTGACGCAGCGGTGCAGGGACATGAATATGGATATATACGCATATCTTATTGACTACCGTAAGGCATTCGACTGCGTTTCGCACCAGAGACTTGCTGAGATCCTCAAATCCAGTGGTGTTGACGAAGGAGACCTGCGCATTATCACCCAACTATATTGGAAACATCTGAGGAGGTGGAGATTTTGAGGGGTGTGAGACAGGGTTGTGTTCTGTCGCCCCTTCTTTTCAATATACATTCCGAAGCGATTTTTCGTGAAGCATTGGAGGATTAAGAGAGGGCATCAAGCTCAATGGCATTTGCGTTAACAACATACGCTTTGCTGATGACACGGTCGTGGTTGCTGACAGCCTGCTGCATCTCCAGAGCATGATGAACCGTATTGTCGAACATAGCATGCAGCACGGAGTATAAATGAACGTTGCCAAGACCAAGATTGTTATATGCTCTAAGACACCAAAACTAGTAACCCTCAGAATTAACAACGAGGCTGTACAACAAGTCTCGGCTCTAAAATATCTTGGCGCGCTCGTCAACGAAACCAATGACCCTAAAGTCGAAATTCTTGCAAGGATTGAACGGGCCAGACGCTCATTTACATCAATGAGGAGCTTCTTCGCTTGCCGTGACTTGCGTCTGCAGCTGCGTGTGCGAATGTTTCGCTGTTATATCTTCCCGGTCCTTATATATAGATGTAAAAGCTGAACCTTAAATGAAGTACTGGAGCGTCGGATCAACGCATTCGAGATGTACTTATATCCACGTATTCTGCGCGTATCTTGGATAGACCGAATAACCAACGAAGAGGTACTCAGGCGGATGAATAAAGATAACTATTAACAACAATAAGAGAAAGAAAACTGCAATATATCGGTCACATCATGAGAGGAGAGCGATATGAAATACTCCGCCTTGTTATTGAGGGAAGGATCGAGGGCAAAAGATCTGTGGGCAGGCGGAATTCGTGGCTCAAGAATCTGAGAAAATGGTTTGGTCGAACGTCTATTGAGATATTCGAGGGTGCAGTTTCGCGCACCATTATAGCCAGTTGGATCGGGGGGACCTTCGGAGGGAGGCAGCGCCATAAGAAGAAGACAGGAAAACAATAATTGAAGAGAATAGGACCTGAAGCTGTCTCTCTAAAGACAGGAAGGAAGGCAATAACCTGGGAAAGATGGAGTGGTCAATGACCCTCTTAATTAAAATCATGTCTTAGTAAATTGCTCACTTATATATCTTTAACATCGATTCGATAGGCGAGGCGATAAAAGCCTATTCCTACCTTTATTTGTGTAAATCTCGCACACGAAACCTCTCTGTAACAGAGAACTTTGCTAACCAGTACCTATTTTTCATTTTTGTCGTCTGCTTTGTGAGACTTGAGGTAATCTAACCAACTTGAGCTGGTCCTGTCACTACAAAATTTAGTAGTCGAATCGCATCAAAAGGTGACTGCGAATACTAAACTATTTTTAAAAGCATCCTTTTGTTCCCTGATGGAGTGTAAGAGGAAAAAAACTTGCGCTTTACTAACGATAAGATGTTAACTGTGTTCTTAACAATCCTCCGGTATTCCCGGCAAGATTCGGAAGTCTCTGATCAAAGAGCTGGGCCAACAGTTAAGATTCCTTGTACTTGTGCCTGCCTTCAACATAAACGGTGCAATTATTGGCACCTCCTGCACTTCAGTGGAAATCTTAGGTTTCGTTGCGACCTTAATTTCGTTTTAAGCATGGCCCTTATTTGCGCATCATCCATTACTTCAGTCAGTGCTTCATCTATGGTATTTTTTATTGCATTTCAATAGTTTTATATATTCACATTTAAATTGTCCTACTACAGCTGCTCTGCAACCGGCGTCAGTCTTGCGTTTTTGACCTCCTTTATCAAGTTGAGAGTTCGACCATTTCTTAATTTTTGTTATTCACGAACAACATCACTAACAGCAACATCACTCGAATTATTTTTGATGGTTGAATATTCTCGATGACTTAACTGTCACCGAAGGATTTCGTTTATAACTTTGTCTATAGCATGTCATTTTACAAAAAGGGGCACGTTTTGACTGACAGCACTCTGAATATTATCCGTTTTAGAGAAGGTGATTGTTAGAACAGTGGGCATTTTGATAAATTCAATAGTCTGTTGCATGTAGTACACGTTGGGATGCATGTTGCCGCTAATAAAGTGTTCATATATGTAAACATTCCTTGCAGGTACGAAAACGACGAGCTGAAGCCGTACGTCGAACCCGAGGCGGACATGAACGATCCGAAACGGATCGAAGTCTTGGTCAGCCTAGGTTTCAATCGGTACGACGTGGAAAACTCGTTGGACACGCAAAAGTATGACGACGCATTTGCGACGTACCTACTTCTGGGAAGGAAAAGCACCGACGTAAGTATTTTTTCCCTAAACTTATGATTAAGTAATGCTATGGGTAGGAAAAAGAACACGCATACTTTCTGTCTAAAATTTAATACAGGGTGGCCCAATAAAAAATTTCCACCAGGGTGTTCTGGCCTATGAAGCAGAAGACACGAAAACGCTCGGACCCGTCACTTTTCATTCTAAGGGGGGACATATTTTTTTGATATAATTATTGTCTTAGAGGAAACCATGAAGCCTGGAAGACTTTCATCCTAAAAATTTTAAATAGAAAGGGGTGTCAAGTTATACATCATTTTGAAGGGCGTTCAATTAATTTTTCAGTGCCGCATCATTTTTAAAATTTGAATGATTTGTTCTTGAGAAAACAGAAGCAGGGAACAGAAAAATCGTATTGACGTTAAATTAGTTTCAATTTATTAGTTGCTGAAAATGACCACCCCCGACCTCGATACAGTAAGTAAAGACATTGTTCAAAGTGCATTCGAACATTTTACAACATTTGTGGAGTTATAAGATTACACTCATTTACAATACGTTGCCGCAAGTCTTCAAGTGAATCCGGTTATGTAGCATAAATTTTGGACTTCAAATGATGCCAGTCCAGCGGTAATAAATCCGGGGAACGTGCAGGCCATTCTGTAGGTCCTCTTCTCCCAAACCACCTTTGAGGAAATGTTTCATTTAAAAACTACCTAACAGGGGCGGCGTAGTGCGGAGGAGCTCCAGCTTGTTAAAAAATGATGTTTTCTTCACGGTGACGGTCATCCTGTTCGATTATTTCTGTTAAAGCCGAACACCTGATGCTTTTGATAATTTTCAAGTGCTAGTAGCAGGTTCATCGCGACGTGTCCCAAAACAGCTATTTCAACTGCTTCTGTTCTTATTGCTGGATGATGAACAATCCTTTTTTCATTTCCTACACTTCCAGTCTCTTGAAATTTATCAACCAGGTCTCTCACGTAAGAATGGGATACGTTCCTATCAGGATATTGCTCACTAAAAAAAATTGCGGCCCGTCTAGCACAATGGTTATTTCGGAAATAGACCGAAATAATGTCAACTCTTTCTTGAATACTGTAAAGCATTTTTAAATGATAGTGTGTACAAAAGTAAAAGACAACTACTAAATTACAAAACATGAAAATGCAGGTAGGAATAATGCAATAACATTTTCTAAATTTACATTCATGTTGCTAAATTCCTAAGGTAACGTAAAAACCCTTTTTTCTCGAAAACAGACCATTCAATTCTAAAAGGTTAGGTGGCACTAAAAAGGCAATTGAACGCCCTTTAAAATGATGTATAACTTGAGACCCCTTTTCATTTAAGATTTTTAGGGCTTTGGGGTTCATCTGGAAAAGTTATACATATCAGAGAAACATGTCCCATTCGAAATTAAAATTGACGAGTCCTGGCGTTTTCGTGTTTTCAACTTCATAAGGCAGAAAACATCGGCGGAAAGTTTTCGTTGGGCCACCCTGTATAATCTTTTTCATTCCGGCCCGTTTTGGCTGTTAAATATGACCTCTTACGTCGGAAATCCCGAATCAAGTCGTGTTAAAATCATCAGAGTTACTTGTTAAAAACGCATGTACAACTATACCCCGTGTTCATTAGAAAACGTCATCTAGAAAAGGCTATGAATTTTTTGCACACCACATCCATCTAGATGACGTTTTCAAATAAATACCGATTATTACCCAAATTGACGCCAGTGCGGGTCATTTTGTAACAACCGGTAATCAATCAATTTACGTCATTTCTATAGATATAAGCTATGATAGATAGTATAGATGCGTCCGTAGGAATTTACAAGTAATTATACCAGGGACGCAATTATACTATCTATCGTATCTACTGGCTATGTATACCGGAGATCAGAGTTTCTGTTCTCCGATTGTGGGTGAAGTCAAACCACCTTTGACGATCCTATAAGAATGAGAAACCGAGGCTCGACGGGTCTCCGGTCTTAAATGTGTTTTTCTTTTCTTTCTAACTTCCAATTCGCATACTAACAAATAATAATGATTTAAGTTGAAGAAACGGTATCCCGATAAGCCAACGAATCAGACGTGCCTTTATAGCTCAGTTGGCAGAGCATCTGTCCGGTTTACAGAAGGTGGCTAGTTGAAATCCGGTTGAAGGACTATTTTTTCTTTGATTGAAATATAAGCTATCTTATAAGCTTTATAGTATCTTTCTATAAATTGGTCGATCTTTCTATAAGTTGGAATTTTCCGTATAAGAACACAGGAAGAGCTATTTCTTTGCTTGGTTATCTGCTTACCAAAAAGCGCGCTTCGCCAAACCACTTCTAAATTAATAATTCTTACCTTCAAGCCTGAGTATAAGAACAAAATGCCGACGTTTTGTCCTTTTTTGAGATATTTTTTCAAAATGTGCAGACCTAACCACAATTCAAAAAAAAAAAAGTTGCAGGCGGAGCATGTATAGTTCCGCAAATAGTGTTTTATTGTTCTAAATCCAGCACATTTTGAAGTAAATACTGAGTGAGTACACGAAATGTGCTAATAATTACTTACTTACAGCCGGAAAGTGACGGCAGCCGAAGCGGCTCCAGCCTATCGCTCAGAAACATGGCCGGTCAGCAACAGCCGGGAGCCACCCAGCCGACAGCTCAATCACCGTCGCACAGAGGCGTGCACAGATCCATTTCGGCAACGCACGCGAAGCCTAACAGGAGAGCGTCCAGCGGAGGTGAGTCTGGCTTGTGTACAGGACAGTTTGAGAGGCTTTACGTTTCGCTTTCGAAGCTGCCCCAGTGCCTCTCTCCTCGATCAGAACAAACGAGCGAGGTATTGGGGCAAGTTTTTTTTTCTTTTAAATAATTTAATTACAACTGCTTGATTATAATTTATGGAGCTCAGCCTTTGCTGATCAATGTTGCTTTCTCACGGCAGCGGTTTTTCTTGTTTTTGGATTCAAGGGAAAAGCCGCATGTTTAATTTGTTCTTGAGAGTCTTCAAATTTATTTTGAAAATCATTTAATGGTCTTGTGCTGAAATTTCGAACGGTGATATAGTTGGGCTATACAGGGTGAGTTTTTGCTGTGCACTATTGCATCTTTTGGTGACAGTATAATTAAATGTTTTAGACGATTTTATAATTTAAATTCACTTGGAGAAGTAAACGACTGACAAACTACTTATTTGTCCGACTGAGTAGAGAGAGAACCAGATTATTTTTTAGGTGCTAACTAAAACTCACCCTGTACTGCAATCAATAACAAATCTGAAGAAGGCTCAAAGAAATTCTTAACGCTTTCAAATCGCTTTACTGTATCTGTGAAACTGTCACTGTCCCAGCATCTATACCAGGTGGATCAGTGCGACAAACGTGTCATTGTAAACTTTTCTAGGTGTTCGAGGGTTGGCTTTTGGCACTCCTTTGCCGTTGGCAGGTAAAACAGTTCTCAGTCTTCGAAATTCACGCGTTACTAACCTCGTACCTTATCCATATTACGATTAAACTAATGCCAATTTTTGCATCCACCTTATTTGCACTGATTGTTGTTTCCGTTTTCCATGTGTGTGTTTAGTTTATACTGCAAACACTGGCATTATTACATTTGGGGTTGCTAGCAGCGAGTTTATTTTTATCCAGGTCACTTAGTAATTAACCAACTTTGGATAGAGACCATTGCGATGCAGTTGTAATTAGATGCCTGAGCTTGTTTTGTTGATTTTTTTTTATTTTAATATCATTTAGGAGATGAGAGTATTTATCCGTAGGATTGTCAATGTACAGGGTAATTTTTAAGTAAGGGCTGAAGCTTTTGAGGGTATTTTGTGGCAAAAATTAACTCTTTTACAACTTAACAGTTTTCCTATAGATTCATAATTCTCATATTATAGAATTTTAAACTCTGTAAACATGCCACTTCAATTGGTATGTCCAATAATGCGGGGATAAAAAGAGTACTTCTGGGAATAAATTTCTAGCAAGCAACCTCTTTACTGTCGAAAGATGACATTTAATATACAAGATGATCTAGTAGGGCCCTCAATAACAAAACCAGAAATAGAATGGGCCATCCACACTTAGTAAAACAACAAAACACCGGGTCCCGATTGTATACTGGCAGAGCTCATAAAGATACTGGATGATAGGGGTATAGCAGTTCGTCAGAAACTCTTCAACAGGATATATGAAACCGGTCAGTAAAAAGGCAAAAGAGTGAACTTTTTGAGAATAACTCAAAAAAGTGCGAAGATCACAGGCTTATCAGCCTCATGAGTCACTGATATTTCTCAGAATAATACATCAAAGAATATTTAGAAAGTGTGAACAAAACATCAGTGACACACAATTCGGATTTAGGCAAAGCTTGGGTACTCGAGAAACACTGGTAGCAACACAGGTAGTGCAAAACTGCCATGCCCATCGTAAGGATGTGTGCATGTGTTTCATAGACTTCGAAAAGGCCTTTCAAAGAGTACACCATAAATTACTAACAGTAATGAGGAAAATAGATATGGACATAGAAAATCTCTATCTGAACCAATCTGCTCACATAAAAATCGATGGAGAACAAAGTAATAATGTTGAAATCTGCATAGGAGTATGCTGTGTATGTATACTTTCGCCACTGCTATTCAATTTGTACTCGGAGAATATCTTCCAGAAAACACTTGGGAATATTGAGAAAGGTATTAAGGTCAATGGAATGTGGATCAATAATATTCGCCTTGGATGACACAGTTTTGATTGCGGACAATATGTGCGACCTCCAACATCTTGTCAACGTAGTGGGAGAGCACAGTAGGCGAATGGGTCTAAAATAAACGGCAATAAAACAAAATGCATAATTGTTACCCGCCAACCAGACATGTTTAGAAATGCGACACTGAATTGAAATCGGAAGGGCGAACAAATTTAAATACCTTGGAGTGTGGCTCACTGAACAATGGACATCTGACTTGGAAATAAGGTGTCGTAGAGCGCCCGCAACACTTTCATGAAATTCAAACGCATCTTCACAAATACGGACTTTGACCAGAGCCTAAGAGTGAGGTTCATAAGGTGTTACATTTGGTCGGTGTTACTATATGGCATGGAGGGCTGGACTTTAAAGGAAATCACAATGAATAGAATGTCTTCGAGATGTGGGTATACCACAGAATGTTGCAAATCTCATGAACGGCCCGGCCCGAGTAACCAACGAAAATGTCCTGCAAAGAATGAACAAAGAACGTGAACTGTTACTGATGATCAAAAAAAGAAAACTCGCATACCTATTGCACATAATGCCGAATAAGAAGTACCAGATCTTACAACTGACCATCGAAGGGAAGATTGAGGGGAGAACGGGAATGGGGAGGAAGATGTCGTGGCTGCGCAACAGAAGACAGTGGACGAAGGAGTGGAGCTTACGAACAGCGGAAAGCCTAATACATACGATCAGGGACGAAATACAGATGAGTCATGTGGTCGCAAACATTCATTAATGACTATGCACAAGAAGAAGAAGATACAAGGTGGTTCTTTGGAAACTGCATAGTTTTATTACTGAAAAATTAATCATACTGAAAATCTGAAAATTCCCTATTGATCTAAAGTCGGTGGGGGCGACTCACAATATTCTCAAAATGTAGCAGTTTCGGTTATACCGGAAGCCAACGCCAACTTGAGACGAAACTGGCCAATGAAGCACTCTAACTGCGTTTTCCGGGCTTTGAAGTCATGGTCTAATGGAATTTTTTCCTGACGTTTCGTCTACAGCTGCGGCAGACATTGTCAAAGGCGATGAGGCAATGGGCAAAGTGATCTCCCGTGTTTCCCTAGTAAGGATTTTCGATCACAAATAAAATTGACGTAACCAAGTTTAAAAATGATTTCAAGTACTTAAAAAATCGTCCTTTTCAATGTCTTGTGACAGCTTCATATGATTTAGTACAATACATATATATAAAGAATTTTATTGTTGCCAATTTTAACGTCGTATTTAGACCACACCACGCTTTAACTGTTATGTTTACGCAAAAGGTCTAATTGGATTTTTGCCATAGAATACCTTCCTAAATTTTCTGCCCCTATTTAGGCATCATCGTGTACATCGAGCATGTTATTGGAGTGGTCATAAAGTTTGTAATCAGTATTTCGATCTACCTTAAGTACTCCCCTCCACCCTATTAATTTTTTTTTATTTAGTTTGAACTCATTGTGCTAAATAATTGTTTTAACTGGTGTTTTTTTCTTTTCTTCCCGTCTAGGTGGCACTATAGGTAAGTACTCTACTGTTCACACTAACTGCTAACTTCTTAAACCGCTGTTGATTCAGAAACTCTTAGAGATTTAGCGTCGCACGTAACGAGTGGGTACGCAAAAGGTCAAATTATATGAATGTGACTGTACTTTATCAAATTACATATGTAGATAGAAGTGAAAATAGCGGTATAACTACTTCACATTTGTGTGACGTTTTGACCTTTATTGAGGTCTTCTTCCAGCTTTTTCAATAAGCGAAGTTTGTCAACTAGAAACAACATTTCACTGAAATTAAAACATCCTCAGTCACATGAAAAAGCGAGCAAACGGGTAACATAACAGGACGACCCACACATTTAGTGATAGCTCAGCTGCTCCTAGGTTGAAATTTTTAGCTAGCAGTAGCTGAGCTATATCTGCATTATGTGTCGTGCTGTTATGGTGCTCGTTTGCTCGCTTTTTCATGTGACTGGGGATGTTTTAATTTCAGTGGAATGTTGTTCCTAGTTGACAAACTTCGCTTATTGAAACAGCCCTGAGGAAGACCTCAATAAAAGTCGAACCATTGGCTCTTTCACAAATGTGAAATAGTTATTTCTGTCCTACACCCGCTATTTTCACTTCTATCGACCTGACATAATAGACGCCAGACATTTATGATACATGTAGGGACAGGGAGGTGGAAATAAATGCTTTACCTAGAGACTGATCGATCGGATGTTTTCTTCAATGGCTACAATTTTGTTACCAATATATTTATTTATACCCAATGTACCAATAAAGATAGCTATTTAGCCAATCGATATCTTTATATTGTAAACTCATCTAATAGTAATCCTGATGCTATTTATATATGAAAACTCTTTGCCTCGTTAGTAAAGACTTATAACTTGTTTACTATGAACAAACTTATTCAGGGTGTTTGTTCAATAGAAAAACTCATCAAGTGGGTTGTGAAATGTCAAGAGAAAAGGTGCCATCTATTTTGATAATTCCATCTTTTTCTCTCTAAAATTAATAGCTAACCCACTTTTTCTATTAAACATCAGATATTATCTTTGTACCAAATAAACTGCCAACGGAAAAGATCGATACAGCAAAATTTGTTGTCATTTTTGGGGGTCTGTATCTCGGAAATGCCTTGGCCGAAATTTAAAACCTAAAGAGATTTTGAAAGGTCGTTTCTTCTAGAATCACTGCGGGAGATTGATCTTAAATAAGTTATTCTCTAAAGGATATACAGGGTAAATGAATAAAGCACTGCAAAATGGTTGAATTTCAACCCACTGCATTTGGTAGATAGCGTAATTTCAGAATATTCATTGTTATGACATTTAATGGCGCTAGTTTGTATCTCGGGACATGTTCGGCAGTTTTCTGTTTTTTGGCCTACAAAATAGTTTGTTGTAGTAAAAAAAAATTTACACCCCCTGTATCTCGGAGACGAAGCGTTTGCGGGTTATGTTTATATGAACATTGTGCCCTATTTTTGGCTAGGGATTTCCCAGTTAATTTCAGGATACCTTGTATTGTAACTTAGAAGAAAGTTCAAACTTTCTGTAAACGCCCTGTAACTGATTTAGTAGGCAAAAAACCGCCAAAACCGTCCGGAGATATCGACCATAGCTCTTAAATGTCATTACAAAAAGAATCTTAAAGTTAAGGCTCCCGTCACGACATCGTAGTAAACAAAATTTTAATCGGTTTTTTATTAGATTTTTTCCATCCTTGTAAATAATGGAATAAAATTGTTTTATTAACTATGAGTCTACGTCGCTAATTTTACAACCACGTATCTTTTAGAAATAATTTATCTTATTAAAATCGGCTGCGGCATTCCCGCCATACAGGGTGACTTACAAAAGAGCGTCAACTTTTTGAAAAACCCCTGTAATTTATTTTGTAGGCCAAAAAACCGAAAACTGCCGAACATGTCCCGAGATACCAACTAACGCCATTAAATATCCTAACAATGAATGTTCTGAAATTACGCTACCTACCAAATGCAGTGGGTTGAAATGCAACCATTTTGAAGTGCTTTTTTCTTTACCTTGTATATCCTTTAGAGAATAACTTATAGTAGAATTCATTAAGGAAACTAATCCAAATCGTGATCACTTCGCCGCTGTTGCCAGCTTGTGCATGAAACCAAGTAGAACTATATTGAAACTCCCCAAATATGGCTACCTCAAATTGAATTTCGTAATTTTTATCTGCGAGGCATTAACCACGACCCGCAGTCTTTATTTACAGTCTATATACGTACTATTTGTATTCGTATGTTAAATTTTAAATTTATCATTTCTAATCTTTAAGATTGCTTTTCTAGGATTTTTGCAGGCTTTAGAACATTCTAATTAACCGTCCGTGAAGTGCCCATTTTGCCAAGGAGTTTTCTTAGTTACAGGGTCTTAAGTCAAATGTTTGTGCTTTAGGAGTTGGTTTCATAGAATTTTGAAACTTTCAGCCAAGTACAGTCATTGAGAAAGTGAATTTTGCTGTTATTTATGTTTATTTAGGAAAAATATGTTTAAGTAGATAAATTTTTTAAAACATAGGTAGGGGGGGGTGGTTTTAGGATACTGACAAACTTACTTTCTGGGCAGAAGTCTTCCTGAAGAAATGCACATCAATAAAACACTGGAACCTGGCCCCTTTCATACTGTTTTAGGCTAATATTATTATGCTCTAGGTTCCGATGGATGCTTAGAGTCTTGAAGCAAGTTTACATATTCATAAAAATTGTAAAAATATTAGTGACTATCAAAGCAGCTAACAGGTTCTGTTCGTATCAGCCATATAAGTAGCTTCAGGATTTTCCAAATGCTCCTGAAAGGTATACTTTTGCCACATATTGAAAGGTACAAGATGAAGTCTTCGGACATACAGCAAAGGAGGTTTGAAAAATCTATCTCATTGTTACTTGCTTTGTATGTTTGTCAACAGTCTCTCTGTGCAGCGAGTCGGATTTAACATTTAACAAAGTTGATATCAAGCTAGTTTGCTACTATTTCACTTTAAACTGTGGGTAAAAATAGTAGGTTATTATTGACTAAAATACCTACCTGATAATAAAGGTGAATTAGGGATCAGGACCACATAATATTTCCATATGGAAGTCTGTGATCCAGACAAGTTTTTGTTCCTGATTCTTCAAAATAATCGAAATAGTTTAACATATTCTAATCAAGGTACCTAGCATATATCTAAAGTTTAAAGCAGAATTGTAAGAAACTGATGGCATCATACAGGCTTTCTAATCTATAATTGCTTCATAGAGAAACTTTCAGACTGTAAAAATTGATTAACATTGTGAACACCATAATAAAAAATTGTCAATGCTCTGAATGCCTAGATCTTACAAATATGAAATGATCATCAAGAAATAGATTCTGTAAACCTACTTCGAGACCTACTTTAATATTTCAAATCTTCCTGCTCTTAGGTTTCCCTAAGAAGAGGAAGTAGTAAAAAGTAGACCTTTTGAGAACATTTGAAAAACCATGTATATTAGCTGTTGGACAATTTTAATGCATTGCATGCAAGGATAAGTTTGGTTGGTTTTCTAATGGGATTCACTTGAACTCCAATTTATATTGCATTTGATTGTGACCCAGTGGCCATTTACTATGACCTTTAACCCAAATATCTTACCCAACAGTGTGTCATCTTTACAGTCCGAGAAACATTGCCACATATGCTTAATGAGTATCGAGAGATGTGAGCCAAAAAAATAGAGTAATCAAGCTCAACAAGGCTGACAAAAAAGCTGTATTATTTGCATTTTAAAAGATGTTTTTAGTTTTTTTTTTATTCTATATTGGAATCAAATACATATTATTATCGCAATTTCTGTTCTATAGCCTTGAAATTGTTCCTAGGAAGTTTTTTTGGTAGGACCATGATATGGTTAGGATACGAAAAATGTATCTAAAAATTCCTGTCCTAAACTATATAGCTGATAGGGTAGCAGTTAAGCAGTATCTACTTCTTACCAAGATACCTACCAAAAATGGTCACTTTTTTATGATAGCTCGAATATTTTTACAAATTCTGAACTGTCTTCATCGAAGGATATACAGCACACAACAAACTTTTATCTGTAACTAATATTTATATCTGTAACCATTTTCGAGATATTTGGAAAAAAAAATATGAACTAATAAAAACAAATAGAACACATAATAATGGGTCACAAAATGAATATGTTTACCAAACATATTAGTAAAATAGTTTGTTTCAAAACATTGAAAATTTTTTTTATGAATTACAAGTTACCCTGAAAGATAAATTGTTTATTTTAAAATTATTTTGAAAATGGATAACACATATGAGTTTTGCAGCATGCCTAGCTTTTTGATACAAGATTTCAAAGCATCAGAATTCACAAAATTACTCAGATGTGTCAGCTATAGAGAGAAAGCTATTATTTATTTGTACTGCATTGTTAAGACAACTACGGATGGTTACATCTATCACGTGACTTATTGGCATAGGATTTAGTTAAAAGCTTTTCATATTCAACCCCCTTAGGAGCAATTTCTAGTCGGTAAATCAAAAATTGTCAGATTATTTCCAATTTTACTGCACAAAAAAAAAACAATTTACACCATATAGTGCAAATAAGCCAGTTTATATATCTATATATATTTTTTTGCTCCGCCCAACGCTATACGCCCCTTTTACTATTAATTCGACTTAGAAAAGTCTCTGTTTCTCCAGAAATAATTTCAGGTTTACTTTTTAAATGTAGGAATATATTTTGTATGTTTTGGAAAAATAAAAATAACAACAAATTATTGCTTTTAATTTTACAACCGTCACAAAATACTGCAAAGTTAGAAAGTGAGATTTCCCTCACACTTAAAATAACTTTTTAGTTTTGATTAAGCCACATGAAAATTTCATAGAACAGATTCCAAAATCATCGTATATATGCGCAGAGGCCAGTTCAGGAATTACACACTTGCACCAGCTGTGGAACTAATTTAATTTCTGAACGGTAGTTGATGCGCATCTCTCAACACTGCTGTATGATTCTTGAATTCACCTATGAACAGATTTAGAGAAAATCATAAAGTTAATTCCTAAAGCCTTACGTGCTTACTTGATAATTCCAATAATCATCAGAATAAAATACATCCTTTATTAGGTCATACAAATGCAGTAGTCCACAGAAGTCCACACAGTGTACAGTATAGGTAGCCACTCAGTTACTCAAATTATCCTTGTTCATTTCTTGTGATAATCTCCTTTCGTTTTGGATGAAAAAACTAACTCTGTGCCAGGAATAAATCCTTCTTTATTTCCAGCATGCACTACAATCTACCTATAAAAGATAAACTAAATAAAGTGCCTATAAACAAATTTTGAAAAAATGGGTTAGCTGAAGCTACAAACAGCCTCATATTCCCCTAGTGAGTCCCTGGTCGACTAAATGAGAGCAAACGAGTAACAATTACAATTAATACAAAACACTACACCTTACCTCTTCCCTTCTTTTTTTATTCTTTCAACACTTCGAGTATCCGCATCTTGCCAAGAATGGCTTGATGTTCCATCTTGAAAAAGCCACGTCTCATCTTTTAGATGCAAAATACAAACATATAGTTACCCCCTTCTTTGTAACTAGTATAAGATTTTAAAAATTGTATTCTTTTAGAAACAATGTCTGGCAGCCCCATTAAACCCCCGTGGATTGTCGTGAAGCCACTTAAAGCCAATCTGTTTCATCAGTCTCATAAGTGATGATTTCGATCCCGCAAAGAGCTGCATTGTTCTTAGTCTCTGCAAAATGCTTTGGGCGGTGACAGATTCTCCTAAAATTCAATTAAAAAATATTCTTTTTTACGTTTTTGTAGGATCGACATCATTGCCTGCATTCAACGCAACTGCCAGAAAACCCCAATGACTGCTTTTGTGTAGTCGGGTGTAGGTGTGTCCAACCTCTATTTTGAAAAAGGATTTAAGTAAAGGATAATTAGGGACAGTTGCTCAGAAACTTAATACTTGTGTAAACTTATGACTTGTTTTGTATGAAATAAACTGATGATGATAGGTACATGGTTTGTATCTCAGTTGGCATCTAACAATAGGTTTGAGTAATTAGTCAAGATTTCAGGAAAATGTTAGTTAAATATTTTTTTTTAGAACATAATAAATCTAAAAAATATACGAGGTTGACCAGGTTTCATGATAAAGTTTAAGAGGATGTTCTACTTCAATTAGTAACACTATCTTGCTAAATAAACTGTACTCAAAAAACCCTTTTCTATGGAAATACAATGGTGTTGATGTTTATTTTCATAAAGAAAAAAATTTTATTTTTTTTGCAAACCATTTCAGATATTTTAGTGAAATATTGCAGGTGCCAATAGTAAAGGAAGACCTAAGTTTTGCAATACAAAAGCTTTGTTTATCAGTGTCTAATTTTGTTAAAAGTTAAAATGGCTTTATTCATTCAAATTGAACAAATAATTCAAAAATAATCTTTATTTTTAGAAAAAACCAGGAACATACAACTTTTTTGCTGAAAAATAGTCAGTGACAAACCGTCTCGCGCGCCTGTAACAATAAACGAAGCTTTTGTAATTGCAAACCTTATGTTTTTCTTTACTATTGACAAGTAATATTTCATTAAAATATCTCAAATGGTTTTCAAAAAATAAAATTTTTTGGTTTATCAGAATACTTAAACATCATAAATATCTCCATATAGAAGTTTTTATAGCATAACCAATAATATTAGCACTGTTCAAACATTTTACGGGGGTGAGCCAAAAAATAACTCTTGGAAAAACTTTATGAAAAGTTTTATAGATGCAAACTGCTGTAACTTTTTTAAAGATATTGGAATTTTAAAGATATTGGAATGAAGCAAAAGCCGTAGTACACAGTTGACTTGCAAGTTTTTTCCTATGGGAAGAAAAAACCAAAACACCAATGATTTCGAGAAATCTTAACTTATATTTTTTTAATGGAATGTCCTGTATATTTTTGGATATGTGGGTTCTATTCAAAATTCCACGTATATTTTATAGAGCATACCTCATACCTATCTTCAACTGTTTCTGGGAATATGGCGTCTGTTTAAGTCGGTCAAACATAAAATAATAAATATGAAGCAAAGTAAATTCTCCACTTGTCTTCAAATTTACTTCGCTTCTTATTTATTATTTTATGCTCGATTTTGTGTTTATATGACCAACTTATACAGACCCCATTTTCTCAGAAACAGTTGAAGATAGGTATCTAGGTGCTTTATAAAATGTTCTTGGAATTTTGAATAGAATCCAAATATCCAATAATATACAGTTGCATTAAAAAATATAAACCCAACTGCAAGTTAAGATCTCTCAATATCATTGGTATTTTGCTTTTTTCTTCCAATTAGGAAAAAACTTGCCAGTTAACATATGCAATATGATTTTCAGTTCATTTCGACATCTTTAAAAACACAAAGTTACAGCTAATTAAAATGTTATCAAAGTTAATGAAGTGCACTGTACTTAGCAACTTTCCGAGCAACTTTCCCTACAGCCCAGTTCCAGTTAAGCTTAATGAAAAAAACTATTCCTAATTACTAAAATTACTTAAAACCTAATTACTTAAATTCTTTTTGAAAAGACGGGTTTCACACACCTACACCTGACTACACAGAAGCAGTTATTGGAATTTTCTGGCAGTTGCTGCATTGCTGCACTATTGACAGAAAAATTAATTCTCTCCTCTTATAGGGAAAATTAGCATTGTGAGTTGTATAATCAGTTTAATAAATTCAAATAAAATTAAATTTGGCAAGACCCTTCCATTTGTACCAATTTCAGGTTTTTAATGCCCATATTTATAGTCATGACTTGGCTCCGAGTAAGCCTCAAGTCTGAGTTTGGACATTTAGTCTCCATTTAAAATACATTGACTTACATCAAACATTTTTGATTAAGCACATGCTTGTGCTCAAGTTGCCACTATAAATATGGGCAATACAGGCCCAGAATCCTTCCAGGCAGATACCCTAGAGCACCTTAGAAATCAAAGGGGAATCCACTTTGCCAATGTTTGTACATGTATTGCCATAATATGGTATTTTTTAAGTTTTGCGATGGCACTGCAAGGTATTGTGAATATAGTGATATTGCGGGGTATTGTCATGAGTACATAAAGTTATTATCGATATTGTGACAAGTACTGTAGAATATTGTCATGAGTACGAAGAGGTATTTCCAATATTGTGAAGGGTATTGCTGTATTTCCAAATGTAGATTATTGTAACGGTATTGTGTGGAATTGTGATGCAGTTTATACATGTATTGTGCCTGGTGGATAACCCCTCATAAGAAACTCTAACAATCATATGCATCAATTAGGCCTCACCAACTTTAAAAGTTTACTAGGAACATATAATCAATGATAAAGTACCTGACATTAGGGCTAGTGACTACTTCTTTAAAAAGAAAATCTTTACTTCAATAAGCAACAAAATAAATGAATATAAATTTGAAATAAGTTATTGTCACATAATTTAAAATCTACAGTTACTTACGGTTCTTATACATTTCATAAATTTGGTAACGAATCGCACAAATATCCCATTTCCCTGGATCGGTTACTGGTTTCTTCCAGACAAGAATCCTTTTAGGGCTTACAATTTTGCCATGAGTACTTTCTTGAGATATTTTTGAAACCGTAACTAAATGAAGACCTAAGGCATCCGCGACTCTTTTACGTACTGTTGCGAGTGGCAAAAGTGGTCCTCCCTTTTCTTTCTCCAATTCAAAAAAGCTCAAGAAGGAAGCTACAAGTTTTTTTGCAGTCTTTACTAAGACTCTTTGGCATCTTGTTTATGTTGAATAAACACAATTAGTTCAACAAAAAACACAAATCTCAATCAAGCGCATAAGGAAATCTTGGAAAAAGTACATAAAAGCACAAAACCCGCCGATCTTCTAATTTCAATTTCGAGGTTAAGTTTGACTTTCGTTGACGGACTGACGGTTGACGTTAGTTCCACGCGTTTTAATAATAATTCTGCGTACTCCACGACCGCGCGGCACTTCACCAACTGCTTGCGTTTTCTATAATAAGATTTAAAATTAAATTGAGCAAAAACAAGAAATTTTTTATCACACCTATAGTTAATATGAATAGTTTAATGGTCTGTTTTAATTAATTTACCAAGCACGCTTACCAATCTTCACAGGTAAGCCGAAAAACGATTGTTACGTTATTTACAATAAACCGCAAATAAGGCAACATTGCTGAAGATCATGTCAACCACCATTGAATTATATCCATCTTTTTCCAAATTCGTTAGAGGAGACAATGTCTATGATCGAAGACATGATCTTGAGTATCAATTGACACATCGCTTGCTTAATGATTCTGCCTATATCTAAGATCAATCTTCCGCGGTGATTCTAGAAGAAACGACCTTTCAAAATCTCTTTAGGTTTTAAATTTCGGCTAAGGCATTTCCGAGATACAGACCCCCAAAAATGACAAAAAAATTTGCTGTATCGATCTTTTCCGTTAGCAGTTTTGATAATTTTTATAAAGCCGCAGTCACATTCCTTCTAATCTGGCGGGTTAAGCCTAACGAAAATTACAACAGAACTATTATTATGTTGGAGAATCATGTTGATTTACGTAAGTGTGTTTTTAGGTGAAACTTTGCGGACAGGCCCTCAGGCCCAAACGCCGACGGCACAAAGCAATAATCACCAGAGCGGTTTCAAGAGGCAAAACACCGTAGACAGCGCCACTATTAAAGAAAACAGTGCGAGGCTGAACTCGAGGCCCACCAGTGCTCAACCAAAGACGATTACGGAAAATAGTAAGTATTCAAGAAATTAACAGTAATTATTGCCTTTGTGACGTAATGTGTAAACTAGTAAAAAGTAGAATATTTCTCGGAAGGGTTACTCATCAAGAATGACATGTTTATTTTGAAATGTGTAACTGGTTTTAACTTAAAGGCAGATACCTAAAAGGCACCAGTGTTGTGCCTACTTTACGGCTGCTTCTACCAAACCAGTGTCGCTTTTGTTAGACCGATACAATGCTCTACTGAAGGTAGCAGCTTCAGCCATATTTGCTGTAATCCAAAAATTGATAATAACCGAGCTACATGGTTTTTACAGGAAATCTATTGTTAAAAATGTGGTCACCAAAATGTCATTGTTAGGAACTAACCGACTTTCGAAAATTCGGGAAACGGAGCCTGGGAAGAGCTAATTTGTCAGCCCAATTGAAATGCTTCTTCTTCTACTTCTTGAAGATCTGTCGATCTGTTAATTCTGAAGTTGCCTTTGCATCTTGAGAGGTGGAGTGCCAACTATCTTTCCATCTTTTAGGTGGCCTCCCGGTAGGTCTTGAGCCGGGCGGGTTGTTTTCTAGGACTATTTTCGGAAGTCTGTTCTCGTCCATCCTCTCGTCCATTCCCCGTCTCACAATATCTTGAATTCCGCATTGTTCTCTGATCTCTGTGTTTCTTCTTGTTTTCCCCACTATTGTTCTCAGTGTTTTCATTTCGGCCACCCTTAGCAAGTGCTTCTTCTTGTTGGTGTCTTCACGAACTTCTATCACTTCACGATCATCATGATCGGTCTGATACAAGTCTTGTAGATTCAAATTTTGCTATCTTTGCGCATGTACGGGTCTGACCAGACTATATCTCGTAGGCATCCTGATAGTGCGGATGCTTTGTTAATCTGGCTACTCAGGTCTTTAACTGGGTGGTGAGTGCTTGAAATGTCTATGCCCAGTTACTGCTTACTCTTACTACTTACGTGTTACTCTTAGGGAACCATAAATCGGCTTTTACACAACCGTGCTGCGGTAAACTGACTTAAAACAAGCTTCATGGAACCAATAGAAAACGATACCACCTGATGGGCACACTCTCATTACAGGCACTCTAATCACGGCACACTGGACACGTTTTTTTGGGTCTTATACACTTCTTTGATCGAAAAGGAAAATCACTTATCAGTGAAAAAGCTTATTTTTGTGATATTTTTACTTTCAAATGGTATACCTAATGTCATGTCGGAACTCCAAACAGTTCCGTGCCACCTGTAGCTCAGTTATTATTAACTTTTGGGCTAAAGCAAATATTATTTTGATCTGAGCTATTTTTGGTAGAGTGTTGTAAAGACCCTCTAGAGACACAATGTATAGTTGCTACTTTCCAACGCATCTTCATAATTAAAATAACACATCGCTATTTTTATGAGTAGATTAGAAGATTCGAATTTCTGCTCTTTCTGTGAGATACCACTTAGTGGCATGTATACACATACAGTTTGGTTGGAGAGTCTTAATTCAAATCAGAACGTATCTGCGTAGTAACCTTCTGGAGGTCAGCTATGACACTCACACATCGTTTTACAACAATCAAACTGTAATTGCCCCAACATTTTTAACAATAGTACTGGGTCCGCAGGATCTGTTTTGGTAGAGACAATTAAGTCCCACACTGTGTCATACATCTCATAACGTTTTTTATTTCATTTTCAACATGTTCATTCAAAAGTTGCAATAATAACTAAATAATGTTAGCTCCACCAAAAAATGTGACTGTGACTGTGATGTGATGTCCTTCTCGGTACTCTTACACCGCTTTAATAACTATAGTATTTATTTGCTTTTCTCACGTAAACCCTTCATTATGTGTTTCCTTCTTACTTTATTATTTCTGTTTTTCCATGTTTAGTGTTGTAGCTTTGGTTTTGTTTCTGTCGTATTAGGAGTACAAGCTTCGGCTAGGGCTCGAACTGTATCTAAGAATACGACGTTATCTGCTTTAGGGACCACGGTGGGCCGTCGCTCCACCATCAGCTACGACGGCAAGTCGGATAGCACCGAAAAAGCTAATTTAACCGCCGATTTACCCAGGTAAGTTCACCAGCAAGCCGCTTATAAAGTTTAGCCTTGGTGTGTGGAATTTCTTCTATGCCACCCACTCTTTGATAATTTACTAATATGGTAAACGACATCTGCAAGAGTTGGGAACTTGTCATAAAGCACATAACTTTATACTTTGTACATAGTTTTATAAGTAGCACCTATAATTAACCTGAACTAACCTTTTTAAATTATTGTAGCATGCATAACATAGATTTATTAATATTTATCTTTAAGCTTCATAAAAAAAAACTGCGCCAGCAAAGAAGATAATTAACAATCAATTTTTTTATGAAGTTTAAGGCATTTTGTATATATGACCCTATATTGTGTCCGAATCCCTCCAAGTAACCAAAGTATATCTTTCTCTTGCTAACCGCATGCAGCTCCGAACAGAGCGCGGACGGCAAAGGTGGCGCCGCTGCCTCCGCCGCCACTGGAGCAACCGCCGGCGGAGCTGCCGCCAAGGGCCACGTCAAATCGGCGTCGGTCAGCAGTAGCGCGCCCCCCGATACCGCCCCCAATGTCAATGCTAACGATCCCTTGCGCTCGTCTAGGTAGGTGTAGGACCGCGCCCCGTTAGTGCTCGTCTTCGGTATTTGGTTTTTGTTGGTGTTGCCGAGTAGATAACACGGGGTTGGGAGGGGGTGCTTTTTTTAGGTTAACTGTATTATACTGCTGCGCTTTGCGTCAATAGTCGCGATTTTAAGTTGTTTTTGGAGTGAGAAAAACGTACGATTTTGGATATGGTCAACAAAATTTTCTTAGACTGTCATAGACATTTGTTGTGTGTCATTCTTCTGTTTCAATAAATTCAGCTTTAATTTGAGGATTTTTCACTAGATAATTAATGATAAGCAACCATGTACGCAGCACTTCCTCTTAAGTCTAAATCTTAAAACATGTCACATTAAGACCAATTCATTAAGATCAAAATCTAAATTAAATCACACGTACATTAGTAATGAATCATTTCATAGAAAGAAGGATCTTGCCTAGATAATCATACGCGGAAAAGAGATACGTATAAAAAAATGAAGGTTTCAAAGGTAACGAGATGCCAAAAATAAGTGAATATGGTATACTTAGCATTATATTACGTATTGTTTTGGCTATCCCGGGCTCCTTTGATTCTGCCGCTAGGTAGGGCTGTTAGGAACCTCCTTTTACTCTAACCACAGTGCGCCGTAAGAGTGAAAGTTTCACACAGATTTTTCTAGTTTTTTGCCACCAAACTACAGGAATTCTTATTTTCCTTTCCATCATAAAGCCGTCAAGCCTCTGTACCTGAAGGGAATTTGGATAAAAAATAAACGTCAAAGTTACCCGTAATTACAGCCCTCTTACATGAACAAAACTATAGTTTTGACCGTGAAGGTTAATAAGTTATCTAGACCACTGTCCATGCCTGCAGGTCGTACCATGTTGAACACGTCATGACCATGATATTATTCATCAAACCTTGAACTGCCCTAAGAGTGTTATACAGCTGCATTGCTTGCAGTTGCACTCTCGCTCTTTCACACCACACCTTTACTCCCTCATTTTAGTTACCCACTTCCAAGTCAGTGTCGACTTCGCCCCGGTTACCACCGAATTTTAGCCTTCTTCGAAGCCCTTGTAAGGAAAGAATCCGAGACACTAATACCAGTCTTACATACTTACTAATGTTTCTCCCATATAACTTCCCACACATACCTCATACATTTGGTTGAGGATTCGATCTTGCCTCTTCTTTGATCTAACAGGGCGATTCAAAAGTAAATGTAAACCTTAAAGGGGCTTCTTATTAAATTTCTACTCACATTTTGTAA
Source organism: Taphrorychus bicolor (assembly GCA_951812265.1). Classification (NCBI taxonomy): domain Eukaryota; kingdom Metazoa; phylum Arthropoda; class Insecta; order Coleoptera; family Curculionidae; genus Taphrorychus; species Taphrorychus bicolor. The sequence goes on along the minus strand of OX638303.1, from coordinate 28,651,700 downwards.
AATTGGTGGGTTATTTCTGATGCTCTCAAAACCTTCCTCTATTCTTTGCCTGAGAACAGAAATAAAATACTGTTTTCAAGTGTCACGATTTTCAAGTGTGGAAATTATATTTCAACTTGAAAAAAACCTAAATCAAAAGTACTGGTGAAGGTAGCGGGATTAAGACAAATAATATTTATATGTATTAATAATATTTATAAAATCCTTCTTACCCTTAAACCGTCCGATTTACCGGAAGGTTTAAGGATACACCTCTTCTTTATCGGAAAATGGCCAACGTTTTGACTATTTATTTAGTCTTCCTCAGGGCTATCTTCCACTAGAGAGGATAGTCAGTTTGAAATGTTTTCAACGTGGTTAAAACTGTAAACTTCACTCGATTATTGGGTGACCCTGATATCTTCGGCTAGACAGACTGACTACACGTCCCCTGCATACTGTATGATTCGCATTTTCCTACCGTATTCAGCGGACGCGTGGTTTGTCTAGCCGAAGATACCAGGGTCACCCAATAATCGAGTGAAGTTTACAGTTTTAACCATGTTGAAAACATTTCAAACTGACTATCCTCTCTGGTGGAAGAGAGCCTTGAGAACGACTAAATAAATAGTCGAAACGTTGGCCATTTTCCGATAAAGAAGAGGTGTATCCTTAAACCTTCCGGTAAATCGGACGGTTTAAGGGTGAGAGGGATTTTATAAACATTATTTCAGATACATACACTGAAATAATGGGGAATACGGAAAAGTTTAAATTTGACACTTTAAGTCTTAAAATTCATAATCCAGTTCACTGCTATTTATGTACCTGTACTATGTGACGGATTAGTTAGTTACAGATACATTTTGCTCAAGGCACTGTGTATGTATGCAAGTGGCGCCATCGGACGACGGCAGGTGCTTCCACCAGGGCATCTCCATGGCGCCACTTGCATTGACTCGAAAAGTACGAATGAAAATCCGCTTAGAGCATGAGTGTGAATTCAGCGTTAGCGAGAAAGGAAAAGAAAATTCGGTTACTGCCGCTATCTAGCAATTTCTAATTTTACAAATTTTCAAAACATGGCAATACAAAATCGTGATTATTGACGTTTTAACAATAGCAGTATTACCATCAAGACGCCAAGTCAGAATTAATAATGTACTGCTAAATTTAGAGTTGCTAATTGTGTAGGAAAATCACATTTGGCTTGGTTAATTGTGTATATCCACATGATCATTAGTTACTTAACCCATTGAGTACTAAGACCGTGCTTGTAAAGTCCTATTTTATTGGGAACTGGTGGTGGTTTTATAGGTTAAGTAGTCCTCTAATATTGTAACAGTTGTTTTGTTTATTGACTTTCTTTTAATTTTGCGCAAATTATTGCCGGCATTGAACATTAACCTGTTCTCCTGTAGTCGTACCACCGCTTCGCCGGCGGCAACCAGGCAACAGGCTTTCCCTAGGAACACCCAATCGCGGAGCACGTTCCACTCTGGGCAGACGCGCCCCCGGGCGCAATATGCCCAGGGCACGCCGACGGGGGACTCGACGCACGGGCGCTCGTTTTTCGCCAAGTTCAGCCTCAAAAGCTTCACGAAACGGTAAGTGACTTTGAACTTAGAACATGGTTCGATTAGCTCTTTTGTACATCGTGGTAGCTTTGAGGGGCTTTCGGGACGTAGTAACTTCGGAAAGCTCCTAAATCGGCTGAAGATTTAGGAGACTTCTGAGAGTGCTATATATGTAAAGGAAATTTGGGCTAATTTTTACTTATAATAATGATATTTACTTGTATTTTCTACCGTCTTAAGAAAACGGTTTCGGCGCTAGGCCATCATTGGCGCCTAAAACTCGTTATAAAGACGATTTCCAGAGAAGTGAGTCCACCACATTCTGGCTGAAAATTTCCATTATCTCATATATAGGGTGTCTCATAAGCAAATGATCCGCCCGAAGCACAAGATGAGTACTGCAAAGTTCTTTAGACCAAAACATAACGATTTGATCAAACTTCCATTAAGATAAATTCGTTGCTATTGATTCGTTGCTCAAAGTTCTTGGAAAAAATTGTGTTTTTTTGTGTCGCAGTACCCTTTTGATCATGTGCTTACGAGACACCTGTATATAACAGGGCCCGAGAAATAAAAATTCAGGCAATAATAGTTATTTATGTATCAAGGGCATTAAGTAGATGTTCATGCCCTGAAGGCGACGAGCTTAGGAGAGCCGAGGGTCTAAGATCCGAGGGCATAAACATATGCTAATGCCCGTGGTGCATACAAACTTTTATGTTCCATCAGTTTATGTTAGTGTGTGTTTCAACAATAAATTATTATTAAAAAGATTCTTAAAATAACTTTTTTTTTACTCTTTTTGTTGTTTGGAATATTTTAATGTGGCCAAAGTCCGCTTTGCTCTCTTTGTGGATTGGAACGAGTTTTAGGCTCTGATGATGGGACTGAAGCCGAAACTAGTCTTCTCAAACAATAACAAAATATACGCTTTTCTTCCTACCTTTTACAATAACATTTTTGAACTTAAAAAAAAAACGGTTTTACTTAAACTGAAATGCACAATCAGTATGTAGGAACCAATACATAAGAACTCCTAAATTCCTTTACACAAGAGGTTGTGTTAAAACAAAACTTGCCTTAGAACGAAAATGAAATGAAAGTAAGTTCAAATTCAGCTATTGTTTTAACAGTAACGTGTAGATTTAGTACTCAATTGCAGTTTTTTTGCTTCTAGCAATGATTCATGTGTGTGATATTAACCAATAAGTTGTGGGTAAAAGCAATAAAGTTGCAATGGAAGCGTTCTTTTGTAGACGTAAAGTAGTCTATTAATGTTTGAAGGTAAAGGTGCTCTAATTTACCACGAGATCTGTGTGCGTCGTACAATGTCAGTTTCACTTGTTTCATTTTCAACATTTCTTTAATTTTTGTTTTTTTGTTTTTTTTTATTGCAAGAAGTACGTCGATTTTATAATATTCTTTTAAGAACACAAGGAAGCCGTTTAGTATTTTTTAATTCTCATAAATTCATGACAAGACTAGTACTAAAAAGTACAGTTCCGGAACTAAAAACAACAATTGTCAAAAAATTATGTTTTTGTGAGCTTTTGTGCTAACCTATATTAACAAGTATAGGGCGTTCTGAAAGGTCATGTCATAAATAATAGGACGCACAGAAGGGGTCAAAAGAATGTGTGGTGTTCATATAAAAAAATCATATCTTTCTTACGATATACAGGATACCAAAGTTACAGTTTCTAAAATGAAATTTATTAGCTACAATAGAATTTTCATTTGAACGTTATTTTGACCTCCTCTGTGTGTCCTGTTATGTACGACATGTCCTTACAGAACACCTCGTATTGTTTTCCATTTTATGTTCGTTCATTCCATGTGTCTACTATAATATAATTTAAACGGAAAAGTTTTTTGGAACTGCCTCTAGATCTGTGTTTGTTTCTATCAAAGCACCATGCACACCCAGATAAACGTTTTAATTTTGAATGAGTTTGTTTGTTGTATGGTCTCGTGTCGATGTGGTTATTTTTTTTTGTAATTAATTTTAAGGCAAATAGCCTATTCAATTAGGCATCGTATCTCAGTAAAATCTTTCGGAAGGAGGGGAAATGAGCAGTGTTGCAATACATGTACCTCTTTCTTCGAGAAAGCGGTCAAATACTCGGAACACACATTTGTTGTTTAGTTTTTGAGAACAAAATGTTACAGTTTTACACCGATGTAATGTCCTTGAAGAAGATGGGTACAATATGCTCATTACTTATGCCCGTATTTATAGTCGTGACTTAGCTCCGAGTAAGCGTCAAGTCCGACTTTGACATTTAGTCTGCATTTAAAATACATGGACTTACGTCAATCATTTTTGATCTCGTGCTCAAGTTGCGACTATAAATACAGGCACTAATTTCCTCTAACATTAGGTATAATATGTACCCAGGTTGTGAAGTACATTATTATGATCCGAAGGTCAATTTTAAATTGATTTAGGGATTGAAGACGTGAGGGTCATAAGTGTTAAGAATTTAAAATAAAAATAGAAAGTAATTTTGTGGTTGAGTGGTGTCCTCTGTGAATGTTTGTAGTTAATAGTTACAGGGATCCTAGGAAGGTAACAGTCAGTGTCAGTTGTCAGTTTTAAAAGTGTCACTAAAAAATGTCAAGCGTAGTTGTCAACGCAGTTGGTAAAGAAAAAGTAGATAGTAAAAAAGACTTGAATGTTAGTTAGATAAGAAAAGGGAAATAAAATAGAACAGTTTAATGTTTAAACGTGTTTGTTTAACTCATATAAAGCACAAAGAAGTCCGAGAATACAATGAAAATTCAACAACAACAGGTGTATGTACGATTTTTTTCTCTACTATACTCTACAAAACTAGAACCGAAAAAAGTACATTAGAAAGATACTGCTCCGCAGATTTTAACAAGACATTAAATCCATTTTTATTAAATTAAGTGCTCTAAAGTATGAAACAATGTATATTGTACACAGGGTGAAACAATGTGTTTGTACATTCAAAACTCGATGCATATATTTTAAGGGCGTTTTCTTGAGATCAAAATAGGACTTTTCATATAAGCATATGTTTACAAATGCATAGTTACCGAGCTAATAGAAGGTCTTAAAATTTGAATTCAAATTTTAAAAGAGTCAATATGGAACTCATGGTCCCTTGTTCATAGACTTTTGTTCGTATCATCGAAACAGCAACCATTTCTGAGCAAAAAAAAAATCATAAATTCATGTAATTACCAAAAATAAAAATAATTAACGTTAACGAATAAATATGGTGAGTGTCTCGACCGGAGAATTTACAAAGAAGCAAGTTTCTCGGGTAATCGGTCAGGGCATCAAAAGAATAAAACTCTTCAGCTACCAAGCTTTCGGCAATACCTTTATGCCTTCTTCAGGGTGCTACGTTGTTTCATACATCGGATATACACTTTGGCGACAGGCTGGCACATCATTGCAACATCAGGCATCCTTGTAGTCTCTCGGACTACATGGCCATGGACACAGTTGATAATAGAGTAGTTTTTAAGTTTTAACATTTTGACCAACACGCATAGTTAGATCTGTTTGTGCGTGTGGTTTGTAACGTTATTTTAATTTTTATTTTAATTTTAAACCTTTCTGTAATTTTATCAACTGTGTCCATGGCCATGTAGTCCGAGAGACTACAAGGATGCGTCGGCTGCAATGATGTGCCAGCCTGTCGCCAAAGTGTACGTCCGATGTATGAAACAACGTAGCACCCTGAAGAAGGCAATAAAAGTATTGCCGAAAGCTTGGTAGCTGAAGAGTTTTATTCTTTTGATGCCCTGACCGATTACCCGAGAAACTTGCTTCTTTGTTAACGAATAAAATCAGAAATTGCGTTCCATATAGAATGATGTAGTGGTTATTTGACGGATAGGGACTAAAGGCAGCAATTATAAAATAATCTCGCCGAGGTGCCGTTTAATCTACTTAAACATCTCCAAGAGCTACATTAGTAGAGAAGAAGCAGAGATCAACAAACAACGGTTTATAGAAGTAACTAGAACAAAATAACACAATTCTATCTCTAGAGACTTCAGTCATCGAATACAATGGTGCAAACATAACCGATTGGTATCAGAACGCCACAAGTTCTGGCAGATTGAATAATTGCAAGTCAGCACATCCCCATTCTCAAAAAATTGTCACTGTAAAGTCTCTCTTAAAAGCCGTATCCTAAGATTGAGCCACCCTTCGTTAAGGGAAAAAATTCTTAAAATCAGACACGTCTATAAATGGTTTTTCCTCGCTGCTGAAACTGATCCCTCTCCCCACCCCAAATTACCAGAAAAAGAGAGCAAGGCACAGGAATACGACAAGGAGACAGCCTCAGCCCCACTGCTGTTTAACATCATAAAGGACAGAATAATAGAGCAAGTGCGCAAGGTAGACCAGGGATACAAGATGGGAAACCAACAACTTAAGATGATATTTTACACAGACGACGTAACCCTATTCGCGGACACGGAAGACGAGCTGCAATGGCGTGAACCACGCAGATGCAAACTACAACTAAAAAACAGAACCATAGACCAGACTTCAGAATTCAACTATCTGGGAACAACAATATCACCATATGTGAACTCAAGACTGGTGTACGAAAAATACATGCATATCAATCCCGACTAAAGTTAGAATATATAAAGCCTGTGTCAGGGGAGCTGACACAGCGGAGACAAAAAGGATGGCACGAACCAGCGAAATGAGAATACTAAGAATGAACACACTTTGGGACCAAAAGAGTAGCGAAATTAGGGAAGAATGCGGACTAGAGGACGTGGTTAGATGGACTGGTGCTAGAAGACGCTTCTGGAACGAACACATATCGAGGATGGAAAACCAAAGACTGGCAAAAATCGCCAGAAATAGAAAACGAGCATCCAGCAGACCACCAGGACGGCCTCCCAAGAGGTGGAAGGACAGCTGGTCGTCGACTTCACAAAATAGGGGCAAGTGGATAGGTAAAACAAGACTTAAAGCTTCCGAAAGGAAGAAGAAGGAACTAAAACTTGGCGATGAACTGGACGCCCCTTTAACAGCAAGGTCCCCGAATATGAATGTGACGGATCTGAAAATATCCCTCGTTTATAGTCTGACAATAGATCAAAATGCTTAAAAAATGAACAGATGAAAATTGTCTCACACACTGAAAGAATGGTTGGCAACCTGTTGACCAAAGTTAAGACTAAAACTCCAACATTAAAGAAGTCCGCTGTGCTCAGGAAACTACTTAGCCTATCGAAGAACAACCTATGGAAGAAGCCAGATTAGAATAGTCAGTATACAGTAAAACAAAACTAGCGGAATAAGTTGTGGTTAAAGATTGTAAAGGTGACAAAGAAGTCACTTAAATTGTTACTAAAAAATAGAGAAACAGAAGGTAGCACTAAAAAAAGTCAAGGATTTGGAGTTACTGAAAAAATGTCTGAAGACCCAACCTTCATGTTCGGTTTAAGAAATGAAAGAAACAGTGGTCATTGACAAGAGTTGCCATGAAGAAGAAACGAACTATTAAAAAAAAAGGCAAGAAATAACTGAAATCTTGACTTTAGAAGGTCTGTTGTGACGATTCACAAAAAAATTGAGACCCCTACTAAAAAATCCTCACTGGATATCCAAGAAGTAAAGATAATAGAAGGTGGGGAAGAAAAGGAAAAACTGGTTAAAATTCAAACGATTAGAAAGAAAAAGGATATTATAGATGTGAGAACAAGAATTGTTACCTTCCTGTGTTGTGTGTTACCGACACAATCACTGTGGTATACTCAATTCCATGTTTCAATGGCCCAGCAAAGTATATTGGTCAAACTAAGAATAAACTATCTTTACGAATAAGACAACTTAAGTACGATTGCAATATAATCAACATTAAAAAAAGCGAAAAAACTGCACTAGCAACACATCATTTTGATACGGGTTACAACTTTAAATTTTGGTAGTCAATTAGGAGGGTTTGTGATTTTAACTGTGTCGTTTAGGAAAACTTTAATTTGATTTTTGTGTGTACAATGTTGTGCCTAGTTGAAGTAACTAGCCCAATGTTTTTTCTATCTCATTATGACTTGAGCTTGTACAACAATTTTGAGGTTTGTGACGTGATCCAAAAACCAGTTTTCTGCAATATTGCCACTTCCCACAGACAAATGGCCGAGATTTCGTACCTATAATGTCTGGGGGCGACGTTTACCAGAGTATCAAACTCATCAATTTTGAGGTTTGTAGATTAATTAATAGAAGTAATATGCAATAACAACAAAGGTCCCAACTGTTTTCTCTATTATTATAGCCCTGAAGATGTTTAAGTAGGTATAGAATGTCTTTGACTCCTACCGCCAATTAACCGCCACATCATTCATAAAATTGTCGATCATTTATGCAACACGTACATGATTCAAATAAGTGAATGGAATCCTTATAATTCCAGGAATAAAAATCTGAATAAATTAACATTAAAAATCTGTATTATGAGATATTTGGGGATATATGCTTATAGGAAAAAGAAAATCTTTGATGCCAAGAATATGTCCTTAAAATCTGTACATCGAATTTTGATTCACCCTGTATATTTATACATGGTGTTTTAAGAGGAATTTATTCGAGCTTTGTCCTTGTTTAATCCAAGAATGATTTGTTTAGGATCATCAACAGCAACAATTTTTTGCTCTTCTTGATGCCCTCCCTAAACTCCCATCACCCAAAAATTTGCCAGCATTTTTTTTTTAATTTACCAAGGAGGGGGTATTACGTCTTCTTTTCTCAATTTTCATTTCAAAGGTGACACTTTGTGACACTTTAGAAGTCAATTCAACAGCGTCATCAGCAAAGTCAGTCAACTTTGTCCGCTTGTAACTTTAGAACGAGTTATCCGATTTGAGTGATTCCAACAGTTTTTTGCTCTTCTCGATGCCCTTCCTTTTTTTTTAAGTACTTGAGTTGGGGTTATTAAGTCTTTTTTTTAATCAATTTTTAACTTTGATCGCTTGTAACTTTAGAAGAGGTTGTCCGATTTGAATGATTCCAACAGTTTTTTGCTCTTCTCGATGCCCTTCCTCACCTCCCATACCCCAAAAATGTTTCCAAAATGTTTTTCAAAGTTGCCAACGGGAGGGGGAGGTATTTCGTCTTTTTCCTCTATATTTTCAAATTTGACCGCCTGTAACTTTAAAACGAATCGTTCGATTGGAGTGAATTCAACAGTTTTTTTGCTATTTTCTATGCCTTTTCTCACTTCCCATCCTCCACAAATATTCCATTTTTTTTTATTAACTAAGTGGGGGTTATTACGTCTTTTTTATCAATTTTTATTAACTTTGATCGCCTGTAACTTTAGAAGAGGTTGTCTGATTTGAGTAAATTCAACAGTAAGTACATGAGCCCTTACGTCTTTTTTTATCAATTTTTAACTTTGATCGCTTGTAGCTTTAGAACGAGTTGTCCGATTTGAATAAATCTAACAGTTTTTTGCTCTTCGCGATGTCCTCTTACCTGCCATGTCCCATTTTTTAATTTATCAAGAATTTACTTTTTTTTCTCAATTTTTTAACTTTGACCGCCTTAACTTTCCTGCTGTTCTTTGCTTTCCTTGATATCTTCTTTTAACTTCCATCAGCGAAAGTCATTTAGATGCCATATTTTAAAAGATAGATAGATACCTTCAGTTGTCGATTTTTAGGCACTTTTTTAAACGACGCTTTTGTTATTTTCAAAAATTAACTTTTGGGCCAATGTTGTTAGATTTAGCCTTTTAAGTTCTTAGGGCATTAGCAAACCTTAATGTTATTTGAACAAACATGGTTGTTACCACTATCATACTCCGTATTAAACAAACTGCATACAGTGTGTTACAATTTAATTTAAAAAAATGCAGTATTATAGATTTCTTTGTAATGCTTAGAGATATTTGAATGAAATTGTGTGGATATTGTTAGTTACAAAAAGCGCATATTTACTGTTTAGTGGTAGTTACCTAGTAGATGTAATGTAAATGTTTTAAATATATAACGCTGTTTAATTTGTTTAATGAATTCTAATTATTTGCTCATGGACATAGCTTTGTACGAATAAACTCAAAAGCGCTTTTTTCAGAATTGAACGGGAAATTCCTAACTAAATTATATGATATAATAACATAAAATCACACATAAAAATGATTTCAGCACTAGCCTACCACGATTTCCTTTAAAAATAATCGATAGCGTGTCCACTGGTGGAATTTAAAATTGTTATTTTATAGCAAAATATGCTCTTTTCCTTACCATTGTTACCCAAAAACATTCCCATATATCTAGGCATTTTGAAAGACCTTTATAATAATGCATTCTTTCATTTAAAATTGCAAGACACTGTATATTATTGACGAATTATTTTGAAGTAGTTTATGAAACAACTAGTTATTTTCTGACGTAGAATACGTGGACAAAGTTTGAGTGTCCCCACCTGAAACACCCTGTATATTGCAATAGCACAGACACGGATCTAAAGGCGGCTTCTCATTTACCCCACAGAAGGGTTTCTAAAACTTCAGCTTCATTTATGCTATATTCAGCTAAAAATCAAGTTGCAGCTTTTGAATGGAAAAATAATAGTAATCACCACCCTTGCACCTACCTTATATTACCTATTAATATAATCCCAGAAACTACTTAAAAACAAAATAGTTGATTTAGGACAGAGTCGGCAAATATCTATAGCCCCGACCTCATTATTTTCATATTCAGTCATCGCTTGATGTGTATTAGTTGTTTTCTAAAATTTCTGCACGTGCAGAACTGTCAAAAAATGAACTGCCTAACTCTAACGTCAAACTTGATATGTTTGCCGCTCTGTTTGCTGTGTGTAAAGCCTGCGGCTTCATATGTTCTTGACGCTCAATAATTTTTATAGGCTTAAAGATATTGAAACAACTAACATTTCGTTGCATGCCCAACTATGTACTTAATTCAACGTTGCTTCAGTAACCTTTAGGCTTTCGACTCGCTTCGAAACAGCCTGTCGGCATTACCTTTTGGGGGTTTTCTATATATGTACGTACGCGCGAGTGGTTCGTCCCTTCATTATTTATACGTCCCACCCTTGTCGCTAACCTAAAGGGAGCTATAAATGTACGGGATTAATACACTTTTTCCGCTATTCGTTGCTCGGATAGCGAAACCCGCTCAAAGGCGATATCATGTAACAGTGCCGAATTTTCTGGTCCAGGCATTAAACGAGGAGGGGACTGGCCACTCAGCGCACGCTCCTGGTTCGAGTTTGGACCGGCCGAAGCGTCTGCGCCTCAGTTTCTGGAAATGGAGCCTCCCGGCGGTGCCTCGCTTGCGTTTGAGAGAGGGCTAACGCGTGATTGTGATTTACAAAGACTTGTTAACAAATTTTTGCACAGTGGTGTAGTTTGCCTGTTGGTATGACGAAAGTCGAGCTACACTTGTTGAATAGGATAATTTTTTTTGTTTTGGTTTTCACCTCTATAGAACAATTATTAGAGCAATTCAATTAAATAGGTCATAAAATAAATAAAAATGGTATTTAAGACTGATGTTCAGTCGTTTATTGTTACGTACTAGTCTGTTTTATTAAAATTATAAAAAATATAATTCTTAGGAACTGTACTTCGTTACAAATTAAAATTAATATACACAAATTTTACTGTTTCGTCGTGGTAGTTTAATTTAATGGTTATGGTTACTTGAACTAACACAACAATCACTAAACCCAACGAAATAACAACACCTTGTACCCCTACTCACATCACCCTAACACCACCGCTAAACGCCGCTTCCAGGTGAGATTTTTATTTTATTTATTTTTTTATTTATTTTTTGTTACATATCGTCCTAATTTGCACTTGCGTCAGCTTGTCCATCCATCCAGCCGTCCATCGCCCGCATCCACATCACCACCCATTACTAAATTTCATTTTGTATTCTTACGTTTCGAATTTGTTGTTTTCAGAGCGTTAGAACCCGGCCAACAAGTTAAACACAGCAATTCACCTTTACCTTCAGTAGGGTAAGTTCAGAATCCGCGTGCAGAGTGTGTAGCTTTATTAGTACTGAGGAATATTTTTTCAGTGCCTTTTATAACTTGTGCAATAGTAATTCAGATTTTTAGGGCATACTGTGATGTTAACTAATAGCTTATTATAGTGTTCTATGGATTAGCCCTTTTTCAATAATATGTAGAACTGATTTGAATTAGATTAGGTACTTTATTTTAAAATATGTCGGTGTGCTTCAGAACGGTATCTTTTCCCATGGATCGTGGTAAATACGTGTGGTTTTACTTCCAGTTCCCGATTGCTGTTATAAGTACTCCAAACTTGCTACGAATTAATCGAATTTTTGTTTGCAGTGTGGGAGGAGGGGGTACTCAAAACGAGGAACACGTGAAGCCGCGGTCGTTGCGTTTCACGTGGTCGATGAAGACGACGTCTAGCAGAGATCCGGCGGAGATTATGGCTGAAATTAGAAAGGTAAGGAGATGGGCTTAAGTTTCAATGAAGATGGGTCTCGCTTTGCATACCGAGTTGTTTCTAATACCACCGTCGCCTGGGCTCGGTTTCAAAAAGCATAGTATTGGCCCTACTATTTTCTTGACATATGACCAATGACCAATACCTCAGAAAATCAAATTATATCAATCGCAAGCGAATTACGGTCCTGTATTGTCGAAAGAAAACTAATCCACATACACGTTTCAATTCAGACAAGAAAATACGCCAAAGCAGCTTCGAAGTCCGCAAATTACGGGCTGTTCATTAGAAAACGTCATCTTAGGCCATACATTTTTGGTCATAATCAGAGTAATTGGACTTTTGGCCCTTATCCTTTTCGCTTGACGTTTCACTACCAACTAGTGAACAACCCCTATGTTTACATATCTTGTCACATATACACAGCAGGCATATAGATGGTGCTGCAATACAATGTTTCAAGTTCTTTTTGAAATCATCTGCGGTTCGATCTTTGAGCGACATGGGCTGGGAGAAATTAATTATTTTGAATTGTCTTGACTAGGTATGTATAGACAATGGTCTAAGTAATGGTACATGTACAAAAAATCAGGTGTCTGTCTGCCTCAATTAATTTGTGAAATATAACCAAAAATCTCAGAAAAAAAAATATTTCTTTAACACTTCATATCCTAAAAACAGTGCGCCTCCGACTAGAGGTTTCTAAGCAAATTTTGGATGACTTGGTGTCCTCTATAACCCCCTAAAGTTTGTCAGCACCTTTCCGAAACACCCTGTATATTATGTAGCTTCAGTGCGGCGTTCATATTGTTACGCCCGACCATCGGTCTACACAGATTCCGGCAGAAGCGGTAACAACGAGTGCCGACCGCGACCCTGGGAACCCTTCTAGACTAAACGAGAACCGAGAACAGTCGCCTCCGTTCTCGAATGTACGAGAGTGTATTCAGGCCGGGTATATAAACCAGCGAGCCGCGGGAGATGGGATGGGATAGATAGTGCAGTGTAGTAAATAAGCGGACAAGCGAAACAGTGCGAATTGTTAGTAGAGAGTAATTATGTTTTAATCGTGTTGTAACTGGTGTCAGAAGTGGGATAATTTTAGTAAAATTTGTGACTGTTCGGACAAAGGAGTCGTCGTGCGCGTGGAATTTTGCGTGGTAAGGACAGTGCAAGAACTTTGGTGTTTTCTACATGCCACATACTCGATCTACGACAAAAATCATAGATGAACAACTGGTCGCATTTATGGAAATGCTGAAGAAAGACAAAGAGGAACAAAGGAATTTTCTGGAAGAACAAGAAAAACAAAGGCAACTTGACAAAGAAGGAACAAAGACATTTTCAAGAAGAACAAGAACAACAAAGGCAACTTCCTGTTTCAATTGAACTTCAGTTGAACTGTTTCAAGTATTAACGGATGGTCGTCGCGAGTTGCAAGAACTTGTCTCAACCAAAATGACGTGAAGTCAAAGAAGACGTAGATCAAGTCAAACAAGACATGGATCAAGTCAAACATGAAGTAGAGATGAAAATGACGGAGTTAGAAGAACGGTGGCGGATCTGGGAAATACGTCGCAGTGGGCCAACTTCAACCGCTGAGCGAGTAAACATTACTAGGCCTCCAGTTTTCAACGGCACTACTTCTTGGAGCATTTATAAAGACCAATTTGAGGCGGCAGCAGTTAAAAATGGATGGACATATACGGACAAGGCTACCGAACTTTTAGTAGCTTTAAGAGGAAAGGGTGCAGACATCATGCATACATTGTCGACCACTAAAAAGTGTAATTACAACGGAATTGCCGCGGCGTTAGAGCGGAGGTTTGGTAATGCTCATCGCGAAATAATCTACCAGACAGAGCTACGGATGAGGCAGCAGAAGCCAGGCGAAAACCTACAAGAATTTGGAGCGGACATTGAGCGTTTGACAAGATTAGCGCATCCTGCGACTTCCTCTAATTTCCTTGACCAGCTATCAGTCCAGCAGTTTATCGAAGAAGTCTGTTGAAATGGCATTTGAGGTTGGCTTCCAGTGCAAATGAGGCATTAATTCGGGCATTGGAGTATGAGGCGTCGAGAATAGACACGGGCCGCAAAGTTAGAATAGTTGACGTACAGGAAGAGCCGCAGCCAAACTCAATCTTAAAGCAATTGTTGGACGAGTAGCGTGAATTCAGGAAGCAAATGACTTCATACTTCGACCAATCAAAGAGTATGGCACAAGACATTGGTTACAGAAGAAATATGGACCGAAATGCCGACCTACATAAACCCGGATCTTGTTTCAATTGCGTGGCCCCACGGAAGCCCCCAGGATCATTAGGATTGGTCAGCTTGGAAGATGCCTCACCAATCACCATCCCTGGCAAAATTGAACATCGTCCAGGTAGATCTCATGGTAACGCAGATGTATTATCACGCAGGCCTTGTAAAGGGGAATGTCGACACTACCAGCGACTAGAACAACGAGAAGAACCAAGCATTCTTAGGAGAACCAGGACTGACTTCGACGAACATTGTACCACTAAACAAAGGAAAGTCGAATCGGTTGTTTGGATAATGCTGTGGGGTTAATACGTTAATGGAAGTTGGAAAATCAAAGACCTGATTGGAAGGACATAGCAGATAAGAGCCCGGAAGTAAAAGGTATGTGGGCTCAATGGGATTTCTTGGCGATTCACAATAGTTTACTGAAGAGGACTTGGGAAAGCCCCGACGGGAAAAGTGCCATGCTCCAGCTTGTCGTACCAGAAAGTAGGCGGAAAGATGTCTTGGGGGAAATGCACACTGAAGTGTGTGGAAGCCATTTTGGAGTGAATAACACCCTGGATAGAATTCGGGAAGGTACTACTGGGTGAATTGTCGAGATGACGTTGAATAGTGGTGCAGAAATTGTGATACCTGCTGCTCCGTAAAAGGACCCAAGGAAAGATTAGGGGGCAAATGAAGCAATACAATGTTGACGCCCCATTTGAAAGAATTGCGATCGACGTGGCAGGTCCTTTTCCAGAAATGGACGATGACAACAAATACAACTTAGTTGCCATGGCTTATTTCACTAAAAGGCCTAAAGCTTATGCACTACCAAATCAGGAAACTGACAACGTGGCAAGGGTCTTGGTTGACGAATTCTTCAGTAGATTCGGCGTACCATTAGAGCTTCATTCGGACCAGGGACGGAATTTTGAATCGCAACTTCTCAAGAAGATCATTGAACTTCTTGATGAAATGGTAGATGGTTCTTCCGAAATCGGATGGAGGATATTATTAGATTCAGGTGCATGGGTTGGTGTCAGTGGCAGTGCTATGGAAGATATCAGTTTTGCATTAGACATTAGGGCTTCTTTTGTTATTTCAGGGTACTCTTCTTCATCTTCCTCAGGTTCTTGAGTTTCGGGAATTGATGGCTCTAGAGGGTGAATAGTGCATTTAATGCAAGGTTCCTCAGGCACTTCTAGGGGTGTCCCAGCAGTGCTTTCCAGGATTTTGGATTGTTCTTCAAAGAGGTGCTTCAGTTCGCTCACCAGATATTTCTGAAGAAGAATACCATTTTCTTTGATATATGGTTTGGGTTCTACGAGCACTTTGACACAAGGTGGCTCCAGGCAGGGCTCTCAGTTGGAGAAGTGTCTCGTTCCTTCCATTTTTTCTTTTCTTCCAGACACTTTTTGTGTAGTTTAGCTTCCTTTTGTTTTTCTTCTAGAATTTGAAGCTCTAAAGTATCAAGACACACTTTGAGTTCCTGTTCCACAAAAGGTTCGTTCTTTGCAACTGCCTTCTTTACGGGTGTGCCTTCTTGAGATTTAGATATAAGTTCTTCAAACAGGTGCCTCTTTTCCTTCACCGATTGGTAAGGTTCCACGTCTTCCTCTAGAGGTTCTGTTGTGGATGAGTGTAGGTTTCAGTTGTTTGACATCAACACAAGGTTCTACTGCAGGTAGTTTGAGTTCGGATTCAGTGCTAAATATTTTCTGAAGTTCTGCATTGTTTCTCGCCACGTGTTTGGGTGTTGTTTTGGTTTCGTCTTTTGCTGGTTTCGCTTTATAGTCTTCGTCCTTGACTTGAGCTGAAGTTTCGGTTGAGGCTCTCAACACATCTTCTTTCATGGTGGAAAGCTCGTCTTCAAAGTCGACTATTTCTTTAATTTTTGCTTCAGAACCGCGCCTTTTTACCAAAATTTTCTCGTCTTTTATCAGCTCTGCGGCTCATGACAGTGCAGGACTTTCTTCCATTTTAATGGGGCTGCTGGAGGCGCGGACTACCAGAAAGACTGGCACAAATTTCTGGCTCTTTAATGATGGCTTACAGAGGTGCAGTGCATAACACGACAGGACATACCCCTGCCAAGGTTATATTTGGTAAAGAACTTCGTCTTCCCGTAGATTTGGTGTAAGGATCACTAGAAGAATCGGTGCAAGATATCCAGAACTATGATGATGAGCTTCAAGAAAAATTAAAGGAAATCCATCGAAGCGTGAGGACAAAGATGAAGATTGCCAGCGATCGGATGAAAGCCAGATATGACCTAAGGGCGAATTTTGCAGGATTTAAGGCAGGTGACTTAGTGTGGCTGCATCCTCCACAGAGGAAGAAAGGAAAGCCTCCCAAGTTGCCTCCAAGTTGGCAGGGTCCATATACCAGACATCAAACGGATCAACGACGTGGTATACAGGATCCAACGTACCCCTAGAGCAAAGATGAAAGTGGTTCATTTTGAACGGTTAAAGATTTACAGTAGTGGAGATTTCTCTGATCGGGACGATTAGAAAAGGGGGGCAATGTTACGCCCGATCATCGATCCACAGAGATTCGGGCCGAAGCGGCAACGCCGAGTGGCGACCGCGACCCCGGAATCCCATCTAGACTAAACGAGGCGCCGAGTCGCAAACAGTCGCCTCCGTTCTTGAAAGCACGAGAGTGTGTTCAAGTCGGGTATATAAACCAGTGAGCCGCGCAAGATGTGATCGAATAGATAGTGCAGTGTAGTGTATACCTATAAGCGAAATAAGCGGACAAACGAACAGTGCGAATTGTTAGTAGAGAGTAATTGTGTTTTACCGGGGTGGGAAGTCGTTCATTACTGGCGAGAGATTTGATAGTTTATCGAGACGCGCAGCGTCGAGATGAATTATAAAATCTCGAGACGGTAAGGAAACTTCCTACCGAGGTGTGTATACTATTTTATTTACAACCATATATGTAATGCTGTCATTACAAACGTCATAGGAGGGTGGGAAATTACCTATTGTGAAGGACCTCTAAATTAGGCGTAGTTAATGGGTATTCATTACCACCCAAGGGCGGTAATGGCTTATTACGTACCTCTCTTTCAACCCTCATTTTCTTGCTTATTTCTTGGCCCCTAAAATTTAATGTCTTTATAGAATTAAAAAGGTGTCCCTAGTAGTATCGAACTAGATAAGATAGTTAACTGGTAATTTCTTCTAATTCTGGTAAAGTATCTTCTACGAAAAATATAAATTCATATTATGTAGGTTGTAAATAAAATAGTATACACACCTCGGTAGGAAGTTTCCTTACCGTCTCGAGATTTGATAGTTTATCCAGATGCGTAGCGTTGAGTTCATTACTCGACAGTAATGAACGACTTCCCACCACGGTATGTAATATACTATTATTTACATAATATGAATTTATATTTTTCGTATAAGATATTTATAATATTTTTAACTATCTTATCTAGTTCGATGCTACTAGGGACACCTTTTCAATTCTATAAAGACATTACATTTTAGGGGCCAAGAAATAAGCATGGAAAATGAGGGTTGAAAGAGAGGTATAGGTAATAAGCGATTACCGCCCTTGGGTGATAATGAATACCCATTACCTACGCATTTAGAGGTAGGTAATTTCCCACCCTCCTATCACGTTTGTAATGATAGCATTACATATATGGTTGTAAATAAATAAAATTGTGTGGTTAATTGACGATAAATTATTGGAACCCGTATCGCGTAACAATATAATCGCACGTTCATTTTTGTTCTTGTTCATAAGTCAAAGGTGACCCAAAATTTCATAATTTGAACTAAAAAATAAGTTTTTTTTAGGCACTACTAACAGCTAACGTTAACTTTCAGGTGCTAGATGCAAACAACTGCGACTACGAACAACGCGAACGCTTTTTGCTACTGTGCGTGCACGGAGACCCCAACACCGACAGTTTAGTCCAGTGGGAGATCGAAGTGTGCAAACTTCCCAGATTGTCCCTAAACGGTGTCCGGTTCAAGAGGATCTCAGGTGACTCCGAACTAAGCTTTTTTTGTAGACCGGTTTTAGGCAGGGTGTTTTTTTTTTCTTTGCACGCAGGGACGAGTATCGGTTTCAAAAACATTGCTAGCAAAATAGCTAACGAACTGAAGCTGTGACTGGTCGTCAAGGAGACGGACGTTCCCGACAGCAGCGAAGAGAATCCAGTGGCGTAAAACAGTTTTAAAGGAAGGAATTTTACCTGGACGGTCTGCAAAGGGCACGAGACGTGCGTGCGTAACGCGTAGGAACAAACAAGGTTTCTGTCTCCCGGATGAACAACCAACCACAACAATTTTTCGAATAATGCTCTAACGTAGTTTTTAAGGTTTAAAAAAATATGATGAAATACACTCTGACTCCTTATTCAAGCTTGTGATATTTGGAATTGAAAGAACGTGCGCGGTGGGAGCTTCTCCTACTTTATCGACTTCTTTCGATCGGTTATTAATTATTATTATGGGACACTTGCTTTTCAAGTGGACCTTATTCTTTTTATGGTGCGGAGACGTTAAAGTGGACCGTCTTTATTCCTGAACAGTGTCGGGTAAGTCTTATTTTTACAATTTTACAATATAACAACCAGAAGTGGTTTAGGCTTTCTTTATATCCACATTTTGCAGGCAAATTTTTGTCTTGAAAATACCTTGTGGTGCTTAAGCCGTTAATAATTTTTTCCACTTTAATTCTCCAACACCGTTTAGTTGATTTTTGGTATTAACTTAGAAAACATCTAATTTTTATTTAGTCCACGGAGTACATATTTATTTTCACTTTACTATTATTCTTTAGCATTTTAGTCCGACCTTTATTTTTTCTATTATTGTGAAGTGTATAAATTTGCATAATTATTATACTAGAAGTAACAGTATGTTTTGAAAACCAATTTTTTCAAAAATTTACTTTCAAAACATATACAAACCCATATTTCAAATTTTAAATGAAAAAGGTAAGTGGTGAAGGGTAGAGTTCTGGGGAATCTGCATACAAGTTTTTTTTTGTATGGCAACTTGGAATTCTTCCACTACAACATTAGGGAGGTGATAGAAACTTATTACCACCCTAAAGAAGTAGTGGAAGAAGTGATCAATCACTATTGGCTACTAGATCGGCATTATAAAGCGGATAGTCATGATATTTTACATTGCGTGCCTGCGCCAAAGTCCAGTAGACGTCAAAATCCTATTAGTATCAGAAATTTCCAGATATGACCAACGAAGAGATTTACCCACGACAAGGTGACCGTTTTTTCGAGTTTAACCATGAGGATCTCAGTTATTTGAATAGATCCGAAGAGCAAAGATACTTACAGCAAAGAAGACTACATGCCGTTTTTTCATTAAAAAATACCATGTCGAAGAGAGCAAAAACTGGCTATGAAGAAGTGTCAATTAATTTAAATTATCTCTTTAAATTAAAAATCGAAAAATAAAAGCATATTTTCAAAATTTCGATTCTTTGTGAATATTTCCGAAACCAGTCAGAATTTTTGCAATATGAAAACGTCATTTTTATAGACTTCTAATTGCAAAACTTTGCCCTATTTTAAATTACTTTGTATCTCTTCAAATAATCGAAATCCTCATGGTTAAACCCGAAAAATCGGTCACCCTGTATATGCGTTTAAAACAAGACTGCCCTGGCCGCTATTAAAGTTATGTTATAAAGACAAATTAGAACTTTTACGTCTCTCAGATGACCGTTTTGAATACTCATCTTAAAGCCTTATAAATTCATGTTTACTTTGAAATAGTTCACATGAAGTACCATGTGTTCATTGAACACTTCTCTAGTTGACTGTGAAATGTGAAAAGAAAAGGATGGAGCAACAAGAGTCTATTTTCTTTGATTATGTCATCCTTTTCTGTCAAAATTTCATAGCCTGCTACATGAGGTTTTCTAATGAACACCCCGTATGAGTAGAGTCTATAGTTCCTTTTCCATGAACATGTAAACAACATTTCCGTCATATTAATAATTTACTCTTCGACATGAGACATTATTATTTAATTGTTTGCATTGCAATAACGGTCGCGCCCCTCTTGCTCGATGCTCTTTAATCTAAGAAAAACGTTGTCTAATAATTCTCTCTAATAACATAGAGAAACAAATGCTTCAATGATTGAAATTCTGCTCCGTTTCCATGGAAACTAAAGGCCTAAAGCCAAATTATTAATCTGCTAAGAGTACTACCCAACGTGCTTTGCATGGAAACAGACCAACGAACCAATCGTTGGCCTTCATTTCAAAGTTAACGCTTATGGACTTTAAACTTTAAAAAGTCGACAGTAAGTCCTTACCCAATAACTATGGCTCCTGTAGGATTACAAAAGATTATGTGACACATTTGCTATAATTTTATGTAATCTTGACATACCTTTCTCGTGCACAAAACTTTTCAATAAAAAAACAAAAATCCATTTACTCTGATTATGTCATCCTTTTCTGTCAAAAATTCCCAGCCTTCTAGATGACCTTTTGTAATATACATTTTGTCGACAAAGCATTCCAAGAGTAGGACAACACGTAAGCAAGATTTAAAGGTGCAACGGGCGACCATGTTCCCTCGGGATATTTGATACCTAAGTTCCTTTAAGACGACGTTTTTCCTTAAAGAACAGTAGCGCTTTTCCAGTAAAAAATCTTTCAGCTGTTTTATAAATTTTACGTAATTATTTGTTCTTGGAGTTTGTTTCCTGCACACCCGAAGATCTGTTAGTGCCTGACTGATGGCTTGACCATGCTTCCAGCCCGGTAAAAACTATACCGGGTGTTGCATCGTCGTGCTGGACATAGGAAATCCCATGTAAATTTTAAAAAGGTCTATTATGGGCTTCCCTAATTATTTTAAAGAAAAAATCTATTTAGATTTTTTGAAGAACATTAAAAACGACAACTAAATGGACAACTTCAGACATTTTTGATTAACCCGTTTACGAGTTATTTCCAATAACTTTTTAAGTATTTTGTCCTTTTTATGACACCAGTAAGACTTGGCTATCAAACACAAAAATTTCATGAATGACAGCTTTATTTGACAGCCAACCCTTACCTTGACTGGTGTCGGTGAATACGGGGCGATAAAAAAGACAAAATATTAAAAATGTTACTGGCAAATAATTCGTAAGCATGTTGATCAAAAATGCTTGAAGTTATCCTATTGGTTGCGAATTTTAGCGCTCTTTAAAAAAAGTAAATACAATTTTTCACCAAAATAATTAGGGAAGCCAATAATTGACCCTATCAAAATTTACATGGGATTTCCTATGTCCCGCCCGACGATGCAACACCCGGTATAGGATCTACGCCCTACCGCAAGTCCCTGGCGAAATCCTCGGTATTGATGGGGCATCTCATTGCCACCGCATTAGTGAGTCGTGGGCTAAAGCTCCAGTCTGTTTGTTCTTAGCATCCAAGACTATTTCTTAAGTCCTACGATGCTTCTGATGTATTCCCCAAATGAAAGGAGACTTTCTCAGTATATCTTGCTCTACGTAGTCAGCACTTTGAACAGAAACCTCGTTCAGTCCTGCCTCTTTAGGGGCCTCAATGGACCAAAGCTCGTCTCCTTCTGTTTGTTTCCAGGCATTCTAGAGTCTTTCTTGGTAATACATGGTCTGGTCTGCTCTAATTACCCTCCTAGAAGGTTTCCTCAATCTCTATGTCTAACCACATGGTCAGCACTGTAAACAGAAACCTTTTCGAAGACTTCATTTGACCAAAGCTCAAGTCTCCTGTTTGTTCTCAACATCCAAGAGTCTTTCTTGGTAATTCATGCTCGTGGCTGCTCTAATCACTTTCCTACAAGTCTTTTGATGTCTTCTGATGTATTCCACCAGATGAAAGGAGACTTCCTCAGTCTATATCTGGCTCCACGTGGTCAGCACTTTGAATAAAAACTGGTTTACAGTGCTGCCTCTTTAGAGGCCTCATTGGACCAAAGCTCGGTTCCTTCTGTTTGTTCTTAGCTTCCAAGAAGCTTTCTTGGTAATACATGGGCTTGGTTGCTTTAATAAGTCTGTCGATACATGCTGATGTATTCCCGAAATGAAAGGAGACTTTCTCAGTCTCTATGTCTTGTCCCACCTGGTCAGCACTGTGAACCGAAAACCTCTTCGGAGGCTTCAATGAGTCGAAGTTTCCTTCTGTTTGTTCTTAGCATACAACAGTCTTTCTTGGTAATACATGATCTTGGCTTCGTCACCTCTCTCCTATAAATCTTTTGATCCCTGATATATTCCCGAAATAAAAGGAGACTTCCTCAGTCTCTAAATCTTGCTTCACCTCGTCAGCACTGTAAACAGAAACCTCTTCAGAAGTGTGTTCAGAAGTGAACTGTTTTGTTCTGTAGGGTTGTGGTTATTGTTCTGCGGTTTAGCATCTTGCGCGTCAAGTCCCGAATAGTCTGCTGTACTTCTCTAGCACTAAGTGCTTTACACAGAGTTAGGAAGAGCATTGTTGAAAGCTCGTTCAATATCTAGGAATATTCCTACCGGTATGCTCCCCGAGTTTGTTCAGTCCAAGATCGGTCAATTTGCCGCTCTAATATGCATACTGACTGGGATTGAGAGGAGTTGGGTTAACGCACTTTGTCTAATATATGACCTGGATAATCTTTTCCAGACTTGTCACTAGCAAGAATGTCAGACTTATGAGTATAAAGTGCACTTTACATTATTGGATTTTTCCATTTGACTTTTAATTTATCGAATGAAAAGCCGAAATATTTGATTTTACATCATTCGATTTTACATTGGACTGGTTCGGTTTGATCTATCTCTCGACTTTCTCATTCGATTTTAAGGAATGGGACGGAATCTATTTGGATTCTATTTTTATTTTGGATTTTTCTTTGGGCATGCGCCTGGAACTGTCAAAGCTGTAATTCTAACCTAGCTTTTTATGATTTGTTTTTTATTTATTGACATTAAATCGAAATGAAGAATTGAATAGATCTAAAGATGTACAGTGCATCAAAATGGAATCCAACGAAAATATCGAACCGAAAAATCGATCCTAAATATCTAATAATCTAAGATGTTCTTTAGAGCTTTAGACAGCAATTCGTTTCGTCCCGCTTTTGCTATTGATGCCATGATCAAAAGGGTTCTCTAGTGCCAAGTTACCAAGAATCTTTCTTGGTAATACATGGTCTTGGTTGCTCTAATCACCCTCCTATAAGTCTGTCGATACATGCTGATGTATTCCCGAAATG
Organism: Taphrorychus bicolor; assembly: GCA_951812265.1. Classification (NCBI taxonomy): domain Eukaryota; kingdom Metazoa; phylum Arthropoda; class Insecta; order Coleoptera; family Curculionidae; genus Taphrorychus; species Taphrorychus bicolor. Next base: position 28,628,190 of record OX638303.1, on the reverse strand, counting down.
AAAGGAGACTTTCTCAGTCTATATGTCTTGCTCCACCTGGTCAGCACTGAGAACAGACACCTCTTCGGAGGCCTCAATGAACCAAAGTTTCCTTCTGTTTGTTCTTAGCATCCAAGGGTCTTTCTTGGTAATACATGGTCTTGTCCTATAAATCTTTTGATACCTGCTGGTGTATTCCCAAAATGAAAGACTTCCCCAGTCTCTTAAATTTTGCATCACCAGGTCAGCATTGTAAACAGAAACCTCTTTGTTTCCTTGCTATACATATCTTGCTGCACATGGTCAGCCCTTTGAACAGAAACTCGTTCACAGTGCTGCCTCTTCAGAGGCCTCAATGGACCAAACCTGTGAAAAATTACAAAAGGTATTTTCTATAGAGGATGACCGTTTTTCAAAACTTGTAAACTATTGTCGCGGTGTGGAAGGCAATTTCATTCTAATTTCAGGCAAAAAAAAAACAAACTTTAGACCAGACTGTACAAGTCACCTTCAAAGTCGGGTTCAGCTAAACTCGACTGGTACTTGAACCCGCCCATAAGAATCGCATTGCTGTCAGATCAATTTCATTTGTGACACTTGGCCAACAGCAATGCTTTTCTTATGGGCCAGTTTAAGTACCAGTCGAGTTTAGCTGAACCCGACTTTGAGGGTGACTTGTACAATCAAGCGTTAAGATAGTAGACCACCCCAAACTCTACCTTTCACCTATCACGTGGTATTTAAATGGCGTAATTTTAGGATTTTTTGAACAAGGAACATCTACACCGTGACTATAGCTAAATTTAAGGATCGCCCTCGTGTTGAATTATACATGTGTATCTCCGACTGGATGCTTATAGAGTGTGCGTCCTACCAAGTCGTACACGTGCGTATAATTTTCCATGTGTGAAAAAAGAGTGTATAAATATTTAAAGTTGCACAACAGCAAAGCGAAGGACTTTGACCGCGTGCGCCCAGTCTAATAGATTTTTTCAAATTCGTGTAAATATTGTGTGATAATAGTGAGTGTAAGCTGCGAGTGCAAAAAACGGCCTTAACTAGGGCCGTTTTGTAGTTAAAGGCGGGTCGAAGCGATTCTGTCGTTTTCCATCTGCAAACTCTTATTAACGTTTTTTAAAAAACAAAAATAAGGTTATTTCGCATTTCGTGTTTTTTCCCTTTGGCAGTAAATCACGATAATAAAGTCGTTCTCGCGTAAGTGTTGTATGTGGGATTTTTCAGAAACATGTTTTTATAACAACAATAACAAAATGTATAAAGTAAAAGTGTCTGATATCCCTAAACCTACGTTTTATCCTAATTAGCGGATAAGGCCTAACCACCCGAGCTGTAAAATTGAACCAAAATTCTGTAGAACTTTCTCAAGAGATAGTTTGAGTAACAATGCTTGGCCGCTACAGTTTGTGAGAATATTCCCTTTTTTACGGCTCACCTTTCACGAGTGTACTTACTGTTTCATTATTTTTCACATTTCATCTAAGCATTACAACCTTCTTTAAGTTGGAATCTAATTTTAATTTTTTCTATTTCATTGCGCTGCCTTCTGTATCTGTAAATATAATATTTTAAAACACTCAAAGTATCCTCAAGAAAGCGCGCTTGAACGAAAACGCGAGTTGTTGCGGATAGATTGAGAAAGGCACGTTGGAAAGTAAGGTTAGTAATTGCCCATAGGACGATTTATATAAAGTAGACGATACAATAAAAAAATATATTTACTTGTTAGTACAGCCTTAGAATATAGTACTGCTGTAAAGAGCAATGTTGCTTTACGTTAAAAAAATCAATTCTTTCACTGGGGAATGGGCACTTATGTTAGATTAAGCTGATCATTTATAATAAATATTTAAAACCGGAAATTGGAGTGTTTTATTTTGTTTCCCATCTCCAAAACAACGGGCATTTTTAAAAAACTTTGTCAAACACATGTGTTAAAATATATTTTGAAATAAATAATAGCAATAGTTAAGGTTCTTACGTGTAAAAGGAGAGTTGTGCCTATTTTCCTGTATCTTCCTTAAGGCCTACTGTCCTGTTCACAACAATCTGCAACAAAAAAAAAAACATGCCCAGGTGAACATTTGTTATGCCCGGTGTTATAAACGTAAGTTACCTCTGCCCCGAGAGTTAACCCAGATTCACCTGTGTTTTCTCCCTATATTTAACACTCTGGGCAGAGTAACTCGACTTTATAAAACCGGGCATTAATGTTTTTCACACTTAATATTAACTTTTAGTAAAAGATTAAAACTCAAAAAATATTTAATAATACAATAACAGTTATTTATTGGCAACCCTGTATAAAATACAATATCGCAGTTAAGTGAAAGAGATAGAATGAAAGAATTACATCTTAGATTATTTCACCTCAACTGGGCGGTCCCACGGAGGATCCCGTGCACCGGGAACTACAAGATTTATTGTAAGGAAAGTTCATTTGAAAACGTCATCTAATTGGTTGTAGAATGTCAAGAAAAAAGATGAAAGAACAAAAGGCCATTTAGTTTGATTATATCATCCTTTTCTGTCAAAAATGCATGGGCGTCTAGATGACTTACTAATGAACACGGGGTACCTCAATATCTATTAGCGTTCACTCAGAAGACTTAAAAACTTCATTATCTTTCTTAGTGAAATTTTGTCGAAGTTGGGATGTGTATTCTTCCCAGTTTCTCAAATCTGTATCTTTCAGTTGCAGGACATTTTTGGGTTACAATCTTCAGTTTTTTCCGCAGAACTTTTTGCATGTTCATAAGGGCGATTTGGCCCTGTTCCTGATTCTTTCCATGGTACTCTTGTGCAATCCAGTTTAGTGTCTTATCACTAGATCCAATAATATATCCAATACTAATTACACCCAGATATTTCACTTTCTTTGCAAATGGAATGGTTTTGCCTAGGTTTTCCTCGTTTTCCCTAGGTTTCGGCCCAGAGAGACGTGGAGTTCATCCATCTAGTAATAAATTCTATTGTCATCTTGGAGTCTATAGTCCGTTCAAATCCAAGCCGCACACAAAGTAAACAAAAACAAGAACAAAACAAAGCTCAGGAGAGTAAGTCATCTTGATCATTGATTAGCACCACAGAGGAAGAATTAACTAGAGTCCTTTATTTACAAAATTTTGTGTGGCATCATTCCTAAAGGTTCGGTGCGATGTTGCCCGCTCTTAGGGTCCAACTACACAACCCATATGTTTATATGTTGTGTAGCGAAATGTAGCTGTACAGCACGATCAAAACATAGGTAGAAAATCTTCTTAATTGACGAATTGGCAACAGTGCTGTCAATTTAATATGTGTGTCAACCTCATTGAACTGATGTCGACCACAAAACGTCAAAATATGTTTCCTTTGTGCTTGGGAACGTTTTGTGCGATTTTTTGGTGTTTTATTAAAGATTTTATCATTATGGTGAGATATTGTGGCATATGTAACACTTCTAGTTATAAAAGTGGGACAGAAATCTTTCGTATCACATGTAAGTGCATGTATCATGTTTTCACCGATTACCCGACTCTGCGGCCATTTTTTCATTCCCCTCGCGACGGGCGTCCGCTTTCGTCAATATGCATGTTGGAAGTAAACAAACCTGACAATTTATGATAAACTCACTGAGTCTATCTTTTTTCTTATTTTTTGTTTTTTTTTAGTTATTTCGTTATTAGAGTTATTGGAGTTGTGGTATCTGTTAGAAAGAAAAACTAAAACCACTTTTTTATTGCAGTTTTTTATAATCTTTAACATGATAGTCAAACCTGTATCTATAATCCATTCAGTTATTTTTGGCATCAACCCATGCCATGGAATTTCACCAGTATAACATCGACAGCGATTGTTTGTTTACTTGTCTCCAAGACAAATTTGTCAAGATTCGCCATTAAAATTTCGCTTTTGCCTACTTTTTGTACACTTTGCGTGCATTTTGTTAGCTAATTTGTTATTAAAAAACTATTTCTTAAGAAAAAATGACCAAGGTAATTAACGAAAAAGTGCGAATTTGCATTAAAAAATGCTACCTCCAATTTAAAAGAGACCTCCCCCAAGAATCGCCCACTATGACCTTGGCTAAATTTTCCAATATTTTTGGGACCTCAACTATTATCGATGTGAAAGATTCATTTTTAAATGCATTAATAAAATATAATATTTTTGCTAACGTAGAGCCCCGGCCCATTTTTTACTAGATTCTAGGTTAGTGATCATTAATCAAATTATTAAAAGTTTGAACTAATGAAGCCATCTGGCAACTATGTGAGCAAAACAGTAAACAATAACCTTAACCTCAAACTGATTATTAAAAACTGTCACTGTCAGTCATGTTATACCGGGTGAAATATGTCAGATTTCCAACGCCTACTTGACGACAGAAATAACTGAATGGATTATATTACCGTTTACGAGATCCCCATGGTGGCCATTCTTATCTTGGACAAACTGTATAAGTCTCTCCTAACGACCAACGACTCCAATACAAATTCTAACTTTAATTTTTTTCAATCGCAATTTTAATCAAATTTAAAGAAACACGAGAGCTCTCTCTCCGTTGTCGTCTCAGGAGAGACACGCCGCAATGGTAGTCATTCTTGTCATGTGTTCTTTTTTCCGCTTGTTTAAGTAAATGTGTTCAACAACTTGTTTGTGGGCCAACATGCCAAGGTATGCTATAAATCGTATACTGATGTTATAGATGTACATTTGTACTGTTTAGAACCAAAATCTAAATTTTCTTAATGGGTTTGAGGGGTAGATGGATGAAAATTAAAGTTTTCTTTCCAAAATTTATCGATGTTTTGCAATGGTTTAATCGCAATAGTCCTGAGGATGCAATAAAACCATTGCAAAACGTCGACAAGTTTTGAAAAGAAGACTTTCATTTTCATCCACCAACCCCTCAAACCCAATAAGAAAATTTAGATTTTGGTTCTAAACAGTATAAATAATTCGCATACCCTTTTGAGGTTGTCGCTCCTGAATACAATAACTTCCATCAGCTGTTTATCAGCGGTATTCCTCTGAAAAAGTTACCTAAGAAATGTTTTTACAGACTTCGAATATCTTCCAACTATATCTTCATCGTTTTGGTTTTTTTTAATTACTGAAAAACCTGACCGTATCGAACTGCCTCCTTAGCGCCAATATTTTACCAACATATTTATCTAAATCTTTCTGCTTCTGTAATTTCCTAAATACCATTACATGTATTATATTCTAAAAGAGAATTAATATGTGATAGAAAGTGGCGCTTTTCTAAGGTTGACTCGCAACTAGGCCTGAAACAAAAACAAGCTTACCTCCTTTCCATTGGTGTCCGGATCAATTGTGAAGAATCCTGTTCTCTCGAACTGAAACCGGTCCAATACCTTGGCATTCCCCAACGACTGGTCCGCATAACTTCTCAAAATTTGCCACGAGTCTGGATTGCAATCCGACAAAAACCCTTGAGGAACTTCGTTGGCATCTTCTGGGTTTTTATGTTTGAATCTGCATTAACGTATATTAATTAACAATCATATCGCAGAGTTTTATTATTACGACTTACAAGGCTGAATAAAGCCTCACTTCGATTTCAAGTGGATCAGCCACCCAGTGGATGAAAGCCTTGGGTTTGGCCGGAGCCTTCTCGGCCTCGGTACATTTGCACACAATTTCTAAAACTTCTCCAGAAGGTCCTTTCTTGACTTCTGTGACATCGAGAACGTAGCCAGCGTGCCTCAGACCAACTGGCTGGGTCGACGTGAGACGCCGGTAACCTTTGTCGCCCGTCTAAAATTATGCTTTTAGTTTAGTAGTCCATAATGACGACAAACATTTGCAACAATAGTCGTAGGTAAGTCGTGAGGTAATGACAACAAGTGAGGTATTATAATACTATGACAGTAAATATGCTAAATAATAGGTAGTTACAATATTCTCTTACATCATAATATAATGCATACAGGGTGTTTTTTTTTAAGAAGGGCCATAGCAAATTTTATTGTAAAATAACCTGAAAGGTAGACCATTATTGAGTATGCTGGTATTTTTCTATTGACATTTATTGTTAACATGATGAGTTGTTATTGAACTTCAGCAAAAATGTACACATTAGAAGAAAGAAATTTATGTTTTTGCTATGCTCGTCTGGATCCAGTAGCAGGCCTAAAAAGAGATAATAAAATAATACCAAGGCTCTTCATTCTGCAAAATTCATGTCAGACAGCACCGTCGATTTAAAAACACCACCCACCATTCTCAATAATGGTCTACCTTTCAGGTTATGCTGTAGTATTCGCTATGGCTCTTTAAAAAAAAAACATCGAACTTCATTCCATGGAAATTCCTATGGCCCATCTTAAAAAAAAACACCCTGTATAAGCATCCAAGAGAATAAGAGTTTCTGTAGGGGTAATTGTAGTGCATAAGTTGGCAAAAAAGCAGTAAGGGCATTTTTGGTACAGAGCTGTTGGATAAGGCGGAATGTAAATATTTGTGCTACGTCTAGTATTGTGATCATGAATCTGCAAGTGAAGGACGTTTTTTAATAAATACGACTGACCTAAGAAAGTGCTGTGAGAATTTAATGGTTTCATAACAAATACGCATGTACGATTGGTAATAATTTGTACCTGCGAAAGAGAAGTTTGCAGGAGTCCATTGAGAATATATTTTTAACTATGCGCTTCTAAAGAACGAGAGTTCTGCAGATTACTGTAAAATAGTGGTTTAGGTGTAGCGTCCTCAAGATTTTAATTTCCAGGAGAAAAGTAGCGGGAGAAGGATTCAAAATAAAACTTCTATGCTTCCGCAGAAAATGCCGACGTTTCAACGTTTATTTTACGTCTTTTTCAAGGCTATTCCACTCAAATTGCAGAAGTTTTTCGTCAGATAGTAAAGATGTTTATTGTCCATCAGCCTTATCAGCCGGCAAGTCGATGTGTTTATTGATGGATACATTGATGTCCTGATGTGTCTTTAACAACATCTTGTGTCTTTAACAACATCTTTACTATCTGACGAAAAACTTCTACAACTTGAGTGGAATAGCCTTGAAAAAGACGTAAAATAAACGTGGAAACGTCGGCAATTTCTGCGGAAGCGTAGAAGTTTTATTTTGGGTCCTTCTCCCGCTACTTTTCTCCTGGAAATTACTGTAAAATACAGAAATCAAGTTTTAGCCGTCGGTACTATGAAAACGCTGTTTTCGACCTTTTAAACGACTGATAAACTATCATTTCGCAAGCTCTAATTGTGCCTATCCCCAATGGGGATGGGCACGGCGTCCCATCTACCCATCCCCAGTGCGGATGGGCAGATGTCGAAAACAGCGTTTTAATGAAAGTTCTGTTGTGATCTACTGAATGACCCCAAAGAAAAATGCCAGACCTCAAGGGGCTGTAAGCATCTGACGAAATATACAGTTAACAACATAAATCGGTTCAGTAACCTAGATTTTTGTTTTATGTAAAATAGACAACTTACACTTAAACCATAATATAACAGTTCTATATAAGTACCATTAGTCATACATACCTCCATAAAATCGCTTCTTTCGATGAAAATTACACGATCAAAAGTTACTGAATGGCTGCCTGAGTCTGGCTTATTAGGGAAGTCAGGCACCGGAAGCTTTTTAGCTCCTGCATGGGGATAATTTTCTATTGTCACTTTTAGAGGATCAAGTACCACCATATGCCTGTAACAAGAAATATTTAATAAAAAAAAAATTGTGCATTAAGAACTCAAAATGATGTTTTGTATGTGAGAAATGTTAAAAGCCAAGTTTCACAGGGCACGAAAACGTAATGTTATACGTAATCCTGATACCCACGATAGAGTAAATTATGTCACTAAGAGTAAAAGTGGGTCTTTTCATGCTGAGCTTAGAGATTAACGGCCGAAGCGAAGCTAAGTCCTGCAACCGGGCGAACCACAAAAAGACCTTTTTTTTGAAGCGGTCGTTATTTCTCATCCCACTACAGACGCTTGAAATTCGCTTTTTAATGCTCAGAGACAAAAATTAACAAAAATGTCGTATGCAGTAAAGTAATTTCCAAAGTCATCGCTGCTGTCATCGTGGCGCAAAAAATAAACGATTTTGATTCACCAAAACTATTTGAGCACTAGATGGCACCAGATAGGCCGGTCTGAGTGTATCTATTGTCATCTTTACCTTCTTATTGAAAAAACAAAGGATAAGAATACTCTCAGAGCACTGTAGAGCGGCTACCCAAAATCGCATACGTTCTCGAATTTTCGATTCCTCTGTTAAATGTCATGCGCATCATCATTGTGACTGTTATTAATTTAGTATTGATAATAGTGCCAGACATTTTTATTTTAAAATAAATGGGTAAATCCGGTGTTTTAGCGTTTTCTTTTTAATGCGTTATATTATTCTACATTGATTTTTAGGAGACCGTATTTTTTTATTTTGCTGAAATGTTATCACAAACTTAAAAAAAAAATAATTAAAATTTATGATTCAAACTTTAACCTAAACGATCGCGTGACGTCACTTATGCCAAATACTACGCAATGCCACGAGGTGGCGCCAGTTGATACCTGCTTTGCACTTTTTTTTTAAGAAAAACTTCAATAATAAACGTTCCTCTGCAACATCCAACAGTGCAAAATAAAAGTAATACATGTTTGTATGTGGATGCATTATGTAAAAAGATACTTACGTTAAAATGATCTTTACAGTTTGCTGCCAAATCTTATATAAAAATGAATTACACAATAAACGATTAACAATAAACTTTTATTTTTATTTTTTTTACTAAACTGGACTAGCAAAACCAAAAAATGTACCCTTCCGAAATTGCCATAATATCCAAAAGCTCTTTTTATACCCATCTCCTTTTAGCACATGTTAAGAATTTACGATAAAAATGTCAAAGTCAAATTTTCAACGCCTACTTGACGACAATAATAAGTGAATGGCTTATATGTAATAACGCTTATGCACGAAAACCGAAAATGGCAGGTTTACACCACTAAAATTTTGTTTTTACATTTTACATAAATTTGAAAATTTTTGTTTGAAAACGTACCTAATGTGGCGATAGAAGTTAGCTGCCTGCGACTCTTATCATCAAAAATATAGTTAAAAATCAAAGAACTTGTTAAAATTTTACCTAAATTCAACATCCCACCATACGACTAGCAGCTTACCTGCTTGCAGCTCCTGGCTGATAATCAAAAACTTTCTCGTCATCTGCTTGAGCACGGAAGTCTTCCTTCAATCAAAGGTCACCAAAATTCCGTGAGAAACACTCATATAATCAATAATCGGCGTCTTTTTATAAAAAAAAATCGAAGCATTTGCTATAGACGCAGCCGACGCCATTAAAACTGAGCTGAAATGAAAAACAACACATTTGGCATGGGGGGGGGGAAGGTGGTTGCCATGCCAACACGATACCCGTCAGCCTTTACCGATACCTTTCTTTGTTTGCGTTTACGCGACAAAAAGAGAGCGATATATGGCTTTCGATCGTTATTGACGTCACGTCTGAATTTTGATGTTTCCTACGCAGGTTCACCGATGGCGCTGGTGCAGTGTTGCCAAGTCAAGGATTTTTAGGAACGTTTAAGAATTTAGGGGGATTTCGTAAAATCTGTAAGAATCTGAGGATTTTCTGTTGCATACATATCTTTACTAATTAAAAGCGACAAATACGAAGCAAAATTTTGCTAAAAATGGGCGTGGCAGCGTGGCACCTAAAAGAATTTTCGCAATTTTTTTTCTCGCTTTCTTTTATTATACTGAACATATTTCAATCATTCTATCTAAGGAATTTTAAGGATAAAGGCCGATTCTCACTTTCGTGCAAAGCACCTGCTCAGCCCGGTCAAGGCACAGGCACGGCAATAGTATATTTCATTAGGAGTACCGAAATAGTAATTTACGTCACAAGTCCAGTAGGTGACTTGTTACAGTACGAGGTTTTTACGGACGAGGCGACGTCAGGAGCCGAGTCTGGAAAGTTATACGAGTACTGTAACAACACCTAATGGACGCGTATCGTACAATATTTTATTTCATACTGTTTTATTATTTAGAAATTAGATGAAAAAATGACCACGTAAGAATTAGATTTATTGACATTTGGCGGTGTCTGTATTGTTGTCACTGGCAAAATTCATAATTCGAGAGCTACAGCATAATGATTTAAAATTACGCTATTTATGGTACCAAAATAAACTTTTGAAAATATGCAGCCACTAGTTTTAAAACTTTATTATCACAAATTATTTTTTATTAAAATTATTACTACATACGTGTGTGTAATAGATGTTTCTCAAATTCCTTCGAGAAGTCTCTTCCTAATGGGGAAAATGATGATGGAGACGTCAGCATTAAATCAGCAACAATGTGCTTGTGTTTCTTCAAATATATGTAGTACTCTGAAATAAGTCGGTTCTGCTAGGCATTGGGGAGATTTTTGAATTTCACTGAATAACTTAGAGGCTCGTTTCGAAGATCAGGAATTGATGGTTGATTTGATTTAATAGTTTAATTTAATGACAAGTAATATCAAACGTCGTAACTACTGCGCACAAATTTTGACGTCGCCAACTGAGTATTTGACAAAATCTTAATCAAATTTAAATAACGTAATATTTTATATTAGACGGTAGCTCTCTAGCATCGGTTGCCTAGCAACCTTTACCGGACTTGTCCTGTAAAGTTCCATTTACCGAACTCAAATCGATGCATGTAGGACGCATATACCGGACAGTATGAAATAAATAGACTTTTTCCGTGCGCACGTGACAAATTTTCGTGTGAGGCGAAGCCGAGCACGGAAAGGCATGTAAGCACGGGAAAAGGCATTTCGGACGTGTAATGAACGATAGTTTTCATTACACTAAATAAATTATATAATATATATTATTAAAATTACTTAATTTACAAACACAAAAGTTGTATGTGACATTGGGGTGACATAAGCCTGACAGATAAATCAAAATCAACAAATCAAATAATTGAAGTTGTCAAGGATACTTGCTAAAGCTGAAGTTCGCAACTGGTGACCGTCTTATTTTAATATAAATAGTGATATACAACTGCGAACGGCAAATAAACAGCGCACGGAAAACAGTTTTTCCGTTCCCTTACGGCAAATGTGTATTTTCTGTACAGTTAACTAGCCTGGAAAATGGTCATTTTCGAGTGGTGTAATGAAAAATTTGTTTCATACGTTTTTCGGGGTTGATTCACACTACACAAGCAATATCTCGGCAATCGACAGTCTTTGCAGGCGGCGTTCTTCTCAAACATATTTGCTGAGCATTTGACTTGCCTGTTCCGACAAATGTGAATATCCTTCCTACAGCCAATCTGCAATTTTTACACGGGTTCAGTGGGTTTTGAGTATATTTGGGTTTGTGAAAATGAAGCGACAACAGAGGCCAACTTTCAATTTGCCCTAATAAACTGTCAAACTCATCAAATGACAATCAGTAATATTTAAAAACTTGGTTTGATCATCTAAAAGTTCTGAGTGCAACGTTGCAAGCTCTACCTCTTCACTGCGCTTTTGTTAGCAGTTTATGTACCTAAAAACGTCTTTTTCTCTTCTTGCTCATTCTATGTCGGAAACATAGTAAACACTAGCCTACACATAACTAAAATTTGACAAAATTTGTTTAACCCGCGTCAAGACCGTTGCAGTGTGAATTGCTTTGAAAAATCTTGCTCGAGCATGTGACTTGCCTTTACCGAGCACGACCCTTGCAGAAAAGTGAGAATCGACCTTAAATCTGGCTTTCACTAAGGATTTTATCATATGACATGTTGGCAACATTCGGCTGGTGTGGCGTACTTTTCAGGTATTGTAATATAGTAATTAGTCAAAAATTTTGATGTGTTGTTGGTTGTTACACGATTGTATCGCTGTAAGAAATACATGAAATAGAATACCCAATTTCAATCATAAAATGCCTGTGTAAACACGGTCAGTTATTATACATAAACATCAATGAGTGTGATAAAGAAAGATAGACTAGCGTGATAGCTATAAGGCAACACCGCATCATTCGCAGGTTTGCATGTTTACTTACTTGTGGAATGATAATTTGGGGTTCAGATAATCAATTTTTCATACACTTGGCATTGTCGAACTATTATAATGCCTTGGAACAGCCACACAAACCACTACACTATGAATAAAGTTCAATAAACGGTCTAAATTTAATAAAAAAACGCAGGTAAATATTCTGATAACGCCGCTGCAACGCTGTACCGAATTGCGGCAGTGTGATTTATCGCACTGAAATTGTACTAAAACTATATCTCTCTCTGTCACACAAGGGTATCAGCTGTAGTTGAAGCAACACAGATAGCAAGGCCGATCTTCACGGATTAGCTTGTAATGTTTAATCACTCACCATTTTATTCTCTTACCTGTTTGTGTTTAGTAAGCTGGTTGTTAAAGGTTTGAAAACTAAGCCGACACAGCGGTCCAACTTAATTACTTGTACAATCGGCCAGCGTACGATTGGTTTGACAATGTTTGGTCAGCCTCAATAGTAAATAATTGGGTCTATTTACTATATTTAGTCTCAGGTTTTACCATACAAGTAGGCTGTCTAGCTGCTGATTCAAACACGCTCTTCTACGATATTCGTTTTGAGGTACAGTAACGAAAACTTTGTCTGGAAAACCTTCAGAGTTATTCAAACAACGCTCTACAAAGCAATCTTTTATCCTTTTTTGAACCATTAATTTAAATCTGAAAACAGTTAAAACGCACACAAGCGACATAAAAAAAACAGCCAAAATTAAAGTCACCTAACCTCTAAAAAGTGGGTACCTAAGTGGTATTGGGAGTGTCTCGAGTCGCGCAAATATAAATTGTCTGATTATTTGGCAATTAAACGTTAAATATGTCCCAATGGGTTTCGCGTTGCAATACAATTTTTTTGAAATTAAAGAATTTTTAAGAAAAAAGAAAATTTAAGAAATATATAATAGTAACATTGTTAAAAAAAAAAACAAACATTGACGTTGTTTTAAGACACATTTCGTGAGTTGTGTGCATTAAACATGGCCAGAATAGACATTTCACTAGCGCCGCGCTTTATCGATTCTCGCAAACAACACAACTGACGTCAGAGTCTTTTGACTCACGTTTAAATAGTGGATACTAATATTGAATTTAATTTGGTTTTTTGTTTAATTGTTTTTTCGTTGTAAGAATTCTTTTTAAATACATAAATGGAATAGTGTCTGATGTTAAGCTGGGATTCCACATTGCGAAACTTAGTCACGCGGAATATCGGCGAAATAAGGGGAGCAAACAAGTTGGCGCGAAGCAGTTATGTCGCTAGTACTTTGAATACAGTATCAACGTTTATCATTATAGGGTACAAACAAAGAAAACACCGATGGTGGATGAAGAAAATGTTTCGTCTCAATATGGAAACCAACTTTTCAGAGAATATGGTAGCAGAACCATCGGAACACATTTAAACTATGCGAAACAAGTCAAGCTTTTAAAGCTTATTATAGAAGGCAAGATCGAAGGACGAAGAGGCCCGGGTAGAAGAAGGATATCCTGACTAAAAAACTTAAGGCAATGAGACGGTTCAGATAGCGCTGATGATTGCCAACGTCCGAAGAGGACCAGGCACCTAAAGAAGAAGAAAAACCGACCGGCAGTCGGATCGCCCCGAAACAGTTTCGCGCTAAAAGTTTCGGGGTAAGAGCAAGGTATCCACAAGAAGAGACTTGTTTCGCGAAACAGTTTCGCAATGTGGAATCCCAGCTCAAAACATTCTTATTTTACAAATAAATACACCTCTTAATGGGTAAGTACCTAGACCTGCCTAAAGAAAATTACAAAAGTGAATCACAACAATAGAATTCCTATTTCCTGCATGCTTGAAAAAAAAATAGTATATGGTTTTCGGATAAAAGGCCTTTTTGTGCTACGCTAAGTTGGAGGCCTCGGCTTCGTCAATCTCTGTGCTCAGCACAAAAAAGACTCACTTTTACTCCTAGTGACATAATCTACTATTTCCTTCGACTCCGACTAACACGCGCGTTTTCACAACCCGCCTTATGTTACTTACCTCGGAGCAACATTATTCAAATAATCTCTAACATAAGCCTCTAACATGGACGGATCGACGGTACTCTGGGCCCCGGTGACCCCCAACTGGGCGCAAAAATTGTTTATCGCCTCTGGTGGAAATCCCCTCCTCCTTAGAGCTGTCAAAGTGAACAACCTGGGATCGTCCCAATCTAATCAATTGAGTTATTAATATCTGAAAATGAACATCGCCATAAAAGAGCACCTACCCTTTACAATTCCTTCCGTAATTAATTTGGCAATTTTTCTCTTTGACACTACGGTGTAGTGAACATTTAATCTGCCGTACTCCCACTGGACGGGACAGTAAATATCTAGTGCGTTGCAAAGCCAATAGTAACTGGACCTCCTACAAAAATCTCCAAATGTTTAGTGTCCCAGTATCAATGAAGATTGTGTGGATTCGTGGAATGGGGACGAAATAACAACTTCAGTCTATTCTCAAATCGCCGACCTATCGACCATATATTTTGGTCTTTATCAAGGCTCTTAATGAGAAGACGAAGACAAGAAGCGATGACAAAATAAACATACCCAGTAGACGGCGCCTTTAAGTCCGCACTTTACTGGCTACCCTGCCCCTCATCTTAGGTTTTTTGATGTGTGTCGTTTTGTTTTTGTACCGCGTGAGCCTCGGCCCATAGAGAATCCATGGACATAGGAGCCGTCATAAATGATGATAGTGGTTCGCGTAGTTAAGTACTTACAGCTGCGGTGATTAGCAGGTATAGAACAAAATAAAACACCCTTGTGATTCGAAAAACGGCCAACGTTGTGACGTATAATTCAAGTCTTCTTCAGGGCTATTTTCTGATAACAAGGATGGTGTCAGTATTTAGTATTACATCCATTATGATAGGCGACAGCATAACGCAAAAAGAATAACACTCTCCACACAACAGCAAACATAAAGGGTTCTCTTTTCAGAGAACCCTTTATGTCTATGATCTATAAGACACAATAATCACAACAACAATGTTTGTTTAATGACTGGCACGTAGACTTCTAGATTCTTGGACCCTTGTGGTTATATGGCTGGTTGTTTTCTTGGGTTGTGGTCTTTTTTTTTAATTAAATAAGATACAGCGGGTGCTTCAAACTTCGTTGTTTATTTTATATGCTTGACGTTTCGACACAAATTGGTGCCTTTATCAGAGTTTTGTACTACAACATACGGAATACTTAATTTAAAGTTATATTTGTACACTAGCAGGAAGAAACGGTGGAGTATTGTATATAGGTGTTGCATTATTTCTTTGTACATGCTGCTCGCCGCACTGTAACTACCCTCTGCAATAAAATCAGTAAATAGTATGAATTTTCATATCCAATTGTATCGTTTTACACCGAAGTTCAAAAATTTACCTAAAATACATAGTTAGATTCCAAAACAATATAAACCAAACACCGAAATCCACCAGTCAGCAGACCTACTTAATTAAAAACAATTAACCTTGCGATGTATGTGTATACTAAACACCACCTTGATCAATTTACTAGCCATTGCATCTTCCTTCATAGATAGGCATCCTTATTCAAAACTTTAAAAAATTACTTTAATTCACCATAGTACATGCTGCGTGCCGTACGATATCTCTGACGGTTAGCCGCAGGGTTTCGATTTTCTTTTTTTCTTACCTTTCTTACCCTTTTACCCCTTCTTAACCTAACACCCTATGCATCGTAGGTTTCACTTTCGACTCTCTTTTGCTTTGAATTACCTACCGACTTTACTCTTTTACGTTTAATCATCTATCAATACTTTTATGTTCAGTATTTTATTTTGTTACTCGCAGTAATCTTTATATTTTTTTTTTGTTCAGTAGTTTATAATTTACCTACCTGTTACTCCTCCGTTTCTTCCTGCTAGTGTACAAATATAACTTTAAGTTACGTATTCCGTATGTTGTAGTACAAAACTCTGATGAAGGCACCAATTTGTGTCGAAACGTCAAGCCTATAAAATAAACAACAAAGTTTGAAGCACCCGCTGTACCTTATTTAATTAAAAAAAGGACCAGAACCCAAGAAAACAACCAACAATGTTTCTTGTTGTTGCAAACATAAAGAGAACCCTTTATGTTTGCTGTTGTGTGGAGAATGCTGTTCTTTTTGCGTTATGCTGTCGCCTATCATCATGGATGTAATACTAAATACTGACACCATCCTTGTTATCAGAAAATAGCCTTGAAGAAGACGTGAATTATACGTCGAAACGTTGGCCGTTTTTCGAATCACAAGGGTGTTTTATTTTGTCGTATACCTGCTAATCACCGCAGCCCTTGATAACGTCAAAAATATATGGTCGAAACGTCAGCGATTTGAGAACTCACTGAAGTTCTTATTTCGTCCCCCTCCTACGAATAAACACAACCTTCATATAAGAAGACTTCAAGGATAGCAAATGGAAGGCAACAAGCCTGGAAGTACCTTGACTGAAACTCTTTAGTGCACAATGAATGAGTGATGTGTTCGATGCTGTCGCACAGGCAATGAGTGTAGTCGTAAGTGGGATAAATACACCACTTGTCCCCTGTCCGATGATGCGGAGTAAACCGCACTCGATACGCCACTGGGTCAAGTTTACCTTCCTCGAGGGTAATTTTCATGCGTAGAGTGGCAGCACCTTCGTCGATTTTACCATTTTTCATATCCTCGAAGAGCTGCAAATTTTCCTCAATAGGGCGATCCCTCCAGGGTGAAGGCTCCGGGTTAAATCCTTTCATTTGGTCAGCAGTCTGATGACAAACGTACGCTAGGCCTTTTCCAATCAGCTTAACTGCCCACTCATAAAGTTGGTCGAAATAATCCGAGGAGTGAGTAACCTTGTATGGCTTATAGCCTATAAAAGTCGATTTAAAAAATATTCTGAAGTAAAATGAACTCGGAACTCACCCAACCAGGTCACAATGTCGTGTATACCCGTGAAGAATTTCTCTTCTTCTTTTTCTGGATTTGTGTCGTCGTATCTCAAGAAACAGATGCCATCGTGCGCTGCTGCGTAGCCGAAATTAATGTTGATGGCTTTGGCATGACCAATGTGCAAGATACCGTTAGGTTCCGGAGGGAATCTAGTTCTGACCTTTAATTAAAATACACGTAGAAATAAAAATATGTTTAGTAGAAAAGAAATTTCGATTTCTTCGATTAAAGTATCATCTCAAGTGAACTACTAACGCAAAAGCTAAATTTGTTTGTCATTTTTGGGACCCTGCATTTTGGAATCGAGACACCTCAAAATTCGTAACTTCAGAAATTTTGAAACGTAGGTACAGGGTCATCAAACATGCTATGACTTCACCCACAATCGGAGAACAGAAACTTTGATCTCGAGTAGTGAGTTGCAAGAACTTGTCTCAACCAAAATGACTGAAGTCAAACAAGACATAGATCAAGTCAAACAAGACGTGGATCAAGTCAAACATGAACTTGAGATGAAAATGAGGGAGTTAGAAGAACGGTGGCGGATCTGGGAAACACGTCGCAGTGGGCCAACTTCAACCGCTGAGCGACTAAACATTACTAGACCTCCAGATTTCGACTACTTCTTGGAGCATTTATAAAGACCAATTTGAGGCGGCAGCAGTTAAAAATGGACGGACAGATTCGCCAATGCAGAAATGGCATGGTCGAGCGTTTCAATCGAACCATGGAACAATACCTCTGCAAAATGGTAGCGGACCATTGGAACAAATTTCTGCCTCTTCTAATGATAGCTTACAGAGGTGCAGTGCATAACACGACAGGACATACCCCTGCCAAGGTTATATTTGGTAAAGAACTTCGTCTTCCGGTAGATTTGGTGTACGGATCACCAGAAGAACTGGTGTAAGATGTCCAGAATTATGCTGATGAACTTCGAGAAAGATTAAAGGAAATCCATCGAAACGTGAGAACAAAGATAAAGATTGCCAGCGATTGGATGAAAGCCAGATATGACCTAAGGGCGAGTTCTGCAGGATTTAAGGCAGGTGACTTGGAGTGGCTGCATAATCCACAGAGGAAGAATGGAGAGGTTGTCTCCAAGTTGGGAGGGTCCATATACAGTCATCAAACGGATCAACGACGTGGTATACAAGATCCAACGTACCTCTAGAGCAAAGATGAAAGTGGTTCATCTTGAATGGTTAAAGACTTACAGTCGTGGAGATTTCTTTGATCGGGACGATCAGAACTAAGAGGGGACCAATGTTACGCCCGACCATCGGTCAACAGAGATTCGGGCCGAAGCGGCAACGCCGACCGCGGCCCCATATAGACAAAAAGCAAATTTTCGCGAGATCCCGGTGAAGTAGCGAGAAGCATATTTTACTTCCCGATGCATTTTGGCGACACAACGGTAATAGGGGAATGTAAGAATGACGTTGCAAAATTACGTCATCAATAGTTCAACGGGAACTGATTTGGTTCCCGCCCTATGGACCAGAGTAACTGGCGGTTACGTCAAATAATTCGAAGCACAAAAACGTTAGAATTGATAACCTAACAGAGGTTTAGGAGCGTTACAGCTGACGGTTGATAAATAAGGAACTTTTGAGTCTGATTTTTGTAAAAAATAGCAAAAACTAATAATAAAAATTATGGAGAGCGAATCAGAAGAAGTAGAACTTGCACTAAATAACAAAGGAGAAGACTTCCGTATCATCAAACCACTCTGAATATGTCTCCTCATGATCACTTTCGGGCCACTTTGTATAAATGTGTTTTAATTTGCCAATAAGTATTAAAATTTGCATCATTGAGGCAACACTTCCAAATCTGCAGTAATATGGTTTTTTTAATGTTGATTCCTTTTCAAATGCAAACTTGTGCCCAGAGCAAGTATAATCGGAAATAACCACAAAAGATGTTAAATCAAATATTTTTTCTTTAATTTTTGTGTGTGAACTGTAAACATAAACAATCTATAAACGAATTGATAACCGCAGACATTTTCGCGACCATCGGAACGGGATTAAGATTTTTGGGGTGGGGATATAACCGCTCACTAACCGGTTTCCTCCCGCCGTGAACAATCGTGATCTCGCGAAAAATTGCTTTAAACGAGAACCGGAAACAGTCGCCTCCGTTCTCGAAAGTACGAGACTGTGTTCAGGCATAGTTCATAAAAAGTCCAATAAAGCATATGTTCAGGATAGTGCAGCAAAGTAAATAGCGAAATAAGCGAACAGTGAGAATTGTTAGTAGGAGAGTCATTGTGTTTTAATCGTGTTGTAATAGTTAAAAGTATGTAGTTAATTGACGATAAATTATTGGAACCCGTATCCCGTAACAATAATTTAGATATACTACGTGGTGGAATATGATAGATAATAATTTAAGCTGAAGAAACGGTATCCCGATAAGCCAACGAATTAGACGTGCCTTTATAGCGCGCTTGGTAGAGCATCTGTCCAGTAAACAGAAGGTCGCTGGTTAAAATCCGGTTGAAGGCCTACTTTTTCCTTTTTTAAACACCGCTTGAAAAAATTCATAGGGACGCAATTAAACCCATCTATCTAGAGCGTTCTGTATTCTGATGAAAGCCCAATTTAGTGCCAAAATGTCAATAAACAACACTGAAGAGGAAGTTCTCTGCATCATGTATATTTCTACCAAGAATCCAACCATAAATATGCAAAAAAGGTCCAAAAAATAACAAAAACGTGCCTCCATTCCGACCATTAATCACTAGTAGTTGTTTCAGTTGTTAAATTCATTTACTTGCTTGCACCTTGTGTTTCTCAACTTGGCCCTCTAAACTAACAAGTTTGCTATTAATATTGAGCCTTTCCTGCACTGCTTCACAGCAATTAACACACTACCAAGAGAGGTTTTTACATTCTTTGAGGGATCTGTACACATTTTCTTAATTCCCAAACACTATGTGTCATAACTATCACAACAAAGCTTACAAGTAACTAACTTTTAATTGACAATAAAATTGTCAGAGCACCAAGCAAACACATGTGAATTCAAGCCCAACGCGCTAAAAGTGTCTTTAAGCTCTTTTTTAATGGAGTCGTTAAAACACAAGTTAAAACCTTAGATCTGTACTTGGACCTTGCATAAAAAAGGTTTGAAACAGTTTAAAAACAAATAGTTTTAAGCATAAAAACCCTTATTAAATGCATTAATAATTTTACTTTTAACCTGCTAGTGACCTAATAAAAATAGATTTTTAAAGCACTAGTGTTAACAGTAAACTAATTTTAACACCAGTGTTATAAAAATTTTCTTATCTATTAACCAATCTTCTCAATATCAAAGATGATAGATATAAAAAATTTTCTTACCTTTCCTGCTGTCATCTTCAGATGTTCCTTTAGAAGCCTTTCAGTGTTTTGAGTTACAACATAACCATCAGTTTTATAATTTTCACCAGGAGCATGAAAATTGATTTTCTTCATGACATCCAAAATAGTTAAACTCTGATTTGCAGACGGGGTGTC
This sequence comes from Taphrorychus bicolor, assembly GCA_951812265.1. Taxonomy (NCBI): domain Eukaryota; kingdom Metazoa; phylum Arthropoda; class Insecta; order Coleoptera; family Curculionidae; genus Taphrorychus; species Taphrorychus bicolor. The sequence continues at coordinate 28,607,678 of OX638303.1, read as the reverse complement.
TGTCAAATAAATTTAAGTTTACAACAAGACAAAACAAACATTTCCTTATAACTTCTGATCAATACAAATTACCTTTGCTTTCCTCCACAGCTTTTACCTTTGCAGTCTTAACCTTTTCAGCTGCTTTTCCTGGCTTAGCCACTTTCTTATCATTCTTCAAAACTGGTGCTAAATCGGCTTCAGTTTTAGGCCCTAGCACATCTAATATTTGCAAATCAATTTCACTTTTAACTGCTTTGCCATCTAAAAAATAATATTTGAAAATCTATCAGTCAACTACAAGCTCTAATATCTGTTTTCTGAGACACATACCTGCCCATGGCAATTCTTCCCTAACTTTCTGCATTACTGGGCCAGCATTAAATCTATATCTTTTCTCAAGCAATTCAGATTTTACAGCATCAATATGTTTCTCTACACATTTCTCAATTTCTTCAGGGGTCACCACAACTCCTACTCCACAATATTTTTCTAACTCATTAGTATCAATTTTACTTATATGTGATAAAGCAAACTCTATAGCCTTATCCACTCGTAAAGTATTGTCCAGTTTCTTTGTGACAACATACTTGGTCAGGAGTGGCAAATGATCATTTATTTGAGGTTTTAACTTAGTTCCTAAGTGGTACAAGAGTGTGCCAATTCCATCTGTTACAGCTACTCCCCTGACCTTAACAAAATTAATTCAAATTGTTGTAGTTTGAGACAATACTAACTCTTCTTCCTTACCTCGTTCAAAATAGTCAGCAGGGTTTTGGTTACTGAAGGATTCTTCAAAGTTTCTTTGGCCTTTTGCTCACTGAGACCTAAAGTCTGAAAAGCGGCAAGAGTATCTTGCTCTGCGCTCATGGTATTACCATATGTTATACTACTAAAAATACCACAAAGTTGCACCGGCTTAATTAAAAGTTCGGCACCTTATCAATTTTCTTTTTTTGAAAAAATGTGATAAAAGAATGAAAATTATTTCAACAGCTGATAAAACCACTTATGAAAAATACTCAAGACGTTCTGCTAAAGAGTAACGTCTCTCTTTCCTACATGTAACGTTAGGTTCGTATAAGACAGAGATAACACAGCATCTGAGTGTTCGGATATTGGTTCATAAAGCTATTAGCTGACATATTACAAAAAAGCCACGTGCTGCGCTAATTCAAATCGGGGACCCACCACTCCAAATCAATGTGCGTCTTTTTTTAGTTGGCAAAATAGATTTCTCTGTTTTTCTCGCCGCGACTCCAAGGCCACGAAACGAACTACGTTTTGTGCTGCCCTCTATAAAAGTTATCAGATGTCACTTTTTTTAATTTTGACAGTTGAAAAATTGCAGGATTTGCAGGTTATAAACAAACGTGTTGTTGAAGAAGTTTCTAAATTTATTGTTATTTTATCAAAAACACTAGAAAAAGCAGCAAAATCATGGCGGTCCGTACTCATTTTGAGAGCAAAAATGAGATAGGAGTGTTCGCTAAATTAACCAATGCCTATTGTCTGGCCAGCATAGGAGGTTCAGAAATTTTCTACAGGTATGCCCAAAACTAAACATTGTGCAATTGTATACAATATTTTCATGTTTGGGCGAATTCCAAAACTCACCATATCATCTACCGGGTTGATCAGGCACCTGCTTAATCCATTAAATTGCTAGATGGCCATCACATGACCAGCTTAACGGGTAGATGACCCGGTGAATTTTGGAATTGGCTCTTTGTGGTAGGTAAGTTGGCACATTGGGACAAAGGTGGGAATAATCTTTGCCGAATTGTAATTATGCAGTAACCTTCAGGAAGGCTCGAGATCACACATATATTGGCAAACTTGAACAAGCTTGTATTAAATTGTAGACTAAGAACATTTTATTGCATTTCTTGTCTGTGTGCTTGTAACACAACAAGTCCAAATCTCCCATGCTTTGTTAAGGTTTTCCAATGTATTGTATTTACTGTGAGTAGACTTATACAGTCCTCCACTGCGACCTGAGGTCTATTCTAACTCACTCGAAGTGTTACCAGCAAGGTTTGCCCCTGCTAGCTCCACTAGTTGTCACCTGTTATGCCCAGACCCCCAACGAATCTGAGGAATCTCTTGGATGATACTGCATTTGCATCTTGAGTATCTATCTACACATGTCCTTGTAAATGTGGGCAACCAATATTTCTTAATTTCATTGTTAACCCAATGTGAATAATTATCATCTAATTTTTATGTCTCTGGCGGGAATGTAGTACGAAGTAATAGATGAATTGTGGGTAAAATGTTGCGTCCCAGGATCTGTTATTAGTTTGTTGAATTGGCGGGTTGGGACAGAAAAACTACAAACTCTTCGCTGACGTTTCGTCTAATAAACTCAGACTTCTTCAGGGCTATAAAGACATTAATTAAACCGTCAGAAGGAGGAACAGAAAACATCAAATACACCTCACCTCAAGTCTAAACACATTGGTACCTTAAAATACAAATTAAAAAACATTAACGGCACACGCTAAAAATTATATAAATTAGTAAAATAATTAGCACAATACAAACAACACATTATAAAATACGGGACAAGCAGACTGGCGTGTCTCCCAATAGTTCAAACAATCAATGTTTATTATTTTGTTTATTTTATTTGTTTTTTTTTCTTTTCCATCAACACCCATGCATGGCTTCTGAGACTCTCCAAATCGAAAACCCAATAATTATGCCAAAAATCCCTCCTAACTTCTCATTGATTGATTTTTTGTTGTTAAAAAATTGTTGCAATCGACTCAGAAAATAACAACTCATCTCCAGACAAATCAGCCGAAAGTCAAATACTTTAAAATACCATTGGTACAGTGATTGAGTGCTAATTTGGGTAAGATCTTGAATCGTAACAACACTAAAATTGTTACATATGCAAAAAGAGTGTTAATGATTTGTACTCAAATCTTAAGGATAAAGCACCCACACTTGACAGATCCTCAGTGGTTTATTCAGTACCTTGTTCCAATTGCGACGCGGTATATTGGACAAACAAAGAACCAATTGGTGACAAGATTGAAACAACATAAATATGACTGTAACATTACAGTCATATTTATTGACTTTACCAACCCTACAATCTTGGACGTAGAGATGAGTTATATAAAACATGCAATCTCTGAAATGTTACATATAAACAAGTGGCGTAAAAAAGCAGTAAACTTCAGAACAGATACGCAAAATTTAAGGGTCATTTACAATTTTTTAACAACAAAAAATCAATCAATGAGAAGTTAGGAGGGTCTTTTGGCATAATTGTTGGGTTTTCGATTTGGAGAGTCTCGGAAGCCATGCATGGGTGTTGATGGAAAAGGAAAAAAAACAAATAAAATAAACAAAACAATAAACATTGATGCGGCGTACCGCACAGATAGGCCTCTGTGTAGGCTTGTTTGAACTTTTGAGAGACACGCCAGTCTGCTTGCCTGGTATTTTATAAAGTGCTGTTTGTATTGTACTAATTTATATCATTTTTAACGTGTGCCGTAACCCGTAATGTTTTTTAATTTGTATTTTAACATACCAACGTGTTTATACTTGAGGTGAGGTGTATTTGATGTTTTCTGTTTCTCCTTCTGACGGTTTAATTAATGTCTTCATAGCCCTGAAGAAGACTGAGTTTATTAGACGAAACGTCGGCGAGTGTTTGTGTGTGTGTTTTAATTTAATTCTGTCCCAACCCGCCAATTCAACAAACTAATAATAGATGAATGTTAGAAGAAACAATTATACTTATTTAACGCATAATTAGACGAAACGTCGGCGAAGAGTTTGTAGTACTTATTGCTGCCTTTGTGGCATTCCGCCAATTTACTACCACATCTATTTCACTGGGTCACAATCTTATTTATCTTACATTTTCATGTTTTCTTCTAATTTCCAATTACAGCACATTTGAATCAGAATTGGCAGACACAATCCCAGTGGTTCATGCCTCATTAGCTGGCTGCCGAATTATTGGTCGTATGTGTGTTGGAAATAAGAAGGGTCTCATAGTGCCCAACTCTACCTTGGATCAAGAACTGCAGCATCTCAGAAACGCCTTGCCTGACTCCGTTAAAGTTCAGAGAGTTGAGGAGAGGCTGTCCGCTTTGGGCAATGTTGTGGCTTGCAACGACTATGTTGCTCTGGTACATCCAGATTTAGATAGAGTATGTTTGAGTTGTGGTTGTGGGTGCTTGTTTAAAATTTTCAGTCATTTTGTTTTAGGAAACTGAGGAAATCATTGCAGATACATTGGGTGTTGAAGTATTTAGGCAAACGATAGCAGGCAATGTTTTGGTGGGATCCTACTGCGTGTTAAATAATCGAGGAGCTTTGGTCCACCCAAACACCAGTATAGTCGATCAAGAAGAGTTATCTTCCTTGCTTCAAGTTCCTTTAGTTGTATGTATAGTTCAAATGTTTGAACTTATGTTATTATTATTGTTTTTTCTAGGCCGGCACAGTGAATTACGGAAGTTCAGTAATTGGAGGAGGCCTTATCGTCAATGACTGGTGTGCCTTCACTGGCATGGACACTACAGCAACAGAATTAGCAGTAGTCGAGTCAGTATTCAGACTGAATGAAGCAGAACCCAGCAAGATCACTCAAGAAATGAGGGCTACTCTGATTGAAGGGTGAGTGAAGAGTGTAATAAGATAGGGGCAGAATTACATGTTTTTTTTTCAGAATGTCCTAAGAGGCTGTACCGAGTTAATAATAATTGTTCTAATTGTAAGAAGTATGAATTGTTGTAATAAGAATTACTGTAAAAGAATTATTTTGTAAAACAAAATGTGCTTAATTTGTTAACTAAAACTAAAATTTATACACAAGGACGAGTCTTTATAAAAACAAGACTTTTAAGCTCAGCTTTCTTGAATGGTACAGGTTTTATGAATTTCTAATCCAATGTTGCTAAAACGTACCGAAAGCGAGTAAGATCAGATTATATATATTTTTTTGTTTTATCTTTGTATAAATACAAAATTACACAGTCGTTGCTCAATTTACTATCAGTCTTTAGAAAAAAAACACTTAGTTTGAAATTTGGCGTTAAATAACATTACCAAATGTCAAGAACTATATTTTCCAATCATTAAGGAAACGAATATGCACTGAAACTAATGAACGTCATATAGAACATCTTGTGTAAATTATAATTTTATTTGGTTTGGTCAATCGTTCTTTTCATATAACATTCCAAATTTAAAGTTTCTGGAAAAACTTAGGTTAGGATTAGGGCCAGAATCTGTAAACGTATCGAATCCCAACCAGAAAAGTTGGGATTAGGGCCAAAATTAGTAAAAATTAACATAAAGTGTTTAAAATGCAAATTTTGAATTTTTGCGGAAATACAGGCTAGGATTAAGGCAAAAAAAAAACGGTTAAAAATGAGTCAAAGCGGTGGAAATGCAAATATGGTGCCTTTGGAGAAATTAAGGTTAGAATAAGGACCAAAACCAGTTAAAAAATTACACAAAGCGTCTAAAAATGCAAATTTGGAGTTTTAAGATTGTGACCAAATCGGTTGAAAATCACTTAAAGCGTCTAAATATTCAAATTAAAAATGCCTGGAAAATTCAAAGTGGGAATAATGCCAAAATCGGTAAAAATTAACATAAAGCGTTTAAAAAGCAAATTTTGATTTTTTAAGAGGTAAGTAAATTTGAGGAGGTAAGATTAAGGCCAAAATGTGGAGCCTTAGGAGAATCTAAGGTTAGAATTAGGGCTAAAATCGGTTAAAAATTATCCAACTTGTCTAAAAATCCAAATTTTGATATTTTGGAAAAAATTAAATTTTAGAACAAAGTCGATTCAGTCATAATTTGTTGTTTTTTTTTAAAATTATTTTATTTGGTCCAAAATAAGTAAAATTTGACTTAAAACGCCTCAAAACAAAAATATTGTGTTTTTTCGAGGAAGTTAAGTTTTGAAAGTCAAGCCAATCGTTGAAAACAAAGCGTTGTACAACCACAAATTTCAAGTCTTTAAAAAACTCAGATAACTATTAGTGCCAAATCGGCTAAAAAAAATTTAAGTTTATTGTTACGGGATACGGGTTCCAATAATTTATCGTCATTGAACTACACACTTTTATTTACTTTTAACTATTACAACATGATTAAAACACATTTCCTCCCTACTAACAATTCGCACTGCTCGCTTATTTACTACACTGCACTATCTATTCGATGGATCTCGCACGGCTCGCTAGTTTATATACCCGGCCTGAACACACTTATTTCGAGAACGGAGGCGACTGTTCCCGGTTCTCGTTTAGTCTAGATGGGTACACGGGGTCGCGGTCGGCGCTTTGCGTTGCCGCTTCGGCCCGAATCTCTGTGGACCGACGGTCGGGCGTAACAGTATAAAAAATATATAAATATAAAATACATTTTGATGTTTATGGCAACTGAACTAGTAGGCAAAACTGACTGGAACGTTCTAATTTGTTGTTTTTTTTTTGAAAATTTTTGTACTAAGGAAAATTAAATTTAGCTCAAACCGCTTTAAAAGGCAAATTTGGTATTTTTTTGAGAAAGTCAGGTCAGGATTAAGGCGAATCTCTGAAAAATACTTCAATGTTTATAAAAATACAAATTTGAAGAAATTCAGATTAAGATTATGGCCAAAATCGTTTAAAAATAACTCAGAGGGTCTAAAATTGCCTTTATTTATTGCCTGACTGTTTGTCAAATTGTCTCAAAATGCACACTTTGGTACTTTTGGAAAAAGTCAATTTTAGGACAAAATAAGCAAAACCAACAGGACACCGACTCCTTATACCATCTAAATAGTTGGTTTTGCTAAAAACGCCTCAAAATGAGGATTTAGTTATTTTTGGGAGAAGATAGGTTTAGAATGTTAGGCCAAAAGTCGTTTAAAATATCTCAAAGCGTGTAAATCCACAAGTTTTTGAAAATCTCAGTTTTTCGGCCATTGCCAGGTCCAAATTCGTTAAAAAATGACTAAAAGCGTTAAAAATGTAAATTTGAAATTCTTGTAAAAATGCAGGTTATTATTAAAGCCAAAATCGGTTGAAAATGAGCAAATCGACTTTAGGACTGACTGAAACCTTCTAATTGGTTGGTTTTTGAAAAATAACATTTTTTGAACGATTTGAAAAATCCCAACAAATTGGGATTTTTCAAGAAAGTCAGGTTAAGATCAAAATCTGTCAAAAATTACTCTAAATTCTAAAGGTAAAAATACAAGTTTGGAGGGATTGGAGAAATTCAGATTAAGATTATGATGACCAAACCGTTTAAACATTACTTACAGTATTAAAAAATGCAAATTTGGAGACTGTGGAAAAATCAGGTTAGCAAAAGTGGTAAAAAATGACTTAACGCGTTTAAAAATGCAAATTTGGAATTTTTGTAAAAAGACAGGTTAGAATTAAGGCTAAAATAGTTTAAAAATTGTTCACATTCTCTAAAAATGAAAATTTTGATGTTTTTAGAGAAATTCAGTTTTAACACAAAATGAGGCAAAATTGATTCAAGCCTTCTAATTTGTCGTTTTTGATCAAAATAATAAATAAATTAGATTTGGCTTGAAACGCTTGAAAATGCAAAATTTGATATTTTTCGGAGAGACGTTTCAAAATGACAAATAAATTTCGCAGGTTAGAATTAACGCAAAACGAAATTTAGGTTAAGAATATGGCCGTTTAAAATGACTCAGAGCGTCTAAAATTGATTATTAGTCAGAATCTTTTGTAGAATCTAAAAAAAGCAAATTTGAAATTTTTGAAAAAAATAGAATGAGATTAGAGCGAAAATTGGTTAAAAATGACTCAAAGCGTTTAAAAATTCAAGTTTTCATGTTTTTGAAGAAATTCAGGTTTATGACAAAATCAGGAAAAAACTGATTAAATCTTCTAATTTGTGGTTTTTGGTAAACCAATTTTGGCCCAAAATAAGTGAAATTCGACTGAAAACGTTTCAAAATGCAAGTCTGGTGTTTTTCGAAAAACTCAGGTAAGAATTAGGGCCAAAAATCAGTTACCAACGTTTTAAAACTACAAAAAATGCAAATTTAGAGTTTTTGGGAAAAAATAGATTATGATCAGGGCAAAAATTGGTTAAAAATCACTCAAAACGTCTAAAAATGAAAGTTTTCATGTTTTTGGAGAAATTCAATTCTATTATTTAATTTTATGACAACATCAGGCAAAACTGATTAAATCTTCTAATTTGTAGTTTTTGGGAAAGTTACATTTTTGGTCCAAAATAAGTGAAATTTAACCGAAAACGTCTCAAAATGCAGGTTTGCTGTTTTTCGAAATAGTCAGGTAAGAATTAGGGTCAAAATCAGTTAGAAACGACTTAAAACTACAAAAAATAAAAATTTGGAGTTTTTGGGAAAAAAATAGATTCTGATCACGGCAAAAATTGGTTATAGATGACTTAAAGCGTCTAAAAATGCAAGTTTTCATGTTTTTGAAGAAATTAAATTTTATCATTTAATTTTATGACAAAATCAGGAAAAACTGATTAAATCTTCTGATTTGTAGTTTTTGGTAAAGTTACATTTTTGGTCCTAAATAAGTGAAATTTGACTGAAAAAGTCTCAAAACGCAAATTTGATGTTTTTCGAAAAATTAGGGCCAAAAATCAGTTAGAAACGACTTAAAACTACAAAAAATGCAAATTTGGAGTTGGGCAAAAATTGGTTAAAAAGACTCAAAGCGTCTAAAAATACAAGTTTTCAAGTTTTTGAAGAAATTTAATTTTATTATTAAATTTTATGACAAAGTCAGGCAAAACTAACTAAATCTCCTAATTTGTAGTTTTTGGGAAAGTTACATTTTTGGTCCAAAATAAGTGAAATTTGACTGAAAACGTCTCAAAATGCAAGTTTGGTGTTTTTCGAAATAGTCATGTAAGAATTAGGGTCAAAAATCAGTTAGAAACGACCTAAAAGCGTCCTGGGCGCTTATTCTATAGGAAAGAGTGAAAGTGAAAGTGAGAATCGCTGGCCAATGGAATTCGTCAATAGAATTTTTTGACCAATCAAGGTTGTCAAAAGTCTCACTTTCACTTTCACTTCTTCCTTAAGAATATGCGTCCAGGACGCTTATTCTATAGGAAATAGTGAAAGTGAAAGTGAGAATTGCTGGCCAATGGAATTCGTCAACAGAATTTTTTGACCAATCAAGGTTGTCAAAATTCTCACTTTCACTTTCACTCTTTCCTATAGAATAAGCGTCCTGGTGGGTTTTGGAATTTGCCCATGGTTTGTTACTCTTCTGTCTTTATTGTCAGTCGTCACATGTCAAAGGAACGTCAACGCGTCATTCGCACGAAATCTAATAGATGTCGCTAATCAATGGATGCGTTTAGATGCGTTCTGCCGACGGCAGCGGCTTAGATGTTTAGTAAGCGGACGCGTTTAGCCGACACACTTTCCAGCCGCTTGATGTCAGCGGATGGGTGATTTATTAAGCGCAATAATTTAGCGCTGACCATCTCAGCGTTTGCTTTTGTTTGATTGGAGAATTTGAAGTTATGGTTGGTTTGCCGTTTTTGTTTATTCCTATGCATTTGAAGATAGTTTTTAAAATAAACTTTCCTTAAATAATAAAATAATTTAATAGTATAATTTCATTTGTTGCACTTGAGAAGTTGGGTCCGCAGTCCCATCTGAAAATGGACGGTGAAACTGGCGTTGGGCAAAACCTGTTAATTTGGACGAACGAAGGTAAATAGTGTACATACTAGACTTAGTAAGTGCTTTTGAAGTCGAAATATAGGTTGATTTTTGAGAAGTAAAGCATCCAAATGCATTTTATCTCAAATATCTCGAGAAACGAATAAGTATATTAATGATGTTTTGAAATTTTTGATACCTAGGTATGTTTTTGTATCAAAAAACAAAACTACCTACTTACCAACTTTCAGATAACATCAACGAGTACGTTATTGTTAAAGAAGAGATTCCAATTCCAAATAATGTCGGTGAGTACTTATTTCACTTGAATAAAACATAAAACATAATATGAGTAACAACAATTTAAATTAAAATTAAATATGTCAGTGTCAGTATTGTCACTTGTCAGTGGGCAAAGCAGTGCGTTCACCCGATAATTATCCGCTGACTGTTTTAATCCTTAACGGTTTTGCGCTGACGTCGGCGGAACTTACCCAATAGCTGCTATTTCAATCCTGACGCTAAAGACGAATAAAATATAATTTGAGATAATACCAACATATCAGTGAAGTATATAAAATAAATGTACAAACTACGTGCCAAATTGAATTAATTGAAAATGCACATTCTTGCGGATGTAAGTAATTCAAGATACATTTAAATTTTCAAGTATGAAAACTTTTCACAATTTTTATTATAAATAAAAATACGAAATTCGGTTAATTACACCTATTACACATTGTTAAGCCCTGGATAATCATAAGATGTCCATTGGACATCCACCAGAGAGGCAATTCAGCTCACGTAATTTTATATTCGCTTTTGGATGGTGCACGGATCCATGGAACAGTGGAGTGTGGACCTCTCAAAACGATATCCTATTTGGGATATCCAATGGATATACAATGGATATGGAATATCCATTGAATGCTAGGTACGTGGGATTCGTTTAAAAATTACTCAAAAATGCAGGTTAGAATTAGAATCAAAATCGATTAAATCAAGACAAACTGCATTGCCGAAAAGAATGAAATTAAAAAATGCCACTTTGCTAAATCAAAAAAATCATAGTCAATTTCATTTATTATTGAACACATTCCTTGTAAACAAAATTGTAATCAGATAATATTTTTCAATGCCTCCTAACTAGAACGAACTCATTAGCGGGTTTAAATGTGACACGTCCGTCGTTTAGAGCACCTGGACCTTGACAATCCCTTTCCGTGCCCCTCTAGCCGTTGCACCGTCAATCGATTTGCCTTATGACGTCATAACCAGAAGTGACGTCACTCGCCGCTTCCGCGGTTTCTTGTTCGTTGCGCGGTTAAAGAAAACGCGATAATGTTCTAATTTTAGTACAATCTCTCGACTTTCAGGACGATGTTAGCCGTCTAATTAACACAAAATAAAGTTATCACCGAGATTGTGGTATTCCAAATCGTATATTTTCATACTAGGTGTGATAAATGTTTTTTTTTGTAACACGATCCAGTCTCGCGCTTGAGGTTTGTACAATTGCAGTACATAAGAAACAGTTTGAATCGGATTTGCGGCTCTTGTAGGCGCACGGCTCTGCATTTCCAGTTTATCCGGAAAAAGCGACGGAAGTCCTCAAAACGTTTAATTTCATTAAAAACTCGTTTTTTTTTCTTTAATTTTGTATGCCGTTCATAACAGTGCACAGCGGAGGCTATGTTTGTCAAGGATCTCTTTCCCACTGCCGGCCTATTGATCGTTTACGCAATTTTTCTTGTGGAATGTAAGTACTGATTTATTACTATATTATACTTTAATTTGATTATGTAGATAAACCTTGTCAATTTGTAATGAACACGACTTATTGTTAATTGGTATGTTTCCGGCTTAAAACCTATTTATACAAATAAAAGGATAGAAATTGATTTTTGTATTAGGGCTATTATTTAAGGATAGGCTTTCCGGTGGTCGATATTTTCAATTTGCCGGCCTGTTACGATCCGTATCAATTTTTACAAGGCGACTTGATTTTTTCCTAACGAAAAGGACGTTTTTAGGCACTGATATAGATAACGTGGTATACACGTCTGAGGACTACTGGAAAACAGAAACGCCGCTCCGATGCTACGATTGCAACTCGAAGTACGACCCCTCGTGCGATGATCCCTTCAATTCGTACTCTATCGGGATCGTGAACTGCTCAGAGAAGAAGCCACCGGAACATCTGATGAATCCTGATTTGCAGCCGAACCAGAGGATGAAACCGACGGTTTGCAGAAAAATTATACAAAAAGGTATCTATATGAATATGAGGTTGAATTGAGTGGTTGATTGGCGGATCGGGACCAAATAGGCAGCAATGATACTACAACTTCTGCGCCGACGTTTCTTTTAATTTACTTAAACTTCCTCAGGGCTACAATGGTGAAAAGAGGTTTAAAATTTATTAACGTTACTCTGCTTACAATTTTTCCAAACCTCAAAGTTGATAAATAGTGCTCAAGTGATTAGAATAAATTGGGTAAAAAACCTTAGGCTCATCATCATCAACATTAATACGGCATGAACTTGAATAATTAGAAAAATTCCTCCGACATTTTTTCGAAAATGTCCAAAGGGTGGGGGGGGGGGGGTATTACGACTTTTTTCTCAATTCTTATCTTTGACCGCCTGTAACTTGAGAACGCTTCGAGTGATCGGAGTGAATCCAACTGTTTTTTTCTCTTCTTGATGTCCTCTTTCACCTCCCACCATCGTAAGTTCTGTAAGTGCAATATTTTCGGAGATAGACCCCTTCGGAGGTCGATTTTTAAGCACTTTCACAATCGCTTTTTTGACCATTTTTAAAGGCTAAATTAATTCGAATTGAGTTCTTAGGGAATTGCAAGCGCGCCATTCCAATCAAAAACAGCAAAAACATTTTTGCGAAATTTTCTCGAAAATCCCAAATGTGACCGCCGATAACTTGAAAACGCCTAGGCCGATGGGAGTGACTCCAACTGTTTTTTCCTCTTCTTTATGTGCTTTTTCACCTCCCACCATCGGAAGTTCCGTAGGTGCCATATCTTTGGAGATAGACCCCTTCGGAGGTCGGTTTTTAAGCACTTTTAGAATGGCGTTTTTTGACCACACACCTCTTTAGAGGTTAAATTCATTCGAATTGAGTTTGTTACGTTCTTAGGGGACTGCAAGCGTGCCATTCTGATCAAAAACAACAACAAAACTTTTCCGATTTTTTTTCGAAAATGTCTAAAGGGGGGGGATTACAACTTTTTCTCAATTCTCAAATTTCACAACCTGTAACTTGAAAACTCCCCGATCGATCGGAGTGAATCCAACTATTTTTCCTCTTCTTGATGTCCTCTTTTATCTACCACCATCAAAAGTTCCGTAGGGGCAATATTTTCGGAAATAGACCTCTTCGGAGGTAGATTTCTAAGCACTTTTAGAATCGCGTTTTTTGACGATTTTTAAAAAAACCTTTTTAGAGGTTAAATTCATTCGAATATTGAGTTTGTTACGTTCTTAGAGGACTGCAAGCGTGCCATTCTGATCAAAAACAGCAAAAAAATATTTCCGATAATTTTTCGAAAATGTCCGAAGGGGGGGAGAAATTACGACTTTTTTCTCAATTCTCAACTTTGACCGCCTGTAACTTGAGAACGCCTCGACCAATCGGAGTGTATTCAACTGTTTTCTTCCTCTTCTTGATGACCTCTTTTACCTCCCACCATCGGAAGTTTCGTGGGGGCAATATATACCAATAATAGACCTCTTCGGAGGTAGATTTTTAAGCGCTTTTAGAATCCCGTTTTTTGATCATTTTTAAAAAAAAAATTTTTAGAAGTTAAATTCATTCGAATTGAGTTTGTTACGTTCTTAGGAGATTGGAAGCGTGCCATCCGATCAAACAACTAAAAAATTTTGGAAAATTTGAGAAATTGTAAGTAGAGTAGGTAACAATAACAAATAATTGAAACTCTTGTCATCATTGTGGCCCTGAGGAAGTTTAACTAAATTAGACGAAATATCGGCGAACAAGCGCTACCTTTAGATCTGATCTGTCAATCAACCACTCAATCCGCTGTTTTAGCGTTGTTTTTATTTCTAAAAAAAATTATTAAACTTCATTATTCAAACGTTAACGTAAACGATTGCATGACGTCACTTATGCCAAATACCCCGCAATGCAACAAGGTGGCGCCAGTTGACATCTGTTTTGCAGTTTGTTTTTGAATAAAACTTCTATAACAAACGTTCCTCTGCATTATTCAATTGCAATAACAGTACAAAATAAAAGTAATATATGTTTGTAGACCTCATTCACTTATTTTTGGCACCTCGTTACCTTTGAAACATTTTATTTTTTTTATACCTATCTCTTTTTGGCACGTGTTGAAAAGATACAATAAAAATGTCAGTCAGGCTTCAATAGCATGCAAGTACGTCAATAACGTACAGGACATTCCTTAGTGACTTTGATGCCAAAATATGGAGACTCAAACTAAAAGTATTGGCAACATGGGATATGACGAATCACGAACAAGTGCTTTCGGCCTAGTTAGTGATTCGTGGACAGTACGTGAATCTAACTGCACTTGGATCTAACTGTGCTACTTTCAAAAGGGCGCTCATTATTCAGCATGTGCAGAAATTGCAATATACGAGGTATTGGGTCTCCATCCCCTCCTTTTGCAGTCCAAGGCCATCAATGTAAAAAATAGACAATGTCCTGTATGTTATGGAAGTATGTGATCCCGACATGAAATTTTCAAATCAACCAGTCTTTGCGAAAACGTTCTTAAGGACCGGTCATTTGGCCAATAATCTTCCTAGAAATACTCAAATTTTCACCTGCCACATAATTTTTCACGCTTTTCCGCCTATTTTCCTTGGTCTAGGTGTTTAAAGTTTGATCTGTCAAATGAGAAATTTCCGGAGATGAAAAATGCGATCGCAATGTCCTGTATGTTATGGTAGTATGTGGTCGCATGAAGCGAAACGGAACAGAAATGTCAATAACGTCATTGAGGCCTCCATCACATACAGCGGAACGGAACGGAGCAGAAATTTCAATAACATCATTACACATGTCAATTCCTATTTTAGCTTTTAACTGATTGGTTTAAATTCAACTGTCAAGCCGCCCTCAATATGTCATTCATGTCATGTCATCAACATGTCATAAAATATGGAACTGAGGAGATTGTTTTTGACTCCAACATCTAACTTAAAGCGCGAGAAAAAGATCTAACTAGTGTTAGATGTTTTAAGTAAAATTGGTGTTTGTTACGTTTGCAGAAAAATGCTTTACTTTTTTTAGCGGGGCCTATATTAAATAATACAAAATACTTGTTTGAAATTTGGGCTCTACTTAAGGGCAATGCTTCATTTGGATCCATATTACTGTGGGTACTAAATAGTACGGCTGAATACTAGATAATACAGAAGGAAAATACTAATTTGGCAAATAAAAATAGTAAGGTAAACAACTCAAATGTCAGAAATGTCAAAATCACAACGTAGGTATTTCGCTACCATCGCTCCGCCAAAGTAGAACTTAACTGAACATTTTGCCGACTGACCTTGAAAATAGTGTAATTCTGAGAGCTCCTATTTGATTGGTTTCAATTCAGCAGTCAAATTACGTCCTGCTCCGCTTTTCAGTGTTGCCAATTCGAACGAAAACGCTCAATTTCGGAGCATTTCATCCATGATCTGAGCGAAGCGGGAGCTTTAAATCGATGCGAGGATTTTTCCAGGATTTTCTGTATTTAGAGTAACGCGAACGAAGGGCCAACAATTTCAAATGCGATAACATTGACGTTCGACGTTCTTTAGTGCTAGGTGATGTAGTAAAGTGTAGACCAACGACCTGGAAGATACGGGCAGAGCAAACCACTATCGATATTCCCCTAAAAACGGTCGAAAGCCCGCCATTTTTAAAGTACCCACGACGTAATTTCATTGTCACAGTACATCAATTGATGAATCACGATTTCTAATTATTTGAAGTAAGAAGTCATGTGACGTCACTTCTGGAGGATATCGCCGCCATTTTTTAGGTGCCCACTTTGAACTCGATAGTTACTACCTGACAGGAAAGGAAAAGAACAGTTCGGATATTGTCGCTAGACCACACCAGATCTTGGCTATACACCTTTGTGATTGACGCCAATTCGTATTTTACACTTTTAAACTGCTTTTAAGTCATGGGAAAATCGCGTTGTAGACTCGATAGAGTTAGTTAATACATTTAATATTTTTATTTATACGGGGTGTTCATTATAAAACTTCATCTAGCAGGCTGTGAAATTTTGACAGAAAAGAATGACATAATCAAAATAAATGGACTTTTGTTTCTCCATCCTTTTTTTTTTGACATTTCACAGCCAACTAGATAAAGTTTTATAATGAACTTAGTATATATAATATAATAAATATAAGTACTTAATACAGTATTTTATTTTTCATTTATATTTGTTTCGTTTATTTTCTTTTTTTGACATTTTTTAGACTTATTGCGGTCATTAATTCTATTTTATCTTTTTTTTAATAATTCTAATTTTTTGCTTCTCAAATTGTCTTTTTTTCGTATTTTTTTATTCCTTCGTTTGTTGCGAACTAACTATTTTTTTTTAATAATATATGTTTATATTTTTGAGTTTATAAAAAAGTTTTAGCTCTTATTTTTTGTTTACTTTATTTCTCATAATTTTTTTCTTCGATCTCTTTCTTCGCTCATTTAATTTGGTTTTATTTTGCTACTTTTTTTGTTTGTTGCTTTAATATATTTTTTCGTCATTTTCGGTAGTGTGAGAGTTATTTTTTCATAAATTGTTTTCCTCACAGTTTTGCGCAACTAAAAGTCCATAAAAATGACATTTTCAACTTTCGAAAATTCCAACTAGTTCTGGAAATATTCGCAAAAATTTTTGAAAAAGTTTTTATTTTTTCTGGGTTTAATTTAAAGAGAAAATTAAAAATAAATGACACTTTTGGTTTTTTTTGGTCTGTTCAACGTGTTATTTTCCTATTTAAAATCCGACTTTTTGATTTTATGGAATCTTTATCAATTCTGAATTCTGATTCGAAATGCATGCTGAATTGAAATGTAGATTTACGAACAAAATTCAGAATACAATATAAAAAATCTTAGACTGTATTTAAAAAATAATAATTTGATGATGGATGAAAAACGAAACGTCTGATTTTAAATATGAAAATACCACATTGAAGAAAAAGTGTAATTTACTTTTATTATCTCTTTAACGTTTTTTTTAAAATCCTTTACAAATTTCAGTGATAGGATGATGGAACATCTACAAGGAAGGTAAACGATCCATAAAAGTCAAACATGGACAAAAAAAATAAAAATAATAAAAAAAATTTTGACTAATTTTAATTTTAAAATGCGAAAGTTTTTAATTTTTTTTTTAGACATTACTAGTGACACTAAATTTTTTAAAAGCGATTTCTACGTTTATCAGAAATATTTACTAAATTTTTACGATTTTATTGCTCATTTATTTTAGTTAAAAATACAAATATTTAAATTTTATTTTCATCATTGAAAGTTGAAAAGGTGGTGAAACATTACAGGGAGGGGGGGGGGGGGTAAAAATTCCATGAAAGTCACACAAAAAAAAATGTTGACTGGTTAATTTTAAGTTTAAAATGCAAAAATTCTGTTTTATTTTTTAGACATTACTAGTCATTCTAAACTTTTTAAAAGTTTTTCACAAATGTTTACTAAATTTTTACAAGTTTATTGCAGATTTATTTTTGTTTGAAATACAAATATTTGTATATATAAAAATGTTAATTTTTTTCTGGTCTTAATTTAAAAAGATAATTAAAAATAAATGACACTTTTACCCTCTTTTTGGTCTATTCAACGTGTTATTTTCCTATTTAAAATTCGACTTTTTGTTTTTATGGAACCATTATCAATTCTGAATTCTAATTCGAAAAGCATGCTGAATTGAAATGTAGACTTACAAACAAAATTCAGAATACAATATAAAAAATCTTAGACTGTATTTAAAAAATAATAATTTGATGATGGATGAAAAACGAAACGTCTGATTTTAAATATGAAAATACCACATTGAAGAAACAAGTGTCATTTATTTTTATTATCTCTTTAACGTTTTTTTTTAAATCCTTTACAAATTTCAGTGAGAGGATGATGGAACATCTACAAGGAAGGTAAACGATCCATAAAAGTCAAACATGGACAAAAAAAATAAAAATAGTAAAAAAAAAATGTTGAATAATTTTAATTTTAAAATGCGAAAGTTTTTAGTTTATTTTTTAGACATTACTAGTGACTCTACATTTTTTAAAGCAATTTCTACGTTTATCAGAAATTTTTACTAATTTTTTACGAATTTATTGCTCATATATTTTAGTTAAAAATACAAATATTTCAATTTTATTTTTATCATTGAAAGTTGAAAAGGTAGTGAAACATTAGAGGGGGGGGGGGGGGGGGGGTAAAAATTCGATGAATCACACAAAAAAAAAATGTTGACTAGTTAATTTTAAGCTTAAAATGCAAAAATTATGTTTTATTTTTTAGTTTATTTTTTAGACTTTACTAGTGATTCTAAACTTTTTAAAAGTTTTTCACAAATGTTTATTAAATTTTTACAATTTTATTGCAGATTTACTTTTGTTAAAAATACAAATATCTAAATTTTTTTTTACCATTGAAAATCGAAAAAAAAACAATGAGAGTTGAAAAAAAAATGTTGACTAATTTTAAGTTTATAGTTCCGGTGGATATTGCAGCCATTTTGTAGGTGTCCACTGTTAAAAAAGTGCGGCCAAAACTGTAAAACAGGAGAGTCTTTTCAGATGTAAAATACTAGCTCATTGGTGTAGAGAAAAAAATTTTGAAGTAAAGTACTATTAAGATTTGTCATTTAATTCTCGTGCTATAGTATTTTCGGTTTGCTGCTCTGGAGCAATTTGTGAACAATTCTAACTTTAAGATCTGATTCAGAGAGTAGAGAATAGAATTACTCTCAGATTGCTCTAGAACATCAAGCCAAAAATGCTATTAATTACCTTATCCTACTTAGGCAAATCGCGCTAGGTTTACAGCGAGGATTTTCAATCGTACGAGCGCTCCCTGGGAGCATTTTTGGTGAATTAAATAAGCGAATTTAATTTTTCGAGTTGGCAACACTGCCGCTTTTAGCCACGTTCCACTGTATGTGACGTCACTGACGGCGGCCTCAGATTTCCACATATATACCTATTATTTAAATATACGGCGAACGTCAATCCCTCACAGTAAATCGAAAATGAAGCTCCTCAGTTGGCTATGAAAATCTCGCAGTTCGTCGACGAGATTTTACTGCGCATGTTTACTGCGCGCCACATGCTAGTTGAAAGATGAGGGACGTTTTGAATCTGACAACTACAAATTTATCCGAGTTCGGTAATTCCATCCGAGCGCTCCAGACACTGACCATCTCCCAAAATCTTAACAAGCTAGAGTGAGATAGACTGATATCCCGAGCGCTCGGGATGTAATTACCGAACCCAACTCTTATAGGTTATGCCAAATGTGGCATGTTTATTGGCGGGAACGAAAGTCGACAAAACTAAATAAATAGCGAAATTTTCCATTGCACTGATTCGAAGGCTCGTTGCAAGATGTTTTAGATGTTTAGTCTTTTGGACAAAGAAAGCCTAAAAAAAAATATTCACTTCACTTCAATTTATATAGCTACAGAAGTAATTTCTTGATTCCGGCACGATTGACGACAACGAGTTTTGTTTTATTGCAGGGAGCAATATTTCATGTGTTCAAAGGACTATATAAAGCTATTAAAATTTAAAAGGAAGATATGTATCTACATAATAACAAGGGCTACATTGAAGGCTAGATTCTGTTTTAGAGAACTATTCCACTTTCAGTTTGCACAAAGAGAAATCAAAAGCTTTAGGGTTGTTGTAAAGATCCCACTGAGAATTTAAGTGTCTTTCATGGACCTACATACCTAGTTATAGGTACTACAACTTTATTTTGGTTTTAAAGGACATGGAATATTTAATAGGACAAGTAAAGCCATGTGGAATTAAACACACAAACATTAGTTAAAGCAAATAAAGTATAAGTACTTACCGAAAGAAACTTCTGGTAGTTGTGGCCCTTGACGCGTCACAAACCAAGCACACAATATGCCTATCACCCTTGGAGGCCATCTCATTGATGCTTTCCTACAGTTTAGCATAAAATAAACACCTGAACTAGGTATAGGTCTTGGTATGGGTAAAATAATATGGAACTCCTATAGGAGCTCATTAGAGGAGGGCCTGGATACAGGCAAAACCCCTGAACATCTGTTTAATTGCAAAACAAACCTACATACCTAGGTATACTAAACAAATCTCAGTCAGAAATAGGTACAATACTGAATCTGCAGCAGTAAACACAGCACAAAAGACGCCGCACCGGAATACCCAGCCAAGCAAAGTTGAATTAGATTAAACCAAAGAGTATTTATGCAGACCGATTAATGATTTGAGTAAATTAAACTAAACTGAAAGTTTAACTTTAGCAAAGAACGAACAAGATCAAGAAGAAAACTTGAAAGCGTCCCCAAAAAGTAGGGTTAAATGCAAGGTTGACAGATGTAATTTCTATTACCGTTTGTGAGTGTTAAAAAATTCAATTTATTGTGAATTTTATCGATTTTATAATATCATATGTTCTGTTATAATATAGGTAATATGTATCCTGCAATCTGCATAAACTTAAAAATGCTAAAATGGTAATTATTGGTGATTTTAGTAAGATTTTACTAATTTATCTAATCGCGTGACGTCAGATGCGTCGACAAGTTGGCAACGTAGAACTTTCAAATAATTTTCAAATCTCGGGCATGCCCAAGGACGCTAGACTAACAGGACGGCTCAATTATATACCCTCTTTTTCTGTACCAGCGGCGTGACGTCACACTAGTGCTCTGATGAGATGTATCATTAAGAGTTTATTCCGCGGACGCATAGTTTTTTGACATATGCTGTGCTTCTGTTTATCCTGTATTGGTTTAAATAACATCTTAGAAGTGTCAATAAGTATGAAAGGATCTATAAAATAGTAATAATACAAATAGTTCTGATTTCAAAGATAGGTTTATTACTTATTATTAGTACGTTGATGCAGGCTTAAAAAGCGGGTTGCAAGCAACTGTATTCAATACACCATAAACAACTACGAGTTTGGGATACTTATATTTATACTTAGTATGTTAATGTACCGTCACATTTTCTTGATGTCTAGATACTAGGAAACATTTTCTGAATAGGGAACAAATACTTATTGGTTGTACGTACTTATATAAGGTGTAGTCAGTGAGTCAGGATATTTCAAAATTGCTTGGCCAGCCATTATGTGTTTAATTGTTTAAAGGGTTATCATGCATGCAAAATAGCTATTTATATAATGTAAGTGTTAAAAGTGCAATTTTAAGGCACGAATGCGAAAGTTTTGAGGACGAGCGAAGCAATGTAATTACTTAATACTGAATGTACTACTTATCCAAAAGTTCATTTAGGAAGTCTCTTTCATAATCATCTGCCGTAAAATGTAATGAGCATATTGCCGAAGTATCTGGATTGAATGTATCACTTCGTTGGCAAAGCTGAATCCACCTATTTCTTATTTTAAGGGATAGAACATCTTTTCTTTTTGTGAAAAAAATGAAAGGATATTTGTCTGCCTTCTTTCTTCCACTTTAATTTGACGCTTTTATATTCAGCAACAGTACAAATCTGACCAGGTATTGTGTTCTTGTAATTTTACTAAATCTCAACACAATCGGCGCAATCACAGCAACAAGGGAAAGATTAAAAAAAAGTTTATATATGTTAGAATACCATAAATCATAAAAAAAAAACGAATAACCCGAGCCCGCAAATAATCATCGAGATGTCAAAATCCAATATTCACCGGTTTTTCGGTTGACCGCTCTAAGACTACTTCTGTCTTTATAATTTTATTAAGAAAACAAATGACGGAAATAGTCTCAGAGCTCTTTAGAGCGGCCAATGTCAGCAATGATATTATTGACAGCCGTAATAGCAGCGTCAATGATGGCCACGGGCCTCGGAAAATAATGACGTCATTATCGCTCCCAAGTCCGCACTAAGCTGACGTCACGATTTTTGGCCCATGTTGTTTAAAAGGCAGTGGACCATCCTGTTTTGTTTACCGTCCTTGGGGCATGCCCGTTCATTTCCGTCGAGTAACTGGGCATGTCGATCGTCAGCTGTTTTTGGCTTCTTTTTCAGGACTTACGTAATTTTTATAGAACTTCAAATTATTTGCAGATTTCCAATCAACACCTACTTGACGGCAATAATAAGCGAATGCTTTATACGGGGTGTTCATTATAAAACTTCATCTAGTTGGCTGTAAAATGTCAAAACAAAAGGATGGAGAAACAGTCCATATCCTTTTCTGTCAAAATTTCATAGCCTGTTAGATGAAGTTTTATAATAAACCCCCCGTATGGGGATGCATTATTTAAAAAGATACTTACGTTAAAATGATCTTTGCAGCAAAATCTCACAGTTTTACATATATTTACATATCTATATGGTTGCTTAGCTGCTTCAAACCACGCTCTTCTACGATATTCGCTTTGAGGTACAGTAACGAAAACTTTGTCTGGAAAACCTTCAGAGTGATTCAAACAATCCTCTACAAAGCAAGTTTTTATCCTTTTTTAAACATTCGTTTCAATCCGAAAACACACACACCACAAGAGACAAAAATAAAACACAATTAAAAAGTCACCTAACCTTTAAAAATTGGTATTGGGAGTGTCTAGAGTCGCGCAAGTCTTATTATTTTTGGTACCTAATTAACTTTTAAACATCCGTCACAATTGGTTTCGCGTTGCAATAACATTTTTAAGAAATAGCAATGTTTATTGAAAATTGAGACTTAAGAAACATATAATACATAGTAACATTTAGGGATGTGATTTCACCGGGTGCATTTGTTTACACCGACATTTGGAGAATATGCACCCTTATTGCACCCGGTGCATTCAATTCGCAGCGTTGCCTTTTCAACTTAAGTTACCACGTTGCCATACTCTTATATGTCAAATGTCATATTATGTATTTTTTCATTTTCTACATTAACTACAATCTACATGTCACGTGCATGAGTATTTTTAATTTGTATTATTTATTTTACCGCTCAGGAACTGAAATAAACTTTTATAAAATTTTTAACCGCCTGATTTTATTAAAAAAATCTCTATTTTAAATTGTAAGAATATCATAAGAAGAAAAAGGATAAAATCTTGCTTTAATTGCTGAGTTTTTCTTTCTATCTTGAGTATGATATTGGAGTTAAGAGTTAAACCAAGTTTAATGAACATATTCATAACAAAAATAACTAGTTTGGACTTTGGATCAAATACCTTTATTTGGATGAGGACGGAGAAATACATCAGTGTCAGTTAGTTGAAAACAAAAAACATATTCACGTCTTTGAAGTAAACAAAAATAAGAAACTAAAAATATTTTGTTTTATAAGTTGACAGATGACATTTTTTGACTGATGACATTTGACATAAACACCGCACCCGGTACAATCATATGCACCGGGTACAATGAAGACCACAACCCTAGTCACATTACTAAAAACAAACAAACATTGACGTCGTATTAACGCACAAAATATAATCTCGAGAGTTTGGTGCATTAAACACGACCAGAATAAATGTTTCACTAGCGCCGCACTTTATCGATTCTCGCAAATAACCATAAGTGACGTCAGAATCTTTTGGCGCACGTTTAAATTAGTGGATACTAATATTGAATTTAATTTATGGTTTTTCTTTAATTGTTTCTTTTATGTAATTGTTTTTTCGTTGTAAAGATTCTTTTTAAATACAAAAATTTAATAGTGAATTTTAACTATGCTAAAACATCGGATTGAATCTCTGCGACGCAATGTCTGATTTCATTGTTAAGGTTGAATATGAAGTGCATAATTCAATTACTTTCTGCTTGTTAAGATAAATATTTTGAGATTATATTCGTGGTGATCAATCTTTTTCTTTTATAGTGGATGGTCAAAAACGGGTGATACGCGAATGCGGCTATATTCAAGACGAGCGCGACGACAGAGAATGTACCAGGCGATCAGGTACCTTCAGTGTCCAGGTTCACTATTGTGCCTGCACCAAATCGTTATGCAACGATGGTACCGCCCTCCGTCCTTCTGTTTATTTTAGTGTAAGTGCGATGGGTTTTTTTTTGTTTGGTAGACTGGTACCGAACCATTTTTAGAACAAAGAGAACCGTTTTAGGTCCGATTTATATAAAATTAATGCTTTTATATGAACTATTCGACTTGTTTAAACTTTTTTGATTTGCTAGAATGAGAGGATGAATTGTTATTATATCAGACGTGCCATTAACATAGAATATATGAGAAAACCAAGAAGATAGGTCAAAGAGCTTGAGCTGTATTTTGAGTTAGTCAGGCGAGCGGTGATAGAATAAAAATCAAAATGTTTTTTCAATGTTCGTTATAAAACGTCATGTAGTTGGCTATGATTTTTTGATAGTAAAGAAGAGAGTTATAAAGGCACGTCGTTACTTGACTCGCCATTTATTATTTGTCACTGTCACTTGTTGACATTTGTCCGTAGCTGTCATTTCGGGTGGCAGCACTAAAAAGGTCTGAGCGTATTCCCATCCTTACATTCTTATCAAGAAAACAAAGGATGAGGATACTTTCGAAGCGCTCTGGAGTCGTCAGTGTCATCCCGGGACAATTGACTTTACAAAAGTGACAACTTAAGAGAATATAGAAGGAAAGTAATTGATAACATGCTTCGAAATAACAAATGAATTTCATAGGTGGCTAGATGACGGATTCTAATGAACACATGGTATAGGTGTAGGGTGTTCTATTTTTGAGAGTTTTAATAGGTCTATTTCTTTCACCAGGCATTAATGTTCAGGTTTAGTTCAATTTTTTTGGGGTTTGAAGGATGGCACAGTTAAAATGTTGGAGTGGGAAATTCTTGAGATACGGTCCTATGATGATGAGGAGAAATGACGACCTGTTGATCCTCTCAGTTATTTTTTTTTTGGCACTAAACGTTTCGATGCGAATTGGCATCTTCCTCAGTAGTGACACAAAACACTCTCTTAATAATCAGGAAAAAAGGCCAAAAATCGCTTCTTCCACGTGATGTTTGCATTTTGTTTTATTATTATTTTTGGTGTCTGGTCGTTAGTGCATTATTTGTCATCCGTAACAGTGGTACCACGGGAAACCCGTGGTTAACTTAATCCAGGGTTGCCGGGCATACACCATAGAATTAAAACTCAAATACTATCAACAACACTGCTTTTACAGATAATATACCCTAATATATAATAATAACCATGTTCCCTGTGGTACCACTGTTACGACTGACAAATAATGTATTAATGACCAGACAAAAACCAAAAATAATAAAAAATAAAAAAAAATTGCAAACATCAGGTGGAAGAAGCGATTTTGGCCTTTTTCTCTGATTAGTATGAGAGTGTTTTGTACAAAACATTCCTAGATCCTTAGACTATAGTATACCAGAAGATACGAGGTTTGTTCAAAAAATACGCGGACTGACATCGTAAAACAAAATTTCTGGATTCCTTCGAAACACTGTCCTTCCGGCGTACGCACAATACTGGTGGTATACTTCTTTTGGAATATCCTTCAACTCCTTCGTCGCATTTGTCTTAATTTTGGGAATCGTCCTAAATGGTCTTCCCTTCAAGCAAGTTCGAAAAACAGTGATCGAGTGTGTCTGAACTGACAAGTTGTGATGAACATTTCTAGATCCTTAGACTACAGTTTACGAGAACATCCTGATATTCAGAGAACAGGTCTGCTCAAAAAATACGAGGACTTCACTTGTTGAAATAGTCCTGTATGCTTCTTTTAGAATATTTCTTCAAGTCTTTTGCCTTTTCCTCACATTTGCCTTAAAAGAATCTTTTGAGTATGAAAAACAATGATCGAATGTGTCTGAACGCATTAATGGGCTAGAACGTTGTTGTATTGTAAAAACCATTCGCCCCTTCTTATTTCTGATCTTCCTAATTCAACTGCTTCGTCGCATTTGCTTTTATCTTGAGAATCTAAATTTTTCTTCCTTTCAAGAGTGTTTTGAGCTCGAAGCTGATTGATCGAGTGTGTCTGAACTGACGAGTTCTGAGGACTGAACGGGCTAGAGAGAACAAAACATTTCTAGATACTTAGCTGTAGTATACGAGATTTGTTCAAAAAATACGCGGAATCACGTCATACAACAAAATTTGCTTTATTTAAAAATTACGTGTCTGGATCCTTCCGAAGAACTGTCCCCCGATGCATCACACTTATTCCAATGGTGTTTTCACTTGTTAAAACAGTCCTGGTATGCTTCTTTTGGAAAATTCTTTAGCCGCATTTGCCTTAATCTTGGGAAACGTCCCAAATGTTTTTCCTTTCAAGGGCGTTTTGTGTTCGAAGAAGTGACGAACTGAAAGTGAAGGATGATCGAGTGTGTCTGAACTGACGAGTTCTGTTGACTAAACTACAGCGTTGTAGTGATAGAAACGACAATCGCCATCGCTACATATTTCTGATCGTTTCCCCAGTAGCCCCAGACCTGCTAGAGACGGCCTATTTTGGTCATTTTACGTCAGCGACGTCTTTTGACCACAGCAGAAGTAACTGGGCCATCAGTCTCGAGACAACGTACGACCGCCCTAAAAAGTCTACCTATAGAGGTCTCTAAAAGGACCAAAAAAAAAAAAAAATGGAAAAACGCAGAATTATTACTCCAAAAAAAGATCTGTCATAAATTTTGTTTTAAAATCGTGCAAGTTTAATTTAAAATCCTTTTGGTGTACAGGTTTCGGCTTTAAGCCTCCTCAGCGCCCAAAAAACCTGACAAGTTTGGCTAGTTACAAGGCTGTATAAAGTTAAAATTTGATACTTACTCGACAGATCGAGGCTGTCTTGCTGGAGAAAAGACCCTCTCCACGACATCGTTATCTTGGTCAAGTTTACAATTTTATGTTCTTAACAGTTTTAAAATAAATAAAATGATACATTAACATACAAAACGGTACGAACAAAAGACAAGGCACAACGGTTTAAAATAAATTGTCTCGATCTAGTGACTCAAATCAGTCTGCCTGAAGACGCCTTGACGATCTCTAACGAAACCAAAGACGTCTTTAGGCTCTGACATATTGCCTTTGCTGGGACGTTCTCGGGGCGTCAGCTTTAAGTCCTAAATTGGTCAGCTACGTCAGCAACTGGACGAAAAAGAGACGTCTTTATGACGTAACCTTGCTACTTGGGTTGCGGCAAATGGCGTTCTTCAGACATTTCAAAAGTTTAATGTATAAGTCTGATTCACTGTATGCACCTCATCATGTAAAGCCACTATTCTTACTCTATTGAACACTGAACTTCTATTGCCAGGCTTAATTGCAAAGAACACGGTTTTGAAACATTGGTATCTAAAATTGTGGGAAACTGTTTTTGTCAACATTTTTGTAGCAACGGTAACATAAATAAAGAGTAAATGTACAAAAAAGCAGCCATGATAAATATTTAGTTTTAAAATTTACGAGGGGAGTCCAAGACTTATGGTGATGTGTGGATACAAATATTAATAACATTTTCATAGGAAGTATAAAGAATACACAAAAGGCAAGCTACACGTATTGGCGTAGTGGCTATAAAACTAGGCAGAATTATAGGGGAGGTACTAGTGGTGAAGTCAAGTCAAAAAAGCTTTATTGTCTGCACTCAACCACTAATTTTTGACATTTCTTTCTGCGTGAACTTTAAAGCTCAGAATAAAAAGCTGGATAACCCCGGCTTAAGACAGGAGTATCAAATCGTGTCTGCTGAAAAGCATGTAGGCCTTATCTTTCAAAATAATCGAAAATTGAACACCCTATACCACCTAATCCATTATTGAGCAAGCGGCTTAATTATTAATGATAATCAAAGAAATATGTTAACATTTTTCGATAAAATGTTATGTGATCCGGAAACTGAAGAAGAAATCTTATGATTTGACTCTATATAATAAATAATAAAGTCATCAAGTTATGACCCCTTGTTATTCCACATTTCAATCAAAACTAATCTATTTATTATCTCCATATAAATACACATTATCGAGACTACTACTCGTACTAATTAAATGTTATGAAAGAGTTTACAAATAATAATTCTGCCCTCCTTTTGTTGTAAGAAAATAGGTGCGACCCGACAGAGATTAGAGTGTGTAATATTGGTAATTGGATCGTGCGAAGAGTTACGTAAACCCTCCGGAACCACTGAATGTTCCTAGTTAGGATTGGAAAAAGATAATATAAATAAAGTTTTGTTAGATTGCTATACATATTTAAATTTAAGAGTTACGTTAATTATCAATACGAGATCTGACATTTAATATAAGATCTGCATATCGCAACGTTTATTAAACTAAACTAAAGATAATGCATACCCACCCGAGTAGCTTCTTGAACAGTAAATAATGGAAGCGAATGATTAATGTCTATGAAAAACATGAAGTGATCTTATTTCCCATTCAAATCCGCTAAAGGATTTTAAGCCAAAAATCTCAACATTTTAACACCCTGTAACTTGAAAACAAAGCATTTGGGGACCAAGCATTTCATAGAAAGTAATCTTCCCTTGGCTTTCGGCTCTCCAACTCTGAAACATCCTATATATTTGTTTATATAAAGAATAAGTGAAGGTTGAATCACCATACGTAAGCCGTGCATAGAGAATTGGTTTTTAAGCAGAACGTTTTATCCGAAAATGCTTTGTTACCGATATAAAGGGGGATAAGGTATCAGATTTTTTTGAAAAATTTAATATCACACCTGCCTCAGTTCTATACATAACAAAATGAAATTTGGTACATACAATACCATTTAGGAGCTCCACAAGCACAATTTACATAACGTAGTGAAAATTTACACAGTGATCCTTTTTGCTTTCTTTTTTAAGCTCTCAAAATTCTCAATAAGGTGGGGATGTATTATCATCTTCTTGCTCCATCAGTTTGATACCTATTTCCATAAAGCATTTTACTGAATCATTTAATAACCACTTTTACTATAGACGCTCCAAATGCCAATTTAATTCAGCATGTTTGCTTGGCTGAACTTTTGTCGTCATTAAAGGCGATCAAAGTGGAATTTCTGTCATAATTTTAGGTAACTATACCTGCACCTACTATTGGTTCTAGTGCGTGATCATATTACCGATACCGAACTGTTGTTAATGAATTAAGCTTTACAAGTGCCTGCGATAGTGCAAAATTGTACTATTATTTTCACTATTATTATAAGTATAACACGTTAGACGATTCCAAAGATACCTAATTATTATTACTTACCATTAAGATACCTACTTGCTAAAACTGTTGGTAGCTAATTCTAATCAGTGTCCTTAGCGTTGCATTTCATATACTATACAAAAGGGGTCTCGAAATTAGGGGGCCAGGTCTTAAACAAGAAAAATTGATTTGTTGGGTGTTCAGTAAACTACCGAAAAAGCATTACAATCATAATATTTGTTATTTTTCTTTGCGAGGCCTTGCCAAACGTATATTGGAAGTTTTTCTAACACTATGACCCGTTGCCATGAGCAAATAATTTCGAGACACCCTGTGTATATGTATGATAATAATTATTATTCTAACTAGGAGTTTAAAATAGGTAAGTAGTAGGTTAAATATAGGTAAACCTAAATATAGCAATAATCTTTAACCTTAAAATTAGTTGATAACTTTTCTGTAATTTATTTTAGTGTTAACTGACAACTACATATCCCATGTTAGTATGATGTCTAAATTAGTAAGGGAATTGAAAATTGAATTATTATATACTTACCCGCCTACTTTGGGTATTGTTAGTCACTGCCCTATTTAGTTGTTAACAATTCCAAATATGTATTGCTTCTGTTAATATATAAATGGGAATTCATTTTTATGATTCCAATACTGTTGTATCTATCTGTTTAAAATAAATGCTCTTTAACACTATTTCACACTAATCACTAATCACCTAACGTATATGATATTACCTATTACTGATACTTTATACAGTGTGTCCCAAATTGGCCTTCCATGTATCGGGATTTTAGAAACTGTAGCAGCTATATAAAGTTGGTTATATGGTAAATATTCTACTCAGTTCTGTTAGTTATGCTAAAAACAGGGTTGCTTTAACCATTCAGGTTTCTGAGACATTTTTGAAAAATCGAAATGCTGCAATTTCGAAAAACAGCTATAACCCTTTTAATTCAAAAAATAATTGAAACTGCATACCTACCACGTTAAAAAAACACTTCTTAATTGCTTGGTATAAAATGTGTATATTTGTATTCAAAATGCTTCCTGGTAGGATCGATTGATCATAAGGGTTGGGCAATAAGGAGCCCAAGTGTGTATTTTGGCAAACAAAGAGTAAAGTTGACTCAACGTTTCCCAATTCATGCCAATCCACGCCTAACTGACGATACTAATGACGAAGTTTGAACGGAAACCGCTCTCTTTTTAGGTTCTAGCGCAGTTCCTTGCATAAAACAAGAAGAATGGTGAGCCTTTTGCGCGTTTTCCATATTGTCACGGGATACGGGTTCCAATCGTCATTTAACTACACACTTTTATCGATCCCATCTTGCGCTGCTCGCTCGTTTATGTACCCGGCCTGAACATACTCTCGTACTTTCGAGAACGGAGGAGACTGTTCCCGGTTCTCGTTTAGTCTAGATGGGTTCCCGGGGTCGCAGTTAGCGCCAGGCGTTGCCGCTTCGGCCCGAATCTCTGTGGACCGACGGTCGGGCGTAACACTATAATACTGGTTAGATGTTGCTGAAGAGACAGATGGCAACATTTGAGGCAAAAAAAGTTGCTGGCACTTTTGGTATCCATCCATTTCGTTTAACAAGTCTTAGCCAATTTGGTGAATTAATTATTTATCACCCCTTAGAAAAAATTTCATGTGACTTCATTTCATATGACTCGAAACGGCCAGAGAGGCGAAAACAATGGAAGAGTGTTATATGAATTTTTTTGCTAAATTGAACCAGTAATAAAGCGTTGCTGGGAGACGAAAAGTCGTATCAGAATATATAAACCTTGGCTGCATACAAAACCCAGTTTTATTAATAATCAAAAGCCTTATTAAAATATTACTTTAATGTATCCGACAGAAAGCATATGGTAGCGAATTGCCCATGTATTTATTATCCTTGTGCCGTAGCTGCCCCCAAGTCAGAAGCCTCTAGGACAGCCACGGCACAATGATAATTATTTTTTCAATAAAAAGAGGCAACACGGCCAACGGACATTTTAAGAAACGGATATTAATTAATCGGTGTCCATGGCGTGCTCCGCAGCTTCCGTGGCTACCGCTGGGGCGGGGTCTCGGGGCTCGTCCCCCTGGTCCTCCCTTTATTATACCGCACAATTAATACACCTTATCACAATAAATTGAGTTGTCTTACCTTAGAGGTCCCAACGGTCTCTCTGGCGGAGCACCCCTTCTTTCCTCTCCTTCAATCAGTCTCAAAAAGGGTGCCGTCTCTTCTTCGTCCAAAATCTTAAACTGCTGTTCTTTGCCCACATAACCAATTGAAACGTTCTTCGTGGAGAGGTCCACCTCCGCAGGAAGAGTATCTCGCAGAGCTCTAAGTCCGTGTTTGATAAGTTCTTCAAGGCTGCAGTTTGCAAGTTCATCTAGATGTTTTTCCAAGTAGGTCCTGGCACTCTGAGACCGCGATCCAATCGACATAGCTTTGCAGTCGTAGAAATTGGCCGAGGGGCAAGTTTGGTAAATATGGGGTCCTTTGTCGTCGTAGCCTCCTACTAGCAAGCCTACTCCGTAAGGGCGACGATCATATCGTTGGGTGCACACCTGCATTTTGTTGCCTAGAATGTGATAGAAAATGGGGGTTTTGAAATCAATTTTTAGTTTGCTCTTTGTGATGAAGGGCTTATGAGCATTGCTTAGCTGTAAATGAGGAGAAAATCACTAGTGAATTTTGGTGTGCAAAGTGTCCAAAATTCTTGTCTTGTGCAGCAATTACTATTAGAGATTGCCGTTTGCGCATCATGATACCACTTTTCCATGAAAATATAGGAAAGTTAAATCGCAGGTGTAGGACAAATAGCCACCTCACTTTCTCGAAATCACCAACGTTTCGATCTTTATTTTTAGGTCTTTACTCAAAATATTTACAGCCTTCTTTGTACATAGAGATAAAAATAGAATATCTTTTATTTTGGAACTCCACCTATATTTCAATTATGTTTAAACTTCAGGTAATATGCAGGTAATAAAAAGTAGAGATGTAAGGGCTACCCAGTGTGTCCAGCCGCTCTACCAGTTACTCGAGTTGGCCGGGTAGAGTACTACCCAGTTTTATTAACCAGACACAAATAAAATAAAATAGGAGGTGTTTATTTGAAAATTTCATGTTGTAGGTTGTAAAATGTCAAAAGAAAAGGATGAAGGAACCAAAAACATAGCCTTCTAGATTACGTTTTCTAAAGAATACTTTTTTTTTCAATAAATTTTGTCAAAAAACCATATATTCCTTAAAACTACAATAAATCTCAAAAATTAACTAATCACTAATCACTTATTAACTATCACTAATTAACTAATCACTAATAATTAAAAAAACATGGCCACTTTTTTGATTAGGACCACTAACTGAAATATAAGGGTAGCCTGACATCTATACAGGAGGTCCCACTAGGAACCCCATCTTTCTTAATATGGAAAAATTGCCATAAAAAATTTTAAAAACATAGGAATACTTTTGATTGAGGATACTATAAACCATTCACTTATTCTCTTCATCAAGTAGAGGCATTGGAAATATCTTCTCAACATGTGACGAAAGGAGACAGATATAAAAAAATTAAGATTTCAAAGGTAACAAGATGACAAAAATAAGTGAATGAGATATAAGTAATCGACTAAGGTATTGCCAAAAAATCCATGAAGGTAAATGGATATGATCATGCCAAACTCACCATGAGGCTATAGTTTTCTGTGCACCTCCTATTAACGAAAATAGAAAATTTCTCAACAATTGGTTGTCTCAGAGTAGTATTTTGTATATTTTTTATTGTGTGTAATAAAAATTCATCAAATATCAGTAATAGTATATTACAATACAAGGTGGGAAGTCTTTCATTACTGTCCAGAGATTATGTTATATATTGAGACGGGTAGCGTTGAGATAAATAAAATCTCGAGACAGTAATGAAGTTTCCCATCGAGTATATATATGGGGTGTTCATTATAAAACTTCATCTTGCAGGCTATGAATATTTGACAGAAAAGGATGACATAATCAAAATAAATGGACTTTTGTTTCTCCATCCTTTTCTTTTGACATTTCACAGCCAAATAGATGAAGTTTTATAATGAACACCCCATACACTATTTTATGTTGAACCACACTTTCTGAATAACATCAAAAAATGTTCTTGAATATTATTTATTCATATAATATTCTG
The DNA here is from genome assembly GCA_951812265.1 of Taphrorychus bicolor. Taxonomy (NCBI): domain Eukaryota; kingdom Metazoa; phylum Arthropoda; class Insecta; order Coleoptera; family Curculionidae; genus Taphrorychus; species Taphrorychus bicolor. Next base: position 28,574,456 of record OX638303.1, on the reverse strand, counting down.
GCTCAAATCTTCAGTCAGGAGACGGAATTTTTGATTGCTATTGTTTAGAACAAAATCAACAATCAGGGTTTACTGGCAAAAACAATAATCTCATTCTCCCCATCCTAGACCAGTAACAGAATTACTTCCCATCCTAGACCAGTAATGAGACACTTCCAAGATTTTAAAAAGACAGAAATGTCATCATTACATATGTGGTTGAAAATAATAGTATATTATAAACCAAGGTTGTGAAGTACATTATTATGACCTGAAGTTCAAGTTTAAATCCCGAAGCGCGTAGCGCTGATGGATCTAAGACGTGAGGGTCATAAGTAGTTCACAACCGCCGTGTATATACGATTTTTTCCACTACTAGACTCAATAAATCTACAACAGAAAATTGCCTAAATTAGTAAGATAGCGCTCCGCATATTTTATTACTAAGAACAGGCGCGTCTTCAATCCATATGGAGGCTTCGTTACCATGGCAACCGATAAAAAAAATCGATAAACAAAATAGTATTTATGATGATATCATGTGCCTAATGCTCCTGACAACTGACAGTTTTATTTACGGGTAAGTAATCGGCCATAACGTTGTCAGTATAGACCACTAATGTTTAATTGTTTTACAAACAAAACAAGAAAACCTACTTTACAGTCATTTTGTTGGCCTTTAAGGCTCAGTATTAAAGCTAGTAGTGGAAAACATAATTTTTTTACCTGTAATTTTATCTAACACTTATACAGGGTGATTTACAACTCAAAGGACATAGATATCAAATATGTGTATCAAATAAAAAATAAGTGAATAATGAATTTTCTTTTGTCAAGGCTGCAGTTGCTGAGATATTGTTTTAACATTCTAGCCCTTTGAGATTTTTCAGGCCAGTTATTGGAATTTTCCAGCAGTCACTGCATTCTTTCCGGCAAAAACCTTGAACTTTCTGCAGTACTTCTACACTTTTTAGCTTAGTGCAAGACCTCTTGGAATATCTAGGTACTCGGGTAATAACAAAAACCATTAAAAAAAAACTTACCTAAAGTAGAAATAAGCCTATTCAAAGGCAAATACGTATCATGGGAATACTTGTAGTTCAAGCACTCGGTCCTCATATATCTGCTTAAAATTCTGGCGTCAGCCGTAAGGCCAGAAATGGTAATGCCAATATGGTCATCAATATTGATAATCTTCTTTTGGTAAGCTGAAAGCTCAGAGGAGGCCCGCTTTAGCGCTATGAGAAGGGCATGGGTTTTGCTTTTGAGCCCCACTGTTGCAGAACCTAAGTTGACGGCTTCCATGGCGTATTCCACTTGGTGCAGTCGCCCCTGGGGGCTCCAGACGGTCACATCACTGTCGTACTGATTTCTGAACATTTTTGCGATCGACTTAACTAGTTAGCACTTAGCAGAGAAACAAATACAAATATGATACAGCGGTTTGTTTCTTTTGGGGTTATGCAAAGTCACTTTTCGTTTGTGTCAAAAAATTGAGGTTAGGGTAGAAATTATGTCGGGTAAGTCAAACTAAATGTAAAAAATTCCTAAAGAGGGCGCTGGCTATGACACAACAAATAGATCTGTCTTTTATCTACTTACGAGATAGAGAAAGACGCACAATCAATAGAAATACGTTTTTTTTAGGTGGCGCCATCTATCCAATTTTTTCTTAGATAATTTTAAACGCCAAATTTGAAATAAAAATTATTAAAATAGCTCTATTAATAAGGAGATTCATACAATGCTAGCTAATAAAAAACAATTTAATATATTCTTTTAAAAAGTGAAACTACCCTAGAATATCCTTTAAGAAGACAAATCTGTATTCAGTCTATTTATCTCCAACTAGCTCGGCCTGTTTTCTACTGAGTATACTTTCAGCTTGAGCTATAAATTGATCAGCTACAGCCACTATTTGTTGTTCGACATTCCGCACTAAGTCCTCTGACAATTTCTCCTTTTTCTTTATTTGTTTAACATTCTTTGTCTGCACATCTCTTACTGCATCCTTGCATTTTACAAATAGTTGTTTGGCATTTTTAGCTAACTGTTCCCTATGCTCTTTAGTAACTCTGCAAAAATGGTTATTCTTAAAGCATTTTGGACTTAAAGAGTCGTAACAAAAAATTACTTGGGAATTGGTATAAACAATGTGGTACCATCTTGCTGTGGATTTAAGTTCATGCCAGATTTATTCAATGCTTTCAAAGCGGCAGGTATAGCTTGGGGATATGTGGCAAAATTGAGCACAATAGTTTTAGGGTTCTTCCTGACAACCTGTGCCAACTCCTGGAGCTTGTGCTCTTTACCATCTAAATTGACTGGAAGCAAGTCTATGGCACCTAAGAAATAAACAAGAGAAGAATTATGAAAACCAAAAGACTGGAATAGTGAATGCTAACCAGTGGTTGAACGTAATGATAACTGTTTCACAAAATCTTCTTCCATTTGAACAACTGCCTTTTCCATCTGAGATTTGAGGCTCTCCACATTAAGTAATTCAGATAGTTGGTTCTCATTGACAACAACCTTGGCTTTGCCTGAAAACTAAAAATCTCACCACTAATGTTGGTTACATATTGCAAGTTGTAATTATTACATCTATAAAAGCACATTTCATTAGAGGATATAGAAGTGTAATAACCCTGGCTTAAAACTAACAAAAACTACATATCTTGAAGATAAATAAAAAAAAAATTGCAGTTTCAAAATGGGTCTAAAGGTAGGCAAAAGACCATATATTAAACAACAAATAAATCATTTTAAGTGAAATGTTCTGTTCTCAAAACATTTTAAAACTTGGAAGTTAACCTGGCACTATTTAGACTTTGTGTGAACTTAGGGATTCATAACAGGGTATTTTGTATGACAAAATCCAATAGATATCAAAAGCTTGTTAAAAAATAAAAAAAAGTGTACACCCATTTCTTCCTCATTCACAGGCATAAATAATAGTCCTATAATTAGAGTGCTATTACATCTAATTTTTGAAAACTTGTTTATTTTAATAAGCGTTATGCCCAATTTAGGTTCAAAATTACAAGATTGGACTACTTTTGATAGTAGTGATTGTACACTCTACTTATCATTCCAAGTATGATATAGTCTAAAAAATTAAAATTTGTTAGCAACCTTTATCTTTTTTCTTATCCTTTCCCTTAACGTAGCTCCTAACTGAAATAGCGTTGGCAAGCTTTAATGCAATCAAATCATGCCTTTTTTGTTGAAAATGTGAAGTTCTTGTTTTTCCAACAGGGTTTTCCGCAAGTATTTGAAAGTGCCGGGCCTGAGGAAGCGTTGACGCAGCTTTAAGGTCCTTATAAAACAAATAACAAATTCTTCGAACAGGAAACATTTTGTAAAAATAACAACTCAATCTGTTTTTGTACTTATTTTAACTTTTATTTAAATCAAATTTTGAAAAATAGCTGTGTAAAGTAAAAAAATTGAGGTTATGTAATGTCACTGTCATATGTAGTGATGTCAAATAATGAAGTTGCCATGTTGTCACTTGTCAAATCGAATTTTGAGATTATATGTTCAGATTATCATGCTTTGTTCGTCGAATGTCGATGCCATTGTGTTATGTGTACGAGGGAGACGCACTTACTTTTGTCCGTGTCCCTGCTCAGTAGTCAGATGAGTTAAGTGACGGTTGAAGTTTGCTTATATGGATATGATTTTGATTTCAAAATAACGAACGATATCAATGTACCTTCACCTTCACTACCTTCATTAACTTCCAGAGTTAACTTCACACTATTATATGATAGGGTTTATTAAAGCTTTCTCACAATTTACACCAGATATAATTAATTCTCCGTTTTATTCCACGAACGGTCTGGAAGCGGAATGGAGCATGGGAACGTAGATCAACGTGCTGAGCAAGCTTCCCTTGTTCCCTTGGATGATTCGGACGAGGATGTATGTTTTGGTCCATACACAATAAAGGAGGCCCAAAGAGATGCCTTGAAAGGGGCCCCCAGAAAAATCAAGACCAGACACTCTTGCATGTAAGTATTTTTATTATGGGTATTTGACTGCAAAATACCCATACAATATGGATATTTTGCACAATACAACTTTTTGAGTGTTTTTTTTTATGTTGGAAACTGAATTTTGAACTGTTCGCAGTAAAATTACTGAGAATAATAATTTACCCTGAAAAGGGCTCGGAAGAGACACCTAGTTGACGTTTCGGCAACTTATCTGTTGTCTTCTTCATAACAAATACCTCAATAAAAAAATTTCGAAACTATAAATTTCAAATAAATAAATAAATAAAATCTTTATTGCACAAACATGTACAAAAGGTGGAAAGTACCAGCTACACCGTGTTTTAATAACCACCCGATTCCTGGCGTCACCTAGGCATATTGTATACGTATTTACAATAAGAAATTATGTTCATGCACAAATTGAGAAATGTTAATTTTTGCAGTTGTTATACTATTATACGACTTGAGTGTTCGCGGTAACAAATTATATACATATGGACCAGTATATGCAAAACACCTTTTAAAAAACTGAGTTCTATGATGGGGAATAGTAATGTCATCCAGGTAACGAACGTTAACATTGTGAGCTAAAGCTCTAATTGGGATAAATTCTAACAGATAGCAAGGCTCCCGCGTTAATAGGATTTTACATACTAATACAGCTAAGTGCACAAAACGCCTCTGTGCCATATTAATGTCGAATATATGTCTAACGTGCTGACTGACATGATCGCTTCTTCTCAAATTGTTAACAAACCTAGCACAGGTGTTTTGGATTTTCTGAATGCGGTATTTATCGTAACTTGTTAAATAAGGACCATATACTACATCAAGAAAATTTGGAATAGACAGTACTAAGCTATCTACAAGGATCTTTTTAATTGAATGCGGTAAGACTTGTCTATATTCATAAAGCGTCTTTAATTTCAAATAAGTTTTCTGACATACACTATTTACATGATTATTAAAAGTAAGTCCGCCGTCCATAAACAATCCTAGATTTTTCACTACATTCGTCCATTCAACTGTAACCCCATTCAATCTTATAGCCATCTCAGGGCTGACAACAATTTCTGACCTAGAATACAGTATCGCTTGGGTTTTCTTTGGATTGATAACCAAGGAATTGCTCTGCGACCAGATGGCAATATTATTCAGATCCTGATTAATGAGATTAATTGTTTCTGGTAGACACACACGAGATGTCGGCAAGTAAATTTGTAAATCATCCGCGTACATGTGGTATTTTGAATACTGAATGCAGCTGGTGAGATCAGACACAAAAAAAGTGAAAAGAAGTGGCCCAAGGACTGATCCCTGGGGGACACCTCTCTCAATCACTCTCCAGTCCGATACCTGTGCCTCACCACAATCATCAATCAAGCTAACCGCCTGCTGTCTATTAGTGAGGTAACTTGTAATCCACTTGTTGGCATCCAATTTGTGACACTGTGCCTTCGCCAACAGCAAATTAATGTTAAGACTGTCAAAAGCTTTTGTCATGTCTATCAACACCGAAGGGCATACATTGCCCTCATCAAAAGCTACAGTTATATCGCTGGTGATTTTTAAGAGTGCTGTGGTGCATCTATGCAACTTTCGGAAGCCAGATTGATGATCTGGTAAAATTTTATTATGACAGAAAAAATCAAATAACTGTTTTCTAACTACTTTTTCTAGAATTTTTGATGCGGCAGGCAATATAGATATGGGACGAATATTGCCCACATCAACAGGATTGCTGACCTTAGGCAGCGGCGTCACAAGTGCCATTTTCCACAGCACAGGAACACACCCAGTGTCCAATGAACTATTAATTATATGTACCAATGGCCCAAGACAATACGGCAGACTTAGTTTTAACATTCGAATAGATATTCCATCTATACCTGTAGCATTACTTTTTATTGACTGAATACAGGCTATAACATCCTTTTCTGTTACAAAGGTGAACGCAAATGCCTCCCGATCAATGACATTATTTAGGTAATTGTTAATCGTTTCCGGTGCAATTGGCAGTTTGGGGACATTTTCCAACAATGAAATATTTAAATTATCCGGTTCTCTCAGACAATCAGGAAGGCATTCAGGCGTGTTATTTACGATTTTCCACCTCGAAATTTTATCCCATATGTTTTTACTCTTATTTACTCTAGGACAATTTCTTATCTCAGCGCTATAATAAGCTTTTTTCTCTGCTTTAACAGCCGATGAGATGTAGTTTTTTAATTGTATATAATAGCTACGGTCATTCAGAGATTTAGTTTTTTGAAATTTTCGAAAAGCTGTATGTTTTAAGTTTATCATTTTTCTTAAGTTAAACGTTAACCATGGCGGCTTGGTCTTTTTTTGTTTGCACTGCCTAATTGGACACAATAAGTCAAAAACTCCTAATAAAGTACTATTAAAGTAATTCACCTTACCATCTATATCTTCATTATAATAGAGATCATGCCAGTCAACGCTCTTCAAACAATCTCGGAATACTTCACTTGTCGCCATACTAAAGTCCCTATATTTTAATCCAGTCTCTCTAGGACGCGAGTACATGCAGCTCACGTTACAGAATACAGCTTCATGATCAGTTTGTATTGGATCACATGGAAAAACTCCAGAGTTAGTAATTAAATCTGGTTTGTTCACTAATATCACATCAAGTAAGGACTCACTACTCATTGTAACTCTAGAAGGTTCCTTCACCACTTGATCAAGATTAAACGATGTTATAATGTCTTTTAAGAACTTACTTTCCGCCGAATTTTGACTGAGGAAATTAATATTTAAATCTCCTGTACAAATAAATATATCACAGTCGCATATATACTCCGGAATGACGTCATATAACAACTCGAGCTCATTAAAGTGCACAGAGGGTGGGCGATATACAATACCCAACGAGATACGTAATTTGTTATATTTAAGTCTAAACCACAGTTGGTCTATACCATTATTCATTTCCAGACTTCTAAAGTTTAGAACTTTGATTCTCGATGATATGTAGGCTGCAACACCGCCTCCCCTGCCATCCCGGTCCTTGCGATACAGCGTATAGTTTTTTATTCCATATAAGTCCGATGACAGTTCAGCTGTTAGCCAGGTTTCTGAGATTGCGACTATGCCATACTGTCCATTTTCAATAAAGGTTCTTACATCTGCAAATTTATTACACATAGACCACGGGTTTATGTGTGTAACCTGTAGACAGTCTGACTGTGAAAGATCAGTGTCGGAATTATGTGAGGAGATATCGTCTCTACAATCCACATACGTGGAGCTATCATCATTATCTATAAAAAATTTCTTCCTAGCGCAAAGTCAAAGCGCTCATAACACACGCCTGATGGCCAGAAATCTTCACTATATACCAAATCAGATAATGTGGTATTGACCCCAACCATGAAGCTTCTATATTTAGCTCTATCATTTTTTTTAACCAGACACTCCTTGACCGCAATGTCATCAGAATTTACAGCAGCCTTCTTCTTTATGTAATCACTGACAATATCTTCAGTAATTGTTTGCTTGACTCTAGTTAGGAACAACCATATTTTTTTATCTTTGGTCTCTTTGCCTGGTTCAAAAGTACCATAGTCTTTATTCGTTCCTGTCTTTCTTTGGGCCTATTTCTTCTTCACTAGCTCCCTCCATTTCTTCTGAGATCCTCTTCCCGATTGCTCAATATCTTTTTTTTCTTTCTGATCATTCTCTATCTGCCTCAATAATGGATTTCTATTCCAGCCATTTTTCTTCTGTGCTTGAAAATCGCTGTCCATATTTGGGAGGTCCGCTTGTTTATTTTGCTCGTATATCTCATTCAGATCGACAATCGTCTCCTGCATTTTTTGCGGTACAATTGATTCTCTCCGTTTTTGCCCCAGCCGGTCGGAATTGTTTACGGCATGTGAGTTATCAATAACATCTCTGGTTTCCAGCATAATTATCTTTTGCTTTAACAAGTCGCAATTTTCTTGTAGTGTATTATTGCGACTTTCCATCTCATTCAGTAAGCGTCTTAGAAGTGCGTTTTCCAACATCAAGTTATCAGCAGACTTGGATTCCTGTTGTTGCTTAGAGTTCCCGCCAGCAACGTCGACTGCAATATTATGCTTGCACACTGCATTCTTGCTTTTGGCTGCCTGTTCTAGACACGATGGATGAAAATTCTGGTCACAATAGATGCAGGTAACACTATTAACTACACCTTTTTTGCAATGAAAACAATCGTTTCTATCACCGCGAGCGAAAACACTGCCTCCACTTGCAGCCATCTTGCATTGAATGTTACCTATTAAGGCTTGATTGTACAAGTTACCCTCAAAGTTAGGTCACTAAGCTAAACTTGACTGGTACTTGAACTCGCCCTTAAGAAAAGCATTGCTGTCAGCAAGTGTCACAAATTAAATTAATTTCACAGCAATGCGATTCTTATGGGTTCAAGTACTAGTCGAGTTTAGCTGAACCCAACTTTGAAGGTGACTTGTACAATCTGGCCTAAGGGCGGCTTTTACAACTAATTATCAGTAAAACTTCAGTTTGAAGTCAAAATACCAGATATGATATAGATTGCATTATTTATCTGTTGATAAAGATAACAATGCAATGTAGGTTATGTCTAGTGTTTTAACTTCAAACTGAAGTTTTACTAGAGTTGTAAAAGTCGTCCTTAGGATGACTTCTACATCTCCAGTTTAAACCTTACCTGAAGTTTAAACTCCAAATATGATGTATATTAGCATTGCTTATCTGCCAAAATCTTTTGGTAAATCACAAACTGAAGTTTAAACTGAACTTGTAAAAGTCGTTTCTAGGACGACTTTTACAACTATCAGTAAAACTTCAGTTTGAAGTTTAAACCTAAGATGGACAAACATTTCCATGTTTGTTGATCGATGTTGTGGTAAATAAATATTATTGTAAACTCCAAACCGAAGTTTACCCAATACCAACATGTCAGAACTTTTTCTCCTTGTCAACTTCACAGCATTCAAATGGCTGTTGAGTTCATCGTGACAATGAACATAACAAGTTTTAAACTGAAGTTTTATTGACAGTACTGTTTACATATATAGGTCTTACCTCTTACCAATTTCAAAATCCCCATTGTAGCTCTCCCAATCTTGGACATCAGTATAGGGCACCTTATGTAGGGTATCATTGCATGCACATACATTTTGTGTCTCATAATCTCTATCAATTTTTGTTCTATTCTTGCGCCTTACATTTAAAACTACTGAAAAAATTACTGAACAAGGCTGTTTTGAACCTGAGTAGGAACTTTTGCCTTATGTGAATTATTATAATCTTGATTAGTAGAAGTAATATTATTAGTTTATTAAAATCCAAGGTAAAATTACAACACAACTTTATAGTATAAGCTCAGATATATGGTAATTCCAGAAGCGATTGCTTGATGCGATTTTTACCTTTATGGAAGACCTGTACCTGGGGTTGAATGATGGCGATGTTACGGTGGCGGCGTTTTGCGACCTGGCGAAGGCTTTCAACTGCGTACGGCGTGACATCTCTTTATATAAATTGGATCGCTGCGGCTTCAGGGGCATTGCCCTGAAGCGGCTTTCTTCACATTTGGAGAGAAACGTTCAAAGAGTTTATTTTGAAAACCAGCTCTCAGGAAAGGTTGAGATGGAACATGGCGTCCCACAGGATTCCGTGCTGGACCAATCCTGTTTTTCATATATATTAATGATCTGGATTCTCTGGACATTTCTGGTTGGTTCACATTGTTCCCGGACGACGCTACCATTCTCTGGCTTGGTATTAGCGTTACTGTTGGCAGGGACCTGCAAGTGGTCTAGGGCAAATCACTTCTCATTGAATATTAGTAAGACCGGAGTAATGCCATTTAAGTGTGGCTTGGGTGGATTCAGCATCAGTGACTATCCAGTCGATGATATCTCGGAGAGCAGATTCTTGGGAGTATGGATTGACCATAGGCTTAAGTTTGAAAAACATGTGGAGGCTCTGCGCGGACTACTCTGTAACCAGATCAGCTTACTTTGCCGTGGTCGAAAGTCACTTGAGATACGGAATTTGTTTTTGGGGTGTTTGTCGCGGAGCGCTTTTTAGTGCATTGTTCATACCACAGAAGAGAGCGGTGATGTACGTTTGTGGAGTGGGGGCGAGAGATGACTCATAACTCAGTAATATATAACAGCAGGAAAATATTTAATCTTTATCAATATTTAATCAGTATGCTGATGACACCTCCATTCTAATTGCCTCTCAATCAAAGGCTGACTTATCTGCTCGATGCAGAACTTCAACTCAAGAAATGTGTGATTGGAGCATCAACAATCATTTAAAATTAAATGCTGAAAAAACGGGATTGTTATGTTTCAGCAAACAGCCTTGTACTGATGAGTCTCTTTATGTTGCTTTAAGTGGTAGATCTCTGCCTGTGCAGAACAATGTAAAGTTTCTAGGGGTCTATGTGGACTCTTGTCTGAGCTGGGTAACTCACATCCGCATGTTGGAGTCTAGGTTGAATAGCTATTGTGGGTTGATCAGACGGCTTAAAGATCAGTTCACTGTGGACACTATTAGGTTATTCTATTTCTCCAACATTCAGGCAATCATAAGTTACGGTATACTATTTTGGGGATCGGGACGCACCCCAATGAATATCTTTAGAGCTCAGAAAAGAATTGTTCGGTGTATTTTTGGTCTGAGACCGACGGATTCATGTCGCCCTTATTTTTCTAAATTGGGAATACTTACCGTCCCTTCAATATTCTTTATGTCATTGGTAATGTTTGTCAGAAAAAACAGTGCATTATTCAGAAGGAACGCTGACGGGTACTCTCAAAGTATGTCAATTCTAACAAGAAATAGGGAAATGTTAAACATTCCTCGTCACCAAACTACTTTTTTCGAGAGAGGGCCCTCATATAGAGCCATTAAAGCATACAATTTGTTACCCGCTGATTTGCAGCGTCTTCAAAATGATACGGTTTTCAAACAACGTGTCAAGGCTCTTTTGCTTGAGAAAACTGTTTATTCATTTCAATTTAATATTTATTTTGAGTAATTAATTTTAGTAAGCTATAATGCTACTCTTGTTTGACGTTGCTGTGTCATATTTTGTGATCTTGTTGGCAATAAAGAATTTATTATTATTATTATTTATCACTGAATCTCAGACAAATTGCCAGTTATGAGATGTTTAGAAAACAGTTGAAGTATTTGCTTTTGCCATTAGCCATTTACTCGCTGGAGGATTTTTTTAGCAAAGATTGTGACGGATGGTTGACATTGAGGTTGAGTAGGGTGTTACTTTGTCTGTGTTCAGAACTTGAAACAATCAAGTGTTTTTTTGAATGATTGATTGCTGTATAGTATTGAGTTGTTATTTTGAGAGACGATGTGGGTATGATTGTGTGCTAGTTTTAATTTTGCTTTTACTTGTAGTTTAGGGTACAGTTCGTGCTTTGTCAATAAGACAGTTTCTTGAGACAATAAAGCTTATTGATTGATTGATGGGAGAGACAGACTAGCGTTGAATTCTCAAAATGTATAATAAAGTTGGCCCTCAGTATAACAAGTAATGATCGAATGGGCCAAAACCTTTTGATCCATGCTTCGACTTGTTAATAGGTAAAATTTAACGTTTTATATTTTGACCTGATTCTGATTATTTGATGGAAGAAATGGAATGCAATTATTATAAAACTTCATCTAGTTGGCTGTGAAAAGAAAAGGATGGAGAAACAAAAAACCATTTACCTGGATTATGTCATCATTTTTTGTAAAAATTTCATAGCCTGCTAGAAGAAGTTTTATAATGAACACCCCGTATATATCGGTATTCAATTCTTCTTTAAATTCAAATATGAAATGAGTATCTGAAAGCAAAAGCATATTCAAATGCGGAAAAAGTATTTGAGTGCAAAATTTGTGTAGGGCAAGACCACCACTAGTGCTACTCGAGGCATCCAACTGGAAGGTTTTCATTTGCGGTATTGCCGAGGGGTATGACACAAGCAAAGTAACAGGGACACCATACTTGAAGACAAAGCTCAGAAATGACAAAATAAAGATTAAAATTAAAAACACAGAAATAGGTACATAGAAAAAGAAATAAAAAATCATTACACTACACTAATTTAAAAAATACAAAGAATCAAAATCAAGCTCCCATACAATTAATAAGCGCTTCACTCAGTCAATAATAACAGTGTGCTCGAGAGTATGATATGTCAGCAATCAAACATCTGGCATAAAAATTTATTTACCTCATAATATATCCCACTCAGCAAAAATTGCTTTAGCCTTTGTTTGAACATCTGGAAGTCGCCGATGCCTCTGAGGCTTACAGGTAAATTGTTAATATGACGGAGTAATACTTTTTATGCATAAGGCAAAAATAAACAGCTGGCACAGTCAACACACTGCACAGTCCCAAATGCTTCCTGCATCACTGCCTGGAGCCCACGCCGCATAGGAATCTAATGACACGCTTCTGTATCCGAAACACTGCTACAAACAGGGCAGACGAACAGTTTCCCCAGAAGCATATGCCACACCTCAAGTGCGATTCCACAAGTGAGAAATACACAATTCGTGCGACTCCAAAACTCAGTCTTTCCCTAGTGCGTTGAACCGCCTAGCAGGCCGAAGCCAACCTCGATCTCAACCTCAAAATGTGGGCCAAGGGAATCGTCCAAGCCCAACTCGAGGTATGTGGTGGATTTCAAGTTCCTGATCAAATTACCTCCAATGGGAATGCTGAGATTACTTTTGTAATGTAATAGGTTGGTTTTAGAGATATTAAAACTGAGGGAATTTGAAAGACACCATGATCTTAATGCACCCAGGCCCTCATTCACCATTGTCTCAAGCACTGTTGAATCTGTCTCCAAACTATTGTCGCATCATCGGCATAGCATATGCACTTGTTATGTTTAATAACCCTATGCTGATCGTTAATATACACCAAGAATAGCGACGGCCCAAGAACTGAGCTCTGTGGAACTCTGGCATGTAGCTAGACCAGACAGGCCCTACCAGACGTACCGCCTCGAAACCGGACAACCTGTGAACAACTCCCCAGGTACGACCTGAACCACTCCAACATTGGACCCTTAAAATCGTACACCTCAAGTTTTCCCAGTAAGACATCATAGGAAATACAGTCAAAGGCTTTGGTCAGGTGGCAAAAAACAACCGTTGTCGCCTCACCCTTAGTTAGACCAACATACAATTCCTCCTGCACGGCAAACATGGCATCATTTGTGCTCATGCCCTGTCGAAAACCGAACTGTGATGGCGTCAACATCCCATGTACTTCCAAGAAATCTGTTATTCTAGCTTTAACGAGTTTTTCAATAATTTTGCCCAAGGTTGGCAGCAAAAAAGGCGCGTAGTTGGATGCACAGTCTCTGTCTCCATTTTTAAAGAAGGGTAAAACCGTAGCCGATTCATTCGAAATTCGCCCTGAGATTAATCGCACCCGACAAGGGCGTAAGCTCTACATCAGGGAGACGCTCAAACACCCTAATTGAAACCTCATCCCATCCCGCAGCATCCCCAATGATTCACCAAGCATATAAGGGGACACATTTATCAGGGGATCAACGCGGAAAGCGTTCGTCGACGCCCTCGAACGATTCTTGGCGATAGAACAGAAAAATGCATTTATATCATCCGCCGATAACGCTACATCCGCCGAACAAGTGCCTCCCCTGCTCCCCCTGAGCTCGTTGATGATACACCATATCTCCCTCTGTCTATTAGGAGTACCATTAATCCTATTTCCGTAGTATTGAGCCCTCGCAGCCCCGATCAATTTTCTGTAGATTGATTTATACCTAGAGTAATAAGTATTAAAAAAATTGCAATCTGAAAAATACTTCCTCAACATATGCAAACACCGCATATTATTTGAGGAAACCGCGAGGCCCACAGTAACCCATGGCTTCCTACATTTTTTCCTTTGGGTTCTTAGGGGGAAAGACCTATGAAAAACAGTCAAAAGCTTACCATGAAAGACGAGTAGAGAGTTACCACAGTCCTCCCAGTTAATCCTGTCAGAGAGTGGGGGAATTTTTCAATTTTTTTTTTGTATAATATCGCTTGCATTTTTTTTTTGGCTCTTTGAGCTGGAAGAAGAGATACTAGAAAAAATGGCCTCATGATCGGAGAGATCAGCGGCGTGAACCACACAGTCCACCAACCGTTCGCCAAGGTTAGAGCACATATGGTCGATGATGGTGGAGGCCTGCCGACTCACTCTTGTATAGTCCCTAACCTGCATAACAAGTCCATATGATTGCAAGATGTCTCTGAAATTCTGGGTGGACCCCGAGCTTTGTTCTGTAAAATTGATATTCCAATCTCCAGCCAATATGTTAATTTGGGAGTATTAATCTATAATTAGAAAATATCGATATCTTTAATTCGATTTTCCATTTTTTTTTCGATATTATTGGTTAATATAGATATATTTTTTCTGATGTATAAATTTTTGTTCTTTTTCCTTTTTTATTGAAATTTCACAGCAAACTAGACGACTTTTCAAATAAACACCTCCTACTTTCGATTACATTTCGCACTATCCCTCCAACCTGAGCTGATTCGTTTTATTTCCCATCTCGATGTCGGGACGGAAAGTCGAAGACCAAAAAGTCCACGCCCAGACGTAGGTTTATATCTTTAGTCTTGAATTCAAGAAATGTCCATATATAAAAAGACAAAACCAATTTTGAATTGTCAAATTTCATAATGGATAAAAAAATGTATCTTGAACATTTACGAAGAATGCAATTCGTTCATTAGCAAAACTGCAGAAAAAAACACGTAATGACATTGAAGACTTCGCGAGAACTGTTCTGCCAAACCTGATAGAGAAAGCAATATCAAGATTTTTATGGCCCCTTCTCGATTAAACCCGATTTGTTGTATTGTAAGTGGACAGAAACATATCATAAGTGCATTTATTAATTATTGTAAAACGTGATGAAGTACCTACCTATCTAACCAAACTGCGACAATTCTCGTTTGACAAAAAATTGTTCAAAATCAATGAGTTTTGAATCTTCCAAAAGCATTGAGATAGGCACCGTCAACTTGACTGAAGAAAATTTAAAGGTTTTTAAAAATTTAAATATAATGTAGACATTTAAATTATAATAGAAAATAAAGTCTTAGACAGAGAAAAAACGCATTAAACATAAAATTGAGTGGCAACTAGATTTAATAGTATTTTAAGATACAAGTTTTGTGTGAGTGGCCTTCGAAAGAGCATGTGAAACCTGTATTTTTGACTATTTTTTTATTGAGGTAGACAAAAACTAAATGATTTATTACTTCAATGGTCTAGAAATGTTTGTTCTTTAATAGTTATTTACGTTATAAGTCCGGTAAATATAGTTTTACAGTAGGAGAAAGATGTTTCTGGACGAGGCAATAGCCGAGTCTGGAATTTCAAAACCAGTACTGTAAAACGTTACCGGACGTATGACGTACATTTTACTTCATACCGCAGTAAGTGACAATACCAAGCAATACTGTGCAATACACCCGAAATAATTAGTAATACTTATATATACACACTTTTAATGCGCGGTTTACCTCTCGATTTAATACAGAACGTTTTTTATTTTCCAGAGCGAAATATGAGCATCTCAATGCCGCTCCAATTCAAGTTAATGTGGAACCCTGCCCAGACGAGCACACTCACTTAAAGTTCGACGATATGACCGATCGTTGTCCTTCGTCGCCTGTTGCCGAAGATGGAAGTAATGAAGAGCCTCAGCAACCCTTCTCAGACTTTATTCAGCAGCTCTCTGACGTTATAAACGAACCTTTGTCTGGTTTTACATCCTATGCCACTGCTTTAGAGGGAGTCGGCAGTCAAAACACTACTTCAGCAGGAGAATGTGATAAAGCCGAGTTTCAGTCGTCGTATCACACTGCAATAAACAGTAGTGGTCAGATTGTGGATTGCAGTAAAAGCTCACACAGATGTCACACAGATCATGTCGGTACATCTTACGAAACTGACAAAAATGATAGTGCGGAGAGTGAAAATTTATTCGAGGACAGCATCATAACAATAAGTAGTGAGTCAGATAATGTTTTATCAGGTGAAGATGAAAACTTACCTGTTAGAGATTTTACTAACACATCTGAATCGTATTTGTTTAAGTATTCGCCTGTGTATGCTAGTCCAGACTCCACTATTCACGAAGAATTTAATTACAAACCAATTTTCAGTCATACCCCTGCACGAACTTCTGTTCACAAAAACTCGCTGCAACGTGTATCGGAGTATGCAGAGTCCTTTGAACCCATTTACACAAATAAACGACTTTCTGAAATAAATTGCATAACGCCAACAAGTTCCAAAGGCTACGATGATTTATTAAATGTCACCTCAAACCAATCAGAAACCATGCCTTCGTTCGAACAAGCGAATTCCAAAGACTGCAACAATTACTCTAGTGCCAGCTCAAGCCAATCAGAATGCAACGAAAGTGCAAGTTTGGCCAAAGCAACTTTGGATAATTATACTAATTCTAACGCTAAGCCCATGCTCGAACCAGCCAATTTCAGAGACTACGACCGTTACTCAAGTAGCAGCTCAAGCCATTCAGAATCCAACCGAAGTACAAGTTTGGCCAAAGTAGCTACGGATAATTATACTAATTCCAATGATAAGGACGTGCTCGAACCAGCGATTTCCAGAGACTACGACCGGCATTCAGAGTCCAATGAAAGTACAAGTTGCGTTAAAATTACTGCAGATAGTTATACTAATACCGACCCTAAGCCAACCCTCGAAGCAAGGAAGTCTGAACACGAAACTCATTACTTAAGTACCAGTTCAAATTACACAGAAACCACAGAACATTTTAATTTAGAAGCTGGAAGGGATGAGGGTGGTTCGGACGATTTAAACAATACTTTGGATATGATCGACAGACTTTTGGCACTAGGAGAAACTGCAGGAAGTGAAGGCAAGGCTCAAGGAGTATTTTCTTCCCAAAGGATTGTCTCTGAAGAGTGTTTGTTTACTGGTCCAATTACACCAAAACAACTACAACCTCCTAAACAAATAGCGAGCGCTTCTGCAGGAAAACTTCAATGCACTGGGAAGTTGAAGTCGAAACTGCCGCACCTTCTTCCTCGATCACCTGCAGTTAATAAAACACCTTCGGAGTTTAAGCCACCACCAAAGCCGACTAATAGGTTTAAAACTCCCAGCAAAACTATCAATCCGGCGCTCAAGAATATAGTAAGTCCTGTTGGCGTCTATATTAAAAATACTCCAAAATATTGTCCACTAGTTAAAGTGCCTGCGGGAAAGAGTAAAATACAAATTACACCCGGAGTGCCCTCTGAGCAAAAAGAAAATATACCTTGCAGTTCTGAAGAATGCGAGTTTCCTCCTGTAATATATACACCCTCCAAATATCAGCTGGTTACAGAAGCTGTCGATATTAACTTACCAGTGAGTATTAAAAAATTGGTTGGAGGTCCAGTAGTCAGCAAGCACGAGCAGCGAATAGCGGCTAGCCAACATAACCAGTCCATTGAGAGAAGGCTGATGAACTCTGATTACTCGATAAACGACAGCCAGTTCAACCAGGATGTGTCAATAATAACCGAAAAGCAACCGTTTCAACTTAATAAGGAGAAACATGAGTGACCTGTGATGATGTGAGTTTGTATTTGTATTCATCTCGTCAGGTACGAACTAAACTGTTCAACCGAAGTAACGCAACACTTACAAACTTTAATTTTTTTTCAAAAGTACTGTTTTTTTTTAGTCGTTTTTAGGTCGCTTTATTTACAAAATTACATGCTTTCTTAATTTGTGATCGAAACAATTGTTTTTTTTTAGTAAAGTGTGTCACACAGGACTAAACTGCGCGTTGAAATTGTGTACACCATGAGCAGTATTACGTACCATTCTGCGGTATTAGAGATTATTCCAGCTCGGTTCCGGAGTTAGTATTGCCAACTATTGCGGGTTATTATGTTTTGTTGCTTAGCTTTTAATTATCTATTATTTTATTATTTCCTATTTGCTTGTCGGAAATGCATTATGGCTTTTGTTTGACAGTGACTTATTATTAGTAGGTGTCACTTTAAGATTATTCTTTACCATTCTGGTCAGAGAGTTGCCAAATAGCTCCATTTGTTTAAGCTTTTAATAATATTGATTAATAATCGAGAATCTATACCATACTCCATTATTTCCTGCATTTCAGGTGGTCATAGAATTTTTATCTGTATACTATTAAGCTTTTGTCCTCTTTGCTGTCGTCAAAACCAATTGATAAAATTGGATTATTCAAAAAGTTATAAATCAAAGAAAGAAGTACCTTATGCTGAGGCCCCCGTCATTCCCGTCAAATTTGTTGACGGTTAAAATCAACTTTAAATTCAAGTAATTTTGAACGTTCTCTTTTAAAGTCAAAAATTAAAAATAGCCCAGACCACAGTTTTATCACCCTAGATAACGAGGACGTCGGTATGCGAGTTCTGATTTCCCCATTGGCTATACGGCGTCGCGGAGGGTTAATGGTACGGGTCACTCGATATAACTAGCTGAAGTCCTGTTAGGAAGCTGGCGGAAATGCATAAATGCATTCGCTGTCCTGGATGAAAGAGAGTTCAAGTTCAGACTTCGTAGGTGAAACATTACCGTCTTCCGAGGGGAAATCTCAATTGAAACGTATGCTTTAGTAGGTCAGCGAGTTAGCTGAAGTAATCGTTTGGTGTTCGTTTGAGCTTAATCGTAGTCTCGTGTACTGGATTAAGTGTGTCTCTGTTATATGTGCATTATCGAGAGTGTGCAGATTAGTTCCACCTAGTTTGCAATAAATGAGCGTGATTTCATTGCGTAAACAGTGTTTCTCTCTCTGTTTAGATATCCAAGTAAAGTGTAGTTAGTGTCACACAACTCCACTATTTCCTGTTCTGGACCAATCATAAGTCGGGATAAGTAATCTAAGAAGACTTTCTCAGGTAAGTTGTGCATTTGAAGTTACTTTAAGTGCTTTAGTCAGAGTTAATAAGAAACAAACACGTTCTGCATTGTTTTGTTAATCTTTGCGTATTGTGAGTTTGACTGTTCGTTCTGGGTTCTGGGTTTAAATGGCAAATACATCCACACAATATTAAGTAGTAAAGATCGCAGTGCGATGCACTCTTTGTTTAGTGTTTAATTATGGTAATTTAGTGTTTAATGGTATACAGTGCTATTGTATATTCATTCATCTGTTTAAATGGCACCTACTGCTAGTACGTTATAATTTGCTTAAATGATACATACAGTGTGTCACAAATTAGTGTTCCATGTATTGGGATCTAAGAAACAATAGGAGCTACGAAGTCGGTTAAATGGGGAAAGTTCTAGACAATTATGTATTAGTAATGAAATGATAAAAACGGGATGGCTGTAACCAATCGGGTTATTGAGAAATTTTGGGAAAACCAAAATGGTGCATTTTTAAAAACCTGTTATAAGTCCTTTATTTTGAAAGATAATCGAAATTTGTGAAACATTTCTAAAGCAACTTCCTGAGGGTAACACACCTGTAATGGTAAGATTTTGATACAACGTTTCGGTTTTCTGGAACCATCATCAACTTGTTTTTCTTACTACACAAGAACTATTTCTCTTCTTGTCTAATACAAGAACACACCACACCAAGTACCTACTTACTGCAGAGTACTGCAGTCTTTAGTCTTCTTGGCTGAAGAAGTCCTGTGGAGAGAATGGAGTGTTATTTGCCATGCAACTAGCATCTCAAACAACAAAGGTCTTTAGAGCGATCTTTGCACGAAACTATATTAAATCTGTCAGATCAAACAGTCAAACATCGTTCTTGAGAAAAGATTGGAAAAGCTGCTAGATCTGTCCTTATGGGACGCAACACTGAAAACGTATCCTCTTGGTGTGGAGAAATATAAATACCAGGCTAATATTTCAACACAACTGGCAGTCAACCATACCTTAGATACGAGGTGCGCAGCAGTTGGTATCTTCATAGACATCTTAAATGCTTTTCACAATGTACTTTAAAGTACGTTCCATTAGACCACGGCTTCAAAGCCCGGAAAACACTTTAGATTGTATTTTGATCGGCCGTGAAAGCCTTCACAGTCTTATTGTTTACATTAGTTACATGTTTTAAGACAACATGTAACTAAAGGAATAGTTTTAATATTATTGACTTGTGTCAAGTTGTTTCTGTTGTAATAAATACCAATTACCAGTGCAGCATATCCTATTTTTAATTCATTATGGTGTTTTCTACATGTCTACACACTTTTATTTACTTTTAACTATTACAACACGATTAAAACACAATTACTCTCTACTAACAATTTGTACTGTTCGCTTGTCCGCTTATTTCACTTATTTACTATCCATTTGATCCAATCTCGCGCGTCTTGCTGGTTTATATACCCGGCCTAAACACACTCTCGTACTTTCGAGAACGGAGGCGACTGTCGCCGGTTTCCGTTTATTCTAGATGGGTTGTCGCGATAGGCGCTCGGCGTTGCCGCTTCGGCCCGAATCTCTGTGGACCGACGGTCGGGCGTAATGAATATTATTCAAGCTGTGCCATCTGTTTTATTTCAAAGAGTATAACATACACTTTATATGTGTTTACAATCTCAAGCATTATGACCATATTTCTGAGAGTTTCTGTGCTTAATTACTTCATTAATTGTTCGCTTAATTTCGCATTTTTGCAACTTGTAATTCTATTATTTGCCTATCGTAATAATATTGTAAAATTTCTCATTTTTATTTTTATCACTTTTGTAAATCTTTGCGATTCCATCAAAAGGGGTGGGGTTAGGTAAATGCAAACAAATATAATTAATTGCTGACACTTCAATTAAATTGCAATTCCTATGGGACCTGCATCTAGAGGTCCCTTGTTCATGCTATAAACATCTAGTTGTATTGTAGCCACCTTTAAGAGCATAATAAAATGTTTTAGAGAATAATTTCGAATTAATTACCCCGTTCATATTACCCCGTTCTACAACATGTAGATTTTTTTAAAATACAAACTGTGAACTGCTGTTTTGGATCAATATAATATGCTTCTATATAAACGATGAGAGCCTGCATACTTGTAACATTCTTATCTGTAAAGACCCTAATTTTTTTATTATCGACACAATTACTCGCACCTTATCTCTAATAGAAAAGCCAGCAGTCGATCCTCCTTTACACCTGATATCTATATAGATAAGGTATTTTATTTTGTCCCAAATAAAATGAGATGCAAGTGTGTGTACAGTAGTGTGACTACAGTAGTTACCGTGAATTTTTGGAGAAACTCTTGGAGATATTGGGGCATTGTTAAAATAATGTGGAGTTGGGAATGATACACACAACTAGGCATATTCGTTGTAGTGTCATTTTAATATCAATATGGACCATAGTAAGTATCGAAATACATACTTATCAAACAACGCTAATTCGTTTGCCTGATATTTTTATAGCTTCAAACAGTAATCCATATATTTTGGGTCTCATACGTCTACCTCCTCACTATGTGCCAAATTAAGCCTTCCTATTATGATGTAGTTTTTGTATATCTTACCTACTTTTACAGTAAGTTATAAATCACATTTTTTTGAAACTCACCAACCTACATATCCCAAAACATTTTTAGAGCAGTCCTGTGGGCCCATCGAATTGAGAAACGAGACTTTGTTCTTAAATAGGTCACTACCCACTGAAATTCGTATGAGATTTGCCAAAACAGTGGTTCCTAAGGAGTTGTACCATTTCTTAAGCGATGTTTTGCATAATGGCAAGTTTCCAACTCAAAGCCGTGGTGTGGCTAGGTCTGAATTGTACTTAGCAGTTTTATTTATTAGTGATGCTGCTTGGATAGTTTCAACTTTAGTTTTGTCTAGTAAGTATGCTTTACCGTAATATTGTTATTTCAGTTACTAATTTTTTTTCTATATTTAGTTGGAGCCTGCTGCAGAACTAAGAAAAAGTCCTTATCGATAATATTTTATGGCCCGTGGATCCTATGTAGCGCCTTTATAATTTTTTTAGATGTAGTGTCTTCAGTGCAATATGGTCTGGATCTCATTTATATTCAAGTGAGTAGATTATAATTTAGCCAAGTTTGGTAAAAATAAGTATTTGACCAAACCGTAGTTTTACGTTCAAAAATGCCAAAATCAACATTTTACTTTGTAGAACTATACCACTTGGCTTCGCTTCGTGGGCGTCTCCAATTACGAAGAGTTTACAGAATATGACCAGTTGCCAAGTTCCATTGTACTCCCTCTCATGCCCACCACAGTGGTGGTTTCTTTGCTTTCCCGAGTTTTTATCGTATGGCTTTTAAACGTTATATGCTTCTTTACAATCCTGTTTCTGGCCGTTCCGGATATGACACCAAAAACTGCTAAGTTTAATAGTCGCAGAGCTTTGACCACTAGAAGACCTCGTTCAGGGACTAATTTAGGTAAGTCAAATAAGCTGATCGTCAAGAGGTTCGTGTCACACAATACAGAAGCGTGTGCAAAGTTCACTTTGCACAAGTTTCTGATTATTTCACATATATTATATGCAAGGCGTGCGCTATAAAAGGCATGTACTATAAAAAGTATATCTTACTCACACTTATTGTGACATTGTATCACTTGCCTACGGGTCATGTTCAAACCGTCACACTCATGTGAATAGTGCAATTTTCGACACTTGTTGCACAGTATACTTACTGTTTTGAACAGTTTTAACTCCCTAACCTGAACCACCAAGGGGGTTCCACCCCCCCGTTAAGCATTAACCTAGAAATTTTTAATGAAAAGAGGGGTCGAGTGATGCCTCGTTTTGAAGGTTTCATCAAGGTTTGTTCATTGGCCAAATATTATTTGGGCAATAAACAAGTTGACGTGTTTGAGCGATTTTCGATGTATATCGGGTGTCGCAAGATGTATGTCACAGCCCAGCGTTTCCATAATTTTTATCAAATCCAAATTTGAAATTTGGATGTGATACATAAGTCATAAACGTGCTTCAGATCCCGTTTCAAGCACTTAGGCACGATTTTCGGTTTAACCGGAGGTACCGCCATATTTCATTTTTTAAATGGAACACCCTGTATATTTGTTCATTTTCGGGTTCCCCGTCGAATTCTCAGTTATTAACATCTAAAATCCATATTTATTATTGATGATATGGAAAGTTCGGGCGCGATTTTCTTGAAAATGGTAAGTGAAAAGCATACATTATGTTACATGTTAATAAATTAGAATTCGACGGGGAATCCGAAATTGAACAAATATACAGGGTGTTCCATTTAAAAAATGAAATATGGCGGTACTTCCGGTTTAACGGGAAGTCAGGCCTAAGTGCTTGAGCACATTTACGACTTATTTATCACCTCCAAATTTCAAATTTTTAAAATAAATATTGCGGAAGCACTGAGCTGTTACATGCATCTTGTGTCACCCGGTATACTGAGTTGGAAAAAAACTATATTGATGCTTTTCGCTGAGCCACCCTGTTTACTGTTACCCTATGTTATATTACTGATAAAACGGTAGTTTTTTAATAATATCAAAAAAATACCAATTCGGTTATAAGAATAAATAAATAAAAATAATATATTCTTCGTCAAAACTCGCGTCATTTCGACGATTTGTGTTATCGACAGTTCTAATGGTCGAAATCCTGAAACATCTTCTTGACGGTCCCTCGTAATTCCAAACAGTATGGCGTTACTTGATGACGTCAAAACTAAAAAAGTCAAGTTACTGACAGCGTTTTTCATTGATAGCACTAGTGCGCACTGAGTGTTATTTCTATCCTTTGTTAACTTATGCGAATTATAGAGACGGAAATGCACTCAGGGCAGCCAGTGAAAAACGCTATGAATTAAACTGATTTAACTATGGTCCATTTCAAATAGAAATTCATCTAGCAGGCTGAGAAATTGACAGATTTATCCTCAAACTAAATATAATAAATAGACCCAATTATTTACTATTGAGGCTGGCCAAACATTGTCAAACCAATCGTACGCTGGCCGATTGACAAGTAATTAAGTTGGACCGCTGTGTCGGCTTAGTTGTCAAACCTTTAACAACCAGCTTACTAAATCAACATAATTTACATATTTATAAGGAAAAAATATTAGTAGACGTTTTCCTAGAAAATGTAAGAGTAATTCTAACACAGTTTCCAATTAATAATAAAAATAACAATGTTAATGTGGTTATTTAGATATTAATTTTGCTCAATCTGGAAACCCCGAATTCCAATTTTACGAAGATCGTAAATACGTCACAAACAGGTAATAGAATGAAATGGTGAGTGATTAAACATTACAAACTAATCCGTGAAGATCGGCCTCGCTATCTGTGTTGCTTCAACTACAGCTGATACTCTTGTGTGACAGAGAGAGATATAGTTCTAGTACAAGTTCAATGCGATAAATCACACTGCCGCAATTCGGTCCAGCGTTGCAGCGGCGTTATCAGAATATTTACCTGCGTTTGACCGTTTATTGAACTATATTCATAGTGTAGTGGTTTGTGTGGTTGTTCCAAGGCATTATAATGATTCGACAAAGCCAAGTGTGTAAAAACTTGATTATATGAACCCCAAATTATCATTCCACAAGTAAGTAAACATACATATCTGCGAATGATGCGGTGTTGCCTTAGAGCTATCACGCTAGTCTATCTTTCCTTATCACACTCATTGATGTTTACGTATAATAACTGATCGTGTTTACACAGGCATTTTATGATTGAAATGTTGAGTATTTATTATATTTAGTCTGAGGATTTATCCTACTCCATCCATGTAAATGGATGGAGTGCGCACATCCATGTAAATGGATGGAATAAGATAAATCTCTAAATTTGTATGTCAATGTCTCAGCTTACTAGATGTATATCTAGTTAAAATGGACTCTAATAGCTCAATTTAGCTCAAATACTAGGATGTCCAATAAGGCCATTTGATCTTTAATTACTCCAGGGGAAGCAAACTCATCAGAAGCACGGATAAGGAACTGGCAGCAGTTTTACGGGGCAATAGAGGCGAATAGCACCATGACTTCCCCCAGCAGCAGTCATGTTCCCTTAAACAGCACACACCGCAAAAGCTCAGTGTCATTCTACAGGGAACCAGACGTTTTAGATGCAGACTACAGTACCGGCAGCAGGACTTTTAAATGCTACGAGGGCTCACCTGATTTCAGAAAAGACATCGAGACTGCTAACGATGGGGGTTTTAGGAGGTTTTCTGATGTAGCCAGTGGAATTTCGCTGACGATGGCCTCCCCTGTAGATGAACGTAACGCCGATTTGAAGGTAAGACACTGATACACATAGACAAACTTAACTACTAGATTGAAATCTTCCATTAAAAATAGTTGAAGCCTAGAAATTTGACACTTTATGAAAGTATGACACGTTACGCAGTGTTGCCAACTCGAAATTTAAATTCGCTTATTTAGTTCACCAAAAATGCTCCCAGGGAGCGCTCGTAATGCGCGATTCGCATGCGCAGCATAACGTAATTAATATTACTATCATGGCTTGATGCCCTAGAGCAATCCGAGAGTATCTCTATTCTCTACTCTCTGAATCGGATTTTAAAGTTAGAAATGTTCGTAAATTGCTCTAGAACAGCAAACCGAAAATGCTATAACACAAAAATTAAATGACAAATCTTATTAGTATTTACTTTGAAACTTTTTATTCAAAATCTTTTTTCTACACCAATGAGTTAATATTTAACATCTGAAAAGACTCTCCTGTTTTACAGTTTTGGCCCCAGTTTTTTAGCAGTGGACACCTAAAAAATGGCGGCAATATCCGCCGGAACTATAAACTTAAAATTAGTCAACATTTTTTTCTTTAAACTCTTAATGTTTTTTTTGCAACTTTCAATAACGAAAATAAAATTTAGATATTTGTGTTTTTAACTAAAAGAAATGTGCAATAAAATTGTAAAAATTTAGTAACCATATTTGAAAAACGTAGAAATCACTTTTAAAAAGTTTAGAGTCACTAGTAATGTCTAAAAAATAAACTAAAAAATAAAATAGAATTTTTGCATTTTAAACTTAAAATTAGTCAACATTTTTTAAAAAAATGTTTAACTTTTATGGATCTTTTACCTTCCTTGTAAAGGTTCCATCATCCTCTCAATGAAGTTTGTAAAGAATTTTAAAAAACGTTAAAGAGATAATGAAAGTAAATGATACTTTCTGCTCTTCTTGATAATGGTTCCATAAAAACAAAAAGTCGGATTTTAAATAGGAAAATAACACGTTGAATAGACCAAGGAGTGGCTAAAAGTGTCATTTATTTTTAAAAATCTTTTTAAATTAAGACCGGAAAAAACAAAAACCTTTTTCAAAATTTTATTTCTTTTGCTGATATTTCCGGAACGAGTTGGAATTTTAGAAATTTGAAAACGTCATTTTTGTGAACTTTTAGTTGCGCAAAACTGTGAGAAAAACGATTTAAGAAAAAGTATCTCTGACACTACAAAATATGACGAAAAAATAAATTAAAGCAACAAGCATAAAAAGTTGCAAAATGAGACCAAATTAAATGAGCGGAACAAAAAGAGTCGAAGAAAAAAAAATGAGAAATGAAATAAACAAAAAATAACAGCTAAAACTTTTTTATAAATCAAAAATATAAACAAATTTTATTTAAAAAAATACGCCATATACGCCGAGTTATCGCCACAACAAGGAATAAAAATATACGCAAAAAAGACAATTTGAGAGGCAAAAATTTAGGAAATGCTTTGAAATTGAGCGTTTTTGCTCGAATTGGCACTGGACAACACTGGACGTTACATTATCGCGCTAGTGGCGCCATTAGTCATTGACAATGACACACTTGACAGAACATCATTTCGGTGATGTGACGCACTCGTGACGTCACTGAGATTACTCTACTCCCTAACAATACCACAGTCACAGTTTAAGAATAGAAACAGTTCGAGCACTCTTTTCATCTCTGCAAAATACCGACAATTTTTTGCTTTTTAACCTAAATATCCTATAAATTGCCACAAAATACGTGCAATTTTAATTTATTTAAATATATTTTTATTAATGGTCCTCTAATCCTCTCTGAGATACAGGATAAAACTGAAAAATTGTCGGTTTCAATTCTATTTATTTTCATTTACCATAATAATTTGGAATAAACCAAAAATAACTATGAAAATTTACTTTTAGTTGCCGCCTCCGATAAAGGGTTACGTACCCTGGTCCTACATCAACCTCGAACCGGGCCCTAAATACGGGACCAAACCCGTGTATTCTAAAGATAAGACTGAGAAGCGGACTGTCGAGAGTAAGATGGAAAACGTTTCTTTCAAGATTTCTGCCTAACGTATATGTTCTGTCTTTTTCAGGTACAAGATTCTAAAGTTGTCCATAAAACTTGCTTATAGTGCTTGTTATTTATTATACAATTTTATATTTTAGGTAATAAAGAGTGTTCATAAAAAAAACCTCGTAGCAAGCCATGGAATTAAAACATTTGTATGAGATAAGTTCATAAAAAAAATGAAAATCCGAACATTTTAAGACATTTTCGACTTTCAATTATTTTTATGAAGTCAGCTCAGACCTACGCTTCTAATTGCATGGCCTACTTGAGGTTTTTTTTAAATGAACGCATAATATTTTAATAAATGTAAAAACAAAAACTCTGTGTTGTGAGTATATAAATTAGTGTTTGAGCGAACGTAGGGTATTACATTTTTATTTTTTTTTGTGAATTAGAGTTTTTTGAGATATTTTTACTCGATTTAATAAAAAAAACTGTTTACGATCTATGGCGTTAGATATATCAAGTGATAGCGAGAATCTATGGGGGCTAATTGTTCCTTTTCTGCCGCCTAAGTAGCATTGTATAACCAAATAGCATTAATGGCCAAAAGTTAGTCATAAAGTAGTAAAAAAGCAAGGATTTAGTTATTATTTGGCCATTTATGTAAGATAAATTTTGGTCAAAAAAATTTGCCGTAAAATCTCATCTATTGTCTAGGGTTGGTCATAAAGTAGCATTTTCCTTGATGGCAATTTGGCAAAAATCATTAAATTTTTCCATTGGTTAAAATTTCCGAATATTTACTGGATAAAAAGTCTACTTTATTGCAGTAAATTTGTGGCTTTTTTTAACCAGAAATATAGCTAAAACTTGCCTTAGCCAAAATGACTACAAAATTTGGAAATAATAGCTAATTTATTTAGCCACGGAATATTGATATAAGATGGCCATAAAGTATCAACTTCAACTTTACCCAAACGCCAAAGCCTATTTAAAAACTTATTAACCTTAAACAAAAACAAATTCTACTCCAGCAACTCCAAAAACCGTAATCATTCTTCTCTAACTTCTGTAACTTCCATCAAACATGGGTAAAAGGAAGCACATTCATGGAAGCACACCTATTCCACTAGAATTTCACAAATCGATTAACTCCAATGTTTTTTTTTGACAATGTTGTCACGTCATTTTATTAGTGACAGATTTCTTTTATTATGCTAGGTGTTTCATGTAAGTCTATGATCGACTACGGAATTGGTAATAAATAAAACTGGAAGTTTAAAACTCAAAAAGCAAAAATTAAAATAATTATTTTACTTTTATATTTATTATTTACTTTATGATGCAAAGTTTTTGTAACATCAAATACATTCAAAGACGTGGCAGCATGTGACTTTATATTTTACTTCATTGGGAGCCGTCAGAGGGCGTAAAATAAACGACATGGCCGACATAGTTATTTTTTTGGTCTCTGATTGGTTTTTATGACGGAACGGTCGCTCCTAGCCTCTTGACGATTGTTGTAGCCTCGATAAATATCTGCAATAACCGGGTGGTCATTACTTATAGACTGTTAAATGTTCTAATTTAGCAGCCATTTGTAAAATAATATTCTTATATCACACTTTTACATTGAGTCGTCAAAACGCGTGTAGTAGAGAAAGTAATAAATCAGAAAATTTAATTTAAGATCAATTATTTTTTATTATTAGTGTAAATGATAGATTGCAAAATAATTAAAAATACCTTGGCACATTGATTTTTCTCAACTATCTCCACTACATTTACAATAAATTTGCCTTGGCACTAAGACTTTAGTCCATTATTTGCGACAATTTCATCATCCACACAAAATAATCAGTCATGTCATGTCAGCATTTTGAACCTCCATGCAGAGTTCGTTTGATGGATATCAAAATGTAGAAACATTTTTAGTCATAAAAGCTACTTTTTATCACTCAAATGTTAGCTATTAATTCTAGAAAAATCTAGCATTTTTCTGCTGAAATATGGTCTAAATATTGGTCAGAAAAGCCGAGTAATGGCGAAATAACAGTTCCTCAATTTCGCCAAGGGGTTTCCCAATTTGCGTTCCCAAATTCCCCAATTTCGTCAAATTATGGCTTAAAATGCTACTTGGGCGATAAGCCCCCTTTTACCACCCAAACTTAACTTTTTGAGTTCCCCGCTGATTGCTTTTTCCTAAAAAAAACTGAATTTTCTATTCAATTTAGAAACTTTCTTCTGTCTTGCATTTGTTTCGTGTTTGACACCGTTCTGGGAAAATTTGCAAAACTATCTGGGAAAGCTTCCTTGTTTTCCATTCTATAGATTTCCAGATACGCATAAAGAAGAATGACGTCTTATGGAAAAATTAATTGAATTCCTAGATAGGTTTACAAATTTCCCGGGAACGGTGAGAGATAAGAAAAAATGCAAGAGGGGTAAAAGTTTCTAAATTGAACAGAGAATTCAGATTTTTGGAAAGCAAAAATCAGTGGCGCGCTACAAAAACTTTAGAAGGGTATACAAGGGGGTACAATACCAGAAAAAAATAAGACCCTCTAGATTTTGTCTATCATCAGTTGGTATATTTAACAATGCGGATCGTAAATATGCAGTCATATTCCAAATTTGGTTTAAAAATCCCAAAAACGATAAGAGTTATCAAGAAAAAAAATAATAAAATTTCAACATCCTACATCTCGGCTACGAAGCGCTTGCGGACCTATATTTATATAGCTTTTTGTCTTATCTTTGGTCATAGAATATGCTTTAAAATTACGCTACCTAATTTTGGGACGCCCTGTTTATCACCCTAAAATAAGAAAATAGGGTGATTCAAAAGTACTTTGACAAACTTCAGGAGGTGATTGATGGCATTATGTTAAGAAGAAAAGTTCTAATAAACGAGGGTTCTTAACAGCATCGTTACATACAGGGTGTTAAAATAAAAAAAAAATAAATAATAATAATATCTCATAAACCGCTTGAAAGGTTTTAATAAAATTTTACAGATGACAATAGCTAGTGAGTAGTCATGTTTCTGTTAAACAAAATATTTTTTTGTTTCACCAGTGGCGCGCTTACCGCAATGACGCTTCATCTTTTTGAAGAAAAGTATGGTACGCCACTGGTCTATCAAAAAATAAATTCTACTTTTTTCTCTGTTCAATTCTTTTTTCACCGTTCTCTGTTCAATTCTAAACAAAAAAGCTCTCTTAAGTTTTCTTCGTTAGACGCGTCATTTTCAAGTAAAAAAATAAAAATCGTTTTAATGCACGTCTTAGAATCGTTACCTCAACAAGATGGAAACGTGTTATTTCAAAACCCTATATCTTCGTAACGATGCTCTTAAGGACCCTCGTTTATTAGAACTTTTCTTTTTAAAATAATGCCAGCAATCACTTCCTGAAGTATGTCAAAGTACTTTTCAATCACCCTGTATATACAGAGCGGCTTATCGAAAAGGATTCATGCCGTTTTTCCTTCCAATCGAAAATTACACTGGCTCAACTTTAGTTTTTCAGAAAAACAATATTTTTGAGCCGTTTCAACTTCGAAACTCTTTAGAAGGGGGGGGGGGGGGGGGGGGTAAGCATGACTTGGAAATTTTTATGTAGAAAGAGTGGTCAAGTGATACTGCGTTTCTCTTTCCATTTAAAGTTTCCTGGTCAACGCTTACCCCCCCCCCCCCCCCCCCTGGAGCTTCAGGTTAGGGGGTTAAAACTACTCAGAAATTTGTTTTCCCCTAGAAGGTAAAGTTGACGTGTTTGAGCGATGATGATGTATATACCCAATTTGAAGAAAACAAGGGGTGGATCCTTTTCGATGGGCCACCGTGCATTTAAAAGCAGCTGCTACTCAAAACCGCTCAATAAACAGTCAAATCCTTTATGGGCGCAAACAGGAAACAGTTGCTGCAACCTATAAATAACCTACAAAAGATGGGTACCAATAAAATACCAAATAGACGTGGAACCATGGAAATAGATCGCTAGGAAAATCATCTGCACCAAGCACATACAAGAAGCAATGCTCAAGGAATAATAGTGGTACGCTCCATCGTCGGTCCACAGAGATTCGGGCCGAAGCGGCAACGCCGAGCGCCGACCGCGACCCCGGGGACCGATCTAGACTAAACGAGAACCGGAAACAGTCGCCTCCGTTCGAGAAAGTACGAGAGTGTGTTCAGGCCGGGTATATAAACTAGCAAGCCGCGCGAAATGGGATGGAACAGATAGTGCAGTGTAGTAAATATAAGCGGACAAGCGAACAGTGCGAATTGTTAGTAGAGAGTAATTGTGTTTTAATCGTGCTGTAATAGTTAAAAGTAAATAAAAGTGTGTAGTCAATTGACGATAAATTCTTGGAACCCGTATCTCTTAACAATAGGCCCCACCAACAGTACCTACAAGAAGTCGAAGTTACTATGGAAGAAGAATTTTACCATATAAACCAAAGACTAGATCTAGGCAACTCACAAGGTGATCGCCACAAAACATTTTCTAGAACCTAAAGACGTCAATTTTGAGACAAACGTGTGACATACGGGGTTCATTACAAAAAGTCATCTAGAAGGCTCTGATTTTTTGACAGAAAAAAACGTGGTAATCAAAGTAAATGGTCTTCTGTTTCTTCATCCTTTCTTTTTGATATTTCACAGCCATCTAAATAACGTTTTTAAATAAACACCCTCTAGTTTGACTCATTGACGTAACTACAGGTTTAGAATTTGCTGAATGTTCAACTTGTATTCCTTGTATGTAGATATAAAAAAAACAACTCTTCAAGCAAATACACATGCATTTATTAAAAATAATTAATAGAAAACAATGCATCAAAATAAATAATAACATATCACTAAACATCTACGAAAAACATCATAAACAATAAAAACTCTATCATTTAGTACAATAATTTAAACAAACTTGGCAGTTACGCCCCTTCCTTCTGTCCCCATTGAAACTTATTTCCACCCCGTCCTCTTCTAGGTTTCTTCCTACTACCCCTAACAGCCCCTTCCTCTTTTCCGTCCTCTTGTTTGTCCTTCTCTTTGATCTCTGTTGAGTTCCCAATGATAATTGAAAACGGCGTGACCGCTTTGGAATCGTAGTGAGTACTTGGCGATGCAATAATGCTTTTACTGCCCTCTCCTCCCCCTGGTGAGGCAGGTTTCTTGTTCAGAACTGAATAGTCGAAAGGCTTATAAGAATCTGTAGGTTTAGGCGTCTGGTATAAGGGAGGATACAAAGTGCTTTCGTAGCTAATAAATGCATTAGAAGGCATGGAATAAGGCGTGGTGATTTCTATAGGTATTGGCTGCGAGTACTGGATGGATCCTTTTTGGAACGCTCCGGGGAACACCTGGAGTGGTTCGAGGTTGGAGGGCTGAGCATTTCCAAAAAACTCTTGACTTGAAAGCGGTTGCCAGTTTATCTCTGGAATCGTCGAGTAGGGTTGCGATTGAATGTGGTTGTCTTCCTGGCGGTAGTGGTCTCGGTGACGGTTGTGCTTGTGGTGGTGGGAGTGGTGGTTTCTTGAAGGTCTGGCAGCCTGCGGAAATATTTAAATAGTGTAACACTGATAAAAACAAAACGGTAGAAGATACAAGATCGCTATAATATAAAAAAAGTTGTCTTTCGTTGAGCTCCTTTAGGATCCTACTTTGAGGATTCCACATTTTCAGTGGTTTCGAAGTTATTTGGAAACCATTTGGAAAAACTTA
Source organism: Taphrorychus bicolor (assembly GCA_951812265.1). NCBI lineage: Eukaryota > Metazoa > Arthropoda > Insecta > Coleoptera > Curculionidae > Taphrorychus > Taphrorychus bicolor. The sequence goes on along the minus strand of OX638303.1, from coordinate 28,541,414 downwards.
ATTTTCCGATATTTCATGAACTATTTGTGATAGAAGGAAAACTTTTAATTAGGAAGTGTAATAACTTTTCAATCTCTACAAAATGGCATATGGCATGCCATTATACCAGATGGTGCCGCTTGCCATAGGAAATTCCATGTAAATTTTAATACCCACAAATATTGTCTCCCCTATTAATTTTCTGGGTTTCTCTGGGATATGCTTAAAATTAAAATCGGTCTGGAGGAGGGGGGGGGGCTGAGTAGTGGCGTGTCAAAATTTCGCAAAAATAGAAATTCGTTGTATGTAATTCGAATTTTTGAACCACAATCGTCCCACAAAGTTTTTAATGGTCGGTAGAGGCTCGGCACGCGACCTTTGCGCAAAATTATAGATCCTATACTATTGGAAAGTACAGAAATATCGCCAGAGTTTGAAAGAGTAAGGGTGGTCTTTACGGGGTGCTGGGCCCCCTTAGATGGGCGAGCAGCTGGTCGAGGGTGGTATGTGAACTTTCTCAAAACTATGTAGATGAACGGCTATTGCTCTAATGTATGCTACGAACAGAATCATAACATTTTACAACTGATTTCAATTATGTGTTTGCACCTTTCGAGTGATACATTCTTGCATACATCATGTACATCTCAGTAAGAAAAAGAAAAGTTACAGAATCCTACAAAAATTTATCTTGCAACTTGATAAATAAATGCAAACCTAACTGTTAATGGTTGAAGTTGAGGTGGTGGATAAAAAAGTCTGGCTTGAGTGCTGAACCTGAGCCTGCTCCCAAGTGTTTATGGTGGAGAAATAGGATTAATATGAAAATGTTGAATTGTGGGTTTAGGAGAAATCGTCACAGTTTCATAAAGAAATTGCCTTTTTTTCTAACTGAACTAAGAGTCTTTAGTCCTACTTGCTTGTCCATTTTGAAGCTTATTTACTGATATATATTGGTACGGTGTACCATTGGGTATGTTATTTTTACGTAATTATAAAATAAATATGTAGTTAACCCTGATGATTTTGAGAAACGGCTTACCTGAACTAACTTAGAAGTCCTCGATGAAAGCCCTGAGCCCTGATCAGGTAGTACATAGTAAATATCATCTGCTCTAAGCTTTAAGTCATAATAATTAATTAATTATCTTGTACTTTAATTACTTCTTTTGGTCCTGAATTCTTCTATCTCCACAGTTAAAATGAGAAGGAAACATTATCGTCTGGATAAACTTGCCAGGGATTTAATAATTTGGCTTCAAGTTCTGAATTTTTCGAGTTTTATTCAACAATAAACATGCATAGAAAAAACAAAAATTCATTGCGCAGTGCGTGACGTCACTTGATGAGAAGATAGTTGAACGTCGTGAATATTCTTGTTGGCGTCGTGCGTGGTTCGCGGGTGGGATTTTCACGTTTTTCGTTCAAAAAACGTTTTCGGAAAAGTGCGAACTTACGTGAATCCATGGGGAAACTTCCCTGTAACCCCACATGCTACTTTTCCTTGGCTCGAATTGCGTTTTCGGTGCCAATTTTGACTTCGCTTGATGCCTCTACGACACCATCAAAGAGCCATGTCAGCGCATTCCAGAGATCAGGTTAGTGACCACATTTTGTGCATGTAGAATCCCCAGATGGTAACCCCAGGGTCCCCATAGTCTATCAATTGTGGATCTTAAATTCATTTTCGCATCAAACGTTGGAAATAATTAGGCAATAACGAATCATTTCAAATTTAATACAGCGCCGGCGCTCCGCGGAGCGACTGCTATGGGTTTCGTGCGGCACGTGATTACATTGGTTGAAAACAAAAAATATATTGTATTTGTGTGCTTATGCATCAACATAACTAAATTTAAAGTTTGGATCCCCCAAAAAGGCCTTAAAAGGATTTAAAATTAATGCAAAAAGACCAATTTTATTGCAAACATTATGTAATTAATTATTAAAGTGAGGTTATATTGACTAAAATTTTGGCAAAATGACGTCATGTGCACGAAACCGTCTAAAGGTGCGTTCTCATTACAGCGTCTTGCTTCCTGCGTCTGACGTCATTAATTTTCTATTGGTTAGAATTGACCGAAGCAAAATTTAAAAATAACTAGAAGCAATTATCGGAAACGGAGCGTTCTCATTTCAGCTTCAAAACGTACTTAGCTATTTCTGCCCGTCACCTGTCAATTCCAGGCGTCAGTGTCACCTGCGTGTCGTATCTCGGTCATTTGCAATTTGCATTATTTGTAAATATAATTTGATGTTATTGTTACAAAAATTATAAAAAAAATAATTGTTTTTAAATTTGTGCTAAAGTGGAGTTCTCTTTCGTAGTATCCAGAAAACTTACTAGTTTTGGTCACTACATTTAAGTATTTAGCATGTATAGTAAAAATATAAAACAAGTTAGGAGTGGTCAAGGTACCAAAAGCTCAAAATTAAAAGATGTTTTGGTTTTGGATGTTTATTGCCTATAAAGGTAAAATAATTAACTAAATAAACCTGTTGGGATCCATTTTGCACACTCTTTCGCTTTCGAATTTAGCAAGAATTACAGATCAATCGCCAAATTTTGGCTTAGAATGCTACTTGGGACTGCCCCTCGTGACCATAAATATTTGTAGATACTAGTAAACTACATTGATATTCTGCCAAGTAATTCTTTTCTACAGATCGCACCACAAAGTTATCCGTTAATACAGAACAATGGAAACGATTTTGCGAGTCCTAATCGAAGTGTCGTTATTGTAGTATATCGCAGCAAAAATAGAAAGTAAAGCTGGACAGCTGGTGCTCTTGTTGGTTAAAGTGGTATTTTAAATCAGAATACACACTGAGAAGAGCTGACTCAATTCGAAAACTACCGATTTGAGATGATATACTCCTAAGTCAACGCAGTACCTGAAAACAAATAATATTTCAAATTTCGTTTGTTGTTATCGATCTAGTTCAATATATGGTGAGTTAGGTAGGAACAGGATGACGAAATGGCGAAGTCAACTATTAGGATTAATCTTAAGTTTTAATATTTTAAACAAATACAAAACAAACTGTTTTGCGAACCGTTTATTGCGAGGTTTATTGTTTTCGGTGTCAAACGCATAAAACAGAAGCAAGAAGTTGAAAATTTTTAACTTCTGGCGGGCTGTCATTTTCAAATATGGCTTCTATCAATAGAAAATTAATGACATCAGACGCAGGAAGCAAGAAGCTGTAATGAGAACGCACCTTAAAGCTGCTTTCACACTGCGGCATTTCCAGTGGTTTTAATGCCGATGTCTGATTGGTTTTGAATTGTTATGGCGGAAATGTCAAGTGCAACCTTTTAACCAATGAGATATCGATAGTATAAGTGCTTCGAGAGCCAGCCCACGTGATTGTACCATACTAGGTGAGTTTTCGCAATGATAATTTTCGTTAATGAGTTGACTTCTAATAATATTATTGGCATAGGAAGTTCAAATATGAAAATGCGTGCATTTGCGGTATTTGTTGTTAGGTGGAGTGGAAACAACGGGTGTTCGTTAGAGAATGTCATCTAGAAGGCTATGAAGGTGCTTGTAAAGTTTATGTCATCTCGATTTTCAAGGTTTTTTCTTTTTTCAATAGTAGCTCACGGTCTATAAAACAGATTGAAAGAAAAAAATTCTTGGATGAGCCACTTTTCACTGAGAAACAAGAAAATAAAAATTGAAAATGTTTGACAAAATTAATGCGAAAACTCTCGAATCTGACAATAGGGTTAGAAATATATTTACAGTGATGCCAAACGTCGCAGTTCATCATTAAGTGCAATAAAATTATGTGGTCGCATCTGGAAACAAAATAAAAGAAAATTACATTAATGATATTATGAAAATTTAAGGTATTAATTTAACACATAACGTTTGCGAATATCACCAATGAAATTGCGGCAACGACTCGTGAGTTCTTATAATTCGCTAATTTTAACATAATGAGTAGAACTGAACTAACCTTAGCTTACCTAACCTAAACGTAAAATGAGTAACTGAACCAACTTAACCAGGAAAACTAGAACTGGACTAACCTAAACTAACCAGACCTAACCTAAACTAATCGAAAATTAACCTGTTTTAAAAATTAAAACGGGTCCAGTTTTCATATTATTCTCTGCCCCTAACATAAAGAGTAGAACTGACCTAAGCTAGTCTAACCTAAACGTCAAAAGTGTAACTGAACTAACCTAACCAGGGAAACTAGAACTGAGCTAACCTAAACTAACCAGACCTTACCCGAAGTAACAGAAAGTTAACCTGTTCTAAAAATTTAAAAAAAGCGGGCCCTTTCGGGTCCGCTTTTATATTATTATCTACCCCTAACATAAAGAGTAGAACTGAACTAACCTGAGCTAACCTAACCTAAACGTAAAAAGTGTAACTGAAATAAACTAACAAGGGAAAGTAGAACTGGACTAACCTGAACTAACGAGACCTCACCTGAAGTAACAGAAATTTAACCTGTTCTAAAAATTTTAAAAAAGCGCGTTTTATATTATTCTCTACCCCTAACATAAAGGGTAGAACTGAACTAACCTGAGCTAACCTAACCTAAACGTAAATAGTGCAACTGAACTACCTAACCAGGAAAACTAGAACTGAACTAACTTGATCTAACCTAACCTAAACGTAAAAGTGTAACTAAACCAACCTAACCAGGAAAACTAGAACTGGACTAACCTGAACTAACCAGACCTAACCTGAATTAACCGAAAATTAAACTGTTTTAAAAATTAAAACGGGTCCAGTTTTCATATTATTCTCTGCCCCTAACTTAAAGAGTAGAACTGAACTAACCTGAACTAAACGTCAAAAGTGTAACTGAACTAATCTAACCAGGGAAACTAGAACTGAACTAACCAGACCTTACCTGAAGTAACAGAAAGTTAACCTGTTCTAAAAATTAAAAAAAGCGGGCCCTTTCGGGCCCGCTTTTTATATCATTCTCTACCCCTAACATAAAGAGTAGAACTGAACTAATCTGAGCTAACCTAACCTAAACGTAAAAAGAGTAACTGAACTGAACTAACAAGGGAAACTAGAACTGGACTAACCTGAACTAACGAGACCTCACCTGAAGGAACAGAAAGTTAACCTGTTCTAAAAATTAAAAAAAAAGCGCATTTTATATTATTCTCTACCCCTAACATAAAGGGTAGATCTGAACTAACCTAACCAGGAAAACTAGAACTGAACTAACCAGATGTAACCTAACTTAAACGTAAAATGTAACTAAACTAACCTAAAGAGGAAAACTAGAACTGAACTGACTAGGCTAGCCTACGTAAAAAGTGTAAATGAAAATTAGAATTGGACTAACCTGAACTGACCAGACCTAACCTGAACCAACTGAAGTTAACCTGATCAAAAACATAAATTAAATTTTAAGTTGTAATAGGTAATCGAATATTTTCAAGAAAAAGACATTGCAACACTGCCTTTAAAAACGTCAACAAACTTCATCGTTTATAAGCTACCTGCCAACTTCATCAAACATTCGACTAGCAACTAGTACAATGCAAAATTTGTAAGTTGAATAAAAATTTGAATTTATGAGATGTTTCAAACTTAAATTATATCATAAAGGTGCAACTGAACTATCATAAAGGAGGCAACTTCCAAGTATGAGTAATGTATTTGCATACCTTCATTTTTCTATTTTTTTCTTACAAAACTCGACCATCCAAGAATTTTTTTACTTAAATCTGCTAATCCTAACATAAGCTTTCTAATGATATCAAAATTAAGGCAAAAATCGAGATGATATTTTCTTTACAATCACCCCGATGCCTGATTGGTTTTAAATTGTTATGGCGAAAATGTCAAGTGTAAACTTTTAACCAATGAGATGTCGATATTATAAGTGCTGCCTTTAAGCGCTTATATAAGAGCCTGCCCACGTGATTGTACCATACTACATGGGAAGTTCAAATATGAAAATGCGTGCATTTGCGCTATTTGTTGTTAGGTGGAGTAGAAACAACGGGTGTTCGTTAGAAAATGTCATCTAGAAGGCTATGAATTTTTTACAGAAAAGGATGACGTAATTAAAGCAAATGGCCTTCTCGTCAGGGGCTCAGATAAGAGTATATTAATCAATAAGTTTCCCCTTTCATTGAATTAAAAAATATTCAGATGACAAAATGGGTCATCTAATGGTTTTCAATTCAATTTGCAAAACTTAGGGGCTCAACTCAAACAAAGATGATAGTAATCAAAAGTTGTAATTTAAAGCAGGAGTCTTTGGGTTCGTGTTTGGCTAATTTAGTAGTTCAGAGACTTAGGGGCTCAGACAAGAGTATATTAATCAATAAGTTTCCCTTTTTATTGAATAAAAAAATATTCAGATAACAAAGGGGGTCATCTAATGGTTTTCAATTGAACTTGCAAAACTTAGGGGCTCAAATGATAGTAAGCAAAAGTTGTAATTTAAACCAGGGGTCTTTGGGTTCATGTTTGGATAAGTTAGTATTTCTGAAACTTAGGGGCTCAGACAAGAACATATTAATCAATAAGTTTCCTCTTTTATTGAAACGAAAAATATTCAGATATTAGGGGGCTAATTTAAACCAGGAGTCTTTGGGTTCGTGTTTGGGTAACTTAGTATTTTCGAGACTTAGGGGCTCATACAAGAGTATATTAGTCACTAAGTTGTTCTTCAAATCAGGAGTCTTTCAGTTTGTAACAGTTTTGACATTTTGAGGTTGCAGCATTTCCTACTAATTCAATAGATTCAACAATATCTTTGTTGTCTGTTAAAATTGCTATTTCATTCATTTTGTTCATTTTAGACAAATTTTACAGGAGTGACGAAAAACGGGCTTAAATTAGGTACTATACACGATTTACGTAACCTGAATTTTTATTAATCATTAATTATGAATTAGAATTAGAATTGAAGACTAAGGAGGGTTTGCAGAACGTTGAATAAGAATATTTAAAATGGTGTGTGATGTGAATGGTGAAGATGAAGGTAATAAAATATGCTCTTCCATATCAAGGGTTAACATTTTCTATCCACATTACTTAGCTATTTACATAGTAAGGCAAACTACGCTTGTCCCTGCCAATAGATTTTTACCTTGTATTTTCAGAGCGACTGTATCTAGACTGGTTAGGTTCATTTGTGTAAATACTTATATTAATTGCTTTTTGGAAAACAAAGAAAAATAATACATAATAAATTATTGGAGCGATTTCAAGCAGTATGTAATTCATTTAAACTGGCTTACCGTTCCTAACAATATTTCACTCTTTCGATAAAGATAGAAAAAGCTAAAAGGCCAGTGCAGTTAGTGCTTGCCCCACCTTGCCATTCGAAATCGCCCCACAAACTAGGTCGCACTGCGCATGCGTTTGAATCAATTTAGATTTTTAGTATTCTTCATTCTTCCTCGGATTATTCCACTCAGAAATTCCACGTTGAAAAGAAACTTGGATCTTTGAACGTTTCAACTTTATACTGCTTGGTTTAATTTTTATGTAATACAGTTACATTCTTTCATATGGAAAGTGAAAAACATTATCCATCCTGCCAGGATACCACCTTTATGTCTGATTCTGTCATGTAGTCTTTCTAGATTTCCAGAAAGCATTCGATTCAATCGAAATATGGGCATTGTCAGGATCCTTAGAGAATGCAAAAGTCCATTCAAGATACACAAACATCATAAATAACATATACGAAAATGCTGTTCGTATATGTTACTATCAAATAAAACTGGATGCCAAGGTAAAAACGAACCTCGTAAAGGGACGACACAGAAGGGAGTGAGATAGGGAATCACTATCCACCCTTGTTTTGGAAGAGATATTAAAGAAAGGGTCTAGATGCTGTTCCAACATATTACAGACCGACTAGGTATCTGGCTTTATAGAAGATAGCCTCTGAAGAAGACCAAATTTAGTCGAAACGTCAGCTTTCATTAAACATTTGCTTTCTTCTCTCTAGCAGATAAGTATCCAACAACAATCCTGAACGAAAGAAAAATATGCGACACCTGCATGTTACCGTTGTGTACCAACGAAATGGAGACCATGTCCGTTTATAAAAAGTCTGCTAAAAGACAAGATGGCTATTAGAAGCAACAACGATTAAGAAGCTGAAAACTGAAAAATAGTAATTTGGTACGTATCTACCTTACAGGATGTTCTAGAGGTCGCTAAGGGCCGGAACCTTGCCGAGGGTACCAAACGTTTCATTTTGAAAATTCTTTCAATTTCTTGACACTTGCTGCAACTTTGTTATTGTTGCAAAAGTATCCTGAATTCAACGTTTCGACACTATACGCCATCATCAGGGTATTTTATTTTATTACAATTATTGCTTTATAAGTCTGTCACGCCCAAACAATCGGCTTTTCGTACATGACCAGCAAAATAGCTTCGACCAGAGCTTTTCCACTGACGCTGATTGCCAGCTCTTATCATTTTTGGTTTTCGAAATTTTTTCACAGACCAATGACGTCATTTTTCAACGTCAAACGACGTTACTTTGAAACGTCAAAATCACGCCACTTTGCGACGTGATAATGACGTTATTTTACGTTATTTGATACGAACGGTTTATTTTCCCTGGTATATATTTTTGGCTACGTCAAAGACTTAAAAAGCTGCTAGAATCCAAATATTCTTACTACCTTCTTGACTTCAACTTGGTAACAAGAAAATGTAAGCTCTAAAAGTGATACAAAATTTAAAAAAATTGACTTTAATAATAGGACATTTTAGTTTAAAATAAACACAAAATGTTTAAATTTTAAACAAAATCTTTAAATTTTGACGTAATAACACACAATTTTGATCTGAAACTAAAACATATTTTTTTTAAATTTTAAATGTAGTAACACGAAGTTGTAGTCTAAACGTAACAGAAAAATAAAAATTTTTATTTACTGACAAGAAATTTTGATCCAAAAGTAACATCAAATTTTTAAATTTTAACTTTAGCAATACGGAAATTTAGTCTAAAACGTAACACGAAATTTTGTATGTTTAACTTGGTAACAAAAAATTATATTCTAACAATACTTAACACCTTAGAAACAGGACATTTTAGTTTAAACGTAACACAGAATTTTTTTATTTTCGCCTAGTAACAAGAAATTTTGATCCAAAGATTTCAATTTTTAACAAACATCAAATTTTTGGTTTTGACTTCAGTAAAAGACAATTTAGTCTAAAGGTTAAACCGAAATTTAAAAATTTCTGCTTAACAATGAGACATTTTGGTCTGAAATTGACACAAAATCTCAAAATATTGACTTAAATTGTTAGTCTGAACGTAACACGAACTTTTTAAACTTTGATCTTGTAGCAAGATATTTTGGTCTAAAAGTAACAGGAAATTTTAGTCTAAGCGGTAACAAGAAAACAAGGTTTTTGAATTTTGACTGTAGGAACACGAAATTGTAAATGTGACACAAAAGAAAAAAATATTTACTTAGTAACAAGAAATTTTGATTCGAAAGTAGCATCAAATTTTTAAGTTTTAACTTTAGTAAGACGAAAATTTAGTTTAAAGTGTAACACGAAATATAAAACTGTTTGCTTAGCTAAGAGACATTTTGGTCTAAAAGTAACTAAAATGTCAAAATTTTTACTTAAAATGTTAGTGTAATTAAATCTTTAAGTTTCGACTTTGGCAACAGAAAATTTTAGCTTAAATGTAACACGAAATTTTGGTCTAAAAGTAACACAAAATGTATAAATTTCATTACACGAAACTTTGGTCTGGAAGTTACACAAATTCTCAAAAGTTTGACTTGAAATGGTAGTCTAAACGTAACATGAAATTTTATATTTGAACATGAATTTACTCTTGACTTAGTAACTGGAAATTGTAGTTTAAAATTAACACAAAATTTAAAAAAATCGACATTGCTAACAGGAAATTTTAATCCAAATCTAACATGAAATTTTCAAATTTTGACTGTAGTAACACAAAATTGTAGTCTAAACGTAACACGAATTCTTTTAATTTTGGCTTGGTAACAAGAAATGGTAGTCTAAAGTCTAAAAGTAACATAAAATTTAAAAATTTCGTCTTTCGTAACAGAAATTTTTGGTCCAAACGTAACCCCAAACCCAACACAAAATTAAAAATGTTTACGTAGCGACAAGAAATTTTGATCTGAAAGTAAAATAAAATTTTTAAGTTTTGACTTTACACGAAATATTAATCTAAAGCATAACACAAAGTTTTTAAATTTTGACTTAGTAACAACAAAATTTGGTCTAAAAATAACATGATATTTAAAAATTTTGACTTTGATTTTGATTTTAATTTAGTGACACGAAGCGGCTAAAGACCAATTTAATATATACAAAATGAATAATTTTTTCAATAGTTTTCATATTTTAAATTAGAGTTTTTTGCCAAAGAAGCTAAAAATTTTATTTTATGACATTGGCATCTATTGAATTTTTTGTGCCGCATATAAGTCAAAGCCTATTTTTTAGCTTATTTTTATTAAGTACATTAAATACACACAAAAAATATTCGACTAAACATAACGTTATTATGACGTCACTATGAATCGTCAATACCACGTCGAAAAATCGACGTCATTTATTTATCATTTTTTCGTCAGCTCACGTCGAATAACGAATGATCACCAAAAGTTGACGTTATTATGACGTCACGTTCCCGCCTGGGTTGGTTTTGCCATTTTACAGCAAAGCCTTTTGTGACAATAGAACACCAGTATCTCAATTAAGTATGGACCAGCATGTATTGTTACGGTAAGCGGCAGCTGTGGGCGTGGATTATCAGCGAGGTGGAGCGACATTGGAGGTTGGCCTTCGCGGCCTATCCCGGCGCTGCGGCATTATTATACATGGGGACTGCCACGAGTGATTTATTGCTCTATTTATTTAGAATGCAGTTTTTTTTCTTCTAAGAATGTTCTAGGCTTTTCTATATTTGTAGGATTTTGTATGAAAGGCGAATAGCGCCGCCGTTAGTAGTAGTCTTATTTAATCGAGCTCCCAATTAGCAATTTTACATTTTTATTATCTGACAAGTATATGCCTTCGAGGAGATGGAATGTGATATTCAGGTGAAAAATTATCATTTGGAATTTGAATATCACATGAGTTGGACGTGTCCCGCGACCCCCTTTTCAGGTTCTCAGAACGTGCCAATTATGTTCCGTGCATATGATTATTACGTGATAAACACATTCTTTTGTGATATGATAAGCTAGCGCTATTGATGTTCCTTTGGGACATTCCTAGTACCTCACAAGAACAAGCCTTTCACGAGAAGAAGAACATGTGATATTCATGTGAATTATTATCATTCGGAACTTGAATATCATATGAAAAGAACGTGTGCGGCGACCCCCTGTACAACTACTCAGGACGTTCTAGTTATATTCAGTAAAGTGATCTATTTTCACAATAAAATGTGTGCGGAATAGGCTTTTTACAGCACACACGTAGGAAGTAGTGAGTTACCTATCTTGTTAGGTAAATAATAACCATTTCCTACAAGCGGGCGGTAAAGAATCTATTCCACACGCATTTTTTTGTAGCTTTTTACATGTCCTGGAAACCTGGAAAGGAGATCTTCTGTTAGGTACAATATTTTACTTAATTCTGATAACTCATACCGAAAAGTACGTGATATGTGGGGTCATGACAAGAACGTACTTTTTGGACATTCTTCTAGAGAACATAATTCATGTTAAATTCATATTACTTAAAGAATGTTCCTTTTGGATAGCTTGAGGGAATGTGATAGGAACGTGAATATTCTTTTAATGTTATGTGGGCTATAAGTAAGCGAATTTGTGAGATAAATAAATAGTGTTTTCGTGTTAAATCATTACACTGGAATTATTGAACCCTGAGTTCGCAACAGTTTTTACATAAAATACGCATGTGTTTGCCATAAGAAGAGTGTTTTCCATAAGAAAAACGTTGGACGGTAGCTGACTTAGCTATCAGAGCTACAGTAGCTGAGTTACGTTAATATTTAGAAAACTATTTATAGTACATGGTTTTAGGTTTGGATGCTGTATGCTCACAGGGGTACCATAAATGGAATAGCTAGAAATTATAGGTGGCCATGAACATATTCAAATAAAACATTGATCTTTCAGAAATGACGAGCGCTTTTGAAATACGGAAAATTCCAGGTCCGTATTTAAAAACATTTAGTTGGTAACTAAAATAATAAAATGTCAAAAATATGCCATTTTGTAGAGATTAAAATGTTATTAAATTGCCTAATTAAACATCTTGTTTTATGACGAAAATTCTATGACGAAATAAAGGAGATTGAAATTTTGAGAAATTTTCACATTTTTCCAAATAACTCGGAAACCACTAAAATGTTGGCAACCTCGTACTGGAATCTTAAAGTAGCTCCACAAAAAGGAACTTTTTCCTAATTTAAACAACCTTGTAACTCTTACCGTTTCGGAGATAGCAATGGTGGGAACACATATGAAACTCCCTATATAGTCAATATAGATATCGTTTAAGATGAATATAAAGGTTACCGTTGAAACAAATGACATTTTTTTGTTGAGTATGTTGGATAATATCCCCAATGGATACAGCAGAAACATCATTATATCACTTATCAGCTTAAGTCTGCCAAGTTTATCATGTGGAGGAGTTCGAAACATCCTTATAGCGAATGTCACAAAATAGCTCATGTTTCTCTCATAAAGGTGTTCAATTAATGTAATTGACATGTAATTGAATTGTGGTCTCATAAATCTCAAAGAATTTCGTTAATACAAATACATAATCATTTTTTATGCGAGTTCCTTGGGTAGTAGCAAAAGCGGAATCTTCCATTAACGCGCGACTTGAATTAGTTACAGCAAAAGACCTACCTTATGACGTAAACTCTTCTCCTCGCTGAACTCTTCAAAGCTCCCGCCTTCTTCCGAAGAATAACTAGGATAACGATGCTTTGTTTTTCCTCCTTCTTCAGAAGAATAACTAGAATAGCTGTGCTTTGTTTTCCCACTAGGTCTCCGCTTATAGCGGTCTTTCCCGTAAGAATGGTGCTTATGCCTGCGAATCTTGCATCGTAAAAAATCTAACTCACCGTTAAAAGTACGTACCTGTGACTTCTCGTGGAACGCAGTTTGTCATTCAGGATGATCATATGATGGACGTCTTTCTTTTGCCGGACGCTCTCTACTAACACTACACAAAGAACGCTCCATAGCAAAACGGTTTTCACTGCAAAACTGTTGGTTCCGAACATTCTCTTCAAATGGATTGAAACTCCGATTCGAGACTTTTTTTTAAAACTGAGGCACTCAAAAGATACTCATCGTTAGGCCTGAATAAGAGGTGAATTAGAATTATAATATAAATTATAAACTATATATTAGTTTATAATTTAATAGAACTAACCTGCTTTAAGTGCGAACCAGGGGCTACCCGAAAGAAAACTAATTAAAATAGAAAAGCAATTCGGTTTAAATGTGCTACAAATCGGGGGTAAGCAAAATGATATGGTTGGTTTAAGAAACTGCATTATATGGTTTCATGCCCAGGTAATTTTTTCGATTCTCGCGTGAAGATTAGACCTCTGCATGACCACGGATAATAGATATTATCATAATTGAATTCTTAGCGTTTGGAACAGTGCAGGATTCAGAGCTCGTCGTATTTGGTGTGAAAATATGAGTGAGAGGTCTTAGTTTGCGGAACAAGTCCTGACCTGGACATTATTTAAATATTTAAATAAAATCGAAAAGAAATCGAGCCCTAGTCTATGAGATAATTTCAATACAATTTTTGCAGGGGTTACCCACTTGTTTGCTAATTGGGCGGTAGCATGAAGGTTAAAAGAACAATAAATTCTCGCCTCGCTTCATATTTCTTCGGATGGAATGTTTTTTTTTACTTTTTTCGAGTAAAAGTGAATTTCCTTTCTTATTATTCAAATTGATCAGGTATATAATTTATAAGCCGATTTCAGGCTAGAGCGCAATTAAGATGGTGATAATAGTTCGTACACGCGTACCTTTACAGCACCATTGAAGACTCACAAAGAAGCCAATTAAGCGGCTTAATTAAGTCATTGAGTTTTATGTGATTCGAAAACTAATTGTTATGCAAAAGGAATTTTTGCAAAAGTAACTTGGCACCAAATAATTTTTTTTGGAGATTGGTAGGGTTTGATATTGTCGAACTTAGATAAAATGACAAAGTAAGTGGGAAAATTAAATATTGTTTTCCACAGCTTTTCAGGTTCAATTAGGAACTTGTTGTTTTTACCTGAAAAACGAGTATAAGAAATCGAAGAAAGACGATTTATACAAGAAAGCAAGGAAACAGCCTCGAAACTCCCTAATAAATTAGTAGATCTCCCTTTCTTAAAAAAGGTGCCTTTAAGAGCAAGTTTTTTAAAAAAGGTGATTTTGAGAGCAAGTTTGAGCCTCTCCAGAGTGTTATGGATAAGGTGGAGAGAAACATCGACAAGGAATTAGACTAGAATCCTCGAAATGTCTTAATACGTAGTTACAAATTCTAAAATTGTTTTTTTTACATTTTGCGAGGTTCAATTTGAAATCAACAATGTTTTTCGAAACTATACGAATTTCGTGAGGTGCGATTCATTAAAAAAAAAGAAAACATTTTCATGAAACTGGGCCTTGAATCACAGGAGTAGTTTTTTTTTGAAGATTTTTGTTATTTAGTTCTAACCAATCAGTTCTTCATGTAAACAAATATTGAAGAACTTCTAGGAAGTCAAATTACACAGTCAAAGCACAAAAAAACAAAAAAATTTTGAAAATCAAGACATTTTTTAAAACTCATCTTTTGGTATAATTTGAAGTCGCTATTCTTTTCACATAAATTGAAAAAATGTAAATAAAATATAATAAATAGCATTTTTATCAAAAAATCTGTTATAAAGGAGTAAACATGTTCAAGATTGTTATTATTTGGCCATTCATATTAGAAAAATTTTGGTTAGAAAAGTTAGCTATAAAAGCTCTACACCAAAAGAAGGAAAACTGCAGGATTCCGCTCACCCACGCTGTATGGTGAACCTCTGCTACTAAAGCCTGAGGCACAGTACCTGGAGGTGACCATCGATATGGAAAAAGCATATTGTTAAATTCATTGACAAAGCTTCTTCTTCGAATATGTCACAAAAGCGAAGTACAGTCGCATAGTACATGTTAAAACTTAATAACTGTATTAATGTAAAACAGTAAAATAATTCATTGTATTCCTGGTCCAGGATGAATTTGTAAGTGGAATGCCGGCCGGCAACCCCACCATAAGAATTTTTACTTGCTTGAACATAAAGTAAGAATGTCTTCCTAATATGTACCCTCGAGAAATTCGTCTAAAGAGTAATAGAAATACTCAATCAGAAGCTTCCTCACAGAGCCCCTGATACCAACGCATCCCTCAGACTTCGAAGAGTAAGGGGTAAATTATTAAATATAGTTCTGCTCCGATATATCACAGAGTCTCTAATCTGAGCTGTCAAAGGAATCGGTAGTGGAAGCACATGCGAGGACCGAGTTCCCCTCTGGTTGGGTTTCTGAATTTGTTCCCGATACCTTGCATGTACCATGCACGCTGTCTCTAAAATGTACAATGACGCCAATGTCAGGAGACTTTGGGAACAAAACAACTGCCTACAAGACTTGCGAGGCCCCGCACCACAAAGACAGCGTACTGCTCGCTTCTGCAGCACAAAAACCGAACCAAGCTGGCGCCTTGATTAATTTCCCCGGAAACAGATACCATATCTCGGGTGGGACTCAATCAAAGCAAAATACGCATTTCTGCTTACTGAAACGCCTAACTGAGCTCTAATGACCCGAAGAGCATAATATCCTGAGGAAAGCTTTCCCTCAGGGATTTGATGTGTAGTAGCTAGGCATAAGTAGCCCCGAAAATCGATTCTCCCTCGCTCTACCTATGTCTCTGCCATCCAAGGTCAAATCAATGTCAGCCTTAAAATTCATAACACAGGCTTTGTTTAAATTGAGGGATAACTGATTAGCAATACACCACCTTTTTATTACAGTTATATCTTCATGCAGTCTGCTTCCAAGTAACTGGTCATCCCCCCCCCCATCCATAAAATGGTCGCATCGTCCGCATAAAGAGTAAACTTTCCCTCTATATCTAAGCTAGCAACATCATTAAAATATAGAGGAACAAAAGCGGTCCCAAAACTGATCCCTATGGAACTCCCTTTGGAACCTCCAGACTGCATGAGGTTGCAGCATCATATTGTACGCGTTGCACCCTTCCACACAGGTAGGACTTAAACCAGTCGAGAGCAAATCGTCTGACCCCATACGTCTCCAACTTGTAAATTAAGATATTGTGATTGACATAATCAAACGCTTTGCAGAGATCACAAAAAAGGGCCGCAGCCGAGTCTCCACTGTTGAAGGCAAAGAAAAAAGACTCAAGAAAAGAAAAAATAGCATCGTTTGTACCAGTGGATGGTCTAAAGCGAAATTGATTCTCACTTAGCATTTTATTTGTCACCAAATAAGACATTATTCGAGATTCCAACCTCTATACCAACTTCTATGTTTGCCCAACTTACTATCTTGTTCGACCTGTACATCACTATATTCTCCCGACATCACAATGTGAGTCGATTTTTCTCTAGATGCCGTCAGAAGGAGTTTGTCAGAAAGTCGCTGTTGGTCTGGGTGCATCCATCTGAAGTTTGTGGATGGGAAACTATCTTCTTCTTTAATTCTTCTTTAATCTATTTCATTCAGTCAGACATTCGTTACAGTTTATCATAGATTCTATCTTGTCTTGAGGCTTTTTGTTCAGTCTCACACTCTTTCTATATTTCTTCTCGAGCATTTTCCTCTCAACCTCAAGCGTTTCGCAGACATTCTTCGCGCACACTCTTTCTGGAAGTTGGGTAACATCATTTTCCAGTTTGTGATTGGACCTTTTCAGTATCGCAACATTATCTTCAAGTTCATTTTCTCTCTCAGTGACCTCATCCTCATATATTTTTCTGTTTCTTCGGATCCTTGTTATTAGTCTGTCACGGTCTTGCACTTCTCCCTTCAACTGGTTTAGTTGGTCCAAAAAGTCCCTCTTCAAGTTCTGTTTGCCTTCGTGGCTGTTCTGGCTATTCTGTATCCGCCTAGTTTCACTACAGATCTTTACAAGCAGCTGGGATGAAATATTGCCTTGCAGTAAACACAGCAATATGTTTTCAAATAAAATTCCTTGTTTCTGCAATACTTAAAACTCCTAATTGCAAATTATTGTTTGTTACCAACTTCGATGTTAGGTCAGTACAGTATCGGCAAACCACGACATCGGTGACTCATAGAGCTGCATTAGTTGCTGAATACCTAGTTCTCCAAGGAACACTTGAAAGTTCGCACCCTGATTATTCAATATTCAAATTTAAATTTAAACCCCCGGTATGTCACGACATAATTAGAAGCGCAGCCGTACGGAGCGTGTGGACTCCTTTATTTCTTATCTTTATGCTAAATTTTACCACTTTCTGGGAGTGCTATAGGTGGGCGCGACTGCGCCAATTTTCTTCATCGAGAGGAGTTTCGGACTCTGAAATGGAACGGGATACTCTTAAGAAGGACAGGTCGACTCGTTGTTAAAATTTTACTTCCACCTCCAGTTTAGGCTGTTTAGAGGTTGTAATTGAGGACTTTCGTAACTCGTCTAGCTGCTGAGAATCAGCAGCACTTGACTGCCCCTTTAGTCTACTAGAGATTGTGTTGTCATGATCACCACTAGACTTCTCCAATAGAAGAAGCCTCAACTTGTTTGCTACTAGCCTGATCAGGTTCTGTAGTTAATCCGGTACTATTCTTTACTTTAGCAGCTACCTCTTTGTCTAGACCCGGTGTTTTGTTACTAACTAATGTAGCTTTCGGTTTTTCTTCCACTATAATTTTATCAACAGGAGATATCTGCTGATCTACTTGTTTAGACTTTCTAATACTCGAAGCTGGAGATTTCACTTCAACTGAATGTTTAAGCTTCTTAGCAGTTGAAATTGGTGACTCATCTATCTCTTGAGAGTCTCCAACATTTGACTGCCCCTTATTCGCCATTTCAGCATCTATAGCAGCTTCTACTAGTAGATTTCTTTTGTCTGACTAGGAATTTTTGTCCTTGAGGGTTTGGATGTTGTGGAAGATATTGCTGAAGAGCCCAACCTTCCTTGAACTGATCTAAAAAGTGATCTATCTTAGACATGATTATTTGTTAATTTTGGTATGCTTAATAAATTTTCTAACTTAGTGCTTCCTGCTGCAGCAGGCGCAGCAGCCTCCTTTGGTTTGCTGTCAGCGGCTGCGGATTTATTTGCCTCTACAGATTCCGCAGTTCCTTTGCTAGCAACCTCCACTTTTTTCCTTATAGCCAACTTCTTCATATTAGGATTCTTATTCCTCGGAAGCTTGGAGGCCTTGGTTGATTTATCAAATATAGTGGCGCAGTATTCGCAACTAGTCTTGCTTACGTCAGACTGAGGCCTATTCAAAGCCTTCTCAGTACTGAGCATGCAGTGACTTTGAACGTGACGTAAAAATCCGTCTTCGTCATCACAAAATTCTGCTAAAAAGCAAAAGGCGCATTTATTTGGAATGTCAAACAGACGCTTGTGAACTGTATAGTAGTGTAATTTGAGAGGAGTTGAAGCATATAACTTCAAAGGGCACAGAAGGGGCTCTGGTGGAGTAGGGATGGGTTGACCGGGGGACTGTGAAAAGGGCCTCTAAGGCCTAGTCGCAAGGCTTCGGCCCCCCATTGTTTACTAGTAGCTATAAAAGCTCATCTATTGCCAAAATTTTGGCATGAGCAGCATTTTTCTTGTCGGCACTAATTGGGCCTAAATGTAAAGCTAAGTTTCAGGTTTTATTTGACCATTTTTTGGTTTAAAATAATTTTTGCAGCAAACATTATTTCGTTTCTAAATATTACGTTTCGTTTCCTGGCTAAAATTGCCGACTATGTCAAATATTTTGTCATAAAGGAGTAAAAATAGTCAAGATAAAGTTATTATTTGGCCATTTATATTGGAAAAATTTTGGTTAGAAAAGTTAGCTATAAAAGCTCATCTATTGCCAAAATTTCGGCATAGCAGCTTTTTTCTTATTGGCACTAATTTGGCAAAAAAAAAATAAAGCCAAGTTGCAGGTTTTATTTGGCCATTTTTTGGTTTAAGATAGTTTTCACTTCTAAACAGTTTACTGGATAAATTGTCCTTTTTATTACAGACAGTTTGTGGCTTTCCTGTCTAGAAATATAGCTAAAACTTGCGTTGAGCGTAATGAATATAAATTACCAAATAATAGCTATTTTATTTTGAAACACAATATTGATATAAAGTAGCATTAAAGTAGCAAATGTAACTTTACCCAATAGCCGAATTCCCTGTTTAAAAACTTTATATTATTTTTTTTTGAGACGCTGACTTTGAGTTCGATATTCTCTACCTTGAATAAAGTGACAAAGTTAGTTGCAAATTTAAATATTTTTTTTCACCTCTAGGAAGTCAAAACCCTTAGTAATAGAGTTACACCACAAGCCGCAAGAATACACATGAAACTTTTGAAAATCAAGAAATTTGTGAAAACGCAGAAGTTCTTTTGACATAATTTGAGGTCTAAATAAAATATAATAAATAGCATTAATGTTAAAAAGTTTGTCATAAAGGACTAAATATAACCAAGATGTAGTCATTATTTGGATATTTAAATAAGAAAAATTTCGGTTAGAAAACTTAGCCATAAAAGCTCATCTGTGGCTAAAATATAGCCATGAGCAACGTTTTTCTTGATGGCATTAATTTGGCCTAAACGTAGTAAAGCCAAATTGCAGATTACCTGGAATACGAGTATAAGAAATCGGAGAAAAACGATTTATATAAAAAAAAAAACAAGGAAACAGCCTCGAGTCTCGATACTAAATTAATAGATCTCCCTTTCTTAAAAAATGTGATTTTGGGAGCAAGTTTGAGCTTCTCCACGGTGTTACGGATAAGGTGGAGAGAAACTGATCAATGTAAACGAGGAAATAGCTGAAAGAGGTGGCAAATACTTAGTAATTTCCCAGAGAGTGCCTCAAGAAGTGCACACGAAAACTTTGAAGTTAACATTTTCGAAAATGCAAAGGTTCGTTTGACATAATCTACGGTCATAAAGGAGTAAAAATAGCCAAGATTTAGTTCTTATTTGGCCACTTAAACAAAAAAAGATGTCTTGGTCTAAATGACACTGACTTGGCCTAAATGCAAAGCCAAATTGCAGGTTTTATTTCGCCTTTTTGTTTTGGTTTAAAATAATTTTGCAAACGTTATTTCACTACTAAATATTACGTTTTCTTTCTTGGCTAAAATTGCCTACTATTTACTGAATAAATTGTCCACTTTCTTACTACAGTCAATTCGTGGCTTCCTTGACTAAAAATGTGGCTAAAACTTGCGTTAACCATAACTGTCTATAAAATTACCAAACAATAACTCTTTTATTTTGCCACACAGTAATGATATAAAGTAGCTTTAAAGTAGCAAATGTAACTTTATGCAATGGCCAAATTCACTATTTCAAAATTTGACATCAAATAATTTTTTGAGACTGCTGACTTAGATTTTGATATTCTCTATCTTGAATAAAATGACAAAGTTAGTTGGAAATTTTCACTTCTAGAAAGTCAAAATATTTTGTTATAGAGCCACATTGCACACCACACACACCACAAGAAGAACACACATGATTTTGAAAATCAAGAAATTTTTGAAAACTCAGAAGTTCTTTTGACATAATTTGAGGTCGAAATAAAATATAATAAATAGCATTGTCAAAAAGTTTGTCATAAAGGAGTAAAAATAGCCAAGATTTAGACATTAATTGGCCAATTAAATAGGAAAAATTTCGGTTAGAAAAGTTAGCCATAACAGCTCATCTGTTGCCAAAATTTAGCCACGAGCAGCATTTTTCTTGATGGCACTAATTTGGATAAATGTAAAGCCAAGTTGCAGGTTACCTCGAATACGAGTATAAGAAATCGAGGAAAAACGATTTATGCAAAAAACCAAGGAAACAGCCTCGAATCTCGATACTAAATTAAGAGATCTCCCATTCTTGAAAAATGTGCTTTTGAGAGCAAGTTGTTGCAAATGATAAGGTGGAGAGAAACTGATCGATCTAAACGAGAAAATATCTGAAAGAGGTGGATAGTAGGTGTAGAGCATAAACAACACTTCACACTTGTGAAATTGTAAACGTTTCGATCTTTACTGGAGTTTTGCTCAAGGCTGTTTCAATAAGCGAAGTGTGTCGCTCAAAGTTTGTCCGGAATACCATTCCTTTTTACCAAAAAAAAAAAACATTCCACAGCAACACGAAATTCGAGTAAACGAAGACCACACACAGGACGTCACAGACACATGGTACTCATGTTGATGTAAGCAAATGTTGAAGAACTTCATGGTTGTCAAAACACTTTTTAATAGAGCTTTCAGAAGTACACACAAAAAAATTTAAATACAAGAAATTTTTGAAAATTCTTTTGACATAATCTGCGGTCATAAAGGAGTAAAAATAGCCAAAATTTAGATCTTATTTGGCCATTTAAATAAAGCTCATCTATTGCCATAAAAGCTCATCGATTGCCAAAATTTAGCCATGAGCAGCATTTTACTTGAGTGCACTAATTTCTAGTTTAAGCAAAGCCAATTGCAAGTTTTATTTCACCATTTTTTTGGTTTAAAATAATTTTGCATACATTCTTTTACTTCTAAACATTACGTTTTCTTTTCTCTCTAAAATTGCTGACTAATTACTGAATAAATTGTCCGCTTTGTTGCAGTCAATTTTTGGCTTTCCTGACTAGAAATATAGCTAAAACTTGCGTCAACCATAATGACTATAAAATTACCAAATAATAGCTAATTTATTTTCCCGCCCAGTACTGATATAAAGTAGCTTTAAAGTAGCAAATGTAACTTTATGGAATGGCCAAATTCACTATTTAAAAACTTGACATCAAATAATTTTTTTGAGACTGCTGACTTAGAGCTCGACTTATATTCTCTACCTTGAATAAAATAACAAAGTTAGTTGGAAATTTAAATATTATTTTTCAATTCTATTACGTTTTGTTTACTCTCTAAAATTACTGAACGTTTACTGGATAAATCTCCGCTTTGTTGCAGTCAGTTTGTAGCTTTCCTGACTAGAAATATAGCTAAAACTTGCATCAACCATAATGACTATAAAATTACCAAAAAATAGCTATTTTATTTTGTCACAGAATATTTTAAAGAGAATAACTTAAAGTAGCAAATTTAAAATATTTATTATTTTTAATTACATTTCGACATCATCTAAAATACAATTCCCGAGTGAGCATGCTCACAATACTGCACATCTCTTTCTTCGAGTCGTAGTCTCTGCTAATATTTGTGGACTCAAACCCAATGGCCACCTCTCTGTTAACCATGGTTAGGATGGACAAGAGGTTTCTCTGATCATGATTCTCCTCCAGTTTTTTCACTAAAGTCTGGATGAACCAGCTGCCGCTCTTTTGGTCCCGCCACGCAGAGTAACCTGTTTATGGAATTATCTGTGTAATAGCGCTCTTGTATACATGTTGTTGGATAGTTAGCGAGTAGAGGATAAGAACACTCTTAACCTTCTATTAAAGAATGCCGACGTTTTGACTAACTTTAGTCTTTTTCAAAGTCTATCTTCTACGAAGACTATCTTCTACCTCTCTATCCCTTCTGTCTCTCTTCGTAGAAGATTGTCTATGAAGAAGACTAAATTTAGAATTGAAGGCAAAACTCAAAAATTAAAAAAACCCGGTAGATTAGCTATAAGCGACCTATGGGAAAAGCGTTGGACACCCTGTATATTAAAAAAAGATGAAAAAAAGGACGAACCTTCAACCGTGGCATACATTATGAGGATGTCGGCCATGGCTGGGATTTTATAGACGTGACCCCCTTTCGACGATGAATCGCTTTCAATTTTTACGCCAGAATCCAGGTTGTCACCCCTGCAGGCCTAATAGTTAAAACTCAACTTGTACACTTTGATGCAAAGTTCTACCCTGAACTAACCTGTATAAAAAACAGTTTGGGTTTACCCGCAAGAGTGGGGCAATGGTGTCCGTCGAACATCCCAATCATCTCGTCAACGGTGTATTCTCCATCTTTCGCAGCTACACGTCCATTGTTGCGTCCATGGCTCAACACTACTATCACCAAACAGTCATTTTCCGAGTGATCCATTTTGGCCACTAAATAAATCTCTTCGATTAAGTTTAATCCCAAAATTAAATGATCTAAAACTGACCGATACGCAAAGTTTCCTTGATTTTTCCAACGTCAAAATCGTCGTAAACTTCCACATGGAAACCCAACTTTTTGAGCAAGCCCTCCATGGCGTTTCTGTCGTGTTGGGTGCCTTTACGCTCTTTGAATAAGATGCTGTCGAAGTTCTCATGGTTAAATATTAGACCTATACCCCTGTTGCTATGGGCCATGTTGTAGAACTCATCGTCGGGGTGCTGACCTACTGGGATTGTTGGTGTGAAGCGCTTAGGTAGAATCCTAAAGTAAAATACCCACTGTTTTGGTGCATTTCATATAAATATTCATCTAGCAGGCTGAGGAATTGACAGATTCCTCTTATTCCAGCCATGTAAAGGTGTCATTTATATGTCAATTTCTCAGCTTACTAGATGACTATTTTTATTAAGAACAAATAATGGTAAGTAAACAACTTACTTTTTCTTTGAAGTTTTCTCCTCTTCCATGGTTCTGTGTTCGCACATCAACTAATTGTAAAACAATGTTGATGTTTTTACCCGACTTACCTACGTATCTAAGGCTTTTACTCTTTATCTTATCACCAAAAACTGAGTAACGCTATCGATCCGATTTATTATAATGGAATAATCAGTTGTTGCCAAGTTGCCTCTTGAAACAGTGAGGCAACAAACATTAGTTCCAGTTTTTGAGTGATGCCGGGAATCGAGAATAATCTGACATATTTGATTGTTAGATCAAACACAAACATGCATGATTCATTCCTGGCCTATTGCGTCTTTTAGTCCAGAGTGGAATAGCAGTAATTGTGGATAGATAGATAGCCAAATTTGGAAACAAAGCGTCGTGTATTATATCATACAAATAATTGAAATTCGAAAATGTCATAACATATGTTCCGATTCATTTTTTTTATGAACTTATCTCAGACAAGAGTTTTAATTCCATGGCTTGCTATGTTATGAACACCCTTTTTAATCTTCGAGATTAACATTTTTTCTTTTTTTTATATTTTCCAGGCTTCACCCGAGTATGTGTGATTGCACTCTGGTAAATTACTGAGTCTTAGTCTACCGGTATGTAAAGTATCCTGAACATCAACTTGAAGCACTTTAACTTCTACCTGTTACGTGCAGGGTGTCCCAATAGGTATTCATGGTAGGACTTCGAAAGAAAAAATTTGATAGTAAAGTGGGTCGGCTTCGCCTTGCCACCATTGCTTGGTAAACCGTTCCCTTGCGAGAGAAAATGCTGTTTTCATCACTAGTTAAATAATTAGTTATTAATATAAGGGGATTTCGCTGCGAAGGGTGTAGGTACAGAAATAAACGAGCTTTCCAAAAATGTGGTCGGTTTGGTGGCATGTGAGGGGGGGGGGGGGCAAGTGACGTATTAAAGTCAAAACTGCTTTAGAATCACAAATTTGTCGCGTCTTTACTGTACGTAACTCCGGGTCTATGTGGTGTATAGGACTCCCCATAGACAGAATTCCCTCATATGCCTAGATGATAAATTTGGAAGTCTAATTCCGATAAGTAGGAAAATCTAGAAAAATTCACAAAGTTGGGAAAGTTTAAAAAAAAATTGTAATTGTCAACTTTTTGTCCTTCTAGACCCCCTTGGTTAGACGACTGGCCCCATGATCGAGGTTCCAGGGAAAAGGGCATATCCTTGGACACTTTTAATCCTCCCCCCTCAAAGGTGTCACTTTAATATAGTCTGAGTAAAAAAATTTCCAAACACAGATGAGAAAAAGTATCCAAATAGTATAGTACTTTTTTGCGATTTTTACGAAAGCTATAACGGAGCCCCGTTTCGGTTGTAAAAATCAGTTGTTAGTTTTTGTCTAGCTCTTATACCGGGCGAGCTACAAAAGTTTTTCTGTGTCACATTTTTTACCAATACTTTTCTCACATTAGACCCTGTAGATTCCACATTTTTGCAGTAAACAATCTAAAATAATTCAGAGATGTAGTACACATATGGGCCTCGGAGCAGGCAAAAAATCAAAATTCTAGCTTTGAATTTGAAATTTTGACGAATTTTAAGCTGCCACTTTGCTGCATCCAAACGAATGGATTTCTATCCCAAGGGATATCTTGGAAGGATTTATTTTCGTCACAAAGGAAACACTTCTTCGCTGGGACCTCAAAATGTTTTTAATTGAATTTAGGAACAAAAGATGCAGATTTTTTAAATTTTGTCAAAATTTCCGGTAGTTCCAGCAATTGACGAAAGAGTAAAGGGCGTAAACTGAGCGCTGCGATCGCATTTTTCGACTCCCGAAATTTTTCATTTGACAGATCAAACTTTAAACACTTGAACCAAAGTGTGGAAAAAAGTATGGCAGGTGAAAATGTGAACATTTCTAAGAAGATTATTGGCAAAATGTCCAGTCCTGCAAAACGTTTTCACATTGACTAGTCGATTTGAAAATTTCCTGTCTGGATTCAGGACGCCTGATGACGTCGAGGCCCGACCACGCGGTTTATAGTTTGTTCGCGATATAGTACATTTTAACAATCCACACCCTCCCATAAGAAACTAATTGCCCAGTGCTTTTTAAATGGGAAAACATTGATTTCGTCAGAAATAAAAGATGGACTGATTATGGTAAATGGTTCAAATATTGATGGTACCCAGTAAACACAAATTGGTCCTTAAGACGTACCCAGTACATCATTTCGGGATATTACTGTCCCTGGGATATCCTGTATGATCCCATAACGTCCCTAGGATGAATCTAGGACGTATTTTTGGAACAGTTCGGGTTGTTGTTGAGACTTATATGAAAAGAAAATTGCTTTTAACTGCGATTTGAACTCAGGACCTCTCGCATGCGATTCCAAGTTTGTAGCTTGGAGCTATGGAGGTTGTCGCACTTATAGACTAACTTGTGTCGGTTACTATCATATTATCCTATTGACAATTCGTTAAATGTCATCGTCCGAATTAAATCCGAAAACACCCTAAAGAAAATGAAAACGTCACAAAGATTGATGATAAAAAAATTGGCGAATTTTGTCAATCAAAGGACGTCCTCAAGACATTCCATTTTGGTCCTGGATTTGTTAAAATTATTTCATATCAAGGACGTCCTTTATAGGATATATTAATATTGGTCCCATATCTGATATCCAATGAACATCTGTTGGACGGCTCATAATTTAATATCCCATCTGAGATGTGAGGGACCAAAATGAGACATCCCAAGGATCAAGTGTGTTTACTGGGTAGATACCTATGGGAGTACCGTGAATTGTGATGTGGCTGACTTAACTATCACAGCTACAGAAGCTGAGTAACGTTAAAACTTAAAGAACCGTTTATGGTACATGGTTCAACTTTGGATGTTGGGTGCCCATGAGAATACCATGAATGTTAAATTAACTGACGTAGCTACGTAGCTGATGGTAGCTAGATTATAGCTGTTTAATGAAGCGATGGTGATATCGAGTTGAAAATGGAATGGTCGTTTTCCCTTATGTAATATTAGCTGAAAATAGCATTTATAAAAATCCAAGATAACCTCCTAACACAATTGGTCTTCTACCGATATCTCTGGAACGGTTTTAGCTAGAAAGCTGAAATTTGGTAGGTGCTTACTTTACGGGGCGGACTAGACTTCGCTAAGGGCGGAAACATTGCCGGGGGTACCGAAGATTCCATTTTGAAAAGTTTTTCAATTTGTTGACACAACATTTTGTTACAACTTTTTGATTGTTGCTAGGGGATGCTGAAAAAAATTATATCCGACGTTTCGACTTTTTCTTACTGTACGCCATCTGGGTATGGGTATTCTTATTTATTACAAATATTGCTTTATAAATGTTCAACGCCCAAACAATCAGTTTTTGGTATATGGCTAACAAAATAGCTTTATCGAAGACCTTTCGATTGCCACGCCCAGACAATGCCATGACAAAATAGCTTTAATGAAGACCTTTCGATTGGTACTAATTGTTCGATTTTATCAGCTTCTCTGATTTAATTGATTAAATTTCTCATTGATAGGGGTAAAGTGACATTTGCTATTTTACTGCAAAGCCATTTAGGACAATAGAACAACAATATCTCAACTCAGAACGTTTATTAGCGTTTTGCATAGTTTATTAACAGTCTCATAGGAAGTGAAAAAACGGTGAAAATTGTATGAAAATTACCTAATGTTTTATTTTCATCGAACATTACGCCAACTAGATTCAAAACCTGGAATGACAAATTGAACAGGTATTTTGTGATCGTAAATGCTCTACTCATAGGTGTCAATAGCATCGTTTTACCATGTTTAGTTTTGGAATTAGATAGATCTAAGTATTAAAATGTCGATAAAAAGTGGAAAAATTACGTTTTAGACGCCACGATAGGCCATTGTGATGCCAAGCTCAAGTCTTCTGTTGACGGTGCCTTTTAGAGACCTTTCCCAAATTAGGGCTGCGTACAGGACCGCCGAGATCACCGACTATCAGCCACTTCCCCCCCAACTTCCCATGGGCACCGTTTCTCTCATGGGCGACAATGTATATCTCTGAGACAGGTAAGAATCAGTAATCTTAACCAGGTACTCAGACACCCCTCCCCCCTTCACAGCTCAGATAACCATTTCTATATCCAGAAGAACCCTTCATTTTCTATGTCCAGAAGGACCATCACACAGAAATCCCTGTTCTTAATAGCTTTCAGCTTAATCTCATCCACCAGCCCCAACACCTCTGCAAGCGCCCCAACTGTTAAACGCCCTTCCACCAGGATTTCGAATAGCTTTCCCATAGTATTCATTAGACAAAGAGGTTTGTAGCACACCTCCTCCTGTGTTCGCTTCCTTGGTTTCTCAATCAGCACCAAAGACGCAACTTTCCACATTGTCGGAAAGTTTCCACTGAGCAGACAGCTGTTGTATGTGATCACTTCAGGCAACAACTTATGTGGCCCAGGCGCCTTTCTGGGTAACATACGCTTAATGGCCTCTTGGCGTTCTTTGTCCTGCAAAAGTGGCATCTCCATACGACCAAAAATAAACCAAACCTGACCTAACCCAAAATAACCTGAATCATAACCAAACTATCCTGAACTAACCTGAACAAACCTAAATTAATCTGAACTAACTTGAACTGAGTTAATGTGTCCTAATAGTATATTATACAACAAGCATTTAATGAGAGTCGTTATTCTCGAGGGTAACGTTTGAGCCCACGAGCGAAGCGAGTGGCACAAATTGCCCGACAGAATAACGCTCATTAAATGTGAATGGAATACTATACTTTATCCACAACCAAGATTCTGAGTTTTCTCAAATTTGATAGGTTATAGGTCCAACAAATATCAATTACAATTTTAAAACCACGATCACGACTGGTTTCGCTAATTGACGGCGCGACGTTTGATGCGTCAGATAGATGACGGTCTAGTCGCCCGCGCATGTTCATTTCATTGCTACGAGGGTGGACGGCAAATTACTTCATTTTATGGCCTATTTTAAGTATGTTTCAGTAAAAAGGACATTTTTTAGTGAAATAGAGACACTG
Source organism: Taphrorychus bicolor (assembly GCA_951812265.1). Classification (NCBI taxonomy): domain Eukaryota; kingdom Metazoa; phylum Arthropoda; class Insecta; order Coleoptera; family Curculionidae; genus Taphrorychus; species Taphrorychus bicolor. The sequence goes on along the minus strand of OX638303.1, from coordinate 28,512,606 downwards.
TAACCTACATTTGCCTCAATCCATCCTAATAGAAGGATAATTATTTGAATGAACCAGTGATAACTACCTACTTCATGTTTAGGGCAGTTTTTTTTGAGTACTTTTTGAGTTGTCTACATGTTTCGTTACCATGACAACTCATTATTCACCTGTTCACAATGTTCATTATTCATTATTCATTGCTGAATTACATGGATATGTAGGCTTTTGAATTCCCCAAGGTATTTAAAAGAACGCATCGTTTCCTTGTTTGTGTCGATGAGTATAATTTTTAGTTTTTCTCTATAACTAACTCGATTGGTAAGTAGAAAAGGTACTATTGAGCACAAAGTACAGTTTTTATGTAAAAGCATACATTATATTGCAATTTAATCTAAAAGGGATAATATCCGCCACTTGACGTCCTATTCTTGGTGTTTGCAAATCTCGGTTGTACATTGTTCCTTTCATGGTAGGCTATAGGCTTTGGAGCCTCCTGGTAGTACCAGTTCCGTTTCTCTGGAGGGTAAGAACTAAAGATGTCGCCATCAACGTCATCGTGAAAACCATCGCTTCTTATTGAACTAACCCCTGGCGGTTTTAGCTTAGGTCGGGGAATTGGTTCTTCGCTAGAAGTAATATTATATTTATTATTATTGTTACATGTGAATGAGAAAATCAAGTCGTGTTCTCCCACCAATCATAATCTAGTTTTCAACTAAAATGTGCTTCATTTTGGTATTTCCCGGTATTTGGCATGACTTATTTTTAATATTAAAATGACACGTCCAAACTCGGCTTTACTCTCTTGAATATCGCCTAGTTGGGTAATGTTCTCACACAATTTTACGATAAGATTAGAAAGAATTCACAAAACCTAAAACATCTACATATATGTATTTATAGGCAAGTGGTTTGAAGTGGGCACATTATCAAAACATTAAATTTTCATATTCGGTATGAAATCACACATGACTATTTATCCACGATCGAGATCTTCTACCACACAAGTGGATTAAAGGTCTTTTAACACTCTAGTGTATATATTTCCAGACTTCCTTCTTTTCAGCTCAATATCATTGTTGTTAAAATAAGTTTGAAAAACTGCTCCTCCACTTTTAATTGATCGGTTTTACCCGTGGTCGTGGATAAAACGTTGTATTAAATTAACGGCCTTAAAACCACTCGCTGTGCCTCGGTTGTGCCTCGAGTGTAAATTTTTTCTCGTGGATTAAAGGCTTCTTAATCCCCTTATATAACTTAATTATCACAAAGGTCGGATTGTTAAAACTGGAGAGTGGAGCACTCCCGAGGGATAAGCCAAACCTGACCTGCAATACTCATTCACTTATTTTTGACATCTCGTTACCTTTGAAATCTTTTATACCTATCTCCTTTCTCTGCACATGTTGAAGACATACGATACAAATGTCAAAGTCAGATTTCCAACGCCTCTTGATGTCAATAATAAATGTTTAAACTTGTTGGTCACTAAGCATTAGGTTAACGTCACTCCCCGAGAGAACTTTGTGTCCAGAGTCAAATATCGCCCCCCCCCCCTTCCCCCGTAGTCTTCCACTAAGTTTAATTTATGTAGAAACGAATATATGCACTTATAAATAGAAATGCAGATGATTTTCGGACTTACTATTGCAACAAAGGTGGCATTTGGAAGACTTGAATCGGAGTAACGATGGAATAAAATCCAGCAGTTGCATTTATCACCCACAAAACAAAACCTCTGGCAGCTAAAGTCAACAGTACTCCATAACTGATTTTTCTTCCGACATAATGCCTGTACATGTAATCTGTATTCTCTTGATGGTCATTATCACCGTCGTCTAATCCGCTTATGTCAAAGATATTAATATTGGAGAAGTCGTAGAGGGCTAGTGCGAAAATCACAACGTCCAGAGTACAGACCAAAAGAGTGACTGTTCCTAAAGCTATCTGAATGAGACGACCGAATCTTCCGCTTTTTCCTTTGAAAAGATCTGAAAAAAAAGTACTATAAATATTTCTCCAAACTTTAGAGAGTTAAATATTATGTTACACAAAAATGTAGAAAATACTGTTAGCTAATTAGGTACTGTCACAGAAACTGTCTTTCACCGATTGAGCAAAACAGATTACTTAATAATTGAAACCAGGCAGAGAGTCTCGTGTTTACTGCCTAGGTAGAAAAAAATCACTATTAAACTAAAATTCACTCCCTTGGACCCCTTCTCTATAGTCTCTAAGTCTATAAGAGTTATTTATGAAGAAGAGAATTCAGATCGGAGGATAAAGTTTGAGTTTTTCGAGACAAACCGATTTTGGCATTTACACCAGCATCAGCTCCAAATCTGTTGTGACGAGTGTGAACTGTATTATTATCACCTTATTGACGAGATAATTACAGCTCAATATGACTTTATAATGAACTGAGAAGACATTGAATTCTGGCAACTTGGTTCGGTTGGTGTGATTCAGAAATCACTAAGAACGATCTACATCTTCATTGGAAGTCAAGCATGAAGCAATCCATTTTCTTACATAAATTAAGTTGACGTTAGTTTGTTATTACATTTTTTTTTGACATTTTACAGCCAAGTTGATGACTTTTTTTATTGAATACCCCGTTATATGACAGTACAAACCAGAGATAGGTATGAAGCTTATTAACCGTGTCAATTATCTTGGGTTACTTGTGGTCTTTTCTTCAGACCAGGCGATGCAGAATGCTTTTATTAGAAGCTATAAAAGTATAAGAATCCTGGGTACTTTCAGCTTGGTTAGTATAGCTTTACTTTGTCGTGAAATAAAGATTGGATTTGAATCAATCCTATCCAGCGCATAGACACTAGCAATATACCGCGTGCATAGTAGAGTAATCTCAGTGACGTCACGTCTGTAGCTTTGACAGCGACAAGGCGATGCGTCAAGTCACCGAAATGACGCCCTGTCAGTCTGTCATTGTCAATGACCAATGGCGCCGACTAGGGCGATAATGTAACGTCTCATATTTTTATAAAGTGTACGATTTAGTGTATAGTGTATAGCGATTTAGTATAAAGTGTACGAATAAGTTTATCTATGGTTAGTCGCCAGCCAAACAGGGAGCAACACCCCTTCCTGTTCCTACCTGATCTCCTATTCCGATCCTGAGAAGTTACAGGTTAGTTGAGGCTAGGCAAGGGGCGAATTAACTTACTTTATAGTTGAGGTTAATTAAATCGGGTGGAGCATTTCAATAACTCGGTCGTCTCTTTCTTTCCCATTAAAGTAGTGGTCCTTTTTAACTCGCTGGAGCATTTCTGTGCGAATTTTGGCTTACATCATATCTAAGAACAGCTGGGATTCACAACCATCACATTACCCCCTTCTCCAAACTGAACCGATTACCGATTATCCTTACCCGCCATTACCGTTTCCGAGGTATGTAGTTGATTGGGAATAGGGTTTCTTGTAATTATCGTTATAACGTATTAATTTTTGTAAATATAATTAAACAACTTTTCGTTTTTCTCGTTTCTGGGTGAAAATTGGATGTCAACTGTTTAAACTGTCAAAAAACTAATAGGCTTTTTCCAACGAATCGCTCCGTTTACACCATCAGTAAAAACTAGAACTAGAAAGTTTCTGGCATTGCCCAATTTTGTTTTGGCAATGAGCTAACCACTTAGTTCGCAATTGTAGTTCTCCAAGTTGTTTTAACTCCAAACATCATACCTTGCTTCAGGATTTCTTGCAAAGCAGTCACCTTTTCCTTCGTATCAGCGTCCCTGATACTGTCTCAAGGAACCATGGAGATCATTCTAATACTTACTTTCGAGCTTAGGTACAATGTTTTCAGAATAACCACCCTCCTCCTCAAAATGACCCTCAATTAATATAGGGTAACCCAAAAATTAGCAAATATTACATTTTTAGGAACAATCAAAGCTAGAAAACTGATATTTCAATTGTAGATTCTTTTCATAATCACAAGCAATATGTCATAAATGGGAACTTTGATATGGGTACTTGTGGTACAACTTTATATCTTTTTATGAATTTTAGCACCTTTTTTGCCATTCTTCAAAAGCTATTAAGTTTGCGAATATGAAATAAAGTATTTCAGATGATTCGAGTCGATTCAACATTTCAGTTACTTTTAGGTATCATCAGGTTCTTTGTTCATAATTTTACGGCAGTTTGAACGACATCAGAAGAACGTTCGGATATTTCCTAAAGTATAAGCGCTCCGCGCGCGTGGTCTTACCCCACAAAACTTCTACAGCATTTTGCCCACCGCGTTCGGATATTTCCTAAACTGTGGGCGCTCCGCGCGCGTGATCTTCAACATACGAAGAAGTTCTGCAGCCGTTTGCCCACAGCGTTCGGATATTTCCTAAACTATAGGCGCATGGCGCGCGTGGTCAAAAAAAAATTGAAGAAACAACGCGTGGGAGTAGAAGCACACCATAAACAAACCAACTCAAGATTTCTGTTGACCAACTTGTTATTTAAATGAACGCATGACACATTTTCGGGTATCTTACTTAGTAACCCATTGAATGAGATTTGGTATTCTGGCGTAAATTATTTGACAATACAGAGAACAACCAGTAAACTACAACTTACTCAAACATTCAGCCACTGAAAGTCCACTCCATGCAATGCTAAGAACTAAATAGATCCAGCAGATAATGTAGAATCTTAGAGGATATATCACTGCGCCATATGGGTTAGGGTTTTCCGAGTTTCTGCCTAAAATGCAAATATTTAGTATTTGAAAATTGGATTTTCTATTGTTTTTAGTGAGAAAGGTTTTTATAATCATCTTTGCATATAGCTATATTAATGAGTACTAACTCAGGAAATTATTATACAAGCAGAACGATAGGAAGGATGTAAATGATGTTTTGTCGTTGGCTTGTTCATTTTCTAATTGGGAAATACTCTCAGGTTTTACATAGTAAAGCACAATGCAAATTAAAGCCAAGATCGTCCATGCCAATCCTTGAATCTAAAATTATTTAAAAAAGTTAAAAACATTACTCTAAGCTTTTTTAGATACTTACTGCACTAGAAATTGCGAATATCTTTCTTACGAACGTCGCTCTCCATCTCTTTACGTCCAACTCATCCATTTTTTTTTGTTATTGCAGTGTCAGTGTCACAATATTTCTCTGTATTAAGCACTTATTACTTTCATTGTGAGCTTTGAAAGGACGCAATGATAGAGATATATTGAATTTATCTGAAGGTATTGCAAGATCCACTGCGAAAGTATAATAAATCTTAATGTAGTGATTAAAAAGATAAACGATTAGATAAACGGAAACTGTACTGATGCTCTAAATTAAAGTTCTTTTAATAATCAATTAATATATCTCTGGGTTAATGGGGAGTGTTAATTTAAAACGGTCATATATTTGGTAAAATGTCGAAAGAAAAGAATAAAGGAACAAAATTCATGTTATCTTTTTCTGTCAAAAATTAATAGCCTTCTAGATGACGTTTCCTAATAAACACCCCGAATATTACTAAGCATATTCGATAAGTCAGACTAATCTTGCTTATATCTGGAATTTGATAAATACCTACGTAATAAAACAAAAATTATAAAAATGTTTAGCTACACTAAATTCTACTTGTGAAATAATCAGATCGTATATGTTATAACTGCTAGATAGATAAGTACGGGGTGTTCATTATAAAACGTCATCTAGTTGGCTGCGAAATGTCAAAAGAAAAGGATGGAGAAACATGTCATCCTTTTCTGTCAAAATTTCATAGCCTGCTAGATGAAGTTTTATAATGAACACCTTGTAGACTTCGCTGATGAAATATTTTTATTTAAGAATTATTATTAGAACTATAATATAGGGTGTCCCAAAAATTGTGAGCATCGCCGAAATTTGCCAAAAAAAGATATGGTTGGTTGACCGAGCGACGATTAAAACCATAGCAAGCCCCAGAAAAGCTAATTCCGATCTACAAATAGGGGGGCTATCTAATTATAGGGGGGAACAGGGTCCATTAAGACTTCCAGGATCCTTAAAGTCAATAATTTGTGAAGAAAAAGTCTAAGTGGCCGGACGTATTAAGGAACCGAGGATCCAGATCACCAGCGATACCATTTGTGACCATTGTAAGGTCAGATAAACTTGTAAGGTATACCAAACGTCAATTGCCCAACCCTATTAGTTTAAAATCGGTCACACACAAAGTCTTGCCCATTGAGATAATTTGGTGACCCCTTAGTGTTTTACAGTTTTGGCCCCCATTTTTAGCAGGAAAATTCCATATTCCATACACCTACATTTCATATCAACCGTGTTGAAAGGATTAGTCTCTCTTTTTCCTCAATTTACAATTTCTACCTCCTGTAACTTTAGAACGAGCGGACCAATTGGAGTGAATCCAACGTTTTCTTGTTCTCCTTGATGTCCTGTTTTACTTCCCGTCAAAAAGGGCCCGAAGGTTTAATAGTTTGGGATATAGACCCCTTGGAAATCGATTATTAGGCATTTTGAGCGTGCTTTGAAGGCACTTAGAAAAAAGTCTTGATGTGGGACTAATTTGACTCTTATTATTTTTGTTAGGATGACGGGGGATTAAAACCGCCTCATTCCGTTTAAAAACAGCACGAAAAGATCTAAAATTCTTTCGAAATTGACCAAAGAAAGGAATATTTCCTTTTTTTTTATTCAATTTCCAAATATGACCACTTGTAACTTTAGAACGAGTAGACCGATTGAAGTAAATCCAACGATTTGTTTTTTTTTATGTCCTCTTTCACCCCCCTTCCACCAAAGAAAGTTCCCTAAGTTTAATAGTTCGGGAGATAGACCCTTCCAAAAATCAATTTTTAGACGCTTCTAGAACGTCCTTTGAAGGAATTTAGAAAAAAGTGTCCTTATGGAACTAATTTAACTCATTTTCAGCTACTTTGAGCCCAGGAATGCAGTGAAGAAAACATAACTTAAATGTCTATACTTTCCAAGGAATAAACAGCAAACAACATTTTTACAATTTTTTACCGAACATTTTTACCAAAAAATTTATAAAAATGAACTAAAAGTCAACAAAAGACACGGATAAACGTTTTCAGGTTCTCAAAAGTCAGAAAAAGTGAATCGACAGAGGAAATTAAAAAAAAAAACATTTTTGAATTTTACTCTCAAAATTACCCAAAAAAATCTATTTTTTTTCTTTCGAGTTCGAGATATGTCAAGTGAAACCCTATTTTTAGCTACTTTGAGCTCAGGGAGGAAGTGGAGAAAACAGGATTTAGTTATCTGTATTCTACATGGAGAAATTAGCAAAAATTGATAAAAATGTAATTAAAGAAAAATTATGGAAGAAAACTTTCAGGTTTACAAAAGCCAAAAAATTTTATCTAAAAGATAAATTAAATAAAATAGAAGCAGTTTTGAACGTTGATTTTAAAGTTACTCGTAAATTTTTATCATTCTGAATAGATATAGCAAGTGACATCTTATTTTCAGCTGCTTTGAGCTCAGGAATATAGTGGAGAAGGCAAATTATAGTTATTCATAGTTTCCACATAAAAATTCATAAAAAGTGAAAATAAATTATTAAAAAATTTCCGGAGAAACATTTTAGGCAAAAAAATACATTCACCTCTTACAATCACAGCGTCCTGGAAATTCAAAAATAGTATTTTGAAAAGTTAGCTTTGCAAAAAATTCTCTGTAAGATAATTTTGAAAACAAGCATTCTCTCTCCTGTCAAGCCCATTACGTTAAAACTTTTCATTCTGGACGATATGATTTCGTATTGCGGTGATCTATTAGAATTACGAGCGTTTCCCCTTTTCAGCTGTTTTTAATTGGAGAAGACAAAATTTAAATATCTGCACGTTTTAAAGAGTAATCGGCAAAAACTTGTAAAAATGTACTAGAACTAAACATAAAAAAAACACGTAAAAAAGAACATTTTTAGGTTTTTCATTAGTCAACAAAAAAATAAATAACAGAGAAAAAAAAACATTTTTAAATTTTAGGATTAAAGTTAACCAAAAACTCTTTTTTATATTTCGAGCAAGATATAGCGAATGACACCTTATTTTTGCCTTTTTTGAAGTCAAAAATACAGTGAAGAAGACGGAATTTAAATATCTGCACTTTTCACGGAGTTAATAGCAAAAAATGGTAAAAATGTACTAAAACAAAAAAAAATACGGAAAAAAATATTTTCAGGTTTTCAAAAGTCAAAAAAAATTAAATAACAGAGAAATTAAGTAAAAAAACATTTTTTAATTTTAGGATTAAAATTACCCAAAAAACGTTTTTTCATATTTCGAGTAATATATGGCAAGTGACACCTTATTTTCGGCTGCTTTGAGCTCAAAAATACAGTGGGGAAGACAGAATTTAAATACCTGCAATTTTCAAGGAGTTATTAGCAAAAAATGGTAAAAATGTACTAAAACTAAAAAAAAATGCGGAAAAAATATTTTCAGGTTTTCAAAAGTCACAAAAAATTAAATAACATAAATTAAATAAAAAAAATATTTTTGAATTTTATTCTTAAAATTACCCATAACATATTTTTTATCCTTAAGAATGTCTATCCAGTGAGAAATGACAACTGTCACTTCATTTGAAGCTGCTTTGGGCTCAAAAATCCGGTGGAGAAGACAGAATTTAAATATCTTCACTTTTTAAGGAGTAATCAGCAAAAAGTGGTAAAAATGTACTAGAACTAAACAAAAAACACGAAAAAAAAAACATTTTCAGGTTTTTTTTTTCGTGTTTTTGTTCATATTTCAGCTTTTTTTCATTAGTCACAAAACTAAATAACAGAAAAATTAAATTAAAAAAGATTTTTAAATTTTAGAATTAAAATTGGCCAAAAAATCTTTTTTCATATCTCGAGTAAGATATAGCAAGTGACACCTTATTTTTGGCTGTTTTGAACTCAAGTAGTACATTTTCAGCTCCTTTGAGCTCAGAAATGCGGTAGAGAACACATAATTTAAATATATGCACATTCTAAGGAGTAATTAGCGAAAAATGGCAAAAAAAATATTGTAAATAAAGAAAAAATACGGTAAGGGTTTTCAAAAGTCATAAAAATTTAATTAACATAGAAATTAAGTAAAAAAAAAATTTTGTATTTTATTTTTAAAATTACCCATAAAATATTTTTTCTACAAACGTCAAATAATGACCCATTTTACGCTTTCATTAGACAAACGAAAACCCAACCTTTTTTGAGATCAGAATGTGAGTTCACTTTTACGCGCGTTGCCCAGGACAGCAATCGAAAAAGATTTTTTCTAATTTTGACATATAAAGTGGCACTTTTCAATACTGATGACAGTGACGTAACGTCCTACTTTTCGTAACTAGTTACGAAAAGTAAAATCTTTCGTAACTAGTGATGAAAAGTTGGTGTCACCACCAGTTGCAGGTTTCGGCTGTGTCACACCGTTGCTATAGTTTTACGGTATTAAGTAGATGTAACGTGATTTAAAAGTAAACATTGAAGTTTAATAATAATAATTCTCTCTCTAAAGTTGAAGTAGGTATTTGTAGTCAAAATTAGAAAAAATCTTGTATGAAACACGTGACGAAAAACCTTTTTTGTGTATCTCATTCAAATTTCGGGAACTCGCTGCCCTCGTCCCGCAAACATTCATTCGTTACACAAAATCGGACTTATCGTAACTGGTTACATAAATAGCTATTATCGCTTGCTGTCAATAGCAACTACCACTATTCAACCAAATATTTAAAACGTCATTGTCACTTTGATTTAAATTTTCAGATTGTGTCTTCAGTTATGCTCAATTGTGATTCACATTATTTGGAATTGTATGTTTGTAGAAAAAACGTTTTATGCATTACGAGCACAAAGTAACTTTTTTGCTCTCGAGTGATTGCCGCTCTCCGCTTCGCCTCGCGCGGCAAACTTCACTCTCCGAGCAAAAAAAGTTGTACTTTTCGCTCTTAATACGTAAATAACTATTATCTTTAAGAATTTTTATCCAGCAAGATATGACAAGTGTCACTTCATTTTAAGCTGCTTTGAGCTTAGAAATGCCGTAGAGAGGACAGAATTTAAATATATCCACTTTTTAAGAAGTAATCAGCAAAAAGTGGTAAATGTACTAGAACTAAATAAAAAATACGAAAAAAAAACATTTTTAGGTTTTCAAAAGTCACAAAAAATGAAATAACAGAGAAATTAAATATAAAACCATTTTTAAATTTTAGAATTAGAATCACCCAAAAAATCTTTTTTTATATTTCGAGTAAAATATGGCAAGTGACACCATATTTTCGGCTGCTTTGAACTCAAAAAATACAGTGGAAAAGGCAGAATTTAAATATCTGCCATTTCCAAGGAGTTATTAGTAAAAAATGGTAAAAATGTCCTAAAACTAAAAAAATACGGAAAAAAATATTTTCAGGTTTTAAAAAGTCACAAAAAATGAAATAACAGAGAAATTAAATAAAAAAACATTTTTAAATTTTAGATTAGAATCACCCAAAAAATCCTTTTTTATATTTCGAGTAAAATATAGCAAGTGACACCATATTTTCGGCTGCTTTGAACTCAAAAAATACAGTGGAAAAGGCAGAATTTAAATATCTGCCATTTCCAAGGAGTTATTAGTAAAAAATGGTAAAAATGTACTAAAACTAAAAAAATACGGAAAAAAATATTTTCAGGTTTTCAAAAGTCACAAAAAATTAAATAACAGAGAAATTAAATAAAAAATTAAATAAAAAAACATTTTTTAATTTTAGGATTAAAATTACCAAAAAAACCTTTTTTCATATTTCGAGTAATATATGGCAAGTGACAACTTATTTTCGGCGGCTTTGAGCTCAAAAATACAGTGGAGTAGACAGAATTTAAATACCTGCAATTTCCAAGGAGTTATTAGAAAAAATGGTAAAAATGTACTAAAACTAAAAAAAATGCGGACAAAAATTTAATTAACAGAAAAATTAAATAAAAAAAAATGTTTTTGAATTTTATTCATAAAATTACCCATAACATATTTTTTATCCTTAAGAATTTCTATCCAGTAAGAAAAGACAAGTGTCACTTCATTTGAAGCTGCTTTGGGCTCAAAAATCCGGTGGAGAAGACAGAATTTAAATATCTCCACTTTTTACGGAGTAATCAGCAAAAAGTGGTAAAAATGTACTAGAACTAAACAAAAAACACGAAAAAAAAAATTTCAGCTTTTTTATTAGTCACAAAAACTAAATAACAGAAAATTAAATAAAAAAACAATTTTAAATTTTAGGATTAAAATTAACCAAAAAATCTTTTTTCATATTTCGAGTAAGATATAGCAAGTGACACCTTATTTTTGGCTGCTTTGAACTCAAGTGACAGTTAATTTTCAGCTCCTTTGAGCTCAGAAATGCGGTAGAGAAGACATAGTTTAAATATATGCCCATTCTAAGGAGTAATTAGCGAAAAAGGGCAAAAAAATATTGTAATTAAAGAAAAAATACGGTAAGGGTTTTCAAAAGTCATAAAAATTGAATTAACATAGAAGAAATTAAATTTAAAAAAAAAAATTTGTATTTTTCTTAAAATTATCCATAAAATATTTTTTATCCTTAAGAATTTTTATCCAGCAAGATATGACAAGTGGCACTACATTTTAAGCTGCTTTGAGCTTAGAAATGGCGTGGGGAGGACAGAATTTAAATATCTCCACGTTTTAAAAAGTAATCAGCAAAAAGTGGTAAATGTACTAGAACTAAATAAAAAACACGAAAAAAAAATTTTTAGGTTTTCAAAAGTCACAAAAAATTAAGTAACAGAGAAATTAAATAAAAAAACATTTTTTAATTTTAGGATTAAAATTACCCAAAAAACCTTTTTTCATATTTCGAGTAAAATATGGCAAGTGACACCTTATTTTTGGCTGCTTTGAACTTAAAACATACATAGGAAAAAGCAGAATTTAAATATCTGCCATTTGCAAGGAGTTATTAGCAAAAAATGGTAAAAATGTACCAAAACTAAAAAAAAAATACGGAAAAAAATATTTTCAGGTTTTCAAAAGTCACAAAAAATTAAACAGAGAAATTAAAAAAAAAAACATTTTTTAATTTTAGGATTAAAATTACCCAAAAAACGTTTTTTCGTATTTCGAGTAAGATATGGAGTGACACCTTATTTTCGGCTGCTTTGAGCTCAAAAATACAGTGGGGAAGACAGAATTTAAATACCTGCAATTTCCAAGGATTTATTAGCAAAAAATGGTAAAAATGTACTAAAACTAAACAAAATGCGGAAAAAATATTTTCAGGTTTTCAAAAGTCACAAAAAATTAAATAACAGAAATTAAATAAAAAAAATATTTTTGAATTTTATTCTTAAAATTACCCATAACATATTTTTTATCCTTAAGAATTTCTATCCAGTAAGAAATGACGGGTGTCACTTCATTTGAAGCTGCTTTGGGCTCAAAAATCCGGTGGAGAAGACAGAATTTAAATATCTCCACTTTTTAAGGAGTAATCAGCACAAAGTGGTAAAAATGTCCTAGAACTAAACGAAAAACACGAAAAAAAATTTTTCAGGTTTTTTATTAGTCACAAAAACTAAATAACAGAAAAATAAATAAAAAAACATTTTTAAATTTTATTAAAATTAGCCAAGAAATCTTTTTTCATATTGCGAGTAAGATATAGCAAGTGACATCTTATTTTTGGCTGCTTTGAGCTCAGAAATGCGGTAGAGAAGACATAGTTTCAATATATGCTCATTCTAAGGAGTAATTAGCGAAAAATGGCAAAAAAATATTGTAATTAAAGAAAAAATACGGTAAGGGTTTTCAAAAGTCATAAAAATTAAATTAACATAGAAGAAATTAAATTTAAAAAAAATATTTTTGTATTTTTCTTAAAATTACCCATAAAATACTTTTTACCCTTAAGAATTTTTATCCAGCAAGACAAGTGGCAAGTGGCACTTCATTTTAAGCTGCTTTGAGCTTAGAAATGGCATGGGGAGGACGGAATTTAAATATCTCCACGTTTTAAGAAGTAATCAGCAAAAAGTGGTAAATGTACTAGAACTAAATAAAAAACACGAAAAAAAAAATACATTTTTAGGTTTTCAAAAGTCACAAAAAGTTAAGTAACACAGAAATAAAATAAAAAAACATTTTTTAATTTTAGGATTAAAATTACCCAAAAAACCTTTTTTCATATTTCGAGTAAAATATGGCAAGTAACACCTTATTTTTTGGCTGCTTTGAACTCAAAACATACATAGGAAAAGGCAGAATTTAAATATCTGCCATTTCCAAGGTGTTATTAGCAAAAAATGGTAAAAATGTACTAAAACTAAAAAAAAATACGGAAAAAAATATTTTCAGGTTTTCAAAAGTAACAAAAAATTAAATGTCAGAGAAATTAAATAAAAAAAAACATTTTTTAATTTTAGGATTAAAATTACCCAAAAAACCTTTTTTCATAATTCGAGTAAGATATGGAAGGTGACACCTTATTTTCGGCTGCTTTGAGCTCAAAAATACAGTGAAGAAGACAGAATTTAAATACCTGCAATTTTCAAGGAGTTATTAGCAAAAAATGGGAAAATGTACTAAAACTAAAAAAAATGCGGAAAAGATATTTTCAGGTTTTCAAAAATCACAAACATTTAATTGACAGAGAAATTAAATAAAAAAAAAATGTTTTTGAACTTAAAACGAAAAAAAGCATTTTCAGGTTTTTCATTAGTCACAAAAACTAAATAACAGAAAATTAAATAAAAAAACATTTTTAAATTTTATTATAATAATGAGTGAATGATTTATATAGGATTTCAAAAAAAGCGTCTCCAAAAACAGTAATCATGTGGTAAGAAAACTATGGCGTACTTATTGGTTTAGAGTGGCTTGGAGGAGAGTATAACGGAATTTCAAAATTTGAGAACATGCCTACTGGGTGTTCCAATAAATAAAATATAATTTTGTTGTCTGTCACACGTTGTGACATGAACTAAATTTGATTATCTAAAACTATTGCATTTAGTTTCCATTCCAGAAAAAAAAGGTTGATGGCTAAATTAAGACCAATGACCATACATACTGGGTGGTCTTTTTAACTTGAGACAGCCAGAAATCTGGAGAACAACTAGGGTAGAAAAATTCGTTCCAACGGTATACTGTACAGAAGAGTTTGTTGTAGGCACATATTTTTAGGTATACAGGGTAAACCAGAAAGGTGTGACGACATATAATGTATTATTTAAGGACCCCCTAGATTTCTTACTAGATTTTGATCGATCTTAAAGCTCTTACTTGGCTCCGAAAATTTGACATCATTGCCAGCAGTAGGGATTCTCTCCAGGGAGTCTCTCAAGGATTCCCTCCAGGGAACCGTGTCAGGAGCTTGGATCGATAAAACGGTCCGATGGAACCTACACCTCCACTGATAGTAAAACGTTACAGATACTCGCAAGCTGTCATTTTCTGGGTAGCCGGCTGACACATTTGGAGACTAACACAAGCCCCTTGGGACGATTTAAACGACCCAACAGGGTAGATTGGGAGCTTTCCGAAAAAGTGGTCAGACCAACCCTGCTAATATCCACGATTATGGCATTTCAGCCATAGAAATCCCCCGGGGAGGATGGAGTGTTCTCGGAAGTACTATAACAGGGCCTGGATCAACTAGCACCTCAACAAGAGCGAGCTTTGCGTGGAACTTTAATCCAAACTGCTGGTCCAGGGTGAGGGTCGTCTACATACCAAATCTAGGGAAAAAGATTCTAAATCGCTCAATCAGTTTAACCTCATTTCTGCTGTAAAGCTTGGAAAAGCTGCTAGACCCTAGACCTTAAAGGGTGTTGCAGTTGGTATTTTCATAGACATCGAAGGGGCCTTTAATAATGCACCTACACACTCCCTCCTCAGCGCCAGTAAAGCCAGAAGGGTCGAACCAACAATAGCCAACTGGATTCGCAACATGTTAGAATCCAGACTGATTACTACACCATTAAACGACGACACTATCAGATTCACAACAGCAGGAGGTTGTCCACAGGCCGGAGGAGTTTTACCACTTCTGTGGTCCCTACTAGTGGACGACCTTTTGGCTACTTTGGAACTATGAGGAGTCGAGGTCCAAGCATACGCGGACGACATCGTTATCCTTATAAGAAATCACCCATACCAACAAATCTCCAGCACGTTGCAAGAGGTGCTGGATGTTGTACACAGCTGGTGTGCAACATCCAGCATTTGTTTGGGATTTCCCATTCAGGATTTTCCGGCATTTCGTAGCCATAGAATGTTCATTTTTTCCTATCCTCATTCCTTTTGGTCATGTCTAGAAGATTGGCAAACAAGATCAGAGTACAAATTTCTAAGGCTAACGAGATGCCAAACTTTTGTGAATAGATAATACATGATACCCTATACAAGATGCTACCTGTTTATTAATGAATTTCTCTTAAACCACTGCAGGCAACGGTGTGAACTTGAAATTTTCAGGTACTAGTACGACCTATAAGATCTATCAAAATCTAGTTAAATATACCGAGTGTCCTTTTTAAAAATATTATGTTGTATGACTTTTCTGGGCGTAATATAGAATCTCTAAAAGACTCTATTGTATAATATAGATCTTCGTTGAAAGGAAATCTTCTACCCTCATAGTTCTCGAAGTATCTCGTTGTCTCAATTTAAAAAGACCACCCTGAATATGGTTTCAAATTGTAATCTGAGAGAGTTCAAATAGACTCTAGAAAGCAGGTATTTTACAAGAATATTGCAATGATTATAAATAAAACTTTGCAAAGCTATAAACAAAATAATTTATTTATCATATTTATAAATAAATAATGCACTTAAAACCTAAACTTCCCTTGTAATAACATATTTCTCAATAGTTTATCACCAAACGTCACATCATTTTAGGTACTTAAGAGTAAGTTTAAAAATAAATACTCGGATTCTTGCTGTTTAACGCTACAGGCGTGCCGTTACGACTTCTATCCTTCGTTCCCAGTGCTGAAGGAGAATACCTGTCATTGTCTCCATGGAAGAATAAGTCATTAATGGGAGATGGTGGTTTCCTATTATGGCTACCATGGTCGTGCATTTTTACCCTTGGAATGGTATTTCTGCTACTAAAAAATAGGGAAAACCTTAAACATTAAAACAAATAAGCAAAACGTTAAAATAGAGATGAGTCAATTTTCACAGTACAAGCACTTATTGTTATGTACTTTTTTATTTGCTGTTATTATCAATTTTCGTACAGGTACTTGAGTATGGATGAAACACAAAATACTTACTACGTAAGAAATTTAGGATTTCTCAAAGCGTTGGCGCCAGTTTTCAACAAAAGGACCGCTAGTACCACATTGAGTAACCAAAGAACGTAGCCTCTGGCAGCCAGAGACATCACTATACCGCTAGCCACCTGGCAATCAATCGCGGTAGCCACATTCACTTCAGTGTCGGCGTAGAGCTGGGCATAAAATTTCTCCGGGACAGCGGTGGACTCGGGGATATCAGTAACAGTGGTACTAAGTGATGATGATTGCTAAAAATGGTTTGAGAAATAATAAATCGTCATCAGGCATACTAAAAAAAATACGTAGATGAAGAAGGAGAGTATTGTGCATATGTTTAATAACTTCTTAGGTGGATTGTTTTTGGATCTTGAGTTTTCAATAGCACCAAAATCTATTTAATGAGAGGATAAATACAAAGAGCATAAGAAAAATAATCCTAATCGTCAAATTGTTTAAAAGAAGTCGTCGCAAAAATATCCTTGATCGCCTTTAAAACAAGGCGCAAATTCCACATGATAGATAATATGAAACGGGCACGAATTCCAAGAATATTGCCAAAGTGACAACCACGTGAAAGAACCGTGGATACCAGGTGGCAATCACCAAAATAGGAAACAAATATGTGGTGGTAGAATCAGCATCTATGCATTTTTTAGAAAAAAACTAAATTTATAAAAAAAAATTATAGTGGTTACCACTATAATGTCCAAGAAGCCTTTAGTGGTCACTGTCGATCACTACTTTCTTAACACGATCACGTGTCTCCACTTTAAATTTTTTCTACAGGATATTAGAACGTGGCGGAAACCAACATTATGTTGTATGTTGTATATACACCAACGTGGTGTTCATTAGACACTGTAATGTTCAAGGGTTTTCTTTTTGGGTAGGCATATACATAAGAAAACATTTGAATACCACCATGGAAATATAATACAAAGTGTGTCCTACTTTATAGTATTAGGTATGGTGGTAAATACGTGAAAGCATTTGAGTCGACGTGGCCATATAAGTTGTTACTATAAGGCTGCTTGGGATACCCTAGGGCATCTGGAGGCCTATTGGTAACTCCAACTGTGAAACTTTAGTTCGTTTGGAACGAAAAAAGCTCTTGGGAGGAAAGGCATGCTCTCTTGAAGATATAAGGAGTCAAGAAAATGAGAGGTAGAGAGAGAGTAGAGAAGGTACTAGTAATGGTTAAGGTGGTCAGCCAATGAGTTTTTCTGTGGTTGTTAAAAAGACTGTTGTGGAGAAACTGGTGAAGACGGTAGCGTCAGGTAAGTGATAGGAAACTCATAAACCTCTAGCCATTCAGATGGAGGAGGTTGACGGTTTGACGACCTAATACCGGATGTCAAAAAGCCTGGCACTTTTGAGTATGCTACAAAGGCGCCCCAGTAATAGAAAAAGGGCAGAGTGCAGCATAAATGAGTAGAGTTATAGGCCCAGCTGAAAAACCCCTGTATTTTAATCAAGAAGGCACCCTCTGCTGCAAAGGACTACAAAAATCTAGTTCCTGTGCTGAACTCAGTGCATGTAGCGTAGATTCCAGACTTACATGCCCGCTGAGAGCAGACCCACATATGTGGTAATACGACCACAGCCTGATCTGAAGGTGGTCGAAACCAAACTCTTCAAGAAACGAGTAAATGGAGACCTCTTCTACAGGAAGCATCTTGTTCACGTTTTCAAAGTGAACAAGCTGCTCAACCTCTAAGTCAGGGTGTGACAGTCTCCCAGTGTGATCACCAGAAATGCTTTGCGGAGCAGAATTGTTTGATCTGCGTGCCCCAAAAAGTGCACAAATCAAATAGCTGACATAGATCGCACAAGCAGGCAGGAAAAAACATGCCAAAAACCGGCGAAAGCCACAAAGCAACAGCACTGACATGACAACTGTGTAGGGCAGGGAGCAGGAAGTAGGGTCGAAAGCTCCATGTCCTAAATTGGCTCCACGGTGCGGAAATCAGACCAAAGATATATTATGGGTCTGTGGTAGGGTGACTAGTTCAGTGGACACACTAGGTATGCACTAAAGTTGGCAAGTGTTCTCTGCACCACTCTACAAGCCAAAACACGCGCATTCAGAACAATACCGGGCTACAAAAACAGTACCCCTTCCAGTAGCGATTGTGGAGGTCAATCTTCTAAAAGCTAAGGGGATAGATCTCACTCCTGAGGCAGTCAAATTCGCAGACACTAAATTGAAAAATGGTACAACGATACCCAAATTCGAATGTCGAAATGTCGAAAAGAGCTCGATCTTGGTCAAAGATCTCAAGAAGAAGGAAGTCATAAGGCGTTCAGTATCAGCGAACACTCAAGAGAATGCCCAAAGAAAAACACTGGTTCAACTGCTAAAAATCAAGGTTATGAAGAAAAAAAGAAAGAACAAGAGAAGGAAGGCCAGGTTAATACGGTTGATCTGAGGAAACGTCCAGAAAAGAAAGGGGAAGAAACTGATAAAATCAAACCCATTATGTGGGATAAAACCGCTAGTTCTGGAAATAAATCGAAGGCCGGCATTAAGAGCCCACATTTCGAACTGTTTAACTTTCCCCATAAAGTCACTGAATGGCAGAGAAACCGATACCTGAAACCAAGAACATAAACATCAAAAAGAGTGTGCCAAAGACTTGGGAGGATAAGACCGAAGAAGAAAGTTACAAACATAGCTTATGACGCCGATGAAGGACCTGAGGAATTCAAGCTTAAATCGAAAAGAAATCTCAGGAAAAGGAAGACGAGGATCTGGTTATGATCGCCCAACCTGCATGCCAACGCTGACGAATTAGATTTTGTTCCCACCATCGATGATGACTAAATAAAACCAAAGAAAAGAAAATCCCGAAATTGTAAAGTTGTTTTGCAAAAGAGCAACCAGCAGAACCTAAAGAAGTAGAGCCCGAAAGAATTTTATTGAAAAAAAACACCCAAACTTGAGAAAGCGGAAAAGACTGAAGTTAAATTTACCCAAAGAAAGGAGAAAAGTAGGTTGTTAAATAAAAAATCATTAACAAGAAGAAGAAGGATAAGGTTTCGAAACCGAAGAAAGAAGTCAAATGTGGAAAAGGAAGAACCGCTTCCAACGGAGCCTGTACAAGGGGCCATTACCGAAAATATAGAGAAACAAGGAGTTGCAGTTTATTTAAGTTACAGCCCAAGAAGTGCTTGAAGAAATTCCATCGGCATATCTCTCGACGAGAATTCCAAATTGTCGAACAACAACTGATCAACTGCCTGAACACCAGGCTGCTGGAGGCGGATTTCTTGATCTCTGAAGTGAGTTGAATTAAAATGAGAATCTGTGAAATGTGGAAAGAAAAAGATGAAGTTTTTCGAAGCCTTTGGAGAAATTCAAGTTAAAACTAAAACTAAAATCGGAGAAAAATAACCTACGTTGTCTATAAATATAGGTTCTGATGTTTCGTAGAGAATTTTAGTAGAGATTTCTTGGAGAATTTCAATTTTAGAACAGAATTAGGCAAAACTGATACAAATCTTCCCATTTTGTTGCTTTTCGTAAACAAATTTTTTGCCTGAAAAGCCTCAAAATGCAAATTGAATGTTCAACTAGAAAGTCAGCTTAGGATTAAGTCGAAAAGCGGTTCAAAATGGTTCAAGGCATTTAAAAACGCAAAAGTTATTAGAAAATTCAAGTTAAGGTAAAGTCCAAAATCATCTAAACGGACTTAAAAAGTGCACAAAGCTGAGTCCAGGTCAGAATTACGGTCAAAATCGGTAAAAATAATGCCCAAAGCATCTGAAAGTTAAAATATGGAGTATTGTTATTAAAATATGGAGCCTTAAAATCGATATAAAATTATCTTTGTCTAATATTGCAAATTTTGACAATTTTGGAGAAATCTAATTTTACAAGAAAATCAAATTAATCGTAAAAATGCATCTTTGGACCAAAATAGGTGAAATTTGGCTCAAAATTGCAGCAAATTTGGTGGTTATCGAAAAAGTCAAACTAAACACCAAATTGTTGTTTTTTTTATGACTTTTTTCTCAATTCTCAACTTTGACCGCCTGTAGCTTCTTGTTCCTTTAAGATCTCCTAACCATTTCGTTTGAGCACATGCATGAATATGGTCGCCACATTGTCCAGATTTAGGATTATATCATTACCTACTCCACAGTCATTCAATTTATCTTTGGAGAACATTTTTTTTTCGGTTTGCTCACTTTGTAGGTGATTTTTTCATATAGAAGCATAATAAAAA
This sequence comes from Taphrorychus bicolor, assembly GCA_951812265.1. NCBI lineage: Eukaryota > Metazoa > Arthropoda > Insecta > Coleoptera > Curculionidae > Taphrorychus > Taphrorychus bicolor. The sequence continues at coordinate 28,492,114 of OX638303.1, read as the reverse complement.
TTTGATACAGAATTATTGAAGGTGGTCGATTGAACCAAGGGGTACTCAAATTCATATATTAATAAATTGGGAATTAATTCTACCATGCTGGCAACACCTTCCTTTACATTTGCACGTAGTTTTTGCTGATGTTATTTTCTCTTAGGTTTTGTTGTGATCGCAAGAGATATTTTTTCTATTCTAGTTTTAGGTCCAGTATGTTGAGATATATTCAATGTTAGGATATATTCTGTCTGATATATTCATGTTAAGATATATACCTGAGTTTGTAGGTTTGTGGGTTACTTGGGACAATTTGTGGTCACCAAAGTATCGAGAAAAACTTCTCTCATGATTATTTTCATTACGCTATGAGTTGTACCGGCTGTTCATTACAAAACGTCATCACGAAAGCCATGAATTTTTGACAGAAAAGTAAATGGACTCCTTCATCCTCTTCTTTTCACATTTCACAGCCTACTAGATTACGTTTTTAAATGTTACACACGCTATATGTGAGTTGTAACTGAACTTTTGAGTGAAGAGAGTGAAAGAGAGAAAATATGAGAGAGAAAGAGAGGGTGTTCTCTACTCGGTCTTTTGGTCTTCCTAGCATGAGGCTAACCCAAATGTTCATGGAAGATAGACCTATAGAGAGAGAGCAAATGAACTTTTGATTCTTATAGATGGGAGCAACTGAAGAGGATACGGTTCAATGAGAAAACATCTACCCCAGATGAGGGGTGAACTATATCTAGAATGCAGATTTGTGGTGAAGAAGACGAAGAAGTGGCCCTGGAGAAAGGTACGATTTTGGGCCCCGCAGATGGTTGTTCAGGGACAGGTGCTTCTTCTATCTTTCTTCGATAATTAGGACTTTCTCCGGGTCGAACGATGATGGAATTTCTTCAAGCGCTTATTGGGCTGTAACTTCTTAAATTGCAACTCTTTCTGGAAATTTTTATTTTTGTCAGTTACCTCTTCTACAGGCTCGGTTGGAAGCGGTTTCTTCATATCTAGTCTACATTTAGTTCTAGAACTTCCTTTGATTTCACAACTTTGCTTTTCATTGACGACTTTTTACTTAACAATCCTTTTTTCTTCTTTTTTTGGGTTGAACTTTAACTTTTACTTCAACCATTCTGAGATTTATTTGCTTTTTTGTCGTCTACTTCTTCCGCTGTCACTACGCGTTCACTACCTATAACTTTACAATTTCAGGAGTTTTTTATGTCTTCTTGTTAGGTTTACTTAGAACTGACTACCTACCCTTTCCGCAAACACATCTTCCTCTGAAGTTTCTTCTTTGCTTTGATCTTTTTCTTCTTCTTCTCCAAATCATCATCGATAGTAGAAACGAAATCTAATTCATTAGCATTGGTAATGTTTCTTCGGTCACTCAGGCTCAGCGGTGGCTGGGCGATCTTAACCACATCCTCGTCTTCCTCTTCCGGAGATTTCTTTACAGGCTTAAGGTTAAATTCCTCTCATTCTTCGTCGACTCTAGATTTTGAATCAGCCATGTTTGTAACTTCTTCTTCCGTCTCATCCTCCCAAGACTTTGGTACCCTTTTCGATGGTTATTTTCTAGGTTTCAGAAATCGAAGTCTCTGTTCTTAAGAGACTTTCTGGGGGAAGTTAAATAGTTAGAAATATAGGCCCTTAACGTCGGCTTTCGGTTTCTTTTCAGAATTATATGTTTTTTCCATATTTATTTTTAATAGTATCGTCTGGAGTTTCCTAGTTTTTGTTTTCAAAAAAACCATATCAACCTCTTCTTCATTCTCCGGTTCCTTTTTTTTCATGATAAGCCTGATTGTAAGAGGTTCACAAGTGTCTTCCTTGCCCTTTTCCTTAAGTTGATACCTGAAAGCTTTATTTACTTCCTTTTTATTAAGATCTTTATCGCCAAGATAAAGCCTTTCAAGCTCTATTAACTATTATTCGACATATTTGAATTTCTTTGGCCTCTTATTTTCTATTTTTTCAACTTCTTTTAAGGTGACTTGTAGAAATCGTACGATTTCATTAATTGTTTGGAAGTCCACCTACTTTATCCTGCTTTTTAACTTAAGTTTAGAAAGTTTCACTTCTGTGGATTTTGCCATTTCTGGTATCTTGGTAGCATTTTTCAATTTAAAGTCTGCCTATTTGACTACCTCTTGTGTGAGATCTACCATCTTACATTTTTGGACCTAACTGGACTCTAACCTCAACGGTCGTTACTAGAAAGGGTACTGCTTTTGTAATCTTCGGTTTCTTAGGCCGCTTTCTAAACTCATTGTCTACTGCAGTTTCCCGTTTCTTCTTAAGTTTATCCGAATCTTCATCCAGCTTTTTTCTAGGTCGTCAATCCTAGACACCATAATCTTCTTGGGTTTCAGTGTTTCTATACAACATACCATTGTTCTTGGGAACAGCTTCTACCTTGTACTAGTTGATTCACTTACTGGAGGAAACTCAACATTGACAACTCTGCCCTTGAGCCTCAATCCCAAAAGCTTCAGGTTTCTTGAATTCAGGTTACTTTTTTCTTTTTCTTTATATCCTCAACAAGTATCTCTCTTTCAAGTTTGGAAGCCTCGCGTTCTTCTTCAGGTTTCTCCAACTGTATAAACTGATTTTGCTCCTTTTCATGTTTGACTTTCTGTTTGTATTTGCCAATAACTTCCAGCTGTTCTTTATCTTCAGTTTTCCAAGAACTACTTCTTTATTCTCTGGGGCCTCCTCAAGGTTACCTCTCTTTTTTCTCGAGAGAGATACTTTCCCTTCTTCAAGCTCCTTTTTTTTCCTCAGCCCACTCAGGTTTGTCAAAATGAAAATTCTAATCTGTTGGTTCAAACAGCGACCTACTTACAAGAGCAAGAAAAAAAGCTGAGACGGTACCAGAACCTACGAAAAACCGCTAGATTCTTGCAATATGACTCAAAGAACAAAGAACAACCCTTTCCTACACACCTCATCAAACACTTGCTAATGCTGTAGTTTTGACTTTCGACTTAGTACCTAATAACTCTTTTCCTAATTCTCACTTTCATAACGTATATCAATTTATGGTTATATAATATTATGGTTTCCTTGTTGGTCTGCTAAATATGAAAGTTTAAATTTAAACCTTCATTATAAAAATGGGCCTTAACCAAAACCCACATAATTGCACCTAGTACTTTAAGCTTAAACTTTTCGTGTCTTTTGCGTTATATGATAACAATACGTACCGTGGTTGCTATTGAAGTTGATGTTACTTCAATGGGTGTCCACTCGAGGTCGAAAGGACATGTGGTGAAGTCTCTGGCCAGTAGGGCAAAAAACACCAAGTCAATAATTGAGGTTAGTAGGACAATAACTCCGACAGCTATAGTGTTATATGATTGTCGTGGCTTCCTGCCTCTGATAGCTGCAAAAAAATCAATTATTAAAAGTTTTATTAATGGAAAATTGCAATAAAATAAACTAAAAATCATTATACTAAAAACAAATATTATAGGTGGGGAGGGATAGTCTATGGTGCGTAATTTGGTTGTTGGATTTTCTTAACTTTCCAAAGATACTCTTGCTATGGCTTTAAGAATATTTTGTTTTGTTTTGTTTGCTGTGGTTTGGGTTTTGTTAATGTACAAAAATGAAAAAAAATCTAGAAAATAATGTTTAGAGAAGTTAATAAAACAACAAAAACTAGCATATTTTCGCGTTTAAAGTGCAGTAAAGAGTAAAGGAAGAAAGATCACAAATTAATATTTAAAAATTTAATTATAAAGACCACGTAGTTATTGCTATTTAACAACCTTGTTTCGAATCGTGTTTTTAATTTACATCCCTTATGACCCAAATAATCAAAATATTCACCCTACGATTTGGAACACATTACTAGTCTGAAATACCCCCCCTCCCCCTCCTCTCAAGTTTAAGGTACTTAACAGGTGGGTTTAAATTCTTTTAATTTTTAAATTTTTGAAGGTTTGCACTCGAATTGGAAAAACCCTACATCAGGAAGTACCCAAAACTCGTGTAATAATGTGGTCACACTAATGCATAAAGATTCAGAGATTAAGTACCTAAAGATATCTATAGGATTAAAAAGATTACCAAAAGTTTTCCAATTGTCCAATTTTTCTATTACAAATCAGTTTAAATTTATACAAAAGAATAAAAAACAAATTTATTTAATTAGTTCATTTTAGTTTTATGTAAATAAAATGATGTTTCAAATGATTACAGCTCCTCAATTTTTATTCACCATCATTTCAAGAGAGTTTTACTATGAATGAAAATTATCAAAGTTTTTACTGATGGGTAACTAATATTTTTTTTGCGTATTGTTAGCATTCTTCTCATTTGAAATGAATAGTGGTAGGTTTTGCCGACGTTTCGATTGTATATTGTAATTTTCCTGAGGGCTTTTTAAGGTTAAGAACATGGTATTGTCAAAGGAAAATTGCAATATACATTCGAATGGTCGGCAAATTTTTTAAATGAGAGTTGGTTTTATTCCGCCCTTTATCTTTAAACCTACCACTAGTCCGAAAACGACCAATGTTCGATTTGGTTGTCTAAACTTAGAATTGAAATCTTAGGTCGTTTCGTAATTGCACAATCATAAGAATGGGTATTTAAAAAGTCCGAAATTGAATGCAATTTGGCTCCTGGGGTATAACCAAATAAGCCTGGGGTGGATATAAGTTCTGATCACAACTTGCTACTTGCTGAATTCAGAATAAAATAAAAGAAGCGGAAAATAAACCAAAACACAACAACGTAGGATAGAAGAATAATGATTGATCCAGATGTAAAGAAACATAAGTCTGGGAGACGATCAATACCGATTTAAATGAAGTGAAAGCCGGTAGAAGAGTTGAGGAAAAGTAAGTAAAATAGTCAAGGTCACGTAAAGACAGAAATTCTAAGAACAGATGCAGGTTAAAGAAAAACGTCAATGACTGACAAGATCTTCAAATTGATGGAAAAAATGAGAAGCAAGAAAATGTAGGATGGATGGACATGAGCGAATATATAAATCCATCAACACCCAACTAAGAAACGGGATTCAAAAAGCAAAGCAACAAGATTGATTCATTGACTCCCAATGAGTGGTCCCACGGGTGGGGGGGGGGGGGCGTGCACCGCGACCTACAAGATCTATTGTGCCTAAATATCAATTAAAGTTCATTCAGAAGACCCGGTCCTTTTAGAAAGTTCATTATCTTCTTGAGTGAGATTTTGTGGAAGCAAAGCATATCCGGTTAAAGCAACAAGAACTTAATGACCAATGGTGAGATATAGAGGTTTCACAGGCAAAGAGCAAGCAAAAGAGAGTTAACAGTTAAGTTTAAGGAAAAATCTTTGGGAAGAATGGAAAACCAACAATGACGAATATAGAACAGATGTGAAATAATGACGTACATAGAACAGATAAAATGAACATGAAAAAACTAGATGCAAGAAGTATTCTCGCGTCAAAGGTCACAGCAACAAATAGCAGATGTCACAAAAACACTGAAATCCTTGTGGAGGAAGTTGAGGTAGCAATCCGATCAATCAAAAATGGAAAAGCTCCAGGCGATTCTACTCTTCACCTACAATCTAAAATAATAAAAGCCTTTGACGATAATTTTAGGATACCATTAACCATCATATTCAATGTGGTGTATACAATAGTAGAAAAATACCTAAAGGATGGCTAAAGTCAGAATTTAGTCTTACCTAAAAATGCAGTGACTAGTGAACCATAAGTCTTGGGAGTCACTTGTTGAAAATATTGCGAAAAGCAAATTAAGAATCATCAAGTCAACCTCGCTTTATGAAAGGTCTTGGAATAAGACAATCCCTATTTAGAATAAAAGTTTTATTTAACGTTGCCCTGATATGAACTGTGAGATGTAGGTATATCTGTTTTGTGGATCATCAGAAAGCCTTCGATAAAGTACAGCAAAGTCCTACCAGGATAGTGGCATTAAATGGTAAGGGCCTACTCATAATCAAAAAACCCTTACTGAAGCCAGTCGACTGCTGCTAGAATCAACCATGAGAGAACAAAAGAATTAGAAAATCCTCTTAGGCGTCCGGTAGGGTTTCCTCTCATAGCCAAGAATGTTGCTATAGAGGAGAAATTCGAAAGGCAATTTGCTAAGAAGCTCTAGAACACACAGAAGCTGAAATATGACGACAACGCCAACATTTTTGCAGACACCCCCCTAAAGGTCAGCTGTTAATTAACAAGTTAGGTGAAGATATTAGGCAACAAGGCCTGGAAATAAAATCATGGAAGGACAGAATATCAGTCGTCAGAGTACTCCAAAAACCTAATAACGCAAAAAGAATTTCAGTTTGCAGTAAAAAAAAGATAAATGAAATATTTAGGACACGTCATAGAAAACAAAATCAATTCTAAGTTGCTAAAGTGCATACTACAGGTATGGTTCAGGTTGACATGAGGCTGGAAGAAGACGAAATAGCTTTGAAGAAAAAAAGGTTCTCTTCAGACTTGGAGCATCTACAACGAGCTTCTTAAAAGCACCAGCAAACAAATTCATCATTGGCAGAATGATCTCCTTCATTCGGTAACAGATAGGCACTAGATGAAAAGTTAGACTCTAGTAACTTATATGGTATCTAAACGCCTGTCCCTTCAAGGGTTAATAATTCAAGATCGGACTCTAAAATAGTTTCACAAACACTGTTTGTGGACGATGGAAGTTTTCCAAAACGAAAGAATACATTTTGAGCCGTTTTCCGAAAACTGTGGACAAGAACAGCATTTGGAGAGTTGCATTAAATGACCAGTTATGCCTTTTAAAACTCATTTGTTCGTTATGACGTTTGAGAGTTTGGATGTACTGCATGAAAAGATGGATCTCGTGGCGGAAGCCTCAACTTTCAGTAGTGATGCGCTTTTTATTTTGTATTATCCAAAAGTTGACTGTAGCAATCAAGCAACTGATGAAGAAATATTCAGTATCTTATATGATTATTCGGTGAGGTACATGGTGGTTATGATTCCAAGAAATCAATCTCTGATTGAATGCTTCGTGGTTAGAAATAATTTTCAAAAAGAAAGACCGTGCTTTTCTAGATTCAGTTACAGAATTTTTAAAGCTGCAATTTGCTTTCATACCAGTAGGAATAGAATTCTGTAATGCAATGTTTCTTTGATAATATAGTTAGGACTTTTAGATGCTGATGTACGAAATAACTAACACCTTTGATAAATTGTCCCCAAAAAATTACAAACAGTGCTCTATGAACGTTTTTGCGCTACCATACCAACCATTCGTCGTAAGCAATGAATCAGGGTTAGAGGTTGACATAATTCACGATGTAATCGGAAAGGCTTTCACCATCTCATTTCTGATAAGTCTATATCAAAACGACACGTTGGAACTGGGCGAAGAAAGAAATGACGGCACATGGACGGGATTCTTAGAACCAGTCTTCAGCGAATGGTACCTGGGTATCGGCAACATTCCTCCAGAACACAAGCTCACCAAGGACTTCACCTATAGCGTTGTTTATCGCTGGAACCAAAACGTCTATGCAGTTCCCATTGCAACCCTTGTTCCCGGGTAAGAATGTTATAAAATCTAATTGTAGCCTAAAGCTGGGATTGCACTTTGCGAAACTTACTCGCGCAGCTGTTTCTATATCTAAAAAGAAGAAAGGGGGGCATCAGGCAATGTTTTCTGCAAGCAGAATCTTTGTTGCAACGATCAGCATCAGGTTGTGAAATATCACGATATTCGTTAACCATATAGAAATAGTTTTTTTATCTCTATACCGTCTCTTTTTCATAGCTAGATAGACGGAAGGATGGAGATTACATTCAGTCTTTCTGCATCTTTCTTAAGAAGTGTGGAAAGGAAATGTCAACTAAAAGTAACCTCTTGCACATGGAGCATGTGCTTTTATTTAAAAGCGTGGTGATCACCAGTTTTTCGATCAACCCGTATACTAGTTTCGTGATCTATCCATCATCAGTACAGCTTTTGCTGCTAGACAATTTGGAGACCCTTTTTCGCTATCTTAACCAAAAAAAAAAGAAACGCAAAAGCGGTGAAACGTTGTGCAAGAGTAGGCGACAGCCGTCAGCGTAATATATCAATACTGCATAGCCAGATGGCTCTCAATAAAGAATAGAAGCAGGCTACAGAGGTATTATATTGTATACCGACAAGAAGTGTAAAGAGTTTTTGTGTAAAGTGCGAAGTGTGGTGTGTGCAAAGAGTATGGTGGTTGGTTCAGGTTAGGGCCGTGAAACCATTCACAGTCTTATATAATCTTTAGTTGTTGCTTACATTACCTATGTGACGTAAAGAAACTTACCATAGTTCAGATCAATGGCCGCTGCCACCCAGATGGCACTCAAAATAGCATATATCCATAAAAATACCTCGAAGTCAATTGGACGAATTACTTTGTGGTTCGGCTCAGAAACTCCTTCCCCTGGGAAAATATATCAATCAGCAAATGAAGACATTGCACACGATTACAATCTTACTCATAAAGTTTTGATAAATTATTCTTGAGAGGTAATCAGAGTACTTTGTAAAAGATGTGGCTGTTAGCTTCTCCGGTGGCGCATTTATCACTATAATCCCCGCCAGTGATAGACTAAACCATGTCAGGCCTTGTACCTATTGAAGACAGAATAGCATTAGATACAGAGAACATAACCAAGTGTTTGTTGACTGTAAGACTATACAGAGAATATAACCATACCCCTTTGTAAAGGTAAGACACTTTGTCTTTTATGTACCCGCATACTTTGTATAAAATGTATTGTTTATAAAAAGATTGCATGCATTAAATATGCCTAAGATTTGCTCAGCATTGCCTAATTGCTAATTAGCTCCAAATTGGTGAGTTGTTGAGCACCCGAAGGCACCATATAAGGGTGATCAAAAGCACAGTATAAATTCAGTCCAGGCCATTGGTCATCTTTATTTTACAAATTTTTGTTTACTGGCTGCACTTATTGTTTACTTATATTCTGTAAATTTCGCATGAGTTATCAAAGGATGTGAAGAACGCTGTTAGTGCCAACAAATGTCACCTTCTTCTACAACTCACACTTATCAGTTGGCCCAGTTGCCCATCTTTATCTCAGTCCTACTAAACATCAAACTAATTAATCATAGGTAAGGTTTTGTGTGTCTAGGAAGGATTACCTTTAGGAAAATTTTCATATTTTACTAATAAATATTCTTAGAAAAAAAAAACGTCTATACGTCAGCCACACATCACCAATGGAATGTTTCTGATTAAATTCGTGAGAACCCTACAGAAATAACTAAAGCATGAAGCACGATCTATCTTCAACATAAATTATTATGGCAGTAATAAAAGGCTTATTGGCATGATGGAATATCTCACAAGTGGGTATCCATATTGGAGGTAAGTTATTCGCCTTCAGATGATTATGTATTTACAACACTTATCTGAAATCTCGGTGAAGTATTCGTTTGTCCTCCATAATTCATCTTTAAAATTGCAAAGAAACTAACACTTAAGTGACAATTAAAAAAATAATGATCCGTTAATTGATGTATTTTTATGTATGTGTAACGAAATGACATCATCAGACACAGTAAGTACTTACTTGAAACCCATACGATAATTCTTTAATGGAATAAACTGCGCGTCTTTTGAGTTGGACGTTGCAGTTATTATTAAAATTAAATAATTTTTAAACAATGTCCAAATTTTATTATTGGGGGAAACGATACTGAGGAAAACGAAAGTATGGAGTGATCCAAAGACTTTTTTTTGCTATTCTGTAGAGCAAAGTGTGGTTTTGTCAATAGATTATGTTTCTATTAAAAGACCCTTTTGTTTGTTTTGTCCTTACATAAAAACTCAAAAACCTAACAACTTATCTGTGTAAAAAAATATATATTGTCTAATTAGTACGTGTAGTAGGTGGGTTATTACGTACTTTTGTTAAGTGCAAACTTACGTCAAGTAAATGTGCTGTTGTTTGAACTAAAGTCCTGCTTCATTTTGGTGACTGAGGTGACTACTGATACTACACTAACAATACCATTAGACTTCAAGGCAAACTCCGAATTTTATGTTCCGGTCTCAAAATGAATTCAATAACAACTCTGGTAAAATATGTCTTCAAAACGTTGTATAATCGATAAAACCAAGAGTGTAGGGACATAAGGTGTGTGAGTATGAACATTGTGACAGAGACCTAAAACAAAACAGAAACCAAAGAAAAAGTGTGCAGTGAAAATGATTTCTTCAAAATTGAATATTCGGAATAAGTAGGACATACAGATTAACTGGTTGGTGTGGAAATGGGAAATTATGCCAGGTTTGGAAATTTCAGATAGACATAATATTTAAAGACCATGGGTAGTTCCAAATGGTATGTGGGCAGAAAAAGCAGGAGTAGTCAAAAGGAATAGGTGAATGGATTCGGAAAGTCATGACTACAATAGATCGTAAACTCATCCATATTTACGGAATTGCGGTAACTAGCAAGGAATGTCTGCTGGTGACATATTAAGGTTTTTTTGGCAAAGAAAATGAACAACACAAGGGCAACTTGTTACAGGAGTTTTTCATTTTTGGTTCTGATAAACGAAGTGGCAAGTCACTTGATGGATTTGGCATACGAACTAAAGTCAGTAAATCAAACAGTTGCTGATTATCGGTAAATGTAAAATCAAAAATCTTCACTACTTTACTCCAGTAGTTGAAAGAATATTGATGAGATAACATCTAGGCCACTAGAAATTAGTAAGATTTCAGACCACAAAAGAATTCTAGTGGAAACTATCTCTCAGGAAGTAACAAAAGACATGAAATATCTAGACAGAAGCAATTTCCTGAAAGGATAAATAAATAATTGTGATCCAGTACACCATCTGGCAAAGAACTGTAACGGAGAAATTCGATAAATAAAGGAACGGTGGACCTAGAAAGTTATATTGCAATATTCCCAAGAAAATAAATCACTGAAGAAAGCAGAAATCTTATTTTTTTACAAATAAACAACTGGACGAAAGAAGAATGAAAATGTCACTTTTTTCACAGATGCATCAGAGACAGGTAATGCAATGCAACTTTGTGGGTTTGTTGTGGATTCTGGATGTTAATCCCATTAATCCATAACAACGATCTGTTTAAGCATTTGAAGAACTCAGAAGGAGACATAATTGTGACAAAGCGTAATGAGAAGATGGAATTAAAAGGAAAAGGAGCTATTGAAAGTGAAACCTTAGTTTTGAAGGATGTACTCTACGTTCCATAACTCAGTAAAAATGTACGGGCTGTTCATTATAAAACTTCATCTAGCAAGCTATGAAATTTTAACAGAAAAGGATGACATAATCAAAATAAATGGACTTTTGTTTCTCCATCCTTTTCTTTTGACATTTCACAGCCACCTAGATGCAAGACAGAAATAGTGGATAGGTGCTCCTTACTAAAGGCAAAGTATTGATCATCAAAAATGGTGAACAAGTGTTGCTTGGAACAAAAAAGACAAGAATTCTATTGAGTTGGATGGTAAAGAGATTGCAGCCGAAAGTATGATATTAGAGCTATTGAGTCCACTGAAAATTGACACACTTAAGTGTGAACAATAGGAAGAAATTCATAGATGCTTCAATTAGAATAAACATAGCAAAATGAGGAAAGCTGTGAAATGGTCCGCGTGTGTCGGTTTGCAACCTCAACAGGTATAGATAACTCCTAAATCTTTGAGGCGGAAAGTTCATTTTTTACTACTTACTTTTGGGTGAAGCCTCATACACTTTTGGGCCCGATTCGTTCGTTGTTGAAGAAAGAATTTCGCATTACTCACAGTAAAATTACTGCGAATAACAATTTACCCTAGTTGACGTTTCGGCAACTTCTCTGCTGCCTTCTTCAGAACTATCTAAAAAATAAAGCTTTAGACACTATAAATTACAAAAAATTATACCTATTAATGTGTTTGGTCTCTGAGTATTTGTGTGTGATATTCTGAAAATCCCTTTTGGCTTTTGACTTGAAAATGTCATTTTTCAGAATATCACACACAAATACTCAGAGACCAAACACATTAATAAGTTTAATTTTTTGTAATTCATAGTTTCTAAAGTTTTATTTTTTAGATAGTTCTGAAGAAGGCAGCAGAGAAGTTGCCGAAACGTCATCTAGGTCGATTCGTCCGAGCCCTTTCTAGGGTAAATTGTTATTCGCAGTAATTTTATTGTGAGTAGTGCGAAATTCTTTCTCCAACAACGAACGAATCGGGCTCAACAGGTATGAGTTGATTCTGTAATATATCGTACTAGAAATTTTGCTTGTTGGTGTAATATGTGGATTTAGAGACTCTATGACTTGGGACAGTTAATAATATTTTTTTACAATACTTGATGATTTTACACACTACAGTGTTGTGTATCTATTAAAATATAAAAGCAAAGCTAAGGAGTATTTAAGGAACTTTATAGGTAGGAACATAACACAATTTAAAAGTGTCCAAAATTAGGTGTAATAACGGAGGTAAATTTGTTGAAAGAGACTCTAAATTTTGGTGTTTGAAAAGGGGTGTTATTTTAGACTATACTATACCACATAGTCTGCAGCTGAATGGACAGGCTGAGTTCTATTGGAAAAACGAAGGGTTTTAGTAGTTGATACTAAGACAAGCAAGAAATTCTGAGATGAAGCTTTACCACTGGCAGCATATTTATTGAATCGAAGAATTGAATCCACACTGACAGGCAGAACCCTAGAATTAAGAATTAGACTGGCCAAACACAGACACTCAATCTTCTTGGTAATTAAAGATTCTTCGGATAGCCGAAGCGGAAAATATATCATTATTGGATATGCAGATAATAAATACAGATTTTTTGGCCTCAATAAGGAAAAGGTGATTACTTTAAAAGGAGAAACAAGAAGAGCAAAATGAAAACCTCTAAGAAACCATACAGTCTGATGAAGGAATGACGTGGAACACTTAAGGGAATGAGTGTAAGAGGTAGGAGAAAGTGAGAGAACAAAAAGACATCTGAAGTTACCTCCAAAGTATGACGACTATGTGCTGTTGGTGCATGAAGAGTCATGACAAAATATACTGGATTGAAGCAATAAAAGAGAAAAAAGAAAAATGGAAATGTGGGGATTTCTGAAGCTCAATGAAAATAAAGTGTTGACAAGTAAATGGGTCTACAAAGTTAAGAGTGATCGACGATGATATAAAGTCAGATTGGTTGTCAGAGGTCAAAAGAAGGGACTAAAAAAGCTTGCTGCTAGCGACCATTCAGGCACACAAACATAGTCAATTATACCGAATTTTCTGTGCTTATACGGAAATGATGAATAAGAATTGACAATTCAATGCCGTTGGTTCTTTTAGGATGATATATCCGAAAAAGCTACAGAAGAATGGTAAGATGTTGTGCAGAGCAGGCGACATCCACCAGCGTATTAGATCTAATACTACATGGCAGATGGCTCTCGGTTTAAAGCCGCAACACACGGTCTCCAATTTGTCGACCAGCCAAAACCACTGATGAGGGGTACACCCCGAAACTAGTATGCAGATGGGTTAATCGACAAATTGGTGACTACCTACTCTTTACATTTTGTTTGGGTTCCAATAACCTACGAGATGCAGAGCATTATGAGCTGCTTCTCGAATTGAGAGACATCTGTCATGCAGTAATAGATGTAAAAGGCTGGTGAGATGTTGTGCCTGCTCTGCACAACATCTCACCATTCTTCTGTATCTTTTTCTGTTTAAAGCCGCGGTACTGAGTCTCCAATTTGTCGACCTGTCAAAGCTGTACTGATGAGGGTTAGACCCCAAAACTAGTATGCAGATTGGTTGATCGACAAATTAGCTAACCATCTATACTTTACACTTCGTTTGGGTTACGATAACCTACGAGGTACAGAGCAATATGGGCTGCTTCTCGAACTGAGAGCCATCTGCCATGCAATATTACATCTAATACGCTGGTGGATGTCGCCTGTTCTGCACAACATCTCACCGTTCTTCTGTACCTTTTTGGGCTTAAAGCTGCGACACACGGTCTCCAATTTGTCGACAAGCTGTCCTGATGAGGCTTAGACCCCGAAACTAGTATTTAGATGGGTTGCTAGTCTGCACCGTTCTTCTAGCAAAAATGTTCAAATAAAATTGTATTAGTCTTTTGAGTCCTACACACTAATATTTACAAGTTTGTTTATCTATGATTTCTTTTTTGGGATTTTAGCCCTAACTTAATTTTTTTAATACGGGCCTGCGTTTTTTATATCTTATTTTCGTATCAATTATAAACTCCAATTAAATTCAATAATTGTCGAAAAAGCCATCGCTTAAAATATGTTTTTTTCTCTAAAAACTTGTTCCTACAAAACTTTTTTCTACATGAAACCATTTTTATGCAAAACGTGTCGAAACATGCATTATGCAGGTTACTGAATTGGCACAAATTATTGCTACCAATACAACATTAAAACAATCTGGACTCATATTTATAAATATTCAGTTAAGGCCATAATCTCAAAAATTAATCAAAAGAGAAAGTTCTTGTTAATATTAGAATGTAGGGCTCAAAAGCCCAATAAATTTTTTTTATTTGAAAAAGTTTGTTTAGAAAGTTAGTTTTGGATTTTTTTTTTAATAAATTTTGCATTTTTGTAAATATTTCACAAACGAAATGAAATTTGGCAATACTTCTAAATTTAAAATTAACAAGACTAGATTGGTAGCGGGTAAAGGACAAAAAAAAACCTTCTATCTTCTATTGAAAAATACCGACGTTTCGACTAAATCAGCTCAGTTTAACATCAACCTACTACCGAAGCGCTACAATGCTTACTCGGTTGAATAAAGTATCTGTCCTGGGTCAAGAGGGACTGTTGATATAAAATGAATAATTGACATCTCCCTTCATAGAAGATAGCCTTGAAGAAGACTAAATTTAGTCGAAACGTCGGCATTCCTCAATAGAAGATGGATAGTTTTTTTGTCCTCTACCTGCTACCAATCCAGTCTAGTTTACATAAGGAGGATACTACATTCAACATTTAAATTTAACGTTAAACAAACTAGCCTAATAAATATGTACCACTCCATTTAATTAAAACAACATTCCTACGTCACAACTGTCACATTGGCTCACATTCGCTTTTGGCCACAGTAAAAAGCAAAAATAAACTTTTTTTTGAACTCGAGCAAATTGTGCGAGACAATTAAAATGATTCAGGACATTCAGTGACTCTTTGTATCTACCCTGTAGATTAGAAACGAGTGATTAGGCTTTAAGTATACAGGGTTTTGCATCTGAACTCCCTCGGAAGCCTAAGGGTTTGTTCGTTATTCGATTGGAAAAAAAAACATTTAAACTGTAGTAGGGGTCCGGGGTTATTACTCTTTGGCATCTTTTGTCAGGATTTAATAAAACAATCGCCAATCACTACTAATCAGTGTATTATTTTCATAATTCCCATAAAAACACATAATCGGCATCCTACATGATGCTTAAGTTCTTATAACCCCCCATCGAATGTAATTTTTCCCACACTTTCCTTACAAGTCAAGACTGACAAATGGCAAGTGACAAATGATTGGCAGCTCACAGCTGATCTCGACAGCCATGGCAATTCAGGCTGATATTTACATATGAATGATAGCGGGATTTTCAAAATTAAAAAGTAGTTACTACAAAACATCTGTATGTACATATACGAGGCTATTGAAGACACATTTTAAAGTTAACGGGATTTCCCACGCTTTCCTTAAAAGTCAGTACTGACAAATGGCAAGTGACAAGTGACTGGCAGCTCGCAGCTGATCTCGACAGCCATGACAATTCAGCTGATATTGACAGATATATGATAGCGGGATTTTCAAAATTAAAAAGTATTTACTACAAAACATTTGTATGTACACGTAAGAGGCTATTGAAGGAATATTTAAAAGTTAACCAGTCTTACACAGGGTGTCTCAAAAGCACGAGTCGTGATAAAGTTTGATTTTTGCAAAATTCAAATCCTACATATTTTTGCTTATTCGGAAGCAATTTACTTTCCTGATTTCCAAAACATAGCAGTTTATTACTTACAAAAGTACTGTGAAGTTTTAAAAAATTAAAAAACATTTTATTTTGAGACTTATATGGTGTAGATACATAATTTAAAAAATGTATTGAAACACTATGTTTTTTTTTCAAATTTCAAATTTCAGTTCATATTGACTATATTTGCAAAAAGTTAGGTAAAAAAATTGGTTTCTTTAGACGTGTCTCCTCCCATCTTTCTTATAGTACCAAGCTACTAATATATAATACAATTGTCTTGCCTCACTTTACCTATTGTTCGTCATTGTTAATGTCATGTGCACAGAGAGATATTACCAGGCTTCAGAGACAACAGAACAGGGCTATGCGTGTGATTCTTGGATGTAACATTTTTACCCCTGTTAAAATCATGTTAAATGCACTGGGCTGGCTTTCTGTGCAACGGAATATTGAGAGGGCAAATCTTCAGACAATTTATAAAATAGAGCATGGTCTGTTGCCCCAATATCTAAAAAGTTTTTTCTAATTTTGACATATAAAGTGGCACTTTTCAATACTGATGACAGTGACGTAACGTCCTACTTTTCGTAACTAGTTACGAAAAGTAAAATCTTTCGTAACTAGTGATGAAAAGTTGGTGTCACCACCAGTTGCAGGTTTCGGCTGTGGCACACCGTTGCTATAGTTTTACGGTATTAAGTAGATACAAAGTGGTTTAAAAGTAAATATTGTTACGATCGCAGCAACGCCGCATGGGAGGCGGGGCAACGCATGGGAGCGTGTTGGTTGGTGGAGCTTCGCGACCTATCCGCGCTGCGTCATGGCTGACACGAGTGATTTATTGCTCGTCTGGCTTAATCTAGAAGGCAGTTGTTTACAACCGTTTTTTTTATATGAGATTATTCAAGAATTCTTATAAAGAACTTTCTAGGTTTTTCTGTAATTTTAGGATTGTATATAAAAGGCGCATAGAGCGCCCGAGTGGAGTAGTCGTATTTTAATCGAGCTATAAGTAAGCTAAAGTTACGAAGCGATAATAGAAGGCTATAAAGTGTTAAGTAGTGAGTTATTTAGTAGTCGTGTGTATTTGTGGAGTTAATAAATAGTGTTTTCGTATTAAATCGTTACACTGGAATTATTGAACCCCGAGTTCGCAACAATTGGTGTCAGAAGTGGGATTCCAGTGGGAATTTGAGGACTAATATTACTGAACTGTAAGTGAGTGCTTCATTGCCGGACATTACGTGTTTATGCCAGTGACCAGAAGCCAGCATCAAGCGATGGAGGATCAACTAGCCACACTGCTCTCCCTTATGCAACAACAGAGGGAAGAGCTGGAAAAACGTGATCAAATACAGGAGCGACGTTATCTAGAACAGAAGGAAGAGCAGGAAAAACGTTACAAGGAACAAAAAGAAGAGCAGGAAAAACGTGATCAAGTACAGGAGCGACGTCATCAACAATTCAAAGAAGAATTAATGAACCACCTCGCAGCTAGGGAGCAACAATTGGAAGATAGAATAATGCAATCCGTTAACGAAGGACTCGAAGCTGTCAACCAGAAGTTTCTCGAGCTAGAAAAGAAATTCCAGGAACAACTTGAGGACGACAACGTGTCTACAGAGAGTTTTAGCACACCCAACGCTAAAATTAAGCCTCCCGATTATGACGGTACTACGGCCTGGGAAATCTATAAAACCCAATTTGAGGCAGCTGCAAAAGCTAATGGCTGGTCCGAGCGCCAGAAAGCTACATCACTAGTGGTAGCGCTTCGTGGAAAAGCGGCTGAATTACTCCAATCTCTGTCGGCAGCTGATCAAAGTAATTATGCAGCTTTAGTACACTCTCTGCAACTACGATTTGGAAATGAGCACAAAGAAACCGTGTTCCAGGCCCAGCTGAGGATGAGACAGCAGAAGTCAGGTGAATCCTTACAAGAATTTGAGGCGGACATAGACAGACTAATTCACCTGGCATATCCATCGGCCCCTGAATCTTTTCAAATGCAATTTGCCGCCGAAAGGTTCATTGAGGGAGTTCGCGATAGTGACATGAGATACCACTTACGTCTAGTAAGGCCCAAGGATATCAGCGAGGCACTAGTTCGGGCCCTGGAATTCGAGGCATCACGTGTGTCATCTAGTTCTTCTCCACGTGTGCGAAAGGCAACTTGCAATGACGAGAAGGATACGTCTATGGCTGAATCCATGGCCAGTTTACATAAAGCGATGAAGGATATGGCAGTCAATATACAAGCCCTATTGGGAAGGACCCCTCGATCAACAGACAAACGGGGCATAAAATGTTTTAACTGCGGCAGACTGGGTCACATCAAGAGTAACTGCCGTAATAGGGCAAGAAGTCCGTCGCCGTCGTTTAGAAGACCAAGCGGCGACCAAGACCGCCCTAGGTCCCAGGAAAACTAATTCCGGTCAATGCAAGGGGGCAATTGACCGGGGCCGCTAAGACCCCCAGGATCTTTAAAGTCAATAATTTGGGTGGCAAAAGTCTCACAGTGGCCGGACGCATTAAAGGACAGAAGATCCAGATTACCATCGATACAGGAGCAGATGTGACCATTGTAAGGCCAGATAAACTTTTCGGATATACCATACAACCATTGCCCAACCCTATTATGTTAAAATCAGTCACTGGAGAATCTTGCCCTATAGACGGAGAAGCCGATGTCACCATCATTATTGGAGAAAGACTTGAAGTTCGGCATAAAGTGTTGGTTGCCAGGATCAAAGACGAGTTTATTTTGGGAATGGATCTCATCAGGAAACATGGATTCTCCTATGATCACAAACGGAATATTCTCACATTTGGAGACGAGGAGTTTGCATTAACCAATGGAAATATGGAAACTAGTGTCCGTCTGCTGGTGGTAGAAGATGTGAAAATTCCTCCAAATTCAGAACAAATTATCACAGTGACCTCTGAAAATGATCCTGGGTGTTCCATAGGACTTATAGAACCTAACCTGGAGTTGACGACTGAAATCATGGTAGCCCGAACTTTGACCGACACGAAGAAGACTATGCCAGTACGAGTTGCCAATATTGGAGAAAGGACCATCAAGCTCAAAGAAGGAACAGTTCTTGCCAATTATGAGCCTGTACAATGGGTATGCAATTGTGTCGAAGCAGAGACATCCAAAATTAAATCTTCTAACCAAGCTTCCCCAGAAGTTATTGATGCTTTTAAGCGACAGTGGAGTCACCTGTCAAAGGAACAACTTCAGTCTGCTATAAAATTTGCTATGGATGAATCTGATATGTTTAACTTCAAGAGCAACGACAGTCAAACCGATTTAGTTGTCCATAAGATCAACACAGGAGATGCCCAGCCAATACGACAACATCCACGAAGGGTCCCTCTGGCTAAACAACAGGAAGTTAACAGTTTGCTGAATGAAATGTTAAAGGAGGGCGTCATAGAAGAATCATCTAGTCCATGGTCGTCGCCTGTGGTTCTTGTTAAGAAGAAAGATGGTTCAACGCGGTTCTGTGTTGACTACAGGAAACTTAATGATGCGACCAAGAAAGACAGCTACCCATTGCCACGTATAGATGACACCTTAGCAACTTTATCGGGATCAAAGTGGTTTTCCACTCTAGATTTAAAAAGTGGGTACTGGCAAGTAAAGATTGCTCCCGAAGACAAAGAAAAGACTGCATTTTCTACTGGTTCTGGACTATACCAGTTCACTGTTATGCCTTTTGGATTGTGCAATGCTCCATCAACTTTCGAGCGACTAATGGAACTTGTCTTGAGGGGGCTGACTTGGAAAACTTGCCTGGTATACTTAGATGACATAATTGTCATGGGACGTGATTTCGACGAGCACTTGAAGAATTTAAGAGAAATCTTCAACAAGTTACGGAATGCTCACCTGAAGTTAAACTACAAGAAATGCAGCCTGTTCCAGAAGCAAGTCGAGTACTTGGGGCATACTATCTCAGAACAAGGCATTAAAACTAGCCATAGTAAAATATCTGCCATTAAAGATTGGCCAGTTCCCCGAGACAAACACGAAGTAAGGAGCTTTTTGGGACTATGTACTTACTACAGGAGATTTGTAGAGGGATTTGCCGACATCGCAAAACCGCTGCACAAATTAACGGAAAAGAAAACACCGTTCTTGTGGAACCACGAATGCAGTCAGGCGTTTGCAAGGCTTAAAGCTGCCCTCTGCTCTAGTCCGATCTTGGCTTACCCTATAAAGGACGGACTCTTTATTTTGGACACGGATGCAAGTAACTGTGGTCTAGGTGCAGTACTCTCTCAAAGACAAAACGGGCAAGAGAAGGTCATTGAATACTACAGTAAGACTTTAAATAAGCCAGAAAGAAACTATTGCGTCACTAGAAAGGAACTGTTGGCCATCGTTAAAGCAGTCGAACATTACCATCGCTACTTATATGGAAAAAGGTTCCTGATTAGGACTGACCATGGAGCCTTGAAATGGTTATTACAGATGAAGAACTCTGAAGGTCAAATAGCCAGATGGATAGAGCGCCTGCAGCAGTACGATTTCCAAATTGAACATCGACCAGGAAGGTCTCACGGAAATGCCGATGCATTGTCTAGACGGCCTTGTAAAGAAGATTGTCGGCATTGTCAAAGAACAGAGCAGCGTGAGGGATTTGCTTCTGTAAGAAGAACGTCGGTAGAAATAAACGATGGCTGGACCGCACAAGCGCTTCGAGACGAACAAATGAATGATCCAGATATTGGACCCATACTCTTGGCAAAGACTGACGACAAGAGACCAGAGTGGCAAGAAGTTGCTGGTAAAAGTCCAAACCTGAAGGCACTATGGGCCCAGTGGCACTCTCTTAAAATAGAAAATGGACTACTGAAGAGAGCGTGGGAGAGTCCGGATGGCAAGTCCGTAGTCAGTCAATTGGTTGTTCCTGATAGCAGAAAATCAGATGTACTAAAGGAAATGCACGACGGAACCAGTGGAGGTCATTTTGGGGTCAATAAAACCTTGGCCAAAATTAAAGAGCGGTTCTACTGGGTGAATTATCATGAAGACGTCGAGTCTTGGTGCCGCAAGTGCGAAGTTTGTTGTGCCACAAAAGGACCTCGAACAAGATCACGCGGCCGAATGGTGCAGTACACTGTAGGTGCTCCATTCGAGAGGGTAGCAATTGATGTCGCGGGACCGTTTCCTCAGACTGAGTCGGGAAATAAATACATCTTGGTCGCCATGGACTACTTTACTAAATGGCCTGAAGCATACGCCCTGCCTAATCAAGAAGCAACGACTGTGGCAACGGTGCTAGTAAATGAAATGTTCTGCAGGTTTGGAGTTCCTCTCGAACTTCATTCTGATCAGGGCCGAAATTTTGAATCGGCTGTTTTCCAGAAGGTCATGGAACTTCTCGGAATTCGCAAGACCAGGACAACTCCTTTGCATCCACAGTCGGATGGGATGGTAGAGAGATTTAATCGGACCATGGAACATTACCTGTCTAAAATGGTGGCAGATCATCAGCGTGATTGGGACCAACATCTACCTCTCCTGTTGATGGCATATCGAGGCTCTACGCATGAAGCCACTGGTTATACTCCGGCGAAAGTGATGTTCGGGAGGGAAATGGGGCTTCCTGCGGATTTGATGTATGGAACACCAGAAAAAGAGTCGCTCAGCTCTGAGAATTTTGTGGAGGAGCTTAAGAAGAGGCTGAACAATGTTCATGAGCAAGTCAGGAATAAACTGCGGATATCCAGTGATCGAGCCAAAGCAAGATATGACTTACTAGCTAACTCCCGCGGCTTCCAGGATGGTGATTTGGTGTGGCTATACAATCCGAGGCGAAAGGTGGGGAAGTCGCCCAAACTTAGCCAAAATTGGGAAGGACCTTATACAATTATAAAGAAGATTAACGATGTGGTGTATAGGATCCAGCGGACCCCTAGGTCAAAGATGAAGGTCGTTCATTTGGATCGATTAGCACGATACCATGGAACTCTATCTGTTCGGGACGAACAGACTTAGGAGGAGGGCAATGTTGCGATCGCAGCAACGCCGCATGGGAGGCGGGGCAACGCATGGGAAAGTGTTGGTTGGTGGAGCTTCGCGACCTATCCGCGCTGCGTCATGGCTGACACGAGTGATTTATTGCTCGTCTGGCTTAATCTAGAAGGCAGTTGTTTACAACCGTTTTTTTTATATGAGATTATTCAAGAATTCTTATAAAGAACTTTCTAGGTTTTTCTGTAATTTTAGGATTGTATATAAAAGGATAAAAGGCGCATAGAGCGCCCGAGTGGAGTAGTCGTATTTTAATCGAGCTATAAGTAAGCTAAAGTTACGAAGCGATAATAGAAGGCTATAAAGTGTTAAGTAGTGAGTTATTTAGTAGTCGTGTGTATTTGTGGAGTTAATAAATAGTGTTTTCGTATTAAATCGTTACACTGGAATTATTGAACCCCGAGTTCGCAACAATATTGAAGTTTAATAATAATAATTCTCTCTCTAAGTAGGTATTTGTAGTCAACATTAGAAAAAATCTTGTATGAAACACGTGACGAAAAACCTTTTTTGTGTATCTCATTCAAATTGCGAAACATTCATTCGTTACACAAAATCGGACTTTTCGTAACTGGTTACATAAATAGCTATTATAGAACTCAGATAAAATTTACATAATTACAATGTAAGATCTAGTTCAGATTACAACATTGCCTTAGTACGACATCACTTTTGCAAAGGTCATTGTTTTACGAGGGACTGCAAATGTACAATTCTCTCCCTACTGTTAGAAAGTGTTCTAGTAGCCTAATAGAGTTTAATTTTAAAGTTTTCAATTATTTAAAAAATAAATTGGACTTAAGTGTTTGATCTAGGATAAGATTAGAATTTAAAAACTAGTATTATGTTTACAAAACTTTGTATCATTGCATATTGTTCTATACTAGCCAGGTGCTAAATAAACAATTATTATTATTATTATAAATATATTATACAGGGTGATTCAAAGAATAAATTGTGTAAATAAATGATTCAAAGAATAAACATACAAATAATTTATTTATAAAATGAGTGAGATCGTGCTGATTCTAAAAAAACTTGATATTTATGAAGCAAAATCGCAGTCAGAGAAAAAATATAGTGTGCAACACGTACGATAATTACTCTTTACACTCTTATGACGTTGTATCACTCACCTACGACTCGTTTCCAAACCGTCACATCCGTGTGAAAAGTGCAATTTTTGACACTAGTTGCACAATATACTATTAACAACCACACCTCATTCCCATAAGATGTGCAATGCTTTTTAAATAGGAGAAATATAGAAAAGGTTGTATTTAGGGTACTGATGGTACATGGTTCAAATTTGGATGGTACGTACCTACCAGGGTATCACAAATTGTGATATAGCTGACTCAGCTATCATAGCTAGAGTTGCTGAGTAACGTTAATATTTAGTGAACTGTTTGAGCAGTACATGGTTCAACTTTGGAAGCTGGGTGCCTATGGGGGTACCTACCATGAATAGTAATATAGCTGACAAAGCTATGTAGCTGACGGTAGCTAGGTTATAGTTAGTTTATTGAACCGATGGCGATATCAAGTTGAAAATCGAATGGTAGGTTTTCCTTATGTAAAATTCGCTAAAAACCACATTTTCAAAAATTCAAGATGGCCGCCTGAAAGTCATGGTTTTATGCCGTTATCTCTGAAACGGTTTGAGCTAGAAAGATGAAATTTGGTATTTCCATTTTGAAAACTTTTTCAATTTATTGACGCTTTTTTTTTAATTTTAGTTATTTTTGCTAGTGCGCTGAAACTAAATATATCCGAAGTTTCGACTTTTTGCTTACTATTCGCCATCATCAGGGTATTCTCGTTTTTTACAATTTTGCTTTATAAATGTTCCACGCCCAAACAATCAGTTGTTCGTATACGACTTTAACAGAGGCCTTTCTATTGGTGCTAATTATTCAGTTTTATCGCCTTTAGCTTCCTAGATTTTATTAATTAAATTTCTCATTTATAGGGGTATAGTGACATTTTCCATTTTATAGCAAAGCCATTTATGGCAATAGAACAACAGTATCTCAACTAAGCATGAGTCGTCTCAAATACTGTTCAAAACGTTAATTACCATTTTGCTTCGTTTCATAACAGTCTTATAGGAAGTGAAAAACTGTCAAAATTGTGTGAAAATTACCTAATGTTTTTATTTGATCGAAGATTACGTCAACTGAATTAAAAACCTTGATTAACAAATTAAGCAGATATTTTGTGCTCGTAAATGCTCTATTCATTGATGTCAATAGCATCGTTATACCATGTTTAGTTTTCGAATTATACAGGGTGAGTCATAATGGGAGGACGAAAATAAAATCTCATATTCTTTGGTCGATTTTAAGGGGGGTTCGTCATACATTTGTGTTACCTATCGAGCTTCCTTAAAAAGTTACGGGGTGTTGAATTTAGAATTTCAAAATGCATATATCTTGATTATTCCAAAAGGGTAAGAGATATTTTAATGGAATTTGGTATGTTTCGACATCTGGGGAAGGCGCATAATTTGCAATAAAAAACTTATTTTTATTTTCGCCAGTGGCGCGGGTACCAGCACCTCGACCCATATTACTTGAAGGAAATTTGGTACGCCACTGGTTTTCGAAAAATAAAATCTAATTTTTCACTTCTCCATTCATCTCGGAATAAAAATATCCTCTTTAGGTTTTTCAGTACGACGAACCGTTTCTGAGTAAATAGATAAAAACCATTGTAATGTAGTCTAGTCTCGCCCAACGCATTTAAGATTGATGAAAAATCTAAAATATCAAAATTCCATTTCTTATGGCTTGATATTAAAACCTGTTGATATGCAACATAATTCAACCCATAAACTGCGCGACTATTGCCATACTGCTTAAAATGGCTATATCGCAATGCTTCTTACTTATTTACTCAAATACAGTTCTACGAAAAAAAAGTTAAGTGAGCTTTTTGCTTCAGAATTGTAGTGGCGGATAAGATAAGACAAACTAAGATAAGATTTTAATTCATGAGAATACAAAAACTTCAAGAGGGCATTTTTATTTAGAGATGGATGGGGAATTGAAAAATTAGATTTTATTTTTCTGAAGCAAGGGGCGTACATCATATCAAACTTTAATGCTGTTATCAGACTACTAAAATGGCGGTACAGCAATGATTTTTATTAATTTACTCATATACCCTGCGTCGTACTAAAAAATCTGAAGAGGGGTTATTTCTTCAGAGATGGTTGAGGATTGAAAAATTAAATTTCGTTTTTCGAAAAACCAGTGGCGTACACTTTTCTCTTCAAATAATATGTGTCAACGTGCTGGTACGCACGCCACTGGAGGAAATGAATATAATTTTTTTATTGCAAAGTGTGCGCCTTTCGTAGTAGTCCAAACATACCAAACTTCATTAAAATATCTCTTAACCTTTGGGAAAAATCAAGATATATGCATTTTAAAATTCTAACTTCATCACCCTGTAACTTTTTAACGAAGCTCGATAGGTAACACAAATGTATGACAAGCCCCCCTTAAAATCGACCAAAGAATATGAGATTTCATTTTCGTCCTCCCATTATGACTCACCCTGTATAGATGTAAGTATTAAAATGTCCATAAAAAGTGGAAAAATTACGTTTTAGGCGCCATTTTGAATGGGAAGGATATTATTGAAAATTCCAATTGTCAATTTTTTATATATTTTTGTCTCCTCTTTCATATGAGACTATTTTTGAGAGAATCTATGACAATCGATTTTGGTTGAAAATGTTCATGCTACCCCCTTTGAAAATTTTTAAATTTTTACATTTTCCTGTTTATCTGGGAAACGGTAAGGTTTTTTGATATGCAGATGGATATGACGTATGAAGAGGTCATTGAAGACTATCAAATACATGAATCAGAAAGAACCTGCCTTTCACGGTTTTCGAGAAAATTTAAAAAAAATGCAAAATTTGTACCTCATTTTTGGGCCACCCGTGCTGAGTTACTGTTTTAGCCAGACATTCGAAAATGGGCTCTACGTGTAGCTCTATTCTTCTACTTTCTTAGCTCTTCTTATAGATTTTTGGATAAATCTTCTGCGACTTGCACGGTTTTGAAGACATTTAATGAAGCTTTTGATAAAACATTGAGCCTTAGCTTTAGTGGTGTCCAGTTGTATTATATAGTGTTGCGAACTCAGGGTTCAATATTTCCAGTGTAACGATTTAACACGATTTATTTGTCCCACAGTTACACACAGGTACAATTCGACTACTTTAGCTTACTTATAGCTCGATTAAAATACGACTACCACTACGGCGGCGCTATTCGCCTTTTATACAAAATCCTAAAAATACAGAAAAGCTTAGAATATCTTAGAAGAAAAATAATTAATACGAGGCACATAAAAAAAAGGTCGCAAACAACTACGTTCTAAATTAACAGGGCAATAAATCACTCGTGACAGTCCCATGCTGAAGCGCCCGGACAGGCGCGAGATGTGAAGGTTCTACCGTTTTTGTCGCAAAGTGTACCGCTCACCGTAACAATAGGATAGGTAAGAAACAAGTGCAAAAAATCAAAATTTCTAGTTTGTGTCAAAACGCAAAAAAAATCATGCGTTTTTTTCGGTGCTCTGTAGGTGAAGAAAAAAAAACCGTTTATCCAGAAAAATTCGATTTTTCTATCACCATCATAAATAAAGCAACGGTAGCTAGCCTGTATTTGTAACCCTGAGTGTTTGTGGGTCCACTATTATGTATTACATAACCTAAGATCTGTCCAATCAAGCCTTATGATCAGCAATAACTTACAGTGGTTAAACGTATTATAAAAGGATTAAAAAAATGTATATATTATCAACCACTTGGGATAAGTGTCTTGATTAGTTTAATAAACATTAACCCTATCGGTAGTACAGGGTGTTCATTATAAAACTTCATCTAGTTTCCTGTGAAATGTCAAAAGAAAAGGATGGAGAAACAAAAGTCCATTTATTTTGATTATGTCATCCTTTTCTGTCAAAATGTCATAGCCTGCTAGATGAATTTTTATAATGAACACCTCGTATATATGTGCTGTCAACTGAATGTTTGAGGGATATTCATAAACCAGTTTAAACGACTTTCAATTTTCAGTAATTGTATAGAGACTCTGGATAACTATAGGACATTAAATACCCAATTTTAGAATTCAACCAACATTTGAATTCTAGCTTGTCACTAATAAGTTCGCACGCATGTGTAAATGTACAAATTCTTGAAATGAAGTCAAAACGCAAGTTTGATGGATTCCAGGTTTTTCTTCATTTCTTGTTGCGTTTCTTGAGATATTAACCTCATCTACATATCGTCATGTTATAACAAACCTAAAAAATTTTGTTGGTGTATTGGCGCTAACTAGAAATTTCAATTTTTTTGCACTCGTTTCTTTCCTTAACTGTATAACACCACAGGAAAGCACTACAGTTAAAGCTCGATTTCAGCAAAAACCTAATTAGATGAGTTTCAAAACGGCGCAAGTTGCAGTTAAATCCGTTCATCCGTTTGAAAATTACGAGACTTTCAAAATCACCCAAAAAAATTGCTTGTCCCTGTTGATCTGACGACCAGTTTATTTTACGCGTGACTAATATTTTTGATTTCATTCAAATTCATTTTTTATTTAATTTCATTACGGTATCTCTAGTGCTACAATGCAATTTCATTACGATACTCTGTACTGTAAAATTTTATTACGGTATTCAACGCTGTAAAAAGCTATCTTCCGGACCAAAACTAAGTTCGTAAAACAGTATGAAGTAAAAGCTTTTTCCGCACTGTTTTTTAGAAAAAATATTTTTTTATTTAGTTTTAGAGTTTTGCAGTTTAGAGTTACATACATATAACAAACGTTTATGTTTATTTGCAATAGTAGAAAAAGTTTACTTTCTACCACATGCGAATGCGTCTTTCGCGCACTCGACTGCTTGCCCACAACTCCGCCACGCGTCGTTCGGTTCAACGGCAATCACGTGCAAGTAAGTAACACGTTCCACACTTGTTGAGAAAAATTTTAATTCCAAAGGTATTATCGGAAGTCACCTCTTTTGACAAAAAAAGTAAATAATATTCACTTTACAAGTTGCGCAGTGTAGGTACCTTCATAGTTCTAATAAGTAGATATAATATGTGAAATATGACGCACACTCACCACAATCAAAACACCGACATTTGTTGCAAACTTCTGCCTCTCCCGGCTTAACACTGGTTTTTGCATGGTCTATAACTGCAACTGAATTTTATTAATAACAACTATTTTGGCCTTACGAGCAGGAAGCGAACTAGTTTCGAGACACACTAAATGCTAAAATCGACTGGATCGATTTTTTTTCCTGTAGCTCTTGAACAGTTTATGAGAGATTAACACATCCTGGAAGAATTTATTGTTTCGGGCTTATCTCTCTCACTGATAAATCATGGTTATAAATCAGAGCGGATTTTCGCACACTTTTTATATACCTGCTTTTGTTTATATTGTCATACTTTATCAATAAATAGGTAGGTACGTTCATATCGTCGAACTGCTGTGTGGTAATGATTGCTCATTCATAACAATAAGGATTAGTCTTCTAATAGATTATCTCCTCTTGACTAGAGATTATGCGATAATAGTAATGCATTTGGTTTCTGTATGAGTATTTCTTAGTAGCTTGTGTAGTTGTTTGGGCAGGAGATCCATCATATTTGACTAAATTGTTATTCTCCTTTTGACATTGTTGTTAAGTATTTTTGTCTACTTAATGGAAATTTATGGCCTCACGCGGGAGCCTCTGATTCCTGTATCATCTGGGTAACAATTGAGCACTTTTCTTGCTTTATATATTTGGGTGCAAGTCATTGATAGTGTCGCGGGAATGGGTGCGGGCCGGGTCCGTACCACCGGAGGGCGGTTCCGATATCGCGCAGCCGGCTTGTCGATGCGACGGATGATTTATTGAATTGGTTTAGGTTTACCTTGGTATTAGCATTACCATTATTAGAACGGTTGAGTCAGGGTTGTACCATATATTTTATTCGAAGTAAAACAGATTTATTTGTCTTGAAATATAGTCAAATATAATTCCAATTTTTCTATATTTTTATAATTTTAATTTATTAGCGTCAATGAAAAAAAAACTCTTAAACAAACAACTCAATCAGAACTTCTTTAATTTTTTCATTATAGCTATTATTTTATTAATTTTTTCATTATAGTTATAAGGTTTTTTTGCTCAATCCAGAAAATTGATATGATCTGTTTTTGAAGAAATAGTGAAAACAAGTTTCAGTTGGCTTGTTTATGGTGTGCCTTAAACGCTCATCGCGTGTCGCCCATAGTTTAGGAAAATATCCGAACGTTCCTCTTATGTACCCAAAACTGCCGTAAAATTATGAAAAAAGGACCTTATGATGCCTAAAAGTAGCTGAAATGTCGAAACGTCGGAAATACTTTATTTCATATTCGCAAACCTAATGGCTTCTGCACAATAGTAAAAGTCATGTTAAAATTCATAAAAATACATAAAATAGTACCATGAGTACCCATATCAGAGTTACATTCATCAAATATTGTTTGCGATTATGAAAGGAAGCTACAAGCAAAATTTAAGGTTTGTAATAACCTAAAAATGTAGTATTTGTCAATTTTTGGTACCCCCTATAACATGAAAAATCAGAAATCAAAGCACCATTTGATGACTAAGTGAATAAAACTTAGAAAACAAATCCATTGGTAAACAAACAAAAATCTAAAATTAAATGTTTGGGATAGCACTTTTTGGGACACCCTATATTATCTAAAGCAGCATTTTACAGAATTTTTTGAGACACCCTGTACTACCTAAAACGTAAATATGTACTCTATTTACCAACGAATAAAATTCGTTACTATTGATTGATATGGGAAAAGTCCATGTTTTCATGTTAAGCAAATGGGGCTCTCGAACCGGCCAAAAAACCAAAATTTGGTGACCAAATCGTGCATTGCGGCCTTTAATCCCTTATATCTCCTTCCGATGAAGATTTATTCGAAAATCTATAAGAATGGCTAAGTATGTAGAAGAACAGACCTACACGTTGAGCCCATTTTCGAATGTCTGCCTAAAACAGTTACTAAGCACGGGTGGCCCAAAAATAGAGTACAAATTTTACACTGTTTTTTATTTTTATCGAAAACCGTAAAAAGTAGCTTCGTCCTGATTGATCTATCTAATAGTCCTCAATGACCTCTTCATACAACATATTCACCTGCATATCGAAAAAACTTACCGTTTCAAAGATAATGAGGAAAATGTAAAAATTTCAAAAATTTCAAAGGGTGGGGTGGGTAAAATTTTCGACCTAAATTCATTGTCATAGATTTTATCACAAACAGTCTTAAATGAAAGAGGGGACAAAAATATGTAGTAATTATGAAAAATTGGAATTTTCAGCAACTTCCTTCCACTGCAAAATGGCGCCTAAAACGTAATTTTTCCACTTTTTAACGACTTTTAATACTTATATTAATATAATTCGAAAACTAAACATGGTATAACGATGCTATTGACACCAATCCATAGAGCATTCATGACCACAAAATACCAGCTCAATTTGTCATTCCAGGTTTTTAATTTAGTGGGCATAATGTTCGATCAAAATAAAACATTACGCAATTTTTGATTCAGATTTTTTTGTAAACTTTAACCGTTTTTGAGATATCCACAAACAAAATTTATTTTCAAAAATAGACCTACGAGTCTCTAACTGTTCCTGAGATACTGTCAATTTTTCTTATTTTCAAATGTGTTTCCACTGAAGTTTGTACTCGTTGTCAGCTATTTTTTTTTAATTAAAACGATCTAATAGATTTTATATCCGATCTCTAACCGTTCTCGAGATACTCTCAATTTTTGTTATTTTTAAGGAGAAACCACTGAAGGGTGTACTTTTTTTCAGATAAATTTCTTTAAATAAAAAGAGTGCATTGCATTGTTTTTGCAAACTCTAACCGTTTTCGAGACATTCCCAATTTTTTTATTTTAAAAAATAAAGGCATGAAATTGGTACTCGTTTCCACCTAAATTTTTCCAACTAAAGCGAAGGTTTAGTCCAATTTTCAGATTCCCAAATCATTCTCGAGATATTACTGTTCTTATTTTGAAAGATTAACCCATCAAGTTTGCACTCGTTTTTAGCTAACTCTTCCAATTAAGATAAAGGTTTGGTTCAATTTTCAGAATCTCAAATCAATCTCGAGATATTCTTAACGTTGATGTGTAGTAAATGGGCGGATTGGGACAAGAAGTCAAAAAACTACGAACTCATTTTAACGTTTTTTTACTACACATCTGGCTACTTCATTCCATTTTCTTCATCCACCATTTTGTTCAGAAACGTTTTTCTGGCATAAGATTTTTCCTTTTTCTATTGCCATTTTATGTCCAGTGCAGTAAGGGTAGTCTTGTTCAAATCTCTGATGGTTGGATTGTAACCCCTTTAATTTTCTTTCTTAGGCCTGGTTTTGAATGTTTAAAACTTTTAAAATTTACGTATAATACTGTGAGTTATCTGTTCAAATGTTCAGTTAAACTTCAAAGTGGTCAGGGACTAAAACCGAAAGAGCGCGGGCGTAATATATCAAAATTAGTGCGTCCACCATTTTGTTCAGAAACGTTCTTTTGGCATAAGATTTTTCCTTTTTCTATTGACATTTTATGTCCCGTGTAACCCCTTTAATTTTCATTCTTAGGTTCGGTTTTGAATGTTTAAAACTTTTAAAATTGACGTATAATACTGTGAGTTATCTGTCCACATGTTCAGTTAAACTTCAAAGTGGTCAGGGACTAAAACCGAGAGAGCGCGGGCGTAATATATCAAAATTAGTGCGTCCACCATTTTGTTCAGAAACGTTCTTTTGGCATAAGATGTTTCCTTTTTCTATTGACATTTTATGTCCAGTGTAACCCCTTTAATTTTCTTTCTTAGGGTCGGTTTTGAATGTTTAAAACTTTTAAAATTGACGTATAATACTGTGAGTTATCTGTCCAAATGTTCAGTTCAACTTCAAAGTGGTCAGGGAATAAAACCGAAAGAGCGCGGACGTAATATATCAAAATTAGTGCGTCCACCATTTTGTTCAGAAACGTTCTTTTGGCATAAGATTTTTCCTTTTTCTATTGACATTTTATGTCCAGTGTAACCCCTTTAATTTTCATTCTTAGGGTCGGTTTTGAATGTTTAAAACTTTTAAAATTGACGTATAATACTGTGAGTTATCTGTCCACATGTTCAGTTAAACTTCAAAGTGGTCAGGGACTAAAACCGAAAGAGCGCGGGCGTAATATATCAAAATTAGTGCGTCCACCATTTTCTTCAGAAACGTTCTTTTGGCATAAGATTTTTCCTTTTTCTATTGACATTTTATGTCCAGTGTAACCCCTTTAGTTTTCATTCTTAGGGTCGGTTTTGAATGTTTAAAACTTTTAAAATTGACGTATAATACTGTGAGTTATCTGTCCACATGTTCAGTTAAACTTCAAAGTGGTCAGGGACTAAAACCGAAAGAGCGCGGGCGTAATATATCAAAATTAGTGCGTCCACCATTTTGTTCAGAAACGTTCTTTTGGCATAAGATTTTTCCTTTTTCTATTGACATTTTATGTCCAGTGTAACCCCTTTAATTTTCTTTCTTAGGGTCGGTTTTGAATGTTTAAAACTTTTAAAATTGACGTATAATACTGTGATTTATCTGTCCACATGTTCAGTTAAACTTCAAAGTGGTCAGGGACTAAAACCGAAAGTGCGCGGGCGTAATATATCAAAATTAGTGCGTCCACCATTTTGTTCAGAAACGTTCTTTTGGCATAAGATTTTTCCTTTTTCTATTGACATTTTATGTCCAGTGTAACCCCTTTAATTTTCATTCTTAGGGTCGGTTTTGAATGTTTAAAACTTTTAAAATTGACGTATAATACTGTGAGTTATCTGTCCAAATGTTCAGTTAAACTTCAAAGTGGTCAGGGACTAAAACCGAAAGAGCGCGGGCGTAATATATCAAAATTAGTGCGTCCACCATTTTGTTCAGAAACGTTCTTTTGGCATAAGATTTTTCCTTTTTCTATTGACATTTTATGTCCAGTGTAACCCCTTTAATTTTAATTCTTAGGGTCGGTTTTGAATGTTTAAAACTTTTAAAATTGACGTATAATACTGTGAGTTATCTGTCCACATGTTCAGTTAAACTTCAAAGTGGTCAGGGACTAAAACCGAAAGAGCGCGGGCGTAATATATCAAAATTAGTGCGTCCACCATTTTGTTCAGAAACGTTCTTTTGGCATAAGATTTTTCCTTTTTCTATTGACATTTTATGTCCAGTGTAACCCCTTTAATTTTCATTCTTAGGGTCGGTTTTGAATGTTTAAAACTTTTAAAATTGACGTATAATACTGTGAGTTATCTGTCCAAATGTTCAGTTAAACTTCAAAGTGGTCAGGGACTAAAACCGAAAGAGCGCGGGCGTAATATATCAAAATTAGTGCGTCCACCATTTTGTTCAGAAACGTTCTTTTGGCATAAGATTTTTCCTTTTTCTATTGACATTTTATGTCCAGTGTAACCCCTTTAATTTTAATTCTTAGGGTCGGTTTTGAATGTTTAAAACTTTTAAAATTGACGTATAATACTGTGAGTTATCTGTCCACATGTTCAGTTAAACTTCAAAGTGGTCAGGGACTAAAACCGAAAGAGCGCGGGCGTAATATATCAAAATTAGTGCGTCCACCATTTTGTTCAGAAACGTTCTTTTGGCATAAGATTTTTCCTTTTTCTATTGACATTTTATGTCCAGTGTAACCCCTTTAATTTTCATTCTTAGGGTCGGTTTTGAATGTTTAAAACTTTTAAAATTGACGTATAATACTGTGAGTTATCTGTCCAAATGTTCAGTTAAACTTCAAAGTGGTCAGGGACTAAAACCGAAAGAGCGCGAACGTAATATATCAAAATTAGTGCATCCACCATTTTGTTCAGAAACGTTTTTTTTGCACAAGATTTTTCCTTTTTCTATTGACATTTTATGTCCAGTGTAACCCCTTTAATATTCTTTCTTAGGGTCGGTGTTGAATGTTTAAAACTTTTAAAATTGACGTATAATACTGTGATTTATCTGTCCACATGTTCAGTTAAACTTCAAAGTGGTCAGGGACTAAAACCGAAAGTGCGCGGGCGTAATATATCAAAATTAGTGCTTCCACCATTTTGTTCAGAAACGTTCTTTTGGCATAAGATTTTTCCTTTTTCTATTGACATTTTATGTCCAGTGTAACCCCTTTAATTTTCATTCTTAGGGTCGGTTTTGAATGTTTAAAACTTTTAAAATTGACGTATAATACTGTGAGTTATCTGTCCAAATGTTCAGTTAAACTTCAAAGTGGTCAGGGACTAAAACCGAAAGAGCGCGGGCGTAATATATCAAAATTAGTGCGTCCACCATTTTGTTCAGAAACGTTCTTTGGCATAAGATTTTTCCTTTTTCTATTGACATTTTATGTCCAGTGTAACCCCTTTAATTTTCTCTCTTAGGTTCGGTTTTGAATGTTTAAAACTTTTAAAATTGACGTATAATACTGTGAGTTATCTGTCCAAATGTTCAGTTAAATTTCAAAGTGGTCAGGGACTAAAACCGAAAGAGCGCGGGCGTAATATATCAAAATTAGTGCGTCCACCATTTTGTTCAGAAACGTTCTTTTGGCATAAGATTTTTCCTTTTTCTATTGACATTTTATGTCCAGTGTAACCCCTTTAATTTTCTTTCTTAGGGTCGGTTTTGAATGTTTAAAACTTTTAAAATTGACGTATAATACTGTGAGTTATCTGTCCACATGTTCAGTTAAACTTCAAAGTGGCCAGGGACTAAAACCGAAAGAGCGCGGGCGTAATATATCAAAATTAGTGCGTCCACCATTTTGTTCAGAAACGTTCTTTTGGCGTAAGATTTTTCCTTTTTCTATTGACATTTTATGTCCAGTGTAACCCCTTTAATTTTCTTTCTTAGGGTCGGTTTTGAATGTTTAAAACTTTTAAAATTGACGTATAATACTGTGAGTTATCTGTCCAAATGTTCAGTTAAACTTCAAAGTGGTCAGGGACTAAAACCGAAAGAGCGCGGGCGTAATATATCAAAATTAGTGCGTCCACCATTTTGTTCAGAAACGTTCTTTTGGCATAAGATTTTTCCTTTTTCTATTGACATTTTATGTCCAGTGTAACCCCTTTAATATTCTTTCTTAGGGTCGGTGTTGAATGTTTAAAACTTTTAAAATTGACGTATAATACTGTGATTTATCTGTCCACATGTTCAGTTAAACTTCAAAGTGGTCAGGGACTAAAACCGAAAGTGCGCGGGCGTAATATATCAAAATTAGTGCTTCCACCATTTTGTTCAGAAACGTTCTTTTCGCATAAGATTTTTCCTTTTTCTATTGACATTTTATGTCCAGTGTAACCCCTTTAATTTTCATTCTTAGGGTCGGTTTTGAATGTTTAAAACTTTTAAAATTGACGTATAATACTGTGAGTTATCTGTCCAAATGTTCAGTTAAACTTCAAAGTGGTCAGGGACTAAAACCGAAAGAGCGCGGGCGTAATATATCAAAATTAGTGCGTCCACCATTTTGTTCAGAAACGTTCTTTGGCATAAGATTTTTCCTTTTTCTATTGACATTTTATGTCCAGTGTAACCCCTTTAATTTTCTCTCTTAGGTTCGGTTTTGAATGTTTAAAACTTTTAAAATTGACGTATAATACTGTGAGTTATCTGTCCAAATGTTCAGTTAAATTTCAAAGTGGTCAGGGACTAAAACCGAAAGAGCGCGGGCGTAATATATCAAAATTAGTGCGTCCACCATTTTGTTCAGAAACGTTCTTTTGGCATAAGATTTTTCCTTTTTCTATTGACATTTTATGTCCAGTGTAACCCCTTTAATTTTCTTTCTTAGGGTCGGTTTTGAATGTTTAAAACTTTTAAAATTGACGTATAATACTGTGAGTTATCTGTCCACATGTTCAGTTAAACTTCAAAGTGGTCAGGGACTAAAACCGAAAGAGCGCGGGCGTAATATATCAAAATTAGTGCGTCCACCATTTTGTTCAGAAACGTTCTTTTGGCGTAAGATTTTTCCTTTTTCTATTGACATTTTATGTCCAGTGTAACCCCTTTAATTTTCTTTCTTAGGGTCGGTTTTGAATGTTTAAAACTTTTAAAATTGACGTATAATACTGTGAGTTATCTGTCCAAATGTTCAGTTAAACTTCAAAGTGGTCAGGGACTAAAACCGAAAGAGCGCGGGCGTATTATATCAACATTAGTGCGTCCACCATTTTGTTCAGAAACGTTCTTTTGGCGTAAGATTTTTCCTTTTTCTATTGACATTTTATGTCCAGTGTAACCCCTTTAATTTTCTTTCTTAGGGTCGGTTTTGAATGTTTAAAACTTTTAAAATTGACGTATAATACTGTGAGTTATCTGTCCAAATGTTCAGTTAAACTTCAAAGTGGTCAGGGACTAAAACCGAAAGAGCGCGGGCGTATTATATCAAAATTAGTGCGTCCACCATTTTGTTCAGAAACGTTCTTTTGGCATAAGATTTTTCCTTTTTCTATTGACATTTTATGTCCAGTGTAACCCCTTTAATTTTCATTCTTAGGGTTGATTTTGAATGTTTAAAACTTTTAAAATTGACGTATAATACTGTGAGTTATCTGTCCAAATGTTCAGTTAAACTTCAAAGTGGTCAGGGACTAAAACCGAAAGAGCGCGGGCGTAATATATCAAAATTAGTGCGTCCACCATTTTGTTCAGAAACGTTCTTTTGGCGTAAGATTTTTCCTTTTTCTATTGACATTTTATGTCCAGTGTAACCCCTTTAATTTTCTTTCTTAGGGTCGGTTTTGAATGTTTAAAACTTTTAAAATTGACGTATAATACTGTGAGTTATCTGTCCAAATGTTCAGTTAAACTTCAAAGTGGTCAGGGACTAAAACCGAAAGAGCGCGGGCGTAATATATCAAAATTAGTGCGTCCACCATTTTGTTCAGAAACGTTCTTTTGGCGTAAGATTTTTCCTTTTTCTATTGACATTTTATGTCCAGTGTAACCCCTTTAATTTTCTTTCTTAGGGTCGGTTTTGAATGTTTAAAACTTTTAAAATTGACGTATAATACTGTGAGTTATCTGTCCAAATGTTCAGTTAAACTTCAAAGTGGTCAGGGACTAAAACCGAAAGAGCGCGGGCGTATTATATCAAAAATTAGTGCGTCCACCATTTTGTTCAGAAACGTTCTTTTGGCATAAGATTTTTCCTTTTTCTATTGACATTTTATGTCCAGTGTAACCCCTTTAATTTTCATTCTTAGGGTCGGTTTTGAATGTTTAAAACTTTTAAAATTGACGTATAATACTGTGAGTTATCTGTCCACATGTTCAGTTAAACTTCAAAGTGGTCAGGGACTAAAACCGAAAGAGCGCGGGCGTATTATATCAACATTAGTGCGTCCACCATTTTGTTCAGAAACGTTCTTTTGGCATAAGATTTTTCCTTTTTCTATTGACATTTTATGTCCAGTGTAACCCCTTTAATTTTCATTCTTAGGGTCGGTTTTGAATGTTTAAAACTTTTAAAATTGACGTATAATACTGTGAGTTATCTGTCCACATGTTCAGTTAAACTTCAAAGTGGTCAGGGACTAAAACCGAAAGAGCGCGGGCGTAATATATCAAAATTAGTGCGTCCACCATTTTGTTCAGAAACGTTCTTTTGGCATAAGATTTTTCCTTTTTCTATTGACATTTTATGTCCAGTGTAACCCCTTTAATTTTCTTTCTTAGGGTCGGTTTTGAATGTTTAAAACTTTTAAAATTGACGTATAATACTGTGAGTTATCTGTCCAAATGTTCAGTTCAACTTCAAAGTGGTCAGGGAATAAAACCGAAAGAGCGCGGACGTAATATATCAAAATTAGTGCGTCCACCATTTTGTTCAGAAACGTTCTTTTGGCATAAGATTTTTCCTTTTTCTATTGACATTTTATGTCCAGTGTAACCCCTTTAATTTTCTTTCTTAGGGTCGGTTTTGAATGTTTAAAACTTTTAAAATTGACGTATAATACTGTGAGTTATCTGTCCAAATGTTCAGTTAAACTTCAAAGTGGTCAGGGACTAAAACCGAAAGAGCGCGGGCGTAATATATCAAAATTAGTGCGTCCACCATTTTGTTCAGAAACGTTCTTTTGGCATAAGATTTTTCCTTTTTCTATTGACATTTTATGTCCAGTGTAACCCCTTAAATTTTCTTTCTTAGGGTCGGTTTTGAATGTATAAAACTTTTAAAATTGACGTATAATACTGTGAGTTATCTGTCCACATGTTCAGTTAAACTTCAAAGTGGTCAGGGACTAAAACCGAAAGAGCGCGGGCGTAATATATCAAAATTAGTGCGTCCACCATTTTGTTCAGAAACGTTCTTTTGGCATAAGATTTTTCCTTTTTCTATTGACATTTTATGTCCAGTGTAACCCCTTTAATTTTCTTTCTTAGGGTCGGTTTTGAATGTTTAAAACTTTTAAAATTGACGTATAATACTGTGAGTTATCTGTCCACATGTTCAGTTAAACTTCAAAGTGGTCAGAGAATAACACCGAAAGAGCGCGGACGTAATATATCAAAATTAGTGCGTCCACCATTTTGTTCAGAAACGTTCTTTTGGTATAAGATTTTTCCTTTTTCTATTGACATTTTATGTCCAGTGTAACCCCTTTAATTTTCATTCTTAGGGTCGGTTTTGAATGTTTAAAACTTTTAAAATTGACGTATAATACTGTGAGTTATCTGTCCACATGTTCAGTAAAACTTCAAAGTGGTCAGGGACTAAAACCGAAAGAGCGCGGGCGTAATATATCAAAATTAGTGCGTCCACCATTTTGTTCAGAAACGTTCTTTTGGCATAAGATTTTTCCTTTTTCTATTGACATTTTATGTCCAGTGTAACCCCTTTAATTTTCTCTCTTAGGTTCGGTTTTGAATGTTTAAAACTTTTAAAATTGACGTATAATACTGTGAGTTATCTGTCCAAATGTTCAGTTAAACTTCAAAGTGGTCAGGGACTAAAACCGAAAGAGCGCGGGCGTAATATATCAAAATTAGTGCGTCCACCATTTTGTTCAGAAACGTTCTTTTGGCATAAGATTTTTCCTTTTTCTATTGACATTTTATGTCCAGTGTAACCCCCTTTAATTTTCTTTCTTAGGGTCGGTTTTGAATATTTAAAACTTTTAAAATTGACGTATAATACTGTGAGTTATCTGTCCACATGTTCAGTTAAACTTCAAAGTGGTCAGGGACTAAAACCGAAAGAGCGCGGGCGTAATATATCAAAATTAGTGCGTCCACCATTTTGTTCAGAAACGTTCTTTTGGCATAAGATTTTTCCTTTTTCTATTGACATTTTATGTCCAGTGTAACCCCTTTAATTTTCTTTCTTAGGGTCGGTTTTGAATGTTTAAAACTTTAAAAATTGACGTATAATATTGTGAGTTATCTGTCCAAATGTTCAGTTAAACTTCAAAGTGGTCAGGGACTAAAACCGAAAGAGCGCGGGCGTAATATATCAAAATTAGTGCGTCCACCATTTTGTTCAGAAACGTTCTTTTGGCATAAGATTTTTCCTTTTTCTATTGACATTTTATGTCCAGTGTAACCCCTTTAATTTTCTTTCTTAGGGTCGGTTTTGAATGTTTAAAACTTTTAAAATTGACGTATAATACTGTGAGTTATCTGTCCACATGTTCAGTTAAACTTCAAAGTGGTCAGAGAATAACACCGAAAGAGCGCGGACGTAATATATCAAAATTAGTGCGTCCACCATTTTGTTCAGAAACGTTCTTTTGGTATAAGATTTTTCCTTTTTCTATTGACATTTTATGTCCAGTGTAACCCCTTTAATTTTCATTCTTAGGGTCGGTTTTGAATGTTTAAAACTTTTAAAATTGACGTA
The DNA here is from genome assembly GCA_951812265.1 of Taphrorychus bicolor. Classification (NCBI taxonomy): domain Eukaryota; kingdom Metazoa; phylum Arthropoda; class Insecta; order Coleoptera; family Curculionidae; genus Taphrorychus; species Taphrorychus bicolor. The sequence continues at coordinate 28,452,055 of OX638303.1, read as the reverse complement.
TAATACTGTGAGTTATCTGTCCACATGTTCAGTTAAACTTCAAAGTGGTCAGGGACTAAAACCGAAAGAGCGCGGGCGTAATATATCAAAATTAGTGCGTCCACCATTTTGTTCAGAAACGTTCTTTTGGCATAAGATTTTTCCTTTTTCTATTGACATTTTATGTCCAGTGTAACCCCTTTAATTTTCTCTCTTAGGTTCGGTTTTGAATGTTTAAAACTTTTAAAATTGACGTATAATACTGTGAGTTATCTGTCCAAATGTTCAGTTAAACTTCAAAGTGGTCAGGGACTAAAACCGAAAGAGCGCGGGCGTAATATATCAAAATTAGTGCGTCCACCATTTTGTTCAGAAACGTTCTTTTGGCATAAGATTTTTCCTTTTTCTATTGACATTTTATGTCCAGTGTAACCCCCTTTAATTTTCTTTCTTAGGGTCGGTTTTGAATATTTAAAACTTTTAAAATTGACGTATAATACTGTGATGTATCTGTCCAAATGTTCAGTTAAACTTCAAAGTGGTCAGAGAATAACACCGAAAGAGCGCGGACGTAATATATCAAAACTAGTGCATCCACCATTTTGTTCAGAAACGTATTTTGGCATAAGATTTTTCAAACGTTTGTTTAAAGGTGGTAGACAATGATGTCCTATTAAGCGAAACATCTTGGACCATTGTCTTTATTGAGTTTTTTTACACGACGTTTCGAGCAGTGGAATCTCTGATCGTGAAACTTCCTCCCATACATACCAAGTTTACTGTTGTTTAAGGTTGTTTGCCTTCCTGTTCTACTGTAACTAATCCGGGCTTCTCTTCCTTGTCCTATTTTTTTCTTCAAGCTTTTTTATGTTTTTCACATTTTTCTATTTATCTTTGCCATGTTTCGTTCAGATTTGTTCAGTTCAGTTCTCGTTTTTTTATTAATTGTGTTTTTATCAATTTAGGCTTTATTGGGTTTTCATTCCTTTAATCTAATTTTGGCCCAATGAATTTTTCCAACGAGTGATTTGAAATGATAAATTTTTGGCCCATTGCTAAGTTTTTTAACAATTAATGAATCTTAATGTTTCAAGTTTTTTTTTATACAGTTTTGGCCCGAAATAGAAGTTCTATAACGAATCAAAAGTCGATTTATTGAACGTATTTTGATCCAAAAAAGGACTTTTATGCAAACTCTTGAAAGATTTTACACCAATTTAGCTTAAATTAAGAAGTATTTTTAATTTGTGCTTCTAACTAGCAACTATAAATTCTGCTTATTCGAGATTTTTTTCTTTCTTTGTTTTTTTAATTGTTCAAACTTTTTCCATTTTTATTTGTCACGTTCGGTATTTTTTTTTGTTTTTTCATCAATTATTTTCATTCATTTCAATTCGATTTTTTTATTAGGTTTTAATTTTTTTGTGATAATTTTGACCTAAACATGAACTTTTTCAAGGAATAAGCTATAATTTCTTCAAACCAAAATGATTTGAATTGAGAACATTTTGGCTCAAAATTAAGTATTTTAAGTTAATGATTTGTTATTTTTGAAGTTTTTTATACAGCTTAGGCCCGAAATGAAGTTTCGAACTAGACAAAATAAATTTTCATTGAGGGAATGCTGACCCGAAAAGGAAAGAAAATGTTTTTAGGTTTTAGACGATTTTGGTCTAAATTTAGAATTACAAATTAATTTTTTTTATGATTTCCAATTTTCTTAACTTTTGTAGCTTTTAACTAGTGTTTTTTTCTTTCTTATTGTTTTTTTACTCATCATATTTCTCAATTATTTCTATTGTTTCGTTAAAAAAAAAAATCTTTCATGTTTTTTTCTTGGAACTAAATTGCACTCTGCATCGTTTCCAAACATTGTGACATTGAAACATTGAGGTATTTGCGGCTCAAGATTGGACTTTTCCAAGTAGGGAACATTTGTAACGTAAATTGATTTCCACTGAGAAAATTTGGGCACAGATTTGTCAAAATGACCTGTTTTTTTTCTTTTAATTACTTTTTTGTATGCAGTATTAGCCCGAAATAGAACTTCTTCTATATGTTAATTACCAGACTTTATTGAGAGGTTTATGGTCCGAAAAGGTACCTTTTTTGGCATATTTTTGAAAGTTTTCAAACAATTTTCCCCTAAAATTAGAAATATGTCCCTTTAGAACATATATTTTCTATCATTTCCTAAGTAGATTTTATAATTTTCGATGCTTTCTGTAGTTTTTATTATTTTTCTTTGTTAATTTTTTATTGTTCATATTTCCCCTTTCTTAACCTTTGTCATGTTTAGTTCAAATTTTTATTCTTTTATATTTTTTTATTGGTCTAAATTGGACTTTTCATTGGTTTTCAGTTTTTTTGAGATAATTTTGACTCACAATTTAGGCGTGACTTCACGTGACAAATAAGATCTAAATTAGATTTTTTATTGCGGATTTCTTCCATTCAAGTTTTTCTTTTACCTAAAATTAACTACTAAGCAATTTTAATCAAAATTGATTTCAATTCACAAAATGTTGGCATAAAACTGCGTTTTTTAACGATTAATGATTCCTGATTTTTATTTTTTTATATACAGTTTGGACCCGAAATAGACGTTTTACAACAAGGCAAAATTCTATGTTTATTGACAGAACTATGCTCCGAAAAAGAATATCTTTTTAATAATTTTTTTTTGACCAGAACAAAGTCTCGCCTAAAAACTGTCATTTATATTAACGATTACTGATATATAAAATTTTTTACACAGTTTTGGCCCAAATTAAAATTAGTCAAAAATCAGTTTTAATTGAGAGAATTTTAGCTCAAAAATGATTTTTTTTTAGAAAATGTTTCAGACGATTTTAGACCAAAATTAGAAATATTATATTTGTGCCTGTACTTATGTCCTTTGGCCGTATTTTTTTTAATTTAATTTTTTTTTAATTTTCTTAACTTTTGTACTTTATAACTTGTGTTTTTTTATTTTTTATTGCTTTTTTATTCTTCATAATTTTCTATAATTTGTCATGTTCCGTTACATGTTTTGTACTTGAGGTTTATAAAAAGCCTGGTACATAATATGTAGACAATCAACAAAATTTGTAATCAAATACAGTGTGAGGAAGATAAGGATGCGTAGGGCGTAGCAGCGTAGGAATCTCCGAAACGGTAAGAGTTAAGTTGTCGCTTCCCACAGACAGATGGCCGAGATTCTGGGGCAACATCGACAGAAAACTGGCTAGTGGAAGCACCTGCCGTCGTTCGATGGCGCCACTTGCATACATACACAATGCCTTGAGCAAGAGAAGAGACCAAGTATTTTTCGAACTCGTATTTTTATATCTTTTGAGGACCATACTCATGAGCTCTAATAAGAGCGAAACCGGTCTATGGTTTCTCTGCCTGATAGAGAAATGAGTTTGATGCTCTTCTGAACGTCGTCCCTAGACAGTAATAAGTACGAATCTAGGCCATCTGTCTGTGGGAAGCGACAACTTCGGCAGAAAACTTGCTTGATTTCACTTACCAATTATATACTTTTGTCCATATAAAAAAGTAAGGTGGACATAAAAATTAATAAACATCAGCTTGTAAAGCTTTAAAAGGTGCTACGAGAAAGCGTTCTTTGGTTTTGGATATTGTTTGAAATAAAGTAAAAAATAAATAAAAACCGAAATCCATAAAACGGCCGTTTCTGAAAGATACCTAACAAACTAAAAGTAAGCAACTCATTTTCCCATTGTGCACCTTTCTTCTGATTTAACCACCTTCGTATCTCTTCTTGCTTTGAAAATCCTCATGCAGTGCATTTTTATCTTGGACACCCTGTAGATAACTTAATCATGTAGCTACGCTTCAATGCTAAGTATGATGAAATGTCTAATTTAGTATTTACTCTGTTGCATTTAGAATCATTAATAAACAAACTTACACTCATATTATCATTCTAGTAGGTACTTTACATCATATGATGCTCACCATAATAGAGGGGTGTTCAGTGAAAAAAGTCATCAAGATGGTTCAGAATCATTAAGACGAAAGGAAAAAGTAATAAAAGTGCTATCTACTTTTATCATCGAATGTTTTTTATCTCAAAAACTCATAGCCAACTTGCTGATTTTTATTATTGGACACCGGTACAAACTGCAGTATAGGAACAAGGAAAGGCAATATTTGCCTACGCAGGTACTGCAACTAACAAATAATGAGTATGTAGGTACTTTATTTAATCAACTCCTTCAAACGTAATCTATAAAAAAAACAATATATCCATATATGTATAAATAATCTACCCATTCTAATTGATTGACACCTTGAATTAATCCACTTTAGCCTAATAATCTTAGTAGCGATTTGTTCAATCATAAAGCAAAATCATGCGCGGGCTCCTCAGCTTCTTGAGCCTCATCGTTGGCTCATTTGCGTTGGTAGAAGAAAACTGGGACAGCATCGACAACCGAGTAGTTCCCGACTGGTACGACAAAGCTAAAGTAGGTATTTTTATCCACTGGGGCGTGTTTGCAGTCTCTGGATACGCAACTGAATGGTTCTGGTACAAGTGGAAAACTGACCACAGAGCAGATATTGAGGACTTTATCAACAAGAACTACCCCCCAGGATTTACTTATCAGGAGTTTGCTAATCAATTGACTGGTGAATTTTTCAATGCCACCGAATGGGCTGACTTATTTACACGCGCAGGAGCAAGGTATGTGGTTCTGACCAGCAAGCACCATGAAGGTTTCACTTTATGGCCCTCGAAATATACATATTCGTTCAATTCCGTTGATAATGGGCCACACAGGGATATAGTTAAAGAATTGGGTGAGGCAGTTAAGGCTGCAGGCCTTAGATATGGTCTGTATCATTAATTACTAGAATGGTACCACCCACTGTACGAGACTGACAAGGCTGAGAATACCACCTATTTCGTCGATAATAAAATTTACCCCGAGATGATTGAGTTGGTCAGCACTTACAAACCAGAATATATCTGGTCAGATGGTGAACACGAAATGCCAGATACCTACTGGAAATCCCTTAAATTCTTAACCTGGTTGTACAACGAAAGTCCTGTGAAGGATACTGTATTAACAAACGATCGCTGGGGTAACAATGTACTTTGCAACCACGGGGACATCCGCACATGTACAGACAGATATAACCCAGGCTACTTGCTGCCTCACAAATGGGAGAATGCAATGACTATTGATTTGAATTCCTGGGGCTTCAGAAGAAACTCGCAAATCCAGCAATACATTACCGCAAAAAGATTAATCGAAGTCCTAATTGAAACTGTGGCTTGTGGGGGAAATATTTTGATCAACGTGGGTCCAACCAAAGAAGGGCACATTGAACCCATCTTCCAGGAGCGCCTACTGCAGCTTGGCGAATGGTTATCAATCAACGGAGAAGCTGTTTACGAAACAAATCCCTGGACCGAGCACCAGAACGATACTTTGACCACTGGAGTGTGGTTTACGCAAAAAGATGAAATAACATATGCAACATTTCTGAATTGGCCTCAGGATGGAATCTTGAAATTAGGAGCAGTTGCCACATTGTTTAATGAAACTACTCAAGTTGCCATTGTGGAGTCCAACCAGACGTTGACGTGGTCGCAGGAGGTTGAAGGAGTTATCCAGATTCAGCTACCAAACAGAGCCTCGATTGATAATAATGAAGCATGGGTTTTGAGGTTAAAGTAGGGTTTCCAGTTTTGGAAAATGAGCTGTGAAAGATAATTAAAAGTAATACATTATCTATATAACTAATTATTGTTTTCTTATTTATCAGGATTGCCAGGTTCAAACTTCAGATACAAAGATTTGTAGCAACCGGTGTTACGAATTGCTTTCGCCTTATTTTATATGACATTTTACCTACTTGTAAAATATGATATTTTGTTGATAAACGTGTTTAAAGAGAATGTTTTTAAGTAACAACTTAGTAAGTAACACTAACCTGACATTTAACCTGAACAAACGGTACTTTCTAGGTAGCAAGAAACCACCAAAATCCATAAAATTGGCATCTCTAGGAAAATCTGCATCACTAGTGAGCAAATTTGGCAATACCAATTTGACTGGTATCTCTAAGGAGCCATAGGTCTCCAATGTGAGTAGGAAAAGGGCTTTTAAAAAGGGCGTTAAACACCAGCTCACGGCTTAAAAGCAAAAAAGAAGTTGTTTAGGGGGTCTTCTTTATTGGGGACTCAAGAGAAGAAGTTTTGCTGTGGGGGACTAACGAGAAGGGTCGTTTTGGAGGTTTGGTGAAAAGTGCCGAGAAAGAGTAACGTTACGCCGGAAGGATGAACAACCACCAGCCGAGATCACCGGTAGAAGCATACAATTAAGTTTGGTCTTTCAGAGTAAAGAAAAAGGCGGAAGCACCCCTTTGCTCCCATAAGTCTGTTTGGCGGAGCTACCAGTAATTACCATTTCACTACTTTCAGTAAAAAAAAAAAGTAAAAAAGGATTCTAAAATTGTCAATTAAGTAAACAAAAACTGTATCATTTTATTAAAAAAACGTGATAAGGTGTACAATTGGGCTTTTAAATCGTGTGGGGTTGCTAGAACCCCCATCGGGCGCCTCCCCAAATGGTGGATAGGGAAAAGCCTGCCAGATATCGCAGGTACTGAGGAAATCAAATACTCCGGGCGAACCAAAACTAGCCTGGGGTTGAGCAGCAGCAATCCCTGTACTGCCATATAGCTGAAAAAATGATATTGGCAAGGTATACGAGCAGATACCTTTTGGGCAGAGTTGGGTCAACAGTATGGCTAAGACACTGCGATGAAGAAGGCAAGGGGAAACCATCTCATTATATATTCCCTAGTAAAATTATCATGGATAGACAAAGAAAAAACACGGCCTTTAGTCTCCAGCAGCCCTTCGATGGGCAGAGGGTACGAAGAATCACCGGGTACTTCAAAATCGGCACATGGAAGGTGCAAAGTTTACATACTGGCGGCAAAATTCACAATGTCGTCAAAGAAATGATAAGATTAGACGTTAAAATCATGGAAATCAGCGAAACACACTGGCCAAATATAGGTTCATGCCAAATCCAAGAGCACATAGTTTATTACTCTGGAAACGAAAACCCAACTCACAGAAACGAATTAGGAGCGATGGTCGCAAAAGAAATCAACGCCTCAGTCAAAAATTGTGTACCAAGAGCAAGTCCAATGGATATAAACATAATACAGGTCTACGCCCCTAAGGCGATAAAGAAAAGAAGAGCAAATTATAGAAGAATTCTACGAACAACTAAACTCGCTCATTAAACTAACAAAGAGCGACGAAATCACAATGATATTTGGCGATTTTATCGCTAAGATTGGAAACGAGAAAGAAGAAACTTAGTAGGCGATTATGGCCTAGGACTAAGAAGCGATAGAGGAAATCGACTTCTTCAATTCTGCAAAGAACAGCAATTGAACACCTTCTTTCAACTTCTACCAGATTTTATACCCTATAACCTAGGTGGGTTGCACCAGGCGATATAGCGGACCTCATTATACGTAATCCAATTGACTATATAACCGTCTCCAAAAGATTCAGCAATGCCATCAAAGCCTTTAAAGCATAGCCAGGTGCAGACGTTGCGTCAGACCACAATCCACTAATTCACAAATTTGAAACAAAACTAAAAGGAACAGCAGCAAAACAACCAAATAAATATTCGAAGGCTCAGGGAAGACGCAGTTAAACAGAAAGTAACAGAAGAACTACAAACAGGATTGGAAGAAATAGTGGCAACCTCAGAAGAACCCCTACAAAAATGGAACAGAATCGCCCAAGTCATTAGAAACACCAGTGAAAAGTACCTAAAAAGACACCTCTGATGAAGAAGGAATGGATAACAGACGAGATCCTGACCCTTATGGACCAGCAAAGAAACCAAATAAATATTCGAAGGCTCAGGGAAGACGCAGTTAAACAAAAGTAACACAAGAACTACACTATGGGACAGGGGAGACCCTTACAAAAATGGAACAGAATCGCCCAAGTTAATAGAAACACCAGTGAAAAGTACCTAAAAAAGACACGTGTGAAGAAGAAGGAATGGATGACAGACGAGATCCTGACCCTAATGGACCAGCAAAAACACTAAATAAATATTTGAAGGCTCAGGGAAGACGCAGTTAAACAGAAAGTAACAGAAGAACTACAAACAGGATTGGAAGAAATAGTGGCAACCTCAGAAGAACCCCTACAAAAATGGAACAGAATCGCCCAAGTCATTAGAAACACTAGTGAAAAGTACCTAAAAAAGACACGTGTGATGAAGAAGGAATGGATAACAGACGAGATCCTGACCCTTATGGACCAGCAAAGCAACCAAATAAATATTCGAAGGGAAGACGCAGTTAAACAGAAAGTAACACAAGAACTAGACTATGGGACAGGGAGACCCCTACAAAAATGGAACAAAATCGCCCAAGTTAATAGAAACACCAGTGAAAAGTACCTAAAAAAGACACGTGTGCAGAAGAAGGAATGGATAACAGACGAGATCCTGACCCTAATGGACCAGCAAAACAACCAAATAAATATTCGAAGGCTCAGGGAAGACGCAGTTAAACAGAAAGTAACAGAAGAACTACAAACAGGATTGGAAGAAATAGTGGCAACCTCAGAAGAACCCCTACAAAAATGGAACAGAATCGCCCAAGTCATTAGGAACACTAGTGAAAAGTACCTAAAAAAGACACGTGTGATGAAGAAGGAATGGATAAAGACGAGATCCTGACCCTTATGGACCAGCAAAGCTACCAAATAAATATTCGAAGGCTCAGGGAAGACGCAGTTAAACAGAAAGTAACACAAGAACTAGACTATGGGACAGGGAGACCCCTATAAAAATGGAACAGAATCGCCCAAGTTAATAGAAACACCAGTGAAAAGTACCTAAAAAAGACACGTGTGAAGAAGAAGGAATGGATAACAGACGAGATCCTGACCCTTATGGACCAGCAAAGAAACCAAATAAATATTCGAAGGCTCAGGGAAGACGCAGTTAAACAAAAGTAACACAAGAACTACACTATGGGACAGGGGAGACCCTTACAAAAATGGAACAGAATCGCCCAAGTTAATAGAAACACCAGTGAAAAGTACCTAAAAAAGACACGTGTGAAGAAGAAGGAATGGATGACAGACGAGATCCTGACCCTAATGGACCAGCAAAAACACCAAATAAATATTTGAAGGCTCAGGGAAGACGCAGTTAAACAGAAAGTAACAGAAGAACTACAAACAGGATTGGAAGAAATAGTGGCAACCTCAGAAGAACCCCTACAAAAATGGAACAGAATCGCCCAAGTCATTAGAAACACCAGTGAAAAGTACCTAAAAAAGACACGTGTGATGAAGAAGGAATGGATAACAGACGAGATCCTGACCCTTATGGACCAGCAAAGCAACCAAATAAATATTCGAAGGCTCAGGGAAGACGCAGTTAAACAGAAAGTAACAGAAGAACTACACTATGGGACAGGAGAGCCCTACAAAAATGGAACAGCATCGCCCAATTTATTAGAAACACCAGTGAAAAGTACCTAAAAAAGACACCTGTGAAGAAGAAGGAATGAATGACAGACGAGATCCCAACCCTAATGGACCAGCAAAACAACCAAATAAATATTTGAAGGCTCAGGGAAGACGCAGTCAAACGGAAAGTAAGAGATGAACTACAAACAGGATTGGAAGAAATAGTGGCAACCCCAGAAGAACCCCTACAAAAATGGAACAGAATCGCCCAAGTTATTAGAAACACCAGTGAACAGTACCTAAAAAAGTATCGATCAATACGCAAGACAATAAAGAGGCAAATCATGGCTGCAAAGGAAGAATGGCTGGCAGGGAAATGTAGCGAGATTGAGAAACTAGATTCTAGATAGATCCTCATCTAGATAGATGACAGACGAGGTCCTGATCCTAACGGACCGGAGACGAATACTTAAAAACAAAAACAGGGAGGAGTATCTATCTATACAGAAGACAATAAAGAGGGAAATCATGGCTGCAAAGGAAGAATGGCTGGCAGGGAAATGTCGCGAGATTGACGAACTAAATAGAATGCATGATAATTTAAATACACACAGAAAGATAAAGGAAATGACACATACCCGGAAGAAAACCACAACAGGAACCCTGGCGGTAGACTCAGACGTAAACTTATAACAGAAATGACAGATAAATTAAAGACGTGGAAACCATATATTCAAACAACACTCTCGTCATAGCGCATAACAAAAGCAGAAATTGAGAGAGCTATCCAGAATATGCAAAACAATAAACCGCTTGGACCTAACGAGGTCCGCGTAGAACTGATAGAATATTATGTGACAGTAGCACGGAATTCCTTAAGTGTCCGGAAGAAATCTTCAGTCTCATCTAGGATACAAGAAAAATACATTCTGACTGTTTAATGTCTTCCTTCATTACCCTCCCTAAAAAACCTCGAGCCAATACAGGCTCATTAGTCTCATCAATCACATCGTCAAAGTGTTCACCAAGATCATCCACAGCAGAATATATAGAAAATGTTACTTATACACCAGCGAATCTCAATTTGGATTTGGAAATGCCCTGGGAACTAGAGAGGCAATCTTTTTATTACAAGTCCTAGTACAACACTGTAGGGACTTGAACCGAGATGTGTACGCATGCTTTATAGATTTTTTAAGGGCTTTTGACAGGGTAAAACACACAAAGTTGTTGGAAGTAATGACGGAGGTAGGTTTAGACAGCAAGGATATACGAATTATAGTGAATTTCTATTGGAACCAGTCAGCTTACGTGAACATAGCCGGCAACAAAACAGAGGAGGTGAAGATCCAAAAATGGATCCAAAAAATGGATCCAAAAATGGATCTTCACCTCCTCCCAGCCAAGCGACCTTATTTAACATCTACACTGAAAAGATATTCCAAGGGATGAACTGGAGGATTCTCCTGAAGCAGATGATACTGTTATCCACGCAAGTAGCCTGGAGGATCTTCAAACTCTTCTGGAGAAAATCAATACAACGAGCGAGGAATATGGACTTAAAGCCTGAACACCTCCAAGACAAAACATATGATCATCAGGAAAAACCCCCAGCCTCCTATGGTTTTGACTTTAAATCAAGAAAGTATAGAACGAGTTGAGAGATACACTTACTTGAGATCAATGGTGAATGCAAACTGGGATCAATCCGTAGAGGTAAGATGCAAAATCGAGAAGGCAAGAACTGTGTTCAACAGAAAGAAAACATTTTTTGTCAACAGAAACCTTAGCCTACAACTGAAAATAAGAATGGTCAGATGTTACATCCTTCTAGGCCTTTTGTACGGCGTTGAGGCGTGGATCACGACAGAAGCCTTCATGGGGAAGCTCGAAGCGTTCGAAATGTGGATACATCGGAGAATTCTGCGCATCCCATGGATCGAGCACATAACTAACGCAGAAGTACTTGGAGGAATGGGTAAAACGAAACAAAGGACATTCACAGTGAAGAGAAGAAATTGGAGTACTTCGGACATATTATGGGGAACAATAAATATCGACTACTGCAGCTTATCCTACAGGGAAAGGTCGAGGGTAGAAGAGGACCTTGCAGCTGCGCCAGTGGTTTGGGATGCCATCTTTACAATTATTTAGACAGGTAGCTGATGGATGGAAATTTCCATGTACAGGCGCAGGAACAGAGCATGGTATTTTGACTATGCCAACAATGTTCCTCCAGAAGCGGTTATCTCACAGGAAAAATGCTTAAAACCGGCTGAACAGCACAATGAATCGAACAAGGAAGACCTGGAAAAGAGGGACGAAACGGGACCGAAGGCTGCCGATTGGAGGTTTGGGCCGGCCCAAATTTGGCACGACATGTTGGAGGTTCCTGAGGGCGGCGACGGGTTTAATTTTGGGTATAAAGTTAGAGCTGAACAAGCTGTACAGTGTAAGGGTAAAGTACTAGAAGTTGAGTTCTTTCTCTAAGATGTCTCTAGTAATATAGTTGTGATAAATAACATATGGCACTCTTTGTAGCTATATACTGAATTTTTATTAATTTTTCTGTTTTTAGTCTTTTTCTTTATTCTCGGTTTTATTTACGCGCTTCTTTGTTATCTCAAATAACTGTCAATTTAAAACAAATTGAGTGATAAAGCATTATATCTTGTGTCATTCTATTAAAATGAACACCTTTAGCTTGCTGCTAATTATCAAAAATACTAGACTGACAACGGTCAGTTGACTTAAGGTGAATGGTTCGTTCAAGTACAACTCTAATTATGGAAGTATGCAGGTGAATTGACAAAAATGACCACTAGAATCAAGATACCTTTTTATTCCATATGGAAACAAGGAGAGGCAATATTTTGTCCAAGCTGTGGCAGTAAGAAACTACGAGTGGGTACCTCATTTTAATCAAATTAAATCCTTCAAACATAAGTAAAAAATATTCTTATATCGATTAGTAAACAATATAATCTACCCATGTTTATTGACTGACAACTTGAATTAACCCACTTTAATGTAAAATCTTAGTAGTGGTTTGTTCGATCACAAACGAAATCATGCGTGGGCTCCTCAGCTTCTTGAGTCTCATTGTTGGTTCATTTGCATTGGTGGAAGAAAACTGGGACAGCATCGACAACCGAGTAGTTCCCGACTGGTATGACAAAGCTAAAGTGGGCATTTTTATCCACTGGGGCCTATTTGCAGTCCCCGGATTCAACAGCGAATGGTTCTGGAACGAATGGAAAACTGATCATAACCAAGACGTCGAGGAATTTGTCAACAAGAACTACCCCCCGGGCTTCACCTATCAGGAGTTTGCTAATCAACTGACAGGTGAATTTTTTAATGCCACCGTATGGGCTGACTTGTTTATACGTGCAGGAGCTAGGTATGTGGTTTTGACCAGCAAGCACCATGAAGGTTTCACTTTATGGCCTTCGAAATATACATATTCGTTCAATTCCGTTGATAATGGCCCACACAGGGATATAGTTAAAGAACTGGGCGAGGCAGCTAAAGCTGCAGGCCTTAAATACGGTCTATATCACTCTTTACTAGAATGGTACCACCCACTGTACGTAGCCGACAAGGCTGAGAATACCACCTACTTTGTCGATCAGAAAATTATCCCCGAGATGATTGAGTTGGTCAGCACTTACGAACCAGATATTCTATGGTCGGATGGTGGTCATGAAATGCCAGATACTTACTGGAAATCCCTACAATTTCTAACTTGGTTGTTCAACGAGAGCCCTGTCAAGGATACTGTATTAACGAATGATCGTTGGGGAGACAACGTTACTTGCCTCCATGGAGACATCCGCACATGCATGGACAAGTATAATCCAGGCTACCTACTGGCTCACAAATGGGAGAATGCAATGACTATTGATAGGAATTCTTGGGGCTTCAGGAGAAATTCGCGAATCGAGGACTACCTCACCCCAAAGGAACTAATCGCCCTTCTAATTGAAACTGTAGCTTGTGGGGGAAATATTTTGATTAACATAGGTCCAACTAAAGAGGGGCACATTGCACCTATTTTCCAAGAGCGCTTATTGCAGCTTGGAGGCTGGCTATCAATCAATGGAGAAGCTATTTACGAGTCAAATCCCTGGACCGAACACCAAAACGACACTTTGACCAGTGGAGTATGGTTTACACAAAGAGATGGAATAACATATGCAACATTTCTGAATTGGCCTCAGGATGGAATCTTGAAGTTAGGAGCAGTTGCCACATTATTTAACGAAACTACTCAAGTGAGTATTTTGGAATCGAATCAGACATTGACATGGTCGCAGATTGAAGAAGGAGCTATTCAAATTCAGTTACCAGATAGAGCCTCCGTTGGTAATAATGAAGCATGGGTTTTGAGGTTAAAGTAGGGTTCTTAGTGTGAAAAATGAGCTGTAAAAGTAATATAAAATCTATATAACTAATTACTGTTTTGTTATTTCTCCGGGTTAACAGGTTCAAGTTAATCGGGTGACGATTTTATCTACTTATGTAGCTAAGAGATAAGATTTGTAGAAAAGTAGAACAATTCATTGTCCACGAAGACCGGAAGGAAAGGGACACTATTACAAGATCCATTAATCAATTAATAAATTAGAACAATCTTACAAAATTATTTAAGAGATTACACTCCAGTTGGAGGCAAAACGGAAAATTTGAACAGATAAACAATGTAATATACGTCAAGTGGCCCTAAAAGAAAGGAAACTTTTGCAGGAAAGAAAAAAAAGGTTGACATTTTTGAGCTGACAGGTTTGAGCTATTCGAGAGAGAGAACTTCCTGGAAAGATAAATTAAAATTGACGTTTTACCTACTTCTTTTATGTATAATTATAGAAAATCGAAAGGAAATACTTTTTGAGATCTTGTACAGAGCAGGAGCAGGCGACATCCTCCAGCGTATTAGATCTAATAGGTACTGAATGATAGATGGCTCTCAGTTCGAGAAGCAGCCCATTCTGCTTTGTACCTCGCAGGTTATCGGAACCAGTACGAAGTGTTAAGGTTAGGTGGTCACCAATTTGTCGATCAACCCATCTGCATACTAGTTTCGGGGCCTACCCCTCATCAGTACAGCTTTGGCTGGTCGACAAATTGGAGACCGTGAGTTCGTAGCATAAAGTCAAAAATGTACAGAAGACCGGTGTGATGTTGTACAGAGCAGGAGCAGGCGACATCCACCAGCGTATTAGATCTAATACTGCATGACAGATGGCTCTCAGTTCGAGAGGCAGCCCATATTGCTCTGTACCTCGCAGGTTATCGGAACCAAAACGAAGAGTAAAGAGCAATCACACGAGTGACCACGCGAACTCACGGGTTCCAATTTGTCGACCAGCCAAGCTGCACTGATGAGGGGTAGACCCCGATCCGAAACTAGTATGCAGATGGGTTGATCGACCAATTGGTGACCACCTACTCTTTACACTTCGTTCTGGTTACGATAACCTGCGAGGTACAGAGCAATATGGGTTGCTTCTCGAACTGAAAGCCATCTGCAATGCAGTATTAGATCTAATACCCTGGTGGATGTTCTCTCTTTCTACGCTCTTCCGTAGATTTTTGGGTTTAAGCCGCGAACTCACAGTCTCCAATTGCTCCACCAGCCAAAGCTGTACTGATGAGGGGTAGACCTCGAAACTAGTATGCATACCTGTAGATGGGTTGATCAACAAACTGGTGACCTCCTATACTCTTTATAGATATTATAGAAAAGCAATAAATTTCAGATTTTGTACTTTGTACTTTCGCTTTATTATATAGATCATTTTACCTACTTGTGGTATATAACCGTTTTAGCTACAGAGAATAACTGATAGTTTTAGGAAGATTATACCTATAAGTGCGATAACAGAAAACGAACACAAACTGTACTTTCTAGGTGGTTTTTCCCACTAGTTCCAATTTTAGGATCCACTTGGCATTTCTACCGCCTATTGCGGTCTTATTCCTGCCTTTTTGCCACCAGGGGCAGTTTTCCGTGCTTTTCATAGTTTCCTCCGAGCATAGCAGTTTTTCCTCGTTGTTGTGCTGTTGTTTCCTGTTTCCCCACATTCTTTCCTGCTGTCGTGACCGTACTGCCGGATGATTCTTACATTTGACGTACCTGCTTATATCGAGTAGTTACGGTATTTTTCGTTGACGAGATGCAGACTTCTTGTTGCATTTTTGACCGTTCTGCATCGCTTCTCATAATAAGTATTTGTATCTTCTATGCTTCTGTGAGAAGCATAATGTTCAAAATTGACCAGAGAATCTGAAAACGTAATGCCCCGAAGGAGCAAAAAAAAACATAAAAATTGCAGCATTTTTAGAAATAGTTGGGCGATGACCGGTTTAGTGACCAAGCACTAGTTGGCCCAAATTTAAAAACCATACCTTTCAAAGTTGTTGAACTAGTGGGTACTTCGAACCGCTCATTGACGTCATGGAAAAGAAGGTTCCCATTCTTCTTCTTCTTCGTCTGGCCCAACCACTTCCGTAAGTCCGCGAGCCAGAAAATTCTCCTTCTAACTGGTCCTCTTCCTCCCTCCACTTTACCTTGCAAGCTCTAGTAGACGATACTTGACAGGATTTCTCAAGACATGGCCCAAATACTCAGGTTTGCGTTGTTTTATGGTATTCGTGAGGGCTAATTGCCAGTTCATTCTTCGAAGGACCTCATCGATGGTAACTCGATCAACCCAGGAAATTTTTAGGAGTCTTCGATAGATCCATAGTGCAAAGGTCTTGCTCCTTTTTTCTGTTGCTTCGGACAACGTCCAAGCCTCGAGACCATACAACAATACTGAGAAAATATAGCATTTTATCATTCTCTTCTTGAGAGTCATGCTGAGATCTCGACAGCAGAGGAAGTCTTTCATTTGGTCTTGGTCTTGCATGGTTTCATCAGGTTGCCATAGAATGTGAAAAAATCTGGGGGTGTAAGGGGTAGGCAGAACAATGTAAAAGCCTAACCAACTGACAACCTCACCTGCACGTGGTGCACCCTGCTAGACAACTAACGAGGCTCTGTCGACCGAGTGATTACCAGTATAAGTAATCCCCTCTTGTCAGCCAACAGCTTCGGGTGGATGAGCCGACAAGAGTAAGGGCACCCTATTGTCCTGGGGTTGAGAAATCGGCCCCAAAGGCGGATGAATTACAATCAAGTAATCAACGACATAAGGATGAGGAAGAATTTTGGACAAACCACCTCATTAAAGATCCAGAATGGATAAGTCCTAGTAAAAATCATCATGGCAAGGCTCACAACAAAACAAGTCCGGAATAGTTCCTCGATCGGATCTCCGTGAGGAAATGTTTTGAGCAGTGTAATGAAAGTGAACAGGGAGATAAGGATTGGTACTTGGAATGTTAAAACGATGGCACAAGCTGGAAATATCAACAACGCAACAAAAGAAATGAGAAGAATGAAAGTAAACATCATGGGAATTAGTGAGATGAGGTGGCCGGGAGTGGGTTCGGTGGATGTGGACGAACACAGAGTGTACTATGCAGGAACACAAGATGGTAAGTTTCTGAATGGGGTAGGCATTGTTGTCACCAACGAGATAGCGCAGAGTGTCATAAACTTTGTCCCATTCTCAGAAAGAGTCCTTCTAATACAGATTAACGCCCGACCAGTAAATCTAAACATCATCCAGATTTATGCCCCCACTGCAGATAAAGATGAAGGGGAAGTTGAAGAATTATACAGGAATGTCGCCCAAATACTCGAGAGGCTACCCAAAAAAAGAAGTTAACATCATCATGGGGGACTTTAACGCAAAGTTGGGAGCTGGAGAAAAAACCGAGCTCATCGGGTCTTTCGGTTTGGGAAAGAGGAATGAGAGAGGAGATATGCTCGAAAAATTTACAGACGAACACGGCCTTGTAGTCCTCAACACACAGTTCAAACAACCACCGAGGCGTTTATACACATGGAGATCGCCCCTTGATAAACCTGGGAGAATAGTCAGGAATCAAATAGACTACGTACTAGTCAACAAGCGGTACAGAAACAGCTGCTTAAGTATGAGAACCTTCCCGGGAGCAGATATGCGAACCGACCACGTGCCAGTTATCGGAAGATTCAAAGTGGTTATGAAGAAGATAAAGAAAGCTGCTCCATTAAAAGTTAACCTAAGACAGCTGAAAAACGGGAAGATCAAAGAATGTGTAGAGAAAGAGCTGAATGCAGCAATGGCAGAAACAACAGAAGATAGCTCAGTAGAAGAACACTTGAATCACCTGAAAAGTAAAGTGGAACACATTAAGAACACTATTCTAAAGGAAAACGGACAAAGAGTAAGGAAGAAAACCTGGATGACAGATTACATATTAAACCTAATGGAAGAGAGAAGATTGAACAAGAATAACACCATAGAATACAAAAGGATAAACAACATCATAAGGAACGAAATACGAATGGCTAAAGAAAAGGAACAGAAAGAGAACTGTGAGGAGATAGAGGCACTGCAGTTGAAATATGACTACTTTAACGTCCTCCGGAAGGTGAAAGAAGTCACTGGACAAAGAAGGAATACAAACTTAGGGAAACTAGTTGACGCTAATGGAAACATCATTGTAGACATGGAAGAGAAGAAGAAGATGTGATGACTAGGTACGTAGAGCACCTCTTTGAGGATAATAGAGAGAGCCCCCCAGATCCCCGGAGTAATGCACAGAGTGGGCCAGAAATAATGGAATCAGAAGTGAGGGCAGCTATAGAGCAGAGCAAAGAAGGAAAAGCAGCAGGACCTGACAACATCCAGACAGAGTTCCTGAAACTTCTAGACGAAAATGGATTAAAGAAGATCACCAAACTTTTCAACAACATCTACAAATCAGGTAAAATACCACAAGAATGGCTAGTTTCAGAGTTCATTGCACTGCCAAAGAAACAAGGCGCAAAACGATGTGAAGAATATCGAACGATAAGTCTGATGAGCCACCTGCTGAAAACCTTTCTCAAAGTCATCCATAAAAGAATATACAATCGATGCGAGAACCTAATCTCTCGAAACCAGTTCGGGTTCGTCAATGCGATGGGAACCAGAGAAGCACTCTTTGCTGTCCAAGTCCTTGTCCAGAGATGCAGAGACGTTAACCTTGACGTTTACTGTTGTTTAATTGACTACGCCAAAGTATTTGACCGGGTTCAACATGGCAAAATGATGGAAATATTAAAGAAGACAGGGATCGATACCAATGACCTGAATATCATAAGTAGCTTGTACTGGGGCCAGTCGGCAACAATAAGAGTCGACGGAGAAACAACTGAGGCCGTCAAAATAATGCGAGGAGTGAGGCAGGGCTGTGTACTCTCACCCCTGCTATTTAACATCTACTCCGAGCAGATTTTTAAAGAAGCGCTCGACGACGAAGAAGAGGAGGGCATCTCAATAAATGGGAAGAAATTGAGTAATATAAGATACGCGGACGACACCATCGTGTTCGCAGATAGCCCACAACCACTACAACAACTTATCAACAAAATAGCAAGAGTTAGTAAGGAATATGGTTTGGACATAAACATACAAAAGACCAAAATTATGGTCATTAGCAAAAACAAGATCGACAACATCCAGTTATCCATCAACAACCAACCAATAGAGAGAGTACCACACATCACGTACCTGGGAACACGTATAAACGAGAACTGGGACGCAACTCAAGAAATCAAATCACGAATCGCCAAAGCCACAGCCGCCTACAACAAAATGAGCAAACTCTTCAGAAGCCATGATCTTACACTGGAAACAAAAATGAGACTTCTCAGATGTTACATCTTTTCTATCCTCTTATACGGGACGGAATCTTGGACACTCAATGAAAACACATACGAAAATAGAAGCCTTCGAAATGCGACTCTATCGAAGAATGATGAGGATATCATGGACCGAACATATCACTAATGAAGAGGTACTAAGAAGGATGAATAAACAAAAAGAAATTATGAACACCATCAAGATCCGAAAACTGCAATATCTGGGCCACATCATGAGAAACGGCTCCAGGTACTCCTTACTCCAGACAATCATCCAGGGAAAAATCGATGGAAGAAGAGGTTCAGGAAGGAGAAGAATATCTTGGCTGCATAACCTCAGGAAGTGGACCGGAAAAACATCAACCGAACTCTTCCGCATTGCCGTAAACAAAGTTAGGCTCGCCATGCTGATTGCCAACATCCGTAACGGATAGGAACCACAAGAAGAAGAAGCACAAGCGTTTTTGAGAGAGAAAAAGCAGTCGGGTTTGGGAGACTCAAGAGGAGAAGTTGCTTGGGGGGGGGGGGGGAGGGGGGTGTCGCGTTTGGGCTGGTCTTGATAGGTCCTTACGGCGAAAGCGCCAACGGCCACCATCAAGTACTAGCCCACTGAAAAGTAGAAAAAAAAGTAGGGTTTTTGGGGAGTAACGAGGAGAGTGGGTTTTTGAGGCACTCACAAAGACAGTCGTCTTGGGGGATTGATGAAAGCGGTCGAAAAGGAGTATCGTTACCTCGGAAAAACGATCACCATACGAGATCACCAGTAGTAACATCCAGTTTGTTTTTTTCAAAGTAAAAGAGAAGGGCGTATAAGCACCACTTGGTTCTCACACCGATAAGGAAGACCGGAGTTACGAAGTCCGTTTAGTTGAGTGGCAAGACATGGCCCTGTTCTAGGTAAGAAATATGTAAGGTCCATTGTTTATTTATTGGCGTTTGTGTGGATTTATTTTCGTTGTCCCAAATTTGCTACATTAAGCTACTTTTAAAGTCATTTTGAAAAAGCTTTATATAGGACCACACATCATCTTACCGATAATGTAGTCGACGTCTCGATTTTTCATACCTTTTACTTTAATCTACACACAAGAGCCGAAGGAAAGCTGGCAATTTTTGGGGTTATAAAACAATAATTAGTTAAACAGATAATGTATTTCTTTTATAATAAGTAGCTCAATTTAACAACCACTTAACAATTTCATTTAAACCTTAAAACCCAAGCTTCATTATTATCAACCGAAGCTCTATCTGGTAACTGAATTTGAATAGCTCCTTCTTCAGTCTGCGACCATGTCAATGTCTGATTGGACTCCAAAATACTCACTTGAGTGGTTTCATTAAATAATGTGGCGACGGCTCCTAACTCCAAAATTCCATCTTGAGGCCACTTCAGAAATGAGGCATATGTTGCCCCATTCCTTTGAGTAAACCACACTCCACTGGTCAAAGTATCATTCTGGTGCTCAGTCCAGGGATTTGACTCGTAGATAGCTTCTCCGTTGATAGACAGCCAGTCCCCTAGCTGCAGTAAGCGCTCTTGGAAAATAGGTGCAATGTGCCCTTCTTTAGTTGGACCCACGTTGATCAAAATATTTCCCCCACAAGCTACAGTTTCAATTAGGAGTGCGATTAATTCCTTTGCGGTAGCGTAATCCTCGATTCGCGAATTCCTCCTGAAGCCCCAAGAATTCAAATCGATAGTCATTGCATTCTCCCATTTGTGAGATAGTAGATAGCCCGGATTATACCTGTCTTTGCATGTGCGGATGTCTCCATGTTGGCAAGTTACGTTGCTTCCCCAACGATCATTTGTTAGTACAGTATCCTTGACAGGGCTCTCGTTGTACAACCATGTTAAAAATTTTAGGGATTTCCAGTAAGTATCCGGCATTTCATGAGCGCCATCTGACCAGAAGATGTCTGGTTCGTAAGTGCTAACCAACTCAATCATCTCGGGGAGAATTTTCTGATCGACAAAGTAGGTGGTATTCTCAGCTTTGTCAGCCACGTACAGTGGATGGAACCATTCTAGTAACGAGTGGTATATACCGTATTTAAGACCTGCAGCCTTAGCTGCCTCACCCAGTTCTTTAACTATGTCCCTGTGTGGGCCATTATCAACAGAATTGAACGAATATGTATATTTCGAAGGCCATAAAGTGAAACCTTCATGGTGCTTGCTGGTCAAAACCACGTACCTTGCTCCTGCGCGTACAATTAAGCCAGCCCATTCGGTGGCATTAAAAAATTCACCTGTCAATTCATTAGCAAACTCTTGATATGTGAAGCCTGGGGGGTAGTTCTTGTTGATAAATTCCTCGACGTTTTGTTTATGGTCAGTTTTCCACTGGTTCCAGAACCATTCGCTGTTAAATCCGGGGACTGCAAATAGACCCCAGTGGATAAATATGCCTACTTTGGCTTTGTCGTACCAGTCGGGAACTACTCGGTTATCGATGCTGTCCCAGTTTTCTTCCACCAATGCAAATGAACCAACAATGAGGCTCAAGAAGCTGAGGATCCCGCGCATGGTTTCGCTTTATGATCGAACAAACCACTACTAAGATTTCAGCTAAGTGAATTAGTTCATGTTGTCAGGCAAAAAACATATAGTTGAGTAGATTATATTGTTTACTTAATATTGCTGTTTTGTTTGAAGTTTTAAGGATTTGATTTGATTAAAATGAGGTACTCATATTTTGTTTTTGCCATAGCTTGGACAAAATATTGCTTCTCCTCGTTTCCATATGGCATGCATTACATCTAATGGAGTTGCAAAATTAGTAAAAGAAACTTTGGAAGGTCAATAATGGATTAATAAGGAAACAAAAACAAAAATGTATTATTGACTATTGTCATAGTATTCCTTTGGGATGTACTTTGTATACAGGAGGCTACACATTCTCGGGAATGTATAGGACTTCACAGGGCCTTATACTTAGCTATCAGGTAGAAATTGCACATAACATAAAATGTGAAATAGCAATACATATTAACAATTTGGAAATTTGAAAAATACCTCTGCTTTTGGCGTTTCCAATACATTGTAACAATTACAAAGGAGGCCAACAAAAACGACTACTAAAAGGGGTAATACCCCTAATAAGAAAAAAAAACGGGATTCATCAAGAATCACGTTTTTCTAAGCAGAAAAACGCAAAAAATCTAATAAAATTATTTTTGAAATTCTCATATAATGGGCAGAATCCACTCAAGAATAATTCAAGTCACGAGGCAATGATAGAAGAACGGAAAGCTGTTAAAGAACAAGAGACAATCATTTATTTACAATAAAATTTTCACAATAATTCCTCATCCATTATCCAACCTGCTAGAGATCACTAACTTTTAGTTTGTTATCAATTACGACTTAGATGAAGGATACAAAGTTTGATCTTCGGTAACGGGCAACAGTCTTCCAGCTACAGTTATGTGCGGGCCGGTGTAATAGCGAACGAGAAGGCTGGATCCTCGTTTTAACTGCTGGTTCTTCGACAGGTGAATCCAACAATCCATCCAACTATTGTAGTGGGGCATTGAGGGTGGTGAACCGACCAACAAACCTGAATTAGTCACGGACATACAGGTAGATACTACTTGGAATGGGTACATAATTGCTGTGGAGATAAACTGGAAAAATGAAAACCTTTAATAAATTATTGACATGTTGAAAACAGGAACTTACATTCATGGTAGCTGCTGTGTAGACCTTCAACTCTTTCTCCTCAACTAAATACCGATTTATCGTGTACGTGAGACCACCTGCCAATAGTAAGGACAAGATGTCTCCTAAAAGCCTTGGCACCAGGCCACTGAAAAATCCTAATACTCCGTTTTGATGGTAAATTTCTTTAATTGAACCACCGATTCCCCTAAAATCCACCGCTAAGCACACTCCCCAAACACATAAATTATTATTACATATATTTCGTCTCCTTCCCAACGAACTGAGCCATCATTCTGATAGTAATCACATGGAACGGTTGACTTATGATAATTGCAGCTGTGTGGGTAATTAAATCACACTTCATCGAAGCCAGCCATCTCTCCTTTCTGGAAATAAATCTTACTTGAAGCTAAAATAGGTAAAAACGTGCCCAAATGTAACCTTCTTTCTTCGGTGTCTTCTTCTTCATATTCTAAGTCGTCCGATTCAGATGGCTTTAAGTAGTCAGAACATTTTTGGGCGGCAATAGCACTCAGTAAATTTCCACAGACTTTTGGGGCTAGCCCTGTGTATAGTCCCGCAAATCCATCCGCATTTTTTATGTGTTTTACTAAAAAAGCAATTTATTAATTAACTTAACTTACTGAATTATTAAATCTGGAGCAATGTAGGTCGAGATGATTATGTTGGTCAACTTGCCCGACATTGACAAATGGTATAGGGAATCGGGCTATTTTTGAGCTCCATAAACTGAATAATCAATTAAGAATCAACTGATCATCGATGATTAATATCAACTGAGAGTAACATTAACGAGAAATAATTCATTTGAAAAAAGCAAACACACCCAGCTAGAGCAGTTGATGTAACGAGACTAAATAACCCTGAAGTCAGACATATTGTTGCCAAAGAAATGAATAACAGGTTAACAAGTCTACAGGAAAACCAGCTCCAAGATATAGAGTCTCTTTGGAATAACATCAAGAATATCATTGTGGACACGTTTAAATTACATCTCCATGAGACCTTTAAACCCAAAAACAAGTTGATGACAGATCACATTGTAATCCTCATGGAGCAACGAAGACTGGCAAAGAACATTCCTGACAAATATAAAAAAAAAATCAAAAGGTCATAAGAAGGGAGATCGAAGAAGCCAAGCAGGGATGGATGGAAAGACAATGTGCAGAAATGGAAGACCTCTGCTCCAAACATGATACTTTTAATATGCACAGAAAAGTAAATGAAGTAGCTGGAGTCCACAGGAAGAGAACGACAATGTCACTTACAAATTATCGTAACCAACTTATTTTGAAAAACACATGGACCACTTATATAGAGGCCAACTTTAAAGATCGTAGAGAGTGAATGGGACCAACTATTCTTAAATCCGAGGTGATACATGCATTCTCTATAGCCAAAAATAGGGTCCTGACGCATCGGGCCCTGACGAGATTCCGACCGAAGCTCTAAAGCTCCTTACAGAGGAAAATATTGGCCTGGTAGTTAAACTGTTTAATAGTATCTATGAGACAGGTGAAATTCCATCTGAAAAAATGTGGTGATTATCGCTTAATCAGCCTCATGTTCCACATGCTCAACGCATTTCTAGGGATCATTCACGCACGCATCAGACGTAGATGTGAGGAAGATCTTGATGATTCTCAATTCGGCTTCAGAAACGCTTTGGGAACGCGTGAAGAACTTTTCACAATGAACCATCTCCTCCAAAAATGTCGTGATCAGCGAAACACGAAAAAAGTTGTTTTCACATGATTTAGAGATTACGAAAAAGCCTTTGACCGCATACAGCACGATAAACTTTTTGATATGCGACAGGGGGTTGGAATAGATGATAGAGATATCCAAAATTTTGTCATCTAAATACTAAGTAGTTCACACAAATCTTGTGCAGTCAAAAAATATCCCTGTATATGCTGTTTCTTGACTCCACCAGAGAGATCATTGATGTAAATCAAGAAGAGTATAGAACCCAGAATAGACCCCTGAGAGACACCACATGTGACTCTTCCCTGACCTGACACTCTATCACCCACCTTGACTCTTTTACGTCTGCCCAAGAGATATGAAGCAATTAACAGTTTACTAGAGATTTCAAAGTTGTAATACTTGAGCTTCCTGATAAGAACCTCATGGTCAATACAGTCGAAGGCCTTGCTCAGATCATAAAAGGTAACTTGACTGGAGTTCCTGCTATGAAACTCTTCCAACAAGTGCCCAGTCAAGTCCAGTATACTGTCCTTTGTACCTCTTAAAGCCATATTGAGAGGACGCAAACAGCTTGTTTCTTTCAAAATATTTGATGATTCTTGTGGCCAATCACTTTAGATAGAAGTGGCAATAGGGAGATACGTCGGTAGTTTTCAGACAGCGCAATATCTCCTTTCTTTCTTATGTACATGTTTAACAATGGCAGTTTTTAAAACATCTGGACTGGTTATGGTGACAATCAAGTATTGGGAGGGCAAAAAACTTTTATACTTCCAAGATCATGCTCACTATGAAATTGTTAGAAGATTTGAAGTCTCCAGTAAGAAAAGAAGTTCAACACAATTTATGAAAGACCCACTTTTCACATAATAGATTTCATTTCATCCTAGATTTTGACCACCCATTATGACTCACTTGCATAATGTGAAGCAGATGGAAAAATAAATGATTACTTGGTGACACATGTTTCTGCTTATTGGCTTTATCAGGTATGCACTTTATATGTATACCAGACTGTCTGCACAAACACACATAAAGAAATATATACAGCTGTAACCTGAAAAAGGAAAAAAATTACAAAAGTAAGCAAACCACTAACAAGCAGGAGCTTTCATAGGTATCATCTCATGTTGCAATGAAGTTGATATCATCCTTTTTTTCCATCTGCTTGATACTATGCAGAATGACCCAAAACCCTTTTCAAGCCTTATCCTTTCTATTTAGTTATAGACACTAAACCTTCTTTTTGGTATTTGCTTTCTTGATTAATTCTAAATGAGTGGTCCCACTATTGTGCCTCAATATCAATTAAAGTTTACACAGAAGACCCAGTCCTTTTAACAAGTCCATTATCTTCTTGAGTGAGATTTGCCAAAGCTACAAACTGACAGCAGCTGCCTGTCAGTGGTTTCCTTAGTTTTGCCATTTCTTTCCTTTTTCAGGTTATACCCACATAAGTTTCTTTATGTTGATGGCTTAGAATCAATACCTCATAAGTACATTTTTATGTGAAATTGAGAGTATAGCGTCATCACCTTATTATTATCCTTTTCCCGCCTTTGACAACAGCTTGCGAGTGCTAGACCGATAGAAAATTAAGCATTTTATCGGTTTAGCACTTGCGAGATATTGTCAAAGGCTGGATAAGGATAATAATAAGGTTATGATGCAAAAATCTTAATTTCACATGAAAATGTAGGTACTTACAAGGTATTGATTCTAGGCCATTGAATGTATCTATGTATTGGTTTGTGTAGACAGTGTGGTACACATATACAGTTGCATGTCTGATGAAGCCAATAAGTGGAAACTGAGGTGGAAATGCATGTTGCCAGGTTATCATCCTTCTTTTGCCATCTGCTTTATTCTATGTGGAATTACTTCATAAACCTTATCCTTTATATTAATTTATCTGCACCAAACCTTTTTTTGCTATATCAGTTACCAAACTTGTAACAGATTGCAAAATAGGAAAAATAGATTTTTTAGTAAAATAATTAAAATATGTAAACCACAGAACAAAAATTGTATCCAATTCCAGGTTCAGTTAATTATATAACATGTCAAATGATAGAACTGCTGCTTAATAAAATATTTTCGCTGAACTTGTTCTGTGACTTATTTTAACTCTATTTTACAAGGCCAGCAAATACCTATCATAAAGTTGAAATTTTGGTGAAAATATATCTCTGATACCTCAGGCAAATCAAAGGCACACCTCCAATAAACAGGATACATTTCATTATGCTGGGTGGTGTGGCTAATACTCAGATAACTGTTGGTTCATTAGTTCATATTGTGGCTTGTAAATTGTAGATACTTACTAAACATGTTAAACAACCTACCATTCATAAATTAAGCTTCAACTTACAGTTGTGAGTTTAAACCTCAATTTCAACTTTGATACATATGACCATGATTATTGAAAGTTTAGATAGGTATAACATGATTCATGAGGTATCATAAAACAGAATTAAAAATGAAATAAGCTTACTTACCGTATTGGAAAATGTTAGGTAACTTTAAGGCAGGTTTTCCAAACAATGTTTTAGAAGGCTTTGGAGGAATGGGCTCATACCCTATCTAAAAACACCAGACTGTCTCAATTTAGGTTTCGGTCGCCTCATTGGCAGTGGAAAGCCTTGAGGCTCTAAATCTAAGGGAAAAACAGAGCGGGAACTAACCTGTATCAGTACTTTGGCGTACTCGAAGGGGTGCGAGGCGGTGTTTACGATAATTCGGAGAGCGTAATTGGACCATTTATTATCTTTTTGTTTTGACATGACTTCAGGATTTGACATATTTCCAGGTGAGAATCCCCTGGGAATTAATCTGGACCTGCGGCTTTTTCTTCGGCCTACACAAACCAGTCACCCGCTGATTGTTTTGAAAAATTTTCGTGTAATGAGAAAAATTGGACGTCAAAAGTTTAATGACATATGGTTGGAAATGTCAAACGTCTATTTTGGTTTCGACAGGACGATCTCTATCTCTTTCCAACTTTAACAGAAAAAGAGATAGAACTATCAATTTAAAGTTTATGTACCAAGCCCAGTGGTGTAGCTGTTTAGGTAATGCATAATATCACTCAGTGACGGCGAAGCTAGGTTCGGTTGTTAAATAAATATAAAGTGAAATATCAAAAGAAAAGGATGAAGGAGGAAAACTTTCATTTTATCAACCTTTTCTTCAAAAAATGTATTGAATTTTAGATAAATCTTATTTCCTCATTCCAACTCAGTTTTCTATTGTAAGGTGACAAAACCCTTCCAACAGAGCATAGAGCTGTGCGTTTAAGTAACATTGTGGGCTTTAAATACATGGACACAATAGATAGAATAATACATCTTTACTATCTTGCGAGAATAATACATCAATTTTTAAATCTCAGTGTCAGTAGGTTTAGGTTATATTGCTAAAATACCATCTACTCATACTACCAAAAACTGAAACACACAGGGTGTAACATTTACATAGAATAAAAAATTTTAAATACTGAATAGTAAATATTATCTTGAATCTTATCTCCATTTCTTAAATTTTAATTATACGGCTGCCTCCTTCTAGCTCTCTGTTTATCAAATCGCAGCTCCATTTCTTCTAGCACTTTTGGGGTGTACCTTACCACCAATTTCACCGAGCCGTGCGCTTGTTTGAGCAGTTCTACAGCCTTCTCGTGATTCTCACCTTCAACGGACTACAAAAAAGTTTATATTAATAGAAATAAAAATTCTGATGTAAGTTTTAAAGGGTCAATTATTTTTTTGAGAAAAAAATAAATTTTTCTTTGATTAACACCAAAATCCACTACTAAAAAGCAAACTTCTGACATTTTTAATTAACCAGTTTAGGAGTTAATTGCATTATTGCCAATATCTTAGTTAATTTTTTAGTTTTTTATCATTCTGAATTTATGGACACCAGTCAAGGTAAGAGTTTGGCCACGAAATGAGGTTGTCTTCTGAAACTACAGTAACAAATCCAAAGATGAATTATGACATTATAAACATACACATATTAATAATTTATTATAAGGGGTATCATCTAGAAGGCTGTGAATTTTTGACAGAAAAGAATGACAAAATTAAGTAAATGAACTTTTCTTGGGATGTCATTACTGAACTTGGCTATAATATAACAATAATAATAATTAATAACATCACACTTTTTAATTAATTTTAAAACATTTTTGTACATAATAAAAAAATAACATAAAGTAATTTTTGGTTGCAACCTGCATTCTGCATCACAGAACGAAATGCTTGTACCTTCATCTTGAATGGAGTCTCGAAGTAAGTACTAGCAATAATAATAAAACTACTTACAACACCATTGACACTTAATAGCTGGTCTCCCCTTTTAAGTCCTCCATGCCTGTCCGCAACACCTCCAGGAATGATCCTAGAAATGTATATAGGAGAGTTCTGTTCTTTACCTCCCATTACATTAAAACCCAGCCCCTCTTCCGTTTTGGGCAGTTCAACCACTCTAGGATGGGCGTGCCCTTCACTAGCAGCAAAAGCTGCTACAGTTGCTTTAGCAGTGGCAGATGCCCTGTGGAAACATAAATTCTGCAGTGTGAACATTAGTAACTAGTGTGTTATCACTAACCTGACATCTTGAGATCCTTGAATATCTACAGTTTCATAGACATGCTCATAAACCTCTCGAACAGCATTTAAGAAGTCACTTTGCAAGACTTTCTGCAGAGCAATTAGCTTGGTGGCGGGGACCTCACCGCTCTTTTGAAGTTTTTCCAATAGCTCGATGGACCTTTTGATATCTGAGGGCAAAATAGGGCAGCAATCAATACAGGGTTTATGTTTCATGCAAGAAAAATTGTAGTATCACCTTTGGCCAGGGTTAAAGGTTCTCCGATTTGAGCCATTTTCAGTAGCTCGACGTGTGTGAAAGTGCAAATTTACAGTCCTATAGACTAACAGAGTTTTAAGTAAACTTTATTATTTTATTTTTTTCTTATTTATTAAAAACCAATAAACTTTTCTTGTTTACTGTAAGTAAACGTTTGACACATGACACTTGGACACTTGTCCGACTTGTCGTCAAATGTCAAAAGTTATTTTTGTTTTGGGCGGCGTTGCCGAGCTTACATAATAATCCTGATCTTTGATAATTTCAAATTAATTTTTCGTCTTTATCTGTTCACAGATTTATAGTAATTGGTTTCCACTGTAAGTTTTTCTCCATTTCTCTCTGCACTTCAATGGCTCTTAGAGATTTATAAAGAGTTAACAGATTTAAAACTTATTTTTTG
This sequence comes from Taphrorychus bicolor, assembly GCA_951812265.1. Classification (NCBI taxonomy): domain Eukaryota; kingdom Metazoa; phylum Arthropoda; class Insecta; order Coleoptera; family Curculionidae; genus Taphrorychus; species Taphrorychus bicolor. The sequence continues at coordinate 28,422,129 of OX638303.1, read as the reverse complement.
TGAGTGTATCGAAAAGTTCTGACAACTATGCTACGTACATAACCTCACACCTACGTACATAACCTAATTTTTTTAATTTTAAATCAACCCTTAACACAAACTCAAAAATCAACGTGTTTTCAATATTTTCATTTCCTTCCAAGTTCTAAACTTCATTTTATCCTATTTTAAGCTGTAATAGTGTAAACATGAACGAGTCTGAGAATGCCAACGACGATGAAATGGAAATCCAGGAAGAAAAGAACATAAAACCGTCCACCAGTGGCTCAGTCCTGTTTCCCACAGAGGCCAAGTTTTCTAATATTAAAAACAAGCATGTTCGAACACAGCAGTTTCAAAAGTCCAAAAGGGAACAGAAAAAGGTAAGGAAGCAGGGCAGCTTTAAATTCTCTTATTTACACTATCTATATATTTACACTAGGTTAAAAAAGAGGCTAAGAAACAACGCGTCCGAGAAGGTGCCCCAAAGAAAACGCCTCACACAATTGAGAGCCTCAGGATCAAGGATGACACGACACTTACAAACCTAAGTGATGAAGAAAATGAATTGATTAGAGATGATTTGGAAAAGGATGAGTTTAGTGATTATTTTAAGCAATCATATGAACCAAAAATCCTTATTACTTACGCCGATAATCCTATGAGGGTAAATTAATATTTTTTTTTGTTTTATTTATGAAACTACCCATTATTACGTATTTTTAGAAAACTAGGATTTTTGGTCGGGAGTTGACACGAATTATCCCAAATTCCACAGCATTGTATCGAAATCGTTCAGGAGTGAAAAAGATTGTTAAAAGTGCTATTGCAAAAGAGTACACGGATATATTGGTGATTAATGAAAATCGCAAAGAGCCAGATGGTCTCCTAGTTATTCATTTGCCAAATGGTCCAACAGCACATTTCAAATTAAGTAATGTGCGTATCACAACAGAGTTGAGAAGAAACCATAAGGATATTACTGCCCATCGCCCAGAAGTGGTTCTCAATAATTTCACAACCCGTCTGGGGCTCACTGTGGGGCGTATGCTTGGGGCTTTGTTTCACTATGATCCAGAGTTTGTTGGGCAACGTGCAGTCACTTTCCACAATCAGCGTGATTTTATTTTCTTTAGGCATTATAGGTAGGTAGTAAATATAAATGCCTGGTGGTCATTGCTTTTATCTTTTGAGCGTTTGCAGATATGGCTTTGATGCTGAGGGCAAAAAAGCTCGTCTTAAGGAACTAGGTCCACGATTCACTTTGAAATTAAAGTCTTTGCAAAAGGGGACTTTTGATAGCAAGTATGGACAGTATGAGTGGATAAAGGATGGTAGAAGGCATGCCATGGAGACCAGCAGAAGGAAGTTTGATTTATAGTTATTGCTTAGTTTTAATCTGCAGGTTCTTTTAAATAAAGAAAAAATATTGATGATATTGTTTACTAGACCATTCCAGCCAACTCCGCTTCAAATTTCCCAGAAATTTTTTAAATTTGCAAGGTGCGGAAGAATGTCGGTAATCAAGAATCCGTTTATAGATTACGCTGCGGGAATGTCTTGCCCACCGCTAGATGGCGACAGCGTAAAATTGACAGCTGTCAAAAAAAGAAGAAAACATGGCGAGGTTATATTTATTTTCCAATTCCTAAACTCAAAATTTATGTTATTTTTGGTGTTTTTCTTTGTAGTGCTTTTAAAAATCTAGTTGTAGTGTAAATATTCGGTCTATTGCGTGTATTGTCACTGATTGCGGGACTTCAATCGCCAGCAATCGCTCGAAAACTAAAGTTTACAAAGTGTTGTCTACAGGAATTCCAACTATTCCATCTCAAACTGCAGTAGATACTTTTCCAACTTTTTGCTTTGGTAAGTAGTAACAAATCTCATTAAAGTCCATAATCTCAGTATCGTTTGACTAGTTTCAAAAGTACCAATGATCATATGTATTATTGGCTTCAGGTGTCATTCATCAAATTGCAGTTTATAGTTCAAGGTGCCTGTTGCAAGTAGGCACTCCAATATTTAAGTACACAACGACATTTTGCCTGCATTTAAATGGAAACTTTATTTTTAGTTTATTGATATGTTTATTGATATGAGAAACCAAAATAGACATTTACATTAAGATGCTTCTACTTAAAGTGTAGTTTCATGAAGGTAAACCCGATAATTTAAAGATCAACCCCTTAGGGGCCCTAGAACACACTCACAGTGTTCAAATAACAACCAGGACATTCTGGTTATGTTCACCTACTACTGTCACCAAGACTGTCACTCACTTTTGTTATCTGAAAGTCACTGTCATGAGTTGTTGCAAGTAAGAGCAATGAGAAGTGTTCTGAATCACAAATTGATACTTAAGTCCTCTGAACTTCAGATCAGTATGGCCTCGAGTATGGCACAACTCGAGGCACAATAACCTTTGAATAAAGTGATGAAATAAAATAATGAAATATATATGTCTTATAGTACTTAATTATTAAAATGAAAAACACTTTAGACACCTAATACCAGGATACCATCTGGGGAGAGAGAAAAATCACTTTGCAAAGTGTGTATGCCAAAATTCCATATAAGTCACCTTATATTCCATTACATTCCAAGCTGTTTCCTTAAATTCCACTAATTTCCAATAAATATCACTAAGTTCTAAATGCCACAATGTAACTTTTCAATGTAAATAATGATTGGCCAAGAAAATTTATGACATCCTCTATAGGAAGGAGAGCATCCACATGTATATGACATTCCTAAGATATCAGGCGGACTCAAGGCTGGACCTCCCTCTTTATATCCCTAAGAGTTGTAAATAAGCCAACATATTACTTTGTTTCTGGACTTCCATTAACTTCTAGCCAGGATTTCAGTTTTTAAATTCAAAGACGTGCCAGCAAAATACAATTAAATTGAAGATGTAAAATTCTCAGGCAAATTGATTAATATGTGGCTTATTATTGATATGAAAGATGGTGCCAAAGAAGTGGTGTTCTTGATGATATGCTAAAAAAATATGCAAGTGCTGAACAATGTCTAGGCTTTTTGCTGCAAAGAATGCTCTGACTGTCAGAAAATTCCACTTACTAAGTACCACTTCAATTCTTGACTATTCAGATTTAGAAAATCGAAGAGAACACATTCTGCAGATTACTCCAAAATGAGTGGCAACTATAATTGGTAGGTACCTAAAAGTAATGCTAGGACTGAAATTGCCCCCCCCCCCTTTGCTACCTGTACTTTTTCGAAAATGTCCAAAGAGGGGTTATACAACTTTTTTCTCAATTCGCAACTTTGACCGCCTGAAACATGAGAACCCTCTACCGATCGGAGTGAATCCAACTGTTTTTTCCTTTTCTTGATGTCCTCTTTCACCTCTCACTTTCGGAAGTTCCGTAGATAACAATATTTTCGGAGGTCAATTTTTAGGCACGTTTAGAATCGCTTTCTTAAAAAACCTCTTGAGAGGTTAAATTCATTCTAATTGAGTTTGTTACATTCTTAGGGGATTGCAATCGTGGCATTCCGATTAAAGAGTAAAAAAACTTTTCCGAAAGTTTTTCGAAAATGTCCAAAGGGGGGTACCAGGATTTTTTCTCAATTCTCAAATTTGACCGTCTGTAACTTGAGAACGCCTTTACCGATCGGAGTGAATCCAACTGTTTTTTTCTCTTCTTGTCCTCTTTCACCTTCCACCATTGGAAGTGCCGTAGGTGCAATATTTTCAGAGATAAACCCCTTCGGAGGTCGATTTTTAAGCACTTTTATTGACCATTTTTAAAAAACCTCTTTAGAGGTTAAATTTATTCGAATTGAGTTTGTTACATTCTTAGGGGATTACAAGCGTGCTATTCCGATCAAAGAGTGAAAAAACTTTTCCGAAAGTTTTTCGAAAATGTCCAAAAGGGGTATTACGAGTTTTTCTCAATTCTCAATTTTGACCGCCTGTAACTTGAGAACGCCTTTACCGATCGGAGTGAATCCAACTGTTTTTTCCTCTTCTTGATGCCTTCTTTCACGTTCCTCACACGTTCATCGGAAGTTCTGTAGGTGCAATATTTTTAGAGGTAGACCTCTTCGGAGGTCGATTTCAAAAGTCGTCAAAATGAATCTTGTTAGTTCTGCGTTTGCGTTTATGTTAATGAAACAAAAATCTCAAAGAAATCTAAAAGAAGTCGAAATAAAGGGGGGAGGGGCGTTACCCCCCCCCCCCCCTCTGGATCCGCCACCGGATTGTATTGTTTTAAGTGTTTGTAGATTTGTAGATGATCTGACGAGAGGCAGGAAAAAACTTTGCCTGCCGCTGGGATGACAGCAAATTTATTGTTGAAATTCGTCTGTTGTGTAGAATAAAGTGGTGTTTTAATGACGTTTAGAGAAAAATTAGATAAATTGTTGTGTGATGGATTTCTTCGGCTGTGATCTGTTGTTAAATAAATTATTTTAGAAGTTTTATAATATGTATAAAACAAAGAAGGAGGTGTAAAAACATCAGAGTCAGTTGTGAGTTTAAAATAATCTCGATTTTATTTGAAATTGCAGCTCAAAATCTTTTTTAGGATCTGTTTTCACATCAGTTAGAATCCAGCTCGGAAACCAGTTTCCATCTATCAGGCACTGGTTTATTGTCATTTCACTAGAGATTCTAACCAATCAAAGCTTGATTATTAGTTTAAAATGAATGTGCCTTCTCAAGCCGTTCTCCTTTTTCCTAGCGACTTAAGCTTGAAACAGTTTTTAAGCTAAAATTCAAATAACGATACTTTGTAAGATGCTATTGACTCGGGTTTTTATTTTGAAACGCATATTTGCACGTCTGGAATAAAAAAGTGGTGTTGCAGTGCGGGTTGAAAGTCCTTCAAGTCAGTACAAAAAGGCTGCATTGCTAGGATTTTCAAAGTTCCTCTCAAAAGCTATTTTATGCTATATTATCCAATTAATTCGGTAATAATGCAAATTTAATAATATTAATTGGATTTGTGTGCAACACGCCTTGCACATTATCATTATTCAGGTATTGCACTATTATCAGTAAATAAATATTTCAAGTCGTCCAATTAAACTTTCTTGATTACCAATTAAAAGAACGTTGCAATTTGTATTATGCCGCACTTATTATTCAGATTTAAGGAGAGAGCGAACACAATGAAACGAGATGTTCATTTGAAAATGTCATTTAGAAGGCTATAAAAATTGACAGAAAAAGGATGGGCTTTTGTTCCTTCATCCTTTTCTTCTGACATTGCTCAGCCAACTAGATGACGTTTTTAAATGAACAACCCCTATAAATGGTGGTTGACTTTCGTTAAGTATTTACGTATTTATGTTGTTCAGATGTATTATCCCTGCTCCAAAACTTCTTGGCAACGTGCCTTCATCAACAATTAATATCAAGCCACCATTTATTAATTCAACAATTCCGTGAACTTACTCAACTAGAGTAGGTATCAAAAATTCAAAACATTTAAATGTTTAATTGGCCCTAAGCACCTCAGACAATAAAATTATTTTGGGTCACAGCGTGACCTTCGCAATAATTAACATTAATAAATGGCCATCCTTGGACATTCGCCAGACAATCGCGTGCCACCATGCATTCCCCAAGGGGGGCCCCTCCCGTATGTACATGCCGGCCTTCCAAGGATACATTTTGGGCTCGTCCGGTTTGGCGGACGTGTCCAGACCTATAACCATAAATTATTGCTTAAGGGTGGTTTTCCAAAGAAGTACCAGAGGCATTTCAGCGATATGCAGACTCATTTAGACATAAAACAAAGAACGAAACCAAGGAGCAGGCAGCTGTTCGGTGGTTGCACGCACTGACAATTTTCCATCACAGTTTAATAACTTCTCTGATTTCTCGATTATGATTTTTTTTAAACATCTGTCGCTATTTAACGCCAGCATGCCCTTTATGGTTCCATTAATTAATTTCAAATCAAAGCTTACAACCGCGCGCTCTTTTGCACTTTCCACGCAGAGTCAATGCCTGGAGCTTCGGTAACCGTTTAATTTTAAATTATTAATTTAATGGGCAAAGGGTAGTGAACTAATGCGTGACCTGACTTACCTCGTAGATGGATACGAGACCTATTTACATATCCGCAACCCCATAGGCCTTTATCGCACGCAACATATCTTACCTCTATGCGACCTGCTTCTTAGCCTTATAGTTGTCATTATTTATGCTCGCCAAGTGTTGGTAATGCTTTTTATTTGTTTTTCAGGTGTGGATGAACCATGTCAGGGAGTAGACCACGAGCTCATGACAGGGAGGTAAGTACGCCGAATTATGTTTTTATTCGTTATTTGAAGGAAACATTTGATCCTCGGTTTAACCTTCATCATTAGAAAGATGCAATCGGCTTTTTAAAATGTCAAAGGATGAATTTAATAGAAAACTCATTTATTGTCGCTTAGGTTTCAGTTTACGGATTCACTTTTAAGAACTGCTAGCTTTGACGTCTTTTTAAAACTCTCATATTTATTATTCTGCCTCTAATTTCTAGACCTTCAGAATCACTTATAAAGTTGACTTCATTTATAAAACAATTGAACATACACGAGAACAACTAACTTTTTAAATTTAAAAATTGTTTATTCGTTTCAAATAGAGTAAACGAAGAACGTTTAATTGATTTTCAAACATTTAACAATTTACCTGTTTTTTTATCTTATTTCGGCCATATAAATTCAAGTTTGAAAATAGCGACCTCCAAGTCAACAGTCTCAAATTTGAGAATTCTCAAATTCTCAGATTTGAAGGGGAGAATTTTATTCTCAACTTCTCAGATTTGAAGGAGTTCGCTATTTTGAAACTTGAATTTCTACCAATCTCTTAGAGAAAAATGGACTTTTTCTACGATTTCCACAATATAACTTTAAACTGAAAAAAATAAATGAATGAAAAATGAAATTTTTGTAAGGACCCTCAGAATCTACAAAACCGCTAAGGTTAAGTTTGCTTATTGTAGAATTTAGAAAAACTCATTTTGCCACTAATTTGTGGGTGGTTTCTGAAAAAAAGAAGTTTAGTCTACAGAATCTCTCCACACCTGATACGTTACTCGATTTATTAAAATGCTTAATGCAACACACTAATTAAGGAATTTTCTTTTAGTCCTTTTGTAAGTCCTCCGATCCATTCATCCCTACTCGACCCGTCCCTTTAATGAAGGAGAGTATCCCGTCTCATCTCAGAGTCGGAAACTACTCTCGATGGAGGAAGGCGACTCCCAATGTCATGTGGTGCAGTCGGGCCCACCTATAGCACACTCCCAGAAAGTGGTATGACGACTCTTCCCCTGCTCCACATTGGGTGCAGAGTGGACTATCCATCATTCCTAGGAGGTGCATGTGTCTGTTTAGTCTGCAGTGGCCCGTGAGGATTTCTATAAGCTCTCCCAGCCACTGCCGACTTCTCCCAAGTTGCCACAAAGGCCTTGGATCTATCCAAGACCAAAGAAATCTACCCTTGGTTCTAATCCTTGGACTGACTACATATTCCTGACTGTCTCCAGTTTGTCCTTATGCCAGTAAAGCAGGTCTGGGAACCACGTTTGGCCGATTCATCAACGCGCTCGTTTCCCCCCTATGTCCAGGAACCAATCCCACAGTTACTCATTTTGTTCCTGCCAGTGACTCTAGAGCACCCCTGCAGTCCTAAACGAGTTTTAAACTCGTCCTGTTCGTGCAGATGGCTCATGTTGCGGCTTGCAGGGCCGCCTGACTGTCGGTGTAGATGAAGGTGTTCGGTTCTGCTCCTTGTTTGACATCTGGTCGTGCGCTCTCGCCCCCTTCATGGCCTGCTTTGTATATTCCGGCTCCTGACGACTGTGAATCAGCCATTCTTGATCCGTCTGTATTATGCCATACCTGATTATTCTCAGAGGGTTGCTGAATCAGTTCTTCTTTGAATTTTTCTCTTGTTGGGATGTTTATCCCAAATGACAGTTTTCGTCTCAGCCGATCGCAATGGTGCCTCTCCTGCGACAGGACCATTCGGATATCCCGCTGGATGAGGCTGGCGATCTGCTTGTGACCGCTTCCCATGACGGTTTTCTTCCACCAGTCGCCATCCTCCTGCAGGAAGATATCGCCTCCCTCTTCATCCAGATTAGAAGCTCCGGCAGATCCAGTAAGACATTGAGAGCTGCTCCCGGTGTTGTTCTGAACGCACCCGTTTTGGCTAGACTCGTTCTGATTACCGCAGTCTAGAGCCATCTGCTGGAACAGGACGACCTCCTGCCCACTGCCCTGTGCAGTTGCCATACTAGTGTTGGTGCCTTATTGCAAGCCTTTTCTACGTGACTTCCTGACTTGTGACCTTCAACCTGCTTGTGACCTTCAAATCTGAGCATTTGCTAATTCTCAGATTTGAGACTGTTGACTTGGAGTTCGCTATTTTCAAACTTGAATTTCTACCAGTCTTTCTAAGTCTCTCTCTAAAAATTATATCCTACGATGATGAACTTGGCGAGTAAACAGCACATTTCTATAACCCAACTAGCAATTTAGGTTTCCGCCTGGTAACCGCGACTTACAAGGAATACTAATAGGTTCCGGTTACTAATGGCGGCAACCGCTCTGGCACCGCTTTATTACCACTTTATTACTAAAATTTTTGAGTAACCATTACGTGCCGGCGACCACACTGGGACTGTCCCAATGACGACCCAGTTACGGTTCTGGAGTAAATAAGTAGTAGCCGGGTGATAGTTATTACCACCTGGCTACTTAACTGGGACTAACGCTTTTTCACTTCTCTCTTTGTCTTTCCACTAACAGCTTATAGGAATAAGTAGATGTGTGACTGTCCTTGTTAGCTACAATAATGATGGATGATACGATTTTATTTCGGCGAAGGCTTGAATTTTGGTGTTATGTCATCAGATCTAATATCATTATTTTCTCATCACTGGACTGAAAACTCCAAACCCATCGAGTTTTATTGTTGTATGTTGGTGTTACATCGAAAAATAACAATGCGCCTTCAAATTAGAAAGACATTATCGATAATAACAGTCTAGAAAAAAAAATCTATAATAGTGGAAATATTTGTATTGCAGCAAAAGATGTTTTATCGATTTAAGAATATCTCGAAATCTAGAAAACTGATAATATTCATTCTTATTTCTTACATATTTTCCCCAAATTAAGAATTTAAAGCAGCACTACTTTTTATTCTAAAATGGAGTCTAAACTTACTGTAAAGAACATGGCGGCAAAAGAAAAAAATCCTTTAACGACCCTCAAATTTCCTCAAAGTAAATATGACTGAACGATAGGGTACAAATTTTAAACTTATGCCTCACGAAAGTTTATTTCGTAATAAGTAATAAAAAACACAAATTACCGCCAACTCCATTTCTCGATTAAGTAGCATTTACTTAAAAGTTCCCTTGCGAAGGATTTTGTACCATGGAGTAATTATACATTTTTAATCAATAGTAATATTACTTCAAAGTCATACTTATGGTAATATCGTATGATTTGGAACCATTACATGCCACGAAAAAGTGTTTTAATTAAATGTCTTTTTAGTTGTAACAGGTACTTTGAATTCTAACCCAATAGTCATGCCAACTTTAAACTAATTTCAAAGACGTAATCGCAACTAATCAATCCTACTATAAAGGTTTAGTATTACAGAAGGACTTTGAGTAGTATTTGTTAGGTCCCAGTTACCATAAATGTGACTTTAAAGTTATGCTACGTAAAGGTAGCCGAATTAAGTATTTCCTACGTAAACGGAACGCGTTAATATTTCTTTTCTGTAACTCTTACCCTACAGTAACATTTATGAGTAGAATTTACGGAATTGCCGCTTATTTTTAGTAATGTTTCCAATAACTGGGTTAGTGCGACGATAAATGCTACTTGTAAAATGTCAATATAGGAGAAATGTCAAATGTCATTAGTGTTATTAATTTTTGACTTCAGTGTTTTTTTAACTAATTATTGACCTCGTTATTGACTAATTGAGACAAACTAGTAGTTCTTAATTTATTTTCGATTTTTGGCCATTGGGTTTCATCTGGCAGAATGGAGTATAATCGCTAAATTACCTTCAGGGTGTATCAAGGATGGGAATTTCACTTTCTTCAGAGCTTGAGGTACTTTTGTGGATAAATGTGTGAATGAAGGGCATAGTTAACATAATATCAGAGTTATCAATGTTACAAAATTTCAAGGCAAGGAGGCTCCTTGGAAAAATTGCCACAACCCCATCTATTTAATTCTATATATCAGACTTATTAGAAGTGTAATAGGAAAACTGCTAATTGATTGAGCGACTTAACATGAAGTCCCATGTACAAGAAAAACTGATTTAGTAATTTGTTCATTGAAGCGATAGATTTAGGAGTTCCGAATCGAGACTTATTGGTGAATGAAATTATTGTCCAATGTATGCATCCCAAACTTTTAAAACACGCCTATATACATGATCCCGGTTCTACCACAAATTGTCAGCTGCTGCCATGCCTCATATATAAGACGCACTTTTAGAGCTCTATATGTGTAACGTGTAACAGAGCATCTTAACAGGCTCTCTGTCTTCAGGAATCATCTCTTGTCAAAGACTCTCATCACAACTGTCCGAGTTAAATGTCATATAACTCCATCATATTACTGCCAAGAATTATAATAGATTTGGATAGTTGCTAGATGTAGCGTCCTCAAAACTATACTCCAAAGTGTAAGCATTTTTGTGGTTTTCAAATTTACCACCAGAAAACAACGCCATCTAGGGAAGTTAGTTTTAACTCATTGACTTAGAGTGGTATTGTCATTTGTCTTACTTGTCATTGTCGTTGAGGGAAAAAAAAACGTGCTTAAGGGGATTTTTCGAATTATTCATTGCTTTTACACTTTGTGGATTGTAATAAAACGTGTTTTTTTTATTTATTTGAATTGTTTATTGTCGACCAGTTCCTCATTTTACAACTTCAGAAGTGGGATTGAGACAGAACGAGGTTTGAAACACGTGGTTCGGTTTCCTGCTAAAACCCAAGATGAACTTTAATAATGAAGAATTTGAAGCCTTTTGTAATAGCCAGTTGTCAAGAGGATCTACACCCGATCAGTCTTTGAATTCCAATCAATAGGGACCTGATAATCTTCAATACCAACCAACAAACACATCGCAGGTATCTCCTGTAAATCCTGTGGCACAATTAGGTAGGCAACACAACCAGATAGAGGCCAATTTATGGGCACCATTACGGCCTTAATACAGCAAAACATAGAATTGTTAGGAATGATGCAGTTGCAACAACAAAACCTGAGACAGAGCTATCAAGGTAACAGTAGTCTTCTTCAGCAACCACACCTACATGTTGCTTATGGGCAGCTTTCCCACATTAAATTTCCTCTTCTCTTTTGTCCCTTGTGTCTAATTTTTTAGTCTGCTTTAGCAACTTATGATTTAAAACTGAAAATTATTGATTGATCCTGACTGAATTATTGATTGACTGTCCACTTGATCTCTAAATTAAGTCACTAGGTTACAGGTGTAATGTAAATTTGAATAAGAATAACTTTGTGACGATTCGATTGATCCAACTTTAGAAGCCACGTATAACTAAATGTTATACAGATTATTTGTGAATTGAAATGTATTTATTACTTTGTGACTCATTGGTGAATGTATTGATTACCTTGTGACTCATTTGTGAATGTATTAATTACTTTGTGACACATTTGTGAATGTATTGATTACTTTGTGACAAATTTTTCAACGTCTTTGTGTTATGAAATTGACTCTACTTAGTGCTTTGTGAATTATGATCATTTTAGTTTAGGTTTAGATGATAGATTTGTTAAAAGCGGCTTAACAACTTAAGTAAATTTTAGTGTAAATTAATTACGAATTTCTTATGGTAGTTTAAGAGGATTTCGTTACATTTACTTTGTGAGCGAGGTCGCTCTAATATCCCAATGGCCGAGTTGTATGCATTTTTGTGTTTTGAAATTTACCACCAGAAAGCAACGTCATCTAGGGAAGTTAGTTTTAACTCTTTGACTTAGAGTGGTACTGTTATTTGTTTTCCTTGTCATTGTCGTTGAGGGAAAAAAAGAAAAACGTGTTTAAGGGGATTTTTTGAATTATTCATTGCTTTTACACTTTATGGATTGTTGTATCTGTGGATTGAAACGTGTTTTTTTTTACTTATTTGAATTGTTTATTGTCGGCCAGTTCCCCATTTTACATAAGGTTATCGGGAACAGGACAAAAGAAAATTTCCTGGTGGTCTGTTGGTGACTACTACTGGTGGTCCACCATTCGGTTCACCAAGAGACCACCATTCGTACGGGTTGTCTCTTGGTGACTAGTACGTTCGTTAATAAACACTCACACAAGTTTTATGTCGCCTTGTTTACTCCGCATCGCCTGCTCTTCCTCGCCTGTGCTGATGGCTTTTGAGTATGAGTTTTATGACACAATTTCCACTCTAGTCGTAGAATAGCCTTGATAAAGACGTCAATAAACGTCGAAACGTCGGCAGTTTCTGCTTAATTTGTGGAAATTTTCTTTTGTCCTGTTCCCGATAATCTTTGGAGTATAGATTTGGATGTCATGGAGGGCGTTGGGATTTTGTCTTCCTTTTTGTCACCAAGACAGTTTTCTTGTAGGGGTTGTTATAATTGACCACGCTCCTCTCGGGGAGCCACGTGAATTTTAGAGGATGAGGTCAATTGTTTGCATTGGTTCCTATTTGCCCATTTAAACTTCTTGTAAAACTCTACAATAATCTATATTGGCATTCAGTAACTTAGACTTTGTTCCAACAGATGATCACACCAGTCCTGAATCCTCAGAAATCTGCTCAATAACCAGTGAGGACCTGTTGTGTATATTTTGGAATGTTTCCCGACGCTTTTGTCCCTAAATAATTGGATGTAGGCTTAAAAACATTCTGACCAAGTTTTTTTTTAAGGTGGGGAAGGGGGGGGGGGGGGGGGTTCAACCCTTTGTTTTTAAAATGTCGTGCCTGTTGTATTGTAATGTCGGTAACAACGTGCGAGATTCCCATTGAGTGCACCATTACTTGTCAAATTCTCGCTTGTCGGGGTATTTTTTTATACCTACACTCTTAGAATTTATCCCTCCACCAACCACTTGCTCGTCTCAATGGATTTTGGCGCCGATGATGGCCTGATTGCGGAAATCGGAGGATATCCTATGGGTCCGTGGTCTGGTGGTCAGTGGTGGACAGGGCCTGCTATGGGTTGAGGTTAGCCAGATTGCAGAGATCAGCTTGTCTAGCCATAACGGGTGCGTTCAGAACATCACCGGGAACGGCTCTCAATATCTTACTGTGTCTGCTGGAGCTTCCAATCTGGGTGAAGAGGGAAGCGATGGCTTCCTGCAGGATCACTCATCCAGCGGGGCATCCCAATAGTCCTGTCGCAGGAGGGGCGCCCTTGCGATCGGCTGAGACAAAAACAGCCATTCGGGATAAACATCCCAACAAGAGAAAAATTCAAAGAAGAGCTGCTTCAACAACCTTCTGAGAATAATCAGGTATGGTACAGGGTGTGGCAGAGGAAACGCATATTTTCTGAATGGATACTATTTCGCAAAGAGAAGGATGATGACCCTCACTGCACCGCCAACAGAGAGCCCGGGAAATGCAGTTTCAGCCATGGCACCGTGGGCTGATCCTGATGTCGTGATAATGATGAGTGACGAAGCACACTTCCATTTAACAGGATATGTAAACAAGCAGTAATGTAGGTCAGTACCTACAGTACTCAGTAGTAGCCGAGAATCCACGAGAGCTACACCAAAGACCCCCACATAGTGAAAAGATCACTGTGTGGGGCGGAATTAGTAGTAAATTGGGTGTCATGGGGCCTTATTTTTTTGAAGAGGAAGAAATAACAATAACATTGACTTCAGCCCATATTATGTTCACATGTTACATAATTTTCTGTTAGCAACACTTCAACGGCGATACGTAAATATGGGAGAACTATGGTTTCAACAAGACGGTGTCACAGCTCACACGGCAAAAGGATCAATCGAATGTGTTCGACAAATGTTTCCTCCACATGTGATTTCCCGTTTCGGCGATGTTTCTTGGCCCCCACCCTCTTCAGATTTGTCTGCATGTGACTTTTTTTGTGGGGCTACCTTAAGTCTAAAGTGTACGCTAACAAAGCCCGTACGTTACAGGAACTGAAAATTCCTGTAACGTAATTCTCACACTCTTAATGTGTGGGCATGGGAGAGTACAAAGACAAACTGGACACACTCAGGAATATGTAGACAGACCAATGAAATCAACCCTAACCCGGATAGATCCAAGGCTGCGTTGCTACATTGTGGAGAAGGGGAAGAGTCGTCATATTCGTCGCCACTTTCTGGGAGTGTGATATAGGGGGGCGCGACTGCGCCACAGGACACTGGGAGTCGCCTTCCTCCATCGAGAGGAGCTTCCGACTCTTGAAATGGGACGGGATACTCTCCTTCATTAGAGAGACGGGTCGACTCGTGGAGGGAATGAGGGCCCAGGCGGATTAGGGATGAGTGGATCGGAGGACTTACAAAAGGACTAAAGGAAAATTCCTTAAATAGTGTGTTGCATTAAGCTAACTGAATTGTATTGTAATAAATCGAGTAACGTGTCAGGTGTAGAGAAATTCTGTAGACTAAACTTTTGTTTTTTCAGAAACTACCCACAATTTAGTGGCAATAATGAGTTTTTCTAAATTCTACAACAAGCAAACTTAACCTTAGCGGTTTTACATAAACGTCCTTACGTAAATCTCGCTCCTCATAGGACGAAAACGATCTCCATTCCAGCTTTTTCATGATAATAACTAGAATTTTATGGCAAAACTCCAAATCCCCTCTGTATATGGTTCACATTCATTCAATTCCCTCATACAAGTGCTCACAAATAAACCAACATCGCACATTTCAAGTAAACATTTGTCTTGGTCAACTTTCGAAATGTAGGCCACTGTCAGCACCGGATGTATATTATTATAATATACTCACTTCAATGCATGGGGAGTGCCCGCATAGGCAATTTAGTACTTACATTCGGTCTATAGGTACTACTATAAATCTACCCATCTAGTTTGCCAATGGCAGTGCAAAGTGTATGGGTGTCTGTGACTCACCGGAAGCATTTGAGATGGCGCCTAAACGCCTCTTACTATCAATAGGTTTAATATAATTTATATTGACTATTATTTAGTTTTTTTTGTCTAAATAATATGTTATATTTACCAGAGCCATCTGCTTCTGTTGTGTGTTAGCAAAGTATAAAAAAATCCCAGTTTTTAAGTCCTAAAGAAAACCGACCGCTCACCCCAGGACGTTTTTTAAGCGGACGGATTGACAGTGGGTTAAAACTGAGGTGAACAGCCCTTGGCAAAAAATCAACCCTTAGCGGTTAGACGTCTGTTTTAAACACTGCTCTCATTGTAACAAGCGTATAATTTAGATAATATTTATCTAAGCAAACACCCTTCAAAAAACTTAACTGCCCTGTTAGCGAAGAAAAGGACCACACGTGCTAAGGGTCGCTTTTTTGTCCTTGTAAGAGAAAAAAAAACACCGGGGAAGTTGAGGTTAATTATATGCATAAGCTTTTTGTGGTCTTAGTACCTCCAGTGGTTTGGTTAGCATACGATTATGACGTAATTATAACTTTGCAGCCAAAGGTCCACACGTGCCGAGGATGGTTTTTTGCTACTACCCGAGGAAAGATGGGCCTTTAGATAAGTGGAAGTTAAATTCGAAGGGTGTGGTTTCGTAAATGTTTCGTTGAAAAGACTTTCGAAATGCACACCGTACAACACCGGTACCACCTTCTCTAAGTGTAAATAGATCCATTCTCGCGTGCTTATCTCGCAAACCGTGCAGCACCCCCTCTTTCGAACAATAATTACCCACCTTGAGTAGATATCCGCGCCATATCTCATTCAAACATCCATACTTATAAGCGCACACATGCCCTCGTAGGGCTCGTGTGTAACCTAATATTTTTATTTGAAAACCATTTTATCATTGTTGCACTTTCCCGATAGACGGTGCAACAAGGGCCCCGGTGTCTCGCTTGGCCCGGAAGCCGGGGACAGGTGTGCCCTTTAAGAGATCATCTCGAGGGGGCGGTTTGCGAATAGTTTTGGACATTTGTCGGTGACTGATAATTCCTCTTACGGTCTTGTATCAGTACCAATCGTGTTGTCATGGAAATAATAATTTTGGATAGACAGAGTTACTTAAAGATTTTTATCAAAAATAAACAACACTAAATTGCCTCGATTAAAAGATGGTTGCTTTCGAGTTTGGTTGTCAAAATGTAGACAATCCCTTTTGTCCAGAAGGTCCTTACTGCTAAATAAGCCAAGCATTTTGGGAAACCAATAATATGTCTTTTGATAAAGTGTGTAAGGAGTTATGGGTATTAAATAAGGATTAGATTCTTTATATAAATATATCTAAAAAATAATGGTTTTAAGTTTTTTTACTGTATTCATTATCCCTTTCAATTTTCCTCAATAATGCATGTCATTTGCCCATTTTCGAAACTGGATTTAAGTTTATTACGTTCAACAACAGGGGGTGCCTTCCGATCAAACACAGGAAAAAAAAATATCAAAAATTTTCTTCTAATCGGCCAAAGGGTGTGGGTGATACGTTTTTTTTCTCAATTTTCAATTTTGACCGACTGTAACTTGAGAACTATTGACCCAATTGGAGTGAGTCCAACTGTTTTTTGCTCTTCTTGATATCCTCTTCCACCTCTCGCCAACGGAAATCCCACAGGTGCAACATTGTAGTAGCATTGTAGATGAACCCCTTCGGTGGTCGATTTTTATGCACTTTTAGAATTAAATTCTTTGTTGTTAAAAAAAAAATCACTTTTGGGACTAATTTTGTCAATACTTTTAGGGTTTTCTCCTATAACAGGAGATAAGAAAGTGGAATAGAAAAACTACATTTTGACATACTTTTTGAGCAAGCAACTATACCAACTGAGCACGAGTGGCCCAATTATAAAATGCAAATTTTCAATTTTTTTTTTTTTTTTTTTTTTTCTTTTTTTTTTTTCGAAAACGGTGCACGATAACTGTGTTGGTTGCATCTAAGCTACTTACGTCATACTGCCTATTTACGTACATATTGAAACCTCTTCCCGCTTTTAAAATAAAAAAAAATAAAAAAATTTCAAAAATGTTGAAGTTAGTCACTGCCAAAATCGTATATCGTGGTTTTTTTGATCGCTGATATTCTATTTGAACAAGTTTTACTCGAAAATTTATAATAGGAGATAAGAAAGTGGAATAGTGAAACTACATTTTGAGATACTTTGTGAGCAAGCAGCTATAAAACCAACTAAGCACGAGTGGCCCAAACAAAGTACAAATTTTCAACTTTTTAGTTTTTTTTTTTCGAAAACCGTGCACTATAACTGTGTTGGTTGCATCTAAGCTACTTACGTCAAACTTACTGCCTATTTACGTACATTTTAAAACCTCTTACCGCTTTTAAAATAAAAAAAAAATCAAAAAATTCCAAAAATATTGAAGTTAGTCACTGCCATAATCATCTATCGTGTTTTTTTGATCGCTGATATCCGATTTGAACAAGTTTTACAAGAAAATTTATAATAGGAGGTAAGAAAGTGGAATAGAAAAACTACATTTTGGGCAAGCAGCTATAAAACCAACTGAGCCCGAGTGGCCCAAATATAAAGTACAAATTTTCAACTTTTTTGTTTTTTTTTTTTTCGAAAACCGTGCACGATAACTGTGTTGCATCTAAGCTACTTACGTCACACTGCCTATTTACGTACATATTAACCCCTCTTACCGCTTTTAAAATAAAAAAAAAACAAAAAAATTTTAAAAATATTGAAATTGGTCACTGCCAAAATCGTATATCGTGGTTTTTTTGATCGCTGATATTCGATTTGAACAAGTTTTATTCGAAAATTTATAATAGGAGATAAGAAAGTAGAATAGAGAAACTACATTTTGAGATACTTTTTGAGCAAGCTGCTTTAAAACCAACTGAGCACAAGTGGCCCAAATATAAAGTACAAATTTTCAACTTTTTTTTTGCGAAAACCGTGCACGTTAACTGTGTTTGTTACATCTAAGCTACTTACGTCAAACTTACTGCCTATTTCCGTACATTTTAAAACCTCTTACCGCTTTTAAAATACAAAAAAAATCAAAAAATTTCAAAAATATTGAAGTTAGTCACTGCCAAAATCGTGTATCGTGGTTTTTTGATCGCTGATATCCGATTTGAACAAGTTTTACTCTAAAATTTATAATAGGAGGTAAGAAAGTGGAATAGAAAAACTACATTTTGAGCAAGCAGCTATAAAACCAACTGAGCCCGAGTGGCCCAAATATAAAGTACAAATTTTCAACTGTTTTGTTTTTTTTTTCGAAAACCGTGCACTATAACTGTGTTGGTTGCATCTAAGCTACTTACGTCATACTGCCTATTTACGTACATATTGAAACCTCTTACCGCTTTTAAAATAAAAAAAAATAAAAAAATTTCAAAAATGTTGAAGTTAGTCACTGCCAAAATCGTATATCGTGGTTTTTTTGATCGCTGATATTCGATTTGAACAAGTTTTACTCGAAAATTTATAATAGGAGATAAGAAAGTGGAATAGAGAAACTACATTTTGAGATACTTTGTGAGCAAGCAGCTATAAAACCAACTAAGCACGAGTGGCCCAAACAAAGTACAAATTTTCAACTTTTTTTGTTTTTTTTTTCGAAAACCGTGCACGATAACTGTGTCGGTTGCATCTAAGCTACTTACGTCATACTGCCTATTTACGTACATATTAAAACCTCTTACCGCTTTTAAAATAAAAAAAAAAACAAAAACATTTCAAAAATGTTGAAGTTTGTCACTGCCAAAATCGTATATCGTGGTTTTTTGATCGCTGATATCCGACTTGAACAAGTTTTACTCGAAAATTTATAATAGGAGATAAGAAAGTGGAACAGTGAAACTACATTTTGAGATACTTTGTGAGCAAGCAGCTATAAAACCAACTAAGCACGAGTGGCCCAAACAAAGTACAAATTTTCAACTTTTTTTGTTTTTTTTTCGAAAACCGTGCACGATAACTGTGTCGGTTGCATCTAAGCTACTTACGTCATACTGCCTATTTACGTACATATTAAAACCTCTTACCGCTATTAAAATAAAAAAAAATCAAAAAATTTCAAAAATATTGAAGTTAGTCACTGCCAAAATCGTGTATCGTGGTTTTTTGATCGCTGACATCCGATTTGAACAAGTTTTACTCTAAAATTTATAATAGGAGGTAAGAAAGTAGAATAGAAAAACTACATTTTGAGCAACCAGCTATAAAACCAACTGAGCCCGAGTGGCCCAAATATAAAGTACAAATTTTCAACTTTTTTGTTTTTTTTTTTCGAAAACCGTGCACGATAACTGTGTTGCATCTAAGCTGCTTACGTCATACTGCCTATTTACGTACATATTGAAACCTCTTACCGCTTTTAAAATAAAAAAAAATAAAAAAATTTCAACAATGTTGAAGTTAGTCACTGCCAAAATCGTATATCGTGGTTTTTTTGGATCGCTGATACTCTATTTGAACAAGTTTTACTCGAAAATTTATAATAGGAGATAAGAAAGTGGAATAGTGAAACTTCATTTTGAGATACTTTGTGAGCAAGCAGCTATAAAACCAACTAAGCACGAGTGGCCCAAACAAAGTACAAATTTTCAACTTTTTTTGTTTTTTTTTCGAAAACCGTGCACGATAACTGTGTCGGTTGCATCTAAGCTACTTACGTCATACTGCCTATTTACGTACATATTAAAACCTCTTACCGCTATTAAAATAAAAAAAAATCAAAAAATTTCAAAAATATTGAAGTTAGTCACTGCCAAAATCGTGTATCGTGGTTTTTTGATCGCTGACATCCGATTTGAACAAGTTTTACTCTAAAATTTATAATAGGAGGTAAGAAAGTAGAATAGAAAAACTACATTTTGAGCAACCAGCTATAAAACCAACTGAGCCCGAGTGGCCCAAATATAAAGTACAAATTTTCAACTTTTTTGTTTTTTTTTTTCGAAAACCGTGCACGATAACTGTGTTGCATCTAAGCTGCTTACGTCATACTGCCTATTTACGTACATATTAAAACCTCTTACCGCTTTTAAAATAAAAAAAAATAAAAAAATTTCAACAATGTTGAAGTTAGTCACTGCCAAAATCGTATATCGTGGTTTTTTTGGATCGCTGATACTCTATTTGAACAAGTTTTACTCGAAAATTTATAATAGGAGATAAGAAAGTGGAATAGTGAAACTTCATTTTGAGATACTTTGTGAGCAAGCAGCTATAAAACCAACTAAGCACGAGTGGCCCAAACAAAGTACAAATTTTCAACTTTTTTGTTTTTTTTTTTTCGAAAACCGTGCACTATAACTGTGTTGGTTGCATCTAAGCTACTTACGTCAAACTTACTGCCTATTTACGTACATTTTAAAACCTCTTACCGCTTTTAAAATAAAAAAAAAATCAAAAAATTCCAAAAATATTGAAGTTAGTCACTGCCAAAATCGTCTATCGTGTTTTTTTGATCGCTGATATCCGATTTGAACAAGTTTTACACGAAAATTTATAATAGGAGGTAAGAAAGTGGAATAGAAAAACTACATTTTGGGCAAGCAGCTATAAAACCAACTGAGCCCGAGTGGCCCCTAATATAAAGTACAAATTTTCAACTTTTTTGTTTTTTTTTTTCGAAAACCGTGCACGATAACTGTGTTGCATCTAAGCTACTTACGTCACACTGCCTATTTACGTACATATTAACCCCTCTTACCGCTTTTAAAATAAAAAAAAACAAAAAAATTTTAAAAATATTGAAATTGGTCACTGCCAAAATCGTATATCGTGGTTTTTTTGATCGCTGATACTCGATTTGAACAAGTTTTATTCGAAATTTTATAATAGGAGATAAGAAAGTGGAATAGAGAAACTACATTTTGAGATACTTTTTGAGCAAGCTGCTTTAAAACCAACTGAGCACAAGTGGCCCAAATATAAAGTACAAATTTTCAACTTTTTTTTTGTGAAAACCGTGCACGTTAACTGTGTTTGTTACATCTAAGCTACTTACGTCAAACTTACTGCCTATTTCCGTACATTTTAAAACCTCTTACCGCTTTTATAATACAAAAAAAATTAAAAAAAAATTCAAAAATGTTGAAGTTAGTCTCCGCCAAAATCGTGTATCGTGGTTTTTTGATCGCTGATATCCGATTTGAACAAGTTTTACTCGAAAATTTATAATAGGAGATAAGAAAGTGGAATAGAAAAACCACATTTTGAGATACTTTTTGAGCAAGCAGCTATAAAGAGTACGAGTGGCCCAAATATAAAGTACATTTTTGTAAAAAGTCAATAACTTGAGAACGATTGGACCGATTGGAGTAAATCTAGCTGTTTTTTGCTTTTTTTGATATCCTCTTTTATTTCCTTCCAACTGAAGGCCTGTACGTGCAACATTTTCGGAGATAGACCCATTCTGGGGTCGATTTTTAAGCAGAGAATCGAATTTTTGTCATTTTTTTAAATTTATTTCTGGCTAATTTCATTCGAATTAAGTTTGTTGCGTTCTTAAGGGATTACAAACGTCCCATTCCAATCAGAAAACAGGAGAAAACAAATCCACAATTATTTTCTAATTGACCAAATTTGGCCGCCTGTTACTTGAAAATGAGGTCCCATAGGGGTGAATCCAAACGTTTTTTTTTCATTCTTGATATGCTTTTTCACCTTCCACCAACGGAGTTCTGAAGGTGCAATATTCTCAATTAGAGTCCTTTTCGGAGATCGACTTTTTGGGACTTTTAGAATCGACTATTTTGCCATATTTAAAAAATTTACTTTTGGAGCTAATTTAATTCGAATTAAGTTCTCAGAGGATTGCAAACGTCCCATTCTGATCAAAA
Source organism: Taphrorychus bicolor (assembly GCA_951812265.1). NCBI lineage: Eukaryota > Metazoa > Arthropoda > Insecta > Coleoptera > Curculionidae > Taphrorychus > Taphrorychus bicolor. The sequence continues at coordinate 28,400,156 of OX638303.1, read as the reverse complement.
ACAGGAGAAAAAAAATCGAAAGTTTTCTTCTAATGCGACAAAGGGGGGTTTTACGTCTTTTTTCTCAATTTTCAACTTTGATCGCTTGTGGGGACAGATGTGGCCTTTAAGAGATCATCTCGAGGGGGCGATTTGCGAATATTATTGGTCATTTGTCGGTGACTGATAATTCTTCTTAAGGTCGGCTTCTTGTATCCCTACCATTCGTGTTATCATGGAAATAAGGATTTTGGATAGACGGGAAAACTTGGTATGTTTTAAAGATTTCCATCAAAAACAAGTAACAGTAAATTGAGTCTTTTGAAGGTGGTTGGTTTTGATTTGTCTGTCAGAGGAGACAACATTGTTTGTGCAGGATCTGCTTGTGAAGGTCTTTACTGCTAAATAAGCTAACAATTTTTGGAAACCAATTTTTTTGTTAAATTAGAAGATACTGTTTAGTAGTTACTCTTTAAAAACGTGCTTTTAAAATTTCCCACTGCATATATCTAAATACCATACTTAGATTAAGACCCAGAGGCCTTTATCCGCCTGTAACTCGAGAACGATTAAACCGATTGGAGTGAATCTAAGTGTTTTTTGCCCTTCTTGATATCCTCTTTTACCTCCTACTAACGAAAATCGATGGTCGATTTTTAGGCCCTTTTTAAATCAACTTTTTGCCATTTAAAAAACTCTCATTTTTGATGGCAAACGTTCTATTCTCATCAAAAACAGAAGAAATAAATAAAAAATTTTCTTCTAATTGACTAAAAGGGGGGGGGGTATTACGTCTTTAATTCTCTTTTTTCAACTTTGACCTCCTGTACTAACGAAAATCGATGGTCGATTTTTAGGCCCTTTTTAAATCAACTTTTTGCCATTTAAAAAACTCTCATTTTTTATGGCAAACGTTCTATTCCCATCAAAAACAGGAGAAAGAAATTAAAAAAATTCTTCTAATTGACCAAAAGGGGGGGGGGTATTACGTCTTTAATTCTCTTTTTTCAACTTTGACCTCCTGTAACTTGAGAACGATTGCACCGATGCGAGTGAATCCAAGTGCTTTTTGCTCTTCTTGATGTCCTCTCCCACCAACGGAAATCCCTTGTAGGTGCAAAATTTTCGGAGATAAACCCCTTCGTTGGCCGATTTTTAGGTTATTTAGAATCGACTTTGTGTCCTATTTTACAAGTTTTCTTTTGGGACTAATTATGTTAGAATTAATGGTCTTAGAGGATTGTAAACGTCCCATTCCAATAAAAAAAAAGAAGAAAAAATGTCAAACAAAAAACTTAGGTAAGTGTGTTAAGTAAAGGTAACAGAGTGGTACTAATGATGAATTTAGTGAGGTCATCAAGTGTTTGAGCCGACGACGGGATCAATCTTCTAGTAACAAATCTCGTTTCTTTGTTCTGATTTACTAAACTCTTTTTACACAATTTATCTTCAAAGAGAAAGTCAAACCTCTTTTTGACTGACTTACACAACTCTTAAGGACAGTGTCTTTTCGAACATTTCATGTGATGCCAAGCACAGGAATGGCCACTTTGTCATGTCCGCAGTGTTGAGTTGTTTTATCCCTGTTAACTCAAATTTGTCCTCGAATATAGCTCACTAGTGTTGATCGGTTGACAGGAGTAATGCAGTTGTTCATATAGAAATTATTTGCAGCAAAACCGTGTTGAAACAACGAACAGCCCTATTCTGAAGTTCCATCATTCTCTTTTCAAGATTTGATATCTTCTATAAAATAGTAGTCCTCAAAAGGAAAGAATTGTTCACTCCAAACCCAACTCGCTTATGTCAATAAACCACTTCATTACTAGCTTGGTCAATCAATACAAAGAATCGTCAAGAAATCTTGGCCAGTAAGAATTACCGATATCTACAAAAGTGCTGTTAGGATATCAGAAGCTACTCTTATTCTCTTTTCTCGAAAATATATGAGAAAAGCAGGAGTGACTTCTATTAGTTTACAGTCTCTGACTCAAAAGTCAGAGACTACCTCTCACTGAACTATTTTACTGCCCTTTTGTGTAGCAAGTAGTTCCCTCTTAACATGAACTATGTTCCCGTTATTGTCTTGGAGACTCTACCATATCCTTCTCGCAAATCGTCAGAGTGCTTTATACCCGGATTGGGAATGCCCCTCCCATGTTTGAGTTTTTCAGTTGTTTTCAGGAGAAAGGTTGCGGGAGAAGGATCCAAAATAAAACTTCTACGCTTCCGCAGAAATTGCCGACGTTTCGACGTTTATTTTACGTCTTTTTCAAGGCTATTCCACTCAAATTGCAGAAGTTTATCGTCAGATGGTAATGATGTTTATTGTCCATCGGAACAACCACGGGGAGTGACGTACATTAAAAACAAAAAACAAAAACGGACAAAGCGTGGAAACAAAAAGAGAACCGTGCTTAGCAGTGTGTAGGTACCCAACGTATTGTTTTATTTTGATTATCAACCGTTTTTCAGTTGTTTATTCTGAGCTTCAAACTCCAACTGCTTTGTTGTGCTCTTTTTAAATACACAAATTTCCTTGCTAATTTCAGCTCCATGGATAAGTTGAATCAATGCCTTCTACTATATGCCAAGACTCACTTACGTCAAGGCGTTTGAACTTCATTATCCAATCTCAAATTTGAGTTTTAAATTAACTAAATCGCTGCTATCTGGACTTAGCTCTATTTCTGTTGCACTCTGTTAATATCATTCCCAAAAAAATCTACTCCTAAATTTCGCCGAAATATTGAACTTCCAACAGAAAATATTTATGAAAAACTAGAAAAAAAAAGTTGACTTAGTAGCGAACGAAGGAAATAGACATATCTTTATTAAGATTTTTTTTCTTTTAAGTCATCATTTATTTGACACCCTGTATAACCATGGTGCCTTTATACCAGTGAATTCCCCGGTCTGTAAAACTATTGCGAAAAAGCGCACACGTTTTCCCCATTTGCATCAAAGCTTTTTTTTCAAAATTTCTATCAATATTCAATTAATCGCAGAAAGTTTTTGTAGTTGGTGATAATGTCCGAACTAAATTTAAAGCAATTTAAGAAAATTCCAATGGGTGAGTACTACCCATTCTCCATGTAGTGCTTGAAAGACATACCTTTCTTACGGTTGGTTCAGTGACCATGATTTGCCATTGCTCGTTCGTATATAAACCGCAGGGGTCAAAAAGTCAACTAAACTAGACAAACGTTGCCTAATTTGAAAATAAATTACGTTTGTCATACCAAAAGAACGACACAAAAACGATTTCCGAAGTATAACCGAGTTAAAAAAAAACATTTTTCATTAAGATTCTTCTCGCAGTCTCCGAAGCATCATAGTGAAAAATAATGAGGTGGCGCATATTGTGGCCGTGATAACTGTAGTTTATTAAGATCCAAAAAGGGACCCCTCAAACCGTATTTCCATAAAATTTTACCATAATTTTGAGATACGACAGATCCTATTTCGGCAGCCTGTAAGGCACAATAACGGGCGTCTCAAAAAAATTAATTTAAATCGTTATCTGGGGGTCAGGTAGCTTCTTTCTGAGATACATATCAACATCACCGGCACTCCCTCTGCTGCGGTTTAAACGGAATTATGAATTTTTCATAAGACTGGAAAGGGTGTCGGGTAAATAAACGTTGTTATTAAGTGAGTAAGAGCGCAGTGAGTAAGAGGACAATATCAGTTAATCAAGTTGGGGATTAGAAAATGGGGCAAACAATTGAATGATTGCGCACATGTAACCGGCGCCATTAGATGACACAATTTCCGCACGGCAATTTTATAATATGCATAGATCAAAATTAATCTGAAAGTCATTTCTTTACATAGGGATACACGGTATATCTATCAGCTCATGTCGAATGTCAGTCGAGTCAATTATTTAATATCAGATTTTTGATTATGGCAAATGCAATCTAAGCTCCTACTAGATAAGAGATTTGTTTTCTTTTCAACAATTTGGCTGAAATTTCAATTTAGCTGAAATCGATGTTTTTGGGTTATATATGGAAAAAACTGCATCTGCGACAGCGCAAAGCCCTTGGCCTAATGAAGACCAAGGAAGGTAATATGTAATTAAAAAATTATGTCGAACCGGCTTAGGACCACAATTACTGCAGCATCGTACTATGAAACTTTTAATCGTCTAAAAGGAGCCAACCAAACCAGAAACGAAGGTATGTGTGTCATCGGGAATAGTCCTTTATGACAATATTGACAATGCAGGTTTCCATGCTCAAGCCAAATAGCTGTCTAGTCAGCAAGTCCAGCATACAGTCCCGACTTAGTTCCTAGACACTTTCGCTTGTTTGGTAGTAATAATATTGATCAGTCAAAGATATAAGAATGGCCTACATGGAGTCAGAACCTACCCTGGGACTGATATAGGGTCTGACCATAACCCTGTACTGGGAAAACTAAAAATAAAACTAAAGAAAACTAAGAGTAGAACAACCAAGAGAATCGACATAAGCAACTTAAAGAAACCTGAAGTACAAACAAAAATTAAACAGAAAGTAAACGAGGCAATCGCCGGAACCTCGTCACTGAACCAAAGCCCAGGCAGCGTAGAAGACACCTGGAACAGCTTTAGGAAGGCCATAGTAACTATCACAAACAACGAAATAGGCCCTCCAATCAACAAAAGGAAGAAATGGATGACTGAGGAAATATTAGCACTTATGGAGAAACGAAGACCATTTAAAAACAGGGACGTGACTGAGTATAAGAAAATCAACAAGGAAATACGAAAAGAGATCTGTAGAGCCAAGGAACAATGGATGCAAGAAAAATGCTCAGAAATAGAAGAACTGGAGGAGAGACATGACCACTTTAACACACATAAATTAGTGAAGGAAGTTACAGGCCGAAAAAAGTCTTGTAACATGAACAATATTGTGAAGGACAACCGAATCATCTCCGATCCCAAGGACCTTCTTCTCAATTGGAAGGAATACACACAGCAACTATATGCGGAGAAAAACAAAAGAAATTTCGCAGAAGACTATGAAGGTGAACCCTCCCCAAAGATACTAAAATCAGAAGTCCTCAAGGCAATTAAACAAAGCAAGCAAGGAAAGGCAGTGGGACCAGACGAAGTTTATATAGAGATAATAAAGCTGCTAAATGATGAAAACCTAGACTCCTTGACAGAAATATTTAACAACATATATGAGACGGGTGAAATACCGCAGGACTGGCTCCAGTCGATTTTTGTTCCGATCCCAAAGAAGCCAAATGCAAACCATAGTGACCAGTACCGAATGATCAGCTTACTGAGCCAGGTCTTGAAGCTTTTCCTAAAGATAGTCCATACAAGAATTTATAACAGATGCGAAATGGATATTAGTCCTACCCAGTTTGGGTTCAGACAAGGGTTTGGCACACGAGAAGCACTCTACAGCTTGACCGTATTACTTCAGAAATGCAGAGATCAGCAAAAGGACGTATTCATGTGTTTCATAGATTATCAAAAGGCGTTCGACTGTGTCAAACACGTTGAGTTAATCAAAATGCTTCAAGACAAGAGGATAGATAAGAACGATGCACGTTTCATAAAGACCCTGTACGCAAATCAAACAGCATCGGTGAAAGTGGGCAATGAAACTACACAGAAATTCCCGATAGAGAGAGGGGTGAAACAGGGTTGCGTTCTGTCCCCCCTACTTTTTAACCTATACTCTGAAGCAATCTTCGAAAGAGCCTTGACAGATACAGAGGACGGCATTAAGATTAACGGACAGGTCGTTAACAACTTACGCTATGCTGACGACACAGTTATAATAGCGGATGGCCAGGAAGCACTACAACGTCTCATCATAAAGATATCTACCGAAGGTGAACGACTCGGCCTAAGAATTAACATAGACAAAACGAAGGTGATGATGGTTAGCAGAACATCAAATGTGAACCTGAACATCACAGTGAACGGTAAGAAAATCCAACAAGTATCAAAATTTAGATATCTGGTAAGCTGGTTAACTGAAGACTTGGACCCAGACGTAGAGATACGAAGCAGAATTGAACAAGCCAGGGTAACATTTATGAATATGAGAGCACTTCTCAGCAACAACAGCCTTAATTTGGCATTACGGTACCGTTTTGTAAAATGCTACATTTACTCTGTACTGTTGTACGGAGTAGAGACATGGACAATAAAGGCCAATGTCATGAACCGACTAGAGGCGTTTGAAATGTGGGTGCTGAGAAGAATGTTGAAGATTTCGTGGACGGAACACGCAACGAACGAGGAAGTACTAAACAGAATGGGTATGGAAAGAGAACTGCTGTAGACAGTAAAAAGAAGAAAGGCCGCATACCTCGGTCATATATTCAGAAATTCCAGTACCAGTTCCTACAGTTGATTATGGAGGGAAAAATCGAAGGAAGGAGAGGCATCGGGAGAAAGAAATTTTCGTGGCTGAAGAACATAAGAGACTGGACAAACCTCGATGCCCACGCACTTTTTAGAATCGCACAAGATCGTAGCGAGTATGCCAGAATAGTCGCCAACATTCATTAATGGATACGGCACCTTAAGAAGAAGAAGAAGAAGGTAGTAATAAAAGCGTGGTTAGAAGTGGTATGAAGGTAAAAAAGGCAATCAGCCAACGAAACCAGAAAAGTGCAACTCAACATCTTGATTTTTTACCTAAAAATGATGTATTTAGTTAACTGAAATGAAGAATAAGCGGACATAACTCTTCGATTCACGTGCATCTCTAAAACCGACTTGTAAAAGAGAAATTATGCGAGGCATTGAATTCGAAAAGCTTGAGCTTATTGATAATGATCCTGGTATTACCACAAAAAGCATTTCTTTATATTTCCTGTACGAAATAAGATATTTGTGATAGACACATTGCATCGCTATTATCAACAGATACAAGAATTCTCATCACAGTTCTACACCAATGACAAAGCCTTTACAAGAGATATAATGAATAATTTCCACAAAGATAATCAAAGGATGCTCTTTGAGAAACCTTTTTTTACAGCAATTATCTAACTTTTTATCCACCAAGTTGAATAACCAGGCCTAACGCTCTATTATTTCAGAAATTCAGAACGTAGGTCGTGGTGGTATAACTGCCTGGCCTCCACAATCTCCGGATCTTACCACGTTGAACTTTTTCATGTGAATACATTTTTTTGCATATATTTCCCCCTTGAGGGAACATAAATTCCAATTTTTGTTCAGTCAATGTTCATTTTTTATAAATTTCTAGCGAATATCTTGAAAACGACCTTAGGTTACTCAACTGAAAGTAAATTTGCAGATACGTTTACACTGTAAAATGTTTTCCGGGCTATGAAGCAGTAGCCCAATGGAATTTTTTCCTTTGGTTCGTTCACAACTGCTGCAGACATTACCAAAGGTAATGAAGCAATAGACGAGTGATCTCTTCACCCACTGCTTCATTGCCCATATGAACTAAGTGGGATTCTTTAAAAATGGCAAGAGTGGAGAATGAAATCCCGTCTCATTTACTGATTTTAGATCATTTCCAAGTGTGTGGTCGGAAATAGTTGAAACACTTGAGCCGAATTCAAAGAAGATGAAAAACAAGTAAATAGAAAACTGTTTTTGTCTAGCACTCAAATCTGTGAACTTTCCAACTCTTGTAAATTATACGTCAATTAACTGTTTCAAGTCAAATCACATAAGAGGGTGTTCCCAAACAAATTCAAAAATATTCTTTGTCTGATAATACTCATTATGAAAACAAAAAGCATTTTACCTCATGAGCTTTCTGGTAGTTTTGGTCATGAGCTTTCTGGTACCAGTAGGGCTACTTTTTTGAATAGTAGAATCTGATATTGCTAGGGTACCAAATGAACAGTGCTCATGTGGTTTATATGCCATCAACTGGTTCGGTTCCAGGTAAAGTTTTGTTGTTCACAACATTAATTAATAAGATTAGTTCAAATGCTAAATTCGCACTTGTAAATTAATTAATAAATGTGGTGGTTAATTGGCAGGTAAGGACTAAAAGCAGCAATTATACAATAATCTCTTTGCCGACGTTTCGTTTAATCTATTTAAACATCTTCACGGATTGTAAGAGAAAATTTCTTTAGCCCGTTTTACAGTTTGCAATTCTTCATGCAATTAATTGCAGCAATGCATTGCAGCTGCAATATATTGCAAGCAGGTATTTGACAAGTTTGTTTTACAGTTTGCAATTTCTTGCCATTTCTGAAAATATTCAACAGTGGTGCCAATATTGACATTTTTTTAACTTCCCAGACTGACTAAAACTTTGTGATCTGGCTTTTCAATTAAACAAGGCCACAAAAACTTATAAAAGTTATAAAAAACCATATATAAACAAAACAAAATGCATGTGACGCAGACTTAACCTCAAATAATTTGTGACAGTAACTTTTGTTTGCAATGGTGGCAATTCAAAAGTCACCACATTTTACACCAGTTACAAGTAAACTGCCGTAAAAAACGGTCAAGATCGATAATTGGCAGAGTTGCAGTTGCAAGCAACTCTGCCAGTTGCAAAAGAATTGAAGAAATCGATCAGCTGCTCCGTTACTGCGCATGCGCATGGCAAGAAAATTGCCAATTGCAAGAAGAATTGCGAACTGTAAAACGGCCTTTTGGTTCTCCAAACTGGCAAGTCGCTTCCTCACTGCCATATTCTCCTTTCACTTCATATGCTTGTACACATATGTGTTTCTAATATTCATAAAGTTTGCAAGTCGCTCGCAAGTCTCTTGCGTAAGAGTCTTGCAAGTTTATAGAAGTGTGCGAGAACTTCATCTACCGACTCATAGGTGGCAGCATTAGTCGAAATCCTTCATAACATCACACCACCTTTCCTGCGCCGAATTTGTTTTCAAATACAAGTTCCAACTGTGAAATCTCACCCCGACGTATCAAGCTTTAAGCTTTACTGACGACTCATACAGAGGCTATAACGAGCTCAGGTCGCCCCAGTGGTGTTTCCCTAAATAACAAAAATTTGGTTGCGTTGTAGCGGGTGTAGGACAAAAAATAAAAAACTTCTACGTTTTTGTAGAAATTATGCCGACGTTTCGACGTTTATTTGAAGTCTTCCTCAAGCCTATTCCACATAAGTTTTTATCGTCATTAGAGGTGTAGGTAATAATCCATCGATCACAACACCGAGGGAGAACAAACCAAAAGCAATCATCCCGGTCCCAACCATCACCACAATGGCAGAGTTGCTTGCAACTGCAACTCTGCCAGTTGCAAAAGAATTGAAGAAATCGATCAGCTGCTCCGTTACTGCGCATGCGGATGGCAAGAAAATTGCCAATTGCAAGAAGAATTGCGAACTTTAAAACGGCCTTTTGGTTCTCCAAACTTGCAAGTCGCTTCCTCTGTGCCATATTCTCCTTTCACTTCATATGCTTGTACACATATGTGTTTCTAATATTCATAAAGTTTGCAAGTCGCTCGCAAGTCTCTTGCGTAAGAGTCTGGCAAGTTTATAGAAGTGTGGGAGAACTTCATCTACCGACTCATAGGTGGCAGCATTAGTCGAAATCCTTCACCACCTTTCCTGCGCCGAATTTGTTTTCAAATACAAGTTCCAACTGTGAGATCTCACCCCGACGTATCAAGCCGGTGTCTACCACGCCTTACTGACGACTCCAAGGTAGACCCCGGGACGAAACGCTGACACCACATACAGAGGCTATAACGATCTCAGGTCGCCAATTTGGTGGCGTTGTAGCGGGTGTAGGACAAAAAATAAAAAACTTCAACGTTTTTGTAGAAATTATGCCGACGTTTCGACGTTTATATGAAGTCTTCCTCAAGACTATTCCACATAAGTTTTTATCGTCATTAGAGGTGTAGGTAATAATCCATCGATCACAACACCGAGGGAGAACAAACCAAAAGCAATCATCCCGGTCCCAACCATCACCACAATGAATAAAACAGGCGTCCACTCAAACATTAACTGGTCAATCTGCCGCTGTGCACACTAATGACGATAAAAACTTCTGCACCTTATGTGGAATAGCCTTGAGATAGACGTCAAATAAACGTCGAAGCGTCGGCATAATTTCTACAAAAACGTAGAAGTTTTTTATTTTTTGTCTTACACCCGCTACCACGCCACCAACTACTTCGAGAAGGACGCGATACCACACAATTAGTAACAAAAATCTTTTCTGGGAATACATTTCCCATCTATGGCACGTCATTATTCCACGCCATAATTGGTGGCCCTCGATAAAAGCAACACTCAATCTTCCGAGCACAATGCCGCAACAATGATTGCTTCAAGGGCACGAGACTACCAAATCAGCATCTCTCGCACACCTACCGCACGCAGCATCAAGCATCTCTCTCTTCACTCACTGCACCGCGGAATTAACTAACACGCATCACTCCCTGGTACCATTCTCGGCAAAATTGGCACATCCATCGTCACTCGCCTCGCTCAAGCAACAGCAACACAACTTCGTACCCTCAGTTCGCAAAATGAGCTCTCCCATCATTCAAACTCCGTTCTCGTTGTCACTGGGAGGGTAGTATTGTGCCGGAACTTCATCCACCGACTCACAGGTGGCAGCGCCGAAACTTCACCCACCGACTCATAGGTAGCAGCATCAGTCGAAATCCTTCATAACATCACACCACCTTTCCTGCACATTAGTCGAAATCCTCCATAACATCACACCACCTTTCCTGCGCTAGATTTGTCTTCAAATACAAGTTCCAACTATGAACAACGATCATACATCATTCTATCTGGAACGCAATTGCTGATTTCAATAATTAATAAAGTGGTAAACAAAAATGTGGTAAATGTAGTACATTCAAGATGGGATGCACTTCTGCAACTCATCTTTGCATGCTGTTTACCAAGTTTGGAAGAAAATCTCGGGGTAGAGCTTCCCACTTAGCCCGAATAACATTCACCAAATTAATCCAAATTGTTAAACTTTCCTTCATTCAGTTTTCTTTCATCATACTCCAGACGTTGTCAATGACATTCATGTCTGGTAACCTTGGACATTACTTCTTGAACGATTCTAGCTCTGTGTGGACGCCCATTGACGTCCACACAGACTTCGGATACCACGGATACCTTCGGATACCACCACGATAACTTCGGAGACGATAACGTCGTCTCCGAAGTTATCTGCAAATGGAATAATGATGTCATTAAGTTCATGGTTGGAACTTGTATTTGAAGACAAATTCGGCGCAGGAAAGTCGGTGTGATGTTATGAAGGATTTCGACTAATGCTGCCACCTGTGAGGCGGTGGGTGAAGTTTCGGCGCTGCCTCTGTTGGTCGGTGGATGAAGTTCCGCCACAGTAACTACCATCTCAATTCGAGGGACTTAACCTATTAGAAGTAATTGTTGGTATATAAAATACTTGTTCATGAAGATGAAGTAAGTCTACCTGTTCCTGTTCGCAGGTGTCTGGTACTCCGCTACCAGAAAATTTAGTCAAAGTTTTTGTAGGAACTCTTTCATTGTCTCGTAATTTGGACATTGAAAGAAAGCCATTAGGGCCCGTATGAAACACTCACAATCTGCTAGTATATGATGGTGTTTTCAAATCAGTAATGGGAACACAGTTATGTTAAGAAGAGCACTACTTGTTACAAATCGGTAAAATACGATGGAAAGATCACAAATGGAAAGAAGCGTATCGATACATCCAGAAAGTTCGTACAAGACAGAGCAAACCGTTGTGTCGAATCGTGTCAAAACCTTAGATCAGCTTGCAGACATGTTGACAAAACTTTTGGATTGTTGTAATTTTTGGGACCCCAATATCTTTGGAAAACCATGAGGTGCATGGAGCCCGAGTAATACCTCAATAAAGGGTTGTTGTCATATTTTACTGACAACAACCCTGAATAACTGTCAAATCTGTCAACGTCAGCAGCGTCATTTAAGAATTAGATGATTTATAATGACTCAAATTAAATGTTTTGAGGTATCCTGGTAGAGTTTCTTATACTGTTAGAATAACTAGCAGCTTACTAAAAATTACGTCTTCTCAGTGTCAGTTACTACAAATTCCTTAGTTCTTGCGTCAGGGGTGGTTATATTCATAGACGAGATCTAGTGTGTCTTTTCAATTAAAAAACATCAAAAATTAAAGTTTGACCTTTTGCGTTGATTGTAACATCAGAGACCATTAGCACCAACTTCAACATTAGGTTTTGCTATTCCTTATTAGGAAGAAATACACATGTGCTGTAAAAAAAAGTGTGAGCCGAACCACCCAAGCTAATCCCACTGACGTAATATAAATCCCCACCAAATATAATACAGAACCACATTTCCGAGGGGCGTTTATTTATAGGACAATGTCGCGGCACCCCCGGGTGCATCTGTCGCGTCCCAGTGCAAACACACCGTCTTGGAAACCCGACACGGTGGACGGAAATGGTACTCTCTTACCTTAAAATTGGCACAAGGTGGCCTCAATGGTATTCTAGCATTTTAGAAAAACATCGACTTCTTTTCACATATTATAGGTACCGAGACATGTTGCATTAAAACATTGGTTTTAAAAGTCGTGGAACGCGGTTGGTTCGGCCTTGTAGACAAATTGGGGTTGCGCGCCCTAAGTCGTGTTCCTGCTCTTATGGCGTTGAATGAAACTCAATTCTGCTGACATCTGTCTTTAATATTTGCAGGGGGGCAGAACCGTATTCAGGTACGTTTCGGTCGACTTGACTTGGAGCAAAATGACATTGTAGGGCTCTCACCTAGAGCACAAAAAATGGCGCCTCTTTATTTTATATTCATTCCTTTATGGACGAGGACAACTTTTTTTCAGTGTGTTTCAGAGTGTGTACACTAATTTTTTATAAAGCTATTTACAGAACATTCTTTGGGCAAAATGATTCATCTGCTGTTGATTTTAAAGAAAAACTGTCCTTATTTCTAAATCTATCAGGAGATTTAACCATGAGGTAATATTGCCAGATTTACAGTATATTAGTTCTTAGTAAAAGTAGGACTACATAGAGGACAAAAAGTATGAACCAAATGGATTTTCTTGCTCCTCCAAGTCCTAATAGCTCACAAGTTGGAACAGGCACGTGAAATATAAAGCATCAATGCACGGTGGGCCCTCTCCGCCAAAGTCTGAAAAGGAATCTGAATGACGCCTTTTCCGGTCTCGCATCAAAAGCATTTCGGTTATTAAAGGGCACTTAGTAGGGCCGCGATAGGCAGATGTTCGGAGGCAGCCACCGTTCGTGCCACCGCCACCGCAACCGTAAGAAGTGATAAATAGAACGTCGAAAAATTGGTACTTTAGTAGTAGTTCACCCATTACAATACCTAATTCATTGTGTACGATATATTTAATCAAACGGCACATGCTTAATAACTTCATTGTAACTACTAAAGTTTACTAAAATGTATCCATATTATAAAGGACGTTATATTGTATATACAGGGTGATTCAAAATTACTTTGACAAACTGCAGGAGGTGGCATTATTTTAAGAAGAAAGGTTTTAATAAGCGATGGTCCTTAAGAGCATCGTTTCGAAGATACGAGGGTGTTAAAAGTTTTATTTAAAAGGACATTTCGAACAATTTAATTAAGTTAATTTTATTTAAAAAAAAAATTATTTTCAAGTTTGAACTGAAATAACACGTTCCATCTTGAGGTAACGATTCTAAGACGTGCATTAAAACGATTTTTATTTTTTTTACTTAAAAATGACGCGTCTAACAAAAAAAACTTAAGAGAGCTTTTTTCTTTAGAATTGAACAGAGAACAAAAGGGTAGAATTTATTTTTTGATAGACCAGTGGCGTACCATACTTTTCTTCAAAAAGAGGAAGCGTCATTGCGGTACGCGCGCCACTGGTGAAACAAAAAAAAATCGCTTAACAGAAACATGGTTACTCGCTAGCTATTAACATCTGTAAGATTTTATTAAAACTTTTCAAGCGGCTTAGGCGATATTATATTTTTTTAAATTTTTTTATAAAAGTTTAACACCCTGTATCTTCGTAACGATGCTCTTAAGGACCCTCGTTTATTAGATTTTTTCTTCTTAAAATAACGCCAGCAATCAACTCCTGAAATTTGTCAAAGTATTTTTGAATCACTCTGTATATTAGGTATGGCGAGGAAATAAAAAAATTTAAATAAAAATATTCTTGAAATTTATTTGTTAAGGGTGGATTTATTTGTTAAGGCAGGGCACATAAACGTAACGTGCCCACACATTTTCTGCACAGAATTTAGCAGTGTTTAGTTTTCGTGTTCTAATATAAGTCTGAAAATGTACGGGCACGTTTACGTGCCCTCTCATTTTTAGGCATACTGAAAATGTATGGGCACGTAAACGTAACGTGCCCACACATTTTCTGTACAGAATTTAGCAGTGTTTAGTTTTTGTGGTCTAAAATAAGTCTGAAAATGTACGGGCTCGTCTACGCGCCGTCTCGTTTTCTGTACAGAATTTAGCAGTGTATAGTTTTGGTGGTCTAAAATAAGTCTGAAAATGTACGGGCACGTTTACGTGCTCTCTCATTTTTAGGCATTCCGAAAATGTGCGGGCACGTAAACATAACGTGCCCACACATTTTCTGTACAGAATTTAGCAGTGTTTAGTTTTCGTGGTCTAAAATAAGTCTGAAAATGTACGGGCTCGTCTACATGCCCTCACAATTTTCTGTACAGAATTTAGCAGTGTTTAGTTTCGGTGGTCTAAAATAAGTCTGAAAATGTACGGGCTCGTCTACGCGCCCTCTCAATTTTCTGTACAGAATTTAGCAGTGTATAGTTTTCGTGGTCTAAAATAAGTCTGAAAATGTTCGGGCACGTCTACGTGCCCTCTTATTTTTAGGCATACCGAAAATGTGTGGGCACGTAAGCGTAACGTGCTCTCTCATTTTCGGTACACAATTTAGCAGTGTTTAGTTTTCGTGGTCTAAAATAAGTCTGAAAATGTACGGGCTCGTCTACATGCCCTCTCAATTTTCTGTACAGAATTTAGCAGTGTTTAGTTTTCGTGGTCTAAAATAAGACTGAAAATGTACGGCCACGTCTATGTGCCCTCTCATTTTTAGGCATACCGAAAATGTGTGGGCACGTAAGCGTAACGTGCCCACACATTTTCTGTACAGAATTTAGCAGTGTTTAGTTTCTGTGGTCTAAAATAAGTCCGAAAATGTACGGGCTCGTCTACGCGCCCTCTCATTTTCTGTACAGAATTTAGCAGTGTATAGTTTTCCTGGTCTAAAATAAGTCTGAAAATGTTCGGGCACGTCTACGTGCCCTCTTATTTTTAGGCATACCGAAAATGTGTGGGCACGTAAGCGTAACGTGCTCTCCCATTTTCGGTACACAATTTAGCAGTGTTTAGTTTTCGTGGTCTAAAATAAGTCTGAAAATGTACGGGCTCGTCTACGCGCCCTCTCATTTTCTGTACAGACTTTAGCAGTGTTTAGTTTTTGTGGTCTAAAATAAGTCTGAAAATGGACGGGCTCGTCTACGTGCCCTCTCATTTTTAGGCATACTGAAAATGTGTGGGCACGTAAGCGTAACGTGCCCACACATTTTCTGTACAGAATTTAGCAGTGTTTAGTTTTCGTGGTCTAAAATAAGTCTGAAAATGTACGGGCTCGTCTACATGCCCTCTCAATTTTCTGTACAGAATTTAGCAGTGTTTAGTTTTCGTGGTCTAAAATAAGTCTGAAAACGTACGGCCACGTCTACGTGCCCACACATTTTCTGTACAGAATTTAGCAGTGTTTAGTTTTCGTTGTCTAATATAAGTCTGAAAATGTACGGCCACGTCTACGTGCCCTCTCATTTTTAGGCATACCGAAAATATGTTGCCACGTAAACGTAACGTGCCCACACATTTTCTGTACAGAATTTAGCAGTGTTTAGTTTTCGTTGTCTAATATAAGTCTGAAAATGTACGGCCACGTCTACGTGCCCTCCCATTTTTAGGCATACCGAAAATATGTGGGCACGTAAGCGTAACGTGCCCACACATTTTCTGTACAGAATTTAGCAGTGTTTAGTTTTCGTGGTCTAAAATAAGTCTGAAAATGTACGGGCTCGTCTACATGCCCTCTCAATTTTCTGTACAGAATTTAGCAGTGTTTAGTTTTCGTGGTCTAAAATAAGTCTAAAACGGTTCGGGCACGTCTACGTGCCCTGTCATTTTTAGGCATACCGAATGTGTGTGGCCACGTAAACGTAACGTGCCCACACATTTTCTGTACAGAATTTAGCAGTGTTTAGTTTTCGTTGTCTAATATAAGTCTGAAAATGTACGGCCACGTCTACGTGCCCTCTCATTTTTAGGCATACCGAAAATATGTGGGCACGTAAGCGTAACGTGCCCACACATTTTCTGTACAGAATTTAGCAGTGTTTAGTTTTCGTGGTCTAAATTAAGTCTAAAAATGTCCGGGCACGTCTACGTGCCCTGTCATTTTTAGGCATACCGAATATGTGTGGCCACGTAAACGTAACGTGCCCACACATTTTCTGTACAGAATTTAGCAGTGTTTAGTTTTCGTTGTCTAATATAAGTCTGAAAATGTACGGCCACGTCTACGTGCCCTCTCATTTTTAGGCATACTGAAAATGTGTGGGCACGTAAGCGTAACGTGCCCACACATTTTCTGTACAGAATTTCGCAGTGTTTAGTTTTCGTGGTCTAAAATAAGTCTGAAAATGTACGGGCTCGTCTACATGCCCTCTCAATTTTCTGTACAGAATTTAGCAGTGTTTAGTTTTCGTGGTCTAAAATAAGTCTAAAACGGTTCGGGCACGTCTACGTGCCCTGTCATTTTTAGGCATACCGAATGTGTGTGGCCACGTAAACGTAACGTGCCCACACATTTTCTGTACAGAATTTAGCAGTGTTTAGTTTTCGTTGTCTAATATAAGTCTGAAAATGTACGGCCACGTCTACGTGCCCTCTCATTTTTAGGCATACCGAAAATATGTGGGCACGTAAGCGTAACGTGCCCACACATTTTCTGTACAGAATTTAGCAGTGTTTAGTTTTCGTGGTCTAAAATAAGTCTAAAAATGTCCGGGCACGTCTACGTGCCCTGTCATTTTTAGGCATACCGAATATGTGTGGCCACGTAAACGTAACGTGCCCACACATTTTCTGTACAGAATTTAGCAGTGTTTAGTTTTCGTTGTCTAATATAAGTCTGAAAATGTACGGCCACGTCTACGTGCCCTCTCATTTTTAGGCATACTGAAAATGTGTGGGCACGTAAGCGTAACGTGCCCACACATTTTCTGTACAGAATTTCGCAGTGTTTAGTTTTCGTGGTCTAAAGTAAGTCTGAAAATGTACGGGCTCGTCTACATGCCCTCTCAATTTTCTGTACAGAATTTAGCAGTGTTTAGTTTTCGTGGTCTAAAATAAGTCTAAAAATGTTCGGGCACGTCTACGTGCCCTGTCATTTTTAGGCATACCGAATATGTGTGGCCACGTAAACGTAACGTGCCCTCTCATTTTCGGTACACAATTTAGCAGTGTTTAGTTTTCGTGGTCGAAAATAAGTCTGAAAATGTTCGGGCACGTCTACGTGCCCTCTCATTTTTAGGCATACAGAAAATGTGGGCACGTTACGTTTACGTGCCCACACATTTACGGTATGCCTAAAAATGAGAGGGCACGTAGACGTGCCCGAACATTTTCAGACTGATTTTAGACCACGAAAACTAAACACTGCTAAATTCTGTACAGAAAATGGGTGGGCGCGTTACGTTTACGTGCCCACACATTTTCTGTATGCCTAAAAATGAGAGGGCACGTAGACGTGCCCGAACATTTTCAGACTTATTTTAGACCACAAAAACTAAACACTGCTAAATTGTGTTCCGAAAATGAGAGGGCACGTTACGCTTACGTGCCCACACATTTTCTGTACAGAATTTAGCTGTATTTAGTTTTCGTTGTCTAATATAAGTCTGAAATTGTGTACAGGCACGTTTACGTGCCCTCCCTTTTTTAGGCATACCGAAAAACGTGAACCCAAAAGAAAAAATCCATTACTATCAAGTCTGGACTGTTTGGTGGCCACGAAACTGTTCCTCATTTTCCTATCCAACCAATTGGATATTCCACATTAGGGTAGTTTTAAACTTGAATTACGCTGTGAGGCGGAGCACCATCTTGCTGCTACATCATCCTTGTCACTCCCATCCTAATATATATCGGTCTGTCACACCACAACAAACGTTAACAGACTGATATCCTTAACATTTTATTTGATGGATCATTCGAGGATTATTCGTAGACCAGTGTCGTATGTTTTGACTATAACAGCAGGTTTTGACTATAATCAGGGTTTTGGTAATATCTGCTAAACTTGCTAGTCAACTATGCAATATGGTTTTTGCTTCATTCCGATATATTTAAAAACAAAAAAGGTTCCAGCTGATCAAAATGTTATCAAAGTTAATGAAGCGCACTGTACAGTAAGTAGAACTAGTCAAAAATATGACATTTATGTTTTTTTTTATCTTGAAGAGTTCTATGCAAATATCAAATAATATACCATTTAAATTTTTAAAACATTTATATTTGTAGCGCAGTAACTGTACAACTGATTTTATTTTGTACTGCATTAAAACGAAAATTACAAATATGGGGCACCCGGTATATTTTGTTTACTTATTTTTAGCGTGCGTCATATTGGTGGGTATTACTAAGACAACAAAAGAAAACAGTTTAGATTTGATATACTTTTACGTCACGTGAAGGACTACAAAAGATGGCAATCGTTGAGTTGAAAACTCGTTAACAATATATGTAGATTTATGGCAACCAAAGCTATTACCGCCCTCTTGCACGCCCATTTTTTCTATGACCTCTCCAATGCACATATCAATAAATTTTTCTTTAAAACGTATTGTGCCGAATATAAAATGGAACGTCGAAAGCTTCTCTTGCCGATTTGAAAAGAATAGAAATAACCCCAAAGTTGGCACAAAAGCCTCTTTTTACTTGGAAAGAATTTATTTTTGCGGTCTAATAGAGGTGATGTCACGGATACACCTATTAATAAGGTGTTAGAATGTCTAAAAATGGATTTTTTAATAACGACAATGTAGCCTTGCGTCATAAGGTCTTTTTTGCATACCCCATCAGTGGCGGACCAAGGCGTTGGTTTCGTCGAGTTTCGAAACATCTCTTTGATGATTTCGTGTACCAGGAAAGATTCTTCTTTGAACCGTAACTTTCCGGTCCTTTTACGACATTTTCGTGCTCGGTGAAAGTAATTTAGGCGCAATGTTTGAGGTGTCGTCCAAAAATGCCGCCAACAATGCATTCACGAAGGACAAATGTGTCTCAATCGGGGGTATTTTTAGCTGGGGCCGAGCGTTTTAATCGACAGACACTGTTTATTTTCTGATCAAAGTACAAAAAGAACCGCAGCGGAAATTAATGATGACGTATGTCTTTGTCGCAGGTCTGGAAATGCCCTTGTGGTATATATAAAACATGGTAACCGACTCCGCGATCCATTGTAGTGCATGGCGTTTCGTAAGGATAGTGGATATATACACACCCACACATGTAAGTGCTCCCGATGTCTTTTTTGCACTTAACAATATCAAGTTTTATACCTGCTTTATATATCGTAGAATAATATGCACAGTCACCCTCACGTGCTGTTCGCGTACGAATACCATATGTCTGAGGTATCTTATAACATTAGTGAGCCGTCCGGGACTCACATCTAAATTGAACACAGTATACTCACAGTGACAATAACATGTATCCACCCCAGATGGACAATGGCCGAGGCTGGTGACAAACAACCGTAACTCGGTTAATGCTTTATAGGACACCGGGCTGTAATCTCTTAATAGGGCCTTTGCAGGACAATACTTCTATATATATATACGTAGTGGACCAGATTGGTACAGCGGACCAGAATTTAAGACAAAGGTCCTATTATAAGCCGCCTTGGCAATATAAATTATAGGGCTACGCACGAGCCGCCAACAAGGGTCCCATTCACCTTATTTAAAGAGGTCGCGATTTATGGCACGTCGGGGTGAGGAGGAGGAGGAGGAGGAAGCAAAGGTAAGCGGGGCTCTTTGGTCTCGCGCACGGATCTCTTATTTGGGCAGGTGTATTTGCCACCGTCTGCCAGCTGTCGCAGCCCTGCATCCCCCGATATGTGTTTGGCAACCGTCGTTAATAACGCGGAACCACTCTATATTAGGTACCGCTTCGTCGGGGTAAAATTATAAGAACGATTTATTGTCGCCGCAGCAACTCAGTGTGCGGATGCCAACAACCTGATGGAAAGCGCGGCAATAATTACGCTGCACCGAACTGATTAATAACGCTTAATTTCTGGCAATTTTCGCCGTATCGAAATGGGCCAATTAGATCGAAAAACATGGCAACAGTGCGTGTTGCCGTTACGGCCCGCGCCCATTTCGCACGGTTAGTGAATTTTTTAATTAAGATCGGGAGAGCTCTTGACCTCGGTCCTGCAACGCCGCACGCGGTGCAGGATCGTGATGCGACATGCAAGCGGGCTCTTCCTGCGGGGATCGGTTTAAGTAAGGTAATAGATACCTCAGACAACGTTTATCGAGGTAATCTTCCCTAGAAGGACGCGTGCCGGCCCACCCATGGGGTTAGGTGTTAGGTCTTATTTCCTGTTAGAGGCAACGGTGTCCCAGAGCGATATCTAAACTGCAGTGGACTGTAGTCAGAATATAGAAGAAATAGCGGATCTTTTGGAGAGACTTTGCTTCCGTGTAAAGTGTTCCATTTTTTTTTGTGTCAAATTGGGTATTAATAGTTATATTCTCACGAACCCTTACGAAAGGACAATAACAATCGTGTACTACATTGATTGTTTTGATTAATTCCATATGAGTGGTCCCAAGAGCCCGTGCATCGCAACCTACAAGATCTAAAGTGCCTCAATATCAATTAAAGTTCACTTAGACGACCCAGTCTTTTTAGAAAGTCCATTATGTTCTTGAGTGAGATTTTGTGGAAGTCCGATGGTCGGATGGGTATTCTTCCGAAGTTCTTAAATCTAAGCCTTTCGGCTGCAGGACATTTACTCAGGATGTGTTCAACAGTCCTATCATACTCTATGTACAGTCTGCATTCGGGATTGTCTGCCAGACATGTGGTGTTTTAACCGAGAGTGCCCACTGTATAAGCCGATAGCGGCTTTGAGATGTTATCTGTCGAGGTTTAATAAGTCTTTTGTCCTTTTCTCACAGGATCCTGGTATCTTCCGCCATCTGGATTATTGCCCTCCTCGATACCTCCCTTGCGATACCCAAGACCGGTTCAGGCCCTATGAAGGTAGCATTCGCCGCTTTCGTTGCAAGAGAATCAGCGATTTCATTGCCCTCAAGACCTTTGTGACCTGGAATCCAGACTAAGGTTAGCGTATTATGCTCCCCAATGTAGTTCAGTATGTTTCGAACTCCAAAAACAGTTCTCGAAGAGATCCTGGAGTCACGAGCTTTGAGTGCCGCTTATATATTTTGATATCTTTGTTTATTCAGTTTTGATTGCTTATCGACTTTCCTGGAGTCTGTATCTCTGTCCTCCACCATACGCCTCAGCTCCCACTCTCTTGGGAGTTTTTCAGCCCCAAGTCATCCGCGTACCACCAGTGGTGCCCCCTTAGTAGCCTTAGTTTATTCTGGTCCCCCTCTTCGTTGGTAGGGAGGTTTACCTTGTAGGCCGAATAAGTGTAAGTGACAGACATGAACGAGACTAGTCTCTTGCCTCTCACCCGTAGGCATTAGCAACTCCCTCAACCCACAATCCAGCAAAACCACTCTCAACGGAACCGGCCGCCTCTTACGCCATCCCCCTTATCGCCAGCCCCTGGATTCAAGAATCCTAGACTGACGGGCCGGGAATTAGCGGGGAAAGGCGCCTTTTCTTTCTTTATTAATCCAAACTTAACCTAACGTAACATAATTCATGAAAAAAAAAACTCTACTCTAAACTGTCACTGTGGCAGATTCGCAACCCAACACACCGAAACAACTGACGGCCCGAGAAGGCTAGATCAATCTGCGATGGCAACCTCGGCGAATCTATAGCAACTATCATTTCCCGGTCAATCCTTCTCTCTTCTCTCATTTGTCTCACTCCCCACACACCCATTTCATGCACCAGTTCCATCCGTCCTCTCACTCTCTCATTCTTCATACACACTTCCCTCATATGTCGAGAAGTCTCTGGACCAGTACCACACTCGCACGCCGGATCCACGACGCCACCTCTTCAGAATCTGTGCAAAGTATGCTTTCAGATTTCCATGCCATGTCACCAGCTGTGTCGCTTTGAATCCTAGGTCCATTCGTTCATCACCCACACTTTTACACACCTCATGCACACTTCTCTCTTTATCACTCCTATCCCATTGTTCTTGCCATAAATCTCTTATCCTCGTCTTCATTTCGTCCTTATTTGTCTTCCTATTCCACAGCCAATCGCACTCGCGCTCTGGTAACACGTCGGCCGTTCTTGCCTGCTCCGCCATGATATGCGCCACTTTCATACCTTCACTCTCCCTGCTTTTCCATTCAATTTTTATGTGTTTTCCTTCCATTCTACTCATTCTTTTTACTCTTGCCATCATCATACCAACCATCACTCCTCGTTTCCATCATCATCCCCACAACAATTTTACTACCACATACAATCATTATTTTTCCAACCACATTCATTCTCTCGATCATTTCATTTTCCACCATCACTCCTATTAGCTCCATTTCGCCGCGCTGCCGCTTCCTCTCAACTTTTCATTTCTACTCACTTCCCTCCATCCTTCTACCTCCATTTTCCTGCACCAGCCCACCGTCGAAACCTCTTGTCTACAACTAGGATCGACAAACACCCATCCTTGTACGTCCAATTCTTCCACATCTTTGCTCTACTGGTAAGGCGGATACACTTTCTCACTCTCTCTCATTCTTCCTCTTATCCTTTCCTCACTTACCTGTTCCCACCGCTCGCTCATAACCAGAGTCGTCACACCTAGGTAAGCGTACCACCTTCCGTAGGCGCCTTCCTGTACGCTCTGTTTATCATCAGAAGAGAGGGCCTCTGCGTCGCATCCAGTTGCCTGTTCACCCTCGAGTCCCTTCCTCTGACTCCCCACACCTCGGTCCCATACGTAAATGCTCCTTTCACCACCCTTTCATACAAACTTTTAGCCATGTCTTTGTCCAGATTCCTCCGCCGCCCACAGAAGCCTGCCATTTTCCCCGCTAATTAACCCGCTTTCTTTCGTACTTCCTTCGCATGCTCTATAAAGTTCATCTTTTTGTCAACATGTATACCCAACACTTTCACCACGTTCACACATCCCACTACTCTCTCTCCCATTCTCACCAAGGGAGGTCTAATTCTTTCACCCTGTTCCACAAATATAACAGACGTTTTTTCCTGATTGTATCTCATTTTGCTCCGAGTCTCCCATTCTCTACACTAGGTCTCCACATGCGCCCTTTACTCACGTTCAATCTCACTTATTCGATCAAACCATTTTTCCGTGCATACGAGCCACATACTCGGCCCGAGGCTAGATCCCTGGGGATAGCCCCTCTTGACCGAGACGGTCTCCGCTCCACTCACTATCGTCCTATCATTCAGAAATTCCCAACATATATTCCTCATTCTCTTGCTCATCCCACGCTTTTCCATCATTCTATCCACAACTGGAGGACACGTCAGATTAAAAGCATTGCTCAGATTCAACGCTACCACCAGTGTGTGCAGACCATCCCGCTTATTGCTTTTCAGAATCTCACTCAATCACTTCTGTCGCTGTCATCACCGTGCTCCTTCCCGCTCTGAACCCATACTACCTCTCGCTCCATTTCCCTTCCCTCTCGTATCAACTTCTCACAAGCTCATTCACCACCTTGTCCAGGATCTTCCCCAGAGTTTGCGTCAGGCTGATTGACCTAACTCCCCCTCCCAGCTTGGGGATCCATCTCACTCTCTTCCACACCCGTGGGAACACACTCATCCTTCAACAAGCATCATACAGTTCACTCATTTCCTGCCCAATCGCCTCAAACACATGCTTCATAAATTAATTCGGAATTCTATCATCCGCCATTGCTCTTCCACTCTTCAAACCTCTCATCCCCATTCAACCTCCGGTTTTCCAATGCCTACATCATAATATTCGTCCTCCTCCCCACTTTTCCTTTCACATCCGTATTCTCTCAGCTCATTTATTTCATCTGCACTAACGGTGGGGTGGTACTTTTCCACCAGAGCCCTTTCCGGCTCCTGTGTCCTCATTGCTCCCGCCGGTTGTCCAATTCTTTTTCCTTCGACGATCCCATGCTTTCCCATTATTTTCCAACCCTTGTTACATTCGTTCCCCTCTGTTATCTCCCGTACATCCATTTCCCAACATTCCATCTTCTTCTCTTTTATTTTGTTTTTGTACATTCTCCTAATCGCTCTCCATTCATCTTCCAGAAGGATCTGATCAGAAGTGTAGGTGACAGGGGGCATCATGTCCGAAGGCCTACACAGCAAAGCATGGCCGGTTAATTCAGCCTGCAGTGGGTTTCGTTCCAATATACCCCCCCCCCCCCTGTGTGTTGTCGTATCTGTGTATACTCCACTTGGCTTACCTCTCCACCAAAATGTGGAGCGAGATTAGCCAGAGAAGTCATTCCATGGCCAATGTTGGAGTGGTGCCAAATGCCCCACTGATGGCCAGGCAGCCAGCAATCAGTTGCAAGTTACTCAGTTTGTACCTTGCACTTCTTACATACACTCAGTGCTTTAATTTGAGTTTTAATCCCCAGTTTTTTCCGCAGCTAGAAGTTCAGCTCGCTGCAATTGCCTACTTATCCGTTCTGTAAACTTTTAAGAAAACTGAAAATATTCCTGTATTTTGCCTGTCACGGCCGGGCAAAATACAATCTAAAGTGTTTTCCGGGCTTTGAAGCAGTGGTCCAATGGAATTTCTTCCTGACGTTTCGTCTACAGTTGCGGCAGACATTATCAAAGGCGATGAGGCAATGGGCGAAGTGATCTCCCGTGCGTCCCGCTGTTGACTGATTCGACTGTGGTGAGCTCCGTGGCATTTATTCCCCCGCCGTCGCGCTGCAGTGGTGGGACTGGGGTGGGGGTAGTGATTGCGCACTGTTTCGGCGCGCTTGAAGTATGTCGTAGAACTCGCTTCTAGTCTGCATTTAGAAAGATAATTTCCTCCTTCCTGTTGAAATTGTTGTCGTGTTTAAAGATCTCAGTGGCCTCTCTCGTTGATCTCGGATAGACTTTCAACGTTGCGATTGATATAAGATATCCACCGCGCCGAAAAGGATGTGCTGACCTTCGGAAAGAGCGTGCTCTGCTACTGCTGACTTTTGTGTCTGTCCTAGCCTGCAATTCTTTTCGTGTTCCGTAATCCTCGTGTTGACACTGCGTTTTGTGGTTCCAATATACACCGAGCTACAGCTGCATAGAAGTCGGCAAACTCTGGGTGCCGATAGGGGATCTCTGCGTTCTTAGGAGAGATTTAGTTCTTGTTTCCATTTATCTTATGCTTGTTTTTACCAAGACGTAAAATAAGCAACTATACCTATTTTTTTTAAGATGCAATTTTCTTCACTCAGTGGAATGATGATAGAGAAGACAGAAGTCTTTTTAAAAGATGAAGAGAATCAGGAATCTTCACATGTTCCTTATCTTCTTATGAGTCAAACTTTACAACCTATTTAGTCACTTGTTTTGAAGAAATTTACTAAGAAGTGAAATAAACCACGGTCATTCCCTCTGTAATATTCATAATATCCTTATCACTCATACTTTATAGCCTATTTAGGCACTTCATTTTGAAGAAATCATCAAAAGCTTTGCATAAAGAACATAACGAAGACAGGATATGTAGAAGATGAACAAAACTCCTTTCCTCTGGAATATTCACATTCTTCATATCAATCAAACTTTATAATCTAATTAGTCACTTATTTTGAAGCAGAGAACAAAAACCTTTGAACCTCATTTCTCTACTTCGTTGTGGACACTTATTTCTGGTTTTTCTTCATCTTAAATCTTCTTTACTAAGACGTTAAATGGGCAATTACTTTCTTCATGTAGTTAAATGAAGATAAGAAACACCAAAGCTAGTTAGAAGATGATGAGAAGTTCTAAGTCATTAGTCAAACTATAAAGCCTGTTTGGGCACTTAACGTTAAAAAAATTATTAATAATCCTTAAATAAAGAAGATAGAAAAGTCAAGAAACTGTGGAAAATCCAGGGTCATTTCCTCCGGAACATTAACAGTCTTCATATCAATCAAACTTTATAGCTTATTTTGTAACAAATTTTGAACAAAGCAACAAACACCTTTGAAGTTCATTTCTTCATCTCGAGGTAGATGGTTTCCCTTCATCTTATGCCTTCTTTTACTGAAATGTAAAATGAGCTACTTATTTTCTTCATATTGTGAAATGAAGATAAAGTAGACTTCTAATAAACACTGGGTATATTAATTAATTAATTGCAATTTTTTTCTCTTCGAAAATGAAGAATGGAGATTTCAATAATTATTACTTTTGTTTTATTAAGACATAACATTCTTCTAAAGTCTCGCATTCTTCAGTTAGTAAAGTGAAGGTAGATAGAAGAAGATTCTCATTAGAAGGTAAAAAGTTGACCAAGAGATTGAGACATTGAGGAATCATTGTCATATTCTTATTTTAAGGACTTCGAACAATCGAAGATCTAGAAGAGTAGAACTTTATTAGAATGGTAATTATAATATTTTTTTTTCTTCCACGTTCTCATTGTGCATTTTTTAAAATAAAAAAAATATAAGCTTATGCTTCTATTAAGAGAGAGAATCTTCTTCCGAAAGCTAACAATCTTCTTTCATTACAATGCAAATGGAGATGAGAAGATTCTCACCGGAAGGTGAGAGTTGGCCCAGGAATATTTCTTTCAGGAATAGTAATTCCCGAAAAATCATATTTTTCTTTTTAGTATGACTATAAATTGACTTTTGTGGTAGTTAGTTGCAACATCTGAAGATCTCAAAGACTTTTTTCTTAATTAAAATATTAATAAATTCATATCTTCTTTTTCCACAAACTATTTTTCTTCTGTTAAGGGACGGCATCCGTTAAAATTTTTTCAGTTTTACACTTCTAGCTCAGTGGAATCAAGGTGTTGATGGGAAGATTATCTTTAAGTTGGTCAGAAGAAATTTAATTCAGGAATAATCTTCATATCTACTTTTTAGTAAGGTTGGTCTTTCAAGGTCATAGCCTCCTTCAGCTTGACCTCGGAAATATCTATAAACTTTCCACTGTTTTAAAGGCTTTCACACCAAGTTTACAATCCTATCACCTATCCCTTGATTTTAAAGTTGGTTGTCTCAGCCAAATACTTGATGATTCAGACGTCTGAAGGCTGACGTCAGAAGATTTTTCTTTGAGGAATAATCTTCATATCTACTTTCCAGTAAGTTTGGTCTTTCAAGGTCATAGCCGCCCTCAGTCTGACCTCGGGAATATCTATGAACTTTCCACTGTTTTAAAGGCTTTCACATCAAAGCTTACAATCCTATCAACTATCCCTTGATTTTAAAGTTCTAAGAATATCTACAAAGTGTTCGGTTACAAATATTTACAAAGTGGGGTGGTGGTTGTCTCAGCCAAATACTTGATGATTCAGAAGTCTGAAGGCTGACATCAGAAGATTTTTCTTTCAGGAATAATCGTCATATCTACTTTTCAGTAAGTTTGGTCTTTCAAGGTCATAGCCGCCCTCAGCCTGACCTTGGGAATATCTATGAACTGGCCACTGGCACATTGTTTTAAAGACTTTCACATCAAAGCTTACAATTCTTACCTATCGCTTGATTTCAAAATTCTAAGAATATCTACAAAGTGTTCGGGTACAAATATTTACAAAGTGGGGTGGGTGCGTTGTTTCAGCCAAACACTTGATGGTTTGAAAAAGAATTCTACTTAGAGATTTTCTTGGAGAGTCGCTAGGGCTTGAATGAGCGAGAATCTCTAGGGCTTGTAGGCCTGTAACCCATAGAGGTGAGGTACTTTACTAAGATGTGGAGTGAGAAACCTCCTGGTACCCTTTGGATTGTAAAGTTCATATTTCTTCAAACCCTTGTAGATCTGTTCTTTTACTATTTTGGTGGTGTTGTTTCATATTTTTTTGCGTCAGAACTTTCTGTATATTTTGGTGGCACAGTCCAGAATACATGAGGACAGAGACAGTTCCTTGTCTGCTGCTGAAAAAAATTATGATTGTTTTATTTTTTTTCAGCTTTCTTAATACTGACTTTTCTTTTTTTGGATATGTTCTGCTCTAGATGTTGCTTTTTGTCGAAAAGTGTGTGCCTTTCCGTTTCAGTTCTTTCCTCTCTGGTCACTAAAATGTCGTTACTTCTACGGCAATACTCTTCCGAAGAACTGAAGTTGCTATTGAAGCAATTGCTAAATTCTGGCCATTCCTCAGCAGCTTTTCGTAGGTAGAGTTTAGAACTGTCCACAAAAGGTTTACTATTGTTCTGTTGCCTTTCCTATTATTTTTATTATTGTTTCCTACCTAAAAATTACCTATAGCTCTATATAGATGCGCTTGGAGATTTTAATATTTCTTTCCTTTTAAACCTAAACATCATATTTTGGTTGATACAGCGCATCTCAGACAGCTTCGCACACAGCTGTCACAGAACCAGAACTATACTTGGATTTTTTTAGATGAATTACCGTTTATACAGGATGGTCTTGATTTACTCTGCGAGACATTAAGGGCATATTGTAGGTTCAAAAACCAAACGAAAATATATTATACACCATGAACAAAAAGAGTCCTCTAACAGAACTAAAGGTAGCTAATGGTGCAAGGACTAAATTGGTTTTTGTCTTTTTATAAATTCACTTAATCATGTGGAAAAACTAGCTTTCAACACTCTATATAACTATCAGTTTTGATTTCCTTAATTAAATATTCAAGTGAGGCTTCGATCGGCTTTCATAATTCAGCTTTAACACAAAAAAGTGAAGAGTCTACACGCACACGATTAAATTGGAAATGGTGGATAGCGGCTCTAAAACAAAAGGCTGCTTCCCATTTATGAAATCGTCGATGTTTCGACCGTTATTGAGGTGTTCATCAGGGCTTTTTGAGTTTATAAATGTTGTCGTTGTTGTCAAGAAATTTCAAAAACAATTCCGTATATACAAGATATGCTGATGTCTAAAAAAAAGAAGCTTGTATTTTCTAAAGTTCTAAACACCCAATTGATATAAATAACTCTATCAGGGCACTACCGTGACCTAATGTTAAAGGTACGTAAATCAAAGGGGTTGAGCCATCCTTTATTGTCTCCTCCTGTCATTAATCAGTCTCTGCTGAATTAATTTTACATTAAGTATAGGTTCTAGATCAAAATCGTAAAGGAGGGATTGCGACAATAACCACCCCTTTGTAACCGCCCTCAGAGCCAGCCGAGATGCACATCAAAAATGAACCGTGAATACCAGCCCGACACAATGTCCAATAATACGTTTGTCCACGTTTGCCGGTAAACAGTATTGACAGACGCAAACAGAGGAGGAATAATATATATGCGGGGGTGAGAGGCATTAGGCTATTGTGCCCTGAATCTTTAAATAGGGTCGTTTCCATCAGGGGGTAAATCGCATTACCGTATTACCGTTGTGGATAATTGGTGCATGCGTCAATTGACAGTGACAGCCAAATTAGGGGACGGAAAAGTAAAAGATCCGCAACCTCGGCCCTCGGAGCGAGATGTTAATTTCAGTTAAGAAAATTTGGGCCATTGACTACGCGGCGAAGGGCTCCAGGTGGTTCGCCAGACGATGCCCTTTGACCTTGATTCGAGATCGAGGCGTAGCAGCTGCCTTCGTCTTGGCACGTGTGTAAGGTCTTATTGTCCCAATGCGGCATTAGTACCGAAAAATTAATATTGCCCATCGAGAGGGCTCAGGTCTGGTGCGGCAGCAGGATAGCGAGCCCATGGCGCGTGCCTATACGGCTTCCTAGGTTCAAATTGATCGGAAATTACTCGGAATTCTTCTTGCTGCGATGGATGATAATCGACGAGGCACTTCGGTTCTTTAACCTGATGTTAATTGGTTGCGCGAACACTCACCTGGTGGTGTTCCTTCCCCCGAGAACGGTGAACACGTGGTCCCGCAGGAAAGCGCCGCCGATGGTCGGTGCTCTTAACTATTTATTTTGACAAGATGACACCCCCTGATTTATTGGTGTCAAGTGACTCGTGAGTGTTTGTCAAATGTGTGCATCCCACCTTCCCTGTTAAAGTGAGTTTTGCAGTATGTTTGCCCAAACTACATTCCTTCGAAAAATTCATAGTAATATGGCGACTTCTTGTCTTATTTTTAATAAGTTTAGTTTCTAGTTCGTCCATTTTGATGAAGATTGACATGCAAAATTGGAGTTGCGATAAGCATGCTGCCACACGCTATAACTTATGACACAAAATTCGATTGACCCAAAAAAACACCCGGAAAGCCCCCTTTGACGCAGCTAACGGGCGCCACTTAATGTCCCTTTAGCAGATTGGATGATTGCGCTTATGCATCGCTTTTGATTGCTAAATTGTCCTCAGGATATGAGACCATTTATTCGTTAATCCTGATATTAGTCAGCGGCGCAACCCCAATTTTTCAAAAATGCCAGAAATAGAACTTGCAGGTGACCCGGTGACCCCCTCCGACGCCCCGTTTCCTGCCGAAAACTTAGGGGAAGGTAGAGAGTTAGTTTATTTATCCTGCATCGCTACCTGATGAACGCACACATGCGGCACTTCTGGGTTTCAAGTATGGATTTGAGAAGGATGTCTGGAGTTTTCCACGAGCGTAAAATTAATAAGCAGAAATTGCCCCACCCGTGCTGACGGCATGGGACCGCGCGTCCCATATGGTACGGGCAGGTGGGACGTGGCACCCAGCGGGATCGAGATAACTAGATACCGATAGTGTTTCTTGTGTTAAGATTGGTAGTTTTTTTTTAAGGTTTATAGGGGATGAATTAGATTAAATGGCAGTTTTTTTTTACCAGGGCCGTAATCACATTTTTGAAAACATTCTCTGATTTTTTAGTTCTTTCTGTAGTCTGGAGTCTGGGACACTTTACGTCATCTCGAATATTTCTATTTTCTGTAGCTCCACTCTTGCTACTTTATGTAGCTCCACTCGCTACTTTATGAAAACAGTCAACTAGTTGGCTGTGGAATGTTAAAGGAAAAGGATGAAGGAACAAAAGTCCATTTACTTTGATTATGTCATCCTTTTCTGTAAAAAATTTCATAGCCTTCTTTTTCATTTCATTTCACACTCTTAATTAAAAAGAGAAACTACGTGTTTTCAGAGGAGACTGTCTGACAACAATAACTTTTCAGTTTCCTTGTAGCAGACTCTCAGTGTGTGGTATGCATTCCTCCTCTGTTCCACAATGTGTTCGTAGAGAATTATTTACCCTTCCCAAGACGTGCATATTATGTCTATTCAGTCTGCAGTGGACTGTAAGTTCACATAAGGCACTGTCGACTTCTCTTGACGCCTTGGATTGTGCCAGGTTATGGAAGGTTTCCTTAGTTTGTCTACATATTTTTGTAGTTTGCTTTTGCACTTTCCCATGCCCAAATGACGTATTTTTGCATATTTAAAAACACGGTTCTGGTCTCTTAAAACGCATTTGGGGGCTGAGCTTAGGCGATAAATCTGCTTGAATGAGAGTTCAGAAAACGTTGGCGTGTGATACCAATCTATTATGATGGTGTTATTGGAGAATCTTATTATCAAAACATTGGAGTACGTTGCAACTCCTTTTCTAAGGTGAACTGCAACTTATCACTCTAAAACATCAACATAACGTTTAAAACAAGTATACTGTGTCAAGTAGAACCAAGTCAGAGTGTTCTTAGGTATGCGGTCTGGGCAGTAAAAAATAAACTACCAAACTTATAAACCCACTTAACTACCACCATATAAAAATAGAAACCACAAAATTGTGCAATGATGATACTTACTGCTAACCGTTTAAGTTTCTTTAAATATTGGATATGATGACGTCAGAAAAACTAAGGAAAGCATTTCATGTCCGTCCAGCAACAAAATAGCTATTGTCAAAGAAAAACTCTAACCTCCTCATTGATCATATGAGAATACATTGTATTTTTTCTATCAATTCAACAAATGTGTTACTTATCTCTGTAATAGCTGTTTCAATAAATGCTATTTCTTCTCGTTATCAAAGCATTATCAAAACTATTCCCAAGCCTAATTAGTTACACTTTTTTTATTTTAAATCATTATAATTAATTAGCTCCTATCCCCCTGGTTGTCAGAAGAACTGTTCGCGCAGTCGACCAGCACTGGTGAGGCGTATCAATGGTTTGGTGGAGATGCCATTGTTCGTTCGTTCTTCCAATACTGTTTCTTGTGCTCAGGTTCTGAAAAGTGGGGTCTGAACAGTGGGCTATACTGGTAATCTTCTCTGGATTTCGCTTTTTCCTGTAACATCTAATGATCCTCCCAGCTTGGCATGATATATCCTCTTCGAGAGGTCTCGAACTTTTAAAATAGCGCTCTTCGAGAGGTCTCGAGAGGTCTCGAACTCCTCTTCGAGAACTCTATGAGTTCTAAAAATGGCCTATCAATTCCGACCAATCACTTCAAGACCGTCTTGCAGTTCATACGACGCCACATTATTGTGTTTGTTCCAATGGGTATCGTTGTCATTGTCTTCCGTAGTTGTTCTTGGGCTTGAAATGTATCTCCATACTTTTGACGAAAAAACTTCGGCGCTTTCTGACGAATAATCTTGAAAAAGACGTCAATAAACATCGAAACGTCGGCAATTTCTGCGTAAAGTAGAAGTTTTTATTCACTGTCCTCACCCCGCCTTACCATTCACCATTTATTCTTTTAGTTTATTTAGACTTGGCTAAGAATTAGACTACCATACCCGCAGTAGTCCTTGCCTTTTATACCGGAATTATAAATAAATGACATATTTACATGCATGGAACATGACAAGCCTTTCAGTTCGTAACCTGAGGATGATTATCTATTTGAAGTGTATTGAAAGTATTTTCTGTCAAGTGTAACAAGGCTTTTCTCCCTAGAGCTTAATGGTGCTTGCTTCCTTTTATCTCCAATCAATTGAGTAGGTATATAAACAGATCTTTTTGAAAAATTTCATCCGATGGAAGACTCGGATCAAGAGTTTCAATCAATCGATTTAAACAAGACTCCTTAAACCGGTTTTAGTACTCAATTCAACATTAAGTTTATGAAAGTTGTTGATTTTTTGCGAGGTATGTTAGAGATTGAAATTTTTTACTTTTTTCGAGAAAACTCTAGTTTAAAATAGGCAAAAAGGCAATATTTAAAACTCGGAATAATAAAAAATCAGTGCTTAAAGGCAACAAAAAAGTATTAAGCTATTTGCTAAGAAAATAGAAATAGGGTTTTATTAAGATATGCGAAAAGCAAATACTAAACTGAACTAACATAAACTAACCAACAGAGAAAACCTGACCTAACAATTATACAAAAAGCAGGTTATTCTCATGAATATTGAATATTTTGGATAAAAACATAAAATATTAGGTTAATTCAGTTAGGTTTGTTTGTTTTGCTTAGTTCAGTTATGTTTTTCCTTTCTTTAGGCAGTGGCGGATCCAACTTTCTGTGAAAGGAGGGGGGGGGGGTGGCAAATAGCGCAAAATTTTTTTGAAGTGCCACGCCCTTTTTTTTTATTTTGACGATTATTTCTGTCATGCATACATTTTCCCATAAGAGGAGAGTAATTTTCAAAAAAATTTAGCAGAAATTGCACGTTGCCTAGACGACGGTTATATTCCCTTGTCACCTGCTAACCATTTTGACTGAGAAAGTCAGTAACAACTTCATTGACCGCCTGTAACTTGAGAGCGCCTCGATCGATCACAGTGAATACAACTGCTTTATCCTCTTCTTGATGTCCTCTTTCACCTCCCACCATCGGAAGATCCGTTTAGAATCGCGTTTTTGGACTATTTTTTAAAAACCTCTTTAGAGGTAAATCATTCGAATCATATTCACATAAATTGGGACAAAGTTGACATTTTGATATTTTTAAAATTTTGATTGCATTCGAAGACATTCCAAAAAAACCTACATTTACGAAAACTCTTTTTGTTTCTTCCTGGATTTATTTGAAGCTTTTTTAACAAAAAAACAGCAAAACACTGCTAGAGAAAAGTTACAACGACCGACAGTTTTGAAAGTAAAAGCAAAAAAAATAGAAAATGAAAGCAATAAAAACTGAAAAAAAAAATTAAAATTTTACAAAAAAGTATATCACGACAGATCGACGAATAAATGTGAAAAAAGCTACCACTAGCAATGTGTATAATATGAGAAACAGCAGAAAAAAAGCAGGTTTTAAAAGAAAACATGAAAGAGGAAAATTGTGGAAAAAAAATTAGATAAAGAACTTTAAGTATGAAATTATAGAAGCTACACATAAAGAAAGAATCGGTAAGGAGCAACACTTTCAGAAAATCTAAGAAAGTAAAACAAGAAAGGACAAACAACCAAATAATCAAAAAAAAAAGGAAAAAATATTTAAGAAGAATTGAAAGCAAAAAATTTATAAAAAAGGAAGGGAAAGAAGACAATTTAGTTACTCGAATTGAGTTTGTAACGTTCTTAGGGGATTGCATGCGTGCCATTCCGATCAAAAACAAAAACAAAAAATCCGAAATGTTTTTAAAAGTGTCCAAAGGGGGGTTATTACGACTTTTTTCTCAATTCTTAACTTTGACCGCCTGTAACTTGAGAACGCCTCGACCAACGGAGTGAATCCAACTGTCTTGTCCTCTTCTTGATGTCTTCTTTCACCTCCCATCATCGGAAGTTCCGTAGGGGCAATATTTTCGGACATAGACCCCTTCGTATGTCGATTTTGAAGCATTTTTAGAATCGCGTTTTTAGACTATTTTTTTAAAACCTCTTCAGAGTTGAAATTCATTGAATGAGTTTGTTACATTCTTAGGGGATTGTAAGTGTGCCATTCCGATCAAAAACAAAAAAAAAATTCAACATTTTTTTAAAAGTGTCCCAAGGGGGGTTATTACGACTTTTTTCTCAATTCTTAACTTTAACCGCCTGTAACTTGAGAAGGCCTCGACCGATCGGAGTGAATACAACTGTCTCTTCTTCTTCTTGATGTCTTCTTTCACCTCCCATCATCGGAAGTTCCCTAGGTGCAATATTTTCGGAGATAGATCCTCCCATCCCTTCGTATGTCGATTTTAAAGCACTTTTAGAATCGCGTTTTTGAACTATTTTTTTAAAACCTAACCTATTTAGAGGTTAAATTCATTCGATTTGAGTTTGTTGTATTCTTAGGGGACTTCAAGCGCACAGCAAAAAAAAAATCCGAAATTTTTTCGAAAATGTCCAAAGGGGGGTCACTGCTTTTTTCTGAATTCTTAAATTTCACCGCCTGTAACTTGAGAGCGCCTCTACCGATCGGAGTAAATCCAACTGTTTTTTCATCTTCTTGGTGTCCTCTTTCACTTCCCAGCATTGAAAGTTCCGTAGGTGCAATATTTTTGGAGATAGACCCCTTCCGTAGGTCGATTTTGAAGTACTTTTAAAATCGCGTTTTTTGACCATTTTTAAAAAACCTCTTTAGAGGTTGAATTCATTCGAATTGGGTTTGTTACATTCTTAGGGGATTGCAAGCGTGCCATTCTGCTCAAAAACAGCAAAAAAAAATTTTTTTCGAAAATGTCCAAAGGGTGGTTATTACGAGTTTTTTCTTAATTCTTAATTTTGACCGCCTGTAACTTGAGAACGCCTCTACCGATCGGAGTAAATCGAAGTGTTTTTTTCTCTTCTTGATGTTTTCTTTCACCTCCCACCATCGGAAGTTCCATAGGTGCAATATTTTCGGAGATAGACCCCTTCGTAGGTCGATTTTGAAGCACTTTTAGAATCGCGTTTTTTGACCGTTCTTAAAAAACCTGTTTAGAGGTTAAATTCATTCGAATTGGGTTTGTGACGTTCTTAGGGGATTGCAAGCGTGCCATTCCGATCAAAAACAGCAAAAAAACAATTTTCGAAATTTTTCCGAAAATCTCCAAAGGGGGGTAGTATTACAACTTTTTTCTCAATTCTCAACTTTGACCGCCTGTAACTTGAGAACGTCTCGACCGATCAGAGTGAATCCAACTGTTTTTTCCTCTTCATGATGTCCTCTTTCACCTCCCACCATCGAAGGTTCCGTCTGTGCAATATTTTTGGAGATAGACCCCTTCGTAGGTCGATTTTGAAGCACTTTTAGAATCGCGTTTTTTGACCCTTCTTAAAAAACCTCTTTAGAGGTTAAATTCATTCGAATTGGGTTTGTTATATTCTTAGGGGATTGCAAGCGTGCCATTCCGATCAAAAACAGCAAAAAAAAATTCAGATTTTTTTTCGAAAATGTCCAATTACCACTTTTTTCTCAATTCTCAAATTTGACCCCCTGTAACTTGAGAACTCCTCGACCGATCGGAGTGAATCGAAGTGTTTTTTCCTCTTCTTGACGTTCTCTTTCACCTCCCACCATCGAAAGTTCCGTAGGTGCAATATTTTCGGAGATAGACTCCCTCGTATGTCGATTTTGAAGCACTTTTAGAATCGCTTTATTTGACCATTTTTAAAAAACCTAAAGAGGTTTTTTAAAAATGAATTCGATTTTTTTTTAAATGAATTCGAACTCATTTCGAATGAATTTAACCTCTCTAAAGAGACTCTTTAGAGAGGTTAAATACAGACAATTCATTCGAATTGAGCTTGTAACGTTCTTAGGAGATTTCATGCGTGCCATTCCGATCAAAAACAGCAAAACAATTTTTCCGAATTTTTTCAAAATTTTTGCGAAAATATCCGAAGGTTCCAATTACAACTTTGACCGCCTGTAACTTGAGAACTCCTTGATCGATCGAAGTGAATCTCAGTCGTTTTTTCCTCTTCTTGATGTTCTCTTTCACCTCCCACCATCGAGAGTTCAGTACGTGCAATATTTTCGGAGATAGCCCCCTTCGGAGGTCGATTTTTAAGCACTTTTAGATCACGTTCTTTGACTATTTTTAAAAAAAAACCTCTTTAGAGCACTTTTAGATCACATTCTTTGACCATTTTTAAAAAAACCTTTTCAGGTTTAATTCATATTTCAAAATGTCCAAAGGGGGGAGGGGTGTTTTTTTCTCAATTCTCAACTTTGACCGCCTGTAACTTGAGAACACCTTGATCGATCGAAGTGAATCTAAGGGTTTTTTTCCTCTTCTTTATGTCCTCTTTCACCACCCACCATTGGATGTTCCGTAGGTGCAATACTTTCGGAGATAGGCCTTTTCGGAAATCGATTTCAAAAGTCGTCAAAACGAATTTTTTCAGTTCTTGCGTTTTGTTTGCGTTTGTGTTTATCAGTCAGTCAAACAAAAATCCCTAAGAAATCTAAAAGGATTCGAAAATAAGGGGGGGGGGATTTTTAGCAAGTCCGTTTATGGATAACTCGTAAGTCACGTTTTCGGCAGAATTCTGGCTTTCCAGTTTTCATTACATAACTAATAGAAACTGTCAGATTTCCATGGCTACCTGTTTCGAAAAACTTAATGATAAGCTTTATAAAAGCATTTTTTAGCGACATTGCCTTAATGGCTTTGTAGAACTGAGAGCATGTTTTCAGCAATTCTGTTTTTGGCATTACTTTACCAACATAATTGTCTAGATCTTTCGCCATTTAGTCAACTGCAATAGCTCCTGTAGTCCTAGAGATTTCGAAATTCCAATACTGAAAGGCCAATTTTAGGCACTCTGTATGTTATGGCATAGCTGTGTTTTGAGGGTTTTAATTTTTGAATTTCTATGATCAAAAAATGTTGGTACCTCAAATTTCATAATATTCTATGGCGATATATATAGCGATAACCCTCTTCGCCCCCCCCCCCCTGAATTCTCCACTGGCTTTAGGTTAGTCCTGGTTAGTTCAGTTACGTTTTTCCTTTGGTTAGGTTAGTTTAGGTTTGTTCAGTTATGTGAAGCCAAGCGACCTATTAGAGCCGCTTTGTTTTCCTGTGGGGAGCAAAAGTTAAGTTAGTCCAGGTCAGTTCAGTTATATTTTTGCTTTGGTTAGGTGAGTTCAGTTACGTTCTTCCTTTGGCTAGGTTGGTTCAGTTGCGTTATTCCTTTGTTTAGGTTAGTTCAGTTATGTTTTTTCTTTGGTTAAGTTTCTTTCTGTAATTTCAGTATTTTCTGTTCCTTAAAACGTATTTTATTTGTCCACTATTTGATGATACCAGGCAAGATCACTTACTTCAACATTAAGGGACACATTTGTTAACATTGCAAATATTATTTGTCCCTTCTGTCATAGTTTATGAGTTTTCGCCTTGCTTTAAAAGTAAATTTTCATGATTTTGATGATCATTTTTTTGATAAAAATTTGTTCATCGAAGAGTATTCTTAGACAGGGTGGTTTTTGTTTTTTTTTTAACTTGATGCAGCCAGATATCTGCAGAAGTAGGGTAAAAACATGCGTTCGAACGGTGGTCTGTGTTGTACATAAAACCTATATTTTTTGCATATACAGGGTGGATCAGAAAAGTGTGACGTTGTAAAAGGTATTTTTTTTTTAAATAGGTTACCCTGTATTTTTCACTAGAATTCGAAAGATCTTAGAGCTCTTACCCATCTCCCTTGTGCTCATGTCAAGAAGATTGGCAAGCAACTACAAAGTCAAATTTCCAAAGCTAACGAGATGTCAAACTTTTGTGAATAGATAGCCCACGATACCCTATATACACGATAAGAAATGTTCAGTTTATTAGACAATTTTTCAGGAGGCAACGATGTCAAATTTTCAGGGTCCAGTACGGACTAATAAGACCTAACAAAATCTAGTAAATTATAGAGGGTGTCCTATTTAGGTAAAGATTTTACATTATATGACGTCACAGTTTTCTTGGCCACTCTGTATATGTAACATATTTCCCTAAACTAGACCCTTTTGAACAGTATAGGTCCCCGTTGAAACGAAATCTTTTATTCTATTAGTTCTCGAGATATCTCGTCTCAAGTTAAAAAGACCACCATGTATATGTCTTAAAGAAACTGTTAAAAAAGAAATAATAAAAACGAGGGGTGAAAAAGTTCACCCGACCCAGTTAAAACTACGAACTTTTAACATTTTTACGAACAACATGGGTGTTAAACTTCCATATTGTTGCGAACTCGGGGTTCATAAATTCCAGTGCAACAATTTAATACGAAAACACTATTTATTTATTCCACAAATACACTCGACTACTAAATAACTCAGTACTTAACACTTTATAGCCTTCTATTATCGCTTCGTAACTTTAGCTTACTTATAGCTCGATTAAAATACGACTACTACTACTCGGGCGCTCTGTGCGCCTTTTATATACAATCCTAAAATTACCGAAAAACCTAGAAAGTTCTTTATAAGAATTCTTGAATAATCCCATATAAAAAAAACGGTTGTAAACAACTGCCTTCTAGATTAAGCCAGACGAGCAATAAATCACTCGTGTCAGCCATGACGCAGCGCGGATAGGTCGCGAAGCTCCACCAACCAACACGCTCCCATGCGTTGCCCCGCCTCCCATGCGGCGTTGCTGCGATCGTAACATTGCCCTCCTCCTAAGTCTGTTCGTCCCGAACAGATAGAGTTCCATGGTATCGTGCTAATCGATCCAAATGAACGACCTTCATCTTTGACCTAGGGGTCCGCTGGATCCTATACACCACATCATTAATCTTCTTTATAATTGTATAAGGTCCTTCCCAATTTTGGCTAAGTTTGGGCGACTTCCCCACCTTTCGCCTCGGATTGTATAGCCACACCAAATCACCATCCTGGAAGCCGCGGGAGTTAGCTAGTAAGTCATATCTTGCTTTGGCTCGATCACTGGATATCCGCAGTTTATTCCTGACTTGCTCATGAACATTGTTCAGCCTCTCCTTAAGCTCCTCCACAAAATTCTCAGAGTTGAGCGACTCTTTTTCTGGTGTTCCATACATCAAATCCGCAGGAAGCCTCATTTCCCGTCCGAACATCACTTTTGCCGGAGTATAACCAGTGGCTTCATGCGTAGAGCCTCGATATGCCATCAACATGAGAGGTAGATGTTGGTCCCAATCACGCTGATGATCTGCCACCATTTTAGACAGGTAATGTTCCATGGTCCGATTAAATCTCTCTACCATCCCATCCGACTGTGGATGCAAAGGAGTTGTCCTGGTCTTGCGAATTCCGAGAAGTTCCATGACCTTCTGGAAAACAGCCGATTCAAAATTTCGGCCCTGATCAGAATGAAGTTCGAGAGGGACTCCGAATCTGCAGAACATTTCATTTACTAGCACCGTTGCCACAGTCGTTGCTTCTTGATTAGGCAGGGCGTATGCTTCAGGCCATTTAGTGAAGTAATCCATGGCGACCAAGATGTATTTATTGCCCGACTCAGTCTGAGGAAACGGTCCCGCGACATCAATTGCTACCCTCTCGAATGGAGCACCTACAGTGTACTGCACCATTCGGCCGCGTGATCTTGTTCGAGGTCCTTTTGTGGCACAACAAACTTCGCACTTGCGGCACCAAGATTCGACGTCTTCATGATAATTCACCCAGTAGAACCGCTCTTTAATTTTGGCCAAGGTTTTATTGACCCCAAAATGACCTCCACTGGTTCCGTCGTGCATTTCTTGTAGTACGTCCGATTTTCTGCTTCCAGGAACAACCAACTGACTGACTACGGTGTTGCCATCCGGACTCTCCCACGCTCTCTTCAGTAAACCATTTTCTATTTTAAGAGAGTGCCACTGGGCCCATAGCGCCTTCAGGTTTGGACTTTTACCAGCAATTTCTTGCCATTCTGGTCTCTTGTCGTCAGTCTTTGCAGAGAGGATGGGTCCAATATCTGGATCATTCATTTGTTCTTCTCGAAGGGTCTGTGTGGTCCAGCCATCGTTTATTTCCACCGACGTTCTCCTTACAGAAGGATGTCCCTCACGTTGCTGAGTTCTTCGACAATGCTGACTATCTTCTTTACATGGCCGTCTGGACAATGCATCGGCATTTTCGTGAGACCTTCCTGGTCGATGTTCAATTTGGATCTTCTGTTCCTTAATGCGTCCGGCCTCTGTAACACTTTTACCACCCAAATTATTGCCTTGACTTGATTGGTTGACTTGACTGATCCTGGGGGTCTTAACGGCCTCGGTCAATTGCCCCCTTACATTAACAGGAATTGGACTTTCCTGAATTCTAGGGCGGTCTTGTTTGCCGCTCGATCTTCTAAACAACGGCGACGGACTTCTTGCCCTATTACGGCAGTTACTCTTGACGTGACCCTGTTTACCGCAGTTAAAACATTTTATGCCCCGACTGCCTGTTGATCGGGGAGTTCTTTCTAACAGGGCTTGCAAATTGACTGCCATATCCTTCATCGCTTTATGTAAACTGGCCATGGATTCAGCCATAGACGTATTCTTCTTGTCACCGCAAGTTGCCACCCTTACACTTGCAGAAGAACTAGATGACACCCGTGACGCCTCGAATTCCAGGGCCCGAACTAGTGCCTCGCTGATATTCTTGGGCCTTACAAGACGTAAGTGGTATCTCATGTCACTATCGCGAACTCCCTCAATGAACCTTTCGGCGGCAAATTGCATTTGAAAAGATTCAGGGGCCGATGGATATGCCAGGTGAATGAGTCTGTCTATGTCCGCCTCAAATTCTTGTAAGGATTCACCTGACTTTTGCTGTCTCATCCTCAGCTGGGCCTGGAACACTGTTTCTTTGTGCTCATTTCCAAATCGTAGTTGCAGAGTGTGTACTAAAGCCGCATAATTACTTTGATCCGCTGCCGACAGAGATTGGAGTAACTCAGCCGCTTTTCCACGAAGTGCTACCACTAATGATGTAGCTTTCTGGGGCTCGGACCAACCATTAGCTTTTGCAGCTGCCTCAAACTGAGTTTTATAAATTTCCCATGCAGTAGTACCGTCGTAATCGGGAGGCTTAATTTTAGCGTTGGCTGTGCTAAAACTCTCTGTAGACACGTTGTCGTCCTCAAGTTGTTCCCGGAATTTCTTTTCTACCTCGAGAACCTTCTGGTTGACAGCTTCGAGTCCTTCGTTAACGGATTGCATTATTCTTTCTTCCAATTGTTGCTCCCTAGCTGCGAAATGGCTCACTAATTCTTCTTTAAACCGTTTCTGTTCTTCTTTTTGTTCTAAATAACGTTGCTCCTGTACTCGATCACGTTTTTCCTGTTCTTCCCTCTGTTGTTGCAAAAGGCGCTCCTGTACTTGATCACGTCTTTCTTGTTCTTCTTTTTGTTCTTTATAACGTTTTTCCTGCTCTTCTTTTTGTTCTACATAACGTCTTTCTTGCTCTTCCTTCTGTTGTTGCATAAGGGATAGCAGGGCGGCAAGTTGATCCTCCATCGCTTGATGCTGGCTTCTGGTCGTTGGCATAAACACGTAATGTCCGATAATGAAGCACTCACTTACAGTTCAGCAATATTAGTTCTCAAGTTCCCACTGGAATCGCACTTCTGACACCAATTGTTGCGAACTCGGGGTTCATAAATTCCAGTGCAACAATTTAATACGAAAACACTATTTATTTATTCCACAAATACACTCGACTACTAAATAACTCAGTACTTAACACTTTATAGCCTTCTATTATCGCTTCGTAACTTTAGCTTACTTATAGCTCGATTAAAATACGACTACTACTACTCGGGCGCTCTGTGCGCCTTTTATATACAATCCTAAAATTACAGAAAAACCTAGAAAGTTCTTTATAAGAATTCTTGAATAATCTCATATAAAAAAAACGGTTGTAAACAACTGCCTTCTAGATTAAGCCAGACGAGCAATAAATCACTCGTGTCAGCCATGACGCAGCGCGGATAGGTCGCGAAGCTCCACCAACCAACACGCTCCCATGCGTTGCCCCGCCTCCCATGCGGCGTTGCTGCGATCGTAACAATATGATTCCTTAATTTTTCAACTTAGATCTAAAATTTTTAGGTTAAATTCAAGAAAGCGCCAGTTAATTTTCTCATAATATCATATTTTGAAACTTCCTCTACTTGTATCAAACGCTGAAAATCATAATTTTCTTCCTTTATCGACCTTTATAGAACTTTTACCAAATTGTTATTCAATCCGCAATCTGCAATAACAGAATAACACACAAGAGAGAGGTTCTCGAGCACAGGCTCCACAAGTACGAAGTTTGTTGAATTTAATATTCAGACACTGGCCTGTAGACACTGACACTGACAGGCGTCAAACGCTTTCGGCCAAGATGCAAGAACTATTACTCTTTCACCTATTTTTGCC
The DNA here is from genome assembly GCA_951812265.1 of Taphrorychus bicolor. Lineage (NCBI taxonomy): Eukaryota > Metazoa > Arthropoda > Insecta > Coleoptera > Curculionidae > Taphrorychus > Taphrorychus bicolor. The sequence continues at coordinate 28,356,723 of OX638303.1, read as the reverse complement.
ATATTGTTATTTTTGAAATTTTTTTCACCTATCTCTTTTCAGCACATGTTGAGAAGATGCAAAAAATGTCAAAGTCAGATTTCCAACTTTGATGTCAATAAGTAGTGAATGAATAGCTTATAGGCAAAAAACTTTCAAACTATAGGGAGTGCGCTCGATCACACTGTATTCATAGTTCAAACAATAACCCATAAAAATTAAATTTGACTTAATAATATCATTTAACATTCGGCGTCCTTTTTGTACGACCGCCATTTCCAATGTTGTGCTCTTGCTCTCTTTCCAATACAAGATTTTAATAAAAAAAAAAAAATTTGTATCAATTCAATTCTCTATAAAAGCGACCTCGTTGTCATGTTGCATGTGTGGGAAAGGAGTCACATTTTAAATCGGCGCATTGCAGTTACCGTTTGCCACTTAATTATTGCTTTTACCTCTTAATTGACTCTGCACTTGCCGATCTTAATATCGCTATTGTTCCTTTTATCTTTAGTAATATTAGTAGGTCCTGTGACCGAAAATTTTCGTTTGTTCACGAGCGACAGAACCGAATTGAGGAATTCCAGTAAAAAAGCCTAATGCCACCCTAATATTTCCACAATAAATCCATCCATCGGCGGTAGTGCCCAAAAAGACGGACTAATTCGGCGATCGGATGTAAAGGCACGTACGCTGCCGTTTTGGGTCTTTTAAAGCTCTTCCACTAAATATCTTTTCACCTATTTCGAAAACTATTTATTGTCAGAGGGGTTTAGCATTTTTTTCATTATATTGCCCCCGTCCAGGTGAGAAAGGAGCCTTTTGATGGTTTCGACGGAATTTCGCCCACCCCGGACGTGACATATTCTCTACCCCCATCGGAGCGACGACCGACGCTGCTGGACGGTGATGGGCAGCATTTTTCCACGCGTCGCAGCCCTGAAATTGATGCGGTTTCGGTGAGAAAATCAAAAAGTGCGGTAAAGCACAAGGTGGGCTCAACAGGGCGTATACCCATCACGATCACCTCACCTGCGCCACTGCGTTCCGGTCTGTCGGCCACGGACGCCTCTGATTTCTTTTTTAGAAAAACAAATAAAAAAAAAAAGTCGGTAATTACGTGGAACAGGAACACATCCATACATGTAGACCAGTAAAATTTAAAGCGATTTCCACGTCTAGGGGTCGCCACGGCATATCGCGTGTTTTGGGCCGCGTCTAATAAAAATTTATGGCAACGTTCGCCCCAAATTCACCCCCCGGAATTATGTATTTAGGCCCTCGGGGGGGAGTTGAAAAACTACTCGGAATCGCCTGATGAATATTCAGTTTGCTTATGTAAGACGATTGGTGTTAAATGTTGGTATTTATAGACGGTCATACAAAATTTCTTTTTACGACGATGTAAAAATAGACAACTTTTCTTATACCTTGCCATTGCCGAAATCGCAATTTTTGCTTCTAGTGAGGGAAAATCCCATGGCGTTAACTTTTGTCTCTAGTGACTAGAATCATTTTTTCTACGACTGCATCGAAAAAGAATAAATGCACACTACTAACTACCGTTGAAAATCGCATATTACAAACAGCGTGCGCAAAGTGCAAATTGCGCACGCTCCCATATAGAATCGTGTGCAAAGTGCACATGCCTTGTACGGGGTGTTCATTTTAAAACTTCATCTAGTTGGCTGTGAAATGTCAAAAGAAAAGGATGCAGAAACAAAAGTCCATTTATTTTGATTATGTCATCCTTTTTTGTCAAAATTTCATGGCCTGCCAGATGAAGTTTTATAATGAACACCCCGTATGTATCTTATAATACGAATGATCATTTATGAAGCACAATCGCAGTCGCAGAAAAATTATACTGTGCATGCAACAAAGTTTACTTTTCCGCACGCATTTGAGTGCGGGAAGTTGTACTTTCCCGCTCTAGTGCGGAAAAGTAAAAAACCTCAAATGGCTGCTATTTTGCTTTAAATAACCTTGTTACCTATGGCAGGTATATAAGAACGTAATAAGAACCAGTAAAACTACCATGATTTATAGTTGTCAGGAATGGTGGCATTAGGTGCCTGGTATACCATCATACCTGTGCTGCACCTTTAATTTTAATTTTGCAAAAAAGGCAGGATATCGATCTCAACATTTTTTAAATGAAAAGGTTGATTTCTTTAATTATTGCTATGTGCGATAAAACTAAGCAAACATCATTCATCGCTCACCTGAGGCAATAAATACCAATATAATGACAGTTTTAGGACGACTTTTACAACTATCAGTAAAACTTCAGTTTGAAGTTAAAATACCAGATATGACGTACATTACATTGTTTACGTGACAGATAAACAACGCCATGTCTGGTGTTTTAACTTCAAACTGAAGTTTTACTGATAGTTGTAAAAGTCGTCCTTAGGGTGAATTTTACAACTATCAGTAAAACTTCAGTTTGAAGTTAAAACACCAGTAATTACGTAGATTGCATTGTTACACCTAACAGATAAACAATGCAATTTACGTCATATCTGGTGTTTAAATTTCAAACTGAAGTTTTACTGATAGTGTAAAAGCCGCCCTTACTCGTAGAAAAAAATATTGTTTTTAACACTTGCGGAAAGTATCTTTTCCGCACTTGTTAGGAAAATAACTATTTCACACTCTTGCGACGTTGTATCACTCGCCCAAGGCTCGTGTTAAAATCGTCACACTCGTGAGAAACGTGCAATTTTGCACTTTTCACAAGAATCCAACTGTTTTTTTCCTCTTCTTGATGTCCTCCCACCATCGGAAATTCCGTAGGTGCAATAGTTTCGGAGATAGACCCTTTCGGAAAAATCCCAAACAAATCTAAAAGAAGTCAAAAAAGAAAGCCCCTCCTGAATCCGCCATTGTCTTTAGGTTAGTCCTGGTTAGTTCAGTTACGTTTTTCCTTTGGTTAGGATAATTTAGGTTTGTTCAGTTATGTGAAGCCAAGTGACCTATTAGGGCCGCTTTGTTTTCCTCTGAGGAGCAAAAGTTCAGATCAGTTCAGTTATATTTTTGGTTTGGTTAGGTGAGTTCAGTTACGTTTTTCCTTTGGTTAAGTTGGTTCAGACTTCGGCACACCGTAAGTTAAACTCGCTTGCTTGCGTTTGCGTTCACAGTCAGTCAAAGAAAAATCCCAAAGAAATCTAAAAGAGGTAAAAAAGGGGGGGGGGCGATCCCCGCATTCCCCCTTGAATCCGCTCTTGTAGGTTTATTCAGTTGCGTTATTCCTTCGTTTAGGTTTGTCAGATTAATTCAGTTATGTTTTTTCTCTTGTGACGTAAAACCGTCACACTCGTGTGAAAAGTGCAATTTTCGACACTAGTTGCACCATATACTATTAAGTGTATTTTCTAATTTGCTCCTTTCATATTATGAATTAAAAAAAAACTGTATTTGCAGTCTCTGGGATGGCCATGAGAGGTCTCAAACCTGAAATGGAAAGCTTTTTTATACGTGAAATGTGACACTTGTGACTAATTTTCATTTTTCTTAAATGCAATGAAATAGGAATTCACGGCTTGACTTGGTTTCAAACCAAGCTTGACTTGATTTCAAGTCAATCTTAAGTCAAGTTTAAGGGAGTAAATATCAAGTCAAGTCAAGTTGTTTTTCTTTTAAGTACTTGAAAAAACAAACAGTTCAAAAAGTGCTTGTGCACGGCATTATTCTTTTTATTAATTCTTACTTAGTAAGCCAGTATAAGGATATTTTTGTTCTTATTATCTGGAAATTCTTAGGCACAGGTTAAGCAAGGACTGGCACTTTTGCGCATAATATGTGATTAATCTGTTTTTTTGTAATGTAGATAAACAGTTTGTACAAGCAAGTAGCAACCTCTTAATATAATACACGAAAAAATAAAAAATGAAGTTACTGAGAGAAAAAAAGCAACAGACACACGTATATTTCAAACACAAAATACAATTATTAGCATTATAATATGAACCGAAATGAAAAATGTAACTTAATGATTTTTTTAACCTAATTTTGCAAGTTACTCAACAATGTACTATTTTACAAATACATATCTCGACATTGACATAAACATAAAAATACGCTTATACAAATTTTCTTTAAAATAGAGTGGCAAATTCAGTTATAAAAAAAAAGATTATTCGTTGAACCGCCTTTACCGCCGGTTTTTGAGTCAATTTACGTTATTTTGATGAACTCAAACATAACAATGTCTGACCTACAGTAGTCAACAATTTAAACGGAAGCTGCAAAATTTTAGGTCCCATTCAAATTAAAATATGTCTCTAACCGCTGCGTTGATTTCGGTGCCTTTTGAAAATTTGGAGTGGGCAGAGATTTATCTTCATGGTTGGCTATGAGTGGCCGCTAATAACAATTTACGGTTTAATATACAGGATGTTAAGTAAAACACTGCAAAATTCTTAAATTTACACTTTTTTGCCTTTCTTAGAAATCTTTTTTATTTTTTGTCAATCGATATATCAAAGAGCATAATATCTCTAGACGATTTTGGATTTTTTTCAAAACTTTTAGTATTAACCGAACCAAGACTATTTTTCTGAATTTAGGTTACTTCTTAAGTCGCAATTCCTTATAATCCATATGCATGCCAATAAGTCTATTCTGTTAACTTTGTACTACAGCGAGAAGTGTTAGGTTTGATAAAACATATACGGGGTGAGTTAAAATTACGGCTCTAATGAACAAGCTTTACTTAGTCAGTCTAAAGCAATATTTCGTAAAAGCACTTATAGTGTAATGTTCTAGCTAAAGCAGTTACTGGCTGGTGATATTGAAGACATTTTGGCCACGTAGTAACGTTTTTCTTGGCATCATCTCTAGACGTTTTTGGATTTATTTTGTTTTCTCTGATACTAACGGAGTTGTACTGTATGTTCCCGGATAGGTGGAACGACTTTCTTAAGAACTACAAAAATTTCAATTTAAATTGTAATTTTTTGAGGTTTAGTCCTGCTTGGTTAGGGACGAATTTCTGGAATAACTTAAGTTTGAAAAATTCAGGAAAGCCTTGGAAATTGTAAGAAAATTTCTTTTTCTATAGAGTAAAGTTTCCTTTATATGACATACGACAGAAAGTCGGTAATAAAAGTTGCTTAGAATCAAAAACTAGGCCAATATACCAAATCTCAGAAACCTCGGACTACTATGATTATACTTTATATATTGAACTTTTATCAGAATGTTTTTTTTTCGACCTTTTTGTAGCAGATATGTCAAAAAGTAGCTTAAAATAAAAATTAAGCATAGGATCTCAAATTTGAAAATCCTCAGCCAACTTTGATCATTGACATAATAATCTTCCCATAAGCAAATTGAGAAGTGACAGTCGACCGAGAATTTTTAAATTTGGTATAGAGACTTAACTGATGATTTTAAGCAACTTTTGATAATGACTTTTTGCCGTAGGTCTCTTCATAGCAATAATATGGATGAGTGAAATAATCGAGGTTATTCACTGCTCGAGATCGCAATCTCTTTTCTTTCTCGAAAAAATTGTCTTTGCTTTTCGTTTGTCGAGGAAATCTCCAGCGACAGTTTCCGCAGATACATAACCCACTTGATTTTTTATCATGAAATGAATCTTCTACCTTCACTACATTTAATCAAAGTGAAAAGTAACCTAATAAGTGGGTATTTTCTTTTAATTATTTTAATAGTATAACACGATGTCATTCACCACTAAAACAGAAAAGGTAATCGTGAGAGTGGATATGGATATTGGAGGTAATTGCAAAAAAAGAGCTTATCAACTGCCTTCTATCCCTTGCCCTAACTTACTACGTATTGCACTTACCGAATTTAGGCGAAATTCATATTAAACATTGTAGCGTTTTCTTTTTCACAAAGAAAACCTACTGGCTTCCCTTTCAAACTTTCATTAATAACTGTAAAATACCATTTTATTTCCAAAGAAATATGACTACCTTGGCCGCCATGTTTGTTCACCTTGATTATCGTTTCTTTGCGATCCATTCTACTTCGAGTTCTAGGGTTAGAGATCCGTTGAAAGGTGACTTCTTTAGGACATTGACATGTGTCAATGGGTTGAATTATTTTGCTATCTGTGCAGCATTGCCAAATTTCACCAATATTTTTACTGAAATTCCCTTATTTTCTTCATGTGCTCTTCTAATACTTTCCCTAAATTTATCTGTTATTTAACAACAACGGCAAGATTTTCATATTTCGCGGTTCATTTTCTCCTTCTTTTTATTCCCCCTTTTGACACTATAATTTCCGTTTTTTTTTGACCAATTCAGAGCCCAGGTGGTAAAGGTAAAATGTTTGATAGTCCCTTTTCCATCTTGACCACTGTCCAGGGCACATCGGACGTCAGCCTGTCCCTAAACGGCTACAGCCTAGCCATGTGGCTATTATAGCAAAGTTCTCTTATTTTGGGGTCCAATATTTAGTCCAATGAGTAGTCCAATGTTTGAGTGATAAAGCTCAATACTTCCCTTTTTTTTGGATCTTGCACGTGCAACGTTTCATCCTGCACGTGTGCCGATAATGGAGCCGTTAGTGACGGTGATGGCTCCTAGGTTTTAAACCGTCTGGGTTTTGGAGCCCCTTTGCCAAGAATGGAGCCGTTAGTGACGGTGGTGGCTCCTAGGTTTTGAACCGTCCATCCTTACCACACATGATGCACTGATCCTCTACCTCAACTACTACGAAAGCCCTACAAACTGGCCAAGTATTTCAACCGGTAGGAGTAGATTTAAATACCAAGTGTACCTGCACTAACCTTAGGTAAGAACTAACACCATAATAAATAAATGTGCCTAATTTTAATAATTCCTGTTGGTTTTACTTTGGTTTGATCACCTAAACAATATGAACATCAATAATTGCTATGATAATTTTCTCAATTTTAATATTATAGCTACAACCTGTAAGTTAAATTGAGTGGCGCCCATTTAACGGGTCTAGCTTATATAGCTATACTAGGCTTCAACTCCTTTTTATGTAATTTTGAACCACGACCTAGCTCTCCACCTACCCAAAGCTGCCGTTCGCATAGTATGTGGCTTTGCTAACTTATACCTTTTTTAAAATACGTCACAACATACTAATATGGATCATAATTTGTTAGAAATATTTCTAAATACGTATTTAATCGGTTTGTTGTTGTTTATTTTAAATTGTAAACATATTGTTGTGGGGATTGGTATGGCCGGAAGGCGGTTCCGGAGTTTATCGATTGGAATCAAAAAACAGGCTTTCTGAATATTTCCAAGACACTCTTGATTTTTCAAAAATTAAATTATTTAGAAATTGGTCTTTGACCAAACGCCAAAAAATTTAATTTTAAACTTGATATTTTTTACATTTTACATGATACGTTTTACCTATCCGGGTACAGACAGTGCACCATAAAACACCGATACTAGAAAATTAATGCGATATTCAAGAAGACAAATTTCTACAGAGTCTCAATAAATTTCGATAAATTCTTGAATATGAAATCATTGGTCCAACGAGATTGCAAGTAACGTTTCGTTATATTGGTCATTTTATTACAATATATTCAGGGTAAGTAACAACACAGCATTTCAAAATTGGCAGTATTTTTCTTTCCATAACTCTGCTTATTTGGTCTAAAGTTATCAGTTTCTTCAAAGCAATAATTAACCAAAATAATGGGCACTACAGATTTTAGACAAAATCATTTTGGTCAACTCAAGGTATACCAGATTTCTTAGGGCATGATCCACTAATTTTAGCTTACTTCACAAGGAAGACTTATTCAGGAATTTTGTGATGGAAATCTTTAACGGACCAGGTCGGTATGTCGTATGTACCTAATACATTATCAAACTCTTAGAATCCAAAGAAAATCAAAATTATTTCTTTCATAACCTACCAAATAATTTATCAAGATTTTGTCGGTCCACCTCTGGCTCTAACAACGCTTTCCACTCTAGAGGGCATACTTCTAACCAAACCGTTAATAAACTTTTGGGGAATGGCCTCCCATTCTTCCAAGACAGCATTCCTCATATCATCCAAATTTAGAAACTCTTCTGCACGTTGACTCACACTCAGTTTCATCCTACTCCACACATGTTCAATAATATTTACATCTGGTAACCTAGCAGACCACTGTATTCGCGCTATATTGTTCTGACGCAGCTCTTCACTAACAACTCGGGCTCTGTGTGGCCGGTCGTTATCGTCAATAAGAATAAAGTCATTTCCAAAATTATTGGAAAACGGCAAAACAATATATCTTACACATACATTTAAATACCTTTCTGCATTCATACTCTCTCCAACTAAAACCACTAAACCTGTTTTTCCATTCAGGCAGTAAATGCTTTAGCTAAACAGTACACTATACACTCAAAAAAGAAATATCTACGATGAACGCAACTCGCTTTCAATTGAAATATTTTCTGCTCTCTATATAACGAAAATAATACTTTTTCTTATAAAGAAATTAGTTTGAAATTAGTGACTTTGTATGAAACATTAGTTCAACACACTTTATCTTATATAAATTTGAACCAATTTTCTTTTAAAAAAACTATATTCTATTTATAAGAAACAAATTTATTTTTTCCTTTCAGATAACTTTATTTCCAGGCAAAAAAAATGTCAAATAGTTAATTTATTTAAGGAAGAAACAATATAATTATGTTTTAACCAATAATGTCTTGAATTCATACTTATCGTTCTCTTAGTTGGAAGAGAACTAAAATATGATGTGTTAGATCAAAACAAAACTTTTTTTGAATAAAACTTAACATTTTTTCTGTTCTAGAAAAGGTTTTTAGTCGAAATTTTTGTAATAATTATTCTAGTATTATTCTTTGTTACATTTTCTGCATTTTTTTGTTTTTTTCTTATATATTTGTTTTCATTGATCTAAATTCGAATTTTTTCTGGGTTTCATTCATGGTTTTCTCTATTTTATTTTTTTTTTGACAACTTGCTCTTTGTTTACTCCTTTTTCTATTGCAATTATTGTCTCTCGTGCTTGCTTTGACAGTTCTGCAAAAAAAGATTCCGGCAATTTAGTTATTTGTTTCTCCTCCAAGTCACCAATAAAATATCAAAACAAAATTTACTGCTGTTTGGAATTGTTTGTGTTCTCTTCTACCGTTCTGTCTTCTCTTTCTTGTCGTAATTTTTCTTTGTACAAGTTTTTCTATCTTGCTGTTTTCTTCATTTTTCAAATATTCGTTGTTATGCTTTGTACAAAAGCTTTGTTATTTTAATTGTTTTTCTTTGATCTAAATTGGATTTTTTCATTAGGTTTTCATTCTTTTGATAGAATTTTGAAACAAAAATATTTTTTTTTAGGACTGATCAATTGGAATGTATACTCATTTGTAATAAGGAAAATTTGGCACAAAACTAGAAATATTTTAAATTTATTCCTTTACCTTAATATTTCGGATAATTTTTTTAGTTTGTTTACAATTTTCTTTGAATTTTCGACGGTTTTAGTATATGTTAATTGATTTTGGCCATAATTTTAGTATTATTTTAGAGTTTTTTAATTGTAATCTAAATTTTTGTTGTTTTAATTTTTTTTTCGTTGATCTAAATTGGAGTTTTTTCTTTAAGTTGTCATTATTTTGAGAGAATTTTAATATACAATGAATTTTTTTAAGGACTGGCCGATTAGAATGTACACAAATTTTAATTTCTTACTTTCTCTGCAAGTTTTAGATTTTTTTTTAGTCTTTTTCTACTTTTCTTAACTTATTTCTTATTTTAACTTGATTTTAATTTTGTTGAAATAATGTTAATTTGAATTTTGCCGAAGACTCCAAATTTGTATTCTTAAGAAATTTTTCACGGAATTTGGCCTTGGCCTTAATCCTAGCCTGATTTTTTGAAAAAAAAAAACATTAAAATTGTTATTTTTAGGTCGAATAAGTTCTTTCCATACAATTTTAGTTCTAATTCTAATCTGAATTCCTCCAAAGACTTCAAATTTGAATTTATAGACGCTCTGCGTAATTTTTTTATCCTAATGCAACCTGAATTTGCTCAGAAACTTTTATTCTGCATTTTTGACGCTTTTAGTAATTTTTAATTGATTTTGGCCATAATCTTAATTTGAGTTTTTCCAAAGCCTCCAAGTTTTTATATTTACCCACCTTGAATCGTTTTCAAGTATTTTGTCATTACTTTTCCAAAAAAAAAACATCAAAATTGTCATTTTTAGGTAAAAAGAGTTCTTTCCACACAATTTTAGTTCTTCTAATTCTAATCTGAATTTCTCCAGAGACTTCAAATTTGCATTTTTAGACGCTCTGCGTAATTTTTAGGTCCTAATGCAAACCTGGGATTGCTCATAAACTTTTATTCTGCATTTTTTGCGCTTTTAGTAATTTTTAGTTGATTTTGGCCCTAATCTTTATTTGATTTTTTTCGAAATATTCAAATTCGTATTTTACCTACTTTGAGTCATTCTTTACGTTTTTTGCCCTTAATCCTAGCCTGAATTTTTCAAAAAATGTCAAAGTTATCATTTTTTTGACATAATGAGTCACTTTTAAACAATTTTAGCCCCAAATCTATTGTAAAATCTTGAAAGACACCAAATTTGCATTTTTAGACACTCTGTGTACTTTCTTAATCAATGTTGACTTCATCCTAACCTGAATTTGCCTACAAACTTTTAATCGGCATTTTTTGACAGTTCGAGTAATTTTTAACTGATTTTGACAATAATATTAATTTGAATTTTTCCAAAGCATCCAAATTTTTATATTTACTCTCTTTGAGTAATTTAGCGCGTATTTTGGCCTGACCTTTCCAAAAAAAAATAAAAAGTGTTATTTTTAGGAAATTTCGAAAAATTACAGTTCTAATTCTAATCTAAATTTACCCAAGACTTCAAATTTAGATTTTTGACGCTTTTAGTAACTTGTAATTGATTGTGGCCATAATTTTATTTTGAGTTTTTCCAAAGGCTCCAAGTTTTTTTGCTCACCCTCTTTGAATCGTTTTTCATGTACTTTGGCATTACTTATTCAAAAAAACATCAAAATTGCAATTTTTAGTTAAAATGAATTATTTTCAAACAACTTTAGTTCTAATTCTAATCTGAATTTCTCCAAAGACTTCAAATTTTCATTTTTAGATGCTCTGCGTAATTTTTAGATCCCAAATGCAAACTTGAATTTACTAAGAAACTTTTATTCTGCATTTTTGTCGCTTTTAGCAATTTTTAATTGATCTTGGCCTTGATCTTTATTTGATTTTTTTCGAAATATCCAAATTCGTATTTTACACACTTTGAGTTACTCTTTACGTATTTTGGGCTTAATCCTAGCCTGACTTTTTCAATTTTAGGGAATTTTAGCCCCAATGCTATTGTAAAATTCTTGAAAGACACCAAATTTGCATTTTTATACACTCTGTGTAATTTCTTAACCAATGTTGACCTTACTCCTAACCTAAATTTGCCTAGAAAGTTTTAATCGGCATTTTTTTGACAGTTCGAGTTACTTTTAACTGATTTTGACAATAATTTTAATTTGAATTTTTCCAAAGCCTCCAAGTTTTTATATTTACCCTCCTTGAATCGTTTTTCAAGTATTTTGGCATTACTTTTCCAAAAAACATCAAACTTGTCATTTTTAGGTAAAATGGGTCCTTTTCAAACAATTTTAGTTATAATTCTAATCTGAATATCTCCAATTATATCAAATTTGCATTTTTAGACGCCCGTAAGTTTAAGATCCTAGTTTTTACCTGAACTTGCTCAGAAACTTTCATTCTGGATTTTTGACGCTTTTAGTAATTTTTAGTTGATTTTGGCCCTAATCTTTATTTGATTTTTTTCGAAATATCCAAATTCGTATTCTACACACTTTGAGTCATTCTTTACGTATTTTAACCTTAATCGTAGCTTGACTTTTTCAAAAAATGTCAAAGCTATAATTTTTTTTCATAAAATGAGTCACTTTTAAACAATTTTAGCCCCAAATCTATTGTAAAAGTCTTGAAACTCTGTGTAGTTTCCCAACCAATGTTGACCTTAATTCTAACCTGAATTTGCCTAGAAACTTTTAATCGGCATTTTTTGACAGTTTGAGTAATTTTTAACTGATTTTGACAATAACATTAATTTGATTATTTCAAAGCATCAAAATTTTTATATTTACCCACTTTGAATCATTTTTCACGAATTTTGGTCTTAATCCCGGTCTGACTTTTTCATAAAACATCAAAATTGTTATTTTTAGGTAAAATGAGTTCGTTTCAAACAATTTTAATTCTAATTGTGATCTAAATTTTTGTTCTTTTATTGTTTTTTCGTTGATTTAAATTGGATTTTCTTTAAATTTTCATTCTTTTGAGAGAATTTTGACACAAAATTGATTTTTTTTTAATGACTGACCAGTTGGAATATATTGTTGGAACACATTCTTAATACATATTGTAATAAGAAAAATTTGGCACAAACTTAGAAATGTTTTAAATTTATTCTTTTACCTGCATATTTTAGATACTTTTCTTAGTTTTTTTTCTACTTTTCTTAACTTAATTAAAGTTTTAACTTAATTTTAATTTTATTGAAATAATGTTAGTTCGAATTCTGCCAAAAACTCCAAATTTGTATTCTTACACACTTCAATTGATTTTCACAAATTTAGGCATTAATCTTAACCTGACTTTTTCAAAAAACTTAAACATTGTTATTGTTGTTTATAAAAAATGTCAGTTCTAATTCTAATCTAAATTTCTCCAAGACTTCAAATTTTCATTTTTGACGCTTTTAGTAACTGTTAATTGATTTTGTCCATATTCTCATTTTATTTTTTTTCGAAATTTATTGGTTGGGAAAAATTAGTTACAAATACAATCTTCTGAGTCTATTTTGAAAAATTAGTAAATATCTCAAAACCAATTTAAAAATCAAAAAAATTATTTGCATTCTTGGCTTACTTAGAAAAAGTTAGCTTAGAATGGGAACTAACTTTATGGATTTGTTGGTGGAAAATAAAAATGTTAATAGATATCTCGGAAACAGTTTATTAGTATATTTTAGACGATCGTGTTTGTTCGATTTTATATTTGGTAAAATCGCAAAATTATTAAATATCTTGAGAACGGTTTGAAGTTACCAAGATTTCGATAAACGATTGAAGATTTAACTAAAAATTATTGGGTTTATTTTGGACAATTAGAAAATTATTAAATATCTTGAGAGCGGCTTGTGGCCCTAAAAAAAATACATTACGAATTTGTTGGAAAATAATGAGTTATGCAGAAACAAAGACTTCGAGATGGATTTTGGAAAATGAGAAATTGTGTAAATATTTCGAGATTAGTTCGAGGTTTCAAAACTTGGACTGAGCCTCGTATATGTTTTATCAAACCTAACACCTCTCGCTTTAGTACAAAGTTAACAAAATAGACGTATCGCCTTGCATATGGATTCTGAGGAATTGCGAATTAAGAGGTAACCTAAATTCAGAAAAACTGTCTTAGTTCAGTTAATACTAAAAATTTTGAAAAAAATCCAAAATGGCCTAGAGATATTATGCCCCTTGATATATCGATTGATAAAAAATATAAAAAACATTTTTTTTTCTAAGAACGGCAAAAGATTGTAAATTTAAAAAATTTGCGATGTAGCACTTAACACCCTGTATATTAAAGCGTAAATCGTTATTAGCGGCCACTCATAGCCAGCCCTGAAGAGAAATCTCTGCCCACTCCAACCCTTCCAAAGGCACCGAAATCAACGCAGGGGTTCACGATATATTTGAATTTGAATGTGACCTAAAGTTTTGTAGTTTCCGTTTCAATTGTTGACTACTGTAGTTTGAAAATACTTGACATCAAGAAAAGCTCAATTCTAAAAAAAACGAGTCAAGTACCGAGTTGTCAAGTATTTAGTTTTTCAAATCAACTATTTCTTAAAATTGTCAAGCTACTTGACTTGATGTTTCCTTAGAATAAACCATATTTTTTAAGCTCAATTTATAGAGCCGGAGAATCTGATTTCAAAAATACTTTTTTATCCACGACCATACTAAAATAATCACATATTCTTGTACATTCTCAAGATTAATGCTAATCTTGAAATGTGAACATTATTCGCACGTGAATAATGAGTTGTCATGGAAACGAAATCGGTAGTTACCACTGGTTCATTCAAACAATTATCCTTCTATTAGGATGTATTGCGACAAATGTAGGTTAGTGTGTCTCTTTTTCACGAAAAAATAATTTTTTCAAAAAAAATAGGCCATAAAATGACGTAATTTGTCTTCCACCCTCGTAGCATTGAAATGCAGATGCACGGGCGACTAGACCGTCATCTATCTGACGCAACAAACGTCGCGCCGTCGATTAGCGGAACCAGTCGTGATTTTAAAATTGTGAATTATCATTTTGGCACTTATAACCTATCATATTTGAGAAAACTCCGAATCTTGGTCATGGATAAAATATAGTATTTTACTCGCATTTAACGAGCCTTATTCTCTCGGGCAACTTGTGCCACTCGTTTCGGTCATGGGCACAAACGTTGCCCTCGAGAATAACGACATAACGACTGTCATTAAATGCTCGTTGTATAATATACTATTTTATTCAGGGTAAGTAATAATGGGTGATTGAAAATTAAATCCCATATTATTTGGCCGATTTGAAGGGCGGTTTGTCAGACATTTGGGTTACTTATTAAACTCCGTTAAAAAGTTCCAGGGTATTAGAATTTCAAAATACTTATGTTTGATTATTTCAAAAGCGAGATATATTTTAATGAAATTTGGTATGTTTTAACTGCTATGGAAGGCGCATAGGGTGCAATATTTTTTTTTTATTTCAGTCAGTGGCGCGCGTACCATCATGTCGACGCATATTATTTAAAAAAAGTGGGTAAGCCACTGGTTTTTCGAAAAACAAAATCTAATTTTTTAATTCCCTCTGAATCTCTAAAGAAAATCGGCTTTTTTTGGGTTTGTACTTCTACTCACCGTTTTTAAGTAAATAAATAAAAACCATTGTAACGCAGCCAATTTAAGTACAGAGTCGCCAGACATTTTCCCCAAAACTTGCACCCTGTATACTTAAAGTTACTCGTTTTCAATGTACATAATGACAAGGTTATTGAAAGTTTATAAATATGATGAAAATATACTTAAAAAAAGTTTTAATTATTAGAATAAAGTAAAAAAAGCTAAAATAACTATTTGAGATCAATTGGCAAAAATATAAAATGACTAATAAAAAAGTAAAATGACAGAAATTAGGTATTAATAACCATACTATTATTTTTAAACAATCAATTTTGTTTATTTTTGAATATTCACTACACTTGTTTAAATTTACATAAAAAAATAAATCAAAGTTTGTTGGTTCTGCTGTTTTTTAACCTAATTATTTATTTGATTTGGTCTTTCTCCGGTATTGTTTAATTTTACCAAATATTAAGCTAAAAGAGTGTAATTAAAGAGTAAAGTAAGAGTAAAATAAAATTTCGTTTTTTTTGTAATATCTTCGGACATTTTTCAATTTTTTCAAGTTTTAAAACTGCAATTGATAAAGCTTACAAATGTGCAACTTTGCTTGAATTTAAGCGATCTTGTATCTCTTATAGTTTCCGAGATTCTAATGTTGAGGGTCGAATTTGAATTAACTCGTAAAATCGTATAATCGAAATTATAAAAATAATAAAAATAAAGTTGGGGATTTTTTTTTCAAATAGTAAAAACTGCTTTTTTGCTGAAAGTATCGATTTATTTGTTACTCCCATTCATTGTTTTTTTTAAATGTAAATGTGTAAAGTTTATTCGAATAAAAGTATGGAATATGATATTTTCGTCAAAAAAGTCTCTGCTACTTATTTTTTTTTATTTTATTGTAATAGTAAGTTGTAAGTATTTAAGAAACAATTTAGTATTAATCTGCGTTTTGTCGTAATTTTTTCAAAATTTCTTATCAAAGTTATTTTTCTTTTTTTTAAGGTTTTAAAGGTTAAGATCTATCCAGATCTTTCAAGGAAGTAAAAGTGTTAAAAAAAAACTGAATCGTAGAATTAAAGGTTTTCGCTACGAGAGCACTAGGCCGTAATTTTTTTATTTATTAAAGAGGGAGAGGAGGGGGGGGGGGTAATTTTTTTTCTTTTAACTAGCAGAGAGTGCTTTTCTGACGAAAGCATCAAATATAAATATTTGTTTTTATTAATTTAAATTGAGATTCAAATGTGGATTAATTAAATGTAAATGTTTAAAGTTTATTCGAATAAAAGTATGGAATATGATATTTTCGTCAAAAAAGTCTCTGCTACTTATTTTTTTTTTTATTTTATTGTAATAGTAAGTTGTAAGTATTTAAGAAACAATTTAGTATTAATCTGCGTTTTGTCGTAATTTTTTCAAAATTTCTTATCAAAGTTATTTTTCTTTTTTTAAGGTTTTAAAGGTTAAGATCTATCCAGATCTTTCAAGGAAGTAAAACTGTTAAAAAAAAACTGATTTTGTAAAACAATCGTAGAATTAAAGGTTTTCGCTACGAGAGCACTAGGCCGTAGTTTTTTTATTTATAAAAGAGGGAGGGGGGGGGGGTAATTTTTTTTCTTTTAACTAGCAGAGAGTGCTTTTCTGACGAAAGCATCAAATATAAATATTTGTTTTTATTAATTTAAATTGAGATTCAAATGTGGATTGAATGGTAATAGCTGGTTTCTTCATAATTATTTTAATATCATGTAAATTCTCGGGTTCTATCGATCTAACTTAAAAAATATGTATCATTCCATTTATGAAAAATAAACATTAAGCCACAAGAGTCACATTTGACGTACAAAAAATCTTTTTAATTCAGATTTGGCGTCTTCTTGAGGCCGTAGTAGAAACCGCAAATAAACTTTTTTTGAATTCGAAATAGTTGCGTGAGACCCTTAAAATAATGTCCGTGTACACCTCCAAATGGAACGTGATTGGAGGGAACTTTTTTCTACAAACACATTAAAAATTCAATTTTTAACACGCTAATGAATTGACAAAAAATTCATTTTAAGGCCCTAGTGTTAAAAGTAAGCTACTTTTAGGCACGAGTAAGTTACTTTTCACACGGTTATTAAAAGTATGCAATGATCATTTCAAAACGTCGCCTAGAAGGCTATGCATTTTTGTATGCATCAAAACCCCCTAAATATTATTTAAATTTTAATAGAATCATATTTAATGCGTTTGTAGAAAATATATTGTGTGGTATTCCTGTTAAAAGTGCTTTTAAGAAAATCATGTGACTTGCAGAACTCGCTTTTAATATGTCATCCCTTTTTGTCAAATATTTGTAGTCTTCTAGATGACGTTTTCGAATGAACACTCGTATATCAATGAAACACATCATACAACAACCTTTTGACACTTTGCTGGTTTCTACATGATTCGGGGGTTTCTACTGGATTCTACAATGATAAGAATATTCAGAGTATGGAATCACCAGACGAAGAGCTGTTACCAGAGTCAACTGTTGAAGCTGCAGCTGCTGTAAATCTGGAACTGTTGCCTCAAATTTCCATCCCACAAGCGATACGAAAAACAGTATAATGATCTCCTTAAATGGTCCAAAGACAAGAGAGTCGCAAGCTTCAGAAAAGGAATCTTTTTTGCATACTTTTCAATGCTCAGAAAGAACTCAAGCCAAATACACTTTGGTCACGTTTTTTTAATAAGTACTAGTCAGAATTAGGCAGAACATTTTTATAAGCCACCACTATAAGCTAATCGCTTATTTGAAAAAACAAAATGTGGGATTGCGGCCAAAAAAGACTTTACAAAAGAACTTATTTCAGAGTTCATGGAGGAGAATTCGGATAATACTGACTTTCTGATAAAGGTTGCAACGATCTTTGGATTGGCAAATGCCTGCCTTAGAGCAGAGCTGACGAAAAATAATCTTATTAATATCGGGGATAAAGAAAACTATATCGTCTTGAGAATAAACAATTCTAAATAACATTCTTCCAGATCTCTCATAATATCTGAAGACGTAAACAGGACACGAAGCATTCTTGAAACTTCATACAGAATCGCCAAACCCTACCAATTTTCGCTTTTTCATCCAAGACAAAGAGGCAAATGTACCAGCCATGCGTAGGTGTCAACGTTTTTGCCGGAAAAATGCCTTCCAAAATTGCCAATCATCTGCATCTTCTAGAGCCTCAAAGCTACACATGAGTTTTCCCTGCTGTTTTGCCATTTTTGGCCGATTCTGGAGAAGAAATAAAAATAAAGCGATTAGGTACATGGAATCCAACCGCGGTTGCGGAGGGACACTTCGAGGACTCCGAACTACAGAGATAAAAGTCTGACGATCACTACTCCACCCTCAACATCAAAACTAATCCCAACTCCTTTTTTTTGGGATAGACTATGAGTTTAAGAAAAGAGCGAAGCACCAAAACGAAAATGCATATCTTTGTCACTCGTTAAACAATACACTATTGACACTTGCGTTACTTCACTTTGCCATAATGATGAGTAGTGTCTTGTCAATAACTTCCAAATGCTTCTCATAAGTTGGAAACTCATTTTTGGGCTAAAGCTAAAATATCCAGTATTCAGCCAAAAACTTCCACACTCGGAGAATTACTCGGACTTCGCATGTCCCTTATGGGATTTAAATTATTCATTTTCCCATTACGTGGCCAATTTTATTACTCTATTACTACAATCAGAAAACGGCCAAGTTTTCGCCAATTATTTATTCAGACCGGTTCAAGGACCTTCTACGTCCGTTTATTAATTTCGCACAAAAAACAAATCGATTGGCCGAAATAAAAAAAGATGACTAAACCCTCTTGGAATTCCACCTTGAGCCCCAATTTATTTGTCGACGACAAAACCGATAGATATAGATAAAGGTACTTTTCGAATAATTAGACAAGCAAACCGGAAAGTGCGTAAGTACCAGGAACCGTAGACGTCCTATGGGGCTTTTGTGTCCTTTCACATGACCGGTCCTTGAAAAAGGTCCTTTTTATGTCGCATTTAAAGCGTACCGACAACGTTCATTGAAGAAGGAAAATATTCACACACTCTGTATTAAGGTGCAGGAAGGAATGTCGATTCAATGGGCACGAAACAGATTTCATTCCGGAATGGACCAGCGGTGCAATATAAATATTTTTCTAGGGATATTTGTAAACCGACAGGGGTGGAAGGAGTTAAGTTAATCCGATAGGGTTTTAAGATCACTCAAAATTGTTGTTTGCACAAAGTTTTTGAGATGAATTGGACTGGCCTGATGATGAGTAGAAAATCAATTAAAACGCCATTATCAAAAGAAAGGGATCAAAGAACAAAAGGCTATTTACTTTCATTATGTCATACTTTTCTGTCAAAAATCCACTGCTTTCTAGATGACGTTTTCTAATGAACGTCATCTAGAAGTCTAGTTTTCTAATGAACACGGAATACTTGATGGTAAGCCGTAATTCCAAGACCGTTGTCTGAACTGAATTAACAAATGGAAAAGTTTATACAGTGGGTCCCAAATTGGCCTTTCTTGTATTGAGATCTGGATCTTGTATAAGTTGGTTAAAAGGGTAAACTTTTAGACAATTCTGTTATTAACGTATTGATAAAAACAGGTTGGTTTTAAACATTTTAAAAGAAGATTTTAAAGACATTTTGGAAAAATCAAAGCCCTGCAATTATATATAGGTATAGTCTATATTGCAGCAAGGCTAATATATAGTCTTGCTGCAACTATAAAAAAGATCTTTTGTTTGAGAAGATTATTGAAACTTGTGAAAACATTTCTAGAGCTATTTTTTTAGACAAACACACCTGTAAAAATGACATTACAACGTTTCGGTTTTGTAGAACCATCATTCTTTTCTATTTTTTCTTAAAACGGCCATAACGTTTTTTTTTACATGTTTGAATAGGGTAAAAATGCGTTTTTACGAGTATAGCAACTCTAACAAACTTTTTTCCAATTAATTAAGAATTAAGGATAAAAAGTATATTTTTTTTAAGTGACTATTATTTTTTTTCGCCAAAACAAACACACGAAAAAATAACTATCGATATTATCATAGATGTATTTTTTGCTGCTTAATCATAAAAAAATACAAAACTTTCTAAAAAATCGGTGGCATACCTTTTTCTGTTAATATTATTGGTAGAACTGCCTCCCGGAACGCCAGTGGAACTCACCAGTATCAACTTGTTAGTGCTGTCAGCGTATTATTACAATAAACAACAGAATCAGATTTCAACGAAACTGGCAAAAGGATCTTTAAAATATTAAAAAAAATAAAAACAAAACAAAATATTAGGTTTCGGAGCTAAAATAGTAGATTATGTCACTAGGAGTAAAAGTGGGTCTTTTCGAGCCCAGAGATTGACGGCCGAAGCGAAGCTGAGGCCTGCAACTGGGCGAAGCACAAAAAGACCTTTTACTCCGAGTAACATATACTATTTTTTTTTCAAGCATGCAAGAAATCTATTTAAAAGTGGTTCAGTTTTGCAATTTTCTCTCATCCTCTTTAAGCGGATCTAGGTACTTACCCAATTGTGTATATTATTTGTAAAATACATAGAATATGTTAGAATCGTGGTTTTCAATGTTCAATGGTTTTAATGTATTAAATAATAACCAATGATTATGGTAAACTAAGAATTTGTAGCATTATTTTCAATACTAAATTAATAAATGTCACATTGACAGATAAATATGATGACGCGCATGACATTTAACAGACGACTTCAGAATTCGAGAACCTATGCGATTTCGACTAATAACGGTTTCGGATGGTGACTGGTCGGTCTTGAGTGCTCTGAGAGTATTTCTGTCCTTTGTTTTTTCAACAAGAATGTAAAGATGGCAATACACTCAGATCGGTTTATCTGGTGTCATCTATTATTAAAATAATTTTGTTGAATGAAAATCGTTTATATATGCGCCACCATGACACTAGCGGTGACTTTTGACTTTACTTTTACTGCCTAGGACTTTTTTGCTACTTTTTTGGTCTCAGGATTTGAAAGCCCACTTTAGGTGTGCGTATGGAGAAAACAAATGACGTACTTTTAGTCCGCTTGAAAAAAAAATTTTTTTTTTTAGCTCCGACACCTTGTATATTGAAAACCATACTTTGTAGGTCGCATATTTACGAGTATATGAACTGTTCTATTTAAATTAATTTCAGGAAAGCGCCCTTAGAATTGCGGCTTATCAAATAATACCCTACATATACAGGGTTTTCTAAATTTTCCGGAGAGGTCAACTTAGAAAGATGTGAACAACAAAGAAACTGTGAAGTAGCTTCTTATTTGTCCTACACCAAAGCATACATATAATGTCACAAAATAGGAAATTTTTCGACACATCCTACGAGCATACGGTGAACGAACTCTGCGAGTACTTAAGACATAGACAAATCTCGAGACTAAGCTTGCCGCCTTGTTGAACAGAAAGCCCTGAAGAAGATCTAAATAAAGATCGAAACGTTGGCGTATTCGCAACTGCAAAGTAGCTTCTTATTTCTCTTACACCGGCTATCTACAGTTCCATTGTATGAAAGGACACAAAGCATACGGGGTGTTCATTATAAAACTTCATCTAGGAGGCTATGAAATTTTGACAGAAAAGGATGACATAATCAAAATAAATGGACTTTTGTTTCTCCATCCTTTTCTTTTGACATTTCACAGCCAACTAGATGAAGTTTTATAATGAACACCCCGTACATATAAAGTAAAAAAATATAATCCGTTTAAATACATTTTCTTTTTTTATTATTTTTTGGTTCGAAAATGTTAAACAACATTTCGCTGCGCGTGCGCGCCACTGCCTAACTCAAAAATATTTTGTTTATTGCAGAACTTTCCTCCTACAGGATTTTGAGATTTTTATTTTTTTAATAAAACTTTGACACCCTACATCTCTGTTAATGTTGATATTTCAAAAAAAAGTGCCAAAAGAATTTTTTGTTTGCTGATCAAAAGATATCTCCAACTTTGGAATCACAATATCTACGAGTGAAACGTGAAAATTTTTCTTATTATAAATTAGTGGAAAATGGATATTTATGATATTAATCTGAGTGAAAACATGAAAATAAACAATCAAAACAACAACTTTATCAAAAGCTTGCTCTCAATTTGAGGTATTTTCGAACAGTTCTATGTTATTTTCAACAGAGTATTGCAACCATGGAGGTAGGACTGGAGATAGCAAACAATTGTCAGCATTTTCCCAGAAATTGCCCCGTTTTTTGGCCGGAAGTATGCCATGTTTGTGTGACCCATGACTTAATGTCAACGTCAGAGCACATCAACTGTCAAGTTAAGAACGTCACATCTTGCCGATTTGGCCGCCATTTTTTTGTGACCCACTGTAGCTTGTTAATTGGAACAGATCAACTCGAGATTTAATGCGAATGAGAACATTAATTTGAGGTATTTTCTAACAAACGTATTCTGCAGAAATCTGCCATTTTTGTGTGACTCATAACTTAATGTCAACGTCAGAGCACATCAACTGTCAAGTCAAAGAACGTCACTTCTTGCCGATTTGGCCGCCATTTTTTTGTGATCCACTGTAGCTTCTAATTGGAACAATTCAACTCGATATTTAATGCAAATGAGAACATTAATTTGAGGTATTTTGAAACAAACGTGTTCTATGTTATTTTGGACAGAGTATTGGAACTACGGAGGTAGGACTGGCAATAGGAAAAAATTGTTGACGTTTTCCTAAAATTTCTCTCGTTGTTTTGACCTGAAGTTTACAATTCCTGTGACCAATGACTTAATGACAACATCAGATCACATACCTGTCAAGTCAAGTAACGTCACTTCTGCAGATTTGGCTACCATTTTTTTGTGACCCATTGTAATTTGTTAATTGGAAATGATAAACTCGAGATTTAATGCAAATGAGAACATCAACTGAGGAATTTTCGAACAAACGTATTCTATGTTATTTTGGACAGTGCATTGGAACCATGGAGGTAAGACTAAAGATAGTAAATATTTTTCGGTATTTTCTTAACATTTCTCTCGTTTTTTTGGCCGGAAGTCTGTCATGTTCGTGTGACCCACATGACTTAATGTCAATGTCAATGCACATCAACTGTCAAGTCAAGTAATGTCACTTCCTGTCGATTTGGACTCTATTTTTTTGTGACCCACTGTAGCTTGTTAATTGGAAGAGATCAACTCGAGATTTAATGCAAATCAGAACATTAATTTGAGGTATTTTCGCACAAACGTGTTCCATGTTATTTTGGACAGGGTATTAGAACCTCGGAGGTAGGAATGCCAATACGAAAGAATTGTTGCCGTTTTCCTAAAATTTCTCCCGTTGTTTTGACCTGAACAATGTTCCTGTGACTCATGACTTAATGACGTCAGAGCACATACCTGTAAAGTCAAGTAACGTCACGACCTGCAGATTTGGCCGCCATTTTATTGTGACCCACTGTAATTTGTTAATTGGAACTGATAAACTCGAGATTTAATGCAAATGGGAACGTCAATTGAGGAATTTTCGAACAAATGTGTTCTATGTTACTTTGGTCAGAGCATTGGAACCATAGAGCTAGAACTAGAATTAGGAAACAATTGTAAGAATTTTTCTAAAACTTTTTCCGTTTTTTGGCCAGAAGTCTGGCATGTTTGTGTGACCCATGACTTAATGTCAACGTCAGAGCACATCAACTGTCAAGTTAACAACGTCACTTGCCGATTTGGCCGCCATTTTTTTGTGACCCACTGTAGCTTGTTAATTGGAACAGATCAACTCGAGATTTAATGCAATTGAGAGCATCAATTTAAGATATTTTCGAACAAACGTGTTTTGTGTTATTTTGGACAGAGTATTGGAACCACGGAACTAGGACTTGCAATAGAAAAGGATTTTCGCCGTTTTCCTAAAATCTCTTCCGTTGTTTTGGCCTGAAGTCTACAATGTTCCTGTGACCCATGACTTAATGACAACGTTGAAATTGAGGAATTTTCGAGTAAATGTGTTCTGTGTTATTTTGGACAAAGCATTGGAACCATAGAAGTAGAACTGGAGGTAGGAAACAATTGTCGAAAGTTTGCTAAAATTTGTTCCGTTTTTTGGCCAGAAGTCTGCCATGGTCGTGTGACCCGTGACTTAATGTCAACGTCAGAGCACATCAACTGTCAAGTCATGTAACGTCACTTCCTGTCGATTTGGACTCCATTTTTTTGTGACCCACTGTAGCTTGTTAATTGGAACAGATCAACTCGAGATTTAATGCAAATCAGAACATTAATTTGAGGTATTTTCGCACAAACGTGTTCTATATTATTTTGGACAGGGTATTAGAACCACGGAGGTAGGAATGCCAATACGAAAGAATTGTGGCCGTTTTCCTAAAATTTCTCCCGTTGTTTTGATTTGAACCATGTTCCTGTGACTCATGACTTAATGACGTCAGAGCACATACCTGTAAAGTCAAGTAACGTCACGACCTGCAGATTTGGCCACCATTTTATTGTGACCCACTATAATTTGTTAACTGGAACTGATAAACTCGAGATTTAATGCAAATGAGAACGTCAGTTGAGGAATTTTCGAACAAATATGTTCTATGTTACTTTGGTCAGAGCATTGGAACCATAGAGCTAGAACTAGAATTAGGAAACAATTGTAGGAATTTTTCTAAAATTGTTTCCGTTTTTTGGCCAGAAGTCTGGCATGTTTGTGTGACCCATGACTTAATGTCAACGTCAGAGCACATCAACTGTCAAGTTAAGAACGTCACTTCTTGCCGATTTGGCCGCCATTTTTTTGTGAACCACTGTAGCTTGTTAATTGGAACAGATCATCTCGAGATTTAATGCAATTGAGAGCATCAATTTAAGATATTTTCGAACAAACGTGTTTTGTGTTATTTTGGACAGAGTATTGGAACCACGGAGGTAGGACTGGCAATAGGAAAGGATTTTTGCCGTTTTCCTAAAATCTCTTCCGTTGTTTTGGCCTGAACTCTACAATGTTCCTGTGACCCATGACTTAATGACAACGTTGAAATTGAGGAATTTTCGAGTAAATGTGTTCTGTGTTATTTTGGACAAAGCATTGGAACCATGGAAGTAGAACTGGAGGTAGGAAACAATTGTCGGAAGTTTGCTAAAATTTGTTCCGTTTTTTGGCCAGAAGTCTGCCATGGTCGTGTGACCCGTGACTTAATGTCAACGTCAGAGCACATCAACTGTCAAGTCATGTAACGTCACTTCCTGTCGATTTGGACTCCATTTGTTTGTGACCCACTGTGTAGCTTGTTAATAGGAAGTTTATGGTTATGCGAACAATTTGTTGGAAAAAACAGTCAACATAATGAAGCAGCAAATGTAGAAAACCATGTTATAATGTTTTTTTTTTGCTCTTCAACATTCCATTTTCTGAGTAATAACTCTTGTGCCTGATTTGCAATTTTAAGCAGAAAAGTCACCTTTCTTACTAATTGAAAAAAAAATTACTATCGGTTTATCGAACTAATCAACCTTTAAGGTGGACATATCTCAAATGTGCGTCACGTTGGTACAAGTCTGGGCAAAAGTTTATAACAATGTTGAGTCATTCCAAGCCGGAACTGATGTCGCAAAACTCTTTTTTTTTTCCTACTTTGCTCTCGTCATCAGGAAACCAATCCAATATCATCCACCAAAACCAAATAACTTTACACTAATCGTCGCCACTAAGGCCTTAATCCCAATACTGCCCCGCCGTCCCCACTTTCCATCTCTCTCTTTCTCTCTCTCGAACAGGTAATTCTCAGGTGTTCGGACTGCCTCGGTCTCGTTCGCCTTCATTTTAGTCGCGAGACGATCGCCTATAGCGTCGGATGTCTGTGGTACATTTGCACTCCAAACTTGCCGAGAAGTTATCGAGAGAAACTCTTTAGTTGAAAACTTTGTTTCCAGCTTTCCCTAACACTTAATATTTCGCCGCGGGTCTACGGCGTTCCAGCGCTCGGCCTCCTGGATTACCAGATTCGAGTTCTAGTGATCATTTCGGCTCTCGTCAGTTTTAATGGAATTCGAATGCAGTTGTCGGTCTCGGGTGGTTGATGGTGAACCATGATGTTGGGGTTGCGGACTTGTGTCAAAAGTGAGGATTTCAGGAAGAAATGCCGGAATCTGACGTGAATTATGCCCCGTGAAAAGGAATACGCAAGAAGGCCTTTCGGACCACGTATGTAGACACGATCTTATGCATGTGTGGGTGGTCAGTTGAGTTAAGTTTGTGTGTGTTCTTTTAATAATGTCGTAGTAGAGAAACGAATTCCTTTGGGCTCTGGTTCGGATGTTTTGGGCGAGCGTCGACTTAAAAAAAAAACTACAGATCAGGTTGTTTATGTTTATGTTGTTGTTAGGCCCGCAATATCTTCTAAAGGCTTATCCTGGCGTTAACATTAAATAAATATAATTTTTTTGGAGACCTTATGTGACAAGCGTATTAATTGGTAAAATTGAAAATATGTAAATTAGGATTGTGATTGATTAAAAAATTTAGAAATTATTATAATTTTCCAGGGCTAGTGAAACAAAGTTGGGAGTATCAAAGATAGGTTAGCAACGAGAATTTTGAACAAGAAGAAAATATTCATGAGTCTCTAGCTTTAAAAAAGTATTAAAAATGTCACTGGAAGGAAGAAGCAAAGAAACATTTTCAAAATGCAATTGCTTTTTGCAACCAAACAATTTTTGACTTAATTTATAATTTCAGGTTTAATCGTCTTTAACAGGTTTGAAGATAAAGTAGGTAAATTCGAATGGAAAGCTTTTTTTTTACTTTGAGAGCCCAATTATTTCTAATATACAAATAAAAGTGAATAAGGTCAGTTTTGAAACGGTAAGAAACACGAAGGAAGTTAAATTAGAAGAAACTTGCACAATTTCAAAAACATGATACACGGTGTTTGTGAAAGTAGTTGCTTGCTTTAGTTGTTTAGGTATCTCAAAGCTAGTAGTTGTTCCAACATTTTGTTATCGAGAGACCATCATCAACTTTTCAATAAATCAAATAAAAAGGAGATAATGCAAAAGTCGTTCTTATACCAAATTTAACAATGAGATGTTCTTGTGTTGGATGAGAAAATTTTAATAAAATTTAAACTTGCTGTTAGTAGGCGATGAATGACATCCAATAGAAAACCAAAAAAGACACAAAATTTACAAGAAAAGTTTAAGTAGATAATCATTATTCTCCAAACACAATTAAGATCTTCGTAACGTTGATTCTAACTCTAAGACTTTTTGGAGTGATGGTGTTAAATGCTGCCATAACTACTCCTTCAAAATGGTGAAGGTAAACTTGAAGAAATAAAAAAAAAGGCCAGTGGGGTTAAGTCTGGTGATGGCGCTGGCCAGGAAAACGTTACCGTAAGTACCAATTGATTTTCCTGCAGACTATTGCTAAAACCTCATTGTTTAGAACCACCAGTTTTGTACATTGTGTAGCTGAAAATTATCTAGAATTTCTTCCAGTTCATTTCTCAATAATGAAAGGAAAAAGTTTTATGGTTGAGGATTTGAATTCCATAAAAGGTCCCAATATTCTAGTGATCCGAATACCACCAGCGTTCTGCAATTTTCTTCTGATTTAACTACCTTTTTATCTCTTATCGTTTTGAAAATCCCCATGCAGTGCATTCTTATCTTGGACACACTGTATACTGTCTCGTTCTCTATTTTATGTGGACAGAAATATATTTATGAGTTTAGAGAAAGTCATTTTTTGACATATAGAATCCAGGTGTTTGAAAAGAAAATCTTAATTTATAATACTCTCAATTTATGTTTG
Source organism: Taphrorychus bicolor (assembly GCA_951812265.1). Lineage (NCBI taxonomy): Eukaryota > Metazoa > Arthropoda > Insecta > Coleoptera > Curculionidae > Taphrorychus > Taphrorychus bicolor. The sequence continues at coordinate 28,328,940 of OX638303.1, read as the reverse complement.
AAATTTGTACATTTAATGAGCTGTTTACCATCTTTTCTTTGACCAACCCTTCAAGATTGCACCCTTTCAAGGTTACACAACTTCGACAAACGTTCACCAGTTTTTAGTAACGTAGGTGATTTCTTAGTTCATCTTGCCGAAAAACGTCTCGATATAAGGTTGAATAGTAAAAAAGGTGTTGGATCGCAGGTGTAGGACAAATAGCCACTTCACTTTCACTAAATCGCCAACGTTTCGACCTTTATTTTTAGGTCTTCCTCAGGGCTTTTTCAGTCATTGAAAAACGTCACCAAAGCATATACAAACAGTACATAAAACCAAAATTGTCGTTAAAATCCAAATCGTGCAGGTAAACGCCAAGCAACAAGCACACGGGCCAACGAAATAAAAAACGGTTTGGTGACGTTCTTCACTGACTGAAAAAGCCCTGAAGAAGACCAAAAATAAAGGTCGAAACGTTGACAATTTCGAGAAAGTGAAGTGGCTATTTGTCCTACACCTGCGATCCACCATTTTTCTAGTTATTGATAGGACGCAATATGTTGGATAGTAGTTCTTTCCCAACCAAAAAAATTTTGTGGTCCCAAGAATTTTTTGGTCCTAATTTTAACAATTTTTGGTTAGCAAAATATCCTTCCTGGATGTTGATTTGATTCTATACACTCCATTCGTCCTTCTTTGTAGATGCTTCACAGCAATCTTCATTTTCACTTTCTGAAGTTTCATCATCCATAACTTTTTAAACACATCGTGTTTAGGCAAGTTTGTTTGCTATTTTTGCTGATTCTCTTTGCTTCAGTCTTTTTTGGAAATATCGTAGATGTTTTCTTCTTTTTGCTTTCCTTAGAATTTTTTTCCCAGCTTTTGGGTTAAGTTTTATATCGAAGGTAATGAAATGACACGAGGCCTTTTTGACCTGTATTTGGAAATTCAGGTGTGAAATGCGTCTTCTGAGTGAATCAAACAATTCTCTCAGCCATTGCGATCCAAGATATCGGGCTCTGATCAATATCTGACGTCAGTAACTTGAGTTTTAATTCAATCTTCACACGATAAAACAAGTCGGTTAAAAGGGTGACCAACTACTTTTTAGAAATCCAAAAATTACCTTTTTTGCGAATTTAGAGGGGTGGTTTCAAAATAGTTTATTGTACAACTAGTATCGAAAATTGCACTTTTCACACGAGTGTGACGGTTTTGACACGAGCCGTAGGCGAGTGATACAACGTCACACGAGTGGACTTTGCACACTTTTCTTTATGGGAGCGCACGCTCTTTTCATTATGCGATTTTTAACGGTGGTTAGTAGTGCGCGTTTGTTCATTTTCGAGGCAGTCGTAGAAAATAGTATATTGTGCAACTAATGGTGAAAATTGCACTTTTCCCACCAGTGTGACGGTTTGGACACGAGCCGTAGGCGGGTGATACAACGTCACAAGAGGGTGAAGAGTGATTTTCGTACGTGTTGCACACTATACTTTTTCTATGACTGCGATTTTACTTCATAAATGATCATTCGTATTATAAAATATATGCAAGGCGTGTGCAAAACAATAAGCGTGTGCAAAGTGGACTTTGCACACGCTTCTGTATGAGAGCATGCGCAATGTCCACTTTGCGCACCCTGTTTACAATATGCGATTTCCAACGGTAGTTAGTAGTGCGCATTTGCACAACGAGTGTGACAACGTCACACGAGTGTGAAGAGTAATTTTCGTACGTGTTGCACACTATACTTTTTCTACGACTGCGATTTTGCTTCATAAATGATCAATCGTTCTATAAAATATATACGTAAGGCGTGTGCAAAACAATCGGAAGCGTGTGCAAAGTGGACTTTGCACACGCTTCTGTAGGGACGCCAAAAATTCGTCTCTCTGTTTTGGTGGTCTCACTTTGACAAATTTTGACGCTGATGATAGATGAGTCTGTGTCTAGAGAGATAGTCTAATAGGGTCGTATTGAAGTTTGCACCAAGTATACGTTGTTTCCTTCTCCAACCATCTATTTTATTATTAGTAATTTGGAATCGTTTGACTAGCCCATTGACCGGTCAAGTAGTCAAAATTTAATCTGTATGGTGAAACATGCAGCCGTGCTTCTTGCAAAGATTACTTTGGAGAAGTATGTTAAGCCTTTCTTTTTGTAAACTACCCATTTTGGAGTAAAAGAGAACATCCAATGTTCAACAGTTAAGTTAAACATGTTGGTCAGCCTAGTGAGGAAATACTGGCATCCATCACTATACAATATTTGGGTGTGGCTAAATGTGATGGTATCGAAAATTTTGTCGGCTGAGAGGCACCGAAGTATCCTGATCTTTGTTGTAACTCTTCCTGGTGGTGAGCAGAACATGGACAAGACTAATGCGTGGTCTTGGTTGTGGAATTTGTGCTTATTTTGAGATTTAGGTTGGATTAGGAGTCAAAAAGAACAGTACCTAATAACTTTTCCAATTTGTGACAATCTACGTTGGATGTGTAGCAGATAATCAAATCAATCCCAGCAGTGATCGATCAGGACGCTTAACGCATATTTTCGATGATTCGGAATTGATTTGACTTTTTGTTTTGACAGACAACTGGTCGGTTGTTTTGCTTGCATTTTTGCATACAGTCTTGGTTGTGGTCTTGTTGAGACTCCCTAGTTCCAAGAGTCTGCTTCAAAGCAATTTTTAGTAATTCACCAAGCCAAAACTGCGTAACCAAATCTCAAAATGGAAGCTCAAAGTTTTCAAAAATTCCCTCAGACTTCATTAGCTGATGAATACTTCTTCATAGCCATCATTAGGCTGACTAAATAAACTATTCAGCGATTTTTGTTCCGGATTTCTGTCTAATCTAAAACGAATGAAACCAGTTAGAAAATGTGTTTTGTGTGTTCACGAATCGCCTGTACCGTAATGTCTGCTTATGAATTTATAATAAAATATTATTCTTTGGAGGGCGTCTTTGGAGGTATTGATTGGTGTAATAACGGACGATACCCCAGGAAGACCCTTTTGAACACAACCAAATTCGGCTTGTAAGAAGCAATTATTTTATTACTTATAAATTCTAGTCAATCTGTCGAAAGCTGAAGATGCTAATTAATAGAAAGAAAAGAAAAAACTGAAATTCCTAGACGAATAGAGAAAGAAATTCTTTGTCTTGCATTTTTCCACTGTCACTAATTTCTATCTAGTATTTTCCTGCTTTTTGGGTTTTTTTCTCTAGATCGTGTTTTGCTTTCTTTTTGTAGTCATTCTTTTTAAACTATGGTTCATCTTTGTGCGTATGTAGTGTCAGCACTAATTTAATTTAATTATTTTTTCTTTGCCTGAAATTCTCTCTTGATTTGCTTGTGTTTTCCATCTTGGTCTTTACTTAGTTGCAGTTAGGTACTATAGTTGCAGCAAAAAGTATACATCAGATTTCTATTCTACGTCAGTTGACTGACCAACGAACATAGGAAGAGAGTGTCTCGTTTTAAAGGATTGTCCCCCATTTTTTAGCAATGAGACATAAAAATGACAGGAAGTGAAATATAATGAACTTCAAATTGAAACTATGTCATGGGACGACATTACGTCATGGGACACACACATGGCGGATTTCTGACCTAGAAATAAAACCGATTTTAGGAAAATGTCGGCAAATGTTCTGATACTTCCAGTATTTTTAGAGCTACATGTTGTGACGTAGGCATGGAGGTAATGAAAGAACATTTTGAAAATAACTTGTTCAGTGTTGTCATGTTTTTAATGAAATCCCATCAACACTGCATTCGAGTGTTGTACTGCGTCATTAATGAAAGACAGTGCTCCAAATTGATCGGATTCGGAGTTGCTCTTTCTTGTGCCCAATTCTTGACGACCAAAGAACAGCTCGAGGTGTGACGTCAGCCTAATGCTAAATGACAGAGATGCCTCAGAATAAGGTAGTACGTCATGTTAGCGTCATTTTCCGAACGTACGGTCATGTTTCCGTCATTTTCCGAAACTCCATCCTCAGTGCCAAGAGTGTCGCCCCTCATATTTGGGTTTTGACATTTGTCAGTAGGGATCACAGAGTTGTGATTCATGGACGTGGAGGATCAACAGAACTGGCACCAGTTCAGGAATCACGCACCGGTGTGAGGGTAACGCATGGGGCGTTCTGAAAGTCTTTCCTTTAGCAGCATAGCTGGTGCCATGTAACTAGTTCAGTGTGTTCATTGGAAGACGTGTTCATTAGAAAACGACGTCTAGAAGTCTTTGACAGAAAAGGATGACATAATCAAAGTAAATAGTCTTTTGATTGTCCATTTTCCATTGACATTACATAGGTGACATTTGGGACACAACCCATGAAATGTAATGTGAACATATTATCCACTAGTAGAAACTAAATCTCATAATACGTCCCCCCTCCTGAATCACATAGCTACTATTATTAAATCTGAATACCAATGTCACAATATAGTACATATAGTACCAATTCATGCAGCTTGCGCAAATACCGCAATTAACACCCATAAACAACCATGGCGTTTCTTATTGCAAAAAAAAAATTGTAGAATAACCGTTTATTATTAGCTTGTTATTAAGTCAAGTAGTATTCACTTGTTTTGGAACTACCGTACAAGATTTCAGTGCCATAATAATAATCCCACACAACATGATGGTTTGGTTCATTTATAGATTGTTACTATTCGTTTAATGATGGGGCTACGTTTACACGAATACCGGCCCAAGTGTTTCCATCGTACGTCCAGCAGTACTAATTGCAAGAATTAAAGGTGTCAAAAATTTCACTCTTGTCCTTTGTGTGCCTGGTTGTTTAAAAGCTCCATTCGTCTAAATATAAATAATATATTTTAGTACCGCGACGAATTGAAAATAAGGAGAAATGGGCGCCGTGGGCCAAGGCTATGGGAAAACGATAACAACTGATGGTTGGCGGCAGGTTCAAACACACAGACGCGTACTACAAACGAAACCGGTGCACCGGAGTACCACTCTTGGTACCACTTCATAAACCGGAGTGCGCATTTACGTATTATGTAGTGTGTAACCGTGTACAGGGCGTTCGACTGTTAGTCGCAGTTGGAGGCGTAGGCACTTCTTGGACGTGTTCTGTTCCTGGGAGAGGTCAAACCGGGTTAATTGACACATATCCTCATCTTTGTCTGGCTCTTTGCGATGCGCATATACTCCCTTTAATAACGAATCGACCTACTATTTATTGCACGTGTGCGTTTAAAGAGCCCAACAAGTTCTTAATTGGCGCACTTTGGCCTAATGGCTACCCGGGCACCAGTGCTTAATATGGTGAAACTTGATATGGAATTACAGTTTCGCGCTCTTCTCCATAGAATATTTTATATAATAATATGAATTATTATTATTAACTTACAACGGTGTTTTGTTTCAATTATGGCAAGAGCATAGTGGTGATGATTGGGTACGAGAGGCGTGCGTGTCCGATGATGCGACGTCATTGCATAAAACTTCAACGTTCTGATTCACAATAATAATTATTATAAATGTAAATATAATTCAAAAACAAATATTTTAATACAATGTAGAATGGTTAGACAATAATTTCCTCTATGGTTACCAGTCGTTTATTTTTTTATACATACGTGCTTATGTGCAGCGTGTCCCACATTCGGTGTTTTGAACTAAGTACCTCAAGCTTTCTTGTCGAAAGTTCTTGTGGCCAAGGCACGTTTCGGTTTTTTTAATCCAATTCAATGAAAAAAAACTTTGAAAAATGATCGATCAATTTGTTTATATTTCTGTATTCAGTCAATTCAAAACTAAACAATCCAACAAGGGAAACAAAAATGTACCGAAGCCCCATTGAAACATCAGAAGTTGTTACGTTGTTGTAGAGTGCATAAAATGTGTCAATAGTCTAGTAAAAATATATCATTTTGACGGATAGTTTATTGAATTCGTAGTTTGCATGCCAAAAATTAGACTACATCTAAACTCTTTTTATAACTGTTGTACCAGAAATATAGCCTAGAATTTGAAAGTACATACTGATTTTTGTTTTATGAACGAGATAGAATGCCTACTAACATTGTATGTTGACGACTTGACAAAGTAATAATTTTCTTTTCTGAAAACTCCAACACCTGTTCTTTGATTTACCCTCAGCTTTATCCGACCCCAAGGCCGCATTATTCTTCATCTACTACCTAACTATCTACTCCATCTTCTCCACAACATGACTCCCATTCACGTCGACGTAGGTATACGTCAATTCCAGCTCTGTGTCCATTTTGTCTCCTGTTGATTTTCTTGCTAACTTTCGCGTTTTTGTTAATTTTAGATATTAGGGGGGGGGGGGGGGGTTATCGTTCTTTGAGCCCTATTTGCCGTGTCTATAAATAATAACTAAAAAGCTATAATATCGTTTTGCCATCTTCAGTTGTCTTACTCTTACCACTCTACTGTCCAACACCCCCAGCTCCCCTCGCTTTTCGGTTCATTTTTTTTTGCTTATTTGTGCAGTATGCTCAACTTGCTTGAACTTCTCAGTTCTTTGCACTGCTCCCAAAATTTTCTTTAGCCTCATTTGATCTCTCTACCTCTTTATTTATCCAGAATTTCTATGTTTTGCATTATACATATCAACGTCATGCAGCTTCAAAAGAGTTTGTTTTATGAATAAAGATGTACCACCTCTACAACTCAAGGACAGTAACCAACATCGTAAATGGAAGCTTTTTTGAAATTACAGATATTTACTATTCTATTACACTATTCTATAATACTACTATTCTATTCGTGTCGAAAAAGAAAGGGCTATTCATTTGATATTCGTTGACCTATAGAAGGCATACGATACAGTGCCATTAAGCAAGTTATGGCTTTGCATGAGGAACACTGGTATCGATAAAGCCTATATTAACCCCGTTAATGCATTATATTCGAACAATTCAAGTTCAGTGAAGATAGGAAAGCGACTGTCCCAGGAATTTCAAGTGATGAAAGGCCTAAGACAAGGCTGCTCTTTAGCTCCCTTACTATCCAAAATATATCACGAAGAAGCCCTTAGAACTTGGAAGCGGAAATGTTGCAAGATGGGCGTGTGTATTAGGGGCGATACCTTGTATACCCTACTATTCGCGGTTGACCAAGTTATTGTAGCGGAAGGTGAGGACAACGCCACTTACATGTTAGGTAGGTCAAGGATAGGAAAGATAGGGAAGAGAGTAATTCAACAACTAAACTCACTACTTTGGAGCTCGGCAATAAAAAAAAAAACAAAAATTACTACCTATAAAACTATCGTAGAAAATATATGCACCTACGTAGCCGAGACTTGGGAAACAAATAAAAGAGATAAAGATAGGTTGATGGCCCTTGAAATGGATTTTTTGAGAAGAGGCTGTCATATTTCCAGACTAGATCACGTGAGAAATGATACCATAAGACAGATAATGAACGTTGAAGGTAATATTCTAGATACAATAGATACCAAATTATTAACCTGGTACGGACACCTCCAAAGGATGGATGAAAATAGATGGCCAAAGAAAGTATGGCAGTGGATTCGTCCTGAGCGCAGAAAGCGCAAAAGACCACTTAGAAGTTGGAGGAAGCGATCTACAAGATGGAGATTGGACAGACCGAAGAAGATGGAAGTTGAGAAACGAGAAACGGCTCTAGCCGTAGGAACCTCGTCATATTCTAACGCCTCACGACTATAATTCCAAAAATTCTAGTACTTTACCAAATATCTGCCTGCTCGGTAAGCTGATCGATTTTTCTTAGCAATTTTTTCCCTTTCCCTAAGTTTTCCTGGTTTTTTGCCTGGCAGTGCGCAATAGTGGGAGTATTTCTGATACGTTTCCACGTTTTCACCCCTCCCCACAAGGGCAACCGCCGCCATTTTTTCAGTTTCCCATAGTAAACCGGCCCAAATAACCCTCTAAATTCTCCCCCCCCCCCCCCCCACGGGGGACGAGTACATCGCTTTAAATCCCCTGACTGGTGACGTGGCATTCTCCCATTCTAGTCTCTACAAACCAAGTTCTGTACCCGCATGTCATCTCTACAAGCCACATTTCGTCCTTTTTTAATATTATTCCAGATTTTCTGCCATTTCTAAACGGTTCACTTTTAATTCCTTAAACTTTGTTGTGGCATCGTTCCTTCCTCATACAATGCTCTATTTGCACTATGGTGCGCGATACCCGTGTCTTTCCAACATACGTTCTCACATATGTTCCAATCCCTAGACGCTATTGAGGTATTCATCAATTACGATTATTATCCCCGTAATTTCGTCGACTCCTTGCCCTGTTAATTCGCACTCAACACCGTTCTCCTTCTCCTTTCATACTTCACTTACAAGCGCAAGTTTTGCCATTCGTTTCATAAAGCCTACAATTTTTATTTGAGTATTTATTTTAATTTAATTCCTCGACTGATCTTTTACTCTCCAACTAATATACCCTCATTGTTACCCCATGTTGCATAGCATTTCGGTTTCTTTCTCCCAGCTCGACCCGTTCATTTCTCTATCTTCTGTTCAGATCTTGGGTCGCCCCTAGTGCTTTCTTCCATTTTCTCATCCCTCTGTCTCTTTTTCTCTGTCGCTCTAACTCACACCGTCTATTCTCTCAAATCATCCTTCCATATTCGCCAGCCACAGGATTGGGGTTTAAGTGTTGATCGACCAAATTTAGTAATCGTCCTTATTTCTCTTTTGTTCCTGATAGTTTCCCTGATTTTTTGCCTGGTAGTGAGCAATAGTTGGAGCATTTCTGATACGCTCCCACTCCTCCCCACGCGAACAACCGCCCCTTTTTTCCCAGTTTCTCTTAGTAAACCGGCCCAGAAACCCCCTAAATTTTCGCGGTGGGAGACGAGTACATCGCCTTAAATCCCCTGACTGAAAGATGGTCTGCCTTCTCCCATTCTAGTCTCTACAAACCAAGTTCTATCTCTGCATGTCACCTCTACAAGCCACATTTCTTCACTTTTAAATATTATTCCAGATTTTCTGCCATTTCTAAACTGCGTTTCAACTTCTTAATTCCTTAAACTTTGTTGTTCCATCATTCGACCTCCACCATCCAAAAACTTCTCCGCCCTGTGCGTCATTGTTTCTTTTTCTGCTTAATTTAATGCTGTGTGAGCGATTGACTGATCTTCCTTCCAACTGACCAACTAGTATCCCCTCATTGTTTGACCCCTCCCAGCTTGACCCGCTCATTTCTCTAACTTCTTTCCAGATCTTGGGTCGCCCATAGTGCTCTCTTCCATTTTCGCATCCCTTCCTTTTATTTTCTCTTCTTCTCTCTCGCTCTTTCTCACTCACCCTCTATTCTCTCAAATCATGCTTCCATACTCGCCAGCCTCAGGATTGTGCTGTGAGTGTGGATCGACCAAGTTTAGTAATCGTCCTGATTTCTCTTTTGTTCCTGATAGTTTTTCCTTTTAGCGAATTCCAACAGATACCCCCATCTTTTCATTGATGTCGACCGACTTTTAACGCATTGCTCAAGTCTGTTGCTCAAGCTGTTTCTTTTTATTGTTGCTGATTTTCTTATCAAACCTTTTAGTGCTCTTTACTTGTATCCAAATTATCATTTTCTCATTTGTTAACTTATCCATAACCTAACGTTGGGGTCAAACAGACCAGCCTTACTCTTCCCTTAACCTTTCGGACCCAACTAAAAGGAGTCACTTTCTATGAAAACCTGCAACGAAAGAGCGCATTCAATTTTCTGATTTTTGGTACCTATCATCCGATGCTGTGCCCTAATTTGTTTTGAAAACCCAGTAGGATGGAGGAGGCTTTAAAGGTCTGCAGAATCGCCTCCTTCATTCTCAAGTTATCATCCGCCGATGCATTCTTTTCTTTTTTAAGTTTGTAGTTATCCACCTTCACAGGGACGAGGAAAAGAGCAATATGCATCTCTTAGTCACAGCATGGTCTCCTCCCTTTCTATTAATTTTCTATTGTTGGTTGGGTGTAGAACAAAAAAAAAACAGATACTCCGCATTTATGAAATTGCCGACGTTTCGACTTTTATTTTGGTCTTCTTCGGGCTTTTTCAGTTTGTAAAACTAGTCTGGAAAAAGCAATTCGGTTTCAAATTTGGCGCCTTAGCAATTGAGAGCAAGAATCGCTGCTTCTTGACCAGTTGTACACGGTGAAAGGTTCTTGAAGGAAAACTTCCATAAATCTCGAAACGTAGGCAGTTTGATGAATATGAAGTTGCTCTTTTTTTCTACACTCGCTCTTCGCTACTGTCCTTTTTGTTTTCTCAAATAACACTTTTAATCCCACTCCGTACTTCGTAGGGCAGTATCATCTTTCTCATTTTTCTCATTCCTTCCATCCCTATATTCCCTTTCATGTTCCACCTTTTTTATTGCATCCTGTTCTTCCATCATATTCGTCCTAATCATGTTCCAACGGACAGTGCTTATCCCTCTTTGTTTAAAGCCACGTCCTATTTTCTTTCTCTGTACCATTTCTTTTATCATTTTCTTTCTTGTATTTTTTTTCTTTTATTCACAACCATCGTCATCAGGGTTAAGTATTTTTTTTGAGATAAAGTTTTTTTTTATCGATAATGACGTACTCCTTTCTCATAAAATTTTGTCATCACCGCCTCCTAAAAGTGATATTTGCCTTATCTGTCCACCCTTATTTTATTTCCTTTTATAAGTCTTCACTTCTGTCTGTATGCATTTTACTCTCTTTCTCTGTCAGTCACTATCAACTCTCCCCGTACAATTTGATCTTTTATTTTTCCTCTTATGTGTTACTGTTTCTTTTAATTATTTCATTTCTTTTCGGTTTTTTTTCTGACTTTCTGCCATTGCCTCCCGATTATTTATTACTTCTTTAACAATGACCGTCTCTAATTTATTATTGACATCCATATTCCTTTCATCCATATTCCACTCCCACTAAATGTAATATTATTGACCGATTTTAGCCGCCATCACGAGATCTTTCTTTCTTATTGTTTGGGATTCCTTTTAACATCAATAATAAGTGTGATACAAGCGTATAAATTATTAGGTTGGGGCGTTGATTGGATGTCTCACATCCCGTCTAATAGACCCTGTTCGATAATAAAACTCAGCCATGTTAGACATGAATTTTTAACAAATAAAGATGGAGTGATAAAAGTGCCTATTGAGCCAATCTGGAGACCCCTCCCGTTTTACAGTTTTGACACCCCCCCCCCCCCCCCCCCCCTTTACCATTGGGAAACTTTCGCATGTCAACGTCTCGGTGACGTCATGACGTTTTACGTCACATTATTGCAAAACCGTTGACACTGTCCAATCGAATATCGAACTTATATCCATCTCCTAGGTAGAGTGCTAGGGCTCCTAACCCTTAGCTGTCCTAGCTACAAGGTTTTCTGAAACTGTTCCAACCTAACAAAAAACCAAAAACAATGGACACAATCAATATCTGGTCCGGCTTTAAGTTGCTATGACGCTTGTATGACGTGCGCTGACGACAACATTACGTCAGGTTAGGACGTCAGAGACGGAGTTCCGGGGTCACTTTTCGGGAAATATCGGCATTTGTTAGCTCTATCCATATCTTGGCTTTCAAAGTGCCTGTTAATTTATTTTTTTCTCTCACTAATTCACATTCAATTTGATGATTTTTAATTTTATTCTTGATGCCCTAGATGGCGTCCTGGCAACTTGTTCTTGGCAGTCCTCGACGCATATTTATCCAGCTTTACATGTAATTAATGACTTTAAAAATTTGATGAATTCGATGAGCATATTGTTTTCGTTCATGTCTTTCAACTTTTCTTTTCCAATGGGAACATTCATCGGAACTTAAATCTTGATATGCGTCATAGATCTTTAGAAGGCTTTTGACCGAAGTACAAATTTTTCAGAAAATGGGACTGACAGATTTAAACTTTACAAATGTTTGACGCTATGTAACATTTAGACTGGAAAGACCTTCTCTCAGCTGCTACAACACATCTCCATCTGTTATATTGCACATAGAGCATATTCTCTATATTTTTTTCTTCCAAAGTGTTTCCAAAATGTCTCCATATAATTGCTTTTCAAGAACTGAATGCATTCTATTAGTCAGAAAATAATTTTTTTCTACACATCCCTCTTTTACTCATGATAAGAAAATACCAGAATGTGAGTCAAACGTCTAGCCTAACGAGATACAATACGTTTGGGAATAACTGCTATATTTTCTGATTAATATACTCATAAGAAATTCAAGACTTTTAAGCTCCTTATAATTCCTTTATTTAATGTCGGACAAGCCACTGAGTTTTTCATTACACCTCTAATCTAATCTAATCTAATCCACCCCCTATGCAGCGTATAATCTTTCTTTTTTATGCAGGGGGGTGGAGCGTCAATTACGTTGACAAATCGCTTTCGACGGTTAATAATGAATTCTCATTCTTCGAGCACGAATTTTTCATTATACATGGAACGATTCTTCAGACGCATTGAAATATGAAAATTCTTATGGACGCTATATGGAAATTTCCTGTGACCAGACTTGATGAAAAACGCAAAACTGCAAAAAGCATTCGCAACAGCCCGACGCTCGCTCCTCGTTAAAATAGAGCCTAATACGAATGCAAATCTGGAAAAAAGTTATCGGTAGTCGATCTTGGGTGGTTCGCACGTAACTTTGTTCAAAGCCTAAACGCTTCAGTTCCCATACTTTATCCATTTATGTCTTGCAAAGTTTAATGCACCGCGGGTTTTTTTAAAGACACACGCGAACCGAGAGAGAGAGAAAGAGCCGTTCTGATGATGGCCGAGACTGTCTTGGACTATTTCGATGAGCAGTTAGAGAGGACGATTTTCATTAATCATTGTTTTCTTTTCAGAGGCCTACGTGATGGGCAAGCAGCCCTGGGAGGGCACGCGGAGTCTGCTGGCGTTTCCGCGCAGCCTCCTCGCCCCCCTAGCCACCCCGTTTTACCGTTTCCTAGCCAGATTCTCAGGTAAGTAGCCCTTTCCTTAGTTAAGCCAAATGGTGCATTGGCGTAAATGCAAATTTCTTCTATTGTTTCGTGTTTAATACCAAACAGGGAGGGCTATAAAAACCGTGTAGTAATAATACTAGCAACAGGTGTGCATTCTTGCGGTCTTTACGTGTGTATATGCAGTATTGACCAGTTTCACTGTAAGAGTCGTTCGTTCAATGAGTTCCGATTTCTTTCTGCAAAGAATAATTGAATTACCCACAGTCAGGGACATGTCCGCGCAACGTTGCAAGAAAAAGAACTTTCTCTGTTTAAAATTCATTCTGATTGTTATACTTTTAATACCATAAAAACAGCCGTTGTTTCTCTTTTTAAAAAAAGTATTTATAGCAATATTAATAATTAGTGATAGCCGCCACTAATTTGGCCAAGAAAAGGTTCATTAATTACGCAAAGCTGCGAGGTGTCGATTTCTGGCCTCGGCTTGCGTGCCACCCAGATTCGACTGCGCGCGAGTTTTCGTCCCGGCTGTACTTTATTGTTCCGAGTGACACGCCAGACATAAAATCGCAATTACCGCATAATGCCATAAAATTATCGTGCAGTTTATTGCGCTCGTAATTAAAATATTTACAGACATTTCCCACGTTTTAATTGTCGATTGTTTTTTCTTCTCCAGCTAAAAGACGCCATTTTTTTGCTTCATTCGGCCGCCGTATCTCGGCGCGTTTTGCATGCAGCAATGTGTGCAATCGGGAGATGAAGTTTCTCATAGAAAATGTCGATTGCTCTTTATAAGGAAAATTTTACATTTTCCGCTGGAAAGAAACGCATTCTTTAGATATTTCCTCACCTTGCAATTAATTTTTCCTTCTCTGTAGATATAACTGTATCTTTATGTAGTTATTATTACTCTCTCCTTACATATAAGTTTATCGCTTTGTTTCTCCGATATACCTGCTTTGGACAATTTCTTAAAATGTGATGTTACAATATTATAAAAGTAGAAGTTCCCCTTGAGTACTTCCCCCAAAGAGGTCTCTTACACAAAATCTTTGGCATCAAACATTTTTTTGGCATTTTAGAGCTGATTGTGCTTTGGAGGGCTATCCACGTGAGAGTTTACTTTGGTCACTGAACATTTTCGACTCGTAAAAATGTCACCTCATCTTGAGTTCTTTCGCAGATCGAAGCCTTCCCGTGTCTGATGGTACCATACCCACGCCCATTTCAGACCATTGATACAAAAACAAGATTTCAAGACGCATTCAATTCGTCTATGTTACCCAATCCAACTCTCAATCAAACAAGCACCGCATATGAAAGTCTAGTGTCAAATGTGCGAAAATAAGCAGTTTTTAGTGCCTCGGGAGAGTCTGGGTTTGCAATACTTCAAATCATAAAGGAGGTGCTCCTTCAACCCCTTTTCCTCCAAACTGACTAGCCTGAGCTCTAGATACCAGCATGGATTCTAGGAAAAATCCCAACAATTTTATGATTGGGATTTCACCATTTACGGGACTCTCATGGCAAAATAAAATAAAATTTAAGAAAATAAACGATTCAATTTGTTTTACTTAAATTTAGGTCATGCTTGTTAAGTCCAGTCCTCTCCCGCAGTCTACCTGAATCTTCTTCCACAGAGCCAACAGCCGTCGTTACAAATGGTCATGGTCAATGGATCAATCAGGTGTTATCATCAGCAAAAAGACACAAAAAACACAAATAAGGACGAGGATGTATTCTTAAGGTACCACTATATCTCCGTGTTGGTGATGTGAAAGGTACGATGCCAGATTTTTCACACTTATCAGGGCCGAAGTGATAACACTGTAGCGTACCAAGCAAAATGTTGTGTGGGGAGCAATCAAAGGCCTTACTGAAGTTACACACAATATGAATGCAGTGAACTGGTTCTCTTTGAATGAATTGTTATTATATGATACTTAATCTATAATAATTCCAGGGTTGTTTTTCGATCCTGCCTAGTTTGCTGCCTAGAGAGTGCCAGGGTCTTTTCTGGGACTTTTGAAAATACAGACAGTAGGGAGATTAATTTACAGTTCTGGTCACCCCTTTTTAAAAATTGGAGACATCAAAGCTATCTTTAACACAGCAGAAGACACTCCATCGTTGACGCTCATATCAATTAGCTTAGTCAGTGATCCAGTATGACATGATATTCATAACGTCATTCATTCTAAGTGACTTGCCTACAGAAGCAGGACATATTCGACAAAAAAGTTGTTGAATCCACGTTAGTCCTCATCAAAACTATGGGCAATGCTCTCAAAATAATCATTGAGGTGTCTTCTGGGATCGCTGCAGTTTTCCTCACCATCCCTGACCCTGCACCCATTTTTGCTTTTATAGATTGCCACATGCATTTAGATGAATTGCTTGAGGATCCAATCAATTAGCTATTTGATTTCAGTTCAAGTTACTCTCTCGTCTAGCTTTTCTGTCTAGAGATTTAACGTTTTTATAGTCCCTCTTCCGATCCTTATCGTCATGCCTATACCTCCTGCTTCCAGAATCTTCTTCGTGCATAATGTGCTGGTCGCTGTAGATCGAGTCATCGTTCTTATCTATATTAGTTTAAACATATTCTTGGGCCATAAAATCCGAATCGTCTTTGACATGGTTTTGCTCACCTTCTCTATTATTTTCTCCATTGCTTTGAACATACCATCAAAGTCATTGATGTTGCTGTCTGCTTATCCGTTTCCTTCATCATTTCTATCACGTATAAAATCCGATGCATTGAGGTTAAAGTTTCATGTTTCTCTCGGTTGTTTTTCTAAATCACTTTATGATTTTCATCTTGCATGATATCAGAGCCAACCAACGCATTTTGTTTTTGGTCGTCATTGTTGTTGATCACAATGACAATCACATTAGTTCTGGTTCTTCTCACTCTTAATATTGAAATGTCGATGCATTGTTGATGTTTTATATTCATTTTTATCCGTTTCAGAACAAAAAAATTCTTTTGAAACATTCAAGAAAGAATATTGTTTTGCTTCAATATCGATTAGACTGTAGATGATTTCATCATCACAAGTATCATTTTTGCAACCTAAATAAGGAAATAATATATTTGGATTTACTTTTATAAAAGTTTATTTAATAAATATACCAGTTGTTCGTCCAGATAATTTTGGTCTACTTTAAGTACTTATGACAGAGGTGTTGCATCATCCATATCGTGAACATGTATATTTACTTTTTGATTTACATTATTTTTAAATGGCAATACATAAGTACCGGTGATGTTCTATTGCTGCCAAGAATGCCGTTCTGGCAACTTCTTCATTGTTTTGAAGAACCACCTTGAATAACCTAAGGTGTCCGTTGATTCCGTGAAATGGAGCTTAAGTTGCATGTATTATTTGTCTTTAAGTGCTTCGTTTAAAACTTTCCTCATAAGTGTCAGGTATACAGTTTGATACTTGGCCCACTAAAGCCCCTATGAGAGATCCAGATCATAATGGTTATTGCTGTGCAGGTGTTTGGACTTTTCTGCGCCTAGGAGTAGTTCTGGCCTCGAGTCTGACTTTCTCTTCCTTTTTTGTCCCGTTTACCATTAGGAACGTTTTTGAGGTCCTCCTTGGAGTTTCACCAGAAAGCTTTTCTAGTTTTGTAAGTATGTAATTTTTCAACCACGTTCCATGTATTTTCTCCACCGTTTTGGTAGGGTGGTGCTCATGTCCCGCCTTGATCGCTTCATCATTACTTTAAATTTATTTCTAAATAATACTTTTTTAAGTGGACCATCGACATAATAATAAGTTGGAGCGAGGTTAAAAGAGTAAGGAGGGTGTGGTAGACACTCAAAGTTTAAATTCTGGATGGTAGTCGCAGTTACTGTGTTGCGCCTTATCTTATTGCAAGGGAATATCTTTACTTAGAGACTGACACTCTTTGGTTTTGATGGCAGGCTTGAGGTAGTTCTGGGTATGTGACACTAGTAACTGTAACCCCATTGGGTATCAGAATTCCAAATTTTCCCCCTTTTGCGTCACAAATTCTGAGTCAGCGTAATCTTCCCTGCCGAGACCTGCTAAAGAAGTTTGTTGAGTTTCGCCGAAGAGGGGTGGCACCATTCATTGCTTGTTCTTTTTGGTCGGTACCAAGCATGTTCTGCTTGGTACTGACGCAAATGTGTCGTTGTTCAGCTATGAGGTCAATTGCCCTGTGATCCGTCTCGCTGATAAAACAGAGAGGATAATGGGAAATTGAGAATATTGTGAATAATGTGGTGCACATACATATAATGTTTTATTTTAAAAACTGCAGCAATTTCTTCCAGAATAATAAATCTATTTTCATTTAGTCTCCAGTTGCTGAATGGGCTCAGTCACGGAATTGAGCCCGTTTCTAAATTGATTGATTCATTCATACACTTGCTGCGATCATTTGACTCTGCCTCCTAGGTACATTCCTCTTGCTTTTCAGATGTTATATCTTTCTTGCATCCGTGTTGTTGTCGTTGACCTCAGTTTGCACTTTTCGGGATGTCACAAACGATACCCATCTGGATACCCACCAGAAACTTTTCCTCGCTACGTGCTTCCGCCTGACTGATTTGTTCTTGTTCTACCAAAATTTGTTTTTTTACCGTACAATAGTCTACTTGAGTTTTATTCTTAAGAACGCCTAATGTTCCAAGTCTGTTGAGTAACTGCTTTCCATGAACTGACCATGAACTGCTTTCCTAATAACTGGAATCAAAACCATCGAGCTTTTTCCAGTACAATTTCTTATTTAGGTTAATCATTGAAGATTGGGTAGAAAAAATAATTTTTTAGTTTTTTTTCTTTAATTTTAAGAAAATTCCTTTTGGTGTCTTCTCTACAGTCCGTCGACGTACTGATCTACAGGCAACTTTGAAGAATATCCCATTATGCAACAAAAGTTTATTGTCTGCATTGGTTACCAGATTTGCGCCATCTCTGCGGTCCAGCATAAAGTCGGTTATACAGTAGTTACGTTGTTTGGCTACTACAACAACAACTTCACTCTACTTTATGACATTAACACTGTCAAACCTAATTTTTTATCTTTTGTCCGGGACCAATTTCAGTGATAAAATATTTCTGAGATATATCTGTGTTTAGACACTCAACAACTTTCCTTATCTTGGCCATATTAACAGTGAAATCAATTGGCTTCGAGATCTTCAAGAATTATCCAAATTCTTTGATCACCTAGTGAAATGTAGATCCTATATCAGCTACAAACTTGATTAGAATGATCAAACTTTCTTGGGTCTGTTCTGTAGTCAAGAATGGTCTGAGTATGTCATTTTCTACCTTATGTTCAGTTCAGTGACATCATATCATGATCATATTCTGGGACTAATTGTCATGATGTTTGTACGCCACTTTACCACAGTTCTGGCTACTTCTGATCCAAGTCTTCTTCAGCTTCAGCAATCTTCTGAAAATAATCAGGTATGGTATACAGATGGTCAATAATGGCTAATACACAGTCGTCAGGAGTCGGAATATACAAAGTAGGCCATGTAGATGGCAAGGGCATCCCGTTGGGAAGCCACACGACGGCTTTCCAGGCGGAGGTGTTTGCAATACTCGAGGTGGCCACACGAACAGAAAGAAGTCAGACAGGGAGCAGAGCAGGGCATCTACATCTCCTCCGACACTCAGGCGGCTTTGCGAGCCGTCTGCAGGATCGAGTTCAGGATTGCAGGGATGCTCTAGAGTCACTGGCATAAACAAAAAGGGCAACTTTGGGATGGGTTCCCGGACATAGGGGCATCGAGGGGAACGAGCGTGCCGACGAATCGGCCGGGTTCCCAGAGATGCTTTACTGGACCGGAGCCATGTCTATGAGTAAGCACGTCTCTCACACTCTAACTGAGTGGGTATTGGAGAGCACGATTACAAACTGGACACAGTCAGGAATATGTAGACAGACCAAGGAAATCTCCCCTAACCCGAATAGATCCAAGGCCTTGTGGTTTCTTGGGAGAAGCCAGCAGTGCCTGGGAGACCTTATGGGAATTTTTTCTGGACACTGCATATTAAACAGGCACATGCACCTCCTAGGAATGTATGACAGTCCACTCTGCATCCACTGTGGGGCAGGCCAACCACTTTCTGGGAGGGTGCCATAGGTGGGCGCCACTGCGCCATAGGACACTTGGAGCCGCTTTTCTTCATCGAGAGGAGCTTTCGACTAAAATGGAACGGGATACTCTGCTTCATTAGAGAGACGGGTCGACTCGTGGAGGGACCTGGTGGAGTAGGGATGGGTGGACCGGGGGACTGTGAAAAGGGCCTCTAAGGTTTAGTCGGAAGGCTTCGGCCCCCCACACTACTACTACTACTATTGGTTTTTGCTTTGATATCCTTGGCTTTGTAACACCCAACTTCGCCTGCTTCCCCTTGCCGTTGTTGCTTCGTTTTCTCACATTTCCAGAACCCGATTTGACAAGAGAATTTTTCATTTCAAAAGTTACTTCTATCAAACCGATTTTAATGCCCCTGCTCACATGAAGCTGTGCACTGCCATTTTGCCTCACCCCTCAAAAACAAAACCACCACTTTCCTATTGCTTTGTTTCAATTTAAACATCCTTTCATCTCTTCAAACAACTATTAGCAGATCCTCATGCTTAACAGTTTTGCTAATGTCAACTTACGTTATTACGTCAGCAAATTATAGACTAAACCTAGATCTTAAAAGTAATTTCATGCATTTGGCCTTACACATAGTTGCAATTTGGTTTTTACTCTCACACAAAGAATACTTAGATACGGTTTTGTATAATTCATAATAGCATCTCTACGTAACTGTTTGCGGCGAACTAATATTGCAAAATTCCACAGTGCAATAAGGATCACAGGCATAATAAAATGGCCACTTTTGCTCTAATTTCGATGAGATTATTCGTCTATCTGATGTACTTTCGTTTGTTTGGTTCATCCGCTTAAAGATGTTCATACGGGAATGTCATAGTTTGAAAGTTAGAGAGTTTTTCTGCCCAAAAAGTAATTTTCTTTAAAAAAAAAAGTAACATAGTTCAGTTATACCCGAGGATTGTCTTTTGGTTGATATTGTACGGTAATTTCGGGGGTTCTTTCTTTGAAGGATTACTATGAAGATTTTGAGTTATTTTAATTACGTAAAAAGAAGAAGTGGTGGAAAAGGAAGAGGTGGTAAACGGTTTTCCTTACTTTTAACTCTTTAGGGAGCTCTTTATTCTTCGACTGCTAGCAATGGAATGCCCTTCGGCTATCATGCTCCCGTCTTTCATATCCGTTCAACAATCCTAACAATGCCTAATTTCTAGAAACTGGTCCTGTATTATCGGGTAAGGTTGCCAAACTAGTTTAGTCTAACTAGACAGATTTAGCACTTGACAAATGACGGAAATTCAAATCTGACAACATTGAAATACTAAATAATCAAAAACTGTTATCCTTCTAATCTTACTTTGACACCAAATAGGTTACATGTAAACTGAACTAGTTAGGCCGCTGTCACATACATTTCCTTATTAAAAAAACCCTTCCTCGGTCTCCTCTTAAAGATAAATTTTAGTAACTTCGTTACAATATATATAAATATATGGTTTTAGTTTTTTTTTAATTGACACCCAGTATCTGTTGATTTTGACCAGATAGAAGCTGGTGAAAAGAAGCACCAATTTGAACCCAAAAAGGAACTTACACATCTAATTCCCACATTCTTTGTCTGTTTGTATTAATTGACAATTCGATTGTGGCCCATAGCTAGGATGTTTTTACTTCTACAGAATTTCAATTAATGTTTGGGCCTTGATGATGGCTTAAGAGCGGAAACCAACGAAGTTTTACCCAAGATATACGTTCCCTTTTTTCCCCATCCAACTGGTGTTATATTTGTCTAAATAGGTAATTAACCTCTTCTTGTTGTTGACGATCAATAGGAAATTACTTTTATTAAGGTTGGTGCATGTAAAAGTCTGCACTTAAACATATTTACATTGAGTAATAATACACGACCGAGATGCAAATTAATTAATTATGCGCGCGGCCTTTTATATCCGGTACGGGCTTTTTTTGCCGGTACTACCATTATTAGAAAAAACTCCCATGGTCTATAAGTTTTATAGGATAACGCTCACGATTATTATCGGTTATTATTAGAAATCCATTGATCGGCGGCGTCTTAATTGACGCCGGATTGACTAATCCCGACCGGCTCGCAGCTCGAAAACCGCTTTTTAAAATCGCGTTAAGAGCAGCGCCCGCAGTGTATTTATACAGATGTTCCGTTTTAATAACAACAATTCGATTTGCACTAAAAAATAGACGAATGACATTGAAGGAGCCTTTGGCGTTTTCTCCTGCCCCACGTGAGAGGCCTACGCACACGGCGATTCGGTAGGAGGAGGAGGCCACCTTATTTAGAAGATCTTTATTCGAAGTTTGTTGCACAATCTATCAACATATCTCATAATTCCTGGATCGTCTATAAAGTCGAGTCTATTGTAGTTTTTTGATGTAATGTGATAATGAAGTTCTTCTACTGAAACGTGCTTTAAGTCAAAGTGGTCAAAGCTCGGAAAGTCCTAAAAAACTTGAAGTACGGTAGATCTGGCATTCCAACTTATAAATTTCATTTTTAGACAAGTGGGAAAACCATTCCATTTTCTCCAATTTGCAAACAGCAAATAATTCCTGGATCTTCTTTAAAGTCGGGTCTATTGTAGTTTTTGATGTAATAGTAGTCGATGGTAATGAGATGTGCTTCGATGCAAGTGACTTAAGCTTAACAAGTCGTCAAGGTGCAGTAATGAGGTCGATCTATTGAGATGTGTTTCAATCCAAGTGCGCAAAGCTTGAAAAGCCCTACAAAACATTAAGTACGACAGATTTAACAGTCGAGCTTCTAAATTCCACTATTAGACAAGTGGGAAAGCCACTTCGTTCCTCCAGTTTTAATTTGGAGACATTTCTTGCAATTAAGCACGAACCGCAACCAGATGGAACTGCTCCAAGATTTTAGACTCTGTGTATTACCCAGTTTCCCATTTACTTTTTTGGTTGTTATTCCTTTTCCACAAGAAACTCCATTTCTGAGTTAAACCTCAAAACGTTGAGGTTTGCCGTCACTGTGACTCCAAATAACAAAGGTGTCAACCACTTATCGAAAGGCACATATATAGTTTTCTTAAGAGTGAATTCTAAGCTTTAGCAATATTTTCATTATAAAAACTCGTTCTTCTATTGAAGATATGTTATAGTCTTTCAGTACTTGAACAGTTTTTGGCGATGAGTGGCGAAAATGTTCTTTCAAATGTGGTTAATAATTATGACTAGGAAAACGACATAAATGCTAACAACGTTTCCTGGAGTGAAAATGGGACTTCAGGACTTTCAGACAGGAAGCCTGGAAATCTACCGAATCCTTTACAAAATTGTGTGTTTTTCCTAATTTTTTATAAACATTTTTTGGCAATTGTGTAGGTCGGATTTTCATTAGCTCTCATTTGTACATCTTCATTCTGATGTACAATGAGTCATATTCTTAATTAATTTACTGGTTGTCATTCGTCAACTTCTTTTATGTGATCAAAGAGTGTTTTGATTTTTTCCTCACTGTGAAATGATAACATTACCACTGCTCTTCTAGCCCTCTTCCTTTAAAGATTAACAGACCACTTCAAAGTCAATCAACGTCAAATTTCCAAGGCTAATAAGATTTCGAGTTTGGCGGTTTGGACGTCTTTCATGGTTCACCATAATTCTTACTACTTTTTCCATTTATTTGTATTATTTATTTCTATCCACTATCCTACACGCATGGGAAATATCCTGCTGATCACTTCGTGATTTGTTCTCTGAGAATGTTCCCCTTGCTATCGTTCTTTTTCTTAACGAGATGTTTCCTCATTGGATGCTATTGTGAACGTATTTTGGATGCTGCAACTGGAAACATCGGGTCTAGGCGTAACCATCTATTTAAGTTTTTTTCAGTCAGAATATCTTCTCTACCTCCAGTCTACGTTTTCTTATCGATCCTTCTCGTTCATAGTCTACTTCAACCTTTTCATTTATTCCATTCAGCACTTTGGATTGTTTAATTCTGTGGGTCCTCTGAATATGGAGCATATCATTGTTGAGTCACATCTCAAAAGCCTCCAGCGTTTTGGTTGGGGCGTTTGGCTGTTAAGAACGCACTACTGGTGTTTATAACTGAGTCTGAGAGGAAATTACATTCCAAAATAGGGATTGTTTTCAGATGTAGATGTGGATGACATCGATGACAGGTTCCCCTGGATGACAATACTCTTGCTTGCTCGCTCTCATTTCAATGTTCTCTATTTTTCATTGAGGGATCACCCAAGATATTAAAATGTTCCTGCTGGTTGGCTACGGGTTTAGCATTGTGTACACTCATACTTAAGTCGTTTAGCGGTTAATAGCTGTATTTAAAGTGTTCAGTAGTGCTTAAAGATCTGCCATATTTTCTACCACTAACATGTCAGCGTATTTCAGATTCTTGGACACTGCAAAATCATCATTCACTCGGTGGTTGGGAAACCTAGCAATTGTAGCCAGGATCTGCTCGAAGGGTCCCACCATTCTACTTCAATCGGTTCTCATCTTTTAGAGGTTCAAGTGAGCTGACATCCTGATTCTTTTGTGTTTCTGCTGGCTTGTGAGGTTCTGGACATTGTTAATGTGCCCCAGAATATCTGGTATCTACTGATTTTGATGTGTTCGCCCAGAGACTACATCTTGAACGTGATAGTTCTGAGTATCTATCCAATAACTTCAGTCGGTTCATATCTTTTAGAGATTCACAACCGCTGACAACCTTTTTATTTTTAGGTTCTGCTGGCTTGTGACGTTCTGGGCATTGTTAGTGTGCACCAGAATATCTGGTAACTACTGATTTTGATATGTTTGCCCAGAAACTACATCTTGAACGTGATAGTTCTGAGTATCTATCCAATAACTTCAATCGGTTCACATCTTTTAGAGGTTCAAGACCGCTGACAACCTTTTTCTTTTTAGGTTCTGCTGGCTTGTGACGTTCCGGGCATTGGTAATGTGCACCAGAATATCTGGTGTCTACTGATTTTGATATGTTTGCCCAGAAACTACATCTTGAACGTGAGAGTTCTGAGTATCTATCCAATAACTTCAATCGGTTCACATCTTTTAGAGGTTCAAGACCGCTGACAACCTTTTTCTTTTTAGGTTCTGCTGGCTTGTGACGTTCTGGGCATTAGTAATGTGCACCAGAATATTTGGTATCTACTGATTTTGATATGTTTGCCCAGAAACTACATCTTGAACGTGAGAGTTCTAAGTATCTATCCAGTAACTTCAATCGGTTCACATTTAGAGGTTCAAGAGAGCTGACATCCGTATTCTTTTGAGGTTCTGCTGGCTTGTGATGTTCTGGACATTGTTAATGTGCACCAGAATATCTAATATCTTGTGATTTTGATGTCTTCGCCCAGAAACTTTATATTTAACGTGAGAGTTCTGAGTATCTATCGAGTGGAGAACGTATAGTCATGCCTGGTAGATATGGTTGCATATGACTTCTAACCACGGGCTTAAAAGATCTGGTTGTTTAGGTATCTTGCTGATTCTTTTCTTCCTCCTGTTGCAAATTTCGCAATGAGTCACCAATGCTGAACACCTTAAAAATCTGGGGGGTGTAGAGTTTCAAAATCCATTTACCATTGAGTTACAGAGTTTAGCTGACTCATCTGAGAAGTCATACGTCGACCCTTGCATCTATGCTTTCTCAAATGCTTCGGCTGATCAACTAAGCAATGTGAGAGTATCTCTTCTTTCTTCTACCTGAACAGCATACTCTTTTTTCTCAGTTTGGACTTGTCGGAGAGAAAGTTTCTCGGTGAGGATCAGAGGGATCCTCAATCCGCACTACAAAACGCAATATCAAGACGAAGATTACGGAATACAAAAATCAGCAGTAGCAGAACACGGTTTCTCTGAACGTCACGATTCTTTTCAACGTGGTGGATATCTTACAACAATCGAAGCATTACTATCCGAAATTAGTCAGGAAAGCCATTGGGATCTGCAAGCACGAGAAGAACCACGGCTTCAAAGCCTGGAAAAAAAATTGTCCGTCGCACTTATCGAGGAAACGTCAAGAAGAATTAATGGATCACGGCTTGAAAGTCCGGAAACACGTTAGAATATATTTTGAGATGCCGTATAGGTTACTTTAACGCTAAGTGCGATTGTGAAGGCCTTCACAATCTGGCTTTGAAGCGATTGAGCAAGGCAGGAGTTATGAGGATAAACGTAATTGGGCTCATCTAATTTCCTTACAGTAAAACCCTGCAAACGGACCTGGATCTGGTCTGGCATATGTGCATTCTCATGAATCGTAGTTTGGTGGGTTCTTTTCCTGCTGGAGTAGGGCATCGATCTTGAGAGTGACTGTATCTACTTCATTCCTGTCTACTGAATGTTGATTTCATTGCATTCTTCTATGCAAGCAATTAATAATCCCGCTCTTCTGCCATCTGCGTTTTATGACAACAACAACCGTCTAGATAACTTTAATGCTTCTAATTAGTGGGACAAATTATTGCTGACAGCATACCGGACACTACGTCTTACATCTTGACACAAGCCACTGCCATCTACTTGTATACTTTATGCTCTTTTATAATAGTGGTTATCTATCTCTATGACTCCTATAACTCATTCAAGGAGCTAATTAAGGCTCAAATCGACTGCTCATGCTCAATGAGCCATTCGGAGAATGTAGGTTTTCTTTATCATGTAGTGTCCTGGTTATAATCATGGTTGGAAAACTGACTTTTATTGCACATATTGATGCTATATTATTATGTGTTTCAAAATTTGGTTCATGTTGTCAAACATCCTATTTTCGAGAGGACCATTCATCTACACAGTACAAGGCAGAATGAAAATTGTTCGGTCTTAAGGAATTTAACATCTATCGGCCAAGTGGAATCTTCAAAAAAAGAAGAAGTTAAGAGAAGAACAAGAATTTCCACCTGAGTTATGGTCATGCGATGTGCATTACACCTGAATTGATGTTTTTGATAAGCCTTTTATCTCTGTTTTGGTCTTTTAATAAGTGAAAATATGAATTGCTGAGTCCTTCAATACTCTGTTTTTCGTTCGAGTTCTTTTTATTTTTGATCATTTCTTTTAAGAGTCTTTATGATAGTTAGTTTGATGTCCTAGGATTTTTACATCACGAAATCTGAAAGAATCTAAAAAGAAATTCCGAATTTTCTGCAAGTGCTGTTAGTTAGTTAACTAGATTAAATGGGCGAATACTCCTTTTATGGTCTTGGATTCAGGTTTTTAGGTGCCTACCAGTTTGGCCGATGTATACTTCTTCACAAGAATCACAATGAATTTCGTAAACCACCCTACTCTCATAATCATTATGTAGTTTTTGTTTTAGTTTTGAGAACAATTTCCTTTTTTTTACTGAGGTTACTGGTGAGTTGCAACTTACGTTATCGGTTATGAATTGGTGCTTGAAGTACCCTCAAAGTGGTTTTCAACGCATCCAAACTTTTTCGTTTTGCAGACCTTCCTTATGTCGAGCGAAGAAGTCTTTCAGATATAACAAAATTATTTGGATTATTAGCAACTATTTCCACGAAATTTTTATTATTATTGAACCAATAAGCTTTGGGTTTTTTAGCGAGAAAGTGCTTTCCTGTGTGCTTGAAGCAAGCCATAGTTACATGCCATAGTTTTGATGGCCAATTTGGTATCTTCGCAAGGAGGGAGAAGACTTCTTCTTCTTCTTCTTACAGTGCCTTTCTGTTTCGGACGTTGGCGACCATCATGTCAATCTGTACCTTGTTTGCAGCTTCTCTGAACAGGCCCATAGTTATTGTGTGAAACTATGTGCGTAGATTTCTCAGCCACGAAATTCTTCGTCTTCCAGGACCCCGTTTACCGTTTATGTTTCCCTGTTGAATCAACTGTAACATTCCATATCTTTGGCTAGTCTTCATTATGTGTCCAAAGTATTAAATTGTGGATGTTTTTATCTTCAATAGTATGAGATCAATAGTATTCAATCTGAAGAGTCTAGCCATCCTCTGAAATGCAGCTCTTGCTTTCTCTATCCTGCATTTAATTTTCAGCGTGTGGTCCCAGTCTTCATTAACAGTTGTTCCAAGATAGGTATATGTCTTCACTCTCTCTATTCGTTGATCGTTTACAATCAGTCCTTCCGTTTGGATCTTCTTATTTTTGGAAATTATCATGAACATTGTTTTCTTAGTGTTCAGTGACAACCCATATCTCTGGCTGGTTTCGGCAACTCTGACCAATATTTCTCGAAGTTCCTTGTCTGCAAAAACCACCGTATCGTCTGCGCATCTTATGTTATTGATACATTCTCCATTTACTTTGAATCCGACATCAATATCTTCCAGAGACTTCTTAAAAATTCTCTCTGGGGGGGGGGTGGGGGGGGGGGAGACTACTCAGGGTAAATTTTGAATCTGTTATCAGCATTGGTATGTTTTGGTATATATTGGGTTAATTCAGGTTAGCTGTGAGACCTACCCAAGGCAATTGATTGCACTCCACATAAAGCACTTATAGAAAAACTGAAGTACTGTGGCTTCTGTCGAGGAACTCCTTCAGGAAGTTTGTGGTCCACCTTATCAGTGGTCTCTTGAGGGATCGGGTCCTGGTCATTAGAGTGATTTGACCTATTTCTATATCTAGACCAATGATCTGTCAGAAGCTGTACCAAGTGCAAACCTTGCGTTCTTTACGGATGACACCACAATCTTGTGTTTGTCTTAATAATTTGCGCAATCTCTTACTTAATTACAAAATTTGCACATATTGGTGTTAGATGAGTTTCCAAATTAGCCTTAAAGTTTCTTTGCGGAAAGTCATATCTAAAAGAAAACTATTGAAACAATAATGTATGCTTGACAAGGTTTCCTTCTCTTTTTGTTTCATATTCTCATATTTGGGTTCTCTTATTGTTTTTGTTGTATTTGTTCTATATAAGTTCATGTATTTCATATCTCCTGCTTTGAAGTTTGCGTGCTCCAGGTTCTTGTTTATTTTTTAAGCGAACACCACCCTGTAATTGAGTTTTTGGTATTGTCTGCTTTGTTTGAATAGTTCATAATTTAAAAATTAAGACATTATGGCCCAAAAACAAGCTAACATCATAAGAAACTTAATTTGCTTCCTAGCCAGCAATATTATTGCAAGAATTAAGAACCTGGGGTGGACTTTTGGCATCGTTACGTTTAAGTACTAAGTAAATCCTCTTTGTTATATGTCGAAAATTTAAAATTCCTTTCTTCTGAACCCATTAACTATGGGCTTTACCACCAGGTGTTTTGAAGACCTCCTATTGTTGACTACGTAAATCCACTTAACATCCGATTAGCCCTTCATTTTGTTCCTGAAACTCACTACTGTACTAATGTCTCGTAATGCGCTTTTAATGCCACTAAGCGGCAGTCGAAAGCGATAATCAAATTTTTGCGGATGGTATTCGTCAAAGAGGGAATTCTGCGGGTCTCGGTGGGTGGCGGCCATCATCGTCGACCGGTCCACCTCGCCATAGGCAAGGTCGCCACTTGGAGATGACCAGCGGTTTCGCACTTACTGCTACCGCTGCACTATAACACACTACAAATAATAAACAATAATTAGTTTTTCCTCTAAAACGTCGCAGCCTCTGCAATGTTATAACTGCTGAGGTAATATTTGTTAGCGCCACCCACACACGGCTTTGACATTATCGTAAACACTTCAAAAAGAATAAATCTCTAGTATATACAAGGAGGAGTTGAATTGCAGAAAATTGTGTACTTCCTCATTAAAAAAGCAAAGGAAACATTCATTACCTGAGGTGTAGTATAAAAACTGGTGGTAATCACTCAAGAAGCGTGGGCTTTAGGCAGTGAAATACAAAAGCGTTAGCGTGCTGACCATGCCAATCAGCACCTAGTTGTATTAACAAAAAAAAATTGAACAAAACAAAAGTCGACTCCCGATGTCTATCGGGTTTCCATTCTTTCCATTGAAAAATTAGCCTTAACTGCAAACTGAAAGGAAAATATATGGACGCTTGTTTTCAATGCGGTTTGCGGGATTTAACTGAGTGGAAAATGAATGTGCTTCGGGCACGATATTTCCTTCCTCGGCCATAATCGTGGCTACAAATCAAGTTTAAAATTCAGCCATTAATTAGATATTCGATGGTTGTGATGCAACGTTGCTTAATAACGTGATTTTTGGGAGGTACAAGGCCGTAGGAAACGGATCCTTCTAAATCGGTCACTGATCCGCGGTGGCTGATTCATTTCACCATTGTTTGACACACTTATTTAGATGTTTTTATTTGTTAATGGGATTTGTGTGTTTTGCATATTGAAACTTAACGCTCATTCAATTATTTTACATATACATAATAATGAACCTATTTTCGTTGTATGATTTTGTTGACAACCGGTATAACGCGTTACCGATGGCCTTATCTATCGTCTTTGTTCATGGAACATCTTCATCGGATGTTAGTACGGATTATTTCGGTCCGGCCTAAAATAGCCCCAGACACGACTCGATGAATGAGACCGGGCTAAAAGCGTCAATGAATGTCCCCTTTTGCATTTAATGTTATGTATTTATCAAGAGATATCTCATGCGTCTGTCATGGCGATGTTCAGTAAACCTCAAATGTAAAAATAGGTTATCAAACCGTGAATATACATCTGGCGCTGACCATTTTCCCTGCACCAAGTGTCCCTGCTTTGTTTTCAGCACAAAAAAAAAACCTGTTGATGATTTGAATCCGCCCTCGCTTACATCGTGGAATCCGGGGAATGCGGCTGTTAGTCAGGGCTACGGACTTTATCAGTCGTCGTTTATTTTTCCCAAATTCCG
Organism: Taphrorychus bicolor; assembly: GCA_951812265.1. Classification (NCBI taxonomy): domain Eukaryota; kingdom Metazoa; phylum Arthropoda; class Insecta; order Coleoptera; family Curculionidae; genus Taphrorychus; species Taphrorychus bicolor. The sequence continues at coordinate 28,299,074 of OX638303.1, read as the reverse complement.
TTAATTAAATATTCACACCAACACAAATGGCGAGGCTCATTTAGATAAGATAACGAGGCTGAGAAGAGCACCGCCGGCGGCCATTTTTTTTACCTACCAGCGCCAACGACCGCAGAGGAGTGCCAGAGAAATTATGAGAAAGGAATCTGTTGCATTAGAATTTTTTGGGTAAAATGTTATGCAACGTTCAAAAAACGAATAAACAACAAAAAAAGATGTTATTACAACAAAGATACGCTTTTCAGAAGAGGGTTGGTCATGAATGACGATTGACATAATCCAACCATACATTTTGTGTTTGTATAATGCGTAACTCTGACCAATAAGAGAGCAAAGGTAGGGAGCAAAAAATGGAAGCTTTTGTCAATCTGAGAACTCGCAAGTGTATATTCAAACTCATTATTTTTATTGTTTTAAATTAATGTTTTAAAGTAATTAATAATTGTTTTAAATTAATTTAATTAAAGTTATTGTTTTGAATAATGATAGCTTCACAATTCTGCTATATAGTTCGTACACTATAACTTTATTTGCGCCGTAGGTCATAAAAATTTGACATTTTTCCCCCAGTACGCTGTGAAAAGCATTGTCGTATCTTTTAGGTTTCAGTTATGACTTTACTCTGTGTGTTTCAAAAAAATGTTGAGTAATATTTTTTTTGAGACACCCTATGTCTTAGTCTAAGCAGAAATTAACGCTCTATTTGTCTTACAACTACCAGAGTCTACGAATAAAATCGATTAGTATCGAACCGTACTGAAAACCTAAATTTTGAACTCAAAGTCATGCTCCGCAGTTTTTGAAGGCTTCTATCTCGTTTTCATGAAGATTTAGGCGAAATTTTGTATTAATAACTAAGAAAGAATAAGAGCGAAGCTACATTTAGAGCCTGTTTCCGAGAGTCCACCTATAATAATAACCGAGTATAAAAATATATTACAAAATTTGCACTTTTTTTTTATTTTTTCGAAGGCATCTTGGTCACAGCTTTGTTCTGATTGCTCTATTTGATAATCATCAAGGACTTCTTCATACCACTCACATACTTGCATATTAAAAAGTCTGATAGTTTTTTACATAAAGACAAAAAAGTAAAAGTTTTAAAAAGTTTCAAAGGAGTTATGTGACTGAAATCGATTGTCGCAGATTTTGATAAAAAAATGACATCAGATCGTAAATGACGTGAAATATTGTCATGAAACGTAAATATGAAATTTTTACATTCTTCCTTCTCCTTCAAAATTGCGTCTAAAGCGCCAGTTTTCGACCGAATTGACGTTGCAAAATTTAGGTCTAATATTTCGATATCCCAAAATAGCCAAAATATTGTTACGGGATACGGGTTCCAATAATTTATCGTTAGTTAACTAAACTACATACTTTTAACTATTACAACACGATTAAAACACAATTACTCTTTACTAACAATTCGCGCTGTTCGCTTGTCCGCTTATTTCGCTTATTTACTACACTGCCCTATCTATTCCATCCCATCTCGTACTTTCGAGAACGGAGGCGACTGTTCCCGGTTCGCGTCGAGCGCCCCTTCTTAGTTCTGATCATCCCGATCAGAGAAATCTCCAAGACTGTAAGTCTTTCACCTTTCAAGATGAACCACTTTCATCTTTGCTCTAGGAGTACGTTGAATCCTATATACTCTCCACTTGGAGACAACTTGGGAAACTTTCCTGTCTTCCTCTGTGGATTATACACACCAAGTCACCTGCTTTAAATCCGGTAGAATTTGCCCTTAGGTCATATCTGGTTTTCATCCGATCGCTGGCAATCTTTATCTTTGTCCTCACGTTTCGATGGATTTCCTTTAATCTTTCTCGAAGTTCATCAGCATAGTTCTGGACATCTTGCAACGGTTCTTCTGGTGATCCGTACACCAAATCTACCGGAAGACGAAGTTCTTTGCCAAATATAACCTTGGCAGGGGTATGTGTCGTGTTATGCACTGCACTTCTGTAAGCCATCATTAGAAGAGGCAGAAATTTGTCCCAATCTTTCTGGTGGTCTGCTACCATTTTGCAGAGGTATTGTTCCATGGTTCGATTGAAACGCTCGACCATGCCATCTGATTGTGAAAGGCACGGACTTGTCCTTGTTTTGCGGATTCCCAGAAGTTCCATGATCTTCTTGAAAAGATGCTTTTCAAAATTCCGTAACTGGTCCGAATGAAGCTCAAATGGTACGCCCAACCTACTGAAGAATTCGTCCACCAAGACCCTTGCAACTGTGTTAGTTTCCTGATTTGGTAGTGCATAAGCTTCAGGCCATTTACTGAAATAATCCATGGCAGCTACGATGTATTTGTTGCCATCGTCCGTTTCTTCCATGTCGATCGCTTCATTTGCCCCATAGTCTTTCTTTGGGGTCCTTTTGCGGAGCAGCAGGTTTCATAATTTCTGCACCACTCTTCGACGTCATCTTGGCAATTCACTCAGTAGTACCTTTTCCGAATTTTATTCAGGGCCTTATTCACTTCAAAATTGGCCTCCAGCTACTCCATTGTGCATTTCTCGCAAGACATCTTTCCGTCTACTTTCTGGTACGACAAGCTGGAGCGTGGCGACAAGTCCCGTCGGGGCTTTCCCAAGTCCTCTTCAACAAACCATTCTGAATCGCCAAGGAATCCCATTGAGCGCCCATGACTTTTATTTCCGGGCTCTTATCTGATATGGCCTTCCAATCAGGGTTTTCATTTTCCAACCTCCATTGACGTATTGACCCCCCAGCATTATCGGTTGTTTGTTCGACCTTCATTTGTTCGGTGGTCCAATGTTCGTCGACGTCAATCCTGGTTCTCCTAAGAATGCTTGGTCCTTCTCGTTGTTCTACTTGTTGGCAGTGTCGACATTCCCCTTTACAAGGCCTGCGTGATAATGCATCTGCGTTACCATGAGATCTGCCTGGACGATGTTCAATTTTGCCAGGGATGGCGAGGCTTCTTCCAAGCTGTCCAATCCTAATGATCCTGGGGGCTTCCGTGGGGCCAGTCAGAGTTCGCCCCTTCACACTGACTGGCCTTAGTATTCCGGCTGATGTGAAAGGAATTAGATGTGATCAAGGAAATTAGAGGGAGACGCTGTTCCTTTTCCTCAAGTTGACTTTGTTTTTCTTGTTCTTCCAGAAAATTTCTTTGTCCCTCTTTGTCGAGCTGCCTTTGCTTTTTTTGTTCCTTTTCCTCAAGTTGCAATTGTTTTTCTTGTTCTTCCAGAAAATTCCTTTCTTCCTCTTTGCCCTTCTTCAGCATTTCCATAAGTGCTGGCAGTTGTTCATCCATGATTTTTGTCCTAGATCGAGTATATCGCATGTAGAAAACACCTTGCAAGTTCTTGCACTCTCTTTAGCACGCAAAATTTCACGCCCGTGACGACTCCTTTGTCCATACAGTCACAAGTTTGACGAAAATTATCCCACTTCTAACAACAGCTGTTACGGGATACGGGTTCCAATAATTTATTGTCAATTAACTACACACTTTTATTTACTTTTAACTATTACAACACGATTAAAACACAATTACTCTCTACTAACAATTCGCGCTGTTCGCTTGTCCGCTTATTTCCCTTTACTACACTTCACTATCCATTCCATCTCTCGCGGCTCACTGGTTTATATACCCGGCCTGAACACACTCTCGTATTTTCGAGAACGGAGCGACTGTCCCCGGTTCTCGTTTATTCCAGATGGGTTCCAGAGGTCGCCGTCGACTAAATATTTATTTGAAAGTGTCATCGGTAAGTTTTCTTTTAGTGTCGATTTTCTCCTCATTTTCTATATCTTTTTTCGTCTTTATTATGTAGTTTCTCCTCAGGTCTTATGTGTAATGAATTATTTGCATTTTTTTTCTGCACATCAATTCTTCGTCTTGCTCATATCTTCACCTTCTCACTGTTATATTTCATTTGGAGAGCCATAAACCCACCTTTTTGCCTTTAAATTGAGCTCATAAGGGGCAAGCCGAATATTGAATAATGACACTGAAGTTCAACAAAAATGGAGAATAGTGCTAGTCCTAGTGCTAGCTAAACCCTATATGGACTTGCACTCCAAAATTATTGGGAATATTTCTGACTCTAAAAGCTTAAACAGTCTTAGACCCACACTCCTGATTGATTATTTTTGGAAATTAATTAAAACAGGTGTGGAAGTGCTTAAGTTAACAAACTAAGGGTCAAAGTATTAATCTGTGGCTAATTTAAACTTTTACGTGTTTAAAATTCATCCGGTTCTTATAAATTCAAAAGTAACTTTCTTTAGAACTTCCATAAGTTCTCAGGGGTTTAATTTAAGGGTTTAGGAGATTTAGTTACCAGATATAGCCCTGCACTCCACCGCTGGTTAATGAGTGGTCTCGGAAAGCACTCTTAAGAGGTAGGAAAACGTTCTTGTGTTATGCTACTTTGTTATAATAAAACGATTGTACCAACACAAATTATGGTATTGTTTACTCCTCTCCATTTCATAATGCACCCAAGGTCCAAGAACGAAGAAAAAGATAGCCATTTTTTTTTATTCAAAACTTTCTGGACCTAACCAAACTGATGAATTTACAGAGATTCTGATATTTATTGTCAAATTAATATTTCTTCGTTAGTCCATTGGTAAACTCTACCTTCTCTGAATGGCGGATGCTATATAGGCTAAACTTTGAGTCACATCAGCTATTATCCTCCACATGCGTTTAATAAGTACTTTGTGCATATATGCTCAATGAATCCAATATAGTCGTATAATTTGCGTATTAAATCCATATATATACACACACGAGTTGAATGAACAGCAAACATCTGAATCGATATAGAAATAAGTGGTTGATTACGTAACATCGGATTTAGTCGGTTCAAAGCAAAGCAAGGCAAGTACGAAATAGCCACGGAACATATGTCTTCCATAATTGCTCCCATGAACGATTTGCATTTAATCGTTGGGAGAAATTACTCGACTGTGAAAATAGTAGGTCTTTAACTTAGTTTTTCAGCAAACGTTGATCCGGGCTATGTTTGGCTTGTGGTGATTATTGAGAAAACTGTTCTACAATAGTTCGTCAGCCGAACTAATATTGACAGGCTGCGCCTACCGGAGAGATAAAAACAAGTGTCACAAAACGGAAAATTTAAACCATTTTCCCATAATAATTAGAAACACCAAATGTTTCGACATCGGCGACAACGCATTGTTTGCTGCCATGTCGAATGGGTTTATGCAAATACCAATTAATTTCGATAATGGTCCCCTAAGTTAAGTCATCGGTCTATTTTTGCCTGATTGATAGAGTGACGTCCTCCGTGGCGTCCAGATTTGTGTCCCGCAGACCGCGACTAATTAAGGGCATCTCTAATTGGCTGAATTGTAAAGGGAATGCTCGTGCGAGCGTCTTAATGAACGTAACGGCCCGAAGACCTATTTGGACGTCACTTTTTGCGATTGTCTCTTGCGCTGGTTGCCCCAATAGCCCATATTTATATACGCCGGTACTACTAGTTCCCATAATTAGACAGACCATCGTCACCACGGAATGACACGGTGACATGGCTCCCAGGCCAATTGTGTAACGTTCGGTTTTTTGCCATTAATTTTATGGCGTTATTAGAGATATTGGCAACGAGGGTTTTTACCGATGATAATCGTTCACTGATTTCTTCCTACGGTTTTTAAGAATACATTATATGAGATGTTTTGGGACATACCAGAATTTTTCCTAAGCTAAAGCTTCAACAACATGTGGGTTAGAAGAATCTATTTTCGGGTATCTTCGCAAAAGGTAGGTCAATGGGGACCAAGTAAACTTTCAAAACTTTTATCGTACCATCATGCCATAGAAGTGAAACGAATACAGGCTGATTAGTGTGATGAGCCAGACATTAAAGGTTTTTGTTGAAGTTTTGATCTGGAAAGTTTCTGAACATATTAAGAACCTAAAGAGTCAATAGAAGATACCATCCTCATCATAGAAAACTTGTATGAGAATCAGAAAACATTGAAGTTTGGTGTATTGGTACATGGAATGCTGGAAAGTTTCAGTAATAAAAGGCCCTACATGACCCCACTGCCATTGGTAAAGTCACAAAAATCTACTTTGGCACCTAATTGGAAAACAAACTCTTCAGCCGGAATTTGTTCTGGGGACTCAGTAGTTCTGTCTTTTGTTTTGGCTCAAGAATGTTTTCAGAGTACCTCTGGGCCGTCTCCTTCTGTAAGAGATTGATAAACCTCGTTGGGTTGAAGCCATGATATTCTTGTAGGTGAAAGTGATGATGAAATGAGAGTGTAGAGTGATAGGCAATGAGTGGTGGCCTCTCAAGACAATTGTGCACGTTCTGTTTGCAAATTAAAAGCTCTATTCACAGCTCTGTTATTGCCAACCGTGGAGCTTCTTTTTTTGTTTTGTTTTGTTTCCACTTCTACAAAACCAGCAATTATACAGATTCTTCAGTTATAGGTAATGCAGTTTCCGGCTCTTGTTTCATCACATTTTCCTCAAATTGTTCTTTTTGTGATACCTTTTCTTTGCTAGATTCATCTGCAACTGCAGATTTCTCTGTTACTCAATCACCTGAGTTTCTGAAACTGCATGCTTGGGCAGTAAATCCAACCTCTCCTTTTCTTCCCTATGGAACCTATACTGTCGCTCAGATCGTTTTGGGCTTTTAAGCTTCAACTTTTGCTGCTTTTCTTGTGCCCATGCGTTGATTTCATGGGACAATTGGAAGGAAGAGTTATCTTCATCAACCAAATTATATACTACCTTCGTATATTCCCAAGAAGGTTCGTCTAGGCACAAACTTTACATTTTGAGACAAATTCTTCAGCGTCGATCGTAACAAATATTATGGTGGAGAACTCGCCTCTGTTTGCCCCCTGGAAAAGGTCTTCTCCAGTTTGGGGCGCCCGCTTTCGAAGAAAGCTGCGGGAGATGACGTTTCTTATGAATGATGGTTTTTTGGTGAAATTGCTGATACATACGAGGGTTACTAGGTACTTGGAGTTCAAAAATAGGAAGGAAGTTACGTCTATAAGGGTGGAAAGATTGCTAAATTAACAATTGTTTGAATGTTTTAATTTAAAAATCTGCTCTATTGACCCAAGTGGAGTCCAAACATCTGTTGAATGTATCTTTGGTTTCAATATTGAACATTAACAACTCTTTTCCACGGGTTTCTGTTGATCAAAAAGAAGCTCTGGATTTTGATCTGATGAGTACGTTTGAGAAAAAAAGATTTTGCTGAAATTTAAAGATTTTGCTGAACCTGGAAAGATTTTTGATCCTCGTAGCCATGGTTGCATTCTAAGAGAAGTTTGGATTAGATAAAAATACTCAAGACTGACCTTGCTCTTGCTTTGTTCAGGGATAATGACTACTACCATTGAGACTATTAAGAGAATTGAGCTTTACTCCGATTTCTTTGCCAGATATGGATAATTCCCATATTTATACCCAATTTATGGAGTTACGAGATTAATACGTTAAACCTCTGCGTGCCAGAAGACGGTTCTGGAACGAACACATATCCAGGATGGAAAACCAAAGACTGGCAAAAATCGCCAGAAATAGAAAACCAGCATCCAGCGGTCCAACCAGAGGTGGATGGACAGGTGGTCGTCGACATCCCAAGAGGGGCAAATGGAGGAGTAAAACAAGCCTTAAGGCTTCCGAAAAGAAGAAGAAAAAAACTCTGCGCCAAGAGTTTTTTCCCCAGATATGAATGATATGATCTACCTAATTTTAATAGTGATATTGATAGTTTTGGTATGCGTGTTTAGTCAATTTTCAATGAGATTGATACTAAATATATGGTGGATTAGGCGGCAACAGGATAACGACATGACGAAGACAACTATTGGAATTTGTCTACGCTTAGCAGATACAATTCTGCATCCTCAGGACGAATTCCTTTTTGGTCTTCCCGAGGAAGCAGAAATATATCTGCGAAACGTAGACTAATTCTAATAGTTGTTTTCGTCATTTCGTGGATCTGCTCCCGCCTAACCCACCATATATTTAACTAGAGGATCGATAACAACATACCAAATTGATAATAAAATTGAATTTTACCATAAACCTCTGATAGGCAATTTTGGACGGTTTCAGTCGATTTTAACCAATTGTGTTCTAAAGATTTAATATCATTTTTAGGAAGTTTCACATTAACGTTTTATCTAGTAATTCAAGCCGAATTAAACAAAACATCGGCCAATGAGGTTGTAACACAGCTGCGACCTATTAAGGAAGACTCGTTACGGCTCTCAGACCATCATCAGCGCCAAAATGTTTTTTTTTTCAACGTATCATGTAAAGATTTGCATGTCTAGGATTTAGCCTCGATCCACATTCAAATTGATTTCCGAAAAATTAAAACAACGCCAACAGACAGCACTATAAACGCATGACCCTTTTTTTCAAAAACAAGTATTAAGGAGTTCATTATTTAGATTATTTATTATTATTTAAATTGTAATTGATTTTAATAGTATATATATTGTCGACACAAATTTTTAATCTGTCGTGCCTGTCTTATTGTGTCTATTCGTTTAGTTTTGTCAACACTTAACTCTTTGATTATTTATACTAAGGCGTCTAATTTGGCACTGATGAGGGCCCTCCCCCTTTAATAGACTCCAATAAATTTGTGAATACATATCACTTTTATAAGACTGTGAAGGCTTTCAAGGCCGGTCAAAATACAATATAAAGTGTTTTCCGGGCTTTGAAGCCGTGGTCCAATGGAATTTCTTCGTGACGTTTCGTCTACAGCTGCAGCAGACATTATCAAAGGCGATGAGGCAATGGGCGAAGTGATATCCCGTGCTTCCCGACGTTGACTGATTCGACTGTGGTGAGCTCAGTGGTATTTATTCCCCCGCCGTCGCGATGCAGTGAAGGGACTGGGGTGGGGGTAGTTGTGGCGCGGCGTTTCGGCGCACTTGAAGTATGTTGTAGACGTCGCTTCAGTCGCTTCTAGTCTGCATTTAGACACTATATCAATCGCGTGTTTCTATCGAAAACACATTAGATTGTATACCATTTTTCTTCCCCGAATACTTGTTTGTCACCGTGCACACACTATTAACCACTTTATCGTATTCTTTCAATCTACCAAATCTAATCATCTTAAAAGAGTAATAAATATGCTGTGTTCATTAGAAATCATCATCCAGGAGGCTCTGAATGTTTGACAGAAAATAATAAGTTAGTCAAAGTAAAGGTTGTTTCTTCATTCTTTTCTTTTGACAATTTACAGCCAACTAATGACGTTTTCAATGCAAGCTACAAAAACTGAGGCTGCTTTGATATTTCTATGCTTTTATTCTTATGGTATTTTGTAGTGTCAGAAAGAAGAAGACTCTTATGTTTGTTACTATTATGACGCTCACCCACGTTGCATGGTGAACCTCTGCTACTAAAGCATGAGGCTAAGTATCTGGGGGTGACCATCCATAGCGGGCTGACCTGGAAAGTCACGTGGAAAAGGCATGAAATAAGGCAACAGCACTGACATGGCAACTAAGCAGGGCAGTGGGCAGGAAGTGGGGTCTAAAGCCACACCTCTTGCACTGGCTTCTGTGTGCAGGACTATGTACTCAGGTTGGCTAGACTGCAGATAACAGTCTGCCTAGCCATAACGGGTGCATTCCGAACAACCCCGGGAGCAGCACTCAATGCTTTACTTTGCTGGGTCTCCCAGAGCTTCCAATCTGGGTTAAAGGTGCGGCGATGGCGTCCTGCAGGACGATGGATTGCTGCGGCCAGGGGAAGGATACAGCTATGGGAAGTGGTCACACGCAGATCGCCAACCTCATTCAGCGGAACATCCCGATTGTCCTGTCGCAGGAGGGGCGCCCACGCGATTAGCTGAGACTGAAACAGCTATTTGAGATAAACATCCTAACAAGGGACAATTTCAAGGAAGAGCAGCTTCAGCAACCTTCTGAGAATAATCCGGTGTGGTATACAGATGGATCAAGAATGGCTAATACACAGTTGTTAGAAGCCGGAATACACAAAGCAGGCCATGTAGACGGGCGAGAGCTTCCCCGGGGGGGACAGAAGTCAGACAGGGAGCAGAGCAGGACATCTACATTTACTCCGACAGTCAAGCGGCTTTGCGAGCCATCTGCAGGAGCGATACGAGTTCACAGGCCGTTCAGGACTGCAGGGATGCTCTAGAGTCACTGGCAGAAACAAAAACACACTGGTCATAGGAGCATCTAGGGGAACGTTCGTGCCGACGAATCGGCCAAGCATGGTTCCCAGACATGCTCCTAGCCATGTCTAGGAGTAAGCAAAAAGTACGTCTTTTACACTCTGAATGAGTGGGCATGGGAGAGTGCAACGACAAACTGGCCACACTCAGGAATATGCAGAGAGACCAAGGAAATCTACCCTAACCCAGATAGATCTAAGGCCTCGTGGCTTCTTGGGAGAAGTCGGCAGTGCTTGGGAGACCTTATAGGAATCGAAGGGGTCGCCAGATTTTTTGTAGAATTTCTCCAAAAACATCAAAATCGAATTTTTAGACAATATGGCTCGTTGTAAAACTATTTTGGTCCTAATACTAATTTGAATTTCTCCCATGGCTCCAAATTTGCATATTTAGATGTTTTGAGTCATTTTTAACCGATTTTGGCCCTAATCCCTGCGTTTTCTAAAAAAATCTAAAAAATCTACAATATCTAGTTTTAGACGCTTTAAGTATTTTTTTACAGATTTTAGCCCTAATACTAACTGTTTTTTTTTCAAAAACCGTTAATATTAATTTTGTATAGCTTTTGGTCATTTTTAACTGATTTTTGGCCTTTATTCTAACAGATACTTTTGAGGAGCAGCAAATTTTCATTTTGAGGCATTTCTTTAGCCACATTTAACATTTTGGGTATAAGTGGTAGTGGGTTATTTTTAATTGATTTCGACACCAATCCTAACCTGATTTTTTCCAAATTTGCGTTTTTAGACGCTTTGTGTTATTTAGAACTATTTTGCTTCTTATCCTAACCTGGATTTCAAAAAAATTTTGGGTTTTCATTTTTAGGCGCTTTGAGCCATTTCTAACCGATTTTGTCCCTAATACTTACGTTCTCACTGTGACATTTTTTCAAAAACCCCAAATTATGCATTTTCATACAATATGTCTGGTTTTAAAACGATTTTGGTCCTAATACTAATTTCAATTTCTCCAAAGGCTCCATATTTGCATTTTTAAATCATTTTTAACCGGTTTTTGCCCTGAACATACCCTGTGTTTTTTTTAAATGCTCCAATATGTATTTTTAGATGCTTAAAATAATTTTTAATAGTTATTTTCTACTTTTTAATTGTTTTTAGTCATCTTCAGTGATTTTAACCTTTATTCAAACTTTAATTTTTGAGAAACACCAAATTTTCATTTTGAGGTGCTTTTCTTAGTCACATTTTACTTGTTTTGGTATAAGTGTTAATGGGTCATTTTTAATCGATTTTGACGCTAATCCTAACCTGAATTTTTCCAAATTTGCATTTTAAGACGCTTTGAGTAATTTTAAAACGATTCTTGCTCTTTTTACTAACCTAGATTTCTCAAAAAAATTTGAGTTTGCATATTTAGACCCGTTGAGTCATTTTTAACTGATTTTGGTAGGGCCAAAATCGGTTAAAAATCTTCCTCTCCTAACTACATTCTCCCAAAAATATCAATTTCTATTTTCAGGCGCTTTAAGTCATTTTTAATTCTATCATTAATTTTTTCACATTAATTCTAACCTAAGTTTCTCCAAAATTGCATTTTTAAAGGCTTTGTGCAATTTTTATCGAAATATATCCGAAAATTTTCAAATAGCATGTTTAGCTACGGTTTCAGTCATTTTAAAATAATTTTAGACATAAGACTAACCTGAATATACATTTTTTATATAACACCACTTTTTCGCCTTTATGCCTACCTAATTTTATCGAAAAGCACAAATTTCTGTTTTGAGGTGTTTCTATACAAATTTCACTTACTTTTGTTGTACAAATTTATTTTACCAAAAACAATAAATTCTAACAGTTTTGCCTGATTTTTTTGCTGAAACTGAATTTCAACAAAACATCAAAACTTGTTTTTTATAGACTGCTGCATATTTTTAGCCGATTCTAGTCCTAATTCTTAACTGAATTTCTTCAAATGTGCATTTTTAGATGCTTTGAGAAATTATTAAACGATTTTGGCCCTAATCCTAACATGCTCTTTCCTAAAAATTTCAATTTTCACTTTTAGACAATACAAGTCATTTTTAGTCGATTTTGGTCTTAATCCTAACCTACATTTTTCTAAAAACGTTTATTTTCATTTCTTACTGCTATCAGTAGTTTTTAACCGATTTTGGCCTTGTATGTAACTTGAATTTCTCCAAACACTTCAAATTTGTATTTTTATACGCCTTGAGTCATTTTTCATCAATTATGACCTCTAGCCGGACCCGCATTTCTCTACAAATTTCAATTTTGCTGTTTTTAAACGCCATAAATAATTTTTAACCGATTTTGACCCTAACTCTAACACGAATTCTTTTAAAAACTTTCACTTTGCCTTTCTACCGATTTTTTTACCGAGGGGGAATGAGACCCTGGTGGAGTAGGGATGAGTGGACCGGGGGCCCACCCCCCTCCCCTTTGTTTACGACTACTACTACTATTATGACGCAAGTATTTTCTTGTTGATGAATGGAAAAAATTACACAAATGTCTCAAAAGATTTATCGAAAAAGCGGAAGCATACAACAAAATATACAGGGTGATTCAAAATTGGTTGTACACATTTTATTCTTGGGCATATTCGTGGAATCAAAATAAGACTTCTTTCCTGTAAGTAAATGCATTGTTATCGAGCAATAGAGTGTCAAATTTAGGACATTTTCAGTTGCTTTTTTTTTCTATAAATCCCGCAGTTTTTGAGATATTCAGCCCAAATTTGTAACGTACGCTATATTGTCTTTATCAAGAGTGTTTTAAAGTTCACATTTTTCATTCTTTGTCATTTTTATAGCTCTGTAGCCTTCTTTAAAACCAAGGTTTAATTTTACGTACATCGAATTTCGAATCACGCTGTATATTGCTAGGAATAAAGATAGTGGATGTTAAGTGCGCAACACTGTGGGCCTAAAGCGTGACGGATAAGACTAAATCATTTTTGTCACACGTCTTCACCATTTCATTAAGAACTCTGGTCCCTGATGAAGATCTAAAAGAAAAAACTCTGATCTGAAAGAAAAAACTCTGATCTGAAAGAAAAAACTATTGAAACGTCGCGAATGACGATCAAATAACATTGACATTGAGTCAGCAAACACACCAGAAGAATTACTCAGTGAATTTTAAATTTTCCTTCGCACTTTTTTTGACATTTTCTTACGTGTTTGTTGGTTTAGGAAGATGTTTTTATATTTCTTCTACCACATGTCCTCATTTGGTTATTGTGGGTTCAATAGCAGAGCAACTGGAAGCTCACCGAACTTCTCATAACATAGAAACCTGACCAATTCCCTTCCAGACCATGTTTAACGTTAATTGTCGAGTTAAATATAACCTTGATTGAGATAAAGCCAAAGTGCATGGCTAAATGCCTTTTCAATTAAATAAACATAATAGAGACGTGCTGCTGCTCCGCACACGCTTACATAATCTTGAAAGCAGTTTTTTGGGGTTGAGTTACCCTGGTTCCAAACCCCCCCACTGGCTCGTTATAACGATATTGTTATCCCCCAAACCGCAGGGATTTCGGTTTTTTCATGTAGGGTTTCGTGCTGAGTATAGGTCTCATGTTTATGCTCCCTAGAATAGGGACTGCTTGTCTGCTGTCTCGTTGTGAAAGAAGTGTGCCACGTTAAACGTTAACCGTTCTAATTAAGAGCGATAAGTCTCTAAAATTAGTTGTAGTAAAGTGTTCGGTTTAATTATATTTAGTTCAACGAACCCGCTCGCTCGCGCGTTTGTCGGAGAAATAGTCGAAACATCCTGAAAAAGTTGAAAAGAACGTCCGATGGCGCCCTTCCCCCCGCTTTTTTATCCGAAGCGAGCGGGAAAGTTTCCGGTCCTGGATGGCCGTAAATCTTCGCTATTTTTCGAGGAAGACGACGTCATAAAAATAGTTTTCTTAAATCGATTTTGCCTATTAAAAAAGTATCTATTTGTATCTAAAAGTAACCACTTTTTTTGTTGCAGGAAGGAGACGAACGACGATATCGTCCCGCAAAAAGTACCCGCCTCCTTGGCAGTTATTAGTCTTACAAGTAGTCTTAGTTTCATCTTTAGTTAATATAGTCGGTAAGTACCCACAAGATTATTTTTTAAAAAATCGAAAAAATTATTCTCTATATTAACCTGCATTTTTCTTATTTTTGGTAAGCCTTGACATGATTTCCCAGACAATAACATTAAGGGCTCGACAAAAAAAAATTGAATAAATAATTTCTATTTTATTACGTAAGAAGAAACATTACAGTACCTTTAAGCACTTTAATACCAAGTCGTTTCCACCATTTTAGAACGTGGTCTACATTTAATGGTGTTTAGTTTTCTTAATGGCCTTGGTAATTTATTTTCCACCGTCACGCCGAGTTTCTTTCGATTTATTAGCCACCAAATCACTAATTATTTATATATGTTTTATTACCACCTTATAATCCAGATCTTTCAAGCTGATTATTTATGTTTGTTTGTTTGTGGGCGCTCAATTTTTCGGCCCATTTCCGAAGAATAGAGACGTCGCACGGGTGGTAGTCCCTGGAGGCACCACCCCCACCGTGAGAAAAGGTTTTAATTTAAAGAGAAAAAGCTTTGGTTCTAGCGCCTCTATTATTACGAGGCCCACACTTTTCGTTTGGTTCCCCTTTGGGTGGTGCCGACAAACGTCCGGGCCAGTAAATCATTAGGAAACAGTTGTGGTGCTCATTTCGATCTTCGGGTTTGAGCGATAATTTACGAGGGGGGCGCTATATTTTATTGCTAATTAGGTACCTACCTCGAGTCTCTGGTATTTGTGTTTTTTTTTGTGTGGATCAATAGCCTTAGAATAATATGAAATATGTATTACTATAGGTCAAGGGTCATGATTAAGTAAGTGGATGGTTGGTACTTTTCTCGTTTCCATGAATTTATAAAAAAAATATTGCCGCAGGTCAGTTACGTTCGATTAACTCAATAGCTCCTCGTTTATTAAAGAAACGATCAATTATTGACAAGGATTGTTGTTATTCAGGTTTATGGTATTGATAAGGTATTGAATTCTCTATGCATACGTAGGTACGCAAATTAACGATGGAAACCAAGACAATTTGTTTAATATTTTATAGCTTAGGCGAAAAAAAGCAAAAGAAAAACTTTAATAAATCAGTTACTACTTTACTAGAACGACAATTTTCTGGATTCAAAACTACTTTAACAAACTTCAACAGGTGATTGCTGGCATTATTATGATCAAAAGTTCTAATAAAAGATTGTCTTTAAGAGCATTATTACGTAGATACACTTACGTAGCTATAGATACGTTTTAATACCTCTAAAAATGATCTAATGGAATTTTGCAGATGTCAATAGCTAATGAGTGGCCATGTTTTTATTGAACGAAAACATTTTTGAAGAAAAAGTGGTGCTCCACTGGGCTATCAAAAAATAAATTTTACTTTTTCCTTGTCTGTTCAATTCCAAACAAAATTTGTGGAAAAAAAATAAAAATGACTTAAATGCACGTCCTAGAATCGCCACATCATCAGTTGAAGAGTAGAAGAAACAGAGCGGTAGATAGAAACAAACTAAGTGCCAAAATTCTTTATTTTGAGTAGATCCATAAAATATATAAGTGACTGTCTTAATGTTTTTATAAAAGCACCATGTGCTAATGCTCATTTACAGATCATGTATTTGCCATAAACGAAATAAGAAATGTTATATCCACATGATTTTATTAACTTTTTGCTATCACGAACATTAACAATAATACGAGTGACGGCTTGCTTTAATTGTAGAGTGATATTAAGAGGTAAGCCTGCAGCTTATTATTAGCCTTTGTGGCGAGAGTCAAACTCCTATTGGTCACGGAGGCGGTCACCCTAGTAACCGTGCTGTCAAGCGGTATCAAGGCTTATTAAATCGACGTGCTTCTAGGGTTGTTCTGTAGAATGCCCCACTACCTTAAGCCAAGGAGGAATACCATTAATATCCTCTAAGTTCAGTTGATAAAGGTGCGTGTAATGGGCTATTAGATTGACATGACAAATATATAGAGGGATTAGGGGGATTAGATTGACATGACAAATAATTGCAATAACCATTCAAATAGTAGATAAATCAGCAAGAAAGTGTAGGACATTTTAAAAAAAGGAAACTAATATTGAAGAGAGTCCCAAACCCAACAGATTAATGTCTTGGCAACTTACCAAAAATTTTTTCGAGAACAGGTTGTACGTTTTCATTTTTTCTTCTCTTGACTCATAATTTTTGACCTGGATTTTCAAGGGTTTCCATTTTCACTTTAAAAATAATAAAATTTGACAGATGATTCATTCAAACGATGGATGTAGACCATTGTCCAGTGTTTGGATTTTCATGCAAATTATATTCTATCTGAAATTAGCAAGATTTTGATTTATAGTGGGTTCATAAAAGTAAATAGATATTAGCCTGGAACTCACTGTTACCCTTTGAGGGGAGAATTGGTCAAGTTTACTAAATCGCCATGTTTGCAAGGATTTCCTATAGAACTCATGTCTACTTTAAGTCAACGAGAAACATTCATTAGTATACCCAAATTTTTTTTATAAATTTTCTTGTCTTTGACGTATATTGACATAACAGAAAAGAGCAATTCTCTTATAATAACAACTTTTTGCACTTACCCCCTTCATTACTTCTACTCTTTAGTTATTTTATTTTAAATTTGAAGTTATTCACTGTTGATTTTGATGCGTAGATGTAATTTATTGAATTAATTGAATCATTAACATTTTTTTTATGAAACTATAACATTTTGTATGTTCACAGTAGGTGGTCACCAATTTTTTGATCAACCCATCTGCATACTAGTTTCGGGGTTTACCCCTCATCAGTACAGCTTTGGCTGGTTGGTCTTCCGTACATTTTTGGCTTTAAGCTACGAACTCACGGTCTCCAATTTGTCAACCAGCCAAAGTTGTACTGATGAAGGATAGACCCCGAAACTAGTCTGCAGATGGGTTGATCGACAAATTAGTGACCACCTACTCTTTTCACTTCGTTCGAGTTCCGATAACCTGCGAAATCCAAAGCATTATGGGCTGCTTCTCGAACTGAGAGCCATCTGCCATGCAGTATGATTAGGTCTAATACGCTGGTGGATGTCGCCTGCTCCTGCTCTGTACAATATCTCACCGGTTTTCCGTACATTTTTGGCTTTAAGCCACGAACTCACAGTTTCCAATTTGTCAACTATCCAAAGCAGTTCTGATGAGGGGTAGACCCCGAAACTAGTTTGCAGATGGGTTGATCGACAAATTGGGGACCACCTACTCTTTACACTTCATTCTAGTTCCGATAACCTGTGGGGTACAGAACAATATGGGCTACTTCTCGAACTGAGAGCTATCTGCCATGCAGTATTAGATTCAATACGCTGGTGGATGTCGCCTGCTTCTGCTCTGTACAACATCTCACCGGTCTTCCGTACATTTTTAGCTTTAAACCACGAACTCGCAGTGTCTAATTTGTCAACCAAACAAAGCTGTACTGATGAGGGGTAGACCCCGAAACTAGTATGCAGAGGTTAATCGAAAAATTGGTGACCACATACTGTTTACACTTCGTTCTGGTTCCGATAACCTACGAGGTACAGAGCAATATGTGCTGCTTCTCGAACTGAGAGCCATCTGCCATGCAGTATTAGATCTAATACGCTCGTGGATGTCGCTTGCCCCTGCTCTGTACAACATCTCATTCTGTATGTTCATTGCATGCTCTAGGACACTCGTTTATTAGAACTTTTGATCTTAAAATAATACTAGCAATCAACTCCTGAAATTCAAAGTACTTTTCAATCGCCCTGTACATAAATAGCAAGGCAAAGTTAGTGGCAGTGCGCAAAAAAAAAGGAGCGATAAAGGAGAAATTTTGTTTTAACTCGGAGACATGTCTTGTCGTTTATGGGCTTCATCAGGCAAAGTACGGGCACCCATCTTAGTAGACAAACATATATATTTTTGGGTGTAGCCTGAAAATAATGGAGATACAAAAAATTAGATTCTGCTCAGTTTTTGTCATAACCATCCGAAGTTTCCCCTTTTTACTTAACTTTTTACTCCTTTTTACGTAACCTGAAAACATCGCATAACCCAGAAGTAGAATCCGTTAAGATAAGAAAAAAAGACCGAAAGGTTATAGCGCTTGTTGGACTGCATTTGCACATATACACCCAAAGTGCTTAGCGATTGTTGAGCCTCATTTACTGACGCAGAGTCTAGCGTTTGTTGGGCCCCTATGTTGTTCCTCGGTCTAGCTTTGTTGGCCTCCTTTGCGGTTCAGATACACATACAAAGCTTAGCGTTTGTTGGGCCGCACTCTTACACGGCACGTGCCACACCTTTTGTGGGGTCCCAAACACAAAGACTCCTTTGTTGTTATTTTCTCTTTTAAGTCAGTTATTCTCTCTCTTAAGTCTCACCACTCTCCGTTAGAGTTCCTCGTTCCCGCAGTCTATAAAATCCTTAAAAAAAACTTCGGGACTTTTGTTGGAGTCTCATTAAAAATGAAGTTGTATCGAGTTTCGAAGTTCGCAAGTAAATAGATTTTTACCACATTAAACTCATAGAAGGTGGCGCCCAAAAGGATACTTCCAACCAGCTTTGACTTTAAATAGTCCACACCAACAGACTTGCGCTGTTGGTACTACTGCTGAATCGCATTCAATTGTCAGAATTCTTTGTAGACCTTTAAGGGTTTAAGGGTGCATACACAAGATGTGCACCAAAATAAGTTCAAATAAAGTGCATTTTAGCGCTAGGTAGTAAAGAAAAAAACGTTTTTAACAAACACGTTGTTACGAATATAAACAGTGTCCCAAAAAAGTTTTGTTGGGTTCTTTACTACATAAACAGGTTGGTGCGGGAAGGTGTATCCTTCGTGTATTTACTTCAAAAATCCTTTATTGGCGGAGCGGTTTTCCTCAAAAATTCGTCAAAAAAGAGGAAATGAAGGGTGAGGTTTACTAGATACCCTGTATAACTTTAAAAAAATCGATAAAGCACATTGAAACCATTTTGACGAGAATATCAGAGAAACATTTCAAAGATAACTATATAGTTTATTTATTTCAATTGTTAACTAAACAAACAGTTATCACAAAAGTGCATTCACTATAGCTCCTTGCAAGAAACAGATAATGATCGCAGTCAATACTCCTTATTAAAAACACCCTTTAACACACATTACGAAGACTAACTAACCCATTTTCTCATGCATATTGAGTAATAATGTAAATGACTAATCGTGGATTTGCATTTGGCAATCAATAGAAATCCGTGCGGAAAAACACCCAGACGTTGCGTGCACAAGAGACATTCCTTCGACAGTTCGATCCATGTCATTAAGAATTCCCATGGATTGTCATCGGCATAGTTTCCGATTACTAGTGTTATTGGTACCAATAAGCAATTTGCATATTACTCACTGCAACTGCGAACAAAATTTGCGAGCGGTTCGCTGAATGTACCCAAAGCCCGGCGTTCGACGGCATCAAGGGCCTGAATTCCAATTGTGGTTCCGAATTTGGGCCATGTGGCCCATTTAAGACATATGGTACCGCCTAAATTGACTTTTCTATATGCGCTTAATAATAGCAACAAACCCAATTTGGCTTGCGCCGTTTTTTTTCTTTTAAGTGTGTTATTATAATGGAAGGCCATATTTTTTGGGATTGGCACAGATGGGTTTTTTACCCACTTAACAGTTTGTCGATTAGGAAGCAGTGACGACGCAAAAATACACGATGAAAATGTATAAAATTCAACAATACGACTTAAATATACGACGGTTATACGACTTAAAACAAGAGCGTCAAAAACATGAATGAACCTGTCCATATGTGGAACCACAAATAATTATATGAGTGTTAGATATTTATTAATTTCTTGGAACTGGCAGTTTTTTGCCTGTCTGAAGATGCACCGATTAAAGTAAAACCGAATCAAACTTAAGTCTGAATAGTGCAAATTCGAACGGGGCACGCCATACCAATGCCAATCGGACCAGAGCGATCTCAGACCGAGCAATTCGAACTCGCGGAGCATAAATTTATAAAGTATAATGCGTACCGTTAGAAAGGTTATTTATAATATAATGTAATAATTAGCTTTTTATGCGCATTTAATAAATCGAGCCCGCTCGAGTACCCAGCCGGGTACCACCGCCGCCGTCGACGTCGGCCGCGTAAAACCAGACTGCCCCGTTGTCAGAGTTCCTCTTGTAACTTGGCAATGTGTCGGTTGTACCTATGCAACTGTTTGTTGTATTGCAGCCGAGCAACAAACGATGGAAAGTACTGGACAGCACCTGTGCCGCCGTAAGTCATCGGTGGTCACGTACAAGTCCATTGAAGGTAGTACCGATTACGTGTCTGTATTTGAGTTGAGTCCCGACCATTGACAGGTTGCATTGGCATTTTTTTTCCTTCCACTGATAAGGGACAATAAACGTTGCCGGCTGAACAGGCACGTTTCGATGTTCGTCGCGGCGGCGGTTCTACCTGTAGGTACCCGGTTGTTGAGAAAAAAAGAGTATCCCACAGTTGAGTCGTCCGTAACCGAAATAAGCGTAATTTATAGCCCCCCAACAAGCCGATATCGCCAAACAATTAAGCCGTAATTTGTTCGGCGTATCTCGAGAACCTTTTTTTAATAGCCGGGAACCCATAATGTGTCAGAAATCATTACCTCTTTGCCCATAATTTACCGACGAGTTTCAGAGGTTTATTATTGCTCCCGGGACCACCGCGGCAATCGTTGATATCCACGCATATCTAATCGGATTTCTTTCACAATCGGACCCATTTTTTTTAGGTTCTAAGAAAAGTAAATTGGATGAAGATAACAAAAACATCTTGTCCTTAATTAATTTCAGACTTATCAAAAAACCATAACATAGTAGCTGCTGTACGAAAAGTACAGAGTGATTCATTAACAATAGGAAATTTGAGACCTGGAGACACCACACGTCAAAGTTGTGACCAGTTTTGCCTTATCCAAAAGCTGGCAAAAATTCATTTCCTTGTCATTTTGTACAACATAACAGAAACAGAAAGCAGTATGAACTATAGGTACAACGTTTAACCTAAATGGCCCCCTCTATAAGCAACCCAAAAATTGCAAAACGCACCTTCGTCACCAAAAGGAGCATAATTTGACGCATGTTCAAGTTTCTATAAATAAATATTTCCAAAAAGGTGGCAAACATTAAAATTATTCCAACACCCCATATTTCTGAAACCCTTAGTTTTCGTATGAGGCGTGTTTGCGTCAGTGGTCAGCACTTCACTTGCAGTATTTCCAGTTTTTGAATTTCTCATTACTAAGAAGGAATGACCCTGTATAGAAAGGCGAAATTAAAAGCCCGTGACGTACAAAACCTAGTTGCCATATACACGAAATTTCCGGTCAAGGATTTCAAGGGGTCTACTTCAAGGAGTCAAATTTTCTCATATTCTCACTTCCACACATTTTTCGGTTAACAAAATTTTCTTTCCACCCCCGCTAAGGGCTTTCCAGGTTTCATCTCTTATCTGTTCTCCTATTAAAGTGTTTATTAAGTAAGTACTTAAAACGTCCAAAAAAATGCAATTTACGTGATGCTGTGGTTAAAGAGAAATCACAGAAAATGTTCAAAGAGCTGACAGGGCAACGTCAAATCAATGATAACAAAGGGGAAGAAACATATTTTGTAAGAGACGTTGGGGAACCTGCCATCTTGATAAAGTTTATTGTTTACAAAGCACTGGATACATTCCTGTTTTCTATTTTATTTTAATAACGTCTGCTGCAGTCGGAAATTAGAAGTTAAGAAGGGGAGAACGAGGTTACAATTTCGAGGCGACGAATTGAGGAAGACTTAAAGAAGAAGTAAGGAAAATGAGGGAGTTAGAAGATTTGATGAAGAAGACGTGAGGTTAGATACCAAATTTGTTTAAGGTGGACAGTGAACACTGAACATGAGATGCTAAATATGAGAATGCATGTGGTAGATAAGCAATTTTATGACAAAATTCTTTATAAAAGTATATAGGGCTTTCAGTGTAACTAATTTGGTAACACCGATTAGTGAACATAATCGAAAGAATTTGATTGACTATACACTTGACTATGAACGCCAACCATTTAACCCCAATTTTCCACGATTCGAAAGTTCCTAAACTTACAAAGGTTTCAATTTAAACGACACACACCCAGAGTTCTTAGCGATTGTTTGTGGGGCACAATTGCCCCTGTGCCCCATTTATTGACACACTGTCTAGAGATTGTTGGGCTTTTTTCACGTTCAGATACACATACAAAGCTTAGCGTTTATTGGGCCTCACTCATACACGCCACGTATCATAGCGTTCGGTGACCCCCAAACACAAATACTTTCATTTATATTCGTCACCGCTAATTTTCTGAAATAGTTAAATTCAAGACAAGTTGTCCTTTCTCTTGAGTGAAATCTTAATGTCAATTTACGCTTACAGTCCCTTACAGTGTAGGTTACAGAACCACAAGTGAGTAACTGTATTTTTTTAAATGGAGGCTGCTGAACCCCTAGTGTCCAGGGTTGCCAATTTGCCAGTAATTACTGGCATTTGCAAGGGTCTGCCATGAATTTGTCAGGAATCAAGACTTGACATGTAATTAACAATATGTTTTTTACCACAATTTTCCACAATTCGAAAGTTCCTAAACTTACAAAGGCTTCAATTTAAACAACACACACCCAGAGTTCTTAGGGATTGTTTGTGGGGCAGAATTGCCCCTGTGCCCCATTTATTGACACACGCTCTAGAGATTGTTGGGCCTTTTTCACGTTCAGATACACATACAAAGCTTAGCGTTTGTTGGGCTTCACTCATACACGCCACGTATCATAGCGTTCGGTGGCCCCCAAACACAAATACTTTCATTTATATTCGTCACCGTTAATTTTCTGAAATAGTTAAATTCAAGACAAGTTGTCCTTTCTCTTGAGTGAAATCTTAATGTCAATTTACGCTTACAGTCCCTTACAGTGTAGGTTACGAAACCACAAGTGAGTAACTATATTTTTTTAAATGGAGGCTGCTGAACCCCTAGTGTCCAGGGTTGCCAATTTGCCAGTAATTACTGGCATTTGCAAGGGTCTGCCATGAATTTGTCAGGAATCAAGACTTGACATGTAATTAACAATATATAATAATAAATACAATAGCGCCATGAACATGGTACATGCCAATATTGTCAATTGTTAATAACACCTACTTTTTTTGAACTAGTTGTCTTGTCTTCTTGTCATTGTTACTTACTCTTGATAGTGAAAGTTTTTTACTTCGTTGAACAAATTACCTATGAACAGAGCAAACAAATGCCCATATTTCATTAATATTTTTTTTGTCGGTCAGCTATGTTTAAGTGACCCCTGAATTCATAGACAGAATTCAGGGGTCATCAATTGACGAATCACGATTTCGAATTACTATACGTTAGATGTCATGTGACGTCAATTCACTAGAAGTGACGCCATATTTTTTGGAATTGGAACACCACTAAAAACGGGAGCCACGGGCCAAAGCCGAAAATGTAAAACAAGTTGTCTAGGTGACAATGGATATACCGATATACCAGCTCGTTGTCGTGGACTGATTGGTGATTTTATTTAAAATAATTTGTTCTAAATAATACTTTTTTATTTCTCACCTATTGGGGGGTTATCGCCATTAAATCCATTCCATATCGAAGAGGATAAAAAAATCCCCAAGATATTTGCAAGTAAAATCCCAACTTGATCTGGCAACCCCTACAACTAGGTATTAAAATTGCCCATCAAGTCAAATTTTAAGGAAGACAAGACCTATGCCAGAGACAGTTTTTAACGCTTCTAGAGCATATCTGCTTGTAATTTCTGAACAAACTCTTCTCTGAACAACGGTAATAGAATGACGAACAACCCTTTTTTCAATTTCATTCTGTACCGGTAAAGGTTTGACGAAAAATTCTTTCGGTTTTTGAAATCAGAGCATTTTGGAATTACGGTGACGCTGAGGAAACGAAAATTGGTTGACATTAAATATTTATGGTTGTTATGGTATCGAATCATAGATTCTAGTCATGTTCAATATTCTGTTGACCAATCGTTTTTCTATTATGGTTTTTTAAATTAGAAATCGCTTTTTTTAAACTTTACGAGTGTCCAAACTTTCTTAGTTCACAGATCAATTGCGATTTGTTTAATTGATTTACCAAAGTTAGTTCGGTTACTTTGATCAACGGCAGAGTCCCATTCGAGTTAATTGATATGGTAGTACTTCCAGAAGATGAAGGTTCCGAAACGGAAAAGAAGAAGAGTCTTTGTAGCCACAGCTTTAGAGTTGACAGAAAATAAAACATCACGGTAAACAATTAGCAGCGTTTTCGGGTGACTGCTTTGAAAATATTGCTGTCCTTCAATTTCAATTAATTCAAAAGCTCTCACTCGAAAGTGAAGTGTGTGTGGATGATATGATACAGGCACTTAAACCAGAAAAATAGAGAGAGAATGGAAATAGCAGACAGTGATTATGATGGAAATTTTCAAGCACACGGAACTCTATATAGACAACTGTTCCTGTCGGGCACCAAGTGTATAATAAACCGGTCCAACAATAAAGGATTTTTGAAGCAAATGCACGAAGTATACACCTTCCACACCTACCTATTTATCTAGTAATGAACACAACAAAACTTTTTTGGGACACCGTTTATATTCGTAACAACGTGTTTGTTTCTTTACTCCCTAGCGCTAAAATGCACTTTATTTGAACTTATTTACCCCCTTAAACCCTGAAAGGTCTGCAAAAAATTCTGATAATTGAGTGTGATTGGGCAGTGGTAACCACCTAGACCCATTGACTCACGTGACGATTTGTTTTCACCTTTGAGGGTAAATTTATTCTGTTTGCAACGAAATGTGGAAATGTAGTAGTAATAGTCTTAGGCGGCCATGGCGGATTTAGCCTTCTGTCAAGGGTGGGGGGTAGCGTGAGAAAAAAATTACGCGAAAATGTTTTGAGGTGCCACGTCCCTTTTTTGTTAAATTTTGACGAATATTTCTCTCATGCATTTTGCATTTCCCGCAACCAATTTGACTGAGAAAGTCAGGAACAACTTCTTTTTCCTCCTTTTGATGTCCTCTTTCACCTCCCACCATCGGAAGTTCCGTAGGTGCGGAGATAGGCCCTTCGGAGGTCGATTTTTAAGCACTTTTAGAATCGCGTTTTTTGATCATTTTATAAAAAACTTCTTTAGATGTTAAATTCTTTCGAATTGAGTTTGTTACATTCTTAGGGGATTGCAAGCGTGCCATTCCGATCAAAAACAGAAAAAAAAAATACGATGTTTTATCGAAAATGTCCAAGAGGGGGGGGGGGGGGGGGATTACGACTTTTTTCTCAATTCTCATCTTTGACCGCCTGTACTTGAGAACGCTTCGAGCGATCGGAGTGAATCCAACTGCCCTTTCCTCTTCTTGATGTCCTCTTTCACCTTCCACTATTGGAAGTTCCGTAGGTGGAATATTTTTGGAGATAAACCTCTACGAAGGTCGATTTTTAAACACTTTTAGAATCGCGTTTTTTGACCATTTTTCAAAAAACTTCTTTAGATGTTAAATTTATTCGAATTGAGTTTGTTACGTTCTTAGGGGATTGCAAGCGTGCCATTGCGATCAAAAACAGCAAAAAAAATTTACTGAAATTTTTTCGAAAATGTCCAAAGGAGGTGGGGGGGGGGGAGAGTATTACGACTTTTTTTCTCAATTCTCAACTTTGACCGCCTGTACGCGAGAACGCCTCGACCGATCGGAGTGAATTCAAGTGCCCTTTTCTCTTCTTGATGTCCTCTTTCACCTTCCACCATTGGAAGTTCCGTAGGTGGAATATTTTTGGAGTTAAACCTCTTTGAAGGTCGATTTTTAAACACTTTTGAATCGCGTTTTTTTGACCATTTTTCAAAAAACTTCTTTAGATGTTAAATTTATTCGAATTGAGTTTGTTACGTTCTTCGGGGATTGCAAGCGTGCCATTCCGATCAAAAAGAGCAAAAAAAAATTTTCCGAAATTTTTGCGAAAATGTCCAAGGGGGGGGGGGCGGAGAGTATTACGACTTTTTTCTCAATTCTCAACTTTGACCGCCTGTACGTGAGAACGTCTCGAGCGATCGGAGTGAATCCAACTGCTTTTTCCTCTTCTTGATGTCCTCTTTCACCTCCCATCATCGAAAGTTTCGTAGGTGCAATATTTTCGGAGACAGACCCCTTGGAAGGTCGATTTTTAAGCACTTTTAGAATCTCGATTTTTGACTCTTTTTTAAAAAACCTCTTTAGATGTTAAATTCATTCGAATTGAGATTGTTACGTTTTTAGGGGATTGCAAGCATGTCATTCCAATCAAAAACAGCAAAAAAAAAATTCCGAATTTGTTTTGAAAAAGTTCCAAGGGGGGGGGGGGGAGAGTATTACGACTTTTTTCTCAATTCTCAAATTTGACCGCCTGTAACTTGAGAACGCCTCGACCGATTGGAGTGAATTCAACTGCCCTTTCCTCTTCTTGATGTCCTTTTTCACCTCCCACTATCGCAAGTTCCGAAGGTGCAATATTTTTGGAGATAGACCCCTTCGAAGGTCGATTTTTGAGCACTTTTAGAATCTCCGTTTTTTACCATTTTTTCAAAAACCTCTTTAGATGTTAAATTAATTCGACTTGCGTTTGTGACATTCTTAGGGGATTACCAGCGTGCCATTCCGATTAAAAAATTGCAAAAACATTTTTCCGAAATTTTTTCGAAAATGGGCGAAGGGGTGGGAGGTATTACGACTTTTTTCTCAATTCTCATTTTTGACCGCCTATAACTTAAGAACGCCTCTAGCGATCGGAATGGATCCAACTGTTTTTTTCTTCTTCTTGATGTACTCTTTTACCTCCCGCCATCGCAACTTCCGTAGGTGCAGCATTTTCGGAGATAGACCCCTTTGGAGGTCGATTTCAAAAGTCGTCAAAACGAAACTTATATAGAGTAGCGCAAGACGCGCAAGCATTTAAATTTGTAGTTTTTGGAAAAATTTAAATTATGATTAGGACCAAAATAAGTCAGAAATGACCCTAAGCATTTAAAAATGCAAATTAGGAGTTTGTGAAAAAATTTAGGTTAGGTTAAACGTTTAAAAATTACCCAAAACCGCCTTAAAGCAACTTTGAATAAAATTTGGGGTTAAAAAAAAAGCAGTTTAGGATCTGGGCTAAAAATCGATTAAAATTGACTCAAAGCTTTTAAAATGCCAATTTAAAGGTTTTGGAGAAATTCAAGTAAGGATTGGCGTCAAAGTCAATTAAAATTTAAACATAGTGTCTAAAAATGGAGATTTTGGAGCCTGAGGCGATAAGATAAACAAAAAACTACTCATATTTTCTAAAATTTGAAACTTTGAAATTTTAGAGAAATTCAATACCAGGAATAAGGCAGACTGATTCAAATGAAGCGAAAAGCTAGTTTTACCAAATTTTGGTTAACTGATTTTCGAGAAACTTAGGTTAGTATTAAGGCCAAAAATGGTTGAAAAATGACTCAAAGCGCACAAAAATATAAATTTAGAGTTTTTCTTTCAATTTTTCTTAATATGAGGAGAGTAATAATATGGTAAAGAGATGTGGTTGGTCTTCGATCTCCTGTCAAGGTTTGTGTATGCCTTATATTTTACTTTTCATTGTGACCATTCTGCACCAACTGTTTCCTAAAATTTTCTCTTCTCTGTTTCTGAATGATTTGACTGGAAACTTAGATATTGTGCCGTGGGCGTGCCCTCTGACCTTAATATTACCCTCTGACCTATTCACCAGTCCCTCCAGGAACAGCAATGATAAAAGTGTCATAATAATTGGAATGAGTATGAGAAAGAATGAATTGAGAAAAAAGTGCTTGAAGTAGAAAGGAAAAAGATATTAGAAGAAAGAGGAAAAATTGGTAGGAAAGAAAAATACTTTAAAACCACAGATAACGTTAAGAATTAAAACAAAGGAAGAAGAATTTTCCGAAATTTTGTCTGAGGAAGACTTTGGATACCTTCTAACTGAAAAGAGGGGGAAGAGCTAAATAACAGCTTTCCAAATAAAGACGAAATGGAATATATCAGAATGTGCTAATCTCTGCTTACTTAACGAAAACTAGGTAATCTGGCACCTTTTTTCAAAAATAATGAAGAAAACACATTTCTATAGAGTGTAATCTCGTTCCTAATCAATTGTTCCCAATAATGTCTTGTCTTTTTTCGGTGAATAACATTGTAAAATAAAAAAAAAAGAATAATTAAAATAAAAATTGCGTGATATAAAGAAAAGACTTTTAGTGATCTCGCATAATTCATTTAAATTTCATGCATCCAAGTAACCCCTTAGCATATTATTGTGCACTTAAGGACGATAAAAAATTTATAATTTTTTATTGTTTATGCTTGCTATGTGTTTCGCATCTTGAAAGGTCACATTTATTGGCATTGACGATGGTTTGAAAACACACACACACACATGCATGTTGGTCGAATAATTTTTATTTTATTAGTCCGTGGGAAATAATGTTATAACACAACAACCATAATGTGTCTGGGTAACTTCATAAACAACAAATAATGTGTCCAAAAGGAAAACTATAACCTCTCAATATCGAGTCGAATAACAATCGGTTAGATGGAGATAAAGATCGCGTCGATCCTTCGACGAATTGTCATGGAAACTAGCCGTCGCTGCTGTCATTAATATGATTATTTTCGGGGAGTGGTACCACCTAATCCATGTTATTTTATCTTCCTTAATTTATATTATTTTTATATTCAAAAGTATTTTTATTTAAATATTTATATTTGCTATTTTTTAGCTCACCTAGTCAAAGTTTAAGTAATATTACCTATGTTTATTGCTAAAAAATACACTTATAAATTGGGCAGTTAAATTAATGACTCAAAATGTTTTTTCTTAAAATCACCTTTCATATGTCACAGTTTCTCGGTGGGTTAAAATCACCCTGTATATGAGGTAAGTTTACTGACGACGTAATTGAGCCCATTAAAAAATTAATCTTTAATACGTTTTACTTCTGTAAATTATGGTATTTCGGCAGTCTTGCAATTGCCTATACAATTAGTAGTAATAACTGTCCCACTCTCGTAAACTCCAACTAAAATCCATTCATTAACGGAAAATTGCGGCCAATGAAAGCAACGTGCACGTGCAGGTTTCCCAAGCTGAAACGTTTCACGCGAAAAGACTGGTTGGAAAACAGGACATAATATGGGCGAGAAGAATGCAATTCCCTGACAACATATCCTGTGACAGACTCCTCCCATGGCCCTGGCAAGGCTCCAGACGATCCAGACACATCAGGGAATCTCAGACACTCGAATTTGCGATCGGACTGTCCCCTATATAAATAAATGAAATGCCGGTTTCGGTCACAGGAAAGTTGGTGCCATAATAGAGCTGATTTGGCTGTTCATGTTTCAGCGATGCGATGCATTATTAGAGACCGCTTGACTGGTGATGATATTTTATTCACGAGATGATTGCGAGGCCCAAACGTGGTAATTTATCGAAATAAGGCGCTTCCTCCGATGGAGGTTCCTCTGCCATTAGAAAAATTGCTAGTTGAATTTAACTTTTAAGGAAGAACTTTTACTGATCAAAGACATCAAGCATTCACGAACGTCTGAGACGAAAAGCATGTTGACTGACAAATCCGCGGCTATTTTCGCTAATAGCCTGGAACGACATCGACACCGTTGCTGCTGTTGTCGCCGTCTCCGTGTGGGGACTTCGGCCTTGCCCCCGAAATAGCCCAGACGCCGGAAGAACCGCGGGATCATCCGGCATTCCCGACATCGTCGCAGCATGCCATAGGTCCCGCAAAAAATCCGTACCAAAATCGTTTACGCGAACAAGTTGCTGCGGGCCTGGCGCCAGAAACGCGGGTCACACGGGGGGGAAGGTCGTTATCGGGCCGGCGATCTCGCGAATTTCGGGGCGGCTGCCGGCCCTTATGCGATGGCGGCACGCATTTGTGCCGTTGAACCCTTCAGCCGCCGGCCGTTGTTGCGTGATGCACGGCCTGACACGACCGTCTCGAATTCCCTCTAGGAATAAGGCCGCAATCGTGAAACTCGGAAAGTTTTTTCTACGATTCTTTTTGAGGAAAATATAGACCGACATTTGCATAATAATGCCGTAACACTGAAATGCCCTTTCGAAGGTAAATGCTACTTGCACGGAGGTCAAAACAGAAGGAAACCGAGACATGGCGATATTATGGAACTATTGAGTGTCTTGGACAAGCAATAGCAGAGGTTGGGTGGGCAGAAACCTTGCTACTAGACCCTTTGCGTGGTATGACTTTTGCAAGGCATTTGACTATGTCCACCACTCGTGAAGCTCTGGTCAGGATTCAACTTCGGAAGAAACAAACAGCGCCAATACCGGTGCGGAGGGGGTGCTGCAGGGAGACTCAACGTGTCCACTTCTCTTTACGCTGGTGACAGCGGGGCTAATCAACCACGTAAAGACGAGCCCTAAAATCGTCAAAACAATCCAAGGAAAACATCGGATTCTTGCCTATATGGACAATATTAAATGTCACGCTCCCACCAGAAGCAGTCTCAAGCTCATCACCGAAGAGCTGACGAGAATGCGGACACTATACAAGATCTGACGAGGAGGGGGACGAGGACTTGGAGCCGTTTCTTTCCCAAGTGCGACAGGGCTATAAGTACCTGGGCCTAATCCAGAGCTATCAGCAAATGGAGCAACAACTGGAGGATAAACTGAGCCTGGTCTTCAATCAAAATATTATACTTTTAAATTCGACGGTGATCCCAGCAGTTACTTATATGTAACATCCAACATCTTCTCCAACGAAAAAAGGAGCACCACACTGAAACGCTGCAGAGGCCTGGACAAAAAGATCAGGAACAAGCTGATCGAGTACAAAGTCAAGGGCAAATCCTCCTCCAATGCCTCGGTTTATCTCCCAATTCAGACAGGGGGCCTAGGACTCGCTTCAATCAAACGAACAAACCGAAACTCTGAAACACCATAGCTTAGAGAAGTGCAGAGAAAGGTATAAGATCCTCGAGAAATCTGGCTGGAGAAACCCTCTCACTGACATGAAGTGGGTCCCACAGAAGTACGACGTCACCGTCCCGAACATTAAAAAT
The DNA here is from genome assembly GCA_951812265.1 of Taphrorychus bicolor. Taxonomy (NCBI): domain Eukaryota; kingdom Metazoa; phylum Arthropoda; class Insecta; order Coleoptera; family Curculionidae; genus Taphrorychus; species Taphrorychus bicolor. The sequence continues at coordinate 28,267,639 of OX638303.1, read as the reverse complement.
GCTGCCACAAGGTGTCAGATGTCATAAAAAAGAAAATAAATCAAGAACTTCTGGAAAGGTGGTCGCAAAACATGCACTATGGTAGGCTAGTGATGCGCAAAAATAAAAAAATGACGGTCCCGGCTCACACGTCCCCAACCCTAGATTCTTGGCGAAGAACAATGCTCTTGAATGCTGTGAAGGAACAACTACACGGGCTGTGCGTTGGAGTTGAGAGGGAGAACTGCAGAAGAGGGTGCGGAGCGGAGGAGACTTCCTACCATGTTGGTGCGGCTTGCGTTGAGAGCGCCCACACTACCAGGCATGACTGCGTGGTCCACTGACTGCTAAAAACCTTACACAAGGCCACGAGCCTCCTGTGGATGCTTCAATTTGGCAGGGCGCATTGCCAAGAGACGTTCCAGTGTGGCCTGAGAAAAGTGACTATCAAAGGTGGGAAAAAACTGGTGACTGAAGTGAAACTCCACTCTACCACAGCAAGCCGGATGTCGTAGTGTTCCTGACAAACCCAAACGAGCTGTTCGTCATAGAGGTGGTGGTATTGCACCTGCAAAATAGAAGAAACCAAGAAAAGTAAAAACAGGCACACTGTAAATTCCATCCTGAAGACTGACAACTTTGAAACGCAGAAAGTACCGCGCGACTCTTAATCTAATAGACGAACTAAGGCTGATGCATCGGTGTCCTGTTACCTTTGCGTCTGCGTCGTAGGCGAGATTCTAGCTACACTGACACTTCCGGAATGTCCTCAGACGAAGCCTCAAGGGGTCGCCGCGAGAATGGCAAATTCTGACTAACAGGACAGCGTAGCGGTGTCCACCACTAATATTCTATTAGGGAGAGTTGAGAGGGGCCGCAGAAGAGGCGAGGGACGACCACCATGACCGACTGTTTATTCAGTTGCATAGTTTGTTTGTAAACTTGTAGATATTGCAAATAAAGAAATTTGTAGACCCTTTTTACAAATTTGACAACCTTCCGACCCACCCATCTTCACTCCGCGCCGCTATCAGTTACTAAAAGATGGTCTCAGATAAAGGAGCTAGAAGCATGATTTTACTTTTACTCTATCATCGCTGTAGACCGGACCAGTCCCCTACAGCATCTTCCCCTTGCTGAAGCAGAAGCCCCGCCGATTGGGGCTCTTCAGGAGCTTTTCTCTTCTTATCCTCCCATGGCACGTTTCTTTCTTCGTCGACTGTCACCCTTTCGGGTTGTCAATTTTGAAGTATAACATATAATATAGTAGTTTGGAATTATTACATCTTAGTAAGACCTCAAGATGGGGTTGGGTTATTTGGGTGGGTAGGGTACACACCCTGATGAGTGAGCGAGATGTATCTTTGAGTTCGGCTTTGTCTTCTTCTAAGGTTTACGTGTGGTATTCTTTTTTTGTTTCAGACAGTATCTTGGTAAGGTAAAATTGCGAGTCCACTTCTTGTAATTTTTTCCTTAAGATGCCGTTTTGCCAACCTGTTTACTGTGGTCAGTCGTTTGCGTTTGTCAGCACCACAAGTTAGCATTAGTGTTTAAACTGCCAAGTTTTCGGATGCTGTCTGAAAATGGACAATGCTGGGGTCAGTATCGTCCATTTTCTTATCAATTTCTTGTTCCACAAATATGTCTTGCATAATAATTTCTTCTCTGGACGGCTTTTGGCTTTTCTTCGGTTTTTTTTTGGCTTCTTCTGTTTTTTTTTGTTACCATTTCCGCAACCATGTTTTTTACTTTTGTTTTTCCTTCTCCTGCGGTTTGCCAAGCCTTTGGAGCACGAGTTGAGTGGTTTCGACTTGGCCTTCCTCCGCTAGGCGCAGTCTCTACGACGAACTTCGATGAGCTCAGGTTTGAACACCACACAAACGTTGCTCTCGGCTTCCCTCAATGCACACATCCGCTCACCATCGCTGCATACATTAGAATCTTCACTGCACTTGAGCTTAGTTCGGCTCTCGAATGGTTGAAAGTACCGCCCTATTTTAAGGTTGAAAATAGTTCCCGGTGGATGGAGGAAAGCGGCTCCAAATACCTCACCATCATCATCATCTAGCGGTACAACCCTGGGTGGGTCTTAGCTGACTGCACAACTATTTTCCAGTTGATACGGTCTTCCATCAATTTTTGGGTCTTAAGGGATATTCATTTTCTGTAGGTCCGGTTTGATATCTCTCCAACGCATTCTGGGTGGCCCGAGTGGTCTTTTTCGTGTTGGAACCTCCTCACACACCAATCTTACAAGTCTTTCATCCTGCAGCCTGTGTACGTGGCCTACCGATCTTAGTCGTTGGGATCTAACCTCTTGCACGTAATCGCTATCGTTGTAGAGCTCCTTTATTTCAATATTCGTTATAATACGATATCGATTTGCCGTGGTATCGTGGTGGGCTCTGAAGATTTTCCTGAGAATTTTTCGTTCAAAGCGTCTGATTTTTTCTTCGTTTGAATTGGCCATTGTTCACGTTTCACATCCATATGTTATTACTGGCCTGACAATGGTTTTATAGATTTTAGTTTTTGATGTTCTGGTCGGGTTCTTCGACTTCATAAGATTGTTAAGTGCGTATAGGCAGCGGTTTGCACATTGAATTCTTCCTTTGATTTCTTCAGTAACGTCATTATGAGCAGTTTTTGTAGCTCCAAGGTATTTGATACGTTCTACCCTTTCAAAATTAAGAATGTTGAATGTAACTCCATTGATTGGCTCCAAATACCTGTTCTATAACTGGACTCCTCCCCTACACTACAATCTGCGCATATCAGTGAACTGTCCACCATTTAGAGATAGTGTTTAGGGTTAAGTACGCATTAGCCTGTAAGGACTCCTCCCACTAGGCCACCCTGAAGTATTGTCAACTTCGACTAATGCCTTGGATCTATACAGGCGGATCAAGATTTCCTTGGCTTGGGTACCACTTGTGGCCAACGGTGGTCTGGTGGCCACGGGTGTGCTTAAGTTGGTAAGATTGCAAAGAACACTCCACCTAGCCATAACAGGTGTATTCAGAACAACACCGGGAGTGGCTATCAATGTCTTTTTGGGTCTGCCGGAGCTTGTAATCTAGGTGAAGAAGGAGGTTGTGACTGAAGGGGAGAAGGATGAATTGTTGCGTCCAGTCGAAGAAAACGGAAAGCATGTCTCTCATACACCGTGGGTGAGTACAAAAACAAACTGAACGCAATCAGAACTGTTGACAAACCAAGGAAATCTAGCCCCACCCAGATAGAACCAAGGCCTCGTGGCTACTTAGGGGAAGTCGGCAGTAGGCGAGGGCGGGAAGGGTCTGGACAGTTTTCAAAAATATGCATATTAACTAAGAAGCAATTGAAACGGGACACTCCAAATTGTGAATGAACTTTGAAACTGTCTATATCTCTAAAGCTACTAAAACCGATTTTCGTTAGCGATGCCATTTTGGAAAGGTCCATGTATAAACCGCCTTAAGAGGGTAAGTTCTAGGTTATATGTCTGAAGAACAACAGATCAGGTTCTTCAGAGAATCTGAATCTATTAGAAGCCAGCTGCTTGTTCAGGAAACTGACATTGTAACCGCTGTCTACTGACGTACTTTTTCCCATAAACTTTGCGCTCTCCAAACTATCCTACTTCAATGTTTGTTTCATTTCTTCGTCTCCTGGCGATAGATCATTATAGACTATTACGTTCTCTTTCTCATCTGACGAGGATTTAACTAGGAGCTTTGTCTTTACTTTTTCTACTTTATCTTTCTTACACACCTGGTTATCTCTTTTAAATCTTTTTTCTGCTATTTCTTCTCGTTCGGGTGTGTCAGTCGCTACTATAGATTTTTTACTTGCATCTGCTTTTCTAGTCTGCTTTCTAGCACCAGCTTTTTTGACGGCGATGTAACTGTCGTCAGACGTAGATCCTTTGGGTAAAGACATCGGAGGTGTAGTACAAAGTCCTGTAGTTGAAGGAGTTGATATCGATGGTTCATCAAGTATGGGAGCTCTAAAGCTGATGGCTTTTTTATTCATTGGACTGCAGTTGAAGATTAATTCCTGCCTCTTTGTCGCGTATGAGCGAAGAAAGTCTCTCCTTCTTAAATATGTTTTTGTCAATGGCGATACGAAATCCGGATCTAATATTGCAAGGTATTAAGTAATATAAGGCGGCTTTTTCCAATGATTTCATACTTATTTCTGGTAAGTCATAAATTGTTAAAGTTTGTCCTCGATGATTGATCATCCTCCTTGTTTAAAGAACTTTTTGGTGGGTCCAAAAACTGTTCTGTCTAAGGGTTGCAATTTATTTGAAGTGTGAGGAGGTAACGTAAGAATTATAATACCGTTGTTCCAATAATCAATGCGTTCTAAAAACAGATGAGATTCGTGATTGTTTATGATCAGTAGAACTTTATGCTTATTAGAACATGGAACATGCGACACAAAGTGTTCTAGTACCTACAGAAAAATTTCGCATGTCATTCACCCAGTCTAATCAGATGATCCAGATCCCCCTCTCTTAACTGGGAGACTTGTGGAAATCCTTACAAGCCATTGCAAACTAAATAAGCACATGTACCTCCTAGAAATGTTCGACAGTCCGCAATGCACACACAGTGGAGCAAGGGAGGAGTCTTCATACCATTTCTGCGGTGTCTGTCCCAAATGGGTGCAACTGCGCCACAGAATATTCGGAGCCGCTTTTCTTCACTCTGGATACTCTCCTTCATTGAAAAGCCGAGTTGACTCGTAGAGGGAAGGAGGGCCTGAGTGAAGTAATGAATGAGGGATCGAGGTGAAAAGGCCCTTTATAAGGCCTATTTGGAAGGCTTCGTCCCCCAGTGTTTTATATCTACTACTACAACCCTCTTATTGTCTGCTAATATATTTTACTAGAGTATCTCTGCATTCCTCAATGAGCTCTCAGCTCCTGTAAATGATAACAAGACTGTCATAGTAGATGAAAGACGTGTTATCCGTTCTCTGTCTGACTTTTTACTGTATGGACACTTTAACTAACGCAGCAAAGGCCTTGTTGGGTGGAATCGAGAAGAAGCACTCGTCTTTCTCCTCCGAGCCAAGTAAATCTTATACCAAACGATATCCCATTATTTGAAGGGTCTATCAGTCCCATCAAATATAATGAAACTAATATGAACAGGACTCATTTTTAGCTTTCCGCTTTTCTAATATTTTCAGAAAAAGCTGATCACTTAATGCGTAACATAGGGAACTTCCCAAGAAGTAAATGCATCCAGCTGGAAAAGTTGTAAAACACTGTATCTCAACGAAATCGACTCGAATTATGAGTGAAATTATTTCAACGAAACCATATCTATAATATTTTGTTTCTCTTCCGCCTAACAGTATAGTACAAGCACGGCTTAAGCTAGACTCTGCTTCTATAAGTGAAGAGAAGGTTGAGGCAGCAGTAGAGCTAATAGAGCTCACTCACGATCTGCCAACTCTGGTAAGCGCTAAGACAAGGACAAGGGGAGCACTGAGAGTAACGTAAAAGGAAATGATGGAAGTTCTTGCGAAAAGCAGAAAACTGGTTTCTAAGCTTCTGGTATAACATGAAAAAAAAAGCTTCTACTTTTTTAGGTTATATACCTGATTATCAACCCTTCCTTAGTCTAGTTACTCTGTCTGCGGTTATAGAATAAGGGCTTAGAGCGTTGACACCTAAATTCTTTAAAACAAGCAGAAAATTATTTTTTAACTAAAGATTACTGATTGGCTTTATTCAGCCTGGTGGACTACAACTCATCATTCAGCCAGGTAGACAATAGGTGACGAAAATACTAACATTTTCTTAGAGGCGCCACAATTTATCTCAGGAAATGACTTATTTTTTTTTGAGGAACCTACAAATCTGGAATCACTGAAAGAAACTATTCCCAGTAAAATGTATCAGGAGTTGAGCTATGCCTATGCATAATCCTAGGCCCTGAACGAACAGAAACAGAAAAGGGCAGTGCCCATGATGCGGGACGACAAGGCAAGAAAGCAATTTTTCCCCAGCGCCTTATTATATTCAAATAAGGTGACAACCAAACTAATTTAAGCAATTAGTTACTGCCAAGGTCTTATCGGAGGCAAGCGACGCGTCTAGAACCAGCAATGACGTGTCTTGTAAATACGAACGAGAATTAAGCGATAAAAACACTTTCATCCTGGGAATTGCGTGAATGCGTACACCAGGAAGAGCTTAGCGGGAATCCTCCGCAGGGGTCAGAACAGGTCGTTCCGCCGGCCACCAACCGTAAAGACGACCCTGCTCCGATTATTTAACTCTTCGGTAACAAGTGCATTAAGTCTTATTGTTTAATTGGCGTGGATTTCTTCGGGCCTCTATAGTCGGTAGTCCGAACGTCGTTTCGTCTTTGGATGCCCATATCAAATCGTTAAACTGGGCATGACCAGATGCTTATCAACGACCAAAAGTGTCACCTCCGAAGACTCTAATCGGCCAATTAAGCGGGCTAGCGCCTTTTCGGCACCTGACCGTCCCGATTCGAGTCCCAGTGACCGCTTAATGCGACTATCGTGTTTTATTCTGTCGCGGTCGATAAATTTTTTTCGGTCATCCCCGGGGACGGTACCATCTAAGCGAGTCCTCTTCGGCCGGCTCCACTTCTTATCCCCGTCGCCATCTCTTGTAAAATTAAGCTGGTGTTAAAACTGTTGGTGGAATTTAAATTTCGCGTGCCCGATTTCGGGGTCCGATCTAATTAAGAGCTGGGACGATGGAATTTATGGTGCGCTCGGACGATGGTCAAGATCGTCCGACGAGATATATCGCCATCGTGGGTTCGCGGCCTTTTTTTGCCGATGTGCATCGCGAATTTGGCGTGGAATGTTTCGGGAGGGACCACCGGGTATGTTACGGGAGAAGAAGAGCGATTGCTTGCAAACACACAGGTTGCCGATTTGGTATGAATCTGCTACAGGCAATTCAGGAAATATCTTAATGCAAAAAGTTTGATGAGCTTCCATTAATTGATTCATTCACTTTTGGAATGTCTTTTTTTCTTCTCTCTACACACCATTTTAGAATTGAAATTCAGAAAACTAGTGTAACCCAAGTACTCGAAAATTTTTATGAAAAAAAAGTGCACCACCTGCTCCATGCACCTCCATATTTAATCCAGCTTCATGAGAGGCTCTACCATAATCTTTTTCAACGGTGAATCTCTCAGTGACCACATTGACGTTCTGGTAGAGAAACCCATGCTCTCGCCTTTCGAGTGCTCTAAAATTTACTTGAACAAGGGTTTTTCAATTTTTTGCCAAATCGTTTGGATTGAGTTCAGTATTAGATAATATGTTAAGCAAATAGCAACAATTCTCTATAATTCATTTTCTAAAGTTTAGTGACAAAATGCCTTGCTACCAACCACCACAAGATGATCTTCACCTTTCCGTTTTCGAAAAATAGTCTTCATCCATTTGTCAGCATATTCTTTGGTGTTGAGTGAAGTTTCATGTTTGACTAATGTACCAATTTTCTTCTTTTTACGGTGTTCTACACTTTCGACTTCCTCTCTTTCCTTTCTGAGTGTAATTTTAATTTTCTTTATTTCTCGATCTAGAAGCTTGCTGCATTTCACCTGCTTCTTCGTTTTTTTCCCACCATATAGCGGGTCAAATTATATGTCACATTTTTCATCAAAAACATTTTTTTTTTAGTTGGTTCTATGCGTGCTTGACTCAATTTTTGCCCACTATTAGCTCGCCATTCATTCATTTCAAGTCGTTCCAACTCTGAAAGTGTTCCTATTCTTAAATTATTTTTGAGAGAATAGAGATTGGAGGTACTGATCTCTCAAAACGATTTAGGCTTATTTAGATAAAAGATCGTTCCTTAGTTTTTAGAAAGAACTGATGAAAAATTTTCTACGGCTTAGTAGTTTTCCTCCTCAGTCTACTTACCTCAATCTACGTTTTCTGAAGAGCATTGCAAATTTTATTTTATTAATTGCTTGACAAAATGGCTGTTAATGTAATGGACATTTACATTACATTAACGTGAATCTTAAACCTGGAAATAACATACAGTTGCTTACTCCACCAGATGACAATGTTTAACAATTGACGGTCCACTTACAGATGTCTGTTTTTATGCAAAACTGGTGCCTTGGAAATGCGTTACTTATTAATACATTCTTGCCCTGCTGATCTTGCTGATGTCTCAATTTCCCAATTTGTGTCATATAGAAATTCTGCCTTCTGTCAAGTGTAAATTTGGCAAGCAAGAGAAACGATGACAAAGTAGGAGAGACTGTGAAAGTGGCCTCGAAGAGGAGAGAGTTGATGAGGCGACTCTCACAGCCTCTCCCACTTTGTCATCGTTTCTCTAGTTTTATTATTTTAAGCTTCCTCCGGTGTAACAGTCCTGCTATCTCCTTCCTCTCCTCAGCATTTTTTGCCCATCATCAACACTACCAGCTCAATGCGCCCTTCTGATGCCTTCAGATTACCCTTCTCAATAACGAAATATTATATAGAATCCCGTTAGAAGAGCAATGGACATTTTCGTTAAGCCCAGTTTCATCCTACTATCGATGAGAACCGCATAGTCCTCCCTCTCTTCACCTTTTCAATTGCATCTCCGTTGTTCTCTGTGATTTTTTTCTTTGCATATTTGGCCACGAATAACTACTCCTAACCTGAAGTGACGTGAACGAATACTTGAACTACCCTGGGTACACCTAAAGATTACCAAAACCTTCTTTCGGTACGAATGTATGGCCATTACAAAATGTTGCCCCTACGAAGCTTACAATTAAGTGCAACAACCAACAGGATGACAGTTGTTTTTGTGCAACTTTTCATAGCATGAATAAAATCTATAAAACGGCGTTGTACAAAATTTTCATACCAGGAACCTCTTATGGTTCTTCTGCTGTTTGTCTCTATCTCTCTTTCTCCGAGTTCATATTCTATGTCCAATGCTTTTGTTTCTTATTCTATTATAGGCAAAAACCTGGGTATGCAGTTTCATCCCTTTTTTAGTTCTTATACCAACATGCCATCAGCGCATCCTAGATCCTCTGGATCAATTCTACCTTTTTATTTAAAACTTTCCCCAGTGTCGTTCTTCATTCTACCCCTTTGCTTGCACAACTATCTTACCCTGGTCCTTTTCCAACACAAAAAAACCAATAATATAATTCTTAAAGGAAAAAAAATAAAAATATACACATGCTTCAACCTGCCTCATACATATTCATAATTTTCTCTTGAATCCTTATCTACTCTCTATAGATAAATCATGCATTTATTCGGAATTCTATGTCCGCAAATAAATTATTGTTTTACTTTCTCACCTCCCATATTTCTCTTCCCTTTATCTTCCCATTCAGTTCCTTCATTCTGCCAAATCAACCTTTACTACGGATCCGAACTCTCAAAAACTTCCAACCATTTTCTCTCTCCTCTCATCCACTTACTCAGTCCAGTGTCCTTGTTGCTTACGTTCTTCAAGTCTGGCTCCCCTTGCCTCATTGGTCACACCATTTCCTCTCCACCTAAAAATTACCTTACTCAAGCACCAGACTCGAGCCAAGACAAGAGTTTAGCCAAGACTTTTCCCAGTCTCGGTCGTTTCCATTCCTCCTCTTTGCAAAACCACCTTACCCTACCTCTCTTCAAAACCCTAAGAATGCTTCGAGCATCTACTCCTTCATCTTTTCCTCTTTTAACCCTTCCTCTAGATCAAGTCATGCACTCATAAATGATTCTATATTCGCAATTGAAATTTTCTTTTTGAACTGCTCCATCACCGCCTTACCTGCTTTTCTTTTAGGTTCCCATTTCTTTTATTTTTCATTGTACTTAACATCTCACCCTTCCCTTTTTCTCGACGCATTATAGTTCTCTCCTAGGTCGTTCCTCGTTTCACCATTCGCCGTTCCATCCTCCAATGGCCATATTATATAGTAATACAAAAAAAAAGAAGGAAACATTTTGTTTCCTTCTTTTGTTCTATAACTTTCGTTATATTTCCTTATATTCCCTTATATTCCATTCTGCGACTTGTCCATTCCATTTCATCGTCGAATCGAAGTCAAACTTGCACAAGTCTCTCGTTACTGGTTCTCTTTAGTTTTAGTTAATAACACGTAATAGTCTGGCTTTACTTTATACTCGAACGTGACAACTCAAAGGACTGGTCTACAGGGTACCAAACCAATAGGAAAACCTTGAAAGCCGCGGAATCAAAGTGTCTTCTTCTTACCCAGGCAGGAGATACTAGAACCAAAAACCCATTTTTTAGGTTTTATTTCGAACTAATGAGATGCTCGAAACTAACTCAAGGATCTCCTTCTTCCTGTTGGGTTAAAAATCATGATTGAATTATACTTCACATCCAACTTTTCCGTATTGCACCGATAAATTACTTGTTGTGACACAGTTCGATCACTTTCCATTCCGAATCGAATATGAAGTTCTTTTTATAACTTTCGAAGTTGAACCGCAGACGTAATAATTACTTGGACATTGCATCAATCGCAGTTTAAAGGTATTGTATGTAGTTCGACAGGAAATAATAATACATTTAGATTGTTTTTCATCACGAAACTTCTATCAACTTTAAACGTACCTACTTAAAAATTCCGTATATCCTCGAGCGTGTCCTCTAATGGTCTTACCACGTGCTTGACACTGAACCATCTATCTATAAGGAAAAACATCTAATTTAGTATAAAATCTGTCACGCAAGTCCTTGAGAGTTCATTAAGCATTTTTTACTTTCAAAGTTGTTTTTTCCAAGCAGTCAACAATTACGTCATTTACGTCAATTCTTTTCTCTATATGTGCATTTGAAGTAGACTTTCTTATTCTAGATCAAACATGTAGCAAGGCGCAAGCGTGATATATTGGCAATGAAGCGAGTGTGCTAAGAGACTCTCTTGCGACAAGGTGTGTAGAATAAATATACAAAAAAAAAAAATGTCTGAACTGGGTATCGAACTCGTGACCTCATGAACGAGTGTTAGTGGCTGCGCGTGACAGCTGTACACGCCGCCGTACGCGTCGATAAACTAATATCAATCACTTTCATATTTTTCAATTGGATGAGTTTGACAACTAATTTTCGCTGCTTTTATTCCTTTTTGTATTCAAGTAAGATATGCGAAGTTACTGTCTGGAGTTTGTTTTTTTGCCTTCAGAATATTACAGGCCAGATAATGAAGAGATTTAATACCAGCTGTTCATGAAAAGTTAAGAAAAAATCATTTTTTCTTGACTTTTTACAGCCAACTTGATGACTATTTAGACACAAGTTTGTTGTAAAATTTTTTGCAGTTTAAAAGTTACTTAGAGTCTAAAGTTAATTAGAATAATAGGTTTTGTGATTCTATAAAGACTTGTAGAATTGTGTGAAAAGTCCAGACATTCTTTGACGTATTGGCATTTGGCATATTTATGGTTCACTGAGATGTTCAAATCTGCATTCTTCCTGATCTTTGAGAATATAAAATCATTCAGTTGTTCCTTGAAGGCTTAATTTGAATGCTGGACAATGGCTTTTCGTTTTGTCTGTAAATGGTAAATCCCTTGCAAGCACTTTGTTTACGGTTCTCTTACGAACATGAGCTACCCGATACAAGCTTCTACAGGAGTTAAACCAAATTCTTAAAAAAGTCTGTGTACCAAGGACTATGGAGAACTATGGAGGACTTTCTTTAGAAACCTGAGAAAATTTGAGAATTTCAAAGTAACGAATCTACCAACAAATATTATGCTCTTTCTCAAAATATGTACGCGAAACAAGGATAGAACATAAGCGTCATGCCATTGATACCAATGGAATGAAGAGTATGTACCTAGATTTGAACTGAAATTTTCGAAAAAAAAGGCTGTCCCAACACATCCGATTTTTCCTTGGCTAGATGAATATTTTTGAAATTAAGAATAATAAAGTTTGGACAAGGATAACGACAAAACCTTTAAATTGCGGGTATTAAGAGCGATTGATACATCAGCCGGAATCGCCTTTGTTGTCGCATCGTCTGTCATATGTCAGTCGCGTCATCCTTATGATTGTCTTTACGATTGCTCCTAGTTAATTATTATTGATAAAACAGGGCTTCCCATATGAGTACAAGGGGGGGGGGGGGGCATTCGCCCTTTGCCTTACTGATAAACACAAACGCACAACTAAAAAGAGTAATTTTGACGAGTTTTGATATTGAGCTCCGAATGGGTCTATCTCCGAAAATATTGCACTTACCGAGCTTCCGATGGTTGGAGGTGAAAGAGGACATCAAAAAGAGGAAAAAACAGTTGGTTTCACTCCGATCGATGGAGGAATTCTCAAGTGACAGGCGGTCAAAGTTGAGAATTGAAAAAAAAGTCGTAACACTTCCCCTTTGAACATTTTCGAAAACATTTCGGATTTTTTTTTGTTTTGGTCGGAATGGCCCTTATTGAATCCCCTAAGAACGTAACAAACTCAATTCGAGTGAACTTAACCGCTAAATAGATTTTTTAAAAATGGAAAAAAAACGCGATTCTAAAAGTTCTGAAAGAACAACTTTATCGACCGCCTGTAACTTGAGAACGCCTCCACCGATCGGAGTGAATCCAACTGTTTTTTCTTTTTCTGATTCCGTAGGTGCAATATTTTCGGAGATCGATTTTGAAGCACTTTTAGAATCCAACCGTTTTTTTACTATTTTTAAAAAAACTTCTTTAGATGTTAATTTCATACGAATTGAATTTGTTACGTTCTTAGGGGATTGCATGCATGCCATTCCGACCAAAAACAGCAAAAAAATGTTTCCGAAATTTTTTCAAAAATGTTTGAAGGGGAATATTACGACTTTTTTCTCAATTCTCAACTTTGACCGCCTATAACTTGAGAACGCCTTGACCGATCGGAGTAAATCCAACTGTTTTTCCTCTTTTTGATGTCCTCTTTCACCTTCCACCATCGGAAGTTCCGTAGGTACAATATTTTCGGAGATAGACCCCTTCGGAGGTCGATTTTTAAGCACTTTAAGAATCGCGTTTTTTGACCATTTCTAAAAAAAACCTATTTAGAGGTTAAATTCATTCGAATTGAGTTTGTTACATTCTTAGGGGATCGCATGCGTGCCATTCCGACCAAAAACAGCAAAAAAATGTCTCCGAAATTTTTTCAAAAATGTTTGAATGGGGGTATTACGACTTTTTTCTCAATTCTCAACTTTGACCGCCTATAACTTGAGAACGCCTTGACTGATCGGAGTGATTCCAACTGGTTTTTCCTCTTTATGATGTCCTCTTTCACCTTCCACCATCGGAAGTTCTGTAGGTGCAATATTTTCGGAGATAAACCTCTTCGGAGGTCGATTTTTAAGCACTTTAAGAATCGCGTTTTTTGACCATTTTTAAAAAAAAACCTATTTAGAGGTTAAATTCATTCGAGTTGAGTTTATTACGTTCTTAGGGTATTGCATGCGTGCCATTCCGACCAAAATCAGCAAAAAATTGTTTCCGAAATTTTTTCAAAAATGTTTAAAGGGGGGTATTACGACTTTTTTCTCAATTCTCAACTTTGACCGCCTATAACTTGAGAACGCCTTGACTGATCGGAGTGATTCCAACTGGTTTTTCCTCTTTTTGATGTCCTCTTTCACCTTCCACCATCGGAAGTTCCGAGGGTACAATATTTTCGGAGATAAACCCCTTCGGAGGTCGATTTTTAAGCACTTTAAGAATCGCGTTTTTTGACCATTTTTAAAAAAACCTATTTAGAGGTTAAATTCATTCGAGTTGAGTTTATTACGTTCTTAGGGTATTGCATGCGTGCCATTCCGACCAAAAACAGCAAAAAAATGTTTCCGAAATTTTTTCAAAAATGTTTGAAGGGGGGTATTACGACTTTTTTCTCAATTCTCAACTTTGACCGCCTATAACTTGAGAACGCCTTGACCGATCGGAGTAAATCCAACTGTTTTTCCTCTTTTTGATGTCCTCTTTCACCTTCCACCATCGGAAGTTCCGTAGGTACAATATTTTCGGAGATAGACCCCTTCGGAGGTCGATTTTTAAGCACTTTAAGAATCGCGTTTTTTGACCATTTCTAAAAAAACCAATTTAGAGGTTAAATTCATTCGAATTGAGTTTGTTACATTCTTAGGGGATTGCATGCGTGCCATTCCGACCAAAAACAGCAAAAAAACGTTTCCGAAATTTTTTCGTAAATCTTCAAAGGGGGGGTATTACGACTTTTTTCTCAATTCTCAACTTTGACCGCCTGTAACTTGAGAACGCCTTGACCGATCGGAGTGAATCCACCTGTTTTTCCTCTTTTTGATGTCCTCTTTCACCTTCCACCATCGGAAGTTCTGTAGGTGCAATATTTTCGGAGATAGACCCCTTCGGAGGTCGATTTTTAAGCACTTTAGGAATCGCGTTTTTCGACCATTTTTAAAAAAACCTATTTAGAGGTTAAATTCATTCGAATTGAGTTTATTACGTTCTTAGGGGATTGCATGCGTGCCATTCCGACCAAAAACAGCAAAAAAAATGTTTCCGAAATGTTTTCAAAAATGTTTAAAGGGGGGTATTACGACTTTTTTCTCAATTCTCAACTTTGACCGCCTATAACTTGAGAACGCCTTGACCGATCGGAGTGAATCCAACTGGTTTTTCCTCTTTTTGATGTCCTCTTTCACCTTCCACCATCGGAAGTTCCGTAGGTACAAAATTTTCGGAGATAAACCCCTTCGGAGGTCGATTTTTAAGCACTTTAAGAATCGCGTTTTTTGACCATTTTTAAAAAAACCTATTTAGAGGTTAAATTTATTCGAGTTGAGTTTATTACGTTCTTAGGGGATTGCATGCGTGCCATTCCGACCAAAAACAGCAAAAAAATGTTTCCGAAATTTTTTCAAAAATGTTTGAAGGGGGGGGGGGTATTACGACTTTTTTCTCAATTCTCAACTTTGACCCCATATAACTTGAGAACGCCTTGACCGATCGGAGTGAGTCCAACTGTTTTTTCCTCTTTTTGATGTCCTCTTTCACCTTCCACCATCGGAAGTTCCGTAGGTGCAATATTTTCGGAGATAGAACCCTTCGGAGGTTGATTTTGAAGCACTTTTAGAATCGCGTTTTTTTACTATTTTTAAAAAAATTCTTTAGAAGTTAAATTCATACGAATTGAGTTTGTTACGTTCTTAGGGGATTGCATGCGTGCCATTCCGACCAAAACAGCAAAAAAATGTTTCCGAAATTTTTTCGAAAATCTTCAAAGGGGGGGTATTACGACTTTTTTCTCAATTCTCAACTTTTACCGCCTGTAACTTGAGAACGCCTCGACCGATCGGAGTGAATCCAACTGCTTTTTCTTCTTCTTGATGTCCTCTTTCACCTCACACTATCGGAAGTTTTGTCGATGCAATATTTTCGGAGATAGACCGTTTCGGAGGTCGACTTTCAGGCACTTTTAGATTTTGAGATTTAGAGTTCTCAAATTACAGGCGGTCAATGAAGTTGTTACTGACTTTCTCAGTCAATATGGTTAGTAGGTGACAGCGGAAATTAACCGTTGTCTAGACAACGTTGCATATCCGCTAAAATTTTTTTAAAATTACACTCTTCCTATGGGAAAACTTATGTATAAGGGAAATATTCGTCAAAATTTTAAAAAAAGTGGGCGTGGAACCTCAAAAAAATCCCCCCCTCCCCTTCACATAAAGCTGGATCCGCCACTGATCTTTCGGAAGCATACAGGGTGTCACTAAATTGGGTTGCATAATTTTGACAGCATTACAATCAAAAATAAGGCAAAAAAAGGGTGTAAATAAACATGGGTTCGCAAACGCTTTGTCTTCGACATACAGGATGTTACAGTTTTATTTTTATTTTAGTTTTCTTCTTTCCACCTCTTAGCGTTTTTGTTTTAAATCCATTTACATGTCTAAGTACTGACGAAGCTTAACAACTGTTAAAGTTTAAGCATACTACGTGTCAAGTTTAAGCAAATTATGTGCTAGGGGCAAGTTGTCTCTCTTGCGTGCCTTTCTATTAAGAATAGAAGCTTTGTTTTAGTGTCAGATAATGGCCATTTTTTTGATAAAACATTAGACCGAAAAAATCAATACAATATACACGGTGGCTCAAAATTTACAGCCAAAAACGTTGTACATCGTCTAATGTACATTTTTGAGGCCTGCTACTTTTAAGAGTGACGTTAGAGAAAGAAAAATATGACAAACTATATAGATATAGATAACCTGATCTATACGCTCCCGAAAGATTGTTACGTACTTATGGACTACCCTGTATGTGCTATATATTTATTTTACCATAATTTACTTAAACATAAATCAGTATTTATTATTTAAAACTATTGAACATTGAAAAACTACCATTCTAAAAGATTCTTGAAGGCGCATGAATTTTCGACGGAAAAGGATCGTCAAACTAGATGACGTTTTCAAGTGAACACTCCCTAGGTAGTAGATTTCTTAATTCGTGCTTTCTAAAAATAAATTTTATATCTATGTTTCCTTTATGCTGTTGTTGTTCTTATTATGTTGAGTCCACAGATTGATGCCCGAAGCGAAGCTGAGGCCCGCAACTGGGCGAACTCATTCTTAATTCTGCTTTCTAAAAAAATAATTTTTATAGCATGTTTCTCGGAGTAAAACTTCTTTTTATGCTGACCCCAGAGATTGATAGCCGAAGCGACGCTGAGGCCTGCACCTGGGTGAACGCGCCTTAACACCTAGTGACATAATCTAGTATTAACACTCAGTCAATAAAATATAAAAGCAGACTTTATAAAATTAATGAAAACTGACGTTACCTAAGAAAATTGATTTTTTCATTGGATAATAATCCCTTATTTAATTGAATAAATTATATCTTTAATTATTCAGGCTTTGAAATAGCTTTACTGGCCTCAATTCTTATAGAAAAGAAACTTTGATGGGGTTTAACCTTTTTTATTAATTATTGTTATGATTTGATGCTTGTTAGTAGTTAAGGGTTAAATTATTCCTTAGCAATAAAAAAAATTTAATATTGAAAGAAACAATTTATTTATATCAAATTACAGACAATCTTTGCTTTATGTCTCAAAGGTAAACTTGAGCAATCGGGCTGTCATCGGCTAACCTAATGACAGGGTCGAGTCGGCGGCCGGGACCCTGTCATTTAGCCAAAACAAATATTTGCGCGAATTATCGGCCGGGAGGGGGCGTTAGACTCTGTTGGCCTTTGTGGGCGGTCTAATGTTCCTTTTTATGGTGCCGAGATGATTTTAGTTACCCGCCTTATTCGGTCTATCGAAGGTAAAGATTTGCATAAGAAATCTCGCCGGTACACGATACGATGGCACTAACGCGTTATTGAACTTTTTTGGCGATGAAAAATCAAAGAGCGACACTAGGCACGAGCATTTCCGCCCGGGCCCGGCGTCAAATTGCCCTTTTCCTGTTTGTCACTCCGCGTTTTGTCCCAAATAAAAATTACAGTCGAAAAAAGATTAATTAGCCATCATAACCAGGCCTCCAGTACGGGGCATTGGCTTAGCCTGCCAGTTTCGTATGGCACAATGACCATAGTTCTTGTAATTTTGTCTTTATGTGACATTAAAATTCTACAGGGTATCCCCATAAGCGACTGTGTGAAAGAAACTATTTGTCGTAAGACTTCCAAAGAAAAAAATTTATGCTAAATGTGGCCAAAAGAATCCTGCCGCTAGGATGCGTTTCACCACCACTGTTATACTAAATTTCATGTAACTCTGAAATTTGCCTATGAAAGGTATGTCAAAAATACCATAAATATAATGTCCCTTTTTCTGCGAACAGCTTTGCCCTGTAATTTTATCTTTTCAAATAACGTGGTGAAGGTAGGATAAATTTAAGTCGAAAAGAAAAACAAATATCTCAAGAAGCAAGAATAGTAGAGAGAATTCATCTTAATGTCATTCTAAAGAGTATGTTTTAAACAACTATGTGTGGCTTCAAAAAGACTCAATTCGTTTTCGGTCACGATGGTAGAAGGCGTTTTTTCAAAATTTTCATTCTCTTTTGTCTCTCTCGAAAATATCAAATACAATAGTATCGCTCTAGATACACTATTCTGTAGACAATTTTAAGTTCTATAGGAGTAAGAAACTGCAGGACTCTATCTCCTCTATAATCGGAAATGTTGCTGAAAGTTGCAAACCCTGCATTCTCGATTAGCTTCGTGTGAAGAGAATTACGTTTTTCATTTTTTCTTTACATACTTTAGAAACCACTCAAAATGTGGCAACATTGTAAAAGTTTCCTAAACAGACTCTACAAGAGTAAACTTTTTACGAATTTAACCGTCTTCGTAACTACAGTCGTTTCGGAGATAGCAATACTGCACGCACTTAAAAAAGACACCCTGTATAACTAAAGGGTCAAAAAAATTCTTTGTTAGTTACGCGTAATTTTAGTTAAAAAATGCTATTTTACTTCCTATAATTTCAATTTGAGTTGTTAAACGTTTTTTTCTTATTTTTTTTATAAACAATTTAAATATCTAAATTTTGGTTTCATTATTGAATCCTGAAAACAAGTTTTTTTACTAATTGTAGTCTCGAATTGTAGTTGTCAAATGCGAAAAATCTTTTTTTTTTTCAAGCGGACTAAAAGTACGTCATTTGTTTTCTCCATACGCACACCTAAAGTGGGCTTTCAAATCCTGAGACCAAAAAAGTAGCAAAAAAGTCCTAGGCAGTAAAAGTAAAGTCAAAAGTCACCGCTAATGTCATGGTGGCGCATATATAAACGATTTTCATTCACCAAAATTATTTTAATAATAGATGACACCAGATAAACCGATCTAAGTGCATTGCCATCTTTACATTCTTGTTGAAAAAACAAAGGACAGAAATACTCTCAGAGCACTCGAGAGCACCATCCGAAACCGTTATTAGTCGAAATCGCATAGGTTCTCGAATTCTGAATTCGTGTGTTAAATGTCATGCGCGTCATCATATTTATCTGTCAATGTGACATTTATTAATTTAGTATTGAAAAAATGCTACAAATTCTTAGTTTACTATAATCATTGGTTATTATTTAATACATTAAAACCATTGAACATTGAAAACTACCATTCTAACATATTCTATGTATTTTACAAATAATATACACCACTAATTGGGTAAGTACCTAGACCCGTTTAAAGAGGATGAGAGAAAATTGCAAAACTGAACCATTTTTAAATAGATTTCTTATTTCTTGCATGCTTGAAAAAAAAATAGTTTATGTTACTCGGAGTAAAAGGTCTTTTTGTGCTTCGCCCAGTGGCAGGCCTCAGCTTCGCTTCGGCCGTCAATCTTTGGGCTCAGCACGAAAAGACCCACTTTTACTCCTAGTGACATAATCTACTATTTTTTTAGTTTATTTCGTTTTTAGATCACTGTTACCTGCAACGTCTAAGAGCGATTTCTACATTATTTTTTATCATATTTCTGTATATAAAAATGCAGATTATCCTTTTTTTAACATTTAATTTCTTGACATTCTTCAAAGCAGCTGAAAATGAGATATAACAAAAGGTATTTAACCAAAAAAAATTGTGTTATATTTTTAATATAATTTTTAGATATTCCTATAGTGACTCCAAACTTTGTTATGTCCTGCCAGTTTATTATTGTATTTTTATTCCTTAATTACCAAATACAATAAACTTTAAGCTCTCGAGGGCATAAAGTAAATACATTTTTGGATTTTTTTAATAATAATTATTGTTGAAACATGAACTGATATGAAAGTTTGTATGCACTCGGGCGTCTTAGAAACCCTCGGGTCTTTTCTAAGGTCGTCCCCGCAGGGCATAACATCTCCTTTATGCCCTTGATACCTAAATAACTATAAAAGCGATTTCTATGTTTTCATAATTGTTTACTGAAGTTTTTACATTTTTTTTGCAAATTATTTAGTTAATTTTTACACCCTGTATATTAACTACCACTAGTTCTAAATTATCTCAACATCATCTGTCGTATTTTTTCTGACTAGAAGAAAACTATTTATTTATTTTCTTAAATTTATATTAATTTATAAGGATTTTTAAGACTAACCTAATCTTTTTAAACGTTGAGTACTGATTTCTGTTTATTTAAGGTTATATCATTTCTTGAACTTTGAAACTCTAGGAATATCTAAAATTTGCCCTCAAACCTTGTTTCTCAAGTAAGAAATCCATAAAAAAAAGACGAGTAAAACTAAAAAACATTAAATACATTTTACTGAAAAAAGTTGCACTAAATACCTAAAATGTGTCTGAAAACCTTAGGTTATGACTGAAGCGATATCTAATTTTCAGCAGCAGGTTTCAGTACAATTACTCGATCCTGTAAACATAATTTAGGTATCTTTATAAAAAAAACTCATTGAAACTCTTGAACATTGAACGACTTGAAACTCTTTTCGATGACGTTCGAAGTTATGTAATGTTTTGTTTGAAACAAATAGCTAACCTGAACTAACCATGTGACTTGCAAAACCATGATTTACAGATTCTTCCAGATTCAGATTTCGTAAGGTTTTAGTTCTTAATTCTCTAAGCGAATATTTTGCTCAAATAAGGCAAGAAAATCCAAATCCTGAGCCTAACCTAACACCAGACCAACAACTAGACAAGTTTGACCTTATTTTTAGCTGAAAATAATAAAAAAAATTTAAACAAATTCACCACCGATTGGCAAGATAGGTAATTAGAAAGTTCAGTTATAAAGGGTTGATTCCCGAAGAAAGTCCTCATTCTTCTGAAATTACAGGAAAAGTGTATATTGAAGTAGAAAAACAAGCAAAATAGTGAATTTTATTTAAAAAATAATTGCTCGCAGTTCTCGCAGTTTTGTTTTCAAAAAGAATTCTAACTCGATTCGAAAGAAAGCGAGAATTTTGAAAAAACGCCTTATACTGTCAACCTTCAATAGAAATGAATTTTCTATTACCAGTTCTTGAGATACTCGAATTTTATTAAAGTCTAGCGCACCACCACCACGTTAATTGAAAAGATGGAAAAAAGTTAAAGGTCAAAGTTATACAATTCATAGGCAAATTTCGGAGTAATTGGCAGAAACAGCCGCTTATTGGGACACCCTGTACATCACCCAACCAACTTTCTTCAGATGAATCACTATACGCTTCCCTTCCGCAGGAAGTAAAGTGGTTTGGCGCTAGAGTATAGAACCTCGCCGTTCGTCGGAGAGGAAGCTCAGCTGTTTGGTATTCGTCGCCGGTACTCCCGTACTACTGACCTTCCGAATGCGCCGGAGGGACCGGCGATGCAACGGAAACAAATCCCATTTTTTTTCCTTTTTTAAATAATTTTATTACGTAAACGGATAACGTTATTTGAAATAATTTTTGTTCCCTATTTGTTGCAGAGGCGTGTTCGTCGAGGAGCACCCCGAAACCGCGGCCCCCGGCGCCCACCCCACGCCCCAACATCACATTCCTGACGTACCCGTGCCCCCCCGCGTACGCCGCCTGGTTCTGTCTCAACGGCGCCACCTGTTTCACCGTCAAAATCCAGGATAGTTTACTGTATAACTGCATGTAAGTACCACCTCCCATATAGGTACCCCCAAAAAGCTTAACATTTTTGTCTTGCCCAATAGGTGTGCGGAAGGCTATCAAGGATCGCGATGCGAATACAAAGATCTGGACGGGTCCTATATACGTAAGTAGTTTCTTCTACCTATAACTCATTCACTTATTTTTGTCATCTTGATACTTTCGAAATCTTTTTTATGCCTATCCTCTTTCAGCACATGTTGAGAAGATGTGATAAAAATGTGAAGTTAGATTTCCAACGCCTGCTTGATGTCAATAATAAGTAAATGGATTATACCTGTGAAATGCGAAAAAAATTTATACATAGGGTGTCCCACAAAGATTGGAAAATCTTGCAACTGGAGATACAAATAATCACAATAAACTGGTCAACAAATGTATTTTTAGCGCCATTTTCGTTGTTTTAGAATACGAGCAGGAAAAAAATAATTCAAAAACATCTCTATTATACAGGGTGTAAAATAACTATTGCAAAAATTGTAAAATTTGGTTGTCATTTTGCTAAACCAAGATTTTCCTTTTCCAATTATAGAGGGTAAACGAGTTAATATCTCCATCAGACGTTTTCGCCAGTTTTTTCATTAGGGCTCTTAGAGAAACAGGAAAACTGTGAAAATCTTGGTGGCTTTATTTTAATAGTAGTTCCACCTATTCATGTTAATGAGTTTCAACAATAAATTATTATTAAAAAATCCTAAAACGTATGCCCGCGCGGGCAATAAAATGCACTTTATGCTCGCACAGGTGTTCACGTTTATGCATTTGGAACTGAGCAATAAAAACACAATAATGAACTGGTAGGACATAAAATAATAAATAATACAGTTTTTTTTGAGGTCTCTATAAACAAGTTAAGTTGATCAAGGTCTCTGAGCTACGAAACGTTTAAATAAAAATCAATAAACGCCTTCTTATAGAGCTTAGAAAGGTGCAATGTGAAAGCATTTTTCCTTTATGATATTGTTTGAATTAACTTGAAAAATTAATAAAAACTAAATTCCATAAAATTGCTTTTATTTAGATATTTAAAAAATTAAAAAGTCAATTTTGTAAACGCTCTTGTATGAGGTCTCCTCATGACGCAATATTCTTCCAATTTAACCTCCTTCGTACCTCTTACCGTTTCGCAGATCTCCATACAGTTGAACACATTGTATAAAAGATAATTTTATAGTTTTTTATAGAGAACAATATCAGGTATCTACATTATTAAATCAGACACCCGTATAAGTTTTCTTTCGACTTTATGATGAATTACACAATATCTAAAACGACTTTTTCTACATATTTAATATGATTGGCAGTTGCAGTCATTAATGTCAAGCATACCTTCATCAAAATCAATTATTCTTTATAATGGGCAAACTTTTAATTTTATGAGAACCTCCCGGGTGTGTTTAATTTGCGCTCTTAATTTATTATGTATTGTGGTTATTACTGCCATGGGGAATTTACATTCACCATAATATTAAGAAATAGAGTGCACTTTTCTAAGGAGTTTAGAAATAAGTTTAATTCTACATTTATAATGTTTTACCAGGGAGTAATTTTCCTTAATTGCCAACTAGTGTTTACTGTATGTCCAGGGTTTTTCTCCAAATTATTAATATATGGCTACTTGGGGATGGAAATACAAATACATTTTATGGTCCAATTTAGTTGATCTTAACCTACGAAATTTGCACATTTTTTGAACCAGCTTTGCCTAAATGGAATTTTTTCAAAGGTTTTATTAAGTTTTCATATAATATTTATCATACTGACTTTTCCTAAGAAATCATTTTCTGAACCAATTTCGCCAAGAGTGCAACCAAAAATATGTCTTTCTACGACGAAACGATAAATGTGCTCGTTACTACTTACAATAATAATTATAGAATAGATTATTGTAGTTTTTTTAGTTTTTTCTCAGAATGTTACTGTTGAACCTAATATCTAGCTATATTATGTAAATAATGTTGATACTTCATGATAAATTGTAAAACTGTAAAAGATCACTTTTCGGAACGCTCAATATACGTAAAAAGCATATTATATGCAAAAGTATATTATATGATGATGAATGACAATAAGTTTAGAGTTTTGGAATTGAATGAAAAGTAGCGAAAAGTGAAGAAAAGTCTATTATATTCATTTATTGCTAATATTATTTCAAAGTTCAATAATTAAATTAACCATTAAAATCACATAAATTAGTTATCGCAAGAGTTAATAAAATATGATTAAATTATGAATAAATTAATTGCCTTAATATCTGGAATAACCGGAAGAGTCTGGCATCTATGTAGGCTTAAGAGTAAACAATTTCCATAACCTTATACCCATTTATCAATCACTGTCAGTGTCCGTTTTATATACTGGGTGAAATATGTCAAATTTCAAAGGCTAACGAGATGCAAAAAAACTGGAACGTATATTACGTTGGGTAATTTTAATTGGCAGCCGCTAAATATTTAACCGTCGGTTGCCCCCTCGAAAACGGATAAATGCGCACTAATAACTACCGTTGAAATTCGCGTATTGCAAACAGCGTGCGTAAAGTGCATATTGCGCACGCTCTCATACAGAAGAGTGGTCAAGGTCTACTTTGCACCCTCTTCTGATTGCTTTGCGCACGCTTTGGATATATTTTATAATACGAATGATCATTTATGAAGCAAAATCGCAGTCGCAGAAAAAGTATAGTGTGCAACACGTACGAAAAACACTCTTGACACTCTTGTGACATTGTATCACTCGCCTACGGCTCGTGTCCGAACAGTCACACTCGTGTGAAAAGTGCAATTTTCGACACTGGTAGCACAATGTACTATTTTCTACGGCTGATCATATGAATGATCATTTATGAAGCAAAATCGCAGTCGTAGAAAAAGTATAGTGTACAACACGTACGAAAAACCCTCTTCATACTCTTGCGACATTGTATCACTCGCCTCGAAAATCTACAAATGCGCACTACTAACTAACGTTGAAATTCGCGTATTGCAAACAGCGTGCGCAAAGTGCACATTCCGCACGCTCTCATTCAAAAGCATTCGCAAAGTCCACTTTGCACCCGCTTCTGATTGCTTTGCACACGCCTTGCATATATTTTATAATACGAATGATCATTTATGAGGCAAAATCGCAGTCGTAGAAAAAGTATAGTGTGCAACACGTACGAAAAACACTCTTCACATTTTTGTGACGTTGTATCACTCGCCTACGGCTCGTGTCCAAACCGTCACACTCGTGTGAAAAGGGCAATTTTCGACACTAGCCACACAATGTTCTATTTTCTACGGCTGATCATATGAATGATCATTTATGAAGCAAAATCGCAGTCGTAGAAAAAGTATAGTGTACAACACGTACGAAAAACCCTCTTCATACTCTTGCGACATTGTATCACTCGCCTACGGCTCGTTTCCAAGCCGTCACACTCGTGTGAAAAGTGCAATTTTCGTCATTGGTAGCACAATGTACTATTTTCTACGACTGCCTCGAAAATGTACAAATGCGCACTACTAACTAACGTTGAAATTCGCGTATTGCAAACAGCGTGCGCAAAATCGCAGTCGTAGAAAAAGTATATTAGGCAATACGTACGAAAAACACTCTTCACACTCTTGTCACGTTGTATCACTCGCCTACGGCTCGTGTCCAAACCGTTACAGTCGTGTGAAAAATGCAATTTTCGACACTAGCAGCACAATGTATTATTTTCTACGACTGCCTCGAAAATGGACAAATGCGCTCTACTAACTACCGTTGAAATTCGCGTATTGCAAACAGCGTGCGCAAAATGCACATTGCGCACGCTCTCATACAGAAGCATGGGCAAAGTCCACTTTGCAGCCGCTTCTAATTGCTTTGCACACGCCTTGCATATATTTTATAATACGAATGATCATTTATGAGGCAAAATCGCAGTCGTAGAAAAAGTATAGTGTGCAACACGTACGAAAAACACTCTTCACATTTTTGTGACGTTGTATCACTCGCCTACGGCTCGTGTCCAAACCGTCACACTCGTGTGAAAAGGGCAATTTTCGACACTAGCCACACAATGTTCTATTTTCTACGGCTGATCATATGAATGATCATTTATGAAGCAAAATCGCAGTCGTAGAAAAAGTATAGTGTACAACACGTACGAAAAACCCTCTTCATACTCTTGCGACATTGTATCACTCGCCTACGGCTCGTGTCCAAGCCGTCACACTCGTGTGAAAAGTGCAATTTTCGTCATTGGTAGCACAATGTACTATTTTCTACGACTGCCCCGAAAATGTACAAATGCGCACTACTAACTAACGTTGAAATTCGCGTATTGCAAACAGCGTGCGCAAAATCGCAGTCGTAGAAAAAGTATATTAGGCAATACGTACGAAAAACACTCTTCACACTCTTGTCACGTTGTATCACTCGCCTACGGCTCGTGTCCAAACCGTTACAGTCGTGTGAAAAATGCAATTTTCGACACTAGCAGCACAATGTATTATTTTCTACGACTGCCTCGAAAATGGACAAATGCGCTCTACTAACTACCGTTGAAATTCGCGTATTGCAAACAGCGTGCGCAAAATGCACATTGCGCACGCTCTCATACAGAAGCATGGGCAAAGTCCACTTTGCAGCCGCTTCTAATTGCTTTGCACACGCCTTGCATATATTTTATAATACGAATGATCATTTATGAAGCAAAATCACAGTCGTAGTAGAAGTAGACTATGAACACGTACGAAAAACACTCCTCACACTCCTGTCACGTTGTATCACTCGCCTACGGCTTGTGTCCAAACCGTCACACTCGTGTGCAAAGTGCAATTTTTGGACACTGGCAGCACAATGTACTATTTTCTACGACTGCCTCGATAATGGACAAATGCGCTCTACTAACTACCGTTGAAATTCGCGTATTGCAAACAGCGTGCGCAAAGTGCACATTGCGCACGCTCTCATACAGAAGCTTGGGCAAAGTCCACTTTGCAGCCGCTTCTAATTGCTTTGCACACGCCTTGCATATATTTTATAATACGAATGATCATTTATGAAGCAAAATGACAGTCGTAGAAAAAGTAGAGTGTGAACACGTACGAAAAACACTCCTCATACTCTTGTCACGTGGTATCACTTGCCTACGGCTTGTGTCCAAACCGTCACACTCGTGTGAAAAGTGCTATTTTCGACACCACTAGCACAATGTACTGTTTTCTAAGACTGCCTCGAAAATGGACAAATGCGCACTACTAACTACCGTTCAAATTCGCGTATTGCAAACGCCGTGCGTAAAGTGCACATTGCGCAGGCTCGCATACAGAAGCGTGTTCGAAGTCCATTTTGGACCCGCTTCTGATTGCTTTGCACGCGCCTTGCATATATGTTATAACACGATTGATCATTTATGAAGCAAAATCGCAGTCGTAGAAAGAGTATATTATGCAATACGTACGAAAAACCCTCTTCACGCTCTTGTCACGTTGTATCACTCGCCTACGGGTCGTGTCCAAACCGTCACACTCTTGTAAAAAGTGCAATTTTTGACACTAGTAGCACAATGTACTATTTTCTACGACTGACTCGAAAATGGACAAATGCGCACTAGTAACTACCGTTGAAATTCGCATATGGCAAACAGCCTGCTCAAAGTCCACTTTGCACACGCTTCTGATTGCTTTGCACACGCCTTGCATATAATTTATAATACGAATGATCATTTATGAAACAAAATAGCAGTCGTAGAAAAAGTATAGTCTGCAACACGTACGAAAAACACTCTTCACACTCTTGTGACATTATATCACTCGCTTACGACTCATGTTCAAACCGTCACACTTGTGTGAAAAGTGCAATTTTCGACACTAGTAGCACAATGTACTATTTTCTACGACTGCCTCGAAAATGGACAAATGCGCACTACTAACTACCGTTGAAATTCGCGTATTGCAAACAGCATGCGCAAAGTGCACATTGCGCACATTTTATTATCAAAAAAAAAAATATATATTCAAAAATACAAAAAGAAATTAAAAAAATTGTTTTGCCCACTTGCGCCAACCTCAAATTCATATAAAGAAATAATAACTATGATCTTTCTTCTTCATATTGCACGAAAACATTTAAAAAACATTACAAAATTTATTTTACTAAAAAATTAAAGTCTTAATACAAACACCTACTTGAAGCTTTTTTTTTGTGTTGCACGCTTACGCAATCCCCAAATTCAGATACAGCGTGTCAAAAAAACATCATATATGTTTTCTTTGATTTGATGTTATTAATGGACATTTTGTCGACAATACAAAATCGTCCCGAACCTTTTTTAGAAAAATTGTTTTGCACCCTTGAGCAAACCTAAGAATTCAAAAAACTTCAAAAAATTATAAATTGGTTCTAAAGCATTTTGGTTCTAAAACATTTTGAGTTCTAAAACATTTTGAAAAATTGTCAAAATGTACTTAACTGCCAAATTTTATTTAAATAAAAATCGTTTTTTTTTTCACTTGCAAATTTTACCAATATCCTGTTAATGTGCAGGGTATCAAATTCATAGTGATCAAAATTCATTTTACTTCCAAATTAATAGAAATTTGGTCAAAACTACAAAAACCAACGTAAGACTAGCTTAAAAAAGCTGTTTTGCACGTTAACGCCTTCCTCAAATTGATATACTTACAGAGTGTTAAAAAATGATAAATATGTTTTCTTTGACTTAAAGTTCTGAATCGTTTGAGAAATTCTCAAAGTTTTTAGTACTGCCAAATTATTAGAAGTTTTTTTGTAAATAGAAAAACAGATCTAAGGCTTTATTAAAAAAATAGTCAAAAAGGGTGTCAAAAATTAATTGTGGGGGAACATCGGAGTGTTTTATTTTATTAGTAAAACGTGGTTTACGAGGTGTCTCACTTCCACACTTTCCTATAAAGGATGTTTCTAAATAACATGCTAATGATTCTTGGGCCGGTTTTGGAGAAAAAACTTGAACATAAAAACCTTGAAAACACATGAACATATGTCCTAAACGTCTTAACTTTTGAGATACTGGGTGCTAAAGATTTTCAAAACAAAGTTCAGATCCCCCGCTAACTCATCTTTTTTTTAATTTTAATTTAATAATAATTTTTCTTGTTTTTAATCTCTGTTAATATCTAATTTTATAAAATAGGCAAAAAACAATTTGCTTAGCAAGAATTGATAATTTCAAAAATAATTGTTATTAAAAAAAAGCAGTGGCGTACATTTTTATCTTCCACTGTTCGAAATAAGAAAACAGGTTGCACATCAGAAAATGCCACTTGATGAATAAAAAATGTGTACCAAATTTCACACAGATATCTACAGTAGTATTACCGATATTAATTAAAACAAAGAGATAAATTTAGCCTGTTCTGAGCTTGCAGAAAAAAAACCATTTTTATTTTTTTAAGCAAAAACTATTCGCCAGTCGAAAAAAACTGATGAAAAAGAGACCTAATGTGCTTAGAAATGAATGACGCAACAAAAAGCATTGGCTTCCCATTTTTTTCTTCAGTAATAATCAAAGAAAAACCCTTACGGACACCAGTGATAAGATTGTAAACATCAGAAAATGCTCCTTAATTAATAGAAAGTAGGTATTTTTCACAAAAGTATCTGGAGCAATATCACAGACATTAATAAAAAAGGAAATTTTTTGAAAATATTTAGCACCCTGTATCTCCAAAGTTAAGATGTTTAGGACATGTTCATATGAGGTTTTTTTTCCCAAAAATGGGCTCAAGACTGTGAAGGCTTTCACGGCCGTTCACAATACAATCTAAAATGTTTTCTGGGCTTTGAAGCCGTAGTCCAATGGAATTTCTTTCTGACGTTTCGTCTACAGCTGCGGCAGACATTATCAAAGGCGAAGGGGCAATGGACGAAGTGATCTTCCGTGCTTCCCGACGTTGACTGATTCGACTGCGGTGACCTCCGTGGTATTTATTTCCCCGCCGTGGCGCTACAGTGGAAGGACTGGGGTGGGGGTAGTGGTGGCGCGTGGTTTCGGCGCACTTGCAGTATGTCGTAGAACTCACTTCCAGCCTGTATTTAGAACCGTAATTTCCTCCTTCCTGTTGAAATTGTTGTCGTGTTTAAAAATCTCAATGGTCTCTCTCGTCGCTGCGATTGATATAAGATATCCACCTCGTTGAAAAGGATGTCGTGACCTTTGGAGCGAGCGTGCTCTGCTACTGCTGACTTTTGTGTTTGCCCCAGTCTGCAACTCCTCTTGTGTTCCGTAATCCTCGTGTTGACACTGCGTTTTGTGGTGCCAAAGAAAGGGGAGTCATAAAGACTCTGTCTTTGAGAGCCAAGAGAATTTGTGAGCCTGGAAATGAAGCATCTGGAAGGAGCCTTTGGTTGTAATGGATACAGCAAGCACCAGTTCGATGGGGCCGTCCATCCAAGGAATGTAAAGCAAAAGGAAGGAACAACGGGAGAAGATGAAGAAATGGGCGGATGGACTAGTCTACCATACATCCATAAAATAATGGACAGGATCGGCAGGCTACTGGACAAGCACAATATTAAAACTGTATTAAAGCTCACGCGCACAATACAACAGAGCTTAAGATCGGCCAAAGACCACAGAGACCGCAGAGAGTTTACCAAGTTCTATGCAGCTGTGGCTCGGTATACATTGGCACCACAAAACGCAGTGTCAACATGAGCATGACGCAACACAAGAGGAGTTGCAGGCTGTGACAAACACAAAAGTCAGCAGTAGTAGAGCACGCTTTCCCCGAACATCCTTTTCAACGAGGTGGATATACTCGTGGAGACTAACGAGAGAGGTCATTGAGGTCTTTAAACACGACAACAATTTCAACAGGAAGGAGGAAATTACGTTTCTAAATGCAGACTGGAAGCGAGTTCCACGACATACTGCAAGTGCGCCGAAACCCTGCGCCACCACTACCCCCACTCCAGTCCTTCTACTGCAGCACGACGGCGGGGGAATAAATACCACGAAGCTCACCGCTGTCGAGTCAGTCAACGTCGAGGAACATGGGAGATCACTTCACACATTGCCTCATTGCCTTTGATAATATCTGCCGCAGCTGTAGACGAAACGTCAGGAAGAAGAAATTCTATTGCACCACGGCTTCAAAGCGCGCTTAGGTATATTGTATGGGCCCAAGACTCACCTCCTTAAATATTAACATGTTATTAAAAAACACCCTGTAGAATGAGGATCTAATCGTTAAATCTGTCCTACACTAACAAAAAATATTTATATATTTATTTTTTTATTTTTACAGCCTCTCACCGACGTTTCATGCTGGAAACAGCGTCGATAGCAGGAGGCGCTACCATCGCCGTCTTCTCGGCCGTCATTCTGTGTTTGGCGGCGTACCTTAGATGGCGTAGGCGGAAGAAAAGCGCCACCCCCGGCGACCAGGTGGACGGCCTACCCGGACCTCACCACCGGCAAAGGATTTTCGGGGTACGACCACAAGGTAGGTTGTCTCTATTCGGATAATATTTTGTCTCAATACAGTTCAACCAGACCTAAGCTATAGAGAGCCACAACCAACACATTTCTTGTAGGAGCATATAGTTCACTTTACATTAATTATTTTATTTTATTTTTTTTTGAATTTCTTACGTACTTCTGTGACCATTTTTTAGTGATAAAACACTTTTGAAGAAAGAAATACGAAGGTAGAGAATCAGACAACAATGAGAACTGAGAAAATTCCAGTTCTTTCTTTTCTACTTAAAAAATGGTCATAATGTTCATCATTTATGGTGTTGCCTTTTGTTCTTTTGTCCTTCTTTTGTTTTACCGCATTTTCAAATTTCTGTATACAGAGTGTATCAAATAAGTGAACTCATTTTGCTTAAATTGTTGGTAACAAAGAGTTTCATTATTAAATGTGTATATGTTTCAGAATTTCACGGTGTTATTTTTAGGTCACAACCTGGTAGCGATTCGAGGGAGCGCGAGCCCTTACCGGGACCACCACCACCCTCACCACCCAAACAATCATCCAACGAGCAATAACAACGTGCCTCCCCACCCTCACGAGCCGAACCTGCTGCCCAATGCGGACGTGGCACGGTCGGAGGAGGGGGAAATCCTCCACGACCGGGGCGACCTCCCAAAGACATTGTTGCGCGGCGAACCCCCCTGGGGCGTGTGAGGGTTTTATTTATTTATTCTATTTATTTGAAAGTTGGTGGGTCGTTCCGAGGAACGGTGATCGAAACTAAAAAAAAAAAAAAGAAACTCTGTGCTTTAGTGATATATATTTTGAAAAGTAATATAATGAGAAATTACGTGTATGGAGGAATGGTGTGAAGTATGATTATTCATAGAGAGGGAGAGAATATGTGGAAAGCGGTAATTGAAAACGGCACTTTGTTATACGCAGCAGCTTTGCTCCAGTATTTTTTTTAATTTAGTAGAGGTCTTTATTTTGCCTTGGCGGCACCGTCGAAACGTCGTCGCGACAAAAGAAATTATGGAAAGAAAATGTTGATTAAGGTTGTAAGTTTTATTATTTATTTATTTACTCTCTGTCTTTATTTTTATTGAAAACAAAGCTACTCTCCTTTTTTAGTTTATGTTTGGTTTCTCTTTATGTCGGTAATGAGCCTTAATATTTGCAAGGACATGAGAGGTGAAAAGTTTTCACTCCTGTTCTTCTTATGCGGGTCTATTAATTACTTCTGGCAACTTTACCATTTGCGGTCAAATCGCCAGATAACGTCAACGAATCCTGATTAAAAGAAGATGGCTCTCGAATAACCCAATTGGGAGAATACAATGTATAGCAAGTCTGATTAATGTAAGGCTGAACTAAAATATAGTAGGTTATATATTACAATTATGTAAATATGTATGTACAAGTACCTAAGCTGGAGGTATTTTTAACGGATCTTTAGTGGTGTGATATGTATTTAATATTTTCTGCGGGTTAATAATAACTGGTGCTGTTTGGGGGCGAGCTGTTGTTTTTCAAGCAAAATTTATACCTTTCTATAAGAGTGCGTAAATGACATCAAGGAAAAGTGTGAGAGAAGAAAACATCTTATTAGGTACTTTGCAATTACTAATTTTTTATCTTTATATTTAAACGATTTTTTTCAGACTATAAAAAGAGCAGCTTATTGTTCAAGTGAGTGATCCTCACAAATAAGCAGTAATTGAGAATTTGTGTGAGGTAAAGATATACTAAGAAGAACGTTCTTAAGTATGCCCTACTTGCTTCGTTTGTTAGACCGAACTTGGATCAACTTTATTTTATACTTCCAGAATTATTCTGAAATTCATGTCTCAAAATTAGCTGTTTCCACCATGTAAGGTACATCTGTGGGATAAATCAAGCTTAAAGTTGATTCAAGTATAAGCTTGCTAAGTTAAACTATTAAGTATCACGATTAGTCTGAAGTTTCTTCAAAAAGCATCTAGTTTTCTTCTGGAGACTTGAGTTTCCTGAAGGAAACTCGATGTTTTGCAAGAAAAGTCTGTTCCTAGAAGGTCTTGCATCTGCATGGTCTATTTGCATAGTTTCCTAATAGTTTTTTTAATAATATAACTTTTTAACTTATCGAATGAACACAAACAACATGAACGGTTACCGTTTTTAGGATCTAATGTTCCCGCATTGATTGCTTTTTGCCAGATATATAGTTGTGACACGACACCCCATTCCTCATTGTCATTACCATTGAATGAAGGATCACTCAAACGATATTGGTATATGCAGTCGACCTTAATATGTAAACGATGTCACCAAAAAAGTTCGACAGAGCATATCACAAGGTTCCATAAAGTACCAAGCAAAGAGGACAATTTCCTCAACTTTGCCCCTCAAACCCCATTCAAAGCAATTCAAAGACCATTGTTTTTGCCACCTTTTGATTGATAACCGAAACCCTAAACCAGTAATCTGTCAAGAAATAGTGTTTCCACCCATTCAACATCCACTCCAATATATCTCTCCGTGTATTTATTTGCCTCTCTGTTGCAAACTAACTTGTTGCACAGACCACCGATTCTGGAATATTAATGAAAGACCGATCTCGTACACCAACTCTTTCAATACACCGTTGCTCTTCAAGTTAAAAACTTCCAGATCTAACCTCGAGCAACTAAATAAAACTATTCTATGAAGAAATAAGATTTTCATCTTGTCAACATACAATTGAATAGATTTCTCTTGTTGCGTAGATCACTAACTTTTTCAGTACAACGTGGCTCTCAAAAGTGACCACTCTCAGGCTTAACTTCGAAGGATTTGACTGAAGCACCTGGAGACTGAAAACATTCTCTGAAGCTTTTAATGTCCTTGCCAACTTCCTGTTTGCCCGTTAAAACGATTGGGATGAAACTTTGTCGAAGATTCCGACGGAACTGGGGTTTGGGTCGCATTGGGTCGTAGCCATAGCGACTGTTGAATGTCGATAAAAGCGTATCTGCAGAATTTGAAACATCTCGGTCTCGTACACAGTTGACAACTTTTTCAATACAACGTGGCTCTCTAACTTGACCATTCTCAGCCTTAACTTCGAAGAATTTGACTGAAAACATTCTCTGAAGCTTTTAATGTCCTTGTCAACTTCCTGTTTGCCAGTTAAAACGATTGGGATGAAATTTTGTCCAAGATTCCAATGGAACTGGGGTTTGGGTCGCGTTGGGTCGTAGCCATAGAGACTGTTGAAGGTCGATAAGCATATCTACAGAATTTGCAACATCGACACAGTTGTCAACTTTTTCAATACAACTTTAGCCTCTTAAGTTGATAACTTTCAGAGGTAGTCTCGGGTGATGGAGCCAACCCCGGCAACCTCCTGAAGCACTTAATGTCGTCATCATTCTTTCCATTGACGCTATCGACTCTATACCGGTGTCAAGTGTCAACCAATCTGCAATTTTACCACGTTTTACGCACGCGGCTTTAAGGCAATTTCGACGTTTATCTAACCATTTAGGGTCTCTGCGTCGGTCTAGGAAAATTCCTGCCTCTAAAGGTGACTTTTACAACTATCAGTAAAACTTCAGTTTGAAGTTAAAACCGCAGTAATGACGTAGGTTGCATTGTTGCATGACAGATAAACAATGCAATCTTCGTCATATCTGGTGTTTTAACTCCAAACTGAAGTTTTACTGATAATTGTAAAATCCGACCTACAGGCAAAACGGTAGAGATCGGCAGATTTCGACCTCTTGACAGTGATAGGACGATTATACTTTAGCTTGAGAGGAGTTACAATTTCACAGTTACCTATTTTTAAAGTCACAGCCCTACATAAGAAATGGTAGCTGCGGATTGACAGGGCACAAGCCCGAGTATACAGAACTCTTATCGTGGCGAGGTAGCAAATATCTAAGCAGGCAACAATGTTCTCATCTGTTAAACATTAGGTGCTCAGGCCTGCACGAAACATGTTCTTTGACCTAGCTAATAACCAGTTCTCACGACCCTTGAAAAACATCAACACGTGCATACACAAACACAAGCGTCACTTGTAAAAATTGATTCTCAGCCCAGTACCTCTCAATTTTCTAGCGAATAATCATTGACATTTATTCACTGTTTGGCCACAAAGAATGACCTTTTTTTACCGTCTTAGGTTGGCCGCACACACAAAAGTCCAAACGGTGTTAGTCAAAACGTTTTTGATGAAACGAGTTCCGTCCCAGGAAACCAAATAACGTTTGTTTTCCCAGGAAACCAAATAACGTCACATTGACTTTTTTTTCATCTTAATAAAATGTCTGATTTAAGTACCTTTATGGGGCACACAATAACCATAATTAAACAGAGAGAGATACCCCCTCAAAAAAGAAGCAGATGAGACCATCTCAAGTACTTATCGTTGACGTAATATGAATTTAAACCTTAAAAAAATTAGCATTGCAAAACTATCTATTTAAAACAAGGTCTCCGACACAAACACTACTAAGCAAACTGGAGCTTTTCAAGCACAAAAAAATTAAAACTGATTTTTTGACCAACCATTTGTGTCAACCTCAATAATCTCCTCACCAGCACGACAATGTTGAGCAATTATGGATATCTGATGACGTTTTTTGTACGTTTAGTAAACGTCACTGGCATTTTTTACCGGAATTAGATGTAAAGTTTAACATGATATTAGGGAACTTTTTACATTCACCAGTTTAGGATAATATTTCGCCGTAGGTACATTTCTTGTTAGCTGCTGGGGGGGGGGGGGGGGGGTTAATAAAATGGAGCCATGACCATTGATTACGTTCGTGGTAAAGCCTTGATTGATAGAAACGATAGAAAATTCTTGATTTGACTAAAACTGTTTTGCTCCTTCTGTGTACGGCTTGAAGTGGCAGGGTTTGGCCACGATTATTACCACATACCTGGAATACCTTCTATAGGCCTTGAAAATGACTACTGAAGTTGATCATGGTCAGTTGCTAATGGGTCACCTGAGGTTTCGTCAAAAAATGTCAACGGTGGAGCTTTATCGATATATGCACAAAGTCACTTTACCTGCGTCCTCGATTACTGGTACCTTGTCTGTAACTGTCTCTTGCTTCCTGCTCTTTTTTTCTTAAGATAATTCCTCAAAAATTCCCTTTCGCGCTTGCAGTTGCGGCAACGTTCGTTTCAGCGATCTTATTAGCAATCCCACCCTAGATTACCTCCGAAAAACCTTAAAATCGTTTACCCTCCAGGTCAACCGCATTCTCCTTAAGATCATATGACTCCACGGTCTCCAGCTCCACATCATTACTGATCACCTAGACTTCTAGCTTGCACAAATACCCGTACAGAATCAGCGGTGACACGATTCTACATTGGTTGTAGACTGCAATGACCGCTGATATGTCAGAGTGTGACAACCAAAGGGTTCATACATCCGCATCGTACTCTTACAAGAACTGTCGTTTTTTAATGCTTTAGTCTGGGAACAATCTTTGCAATGCCTTCTTCATATAATGTTCTAAAGGTTTTTTTGAGCTCCTAATCAGTTTGAAAATGATGCCTCTCAAGCAACTTTTTTATTTCAAGGAAAAGACGAAAGTCACTCGGCGCTAGGTCGAGACTATGTGGTGGATATTTGAAAATGTCCCATTGAATTTGCTCAAAGTTAGATTCAAACTGTTAGATTTCATGAGTACTGAGGCATTGCCGTGGATTCAAACAATTTCAAAAGCCAAAATACCTGCTTTTTTCACTTGGATAGGTTGCACAAGCAGGTCAAGCGACACACCTTTTTGGTCCTACAAACTGTTGCCATAACTTTACGGTCATTGATGGTTTATTCGTATTTTGTAGGTGTCTTTGAAGAATTTGTCGATCTATTGTGGTGATTGTGTTCTCCTTTCGGGTGTGTCATATTGAACCCATGTCTATTGAATCACCTGTCACACTGGATTTAAAAATACTTCTTCATTAATATTGTAACGGTCAAGAAACGTCAAATCTAGCTCTTTAAGACCCAGCGGACTCAGCAATGCTTTTTTCTTGACATGGATAGCCCTTCTTAAGCGTCGCAATGTTTCACAATAAGAATGTTCAGTAATTGTTGTCCCTGGCTACACAAACTAGTCAAGCAACACCTTTTTGGTCCTAAAAACAGTTGTCCTAACTTTACCGTTACTGTTGTTGATGGTTTATTTGAATTTTATAGGTCTTTTGTGCCTCCATTGTTGTGAGTGTTTTCTCGTTTTGGGTATTGAACCCATGTCTGATTACCTGAGTCACAGTGGATTTCACAAACATTTCTTTATCAGTATTGTAACGGTCAAGAAAGACCAAAACTACGTCTTTAGAACCCAACGAGCACAAAGTTTTCTATACCCCAATTGTGCAGTAACTGTAAAGTGCAGGAAAGATCTTCAAACTTCAGTAAATGTCATGGATAACTCACTTATGGTGAAGCTTCGATTTTTTTTAACCACTTGATGAACTCGGTGAATAAGAACGTCTGCAGCGACAGTTTCACGTTGTTCGAATACAAAGATGACTTTTTCAAATTTTTATATACATCTGAACGCCTTGTGTATGAGGCTTGACTAGCTACTGAACCATCTCTATTCATCTAGAAGGCCTTCATTTGAAAACGTCATCTAGTTGGCTTGAATTGTCAAAACAAAAAGGATGAAAGAACAAAAGACCATTTAAGGTGGGTTTATACACCAAATAAAATAAAATAAAATTAGAAATAAGAGTTGGTTTCATGTATACCCCTATTAGCGTTCATGCACCAAATAACATAAATCTTATTTGGTGCATGAACGCTAATAGGAGTATACATGAAACCAGCTCTTATTTTTAATTTTATCTTATTCGTTATTTTGTTTTATTTTGTGTATAAATCCACCTTTACTTTCATTATCTCGACTCTCGACTATCGTCTTTGCTATATTGACTAAAGTGCCCCGTCAGAGGCAACTACTTCTTGCTTCTTTTTATATTTAATATGTGAGGGCTGAACAACTCCACTTGGAGGGTTTTATAAACCTATATGTAATGAACTTGACCTAACCCCC
Source organism: Taphrorychus bicolor (assembly GCA_951812265.1). NCBI lineage: Eukaryota > Metazoa > Arthropoda > Insecta > Coleoptera > Curculionidae > Taphrorychus > Taphrorychus bicolor. Next base: position 28,229,614 of record OX638303.1, on the reverse strand, counting down.
AAAAAAGTAAAAAAAAATCTTTTACACTATTTCCTGACGTTTCGACTGTAAGCTCAGTTCTCCTCAAGACTGAGAACGACAATTGAAGACCATACGTAACTCGGGGAATAAAGTATCTTTTATCAATAACACATCAACGTGATAATCATGAAGTAAAAAGACCGTACAGCTTCAATTAATTAAAGAAAATATACTACTAACATGTACAACTATAGTACAAATTGTACTTCTAACTGCACAACTTTCGCTTGAAAAACAAACCTCCCAAACAGCCAAACACGAAATGCTTTTTCATCTCTAATATTGACGTTTTTTGTTACATTCCCAGAGACGTGTAGATTTCGAATGGAAGAATGAAGCCTCGCTACTTTGTTATGATTGTTATCACTTGTTGTATCTACCTATTTTGCTGCGCTGCGCCTCTGAGTCAGCCTTTTATCGTCGATAATCGGAGTCTGATAGACTCAAAAAGAAAAAAAAAAACTGAAAATTATTACTTTGTAATGTATAAATGTAGATAGGCCGTATATGATAGCATCGAAAATATTAATAATCGTAATATTCCAAACAATACGGGGTGATGTTAAAGGAAACACGATCCTACTTGTTCCGCAAGGTAAGCTCAGCATTACTCGCACCACATTAGAACTTTTCTAAACAGAACCCCTATATAATGAGCATTTTCCACTATTGGCAATAAATAAAATGTAGTTTCTGAATTAAAAAATACATATAATTAAAAATAGTTACATTTACGTGTTTAAGCACCTGGTTCCTAATAAAATAAAATTTATTCTTATTTTTAGAGATCAATTATTGGTCAATAATAAGTAACGAGACAACGAAATTCTTCTGCCAAAATTGCAAATATTTTTATTGGGACACCAGAAAATGTTCGTCAGTGTGTGGTCATTTGTTTATTTTTTGCAGTGGAAATATTTGTATTTTTGGTATGGCGTCTTATATTATTACCTCTTTTGTTTTAAATAGTTAATGCCTCGTTGTATTTTTCTTCTGCCCAAACCAAAGCTCCTGAAAGTATTTTTCTCTCGGTTTTGTTTTATTGCGCTCCATAAACACTTTCGAAGTATTACTAATGTTAATAATAAATTAATGTAATTTCATTTATATCGGTAGATGATATTTTTTTAATACCTATTTAAGTTATTTTACGTTTCCCGCCGGGGAGATGTAGTTTTTAATATCGTTGGCAGTAAGTAGTGTCACCTATTTTCCTTTTTTTTTAAATCAATATGTATTTAGAGATGTGCGATTTTTGTAAATAGGACTCCTTCCTACCCTGAAAATGTTAGAATACTTCTTGTTTATTATTTTCACAGTAATTTGTAATGTTTAAAATAAAATGATAAACAGATATATATTTGATTTTTCGTTTGCTCCCGTATTCCATCAAAATACATACGTATATCATTTTTATATATTTTTTGTAACTAACGCTTTAGGGACATTTCATTAAAAGCCTAAAGGACATTCCATTAAAAAAGGATTGTCAATGATCTTGCTTTTTCGATTCCAGTGAGATGCATTATCCTTCCTGAAAAGTTTTTCAAGAGGACTCTTTATATGATGTACTTAACTTATTAACGATTTTGCCGTAGTAATTGACAAATCCAAGGAGATCGTGTGACAGTCACTTTTTGCTATTAGTGCCCTTTCTTAATTTCTAGTAATTAACATACCTTGACTGTCTTTGTTGTATCCCTTTACTAAATTTATGCCAAACATTTGAAACATTCACTTTTACTTTCACTCTTATAATTCTTGCTCCGTTTGCTCCTGCTTTTCATTTACTGAGGGAACTCTCTCGTTTTCGTGCTGCTCACTGTAGTTTGATTTAATTCCTATGGAACTGCGACGGAATTCCTCCGAAACTCACCGATGAGTCTACCGGTAGAAGTGTGAGGATATAATATATTAAAATATTTACAAGCAAATACCGATTTCAGAAAAACATGGAAAATTAAAAGGAGCCGTGCATAGGGTCCAATAGAAAATCTGGTAAATTTGCAAATAAATAATAATCTGCTAATAACTTCTTCTTCTTCAAGTGCCATGCAGATTCCTGCGTAGGCGTTCATCCTTTCACTCATCATATGATTCTATTAATTGCAGCATTTTGCAGTGTCTGGAAGTCCTGTATTCCTGTCCACTGTCGTATGTTTCGCAGCCAGGACAGTTTTCTCCTACCCACTCCTCTTTTTCCTCCCTCTATTTTACCCTGGAGTATAAGGCGCTGGAAATGATAGCGTTCTCCGCGCAGTACATGTCCAAGGTAGCCAGTTTTTCTTCTTTTGATGTTTTCGAAAAGTTCACGGTCTATCAAACCAGCTCTTCTCAGAATGTCCTCATTCGTTACATGTTCAACCCACGACACCCTCAGCATCCGTCGCAGGGTCCACATCTCGAAGGCCTCGATCCTATTTATAATTGTTGTCTTCAACGTCCATGCCTCGACTCCGTACAAGAGAACGGACCAGACGTAGCATTTTACCATTCTATATCTGAGATTGAGATTCAGGCTTTTGTCTGTCAGAAATTTTTTCAGTTTTATAAACGTTGTTCGAGCTTGCTCAATTCTGCATTTTATTTCTTGATCTGGGTCCCATTTTTGGTTGATCATGCACCCCAAGTATTTAAATTGAGTGACTTGTTCAATGTTCTCTCCCTTTACGGACATTATGACATTTGGGGTGTCGTTTCTACTAATGGCCATGCATTTGGTTTTACGGATGTTGATTTTCAGACCTAATCTCTGGCTTTCTTCATTGATCTTATCTAGTAGAACTTGCAGGTCATTTGCACTATCCGCCAGTATCACGGTATCATCCGCGTATCGAATATTATTGATGGGAATTCCATTCACTTTAATGCCCATGGGACTGTCGGAGATTGACTCGATGAAAGCTCTTTCCACATACAAGTTAAACAACATCGGAGACAAGATACACCCCTGCTAATAACATTGAGTGCTTATTATTATTATTTTAGGAGAATACACTGAATCTCAAGATCTCTGAGGCTATCGAAAAATGTTTTTTTTCTTTAGTTGCGAGAGAGTTACCTTCTTTTATTTGGGTGGTTCTCAAAATGTGTCTTCACTCCATCTTTTTTCAGCGACCTGTTTGAATTCGTTTGAATTCGTCGTAGTTGCTAATTTCCCAAATGTTTGTTACTATCCTAATTTTCAGTTGGTTAGTTCAGTTCCCCCCCCCCGGGTGTTCTCCACTTTGTCGAAGTACGCACGCGTACGAGTGGGGGGGCTTGTGTGCTCCTGCGATCCCAAGAGCCATGCCGGCGGTAGCGTAGCTACTGGCAGGTCTAACCATGCCGGAAGGGTCGAAGGGGAGGAGCCAGACTAAGAGAGGCACAACCCTGGCAGTAGGGTAAAAATGAAACGAATGAAATGTCGGCTGGTAAATACAATATACCCCCGGCGGGTACCGGAGACAGGCACTGCCGCCCTGCTACGGCAGGCTGCCCCACGAATTCTGGGGGGGCAATTTTACGACTGACTCATCTACGCCATAGCCACTTTAACTCAAGGTGTCTCCTCACATATCAAGGAGAGCAAGAAGAAGAAACGAAGCTACAGCATTTCAAATTTTCCAAATTCGTTCAAATTTGGCCTATTAGTTTTATGCAGTAAATACTGCCTTTGTCTTACCTTTGTTTACAACGAAACACCTGTTTCACACTTGTTGTTGCTTTACAGCCAGGAGCATGTTAATCAGACCTTGAGGTTCAGTCAGGATTTTTGATTGGTTTTTACGTGGCGGGACGAGGATTACCAACCTTTTTCAAAGTTGATTCGATTATGCAAAGGATGCAAAGATGCTCCCACTCATCATATTTTCGAAAGCGATTCCCCCAGCCAGATTTCATTCGGCGGCACTCTTACTTGACGTTGAGTAACGAAATTGTTAATTTCTTAATATCTATCCTTCTCCTGACTTGTTTCGTGTCTGATTTATGGGGTCGGTCCAGTCCCGATTTGTTTACTACTTTTGCTAATTTTAGCTGCAGTTATTAGCTTTGAATAGGAACAGGTTCACGGGTATAGGACTGAATAAAAACCAGCTCTCGTTAAAAAATTGCTTACGTTTCGATTGTATATTACAATCTTCTTCAGGGCTTTTTTTTAAAGTTGAGAACATAGTTGTGTCAATGGAGTTTAGTGCACCAGTACACATAATGGAGGAATTGGAATGGACCAAACCAGGCACTGCCGTCTCGAAATAATTGTAAGCGGCGTCTTTCTTGACAGAATGCTCGACCAGAAAAATTTTGGAAAAAGATTTACTAATTTAAATTTAAAACTGTAATAAACAACTGCTTGGTTCCAACCCTCCAGGGAACCGTTACAAAATCATTCTGGCCAACTCTTCAGTAAAACTTATTATTTTTGATTCTCGGAGAGATTCAGGAACCTTTTAAGTTTGTCCAACCTGCCAAGGAATCATCCCAAAATGCTTGCAAAACCACTCTGGGCAAACATATTGTTTATTTTAGTTTTAAATTTATATTAGTGAGTTGTTCAGAATGATTTTTGCACCATTCTAGAACGGTTTCTTGCTAAGTTGGAACAAAGCTAATAGGTTTGTTCCAGCCCTCCAGGGAATCATTCCAGGACCGTTACAAAATCATTCTGGCGAACTCACTAGTAAAAATTTCAAATCAAAATTATTATTTTCGATTCTCAGAGAGATTCGGGAACCTTATAAGTTTGTCCAACCTGCCAAGGAATCATCCTAAAACGCTTGCAAAGCTATTCTGGGCAAACATATTGTTTATTTCAGTTTTAAATTTATATTAGTGAGTTGTTCAGAATGATTTTTGCACCATTATGGAAGGGTTTCTCGGTGGGTTGGAACAAAGCTAATATCTTCAATTCGTTCATCTGCTGAGCTTGGATCTTCAGCGTGATGTCGTTCTTAATTGATTTCTCTGATTGGCCATGTGACACGTCACTTCTTCCCATCTTTACTCGTGGGATCAGTGCTGCAATGCTGTGCTTCATTCTTTTTTCTTACCTTAAACTTCGACGAAGTGTCCCATGCAGTGACTTTGTACTACCAGACCCAAGTATGGCTATACGTCGCCGAAATACACGCTAGCCAAGTTCGGTAATTCCATCCGAATGCTCCGGACACAGACCATCTCCCAAAATCCTCACAAGCTAGAGTGAGATAGACTGATTTCCGGAGCGCTCAGGATGTAATACCAAACTCAGCTGCTGTTTTCAAGACATCCTTTTTTCTAATCATCTCTTTCTACATTACGGTATCTGCGTTAAGCTTATCTCTCTTGTGGCACCCTTTATTGTCAAAACAATGATCCACGCGCAGACGTATGCATGACGCTTTCTGATTTTGTGACTTTTCTTTATTATAACAAATAGCTTTTTCGGGAGACCATTCTGAGAGTATTGCTATCCTTACATTCCAAAGGATGGGAATAGTCAATTTTTAACTTCGTACGTCACCGTTGGTGTCACTAATTGTGCCGGTCCACGACAATGACAAGATATTGAGAGTTTTGTTACGACTAAAGAGACAGGATTATATAAATACGTCGATGCTATATTTACAACAAGTGGTGTCGCCATGCTTGGATTTAGTAGTACAAAGTCGCTAGGCCCAGCCAAGGAATCGGGTTCTATTTTTTCATCGCCCTTAGATTTCGGTGAATTTAGCCATGTATTACTGTTTTTTTTTCGTTTTGCTACGTTGCCTGCAACAAAACCGTTTATCTGCTCCGGCAGGATTTAGCAGCAGACAAAACTCTTGTCTCGGTAAGTTGCACACCACATTTTTGCCATCGACGCAATTTTACTAAATGGATCTGGCACGTTTTACAGTTCGGGGTCAAGGCAGCAGCGGCTCCACCCCGGTTGCATCCCATAGGAAGAAGGTTTTCTTTTTGAAAAAAAAATTCAGTGAGGTAATTATTGAATTTTTATATTGTTTTTCAGTTTTTTTCTATCAAGTAAGTTTTTTCCCTTAATAAAATATGAGCTTGCTTGAGATTGGCGTGATAAACAAACCCTCCATACAGTGTTGCCAGGATTACCTTGCTAGTAAATTGGCACATCCTTTTTTTGGATGATATCTTGCGAATCTTTACACCACGAGAGTACTATAATATCTATTGCTGCCGAAGTAATTTTTGAATGGTGATTAATAGAACACTTATGACGATAAAAGAAAAAAAATACGTTTAAGATGGCCAACTGGTCACAATCGGCAACATTGCAGAATCCTGTGACATGTGGTTTATGTCAGTTTATGACAATTTTTTCGTGGATTTTTTTTTCTGGTTTCCTGAATGTTTTAAGAGTTTTCCGCCGACTTTTTCGCTTTTAGCAATCGTTTCCGTGTTTTAATTTGTTTGTTAGCCATGGCGAGACAATGTTTTGTGTGTAAAACTTGGGATTATAAAAATAAATCTAGGAAATTATGTTTTCACCGGTAAGCTCATTTGTGTTTTGTAGTTATGTTCAGTGTTGCCACCTTTAGTACAATTGTACTAAATCTAATCCTTTTGCATTTTATTTAGTACTGTAGTACCCACAGCCCCAAATCTAGTACAATGTTCACATTTCGCACGCACACACTACGAGCATACACTTTCGCATTCACACCACTCCTGTGGTCCCTACTAGTGGGGGGATAATAACTAATTCACATCTAAATTTGGCGAAAAAACACAAAATTTCCATTTTGAGGTGCCTTAAATCAAATTTAACGTAATGTGACTTGTTTTCAACCTACTTTGACCCTAATTCTAACAATCGCCCAAAAATTTTTTAATTTTTAACCAATTTTGATCATAGTTTTAGCAAAATTTCAAAAGTACAAATTTGCATTTTTAGGCTCTATGATCCCTAATTTTTTACCAATTTTGACCCTAATTATTTTTCTCATTTTCTCCAAAAAGTCCAAATTTGCATACCAGATTTTTTTCTTTTATTTTACACGCTTTGAGAAATTCTTCACCTATTTTAGCTCTAATTCAAAACTAAATATGCCAAAAAAACACCAAGTTTCCATTTTGAGGTGCCTTGAATCAAATTTAACGTAATGTGACTTGTTTTCAACCTATTTTGACCCTAATTCTAACAGTAGCCCAAACATTTTTAATTTTTAACCAATTTTGATCAGAGTTTTAGCCAAATTTCAAAAGTCCAAATTTGGATTTTTAGACGCTATGATCCGTAATATTTTACCAATTTTGACCCTAATTATTTTTATATAATAAGGGTGACTTTTACAGTATCATTTACAGATCAGTAAAACTTCAGTTTGAAGATAAAGCACCAGTAATGACGTAGATTACATTGTTGTTACCAAATTACATTGTTGTTACCAACAATGTAATGTACGTCATTATAGGTGTTTTATCTTCAAACTGAAATTTTACTGATAGTTGTAAGAGTCACCCTAAACACTTCGTACCTACTTACAGGTTAGTTTCTTACAATTTATATAGTTTTTCTTGAAAGCATCATAAGATCCAATGTCATTATTAACAGTGTATTTTCTAGAATCATTTATGTATAGTATCTCTCTTAATGTATCATTATGGCAGGAGCGGTTCGAAACGCAGATGTGAACCTTTAGTCTGAGTACCCCTCTTGAAATCAGTGCTTCATTTGGTTTCGACAGAGCCTATTTTTATTAAGACCGTGCCAGAATTGGTTTCTTTTTGTCTCAACTGTCTCTACTACTGGCGATTTTGATGATCTTAGTGTTTGTACACCAAAGTCATAAAGTTTGTTATAAATGATAACACACATTTAATGCAGCTTAGCAACACTTGGATTAAGTGTTGTCGTTTTGACACTCATATTATCTAACACCTTTAATCATGGTTAAAATAATACACTATTGTACCAACACTTAAATATAAGTTCCCCTTAAAACTTAGATATTTTTAGATAGAGAATTATTTCCTTCACCATACTATCAAGACGCAGTTTATGGTTTTATTAATAACTAATCCTTTGTCTAAACAAACACGTTACTCGCGCCTAGCGTACTACGCACAAATAGATAAGTGACTCGTTAGATCGATAATAAATATGTATAAGTATGCGTAAACATCCGCGCTTTTATCATAGTAAACCGAGCATAATCCTCATTTGTGAAAGGCAGTTTTCAATAGTTTTAACCTTGTTAGTGTAGCGCCGGCGGCATTTAACAGATCTTCCCCCTGCTACGTAGCTTTAGGTAAGTTTCGCCTTCTCATCACGTTAAGCATCCTTGACTGTTAGTTGTGGCCAACAGCCAAACAAAGAAAGACGCAATGCGTGTGAAAGTTCTTATTTTAACTTTAATAATAGGTGCTACAATGGCAGCGCCAGCTTTACTGGATGAACAACAAGAATGGACCAAATTTAAGGTGTGTGGATTTAACTCATTTATTTTTTCAGTTTAACTTCGTAATAGTGAAATGTTCTAGAACGATTTCAACAAATCCTATTCTCCCGAAGAAGAGGCTCAGCGCTTTCAGATTTTTCAAGATAATTTGAAGCGAATTAATGAGCACAATGAAAAGTTTGCAAGAGGTGAAGTGACTTATACCCAAGGTATTAATCAGTTTGCTGATCTTACACACGAGGAGTTTAAAACTAGACATACGGGCCTAAAAAGGAAGCCTCCGCAAGAATAATTATGGTTCTCCAACATCAACAATTTTTATGCACCTAAAATTATTAATAATTAATTATCTACATATCAATGAATTTACAATTGTTTAGTAGGTAGTTATGACAATTATATGTTATTTCTAAGTAAGGTTATTTACACTTTATGTCGTATTAGATAGATACCTACCACATGAATATTTGTTCGTAAGCAAAATTTTGCTAAATCTTAAAACTAGTTTTGTAGATAACGTAATTTTATTGGTACCAGATACTATGCATCATCATCTAGTAAACAAATAAAGAAATCTTCTCATTTTTTTGTATTCTCTCCTCTCGACTTTTCAAATGTCGTTCCTTTAATACTCTGATATTATTAAAAATTATGAAGAGTAATTTTATGGAAACTGACAGCAAAATTTTCGAAAATGACGCCATTTCATTGCCTTCGTTGTTTTGATCTGCTTTCGTTCATCGAACATAAATTTTGTTATATCCACCTGGTCATGCAAAGGTAGCTATGAGTATAGCCGCCTTTGGTGGATTTTTGACGGTTTTAAAACATAACTCTACAAAGTCTACTTGATTTAGTGCAGACTGGCTATCTGTGATGATTTAGTTCCTCTTGTCCCTATAAAATCTAATAATCTCTTGAGGACATGCAGTTATTGCTATTATTTATGATAGAATAGAGTCACCATATTGTCCAGGTTTATATATAATAGCAAAACGCAACTGTACTTATGGTTAGCTTGAACCGATCCGTGAAAATATGTTTTCCGTTATACGGCGTGTTCATTAGAAAAAGTCATCTTGAAGGCTATGGATTTGTAGCATCCTTTTCTTTTGACATTTCTCAGCTAACTAGATCTTAATTGGGCGAATTACTCATTAAGGTTTATGGAATTTCAGTGTTCTGATCATTCTGGTGGACTGCATTGCTAAATTCAACAGCTCTTTTAATTGGGACGAAGAAGGTGTTATCAAGAGCTCCCTCGATGTCGAGAGAAGCTCCCTGCGCAACTTCCTTGATAAATGGTGAGTTTTCTATTTTTTATACATATGATCATGTATTGTATGCTCATCTCACACGATTTTACGTCTTGATAAGCATACCCGTATTGACTTAATCGTTCCGCCAAAAGAAGGTTATCCCTTATACGTCTATTGAATAGCTTTTTCCATGTCTTGAGCATAAATGACAGTAGGCCTTTTGGCCTAAAAGATTTCGCCTGGGAAGAAGATGAAGGTAGATAAATTGTTACTATTTTATAGAGGCAACACTCTTGTTTAAGGAGAAAACCGGCTTTGTAATTCCGCCAACAGTCAGCACTGGAGACGAACTGATACCATTTAAAGAAAATATTAATATAGTGGGAAGTTAGTAAAAAATGGGGGGGGGGGGGCGAAACCTTAAAGGCCCCTTTCACAGTCCCCGATCCACCCATCCCTACTCGTACTCCACCAGGCCCCTCGATCATTCCCACGAGTCGACCCATCCCTTTAATGAAGGAGAGTATCCCGTCCCATTTCAGAGTCGGAAGCTCCTCTCGATGACGAAAGCTCCAAGTGTCCTATGGACTGTTAGTCATTCCTAGGAGGTGCATGTGCCTGTTTAGTATTCAGTGTCCAGTACGGATTTCTATAAGGTGTCCCAGGCACTGCCGGCTCCTCCCAAGAAGTCACGAGGCCTTGGATCTCTCCGGGTTAGGGTAGATTTTCTTGGTCTGTCTACAAATTCCTGACTGTGTCCAGTTTGTTCATGCTCACTCATTCAGAGTGTGAGAGACGTACCTTTTACTTACTCCTAGACATGGCTCTGGTCCAGTGAAGCAGGTCTGGGAACCCCGCTTGGCCGATTCGTCGGCACGGTCGTTCCCCTCGCTGCCCCTATGCCCAGGAACCCATCCCAAAGTTACCCTTTTTGCTTCTGCCAGGACTGCGTCCCTGCAGTCCTGAACGAGGTTTGAACTCATTCCGCTCCTGCAGATGGCTCGTAAAGCCCCCTGACAGTCGGAGTAGATGTAGATGTCCTACTCTGCTCCCTGTCTGACTTCTGTCCATATGGCCACCTCGAGTATTGCAAACACCTCCGCACAGAAAACAGTCGTGTGGGTTTCCAAGGCGAAGCCCTCGCCCTCTACATGGCCTGCTGTGTATATTGCGGCTAACTACGACTGTGTATTAGCCATTCTTGATCCGTCTGTATACCATACCTGATTATTCTCAGAAGGTTGCTGAAGCAGCTCTTCCTTGAATTCGTCGCCTTTGTTGGGATGTTTATCCTATTGGCTCCTCTCAGCTATGGGCTGTTTCAGTCTCAGCAGATCGCGTGGGAGCCCTTCCTGAACAATCAGGATGTCCCGCTGAATAAAGCTGGCTATTTGAGTGTGACCTTTTCCCATAGCTGTATCCTTCCACTGGCCGCAGCAATCCATCCTCCTGCAGGGCGCCATCACCTCTCTCTTAAGCAGGCATTGAGCGCTGCTCCCGGTGTTGTTCTGAATGTACCCGTTATGGCTAGGCAGAGTGCTCTCTTAAGTCTGGCCAACTTCAGCATATACATTAGACCACGACCACAGCTTATCCGCAGACTGATTATCGCAGTTGCCTTATCCCATTAGCCCATACCTTTTCCACGTGAACTTTCCATGTCATTCCGCTGTCGAAGGTCACTCCCAGGTAGCAGGGGTTTACCGTACAGCGTGGGTGAGCGGAATCTTGCAGTTTTCCTTCTTTTGGTGAGATAAAGATAAGATAGTGGGAATCTTTTGGATAAACTTCCGCTAGGTACTGGACATGGTCTCGGAGTAACCATCAGAGCGGCACATAAATGCGCTAGGGCTATGTCCTATGGTATTATTAATTTGGCAGGACGATTTATCGATAAGTAATTGAACGGTCGTAACAGGGCGGGAGGTCCAATTCAGAAGGGTTGCATGGGATTACACTTCCAATACTTCCATTCATCGCGGAACGGCTCCATAATGTGTAGTAATAGACCTCTCTGCCAAAAAGCTACCTAAGGAGCGTAGAACCAATGTTCTGTGTAGCACAGCAAACGGCCATGGGAGAAGTAAGGCTCCTGCTACTGAGGAAAGAACACATAACCTTTATTTAGTCTTACTATGACTCTCTGGAATGCGGTATGTTCTTCGTGCTCCCCCCGAATATTCCTGGGACATACAACCAGAGAAAGGTCAAGGTCAAGCGAACTCTTGAGTCTGGAGAGGGAACAACTGGGGAGAGTCGTAGGTCTGATCACGCAACATGTTTCACCCAGAAGACACCCACACCAGATGGTGAAGGTGAATTCTTTGGTGAAGAGAATAGTCGGGCAGCGCTTCTAGCGCTTATGTCTTTGAGCTGCAATTCCAAAACTGTTTGGAACTGCCACAGGACTTTGAACACTATCGCAGGAGAACAGCGTCACACTGGTATGGATCCCGGGCCATCGTGTTCAAGAGGGCAAAGAGAGGGTCGATTCTCTAGCCAGGAAGCCCGCGGGCTCTGCATTCGTAGGTCGATGAGACAGTCGAGCACGTCTTATATGCCTGCCCGGCTATTGCCAGATCGAGATACTTGCCGTTCGGAAACACGATCATTGAGCCTCAAGACGCAAACGCAGTGTCGCCCGACAGACTCATCAGATCATTGATGATCTGGACATAACGGGTTACAATTAGTGGAGCTAGCAGGGGTAAACCTTGCTGGCAACACCTCGAGTGGGCCACAATAGACCGTAGGTCGCGGTGGAGGACTGTACAGGTCCACTCACATTGAAAACGAAGACGAATGGTGAAGAGGAAGAAAGGCCTCTCAACTGATTCGCAAATGCGAGGCCCTTCAAGATTTAGACAACGCGCCTTGGTACGTTGTCAGGATGTAGTGGAACAAGGGTTGCCCGTCAGGACAATTCTTGATTTCTTTGAGAAGACAGGATTGAGTCTTGATTTTTTTGAGAAGACAGAAGACATGACTGATGAAACGAGCTGGACGGTAAGTACAGTGAGCAACAGCTTCACTGCCTCCAGAAAATGAACCGCAAGAGCGAGAAAACAAACAGAGTAGTGACGGTTGGGAAGATCCAATTTATCAGTGTGCTTGGACGCATCGAACGATGACTCGTCAGTAACAAGAGCATGGGCGGTGACAAGAAGCAAAGTGACGTGATGCTAGCGCCTGGACTTTGCGTCACGATAGAAAACGATGGACTGGCTCCATGATCAAAGTGTCGGTCGTAGGCTCGAGTCCTGTGGGCAACCCTTATTAATGCTGCACTCATATTCATCGCCCCTAACAATCTCTCAGAAAATTCCCCACAGATCTCATGGAGCTTTCCGTAATTGTTTCTAATAATGATTCTAAAGCCAAAGCTCCATCTCTGGTCCCTCTAAAATCATACTGTTGACTACTTCATTTACCTTCCCTTTCGCCCCACCCTCTCATTTACAACACTGTCCAAAATCTTGTTCAGCGCTGGTGTTCAATCACTCTGTTTGTCTATCTAGAAGATATACTAGTCCGCTTTTATATTTTAGAAAAATATTGTTGTCTTTGCAGGCTCTGCTGGAGGCATTTCCCGTACATGCCACATGCATTCATTTAGAAGTCTGTCATCCGCAATGGTTTTTCTTCTCGTTTACAATTGTATCGGTTTCAAAACTATTAAAATTCTTGTCGTAGTTCTCGCTATTGTTTCCTCTCACTCCGGCGTTTATGTATAGTTATTAACATTTGATCTTTTATCCTTCTCAAACAAATTGTGTAATTCTTTTGGCTTCGGAATTTACCGTTCTTCCTTTCGGTCGACTCCCGTGCATTTTCTTTTGTCATCTCAGCCTTCCTTAGAACAGCCCATGCTTTATCCCAAGTATTGTCTGTCACAGCCTCCTCTAAATCTTTTTCTCAGTTACCTCTTTTTATACTCAATCATTTTTTTGAACTTTCACCCTTGTTCGTTCTATTCTTCCCTCCTAGCAAACCTTCCTACTTTGCCCCTCTCTTATGTTTATAAATCTTTGTAATCTCATTTCTTGCGCTTTTACGCCTAGCACATAACTTATCCTTTTGTGATCAGTGATACAATCATCGTCGTACATCACTTCGCAATTTTAAAAGGTAATATCCCTACCCATAGTTATGTCCACCATTGACCACAGTCATGCGTTGAGACTCTTTCATGCCTCGACCAGCTTAAGACTTCCTATTCCCCACTCTCTCCCCTCCCCCCCCCCCACATCTATTCTATGTTCTTCGCGCTTGCATCAACGCATTTCTAGCAAGGATGAAGAACACGTATCAGCGTAATAAAAAAGTTTCTCATATCAAGGTCCTCCTGGCCTGTTTCTGATAGTATCTCTCGTCGAATCGCAAGTATCACATACTAGTGCTCCTAGATATCTGAAGGATGATACCTGCTCAAAGATATTGTCATGTGTATGGAGACAAGCTTGTGTTTGCACCTTCGAGAAAATCATAAGTTTCGTTTTGGGGATATTTATATGCAATCCATAGAGCTTGCTGTACTCCACAATGACATCCACAAGTTGCTGGAGTTTAGGCAGGCTGCTGGCAATAACGATTGTATCGTCGTCAATCTTATATTGCTAATTGTTTTGCCACTGATTTTGATTCCAGCACTAGTCTTTTCAAGAGATTCCGCGAAAATGTGTTCCGAGTACAAATTAAGAAGCATGCATCCTTTTCGCACTCCTTTTCGTATGGCTATGTCCTCCGATATTTTGTTCTCTACCCTTGAGCTGTCTGATGCCAATAGAGTTTTGTAATGATTCGTAAATAACCCATACGAGTCCATTGAGTTGTGAATCACCGTGCGTAGGCCCCACGCAGTAGAAAATGTACAAATAACAAAGTTTTAATTGTAGACTTTTATTCAACATTTTTACAAAAAAAATATTACACTATATCTTAAATTATAAACAACAATAATTTAAATTCAGTTAACATACAATCTATTTGGCACGTTTTTAAAACTTCTCTCATAAATATTAGATTTATTATGGCTACAGAATTAAGATAGGTATCTTCAATAGATAATTAAATTCTTCAGACTCAACGGTTCTTAGATTACCTAAAATAAAAAATAATCGAAGCTGATTCATCGTTCAGCTAACTTAACCGTGAGTTAAGTGAACGATCAAAGAACTTCTTTAGTTAAAATAACTTAACTATACATTTTATAAAAATGCATGTTAGGCCAAGACATAACCGTAAAATTGCTATAAGTGATAATTTACTAGTTTATTTTAATCAGGTGTACAAGACGATTTGTCTTTACCTCCTGCTATGTGATGCAGTACAGAAAAATTACTTTGGATAGTTATTAAAAAAATATGTACAGGAACTTTTAAGTAATTATTATTAAATACGTATTGTGGATAATAATTATAAAACATGCCATAATTTACAAAGAATTTGTTGGTCCTAATAAATCATCAAGTTTTTGGGGAATATATGAGTTTTACCTGGAACAATTATTGTTACGATATCCACAAATTGGATAAGTTTATTAGAAAATTCCTTCGGAACTCATATAACCTCAAAAGAACTATTATTGTCACTGACGTAAGACACTTCTTGCAGATACTTAGTGAACGTTGTACTAAAACAGTCTCCCCCTAGCCCCCTTGTTGCTACTGTAGTCATTCGAACCGCCCCACCATGGT
This sequence comes from Taphrorychus bicolor, assembly GCA_951812265.1. Taxonomy (NCBI): domain Eukaryota; kingdom Metazoa; phylum Arthropoda; class Insecta; order Coleoptera; family Curculionidae; genus Taphrorychus; species Taphrorychus bicolor. Next base: position 28,214,260 of record OX638303.1, on the reverse strand, counting down.
CCTCACCCAGCTATTGCCGATCGGGGTGCCTTGTTCAGCAACACTATCATCCACACTTTTGACTCTGGATATGGCACGATAGTTTACCCCATTTTTAATCAATCTTAAAGGTTTTACGGGAACCGGTGGCGCAGCTTTTGTGGGCCTTCGCACCACACTCGGTCTAGCCAGTTTTGCAGCCTGTCCGCTCAACGCGACTGTTAACCTGTCGCTGTTGGTAAAACTGTCAGATTTGATCACCAATTTGCCGGTCACTTTATCTCGCTCATATTCGTCTGTAAGCGAGCTTTCCAAAAGACTTTCATAGTAGCTGTCACTTGGCGATTTTCTGCTGCCACCTTCGCTCAGTCTCTTCTCGATCTCTCTTAACACCTCCTTCTCGTTGAGCGACATATCCAGATGACCGATTATATCTTCTTCAGCCACATCGAAACTGCCGCTGGCCACTCCACTGTCCAAGCTTAGACTCGCTTGACTGTTGTTGCGCGAGTTGGCGAATAGCGTCTGGGGATCGACGTAGTCGGGGTTGGCGAGTTTCTCTCCAGTAGTTTTGCTTCCCTGGGTTTTGAGTACTGGGTGTGGTTTAAGGGCCCGGCGCTGCTCTTCGAAGACGTTGCGCAGACGCTGCAACATGCTCAAGCGGATGGGCGTCTTGCGGTATATCTTGTAGTCTGGATGGTCGGTGTCGTCTAGTTGTGATGACAAGTTCCTGGAAGGGAACATTCTTGTTAAAAAAAAAATATTTAGGGCCAATGGTATAGGTTAATTTTAAATACAGACTTAAATTTGGTTTTAAAAGTCGGCTTATAACTAAATTTAAACATCGAAATTTCTGATCTTCGTGGATGTAAGTTGTATAAGTAGAGCTTAAAGAAAAGATGGATGTCGAATTGTGACGGCAAATGTCGTTCGTAAGAAATATATCTGCATTATCCTCGTCATCCGATATTATGTGCTATTTGTGCACACATTCCCCATAAAGTCTTCGGCTAAGGTAAACTTAAAATTTTGTGACGGATCGCTTGACACCGCTGTATTCCGCATATACCGGGTGTCCAGCACAACCCTGGACATAGGAGATTAACATGGGAAATCGGTTTTTATTTTTTTGCGCCTGTACGGTTGAATTGATTGAAAAACTTTTAAGAGTAAAGTTGTAGAGCGTATGGTCAGCTATCATCATGTAATTTTTTCAATACCCCAGTTTTGGCCGTTTTTTAGAAAAACGCCTCGAAAAGTGCAAAAATTTTAATTTGGCGCGTCACCCCCGCCAAGCATGTGCATTGTCGCCAACATATTTTCACTGCATAATCACGTTAATTACTACATGATAGTCCCTCAAAATAAATAAGAAAGGAAAATCGGCTCTGATTCTGACATAAGATATTATTATGTTGGAGACACTGCATATGCATGGCGGGGGTGACGCGCCAAATCCAAATTCTGGCACGTTTCGAGGCGTTTTTTCAAAAAACAGCCAAAACTGAGGTGTTGAAAAGATTACAGGATGATAGCTGACCATAAGCTCTACAACTTTACTCTTAAAAGTTTTTCAATCAAATCAACCGTACAGGCGCAAAAAAATAAAAACCGATTTCCCATGTTAATCTCCTATGTCCAGGGTTCTGCTGGACACCCGGTATATGGAAAATGTTAAGGTCCACCTTAGATCAACTTTATGAGGAAATTTGTGCAAGTAGCTATCTCTATATCTTAAAAAATTCCAAAAATATTCATTTCAATTTTTACATACACTAACACAAACATACATTTAAAGTGACAAAACTGTTAATTTTCTTAAATTAAACCGACCTCTAAAGCTTAAGTCCTGCTTCATCCACATCATATCTTAAGATAAAATTAAAGTCTAATTTACGTTTAAAACGAACAGTGACTTTGTACTACTAGACCCAAGTATGGCTATACGTCGCCGAAATACACGCTGACTCCAAGACCTCCAACATTCTTTTTTCTGATCATCTCTTTGTACATTACGGTATATGCGTTAAGTTTATCTCTCTTGTGGCACCCTTTGTTGTCAAAACAACGATCCAAGCACCGACGTATGCATGACGTTGCATGCATCCCGAGCGCGCAAGATATTAGTCTATCTCACTCTAGCTTGTTAAGATTTTGGGAGATAGTATGTGTCCAGAGCGCTCGTAAGTAATTACCGAACTCTAATAAATAGCGTTTTCGGGAGACCGCTTTGAGAGTATTGCTATCCTTACATTCTTATTAAGAAACCAAAGGATGGAAATAGTCAATTTTTGGTTCCACGACAATGACAAAATATTGGGAGTTTTGTTACGACGAAAGAGACAGCCTTATATAAATACGTCGATGCCATATTTACAAGTGGTGTCGCCATGCCTGGGTCTAGTAGTACAAAGACACTGAAAAGTAACTTATACAACGATCTTTATGCCAATTTGCGATTTAAGAGGAGCTCCTGTATTTAAAATCAACGTATACAACCGGACCTTAAAAGACCATACTCTAGTAATACAGTGGTCTATTAATCTGCTCTACTCAACTCACATTTCAACACACCTTTCGATATCTACGAGCATTTTATGATTTTTTATATTTTGCGTTGGAGAAGTCACATGATAGCGTTAACTGCTCACGTAGAAAAGACGTACACACAAATTCGAATAAGTGAAGGAGACCAGAAAGTATCACAGAATTTATGGAGATTTTCTACTAGTGATCCAGTTCAAGAGTTCAAGCTTGCGACTGTAACGTACGGAACAACAGCAGCACCATACTTAGCAGCAAAGATCGTTCAAACATTGGTAGAAAACATATTTACAAGTTCGTGTCCCGCTGAGTTAGATGGTAGTGGACCGTAGTGGTGTTTATTGGGTGAAAAACAACAAAAACAACCTCTAAGATTGCAAATTCGTCGACGTTTCGATCTCTATTTGAGTCTTTATAAATTTATATATTCTACGAGTGTTTGGCGTCCCAATAAACTAAGTAGTAGGTGGATTAGCGGGATGGGGACAAATAACGACAATTCAGCTTTTATCAATTGCCAACGTTTCGACCATATATTTTGGTCTTTATCAAGGCTCTTGATATGCCGAAGTCCTGTACATTCTATTCAAAAACGTGTCCATTGTCCACGTCATGGGCAGAGGTTTTCACGATGACACTACTAGTTTGACTTGTTTGTAAGTTTTCTTGTCATTGAGTACAACAGGAGTACAGCAGGACTTTGATCATCCTATCGCAGGAGAACAACGTCACACTGGTATGGATCCCAGGGCATCGAGGGCTCGAAGGCAATGAGAGGGCCGACTCCTTAGCCAGGAGGGCGGCGGACTCGGCATTCGTCGGCCTGGAACCGGTGCTGGGGGTCCCATACTCCCGGGTCAAGGCTGAACTCCAGAAATGGGGTAATGCCAAGTCCCAAAAATGATGGGAGAGCCTACCCGGGCTAAAAAATTCATCAAAATCACAGGAACAGGGAGGGCAAAAGCCCAAACCTTCCTCAAACTAAATAGGAGACAAATCAGAGTGGCTACTGCACTCTACACGGGCCATAGCCATCTAAGACTCTACATGCACAGACTCGGACTGTCCGAAGAAACGGAGTGCCGGCTGTGCGTAGAGGAAGAAGAAACAATCGAGCGCGTTCTGTGCGAATGACCGGCTATTGCCAGATCGAGATACTCACTCTTCGGTAACACGATCATTGAGCCTCAAGATGCAAACGAAGTGTCGCCCGAAAGACTCATCAGATTAATTGAGGGTCTGGGCTTAACGGGAGCAAGCAGGATTAAAAAATACAATACAATACAATACCCTGAGACTACAGTACATTCCAACCAAGAGGAAACAAAGAGTGGTGATAATGCTTAATCCGACCATCACACCACTTCCTGGAAAGTCAAAAGATACAAAATCTTTCTCTTCTTACATTAATTATTTATCTTTTGTGGTATCATCTGCTAGTTTCTCAGTGTTCTTCAACAACTTTTAAGAAATTTAAACACATTTTCAGTAAAAGATCGACTTTTGTGACACCTGTATGTTAATATAAAACGTGAGCAGAGTAGCCAATAATAGCCGCAAACTCCCATATGGGCGCTACTACACACTTACCCCTCTCTTGGCGGTTCGCCAATTTTTCCTTCAAAGGTAAGGCATCCAGCATCGGCTATACCTGGAGCATTCTCCGGAGGGTCGTTTAACTGGAAGGAACGAGGTAGGGAGTCTGCTTTGCTTGGCAACTGGGGCCGCTCTTCGTACCACATAGGCCCCGGCTCGCTGGTTACATTCCTTCTAGGGTGCCGCTCCTTCTGATGGAGACCCCTATTCAACACCTGCAAGTTCAGCGGAGGGAAAACCATGATTTTAGGTTAGTGAGCCAGGCGGATGAATGTATGTATTATTGTTAATCACATTTTCATTGGTGCTTGCTGATGGTTTTTGAAAGCTCTACAAGCACGCAGGTGGCCTAACTTACCTTATTGAACTCGTGGTTTTGCATTATCAGGTCGGACACTATCTTCTCCAAATCTGTTTCTGCACGAATTTCATCTTGTTGCTCAGATGAGTCTTTCTGCGACTCGGCCTGGGTAGAGATACTTTCCCCAGACTGTGCAGCCAAATCGCAGTTCTCAGAATCCGACAAATCAGTGTAGAAGGTGGAACTGGCGCCGGGTTCTTTGGATTTCTTCAACTTAGAGATCTTCTTGGGAATGACTTTGGAGTCGTAGTGCTGCGGAATCACACCGGGCTCAGACTTTCGCCTCCAACTCCCGAAAGTGGTCAAGGTTCGATCTTGAGAGGTGGAGCGCTCTTTGGAGAGATCGCGGTTTTTACGCACTCTGGAACGCCGCTCCAAGTAGTGGGGAGTAGTGGAGCTGTGTTTCAGTGGGGACCAACTTCCAATTGATGTATCATCTGGGAAAAATTTAGTTAATTGACGGGGAACTAACAACTATACTATCAGCGAAAAAAATGTACCTGCATCTTGTTCATTCTGCCCCAATTGCATCACCAACTGTCTAGCATGGTTCGGTATCACAGCACTGTAATTCTCCAAAATCACTCTTTTAATCTGTAGCGTCCACTCTCTTTTATGATGAGGAGACCTGGCTCTTAGCGTACACTGAAGCCGAGGGTTGTCAAACGGCAACACTTGGAACGATAAAGGCTCTCCTCTAACTTGCTCCACCAGCATCAAATTGGAGCACTCAATGTGGGTCTTGTAAGCCAAAGCTCCGTCAGTCTTGCTCTTGGCTAGTAGTAGGGCCTTCTCGAACAGGAACACGTGCCTTCGGCCCTTGGCCCCTTGCACACGAAAAGTGCCCTCGGCGATTAGTTCTCCTAAGGTGGTCAAGTCTGCACCAGTCCAGCCGTAGAGTTGGGATTGGATTTCCTGATGAGTGGAAAGTTAGGTGGATGTTCAGGTTTTTTAACAGAGATTAATACTACTTACTTGAACCCGAACGGCATGTTCGTGCTTGCGCTTCATGTTGTTGATGTCAGAAGCGACTGAAGTCATTGTTGCCAGTGCCAAGTCTACGGTGGGCTTGTGATGGGACTCGCATTGTTTGGATAGTCTCTGGAAAAGAGAATGGGGAATTATTTTTACTTTAGGTGTAATTTAAGCGAGTTATAAGGAGCATTATATGCACAACTCGTTTCCTATCTATCTCTTTATCTGCTATATTTATTAAGGTCTAAAAAGGCATTGAAATGAACCAGAGTGATTATTTTAGTCATTAGTCAGGTATTGATTGAAATGTTTTCTAACACTAAGATTAAAATCATTTTTGCCTTGTTTTGTAGTAGAAGAAAGAATAATTACACAAAAAAAAATCATTGTAAAAATTGTTAAAACAAGAAATTAAAGAACATTTCATTCTTTACATTTTGAGTTGTCTGAGCCAAGTTTTTCGCTCTAATAACTAATCAATTAATTACACAAATCTGTGGGTTACCTCAAAGAGAACTTGGGTCATCAAAGATTAAGAATACTAAATAAAAAAAAACAATTAAAAAATGCTTGGAAATGCTAAAAATTAATCGGAGAAGGTAGGTAAATAATAAATATTTGTTTTAGTGTCTAAAATTGCATATATTTTAATATTGAAGCTAAATATTATTCCTAACTAAAGGGCGGACAAATTGAACTCTTTATACTGAAGATGGTGTGAACTTCAATCGAAAGAAAGCAATGACCCCTCTGCAAGAAATCCAAAACATATGTCATCTTTGAGGCTCCTTTCTCAGGTTCTCGATTACATTAAAAAACCGCAGAGTTGATACACTTTACACGCTTCGAAACCTTATATCATCATTAAGCTTCTGACAGACACCTATTTTTAGAAAAATGCATTAAAAAAATACTTATTTTATCACTCTCGTTTATCACCCCCTAAACGTTGTTAGATTTACAGTCAGCGGAATGGCAGAAGCTTGCAAATAAAGTACGCGGTGTTCATTTGAAAATGTTATCTAGAAATCTGTAAATTTTGGACAGAAAAGGATAACATAATCAATGAGTGAATGAGTGAATTGACTTTTGTTCTTTCATATTTTTCTTTTGGCATTTCACAGCCAAAAATATGACGTTTTCAAATGAACACCCGCTACTAACAAATACATATCCAGGAAAGTGTTGCACCCCTGTCGCCAGGGTACAGTTATTAACTCCATAAACTCAGTTTCATCTTACTATCTCTCCTAGTCAAGCATACATCTATTTCCACCCGTAGTCTACCATCTAAGACGGTTTTCTACCAACGATGTATGCAAGACTATTCTGAGCTGAGCTTTCTAAGACTATTCTGAGCTGAGGTTTCTAACTTTGATCTATTAAACCTGGCAAAACTGCGTACGTGACTTCAGTTAACAAGACAAAAGAATACTAATAAAACAAACCGGTACCTTTGTTCCTCTAAAAGCAATACAAGCTCTTACACTGTATTGTTGTGTAAAATGGTCAGATAACCTTACATCATGTCACCTCTCATCAAACCAAAGGCAACCCTCCTCCCCTCCCTTCCTCGTCCTTTCTCAGTGGCAAGTCTGTGACCTCTTTTCATTCACAGTACTCCGTTTATTATGCATTATTTACTATGCTTTGTTCTCTGCCTTCTTCCAGTTATTTTCTTTCATATTTACGATATAACCCTGAGGTTGATAGGTGCATTCCTTATAAGCCCCACTATTCTCTACGTTATCTTTATTCATCTGCTGCTCATCCATATTCATATTCCCCAAAGTCAATTTCGACGGTGCCATCCACACCCAAAAAGACATGTAACCAAAAATGTTGCGAGGTTTGATCTAGTTAACCAGGCAAAAATGCGTACGTGACTTCAGTTAGCACCACACAAAATAGTAATAAAACAAGTCGATATAACTTAGTTGCTGTAAAAGCAGTGGATTCAACGCTACTTAGTGTAGACCATTGCACTTAAAATTACCAGTTCACTGCTCTTCTCGTCTTTTTCGTACATTCACTGCCCGTGTCACCTTCACCCAGGATGGTAGACCTAACATGTTGCAATCATGTCGCGGGACAAAACCAGGTGTCGTTCAATGTATTGCCAAGCCCACTACTCTCCGGGTCTCCTTTGTTGCCAGCAGAAATATATTCCATTTTGACTGAGCCACGAAAAAAGAGTTGAAACAACACAACTTCCAACCATCTTGACAATTCAGTACTCTTTAGCCCCTTCTCTTCTTTCCCCCTGGACCAGAAAAACTTCATTGACTTGGTTTTTCTCCAATTCCATTTTGACTGTCCGTGCAAACCCTATTCCTCGCGACAGCCTTGACACAGCTCAACTTCCAACCATTTTCACAATTCAGCACTCTTTAGCCTTCTCTCTCTTTTTCTCCATGGGCCACAAAAACTTCAGTTACCTGGTTTTCCTCCAATTCCATTCTGATCGCGCCAACATCATTCCCCACAACAGGCTTGAAACAACACAACTTCCAACCATCTTCACAATCCAATACTCTTTAGTCCACTCTCGACTCTTCCCCTGGATTACAAAAACTTCAGATACCTGATTTTTCTCCAATTCTATTTTGATTATGCCAACCTCACTTCCCTCGACAGGCTTGATCAACCCAACTTCCAACCATCTTCACAATCCAGCTCTCTTTAGCTCTCTCTCTTCTTTTCCCCGTGGACCACAAAAACTTCAGTTACCTAGTTTTGCTTCAATTGCATTTTAACTGGGCCAACTTCACTCCCCACGACAGGCTCGATACAACACAACTTCCAAGCATCTTCACTATCCAACACTCTTTAGTCCTCACTCTTCTCTTCCCCCTGGACCACAAAAACTTCAGTTGTCTGGTTTTACTCTTTTTTAAGTTTTACACCATTTTGAACGTGCCAACCTAACTCCTCACTCCCCACGACAAGCTCAACACAAGACAACTTCCAGCTATCTTTCACAATCCAGCACTCTTTAGCCCTCTCTCTTTTCTTCCCCCTAGACCACCAAAGATTTCAGTTACCTGCTTTTTTCCAAATACATTTTGTACGTGCGAACCTAACTCCCCACGACAGGCTTAACACAAAACAACTTCCAACCATCTTCACAATCCAACACTCTTTAGTCCACTCTCTACCCTTCCCTTGATGACAAAAACTTCAGATACCTGGTTTTTCTCCAATTCTACTTTGATCATGTCAACCTCACTTCCCTCGAGAGGCTTGATACAACCCAACTTCCGACCATCTTCTCAATCCAGCACTCTTTAGCTCTTTCTCTTCTTTTCTCCGTTGACCACAAACACTTCAGTTACATAGTTTTCCTTCAACTCCATTTTAACTGGGCCAACTTCACTCCACACGACAGGCTCGATACAACACAACTTCCAACCATCTTCACTATCCAAAACTCTTTAGTTCTCTTTTTTCTCTTCTCCGTGGACCACTAAAACTTAAGTTATCTGGTTTTACTCCTTTTTGAGTTTTACACCATTTTAATCGTGCCAACCTAACTCCCCACAACAGACTTGACACAACACAATTTCCAACCATCTTCACAATCCAACACTCTTTAGTCCACTCTCTACTCTTCCCCTGGATGACAAAAAATACCTGGTTTTTCTCCAATTCTATTTTGATCATGCCAACCTTACTCCCCTCGATAAGCTTGATACAACTCAACTTCCAACCATCTTCACAATCCAGCACTCTTTAGCTCTTTTTCTTCTTTTCCCCCTGGACCACAAAAACTTCAGTTGTCTGGTTTTACTTCTTTTTGAGTTTTACACCATTTTGCACGTGCTAACCTAACTCCCCACGACAGGCTTAACACAAAACAACTTCCAGCTATCTTTCACAATCCAGCACTCTTTAGCCCTCTCTCTTTTTTTCCCCCTAGACCACCAAAGACTTCAGTTACCTGCTTTTTTTCCCAATTCTATTTTGAACGTGCAAACCTCACTCCCCACGTCAGGCTTAACACAAAACAACTTCCAACCATCTTCACAACCCAACACTCTTTAGTCCACTCTCTACCCTTCCCCTGGATGACAAAAACTTCAGATACCTGGTTTTTCTCCAATTCTACATTGATCATGCCAACCTCACTTCCCTCGAGAGGCTTGATAGAACCCAACTTCCGACCATCTTCACAATCCAGCACTCTTTAGCTCTTTCTCTTCTTTTCCCCGTTGACCACAAACACTTCAGTTACATAGTTTTCCTTCAATTCCATTTTTACTGGGCCAACTTCACTCCCCACGACAGGCTCGATACAACACAACTTCCACGCATCTTCACTACCCAACACTCTTTAGTCCTCACTCTTCTCTTCTCCCTGGCCCACAAAAACTTCAGTTGTCTGGTTTTACTCTTTTTTAAGTTTTACACCATTTTGAACGTGCCAACCTAACTCTCCACGACAGGCTCAATACAAGACAACTTCCAGCTATCTTTCACAATCCAGCACTCTTTAGCCCTCTCTCTTTTCTTCCCCCTAGACCACCAAAGATTTCAGTTACCTGCTTTTTTTCCAAATACATTTTGAACGTGCGAACCTAACTCCCCACGACAGGCGTAACACAAAACAATTCCAACCATCTTCACAATCCAACACTCTTTAGTCCACTCTCTACCCTTCCCCTGGATGACAAAAACTTCAGATACCTGGTTTTTCTCCAATTCTACATTGATCATGCCAACCTCACTTCCCTCGAGAGGCTTGATAGAACCCAACTTCCGACCATCTTCACAATCCAGCACTCTTTAGCTCTTTCTCTTCTTTTCCCCGTTGACCACAAACACTTCAGTTACATAGTTTTCCTTCAATTCCATTTTAACTGGGCCAACTTCACTCCCCACGACAGGCTCGATACAACACAACTTCCAAGCATCTTTACTATCCAACACTCTTTAGTCCTCACTCTTCTCTTCTCCCTGACCCACAAAAACTTCAGTTGTCTGGTTTTACTCTTTTTTAAGTTTTACACCATTTTGAACGTGCCAACCTAACTCCCCACGACAGGCTCAATACAAGACAACTTCCAGCTATCTTTCACAATCCAGCACTCTTTAGCCCTCTCTCTTTTCTTCCCCCTAGACCACCAAAGATTTCAGTTACCTGCTTTTTTCCAAATACATTTTGAACGTGCGAACCTAACTCCCCACGACAGGCTTAACACAAAACAATTCCATCCATCTTCACAATCCAACACTCTTTAGTCCACTCTCTACCCTTCCCCTGGATGACAAAAACTTCAGATACCTGGTTTTTCTCCAATTCTACTTTGATCATGTCAACCTCACTTCCCTCGAGAGGCTTGATACAACCCAACTTCCGACCATCTTCACAATCCAGCACTCTTTAGCTTTTTCTCTTCTTTTCACCGTTGACCACAAACACTTCGGTTACATAATTTTCCTTCAATTCCATTTTAACCAACTTCACTCCCCACGACAGGCTCGATACAACACAACTTCCAACCATCTTCACAGCCAACACTCTTTAGTTCACTCTCTACTCTTCCCCTGGATGACAAAAACTTCAGATACCTGGTTTTTCTCCAATTCTATTTTGATCATGCCAACCTTACTCCCCTCGATAAGCTTGATACAACTCAACTTCCAACCATCTTCACAATCCAGCACTCTTTAGCTCTCTTTCTTCTTTTCCCCCTGGACCACAAAAACTTCAGTTACCTCATTTTCCTTTAATTCCATTTTAACTGCGCCAACTTCACTCCCCACGACAAGCTCGACACAACACAACTTCCAACCATCTTCACTATCCAACACTCTTTCGTCCTCTCTCTTCTCTTCCCCCTGGACCACAAAAACTTCAGTTATCTGGTTTTACTCCTTTTTGAGTTTTACACCATTCTGACTGTGCCAACCTAACTGCTCAGGATAGGCTTAACACAAAACAACTTCCAGTTATCTTTCACAATCCAGCACTCGTTGGCCCTATCTCTTTTCTTCCTCTAGACCACCAAAGGCTTCAGTTACCTGCTTTTCGTCCAAATCCATTTTGAACGTGCCAACCTCACTTCGCACAACAGAATTGACACAACACAACTTCCAACCATCTTCCCAATTTAGCCCTATTTAGCCCTCTCTCTTCTCTTCGCCCTAGACCACAAATACTTCAGTTACTTCATATTCCTCAAATGGTCTCTGACACTACTAGGCATTTGGAAAATAACTTTTCACATTTCTTCTCTATTCGTCTCTAAATTCATCAGTTGACTGGTTCAAACTTTGGCTTGGTACATTGGTACATTGTCCACACAGTTGTGTTACGTCTTGTAAAAAATGGGACTGAGCTTTCTAACCCCAGGTCCCCAGGCTTCTGTTGTATCTATCTTCCATCCAACGTACATTAACAATCGCCGGTAGCATAGCTTTCCTACCACAAATACTTTTAACTCTGCTTTTGGTTATAATTTTCCTTTTATTGAAAAAAACTCGACATCATTATCAATTAATGTCGCTGATCATCATCTGATCATCCTCATAAACATTTCCCATCATTTAATATTACTGTCCCATCATTACTATATACAAGAAACAAACAGGCTGGAGCCCTGTGAGAGCCTCTTGATTTCTCTTATATACTCCTCTTTCTACTTTACGTCTTTGCATAAAAGTTGCCAATCCCCTTCTCTCTAACATCTCATAACGTGCGGAGTCATTCTCTTAATAAATGCATCCTTCAAATCCAGGAGATACTGACTCAATTAATTCAATTCTGGATTCATCCAGTCCAATTCTGGATTAGTTAAGGTTAAGTAGCTTTGCCTAACAGTCTTTCTGCTCACGTCTAAGGCAAATGGAAAGGTCAAGTGTATTTCTCCAACATCACCTTGGCATAAGTCTTTGAAAAGTCTCACAGGGTGTCCGATTTGCTTAGTTGCTCTATATACAGGGCGACGGCCATCACCCTTACAAAAACTCCAATTTGATTCTAGCTAGACTAGAGTTGTTAGTTCAGTAAACTCTCTTGTTTGCTTTAGCCTAGTTGATAATCGATTTAGTGTCTCCGTCGTATTCCTCTCACGTTTGAGGGCGTACTGCTTAACACTTCATTTCTCCTCTCTTTCTTAACTTGTCCAGTAGCTCATTCATTGTCGGTGTGAGGCTGGTGCGCCTGAACTCTCCACCATTCTTTGGCATCCGCTTTACGTTTCCACGTCACACAGAACCCATCTGCCAACATGCCTCAAACAATGTTCAAGTAAACATCTCTCGTAACATTTTATACGTATTTACGTCAGGCTGTCATTATTTGGTATTCCTGGTGTCACACCCTATAGGCATCTCATGTTGCCTCTTCTTCAGCTTTATGATTACACTTTGGATGACGTTAATTTCATTTAATCTAAATTAATAACTGTGGTATTAACCGCACAATTCCTTCTTCTCCTCTCGCTCAAATACATTTTTCCTTCTTCCACCATCATTCTTCTCTTAGTCATTCTTTATTATTGTATATTTGTACATATTTTAGATTTTCTTTCACGTAAATTTAATTTTTTATGTTGTTTTGCTTAAAATATATTTAAAACGCAGTTACTCTTCCGTCAAACACTTGTGGTATTACCCAATATCGTACAAATAAGTCAGGTCATCAGGAAGATGGGTAATAAAATATTTTATATGTGATGGATAATAAAGTATTTTATGGATATTTATTAAATCCTTTCGAGTGACGAAATATCGATCCGGGTCAAAGCTGTTATTTTAGTGATCAACATATTTTTGAATAAAAATTTTAACATCATGGAAACTTTAGTAAAAATTTATATTAATTTTTAATCATAGAAAAACATTTGAAACATCCAAAATTTATTCATAAGCAACAACTTGCTGTGGTTTTGATTGTCATAAGCTGTCGGTAACCACCTTTATTGTGAATTTTGGTGTCGGGTTGACTGAAGTCACGTACGCCATTCTGACAACTTATAACTATTTTCCTAAACATCCTTAATGTCTTTTTATGGAGATTTGCTCACGAATTCGTATGGTACCTCAGTGTGTTATCACATGTACTCTTAAAGCGATAAAACTAAATTTACCTGCAAAAGTAGATGATACTTCAGAATCCTCTGCACAGGCTTCAGCAGGTAACTGCCCAAGGGCAGCTGGTGTTTCAACAGCAACTGTTTTTCCCTAATTAGGGGCGACAGCTTCTCGTTCCTCTGCAAATGGCTCAGAACCTCCATGGTGCGCGGGTACCTTGCGCAATATTCGTTGTACACCCTGAATCCGCTGTCGTGCTGTATGAATACGTTGGCGGTCTGCGTAGGATCTGATATCACTTGGCGCAAGTCTTCTAAGAATTTCCTAAGGACAAACGTTTATAGTAAATATTTAGAATCACGAAATATACATATACGGAGTGGTTCATCAGAAACATACCGCAATAAATTAACTACCTCGTCAAATATGTTTATAAATGGGGACAACTTTTGGCGTTGTGATATCCAACTTAAACGGGAGTGATATCCCACAAATTGTTACAAATGTCTGAATCAGAAATCTGAAATGAATAAACCTCCCTAGTGATTGCTCACTCTTAGTGGTGAAAATCACTGAAAACTAGATGGCAGTGTAGTAGGATGTCCAAGAGAATAAAATAATTGTGTGTGGTTAACGCCCTTGTTGTCAATGAATAGGAGCAGGTTTACGGGTATAGGACTAAATAAAACCAGCTCTCTTTTAAAAAATTGCCGACGTTTCGATTGTGTATTACAATCTTCTTCAGGGCTTTTCTTTAAGTTAAAAACATAGTTATGTCAGCAGAGTTGAATGCACCAGTACACATAGTGGAGAATTGAAGTGAAAACCAAAACGGGCACTACCGTCTCGAAATAAATTGTAAACGGCGTCTTACTTCGATGAATGCTCGACCAGAAATGCGATGAATGTTCGACCATTGCAATACCCTAAGAACGTAACAAACTCAATTCGAATGAATTTAACCTCTAAAGAGGTTTTTCTTAAAATGGTCAAAGATCGCGATTCTAAGTGCTTAAAAATCGACCTCCGAAGGAGTCTATCTCCGAAAATATTGCACCTACGGAACTTCCGATAGTGGGAGGTGAAAGAGGACATCAAGAAGAGGATAAAGCAGTTGAATTCGCTCCGATTGGTCGAGGCACTCTCAAGTTGCCAAAGTTGAGAATTGAAGTCGTATTAACCCCCTCCCCCCCCCCCCCCCCCCTCCACCACTTGGACATTTTCAATGTTGCTGTTTTTGTTCAGAATGGCACGCTTGCAATCCCCTAAGAACCTAATAAACTCAATTCGAATGAATTTTTTTAAAATGGAGGTTTTTTAAAAATGGTCAAAAATCCCGATTTTAAAAGTGCTTAAAAATCGATCTCCGAAGGGGTCTATCTCCGAAAATTTTGCACTTACGGGACTTCCGATAATAGGAGGTGGAAGAGGACAAAACAGTTGGATTCACTCCGATCGGTCGACGCGTTCTCCAGTTACTGGCGGTCAAAGTTGAGAATTGAGAAAAAAGTCGTAATACCTTTGAACATTTTCGAAAAAATTTCGGAAATTTTTTTTGCTGTTTTTGATCGAAATGGTACGCTTGTAATCCCCTAAGAACATAACAAACTCAATTCGAATGAATTTAACCTCCAAAGAGGTTGTTTTAGAAATGATCAAAAACACGGAAGAAGAGGGAGTTTGAGCATTCTGCGCCAAGCTCCGCCGAGCCAATCAGTAACGTCCTACCCCCACCTTCCTATTTTTGCATTGTTGTAAACCCCACCTCCAACCGAATAAAATCGTTAAACCCCAACCTGGTACCTGTACTGGTCCTTAAACCGCACCCTCAACCAATCAGAAGTGATCTAAACGGCCCACTACCGAGTTTTAGGCTCCGCCTCCAACCGAAATATGTCCAGGCACGTACCCAGGCTTTCTGTCTCGGAAACCATGCATAATGAATAGGCAACACGGAGGCCCAATATAATCCAGCTGCTACGGCCCTGTAGTTCTCTTCGTCCAGAAATGTAGTCAACCATTCTACCTCGGAAACAATGTATCATTGATAGGCAACAAGGTACCATAAAAACTGCGCTCAGTACGGTCCTGTAGATGGTTTCCGAGACAGAAAGCCTGGGTGTGTTCTTGGACACGGCGGAGCCTAAAACTCGGTGGAAAATTGTTTCCTTTTATTGGCCGTTTAGATCACTTCTGATTGATTGAGGGTGGGGCTTAAGGACCTGTACAGGTACCAGGTTGGGGTTTAACGATTCTGATTGGTTGGGGGCGGGGTTTAAAATAGTGCAGAGGTAGTAGGGTGGGGGTAGGACGTTACTGATTGGCTCGGCGGAGCTTGGCGCTGAATGCCTCCATCTACTAACGGGATTCTAAAAGAGCTTAAAAATCGACTTCCGAAGGGGTCTATCTGCGAAAATATTACACCTACTGAACTTCCGACGGTAGGAGGTGAAAGAGGAAATCAAGAAGAGGAAAAAAACAGTCCACCACTCTTTGCTCGACCATTTCTGGTCGGGCATTCATTGAAGTAAGACGCCGTTTATAATTTATTTCGAGACGGCAGTGCGTGTTTTGGTTTTCATTTCAATTCTCCACTAGGTGTACTGGTGCATTAAACTCTGCTGACATAACTGTTCTCAACTTAAAAAAAAACCTGAAGAAGATTGTAATACACAATCGAAACGTCGGCAATTTTTTAAAAGAGAGCTGGTTTTATTTAGTCCTATACCCGTAAACCTGCGCCTATTCAAAATAAAATAAGTTCATTCAAGGTCATTAATCACCTTTATTACACGTCATATTCTTGGAGTGCTCATGGTATGGTTCTATTCACTCCGAGCAGTTCATCTGTCCCGCCTACCAATCACAAAAGTGAGCCGATGTCGCTCTCTATTGTCACATTTGAAACACAGAATTGCTATCAGTGAACACCTTCGAGAGATGGAAATGCTATCCAAATAAACGGACAACAATGAATAAGTGAACAAGCAATGCATGCGGCGAAAAGAACCATTTTGGTTCACATATGGCACCAAGACAACCATAAGAACAGGTGCAAGTTGCCAAGCGACAGGCGCAGCAATCCTGCTCCGATCACAACACAACGTTTAACTTAAAATAGGTATCAGACCAGAGACAATCAAATCTCCAAAGATCACGAAATGGGTTTCGTATTGGGAGTCTCTTTAGGTCCAGCTGGATTCGATGGACATTTCTTTCGACAGTCCCATCAACATAGAGCAGCTAGCAGTTGCTGCTCTTCAAGCTTATGAAGACAACTTACTGTTTAATACAAAGGAAAAGACAACACAAATCCTGGAGGAATAAAATCCTGAAAAGTCAGAGAAAACGTCAGACGGGCTTTAAGCAACTATAACAAGTAGATCAGGGATGCTAAGAGAGAGTCCTGGAGGAGGTTTTGTCACAAAATTGAAGTTCTGCCAAGAGAAGCATGCATCCATGGGAGGCCCTCAAGAGTCAGATACCTGATACAGACGACTTACAAGGCAGATTGGGAGCTCTTCAAAAAACTAATCAAACCGACCCTAGTGAAATCCGTAATTATAACTCTTCTTTTAAATCAAATATAATCACTAGAAGTGTTCTACCAGGAGTAACTCTCCCCTTAACTTACAAACCTCCTCAGAGCGAGCTTAGTACGGAAATTTATTCGAAACTATTGGTTCTTGATCAGGGTTGTCTAGAAGTAGAGGAAAATACCCTAAATCGCCCAGGCCAATCAGTCCATCATCGCTCTTGCTGAAAAGACCCTACAGGTTACTTGAGAGAGGCGTTAACAACATACCCCTTTAGTGCGGAATAATATCCTTACCAGTCTAATAAATGAATGGAACTGGCATTCAACCTGGTTGTTGAATTCAACCTAATCGAGAAAATCCAACAAACTCTAGATATGCAGTTGGTATTTTCATAGATATCGTAGGGGAAGCTAATAATACATTTAAGGATTCTTTATTCAGTGCTTCTAAGGTGAAAAAGATCGAACCGACAGGATTCGCAATATGGTAGACTGTCCACTTCATCATTACAAGATGATTAAGGGCGATGGAAGGTTGTCCACACGGAGGAGTTCTTTCACCACGCTTGTTGGGAGTTGAGATGCGGATGACATCGTAGTTTTGATAAGGATCCGCCCATATCAACAAATCTCCAAGGCTGTACAAGAGGTGCTGGATGGTACACAGCTGATGCTCAAACAAAGTAATAAACCCTATGAAAACGGCGTTTGAGAGACGGCACTGCTCTATCTATGGACGTGCAAAGCTTATGCGTTAAATCATGGAAGATGGGAGCCGAACAAATGTGGATATACGTGGCTATAGACCAATAATCATCAATGGAGGTAATTATCAGAGTATCAGAGGAGCAGGCAGAGCTCTATCAAAGTAAAACTGTCTTTTCAGAACTGGGGCAACAAGAACGACGCCAACCTCATCTATGGAGGTCATGCTGAATCTGGTTCTATTTCCAATACTCTTGGAATAAAAGGCAATGAAGTACCAGCTGCAACATATGGCACACACAACCACAGTCATTCACTAATGAGACCAACAATGCTCATACCTCAAGTTGAGTTGCAAGGCATCGGGATGATAAGCATGGTCTCCAATCTCAGCATCAAACTTATAATAGACATATGCTATGTCTTCTGGATTTGCATAAGGCAGAAAGCACCTGGGTCGGTATGGATCCAAGATAGAGGAAGGCGCCGGTACCGGAATGTACGGAAGGTCAATGGCGTGTGCCACTCACCACATTGTTCAGGCCACAGGCACTTTAGGATTACACGCACCGACCCCTGATGGAGGAAGGAAGACATAATTGATCAATTAAGAGGTCTGCTTGGACAGTCGAGTAGCTATTCCAAAGCAGATTGGAATTATAGGTTAGGAGGGCTTGGAACCGGTACTTCTTTTCTGGTCAAGCCTAACCTGAACTTCTGAAATAGTTCCAGGATTGGTGAAAGGGCCTACCAGAGCTAAGTCGCTTAAAAAAATGTATCAGAGATGGGAAGACAGAGATTTTTGTTCATGTCTAATTTTGATAAAAAGTCTATATATATAAGTAAGTACAATAAAACACGGTTAGTGTTATATCACTATTTCCTCAAATATTCTTCAATGAACGTCTTTCAGGAAGAGTGTCAGCTGGTTGCTTGTGGTGGCTGACCAGTCTGTATTCTCAGCATTTCTCTGGCCGTTGTCTGTTCGTCAGCATTATGAAATCTGATATCAGCCACTCTTTCAGCCATGTTGATGAAGTTACTACACAATGCTTCCAGAAACTTTTCCTCTAGAAGGATGGCAATGTTGGTAGAACAACTCCTACATTTGAAGAGAAATAACTGCAATGTGTAGTTTTTCCAAGCGTGCTGGAATGTTAATAACACTTTTCCTATTTTCATTATCTCTATTTTGCGGAAGAATTTTCATAAAACAGTGTGTAGAAAGATCAATGGTACTTACATTTTTCTCTTCGATCATATATAGGTCTTTCCGTGTTATTTAGATTTTTCTCAATCCTTTTGTTTTTTTCTTCTCTGTTTTGTCAGTCTGAAGAAGTTTTGTTTCATATTCTCTATAGCAGGCTTCACTAATTACTTTGGCCATCTCTCTGCATTTGTGGTTCAGTATTTTTCTTGTTATTCTTTTCTGTTGTACTGCCACGAATTCCTCTGTTGCATATTTTAGCTTTGCTCCAAGAGTAAATTTTTCCTTACAATCTTGTAGTTTCTTATAATCACTAACATTCTAAATGACAATTTAGCTCATCTTTAAGTTCCCTAAAATCCAAATCTTTAACAGTATCGATCGATTTAGGAAACAAAATTTTTTTTTCTACACATTTCTTGATTTCGTAGATACATCCTTTTTGCACTTTAATACTCTTCCACTTAATTCACTCAAAAAATCAGCCTCTTTACAACAATTCTGTTTCTGCTTCTTTAAGAAGCGCATCAGTAGTGTGTATTTTAAATTGGGAGAAAGCGAAGAAGTGTCAAGTCAAGCCTTTTCCCTCCTAAAATCCATAATTATAACTCTTCTTTTCAACCAAATAACTCACTAGGAGTGTTCTGCCAGGAGTAACTCTCACCGCAACTGACAAACGTCCTCAGAGCGAGCTTAGCAAGGAAATTTATTCCAAACTATTGGTTCTTGATGAGGGTCTTCTAGAAGTAGAGGAAAATATCCTAAATCGCTCAGGCCAATCAGTCCATCGTCGTTCTTGCTGAAAAGTCCCTACAGGTTGTTGGTTGAGAGAGGCGCTAACAACATAGGGCAAGCAATTTAGAATTGTCAGTCATCCTGTCGCAATAGAACAGCGTCGGGTCAAGGCTAACCTGAACTTTTGAAATAGTTCCGGGACTGGTGGGAGGGCCTATCAGGACTCAGTCACTTAAAAAAATGTATCAGAGATGGGAAGGGTAAACGCCCGCACTAAGAGCCCCTCATCTCTGATAAATAGATGGGAAGCGTTTCCAGATTAAAGAGTCCTGTCCAGAAGAAATTAGTATTTCCAATAGTTTAATTGCAAATACTGAAAAATCGTTTTTCAACATCAACAAAACCAACGAAACACCCCAAAAAGTGTATCGAGGCAAAATACCCAGAAGAAAGTAGTAAAAATATTCTCCTTAATCTGGCTCCCCTTCCTCTATACCTCCATGTGTTCGACAATTGGACACAACCTAGTGGCATTTTTCCATTTTTTTGTGAAAGTAGGTAGTTACATTTGTAGGTGTTCCGAGCTGCACCCCCAGCAGCTATAACTTTGGGCACGTTTTGGTTGGGCCACCCCGTATACCTAACGAATTCTTAAAATCGTCATAAAGCTTCCTTATATATTTCAAGCGTGCATCTAATTGTAAATTACACTTATTGAGAGATCGATAATGACACCTTTGAGATGTTGAATATTACACGGTGACATGTCCAATTAAGCGAGTCGCATTTGGTTTGCTAATGAACAGCGATTGATGGATCGGTTGGGGCTTTGCGTGCAAAAGAACTGACGAGATAAAGCACATTTGCATACTCACCTATTGAATTCGTGGATTTCCTCTAGGTTGCTGAATAGGTCTGGCAAGTGGTCCGATAGAGGGCATTCTGGGTCGTTCCTCCATGGCTCTAAATAACCCTGCAACAAACAAATATTATTTTATTAGTTTTATATAAGTGGGTACATAGCGGCTACAAGAAGTCTTTGTGCCGGTGCCGCTACTAAGGCGTATTATACTCGCAATGCAACATAAAACAATTATTTATATAAATCAAAGGGAACGGCCGCTCAGAAGAGAAATGGATTACGATTACAAATTTCTTTCATTTATAATATTTGTCCCGCAATTATGAGGAAATTAATAATAATATGGTTCTTTGGCGCCTGGTGTATGTTAGATAACCTATTATGCATTTTTTTCGTCTGCTCCGTATAAAATTAGAATAATCGTTTGCCACTGGCTTAGCGGTTTTGCCTGCTTATAGCCTTATTGAGCAGGAAATATTTCAAAATACCTTCCCGGTATGTACAGGTGGAATTCCTTCGAAGACCGCTCTGAATCCGTGGAATTAGGAAGGAGAATTTGTTGTCGCGTTCTTGTGTATGTGTCGCAAATTCTATTATTGAATTGAAAAACCTAAACAGGAAATCTCACACCACCAAACCCGCGACTTTCATGAATACGGTTTATAATTAACATAAATATTGAACGGCGGTACAGCAAGGAAAAAAAGGGGCACAGCGCAGGAGGAAGTGATTGAAAGGAGATTTATCACCAGTCATGACCAGTTTCAGCAGCAGCAAATGTTATTGTTATTTAGTCCAGAAAAGAGACACTTCACGATAAATGACATTTTTACGTCTATAGTTTCAATGACGCACCCGGCCCCCTCAATGACTAATGACCTTACTCGCGACATTTATTGATAAAACCGCAACTTATCACAATAGCGTCGCTATTGAATTCCAGCACACGAATAAATATTAAAGTAGTGAGGTAAACCCTTGTGGACGACCATGTTTGACGCAATAAGTCTGCATACGTTTTAAATTAATCACCTAATGGCCATTCATTCGGTGGGAAAGAAGGCGATTGCAGCGGTTGCACGAACAATTTCGAGATGTCTAATGCTTCTAAAACTCAGAGGTGAGTCATTTTTGGAAATTTTGTGAAACATTGTTCTAATGTTAAACGAGCCTTTATTAACAAGTTCCATCCACATATTTGTACTAGCGACAGGGGGTAATAGTAAGGCAGCATATATGAACCTCTGCAACCAGACCTGAAAAGTCTTCACTCGGCATTGGATCATGTTTTAATAAACGTTGAAATTTGACTCACCCTTATAAATAAAAATATCTTATTTTCTCTCAATTTACACTTCTTGCATTTTGCCTTTTCATATTCATCAGAACACAAAAAAAAAGTTGATGAGATATTTAATAACTGACATCCCCTTAGGGGAGCCCTAACCCAATTTTCAGTAAGTTACGTTGCAAGAAAATGGAGAGATACTGGTAGTATTAAAAATGTTGGTAGAAGAGGTCGTTCAAAAATTTCAGATCAAAAGCAGTTACATTTATTATTAAGTTCTCAAGAAAATCACCATTATTGATCAACACAAGCAGGCAGTGATTGCTGTCTTGAACAACAGTTTAGAAGCCTTTGAGAAAAATTGTATCTCTACAATTTACAAATTGTTCAATAATTACTGGATGACGATTTTGAACGTAGAGGCAGATATTGTGAAATTATGGAAGAGTTGTGTAATAATAATTCTGTATTTGTCAAGATGAAATAAATTTTACCTCAACAGTGAAAAGAATAAACAAAATTCTAGATACTGGACACAAGAAATTTCACAACTGGTGTCTTCAACACACCAGTACTCTCGTACACAGTACTACTAAAGTATTAATATATGGGCTGAGATTGTCGATGATAAAGTTCTAGAGTCCTAGAACCATATTATTTCGACTAAACGCTCACAGGACCAAGGTATCTCAAGTTTTTTGAAAGCACTTTAATCCCGGCCTTGGCTGACTTATAGCGGAATCCAAATGAACCTCCTAAATGAATTGCTCTGGTACTAACATGATGGAGTACCTTTCCATTATGCAGTCAATGTTAGGATGTGCTTGGTTAATACATTTCCGAGACAGTGGATTGGAAGACATGGTCCTATAGAGTAGCCGGTAAGGTCGCCAGACTTGAATCCCTTTTTTTTCTTTGGGGTTTTGTAAAGGTTACAGAATAAACCGGTAACTGCTGAAGATCTTAACAGACTGCAGGGCTGTACACGGTGGTCATTTTTAACAACTGTAGAGCCCTATATAGGGCTTACTTTTGTCATGTCTTGAAATCATAACAAGAACTAGTCAAAACAAGACGAGACACTGCCAAGGGAAGGGGATCTATAGTCTAGAATTTATCTTGTATATAAAATATATCTTAAACAATTTTTATTTTATTTATGGAAACCCATATCTTGCGTGATTTTTGCAAGATATGAAGCAGAGAACAGTGACGAGAGTATTAAAATACAAAAACTATATACTCAGTGGTGACAGTGATTTAGTAGAAGTTGTAGAAAATTATGGAAAACCATGGATATCCAAACCAAAAGAAAGCAACAATGAAAAACTAATGTTGATCAGTGCAAAAACAGCCAAATACCAACAATTTGTAGTAAGTCCAATTAAACGAATAAAGTAGCACATTGTCTCCTATGGGCTTTTTTTTTATCAAATTATCTGTGAATTGTGAAAATAAAAGATGAAGTAACAAAAGTTAAATTACCTTAACAATTTAAAAAATTTTATTCTGTGGGTATAGCCAACTTAATGACTTTTTTTTAATCAATCCCCGTGCTTAGGTCAATTTAATCTAGTGTGAAGGTTGAAGTAAAATGAGCAAATTTAAAGTTTGTGGAAAAATTTAGGTTAAGATTCGAGCCAAAACTGTTTAAAAATTACACAAAGAGTCTAATCCAAATGTGAAGCCTTTGAAAAAATTTTGGTTAGAAGTAGGTGAAGAAATTTAGATAAAATCGATTTAAAATGAATCATGTCGTCTAAAAATACAGATTTTGATTCAGATTCAGGAAGAAAGTCAATTTTAGAACAAAATGAAGCAAAACTGTTTCAAATATTTTGATCTACTGCTGACCAAAATAAGTGGAATTTGACACAAAATACCTAAAAATGTGGATAAAGTTAGGGTAGGTTTATGGTCAAAATCAGTTAAAACTCACCCAAAGCAAGCTAAAAGTTTTTGAACTCAGGTTAAGAGTAAGGCCAATAATCGGTTAGAAACGACCTTAATTATTGAAAGTAGCATATTTGGATTTTTTTGAAAAGTACAGGTTACGATTAGAACCAAAATCAGTGAAAAATCAGTCAAAGCTTCTAAAAATGCAAATCTAGAGTTGGGTTATAAATGATTCAAACCGTTTAAAAATGCAAATTTGAAGTTCCTGGAAAATTTCACGTTGTATAGGGTTAGTACCAAAATCATTTAAAACTTGCACGAAGCAGCTAAAATCGCAAGTTTGAAGCGTTTGGAGAAATTGAAGTTAGAACTAAATCGTTTAAAAATTACCCACATTGCCTAAAAATAAATTTTTTTATTTTTCGTAAAAATTCAATTCTAATTCCATTTTTTTTTTAACTAAAAGAAGTGGAATTTTACGAAAACGCCCCAAAATGCAAATTTGGGTCTTTCCAGAAAGCCTTGTTAGGATTAAGGCCAAAATTAAATTCTAGGACACGATCATGCAAAACTGATTAAGCTCTTGTAATGTATTGTTCTTGGTAAATGTAATTTTTGGACCAAAATAAGTGAAATTTGATTGAAACTGGTGATTTGGTGTTTCTGTGAGGATGATCTTAATCCCTCTAAAAATGGATATTTCGAGATTTTCGGGAAATTCCTGCTAAGATTAGAGCTAAAATCTGTTAAAAATGCATCTAAAAACTGATATTTAGATTTTTTGAAGAAATTGAGGTTAGAATTAGTATCTAAATCGGTTAAAAATGATTTAAAAAATTTTAAAGTGCAAACTTGGAATATTTTTAAAAACTTAGGATTAGTATTTGTCTATATGATTATGTATGACGTTGTTCACTGACTGAAAAAGCCGTGAGGAAGACCGCAAGAGAGGTCAAAAAGTTAGCCATTTCGAGAAATTGAAGTGGCTAAGTGGCTATTTGCCTTACACCTGCTATCAAACACATTCCGGTTGCGCTCTTTTTACAAAACCTCTAAATGGCACTACAAGTAAATGCGCCTTTATCTTTATTTTATAAATCACCATGCCAAAATGGGGATTATTTCCATGTCCTGAAAAAATTAAAAAAGGGGACTTGCCCGGTTCTTGCACCAAGGTTTTCAATTTCTATTCTCGCTTGTACTTCGAACTTGTTCCTGAAGGAGCAGAAGGATAATTTGACTCAAGGTTGAAGCATTCCTATGACTACTTGCTTGCACAAGGTAATGAGGATTTGACGATAGAATTGAAAAGTCGAGAAGGCTTGGAAACAGACTACAAAAAGGTATCGGAGAAGACAGATGAAGCGCAGATATTAGGGCAGTATTAGAGAAATAAGACAAGGAATGGTAATTATAGAGACGGGAAATGGAAGTAGTAGTAGTAGTAGTAGCAGTAGTAAACAATGGGGGGCCGAAGCCTTGCGACTAGACCTTTTCACAGTCCCCCCGGTTCACCCATCCTTACCCCACCACCCTCATTCCCTCCACGAGTCGACCCGTCCCTCTAATGAAGGAGAGTATCCCGTCCCATTTCAGAGTCGGAAGCTCTCTCTCGATGAAGAAAAGCGGCTCCAAGTGTCCTATGGCGCAGTCGCGCCCACCTATTATGGCACACTCCCAGAAAGTGGTATGATGACTCTTCCCCTGCCCCACAGTGGGTGCAGAGTAGACTCTCAGTAGTCTGCAGTAAGGATTTCTATAAGGTCTCCAAGGCACTGCCTTTTGCCTTCACTCAAGAAGCCAAAAGGCCTTGGATCTATCCGGGTTGGGGTAGGTTTCCTTGGTCTGTCTACATATTCCTGACTGTCCAGTTTGTCCTTGTACATGGCTTTGGTCTAGTAAAGCATATGTCCGGGAACCCCGCTTGGTTGATTCGTCGGCACGCTCCCAGAGTTACCATTTTTGTTTTTGCCGGCATCCCTGCAGTCCTGAACAAGCTTTGAACTCGTTCCGCTCCTGTAGATGGCTCGTAGAGCCGATTGAGTGTCGGAGTAGATGTAGATGTCCTGCTCTGCTCCCTGTTTGACTTATGTTCGTGTGGCCACCTCGAGTATTGTAAACACCTCCGCCTGGAAAACCGCGTGGGGGTAGAGGGCTCCGCCTGGAAAACCGTGTGCGGGTAGAGGGCTCCCGCCCTCTACATGGTCTGCTTTGTATATTCCAGCTCCTGACGTCTATGTATTAGCCATTCTTGATCTGTCTGCATACCATACCTGATTATTCTCAGAAGGTTGCTGAAGCAGCTCTTCCTTGAACTCGGTTGCTGAAGCAGCTCTTCCTTGAATTCTCTCTTGTTGGGATGTTTATCCCGAATGGGTGTTTCAATATCAGCTGATCGCGTGGGCCCCCCTTCTGGGACAGGACAATTAGGATGTTCCGCTGAATGAGCCGCGTGTGACCCCTTCCCACAGCTATATCCTTCCAATGGGCGCAGCAATCCATCCTCCTGCGGGACGCCGTCGCTTCCCTCTTACCCCGGCAGCTCCAGCAGACCCAGTAAGGCATTGAGTGTTGCTCCCGGTGTTGTTCTGAATGCACCCGTTATGACTAGGCAGACCGTTCTCTGCAGTCTGGCCAACCATAGCTCATAGCATGTCCTGTCTACCGTTGGCCACCAAACCACGGCCCCGTAAGTTATCCTCGGTCTGACTACCGCAGTGTAGAGCCAGTGCAGGACGTGTGGCTTTAGACCCCACTTCCTGCCCACTGCCCTGTGTAGTTGCCATTTCAGTGCTGTTGCCTTATTGCATGGTTTTTCCACGTGACTTTTCCAGGCCAGCCTGATGTCGATAATCATCTCCAGGTACTTAGCCTCAGGCTTTAGTAGCAGAGGTTCACCGTATAGCGTGGGTGAGCGGAATCCTGTGGTTTTCCTTCTTATTGTGTAGAGCACAAGCTCTGTCTTGACAAGGTTGACTGACAGTTCCGTCTCGGTACACCATTGTTTTATTATTTAACATGCCCTTTGCATTCGATTACAAACGCTGCCAACGAACTTTCCTGGTATCATGACCAGTCCGTCGTCCGTCTATGCTTGCGCACTGAACCCCTCGGCTGTAGCCTCTCCAAAAGACCATCCATTAAGAGACACCACAGTCGAAGTGATAAGCTGCCTTGTAAACAGCCGCCCTCGACTTCGATTTCCCTCTGGTGATCTCCCAGAGAAGCCGGTTGCAGAATGCCGATCTGACCCAGCTTACCAACTGGGTTGGGTTTCCCCGGGCCCTAAGGGCCTCGCAGATGTTTGTTCTGGCTTTGTCCAATGCTCCCTCAATGTCGAAAGAGTGCTAGCTGCACTTTCGTATTCGAGTCTCTATTGTATGCACTACAGAGTGGAAAGCCGTGTTGGTCGACTTTACTTGTGGTAGGCATGTTGATCTTTGTTTATGAAATGTCTTCCCAAAATTTCCACTGTGATGTATGGGGAAAATAGTAAGAAAAACAAGAAAATCAAAGTGGTTTTAAAAAGGAAAGGTGATTGGGAAGTAAACAAGAAAAGGAATTGAAACCATGGTTGAGGCTGTGCCTCGGGCTACGCGGAATTAGGAAAGGAATGGAAGAAACATCAATTTTAAACGAAATTTGGAAGGAAAACGAAGAGGATTTGAAAAAGTTTGGGAAATCGAAAATTATCTGAATGTGTCTAAATGAGAGAAAAGGGTAATTGAAGTGAACAATGAAGTGTTTAAGGTGTTAATTCGGAAAGGGAAGATTTACTTTGACCTGGCGGTGATCTACGTAGAGGAGTATATGGAGGTGGCAATTTATTGTAAGTGATGCAGATTCGGACAGTCCATGGGGGTGTGCACCGAACGTTCCCATAGAACGAAAGGAGACACTTAGCCAGGGACAAAAAGTGCCCAATGTATAAAGAGAAAACAAAGTTAATACGAAAAGACACAGGCTACGGCAACGAAAAAGAACACGGTGAACAATGAATGGAAAAAAAACGAGGTGAGTAGTATTGGAAATGACAAATAGGATTATGAAAATAAATTTGGGAAAGGGAAGGAAAAGCTTCCATATGTAGTCTCAAAAGAAGGGCCAAGGATGATGAGATCGACATCCTATTGATATAGAAACCCTACAGAAGGAAAGTGGAACTGGATGGATACCGATTTAGGAGTAAAGTGGAACTGTGGGTAAAGGAGGTACTGCAGGCAAAATTCAGTAAGGAAACGTCGGCAAGTTCTGTCTTAGCCTGTTACTAAACTCTTGTTTCAGATGTGTTTGGTGCTTAGAAACCGATAGCACTCCAAAGCAAAAGGGCAACCTGCGCATGACCTAACCTTATTTAAGCAAGAAATTATACCGTTCTTTGAGCTACTCGAATTGTAATAACACATGTCCAGAGACGTAAAACAATCCACTTTCGATGTGACGCTCGTTTTTTATCGACGCCCGACGCGCTATCGACAGTTAATCAAGTCTGTCACCGTTAAGATGTACAGTTAGCACGTTTCTCTCTCATAACTATACCTCGGACAGCTTCCTTATATTTTACATTCCACCTAAATGGTTATAATATTTGCCATACTATTAATTTGTTTTATTGTCCGAGACGCGGAATTCCATCGTTGTGCACGTGGGCAGCTCGCAATGAGAGCTATATCATCTGCGCGAAGAAAAATCTTGTTGATTTTAGTTATTATTATGTAAAGTGCCGTTGACCCCCTCTTCGAGGAAGTTTTATGATGCCTTTGTTATTATATTTATCCGGCCAAAAGGCGCCATTTAAACAAATCGTTTAGATTTATCGGATGCAACCGAGATTATGTTACGCTCCTAACGGATGTATCTTTTCGCTTTTCGTAACATGTTTGCACAATAGCGCTTGCAGCGTAATTTCCTGATAGTTTTTCTTTTGCCTTTGTTTTGCCATATTTTCCGCCAAGACATACTTTCTACACGCGAGCCCTGCAGCAGTGCAACTTCGGTCAAATCTAAATCTGGAGACCATTAGCATACCGCGACCTCTGCGGAAGAGCTTTATCGTTTTATGGCAAAGCCGTCCCCCTTAGGGAGATACGTATTGGGCTCGTGCAGACGCATTGACCGTTACATTTGCTTTTGGAAACAGGTTTGAAGACTAGTAGACCGATTCCAATAATATACTCTATTTCAGGAAGATATTCGTCTAGCCAGACATAGAAATATTAGATTTGTAGTGGCAGCTTTTTTTTCAAAGTTTTTCCAACTGAAATCTGAGAAAATTGTCATCTTCTGTGACATCGCTGTAAAAATTTAAGAATCGGCATGACTCTTATGTTTCATCCTTGTTTTCTGTACGTCTCGTGAGAGAAAGAGCATAATAACCGCCCGTGGACTCGCTGGAAACATATTTGTGAATATTGGGAATGTTATTCTCATAATTCTTTTTTCTTCTTGTTCCAATCATTTTGAGTATTTTTCGAAAAACTAGACTGCCTATTGTCATAAACAATGGGACTACTTTTGAACTTAACAACTCTGAACTCATATATAGTGGAACTAGAAAATGAAATAAACCTAGGACGAATTTGAGCCCTAAATAACGAGGACGTCGGTATGCGACTGCTGATTTCCCCATTGGCTGTGCATCGTCGCGATGGATTGATGGTACGGATCTGTCGCTTTGATTGGCTGATGTCCCTCTGGGGAGCGGACAAATATGCATAAAATGCTTTCGTTCACCGGGGTGAATAAGAGTTCAAGCAACGAAATGTAATTGTGTTAATAGATTAGCTAGTTGGCTGACGGTTCTAAGAAGTAATCGTTTGGTGTTTGGGCTTAATTATACTCTCGTGTACTGGATTAAGTGTGTTCCTGTTATCTGTGCATTATCGAGGGTGTGCAGATTAGTTCCTCGTAGTTTGCAATAAATAAATGTGTTTTTACTGCATAAGTAGTGTTTCTCTCTCTGTGTATCGAAGTAAAATGTAGTTAGTGTCACACAAATGTACTATTTTCTGTTCTGGACTAATGATAATTCAGAATAAGTAATCCAAGAAAAGTTTTTCACGTAAGTTGTGCATTTTAATTGACTTTAAGTGCTTTAGTCAGACATTTACTTCCAAATCAGAGTTCATAAGTAACAAGCACGTTCTGGGTTGTTCTCTTGTTCCTTGCGTATCGTGTGTCCTGATTATTCTTTATAGTTATAGAAAAGTAGTAAAGATTGCAGTGCTTTGCTCTCTTTGTTTAGTGTTTCTATCTGCACCAACGGAATACAGTGCTAGTGTATATTCATCTGTTTAAACGGAACCTACTGCTAGTGTTTATTCAATTGCTTAAATGGTACATATAATTATATATCTAGTTGCATAGAAGGTATAAGTGTAATAAATACCAAATATTAGATGTGCAGCCTATCCTATTTTTAATTAATCATGAAATTTCCCATATGGTCCTTCGAAAAACTATAATAACCTTCCAGAGCCATATGCTTTATATCCGTTAGGAATTCAACCTTGGCTTTCTTAAAGAGCAATCCCCGCCAATCATCATTCATCAATCTTTCCTTGAATGTGGTCTTCTTTTCTCAATGTTTGTCACTTATTTTGAAGAAGTTGCGGGATAAATTGTGTTCCTCCAACTTCTTCAAAGCAGTTCTGGGTGATATTTAGTCACTTATCAAGCCATTTTGCTTTCCCTACAACGCAAACGCAACACAATGATTGCATTTGAGCAAAATTTGTGAAAAGTTTAGAAATTACCAATTTTGAGGTTAAAACCCGATAAATACGTTCTTTACACAAACCTCGGATCTAGTAACTTTTCAACAGTTTCAAAAAGGTGCTTTTTACAATGGTCACGGGAGGCTAGATGAATATCTTCCTGAAATGAACTATATCACTAAAGTAATTGATTTCAATTGACAAATCCCCTCGCTGGGTGGTCAAGAGTGATTTACTCGCCAACAGCACCGTATCACGAAGCCATCAAACAAAAGAACGCCTGTAGTAGTGATAAATAAGACTTATCACGGCATGTGTGCGGCCACTATCTGAAAAACGCGCTCGTAAACATTGGCCTTAAGGACCCGACTTAATTCGTTTGACGAGGCTCGTGTAGTGGTGTCGTATTCGAAAAGGAGGTGAGTTCATAAAAACTAGTCGGCTGTAGCACCAGGCCAAACGTAATTAGGCCTGGCTTTTTGTTGTGTAACGTAACCGCCGCTCTCGACCTTGGACACCTTTTGCACGGTCGAGGAACACCGAGGCTTCAGCCAGCCGAAGAAGATGACTCACCGCCAGAGCATCCACTCGCAGAAGACATGGACCAGTCTGACTTAAGTTGAATAATTCAATTTGCCTCGAGGGCGGCCTTAATAATGATGCATCCCGCACTCGTCTGTGCAGACCATCACATTTTTTGAGCTTAGGTTGACAAATTTCCCCATGTGTGTGGTCAATGCGCAATTGAAACTGGCTTAGGGGGGGCTTTACCTCCGTTACTGGCGCCGGGGGACGGATGCCAGCAATAAATAAGGCACGCATGGGGCCGCGGAGGTCTTTAATTATAGATTATGCAGGAACTTTGATCGCGGATGACTTATCTCGCAGCGAACACCAATAATCTGCATACTTGGGCTCGCATCCGTCTCCAGTCATGCTAATTGGCTGGGCGGGCCTTAATAAGCATGACAATGAGGTTAGGTATTGTTGAAGGCGAATTAAAAGTTGTCCGATGCCTCTTTTCTTCCAACCGTCTTCCTGGGTTCGATATGCGAAAGGGCACGTCCCGTGTAATGTCAGCGAGACTTAATTGTCGCGAATGTGACCTTATCTTCGCAATGTGCGAAGTCATTTTGGTGTGACCTAAAAAAAGGTGTGGACTAGAGCACGAACCAATTTTTGTGTTTAGAAGTGTTGCTTCTAAATAACAAAAACTGCCAGTTATTGCACTTCTTCAGGAGGAAGCAAAATTTTTAAGATACTGCTACCTTGAACTTGTCCACATCAAACGATAGCTTGATTGCCCCAATGCCAGATAAGTTATAATCACTTTCACGCACTAAGTAAGTGAAATTAATAAGGCAAACCCCATTAGAACCAGCATTTGGGGCAGAGATAGCCAGAACCAAGCCAAGCCTCAGTTATTTTCCACAAATCTGGATCTAGCCATACTACGTTACAGAAATTGAACCATTGCACAGCCCACAGCACGGTTTCCACTCTTTGTGGTGGAATCTCTTCCCGGAATGCAAATGGCCAGGAAATAACAACGGGAGATGAAGAAAAACGTGATTGGACTAGTCACGGACGTGATACGCACGATGCTGGAAAAACCCAAAGTGAAAACCGGTTTTGAACTGATTCACATAATACCACATCACCAAAGGCCGAATTCCCCAGAGAGGCATCCAGAATATGCAGGGTTCCATGCAGCTGCAGCTCGGTATACCTCAAAACGCAGTATTGAAACAAGGACTACGAAACACAAAAGGAATTGAAGAACGTCGGTATGCCACTGCTGATTTCTCCATTGGCTGTGCATCGTCGCGATGGATTAATGGTATGAATCTCTCGATATGATTGGCTGATATCCCTCTGGGGAGCGGACGAATATACATAATTGCATTAGTTCACCGGGGTGAATGAGAGTTCAAGTACAGACCGCCGTCTCCCGGGCGAAAAAGATCGAGAAAATGCTGGAAAAACCCAAAGTGAAAACCGGTTTTAAACTGATTCGCATAATACCACATCGCCAAAGGCGGAATTCCCCAGAGGGGCACCCGGAATATACAGGGTTCCATGTAGCTGTAGCTCGGTATACCCCAAAACGCAGTATCGAAACAAGGACTACGAAACACAAAAGGAATTGAAGGTTGCGACAAACACAAAAGTCAGCATAAGCAGACCATGCTCTCTCTGAATATATTTTTTTTTCAAAGAAGTGGATACTTTGTGTGCACTCTAAGCAAGAGAATACCTTCAATAGAAAAGAGGATAATTAAGGTCCTGAATTCAGACTGGAAGCGAGTTCTGCGTCATGTGCTACAAAACCTCGCCTCACCCCTACCTCAGTCCCTCCACTCCAGCGTGGCAGCGAGAGTGTAAAAGCGACGAAGCCTTCAATGGTCAAATCAGTCCAGTACCACGGCTTCAAAGCACAATACCACTACTTCAAGTACAGCAGTAAAACACTTGAGAGTGTACTCGTATCTTATCTGGGTTTTTGAGGCTTCTGAGACACGACTTCGAAAACCTTTGAAGGTATAACCATTCGAGATTGACAACACTGCTTGGAGGTTGGTCCCAGAATAGATGATGAAGGAAATGCTGGCAATGACAACACTACCTGCCAGCTGATGACATTAAAGCTCTAGTAATTTGGAAAAACTTTTCAATACAACTTTGGAGGATAGTGATGACGTATCTAACGGAAAGAAAAACTTTGAATCTTAAGAGAATAAAAAGAAATGTCGTAATAGTTTGGATAACGATCTCTATGAAGGCTGAGCCTCAAATGCATCACATTTTTATTCTTGGAAAATTTGGTTACTAGTCAATGCAATTTTCTTGAAAGAAGAGCATTTTATCAGCCAGTGGGGAGCAAAATCTGGAAATATTTTCTTATTTGGGGATAAAATTGTGGAGTTACAGATTCCAGCTCATATTATGACAAATACTACGGTCTCAACACAATAACGGAAACCATCTTATCCAGTCCTTACAAAGGTGACTAAATTGCAGCACCAACCGACGCGGTAAGAAACTACACTTCTAATTTTACAATCGCAGCCACAGCAGGACGAGCTAACTCCTCTCTTTGATACTACCATAACAAGTTTTTCTGAACAATTTTATTGCAGCAGCAAGGATAGCTGCAGTAGCTATCCCTGCTAGTGCAGCAATAACATTGAAACAAACCGTTTACTTACCAGAAATAGAGTTTAGTTACCCATACACAAAGATCAACATGCCTACAGCAAGAGGAAGTCGACCGACACGGCTCTCCACTCTGTAGTGCATGAAATAGAGAAGGCATACTCGAATAGGGAAGTGTTGTTGGCACTCTTTTTCGAGACTGAGTGAGCATTCAACAAAGCCAGAACAAACAATATCTGCGAGGCCCTTAGGGCCCGGGAAACCCCCGACATAGTTGTTAAGCTGGGTCAGATCGGCACTCTGCAACCGTAAGTTACGGCCTCTCTGGAAGATCATTGGAGGGAAATCGATG
The DNA here is from genome assembly GCA_951812265.1 of Taphrorychus bicolor. NCBI lineage: Eukaryota > Metazoa > Arthropoda > Insecta > Coleoptera > Curculionidae > Taphrorychus > Taphrorychus bicolor. The sequence goes on along the minus strand of OX638303.1, from coordinate 28,180,313 downwards.
TCGAGGGCGGCTGTCCACAAGGCAGCTGATTATCACCTTGACTATGGTGACTCTTAATGAATGGTTCAGGGCGCAAGCGTATGCGGACGACGGACTGGTCATGATACCAGGAAAGTTCGTCGGCAGCATTTGTGATCGAATGCAAAGGGCGTATAGAATATAAGGACAATGGTGTACCGAGACAGGACTGTCAGTCAAACCTGGCAAGACAGAGCTTGTGCTCTACACCAAAAGAAGGAAAACTACAGGATTCTGCTACTAAAGCCTGAGGCTAAATACCTGGGGGTGACCATCGACAGCGGCCTGACTTTGAAAAGTCAGGTCTAAAAGGCGGGCAATAAGGCAACAGCACTGACAAGGCAACTAGGTAGGGCAGTGGGCAGGAAGTGGGGTCTAAAGCTACTCGTCCTGCACTGGCTCTATACTGCGGTAATCAGACCGAGGATAACCTATGGACTGTGGTGGCCAGCGGTGGACAGGGCATGCTATGAGCTAAGGTTGGCCTGCCTAGTCATAACGGGTGCATTCAAAATAACACCGGGAGCAGCACTCAACGCCTTAATGGGCCTGCCACAGCATCCAATCTGGGTTAAAAGGGAGGCGATGGCGTCCTGCAGGAGGATGGATTGCTGCGGCCAGTGGAAGGACACAGCTATGGAAAGGGGTCACCCGCAGATCGCCAGCCTCCTGTCCCAATCGTCCTGTCGCAGGAGGGGCGCCCACGCGATCAGCTGAGACTAAAACAGCCATTTGGGATAAACATACCAACAAGGGACGAATTCAAGGAAGAGCTGCTTCAGCAACCTTCTGAGAATAATCACGTATGATGTACAGACGGATCAAGAATGGCTAATACACAGTCGTCAGGGGCGGGAATATACAAAGCAGGCCATGTAGAGGGCGAGGGTTTCCCCTGGGGAAACCACACGTTGGTTTTCCAGGCGGAGGTGTTTGCAATACTCGAGGTGGCCACACGAACAGAAGTCAGACAGGGAGCAGGGCAAGACATCTTCATCTAATCTGACAGTCAGGCGGCTTTGCGAGCCATCTGCAGGAGTTCGAAGCTCGTTCAAGACTGCAGCGATGCTCTAGAATCACTGGAAGAAACAAAACTGGTAACTCTGTCTGGTATCGAGGGAAACAAACGTGCCGACGAATCGGCCAAAGGGGGTTCCCAGACATGTTTTACTCGACCAGACCCATGTCAGGGAGTAAATAAAAGGTACGTCTCTGTCACACTCTGAATGAGTGGGCATGGGGGAGTACAAGAACAAACTGGACACAGTCAGGAATATGCAGACAGACCAAGGAAATCTTCTACCCCAAACCATATAGATCCAAGGCTTTGTGGCGTCTTGGAAGAAGGCGGCAATACTTGGGAGACCTTACAGGACCCCTTACTGGACACTGCAGACTAAACAAGCACACGCACCTTCTAGGAATGGCCGACAGTCCACTCTGCACCCACTGTGGGCAAGGGAAGAGTCGTCATACCACTATCTGGGAGTGCGCCGTAGGTGGGCGCGACTGCGCCATAGGACACTTGGAGTCGCTTTTCTTCATCGAGAGGAGCTTCCGACTCTGAAATGGGACGGTATACCCTCCGTCATTAGAGGGCCCCGACTTGTGGGGGGGGGGGGGCCTGGTGGAGTAGTGATGGGTGGACCAGGGGTCTGTAAAAAAAGCCTCTAAGGCCGGATCGCAAGGCTTCGGCTCCCCCATTGTTTACTACTACCTCTACTACCAGTAAAGCTGGATTTATAAACTCTGCAGTTCCCGTCGTTCGTAGTTCGTAGTTGGTACTGTCGCGAAAATAAATGTAGGGAATCTTACGTTTGAATTTATAAACTGTCGTTGGCTCGTCGTCGGTGGCAACGACCTCGTTTTCATTAATTTGGATGCAGTTGGTAAATAACCAAATTTTATTTCTGCAGTTCGTAGTTCTCGGCGCGACCAACGAGAATTTTCATTTATGGCACCTGTACCATAAATGAATGTGACCATGTGACTAGGTGTAGGAGCCAAACAATAACAAAAAAGAATAACTGAAATCTGTCGTTTAAATCCCTTCAATCGCTCATTTGCATCATAAAATAGATTTGCATCGCATCTCTTTTAAAGAAGGTACTAGTAAATAAAAAAGAAGTGAAAGTGAAAATTTTTGAGTGAAAAAGTTGAGATGGGCTCTCAAGAAGAAAATGCATCAGTTGGTGTGGATGTGGAGAGTCTATTAATTAATTTGATACAACATTACGAATATTTATTTAACCTTGGTCACAAGGACTACAAAAACGTATTAAAAAAAGAAGCGGCCTGGCAAGACATTGGGGACGCGTTGAAACTATCTGGTAAGTTGGATAGCCAATACAAATAATGTGTCAGGCCTAAGAACAGTTGCATCTTTTTTAGTAGAAGAGTGGAAAAACAAATGTAAACTTCTACGAGATAAGTTTATGAGGGAGAAGCGGGAGGGAGGAACATCAGGCTCTGCTGCCGAGGACCGCTGGCTATTATACAGAAGAATGACTTTCTTGCAACGGCTCCCTCTGATTTTCCGAAACAGCTGACAATTCAGCTTTGAACAAGTTAGAGACACAGAGATGATAAGCCCCACTTGAGATAGGCTCGACCTTTGAGATGAGCGCTGAATTACGTGGTTTTTAAGGAATGTAAATGGAGGTGGATGTAAAAGAAGAGCTCCAACAAGAGTTTTTGCCGCAAGTTAAGTTGCGGCAAAAACTCTTGCCGCAAAAAATTGCTGCAACTTAACTTGCGGCAATCATGCAGTATACTGAACATCGATGGCTAGAGACGGTTCCTGTTTCACTGCGGCAAAATCGGCCATTTTAGAGACCCTGCGCACTCGCCGGGAAAGAAGTCACACTCCACCGAGACACCAAACGGAATTGCGGAATTAACAGGGATCAACAAAAACTAAAATCAGTTAGGAATTGGAATTACCAGTTTGATCCTAAAGACTTCTTGTTCACGGAACCCCTGCTTTAGGCACTATAGGTACAGGTTGTTTCTCGTCTGGAAATTGGATCTTTAAGCCTGTTGATGGGTGGACATAACTCTTTTAGTCTCAGAAATAGACAGCTAATACCTCAAATAGACGTCTATTATCACAAATAGATTTAGAAGTTTCAGGGTGACAAGGACTGGATAACACCAGAGTCTGCTACTCTCTGAAGAGCTCTGGCTTTCTTGCTCTTCTGAAAGTCTAGACAGCACAACGAGATCAATTTTTTCTTTAACGACAGAGCTTTTTTTGACACACTCCTATATATAAGAGAAGCAATCAAGAGTACTTGAGTCACCATCGAACTGTAGTTCTGTTACCAATGGTGGCCAATGATAAATCGAAGATAACATTCTTTCTCACCACATATTGATTGACAGTCAGTTTATAACTATAAGGATCCAAGTGAGAAGGTACCACTTGAATCTGAGGAAAGTCTTCTTTCCCTACATTAGGATTATTGCCGTCACCTTGAAATTTGATAGGGACAAGGTAGATAATCTCTGTGGGAAGGCATCATTCAAGGTCTGTCCTCTGACCAGTATTTATTCTAGTTTATATCAGTGACTACAGAATTAGTTTTAATTGCTTCTTTTTGTGGATGATAGTGCGGTGATGTGGCATATCCAGGTTACCTCCACAAAATAAGGTGAGCAGTGATCTCCAGATGACATCTGATTGAGGCCTGGTGAACGCTCTGACACTCAATGTGGTTAAAACTAAATTATGTAATTTGGACTAGAATTGAGAAATAACAGGTTAGGAAATAGCAACGTTGTATGTTTCGATTCTGTTTTGAGACTTCTTAGAAGTTCGAGTATCCTTTGTTAAAACAAGTGGTTCTTCGGCGTTTTGTTTCCTGGTGTAATCGGGCTGGGAGTCACTAGGTATATATAATATAACTGATGTACATGCAAACTGACGTACTGGGATTTCCATGACAGACAATTCTTGGAATAGTACAAAACTTCTCACTCGCACTTATACTATTTGTCGCTTGACCTGTAATACTTTCAGCATTCCTAGTGATCGTAAAAACTCGAGAATTTATATGGCAGAAATGTGCGAATTACATGTTGATTTTTGACCAACCAGCAATCATTTTTGACCCAATGTGACTTTTATGACACTTTCTAATAGAGTACTTCTAGTAAATGTTAAATATCTTCGTGATATGTCAATAATCAGTTCAATACCTGGCGTGACACAATCTCAAGTGACCGTTTGGCCGGACATCTGGACCGTTACGCGCTTAATCACGCAAGTACTAAAACGGCAACACGTAATCCCTTTAATGCTGAATAATGGCAAGCAAACGCAGGACCGCTTAAAAGACCAGCGCAAGGTCCTTCACCCATAATGACAATGGTTCCCTGAATCGGTTACGTCACCGGGTAAGCATGAGAGACGCGTCTTCCTTTTTCGCGTTCCTCCGCGGCTTAATCACCTTACGGAAGATAAATGTGGGCTGGCTGTTACGCCGATGATCTTCCTTATGGGTGGTTTTCGAAAACCGCAACAATTCGCAGTGAAAGTTCCTGATACAAGAAATGCATTTAAAAAAATGACAGCTTTATGCATTTCTGATGGGATTCGCACCGTGCCGGGCGATACAGCCTCGATGGCCGTGTCATTAAGCTTATTTAATGCAGCAATAACAGTACCTACTTGGAGATAACCTTAGCCCAATTTGTTGCGAAAAGTACTGCCAGGCCAGGCCGTGCGCCGAGAAAATAAATCGGTTTTCGCCGGCCATTAATTTGGGTGGCAGCCACGAGTCCGGCTTGAGTATTTTTTTCTTCGTGCGCTTGTCCCCTCGAGGAAATTTTTTCTTCGATGGGAATTCGCACCAGTTAGCTGACGAGTCTTAAATTAGCAATTAGCAGCAGTTGAATGGCAACAAGTTGCCTGTGAATGAGGGTATATTTAATAAGGATTCGTCAGCCGGCTGAAGAGCAGGAAAGCCAAAGATGTTCAAAGAGCAGCAGACTTTGTTATTATCCAGCCCTTGTCGCTCTGAAACTAAATCTGCGCAAGTTAATCTCCTGCGTTTTCACGTTAAGTGTTTGTCCATTTATGGCAATAGACATCTGTTTGTGTTAATAGACGTTAAAACTAAAATCTCTGGCTGTACGTTGAGTTAGGTTTTGTCTATTTGTGGTAATAGATATACATTATTGAACAGGGTGTTAGGTCAGTAGTGGGTTGCTGATCGGGATACCCCGAGCACTGTTCCTCAGGCGTGAAGATTAGAAAACGGGGTCTTTATTCAAAAGGCTAGAAAATCCTTTCCATAATTATTCAGCTTTTTAATCGCCAACATAACCTTCCTTTTCTCCTAAAAAGTCTGCAATCCCCACGTATGCCCTGCAGATACATTTTTGTTGACAATTCAGTGATTACAAAGATATGTATTTTTTAGATGGCGATGTAATCGATGAGATCACACACAGAATCAAAAACTCAAAAATAAAGACTCAGGGCTGAAAAAATGTAACGCAGATGAAGCAAGAAAGAGACGACCAGGAAAAGGACTCTGAGACGTTGGGGGATGAACAGTATCGGAACTAAAATGGGTGACACTTTCTTCAAACGTTTGGTGTAATGATAGAAATGGATGGATAGACTAGGATTATATTTAAGAGTTGGATTGAGGAAGGGTACATAATCGTGTTAATTGAGTGAAGGGGGTAGAAGTAGCAATAATCCAGGAGAGAACTGGGTCAACAAAATGACCACCACAATAAGGGACTCAGCTACAAGGTTTCAGCCAAAACGCAATTCAACTTCCCATAACCCCGTATATCCGGTTCTTCACATGTTGGTGTAGAGTCTACTAGAATTTTCTTGATATAGACATTTAATTTTACAAACTGAGGGTTTGCATCGGTAATTTGGACCATGTAGTTGTTAATATTTTATTTTGGCGTATCTACCTTCAGTACTTGGTTGAGGTAAGAGAGTTTTGCTTCCCTAAAGAGGGGGGCCCCACCGGCCTGAAAAATTGGGCCCAAGGTCATTTAGTGACTTCTCTTGTGTGACGTCTTAGATAAGGCATCACAGGTATCAAACTGTATACGTAGATTTGAAGCAGCTTTATCATTTGAGTTTACTAGAACTGATGTTGAACTGTATTCAACTTATTGAGGTGAAGTAGTGTATGGAAATTTTTTTGCGCTTTGTGCTGGTTCCATGGCTGTTGCGTTTTGTCTTCTTATAACTCATGAGAGAGTTACCACAACACTTGTGGTTGTAATGAAGTTGCTTCTGTCATTGGGTTATAAGCTTTGCAGTAATGACAACTAGTGGAATGTATGTTTTTTGTCACTAGTCCCTTTTCTCTAAACGTAGTTTTCCTCCATATTCTAGTTTCTTTCCTTAGCCTCTCATTTCTAGTGATTGCAGTCTTGTTTTGAGGAACTCCATCACGTGCTCTAAGAAAAGTTCCTCTTCCCGTTACTTTACGCTTTGCTCAGACGATTTAAGATATTTTTTCGACCATATAAGTAGTTCTCATAAACTGGTTCAATGTCTGATTTAAACTCCTGCAAATTTTTTCGTGGCTTCTGCCGCCTTTTCGTAGCCCCGCTTGCAGATGGATTTCTAATAAGAATTACCGTTGCTGCTGCTGCTTCAAAATGACCGACGACCTTCACACATTCGTAGATTTCCGGCCATTTGTTCTTTGATTCCTTCGACTTCTTTGACGTTTTCAATTCTTTTACTTCGTCCAATTTAGTGGTTACACACTCATGCGACTCGGTCTTTTTTCTAAAGCAACTAATAGTGCAACCTGATTCTGCTTCTGTCTCCCCTTATCTTGTTGAATTTTTATTTCTCCTCTTATTTTTCCTTTCGTCTTTGCTCCTTTCTTTTTGGTTTCCGCCACCTCGAGGTGGTCTGTAGGTCATGTGATCATGGTGCTCTTGTACTCACCACACAATCAAACACAAATGTCCAAAGCTCGGTCTTTTTCTTAATTCCACACTTTTTTCCACACTTTTTTTCCACCGTTTGTAATGTTTGTGAGAACCTAACCAGAACCAATTATCCAACCAAAAACGACTTTAGATTGATAGGTGAAGACATGGTTAAGTTAGCAATAAAGAGTATGCAATGTGGAAGGAGGTAGGTAAGAGATAACGATGTTCGCCAACCCGATGGCACGTTTTCGATTATTGGCTTCATAGGAAAATTATGGAGTAATCTGTTTCTGTCATACTTTCCTTTCGTTTGTTCAAAAATGGAACCTTCTTATTGGATTACTGGTGTTAATCTCGATTTCTTAAGTTAAATTCATTGATTGTCGTTCTTGAACTACTACAGTTATAATCATTACAAAACCTATGAACGAAGCACCATCATTTATTGCATCACAATAAAGATGAGTGGGTTCGTCTAATCTGCAATTATTTTGACTCTTTGCAGTTGAGCTTAACAGCAACCACTCAAGACAATCTATATACGGAATAAATTAATAGTAATTCTTTTTTAATTAGGAGACAAGTGACATACGGTAGGCGCTTGGTGGTACCTAAGCAAATCGAAAACTGATGATTATCGGCTAGCTTAAAAGACGGCCGTAGCTTTAATCCGCGGTCTTAATTCGATTGGCTAATTCCCCTATAACAAAACCCGATAGAACAAAGTTGCTTATCGAAAAAGGAGCATTTGCGGCCGTACAAAGGACTTACGAAACCCGCCGATCGGCCTTAATTAAACCAAATATGGAAGCGCATAAACCAACCGGTCGTTCAAAGTTGCATAAGCAGACGCTACCATTCTCGTTGCTGCTACTGCTCCTGCCGTTGCTCTTAAACCCATAACCAACTAAATGTGCGACATAAGACAAAACCGATAAGCTTGAGTACTTGTTTTTCCCAATCGAACAAACATCCTGTACACATGCAGACAAATAGGTTTTTAGGTTAAGGTTGCACCACCTCAAAGATTATCGCCTTATGCACCGCCCACTAAATATCGGTCGACAAGTGCTTTAAGTTTGTCGTGGTACGCTTTTAATGTTTTACAGATAACATATAGTAGTAATGCTCAGGTTGGCGTATGTAGATTGCCTACCTGTATGACTTCCTGGAGATCGGCGACGTAGACGGTCTCGGTGTCCAGCACTTCTTGCAGGACCCTTTGTTCCGGGCTGACGCATGGCTGCTCTTGCTCCGCTATACCACTGTCTGCTGAACCTAAAAACAATACGTTTTGTTACAATTAAAGACTACAATACAACGTGCAAAAAACTTTAAAAAAAATGCCGGGTTCGTTTAGGAAATTAGGATTTTCGTTTTGCAGAGAGCCAAAGATGGTTTTCAGGGTTTGTTGGAAACGATATAATTTTTAGCGTTAACTTAGTTACTATAGTTAGGAAACTATAGAACGAACAGTAGTTCCATTGAAAAGAGTCTTAGCAAATCGATGAATTTCCTTTCTTCTTTTTGACTAGATTCAAGTGTCATTCCCACGCCCATAAGCAAAATACAAGTCGACGATCTCTATCCTATCTAACCTGAATTAATAATTCAGGCAGACTACCCGTACCAAGTAGTTTCAGTTCATATAGTAGAGTCCGTCTACTACCCTGCTACTGATGCAAGACCTCAGGTTTTATTATTACATGTAGCGTCGTCGGTTTTATTATTACGTGTCGATAGTGCTCAGCATGAAAAAAAATTGAAAGATCTAACCAGAGACACAGTTTCGTCAGGCATTTTTGCCTCTGGAGCCCAATAAGTATTGCTGGATCAAAGCTCAGGAATATCCTGCTTAAAGATGGTGTCTCATTTAAACCAAGAAGCCTGTGAAAGTGTTGCCAAAATAGTTGAGGCAGATCATTTCTATGTGAAAATCACTATTCAAAAATCCATCACATGTAACTCCATTGATCTTGGTACCAGAACAAAGTAGTTGCAGAACTGCTTGGATTGGGTTTTATGCGGAATGAAAATATTGTATTTGACTATGCCAACCACTTGCAACTTTATCTCTGCTAGATGATAAAGGCCTGCAACGAAGTCAAAGAGAGCGTCAGCTGAATTTAAAAACAATGCCCTATCGCATTTTACCGCAAGATAAAAATCTCCAGTTTATGACAACGCTAAATATGAGGTCCAGTTATCATGATACTTCAATCAAGACTTCTGAGTGAGACCAACCAGCATTTGAACCAGACATACCCGCATGCCTTTCGGTCTCAGCCTTCGGCTTTTCTACGCCTTGTTAATAGATTCTGTTTAGGGTTTCAGGATCTGTTCCAACTGGCCAATCTTGATGACGTGATTGTGCTGTCAGAAACCACACAGCCAGGGCCAGATTAACCCTTTCCGGGCTTCTAGGCAACAACCCTATCCGGTCCCCTAGGCTATGCAATCAAATCTTTTCAAGTAGATGAAGGAATGTGAGTAACTTCCAGATGATTTCCAGAGAGACTACAGGTATCCTCTTACTTCGTTGCATGTGTTATGTGATATGGCATCAATGCCATATTTTCGTTGGATAAAATGTGTTTTTTCTTGGTGCGTGCACGGGCCCCTAGTGGATGGGGGGGGGGGCCTAGGCAGTTGAGTAATCCGCCCCTTACAGAGCACCTTCAAGATCGGCCGAGACTCTTCATACTTAGTCTGAACTGCGCAAAATGTAATTTTTCCTGTTCTTCTGTTAAGTACCTGAAACACTTGATCATATCATTGGGATTGACTCCTGATCTGGTCCAAAACCTAGGAAAACATTTCGCCATATCACAACCGTTAACACGATGAAGGTGGTGCTGACAACTAAACCCATCCTCCGATAGGCCGACCACACGCAGCCATACATATTGTAAACCGACTCTGCTGAGACTCTGTGGAATAGGACAGCAGACTCCTCACAACATCAAAACGTAATTATACAACGACATATAGTGAAGCTCTTGCAGTAGTTTGGGCAGTCACCATAAGATTTTCAGACTGCCTGGAGTTTTCTCCAGTTCTTTTGGAGACCCTAAATGTCAGCGATATAAGATAGCAAAACCAGCCGAATGCCTGGTGGACAATTGCAGAGGCCAATTCCTGCCCAACGTTTTGAGACTGCGCCTATTGACTTGTTTGGTACGTTGTCCGACACGGCAGATTGCTATAAATGGGTGTTTGTAAAACAAAACATCGCCAGACATGGATTGAACTTTTTCTTCTGAGGTCGGCGACGTATGAAGCTTGTGCCCAGTGCTTGGTGAATAGGGCAGTTCTCCTGTTTGGAGTTCCAAGACTCATTGTGAGGAATAACGGAGCCCAATTTGTAAGTGCAGTTGACTAAAAGAGAACCAGGAACAGTCGCCTCCGTTCTCAAAAGTACGAGAAAGTGTACGAGACTGGCCCCCACGGAATCCCCAGAATCATTAGGATTGGACAGCTTGGAAGAAGCCTCACCATCACTGGCAAAATTGAACATAGTCCAGGCAGATCTCTGGGTAACGCAGATGCATTATCACGCAAGCCTTGTGAAGGAGAATGTCGACACTGCCAAAGAGTAGAACAACGAAAAGGACCAAGCATTCTTAGGAGAACTAGGATTGACTACGACGAACATTGGACCACAAACAAATGAAGGTCGAATAAACAACCAATAATGCTGTGGAGTTAATACGTCAACGAAAGTTGGAAAATCAAAGACCTGATTGAAAGGACATAGCAGATAAGAGCCCGGAAGTAAAGGCTATGTGGGCTCAATGGGTTTCCTTGGCGATTCAGAATGGTTTCTTGAAGAGGACTTGGGAAAGCCCCGACGGGAAAATTGCCATGCTCCAGGTTGTCGCACCAGAAAGTAGACGGAAAGATGTCTTGCGAGAAATGCACAATGGAGTGTCTGGAGGCCCTTTTGGAGTGAATAAGACTCTGGATAGAATTCGGGAAAGGTATTACTGGGTGAATTGCCGAGATGACGTCAAAGAGTGGTGCAGAAATTGTGATACCTGCTGCTCCGTAAAAGGAGCCCAAAGAAAGCCTAGGGGGCAAATGTAGCAATACAATGTTGGCGCCCCATTTGAAAGAATTGCGATCGACTTTTCCAGAAACGGACGAGGGCAACAAATACATCTCAGTTGCCACAGATTATTTCAGTAAATGGTCTGAAGCTTATGCACTACCAAATCAGGAAACTGACACCGTGGCAAGGGTTTTGGTTGACGAATTCTTCAATAGATTCGGCGTACCATTAGAGCTTTATTCGGACCAGGGACGAAATTATGAATCGCAACTTTTCAAGAAGATCATGGAATGTTGATGATGTGGATTCCCAGAATCCGCACAACAAGGACAACTCCGCACCATCCACAATCAGATGGCATGGTCGAGCGTTTCAATCGAACCATGGAATAATACTTCTACAAAATGGTAGCTGACCACCAGAAAGATTGGGACAAATTTCTGCCTCTTCTAATGATGGCTTACAGAGGCGCAACACGACAGGACAAACACCTGCCAAGGTTATATTTGGTAAAGAACTTCGTCTTCCGGTAGATTTGGTTTACGGATCACCAGAAGAACAAATGCAAGATGTCCAGAACTATGATGATGAAATTCGAGAAAGTTTAAAGGAAATCCATCGAAACGTGAGGACAAAGATAAGATTGTGAGCGATCGGATGAAAGCCAGATATGATCTAAGGCAGACATGAATTCTGCAGGATTTAAGGCAGGTGACTTGGTTTGGTTGTATAATCCACAGAGGAAGAAAGGAAAGTCTCCCAAGTTGTCTCCAAGTTGGAAGGGTCCATTCACCATCATCAAACGGATCAACAATGTGGTATACAGGATCCAACGTACCCCTAGAGTAAAGATGAAAGTGTTCATCTTGAACGGTTAAAGACTTACAGTCGTGGAGATTTTTCTGATCGGGACGATCAGAACTGGGCAATGTTAGACCGGACCGTCGGTCCACAGAGATTCGGGTAGAAGCGGCAACGTTGAGCGCCGACCGCGACCCCGGGACCCACCTAGACTAAACGAGAACCGGGAACAGTCGCCTCTGTTCTCGAAAGTACGAGAGTGTGTCCAGGGCCGGGTATATAAACCAGCGCCAGCGAACCGCTCGAGATGGGATCGAATAGATAGTGCAGTGTAGAAAATAAGCAAAATAAGCGAACAGTGCAACTTGTTAGTAAAGAGTAATTGTGATTTAATCGTGTTCTAATAGTTATAAGTAAATAAAAGTGTGTTGTTAATTGACGATAAATTATTGGAACGCCTATCACGTAACAATATTAGGTTTGTTCCAACCAACCAAGAAAACGTTACGGAATGGTTCAAAAATCATTCTGGTCAATTCACTAAATTTTAAATTGGGAGAACAAATGTGTTTGTCCAGAGTGGTTCTGCAAAGATATTGGTTCCTCGGCGAGTTGAAACAAACCTTATAAGGTTCTCTAAATTGCTCCTAGAGTACCTAAATTGCTCATTTTGATTTGGAATTTTTACCAGTGTGTTGGCCAGAATGATTTTCTAACGGTTCTGGAACGGTTCTCTGGCGTGTTGGAACAAACCTATTATCTCCTCGCCAGAAGGTTCTCAACGAACAAGGTGAAGACCGAATCAACTGGCTGTACTGCAGCTTGTCTGACTGTTTCTGAACAGATTCCAATTCGTGAGTCACTGTATTGACCACCGGACTTTGTCTCAGACGTCAGATACTCTCTCCACGGTGGTTCTTGCGTAGCCTATTGCTAAGAGAACAAGTTAGCCGCACTAATGTATTGTTGCCCTCTACCTCTTTCATCAGTCAGTTAGGCAAAATAGTTTAGCAGACCAACCGGTGTGTAAGCTGGTTCATCTTGTTGGTTTTCTTTAGATATATATGCAGATTGGAAGTCACTATCTGACATGCCTTTTTTGTAGACATCAGAAGCGTTCTGGTTGGTTCTTGCTCAGTGGGGTGGCAGTTAGTCTGGAACCGCGCCATTCTGAGCTTACGGTCTACCTTCTATAAAGCCTTTTCCGTAAGTCTTGGAATCGTTGTTTATCTTTCCAGTGACCTCGGTATGGACTGACATTCCGTAGTTGAGATGTTCCAGATATCACCTTCCAGTTTGTCTCCAAGTTTCTTCCATCGAGGTCCGCCACTCCTTTCGTGCACTTTTAAGATCATGAACACCTCTGTTTTTCGGTTTTGTTTGCTTCACGCCCCTTTTTTTATTTTTCTTCCCAGTCTCTTTTCTCACTTATCGCTCTACCAACTGGTTGCTCTGGTTTTAGGGTCATCAGGCATAAATGCTTGTTACCTTCGTCCTTAACCGCCATGATAAGCGTTGCAGAGAATAATCCTAACTTTCGGATATAGTCTCGATGTTTCTTTCTTCGATGTACCACATACGTATTTGCTCATCTTCGTTCTCTGCGCCAAGTTCTCTTTCGTTCCCTGTGGGCTATCCCGTGTTCGTTGTGATCGTGACTGCTTAGATTTGACTATCCCCATCTTCGTACCATTTAAGCTTGCAACCACTTAGCTAAGCACTCTCAGGTCAATAAGACTTGGCGTTCATGTTACCGCCCAGGTTCTTCTAGTGTTCACATACTACACCAACCCCGCTCTTTGCCCAGGCGCTTTTCCACTTTTTACCCAGACTGGAATCGGGAGGATACAACGTTGTCTTAGTGGACGTTCCCGTGTCATATCAGCTTCCATATCTCGTCTCCATATCTTGTCTCTTCTTGCTTCAGACCATTATGATGGTCCTCAATGTCTGGAATACGTTGAATGGATCGTGCACCAGTGGTTGGCAGACATTTACCCCGCATTTCAAATCAACTTGTTTTCTAATAATATTTTCCTGGCAGGTCAGTCACTTGATAGAGCTAGCCTACCAGTCTTCAACTCTTCTATTTGGTTTTATGGGGTCATTGGGGTTGTTTCCTGCAGTGGTGCTAACCATCTTCAGTTTTATATATTTGGCTTCAAAGTTAATTTCTGCCCGCTATTCGCAATGTTTCAGCTTTCCTGGTTGCTATTCTCAACCTAATATCCTCCCCATACTACCTGGTTCAGTCCATGGATTTCCTTCTCCTCCAGATGTAGTTTTCTTCTTCCACCAGTTAAATCCACCAGATTCTCGGCGTAAGGGAGTCACTCCCACTCCTCCCTCCATTTAGTTTCCTAACACTCGGTCATTTTATAATAAATCCCAGAAATGATACATTGTAATTGTTTCAGGAGACTTTACCCAAACCCCACATTTAGAGATATTGCGGAAGATTTCAACTATAAAGAAAAACATGTTTTTAGTTATTTCTTTTCAATTTCTTGGGTCATCCTGTATACTATTTGACCGCCAGAGAACCAGAAACCGTTGGTGTAAAACATGCGACCAGGTGTCGATTGTTTCTCGGAATTATGATAGCATAACTCCATCTGTAACAAGTTTACTAACGTATTTTTTCCGAATTTAATAAATCCGCTCGCTGAATGTATAATTAATATTTTGTTGCTCGTGCTGGTCGCTTCCTACACTTGTTTAGACAGGTAATGTCATTGTTTGTGTACCTGCTGTATAAAACCCGGGCATTATTTCAAAATTTTGTGACCCAGTACTTATCAGAATTGAACAATTGCAAAAGTTGAACTCTCGCTTGGGAGGGAAAATAATGGTTCTAACAAAAGTTAAAATTAACCATCTACGTAAATTCAAAAGGCAGTTTTATCAGTCTCTCTGTAAGCATAAGTGGGCAGTATAAGAGGTCGTTAATAAAAAGGTGTTGACTTTTCCTGTCCAAGTTTAATGTCGAATCAATTTTTATACCCAAGTGGGACAAAAAAAGCGTATTAATTTTCATATTAGGCTCTTATGTCCGAGTGCCGTGGTGGGCAGAAGCGTGGGCTACCTCTTCAGCAGTGTGGGCGCGACCTTAGCCTCAGATGCATATTACAAATTAAAATAAGTAATTACTTCAGTTGTAAACACAAGATGTTTTTATGGTGATATACCATAGCGAGCTGAATAATCTAATAATAATTTTAAAACGTTTTTAAATGTTTAGTAAATTTAATTAGAAGAGGATGCTTTCCCTTAAGTTGACCTAGAGTGTTACTAACTTTTCCAAAAATCCTTTAGTCTTTCTTGATAATTCAGGTCAAGGATAACACTTCTTCAACACACTTCAACTCCAAATTAGCTTAATGTTTGCAGAAAATGAACAATCAAGAAGTTAGAAACCATTACTGTAGACAATACCCAACAGTAAAGAAGCTAGACAATCACAATAAAACGAGGCGTATACAAGAACCTGGCCCCCAATTTTGGAGATTCAAGTTGCATTGCTTCCTATCCGAAAGACGTCAAAATTATGAAACAAACCTACCAAAAATTCTTTTTAACACCATTCAATTGCAGCCTTCTTACTTATAACAAGACGGACCATGAATCTTCTTGGCCAGTAAAATATTTCTACATCTGGAATTCTCTTAAGTGCATAAAAAGCAGGTTACAAATTTCCCTTTTGTACCGAATCTACATACAGATTTTTCTTCTAACATGCATAAGACATTCCAGAGTATAAACGGAATCAAGGTTAATACTCGAAATTAAACAAAAGCATCCCTCTGTAGTCCACCATTCACTCTCACATCCAAACACCACCCCAGCATAGGAAGAATGACCTTAAGCAAGCATGTCATATGAAAACTTGGTGTAAAAAGTGGGAGGGAAATAGAAGAGAGAAACAGGACTCAGTAGACAAACAGCCCAGACTTTTCTTCATAGGCAGGCTCTTGAAACACCACCGAACTGACTTGCTGGCACCTTAAGAGAGCTCTAGAAAAAAATTTAACTTTCAGTATTTATGGGGCTAGCCCTCAAGGAAAAACCGATTCGATTTGCTTTACTCAAATCTAGGTAAAAACACCAATATTAAACCTTCTCCAGTCAGATACTTTCACCGCTTCCTCCACACCCCCAACATCTATCGAGATGGTGGTATCATCAGCACAAACCAGTAGGCTCCAATTGTCAATCATTTATGAATATAAGAAACAGAATGGGACCAAGGATGAATTCCGACCCTGATTGTCTGTGTTCTTGACGAAGATGAATTATAAATATAAGAAACAGAATAGGGCCAAGGATGGATTCCTCCCTGATATACCGCTATATCTAGGGCTCTCAGATGTCGCCCCCCCTGATTGCCTGTACTCTTCACAGAAGATATGATGACAAAAACTTCACACTATTATCGCAATCAAAGCCTTGCCCAGGTTACGAAATCTGAATGTGGCAAATGGCTTCTCATTGAATGAGTCATAATTCCCAAGGTCGCATTTCGAGAGCAGCCATAGAATGCGAGTTCTGCGCCATGTGATCAAGCCAATCAGGAACGTCTTAGGCCCATCCTACTACTTGTGCAGCCTTTTAGGCCCCGCCCCCAACCAACTAGAATCGTTAAATCCCAGTCTGGTACCTGTATAATTTCTTAAGCCCCATTCTCAACCAATCAAGAATCCAAGCCGACCAATAGAAAGACACAAATTTGCCCAAAAACTCCACCTCTCTTCGAAATCTATCCAGAGACATATTCAGTCCTTCTGCCACGGAAACCATGAATCATTGATAGGTAACACGCATATAAATAATAATTGAACGTATAATTTTAGCGTAACATTAGAAAATTCAGCCCGAAAAAGTCCGGCTCAGTGGCAACAAAAGCGCATGCGCGGCTGCCAAGCTCCGCCCCTTAATTTTGAAAAGTCCACGATGGCAAGCTTTAGTTCTTTTAAAGTTTTCGGTAGACTGCTCTGTGCGCTGCGACATTACTACCACCATTTGTTTTCTCATTGCGAATAGAAGGATGAGAATACTCCGAGAGCGCACTGGGCCGTCCAGGCCAGAGTTGCCAACCTTTCCAATTCAGTGTCGCCAGATCAAGAAAAAAAAAGTAGCCAAAAAATCGCCAACTCTAAGAAAGAGAAAATCGCCATTATTTCGCCGAGCCAAGTGAGAATTTAGGCAACCTTGATTGGTCAAAAAATTCTATTGACGAATTCCATTGGCCAGCGATTCTCACTTTCACTCCTTCCTTAAAAATAAGCGTCAGGTGAGGTGAAGGTGACAAGACAGGACGAAAACGGATGCCGCGGAAGGACGGCTGGAGCTGGACATGAACATGAACAAGAAAGAACAACGAAACAAACCAAATAGCCAAGACAAAGAAAGACGCACACGTAACAGAATTAACTGACAAATAACAACTGACAAAAAGAGGTCGTTTAGTTAGAGTTAGAGTAGGCGGAGTTTGAATATTCAGAGTAAAAAGGGTAAAATGTATAAAAAGAGCAAAAGAAAAACAGAACTCGAACTGGTTCATGATTTGTCGCCACATTTTCACACAATTCAAGCTTAAATTCCGCCAATTTTGTAGCCAATCGCCATTTTCAATTCGAAGTCGCAAAAAGTCGCCACTTTAGCTAAAAGTAGCCATGGTTGACAACTCTGCCGTTCGGCCGAAAACGCTATTTTTTTGGTGGGCGTGTCCTCCGCATACGTCATGCTCAGAAGGTTGTGCGCATTAGCAAGCAGCAAGCCTAATTTTGGTTTCATAGGTCACTAGAAGCTGCACTTTTAATCCGTGGGGAAAGATTGAATATATTAACTAGTACGAATATGGTAACACGACACCCTAAATATTCCAGTTGCTACAGCCCTGTAGTTATTGAATACCCCACTAAAAATCAGTGTCACGTGTCTGGACAGATTTCGGAGGGAGGTGGAGTTTTGCGCAAATTTGTGTCTTTCTATTGGTCGGCTAGGTCGCTTCTGATTGGTTGAGGGTGGGGTTTAAAGGATTATACAGGTACGAGACTGGGAGTTAACGATTCTGATTGGTTGAGGGTGGGATTTAAAAACCTGCACAGGTAGCAGGATGGGCGTAAGACGTTCCTGATTGGCTTAGGCACATGACGCAGGGCTGTCATTCTATGGCTACTTTCGACCCTGTCTAAATCCATTCTGAATAATAATAATATCTTCATTGAGTTGTGAAAAATCTACACTGCTTTGGTCTTTTCTAGGACCTTTTGATATACAGAATTGTGGCATCAAGAAGGTTGGTTTATAGATTTAGAGTAGAGGGTCAAGAGGCACCAAGAAGGTTGGCCTATAGATTTAGAGTAAAGCCTGGTCAAGTTTTGGAGGCATCAAGCTCCTTTTGGCACCTCAGTAAATACTCCATACTTGAAGTCTGTAGAAGAAAGGCATATTTGGTCTTCGAATCCACAAATTTGTTGGATTCTCGTCAATAGGTGTTATTTTTTCATCCAAACTATAGACAATGTTCGGAGAAAAATAATTTTTCAGCTGGAATAGTTGCAGTTTTGCTCGCTCTCCATTCAGCCCTGTTTGCCTGCTACTTGCATTTATTGTAATCTCCTGAATAAGGATTTAAAACGTTTATAGTATCTTTCCAGACTACCCACCAGTACTATAACGTCGTCATGCCCTTTACTGCTTTCTACACCCAGCAAATTGAAATGATCTCATATGGCTCGGAGATCATAATTGATCCAGCAATTGATATACATTTGATAACTCAAAAAACGGTTAATTAATAAACAGATCAACAGATTGTGAAAAGTAGATAGACGACGTTATCAATACACCTTAAATACACTGCCGTCCAACAGTCATGGATATTAGCATCAAAGAGGGACGACTTTTGATGCCCGTGAACCGGTGAAAATGCGTACGTGACTTTACTCATCACGACTCAGAAATGTAAAAAAATGCGTTTACAGTCGTAATAAAAAAGTCTCTTTATTTAAATAACCATTTTGTAACGGTTCGCTAGACTTACGTGATCTCTTAAACGGCGAATTTAAAACAATTTTAAACTCTTTCATTGCCAAATAAATTTTCTGCGGGTATTGACAGAGTTCCTGTACGAGTTCTTAAGTATGTTGCCGGATCAATTGCAAAATTACTGGTGAATATAATAAATTAATGTCTTACGAAAGGGGTATTTTCAGATAGATGAAAAATTGCTAAGATCGTTCTCGTTTTTAAAAAAAGGGTGATACATTAATTAAAAGCAATATTTTATTATGTGTCTAAATTGTTAGTATTTTACTATTCGTAGGAAAATTTACTGTAAGTTTGTTCAAAGTAAGACTCATGTTTTGGCACCCAATTGGCACGCGGAACCACATCGAAGCTCAGACCAGAGTCAAAGATTGTAGTTTTTCGACAAAATGAGCAGTCTTTTATAAAGCTGTCAATGTTCCCTACTTTAGGCTGTTTTGTGAGGTGTTTAATGATTTCGTATATCCTTGTTTTCGTTCAACAGTTTCACAGCTTTTCTTTCTGCAAAAGGCAGAAACAGGAGGTTTTAGGGGTTGTAGAATTCATGAAGTCTCCATCTTTATCTGTTCAGAGTTCTGAATCGGCTTCTGAGCAATTCCACTCTTCACGTTTTTTGTGCTGTCTCAGCACATCTGCTGACCAAAGTGTTGCAGACTGGGAAAAACACTTGTCAGCAGTAGCAGATCACTATTTATTTAAAGATCACGATATTCTTTTCAACAAAAGCTGTGGCTGAGTAGAGCAACGTGCTATCGATTAGGACATCATTTTCTGCTTGAATCCTCCCCATTTAAAAAAAAAATTCAAAAAGGTCAAATTACCAAATCTTTCGTTACTTTATCGATGGCAAATGCTGGTTTGTATTGTATTGTATTGACTTGTACAGTCCTCCACCGCGACCTGGGGTCTAATGTGGCTTACTCGAAGTATTGCCAGCAAGGTTTGCCCCTGCTAGCTCCACTAGTTGTCACCCGTTATGCCCAGGCCCTCAACGAATCTGATGAGTCTCTCGGGCGACACTGCGTTTGCATCAATGATCGTGTTTCCGAACAATCAGTATCTCGATCTGGCAATAGCCGGGCAGTCACATAGGACGTGCTCAACTGTCTCGTCGTCCTCCAAGCACTGCCGTCGCTTCAGAGGTCCCATCACCCATGATTTGCCGCATAGGTTCTTGCACGACCAAAGGGAGAGCTGTGCCCTGCTAACGGTACCGTCACCGTTTTCCTAGGGTTTTTTGCTAGGTTTTCCTTTGAACACCAGCTGTGTACAACATCCACCCCTTGCAACCTGCTGGAGACTTGTTGGTCTGGGTGGTTTCTTATAAAGATAACGATGTCGCCCGCGTATGCTTGGACCTCGATTCTCCATAGTTCTAAAGTAACCAGAAGGTCGTCTATTAGTCGGGACCACAGAAGTGGCAAATGCTGGTTTATTATTCTCCATCGTCCATTGCTGACGAAACTACGAACTACAGCACACTATTCGCAAAAATGGGATGAATTCTAATTAATTTAACATCATGTAACACATCCAAGACTGCAGGGGGAGAGGAAAAGTTTTTCTTCCCGCAAAAGAGAATTATGAATGAACTTTAATTTAGTTATCACTCTTTTTTCTGACCTGTTACATCAGTACCCGAACTTAGATAAGTGTGCTTAGATCAGTACACTTATAAAAGTACTTTCCGTGCACTAAAATTGTTTCTAATGCTAGACCTCATACAATAATAGATGCATTATTATACAGTGCAACAGTTTGTTATACAACAAACAAGACCTGCTGATTACAATAAATTAATTATTGATGCTGACCATGAACACGACGGATTTAACATTTAAGACAAAGAAGGAGCTCATTAAGCAGTCAAGGTCCTGTAAACGTTGCTAATTCCAGAGATTCTCTGCGACCGGCGTAACAATGCACAAAAGGGATTATTGACAATATTATAAAGAGGTCTTTTATCATCATTAACATGAAAGAACCAGTATTTTATTAAATGAAAACAATGCACTTCAGAAAAAGTTTCGTCTGGTTAGAAGTTGGCCTAAAACTTACCTTGACTTCCGGCAGGTTCAGGATCACTGTCCAGACTTTCGGCTGAGGCCAGGTATGCTGACCCGGGTTGGTGCAGCTGGCCGTTACTACTCCCAGATGATGAGCAAGAACCTAAACTGGTCAATGACACGGGACGTGACACCTCTGAAGATGAAGCCGTACTGTTGGTTACGCCGGTGGAACCTTCACTGGGGACCTACAAAAAGGAAAAAAACACTATATAACCAAAATCGTGTTTCTGGAGTTAGAAATATATTAGAAAATAACGCAATGTCTGAGGTTTCAAAAATTTTTTTTTTCATTTATTTCTCCCTGGTTACCAGCCTCTTTATCCAATCACTTTAACCATCATCAGACTTGGTCTAGACTAAGTCTTAAAACACTAACACACAATGAAATTAGACTTGAACATGTCTACTTATACAGTTAGAAACTTATATAGTTATAAATATAGAATACTTTAAGGTATTTTTGTGTACATCTGGTAAACTATATCAGCGTCTTGCTTTATTAAAGTTTTTCATTTCTCTGATGGTATAAAGTGGATTATAATTGATATTATTGTGACAGAGGATCACGATGGTCTTTAAAGAGAAAATTATAGAGCTCAAATTGCAAGATAAGTTCTTTCAAAAAAAAGAATTCGAACCAGAACGCGTGTTCAGGCGACACATTCGCCAATTTGCATCTGAAGATCGTTCCCGAGATATTAGAGGCGAGAAGCGCATTTAGCTATGCACACGGCGAGCGTGTCGTCAGATAGCTATCTCCAGTCTCCAGGTACGTGCAGTCGGAGAGTGGCAATTTTTTCTCCATAATTTCGCAATAAGGATTAGATCGGGACGGCGCGGCGTGCTGTCCCCTGGCCGTGTTTGTCTTTAGATAATTGTTGCCGGCTATGTTCTCTCCACGTCGAGCTCGATGAAGGAGAACTCTCCGAACGTTAACTATTGACTGCGGCGTTCGATTCGCACGATTCCTGTTGCAATAAGTGTCGTAGATTCTTGGGTCGAAGATCGGATTAGTGGAATTTGCCTTGGTGCGTGAAAAGACTTCCGAAACCAATCCGTCCGGACGTTAGCCTATAAGTCGCCTTTGTCGAAAAATTCAACCGCAAAGTACAGGACAATCACCTTTATTGTTGCGCGAAAAAAAGGATGTGAAGTAATAACTTTAAAGCCTTCTCTCTCCATGTGATGAAGGCAAAACACAATTTAAAACAGGATGTGCCTTATCGCACACATATGAAGTCTGACCAATAAAGATGACAAATTTGTTGGTGGTATAGTACCAAAGCAGGAATATATATTTTTTAAAAATCTTGACATTTTGCTTAGGTTTCGATTGAAGTTATGTTAATTGTTCTGATTATTTATTGTTCTGACTATAATTGTTCTGATTAGCAATAGGCAAATCCTGCAGAACCACAGCCGGAGGTCCTGCTTTCTTTGAATGTGTATGCTTTCGATTATAGGGTATTTGTAAGGAAAGCAAAATGCAATTACTCTTTAGAGTTTTGAAAATGAATAATATCTTTCTAGAACTATGTCACTGAATTCAGTGTTTTTGTTTTCGTTAAGCAGTACAACATTTCGCTCCTCTGGTATGTCATCAGTTTTTCCACAAAACTTAAGTTGGTCTTGTGCTGAATTTAAAAAGTAACTTCTAGACAAAATATCTGCAGGATTTTGGTCTAATGGGATATGACACAATGAACCATATGAGGTCAGATTTTGAACTTCTAAAACCCTGTTTGCTACAAAGGTTGACCATCTAGAGCTTGAGAACCCAATCAAGATAGGGCAATAGTTGAGTTCCTCCATAAGTTTGATAATGGAATTACCAACTGATCCTTAAATGTATTCAAAACCTTACTGTATAACTTAGCCATTATACGGGTAACAAAAAGTTCTAATCGTGGCAGAGTTAATTGCTTCTTTGGTGCAAAACTGCTTTTAGAAGCGACTAGATAGCACGTTACTCTACTAAACTATCGAGTTGATGTAAATACCAAAGTTGTAGCTAATTTTCTTCTGAATAAGGGGGGTAAATCAGATTTTTCTGACAGATGTCATTTTTGGATTATAATACAACCTGAAGAGAAGAATGATTATGTTGAAAAGCAACTGTTCACTTTTTGGCATCAATTTAAAGCCAACTAAAAAAGTTTTTTTAAATAACTATTTTTTTTTCTTAAGTTTCTATTAAAAAAGTATGTTTATATCGTCAGCTGTCAGAAAAAAATTGACAAGTCCAGGTTGTACAGAGTAGAATCATCTAACTAAGCGAAATGTACCTACTGCCAGATAAAATTAAGGTGTTACATCACACATTCAGTCGTACTGTCGAGATCTTCTAACTCTAAACCTCCTCGAATAGGAGGAACTTCTTCCAGACATCAAGAACAGATTTAGTCTACCTCCAAGCATCACTCAAAATACGCTCATATCCGCAAATTTTCAGGAGCCCTATACAGGGTTTTGCAATATTTCTTGTACACAGAGTTACGGTAGATAGTTCGAACACCACAAATTTAAGGGGGGAACAGTAGAGTTGTTTCAACCCTCTAACCCAACCCCCTCCCCCTTCAAGTGGGGGCAGTGACCTTGAAATTTTAAATGAAAAGAAGGATCAAGCGATACCTCGTTCAAAGGTTTCAGGTCAAAATTTGTTCATTTGCCAAATTTCTTGTCATTCTTATTGACATCAAACTTAGCAAATTTGTAAATTTAACAGGTTTTAAATTTAAGTAATTTGATTTGGTATTCATTCTCCTGCCAGGTTAGGGGGTTGAAACGGCTCAAAAACTTATTTCTTTCCCCTAAAAACTGAAAATGAAGTGTTCGAGCGATTTTCTATGTATATAGTCAGTTGGAAGAAAGGCGGGGTGCATCCTTTTCGATGTGTTACCTAACTAACTATCTTAGTCAAAAAACCGATAATTACTGGTAATGGGTCGCCGAGCAATTATCCGTAGAAATTTTCACTAGAAATGGAAAATTTCCGAAAATTTTCCTCAAATCAAATTTTCGAGAAAACACTCGAACTATGTTAAAAACTCTAGAGCCGATGCAACTGCATAAAATTATTAATTAATATTGGGCCATTTGAGGAAGCTTGTTATATTTATTATTAAGATAATAGTAGGGGTGGTAGTGGTAGTAGTTGTAGGGAAGTTTGATAGTCATAGTACCAGATGTTCAATAGAAAAAGTCATTAAATTGGCTTGTTGCGCCCGACCGTCGGTTCACAGAGATTCGGGCCGAAGCGGCAACGCCGGGCGCCGACCGCAACCCCGGGAACCCTTTCTAGAATAAACGAGAACCGGGAACAGTCGCCTTCGTTCTCGAAAGTACGAGTCTGTACGAAGTGGACAAGCGAACAGTGCGAATTGTTAGTAGAAAGTAATTGGGTTTTAATCGTGTTGTAATAGTTAAAAGTAAATAAAAGTGTGTAGTTAATTGACGATCACGCTGACTGGCCCCACGGAAGCCCCCAGGATTATTAGGAGTGGACAGCTTGGAAGAAGCATCACCATCTCTTGCAAGATTGAACATCGTCCAGATAGATTTCATGGTAACGCAGATGCATTATCACGCAGGTCTTGTAAAGGAGAATGTCGACACTGCCAACGAGTAGAACAACGAGACGGATCAAGCATTCTTAGGAGAACCAGGATTGACGTCGACTTTACTGAAGAGGACTTGGTAAAGCCCCGACGGGAAAAGTGCCACTCTCCAGCTTGTCGTACCAGAAAGTAGACGGTAAGATGTCTTGCGAGAAATGCAAGATGAAGTGTCTGGAGGCCATTTTGGAGTGAATAAGACCCTGGAGAGAATTCGGAAAAGATACTACTGGGTGAATTGTCGAGATGACGTCGAAGAGTGGTGCAAAAATTATGATACCTGCTGCTCCGTAAAAGGACCCCAAAGAAAGAGTAGGGGACAAATGAAGCAATACAATGTTGGCACCCCATTTGAAAGAATTGCGATCGACGTGGCAGGTCCTTTTCCAGAAAGGGACGATGGCAGCAAATACATCTGAGTTGCCATGGATTATTTCAGTAAATGGCCTGAAGCTTATGCACTACCAAATCAGGAAACTAACACCGTGGCAAAGGTCTTGGTTGACGAATTCTTCAGTAGATTCGGCGTACCATTAGAGCTTCATTCGGACCAGCGACGGAATTTTGAATCGCAACTTTTCAAGAAAAGCATGGAACTTCTGGGGATCCGCCAAACAAGGACAACTCTACTCCATCCACAATCCGATGGCATGGTCGAGCATTCCAATCGAACCATGGAATAATACTTCCGCAAAATGGTAGCGACCACCAGAAAGATTGGGACAAATTTCTGCCTCTTCTAATGATGGCTTACAGAGGTGTAGTGCATAACACAACAGGACATACCCCTGCCAAGGTTAAATTTGGTAAAGAACTTCGTCTTCCGGTAGATTTAGTGTACGGATCACCAGAAGAACCGGTGCAAGATGTCCAGAACTATGCTGATGAACTTCGAAAAAGATTAAAGGAAATCGATCGAAACGTGAGGACAAAGATAAATATTGCCAGCGATCGGATGAAAGCCAGATATGACCTAAGGGCGAATTCTGCAGGATTTAAGGCAGGTGACTTGGTGTGACTGTATAATCCACAAAGGAAGAAAAGAAAGTCTCCCAAATTGTTTCCAAGTTGGGAGGGTTTATATACAGTCATGAAACGGATCAACGACGTAGTATACAGGATCCAACGTACCCCTAAAGCAAAGATGAAAGTACTTCATCTTCAACAGTTAAAGACTTACAGTCGTGGAGATTTCTCTGATCAGAACTAAGAGGGGGGGGGGGGCAATGTTACGCCTGACCGTCGGTACACAGAGATTCGGGCCGAAGCGGCAACGCCAAGCGCGACCCCAGGAACCCTTCAAGACTAAACGAGAACCGGGAACAGTCGCTTCCGTTCTCGAAAGTACGAGAGTGTATTCAGGCCGGGTATATAAACCAGCGAGTCGCGCGAGATGGGGTGGAATAGCTAGTGCAGGGTAGTAAATAAGCGAAATAAGCGGACAAGCAAACAGTGCGATTTGTCAGTAGAGAGTAATAAAAATGTGTTTTAATAGTTGTAATAGTTAAAAAGTAAATTAAACTGTGTAGTTAATTAAGGATAAATTATTGGAACCCGTATCTCATAACAATACTTTCGTTTCGACAAAACCAGGGCCAGAGGATTTCGAGTTTGAGGTGATACAAGCAGAAGACCGACCTGGACCTTCGGGCGATTCAGGTCTAAGTCCATCGCCACATTCATAGGTGAAGACGGACATAAGAAGATCTTCAGAATGTCAACTAAATGCTGGGAAAAAATGTGTGTTTGTCCTTATGGCTTTCTCTTTGTGCGTGATCTTTTTTTGGTGATGATGGTGGCCTGAGAACCAAAATCAATTCATCTAAGGATAATTAAAAATTTTGCACAAAAGCTGCGGCTTTCTTTCCTCATCCCCCACAAGTGGCTACTTTGTGACTGACGCAAGCAACTACCTGCAGCAACTGCTTGCTCTTCGTCGACTTTTTAGGTTGTTGCAAGTTTCTCTGATGGCAGAAGTTGATATTGTGTATTGCTGGGACACTAAACGTGGATAAGATGTTTAAAGTCCATTTGCTGTATAAACCAATAGAAAACACCGGACAACTGGTTTAGTAAATCTCTTAGGTCGACAAATTCCAATTAAAATGTTCTGTGAACAACAACTGCATGAACAAACAATTCTGCTGAATAAAGAGGCAACAACACTGAGCTGACACCCTATCTTAGAAACAAAATTTTAAAGTTTAAAACTGTTTGGTTACTTTATGCAAAATATGGCAACATTATTTAACTTTTAAATTAACTGTCGCACTTGCAAAGTTGCATGAGATGGTTGCTAATCTGAAGCAATGAGGTTATTAGTTACAAATCCTTGAAATCTGCAAAGAATCGTGCATCAAAAGCAATATGCACAATACATACGCTGAGCAAAAGCAAGCAAATCTTTTTTTGTTTAATTTTGCCAAAAGTCACAGAAATAATGTCTGCATATTGAATGGCCATATTGCCCAGCATTTTGAATTAAAAGAAAAAAGGGTAGGTAAAGTATTTGGCTAACTTTTAATCAAACTGAAAAGTCGAACGCTTTATTGATGGTCAAGCAAACGTATTTTAAGAGAGTGAGTGGTCTGGCCAACTTGTGCCCCTTTGTAGTTTGAACAAGATACTTACTAAAACGAAACGTACTTTAAGATACTGAGTGGTCTGGCCAACTTATACCCCCCTGCAGTTTGAACAAGATACTTAGTAAAACTATATTCTCAAGCATAGTTGTTTTTCGTGCTTTTAGCCAGGAAATGTGCTTTTAGTGTGGGAGCTATTCATCTGAAAAAAGGGACAACAATTTCAAACATCGCATGCACAAAACAGCACAAAAAGGGTAAAGGGTAAATCCAAACAAATCTACTCTCGTTTAATTTTGGCAAGAGTTACTGTTCAATGTCTAATGAACCAGAAAACTATAATGAAATCATAAAAGAAAAATGAGTCAGATCGACCAGAAGGAAAGATACTGCTGAAACAAAGTGGATATTTAGAACTAAGGAGCAAAGGATAAAAAAAGCCAGATTGGTGGCCAAAGGCTTTTGTAATAAGAAGAACTACACAAAGCCAAATTATGCACCAGTCGCAAGACTGGTTTCAACTGTGTAACTTTTGCTTGCGCTACAAAAAATTGGGTATTGATGCAACTCGATGTACCAACTGTACTTTTATCCACCTGAAGGTCTACAGACAAAATTCAGACACAATCAGACCTTATAATCACGGAAGGTACGGAATGATTTGCAAAAATCTAAATGCGATCCATATCTGTATGTGGGAGACAGGGCTAATCTTCTACTTTATGTTGATGCTATTTTGATAACTGGGGATCTAAATAAGGTAAACTAATTTGTGACTTTTGCTTGCGCTACAAGAAATTGAGTATTGATTCAACTCGATATAGGTACCAAGTGTCTTTTTAAATGGCAAATTAGTCACAGAAGGGTACATTTATCCACCTGAAGACCTACTGACAAAATCAGTTGTTTTCAGACACAATCGGACCTTATAATCACCAAAGGTATGGAATGATCTGCAAAAATCTAAAGGCGATTCATACCTGTATGTGGGGAGACAGGGTTTATCTTCTACTTTATGTTGATGGTATTTTGATAACTGGGGATCTAAATAAGATAAACTAATTTGTAACTTTTGCTTGCTCTACAAGAAATTGGGTATTGATGCAAATCGATATAGGTACCAAGTGTCTTTTTAAATGGCAAATTAGTCACAGAAGGGTACATTTATCCACCTGAAGATCTACAGACAAAATCAGTTGTTTTCAGATTCAATCAGACCTTATAATCACCAAAGGTATGGAATGATCTGCAAAGATATAAATGCGATTCATATCTGTATGTGGGAGACAAGGTTTATCTTTTACTTTATGTTGATGCTATTTTGATAACTGGGGATCTAAATAAGATAAACTAATTTGTAACTTTTGCTTGCGCTACAAGAAATTGGGTATTGATGCAAATCGATATAAGTACCAACTGTCTTTTTAAATGCCAAATTTGTCACAGAAGGGTACATTTATCCACCTGAAGACCTACAGACAAAATCAGTTGTTTTCAGACACAATCGGACCTTATAATCACCAAAGGTATGGAATGATCTGCAAAAATCTAAAGGCGATTCATACCTGTATGTGGGGAGACAGGGTTTATCTTGTACTTTATGTTGATGGTATTTTCATAACTGGGGATCTAAATAAGGTAAACTAATTTGTAACTTTTGCTTGCGCTACAGGAAATTGGGTATTGATTCAACTCGATATATAGTTGTACCAACTGTCTTTTTAAATGGCAAATTAGTCACAGAAGGGTACATTTATCCACCTGAAGATCTACAGACAAAATCAGCTAATCGGACACAATCTGATCCTATAATCAGCAAAGGTATGGAATGATCTGCAAAGATCTAAATGCGATTCATACCTGTATGTGGGAGACAAGGTTTATCTTCTACTTTATGTTGATATGAGATATTTTGATAACTGGGGATCTAAATAAGGTATGCTAATTGATTTTGAGGTAAAATAATTAGGTCAACTAAATTATTTTCTAGGCATGAAAATGAAGAGATCAAAAGAGAGCATCAAGATAGCTCAATCCAAGTATATACAGAAACTATTAACCAACTTTATCTACACCGATGGAAATAAAGGGAAAATTATTAATATTTAAGGAGGACAATCAGATAATTGATGTTCCATTCAGACAACCGAAGGACTTAAGTAAAGGGAGTTAAAAAAAAACTCTGGTCTGAGATAAGATCATAAAAAAATTAAAATCGGACTTTTTATGACATATTCGACTTTCTTTTTTTTTATAAAGTCGCCTTAGACCTACAGTTCTAATTCCCTGGCCTACTTGAGTATTTTTTAAATGAACGTGTGATACTTGCACAATACCAGACATCACATGTGCTGTATCAGATTTAAGCAGGTTTTTAGATAGATCCACAGTAGAAGTGTGGAAGAAATCATGCGTTTTATAAGACTGTTAAAGTGTTTTTCAGGCTTTGAAGACGTGGTCCAATGGAATTTCTATAGCTGCGGCAGACATTATCAAAGGCGATGAGGAAGTGATCTCCCGTGCTTCCCGAGGTTGACTGATTCAACTGTAGTGAGTTGAGCTGCGTGGTATTTATTCTTGGTGGCGCGGGGTTTTGGCGCACATTGCCTCTTCGCCTTTGATAAAGTCTGTCGCAGCTGTACACGAAACGTCAGGAAGAAATTCCATTGGATCACGGCTTCAAAACCCGGAAAACCCTTTAGATTGTAAATCATACGTTATTTACCAGGAACCAAGAGGGTTTAGTAATTGTGTCTCAAAAATCTTGTGTTTCCGGAAAGAAATATAAATAAATAATCGTAACCATTGAGATACTCTGTATATCAACCTGAAAAGCAACTTCACCTTGACCAGTCCTCTACCCGTTAGCCTACAGTTCTGCCACGTTGCGCTTCCCTACCAATGCATGAAATGACCGATGTGACGTCATAATTCACTACCATCCCGTTTCGGTGTTTATAAGAAATTTCACAAATTTGTGCTCTAATAATAAAATAGTAAAGCAGAAAATTTCTAGAGTCCAATGCACCCATAACAAAATGAGGTTGAACGAAAACTTACACGAAATCTGAATGGTGATTGACCGCCTTCCCAGCCGGGCCAAAAAATTCAAGTGCGCAATTGTTTATGTTTTTTAAATGTTAAGGTCAACCCATAAGCATCGTTCATTACCATTATAAATTCATCGCAGCCCGAATGTGACTTGTGACATAATTTCGGTCGACGGTAGGTGGCGCAATCGGTCGTGGGCGCCGCATACCTTCGCATCCATTCAAGCGCGAGAGTAGTACTTCTCAGTTCTCTTCTTTAATTATTCATTTTATCGGCTCGCGATCCTTAATTTAATATACATATAACGCATAGTACCTACATCTGATGTGTGTGTATGTATATTTAGAAATTACGAAAGTATTATATTTGTATACAAACGCGTCGCCGTAGGCCGTCTGCTTTTAATTAGGCACATAGCGGCGCCGAAGAGGTGAATGTAAATTATCGCCGGTTGTGAAATCTTTTTGACGTAGGCCGCACCAAGGTACTAACCTGCAGGTATTTCCCCAAATACTTTCTTCCCACCGGAGTTCTGGACGCGATTCCTTTATCCGAATGCAAGTAGCTTCCCAAAGGTGTCGCCAAATACCCGTCAACGTCACCTTCATTGCAGTGAACATCCGCTCGTTCACCAGGAGGAAGCTCCTCAATAGTTTCGTCACTTTTATTCAAAGCACTACCGTCACTATTATTTGAACTAGATACTGTATCATGGTCACTACCGGAAGTATTATTACTGTAACATTGGCTTAAACGTGTGCTGTTATTACGCGTAAATAGATACGAGTTGTTCTTAGCGACTCCAGTTTTGGAAATTTGCAAATTGTTGGTGCTGATCACCAGCTCCGAGTCCTGCAGATTCGACAACATCTTGTGAACTCCTGAAAATACTAAAATTAGCTTTTTCAGTTAGCAAACATGACTTAGAACTAACCTGCTGATATAATATCTAAACTCTCGTTACTCTTATTCAGTCCGTTAGTTCTCTCGATGTGTCTAAGACTACGGTAGCCGTAGCGGCTCCTGCGAGGGCTCAAAACCTCTTCCGAGCTGAACTTCTTGCTGATTTCCTGCTCGGGAACGTTGCTCAGGATCTTTTGTACGCACGGTGATAAATGAGCGAAACTGCTAATCTGATGGGAACGCTTCGGAGTGGAGGTTCTATGTGGAAAGTCTATATTCTTCTTGTACAAGCACTCATCGAATGCGCCCATAATAGATGGCATCAAATCCGGAGAAGATCCTGAAACCAAAATTTAGTCGTTTTACAATTTGCACATAGAAATTACAGTAATTTAAGGTAATACCACTAACAAAGAATTTGTATAATAAAACTATCGAGTGAGGCTGCAGTAATAATAACAATAACCGCTTTAGTGTGTGGTTGGCCTCCAGAAGTCGCGGTTTCTTATGGTAGAAGCATGTGTCGGT
Source organism: Taphrorychus bicolor (assembly GCA_951812265.1). Lineage (NCBI taxonomy): Eukaryota > Metazoa > Arthropoda > Insecta > Coleoptera > Curculionidae > Taphrorychus > Taphrorychus bicolor. The sequence goes on along the minus strand of OX638303.1, from coordinate 28,148,719 downwards.
GTATATATAAATATATCTCAGGTTGCAAAAATGTATGTTTTATTAAGGCTGTGCGAGTAATTCATGTCACTGTAAAATGGCGACTTAAAGGGTTCACGGAAATGCTCGCCAGTGTATTGTATTTTTTCGCTAGTGGTAAAAAGAGGCAATAAAACTTGGTTTAGAACTCGGAATGTGAACAATGCTCGCAGGTGAGATGATCTAAATACAAAAAGGACATTTTATGTTCTCAGATTACCTCATCCTTGTCACTCTTCCTTATTTTACCATATCTGAGAGAATAACAGAACAATCAGTTTATCATACACTTATCTTTTTGTTATAATAAATGAGTTGACTTAAAAGAACTAAAGTCGAAAGTAGCAACTGGCAAATGGGGCTCACCTGTATTCTTTCGAATTCGACCCCCTTCAATCACCACTATCCGCTATTATTGAAAATTTAATTATTTGGATCTTTGATAATTAATCTTCTCGAATTATTGAATAACAAGAACGGTACTCAACGGTTTAATGATACCCGCTACCCTAACCAACTTGAACTAACTCAAAACGTCAAAACCACCTCAAAATTCAACTTTGACAATAAATAAAAGCCAAGTTCGGCAACTCCATTCGAGCGCTCCGGACACAGACCATCTCCCAAAATCTTAACAAGTTAGAGTGAGATAGAGTGATCTTCCGAACGCTCGGGATGTAATTACTGAACTCAACTAAAGAGTGCTTTGTCATTTCTGTCAAGTCAAATGTCAAATAAAATATTTCCCTGGAAAGGACATAGTCATTTGCGAGGAACTGAGGAACTGTAGGTTATGCAACCCCCACTAATGCAGTATTTCCGTCTCCCTCTAGCCTTCGCTCGGTAATATAAACGAATCTGTTATGTCTACGTGCGTGTCAATTTTTCTCGTTCAAATGAAGACTATGAAAAAGAATATGGGTTAAGTGTGAATAGCTTTAAGAGTGTAGTATTAATATTAACCATTTAGAATATCAATAATTTTCTTATTTTATAGAAAAGTTCAATTTTAGGTAAAAAAAAATCGAAAGAATGAAATCACAATGAAAAATCTAATTTAAATCGATAAGAAAAATGAAAGCACAAAGTCCAAAATGGAAAAAAAGAAGCACAAGTTTCAAAAAGTTTCAGTATTGGGCTGAAAATCTTTGAAAGCTTTCAAAAAATTGCTAAAACAGGCCCCATTTAGGACCATAATTTTTCTTATAAAAATTGATTTTTGACTAGTTAAAGAAGTTCCATTTCGAGCCGATACCAAATAAAAAATCAGGAATCATTAATTCTAAAAAAAAATACAGTTTTGTGAGAAAATTTGCCAAAATAGAAATCAATTCACATTACAAATGTTCAGCTGGAACAGTCAAAGTTGGATCAAAATTCTCTAGAAAGAGGAAAATGCAAATTTTGATCGATGAAAAAAATGCAGCAAAAAGAAATGTAACAAAACATGACAAACAAAATTAATAAAAGTAAAAAAATCTGAAAATCATAAAAAGATGTAGGTAGAGGCACATATTTAAATTATTTCTAATTTTGTGCGAAAATCATCTAAATTGGTTTTTTCGGATTATTTCCTTAAAAAAAATCCTTATCAAAGTAAAATTCTCAATAAAAATTAATTTGTGACTTAAATTTTTCAAAAAAAAAAAGTTTCGGCCAAAACCATATAAAAAAAAACATTAAAATATCCGAAAAAATTAATTTAAAAAACATATAGTTTTGAGACAAAATTGTCGCAATGCACATCAATGTACATCAATTACAAATATAGTAGGTACATTTTTTGAAAAACTAAATTTTGGGACTAAATTACCTCGAAAGTATAACAATCCAGTACAAAATCCAGTTTAGATCAATGCGAAAAATATGTATGAGAAGAAAAAAAGTTGCATAAAACGGGACGAAGATTAATGGTAGGAAATTATAAATAAAAATACAACAATAAAAAAAAAATATTAAAAAATTACGAAAAACACCGAAGTAAAAAATGTGGAATAGGCAGAAATATGTTCGAAAGAGATAGAGAGTTAGAAGCACAAATTTAAAATAGTTATATTTTTGGGCCAAAATCGTGTAAAAACTTTCAAAAATTGGTAAAAAAAATTTTAGATTTTTTATAAATCGGAACAAAACCGCGTGAAGGACTTAAAAAACCGGAATTATTAATGGTTAAAAAAACACAGTTTTGCGCCAAACTTACCTCATTACAAAACAATACACATTAAAATTTTTCATTCATTTAAGTTAAATTTTGAAATAAAATATATAAAAAAAATAAAAACCTAATGAAAAGTACAAATAAAAAATTTTTCGAAACATAAAAAATGTACGGAATACAAGTGGTTGTCGGGAACAAGACCAAAGAAGTTTCCACAAAATAAGTAAAAACTGCCGACGTTTCAACGAAGAAAAAAAAAGAAGTAAGCAGTCAATAAGTCTTTCTGAAAGCTAGTATATGACTAGTGAAGAAGAGCAAAAGTTACATTACACATCTAGGTAAGAAGACTGTGAAGGCTTTCACGGCCGGTCAAAATACAATCTAAAGTGATTTACGGGCTTTGAAGCCGTGGTCCAATGGAATTTATTCCTGATGTTTCGTCTACAGCTGCGGCAGACATTATCAAGGGCGATGAGACAATGGGCGAAGTGATCTCCCGTGCTCCCGAAGTTGACTGATTCGACTGTGGTGAGCTCCGAGGTATTTGTTCTCCCGCCGTCGCGCTGCAGTGGAGGTACTGGGGTGGAGGTAGTGGTGGCGCGGGGTATTTCTGCGCACTTGAAGTATGTCGTAGAACACACTTCCAGTCCGCATTTAGAAACGTAATTTTCTCCTTTCAGTTGAAATTGTTGTGGTGTTTAAAGGGAAGCACGGGAGATCACTTCGCCCATGGCCTCATCGCCTTTGATAATGTCGCAGCTGTAGACGAAACGTCAGGAAGAAATTTCATTGGACCACGGCTTCAAAGCCCGGAAAACACAGATTATATGTAAGAAGTTACACATATACAAGTGGCGCCATCGGACGACGGCAGGTGCTTCCACTAGGGCATGCAAGATAATCGTGAAGTGAAACTAAGCCAGTTTTCTGCCGAAGTTGTCGCTTCCCACAGACAGATGGCCGAGATTCGTCCTTATACTATCTGGGGACGACGTTCAGCACAGTATCAAACTCATTTCTCTATCAGTGAGAGGAACCACAGACCGGTTTCGCTCTTATTGGAGCTCATCAGTATAGTATACCTCAAACCTGACAAATACGAGTTCGAATAAAACTTCTTGCTCAAGGCAGTGTGTACATATGCAAGTGGCGCCATCGGACGTCGTCCCCAGACAGTATAGGTACGAATCCCGGCCATCTGTCTGTCACTTCGGCAGAAAACTGGCTTGGTTTCACTTCACGGTTACACATATAGTTTATTCTTTCAAAAATTCAATTTCGAGTCAAAATTACCAAAAACCAAAAAATTGCATAAAATGTAATAAATAATAACAGAAAATTATAAATAATAAAAAGAACGTACTGGTGAAGGTAACAGGATTAGGACAAATAATACACCTCTTCTTTATCGGAAAACGGCCAACGTTTCGACTATTTATTTAGTCTTCCTCAGGGCTGAAACCCAAGAAAATGTTTTTGTTTGGTACTGTCAATTGTTAAATATTAAATGTTAGTATGGTTTTTACACTTTTTATGTATTATTTTATTTATGAGTTTACTATAATGTTGATGGAAATGACTATTACTTTCCATCATTTTTCTAACAAGCATTGTTTGTGGTTGAATGTTGAGCCTTGGGATTTGTTACACCGACATTTTCTTGGTTTCAGCCTTGAGGAAAACTAAAGAAATACTCGAAACGTTGGGCCATATTCCGATAAAGAAGAGGTGTGTTATTTGTCCTAATCCTGCTATCTTCACCAGTATATACAACTCAAGGACGCTAATTGCAATCATGAATAAAAAGAAGTTGAATATTTTAAACAGAAAACGACGAAAAACACCGAAATAGCAATATTTTGAATAGGGAGAAATTACAGAAAAATGTATGTCCAAAAGAGGTAGATAGACGCCCAAGATTAAAATATTTCTCATTTTAAGGCATAATTGTGTAAAAACTTTCAAAAATTTGCAAAAAAAGAGTACTTTTTCAGACCAAAATTCTTTCATGTAGTAAAAGTTCTAAATCAGGACAAAATTGAATAAAAAACTTAACAAACCAGGAATTATTAATAGTTAGAAAAACCCGTTTTTTTACCAAACTTGTCTCAATGCAAATTATCACAAAAAGTTCAGTTTTGGATTAAAACTGCCTCAAAAAAATAAATCCCAATGAAAAGTGCAATTAAGAGCGACAAAAAAAAACAAATTGAAAGGCAAAAAGTTGTAAGAAACATGACAAAGGGACCCCTAAGTGGTTGTCGGGAACCAGGCCAAAGAAATATCAACAAATTAAGTAGAAACTGCCGACGTTTCAACTGTATTCTACTTTTGAGTCCAGTCACAAGACATGCGCTCAAAAGCCGTCAGTACAATCAAGAGAAAAAGTCGCTAATACGAGTGCATCAGACATGACAAAATATGAAAAATAAAAAAAAACAATGATAATGTTCAGGTTTGAAATTAGTTAACTCTAAGTCAACAGTCTCAAGTTTATTATGTTGTAGTTGTACGGCTACATGTTTCGCCTAAAAAGGCATCATCAGGCCACAATCACAACACACGTTAATATAGTTAAAAATTCTAAAACACGTTCACATATTACAAACTAGAAGACTAACAGTGGCAAATACCTGAAAATCGTTCGTCGAGCAAAGTAGCAGTGTGAATGACAATGATAATGTTGAAAAAGAAAAAAAGTGATGAGGAAGAGAAGGCGGAAATAGTTACCGTAGAAGAGGAAGAAGAAGAAGAAGAAGAGAAAATACAACAAAACAACAAATTGTGCTTTGATGTTTTGCGGTTTACTTAGAAAAAGAAGAAATGTCTAAATCGCCGGGATTTCTTGTTAAAAAAGCTGCTCCAATGGACAAAGATAATAATTGGAATAGAAAATGAGTACGTACCTAAAAAGAAAGTTGTTGAAAAAATAGTAATAAAGAAATAGGAAAGCGACAAAACCGAAAAAACTGAAAATGTTGTGCTCTAGAGGAAAAAGTAAAAAACCTCAAGCAACGGTTCAAAGGTGAAAAGTTCCTAAGTAGATACAAGAGACAAATTTTAGGAAGAACAAGAATGTTAAAAAAGAACCAGCACAAGTTGTTACAGTAGAGAAGGCAGGAAAATATCTTTTTGCTACAGCTGTATGTTGAAAAAAACCTGAAGAATGGGAATATCAAATTCGAGAACTATCCGAGAATGTTCAAGAAATAACAGTATTTAGACTTGAAATACCTAATAAAAAGGTTGTGGAAAGGAATATAATTATTGAAACGAAGAAGAGGGACACAGAGGAGAAAATCTAAATTGCGACTGTAGAGGAAGAAGGCAAAAGAAACCTCAATCCACGGTCACTGTGGAAGAAAGACGAACCTATACTATTGAAAGACTACTACCAGAAGAAGTGCAAAAGAACAAAGTTCTAGAGAAAGGTATTCCAAAGAAAAAAAAAGTAAATAACTAGTCATCAAGAGAAATAAGAATAAAAAAGAAGAAAAACTGAAATTGTTACTAAAGAATAAAAAATTAAAAGCCTCAAACAACAATTATAGTTGTATATATTGTTTCCAAGACAAAGTAAACTCCTGAGAAAATCTCTAAGAAAATGCAAGAGACTGTAATTATTGCGGAAGGTGTTAATTTAGAGAACCATATCTTTTACGAAGAAACAAGGCGTCAAAGAAGAACGAGCACAAGTAGCGGTAGCACAGTAGAGGAGGTTAGGAAACAGCTAATATTGAAAAAAGCTTGAAGAATTGGAATATCAAATTCAAGAACTCTTGAGGATGTTCAAGGAATAACCGACTTGAATATGAAATATCTAAGAAACAGGATGTGAACAGGAATGTAAATTATTGAAAAGAATGAGGGTGATGAAGAGGAGAAAACCAAAATTGTAACTGTCATTGTGGAAAAGAGTCAAACTTATATTTATACTATGCTAAACAAATGCAAGAGATCGGTATTATTGAGGAAGGAAGAAGTAATTAAAAAAGTAACTAAAAAGGAAAAAGGATACCAAAGAAGAATGAGCACAAGAGAAGGTTTGGAAAGAGCCACTCATTATAGCTAATGCAAGTGGCGCCATCGGACGACGGCAGGTGCTTCCACACTGAAATGAAACCAAGCCAGTTTTCTGCCGAAGTTGTCGCTTCCCAGACAGATGGCCGAGACTCGTACCTACACTGTCTGGGGACGACGTTCAGCAGAGTATTAAACTCATTTCTCTATCAGGCAGAGGAACCATAGACCGGTTTCGCTCTTATTAGAGCTCATCAGTATGGGATGCCTCAAACCTGACAGAAATACGAGTTCGAAAAATACTTCGTGTCCTTTCTTGCTTAAGGCACTGTGTTCGTATGCAAGTGGCGCCATCGGACGACGGCAGGTGCTTCCACTAGGGCATGCGAGATAATAGTGAACCTGCCTAGAGAAATTAGTTTGATACTCTGCTGAACGTCGTCCCCAGACAGGATAGGTACGAATCTCGGCCATCTGTCTGTGGGAAGTGACAACTTCGGCAGAAAACTAGGTTGGTTTCACTTCACTAATATCTCGCATCCCTAATGGAAGCATCTGCCGTCGTCCGATGGCGCCACTTGCTTACATACACAGTGCCTTGAGCAAGAGAGGAGACCAAGTATTTTTCGAACTCGTATTTCTGTCAGGTTTGAGGTATACCATACTGATGGTATACCAAACCGGTCTATGGTTCCTCTGGCTGATAGAGAAATGAGTTTGATACTCTGCTGAACGTCGTCCCCAGACAGTATAAGTACGTATCTCGGCCATCTGTCTGTGGGAAGCGACAACTTCGGCAGAAAACTGGCTTGGTTTCACTTCACTATTATAGCTAATGTTGAAAAAACCTGAAGAATCGGTATTCCAAATTCAAGAATTACCCAAGGAAGAACATATCAAGAAATAACAGTATTTGAACACCTATGAAGCAGGTTGTGAACAGGAATGTAATTATCGAAACGAAGAGGGGGGAAATCAAAGAATACAAAAAACCTTAATTGGTGGTCACTGTGGAAGGGAGTCCAACTTATACTATTGAAGGGCTGCCAGAAGAAGTATAGGAGAACACAGTTATAGATAAGAAAAAAACTGAATGTGTTAATGTTGAGGAGGAGAGTAACTTACCAGTTTTACTGTTACTGTAAAAGCAATTGAAAAATACTCCGAATAAATTATGAATATTTAAAAAAAATCAGAATTGCCTTTTCTGTCAAAAGTAAAACCTGGCAACATTGGTTAGACACCTAGGATTAGGGTAATCATCAAATTCTCTCAAAAGTGCCTAAAAATTACCAAATCTAGTAAAATTTCACTGGTAAGACCTGGCAACATTGGTTAGACGCCTAAGATTAGGGGAATAATCTTGATAAATTTTAGTTAAGCAATTACATTGTCATTTTTGGTTTGATTGGCTAATCCGTCGATAGCAATTGTTTGACTCAGACATACGACATTTGAAAAATAGTCCACCAATCTGCTCGTGTTTTTGTAATATCTGCATCCCGCTGAACGCAATTTCACTGACAAACCGTGTGAATATCGTCAAGTGACCTCCATTAGTCAATCTTACTTAATCCTCGTACACGCTTTCGTAGGCGTCTTTTGCTCCACTTTATTTGCTATTTTTAATTAGCATCATCGGTCCTGCTACTATATTATTAGACAATGCTTGTTTGCATCTACAGCAACCTGCAGCAGAAGATTTATGCGATCTGATAGGCCGTGCCTAAGGGCCTTATAACGTACTCGAAGACGGGTAGTAATCTTAGAAGCACGTAAACGACTTAATCTACCAACTACTGTGCGGTTTAATGGCGCTTGTTTTTATTGCATTCTGTCGCAAAGGCAATAACATTAGTTATAAAGTGTCTCCCTGGCCCAAGTGCCAATTAAAACGGAATATTATCGGCTAGAGCCGGGAAAAATCTTAAGGCGCCTATCGACAAATAAAACTCATTTATTAAGTTTACATTAGAGCCACTTTTACTATGTCGACGATACTAAAGCAAATATATGTACAGAGAGAGAGAGATATCTGAGACTAAAAAAATGTCAAAAGTCGATTGTATGAGGTTATTATGAGGCCTAATCTAATTGGCTGGACAAACATAAAGAAAACGCTTTCGGTTCTTGACCCATAAAAGGCATGTTTCTAATATCTTCTTCCGTCAAGCCCTAAATGATGGCTTATCGTCCAGAGAGTTGCTCCCAGTTTTTCGGTTAGTCATGGAGTGAAACAGGCCCCGACAAAGGGTAATTGAATAAAGGTTTTCAATCAGGCTCCTTAATAGATAAATAGGTTAGTAATAGTGAAAGGCTTTTGCTTCGTTGTATGTACACACGACAATACTTTTTTATCATCAAGTAATTATCTTTTGAGAGCTATTGTTGAGATACCACACTGGAATTCGTCTTAGCGACTGATGAGGCCGAAGAAAGCGTTCACTGCCTATGTAAATTAGAAAACTGTTTGTAATTGAAATATGCATGTAAATTATGGATGCCTCGGATTCTGCACGCTCCAATAAAAATATAAGAAATACCTCATTAGACGCCTTAAATAGAATCCACTAACGATACAACATTATTCCTAAAACCGGGTTGTGTTTACTCTGCGGTGTACATGTGCATGGCAGATTGGCTTTAATTGCGCTCGATGCATTCGGAAAAACAAACACGCAACACCGTTTCGGCTTTGGGTTACGAAGAAAACGGTACAAAAAAAGGGTTTGTGACGTCTCTGAATAAACTTCCATGACCGGAAATATACTGAAAAAATTTAGTATGTATCTTATTGCCGTTTGATGTCGATGCGGGTGACGTTTCCAAAAGCAAGAAAGAAGGGATTTTTAGTGGAAAAAGGTTTTATTTTAAGAAAAATGCGGCGGATATGGGCCACATGATCGTTGTTGCATATCAAATCTTTTAGCAGGGATTATATTGAAGCTTAAAACTGTTTTTTTAAATACGAGATTTCACTACCCCATGTAGAGTGTGGGTGATTGCCTCTAATTACAGCTCCGTTTCCTTACTACCAACACTAAGTAAAGTATTTGAGAAACTTAGGAAGAAGCAAGGGTCAACACATTTTTGTTTTCGATGAAGCGCAGATATACTGCGATAACGTAGTATATGATAACACATGTAATGATATTGGCCTTAAGTACCAATGCTAAGAAGGCAGAAATGGAAGACTATTTTCATCAAAAGATGGAAATCATAGACGCAACAGCAGCGAAGCAATAGCAAAAGTTCGACGAGACGAGAGCCTCTCAAGGCCGCAAATTGACTAGGAGTAGACAAGAAGGAGCAAAAGCTGACCTGAACCAGAAATTCCACGAGATAAAAGCTACCGAAGAACTCCAAATTTATGAATTGATAGCAACTAAAAATGAAATAAAGCAAGCAGAAAGCAAAGTGAAACAATTATTGAATAGTCGGTGGAAGACACAGTAAAAAGTAAGTGAGAAGAGTTCGAGCAAGCGATTGATCAAACAGTCAATAGAGTTGTGGAAAAAGGATGAGGAAGAAGATGTGGAACTGAAAAGTAAGAAAACTGAACAGAAGCTGCAAAAAGAAATAAAAGTAGTTGCCAAAGAACCGGTGGTAAGTATACCTATTTACGTTACTTTCCTTACACTTGATGGTGGACGCTCTTGGCAAGTGAACTCGCAACAATTTGAGGCAGCTGGAGCCTGAAATAACTGAAAAGACGCTGACAACGCAACAGCCCTAAGCCCTAATAGTTACCTCTGTCATGCGGTGATTTAGTGTTTTTTCGAGACGCTCGCTGAAAAAAAGCAATAGAAATTCAAAGACTTGAAGCTTCGTTTGGAAATGCAGTTTGGCGACAAGCATATGAAAGGTTTCTATGGAACTCAGTTAACAGGTAGAACTCAAAAGTCCAATGAAACGTTATAGCAATTCGAAGAAGCTTCAGATCTGACTTCAGAGCAAGACTATCCCTGCAATTGTCCAAATCAGAGACATTAAGTTGCGACGAACAAACGAACACATTAGGCTTTGAAGCTGCAGAAAAAGTTTTCAGAGGTGCAACACGTATCCGGCAGATAAAAAACTATTGAGGTGCTGATCATTTTAATAAAAGTCCAGTTAAAGGAGAGCCAGAACAGCAGAATGCGGATTGAAAAGAGAAGTGGACGCTACAAGAAAAGAAGTTTAAATGCTGAAGACACTGTAGAAAAGAAGGTATACGACAAGACGAGAAAACAACGAATGTTGGTATTGTGGGGTGGGAACAATTCATCCATTGTCAACACTAAATCCTATGGCTGTATAGCAAGACCCAAAGTTTTGCAGCACACTGCAAATTAGCCTCAAGTTGGTTCTGGAAACTGCGAGAGGTCAAAATCTACTTGTAGTAGGAACCCATAAAGTCGAATTCCTGTAGAAATAATCATTTTCAAGCACGCGTCCTGTTGAGATGTTGAGAATAACGTTTTTTTTTGGACTCAACTTGATGGAGAAAAATGAGTTCTAATTAAATATCCATGATAACACCATCAAAACTAAACATGAACAAATTGTACTATTAAGTTTATAGCCCGTTTTAGCCAAATCATACCTATCAGGGCGCACGTAGTTTGTTGCTGTGGGGCAAAGCATATCCGATACATCGGCGGTGAGATCGGGAGTGCCTCAGAATTCCGTCTTGGGCCCCATATTATTCATAATTTATGTTAATGATATCTCCATCCATCTGGTCAATTCCATTCCAAAGGTGCAATACGCGGATGACACCATCTTTTGTTTTAGAGTCACCATGGGTAGCACCAAGGGTTGGTGGACAACTGATGTGATTGACAGGGCTCAGGAGTGGCTTGAGGCGAATGAACTCCATCTGAACGTAGACAAGTCCAGAGAGTTCTCTTTTTCTCCCAGAGACTATGCGTCTGATCGGGAGTCGGTTACGTTCTTGGGAATGGCCCTGGATCACTGACGAAGAGGTTAGTTCTGCACAAAAACAATAGGCTACCCACCAAGACAGAAACTATAGTAGATTTCTGTTCTTTAGCTCCTGTAAGTTACGAATTTAAGAGAAACATCTTGGACGTCCATTGTCTTTATTGAGTTTTTTTCAGTGCTCGAGTGCAAGTCAACTCCAGTGCTTGACATAATAAGTGGAACTCAAGTGGAAAGTCAGAACACTATTGAACAAACCACAACACCCACAGAGAAATATCACAAAAGAAGAGGAGTTAGCCATGAAGAAACTGCAGAGGGACAAATCAATGAAAATCCTTCCAGCTGACAAAGGAAAAGCGACAGTCGTCATGGATGCCACACCGTATGACGAGAAGATACAGGAGATTCTGCCGAAAAGTAAATATAAAATAATACCTAATGACCTGACTAAAAGAATTGAAGGGCAAATCTACAGAACCTTAAAAAAATATGAACGTCACATTCCTGAGGGTACTAGGAGGTCTCTCACTCCACACCATAGTAAACCACCACATCTCTATGAGTTACCTAAAATTCACAAAACAACTATGCCCCTAACGCCAATCACAAGCTCTAGAGACTCGCCAACAAGTTCTCTAAGAAGATCTCTCTTTCAAATCATCCAACCAAAGGTTGGAAAAACAACCTCTTTTGTTCAAAATTCTGAACACTTTGTTAGTATTCTTAAAAACTGAGAATTGGGTGATAGGGACACATTTGTGAGCTTCGATGTAGAAAGTCTTTACACGTCGACTTAATATAACAACTTTTAATAATAATATTGGTTTCCTAATAAACGTCGAAACTGAGAAGTGGACGCTAAAAGAAAAGAAGTTTAAATGCTGAAGACACGTAGAAGACAAAGCATGAAAAACATGGAATAATAGAATTGTCGGTACAAAGGCCAGGTAAGACCAAAGTGCCAAGATTCATTTCGAACTTAAGAGGCGAAGGCTCGATACTACCAAACGCCACAGCTGTTCCACAACTGTACTAGTGTGGTAGTTTATGATCAGTTGTGCAGGCCAACTTGCTAAATGATTGTCAACAGTGGATCCTACCACACCATCGTAAGACTCAAGTTCGTTTTGGAAACTGCCGGAGTTCAAAATCTACTTGTGGTCTTCTGCTTGATCTCAGCTTCTCCTTCAGAGGTTGCTGATCATCATGGCTATTCTAATTCTAGAGGCAGCTGTCCGAAATAGTTCGACAGATGAGAGGTCAAACCAGTCTCGCAGATTACGTAGCCAGGAAATTCTACGTGGACCGACCCTTCTGCGTCTCACGATCTTCCCCTGCATGATGACCTGCAGAATTTCATATTTTGAATTACGCAAAACATGCCCAAGACATTCTAGTTTTCTTTTCTTAATTGTGAAAAGAATTTCCATTTCCTTATACATTCTTTCCAGAACTTGTTCAATCGTAATGCAGTCCATCTAGGAAATCTTTAACATTCGGCAGTACACCCACCACTCAAACGATTCCAGTCTCTTCGATGTTTCATTGTTCAGTGACCATCCTTCAAGACCATATAGCAATACTGGAAAGACAACACCGCACCATTCTGACTCTCAAAGTCAAAGATAGATCTCGGGCTGTCATAAATGATGTCCACGCTTGCTCAATTCTCGACAAGATTTCTTGTTCGTGTGCAACATTTTCATTTATCATAGTTGCTAGGTATTTGAAGTGATGGACTTGCTCAACTCTCTTATTGCGTATAGTCGGCTGACCATTGATGTTCATTTTGGATATTGTTAGCATTTTTGTTTTATTGATATTAATATTTAGCCCATAATTTTCGCTAATTAATGTTACTTTGTCTACCTGTCTCTGCAGATCTTTGAGGCATCTTGCTATTACAGCGGTATCGTCAGCGTACCTGATGTTGTTGACAGTTCTACCATTGATTGCTATACGCGCTAATTCCTCTTCCAATGCCTCCCGGAAAAACAAACTCCGAGTAAATATTAAATAGCATCGGAGAGAGAACACACCCCTGTCTGACTCCCTTCCGAATACTAATTTGTTCTGTCAAAGCATTGTCATATTTCACTCTAGAAGTTAGTTCCCAGTAGAGATTTGATATTATTCGGACATCGTGGTAATCGATGTAAAGTCCTTGGAGTATATCCAGAAGCATTTCATGTTTGACATTGTCGAACGCCTTACTATAATCTATGAACCATATGGTAATGTCTTGGTTTACATCTAGGCATCTCTGAGACAAGACATTCAAAGCAAAGGCCATCTTTGCTTTGAATGCGGAATCCAAATTGTGTAGCTGATGTTTCAGCCTCACATTTTTTGTATACTACTTGTAGTAGGAACCCATAAAGTCGAGTTTCTATAGGATAACGTTCTTTTTGGAAGCGACTTGATAGAGAAAAATGGGTTACAAATAAACATTCATGATAGCACTATCAAAAGAAAATATGACCAAATTGTGCTTTTAAGTTTTTAGCCTACTGAACTGACAAAGAGGTTAGTTCTAAACAAAGACGATAGGCTGCCCACCAACACAGAAACCATAGTAGCTCTAAAACTTTGGTGGCATGGCGAAATACCACGTACCGTCACCCCTGAATTAAAAAACAAGACCAAAATGTAAAAAAAAAATGCGAAATTGGCACACCCCAACCAATCACTAACGATGGACCAACCAAATGGTGTACCCCTAGGCTGTACCCATATCTGTTGGCTCACTATCCGAAGACATAGCCTGGACCCTTTCAGGTCACTGCTACATAAAGCGAAGAGAAGTCCGTTTCCACATCTGCTGGGGACATACAAGGACGTAGCTAATACTCTTTCAAGAGACCATCAAACAGGGTTCTTGTCAAATACACTGGTTAGGAAAACTAAAACTGTCGGGGAAGAAAATGCTTATAGACAAGCGGAAGTATTCGGTAATCAATGTAAATTTCCATTGCAATAGTGACAAAGAAAAATGGTAGCAGTCGATTCTAAATGGACTATAGGAAACTGAACTATGATACCAAAACGGACAACTATTTAGATTACCTCTAGATAATAAAGTGCTTTACCACTTTATCCAAATTTATCTACCGTGTGCACGGTAACAAACAAGTAGGTAGATGTGAGAGAGTGTATACTTCGTGCAATTTTCTTTAATCTAAATTTTCTAAATTAATTCTAAAATCCTTTATTGGCGTACCGGTTTCGGCACAAAGGCCATCATCAGCGCCCAAAAATCTGTTGACGAGCATAGTTTGTGCTTACAGTGTTGCTAACTAGCGTATGTAATACAAAAGTGAAACTTACTCGTCAAAAGAAGCGAAGCCAAGGGCGAGGAGTCATCGCGCCAAGGTACCTCATAAATGCCAGTCAATCACAGGCAGTCAATTTAAAAACTAAACCATTGGGAACATCAATAAAACATGAAAAGACACTAACAGACCACACGTAACAGGCAGTAGTATTCGAAACCACTTTAGCCTTAAAGTGAGGACATTGGCAAGTAGAGGTGGATCCAGCAAACAAAGAAGAAACCGCTTTCTTTACTGGTAATGAACTTTGACCTCGACTTTGGCAATACAAAATTATGCTGTTTTGACTTTATGCTGTGTTAACATAAACAGCGTGTCTGTGATCCTCCACACATGCTGCTTATGAAAATGGTCTTGCATTGTCTGGTGTATCTTGATGGTGACTTTGAGGAGCATCTGCATTACATGAAGGAAATATTAAGGAAGTCCAACCTTAAATTGCATCCAAAGGCATGTTTTCTCAAGAATAGTATCTGTGCCACAAAATTTCTTTAATTGGGGTGAAGACCTACAAAGAAAACTGAAGAAGTGAAGAAGATGTACTACACAATCTTTGTCCTCTGCCATCTCTGAAGGGGAACCAAATAAATGCAAAGGGTCAGAAAGCTCTTGAAACTCTCGAGAGAAGTCTTATATATTGCGCCAACCCACAACCAAGCCAACAGTTTATTATGGAGACAGATGAGACTAACATGAGTTTTGGAGGAGTACTTTCATCGAAGTTGGAGGGTGAAGAAAGTGATACAGTGAAGTGTGAAGAACAAATATGACCTGTGATGAAAAGGAATTGTGATGAAGATCATCGAGCATTTCCACAACTCCATTCGAAACTTCATGCAGTCTCTGAAGTGGCGCTTTTAGTTAAAGAATCCTGAGAGACAAATTGCCAGATCGTTAACATAAAGCATGTCAAGGGGGGAATTTCCCTTTTCGATGCTCAGTTAATTGACAATAAGCTTCAAACTTTCTCTCTCTCTATGTCTCTATGTCTCTATGTCTGGAAAATATCTGTATTAGCAACAAGATGCAGTAGGTCACTTCCAGAACACCAATAGGAGGAACACTGATTGGGTGATCAAAAAACTATGAGCCAAGGTATATGCCAACTCTCAGAATTAGAAATGTAACGTTTCTTCCTGAGCCAGAAGACTTCAAGACAGGGACAAGAGTATCACTCTTACATACTTTGTAAGGGTAAGAGTAATACTCTTACATACCTTGTAACAATCGATGTCTTGAAGTCTTCTGGTTCCATCCATGGGCTCTCTACAGATGGCTCAGGAATACCCGTTACATTTCTAATTCTGTGAGTTGGCATATATGATAACACCTTTTTAAGAAGAACATGTATTGGTTATAACGTTTTCACGGCCGGTCAAAATACAATCTAAACTGTTTTTCGGGCGTTGAAGCCCTGGTGCAATGGAATTTCTTCCTGACGTTTCGTCTACAGCTGCGGCAGATATTATCAAAGGTGATGTTGACTGATTTGACTGTAGTGAGCTCCCTGATATTTATTCTTCCACCGTCGCGCTGCTGTGGAGGGACTGGGTGGGGGTAGTGTTGGCGCGGATTTTTTAAGCTTAAAAAATCAGAAGCCGTGCCACCAAGGTTGTACGGTTTGCCAAAGATGCACAAACCGGATGTGCCACTAAGACTCATCGTCAGTACCAAGTCCGACCTACGAAATCGCGAAACACCTCACAAAGCTGCTGCAACCTAAAATAGGAAATACTGACAGCTTTATAAAAGACTCCATTCATTCAAAAACTACTTTTTTTGACTTTTTCTCCAGGAGAAATTCTCGTTAGCCTCGATATTGATTCGCTCTTCACGATGGTACACATTAAGAAGGCTATGGAATATATTAACCAGGAGTTTTTGTCAATACATTGCCAAGTTGCTGCCTAACCAGTACATATTTTGAAAGGAAGGAAGTTTTTTACGAACAAACTGATGGTGTAGCTATGGGAAGCCCCTTAGTCCAGTAACAGCCAACTATTTTACGGAAACTTTTGGCCAAGGCGTTGGCAACGGCAAGTAAGAGGCCAAATTGCTGGTTCCCACACGTGGACTACACTCTCGTTGGTCAAGAAGAAACGTCAAGAAGAAATTCCATTGGATCACCGCTTCAGAGCTTAGAAAACACTTTAGATTGTATTGGTTATTGCTCACGTTGTAAAAATACAAAGGCAAAAGGACTTTGTGATGGGAAATGGGACGCCTAAGAAAAGAGGCAAGATACAGACTTAAGAAAACTTAATCAAGTGGTAACAAGACGATGTAAGACCTGAATGTAAAGATTTGCCAACAAATCCGGAACCCTACAGGACGGTAGGATTCCTTTCCCTTCCTTCCAAAAGAGGGTTTGAGAGCTTTGGTGGGAAGGAACCTCGACTGTATGTTTTGCTACCGAGATGAAGAGTTAATGATGCACTGTTACGTGGAACTAGTAGCGGATATTTAGGTATCAACAAAAGCCTAAGTCCAGGAGCGACTTTATTGCTTAAAGAATCGCACTGACACGGAAGAACTAGTAAAGGATCTAAATGAACAGGTAAAATGAGCCAATACAAGGTGGTGCCCCGTTTGAAAGAATTACAGTGGACATCAGTGTCAGGAAGTTTACGCCCTTCCTAACCAAGAAATCAGCACAATAGTCCAGATACAAGGGAGAAGACTTTTGTTGTAGATTTGGAGTACCCTGGAGCTGTCTTCAATCCAGGGCCACAACTTCGAGTATGAGCTAGTCCGTAAGGAGCCCCATGGGTATCCAGAAATCCAAGATAGCACATCAACATTCACAATCGGACGGAATAGTCGAGTGCTTAATGGACTTTGGAGAACCACTTGCATGTGGCAGTGAGGGCGCATCAGACAAAATTGGAAAGGACTGTACTGAGCAGCATGGACTGTCTGTTCGGGAAGTCTCTTTCAATAACGAGATTTTAGTAAATGTCTGTAATAGTTCAGAACGACTTGCAACGTTCAGAGTGAAAATAGACGAAAGATGACATTCGAGAGTGACAGGATGAAAGCTCGTTACCACAAGAGAGCGGCCTTTAAGAAGAGGACCAAGGGTGGCTGCACGATTCAAGACGAAAAGAGAGGAACTCAAAACTACAGCAATGAGAGTTTTGGAGCCTGAATCGTCGGTTTTAATGCAAGAAACAGTTCCACATATAACTATAAAAACACAAACTTTCAAATCAAATTTTTATCCATCCCTGAGTCCATGTCTTGTAGCAAATGGACTATTGAGCCCTGACAACTGTTGTCATCTTTATCTAAACCTTCAGTTGCAGCATACTTAGTCATCGTGGCATTCCTGACCCTGTTCTACCTTACGAGTAAAATCAAGTTTCAATATTTTTCCACCACACGCCATTATAAGTCACTAATTATGTTTATTCGCTGTCTCATCATCGTTCTCGGTATAATAAAAACCGGACGTGGCTTCGTTAATTGAAAAATAGGCCTCCTGTTTTTGATCATTCAATTTAGGCTCGATTAAACTTGCATCAGGCTTTTACCGACCACTCGTCGTGAATAATCTTTGAAATTTAACCGATTGACAGGCATGAATAAAACTTTTCTATCTAAAAAGTAGGTCAATAGATTCAATTCCTGGCTGGTTCTCTTCGAGGATGGTGACGCGTTCACGTGACGCTGGACACATTTGCGTATAGTCATAAAAAAATGTATATAGTTATTAGCAGTTAGTAAGTACCTACTGGATAATTACAAAATCGTATATAAAAGCTGCCCGATATGGACTGTTAATTAGGTTGCACGAAGGTCACCGATACGAGTCGATGGCGTGTATATGTGCTCTTTCAACATGATTCCACATACATGGAATAGTTTGCGCTTTATTATTTTTAATGCAGGTTCAATATTATAAACGATGACTGAACATCTGGATTATTAAGGCGGCCTTTCACCGAAACCATTAATATAATCAGCAGTATATCTGCAACAAACAGTATCTAATAATGTTTTATGAACATAAACTGAAGTAAGCAATATTGCTTTATTGTAAACATGTAGAATTCATGGTCAAGCTAAAACACCAAAAAATTCCATAAAGATGTTTTAATGTTCTTTGGAATAATATTTGCACCAAAGGTGTTTAATTAAGTTCTCAATAGATAGGAAAGGAAATAAATCATGATTTGTTTTCTCTTTTTGCAATCACTAACCAACAGTAATTAACCAAAATAATGTCATTTAAATCTACAGCAAAACTTTCCACTGAATCATCCTCCTAAGTGACCATCAATATCCTATTCCTTATAAACACTATAAGCAAAAGAATGTCATTCAACCCATTGCTTCAAGGAAACCGAAAAACTATACTGGCACCTACCGGTGCTAATTCATCTTTAGCATTAATACCATATAAAAATGTCCAATGTGTTAATAAGCTCGTCCAATTTAACCACAACGAATCAAAATTTTGTACTAAAAATACCAGCTTCTGAAAAAAGCCACTTTGAGAATAGGACAAAAATAGACATTAAATAGGACAAAAACTTCTTTGACTTCAAAACTAGAGGTGCAAGTATTGATGGCACGTGACCTCTCTGTAAGTGAGTTTAATGTTTATATAAACAATATAAACATGGTAACAAAAATAACCAAATAGAACACCAAATATATACCAAATAGAGTACATGTTTCACACAAAGGAATTCAAATCGACTTCTCCGAAAAGGGGATATTGGTCAGCTATAAAGTGCTTATAGGAATTGAATTTAAATATAAGATTGGAGATCAGCCAAAGGGTTTTTCCAAGGTATTCCTTCCTTTTTCTCAACTTGCAAATTTGACCTTGGACAACCGACCAAGACCGATTGGAGTGAATCCTTTACTCTTCGTAACTTACTTCTCTTTCACTTCCAGCAAACGAAACTCCTGTAGATTCAACATTTTGTGAGATTGATCCCATAGAAGGTCGATTTTCGGGCACTTTTAGAAACGATTTTTTTATCATTTTTTAAACAAATTTTAGACGACTTGCTGTACTTGTGTTAAGTGTGTGGCGTTAGACTTAATAGAAAAAACGAAATAATTATTCGAATTTTCGCTCTACATTTCATTTTCGACAACGTACTGTAAATGTAATTAATATTTTACAAATGAAAACCAATGTTTATAAATATTTTACAGACTCTGCTAACGGCCAATTTCCACTCTTACCGAAAACAAGAATGAAATGTCCCTGATTCAACTTTTTCTTTTCTAATGACAATTTTTCCTTCCACATCTTCATTTTACTGAAGGAAGAATATAACTTTGAAAGGTTTTTATATTATGTGTAAAGAGAATAAGAATAATAATTAGGGTCTTTACTCTTCTTATTCGACATGTTGGTATGTACATGACAAGAAGAAGAAATTGATTAATTAATATTTTAAAAAAGGAGGCAAATCTTTTATGGCATTAGAATAGACTAGAAAGGATTTTCCTGATAAGGAAACCGTAAATATTCTTGAAAGAATGCCCTTAGAACTTCTCTCCATTTTCCAAATAGACCTCAGTCTTTTTATCTTCATTTCATTATAAGAAGAAAGCAAGATTCTCCTTGTAAGTCTTAGCAAAAGAAGGCATAAGATGAACGGAAACCGAAATAAGGAAATGAAAAATAAAGATTTAAAGATTTTTTCTGATTTCTTCAAAATTAGGTGACTACATGGGCTATAAAATTTGATTGATTTGGAAATGTGAAATTGTGGAAACTGTGATTATTCCCAAAGTTGTATATCTAGAACTTCTCTTTTCTAGAACTTCCTACTCTCTTTTGTCTTCTTTATCTTCTTTATTCCAAGATTTTTGATGATTTCTTCAAAAGGAAGTGCCTGAATAGGCTTAAACGTTTAACTGATAAAGACACTGTGAATATTTCTGAGAGAACGACAGTAGAACTTCTTTTCATCTTCCATATAGACTTCGGTCTTCTCTATCTTCATTTCACTATATGAAGAAAGTAAATTGCTGATTTTACATTTTAGTAAAAGAAAGTTTAAGATTAAGGGAAACCAAAAATAAACGTCAAAGTAAAGAAATGGCTACAAAATTCGGGTCATAAAGAGTACGTATTTTTTTGAGGGTATAATCTAGAATTTCTCTTCATCTTCTAAAGAGGCTTCTGCGTTCTTTATCTTCACTTCACAGAATGAAGAAAATTAGTTGTTCTTTTTACGACTTAAAAAAACCGTAAATATTCTTGAAAGAATGGCCTTAAAACTTCTCATCATTTTCTAAATAGACTTCGGACTTTTTATCTTCATTTCATTACAGGAAGAAAGCAGAATGTTTCTTGTAAATTTTAGCATAAACTGGCATAAAATGAACAGGAACCAGAACTAAGAGTCTACAAAAAATCTACATTTTACAAGAATGGTGCTCCAAGGGTTTTTCAGGATTGTTTCAAAATTAAAAGCCCAAATAAGGCATAAAGCTTGACTGATAAGGAAACTATGATTTTTCTGAAAAGGTGACCTGAACTTATCTTCATCTTCTATAGAGTCTTCTGCATCCTTTACCTTTATTTCACTGAATGAAGAAAGTAAATCGGTATATTTTACCTGTTAGTAAAAAAGGAATAAAATGAAGGGAAACCAAAAATAAACGTCAAAGTAAAGAAATGGCTACAAAATTCGGGTCATAAAGAGTACGTATTTTTTTGAGGGTATAATCTAGAATTTCTCTTCATCTTCTAAAGAGGCTTCTGCGTTCTTTATCTTCACTTCACAGAATGAAGAAAATTAGTTGTTCTTTTTACGACTTAAAAAAACCGTAAATATTCTTGAAAGAATGGCCTTAAAACTTCTCATCATTTTCTAAATAGACTTCGGACTTTTTATCTTCATTTCATTACAGGAAGAAAGCAGAATGTTTCTTGTAAATTTTAGCAAAAACTGGCATAAAATGAACAGGAACCAGAACTAAGAGTCTACAAAAAATCTACATTTTACAAGAATGGTGCTCCAAGGGTTTTTCAGGATTGTTTCAAAATTAAAAGCCCAAATAAGGCATAAAGCTTGACTGATAAGGAAACTATGATTTTTCTGAAAAGGTGACCTGAACTTATCTTCATCTTCTATAGAGTCTTCTGCATCCTTTACCTTTATTTCACTGAATGAAGAAAGTAAATCGGTATATTTTACCTGTTAGTAAAAAAGGAATAAAATGAAGGGAAACCAAAAATAAACGTCAAAGTAAAGAAATGGCTACAAAATTCGGGTCATAAAGAGTACGTATTTTTTTGAGGGTATAATCTAGAATTTCTCTTCATCTTCTAAAGAGGCTTCTGCGTTCTTTATCTTCACTTCACAGAATGAAGAAAATTAGTTGTTCTTTTTACGACTTAAAAAAACCGTAAATATTCTTGAAAGAATGGCCTTAAAACTTCTCATCATTTTCTAAATAGACTTCGGACTTTTTATCTTCATTTCATTACAGGAAGAAAGCAGAATGTTTCTTGTAAATTTTAGCAAAAACTGGCATAAAATGAACAGGAACCAGAACTAAGAGTCTACAAAAAATCTACATTTTACAAGAATGGTGCTCCAAGGGTTTTTCAGGATTGTTTCAAAATTAAAAGCCCAAATAAGGCATAAAGCTTGACTGATAAGGAAACTATGATTTTTCTGAAAAGGTGACCTGAACTTATCTTCATCTTCTATAGAGTCTTCTGCATCCTTTACCTTTATTTCACTGAATGAAGAAAGTAAATCGGTATATTTTACCTGTTAGTAAAAAAGGAATAAAATGAAGGGAAACCAGAAATAAACGTCTACAGCGAAGTGAAGAAATGGCTGTAAAATGACCATACAACTTCTTCATCTTCTAATCGTTTTTTTATCTTCATTCTGCGAAATGAAGAAATTGAGTATATCACTTTTACGTATTAGTAAAAGAAGGAAGAAGATGAAGGAAAACCAGAAGGTCTACAACATAGAGAAGAAATTACAATGAAATTTGACTCATAAGAACAATGTAAATTTTCATGCGAAAATGACTTTAGAACTTTCCTTCATCTTCTAAAGAAGGTTCTGTCTTATTTACCTTCATTCCTCGGAACGAAGAAAATAATTAGCTCATTTTACGTGTTAGTAAAAGAAGAAATAAGATCACGGAAACCAGAAAGTTTACAAGGTCTACAATGTAGTGAAGAAATGACAATGAAGTTTAACTCATAAGAAGAATGTGAATTTTCCTGAGAAAATGACTTAAGAACTTCTCTTCATCTTCTAAAGGGGCTTCTGTCTTATTTATCTTCATTCCTCGGAGTGAGGAAAATAATTTGCTCATTTTACATATTAGTAAAAGAAGAAGAAGATGATGGGAAACCAGATGGTTTACAAGGTTTACAACGTAGTGAAGAAATGACAATGAAGTTTGACTCATAAGAAGAATGGCTCCAGAACTTCTCTTCATCTTCCAAAGAGGCTTCTGTCTACTTTATCTTCATTCCTCGGAATGAGGAAAATAAATTGCTCATTTTACGTATTAGTAAAAGAAGAAATAAGATTATGGGAGACCAGACGGTTTACTAGGTCTACAACGTAGTGAAGAAATGACAATGAAGTTTGACTCATAAGAAGAATGACTCTAGAACTTCTCTTCATCTTCCCAAGAGGCTTCTGTCTTCTTTATCTTCATTCCTCGGAGTGAGGAAAATAAATTGCTCATTTTACGTATTAGTAAAAGAAGAAATAAGATGATGGGAGACCAGACGGTTTACTAGGTCTACAACGTAGTGAAGAAATGACAATGAAGTTTGATTCATAAGAATATTGTGAATTTTCCTGAGGAAATGACTTTAGAACTTCTCTTGATCTTCTAGAGGGGCTTCTGTATTCTTCATCTTCATTCCTCGGAGTGAGGAAAATAATTTGCTCATTTTACATATTAATAAAAGAAGAGATGAGATGATGGGAAAGCAGATGGTTTACAAGGTCTACAACGTAGTGAAGAAATGGCAATGAAGTTTGACTCATAAGAAGAATGACTCTAGAACTTCTCTTCATCTTCCAAAGAGGCTTCTGTCTACTTTATCTTCATTCCTCGGAGTGAGGAAAATAAATTGCTCATTTTACGTATTAGTAAAAGAAGAAATAAGATTATGGGAGACCAGACGGTTTACTAGGTCTACAACGTAGTAAAGAAATGACAATGAAGTTTGACTCATAAGAAGAATGACTCTAGAACTTCTCTTCATCTGTCCAAGAGGCTTCTGTCTTCTTTATCTTCATTCCTCGGAGTGAGGAAAATAATTTGCTCATTTTACGTATTAGTAAAAGAAGAAATAAGATGATGGGAAACCAGATGGTTTACAAGGTCTACAACGTAGTGAAGAAATGGCAATGAAGTTTGACTCATAAGAAGAATGACTCTAGAACTTCTCTTCATCTTCCAAAGAGGCTTCTGTCTACTTTATCTTCATTCCTCGGAATGAGGAAAATAAATTGCTCATTTTACGTATTAGTAAAAGAAGAAATAAGATTATGGGAGACCAGACGGTTTACTAGGTCTACAACGTAGTGAAGAAATGACAATGAAGTTTGACTCATAAGAAGAATGACTCTAGAACTTCTCTTCATCTTCCAAAGAGGCTTCTGTCTACTTTATCTTCATTCCTCGGAATGAGGAAAATAAATTGCTCATTTTACGTATTAGTAAAAGAAGAAATAAGATTATGGGAGACCAGACGGTTTACTAGGTCTACAACGTAGTGAAGAAATGACAATGAAGTTTGACTCATAAGAAGAATGACTCTAGAACTTCTCTTCATCTTCCCAAGAGGCTTCTGTCTTCTTTATCTTCATTCCTCGGAGTGAGGAAAATAAATTGCTCATTTTACGTATTAGTAAAAGAAGAAATAAGATGATGGGAGACCAGACGGTTTACTAGGTCTACAACGTAGTGAAGAAATGACAATGAAGTTTGATTCATAAGAATATTGTGAATTTTCCTGAGGAAATGACTTTAGAACTTCTCTTGATCTTCTAGAGGGGCTTCTGTATTCTTCATCTTCATTCCTCGGAGTGAGGAAAATAATTTGCTCATTTTACATATTAATAAAAGAAGAGATGAGATGATGGGAAAGCAGATGGTTTACAAGGTCTACAACGTAGTGAAGAAATGGCAATGAAGTTTGACTCATAAGAAGAATGACTCTAGAACTTCTCTTCATCTTCCAAAGAGGCTTCTGTCTACTTTATCTTCATTCCTCGGAGTGAGGAAAATAAATTGCTCATTTTACGTATTAGTAAAAGAAGAAATAAGATTATGGGAGACCAGACGGTTTACTAGGTCTACAACGTAGTGAAGAAATGACAATGAAGTTTGACTCATAAGAAGAATGACTCTAGAACTTCTCTTCATCTGTCCAAGAGGCTTCTGTCTTCTTTATCTTCATTCCTCGGAGTGAGGAAAATAATTTGCTCATTTTACATATTAATAAAAGAGGAGATAAGATGATGGGAAACCAGACGGTTTACAAGGTCTACAACGTAGTGAAGAAATAACAATGACGTTTGATTTATAAGAAGAATGTGAATTTTCCTGAGGAAATGACTTTAGAACTTCTCTTCGTCTTCTAAAGGGGTTTCTGTATTCTTTATCTTCATTCCTCGGAGTGAGGAAAATAATTTGCTCATTTTACGTATTAGTAAAAACACGCATGAAATGAATGGGAACCAGAACTAAAGACCTACAAGAAATCTACAGGTACTACGAGAATAATGCTTCAAAGGTTGGTGCCGATTATTTCAAAATTAAATTGTAAATAAGCTATAAAGTTTGACTGATAAGGAAACTGTGAATAGTCCTAAGGGAATGACCCTGAACTTAATTTCATCTTCCAAAGAGTCTTCTGCTTTCTTTAACTTCATTTTACTGAATAAAGGAAGTTAATTGCTCATTTTACGACTTGGTAAAACAAGAAATAAGATGACGGGAAACCAGAAGGTCTACAAGCTCTACAGCGTAGTGAAGAAATGACAATGGAGTTTGACTCATAAGAAGAATGTGAATTTTCCTGAGAAAATGACTTAAGAACTTCTCTTCATCTTCTAAAAGGGCTTCTGTCTTCTTTATCTTCATTCCTCGGAGTGAGGAAAATAATTTAAAATAATTTGCCCATTTCACGTATTAGTAAAAGAAGAAATAAGATGATGGGAGACCAGACGGTTTACTAGGTCTACAACGTAGTGAAGAAATGACAATGAAGTTTGATTCATAAGAATATTGTGAATTTTCCTGAGGAAATGACTTTAGAACTTCTCTTCATCTTCTAAAGGGGCTTCTGTCTTATTTATCTTCATTCCTCGGAGTGAGGAAAATAATTTGCTCATTTTACGTATTAGTAAAAGAAGAAATAAGATGATGGGAAACCAGATGGTTTACAAGGTCTACAACGTAGTGAAGAAATGACAATGAAGTTTGACTCATAAGAAGAATGACTCTAGAACTTCTCTTCATCTTCTAAAGAGGCTTCTGTCTTCTTTATCTTCATTCCTCGGAGTGAGGAAAATAAATTGCTCATTTTACGCATTAGTAAAAGAAGAAATAAGATGATGGGAGACCAGACGGTTTACTAGGTCTACAACGTAGTGAAGAAATGACAATGAAGTTTGATTCATAAGAATAATGTGAATTTTCCTGAGGAAATGACTTTAGAACTTCTCTTCGTCTTCTAAAGGGGCTTCTGTATTCTTTATCTTCATTCCTCGGAGTGAGGAAAATAATTTGCTCATTTTACGTATTAGTAAAAACACGCATGAAATGAATGGGAACCAGAACTAAAGACCTACAAGAAATCTACAGGTACTACGAGAATAATGCTTCAAAGGTTGGTGCCGATTATTTCAAAATTAAATTGTAAATAAGCTATAAAGTTTGACTGATAAGGAAACTGTGAATAGTCCTAAGGGAATGACCCTGAACTTAATTTCATCTTCCAAAGAGTCTTCTGCTTTCTTTAACTTCATTCTACTGAATAAAGGAAGTTAATTGCTCATTTTATGACTTGGTAAAAGAAGAAATAAGATGACGGGAAACCAGAAGGTCTACAAGCTCTACAACGTAGTGAAGAAATGACAATGGAGTTTGAGTCATAAAAAGAATGTGAATTTTCCTGAGAAAATGACTTAACAACTTCTCTTCATCTTCTAAAGGGGCTTCTGTCTTATTTATCTTCATTCCTCGGAGTGAGGAAAATAATTTGCTCATTTTA
This sequence comes from Taphrorychus bicolor, assembly GCA_951812265.1. NCBI lineage: Eukaryota > Metazoa > Arthropoda > Insecta > Coleoptera > Curculionidae > Taphrorychus > Taphrorychus bicolor. Next base: position 28,122,018 of record OX638303.1, on the reverse strand, counting down.
CGTATTAGTAAAAGAAGAAATAAGATGATGGGAAACCAGATGGTTTACAAGGTCTACAACGTAGTGAAGAAATGGCAATGAAGTTTGACTCATAAGAAGAATGACTCCAGAACTTCTCTTCATCTTCCAAAGAGGCTTCTGTCTTCTTTATCTTCATTCCTCGGAGTGAGGAAAATAAATTGCTCATTTTACGTAATAGTAAAAGAAGAAATAAGATGATGGGAGACCAGACGGTTTACTAGGTCTACAACGTAGTGAAGAAATGACAATGAAGTTTGATTCATAAGAGTAATGTGAATTTTCCTGAGGAAATTACTTTAGAACTTCTCTTGATCTTCTAGAGAGGCTTCTGTATCCTTCATCTTCATTCCTCGGAGTGAGGAAAATAATTTGCTCATTTTACATATTAATAAAAGAAGAGATAAGATGATGGGAAACCAGACGGTTTACAAGGTCTACAACGTAGTGAAGAAATAACAATGACGTTTGATTCATAAAAAGAATGTGAATTTTCCTGAGGAAATGACTTTAGAACTTCTCTTCGTCTTCTAAAGGGGCTTCTGTATTCTTTATCTTCATTCCTCGGAGTGAGGAAAATAATTTGTTCATTTTACGTATCAGTAAAAACACGCATGAAATGAATGGGAACCAGAACTAAAGACCTACAAGAAATCTACAGGTACTACGAGAATAATGCTTCAAAGGTTGGTGCCGATTATTTCAAAATTAAATTGTAAATAAGCTATAAAGTTTGACTGATAAGGAAACTGTGAATAGTCCTAAGGGAATGACCCTGAACTTAATTTCATCTTCCAAAGAGTCTTCTGCTTTCTTTAACTTCATTTTACTGAATAAAGGAAGTTAATTGCTCATTTTACGACTTGGTAAAAGAAGAAATAAGATGACGGGAAACCAGAAGGTCTACAAGCTCTACAACGTAGTGAAGAAATGACAATGGAGTTTGAGTCATAAAAAGAATGTGAATTTTCCTGAGAAAATGACTTAACAACTTCTCTTCGTCTTCTAAAGGGGCTTCTGTCTTATTTATCTTCATTCCTCGGAGTGAGGAAAATAATTTGCTCATTTTACGTATTAGTTAAAGAAGAAATAAGATGATGGGAAACCAGACGGTTTACTAGGTCTACAACGTAGTGAAGAAATGACAATGAAGTTTGACTCATAAGAAGAATGACTCTAGAACTTCTCTTCATCTTCCCAAGAGGCTTCTGTCTTCTTTATCTTCATTCCTCGGAGTGAGGAAAATAATTTAAAATAATTTGCCCATTTTACGTATTAGTAAAAGAAGAAATAAGATGATGGGAGACCAGACGGTTTACTAGGTCTACAACGTAGTGAAGAAATGACAATGAAGTTTGATTCATAAGAATAATGTGAATTTTCCTGAGGAAATGACTTTAGAACTTCTCTTGATCTTCTAGAGAGGCTTCTGTATCCTTCATCTTCATTCCTCGGAGTGAGGAAAATAATTTGCTCATTTTACATATTAATAAAAGAAGAGATAAGATGATGGGAAACCAGACGGTTTACAAGGTCTACAACGTAGTGAAGAAATGACAATGGAGTTTGAGTCATAAAAAGAATGTGAATTTTCCTGAGAAAATGACTTAACAACTTCTCTTCGTCTTCTAAAGGGGCTTCTGTCTTATTTATCTTCATTCCTCGGAGTGAGGAAAATAATTTGCTCATTTTACGTATTAGTAAAGGAAGAAATAAGATGATGGGAAACCAGATGGTTTACAAGGTCTACAACGTAGTGAAGAAATGGCAATGAAGTTTGACTCATAAGAAGAATGACTCTAGAACTTCTCTTCATCTTCCAAAGAGGCTTCTGTCTACTTTATCTTCATTCCTCGGAGTGAGGAAAATAAATTGCTCATTTTACGTATTAGTAAAAGAAGAAATAAGATTATGGGAGACCAGACGGTTTACTAGGTCTACAACGTAGTGAAGAAATGACAATGAAGTTTGACTCATAAGAAGAATGACTCTAGAACTTCTCTTCATCTGTCCAAGAGGCTTCTGTCTTCTTTATCTTCATTCCTCGGAGTGAGGAAAATAATTTGCTCATTTTACATATTAATAAAAGAGGAGATAAGATGATGGGAAACCAGACGGTTTACAAGGTCTACAACGTAGTGAAGAAATAACAATGACGTTTGATTTATAAGAAGAATGTGAATTTTCCTGAGGAAATGACTTTAGAACTTCTCTTCGTCTTCTAAAGGGGTTTCTGTATTCTTTATCTTCATTCCTCGGAGTGAGGAAAATAATTTGCTCATTTTACGTATTAGTAAAAACACGCATGAAATGAATGGGAACCAGAACTAAAGACCTACAAGAAATCTACAGGTACTACGAGAATAATGCTTCAAAGGTTGGTGCCGATTATTTCAAAATTAAACTGTAAATAAGCTATAAAGTTTGACTGATAAAGAAACTGTGAATAGTCCTAAGGGAATGACCCTGAACTTAATTTCATCTTCCAAAAAGTTTTCTGCTTTCTTTAACTTCATTTTACTGAATAAAGGAAGTTAATTGCTCATTTTACGACTTGGTAAAACAAGAAATAAGATGACGGGAAACCAGAAGGTCTACAAGCTCTACAACGTAGTGAAGAAATGACAATGGAGTTTGAGTCATAAAAAGAATGTGAATTTTCCTGAGAAAATGACTTAACAACTTCTCTTCATCTTCTAAAGGGGCTTCTGTCTTATTTATCTTCATTCCTCGGAGTGAGGAAAATAATTTGCTCATTTTACGTATTAGTAAAAGAAGAAATAAGATGATGGTAAACCAGATGGTTTACAAGGTCTACAACGTAGTGAAGAAATGGCAATGAAGTTTGATTCATAAGAAGAATGACTCCAGAACTTCTCTTCATCTTCCAAAGAGGCTTCTGTCTTCTTTATCTTCATTCCTCGGAGTGAGGAAAATAAATTGCTCATTTTACGTATTTGTAAAAGAAGAAATAAGATGATGGGAGACCAGACAGTTTACTAGGTCTACAACGTAGTGAAGAAATGACAATGAAGTTTGACTCATAAAAAGAATGACTCTAGAACTTCTCTTCATCTTCCCAAGAGGCTTCTGTCTTCTTTATCTTCATTCCTCGGAGTGAGGAAAATAAATTGCTCATTTTACGCATTAGTAAAAGAAGAAATAAGATGATGGAAGACCAGACGGTTTACTAGGTCTACAACGTAGTGAAGAAATGACAATGAAGTTTGACTCATAAGAAGAATGACTCTAGAACTTCTCTTCATCTTCTAAAGAGGCTTCTGTCTTCTTTATCTTCATTCCTCGGAGTGAGAAAAATAAATTGCTCATTTTACGCATTAGTAAAAGAAGAAATAAGATGATGGAAGACCAGACGGTTTACTAGGTCTACAACGTAGTGAAGAAATGACAATGAAGTTTGATTCATAAGAATAATGAGAATTTTCCTGAGGAAATGACTTTAGAACTTCTCTTCGTCTTCTAAAGGGGCTTCTGTATTCTTTATCTTCATTCCTCGGAGTGAGGAAAATAATTTGCTCATTTTACGTATTAGTAAAAACACGCATGAAATGAATGGGAACCAGAACTAAAGACCTACAAGAAATCTACAGGTACTACGAGAATAATGCTTCAAAGGTTGGTGCCGATTATTTCAAAATTAAACTGTAAATAAGCTATAAAGTTTGACTGATAAAGAAACTGTGAATAGTCCTAAGGGAATGACCCTGAACTTAATTTCATCTTCCAAAGAGTCTTCTGCTTTCTTTAACTTCATTTTACTGAATAAAGGAAGTTAATTGCTCATTTTACGACTTGGTAAAACAAGAAATAAGATGACGGGAAACCAGAAGGTCTACAAGCTCTACAACGTAGTGAAGAAATGACAATGGAGTTTGACTCATAAGAAGAATGTGAATTTTCCTGAGAAAATGACTTAAGAACTTCTCTTCATCTTCTAAAGGGGCTTCTGTCTTATTTATCTTCATTCCTCGGAGTGAGGAAAATAATTTGCTCATTTTACGTATTAGTAAAAGAAGAAATAAGATGATGGGAAACCAGATGGTTTACAAGGTCTACAACGTAGTGAAGAAATGACAATGAAGTTTGACTCATAAGAAGAATGACTCTAGAACTTCTCTTCATCTTCTAAAGAGGCTTCTGTCTTCTTTATCTTCATTCCTCGGAGTGAGGAAAATAAATTGCTCATTTTACGCATTAGTAAAAGAAGAATTAAGATGATGGGAGACCAGACGGTTTACTAGGTCTACAACGTAGTGAAGAAATGACAATGAAGTTTGATTCATAAGAATAATGTGAATTTTCCTGAGGAAATGACTTTAGAACTTCTCTTCGTCTTCTAAAGGGGCTTCTGTATTCTTTATCTTCATTCCTCGGAGTGAGGAAAATAATTTGCTCATTTTACGTATCAGTAAAAACACGCATGAAATGAATGGGAACCAGAACTAAAGACCTACAAGAAATCTACACGTACTACGAGAATAATGCTTCAAAGGTTGGTGCCGATTATTTCAAAATTAAACTGTAAATAAGCTATAAAGTTTGACTGATAAAGAAACTGTGAATAGTCCTAAGGGAATGACCCTGAACGTAATTTCATCTTCCAAAGAGTCTTCTGCTTTCTTTAACTTCATTTTACTGAATAAAGGAAGTTAATTGCTCATTTTACGACTTGGTAAAACAAGAAATAAGATGACGGGAAAGCAGAAGGTCTACAAGCTCTACAACGTAGTGAAGAAATGACAATGGAGTTTGACTCATAAGAAGAATGTGAATTTTCCTGAGAAAATGACTTAAGAACTTCTCTTCATCTTCTAAAGGGGCTTCTGTCTTATTTATCTTCATTCCTCGGAGTGAGGAAAATAATTTGCTCATTTTACGTATTAGTAAAAGAAGAAATAAGATGATGGGAAACCAGATGGTTTACAAAGTCTACAACGTAGTGAAGAAATGACAATGAAGTTTGACTCATAAGAAGAATGACTCTAGAACTTCTCTTCATCTTCTAAAGAGGCTTCTGTCTTCTTTATCTTCATTCCTCGGAGTGAGGAAAATAAATTGCTCATTTTACGCATTAGTAAAAGAAGAATTAAGATGATGGGAGACCAGACGGTTTACTAGGTCTACAACGTAGTAAAAAAATGACAATGAAGTTTGATTCATAAGAATAATGTGAATTTTCCTGAGGAAATGACTTTAGAACTTCTCTTCGTCTTCTAAAGGGGCTTCTGTATTCTTTATCTTCATTCCTCGGAGTGAGGAAAATAATTTGCTCATTTTACGTATTAGTAAAAACACGCATGAAATGAATGGGAACCAGAACTAAAGACCTACAAGAAATCTACAGGTACTACGAGAATAATGCTTCAAAGGTTGGTGCCAATTATTTCAAAATTAAACTGTAAATAAGCTATAAAGTTTGACTGATAAAGAAACTGTGAATAGTCCTAAGGGAATGACCCTGAACGTAATTTCATCTTCCAAAGAGTCTTCTGCTTTCTTTAACTTCATTTTACTGAATAAAGGAAGTTAATTGCTCATTTTACGACTTGGTAAAACAAGAAATAAGATGACGGGAAACCAGAAGGTCTACAAGCTCTACAACGTAGTGAAGAAATGACAATGGAGTTTGACTCATAAGAAGAATGTGAATTTTCCTGAGAAAATGACTTAAGAACTTCTCTTCATCTTCTAAAGGGGCTTCTGTCTTATTTATCTTCATTCCTCGGAGTGAGGAAAATAATTTGCTCATTTTACGTATTAGTAAAAGAAGAAATAAGATGATGGGAAACCAGATGGTTTACAAGGTCTACAACGTAGTGAAGAAATGGCAATGAAGTTTGACTCATAAGAAGAATGACTCCAGAACTTCTCTTCATCTTCCAAAGAGGCTTCTGTCTTCTTTATCTTCATTCCTCGGAGTGAGGAAAATAATTTGGTCATTTTACATATTAGTAAAAGAATAAATAAGATGATGGGAGACCAGACGGTTTACTAGGTCTACAAAGAAGTGAAGAAATGACAATGAAGTTTGATTCATAAGAATATTGTGAATTTTCCTGAGGAAATGACTTTAGAACTTCTCTTGATCTTCTAGAAGGGCCTCTGTATTCTTCATCTTCATTCCACGGAGTGAGGAAAATAATTTGCTCATTTTACGTATTAGTAAAAGAAGAAATAAGATGATGGGAAACCAGACGGTTTACAAGGTCTACAACGTAGTGAAGAAATGATGATGAAGTTTGACTCATAAGAAGAATGTGAATTTTCCTGAGGAAATGATTTTAGAACTTCTCTTCATCTTCTAAAGAGGCTTCTGTCTTTATCTTCATTCCTCGGAATGCAACCCGAAGAAATCTTCATTCCTCGGAATGAAGAAAATAATTAGCCCATTTTACGTGTTAGTAAAAGAAGAAATAAGATGACGGAGACCAGAAAGTCTACAATGTAGTAAAGAAATTGACAATGAAGTTTTGACAATGAAAATTGACAATGACTAAGAGGAATTTGAACTTTCCTGAGGAAATGACTTTAGAAGTTCTCTTCATCTTCTAAAGGGGCTTCTGTCGCCTTTATCTTCATTCCTCGGAATGAAGAAAATAATTTGTTCATTTTACGTCTTAGTAAAAACACGCATGAAATGAATAGGAACCAGAACTAAAGACCTCCAAGAAATCTACAGGTACCACAAGAATAGTGCTTGAAGGGTTTGCGCCGATTGCTTTAAAATTAAATGCCCAAATAGACTATAAAGTTTGACTAATAAGGAAACTGTGAATATTGCTGAGGTGATTACCCTGCTTCACCTACTTAAGAGTCTTTTGCCTTCTGTACCTCCTCTTTATCTTCAAAAAAGAATTCTGCTCTGTTTATCTTCATTCCACGGAATGAAGAAAATGAGATCCTCATTTTAAGTTTTAATAAAAAAAGGCGTGTATTTCATTATCACAGTGAATCACAGAACAATATTATCTGCAATGCATGTAGGGTAAGGATGTGCGGTATTTATTCATGTTACTTATTCACAAACCAAGTCATTGGTTTCCTAAATCATACACTATTTCTCAAAATCATAACCCAAAATCATAACTCTATATAATAATGAATAGGTTTTTTACATTTATTAATTATATAATAATTATTTCCTAGTATATAATATGGGGTTATATTAAAATTATTATATAGTATAAATGGATATTGCTTGCACAACTATTCAAACGATTAAAAAACCGAAAATTCGCTACTCGGTTAACGAGCAGTAACTCGCCAATTATAGCTGCAGCCGAGTACCCGGTCAAATAAATAAACAGGGCTCGCTACAGCCCTAAGTTGGCTAAAACGCCAACAGGGCATCAACCCATCGAAAAAAGCACTTGCATTACTCATCCACCTGGTACTCTGGTACCACTTATTACAAAACCAAACCGCACACACACCCAATCCTCTCTACAACAAATCACAATAGCTGCACTAAATAAATACCTTTAGGAACGGTAAAGTTCTTCCTAGTACCACCGTACATCCTGACCAGCTAGCCGAGCTTCATCACCCACCAAATTCCGACCCAACCCTCGCAACACTCACCACCACCCGAATAAACTTTATTAAATAGAGTACTATTACGTCAAGGTCGGCGAAGACCTACGCGCGGTACGACCAACAGCGTGCCAGTACGCGAGATTAGTAGACTTTAAACTGAATTGTTTTAGTGCGATATAAGCAGGAAAGCGGTGCCGCGGCCTGCGGTACGGCAACAGCGCAGCGTCGTCGAAGAAGGATTGAGTGGATCAACCTGACCTGGTACTTTAGCACACCCTTGCGTCATTTAATTACTGTTATATCGATAAGTACACTACGGACATGTATGGTAAGTTTCTCATAACAGAACGGTATCAAAATCATATCTGAGGTGGTACTAGCACTAACTCCAACCATTTTACAGTCTATGAGCATACACTTGCTGGTTGGGGTCGCACAATACAAAGTTACTCATGTATGAATCACTTCAATTATTATAAATATTATCGTCATTTACTAAACAGTAGTTGATTGTTGAGGAGATGCATAGTGACGGTACCACCGCGGTCTTCATTTTACAATGGCATGGTACTATAGAGTCGCGAGTCAATAATTGAATGAATGAACGCTTCGTTGCCCGTCGACAAAGCATCTCTAATATTGCCAAATGTTTTAGGTAATGAGCTTAATGGTACTTGGTACTTGATACTTAATGCATGGTATAATTTAAGGAAGAGTATTTCATTAAAAAAAAAAGCTAAACCCGAAGAAATAATAGTGAAAGTGAGATGCAGTTTCGCGATAAGGCAAAGCTCGCCCACTGGTGGTACCGCGAGTGTTTGGGTACCTATATGCCCGCATATCTGATTGAAACAAACCTACGAAGGAGGTCCACAAACGGCAGCTGTCACGTTGTCAATCGGGAGTACCTGAGGCAGTGCTTGATGGAGCTTTCCACTGCAGCATGGGGGTGGCGCTTTTAGATTTATTTATGACTATTAAGAAAATTATGGTAGATTGAAGAAATCTGATTGTGCCTGCTTGCTTAGAAAAGAAAAATAAGGTTCAAGAAGATTAAAATCAGTTCTATAGATTAAACAAATTAAAGAATCTTTTAAGGAACTTTTTGAACGTAAGGAGCTTTGCGGTAGCTCCAAGAGTACTTTTTGCAAATACATGGTACTGAATTCTGAAGGATAATGCGGTAACAAACAAGATGCTGAAACTGATGTCATTGTACCGTCCTGTACTACTTGTCCTCAACTAGGGCCAAAAGAAAGAGAAAATTCCTCAGCTTCAACCAAAAAAAGCAGCTCATTTGTTTTATCAATCAGCAACAGGCCATGTTTTATTAAATCAAACTGCACCTCATGTACCAAGAATGCTTTTCCCGTTGAAATTTGCTGTTTTTGAGGAAGACAACCCGAAGAAGATGCCCAAGCTGCGGCCAGTGTTTAATATCCATATCTTGGAATTGAAAAGCCATGCAAACCAGAGTGTTTCAAGTTCTTCTTTGTTCCATACAATGACAGTAAAAGAGATGCACTATTCTACCTCCACACTAAATATCAAGTTGTGTAAAGAAGAATTAAAAGAAGAAAGAACATTAAAGGTGAAAATGATCCAAGAGGAGGTGTCTCTTCAGACACCATCTTCATGTGTCTACCAGATCTTAACAAGATTCTATTGGGTATAGTTTTCTTTCAAGCTGCTAACATAACAATGGACTTTGGTCAACCTAGTTGACAACAGTTTTTTAATTATCTATCTCCATGTTGGGAAAAGATGAGGGAACGATGTTAACTAATGAAAAGTAGAGAAAAGTGTAATGTTTCTTGTAAGACGACTGTTCGTGATAGAGACCCTTTATTGATAAATTTGCAGAGATTTAGAGACCTTGCTTCAGTTCCAGAAGAAAACCACATGGATTTGGAGAATAGAGGAGCAAGAAACTTTGGGTATGCTAAAGATGTTGCTGATGACAGCTCCCATCTTGCAGAACAAAGGTTCTGAACCAGACGTTCTTCACACTGATCTACTGATGCATCTTCATAAGCTTTGGGTGCTGGGTTATTGCAGGGCAAATCCACAGAAAAGCCCACAGTTGAATATGCTACGAGCTAGTGGAAACTTCTTCTCATTGGGAAGAAGAATTTGCTGGATCGTGCCTAGATGGGGTAGTCCTGATCGTCATTTACAACAACTGCGACGTTAAAAAGGAATGGTTCTCACCTGTTAAGATGAAACCTACTTTCCGTCCCATGCATGGCAAAATCTCCTAGATGATCCAATGGTATTGGTTACAAAGAAATATGTTATGTTGTTTGATATTTAATGCAGAATTGTATCTTTGCGAGCCAGGAAATCGTTATCAAACACCGAATTAGATCTCTGCAACAAACTTTTCTTGCATAGGTTGATGCAGCAATATTGATTCTGTAGTACAAGGCCTAAACGCCAAAGAAGAGAGTTGGTAGTTTTTTCATGGATTATCACAAATAGAGAGTCTAATTGCAGCACTAAACACTAGAGGCATTAGAAACAGGAAGTTGAAGGTGACACTGGCAAATGAGGAGCAGCATTGGGAGAAGCTGATATCCAAAGTCCCGTGTAGTCTCTTCAGTCCTGAGGTAGTTGTGGTGATTAAAGGAGAGGAGCGCGAAGAGTGGCCCGTTTGATTAAATGGGCCAATGAAGAAGGAATATAAGTTGTATTGTTTTTTTAACCTTTTTCTGTTTTTAGCCGTTTTTCAACTTGGATTAGTCATCCCTCAATATCCGCTCAACCATAAATGTGGCAACGTTGCTGAGGGCGGAAGGGCATACCAATCTTCAATATAGGGCTGTCTGCAGACTTTGAAAACAAACTTGTTGTGATATCCAAACTGTTTTATTCTTGAAATCTCCGTTATTTTTAATACATATTTCACATTTCAGACTATCTAGAGCCTATCGAAACATACAGAATGCACATGGGATTTTGGCGTTCTATTGGGGAATTTTTAGAAAAGGCTATAAATGCTAGTAACTCTACAGTAACAGAAATAACTTGTTAATGGAGAGGATGGTTATCTAGTGATCCTCTCCATCCTCTCCACCCCCAGTAGAGGCTGATAGGTTTTGTATTCCACAGATCTTGCATCTCCTACAAATTTCTAAGCGTCACTGGAAATTATATGACTTAGAAATGACATGATTTTCCATTTTCTCTAATGTGACAATTTTTCCATTTTTAGATTTTAGATGAAGATTTCTTCCTGTCTCTACAACTACTCCGACAACTACTCCAAGCTTGGCAACATAAAGTTTGTGTTCCACAGGTTTTACATCTGTTACAAATTTCTCAAAGTTACTGGAAATTTCATAAATTCATTTTCTCTAATTTGACAATAGTTCCATTTTTGGGTTTTAGAAAAACATTTCTTCCTGTGTGAGCATCTACAACTACTCCAATCTTGGAAATAAGAATTTTGTGTTCCACAGGTCTTACATCTGTTACAAATTTTTCAAAGTCAGTGGAAATTCCATAATTTAGAAATGAAATGATTCTCCATTTTCTCTAATGTGACAGTATCTCCATTTTTGGATTTTAAATAAACATTTCCCACTGTGTGAGGCTCTACAACTACTAAAAGCTTTGCAATATGAATTTTGTGTTCCACAAGTCTTACATCTGTTACAAAGTTCTCAAAGTCACTGGAAATTTCATAATTTAGAAATGAAATGATTCTCCATTTTCCCTAATGTGACAATATTTCCATTTTTGGTTTTTAGAGAAACAGTTCCTTCTATGTGAGCATCTACAACTACTCCAAGCATTGCAATAAGAATTTTGTGTTCCACAGGTCTTACATCTGTTACAAATTTCTCAAAGTCACTGGAAATTCCCTAATTTAGAAATGAAATGATTCTCCATTTTCTATAATGTGACGGTATCTCCATTTTTGGATTTTAAATAAACATTTCCCACTGTGTGAGCCTCTACAACTACTCCAAGCTTTGCAACATAAATTTTGTGTTCCACAGGTCTTACATCTGTTACAAATTTCTCAAAGTCACTGGAAATTTCATAATTTAGAAATTAAATAATTCTCCGTTTTCTCTAATGTGACAATATTTCCATTTTTGGTTTTTAGATAAACAGTTTCTTCTATGTGAGCATCTACAACTACTCCAAGCTTTGCAATATGAATTTTGTGTTCCACAGGTCTTACATTTGTTACAAATTTCTCAAAGTCACTGGAAATTTCATAATTTAGAAATTAAATAATTCTCCGTTTTCTCTAATGTGACAATATTTCCATTTTTGGTTTTTAGATAAATATTTCCTTCTGTGTGAGCATCTACAACTACTCCAAGCTTTGCAATATGAATTTTGTGTTCCACAAGTCTTACATCTGTTACAAATTTCTCAAAGTCACTGGAAATTTCATAATTTAGAAATGAAATGATTCTCCATTTTCCCTAATGTGACAATATTTCCATTTTTGGTTTTTAGATAAACAGTTCCTTCTATGTGAGCATCTACAACTACTCCAAGCTTTGCAATAAGAATTTTGTGCTCCACAGGTCTTACATCTGTTACAAATTTCTCAAAGTCACTGGAAATTCCATAATTTAGAAATGAAATGATTCTCCATTTTCTCTAATGTGACAGTATCTCCATTTTTGGATTTTAAATAAACATTTCCCACTGTGTGAGCCCCTACAACTACTCCAAGCTTGGCAACATAAATTTTGTGTTCCACAGGTCTTACATCTGTTACAAATTTCTCAAAGTTACTGGAAATTTCATAATTTAGAAATGAAATGATTCTCCATTTTCCCTAATGTGATAATATCATTTTTGGTTTTTAGATAAACAGTTCCTTCTATGTGAGCAACAACTACTCCAAGCTTTGCAATATGAATTTTGTGTTCCACAGGTCTTACATCTGTTACAAATTTCTCAAAGTCACTGGAAATTCCATGATTTAGAAATTAAATGATTATCCATTTTCTCTAATGTAATAATATTTCCATTTTTCGTTTTTAGATAAACATTTCCTTCTGTGTGAGCATCTACAACTACTTCAAGTTTGGCAACAGGAATTTTGTGTTCCACATGTCTTACATCTGTTACAAATTTCTGAAAGTCACTGGAAATTTCATAATTTAGAAATTAAATAATTCTCCGTTTTCTCTAATGTGACAATATTTCCATTTTTGGTTTTTAGATAAACAGTTCCTTCTATGTGAGCATCTACAACCACTCCAAGCTTTGCAATATGAATTTTGTGTTTCACAGGTCTTACATCTGTTACAAATTTCTCAAAGTCACTGGAAATTCCATAATTTAGAAATGAAATGATTCTCCATTTTCTCTAATGTGACGGTATCTCCATTTTTGGATTTTAAATAAACATTTCCCACTGTGTGAGCCTCTACAACTACTCCAAGCTTGGCAACATAAATTTTGTGTTCCACAGGTCTTACATCTGTTACAAATTTCTCAAAGTCACTGGAAATTCCATAATTTAGAAATTAAATGATTATCCATTTTCTCTAATGTAATAATATTTCTATTTTTGGTTTTTAGATAAACATTTCCTTCTGTGTGAGCATCTACAACTACTTCAAGTTTGGCAACAGGAATTTTGTGTTCCACATGTCTTACATCTGTTACAAATTTCTCAAAGTCACTGGAAATTTCATAATTTAGAAATTAAATAATTCTCCGTTTTCCCTAATGTGATAATATCATTTTTGGTTTTTAGATAAACAGTTCCTTCTATGTGAGCATCTACAACTACTTCAAGTTTGGCAACAGGAATTTTGTGTTCCACATGTCTTACATCTGTTACAAATTTCTCAAAGTCACTGGAAATTTCATAATTTAGAAATGAAATGATTCTCCATTTTCCCTAATGTGATAATATCATTTTTGGTTTTTAGATAAACAGTTCCTTCTATGTGAGCATCTACAACTACTCCAAGCTTTGCAATATGAATTTTGTGTTCCACAGGTCTTACATCTGTTACAAATTTCTCAAAGTCACTGGAAATTCCATAATTTAGAAATTAAATGATTATCCATTTTCTCTAATGTAATAATATTTCTATTTTTGGTTTTTAGATAAACATTTCCTTCTGTGTGAGCATCTACAACTACTTCAAGTTTGGCAACAGGAATTTTGTGTTCCACATGTCTTACATCTGTTACAAATTTCTCAAAGTCACTGGAAATTTCATAATTTAGAAATTAAATAATTCTCCGTTTTCTCTAATGTGACAATATTTCCATTTTTGGTTTTTAGATAAACATTTCTTTCTGTGTGAGCTTCTATATCTACTCCAAGCTTGTGTTCCACAGATCTTACATCTCTGTTACAAATTTCTCACAAGTCACGGAAATGAAACGATTCACCATTTTCGAACAAAACTAAAAAACCTTTTTGATCAGTCTTTTTCAATGATATTAAGCTATAAGATACGTTTTTACACACAAGCACTTTATCCATTGTTACAGTTTTCCTATTTTTAGTTTAAAGTTCGGTGGTCAGAAACTAAAGACGTACACATGAAAAAATACTAATAAAAACGATAAGGGGATCATTTTCAAACAGAATCATGATCAAAAGTTGATAAGGGGAAATAAAAATGATAAGGGGAATAAAAGGAAGCAAACTTTATTCTCCATTGGAAACAATCCAGACGTCGTCAGTTTGGCAAACGCTTATTCGCCTAAACGAGGCTGGTCGACTGCGCATCAAAACGAGGGAATGAGAAGGGGTATAGCTGATTTTCCTATATAAGTAAGTTTAAGAAGAGGTGTTGGATCGCAGGTGTATTACAAAGAAGAACGTCACCAAAGCCTTCACTGATTGAAAAAGCCCTGAGGAAGACCTAAAAATAAAGATCGAAACGTTGGCGATTTCGAGAAAGTGAAGTGGCTATTTGTCCTACACCTGCGATTCAACACCTTTCTAATTATTGAGAGGACGCAAAGCGTAATATGAGTAAGTTTAAGGAAAACTGGGATTATTCACTAAGTTTTCACTTTGTAACGAGTGTTACACACTGTGTGTTTCGCACTGTGAAGGCTTTCACAGCCGGTCAAAATACAATCTAAAGTGTTTTCCGGGCTTTGAAGCCGTGGTCCAATGGAATGTCTTCCTGACATTTAGTTCACAGCTGAGGCAGAAATTATCAAAGGCGATGAGGCAATGGGTGAAGTGATCTCTTGTGCTTCCCGACGTTGACTGATTCGACTGTGGTGAGCTCCGTGGTGTTTATACCCCCGCCGCGCCGCCGCGCTGCAGTGGAGAAACTGGGGTGGGGTTAGTGGTGGGAGCACGGGAGATCACTTCGCCCTTTGCCTCATCGCCTTTGATGCGTCATCGTTTGTCTGCCGCAGCTTTAGACGAAACGTCAGAAAGAAATTCCAGTGCACCACGGCTTCAAAACCCGAAAAACATTTTAGATTGTAAGAATATTCTTGTTTCTAACAAGAGAGTCAAGTCAAACCCCACAGTTTGAACTTTTTCCTTTTGTTAATAGATCCTTCAATCCGGTAACACCGGAAGGGCAACTAAAATTACCTAGTCCCCATAACAAATTATGAATTTTACAAAACATGAAATTTACATGGTCTTGTGAAAGCTTTCAACACTATAAACTCGATTGTTATTGCATAAAACAACACTGAGACCGCAATGACGGTGTCACAATTATTTAAAAGCAGAATCCCCTGATAAGAGCGGAATTTAGGTGACGTTACTGTTGACCTGAATTTTACCTTTATTTGCGTAATAATCTAAACAGTGGTTTTTAGGATTTGTAATCGTATGTAGGAAAGCAATATTCTGACCAACGAAGTCTGGACAAAAAAACTTTCAGGTCTATAAGGACGGAGTTGCCCAACTTCATATCCCTAAGGACCACTTTTCTATATCAAGTTTAAACTCCAAGTAAAGTTAAAGGAAATATTTTGACAGAATGCAACGTACGTAAAATTCAAGATTAAACCTTGGATATTGTTTAAATCTGAAATTTAAAAGTGGGATGACTCCGCCCTAACATGACTGTGTTATCAACTTAAAAATCGGTCACACGGATTTTTCTTTCCGATAAGGAAGTTTCATTGAATATCAATATTTACTTACATCGTGGTAGCCACAGAAGTTCTACAGGACGCGCAAAAACAACGTACCGGGCGCGACTTGAGTGGAAAAAATAACGATTAAGACTGATTATAAATTCTAATAATACAATGTTTAATGAAACCTTCTGATAAGATAACTATTTATGATGGTTTGTTGTGCTGATATGTTTATCGAAAGAACACAGGCTTAGCAGTATTTTTTTTGTAAAATACTGCCTTTTATTGTTCTCTATCAAATAAATGCGAAAACTGACGAATTCAGCGAAATTTTGTAGAAAGTATTGATACTAATACTTGTTGGTAGAACGATAATCAACCATCCAGAGCCCAGCGATATGATAGCACATAGATCCTGCACATCGACGTTGCCATCCTCCAATATCCCATTTATCAACTATATCCTTTTGGGCAAATACCCAACAGACATCACACTGACATTAAGTACCAACATTAAACATAAATATTGATCTTAATGCAGTCTCTCAATGCCTTATCTGGATAATACTTGGAAAAAAGCACACGCACTCCCTGTCACAACAAGGCAATAATTTCAAACCCGAGAAGGGATAATTTCTATTATCTAAGAGCGAAATATTAAAATTATACGGCATCGGTATTATTTATGGTCGTAGGTACTTTTTATAAATCGATAATTGCCAGTTGGAGAACCCGCAGTTCTCTAGAGACGACCGCCGGCTAATGAAGTGGTCATTCGCATTTTTTGCCGGCCAATTGGAACTTGTTTTGTATGTTTTTCCTCTGGCCGATTGAGAAACGACAAACGTGATTTGGCGTTATACAACTGATGGTTTGATCCGACTTTATGGTGCGCCAGACCGAATTCCAATTTGGCAATAATGGTACCACCCAATTATAATAGACAATATACTGGCTAAGACCGTAGAAAAATTCATTGTGGCACCAATTGCAAAGTTATAGCTCGCACCTTTTGAAGTCAATTTGCTGTTAAATTATTATTGACACGCCGGGTATAAACAATCCACAAGCTGTTTTGCACGCATGTAAGTTTGTCAAAATGTCAAGTGTAAATCATTTGTGCGAAATATTATGGCGATGGAATTTTTCTTTTAGATGGTTTCGCAATGGGTTAGGCTCCATTAGGCATATGGTCTAAGTGCAAAAATGGTAGATTGCTTTGTTAGCTTAGCCGACAAAAAAAGGTTTACTAAATAATGCTTTTAATTACCATAATCCTGACACAAATATTACATACAAACCATTGGGTGCAATAAAAATTTAAGTCTACAGTTAAAATGGAAGAAAATAATTCAATTAAGTACTAGAAGGCCACAATCTTAAATATTGAGCATGAGACAGTCTTAAATTCATCAAAATAAAACTTAAATATTTGAGTAGTTGGGTATATTATTTGTATTTGCTTACTTTGCTACGCTGAAACTCATATATCTTGGTGTATATATTGTAACAATTGTTGCTAGAAGAAGTAGTGAGTGAGTAGTGATAAGGTAAAACATTTAAATTACAGTAAAAAAAAATATTTAAAAAATGAGGATAAAATTGAGTCGAGGAAAAAGACTCTTTAAGGATCCTCTGAAAATTGAAATTATGAGGGATAAATGAGGAAAAACATTATAAATACACTGAGAAAAATATTCGATAAGTGATAATAAAATTTAATTGAAGAAAGAAGACTTTATAATGACATTCTGCAAATTGAAATAGTTAGTGTTAAAGTGAGGTAAGACATTTAAAATGCAATAAGAAAAATATGCAATAAATGCGTATAAAATTGACTTGAGGAAAGAATACTCTTTAATGACATTGCAAATTGAAATAGTGAGCGTTAAAGAGAGGCAGAACAGCTAAAATACAATGAGAAAAATATTTAATAAATAAGGATAAAATTGAATTGAGGAAAGAAGACACTTTGCAAATTGAAATGGTGACATTTTTAAGCCGTTAACACTTTAGTGTGAGGTAAAACATTTAAAATACACTGAGAAGAATATTCAATAAGAGAAAATTAAATCAAGATGAGAAAAAAAGTCTCTTTATGACACATTGCAAATTGAAATAGTGAGGGTTAAAGTAAGGTAAAACATTTACATTACACTGGAACAAAAATTCAAAAAATTAAGATAAAAGAGTTAAGGAAAGGAGACATGTTAATGATACTTTACAAATTGAAATGGTGAGGGTTAAGTGAGGTAAAATATTTAAATTGCACTTAAAAAAATAAAAAAATGAGTATAAAAACTGAGTTCATATGACACTTTGCAAATTGAAATAGGGAGAGTTAAGTGAGATAAAACATTTCAATTACAGTAAAAAAAAATATTAAAAAATTGAGGATAAAATTGAGTCGAGGAAAAAGACTCTTTAAGGATCCTCTGAAAATTGAAATTGTGAGGGATAAATGAGGAAAAACATTATAAATACACTGAGAAAAATATTCGATAAGTGATAATAAAATTTAATTGAAGAAAGAAGACTTTACAATGACATTCTGCAAATTGAAATAGTTAGTGTTAAAGTGAGGTAAAACATTTAAAATGCAATAAGAAAAATATGCAATAGATGCGTATAAAATTGACTTGCGGAAAGAATACTCTTTAATGACACTGCAAATTGAAATAGTGAGGGTTAAAGAGAGGCAGAACAGCTAAAATACAATGAGAAAAATATTTATTAAGTGAGGATAAAATTGAATTGAGAAAAGGAGACACTTTTACACAAACATTTAAATTACACTGGAACAAAAATTAAAAAAGTGAAGATAGAAGAGTTGAGGAAAGGAGACATTTTAATGATACTTTGCAAATTGAAATGGTGAGGGTTAAAGTGAGGTGAGACACTTAAAATGCATTAAGAAAAGTATGCAATAAATGCGTATAAAATTGAGTTGAGGAGAGAGTACTCTTTAATGGCACTGCAAATTGAAATAGTGAGGGTTAAAGTGAGGCAGAACAGCTAAAATACAATGAGAAAAATAATTAATAAGTGAGGATAAAATTGAATTGAGGAAAGAAGACACTTTGCAAATTGAAATGGTGAAGGTTTTAAGTCGTTAACACTTTAGTGTGACATAAAACATTTCAAATACACTGAGAAGAATATTCATTAAGAGAAAATTAAATCAAAATGGAGAAAAAAGTCTCTTTATGACACTTTGTAAATTGAAATAGTGAGGGT
Source organism: Taphrorychus bicolor (assembly GCA_951812265.1). Lineage (NCBI taxonomy): Eukaryota > Metazoa > Arthropoda > Insecta > Coleoptera > Curculionidae > Taphrorychus > Taphrorychus bicolor. Next base: position 28,103,148 of record OX638303.1, on the reverse strand, counting down.
TAAAGTAAGGTAAAACATTTAAATTACACTGGAACAAAAATTAAAAAAGTGAAGATAAAAGAGTTGAGGAAAGGAGACATATTAATGATACCTTGCAAATGGAAATGGTGAGGGTCAAGTGAGGCAAAATATTTAACTTACACTGAAAAAAAAATTAAAAAATGAGGATAAAACTGAGTTTAGATGAGAGTTTGCAAATTGAAATAGAGAGAGTTAAAGTGAGATAAAACATTTAAATTACAGTAAAAAAAAATTGAGGATTACATTGAGTCAAGGAATAAGACTCTTTACGGATCCTCTGAAAATTGAAGTTGTGAGGGATAAATGAGGAAAAACATTATAAACACACTGAGAAAAATATTCAATAAGTGATAATAAAATTTAATTGAAGAAAAAAGACTTTATAATGACATTCTGCAAATTGAAACAGTGAGTGTTAAAATGAGGTAAGACATTTAAAATGCATTAAGAAAAATATGCAATAAATGCGTATAAAATGGACTTGAGGAAAGAATACTCTTTAATAACACTGCAAATTGAAATAGTGAGCGTTAAAGTGAGGCAGAACAGCTAAAATACAATAAGAAAAATATTTAATAAGTGAGGATAAAATTGAATTAATACTTTGCAAATTGAAATGGTGAGAGTTTTAATCCGTTAACACTTTCGGGAGGTGACACATTTAAAATACACTGAGAAGAATATTCATTAAGAGAAAATTAAATCAAGATGAGAAAAAAAGTTTCTTTTTTGTAAATTGAAATAATAAGGGTTAAAGTGAGGTAAACATTTAAATTACACTGGAACAAAAATTCTAAAAGTGAAGATAAAAGAGTTGAGGAAAGGAGACATTTTAATGATACTTTGCAAATGGAAATGGTGAGGGTTAAGTGAGGCAAAATATTTAAATTACACTAAAAAAAAAATTTTAATAATGAGGATAAAACTGAGTTCAGATGAGACTTTGCAAATTGAAATAGAGAGAGTTAAAGCGAGATAAAACATTTAAATTACAGTAAAAAAAATTGAAGATTAAGTTCAGTCAAGGAATAAGACTCTTTAAGGATCCTCTGAAAATTGAAATTGTGAGGGATAAATGAGAACAAACATTATAAATACACTGAGAAAAATATTCAATAAGTGATAATAAAATTTAATTGAAGAAAAAAGACTTTATAATGACATTCTGCAAATTGAAACAGTGACTGTTAAAGTGAGGTAAGACATTTAAAATGCATTAAGAAAAATATGCAATAAATGCGTATAAAATTGACTTGAGGAAAGAATACTCTTTAATGACACTGCAAATTGAAATACTGAGCGTTAAAGTGAGGCAGAACAGCTAAAATACATTGAGACAAATATTTAATAAGTGAGGATAAAATTGAATTGACATTTTGCAAATTGAAATGGTGAGAGTTTTAATCCGTTAACACTTTCGGGAGGTGACACATTTAAAATGCACTGAGAAGAATATTCATTAAAAGAAAATTAAATCAAGATGAGAAAAAAGTCTCTTTATGACACTTTGTAAATTCAAATAGTAAGGGTTAAAGTGAGGTAAACATTTAAATTATACTGGAAGAAAAATTCAAAAAGTGAAGATAAAAGAGTTGAGGAAAGGAGACATTTTAATGATACTTTGCAAATGGAAATAGTGAGGGTTAAGTGAGGCAAAATAATTAAATTACACTAAAAAAAAATTTTTAATCATGAGGTTCAGATGAGACTTTGCAAATTGAAACAGGGAGAGTTACAGTGAGATAAAACATTTAAATTACAGTAAAAAAAAAATATTAAAAAATTGAGGATAAAATTGAGTCGAAGAATAAGACTCTTTAAGGATCCTCTGAAAATTTGAAATTGTGAGGGATAAATGAGGAAAAACATTATAAATACACTGAGAAAAATATTCAATAAGTGATAATAAAATTTAATTGAAGAAGAAAGACTTTATAATGACATTCTGCAAATTGAAACAGTGAGTGTTAAAGAGAGGAAGAAGTATAAAATTGACTTGCGGACAGAATACTCTTTAATGACACTGCGAATTGAAAATGTGAGGGTTAAAGTGAGGCAAAATGGCTAAAATACAATGAGAAAAATATTTAATAAGTAAGGATAAAATTTAATTGAGGAAATAAGGCACTTTGCAAATTGAAATGGTGATATTTTTAAACCGTTAACCCTTTAATGAGGTTAAAACATTTCAAATTCACTGAGAAAAATATTCATTAAGAGATAATTAAATCAAGATGAGAAAAAAGGCTCTTTATGACACTTTGTAAATTGAAATAGTGAGAGTTAAAGTGAGGTAAAGCATTTAAATTACACTGGAAAAAATATTCAAAAGGTAAAGATAAAATAGTTGAGGAAAGGAGACATTATTTTAAGGATATTTTGCAAATTGAAATGGTGAGAATTATAACCCGTTAACACTTTAGTGTGGTAAAACATTTAAATTACACTGGAAAGAATATTTCGCTACAGTCCTCACAGAATGATTTTCCGAAGAGTTTCAACAAGTGTCTCAAAAGACTCAAAGATTGATAGTCACTCCAGTTTTTGACTCCTTGTTTCTTAGGTAAGGCAGTGAATTCTTATTTCACTGCCTATCAGCTAATCTTTTGATACTTTTCCACTGTTATATACGTATCTCATCGAATATAGTTAATTTGTTCCCAAAATCCTCACTGAAGACTTTGGTGATTTCAGATTGTACTCCATCAGAATCAAGAGCTTTTATATATTTTCTATATTTGATTAACCGAATTGCTGCCTCAATTTCGTCCAGAAGTATTTCAGGTCTTCCTGCACTTTTCTCTGCAACGTTGGAATAAAAATTAATAAAAGCCATCTTGAAGAGCTTAAAAAGATGCAAAGAGAGAAAGTGCTTTTTGTTCTTTGATATTATTTGAAATAACTAAAAAAATAAATATAAACAAAAAATGATAAAACTGTTGTATGAGATTATGAGATCTTCCCGTTGAGCAACTTTGTTCTAATTTAATCGAATTTGTATCTCTTATCGTTTCGGAGATTCCCATGCAGTGCATTGTTATCTTGGACACACAGGTGTGCTTCTTGCGATGTTTAGTGATAAGATCTCATATACTAGAAGAGTTACGAAGTGGGTTAAATGAGAAAAGAATTTCAGTTTTTTGTATGGGTACTGTATGGGTAAAGCAGCTTTTTGTATGGGTACCTATCAGAAGAGATAATGGATTTGAAAGAAAGGTACAAACATAAGAATTATATAGTCGGAACAAGAGATTTACAGACTTTTGAAATACAAGCCGTTAAGAACTGATTTTCAGAAATGGAAACGTCAGTTAGTTAAACAGACAGTTAGATGACACACAAGACAAGACCTTACATATTATTTGTGAGAGGAAATTGGGCTTCCTCTTACAAGGAAGGAAGTTGGAAGTTCCATTGATGCAAACCGATACGACAAGAGTAACTTTCGATATTTAAATGGGACAAGAAACCATGGAATCAGCTACACAACTCTAAAGGGATATGATAGTCGGACTTGAGATGCGATAAGACTTTGCTGGTGACAAAGAGTCAAGAAAGAGTACTACAAGATATGTAATCTTTTACTGTGGCATGGTCGCCTCGAAAGCAGCCAATAGTTTCTCTTTCATCCACAGAGTTTATTGCAGCCACGGAGTGCACCAGGGAAATGGATTATTGATTGATGAACTTTTGGGTGTTTGTATAAATGAGAAACTTATGGTAAATAATCAGAGTTCAATCCAGCTAATGAAGTATGATCGGTTTATTTACCGTAAGCAAAAGAAGCAAACATATCCATCATTCAGGACGAAATTATCTCCAACTTTTGTACTTATATCACTTTGCTAAAACCAAGAATAACTCAGCTAGATTGATTTAAATAAATTGTCAAAATTTGCTTTTTCAATAACAAATATTCAGTGAGTTATGAAAATTTTCAAAATCCTGGAAAAGGTTTTAAATTCACCATTTAAATCACATCGTAACTTTGCTGGTTTACAGAACCACTTCATCTTTCGGAAATCATTTAGCGAATAGAATCATTGTGATACAAATGTGCTCTACCAGGTCTTATCCAAAGAACTTTAATACACTCGATTTTACTGAGGGTTTAGAATTTAACTGGGAACTACATATTGTTATCTAACACTGATTAATGCCTAAATACAACAGACCTCGTGTACCATTTCATAGAAAGCTGCTCAATTAAGTAATGTCTCGTCACTGCCACCCATGAGAGCAAGAAAAAACAAAAATTTTGTCAACTCTTTTACTACTCTATAATTTCTAAACATAATTTTCCTTAAACTTTTTTCCCCTCATCCCTTCTTCTTAAAAATTTATTTAATTTTTTTATGTTTCTTGTGCGTGCCAAACTGGTTGGGTATTAATCTATGAGCTGCCGTTTTATTACGTAAAACCAACAGAAGAGATAATCGTCAAGATAATCGATAAGGGTCTCGTAGAGGTTAAATTGTCGAGGTTTCCTCCATAATATTTCACAGAAAATGCGGACTTTGTGGCCGAACGACGGTGCCGCCCACCGCAAGTGCTGAATGGAAAAGGAATAAGGAAAGTCATCGTACGTAAATCATTCCCGAGAAGATAGTGGGCAGACGTAATACCCGTTTATCGAATGTAAATACTCTGTAAATTAGGAAATATATGTGTACAAGTACGATTGAATTTACGGGCTGTTGGTAAGAGCACTTTCACTTTGAGTAAGCATTTTTTCCTATAGCCGTTGCTGACGATAAACACAAATAATTGCTGTTAGTTGCGTAAAACTAGGGTTGATTTATGACCAGTTATGTCCCATTAGTAGATTAGCAAAACACCCACCATTTGACATTATACTGACCATCACTGAACCAGGGCAAGGGAGAGAAACTGGATGCCTTGCCCTCGATTGTGTAACTCGGCCCCGGGTATTGTTCATTGTGCAGAAATCTTTCAATTCAAAACATCCGCATCACCCGCGGGAGTCGGAACCATTGATCGACCAGGAAGAAAATTTGATGTTGTCTCCTGATAGAGAATCTGAAATCCTTTCACTCTGCTAGGTCTGGGATTCAACACCTACAGCCGTTTTTGCTTTCCCCGGGTAATTATAGGTAATTTTGGTCCGGCTAAGTTATCGATCATGAGGGCGTCTAATGGGAACCAAGAGGAAATGATTAGAAGTTTAAAACTTTTAAAGACTTTACGAAAGTGCTTGAAAGTGACTGTAAACATAAACGAGGAAATGGTAATTGCAATAAGAAGAAATATGGCCTTGAACTGGGCAATAAACTCTCTGTCAAGTAGATGACCAATTTACTACTATCTGTTCAGCGAGGGTTCAATATGACGTCACATTCCTCATCTCATTTCATTAGAAAAAGATCGCCAAAAACCAAGCGTATTATTAGTTCTTATTAATAATAAAACCACCAGCTAAAGTCAGTTTGACACTTAATGTCAAAATGTGGTCAAAATTTAGAAATTCTAGATTAATCGTCATCGGCAAAAGAGTGTAAAATTTTGTGAAATGGTTGCAAATTTTCATATTAAGAATCATTGACTACTTTCAGCGAGAAAGAGTGGCACGAAAAACCAGTAAATGCAGTGTTCAAGGTAAATTTCTATTTGATGTATTTTTGAAGACTAAATACCATATTTTTTACCAGTGCAACTGACATTTTATCAGAGACAGACGTTTTTTTTTTTGTATGACGTTACAATTTATGACGTAATATTTAACCCTCGCTGAACAGAGTATAAATTGAGTAAAATGAGATTTTCAAATGGTCCCTATTTTTAGATCGATTATTGGTTACTCATGAGAACGGTAGGCCGGTGTGGACTCATGATATGTTATAGTGGCTATTTCGTGCCTTGACTTACGTACTTATTCGGTGTGTAGCGGGAGTCCAAGCCTGACCCATAACAGACCCTCTACAATTGGCGCCCAGACGTGACGCCTTGTTAAATAATTTTTTTTTTTTTGAAAATCACGCAAGTATAACTTTGAAAGTGTAATAACCCCTGAGCTTATGAAGTCTGCAAACATCAACAAAAAGTGCAGCACCTACAATTGCCAACTTCTCTGGATGTAAATCACATAGTAATGAAATGCCTGATGCAGATGTAGAAGTATTTATAAAGGTTTAGAAGAACTGTTTGAACATTCCTAATGCTCATGCCCTCAGAGGCATGGCAGTGTTATTGACCGATGCCGCAGCTACTTGATGATAAAGAGTTAAATCCTATATTAGTGTAAAGAGTAGGTGGTCACCAATTTCTCGATCTGCATACTAGTTTCAGGGTCTACCCCTCATGGGTACAGCTTTGGCTGGTCGACAAATTGGAGACCGTGTGTCGCGGCTTTAAACCGAAAAAGCTACGGAAGAGCGGTGAGATGTTGTTCAGAGCAGGAGCAGACGACATCCACCAGCGTATTAGGTCTAATCCTGCATGGCAGATGAAAAATCTGCCAGGTAAGTTGCCGGACAGCCCTGCACTGCGTCCGGTAGTGTGGGATTCTTACCCACTTAAAAAAAAACGTTTTCTACGAGCGTGCTTATTATGTCACTTTACCGCACGCATTTTGTTTTAGAAAGCTTTACCTTCCCGCACGGCGTGCGTGAAAGTAAATTTAGCGTGCGGGAAAGTAAATATTTAAAGAATGACTGATTTATAATATAATTTAGACTTATAGTCTGTCTATCTAGATAGGTGCATCTGTCTTACAGCCGTGCCAAACATGTTTATCTGTTTTAAGGAACTATTATGCTTGCCTTTATTGATTTTTGATACAAAATATACCTATAATATACGTACTTTTTATTCCAATGTCACCAGTTCATGTCTGAAACATTACGTCACGCCAACAATCACACCAAGTTTTTGTCATAACAACCAATTGGTTGTTGATTAATTCAGCTGTCATACTGTTGGCAAAGATAAAGTGGTTTATGTATTGTATGTTTATTTCTTGTCAATGTTACAATGAATTGGCTCGTAGAAAAAATATTGTTCCTAACTCGTGCGGAAAGTGTCTTTCCCGCACTCGTCAGCTGCCCGAACGACGCGAAGCGGCAGACAGCATGCGGGAAAGTATCACTTTCCGCACTAGTTAGGAAAATAACTATTTTTTTGTCTACTTCAGGTCTGCTACCGGCAGTATTCTCTGAAGTACGCTCCTTCCTGTTTTTTTTTTGCACTTACTCTTTACACACTGAGTATTATGGGCTGCTTCTCGAATTAAGAGCCATCTGCCTTGCAGTATCAGATCTAATCCGCTAGTAGATGTCGCCTGCTCCTGCTCTGCGCAACATCTCACCGCTCTCCTATATTAGTATTTTCGATAATGGAGATAAAGCTTTATTCCATGCATATGCTTATGTTAACCACCACCAAATTCACCGAGAGCTTTTGGCCATAAAACAAGGTGAAGAAACGACATATTTATTAGCAAAGCTTCTGCTCTGCTAACTCGTCTTCAGGGTGCATTAACTGTCTCGAAACATGTGCAGCATGATATGATATATGGTTGACAAAATTTGGGAGATCCAAAGCCTGCAATGTAGTAGGGTTTTTCCATACACAGTTTACTCAGAGTGAGCAAAATTGATTGTTTTGATTCTGGTCCTCAATTAAGTATTGCTGGTGCAAAGCTGAAGGTTATCCTGCTTAAAGATGGTGTCCCATTTGAACGAAGAATTTTGAGTATGAAACTGGAGTTTACTATTCAAAATTGATCACATGTAACTCTATTGACCTCATTACCACAAAACAATAGTAGCAGACTAGCTAGTAGTAGCAGTACTTGGATTGGGTTTTTTAAGAAATGCAAATATTGTTCTTAATATTCTCAACGGCTCATGGCAGTATTCAGATACCTCTGACAGAAAATATGCCTTTGTTTCTATGTCAACTTTGGATCCTTCTTTAGGCATAAACGTCACTGATGTCCCTGCAACTTTGTCCCTGCGAGATGGTGAAGGATTACAATTAAGTAACCAGAGCGTGATGAGCACCTACTTGAAGCTCACCGAGACTTGTTTGAGCAGAGCTCTGAACCAACACCGTACGCAGAGCATGCAACATATTAATAGATGATCAGACAATTGCTGTCCCACCTTATCGAATATCAGAAGTTAAAAAGGATTGATTTAAGATAACCTACTGACACGAAGAGCAATTGAGGAGTGCGACTTCCCATATGCAACTCCTCGTTCCTAAGAAGAATGAAACCATATTCCGTACTGTCGACTATCAAAAGTGGAATGCAAAAACAAGGCCCGATCGCTACTCGTTACCAAGAACTGATGATATCTTGCACCAAGCTAAAAGGGCCAAGTTTATGATGACGCTGGATATGAACTCCAGTTCTCTTCAAGTGTCAGTAAACAAAATCACACGCTTTAGAATATGTCCCTTCTGGCTTACTTCGACGAATTGACTGTGCTGTAGGAGACGTATGAGTTACATATAGAGCACCTCCAAAAGGCTTTTGATCGGCTAAGACTATTCAAACTCGGACTAGACCTTACAAAGTGTAATTTTTCCTATTCTCCTGTTAAATACCTGGGACACTTGATCGCACCATTTCGGATAAAACCATCGCCAACATACCAAGAAACATCAAAAAGCTTCTCTCTTTGATGATATTTCGTTAGATCCTCCGACATGGCAACCCCACGCAGCCATACATACAGGTCCTGTTGAGAATTGCGCATATTAAGTCAGTTCAGGTCAGGTCATTAAAGTTCAGGTTATCATTAAAGAATAAAGTACAACCCCCCTCCTGAAATAATATCTCTCGATGGTCCCTGGAGGGGGGGGGGGGGAGAAGGGTGAAGAGCGCTATGGGTCACATGACATACCGAAAGAATTTTACTGAATTTAGGGGTCAAGAAGATTCACAAATCGTTATGGCAAGTAATCAGAGACTGTTTAGTACTGGCGTTGGATCTGTGGTTCTGTAGAAACTGTTTTTGGATCGGAAACTATTTTGGGAGCTTTTATGTGCCAGCTTTCAACTGAGAGCTCAGTAAAATGGTTGAAAAAAGATGTACAGTAGTGTTCAACAATCATGGTTGTACAGTATATGATTCAAGTGACTGCAATGTTCAAGGTTATATTGTGGTAACCGCCTCACTCAAGGGTGTCTTTATCAGTTGCACTTAAGAAACGAACAAGCTCTCCGAACAAATACCGAGAGCTCACATTGTCTTTGATACCTAAACAAGAATAACCCTAAATAGTAAGCAATAATTTACTTAAAACCGGCATGGTGTCTGGCATAGATTTTCAAGAATGCATATCAGAGCCTCGTTCTGTTTGTCTACTAGGCAAACAGAGTAGAAAACCTATTTCTAGAGTCAGTTGTAGTCGTGCTAAATGTGCTTTTGTGGTCATACACTCTGATTGGTGTGGGTCTATCTCAAAAACATTATGGGGAGGAGCCAGAAAGAGAAACAGAAGAGTGATGTCAAGAAATATTTAAAGAGTTTCCAGCCCTGATTGAGGATCAGGTTGAACTGAGAATTAAGAGAATCCGTAGTGTCGCAAAGGGAAAAAATATGTAAATAGGCTATATGAAGATTGCTTCAAAGTCCAATTGAAGTTCCAAGGCATAGAACATCAACGAATCCTTCGGTACAAACCACAGCAAAATGATGGCAGTCAGTTGATGATGGTTTTGTTGGTTTCTTTGAGCCAAATATATAACCAAAAGAAACCCGGTGCGAAAAGTGTCGAGCGGATTGAAGTATCTTATTGCCACGACTACCAGCAAGGTAGGCGTGGCAAGTAGAGCCCCAGAGTTCGGTCCTGAGCCCTTTGAGCCTGGCCCACAAGAGACTCTCTGTAAGTGTTAATTTTGTTTTTGGCATAAAAGAAAAAACCAAGAGCAATAAGTGTTTTATGAGATGTCCTCTATTTAAAGAAAAGCGATTGAGGATTCTTGTGGAACGTAAGGCTCCGGGACGGGATGGCATCTTCAACAGGATGCAGAAAAACCTAACCAGAAAGGGTGCAGCCTCTCTCTGCGCTGTGGCGAACGCAATGCTGAAGCTACCACACTTTCCATCAAGGTGGAAACAGGGAATGGTGATAGTACTGAACAAGCGGAGAAAGCATAGGAAATTTCCACAAAACTACTGGCCCATCACATTACTGTGCGGGGCTGGGAAAGTCGTGGAACGTATTATCCTGAGGAGACGAGTGTACACGCCTAAACGTTGTGTCCGTCGAACAATACGGTTTTCGGGGACACACAGGCAGACCTCTGGATTAGTCCTGCTGGATGTAGACCGTGCCTTCGATATGGTCTGGCACGAAGGCCTGATCTACTAGCTGAGTTAGGTTTGTCGGCAAACATTTGCCAACTCACAGATCGGACAGTCGTTGTAAGGGTCGGATCCTCCCAGTCGGCGCCCAGAGCGCTAGAGGTAGGTGTCCCGTAGGGGTCGGTGCTGTCGCCGCAACTGTACACGTTGTACACGGGCGATATTCCTAGAACACCAAGGACTATGCTCGGACTCTATGCTGACGACACGGCTCTATTATCCCAACACTAGAGAAAAAATGTTATGTGGCAGAATCTGCAGCTGGCTTTAGACGACCTTCAGGAGTACGTTGGATAATTAAAATTAATTCAACCAAGTGCTAGGCAGTCCTGACAGGTCTGTAATCAACTTGCGATCGAGGACATCGAAATGCCGAGGCACGACTCAGTCATTTATCTGAGGGTAACCTTGGATAAAGGGCTTACCTGTGGCCCCCATATCAGAAGCGCAATCGAAGGCATTGGTATTTTATATCTTTTTTTCATCAAATCAAGTTTTTTGGTACACCCTCAATTCCTCTTTTACTCTCCATTTCTCTCGATATTTTCATTGAAACTTCTCGTAAATGTAGCCAGACATTGCAATGTGGCGTAGCACCATTTCAACCAAATTTTGGGCAGTTTATTTTGCAAGAGATCGTTGGCTCATACTTCTAAATCTTCACTTAAAATATTACCTCTAAGCAGCGAACTCTGTAAATCCTGAAGGTGGCCCCTAATAATGTGCAACAACTGTTCATATAATCCTAGTTCTTTGGCTACATAACCAGACGCTTGCTTGCTAACATTTTCTGGAAACAACTTAAGTAAATCTTCTGCTATTTTGCAGAAGCCTGGGGTTGTGTTTGTCAGCTTTCCACCCAACTCCAGAAAGTCCTGCATATCTTGCAGGTTTTCTTCTATAACTTGCTGCTCTGTTAAATAGAGCCCTTCAGCTTCAGCAGGGATCTTCGTCATGTAAAGAGCGGATGCACTTTACGTAGTCCTGCCTATCTTTCTTTAAAGCCGTTCCTCTTTCATTTACAAGGTAACTCTTCAAAAATTCAGCAATAAAACATTTGTCTTCGAAACTTTCTAAATTAGCACCATAAATGCACTTTCCAATAACGTAGTACAACTTCTCGTATAAGCAGCAGCTGTCCTGGTTAATAAACTGCCTTAATAGTTGCTGGGCTAACTCTAAGTCAACGTTTTCAAATTTTTGGTTTGCGACGCAGCAAAATGAAGTGAAAGTTGCGTTAAAATGACAGAAAAGAATCTTTGAAAAAACTTCCTGCTGTCCGTAATAATAGTCATCAGGGGATACTGGAATTCTATAATATACATCAAGCAGGTTGTCCTTCAAACTTCTCTGAGGTTCCCAAACAATTTTCAAGCTGTTTTGAATTATTTCCAGAGGACTGCCATGATTTGGGTCTGCTAAGATAAAAAGTCGAAAATTTTCATGAGTGTTCTCAAAATCCAAGACTTCCATTCGCACTCAGGATCTAACTAAAATGCCAAACTAAAATGATGAAACTTGTGTAGTACCTCATCACACTAGAAAAAAAAAGTTTTTGTATGAGCTGGAGAACGTTCAACCCTGGAGTTAGAATAAGAAGAATTGGTAGCAGGCTATGAGACTCGTTGTAGGTTTGTTGCATGTCAAAACACATTGGATTTAAAAATTGACGACCTTAAGTTTGGCTTACAAGCCCTCAAGTTTGGCTATTTTCCATCTGATCAAGTGAGGTGTGAAGGTTTTAGTTAACAAAAGGTCTTGGAAAGGACTTACGGAAAGTGGGGCTCTATTGGAGCATTCAAGCCCCGTCACTCATCTGGATTTGACACAAGTGACTTTAATATCCCTGTTACTCCTGCTTTATTTTCTAACCAATGCTCTTTAAGCCAATTTCCATTAGAAATCCATTGGGGTTTCATGTCACACTTTTTTGAAAAAACATCGATGCTTCTTCTTCAGTGACCGTTCTTGTGTGGTCAGAGACAGCCAAAATGCAAAAATAAGCTCAAACATTCCCTTACTAATGCTCTTGAACAAGTCACGGCTGAAAGTTTGACAAATATTCCAACGGGTCGGTATATGTTTGGATTTTGCAGCGTTTAATATGGACACGAAATAAATATTTTTGAACCATTTCAAAGAGAACTGATAAGTGTGGTGTATCTTGCTTAGAGAATCAATGCAGAAAAAGTGGGCGGCCACGTATCTGGCTACCTACCTCAACAACGCATTAATAAACTCAAATGTTTCTTTTGCTTTAGCTTTCTTTAGCTTTATAGTTTGGCTCAGTTGTTTAGATTGATCTATAATAGAAATACTTGCTTCGTCTTCAAGAATGTCTGCCTGGCTTTCGCAGATAGTTTCTACAACTTTTAATTCTAATTCTTTAAGCTCAGCCTTGTTCTTCCTATTCATCTCTGCTAGCTCTCGGGACATTTTCCGTATTTGTGGCCTCTCAATCTCTATTACAGTTCTTGAAAGCTCTTCCTCTAAAGCTTTCGTTGTCATTTCGAAATTTATCATCGTCACATGGGTGCAAAGTACTGCAGGGTAATTTGCATTAGTTTTACAAAAAGATAAATTTGCAACTGCTAAGATTGAGGTGAATAAAGAATTGGTCAACGATCACTTTAACATTCCCTACACTTACAACAACAGTCTCCGCTTTTGTCACGAAACGTACATATGGCTTAATCAATAAGGTTGATTCACAGGAAATGGCTCGTTAGTTTCCAGCAATATTTCTCATAATCAACAAATTGTTCTTGTATCTCATGCTTCAGTTTATAAACTTTAGTAATGAACATGCATACCTAACTACATATGTATCATAGCTGCGATGCCTTTCTCTATACATGAGCACAAAATGATGGTACTTATAGAGTGACTGTACCATATTCAGTGGAGCCATCAGACACACAAAAAGTACTGGAACCCGACAGGGCAGGAATGCACAAACCATATGGCAGGTACAAGCAGCCTGTTGTACCAGTTTGATATAGAAATCGATCAAAAATCAATTTTCGATCGGTAAGCCATTTATATTCATCTCAGACAATGCATCGTGTTGCATTTGGGTTTTACTTTTACGTTCCAAAGAGCACACGAAAAATCACATTCTAAAGGTGTTAATGTTACTTTCTTTACAGGCATTAGTACCTACTAGACGTAGACGTTTCGACATGGCAATTATATTAATTGCCTGCAGCTAAGTACGGCATATGGTCGACGTAAATACATAAATGACTCATTCACTTTACATCTTATCTATGTCTAGTAATTACTCAATATTATATTGTCGATAGGCTACCAATACGTATATTAGGTCAATGTTTTTGTTTCGCCTGTCTCGAGCCTTCGCAAAAGGAGTCGTGTGTGGCATTGAAAAGCAAGTCACACAGGAAATGACCGTACTGTTTTCTGTTATCCAACGCATTTTCCCGTGAGGGTACTGTTAGTCTAAACACGGACCCATTAAGTTCTTTTTAATGCAATAATCTGTGGCCGTGAATCTTTCATGGAATCATCGAGTTCAATAATACATTGCATGCATTCCTTGAACTAATGATAAGTAGGTACCAAGTTTTCAATTTGTTATTATAGGCTGCTGGGTAGGGCATTGTTCTATCACCTTGTCATGCATCCGCTGGCTGACAACTCTTTGACGACGTTCACAATAACTACGTATTTAGAGCGGTATAAAAGTCAATATGTAGATGATTACTTATATAAAGTTTTGGAAAAATTCAGATTTTGATTGGAGTCAAAAGTGGTTAGAAAAGACCCGCTGCACAATCCATCCAACCGACTACTCTATGAACACACACACATGACAGGAGTAATTAGAAAGATGGCTGCAACTTCAGACTAAATGTAAAAACAACCCACACAATATTACCATACTGAACCCACTTAGCTTAACAAGACAAACTGGACAATCCCGATTCGTTTTCCCTATAACCACCCTGATAAGACTTTTTAAGACCCAGAAGGGCCAAGCTCAAAAATGAGCTTCCTTCTCCTGCAAGTATGTAACATTTTATATAAAGACCAAATGGTCGATAGCTTATTTCTAAGGAAATAAAGATGTTTTATATGGAACTGTAGAGAGCGGGTGTAGGGCAAATAAATAAGAAGCTACTTGACAGTTGGGAATCCGTCAACGTTTCGATCTTTATTTAGAACTTCTTCAGGACTTTCTGTTCAACAAGGAGGCCAGCTTAGTCTCGACACATCCTACAGGAGTACGGTAAACAAACTCTGCGAGTACTTAAGACATGGACAAATCTCCAGCCTAAGCTGGCTGCCTTGTTGGACAGAAAGCCCTGAAGAAGATCTAAACAAAGATTGAAACGTTGGCGTATTCCCAACTGTGAAGTAGCTTCTTAATTGTCCTACACCGGCTATATAGAGTTCCATTGTATTAGAAAGGACACAAAGCATACATAATATAATCTCATCCTACAGGCGTACGGTGAACGAACTCTGCGAGTACTTACAGAAACGTACAACAGAAAGCCCTGAAGAAGGCCTAAATAAAGATCGAAACGTTGGCGTATTCGCAACTGTGAAGTAGCTTCTTATTTGTCCTACACCCGCTATCTACAGTTCTATTGCATTAGAAAGGACACAAAGCATACATATGATGTTTTATATATTATTTAAAGCAAAATTGATTTAAATCTTCCAATTTGTTGCTTTTGGACCAGAATAAGTGAAATTTGACTAGAACACTCAAAATTATTTTTTCTTAGAGTTTAGTTGGCACTAACAAAACTCGGTGAAAAATTACTAGCGTGTAAAAATAGAATTTTTGGAGTAATTCAAATTAGGATTATGATGACAGTTATGATCATAATCGTTTAAAAATTATGCAAAAAAAATCAATTTTGGAGAAATTCAGATTACAATTAGGGCTAAAATCGTTTAAAAAATATCCACATGCTCTAAAAATGCAACTTTGATGTATTTGAAATAAGTGAAATTTAAGTAAAAACTTCTCCAAATGAAAATATGGGGTTTTTTGAGAAAATAAAGTTAGGATTAGGAATTAGGACTAAAAATCAGTGAAAAATTAATCAAAGTCTGTAAAAATACAAATTTGGAATTTATGGAAAAATTCAGATTATGGTTAGAGTCAAGCGTGGTTAGAAATTACTCAAAAATGTAAATTTGGAATTTGTGAAAGAAGTGTGTGCAAAACTCAGAGAATTAAGACTAAAATCGATAAAAAATTACCCACATTGTCTAAAAATACAAAATTTGATGTTTTTTTGGAAAAATTCAGTTTTATGACAAATAAAGCAAAACTGATTCAAATATTCTAATTTTTTTGCTTTTAGCAAAAATTGTTTTTGAATTAAAATTATGAAATTTGACTAATAACGCCTCAGAATAAAAATGTGGCGTTTTTTGAGAAAATCAGGTTAGAAACAATGCCAAGAATCATTGAAAAATGACTCAAAGATCGTAAAAATACAAATGTAGAGATCTTGAAAAAATTTTGATTATGGTTACAGGCAGAAGTGTTTAGAAATAACCCAAAGTTTTCATAAATGTAAATTTGGAAATTTTGGTAAAATTTAATGCAAATTTGGAGAAAATTCAGAAAATTAATGTTAAAATCGGTTAAAAACTACCCACATTGACAAATAATGCAATATTTGGGACGATTTTTTGGGAAATTCAGTTTCAGGACAAAAATAGGTCAAAATTGATTTAAATATTCAAATTTTCTGAATTTAGTCAAAACAGTTTTGGACCAAAATATGTGACTAATAATGCCTTAAAATAAAGGTTTTTTGCGAGTTATTTTTTGATAAAGTCAAGTTAGGATTAATGCCAAAAATGATTGAAAAATAACTGAAAGGACGTAAAAATAAAAATTAAAAGTTTTTTGGAAAAATTTCTATTATGGTTGTAGCCAAAAATGAATAGAAATCACGCAACCCCATTCAAAATAAAAATTAGGAATTTGTGGAAGAACTCAAGGCAAATTTGGAGAAATTCATAGAATTAAGGCTAAAATGAATAAAAGGACGCATTGCCTAAAAATGCAAATTTTGTTGTTTTTTGGGAAATCCACATTTAGGAGAAAATAAAGCAAAAACGACTTAAATCTGTCAATTTGTTAATTTTGGTCAAAATAATTTTTGGCCCAAAAAAGTGAAATTTGACTAAAAACGCTTTTTTTGAAGGTCGAGTAAGGACCAGCGCCAAGGCGAAAAACTAGTCAAAGCTTGCAAAAATTTGTATTTATTTTTTTAAATTCAAATTATAAAAAAAATAACACAAAGTTTCTAAAAATCAATCAAACTTGGAGAAGTTTAGATCAGAATTAGGGCTAAAATCGGTTAAAAATTATCCACATGGTCTAAAAATGCACTTTTTAATACTTTGGACAAATTCAATTTAAGAAAAGGAACCGGAAAAAACTAAATCAAATCATCTGAATTGTTGTTTTTGTAAAATTAATTTCTGAACCAAAATAAGAAAAATATCTGACTAATAATGCCTTATAATAATGCCATAAAAATGTGGCATTTTTTGGAGAAAGTCAGGTTAGGAATAATGCCAAAAATGATTAAAATATGACTGAAGGCACGTAAAAATAAAAATTTTATGTTTATGGAAAAATTCGTAGTATGGTGGTAGCCAAAACTGAGTAGAAATGACTCAACTTCTTTTAAAATAGAAATTAGGAATTGGAAAAATTGAAGGCAAATTTGGAGAAATTCAGAGAATTAAGGCTAAAATGAGTAAAAGGCTACATTGTCTAAAAATGCAAATTTTGTCGCTTTTTGGGAAATTAAAATTTAGGGCAAAATACAGCAAAAATGACTTAAATCTGTCAAACTGTTACTTTTGGTAAAAATAATTTTTGGACCAAAAAAAAAATGAAAATGAAATTTGACTAGAAACGCTCAAAATAATTTTTTTCGAAGGTCAAGTAAGGACCAGGGTCAAGGTGAAAAACTACTCAAAGCTTGTAAAAATACATATTTAAAATTTTTTGAAAAATTCAGATTATGAAAAAATAACACAAATGATTTAAAAAGTCAAATTCGGAGAAATTCAGATTAGAATTAGGGCTAAAAATAGGTTAAAAATGATCCACATGGTCTGAAAATGCAATTTTTGATTTTTTGGATTAGTTTAATTTAAGAAAAAGGACCTGAAAAAACTAATTGAAACCATCTAAATTGTTGTTTTTGAAAAATTAATTTTTTGAACCAAAATAAGTAAAATTTGAGTAAAAACTTCTCCAAATGAATATCTTGTGTTTTTCGATAAAGTCATATTAGGATTAGAGTCAAAAATAGGTGAAAAATTACTCATAATCTGTAAAAGTACAGGTTTGGAATTTCTTGAAAAATTCAGATGACGGTTAGAGCGTAATCTGAATTTTCAATCAAAAGTGGTAAAAAATGACTCAACTCTTTAAAAATGCAAATTGGAATTTATGGAAAAAATCAGTGCAAACTTGGAGTATGTAATTCGGAGAATTAAAGCTAAAATCGATAAACAATTATCCACATTGTCTAAAAATGCAAATTTTGGATGTTTTTTGGGAAATTCAGTTTCAAGAGAAACTAAGGTAAAACTGATTCATATCTTCTTATTTTTTGCTTTAGTAAATAAAATTATTCACCAAGTATGTGAAATTTGACTAACGCCTCAGAATGAAAATGTGGCGTTTTCAAAATCATTAAAAAATGACTCAAAGCTAGTAAAAATACAAATTTGGAATTTGTTATAAAATTTTATGCAAATTTCAAGAAAATTTAGAAAATTAAGGTTAATTCGGTTAAAAACTACCCACATTGTCAAATAATGCAATATTTGCGACGATTTTTTGGGAAATTTAGTTTCAGCAGAAAATAGGGCCAAACTGATTCAAATATTCTAGTTTTTTGCATTTAATCAAAATAGTTTTGGACCAAAATGTGTGACTAATAATGCCTTAGAATAAAAATGTGGCCTTTTTGGAGAAAATCAGGTTAAGATTAATGCCAAAAATGATTGAAAAATGACTAAAAGCACGTAAAAATAAAAATGTTCAGTTTTTTGGAAAAATTCCTATTATGGTGGTAGCCAAAACTGATTAGAAATGACTCAACTCCATCCAAAAGAAAAATTAGGAATTTGTGGAAGAACTCAATGCATATTTGGAGAAATTCAGAGAATTAAGGCTAAAATGAGTAAAAGGCCGCATTGCCTAAAAATGCAAATTTTGTTGTTTTATGGGAAATCCACATTTAGGAGAAAATAAAGCAAAAACGACTTAAATCTGTCAATTTGTTAATTTTGGTAAAAATTATTTTTGGCCCAAAAAAGTGAAATTTGACTATAAAAACGCTCCAAATAATTTTTTTTTGAAGGTCGAGTAAGGATCATTGCCAAGGTGAAAAACTAGTCAAAGCTTGCAAAAATATGTATTTAAATATTTTTTAAAAATTCAAGTTATAAAAAAAATAACACAAAGGTTCTAAAAATTCAAACAAATTTAGATCAGAATTAGGGCTAAAATCGGTGAAAAATTATCCACATGGTTTAAAAATGCAATTTTTTATATTTTGGACAAATTCAATTTAAGAAAAGGAACTTGAAAAACTAAATCAAATCATCTAAATTGTTGTCTTTGTAAAATTAATTTTTGAACCAAAATAAGAAAAATATCTGACTAATAATGCCTTATAATAATGCCATAAAAATGTGGCATTTTTTGGAGAAAGTCAGGTTAGGATTAATGCCAAAAATGATTAAAAAATGACTGAAGGAACGCAAGAATAAAAATTTTGAGTTTTTGGAAAAATTCGTAGTATGGTGGTAGCCAAAACTGAGTAGAAATGACTCAACTTCTTTTAAAATAGAAATTAGGAATTGGAAAAATTGAATGCAAATTTGGAGAAATTCAGAGAATTAAGGCAAAAATGAGTGAAAGGCTACATTGTCTAAAAATGCAAATTTTGTTGCTTTTTGGGAAATTCAAATTTAGGGCAAAATCCAGCAAAAATTACTTAAATCTGTCAAACTGTTACTTTTGGTAAAAATAATTCTTGGACCAAAAAAACGTGAAATTTTACTAGAAACGCTCAAAATAATTTTTTTCGAAGATCAAGTAAGGCCCAGGGCCAAGGTGAAAAACTACTCAAAGCTTAGTTAGTAAAAATACACATTTAAAATTTTTTTCAAAGGATCTAAAAATTCAAACTTTATGAGATTGATTGAGAAATTTAGGTTAGAATTAGGGCTAAAATTAGTTAAAAATAATCCACATGGTCTAAAAATTAAATTTTTGATTTTTTGGATAAATTCAATTTAAGAAAAATTCAGTTTGAAAAAACTCATTCAAGTCATCTAAATTGTTGTTTTTGTAAAATTAATTATTGAAAAAATTAATTTATTGTAAAATACGTGAAATTTCACGTATTTTGGACGTGTCAAAAATGCTCAAAGTCCAGTATAAAAGTACAAGTTTGGAATTTATTGAAAAATTCAGATAACGGTTTGGGCGTAATCTGAATTTTCAATCAAAAGTGGTGAAAAATGACTCTTTAAAAATGCAAACTTGGAATTTGTGAAAAAATTCAGTGCAATTTTGAAGTAATTTAGAGAATTAAAGCTAAAATTGATTAATAATAATCCGCATTGTCTAAAAATGCAAATTTTGGGATGTTTTTGGGAAATTCAGTTTCAAGACAAACTGATGAAGGTGAAACTGATTCTAATCTTCTAATTTTTTGCTTTAGTAAAAATAATTTTGCACCAAGTATGTGAAATTTAACTAATAACGCCTCAGATTGAAAATGTGGCGTTTTTTGAGTCAGGTAAATGCCAAAACTCGTTGAAAAATTACTCAAAGCACGTAAAATTACAAGCTTAGAGTTTTTGGAAAAATTCAGATTATGGTTAGAGCCAAAAGTGTTTAAAAATGACTCAACCCTTCAAAAATATAAATTTGGAATTCAATGCAAATTTGGAGAAAAGTCAGATAATTAAGGCTAAAATTCGTTAAAAATTACCCATATTACCTAAAAGTATAAATTTTGATGTTTTTAGAGAAATCAATTTTGAGACAAAATAAAAAAAAATCTAATTCTTCCAATTTCTGTCTTTTAGTAAAAATATTTTTTTGACCAAAATATGTGAAATTTGACTAGAAACGCTCAAAATAAAAATTTGTTTTTTTTCCAGGGTCAAGTTAAAACTAGAGACAAAACTCGGTTAAAAAATACTAAATTACTGCCCAAAGCGTGTAAAAATTTAGATTTAAAATTTTTTGAAAAACTTAGAATACGATTAAAGCCATAATCATTTAAAAATCCACAAAGCGTCTAAAAAATCAAATTTTGAGAAATTCAGTTCGAATTTCTCAAAGGGACAGGACTAAAATCTTGAAAACTTTTAATGTTTCCGAGTAAATTTAAAGAAAAATACTGACAAATGAATCCAATCTTTGTCCAAAATCTAGACCAAAAAAAAGTGACATTTGACTGAAAATCCCTCAAAATGGAAATCTGGTATTTTTCGAGAAAGTCGAGAGAAGATTAGAGCCAAAAATCAGTAAAAAACATCTCGTAGCGTGCAAAAATATAAATTTGTACTTATAGATCGAAGAAACCACAAATTTTAGTTCACATCCATCAAAGGTTTGAAGGATTTAAGAAATATACACTGGATGAAGACCATACACCCATAATTCACAAAAAAATAGGGCCTTAAGAACAAGCAGAAATTGGTCAAAAAGCATAACGAGAATCTTAACAAATTTAAAGAAAAGAGGACACCGATCGACCATCACCGACAAGGCCAAAGGACAATAGAAAATAATTTTAATGAAATATCCTGAGCTCCACTGAAGAAAAGTTTTTGAGCAAAAGTCTGAATTTTGCAGTTGCTCAGAAGTCTGAGACCAGAGAGGCAGGAATTGAAGTGGAAAGACTTAAAAAAAATGTGTGAAAAGTGGAAATTTACGAAACTTTGAATAAATGTGAACGTCACATGGGAAAGGTTTGACCTTCGCAGTTGCTCAGAATTCAACTCCCATTTTTTTTTATATTATAAGTACTGTAGAGTCAACCATACTTCAAGAATCAGAGAAGGATGAACTCAAATAGAAGGTCGGTATTGCACAAACCATAGCACTAACAAAGAAATATCTCCAAAGATAAAGAGTCAGCTTTGAGGAAAGTACAGAAGGTTACAGAGAGTACAGAAGGATAAGTTCATCAAATTCTACTAACAGATAAGCAGCACAGTGCGAAGAGAAGATTCAGTAGGTTCTGACGACAGATAAATATCCCTTGTTCATTAGAAAAAGTCATCTAGCAGGCTATGAAATTTTGACAAAAAAGCATGCCGTAATATTTTTCATCTTTTTCTTTTGACATTTCACAGCCAACTAGATGACATTTTCAAATCAACACGCCCCTATAAAATAATGTCCAATAATCCAACGAAAAGAATTGAAGGACAAATTAACAGCATTTTGAAAGAAATGTGAACGTCACGTTCTCGAAGTTACCAAGAAGTGTCTTAACCTACACCACAGTAAATTACCCAATCCGTATGGATTACTAAGATTCATAAAGCCCAATTGCCCCTTAAACGAACAGAAAATGTAAAAAAATACGTTTTCAGTACCGCAAGTTCAGGAGTGGCAATTAACAAAGTTTTAGTTATTCTTAATTCGCTCTATCAAAGTTTACAAAAATATATCACTCACACTTCAATGCAGGAAAAATGCAGTGAATCAGCTTTAGATTTGAATGCGTCAGTATAATCAGTTATTGTTTTCATAATCATGTCATTTTAGCACCTGCAGTAAGCTTCATTAATCCAAGTCTAAGCTGTATCATTGTCATTTACAATCTTGAAGGTGACATGAAATTATTGATAATTTTCTAATCGTTATGTAGTCGATTTGAAAAATTGGCATTCGCCATCGCGTCGGGAATCTTTCTTCAGGTTGTTTTGTGCTGAACATCTGTATTAACCGCACTTAACAAACAAAGACGTAGTTTTGAGAACAAGAAAATTACGTCTTCAAAAGGACATACTTCTGATAACCAAAGAATTGTAAACTAATTGATAATCCCCTGTTTGTTGTTTATACAGATAGGTTAATATGTTGTTAATTTATAGACTGCTGCTAAAGGCACATGCGACTCACCCAAAAAATTGGGGAGGGGGGAGAAATATAGAATCACGTAGACCTCCTTTGTTTTCAATTGTTGTCATTAAGTTGTTACTATGGACAGGAAATTACATTATGGTTAAGAGCAAACCCAAGTCGTGTAGTCACCCAGTTTCAAATTGCACAGTTGTTTGGACATGTCTTTAGTAAAGCAACTAGTATGGAAACAGCAATTTATAGATTTAGAAAACCCAGACTTTGGCCATTAAATGAAAACGCATTCACGGATATTCAGAGACATTTGGAGAACCAAATGACTCTACAATAATCGCACAATAACCAGATGTCTTCATACCGTTCCAGGATGCTCGAAGCCCGGATTTACAGTGAGTCCTGAAAACGTTTGCCATGTTCCAAAGGAAACTCGCAAGGCAACGACACGACAAAGAAGAAAGGCGGCCATTCTAACGTCAACACCGTAGAAAGACGAATTGGTCTAGCCAAAACAATACCAAGGCTTTGCAAGACCTTGCAGACCTTGCAGGCCTTGCATATATTGAAAAACGCCTTATGTCAATGTCAAGACTGTCAAAAGTGCCTGTTGGATGTCAAGCTGAATTTACAAACTTCTTTCGGTTTCTTCTATTTTTTTTGGGTTGAACGGTATCCTTAACATCAACCATTTTTTCGCTTTGACAGGTTTGGAGCCTCATTTTCTTCAGGCTTTGCTGGTTGTTCTTTTTTTAATACAAATTTTACAGTTTCAAAAATATTTCTTTTTTTTTTAGATTTAGTTTTGAAAGCCGCCTATACAGGTTTTTCTTCTTGTGGGGCTTGCTTCTTTTGGGGAGCGGGAGCCTCTGACCCAGTACTCGCCCTCTGTTATGCAGATTCAGAAAATTGTTGACGATAATGCTTTGATGCCATATTTCCGGTCCAAATTTGTATCTCTTTATTTAGAAGGCACCACAAGTTTGAAGGATGCTATGGATTTATCTTTTTTTGTAACAATTTTTCGCAGATACAACCCAACAAATTTCTCCTGGAGCCCGTCAAATACGCCATCAGATCCTCAGCGGTCACAGTGGGTCTGTATCCAAATATAAAAAGATAAAGAGAATTGGCTAGCTACAGGAGGTGTAATGGAGTTTTGAAAGTTGACTCGCAGGATTGTCATCATACCATATGTTCGTGGACGTTACTTTTCCTACTTTGAGATGGTTTGTAGAACGTTGTGGTTTTTATTTACAGTCTCTGTAGTCTTCTATGCTCTCTGACACTCGGGCTCCTACCGATCAGTTCTCCTTCCTACTATTTTTGTACTAGACTTCCTCAAGGCCTTTGTGATGTTAGTTGAGGGTCTTCATCATTTTAATTAAGGTCTTCAAGACACAAACGGTGAAGTGTCCTCCTCCCAGCAGCCTTCTCAACTTGGAACATGATGATATTTCCATAGAGTCATTCCTTGTGCTATTCTTGCATATAAGTCCCTTAAGAGCGATGGTTTTTGATTTTGCCTGATCCAGCTCATTTTTATAGAAATCGCAGTCCATAGTTAGTGTTTCGATGGATGTCATCATATTCTTAAGAGTGCCCATCAACTCCTTGATCTCATTTCTAGTATTCAAGAGACCAGTCCTGGTTGTTGCTTTGCTTAAGACCAGTGTTTTCCAAATTTAAGGTCAGACACATAGTCAGTCACATAGGTCAACTCCGCAATACGATGATCCAAGATCCTCTCAAAATTGTAGTTCCTATGTTCAGACGCTTGATGTGGGCATCATGTTGTTTAATCTCCACCATCAAGTTCTCAATCCGCTTATTGGTTCATCGTTGGCTCTCCATCTGCTCTAGGTGGTCAGGCCTTCAACCGCCTGATTCTACAGGTTTCACGAGAAAAAAACATGATGGTCTTTTTGTCTTTTCGTTTTCTTCTACGATTTCTCAGAATATTATACATCTGATATGTCGATATCTAAGTAAATTAGTAGAGGGACATCTTGCTTATTACCATCACTACTATTTGTTTCTAATTTGCTCTTAATAAAATTTGCTCCTAATAAAAACTTTAATTCACGCCATTTGAGCCATAATTCTTATTTTTAATGAATATATTCACAGGATTCTAAGTTAGCTTGATTAATTTTTTACTAAATATACAAAATACTCATTTTGAGTCAACACTTGACGACTCATTTCATCGCAATGCCTCCTTTCACTCTCCAAAGCATAAAATTTCTCTCCACAAGCAAAGAAATCTCCAGAGGAAGCTTAACAACGTCTGTTACAACTTTTTTAAGCTTCTTCTGGAGATTTTTTCTGTGATTTGGTCTTTTTCTTCCTCTTCTTCAAGTCATCATCGATTTTCTGGCTTGCTTTGGCAATATTGCTTTAATTTCCTTCAGATATGCTGGATTTAACCACATCCTAGTCTTCCTGTTTCTAAGATTTTTTTACCAGTTTAAGCTTAAATTCCATCGAGTTCTTCATCGGGGCTAGGTTTTTGTGGAACTTTGTTTGGACCTTCTTCTTCAGCCTTTTCCTCCCAAGGCTTTAGTACACACACATTTTCTGGCTTTGTTTTCTTCTTTTTCATTACAGGTTTTTCTTTTTCGTGTTCCTCAGAACTTGTAGGTTCATATGTCTCCATTACGGTGTATTTATGGGGAAATACTGCAATAGTTCGAAATCTGGGCCCTTGATGCTAGCCTTCAGTTTTTTCCAGAAGTATCGGCTTTTTCCGGTATAACGGGTTCAATTCTAAGAGTCTTTTCGAAGTTTCTTCCTCGTTCTTTTCTGGATGTTTCTCCAAAAAAGCCTCATCAACCACCTCTTGCTTCTCTGGTTCTTTTTTCTTTTTGATAACCCTGATTGTGCTGCTGAGGTTCAGCAGTTTCTTTCTCAGGGTTATTCTTAGATTTACGCTGATACTTAAAAGCCACATTGACTTTCATTGTTTTTTAAGATATCCTTGAATTTATTTGCTCTCTTGTGTTTTGTTTTTTTTTCAGCTTTTTCTATATTTTTAGATTTATTTTCTCTGATAGCTCCAACTAAGGAGATTTGAGGAAATTGTACAAGTATATTGATTTGTGTGAAATTCACCTAGTTAATCCTGTTTTTTAACTTAAGCTTAGGAACGTTCAGTCCTGTAGGTACTGTCATTTCTGGTATCTTTAGAGCTTTTTTCTTGCTCTCAACAATTGTTACTGGAAGAAATACTGTTTTCTCCTTCTTTAGTTTCTTGGGCCACTATTTAAACTTACTCATCGTCTACAGTTTCTCATCCCTTCTTAAATTCATCGAGGTCTTCGTTCAGCTTTTCTAGGTCATCAAACTTTTTCTTCTTCTTACGCTTCAAGGTGTGAGCCTCTTAAATGTTCCTGTTGTCCTTGAGCTTCTAAGGTATTGACGCTTATCGGAG
The DNA here is from genome assembly GCA_951812265.1 of Taphrorychus bicolor. Lineage (NCBI taxonomy): Eukaryota > Metazoa > Arthropoda > Insecta > Coleoptera > Curculionidae > Taphrorychus > Taphrorychus bicolor. Next base: position 28,077,227 of record OX638303.1, on the reverse strand, counting down.
AAAACTCAACGTGGACAATTTTACTTTTAAAACTCAAACTCAAAGCTTCATGTTTCTTGTCTTCAGCTTTGTTTTGCACTTTTTTCCTTCTTTAGGATTAACAGGTTGTTTTCAGCTCTCTGTTTTCAGCTTTCATTTGTACTTTTTTTTCCTTTTTTTCCATCTTTAGGTAGAAGAGGGAGGCGATGGCGTCCTACAGGAGGTTGGATTGCTGCGGCCAGTGGAAGGACACAACTATGGGAAGGAGTCAAACGCAGATCGCCAGCCTCATTCAGCGGGACATCCCAATTGTCCTGTCGCAGGAGGGGCGCCCACCCTGCCCGATCAGCTGAGACTGAAACAGCCATTTAGGAGAAACGTCCCAAAAAAGGAACGAATTCAAGGAAGAGTTGCTTCTGCAATCTTCTGAGAATAATCAGGTATGGTATACAGACGAATCAAGAATGGCTAATACACAGTCGTCAGGAGCTGGAATATACAAAGCAGGACATGTAGAGGGCGAGGGCTTCCCCTTGGGAAGCCACACGACGGTTTTCTAGGCGGAGGTATTTGCAATACTCGAGGTGGCCACACGAACAGAAGTCAGATAGGGAGCAGAGCAGGACATCTACATCTACTCCGACAGTCAGGTGGTTTTGCAAGCCATCTGCAGGAGCGGAACGAGTCCAAAGCTCCTTCAGGATTGCAGGGATGCTCTGGAGTCACTGGCAGAAACTAAAAGTGTAACTCTGGGATGGGTTCCTAGACATAGGGCATCGAGCGGGCCGACGAATCAGCCAAGCGGGGTTCCCAGACATGCTTTACTGGACCAGAGCCATGTCTAGAAGTAAGTAAGAGGTACGTCTCTCACACTTTGAATGAGTGGGCATAAGAGAGTACAAGGACAAAGCGGACACAGTCAGGAATATGTAGACAAACCAAGGAATACTAACCTAACCAGGATAGATCCAAGGCCTTGTGGCTTCTTAGGGGAAGCCGGCAGTGCCTGGGAGACCTTATAGGAATCCTTACAGGACACTGAAAACTAAACAGGCACATGCACCTCCTAGGAATGGCTGACAGTCCGCTCTGCACCTACTGTGGAGCAGGGGAAGAGTCGTCATATGACTTTCTGGGAGTGTGCCATAGATGGGCGCGACTGCGCCATAGGACACTGGAGCCGCTTTCCTTCATCGAGAGGAGCTTCCAATTGGGGGAGCTATCCATTCCCTGAAATGGGACTGAATATTCTCCTTCATCAGAGGGACGGGTCGACTCGTGGAGGGAATGAGGTCCCTGCTGGAGCAAGGATGGGTGGACCGGGGGACTGTGAAAAGGGCCTCTAAAGCGTAGTCGCAAGGCTTCACCCCAGTACTACTACTACTACTTCTCCTTCTTTATATCCTCAACAGGTACTGGTGTCTCTGTGTGTTTGAGACGTTCAAGTATGGAGTCTTCATCTTCAGTTTTCCAAGTACCTTGTCTTGTGGGACCTCTTCGCTTTACTTTCTTTATCTTCTTGAGAGGAAATTTCACTTCTTCAGGCTCCATCTTTTCCCCTCACGCCACTCAGGTTGCTCAAATTAAAGTTTGTCAGGTCTCACGCCTTCGATATCTATTGGTTCAAGCGGTGACGGTTCGCCTGTTCCAACTATTAATAATTTCAAACCATACTATCTTTGTAAAGTGAACCAAAGCAGAGTTCTGCCGAAGTTGTCACTTCCCACAGACAGTTTGTTGAGATTTCGCACCTTTATTGTCTGGGGGCGACGTTTAGCAGAGTATCAAACGCAATTATCTACCAGGCAGAGGAATCATAGACCGGTTTCGCTCTTATTGGAGCTCATCAGTACGGTATGCCATAAACCTGACAGAAAATGGAGTTCGAGAAACTTAGTTCTTCTTCTGGCTCAAGGCGATGTGTATATGTGCAAGTGGCGCCATCAGACGACGGCTGGTTCTTCCACAAAGGGTACGCGAGACAAATCGTAAAGTGAACCAAAGCAGATTTCTGCCGAAGTTATCACTTCCCACAGACAGATGGCAGAGATTTGGCACCTATATTGTCTGTAGGCGACGTTTCGAAGAGTATCAAACTCAACTTTCATCAGGCAGAGGAACCAGCCCTTCGTAGAAGAACCAGCCGTCGTCCGATGGTGCCTCTTGCACATATTATTTGTATGTTTATATATTGAATTACACATATACAGGGTATACGGAAACTAAACTGACAAACGAAGGTAGCAAATTCTAGGGACGATTCCATATCACTATGACGCAAATTTTCTTATTCATAAATACTTCTTAAAGGAGGTGGGGCTCCTTGAAAACGGCCTTTTGATATAGGGATTTAATTTGTGGTTATGTGCAGCCTGAGGAGCAGCCTTTTAGTGTAAAAATGATGCAATTGTAATCCTAGGTGGTTTCATTTAAGAGAGTCAGCTGATATTTTTAATTCCACTTGCACGGTGATAAGTCCGCCCCTGACTAGGACATATTATTCTGTAATACCCTGTATAATGCGTGATAGTTGGTTATAACCGCCCTGGAGCGATTGCAAACGTCACCAGTTCGGTTTGATAATTTCACTCGCGTGCGGTAATAACCCACCTACCGCACTTATTAGATAATATACTATTATGGCCTGCTACTGTCATGTTGCCTAGTGACTACTGACTGCCTGCACTAGGTTTTACATAACCGAATTGCCAAAATACGTTACCTAAATACCTATAACCTCCATTAACATATTAATTTGGGTTATCAAACAGCTTTATAGGATAACTACCAATAGTTTGACTAAAAAACTTTTCCTTACAATTTCTATAAGTAAAATCCTTGAAAAGCATTAAAGGTGCATACTAAAACAACTTACGGAGCTCTTGTCTGTGCTTCAGATGGTCAGTTCAATAAAACTTTCCTTACCTGAAAAAGAAAGAAAATAATCAACGAATGGGTTTTTAGCCTTAAATCGATTCAAAGTGATGACGCAAATTCTCTCTTTACCATATTGCCTGTTACAAAAAAATTGTTTTTCCTATTTAATACAAATAAACAAAGCGTCAGATTTATCGGTCACCTTTATTCGCAGGCAATAAACTGAAAGCGAGCCTCTAGAAATAGCTTTAGATTAGATTATAGCAATAAACCTACTTCGATGTTTGATATTTAACGCTATCGTGAGAAAACCTATCGACGAGCTTTTTAACAAAAATGAGCCCTCCGGAACAGGAGGGAACATGCATAAATTGTGCGTATCCCCTAAACTTAGCAATTTTGCTTACAAATGATGCGTGTGCCCCTTGATGCAATCAATTTCCCTGTGGGGTGTAAAAACGTAAAGAAGCACTCCCCTAATATTGTTGATACATCCTCTTAGGAGCAATTTCCTTTCAATCGCATTGACGACTAATTCGTCAAAATACAAAAAGTCGTATTATCTATATAGGGGGAAGCTTGATCAACCAAAACCTAAATATAACACAGAAAACAAATAATAACGAGGAAGGCGCTTTCTATATTTTCTATTTAAGAGCGGACTTTCGATACTTCACAAGTCAAGTCGACGGTGCCATCTGATTGTATTACCATTTACACAGATACGCATCTGAAGCTATTTTAAATAAGATGTTCGGTCGTGAGGGGATATCTTCATTGAAGATCTGGCAGTCCCACGCCTAATGGCACCACCTGTCATCAGTTACATCAATAGTGTCCGAACAAGAGGCTTTTTTCTGTTTCTGGTATTATAGGTACATAACATATGGTCCATTAGGTTCAACGACATGCAAGCAAAGTGCAAGCAAGAGGAAGATTATTTTTCAGATGTAATCTTTAAGCGCCTGTGGTGTTACGTCATAATTAAATCTGGCCCAAAAATGTAAGGTGGCATGGCGAATTATATACATGACAACACCACTTACTATCACATTGTTCAAACAGTCATTGGTCGGGTTGACCACATTACCTTATAGGCTGAACCTGAACTTCAAACCTAAACTAACCCGGGATTACTGTTTGAACACAGAGCTGTATATGAACTACTCTCATATGCAGCGCCAACTTCATTTAAGCAAGACTTAAGCTAAGTTTTGTTTTTAATATGACAAATTGTATGAAAGATGGATAGTGGTCGGGTAAAGGACGGCTCTCGTTTAAAATGTTTTCGATTGTGTATTCCTCAAGGCTATAAGTCTAATTTGAAACTTACACAATGGGTAGTGGGCATACAACCCAACGTATTATAGCTGTTACGGTGCAATTGACCCTTACAAATTCAGCCGAACAATAATTGTCAACGCTTGGTCTCAAGATTAGTAACCAATTTGCAATTTCCTTAATAAAATTGATCCAATCCGCCATCTGTAGACCCAGTTCCTACCTACCCAATCTCACCTTATAACACACCCACTTATCGTCTCTTTCTCCGAATCCGAACCGTACCGTCTTATTTGTATTTGTCTAAATGATGATGTCTAAATGTCATCTTGTTTGTCTAAATGATTTCTTAGAAAGAATTGAGGAACTTCGGTTATCTCGAGGAGTTTCCAAGCCCCAGAACTTTTCACAAGAGATGCCCTACTGTGGTAGTGCACGCGCACATTTTTTGATTAGGATGATTTAGTGTTTCACCTCAGAGAAACTTTCCAGCCCTATGACTATGCCCCTGGACTTTGGGATGAAGTACGGCGAAGAACGCAAGGAGAGCATGAACGAACTTTGAGCTTTGTAGTGGCAATGGAAAACCTATTTAGAAGACTTCCTGAAATGCCATCAGAACAACAGAAACTGAGTAATGTAAGACGAAATATGTTGGCCTATATTATTATTCATTCACAACTCGCCACTCAGACTGTGTCATCATTGCAGCAATTACTTACTCTTGGCAGAGCTATGGAAGAAACGCATTTGAGGATTAAACGTTTCAATTCACCTCCTACCAATCTTCGAGGCCTCTGGGAGCCTAATCTAGCGTACCATAAACCATCAGTTGGCTGCAGTGCAAGTATCTTCACCATCGGGCGGACGTGATGACTCTAAAACAGACCCCCAGTTGAGGCATCGAGGCAAGCAACATGTTGGAATTGTCAGTGTACCGGCCACAGATTTAGAAAATGTCCTAAACCCCGAACAAAATTTTGTTTCCCATGTGGACTAGCTAAAGTGATGAGTCTGAATTGTCCTAACTGTCCTTAAAAACTTGATAACTGCGAAGTCGGCGTAGGTCAGTCGAGTCCGCAGCAGGAATTATTATCTTCGGCCTCCCAGAACAAAAATTCTTTTGGATTACGTCTTATCTCATGCCCATGGGGATCAAAGACCACATTTGAGGGTCTCTATGTGCACATGGATGGCTGATTTTCAAGAAAATTTATCACCTTAACACAATTACCCAAACGTCTTGTATAGTTGCCTATGGTGAGAGTTGCTCTGGGATTAGAAATGTTCTGGTTCCAGTCAAACTACAAGATTAGGTGATATTACTGCACGTTTTAATAGTTCCGTCTCTGCCACATTGTCTGATTTTGGGTGTTGATTTTTGGACAGAAATATGTATCATTCCGAATTTATACTCTGGTAAGTGGAGGTTTCACTTTAGGAAACGTATATTTCGGCAATTCAGTCATTAGATGGCCTTAACGTCCGAACAACGTCCTTGATAAATTTCTCGACACAGCTTTTCCCTCAGTTTCCGGTAGGCTTGGTTGCTCCACTCTGATTGAACTTGAAATTAAGACCGACTCGAAACCCATCAAGCAGCGTCACTTCCCACTTTCTTCTGCTCTTCAACCGGAAGTTAACGCTGAATTGGAGAAGATATTGACAGATGGAATTGTAGAGCCTTCAGACTCTCTGTGATCTTCCCCGATCCAGATCAACATATGTGCAGACTAGCCATTGCTGCCCTATTGTAAATACTCTTAATTCTAACCTTCACCACGTTTTTTCTCCCAGAGCAAAAAAGCTTTCTGTTGGCCAGTATTCTTACTTCCGCTCTTACATTTACAATTCGAGTGGCCAGTAACCCTGCTTGATTACCAAAAAAAACTGTTGTAAGAAACATTATTTTATCATCTAACTCTCTAACTATATCTCTAAATATATCTAACTGATTTTGTAATCTAACTAGTTCGTCCTGCTCGCTTCCATCCCCTCGAATATCGATTCATGGCAAGATAAAGCATAGCTAAAGCCTTGGACCTTTTGACCTCAAATTCATTATATCCTCTTATATCATGACGATGTTGAAAGAGGCCAAGGAAACCGCTTTTATTTCTTCTTATCTTTCTTTCTTTTATATTTTTCTCTGGCACTGCCCATTCGTTGCATATCACATTCAATGTACGCAGCGCTAAGATCATTGATTGACGCAACCATGATCTTACCTTTTCATTCAGCTTTATCGTATGTTGCCCAAAGTAGGGATCAAACTAATGATACCCAGTGTGCCATCACTCCTTGGCAGCCACCTGATTTCCACTAATTTTCAAATGTTAGAAATATATCCCAGATTTCAACACTCAATATGCTCGTTAAGTTTCTTCCATACAAGAATTCTCTCTCTCTCTCTCTCTTTTGTTTCATATTATGTCATTTTAGCTTCGTTATAGCGTTTTTAGTTTCATATTATATGAAGTCGAGATCATAACGGTCGTCCTCAAGTGTCTATGATCAAATCCACATAGTTGTGGTTTTCTATCTCCTCTTCATTTAAATTTGGAGGTACTTTTCTATCATCTCGACATTCACCTGGTAACCCTTGAATACTCCTTCTCGTTCACCGTCCACAATGTTTCTTTATTTTTAAACCTCTCCTCCGAATTGGTTTTCTCTCTTTCAAGTACCCTGCTTTCTCAGGACATCTCTCCAACGCTCCTCCAGCTCCCTTCTCCTATTTGGTTCCTCTTCTTTTGTTTAAGTCGCAGCCTCCTCCTTCTCTTTCTTTTCTTACATCACACAGGTTCTCTTTCCAAAATTTTACCATTTACCACCGTCTCGTCTTCTGCTTTACCTTTCTTACACGTTCTTGTAACTTATCTGATCAACAACGCAACAATTTTAATTATTGTATGGGCCATCTGCAGAGTTAAAAACTCTGTCCATGAAACGAGCTCAGTCGGAATGTGAATTGGAACTTAATCCTAGGGATGACACATTTCAGAAAGATGAAATATGTTCCCGTAGCATGCAGCTTTTTATACTGAACTCAAAACTCAAATTCCTAGTAATTATAGCATGTTATAGGCTACGCTTTATCATTTCTGGAACCCCTGACCAATTTTCCCTGCTTTTTAACAATTCATCATCCCTCCTACAATACTGCGCTAACTAACGCTCTTCCACTTCTTTACCCAGCCGTATATTTGTCTTACTGTCCTTGGTCTTGGACGTTGACTCTTAGACTCTTAAGAATTTCCTGGGTTGACCGAGTCACCAACGAAGACGTCCTTCGAAGAATGAACTGCCAATTAACCCTCATGAATACCAAAAAAAACGCAAACTTGAGTATTTGGGCCATGTCATGAGAAACCCTGTCAAGTATCGTTTATTATAGCTGTTCCAGCAAAGTAAAGTGGAGGGAAGAAGAAGACCAGGTAGAAGGAGAATTTCCTGGCTCGCAAACTTATGGAAATGGTTTGGCGTGACTTGCATTGAACTATTCGGATAAGGCCGACGAAAAAGAAGAAGTCCTTGTCTTTCAGAAAACTCACGAGGCAACAAAGCTTGTCCGAACTACGGCCATCAAACTCTGTGTTTATTTAAATCTGTTTTAGTTCTCACCAAGCAGTGGATTATAACTACAGGAACTTTTTATACCCGTTCTTCTACTAAAATAATTTCCTTACTCTAATGCTATTTTGCCGTTTATTCAGTCCACCGATTGCCCAGTTTCCTATCTTAAAACACCCTATAGGTTATGCTGTAGTAGTAGACTCGTGGCGAAGCCTTGCGACTAGGCCTTAAAGGCCCTTTTTACAGTTCCTCGATCCACCTCTCTGTACTCTGCCTGGGCTCTCATTCCCTCCACGAATCGTCCAGATAGCTTCTTTTAGTTATCTACCTTGGAAGCCCATTCATATTCTTTTCATTTCTATCTGTCAGAAAACTCAGCCTCAGAAGAACAATTTCCAAAATAAGTTGTCCTGTATTTATCTGTAGTTCTACAACTACCTTTGCCAATATCAAAAGACTCAACCATGTTGAACGCATTAATCATGCTCAAAGTTATCTCATCGTGTTTTTACTGACTGTAGACTCAAAATGTCTAGAATTCAGTTTAACCATTCTTTTACAGTCGACCCTTTACATCCCATTCAACTGCTTTATGCAGGATTTCCCACAGAGCTAGCATCAGTGAACAACCTACATCATAGAATTGACGTCGTAGTCTGAATGGGCAGGGGCCCTTCTTTACAATCTTCGAAAGTACCTTCCAGACTGAACAAAATTTCTAGTCGACCCGTTCCTCTAATGAAGGAAAGTATCCCATCTCAGAGTCGAAAGCTCCTCTCGATGGAGTAAGGCGGCTCCCAGTGTCCTGCGGCGCAGTCGCGCCCTCCTATAGCACACACCCAGAAACTGGTATGACGACTTTTCCCTTGTTCCACAGTGGGTGCAGAGTGGACTATCCACCCGTCCTAGGAGTTGCATATGTCTGTTTACTCTGCAGTGGCCAGAGAGGATTCCTATAGGGGCCGACTTCTCCCAAGTAGCCACGAGGCCTTGGGTCTATCCGGGTTAGGGTAGATTTCCTTGGTCAGTCTACATATTCTTGACTGTGTCCAGTTTGTCTTTGTACTCTCCCATGCCCACTCATTTAGTGTGTGAGAGACGTACCTATTGCTTACTCCTACACATGGCTCCGGTCTAGTAAAACACGTCCGGGAACCACGCTTGGCAGATTCATCGGCGCGCTCGTTTCCCTCAATGCCTCTATGTCCAGGAACCCAACCCAGAGTAATCTTTTTTTTTCTGGCAGTGACTCTAGAGTATTCCTGCTTTAAATATTTCCTCCTGTTCCTGCAGATGGCTCGCCAGGCCGCTTGACTGTCGGAGTAGCTGAAAATGTCCTGTTCTGCTCGTTGGTTGACTTTTGTGTGGCCACTTCGAGTATTGCAAACACCACCGTCTGAAAAACCGTCGTGTAGATTTCCAAGGGAAAGCTCTCAGTTTCCTTCAGCCTCTTCATGGCCTACTTTGCATATTTCGGCTTTGCATATTCCGGCTCCTGACGACTGTGAATCAGCCATTCTTGACCCGTCTGTATACCGTACCTGATTATTCTCAGAAGTTTTTCAGCCTACTTTTCCCATTTTACACTTTCGCTCCAGTTTCTTCCACTTCCATACCTCTTTTACTGTCTACCCCAAAACTACCACAATCTGCTTATCAATAAGAGATTTTCCGACTCATTTTGCTCTACCATTTAGATCTACATTAAATCTTCCAGATAGCTTCTTTCAGTTATCTACCTTGTAATCATTCATATCCTTTTCATCTCTATCTGTCAGAAAACTCAGATAGCCTCAGAAGAACAATTTCCAAAACAAGTTGTCCTGAATTTATCTGATATTCTACAGTTACCCTTGCCAATATCAAAAGACTCAACCATGTTGAACGCATTAATCATGATCAAAGTTATCTCATCGTGTTTTTACTGACTGTAGACTCAAAATGTCTAGAATTCAGTTTAACCATTCTTTTACAGTCGACCCTTTACATCCCATTCAACTGCTTTATGCAGGATTTCCCACAGAGCTAGCATCAGTCAACAACCTAAATCATAGAATTGACGTCGTTGTCTGAATGGGCAGGGGCCCTTCTTTACAATCTTCGAAAGTACCTTCCAGACTGAACAAAATTTCTAGTCTCCAACAGTTACCAAAGAAATATACCAAGAGGTAGTACATATCACAAAATTCATATTCTAAGAATTTCTGCTAGTCTATCAATAGTAATTGGCACACCAAATAGATATGTTGTGTAGATATACGAAGAATACCAGTTTGGAGCATCAAAACTAATTGGTATACTATCAAAACTCGCTCTTAATTTAAGTTTCGCCATTCAACGGCCATATTCTACTAGTATTTGAGAGATTCTGACTAATTCCAGCAAATGTGAGAATCTTAGCGGTAGATATATAATAAGGCCATTGGTGTCGCGCCTAAAATTTCTGCTCAATAGGCATCGTGGCGTTTTATTTGATACTCTTTGTTCAAGGAGGAAGTTGAAGTACAGATATCTACCAGGAGAGCAGAAAACCGAAAAACTCCTTTAATTTAGCTCTTCGAATTTCTAACCACTGAAAGACTCCTAACACCTGGCAGTATAGTTTAAAGTTAAGGACAGTTTACTCAGAGGGAAAATCGAAGAGAAATCTGAAACCCTGGGAACAGAAAATGAAAATTGGGAGAAACCTCTTTCTCAATTATTTGCTAAAATTTCTGCTTGATTGGCATCTCGTAACGCTTTATGTTATAAAAAAAATCAACTCAGTGACTAGTTGTTCAAAGAGGAAGTTGAAGAACTGATATCTACCTGGGCAGAAAACCGAAAAATTTCTATTGAGAAAAGGATCGGAATATTCTCAGAACGCTCTAGAGCCACCACCCGAAAGTGCTTTTCTTTAACTGTGTCAAGTTTTGATTTAAGTTGTCTTTCTTGGAAACAATCATCTCATCCAAGATCAACAGATCTTGCAGAGGAATTTGGATATCCTGGATATCAATTATAGCTTTTGAAGCTTAGAAGAGTGGACTTCTGTGGGAGGCTGGCGTTACACACAGAAAAGACGACTTCTAAAGATTGGACCTTTCATTGGACTTCAAATTGAAGAAATCATGAGGCAAAAGAATAATCCTGCATGGAGCTTCAGTCTTTTAATCTGACGATTATTGATTTCTTCACAAAAATTAAACGTTTAACGCTCTAGAGTGCTTCTAGCTCTTAGCCATACAGAGGCCATACCAAAACTCTATAGTAAATTGACTCTCTTGGACATTTTCACTATTACCAACATGTAAAAAAACTCCAATGTACATTTTCGTGGAATTGAATAAAAAATCGTTGAAGTCCTCTATTCACTCCGAAGAATTAAATGTCATTATCTGAAGTACTATGTGTGAGGTCAGTAGTCTTGTGTCTATTGAATTTGCAACAGCAAAGTTGGTAACAATTTTTATGATTAGTTTTGGATCGGGCTGACAAGAGTCACGTACGCCATTTTCAGGAATTTTTAGCAAACACAAAGGAAGAAGAAGAGAATGAGTTTGATCCCGTTCATACAAAATATATTAAAAGGAGAATCTGGAGGGAAGAGGGGGGGGGGGGTGCAAAAGACGAGAACTTGGAGAAGACTAGAAACGAGGAGGAGACAACAGGACGAAGGTGTGGAATAGGAGACTTGAGAATGAGGATAACCTGTAGACGTCACTAAAACATAGATAATCATGGATTAAGCCTACTGGGAAAACCACGTAATTGATACGATACAATCGACCTTGGTTAAGCACTATGAAGACTAACCATTGCAATGTGAAAAGAACTGAAACATTTCCGGAGACAACTCCTGAACTAACCTGAAGTAATCTAAAATTTCTTCCTGACGTTTCGTCTACAGCTGCGGGAGACAATATCAAAGGCGATGAGGCGAAGTGATCTCCCGGGCTTCCCGGCGTTGACTGAATCGACTGTGGCTCCATGGTATGTATTCCCTCGCCGTCGCGCTGCAGTGTAGGGGCTGGGGTGGGGGTAGTGGTGGCGCGGGGTTCCGGCGCACTTGAAATATGTCGTAGAACTTGCTTCCACGTAATTTCAACCAATTGTTGTCGTGTTTAAAGATCTCAATGGCCTCTCTAGTTAGTCTCCGATAGAAATGCTGCAATTGCTATAAGATATCCCTCTCGTTGAAAAGGATGTTGTGACCTTCTGAGAGAGCGCGCTCTGCTATTACTGACTTTTGTGTTTGTCCCAGCCTGCAACTCCTCTTGTATTCCGTAATTCTCGTGTTGACACTGCGTTTTGTGGTCCCAGCCACTGTTGCATGGAACTCGGTAAGCTCCGGGTGCCGAAAGGAGATCTCTGCGATCTTTGGCCGATCTCAAGCTCTGTTGTATTGCACGAGTGGGTTTATAAAGACAGTTTTTCCTGGGTTGATCGAGTCACCAACGAAGACGTCCTTCGAAAAATGAACTGCCAATTAACCCTCATGAATACCATAAAACAACAAACTTGAGTATTTGGGCCGTGTCATGAGAAACCCTGTCAAGTATCGTCTACTATAGCTGTTCCTGTAGGGTAAAGTGGAGGAAAGAAGAGGATCAGGAAGAAGGAGAATTTCGGATAAGAGAACTGTTCGGATAAGGCCAACGAAGAAGAAGAAGAAGTCCTTGTCTTTCAGAAATCTCACGAAGCAATAAAGCTTCCGAACCACGGGTATCAAACTCTGTGCTTATTTAAATCTGTTTTAGTTCTCACCAAGCAATAGGTTATAGCTATAGCATTTCTTTCTTCTCGTTCTTCTTCTAAAATAATTTTCTTACTCTAGTGCTATTTTGCCGTTTATTCAGTCCATCCCAAGGTTGCTGAAGCCGATCTTCTTTGAATTCTTCTCTTGTTGGGATGTTTATCCCAATGGGCTGTTTTAGTCTAACGGTTATGCTGTAACTCTTATCCCATAGCCAGAGAAAGGTTGCGTGGCTTCAAATCCTAAATCCATAATGTCTCTTTGTTTCAGTCTCAAGCTTCAACGAACAGCCTACTTTTCCCATTTTACACTTTCGTTCCAGTTTCTTCCACTTCCATACCTCTTTTACTGTCTACCCCAAAACTACCACAATCTGCTTATCAATAAGAGATTTTCCAACTCTTTTCGCTCTACCATTTAGATCTACATTAAATCTTCCAGATAGCTTCTTTTAGTTATCTACCTTGTAAGTCCATTCATATTCTTTTCATCTCTATCTGCCTGAAAACTCAGCCTCAGAAGAACAATTTCCAAAATAAGTTGTCCTGTATTTATCTGAAGTTCTACAACTACCTTTGCCAATATCAAAAGACTCAACCATGTTGAACGCATTAATCATGATCAAAGTTATCTCATCGTGTTTTTACTGACTGTAGACTCAAAATGTCTAGAATTCAGTTTAACCATTCTTTTACAGTCGACCCTTTACATCCCATTCAACTGCTTTATGCAGGATTTCCCACAGAGCTAGCATCAGTGAACAACCTAAATCATAGAATTGACGTCGTTGTCTGAATGGGCAGGGGCCCTTCTTTACAATCTTCGAAAGTACCTTCCAGACTGAACAAAACTTCTAGTCTCCAACAGTTACCAAAGAAATATACCAAGAGGTAGTACATATCACAAAATTCATATTCTAAGAATTTCTGCTAGTCTATCAATAGTAATTGGCACACCAAATAGATATGTGGTGTAGATATACGAAGAATACCAGTTTGGAGCATCAAAACTAATTGGTATACTATCAAAACTCGCTCTTAATTTAAGTTTCGCCATTCAACGGCCATATTCTACTAGTATTTGAGAGATTCTGACTAATTCCAGCAAATGTGAGAATCTTAGCGGTAGATATATAATAAGGCCCTTGGTGTCGCGCCTAAAATTTCTGCTCAATAGGCATCGTGGCGTTTTATTTGATACTCGTTGTTCAAGGAGGAAGTTGAAGTACAGATATCTACCAGGAGAGCAGAAAACCGAAAAACTCCTTTAATTTAGCTCTTCGAATTTCTAACCACTGAAAGACTCCTAACACCTGGCAGTATAGTTTAAAGTTAAGGACAGTTTACTCAGAGGGAAAATCTGAAACCCTGGGAACAGAAAATGAAAATTGGGAGAAACCTCTGTCTCAATTATTTGCTAAAATTTCTGCTTGATTGACATCTCGCAACGCTTTATGTTATAAAAAAAATCAAGTCAGTGACTAGTTGTTCAAAGAGGAAGTTGAAGAACTGATATCTACCTGGAGAGCAGAAAACCGAAAAATGTCTATCGAGAAAAGGATCGGAATATTCTCAGAACGCTCTAGAGCCACCACCCGAAAGTGCTTTTCTTTAACTGTGTCAAGTTTTGATTTAAGTTGTCTTTCTTGGAAACAATCATCTCATCCAGGACCAACAGATCTTGCAGAGGAAATTGGATATCCTGGATATCAATTATAGCTTTTGAAGCTTAGAAGAGTGGGCTTCTGTGGGAGGCTGGCGCTACACACAGAAAAGACGACTTCTAAAGATTGGACCTTTCGTTGGACTTCGAATTGAAGAAATCATGAGGCAAAAGAATAATCCTGCATGGAGCTTCAGTCTTTTAATCTGACGATTATTAATTTCTTCACAAAAATTAAACGTTTAACGCTCTAGAGTGCTTCTAGCTCTGAGCCATACAGAGGCCATACCAAAACTCTATAGTAAATTGACTCTCTTGGACATTTTCACTATTACCAACATGTAAAAAAACTCCAATGTACATTTTCCTGGAATTGAATAAAAAATCGTTGAAGTCCTCTATTCACTCCGAAGAATTAAATGTCATTATCTGAAGTACTATGTGTGAGGTCAGTAGTCTTGTGTCTATTGAATTTGCAACAGCAAAGTTGGTAACAATTTTTATGATTAGTTTTGGATCGGGCTGACTAGAGTCACGTACGCCATTTTCAGGAATTTTTAGCAAACACAAAGGAAGAAGAAGATAATGAGTTTGATCCCGTTCATACAAAATATAGTAAAAGGAAAACAAAATGTTAGAAAAGACGACGTGAATCTGGAGGGAGGGGGAGGGGGCAAAAGGCGAGAACTTGGAGAAGACTAGAAACGGGGAGAAGACAACAGGACGAAGGTGTGGAATAGGAGACTTGAGAATGAGGATAACCTGTAGACGTCACTAAAACATAGATAATCATGGAGTAAGCCTACTGGGAATACCACGTAATTGATACGATACAATCGACCTTGGTTAAGCACTATGAAGACTAACCATTGCAATGTGAAAAGAACTGAAACATTTCCGGAGACAACTCCTGAACTAACCTGAAGTAATCTAAAATTTCTTCCTGACATTTCGTCTACAGCTGCGGGAGACAATATCAAAGGCGATGAGGCGAAGTGATCTTCCGGGCTTCCCGGCGTTGACTGAATCGACTGTGGCTCCATGGTATGTATTCCCTCGCCGTCGCGCTGCAGTGTCGGGGCTGGGGTGGGGGTAGTGGTGGCGCGGGGTTCCGGCGCACTTGAAATATGTCGTAGAACTTGCTTCCACGTAATTTCAACAAATTGTTGTCGTGTTTAAAGATCTCAATGGCCTCTCTAGTTAGTCTCCGATAGAAATGCTGCAATTGCTAGATATCCCTCTCGTTGAAAAGGATGTTGTGACCTTCGGAGAGAGCGCGCTCTGCTATTACTGACTTTTGTGTTTGTCGCAGCCTGCAACTCCTCTTGTATTCCGTAATTCTCGTGTTGACACTGCGTTTTGTGGTCCCAGTCACAGTTGCATGGAACTCGGTAAGCTCCGGGTGCCGAAAGGGGATCTCTGCGATCTTTGGCCGATCTCAAGCTCTGTTGTATTGCACGAGTGGGTTTATAAAGACAGTTTTAACATTGTGCTTTTAAAGTTGCCTGCCGATCATGTCTGTTACTTTGTGGACGTATGGTACACTAGTCGATCCGCGCTAAATACCAAGGAGCTCGCCACAGTCGAATCAGTCAACGTTGGGAAGCACGGGAGATCACTTCGCCCATTGGTTCATCGCCTTTAACAATGTCTGCCGAAGCTGTAAACGAAACGTCAGGAAGAAATTCCAATGGACCACGGCTTCAAAACACTTTAGAGTGTATTTTGAACGGTCGTGAAAGCCTTTACAGTCACATAATTCAATTAGTGGTTTTCGCATCAGGTGTGTGATGTCGCATCGTTCACTATAATTAACAGCAGGTACCTTTCGAGCACTAGTCGCTGCACAATGCATAATGGTTATTCCTTGTTTTACGTTTTATGCAAGCTAGAGCAAATAATAACAGTGGCCAAGCACCAACGATTTTTTTAACTCTTGCTGGTTCTTCAGTATCTCAAGGCGGTTGACAATGGATACTTTTACGCGTTTCTTCTTTATTTGCTGCTAATCGGCTATCTTGAACCTGTGCCGCGGTACCGGTGTGTGTTAACATCAATATTCCGGTAGCTCGCTAACAAGATGGGCGTGGCGCGGCATCTAATGAGCATTGTTTGTTAAGCTGGTTTTCGCCGAGATTAGCCTCATCGCAGTCAACAATCGAGAGTTCGGCGCCCGTGACCATGCAACTTCGTCGCTCGTTAAGGTACCATCTCCGACGTAGGGGGTCCATTTCTTCTATTGACTTTTGTCTGTGAGGTGTGCATAACATTATTCTGGTGGCCAAGGGGGTGATGAACTGCACGAAAAAAAATTAGTGTGGCCGACGCCCCCGAGACCCAAAAACCAAACAATTTCATCAAGATACCCGGCATCAGCAAACACATTAATCATCCTGTGGAATACCTAATTCCGGTCTTGTCAGGGGCTTTGACGGTATATCTAAGAACACATTAGAAGGGCGGAGCACCGGGGGCAATTAACATGATAAACGTGTAAGACTTTTACGTGTTAATTTGTCTTCGATTTCCGGGAAAGCTTTTAAGCGAATTGGGCATTTTGTCTGTTTATTAAATCCTCTCTCGGAATCGTGCTGTTAACCTACTGATAAAACGCTGCTTCTTAGGAGCGACATAAAATAACCTTCTTAAAAAAAATTATTTATAGGCTTACTAATCTAAGTAGTTTCAAATTGAATATGTAAGCTGGTAATTTATGACTCGATCGTGTGTAACGGGCCTTTCTTATGAATGAACGGATTATTACTATTTGACCACACATGGTCTCCTTATCGTGTATTGAGTAGCTTTAGGTTCGTCAACGCTCGTAATTTTCTTAATTGTTTTTTTCCAGCTCGAATGGATAACTTCGACACAGTGATAAATAGTGGCTAAGATAATATTAGGTGTTCAATAGGAAAAGCCATCAAGTTGGTTGCGAATTTGTGACATGAAGCAATAGAATAATAACAATAAACAACTAGACGACCTTTTCTATTGAACACCCCCTATAATATCTACATTAAAAGCTTTGCCCTCCTGCGGTAAAATTAGAAAAGCAACAAGTCGCTAAGAAGTTAAATTAAAACGCTCTTTAGTCTCTAAGTGAATAAGCTATTTTTGCAGCTGAAATTGTATTGTTATTTCTTTTGTAATGCAAGTTTTCAGAGCATTTCTTACGGATTCGTTAATTAGAAAGTCATCTAGTCATCTTATAGTAAAATAATCAGCGGAGAGAATGACAAAAGTTTTAATAATAATTGGCAATACAACAGATCGACATAATAGTTATGTGGGGGAACTTCGTCCACCGACTCACAGGTGGCAGCATTGTCGAAATCCTTCATAACATCACACCGCCTTTCCTGTGCCGAATTTGTCTTCAAACACAAGTTCCAACTATGAACTCTCACCGTAGGGGTCTACCACGCCTTACTGACGAGTCCAAGGTAGAAATCGGGACGAAACGCCAACACCTTATACATAGGCTACAACGATCTCAGATCGTTCCAGTGGTATTTCCCCGAATAACATAAATCATTTCTGGGAATACATTTCCCAATTATGGCACTCATAAATTGACGCCATAATTGGAGACCCTCGACAAAAGCAACACTCAATCTGCCGAGCACAAGAATCGCTTCAACGCCACGAAACTACCAGAACAGCATCTCTCTCGCACCCAGCATCCAGGAAACTCTCTCGTCACACTGCACCGCGGAATTATCTCACACACATCACTCTCTGGTACCATTCTCGGCAACACTGGCACATCCTTCATCACTCAACTCCCTCAAGCAACAGCAACACAATTTCATCCTCTCAGTTCGCAAAAAGAGCCTCGCTTCTCTCCCATTATACATCATCCGTCCTCGTTGTCACTGGGAGCGGAGTAATGTGCCGGAACTTCATCCACCGACTCACAGGTGGCAGCGCCTAAACTTCACTTACCAACTCACAGGGGGCAGCATTAGTGGAAATCCTTTATAACATCACACCGTCTTTCCTGCGCCGAATTTGTCTTCAAATACAAGTTCCAACAACTCTCACACCGGCGTATAAGGCAGGGGTCTACCACGCTTTACTGACAAGTGACGAGTTTAAGGTAGACCCCGGGACGCCAGCACCACATGATGAGTCATTGAATCATGAGCCTACAATGATCTCAGACCGTCCCAGTGGTGTTTTCCTGAATAACAAAAATCTTGTCTGGGAATACATTTCCCATCTATGGCACGTCCTTTTCGACGCCATAATTATTTACCTAACAAGTGCGGAAAGTAGTTATTTATCGCACGTGATTGCAGTTGAACGAAGAACGCGAGGCGTAGTTGAGTAAGCAATCTATTGGCAGTCCTATGGACCTGTCAAAGTCATCTGACGAAATACTAGTTAGGACGCACAACCGTCGTTTACCACTGCTTTTTATGACATTTTGAACCATTTTTATCGATTTTTTTCAACTTTGTATAATATTTTCCTGTAACATCTGTAGATATTGAGGCCTCTCCTATGAATATTTTGGATGTTAAGCTTTATATGGGTTACTGTTTAGAAATTACATACCTAGACAACATAACACAATTTAGTACTATTCAAAACGCCAATTATTATTTTGTACTGCCAGAATAATTTTAGTAACTTTGAACATTTTACTTAACAAGTAAAAGACCATCATTTTGTGGTGTCAAAAGACCACATTGGGTGGTCACCACATCATTGGTGGATTTTGCGGTGTGGTTCATTGTAGTAGTGGGAAAATTAGGTTATTTTGCGTTTGTTTGAACTCAAAATCATAAAAGACAATTAATTAATCTATCCAAGCAAAGAAGGGAACGATCGTTTTCAGTTTTGAAATGGATATTAACTGAATCTAAATTTGTATACTTAAGAGTGTGCTATAAGGTAGGTACTTTAGTTATTTTAGAAATTAATCTTTATGCTCCCCTTTATTGTAGAAAAACCAGCAAGATTAACTGATAATTGAAATCCTGACTTAGTTGGGGATATGAAAGGCCCATTAAATCAATATCAAAATTTATCAGACACCAAGAAAAATTAATAGCAGTTGATGAAAAAGAGAATAAAAAAGAAGCAGACATACGCAGTCTCGACATCTCAGAAACTAGTAGAGTTACGAAGTTCCGGGTTGTGAGGATATAAATTGCAGTTTTAAAAGATCAATTCAAATCCACTTATTTAAAAAATTAACTTACATCTTTTGTAGCTTTGACAAGCCCAGCATGTTCAGCAAAAAATTATCTTCAGCTTCAACTTATATACTTTTTTGTTGAAATGACATGGTATCAATAATGTGTTGGGTCTTATACGTAACTTTTGCTTTCTTGAAGTTTCTGGTTTCCACTGTTGAACTAGGGAGGTAAACTGGCATTATTTGAGAGCATGATTACAGAAATAAAACAGAAGAAAATTGACTAACCTGAACTAACCTGAAGTTTTACTGATAATTGTAAAAGTCGTCTTCAGCCAAACAGGCCTTAGTTTAATTGAAATGAATGTAAATTTAATTGATTTATCGATTAATCATAGAGGAGCCATCATCCCCTGATTTACATACACAGAACCTGATTTACATATTGCTTAATGCAATACCTTTTTTTATCAAACGGACTAAAAGTACGTCATTTGTTCTCTCCATACGCACACCTAAAGTGGGCTTTCTAATCCTGAGACCAAAAAAAGTAGCAAAAAAGTCCTAGGCAGTAAAAGTAAAGTCAAATGTCACCGCTATTGTCATGGTGACGCATATATAAACCATCTTATTGCCATCTTTACATTCTTGTTGAAAAAACAAAGGATAGGAATACTCTCAGAGCGCTCGAGAGCACCACCCGAAATCGTTTTTAGTCGAAATCGCATAGGTTCTCGAATTCTGTTAAATGTCGTTAGTTGTTATCATATTTATCTGTCAATGTTATTTTTATTAATTTAGTATTAATAATAATGCTATACATTTTTAGTTTGCCATAATTTACCTCAACCATCTAAACCATTGGTTATGATTTAATACCATTAAAACCATTGAACATTGAACACCACCGTTCTAACACATTCTATTTATATACACCACTAATTGGATAAGTACCTAGACCTGCTTAAACAGGATGAAAGAAAATTGCAATACTGAATCACTCTGAAATAGACTTTCCTGCATGCTTGAAAAAAAAATAGTATATGTTACGCGGAGTAAAAGGTCTTTTTGTGCTTCGCCCAGTTGCAGGCCTCAGCTTCGCTTCGGCCGTCAATCTCTGGGCTCAGCACAAAAAGACCCACTTTTACTCCTAGTGACATAATCTACTATTTGTCTCAGTTCACTCAGAAGCTCAGACATAATTACACAATTATAAAAATCTAACCACTTTGTAGAATTACATAACCAGAAGTGTTCCACAAATCACTAATGTAATTCTCTCATCATACGTATAATTCTCTAGGACTGCAAATCATAGTCCTGATCCAAATAAATACAACTTTCTCTTGTTTTGAGACAGGTTCCAGACTGCTTGGCAACTCCCCAATTGACTTTTCTCTAAGAGTATCCTTTCACGTCAACACATCCCAACCCACAGCACACACAGGACAAAAATACATCAGGTGAGGCTCTAAATTGGGGATACCTTATGCTAAGACACAGTCCTCTCCATCTAATTTTAAATTTACATGATTGAGCATTATTTTCTAGTCTATGAGCTTCGAGTACTCTTGTCACGTCATTCTTTCCCTCGTGCATGTCAGTTACCTATGTTTTAAATTCGAACCCTGAAGGGTGACAAATGGACTTTATCAGGCTTAAAGAGGGTTTGCTAATGGATGTTTTACTGATTTTTTTTTAAATGAAAGCAATTATTCCTCTTGTTCTTTGATAAAATCAGTATGTTGTTGATGGTACATTGCTTGTAGTCGCTGCGTTAATTGTTTGACAATTGTAGCGTTTTCTTTTTAAGAAAGAAAATCTATTGGTTCTCTTTTCATATTTTTATACCACATCTCGTACAGTACCTTTTTACTTCCCAAGAAGCTTAGATAATTGCGGTCATGGTGCCCTCTTACATGTTCGCTTACTCTGACTTTCGCAGAGTACTTTGAACTATCTCACCAAAAAAACACTTTCACGGAGTACCTTGAACACTCTGGCTAGAAATCCCTTAAAGAGGAGGTCTCCGAATTGTCACTCTCAGACGTTGACAGTTGATTATGGTGACACAGACGGTTGATTATGGTGTCCTTACAGCATTGCCAAATTTCATGGTCCAGGGCACAGCGGACCTGAGTTTATCCCTAAACTGCTACAGCCTGGCCATGTGGCAACAGTAAATTTTCCTTATTTTGGGAAAAGACGACTTTCTGTAATTAATTTAAACTTATCTAAGCCTTTTACTGTTCAATTAGGTCCTAACTTCTGGTTCCTAGTTCCTAATTGTCGGGCTCCAAGTTCCAATGTTTGAGTGCTGAAATCCAATACCTTTTTTTTTTGAATTTTACTATCATCTAACATCTATTAAGCCTCTTTGCCGAAGATGGAGCCGTTAGTGACGGTGATGGCTCTTAGGTTTTAAATCGTCCAGTATTTTGTATGAAATTGTAGAGATACAAAACTATTAGAGATAACAGTTCTGTATTTCTTCTAGAAACGTGTATTTTAGTATTAGCCCGGAATTAATTTTGGTATTAAAAATTAAAAACAAAATACTCATTGATTTAGCATTTGACAAACTGATGTGAAGAATACCAAATAACTCCTCAACTTGATAACATTATTCTGACCTTATTCACCAATTATATACAGGCTTGGTACAAAATTCCTACTGAATTCTATTTATCTATACAATTGGAGCTATGAAAAATGGCTCGAATGACTTATCAAGTCTTATCTCTGGTCACTTCATCGTTGGCTCCAGCAATATGGCGTATCAAGAAAAAGATGTCTCCAAAATATTCCAAGAGACGTGGAAATGACTTCTTAAATTTAGGTACTCCATAATGGTTCAAAATGGTATCATCCTCAACTGAATTTTAAGCGTGACATATCGATTCTTTTGAAGAAGGACAATACTCCTCTGGTAAAATGGCCTTTAGCTAGAGTTATTGAAACCATTTGTGGTTCTGACGGTAAAACCCTTTTGGTAACTCTTAGACCTTGGGATTGGTGATTTGGGATTGGTGATGCTTAGACATAGTATTGACTTAGAGACATTAGTCTCACATTATATTTGAAGCTGACTTCAACGCGAGGTAGATGCTATAAAAGCACTTGCAGTAAATATTGTAATGGGATATACCTCACTTTAGCTATTTTGTTATACTACCAACTCGCATTCGGATTTTATAGTTTGATTCATGGTTTGAGCAGTAATGTTCATTTATTAGACTTAGCGTTTCAACTGAATATTGTTCCACCTTTTCTTCTAGCAAAGTTTGTATTTATTATAGCTACGAATCGCATAATCCAACAGTCAGTATTCTTTTCTCCATCACATGAAATAAATTTCTCATAAAGTAGGTAAATTTTTCTACTCACCCACTCATCACCAGAAAAGTTAATTACCTTTTCAGCCTCAGCATACTGAAAAATATAGATAATAAGCAGCAGTGGTGGTTTATCAGACTTTTTGTTCAGTCCGTGAGCACATGTACGTTGGACAAACTTTATCTTTATCTAAAATAAGCATAGAAGCGAGAGGAGGCTTGGAAATTGGTTCCAAATAGTCGTTTCCTCTGCTAAAGCGTATTTTGAAACTTCCATATTTAGCTTTTGTTTAAATACGGGGTGTCCCTTAGAGTAGTAGAAATAGTAGTGGTAGGTAGTAGCAGTAGTAGTAGTAAACAATGGGGGAGGGGGGGGGGGGCGAAACCCTGCGACTAGGCCTTAGAGGCCCCTTTCGCAGATCCCCGGTCCATGCATCCCTACTCCACCAGGGCCCTCATTCCCTCCACGAGTCGACCCGTCCCTCTAATGAAGGAGACTATCCAGTCCCCTGTTCCATGTCCCAGAGTCGGAAGGTCCCCTCGATGAAGAAAAGCGCTTCCAAGTGTCCAATGACGCCCACCTATGGCACACTCTCACAAAGTGGTATGATGACTCTTTCCCTGCCCCACAATGAGTGCAGAATGGACTGTCAGCAATTCCTAGGAGATGCATGTGCCTGTTTAGTGTGCAGTGTCCAGTAAGTATTCCTATAAGGTCTCCCAGGCACAGCTTCTCCCACACCGCGTGGCTTCTCCCAAGAAGCCACAAGGCCTTGGAACTATCCGGGTTAGAGTAGATTTCCTTGGTCTGTCTACATATTCCTGACTGTGTTCAGTCTGTCCTTGTACTCTCCCATGCCCACTCATTCAGAGTTTGAGAAACGTACCTTTTACTTACTCCTAGACATGGTTCTGGTCCAGTAAAGCATGTCTGGGAACCACGCTTGGCCGATTCGTCGGCCCACTCATTCCCCTCGATGCCCCTGCGTCCAGGAACCCATCCCAGAGTTACCCTTTTTGTTTCTGCCAGTGAGTCTAGAGCATCCCTGCAGTCCTGAGCGAGCTTTGAACTCGTTCCGCTCCTGCAGATGGCTTGCAAAACCACCTGACTGTCGGAGTAGATGTAGATGTCCTGCTCTGCTCCCTATCTGACTTCTGTTCGTGTGGCCACCTCGAGTATTGCAAATACCTCCGCCTGGAAAACCGTCGTATGGCTTCCCAAGGCGAAGCCCTCGCCCTCTACATGGCCTGCTTTGTATATTCCGGCTCCTAACTGTGTATTAGCCATTCTTAAACCGTCTGTATACCATACCTGATTAATCACAGAAGGTTGCTGAAGCAGCTCTTCCTTGAATTCGTCCCTTGTTGAGATGCTTTTATCCTAAATGGCTGTTTCAGTCTCAACTGATCACCCCTCCTGCGATAGAACAATCGGGATGTCCCGCTGAATGAGGCTGGCGATCTGCGTGTGACCACTTCCCATAGCTGTACCCTTCCAATGGCCTCAGCAATCCATCCTCTTGCAGGACGCCATCGCCTCCCTCTTGTCTCAACAATAAGTCCAAAGCTAGCACTAATTGAGATTTTATATAAAATTAGAACTATGACAATAAAATACCACTGAATAACCATTCCCAGATACATTTTGCACTCAAAGCAGAGCGCTAGCAAAGTAACCAATAACTCTAATGAATTCTGGTTGCTTAAAATACCTCTTGATATGCTACTGTTTGCTCAATACTTACATCAACACCGACGCCGAGGGTGCGTTTAAAAGAGGAAAAAGGCCAAGCCCATACACGTATTGTTCCAGGTGCTTATGGGTCGAAAAACCATCAAAAATTCAGCGTTGGCGTGCTCGAACAACCAAGTGGGCCATTCACAAGCACTTTATTGGCTCTTCAAACCATTTGGGACAACTTCGTAAATAAGCTGAGAGATAGCCAAAAAGGAACTTTAATAATCAATTATCGACAACTTATGGGAACCGCCGGCTTGTACGGGACCCACACGGACTCTCGAGAGGAGTGCTGATGGTCAATGTGGTAAAGTTAAGTGCTTACGTATTCACGTGTTACGAAATTTCGGTTTACTTGCGACTAAATGTCAAATTCCTGTGCTGTTGTATACGCGCCAGAGGAGTTACGGCAAAAAAGTTCCCTATTGTATTGGGGAAATGTTAAGGTGTCGCCCTCTGCAATAAATAAAACATCAATAATCGAAATGTCAGCACCTTGTATTAGAGGTATGTAGAGAGCATTTGAATAAGTTTGACGCAATGCAGCGGCCCATTTTTTTCTTCGATGTGGCATAATTCTAATTAGGAGAGCACAATGGGCCGGAGTTGCGTTAATCTTGATGGCCTAGATATAGAAAGGCGCCAGGTCGGACCACGTCTGTACTCATATTAAGTCATGTTTAATAAATAATAATGCAGACAACAGATTAAAATTCCTATTAGTTGTTATACGATAATGTATCATTGATCAGAAGGTGCACGCAATTATCAACCGATATGTTTACACCGCATGGTCCTCACTCACACAATTTCCTCACTTATTGAATATTTTTCTCATTTTATTTTAGCTGTTTTCTTCAATTAAATTATATTCTCACTTATTGAATATTTTTGTCAGTGTATTTTTAATGTTTTGTTTCATTTATCCCTCACAATTTCAAATTTGGGAAGAGTCTTTTTCCTCAACTCATTTTATCCTCAATTTTTTTATATATTTTTCACTGTAATTTAAATGTTTTATCTCACTTTAACCCTCACTATTTCAATTTGCAGTGTCATCTGAATTCAGTTTTATCCTCATTTTTTATTTTTTTTTCAGTGTAATTTAAGTATTTTACCTCACTTTAATCCACACAACGTCATAATGAGTCTCTTTTTCTCATCTTCATTTAATTCGCTCTTAATGAATATTCTGCTCAGTTTATTTTAATTGTTTTACCTCCCTAAAATGTTAAATGGTTAAAACTCTCACCTTTTCAATTTGCAAAGAGGTTTCTTTCCTTAATTCAATTTTATCCTCACTTTTTGAATATTTTTCCAAGTGTAATTTAAATGTTTTACCTCACTTTAACCCTCATTATTTAAATTTACAAAGTGTTATAACGAGTATGTTTTTCTCGTCTTGATTTAATTCTTAATGAATATTCTTCTCAGTGCATTTTAAATGTTTTACCTCACTAAAGTGATAACGTTTTAAAACTCTCACCATTTCAATTTGCAAAGTGTCATCTTTCCTCAATTTAATTTTATCCTCACTTATTGAATATTTTTCTCAATGTATTTTTGGCAGTTTTGCCTCACTTTAGCCCTCAGTATTTCAATTTGCAGTGTCATTAAAGAGTATTCTTTCCTCAACTCAATTTTATACGCATTTATTGCATATTTCTCTTAATATATTTTAAATGACTTACCTCACTTTAACACTCACTATTTCAATTTTCAGAGTGTCCTTAAAGAGTCTTTTTCATCAACTCAATTTCATCATCAATTTTTTTATATTTTTTTTACTGTAATTTAAATGTTTTATCTCAATTTAAGCCTCACTATTCCAATTTGCAAAGTGTCATCTGAATTCAGTTTTATCCTCATTTTTTAAATATATTTTTTTTCAGTGTAATTTAATTATCCTACCTCACTTTGACTCACACCATTTTAGTTTGTAAAGCATCATTAAAATGCCTTCTTTCGTCAAATCAGTTTTAACCTTACTCTTTGAATATATTTTCCAGTGTAGTTTTACTGTTTTACCTCACTCTAACCCTCACTATTTTAGTTTGCAAAGTGTCATAAAGAGTCTTTTATTCATAACTTGATTTAATTCTCTCTTATTAAATAATTCTTCTCAGTTTAATTTAAATGTCTTACCTCACACTAAAGTGATAACGGCTTAAAACTCTCACCATTTAAATTTGCAGTATTTTCCTCATTTTTTAAACATTTTTTTCAGCGTAATGTAAATATTTTACCTCACTTTAACCCACACCATTTCAATTTGCAAAGTATCATTAAAATGTCTCCTTTCCTCAACTCTTATCTTCACTTTTTAAATATGTTTTCCAGTGAAATTTAAATGTTTTACCTCACATTAACCCTCACTATTTCAATTTACAAAGTGTCATAAAAAATGTCTTTTTTTTCTCGCCATTTAATTCTCTCTTAATCAATATTCTTCTCAGTGTCTTTTAAATGTTTTACCTCACTAAAGCGTTAATGGGTTAAATCTTGAAGATTAAAGTGATGTCCCCAAACAAATTGGTCAGAAGGTTCAAGTGCATTTACAAATGCAAAAGGTTTTTTTTGTCCTGAGACAACCTGATTGTAGTTTCTTTTGGATTTTGACAAGGCGTTACTCTTATGGAAAAACTGCTTTCTCAAGCATCAGCAGCAACAAATAAGGTTTGTCAAGCGTCATGGTGAGCAATAAGAAGTGAACCCTTCAGAGTGTCTTTAATTGCTTAAAAAACAACATCCTATTTTTGATTCCAGTAAAATGCATTATCCTTCCTGAGAAGTTCCTCAAGAGGACCCTTTATATCTTACTGATTGAGGAACTTGCCGTTGTAATTGACAAGTCGAAGGACAGAGAGATTATGCCTTTTTTTGGTTTGCTAGTTGGCGCGTCTTCTCAAAGAAAAAAAAAGTCGAAATGGCGATACAAATAGGTCCGCTTTTAAAACATATGCGACACTAATTAAAAGTGGACTTTTAAGTAATTAAAATCTGCCTTCACAAAGAATTGTTACAAGAAGTTATGCGCACACTTCGACGCTAAAAGAAGAAAAAAAAACTGGCGACAAATTTAACGCTCTTTGTCACTCGAGATCTTGGCAAATGCTGCAAGGTCAACGCATCCTTGAATTGAATTATTCGCAAGTAGATGCATACATCTGCCAGTAAACAGAATATTTCGTAACGTGTGTGTGTAATACGGCCCGTACGATAATATATTACATAGCGCTGCGCTTTGGTGTTTTAATGAGGATTTTCAGTCTAAAAATAATGCGCTAATTTTGAAACTTAGTCTCAGTGAACCCGACATAAGCTTACCAATGTTCACTCTTAATTCCAGGCATTTGTACTGATTCATAGATTTTGGAGAAACTTTTGAAGGACCTACTCTATTCGTATATTTCACCAGTCTGGTAATCCACACACTATCTTTAGTAGCCTGTATGTAATGTTGAAATGGTAATGAATCACACTGCTGATGGGCTTGGTTTTCCCCCAATTTTATTAATGGCCCTTTTGGCATAAATATTGAACGTGCCCCTGTATAAAGGGATTGTTACTTATTTTTCCGGTTTAATAACAATATGACCCTTCTCACACACCCCCTCTATACATTAAAGCATCTTAGTCCATTAGGTAGGCTCGTAGTATAAATTTGAATGCAGAGGGACAAACATAAAATTTTATCGATGCGACATGCTTGTTAAAAAAAAACATATGACATTGTGTATCTTTTCAGATAACTTTTAGATAATGGGACAATAATCTTGTGTAAAACAGGACATAAAACCCACCCACCTCAACTGTCTGATTAACATGAAATTTTATTTCGTAACGTCACGAGCAAAGTTTCGAGTGAAATTTCCTTTTAGAAAGATCAGATTAGATATTCACTCATTAAACATTGGTAGAAAGTTCTTATAATTTAATAAAGTTCTCAATTGCGTACCAACTACAATAGCTATTTGCGAGAGATCAGTTAGGAACTATTCCATATCAAATTATTTTCCTAGTCGACCCTATAATACCACTGATAATACATATCCACATCCACCATAAACTTTTTAAATATGGTAGAATCACCCATGGCCTAGTAAAGTTATAGGCTGTAGTTTAGACAATGACGAAAGTAATTTACTTTTTGCTTTTTCATGTCACAGGGCTCCGGGTTCTTTGCCACTGCATGCGTATTACGATGCATGTTCATAGCTGGCATTTACCGATCCTTTCTTGAGTCTGAGGCTTCCTTCGCAAATATTCGCTACTCTAACCAGTGATTTGCTCCACAACTTTGGTTTTCTTATTTCCCGCTTTCCCTTGATACATCTTTTTGCCCTCCATCTATTTCTCAATCGATGGCCAGCTGTCACACCAATGTCATTTAAGGATTTCATTTGATCTTCACTGTTCTTGTTGTTGTTGTTGCACTTGGAGCAGCTTATTCTCTAATCCTGCTTTAAATTTTGCATAAAATATTGCTAACAATAGTTGATCTATTAGAGAGATGTAGATATGCATCAGGGGTTCTGAAAAAAATTTATTCATTCTCCTTTGTAAATTCCTATAAGCAAATCAATTTTGTAAAAAACGATATCAAAATGCGTTACGGAAAACTGATTTTTTAGTTATAACAATGTTTGGAGCGAAAGTGGTCAAGGTCACTACTGCTAGGCCTGGCCACTGGACAAGGAAATATACCTCACATTTCAGCCCTGCTGGTCATCCCTACGGTTTCATCTCTAATGATCCATGGTCCATCGCTGCTCTCTCAACCCCTGTGTCTTGTCGCTACTATCTATTCCCCCATCACTGGTCATACCATAACTGGTTATCAAATGTTCGTTATTCCATTACTGGCCACTTCTTAATTTTAATTTTCTCTTGCTACATCTTTCCGACTTCCCTCTACTTTTCAAGTCTATCCATTTTATTTTTATCCTCTAGTTAAGGGAGTAAATGGGGGACAATGTCATTTACAGATTTCATGTGTTCTTGACTGTTCTCGTTGTTGCCGAATCTGGACCATTTTATTCTCTAATCTCCAGTTTGCAGCAGAGGAGTTAGCCGTGAGGAAACTGCAGAGGGACAAATTAATCAAGATTCTTCCAGCTGACAAAGGAAATTCGACCATCGTCATTGATGCCACACAGTATGACGAGAAGATTCTGACGAAAGGTAAATATAAAATAATACCTAATGAGCCGACTAAAAGAGTTGAACAGAGAGTTACAGAGCCCTAAAAAAATATGAATGTCACATTTCTGAAGGTACTAGGAGGTCTTTCAATCCACACCATCGTAAACCACCACATCTCTATGGGTTACCTAAAATTCACAAAACAACTATGCCTCTAAGGCCAATCACAAGCTCTAGAGACTAGCCAACAAGTTTTCTGAGTAGATTTATCCTTCAAATAATCCACCCTTTGGTTGGAAAAACAACCTTCTTTGTACAAAATTCTGAACACTTTGTTAGTATTCTTAAGGACTTAGAATTGGGTGATAGGGACACATTTGTGAGTTTCGATGTAGAAAGCCTTTACACCAAGTAGTTTTTGTTAAACCGAGTTGGATATCGTCGAGGTCAGGTTGAGGGCGGATGCATCTTTGAAGGAGTGTCTGTCTGTGTGATCATCTGTGGAGGGGGTGATGGACCTACTGCGCTGCTGCCTCAAAGGCTCATGCCTTCAGATCAAAGATAAGTTTTTTGAGCAGGAGGAAGGGATTCCGATGGGTTCATCACTATCACCGATTATGGCAAATATTTACATGGAGTGGTTTGTAAAAAAGCTACGCATAAACCCAAAGTCTGGCTTCAGCAACTAGTTTATGTAAAAAGTTTCTTAACAATGTAAATTAATGCTATTTAAATGTAAAGTGGTAGTTACTTTGCATACAGATTAGATATTGAACTTAATTTATATTATCTATGGAAGGCTCTTTTGGGTACTGATAATTACACCCGAAACGTCCTTCAAATGGGAATTCAGAGCTCTGTAGCACAATACCCACCTGACCTTCCCAGTATCAAACATTTTTATTCTTTTATTTGTTACTTATTTTCAGGAGAAAGGTAGCGGGAGAAGGACCCAAAATAAAACTTCTACGCTTCCGCAGAAATTGCCGACGTTTCGACGTTTATTTTACGTCTTTTTCAAGGCTATTCCACTCAAATTGAAGAAGTTTATCGTCAGATAGTAATGATGTTTATTGTCTATCGGAATAACCACGGGGAGCGACGTACATTGGAACAAAAACAAAAACGGACAAAGCGTGGACAAACATAAGGGAACCGTGGTTGTTCCGATGGACAATAAACATCATTACTATCTGACGATAAACTTCTTTAATTTGAGTGGAATAGCCTTGAAAAAGACGTAAAATAAACGTCGAAACGTCGGCAATTTCTGCGGAAGCGTAGAAGTAAAGTTTTATTCTTCTCCCGCTACCTTTCTCCTGAAAATAAAAATCTTGAGGACGCTACACCTAAACCATTATTGTTACTTATCGTAGAATATTGCAAAAGTCATAAACAGCCAATCTCAATTTCAGATCAGAAATCAATCTCAATATCAGAAAACATTCAGACACCGCAAATATCCTGCTATTCAGTACTTACGACTACTCCCATGATCCAAAGGAATAAAAAAAAATATCAGTTATCTTTAATCTTAGTCAAATTTGATGGGGATTGAAAAGAATCTATCTGAATTAGTGAGATAAACTCCAAAGAAGCAACTACTGTTTCATATAACGTAAAGACGGGGGTTCTGGCTAAGAGCGGTGTATGTTCTTTGTTCTTTCTACTATTTCCAGGGGGTGTTCTTTCGCTTTAATTTTCTTAGTGGTTCGGAGATGGCATCAAAGTCAGGAATGCACTTTCGGTACTAGCTGTAGCTTTGCAGCAAAGAATTCAGCTCCTTAACGTTCCGGGGTTTGACTTTATAACTGATCCAGGGGCGGACATACAACTGGGCAGTGCAGGGTAGTACTCGAGGCCCCTGAAGGTGCGGGGCTCGAATACGGTGTTTTCAAAAAATTAAAAATTAAAAAAAAAATAAAAGCTGTAGAGTAACAGCTTTTATGTTTGGAAATTCAGAATATACATGTTATCTGGAAAACACCATAAAGGTGTTAGAACATCCACAAATTGGATAAAAATGTTAGAGTCCGCCTCTGACACGTGATTCTTACGAAATATTATTGATTCAGTTAGTATACGATATAACTAATTTTTTGTATAACGGGTCTCGAGACTTTTCGAGTTTATTAAAACTGTCGAATAGTGTCATTAAAAATATCAGCTGATCCTTTTATTACAACGCATATATAGGGTTGCAATTAAAAAATCAATTTTTCATTACAAGGCTGCACATGCAGTTTACATAATATAAACAAAAATTGAAACTTCTAAGCTAGATAAAGAGCATTTTGAGAAATTAAAAAAAGGTCTAATGTCAAAGAATATTTTCAGGTTATTCCAGGGGTCCCCAGCTCTCTTAAGAAGTATTTCTGGATAAGACAATTTATGCCAAATCAATACGAAATCGTCTCTAGAATTTGTTATCTTCTTTTGAGATAGACCCCTTCGAAGGTCGATTTTTAAGCACTTTTAGAATCGGATTTTTGAACAATTTTTAAAAAACCTCTTTAGAGGTTAATTTCATTAGAATTTAGTTTGTTACGTTCTTGCGTAACAAACTAAAGGGAAGGGAATTGCAAGCAAGCCACTCCGATCGAAAACAGCAAAAAAAAATTTTCCAAAATTTTTTTGAAAATGTCCAAAGGGGGGGGGGGGGTTACGACTTTTTTCTCAATTCCCAACTTTGAGCGCCTGTAACTTGGGAACGCCTCGACCGATCGGATTGGATCCAACTGTTTTTTCCTCTTCTTGACGTTCTCTTTCACCTCCCGGCATCGGAAATTCCGTAGGTGCAATATTTTCGCAGATAGAACTCTTCGGAAGTCGATTTTGAAGCACTTTTAGAATCGCGTTTTAGAACCATTTTTAAAAAAACTTCTTTAGAGGTTAATTTCATTAGAATTTAGTTTGTTACGCTCTTAGGGGATTACAAGCGAGCCACTCCGATCGAAAACAGCAAAAAAAAATTCCAAAATTGTTTTGAAAATGTCCAAAGGGGGGGTTTTACGACTTTTTTCTCAATTCTCAATTTTGACCGCCTGTAACTTGAGAACGCCTCGACCGATCGGAGTGAATCCAACTGTTTTTGCTCTTCTTGACGTTCTTTTTCACCTCTCAACATCGGAAGTTCCGTAGGTGCAATGTTTTCGGAGATAGACCCCTTCGAAGGTCGATTTTGAAGCACGTTAGAATCACGTTTTTGAACCATTTTTAAAAAACTTCTTTAGAGGTTAATTTCATTAGAATTTAGTTTGTTACGTTCTTAGGGGATTACAAGCGAGCCACTCCAATCGAAAACAGCAAAAAAAATTTCCAAAATTTTTTTGAAAATGTCCAAAGGGGGGGGGGGGGGGTGTTACGACTTTTTTCTCAATTCCCAACTTTGAGCGCCTGTAACTTGAGAACGCCTCGACCGATCGGATTGGATCCAACTGTTTTTTCCTCTTCTTGACGTTCTCTTTCACCTCCCGGCATCGGAAATTCCGTAGGTGCAATATTTTCGCAGATAGAACTCTTCGGAAGTCGATTTTGAAGCACTTTTAGAATCGCGTTTTAGAACCATTTTTAAAAAAACTTCTTTGGAGGTTAATTTCATTAGAATTTAGTTTGTTACGCTCTTAGGGGATTGCAAGCGAGCCACTCCGATCGAAAACAGCAAAAAAAAAATTCCAAAATTTTTTTTAAAATGTCCAAAGGGGGGGTATTACGACTTTTTTCTCAATTCTCAACTTTGACCGCCTGTAACTTCAGAACGCCTCGACCGATCGGAGTGAATCCAACTATTTTTTCCTCTTCTTGAGGTCCTCTTTCACCTCCCACCATCGGAAGTTCCGTAAGTGCAATGTTTTCGGAGATAGACCCCTTCGAAGGTCGATTTTGAAGCACTTTAGAATCGCGTTTTTGGACCTTTTTTAAAAAAAAACTTTTTTAGAGGTTAACTTCATTAAAATTTTGTTTGTTACGTTCTTAGGGGATTGCAAGCGAGCCACTCCGATCGAAAATAGCAAAAAAAAATTCCAAACATGTTTTGAAAATGTCCAAAGGGGGGGTATTACGACTTTTTTCTCAATTCTCAATTTTGACCGCCTGTAACTTGAGAACGCCTCGACCGATCGGAGTGAATCCAACTGTTTTTGCTCTTCTTGACGTTCTCTTTCACCTCTCAACATCGGAAGTTCCGTAGGTGCAATGTTTTCGGAAATAGACCACTTCGAAGGTCGATTTTGAAGCACTTTAGAATCAGGTTTTTGAACCATTTTTAAAAAACTTCTTTAGAGGTTAATTTCATTGGAATTTAGTTTGTTACGTTCTTAGGGGATTACAAGCGAACCACTCCGATCAAAAACAGCAAAAAAAAATTTCCTACATTTTTTTGAAAATGTCCAAAGGGGGGGTATTACGACTTTTTTCTCAATTCTCAACTTTGACCGCCTGTAACTTGAGAACGCCTCGACCGATCTTAGTGAATCCAACTGTTTTTTCATCGACGTTCTCTTTCACCTCCCAACATCGGAAGTTCCGTAGGTGCAATGTTTTCGGAGATAGACCCCTTCGAAGGTTGATTTTGAAGCACTTTAGATTCGCGTTTTTGGACTGGAATTGAGTTTGTTACGTTCTTAGGCGATTGCAAGCGCGGCATTCCGATCGAAAATAGCAAAAATGTGTTCCCCAAATTTTTTTGAAATTGCCCAAAGTGGGGGATTACGACCTTTTTCTCAATTCTCAACTTTAACCGCCTGTAACTTGAGAACGCCTCGACCGATCGTAGTGAATTCAAGTATTTTTTCCTCTTCTTGAGGTTCTCTTTCACCTCCGCTTTTTGGACAATTTTTAAAGAAACCCTTTAGAGGTTAATTTCATTCGAATTGAGTTCAGTTCCATCCCGTGCGAAGCAAATACTTCTTGTGAGTATCTTGCAAACGGTTTCTGAAGGACAACGATGTATTGTCCAGAAACATTTAAGAGATTGAAACCTTGAAGCCTAAGAATAAAAAAAATGCTTAAAATTGAGGACCTAGGAAAACTGAACGGAGACTTGAAAAATGGCATAACATCTAGAAATATATAAGAAGAAAGAAACAGAGAAGAAAAAGGATATTGATATGGTTGGTTTTAAGAAACTATACTGGAAAAAACTAATATTTTTGAAACAGAAACTGAAGACCAGCGTTAATCGCCCTGATTTTTAACTTTAACTAAGTATTTCAGTTTCCTTGTAAATACGCTGAAAGAGAACCATATGAACTTACAAGTTCTGAGCTACACGACAAGGAAAATCTCTGAAGTATAATAGTATAGTATCTGAAGGAAAATATCTGGAGGAAAAACGATATCTGACACCGAGAAAATAACCATCGAAAAAGGCGTTCCAAAGTCTCGGAAGGAAGAGATCGAAAAAGTCAAAAACAAAGCTCCACGAATTTCTAAATCTGACGAGGAAATGGAGGAATTTAAGCTTAAACAGGGTTAAAAAAGATCAGAAAGAGGAGAGCGAGGATGTAGTTCAGAGTTCAGCTCATTCCAGCGTAGCCTGAGAAAACAAAAGAAATATTATAAAGAAGACAAAATAGATTTCATTCTCACTAACAATGATAACTTGAGAGAGAAGGAAGAGAAAAACTAAAGGAAACCCAATAAGAAGAAGAGCCTATACAAGCAGTTTTCAAAACTAAACATAGAAAGTGAACGGAAAAACAAAATCTTGAAACTGTAAACATTGTAGTAGAGAAAGAGCAACCAGCGGATCCTCAAGAAGTAAAAGTCGTAAAGCGCGCAAATAGTTGACGTAAAAGCTACCGTTCAACCCAAAAAAAGAAGAAAAAGGAGATTGTCATAATAAAATTAGGGAGAGGTAAAATTCCGAAATGAAAGAAGCTGCAGAACTAAGTGTAGATAAGGAAGCACCATTTCTAATGGAGCCGTGGAAGAAGCCAGTCCTGAAGATGAAATTTTTCGAGGTGGTGGAGAACGAGGAATTTCGTGGAAGAAAGTGCTTGGAGAAGTTTCATCAGCATAGATTTTGCGGGAGTTTCCATCCTCCTTTTCAGATCGCTGATACCTTTTGATAAACTTACCCCAAAACAATCTCATGACTCATCGAAGACAAAAAGGTTTTTTGTCATTTCTTTTTAATTTCTTTGATTAATGTTTGGTGAAAAGTTTACAAAAAAAAATATTTTGTTTCTTTTTTGTTTGGAGTTACTGACCTCTTCCAATTTGACTTTACAAAAATGAAAGAAAAATGTTTTTTCGTTTTTTCTTTCCTGTTATCTGCACCTAGTATTAATTATGTGTTTCTTCTTGTTTTTTTTTGTACTTTGTAGTTCTTTTTGGCACAATTTGGTGCCAAAACAATACCAAGCATATATTGTTTACATCATATATGTCTCTACCAAGGACCTCCAAGAATTCAACCGTAGCAATGCTGCAAGATTACCAAAAACGTTTCAACTTATTTGGTTAAACAAATTAAATTTGTTGTTATTTTGTAAAAAAAAGTTTTAAAGTAAAAAACCACTGGCTGATTGTTAGGCACTATAGACCTTGACCATGAATGAAATTCAAAACCGCAAAATTAAACGAAGTACATACGAACGGTTTTCAACACTAAAAAGCGTACTTTCTGAAACCAAACCCGAAAATTCAAATCAGCAAAAAGAATGTATATATCAGATCCCGTGTGAGTGTGGCATGTCGTACATAGAAGAAACCAATCGTACTTTGCATGTAAGAGTTCAGGAACACAAAACTCATACGATAAGAGGAGAAACATCGAAATCGGGAATTGCAGAACACGCTTGGTCCGAATGCCATAATATTAAGTGGTCGGAAGCCAAAATTGTGTGTAGGGAACAGCACAGGAAGAAACAAAAGTTTAAGGAAGCAGTCTTTATTGGAAGCAATGAGGGCGTCTTTAGTAAACCAAGTTGCGACGTCTCTTCGGTATGGCATCCGTTGATACGGCGGACAAGTGCTGGTCGCTTGACGCGTGACAGTGGCGACGATCCGGCCATTAGAAATGGTGGGCGTGGTTAACTGTGTTAGTACATAAGCAAGTAGCCTCGAGCTTAACGTTTAGTTTCACTTGAAAACGAGCAGAGATTCCACTACTTGAAACGTCGTGTAAAAAAAACTCAATAAAGACAAGAGAAGTCCAAGATGTTTCGCTTTATAGTGCATCACTGTCTACTATTTTTAAACAAAGATTAGATTTATTGTCGATTTCGTGTTAGGTTTTAGAACTCAATGGACCGCTAATGATACTGAAAGAAACTTTCACATTTTCAGTCACAAGTAGTAGCACCCCAGTTTTCACATTCTAGCTGGATAATTTGATAATAATATGATCCCCTTTATGATTATAGAAGGATTTATGTTTCCTGATAAGATCCATTCCCAAAATATATTCATCCTATTTCCTGGCAACCAAGCTCTTTGAGCTGAACCTCACGCCTTTTCCTAACTGCAAGGGCAGTGCCGCCCTCTTTTCTCACAGGGCAAAACTCTCTGGTTACTGATTTTAACGTCGCAGTAATATCAATCATTAGTGTGTTAAATTGATAATGCTCAATTAGAGTAGTTGAGAGACGTTATACTACCGAACCTATAGAATTCCTCGAGAGAAACCCCTCGAGGGGATGAAAAAAAAAATTAAAACTGTCTATAAGGCCCTATATCTATCTTAGTTAAGAGTGTCCAGACATTTTTATTTTTGGATTTCCAGAAATATGCATATACAGATCGAGTAGGAAAAGTTCAAGGGATGTTCTCATATGGATGGTTCATCGTCTAAGGGGTTGAAAAAAACTAAAAACTATAAATAAGATTCTAGTGTTATCGGACTTCGGAGTGTCCGCGTTCCCAAACTAAACATCTACAGTTTCATTTGGGGAGGATTAAGGAATATTTTAGTACACACCTCATAGAATGCGTCACCGTCTGAGGGGTTTAGTCATACCACTAAATACCACTGTCTTTGAAAACAGACGTCTTTGAAATCTTTAAAGCAATAGATGGTCTACGTTCAATCCACTAATCCTCGAAGGAAGAAACCATTCCATAATAAGTTTACTCTATAACGAGAACAACTTTCCAACTTCTTTACTTGCAATGTGAACTTGCCCATGATTATTTATCCAATCACCGGACCGTCAATATTATAGAGAAGCGATCGGTTTAACCTCTATACTTATCACGGCTTTGTTGCCTTAACCTTTACTATACAGGACGCGCATGACTGTCCCGACTAAAACAAATCATTTTCCTGCCGAGAAATTATGTGGGTACCGGATTCCTCCGGAGGTTAAACCATCAGGTAAACTGTAGGAGCAGTCTTATGGCTTAATATAATAAATAGCAGACAAGCGTATTATTATTTGCATTAAAATCACGACGCTCTTTGTTGGGCGCTTCGAACCATTCATTCGTGTAATGTTGGATGAATATACATGGGAACCGTATCTTGGGTTACAATTCCTATTATGCTGTTTATGGGAGTCGGGTTGTTGCGAAACGTCGGCGACAAATCACGTCTTTCATCTTCACCGAGCTTACTAAAGCCATTTCGATGTGTGTGGCTAATTACAATCGCAACCACGGCCGCTAGTACCCAATTTCAATTTGCCTAATGTCAGACCGTTTACGAGCAAGAATCCCGAGATCAACAGCTAATTGCAAATATTTGCAGCAGTCACATGTCTCTCGCAGCCTTATCTCCATATTTACTTCTCGTATCTAAAAGTAAACGTAATTTCACAAATATGGCGTCTTGATGCGGAACCAAAGGGCAATGAGTTGACCCTTGCGAAACGTTACCTTGAACCTCGTCTCATCAATGCAAATTGCTTGACCATGACTGATGCCACAAGATATATGCGTACGCTAGAGAAGATAAAGATAAATTACATAAAAAGAAGAAACCGGTGATAAATAGATCTTGCCGTGTGCCATTAACGCCTTTTGGTGCACGAAGAAGAGTCTGAGCCTGATGGTCTGGATCGAAAAAATGTACCCACTTAAATGGATCTGCGTAATTTATTGCTTCCTGGCTGATTTTTTCCATTAACAATTTTTAGTGGTGGCCTTCCAGGAAATTATTTAATAGCGTCATAGTGGAGTGAGATTAAACAGAGTTATAAAGCTCCACTTATCAGTTCTGGGAAAAATGGCTCTAAATTAAGTTTTATTTTGGGATATGCAGATGCTTGTAATCCATGATAATTGAAGTGGCGTCTTCTAGATCCAAATTGTATATTTGCTTTTATCTTATGTGTATACAAATTATTTTATAATAATTTGTATCAAAATAAAGTAAATATTCAATAAACTAAGTAATTAGAAACGCGTAGAAAAAGAAAATTTTGAAGGTTTCTTATGGACACAAAGACTTTTTACTTCGATGGCAGTGATGCAAAACGTCTAGGTACATCAATCGAAGCCTTAAAATACATTTTTTTAACTCTCTGACGTATGTTTAAAGATTTAACACCTACATGAAAGACAATAAACATTTGAGCGCTTCTTTCGAAATCGAAACTAACGGCTCTCCAAATGCATACCTAATTGTTACACATATTCCAATAGATCTAACAACAATATTTTTCTTTATTTCAGATGAGTTACAAGTTGCCTGTCCATTGCTTGTGAGTTCAAAACTGGTTGTAAGTACTTTATACGAACGAACCACTAGGTTGTACTAAGTGATTGTTTAAATTCTCCTCACACTTTCATTGTAAATTACAAGTTGCCTTTCAGTTATCGAGAAAATAGAGTTAATCATATTTACCAGTTTTTTGAATATCAGTTGACTGATTGTTCAAAATAATGGCCGTCTGCTTTGATACAATGAAAAGGTTTTGA
Organism: Taphrorychus bicolor; assembly: GCA_951812265.1. Lineage (NCBI taxonomy): Eukaryota > Metazoa > Arthropoda > Insecta > Coleoptera > Curculionidae > Taphrorychus > Taphrorychus bicolor. Next base: position 28,037,886 of record OX638303.1, on the reverse strand, counting down.
CTCAAAGCTGTCACATATGAAGATCGGCCAAAGACTGCAGTCGGCACCCGGAGTTTACCAAGTTCAATGCATCCATCTGTGGCTCGGTTTACATTGGCACCAGAAAACGCAGTATCAACACGAGGATTACGGAACGCAAGAGGAGTTGCAGGCTGGGATAAACACAAAAGTCAACAGTAGCAGAGCACGCTCTCTCCGAAGGTAACGACATTCTTTTTAACCAGGTGGATAGCTTATATCAATTGCAGCGTTTCTATCCAAGACTAACGAGAGAGGCCATTGAAATCTTCAAACACGACAACAATTTCAACAGGAAGGAGGAAATTACGTTATTAAATGCAGACTGGAAGCGAGTTCTACGACATATTTCAAGTGCGCGGAAACCCCGCGCCTTTACTACCCCCACCCCTGTCCCTCCACTGGTGTGTGGCGGCGGGGGAATAAATACCACAGACCTAAACGCAGTCGAATCAGTCAACGTCGGGAAGCACGGGAGGTCACTTCGGCTATTGCCTCATCGCCTTTGATAATGTCTGCCGCAGCTGTAGAAGAAACGTCAGGAAGGAATTCTATTGGACCACAGCTTCAAAGCCCGAAAAACACTTTATATTGTATTTTGACCGGGCGTGAAAGCCTTCATAGTTTTGCTCAAGGTGCTTAAGAAGCAGGATGTGAAGAGGAAAGCAATTATTGAAAGGAAGAAAAGTGACAAAGACGAAAAATCCGAAATTGTGAGTGTAGAGGAAGTGGCTTCCACAGTGACCGTGGCAAAATACCTCGGTCACTGTGGAAGATAGTCCAACTTATACTATTGAAGAACGACACGAAGAAGTACAGGAAAAATCAACTTCTAAAGGGAGGCATTCCAAAGAAACAAATTGTAAAAACCAAGCCAAACAAATTGTAAAAACCAACCAAATCAAGACAAAAAAAATGGAAAAATTGAAATGGTGAGAGTTTTAACCCGTTAATACTTTAGTGAGGTAAAGCATTTAAAATACACTGAGAAGAATATTCATTAAAAGAGAATTAAATCAAAATGAGAAAAAAAAGCTATGACACTATATAAATTGAAATAGTGAGGGTTAAAGTGAGGTAATACATTTAAATTACACTGGAAAAAATAATCAAAAAGTGAAAAGGGTTGAGAAAAGGAGACATTTTAATGATGCTTTGCCAATTGAAATGGTCAGGGTTTAAACCCGTTAACACTTTAAGGAGGAAAAATATTTAAAATAAACTGAGAAGAATATCCAATAAGAGAGAATTAATTCAAGTTGAGCATAAAAGACTCTTTACGACACTTTGTAAACTAAAATAGTGAGGGTTAAAGTGAGGTAAAACAGTAAAATTAGTGTAGAGAGTAAAGTTACACTGGAAAATATATTCAAAAAGTGAGGTTAAAACTGAGCTTGGGAGAGAAGACACTTTATAATGATACTTTGCAAATTGAAATAGTGTGGGTTAAAGTGAAGTAAAATATTTAAATTACACTGAAAAAAAAATGAGGATAAAACTGAGTTCAGATGACACTTTGCAAATTGAAATAGTGAGGGTTAAAGTGAGGTAAAACTTCTAAATTACATTGAAAAAAATATTTAAAAAATGGGGATAAAATTGAGTTGAGAAAAAAACTATTTAAGGATTCTCTAAAAATTGAAATTGTGAGGTATAAATGAGCCAAAACATTATACAAAATACACTGAGAAAATTATTCAATAAGTGATAATAAATTTTAATTGAAGAAAAAATACTTTTTAATGAAAATTGAAATAGTGAGTGTTAAGGTGAGATAAGACATTTAAAATGCATTAAGAAAAATATGCAATAAATGACACTGCAAATGAAATAGTGAGAGTTAAAGTGAGGCAAAACGGCTAAAATACAATGAGTAGAATATTTAATAAGTGAGGATAAAATTGAATTCAGGAAAGAAGACTCTTTGCAAATTAAAATGGTGAGAGTGTTAAGCCATTAACACTTTAGTATGAGGTACAACTTTTAAATTAAACTGAGAAGAATATTCATTAAGAGAGAATTAAATCAAGATGAGAAAATAGTAGATTATGTCACTAGGAGTAAAAGTGGGTCTTTTCGTGCTGAGCCCAGAGATTGACGGCCGAAGCGAAGCTGAGGCCTGCAACTGGGCGAAGCACAAAAAGACCTTTTACTCCGAGTAACATATACTATTTTTTTTTCAAGCATGCATAAATAAGAAATCTATTTAAAAGTGGTTCAGTTTTGCAATTTTCTCTCATCCTCTTTAAGCGGGTCTAGGTACTTACCCAATTGTGTATATTATTTGTAAGATACATTGAATATGTTAGAATGGTGGTTTTCAATGTTCAATGGTTTTAATGTATTAAATAATAACCAATGATTATGGTAAACTGAGAATTTGTAGCATTATTTTCAATACTAAATTAATAAATGTCACACTGACAGATAAATATGATGACGCGCATGACATTTAACAGACGATTTCAGAATTCGAGAACCTATGCGATTTCGACTAATAACGGCTTCGGATGGTGCTCTTGAGTGCTCTGAGAGTCTTTCTGTCCTTTGTTTTTTCAACAAGAATGTAAAGATGGCAATACACTCAGATCGGTTTATCTGCTGTCAGCTATTATTAAAATAATTTTGGTGAATAAAAATCGTTTATATATGCGCCACCATGACACTAGCGGTGACTTTTGACTTTACTTTTACTGCCTAGGACTTTTTTGCTACTTTTTTGGCCTCAGGATTTGAAAGCCCACTTTAGGTGTGCGTATGGAGAAAACAAATGACGTACTTTTAGTCCGCTTGAAAAAAAAAAGACTTTATAAAACTTTGTAAATTGAAATAGTGAGGGTTAAAGTGAGGTAAAAAAATTAAATTACACTGGAAAAAATATTCAAGAGGTGAAGATAAAATAGTTGAGCAAAGGTGACATTTTAATAATTCTTTTACACTTTAGCACTTTAACACTTTAGTGAGGTAAAACATTTAAAATAAACTGAGAATAATATTTATTAAGAGATAATTAAATCAAGATGAAAAAAAAAGACACTTTGTAAATTGAAATAGTGATAGTTAAAGTGAGGTAAAACATTTAAATTACACTGGAAAAAATATTCAAAAGATGAAGATAAAAGTGTTGAGGAAAAGAGATATCTTAATGATACTTTGCAAATTAAAATGGTGAGGGTTTTAATCCGTTAACAGTTTAGTGAGGTAAAGCATTTAAAATAAACTGAGAAGAATACTGAATAAGAGAGAATTAAATCAAGTTGAGAATAAAAAACTATTTATGACACTTTGTAAACTAACATAGTGAATGTTAGAATGAGGTAAAACAGTAAAATTACCCTGGAAAATATATTCAACAAGTGAGGTTAAAACTGAGTTGAGGAAAGAAGACATTTTAATGATACTTTGCAAATTGAAATGGTGTGGGTTAAAGTGAGGTAAAATATTTAAATTTCAATAAAAAAATATTAAAAAAATCGAGGATAAAATTGAGTTGAGAAAAAAGGACACTCTGAAAATTGAAATTGTGAGGGATAAATGAGGCAAAACATTAAAAATACACTGAGAAAACTATTCAATAAGTGATAATAAATTTTATTTGAAGAAAAAAGACTTTTGAATGACTTTCTGCAAATTGACATAGTGAGTGAAAGTTAAAGCGAGGCAAGAAGTTTAAAATGCTTTAAGGAAAATATACAATAAATGCGTATAAATTTGAGTTGAGGAAAAAGACTCTTTAAGGACACTCTGAAAATTGAAATTGTGAATGATAAATGAAGCAAAACATTAAAAATACACTGAGAAAAAAATTAAATAAGTGAAAATAAAATTTAATTGAAGAAAAAATACTTTTTAATAAAACTATGCAAATTGAAACAGTGAGTGTTGGAGTGAGGTAAGACATTTAAAATGCATTAAGAAAAATATGCCATAAATGCGTTTAAAATTGACTTGAGGAAAGAATATTCTTTAATGACCCTCTAAATTGAAATAGTAAGGGTTAAAGTGAGGCAAAACGGCTAAAATTCAAACAGAAGAATATTTAATAAGTGAGGATAAAATTAAATTGAGGAAAGAAGACACTTTGCAAATTGAAATGCTGAGAGTTTTAAGCCGTTAACACTTTAGTGTGAGGTAAAACATTTAAAATGCACTGAGAAGAATATTCATTAAGGGAAAATTAAATCTAGATGAGAAATAAAGAGTCTTTATGACACTTTGTAAATTGAAATAGTGAGGGTTAAAGTGAGGTAAAACATTTAAATTACACTGGAAAAAATATTCAAAAAGTGAGGATATAATTGAATTGAGGAAAGAAGACACTTTGCAAATTGAAATGGTGAGAGTTTTAACCTGTTAACACTTTAGTTAGGTAAAACTTTTAAAATACACTGGAAAAATTATTCAAAAAGTGAAGATAAAAGAGTTGAGGAAAGGAGACATTTTAATGATACATTGCAAATTCAAAGGGTGAGGGTTTTAACCCGTTAACAGTTTAGTGAGGTAAAACATTTAAAATAAACTGAGAAGAATATTCGATAAGAGAAAATTAAATCAAGTTGAGAATAAAAGACTCTTTATGACATTTTGTAAACTAAAATAGTGAGGGTTAGAGTGAGGTAAAACAATAAAATTACACTGGAAAATATATTCAAAAAGTAAGGTTAAAACTGTGTTGACGAAAGATGACATTTTAATGATACTTTGCAAAGTAAAAAGGTGTGATTTAAACTGAGGTAAGATCCTCTAAAAATTCAAATTGTGAGGTATAAATGAGCCAATTTTATTATACAAAATACACTGAGAAAAATATTCAATAACCGATAATACATTTTAATTGAACTAAAAAGACTTTTTAATGACATTCTGCAAATTGAAATAGTGAGTGTTAAAGTGAGGTAAGACATTTAAAATCCATTAAGAAAAATATGCAATATATGCGTATAAAATTGAGATGGGGAAAGAATACTCTTTAATGACACTGCAAATTGAAATAGTGAGGGTTAAAGTGAGGCAAAACGGCTAAAATACAATGAGAAAAACATTCAATAAGTGAGGATAGAGGGCCTACAGCAGTAAGATTTTTAAATTGAGTATCGCCCAGGAAAGTCTTACGGAAATGCCGATGCAGGGCCTAAAAGGCCATGTAAAGAAAACTGTCGGCATTGTCAAAAGAGAGAGCAGCGTGAAGGACTTCGTTCTGTAAGGAGAACAATGGTGGACCTGAAAGACCAATACTCTTAGCAAAAATTGTTAACAAGAGGCAGGTGGAGGCAGGATTAACAGTTCAAGTTTGAAAGCATTATGGTCTCAGGAGGACTACCTTAGATAGAAAATGGATTATTGAAGAGAGCATGGGAGAGTCTGGACCATAGTCTGCTAACAGCAGAAAATTAAATGTCTAAAAGAAATGCACAACGGAACAAGTAGAAGTCACTATGGGACTCTGGCAAAAAATAAAGAGCGGTTATACTTGGTGAATTATCAAGAGTAGAGTCTTGGTGCTCCAAGTATGAAGTCTGTTGTGCGGGAAAAATTACCTCCAACAAGATCACGTGGTCGAACAGTGCAGTATACTGTGGGTTCGAAAGCGTAGCAAGTAATCCGTAGCAAACAAGTTGATTACTTTATCAAAGGGTCTGAAACTTACGGTCTTTTTCCAACCGGCATGATTGGGACGGAAACCAGCCTCTCGTACATTTGTGCTTCTTTTTCAACTTAATTTTGCATCCATGTAAACTTTCCACAAACCATCGATAATTTTAGTTGCACTTTTTACATTATTTACAAATACCTAGTGATTGGACATAAAATAACTAAAGTTTGCAACATAAAAAGTATAAAAAGTGTTTAGAGACGTTTGCAAGTTGGAAACAAGAATTGGCCAACGACCGAGAAAGCAATTTCAAAATTGAAATAAGGTAGGCCTTATTATTAATACTAAAGCAACAAAGTCATCATTCAGCCATAGAGCGATGATCTGCTTGAAAGAACATTGTAATGCGCAAACTAATTGTCTGATTTACTATTCCTAAACGTGGGCCAAAACAACATCCGGCTGCACATAACAAGCGTCGCTCTACTACCAGCTTTGGCTGTGAGGATATTTGCATGTTAAGCAAAGGGTTAGCGTAAAAACTTTGAAAAGTAAAGTTCTAAAAGTGCCGTTGCAACGCCTACTGTCAACCGCGACAATAAAACTGAAACACAATTAGAGGAAATGGTCAAAACCCACTTGAATAGGGCCCCCTAGATCTCAGCTGTTGTGAACACGCAACATCTGCCCCTGTACACCGCAAATACCTATTAAGAAGTATTATTATTAATTCATGCTTTGATGATGAGTGCTTTGGGTTAAAAAAGACGAAGTTCAGGTTATCATAAAAACGACAACTTATAACATTGGCGATTGTGCCCTACACCATACAAAACATTCTTTATGGTCTTATCACCTACGATATGAGAGCGGATTAAAATACGTCATAGGAGAGCCTATTGTGTTCTGTGACAACATATTAACAAACGTGCCGCATATCTTATGGTAATGGTTTTGTAATTTACGGCGTCGAAAATCCTATGAACGCGTAAATCATAACCCACTCATGGAATTCATTCTTATTCAAAGCTTATAATGTGAGTCCATTCATTCAAATCCATGCATGCGTTCGGTTTGGGGGCCAGTGAGTGCATAACGAACTGGTGTCTGTCCTTATGTTTTATTATGCTCCCGAGTTTTTGCACAAGAAGAAGAATTCGCATTAATGCACCATAATAAACCCCCGGTCTATTAAAGTTGCAGTCAAATAAATCTAAGGAGATTTACGACAATTCGTAAACCAACTTGGCTTCTGCCCAATAGCCCCAACCGAGTGGGCACACATCATGCATTTCCTCAACTTATGGTATTCCATTGCCCGAAGACCCGAAGCCAACGTTTTCTTAAAAAGTGTGCTAGCCAAACATGTAACATAAGACCAGATGTTGATAAGCCCCATCATCAAGAACTAATATTTGTTTTGACTGATTCGAGTTTAGTGACCTACGTAAGTGCAATAAGATTCCGATCCGATCCGGCGACACAGCGGAATAATGGTATTCGCGGTCACGTCGCAAAAAACCGCCTTTGTGTGACCCCAGGTCAGTTCGCCATTTCGTCACGTACGGCCATTGTGCACCGGAATAGTACCATGAAATCGGGTAAATATGAGAATACCTTGCTCCTTTCAATAGTGGATTTGCATTTTCCGCAGTTTGAAGGAGATCTCTGGACCCGTTATTGCCCATACCTGGTTGCCCATAAAGATTGCGGCGTGACACGTGGGGAGTAATTGTTCAATATGTTTGCTGTTCATCAATGTAACAAATATCATAATGCCCGTATTTACAGTCTTAATTTGGTGCTCAATCAAAACCGTTTGAACTAAGTTCAAATGGAGACTAAATGTCAAAATGAGCTTTGAGGATTACTCGGAGGCATCTCGGAGATGATAGACGTTGCGAGACGGTTGTCTCGCAACGAATGGCTGAAAAGGTAAAAACTTGAAGAGTATCTGAGGACATTTCGATGTGCGACCGCAGGATGATAAGATTTGAAATCGAGTCAGACTGGAAAGATACGCAGTCGAAAAGGATTCCTAGGACCACAGACTGAGTAAAGTTCAAAGAGCTCTTAAGTCAGGGCAGGTGTTGCAACGAGCGTCAGGTGCTCTCGATGGCGCTCTCATAGGACGAGCTGACTGAAGTCACGTACGTCATTTTCAAAGAGTTCGATTTGTATGTGGTTTGGTTTCCCGTAAAAAATTTAATTAATTTTTTTCTTCAATTTAAATTATTAGGCCCAACTTAAACAAAAATTTGATGCGACAAAAAAAAGAAGACGGAAATAGCTACAGTAGAAGATGTTACGTTTTTGAGATAATATTTTTGCCTAAAATCTCGGTTCTAGAAATGATACTGAGGAGAATTATTTAGTCATAAACCATCTTTTGCTTTATTTCAAATACAGTATCTCTGATCACTAATTGAGGCACAGGTTGGAAATATCAAACTTTATCTGAAATAATTAGATTACCATCTCTAATTTCTGAGTTTTTTTCGATGGGTTCACAAAATCAAAACAATAGCAAAACATCATACTCTACACCCTGATTGGCCATAAATAATGATTAATATGTGTGACCTTACTAAATACAACCAATACTAAGTTTAGTACAAACTTTGACTATTTTGGTACATACAATAATTTCTGGCACAACCTCAGTTTCCTGTTTTTCGAAGAGTTTGAAATCTAGTCGTTAGGTTTTTTTTGAAGGCAGATAGCTCTTGCTATCTTCAACTATCTTGAGTTTCTGAGGGCCGTAAAAAGGGGGTGGCGCCTTTAGATTAAAACCATATAAACCCAGAAAAACTACACCCAGTTCTGAACTCTGGCCACCCACTTTGAGACACTGTAGGATTAATTTTCAAGTGAAGAAAGTTAAGGCTACAAAGAGGAAGGCAAACAACCCCAAACCACAGAGAATTTTTTTTGGTATTTTGTTGGTTTCTTAGAGCACGAAGAAATACCTAAATTGCCAAAATTTGACGTAAAATGTGCAGCATTGCCTGCATTCAACCAGCTTTTGCCCCTCCTACCGTTTTCCAGATCCTCGAATTTGAAATACATTATACACGCTAAGACGAAATGTTTCTCTCTTTTAGTCTAGTAATCCCTGATAATGTGCAAAAACTGATGCAAAATGCAAGAAAATATATCGAAACGCAAAAAAAAACTAAGAAAATGCGTATCTAAAATCATAACAAATTTATATTTAAGTGTACTTCTTTCCTTTATTTTGCGCCCATGAGGATGGTCTCACTGTCAGGATTTCAATATAAAACAAGGAACAAGTTTTATTTGTAAAAAACATAGTCTGGGAGTGAATGAGTGACTTTGCAGCAACGTTCTACCTTCTATTGTCATTTTTGGATCGAGCTGACTGAAGTCACGTACGGCCTTTTCAAAAAATTCTATTTGGACAGAGGAAATAGATAGAGAGGTAGAAAGGCTCAACAGGTCCATTGGCCACTCATACGCAGAGTCGTGCCCACTCAGGGAACATGTGTAGTCGCAGAATTCCATGGTGGAATAAAGCGCTTTTTTGTCTTTGCAGCGGGCAACAAAGGGGAAAAGTTGCCATAACAAAAGATGACAACAGAGGTTGGCTAATTGTGGAAAAATTGTCTCTGGAGACTGGAGAGTAATCCCCTTTCATTTCTCAGTAAACATGTATGAATGGCGATACACTAGGAGAGATCCAGAGCGACTATCCGAAAAGGTAGTAAGATACCAAGTGCCAACTAAAGCTGTTACGTCTCAAGCTAATACGATATGTAAAGGTTAATCAAGGAACTAATATTATATAACACAAGGAGAGACCATCTTTTACAGATTTGGCTCTCCTTTTAGCAGTGGGTCACACAAACATGGATACGATATCCGCCAAAAGTGACGTCAAATGATTCGAAATAACGATTGGCCGAATGCACTCTCCCTAACGATGACGTTACGTCGTGGGTCACACAAACATGGCGAACTTCTGGCCATGATTTTGGTACCTCCATAATTTTATGGCTTTTTGGTTTACTGCTGACGTCGTCACATTTTTCAATTTAAGCCAGTTTCACACTGATCTTTCTATGACAGCGTGGCACAATTTCATTTCAAGGATGATCAGTAAACGATTTTTCTCCACGAAGCGTCTTAATCTAGACGCCAGAAGAGTCTTTGACCAAGCTTCCAAAAGAGGTGCGCAGGAGTGGCATGGATACAACGAAGCCTGCCGAGAGTTCAAAAACGAGTTATGGCGAAGTAAAGGAGCGAGCTGGCGGAAATTCTGCGGAGAGCTGGACTCCCTCCCGGCATCAGCCAAGCTTGTCACATTGCAGTAAGAGGAAATCAACTAGGTACAATGAAGAAACAGGATGGTACATAGACAGGAGACCAGGGAGAAACCCTAGAGATTCTCCTGGATACCCACTTCCCCGGAAAAAATGGCGAGGCCGCTCCTCCGCGCGGGGTCCGGTCCAGGAGGATTGAACACTTGCAAACGAAGCCATTAGATGGGCGGTGGGCGGAGAGCTGCTTCAGCAACCTTCGGAGAATAATCTGGTATGGTATATAGACGGAACAAGAATGGCTAATACACCGTCGTCTGGAGTGGGAATATGCAAAGCAGGCCATGTAGAAGGCGAGGGCTTCGTCTTGGGAAGCCACACGACGGTTTTCCAGACGGAGGTGTTTGCAATACTCAAGGTGACCACACGAACAGAAGTCACAAAAGGAGCAGAGCAGGACATCTACATCTACTCCGACAGTCAAGCGGCTCTGCGAGCTATCTGCAGGAGCGGAACGAGTTCAAAGCTCGTTCAGGACTGCAGGGATGCTATAGAGTCACAGACAGAAACAAAAAGGTAACTCTGGGATGGGTTTGAGGGCATCGAGGGGTACCAACGTACCGACGAATCGGCCAAGCGTGGTTCTTAGATATGCTTTAGTGTAAAAGGTACGTCTCTGTGATGGGAGAGTACAAGGACAAACAGGATACAGTCAGAAACATGTTTACTGGCCACTGCAGGCTAAGGAGGCACATGCACCTCCTAGGAATGGCTGACAGTCCACTCTGCACCGACTGTGGGGCAGGGGAAGAGTCGTCATACCACCTTCTGGGAGTGTGCCATAGGTGGGCTCGACTGAGCCATAGGACACTTGGAGCTGCTTTTCTTCATCGAGGGGACCTTCCGACTATGAAACAGAACAGGAAATGAGGGCCCTGGTGGAGTAGGAATGGGTGGACTGTGAAAAGGACCTCTAAGGCTTAGTCGCAAGGCTTCGGCCCCCCCATTGTTTACTACTACTACTACTACTACTACCATTTTCCGTCTCTATAATTACCACTCCTTGTTTTATTTCTCTAAGGCCTTTTATCTGCCTTTTATCTCAGCCTTTTATCTGCGCAGCCTAATATCTGCGCTTTACCTGTCTTCTTCGATTCCTTCTTGTGGACTGTTTCCAAGACTTCTCGACTTTTCAACTCTCTCGTCAACTACTACTACTACTACTACTCGGAGTCAAGTCCAGAACTATAAATACCGGCATTAGATTTAAACAATGCAAACTAATTTATTAGTACAGTTACCCGCTTAAAAAATGTTTTAACAGCGTTGGTTTTTGCGTTCTCCTCCTTTGCCTATAGAATAAAAATTCACGAGCAAATTCATATGTCATTGCGTTTTATTTTTTAAATCTTGGGGAATAAAACTAAATTTTCAGAAATTGATTGGAATTGAACAAAAACGGCACAGCCAATTTTAATTTTTTTGTGCTACCATGTAACGGAAGAACTGATTTCATTATTAAGATTTTCGTAACATGAGCATTATCGGCTCTTACTGGACAATTATATTTTGATTATCTACAAAGATTGATTAGACTGGGAGTTAGTTGATTATACAGGGACTCCTGCAAATAAGAACACATGGAGATCTTCAAAATTATAAGATTTTAGGGACGTTTAGAATATCCAGGGCATATTTTGATTTGTAATCTATCAAACAGGTATATTAAATCCATTTCAAAGCGTTCAAAGCGTTTCAAAGTTCCAGTATAGCATGTACTACAAGGCAGATTCGGTCCTTTTACCGAGCTCGGTAGAGCTAGTCAAAAACTCAAAATTGAATAAAGCACATTTTTGAGTTTTTATAACAATTATGGTTAAAAAATCGTTTAGATGAAAAGGTGTATTTTACCATCAAAACACGCTAGAAGTTCCTTAAAATTATTAATAGCCAGTCAAATGTAGCAGTTACTGTTTTATCTACAAAACAACAAAATTGAGGTTTTTAATCTTTTTTAGGAGTAGATTTCCATTTTATATGGTTTTGGTTTATAACATTGAATCCACACATTTCATAAAAGTAAGAATGTATCAAAATATGGAAAATCAAACATGTCTTTAGCACATTTGTTGGAAAGGTTCAAAAAATGATAACTAACCCTGTATATCGCAGAGGGATGCAGATATCAAAAATCGAAGAATAGATCCGTAGTGCATAAAAGATATTTGTTTGGCCTACCAGATAGTGACCATGAATTTAACAAAACTCCTGGGAAACATAAAATGTTCGTCATCATAATGACAATAAGTTCTTGAAAACTGCGAAGAATTAAAATTTTGCCATTTCTGAGAAAAGAAATGAAAAAGCTCGTTGAGAAACGGGGATGTACAAATTTTCAAGAATTTTCATGAGTAATGCGGCAACAATTAAAAAAAAAATTCTCCAACTTTGAGCGCCTCCCGGGGAGAGGGGGTTCATTTTAGGACCCTTATTTATAGGAAGAAAATATCTTATTTTGACCCCACAAACATGGCTTTAAAAGCATTGTACTGAATTTTGAATCACCCTGTATACATCTAAAAGCGATGCCAGGTATATAGGAGTAAGTATTTTTAAAATCCGTTTTCCGGGCTACATCGATCTTCTTATAGCTTAAAAAATATGTATCATTCTATATAAAAAAAACATCAACATCAACGTCACAGCTGTCACATTTGATGTTGGTGTCCTCTCGTGATCGTATAGTAGAAAGCAAAAATATATTTTTTTTTTAACTCAAAATGGGTGTGAGTCGCTTGAGAATGATGTCCTTCAACAGTGAGTATAGCGCGAATGAAAGACAGATTTTAAAGAACCCCTGATTTATTGATGCAACGACGTTTCGTTAATTACTTCTCCTTCAGGTTTACAAAACTAGCATAGATGTCATACAGTCGGACTAAAAACTGAACAACACTGTCATGTGGAGCAAAAAACTGGCCATGAGAACAAAATTTATTTTAGAAAATCGATAACTTCAAACAAGTTCATGAAAAAACAAAAAAAATTTTCGTAAATTTCGTTTTTTTAGGCAAAAATATTTTTGGAAATAATCTAATTTTATAAACCTTAAAATAAAATTCCCATACGATCTGCAGACAAATGCGAGGCAACTTTGCCCTAGTTAATCGAGTACGTATCTTTTATGGTTTACGAAATCCCCGTGATGAGAGAGGAATTTGAATAATCTCTGTAGAGACATGTCTCGAAAACGGTTAAAGATAGGTTTCTAAATTGTGTTAAGGATTGGTGCGGGCGGTCGTCGCCGGCTGGTCTGACGCGAAGTTTACTAAGAATTATTGGTGCTGGCCGACCAAACCCGACGACGTTAGACCCGGGACAAAAAAATCATTTTATCATGCTGTTTGGCTGAACCACACTAAACTTATTATTCCATTGTAACTGGGACGTCCTGTATTGTTTTTAATTTTTTAATTTACGGAAACATTCCTAAAACATACTATGACGACTGCATAATTACTGATTCCAAACTAGACACCTAGGAGTAAGATTACAGACGTTCATATTATGCTTTACGGTATAGGAAAAACGGTTTGAGATTTCCTATCAAGGGGTTAGTTTGAAATAATCCAAGTGCAGTGTTGCCAAATGTTGCAATTATTCCCAGATAGTAGGGAAAACTTACATAGATGGAAAAAGTCTGAAACTAATGCAAAAAAATATACCTATTAGGGCAAGTAGATTTTTTTTGGTTTTTATAGTTTCAAATGCAAATGGGAAGGGGTGGATAATCATAGTAAACTTTGAATATTTGACAAAATATGATGTGTTTGTTCAGCTGGTTCTCGTAACAGCCCGGAATGATTCCCTGGTGAGTTGGCCGAGCCCTTATGTCTTCTTTTGTATTTGATCCAAGTACGTTACCCGTTACACCATTGCGTTCTACCACTTTTTCCTTGAATAAAAACAGGGAGAAAGGGAAAGAGGTTCTTCTGAGAACCAGGTGGTAGTAATAAAGGTACTTTTCTTGATGGAAGTAGAACATGAGTGTGTGTCGTAGTCATTATGGTGTCTATCATAAGGAGTATTAACGACAAAAATCAATATCTTGTTACGGTTGTGTGTACACGGGACGACAAGGAGTGATCCGCATTGTTTTGCTCGGTAATTTAAGCCATCGCAATTATGATTTCACGCCAATGTTTAGCGCCTTAGCCCGCGGACACCTGGCCGTTGTGACAAGTTGACAAGAAAAATTATAGAGCCCGTAGTCTTCCTCTTTGATGGTAAACATCTTCTTGATAAGTAGTCCTGTCGATACGCATTAGACTTAACGACATGACGCGACGATGGAGTCTAGTGCTAATATAATATAAACGGTATTTATAGATACCTAAATGTCGTGCACGTTCAACCATAAAAACCAAAGCAGACCAGAAATTGGTCCAGCCAAGCTTAAGAGAAACTGTTATTGGCGGCAGACATATACGTATTTGTTTTATTTTCTATTACCGCGTAATTTAATGGTTTTTGAACAATTTATCGGACATAAGTGATCTGCCCTTTAGATGGCGCTTTAGCCTACATAGCCACATAGCCAGTGGGCGGATTTATCTATGTTTAATATAAAAGCTTTAATAATTAGTTGCTCGACTTAATCATCATCGGTGAGATTGGGAAGGAATCTCAGGCGTGGGCAGCGGTGAGAAAAGCACCAGGTCGATGATAAATTAAAATGTTTAAAAACTTTTATATGTACACGCGTTGACCTAAGGCCTAAAGAGTTTAATGTCCAGGGGCAGTGTGCCGCTACCGGTGTGGGCGCTTTTTAAAACTGATAGTAGGTAACCTTTTTGTTTTTATAATGAGTTTGATCAGAATGTAAAGCACAAAGGCATTATAGGTAGTTTTCTTATATATTCTAAAGAGGTTTATAATGGAAAACTACTATTATTTATAAGGTCATGTATGCGGTTAAGGAATGGTGCAGGCCGGTCCGAGGCGACGGTTGTTAAGAATTGATGCGGGCCGGCCAGGCCCGGTGCCCTTATTAGGCCTAACTATCGATGCGACGCTGCTATTTTTAGGCGTTATTTACATGTTTACGTTTATATTTACATCCATTGTTTAATTGTTCGATTATTTTTTGAAAAATTTCTACTTTCTAGGTCTTAAGTGTAAAAGGTACGGCCAGTCAAGTCTGAGTCTTAATCGAGTAAGCTATAAGAACAAAGCGATAAATAGTGCGTTATTGGTGCATTATTAGTTTGCCTACTAATACATAGTAATTGTGTTTATTTGTGCAGTTTATACATATTGCGTTTTCATTTTAATTAGTTGCACTGTAATTACGTGAAACCCAAGCTCGCGACAATTGATTTGAAAGTGAAATGTCACTCAGAGTTTAAGCACTTAATGGTGATGAACTGTAAGTGAGTGTGCATTTTCCGGAATTCACTGCTTTAGGCCAATCACGGGAAACCAGTGGAAAACCATAGAGGAACACCTTACTGCGCTGGTTGCTTTTGAAATATAGCAAGAAGAAAAGCAACTAATAAAGCCAGAAAGGGATGAAAAACCTGAAAAACCGGACCTTGTAAGACCCCAGGATCATATCGGTACATAATTTGTGAGGAAAAACTGTACAATAGAAAGCCGCATTGGAAAATTGAAATCACCACTGAAACGGGAGCAGTCGTAACAATTGACTGGAAGGATCATTCTGCCATTGTTCCTCCCTGTCACAATTAAATAATCCACAGGAGAGTCCTGTCCTATAGACGGAGAAGTGAATGTCACCATCGCAATTGGAGAACGGATTGTTGAAGTTCAGCACAAGTTTAAATAGCAAAGATCAAGGATGAATTAACTTTAGGATTACTACCCTAAACGGGAAATTCTTACTATTGGAATTGAGGAATTTGCACTAATAGATCCAAACACAGAAAAAACGTGCCTAACAGGATGGATGCAAAACCCATAGGTATTCCAACAGATCCTAGTACACCTTTATCCTTACCATTGGGTGAGTTCGTATGTAATAAAGAACTACCTTACCGCGAAGTGGTTGGATCTCTGGTATTTCTGGTAACTTCAAGCCGACCAGACATATCTTATGCAGTAAACCAAGTGAGCCTAAACTGTTTTACTGATGGCAATTGGCGTGCAGTCAAAAGAATTTTACGCTATTTAAAACATAAACTGCATTATAAAATAGTGTACTCGAGGTCTTCAAATCTTGTTTTTGTTGGTTATACTGAAGCAGATTATGCAGGCTGTTTGGATACAAGAAAGTCTACCAGCGGTTATGGGTTTATTCTTGCTCATATCCCTATCACTTTGAAATGTCAGAAACAGAATGTTGTGGCTCAGTCAACTACAGAGGCTAAGTACATTTCTTTAGCACTGGTACATTTTAGAAACTTCCTCCATAATGATAACTTTGTAAACGCACTGAATCTCATAAAAATGTCCTTCATAGCAGCCAGCTGAGATCGAGCGGTTTTACAATCCTTAATAATATCCTAGTGTTTATCAGAAATTCCTTGCACAATTTCTTGTGCTCTTGCGCCAGATCTTGTTCTCTGAATTTTTCCTGCTGTGCTTGCACTTTCTTCAAGTGGGTCACCCTCAAGGACATGCTCACATTGCTCCTTTCTAAGTAAAATCAAGGTCAGTCGTTTAAAAGGTCAAAAACAGCGTTTTCAAAATAAAAGTGTGTTACACATTAATGGTATACTCTGTTCGGCGACGCTTACTGTCAAAATGTCGTCAAAATTTAGAAATCCGCGTCCAGCTTTTGTAGAACTAAATATAGAAACGAAAGAACCGCTTTTAAGGGATCATGTAGAAGAAGCCACTGTGTGAAGAAAAACCGGAGAAAATTTCCAAGATAGTGGAGAAACAAGGAGTAGCGGCGGAAGAAATTCCATCAACATAAGCCCCTGTTCCTGACAACCACCTACTGGTCCACAAAAATATCGTCCCCTGGTGTCACCTAAAGGCCAGATCCGCTTATGTGGAAATGAATAAAACTGTAATGAAAATTAGCGAGGTGTTTGACTGAATCAACTAAAGAAAAAATATGGAAGAACGGTGCATGCATGCGAAACAGATAAAAGCAAAAAAGCGGTTAGGTGTCTTAAAAAAAAATGCCCCCACTTAGTTAGATTATATACTCAATTTAAATTATTTATGTTGCATGTCTTATGATCACATGATGCATTAATTAGATTCTAAGAAAAAATTCAAGAATTGAATATACAATAAATGCCTAACAGTTTTTTTTTTATCAAATGAATGAATTCATGCGGACACGTATTGAACTATTCCACAAAAAAGGGTGCATTCGAACGAAAAAAGGAAAATTATATTTGGCGACCCGACGACAAATGTTTCTGCTTATTGGTTTTACAACGCAAGTTGTGAGCAATACTATTTTTTTAGGTATAGTAAGCACACAAAAATACACAGAATATCTTGGCCCGATTTTGTCCATATTTTATGACCTACATCCATGGCCGGGTGAGTCATAGCGGGTGTCTAGGGTAAACTGCTGCGAAAATTCCTTCTGAATTAATCCCCAAAATGAAAAAACTTTGGAATGTTTGCACAAAAAAATTTTCTTTAGGAACCAATAGAATAGACCAAATAGAAAATTATAGGTGATGGAAAAACTTAAAAACATTTATAATAATATCACTTTTTAGAATAAATATAATAACAAATTTCGCTTACCTGAAACAAACTATACAATGGAAGTTGACTTGAAGGTTATGTTAAAACACTGTCATGGGAATATAAATTGAAACGACATTTGTCACAAATGTCAACAAGTGACATTTTTGAGAAACTCTGCGTATACTTGTAAATAATTTAGATTATCTTGAAAAATATGGTAAAACGCACTACTTTGGAGTTTAGTCGTTTCTATTCCGAACTAACGTATCCAAACTCATAGAAAAACAAAGCGGCCCGTCAGGGCCGCTTTGTTTTAACTAACCTGATCAAAGGAAAAACATAACTGAACTAACCTAACCAAAAGAAAACTAGAACTGAACTAACCTAAACTAACCTGATCAAAGGAAAAACATAACTGAACTAACCTAACCAAAGGAAAACTAGAACTGAACTAACCTGAACTAACCTGAACCAACCTAAACTAACCTAACCAAAAGATTTCTCATAGAAAAACAAAGCGGCCCTAACGGGCCGCTTTTCCCTTTATAGCGACGTAGGTCTGTATGGCCAAAGCGGCTCTAACGGGCTGCCTTGTCGTTAATTAAACTGATCAGAGAAAAAATCTAACTTTTACCATATGTTTCAAAATAGTCTACATTATTTACAAGGTTACTCAGAGTTTTTCATCAATGTCACTTGTTGACATTTGTGACAAATGTCGTTTAAATTTATATCCCCATGACAGTGTTTAGTTTGTTTCAGAGGCTTTATTCTATAGGAAAGAGTGAAAGGGAAAGTGAGAATTATGACAACCTTGATTGGTCAAAAAATTCTGTTGGCGAATTGCATTGGCCAGCAATTCTCACTTTCACTTGCACTCTTTCCTATAGAATAAGCGTCCAGGTAAGAGAACTTTATTATTATATTTATTTTAAAAATTGATATTATTATAAATGTTTTTAAGTTCTACCACCACCTATAATTTTCTATTTTGTCTATTTTATTAATTCCTAAAGAAAATGTTCGAAAAAAATTAGTAATGACGATTTCCCTAAAGTGTACCAGAGCCAATAACATTATTGCATATTCTGATGAAGAACTGTACAATTATTTAAAAGAAAAACTAATTATTTGAGAAAGGTGGAGATGTACTACTAAAACTTGCAGAAAATGGTGTAATTTAATAAAAAAAATGCAGATCCCCTGGGAAAAGCTTTTAGCTGTGCAAAATGCAAAAAAACAATATTCTATAACATTTGTATCATTCTTCTTTAAATCAAAATTACCCGTAAGAAATCAATTATTCTTAATGTGGTGCTGGTCTTGCAAGTTAAGATCTGGAGTAGCATCCTCTTTAACTGGAATTAGCAAACAGAACGTAATTCAAGAATACCGATTTCTACGAGACATATGTTCTTGGTTTTTATTAAGGCGGAATGACTTATTTCAGTTTGGTAAGTAACAATTTTTAAGCATCACTAAGAACTTTTGAAGTGAATATAATTTTTATAAAATTATGTAGATTAATCAATTTAGTGAAATTGTTAAACCTAGTTACAAAATAAAATCAAATCAATTCCAATCAAAATTTTATGTCAAAAGAAAGTGTCATAGAAAAAGCACTACTGAAAGTAAAGTTATCCTATAAAACACCAAAGACTGCAAATATAAGATAGGAGCTCAAAACAATAAAAACTAAAAAATATATTACAACAAAAATTAAACCTAAATCCTAAAAATAAAACATTAAAATAAAATAAAGTTGCAACATTAAATTAAATAAACTTTAGTCCCAGCTCATATTTTAATTAAACAACTACCTACCTATTTACTTTTTGTTAGGAGGACCTGGACACGTAATCCAAATTGATGAAAGAAAATACAATGTTGGAAGGTGTATCAAGGAACATTGGGTGCTTGTAATATATGACACCACAATAAAACAAGGTATGGTTGTATATATATACCGAACAGAAACAGAAAGACCCTACAATATCAGATTACTAAGCATGTACTGCCAGGATCTGAAATCTGGACTGATTGTTGGAAAGGTTACAGTTTTCTAAAATCATTATATAGAGTGTCTCCTTATGTGCACAAAACTGTCAATCACTCTTCGAATTTTGTGGATCCAGAAACGGGAGTTTGTACAAACCTTGTTGAAGGATACTGGTCCACACTAAAAATGTTCCTCAGACGCTTGGGAGTAATGCACTCTCCTTTCTTAGAAGAGTACATCGACATGTTTATGTGGTTCCAGAGATATGGCCAAACTTCTTCAAGACCACTTTTTAACTTAACCGCACACATGGGTCTTAAATATAATTAAGTGTTAGGTATTAGTTTCCTACAACGGAGTTTTTCTTACCAAGTTTATTATTCTTTAATCATTCTCAATTTAGTTCAGTTCAGAAAACAATCAAATATTATGTTAATCTATTGTATTCAATATGACTTATGCAGTCGTTCGCCACGACCTGCCGTCTATCATGGTTCTATGTTTATCTAACATTTATTATATATTGCCAGAGACAATAAGATAATGTATTGAATTTGAAGATAATCTATTAAATAAAAAAAACATGCAACGTGTAACATAACCTGAATCAAATTAATGTCTAGTTGTGTGCATAAAAGTCATTTTTCTGTTCTGGTTCTGGTTGACATAAAAATGACAGACTAGCTGATTTTTAACAAAGCTGATTGGTTGAAAGTTGAAAATTACCTGATCTGTCATTTTTATGTCAACCATAACCAGAACCGGGGCAAAATGAAAATACCAAAGTATCTAATCGTTACTTGAGTATTCGATACGTCAAGATATTCGAAGAAATCGAATTGTAATTCGCAAAGTATTCGATGGTGACACCGTTTTCGGGTGGCTGGTCTAGACCGCTCTGAGAGTATTATTTTTATACTATCTTCAACCTCAAATTTTTATTGAGAAAAAAAGGATGGGAATAATTCATTGTTGTAATTTTTTTCACCAACTACTTACTGATGGGAATAATGACAGAGCCCCTAGAACTGCCACTGAAAACGTTATCAGATCCAAAAGTCGGTGACAGAAAGAGTCGGACGTGGCCGGGCGCGCATCGAACCATTTTACTTAAATAAAAACCTACTATTGTCTCGCTTTTCATTCGAATAACGGAGAAAAGGCTAGCAAAAGTTCGTAATTTTGGCTACATGCGGTTATAAATATCGTTTCAATTTATATCCCCACGACAGTGTTTTAACATAATCTCACATAACGTTAGTCAAGTCAAATTCCATTGTATAGTTTGTTTCAGGTAAGCGAAATTTATTATTATATTTATTCTAAAAATTGATATTATTATAAATGATTTTAAGTTCTACCACCACTTATAATTTTCTATTTTGTCCATTCTATTAATTCCTAATGAAAATTTTCGAAAAAAATGAGTAATAACGATTTCCTTCAAGTGTATCAGAGCCCTGATGCCTATCCGTGTCTACAAACATAACTAACTTGACATTTTGTTCAACTGACATTGGTGAGTCAAATTTGGCCCTGATTGAGAAATTAGAAGTCAATATGACAGACTTTTTTAGTCCATCTGTAGACCCTAGTTTACCAATCCTATAAGAAACAAAAAACATAAACAATTTTACTATTCTTGAATATTATTATAATAACAATAACTGACCTGTAACAATGGAATTGGTGATTGAAATTCTCAATTTAACATAAAATTTATTGTTTTGAGCACATTTCCACAATCGATCGCTTAATCATTCGTGTTCGTATGGCCGTCGCCCCCCCCCCCCCCCCCCCCTTTTTTTCCACTCATTTTAGATTTCTTTGGGATTTTTGTTTGACTGATAGGCTGGCTAAGGCAAACGCACAACTGAAGTTTCATTTTGACGACTTTTGAAATCGACCTCCAAAGGCGTCTATATATCTCCGAAAATATTGGAGGAACGGAATTTGCATTGGTGGGACGTGAAAGAGGATATCAAGAAGAGGACAACACAGTTGGATTCACTCCGATCGGTAGAGACGTTCTTAAGTTACAGGCCGTCACAGTTGAGAATTGAGAAAAAACTCGTAATACCTTTGGACATTTTCAAAAAAATTTTTGGGAAAAATTTCTTGCTGCTTTTGATCGGAATGGCACGCTTGCAATCCCCTAACAACGTAATAAACTCAAATCGAATTAATTTAACATCTAATGAGGTTTTTTAAAAAAATAGTCAAAAACCGCGATTCTAAAAGTGTAAAAATCGACCTCCGAAAGGGCCTAATCCAAAAATATTGCACCTACGGAAGGTGAAACAGGCCATCAAGAAGAGGAAAAAGCTCACTTCGATCGGTCGAGGCGTTCTCAAGTTACCAAGGCGGTCAATGAAGTTGTTACTGACTTTCCCAGTCAGAATGGTTAGTAGGTGACAGTGAAAATTAACCGTTGTCTAGACAACGTGGAATTTTCACTATTTATATCACGAGTGGTGAATATTTTTTTGAATATACGTTGAGTACTGAGAGTGCAAAGTCGTTATGAAAATGTACGAGACACTAAAATTCTTTAAATTCTTTAAAATTTAAAAACAGGCAAAATATCCAAAAAAACCTCAAATATGTCCCGAGGTATGACGCGTCTCAACATACTCCTGTAGCAAAAAATGGTCTGAATTTTTTTTCTGCAAAGTTATCTGCTCAAAAAGTTTTTACAAAAATGCATCAAGTTTTGTTGATCCCTGTATTAGGAAACCTGCAAAACATATACCATATTCCATTATTTTCTCCATCTTACATTGCCATTGAATTTACCCTGTATAACATCGAAGGCAATTGTCGTTTACTTGTTGTCAAAGCAGATACGGTAAATACAGAATTGGAAGGTGATAACTAAAATCGGCAATTTGAAAGCTGGCCAATAAGATCGCTTGACATGTTTTTTTTTAACCAATACAGTCAAACTAATTACTAATTGATATTTTTAGTCGCAATTGTCTCCAATAAGGTTTAAAATTTTGTCAAATTGAATTTGCGTCGTTGTCAGTTTTCAATACGTGTATCAACATTTTAAGTGGATTAAAGAGTATCATAATTCTAAAATGCCCAAAATAATCGACAAGAAAATTCGAGAATTTATAAAAAAAATAGCTTTCCAAAAAAAGATTTGCAATATTTTTGAGGTAAGTACGCAAACAAGTATAATTTTTTCTTGCATTAGCTGTAGGATCTATTTGAGGACTGGAAATGCTACTGAATGTCTTCATTCATAAGCTGTTAATGGTTTAAGTATAAAAGTATTATGTACTATAGTTAATTGCTTTTTGTAGTTTTACTTAATATAGGATAGAAAAATACAACAATAATAATTTTATTAACCAGGATATGCAAAGCAAAATAACCTAGGTAGATACCAGCACCCCCGACCCCCGAAAACGTCTACACCCCAGGCGGGAAGGTGACGTCATTTTGACGTATTTTTTTGGTAAGCATTTGTGACCAATGACGTCATGAGATGACGTCGAAATAACGTCATAATGACGGGCGTAAGTCACAGACCGATGACGTTATTTTGCAACGTCAAACGACGTTACTTTGTGACGTCAAAATCACGTCACTTTGCGACACACAGACGTTATTCTAGGTTATTTGCTACGAACGGTTTCTTTTCGGAGTTATGTATTTTTGCCGAAGTCAAAGAGTTAAAAAACTTCTCGAATCCAAATTTTCTTACTACCTTTTTGACTTTGACTTAGTAACAAGAAATAATAAGCTCTAAAAGTAACACAAATTTTAAATATCTCTAGTAACAGAAAATTATAGCCTGAAAAAAACACGAAATTTTTAAATTTTAAACAAAATTTTAAATTTTGGCTTAATAACACAATTTTGGTCTGAAAGTAAAACAAATTTTTTTAACTTTGAATGTAGTAATTCGAAATTGTAGTAACAGAAAACTACACTACTAAACGTAACAGAAAAAATAAATTTTTACTTACCGACAAGAAATTTTGATCTCAAAGTAATCTCAAATTTTTAAATTGTAACTTTTTATACTATTTAAATTTTTAAACTTAAATAGTAGATACATAATACAAGCATTTTGTCTAAAGCGTAACAAAAATTTTTTTTATGTTTAACCTGATAACAAAAAATTTTGGTCTAACAGTAACACAAAATTTTGACATTGGTAAAAGGAAATTTTAGTTTAAACTAACATAAAATTTTTAAATTTTGACAGTAACACGAAATTTTGGTCTTAACGTATCACATAATTAAAGCGTTTCTACTTAGTAACAAGAAATTTTTATGCACAGGTAACATCAAATTTTTAAGTTTTGCTTTTAGTATGGTAAAACGGAATTTAAAAATTTCTACTTAGCGGTGGGAAATTTTTGTCTGAAAGTAACACAAAATCTCAAAATTTTGCCTTTAATTGTTAGTCTAAACATAACCCGAATATTTTAATTTTGATCTTGTAACAAGCCATTTTGGTTTAAAACTAACCGAAATGTTTTAAATTTTGACCATAGTCACAGGAAATCTTAACAGGGAGCCTAAACATATTTTTTTTTGACCTAGTAACAAGAAATTTTGATCCGGAAGTAGCATCTAATTTTTAAGTTTTGACTTTAGTAAGACGAAAATTTCGTCTAAAGCGTAACACGAAATTTTTTATGTTTCAGTAACAAAAGATTTTGACATTAGTAACAGGAAATTTTAGTTTAAACGTAATACAAAAATTAAAAATTTTTACTGTAGCAACACGAAATTTTAGTCTAAACGTGTCTCATAATTAAGGCTTTTTTATTTAGTAACAAGAAATTTTGATCCAAAGGTAACATTACATTTTTAAGTTTCAACTTTAGTGAGACGAAAATTTAGTCTAAAGGGTAAAACGGAATTCAAAAATTTCTAGTTAGGAATGAGGAATTTTAGTCTGAAAGTAACACAAAATTTTGATTTGTATTGTTGCTCTAAACATAACACGATTTTTTTTAAATTTTGATCTCCTAACAAGACATTTTGGTAAAAGTAGCAGAAAATTAAAAAAATTTGACCTTAGTAACTGGAAATTTTGTAAGTTTTGACTTTAGTAAGACTAAAATTTAGTCTAAAGCGTAACACGAAATTTAAAACTGTTTGCTTAACAATCAGAAATTTTGGTCTAAAAGTAACTTTTACTTAAAATGTTAGTCCAAACGTATAACTAATTTTTTAAATTTTGACTTGGCAACGAAAAATTTTTGTTCTAACAATTAAACAAGATTAAAAAATTTCGACATTAGAAAAAGAAAATTTTAGTTTAAACGTAACACAAAGGTTTTCAAATTATGACTTAATAACGCGAAATTTTGGTCTAAGAGTGAATAACGCAAAATTTTTTAATTTTGACTGTAGAAACACGAAATTGTAGTCTAAACGTATCACAAATATATATAAAAAAATTGTTTAGTAAAAGAAATTTTGTTGCGAAAGTAACATCAAATCTTAAGTTTCGACTTTGGTAACATGAAATTTTTGCTTAAATGTAACACGAAATTTTGGTCTGAAAGTAACACAAAATCTTAAAATTTTTACTTAAAATGTTGGTCTAGCGTAACACAAAATTGTTCAATTTTGACTTGGTAATAAGAAATTGTGGTCTAAATGTAACATAAAATTTACAAATTTTGACTTTAGTAACGGGGAAATTTAATATAAACGTTACACGAAAATTTCGTCTAGAAGTTACAAAATTTCTCATAAGTTTGACTTGAAATGTTAATCTACGAAAAAATATTTAATTTTTATTTAGTAGCAAGAAATTGTGGAGTAAAAGTAACACAAAATTTAAAAATTTCGACTGTAGTAGCACAAAATTGTAGTAGGAACGTAACACGATTTTTTTAAATTTTGGCTTGCTAACGAGAAATACGTTGATCTAAAATTAATAGAAAATTTAAAAATTTTAACTTTGGTAACAGAAGTTTTTCGTCCAAATGTAACTCTTAACATAACATAAAATTAAAAAATGTTTACGTAGTAACAAGAAATTTTGATCCGAAAGTAACACGAAGTTTTGACTTTATGACACAAAAGTTTAATCTAAACCGTAACACAAAGTTTTTAAATATTGAATTAGTAACAAAAAAATTTGGTCTAAAAATAACATGATATTTAAAAATTTTGACATTATTCGTGAGTTTAGACGTTTAGTGACGTGAAGCGGTTACTTCCCAATTTTTAATATACAAAAGGAATAATTTTATCAATATTTTGTATATTTAAATTAGACTTTTTTGCCAAAAAAATTAAAAATTTTATTTTACGATATTGTCATCAAATATATTGTTTTATTGCATATAAGTCAATTAAATATGTTAAGTATATATATATTAGGTACATTAAATATACACAAAAATTATTCTACATATACATAAATATAAACTATACGCTATAAACTACATAAACATAACGTTTTTATGACGTCACTACAAACCGTCATTATCACGTCGAAAAATTGACGTCATTTATTTGTCATTTTTTCGTCAGGTGACGTCGAATAACGAATGATCACCAAAAGTTGACGTTATAATGACGTCATGTTTCCGCCTGGGACGACAGTACTACAATTCACATGTCAGTTAACTCCGCTCCTCGGCCCTTGCACAAATTCACTTTCCAGCTGCCAACTATTGAAGGGCTGAACGTCAGGCGTGAAACCTTGAGACGCAAACATTACAAAAAGTGCTCCAGGCGAAAAAGAAAAATCATAGAAGAAGACATTTTGAGTAGCAGTAGACGCTCATCCAGAAAACCCAAAGGTCTCCTGACCCGCGATGATTAGCTGCAAAGCGACTCACGTCTAGAAGATTTCCTGGAATAGAAAGCTACTAACACTAATACCAAAAAGCCATTCAAATTTAAATTGCCCCGTGTAGGGGGGTGCAAAGAAGCGCTTTTATACACGATCTGTAAGGAAATTACTTATTACCAGGTATTCATTAATTATTTGGTAAAAGCCTAATTTTTCATATATGAGTACATATTTCGCTTGGGTTTACAAAAGAGATCATCATGTTCACTCAGTGCCACTGCGCTATTATATACCTACTAGAACCTCAGTTCTGTAAATAACAAATTGTATAGGAGTACTCCAAGTACTCCACCAAGAACTACTCTACCAAATGTGATAGAGATCGTGCATATTCTGGTTGCTTGGTAAAGATAAAAATATTTAGTAGCACTTTCAGTTAAGATAAACAAAGAAAATTATTGAATTTAATTAATTAAATAGATGAGTTTTCAATATACTTTTACATGTACTTTATTTTTAGGTGAGTACCTACCAGAACTGTACAAAACATTATATAAGAATACGCCCACGACAAGGATGAAGCAGACCATGTGACACCAGTAATAGAAAGACGTAAAAAAAAAGTTTTACACTTTTTTACAGAATAAATTATTGTAGTTTCTTTTTCCTCAGAATGTTACTGTTAAACATAATATAGCTATAGCTTATTATTTTTTCTTATTTATATTATGTAAATAATGTTATAACCTCAAGCTTAGAGTTTTGGAATTGAATGAAAAGTAGCGAAAAGTGAAGAAAAGTCTGTTATATCCATTTATTGCTAATAACCGTCAAAGTTCAATAATTAAATTAACCAATAAAACCACATAGAGAATCGCGAGACTTAAGAACTATGAATAAATTAGTTGCCTTAAAACCTGGAATAATTGGTAGAGTCTGGCATCTATGTAGGGTTAAGTGTAAACAATATCCATAACCTTAAACCCATTTATCAATCACTGTCAGTGTCCGTTATATATACTGGGTGAAATATGTCAAATTTCCAAGGCTAACGAGATGCAGAAAAAGCTGGAACATATTATATAACCGAATACATAACCAATTAAAGGAGTCTATACTATATATAGAGATAGACAGTTTTAAAGTTCATTCAAAATTTGGGGTGTATCGTTTCAATTGATTCTTAGTTTAGATGCTGTGCTAACTGTGTCCAGTCAATTTGATTAGAGCTTGGTCACTTGTTCTAATTTTGCTTAATATACTTACAGTTGTTGCTCTGTTGGAATGATTAGTAATTTTTGTTGTTTTGGTGTCAATTCCAGTCTTCTTTGCTCCTTCTCTCTAGTCTATTTAAATAGTGTATTTATGCCGATCGGGCTATTTTTGTACCAAGAACCAATTCGTTGCCAGTTTGAATTAATAGTCAAAAACAACCGATCCGATGTTACATTGGGTTGTCTTTTGCTTAAAAGTTGATTCGGCAAACGTACGGGACACATTTCAGGATTTGTAGAATTTGGTACCAACTATTTAGAATCTGTCAACCTTTTGTCTCCTCCTTGACAAGTTTTTCCAAAAATTGGATTGTATTCAGTTCTACCCGTCTCCAAACGCTCATTGGTCAGTTCTTTCTTAAGAAAAACAGCTTTACAGGCAGCCGCTTCACCACCTCTCCACGCTACTTCGACTGACATTATGTGAAACCGCTTTCTTTGCATCTCTTTCTCATCGTTTACTATTTTTTTATATTCTTCGTAACTAAGTGCTTTAGAGCTTACTTTATGATTTGTTTCATCTTTTTAGAGATTTTTTTTTTGCATTTCGTGCGTCACGAGCTCTTCGAAATTCGGGCTCCTTGAAAGGTTCAAATAATATGTCGTACATATTGTAATACCTTTGTTTTAGCATCTGCGCAGTTTGATTAAACATGGTTTTTATGACCCCCTCTTTGTAGTCCGATCCATCTTTCTTCTTCATATTGAAGCCCCAATCTTCTAAAATTCTATTGATATTGATTCTATTGAATCTTCTATTGATTTTTGTACATAAAGCCCTACAATCCGTTCGACTTTTGCAATTAATTTTGCACAAGATTCTGCAATAACCATGAACTTGAATTTCACTCTTTGTATCCTCGAAACTTGTTCTATTCCATATCTATATGCTACTCTTTGTGCGACGTGACCAGGGAAATATGAAACAAAAATAAGTGAAAACCGAGCCACCACATTGTATGGCTATTCATAAGGCTTCATTAAATATGCCGCGAATCTTGCGATTCGACTTACATGTAGGCAGGTATAAGAAAACCAAGTCACGCACCAATGTCGATGATGATGGTAACAATAGGAAATTAACACAGGAAGGATATCACGGGGTCAAATATAAACTGGATCATCAGTCGGTGACCTCGTTAAACCATCATCAATATTTTCATTGTCGGACGTCGACATTGAACCATCTGTGCGGGATTTTAAATCAAAATAACGCGAGCCATCGGCGCAATTTGCACATGACGAGATGCGGGGTCAAAAACTGCATCAGCAGGGCTCCGTTTATTTCATTCGCGACAAACACGGCGGATTCTGCCTCATTAAAACGACATAGAATCCGTTTTAATGGGACAGCAGAGGACGCCACTTTGTATTTTGTCATAATTTATTGCTTCTATTTTATTAAGTGTCTTTATTGGCTTTAGATCGGGACGTTTATGTTAACGGCGTCTGACTGGCATCCCTTTTAATCATATCATTGATTTATTAGGTTTGCTCTTCAGACAGGAGCCCATTTAGGAATCGCCAGTCGACAATAACCAATATGGTAATTACATGTAATTACAATTATGCGGCGGCGTGCGACAAAAATCGCGTGAGACCAACTCGGGACGTGAAGGCGGCCACTTGGACATCGCCTCGAGATGTTGCTCTCGTCTTTTGGCGCCGGCCGGCATTCTTGAGGCACTAACAAGCAGGTCAACACATTTAGCAACCACTTGTATTTCTTTATAGTGAGTCGATGTGAAAGACGCATTTGATATTAACACTGCCTAGGGTTTGCTTTTTCAAGAACGGTAAATTAGTCTTGAAGTTAAAAGAGGTGAATAGCGGGTGCAAGACATAAACAACTCTTCACGTTTGTGAAATTGCCAACGTTTTGACTTTTATTGAGCACTTCCTCAGAGCATCTTTCAGTAAGTAATCTTCTTCGAATTAGCTTATTTATTATTCCCTCACATGCTTGAAACTCATCGGAAATTACCTCGTGAGTATACTCGATAGGACGTTTTTTCCATTTGAGACTAACGAAGGGATTACATGAAACTGTTTCCTTTCAGACGACAATGTTTCATCGTCTGATGAATCCCTTTATTCTAGTTTTGCTGCTTGTTGATGATTCTATGTGTGAACTTGCTATGTCGTTTGGCTCTTGTATTTCCCTTATATTGGCGTCATCCTTAATATCACATCCTCAATATGGCATCAGGCGGAATGTAAACAGCTCCCAAATATTACTAAAATCAACGGCAAAACCGGTTAAAAATAACTCAAAGAGTCTAAAAATTTAAGTTTTTGGAGAAATTCCGATAAGAATTAAGTTTGGTTTGAAATAATTTACACCGTTTAAAAATGCAATTTTGAATTCCGTGGAAAAATGCAAATTAGGACCAGCGACAAAAATGGTAAAAAATTTCTTAAAGCGTTTAAAGATACAAATTTTGGACATTTAAGATTAAGGCAACAATCAGTTAAAAATGATTCGGAGTGTTAAAAATAAAAATTTGCATTTTTTTAAAAAAAAATCAGGTTCAGAATGGGGCGCCAAAATTAATTAAAAATTACTCGAAGCGTCTAAAAATGCAATATTTCAGTTTCTAGAGAAATTAAGATAAGAATTAGGGCCAGCATCGGTTAAAAATGATTCAAGACAACTCAAGACTCATGTCTTGTCTTGACTCGTGTTACCTTGCCGCCTCTTATCAAAACAAGCATGTCAAAAAGTAAACAATTTATGAAATAAGCTGTTTCAAGACAAAGATACTTTATATTGCCCTGCTTTGAGGCGTCACTACATATGAAATACTAATGAAATCTGCCTGGCAGTTAGTAGTAGTAGTAGTAAATAATGGGGAGACCGAAGCCTGGAGGCTCTTTTCACACCCCCGGTCCACCCATCCCTACTCCACCAGGGCCCTTATTCCCTCTACGGGTCGACCAGTCCCTCTAATGAAGAAGAGTATCCCGTCCCATTTCAGAGTCGCAAGCTTCTCTCGATGAAGAAAAGAGGTTCCAAGTGTCCTATGGCGCAGTCGCGCCCACCTACGACACACTCCCACAAAGTTCAAAGTGGTATGACGACTCTTCGTCTGCCCCACATTGGGTGCAGAGTGGAGTGTCAGCCATTCCTAGGAGGTGCATGTGCCTGTTTAGTCTGCAGTGTCCAGTAAGGATAAGGTCTCCCAGGCACTGCTTCTCCCACACCGCGTGGCTTCTCCCAAGAAGCCATGAGGCCTTGGATCTATACATATTCCTGATTGCGTCCAGTTTGTCCTTGTACTCTCCCAGGCCCACTCATTCAGAGTGTGAGAGACGTACCCTTTACTTACTCCTAGACATGTCTCTGGTCCAGTAAGGCATGTCTGGAAACCACGCTTGTCCATCCCTCGATGCCCCTATGTCCAGGAACCCATCCCAAAGTTACCCTTTTTGTTTCTGCCAGTAACTCTAGAGCATCTATGCAGTTCTGAACGAGCTTTGAACTCATTCCGCTCCTGCACATGGCTCGTAAAGCCCTCTGACTGTCGGAGTATTTGTAGATCCTGCTCTGCTCCTTATCTGACTTCTGTTCGTGTGGCCACCTCGAGTATTGCAAACACCTCCGCCTGGAAAACCGTCGTGTGGCTTCCCAAAGCGTAGCCCTCGTCCTCTGCATGGCTGCTTTGTATATTCCTGCTCCTGACGTATCAGCCATTCTTGATCCCTCTGTATATGATACCTGATTATTCTCAGAAGGTTGCTGAAGCAGCTCTTCCTTGAATTCGTCCCTTGTTGGGATGTTTATCCCAAATGGCTGTTTCAGTCTCAGCTGATCGCTTGGTCGCCCCTCCTGCGACAGGACAATTAGGATGTCCGGCGGAATGAGGCTGGCGATCTGCGTGTGATTACTTCTCCTCCTGCAGGACGCCATCGACTCTCTCTTTACCCAGAGTGGAAGCTCCGGCGGACCCAGTAAGGCATTGACTGCTGATCTCGGTGTTGTTCTGAATGCACCCGTTATGGCTAGGCAGAGTGTTCTCTGCAGTCTGACCAAGCTCAGCACATGCCCTGTCCACCACTGGCCACCAGACCACGGCCCCATGGGCTATAGGTTATCCTCGGTCTGATTACCGCGGTATAGAGTCAGTACAGGACGTGTGGCTTTAGACCCAACTTCCTGCCCTACGTAGTTGCCATGTCAGTGCTGTTGCCTTACTGCACCTGTGCTACTTTACTTAGCCTCAGGCTTTAGTAGCACAGGTTCATCGAACAGCGTGGGTGAGCTGAATCCTGTAGTTTCCCTCTTTTGGAGTAGAGCACAAGTTCTGTCATGCCAGGGTTGACTGACAGTCCCGTCTCGGTACACCATTGTTCTATTATTCTACACACCCTTTGCATTCGATCACAAACGTTGTCAACGAACTTTCCTGGTATCATTTGTAGTATCTGGAACCTCTCGGCTTGTAGCCTCTCCAAAAGACCATCCTTTAAGAGACACTATAGTCGAGGTGATAAAGCAGCTGCCTTGTGAGCAGCCGCCCTCGACCTCGCTTTCCTTCCGATGATCTCCCAGAGAAGCCGTAACATTATGGTTGCAGAGTGCCAATCTGACCCAGCTTACCAACTGTGTTGGGGTTCTAAGGGCCTCGCAGATGCTGTTTGTTCTGGTTCTCTTGAATGCTCCCTCAATGTCGAAAAAGAGTGCCAACAGCACTTCCTTATTCGAGTATGCCTTCTCTATTTTATGCACTACAGAGTGGAGAGTACATGGCTCTCCACTCGGCCGCACTGGTTCAGCACGTAAAAGTCAAGAGTTCCCCAACCGCACTGTTGAATTTCATGGGATTAATCTGGAGACCTCAACGTCGCGATTTGTCAGATGGGCTGTGCCTGCTGAATCCGCTGACGATATTCCCATATCTGGCGGTCCTGCTTCTTCGAGGCATAATCCAGCTCCAGCTCCAACCATGTTCCAGATTACCGAGACATTTCAGTGATATAAGAAGGGAGTCTTCCTTACGTAATTATACTTTTCCCCGTGGTCAGACTTCTGGAACCTCTCATGTCCGCTTGAGTGACCTTGATGACCAGGGTGAATGTCCATTCACTTGGGCGGATGAATTATTTGTAGTATTCGAATCCCATCCCTATGTCGATTTAGCGGAACGACTGGAGAATTTCCAATTTTCCGATATCAGGGAAGTACGGTTACAGGTGTCTGACGGAAGGCGTGAAAGTTGTTGTCGACCAGTAAACGTTGCCAAGTGGAATCTAAAGTTTGCTGAGATTTCCTAGAGGGGTTAGAGGAAATTCGATTATCTCGTGGGGTGTCGAAAGAATCTTTGTTGCGTTCGGCCCCAGAACTTTTTGAAAAATATGCGTTATTATGATACAGAACCAGATCCTTAACTTAATACGTCAACTGAAACATGCTTTTCAACCTTATGAGTATGAGTTTGCTCTCTGGGACGAGATCCATCATCGAGCACAAGAAACAAGGAAGTCTGGAGAAAATCCTCAATTATATTGTCTTTATGGAAAACCTTTTTGGTAAACTTCCTTCTTTACCATCCGAATCCAAGCGCTTTCAGATGATTCAGAGAAATCTTCTCCCTTACCTTCAAAGTTGTTTATGTTTACATCCGGTGACCATAATTGAGGAACTCATTCGTGTTGGTACAGGTGTGGAGGAGCGGCCACTCGGCCACTCCGGTTGACTTCCCCTTGCCGTAGGCTTGTTGATCTTTGTTTATGGGATGTCTTCCCAAAATTTCCTCTGAGGTATACCTATCGATTATCTTTTCTAATATTTTTATTAGAAAGGAAACTTATGGGTCTGAACGATTTGGCAACTGAACGAAGTTCCAGAGAAATTAGAATAAGCTCCTAAAGAGAAGTTCCAGAGCGAATAAAAGAGATCGATTTTATTGTGGAAGAAGCTTATACAAAAGTGTTTAAAAAACAAGGTCTAAAGGAGAAAAAGAACGTCTAAGAAGAAAGAGCGCATGTTTTTACAGTGAAGAGGACTGAAAAAGACCCAGTAACTACAATTATTCTTGAAGAAAAACCTGAAGAATCGAATTATCAAATTAAAGAAGTACTCGAGGTAAACACGAAGTATCTAAGAAGTAGATCGTGAAGAGGAAAGTTATTATTTAAAGAAAGAAGAGTGACTAAGATGTGAGAACCGAAATTATTAAAAATCAGAATTGGCTTCTATCTTTAAAGTTGCCATCAAATCACCAAAGTGGGCAAAACAAAAAATCACCAAATCTGGTGAAATTTCCCAGACCTGGCGACACTGATGAACTTTATTTTGTCCTAAAATTGATTTAGTCCATAAACATCTAAAACTTGCAGTTTTAAATCATGTGAATTTCTTCAAACACTCCAAAAAATATGTTTTTATAAGCACTGAGTCATTTTTTACCTATTCTGTCCTCAATTATAACTTGACTTTTTCAAAAAATAAAAAATTTGCATTTTGAGCCAATTATCATTATTTTAGTCTAAAAACCACAAATGAGAAAGGTTAAGTCAGTTTTGCCTGATTTGTCCTAAAGTTGAGATTTTAGAGCCAATACCATTTTTAGACGACGTTTATTTTAGACCAAATTCATCTTAGGCCTAATTCTAACCTGCATTTTTCTAAAAATTTCAAATTTGCATTTTTAGACGCTGTAAGTCATTTTTAACCGATTTGGCCCTAACAGTAACCTGAATTTTTTGAAAACTTCAAACTTGTATTTTTACAGACTTTGAGGCAATTCAACGATTTTTGGCCTGACTCTCTTACCCGATAAAAACACCAAATTTTCATTGTGTGCTATTTTTAGTTAAATTTTACTTAATTTCAACGAAAAATTAACTTTACCAAAAACAACAAATTTGAATCATTATTGACCGATTTTGTCCTAAAATTTAATTTTTCTAACAATATCAAAGTTTGCGTTTTTAGACAATGCGGTTTATTTTTAACCGATTTTAACCCTAATTTGTATTTTTTGACGCTCGTGGAATTTTTAAACCATTTTGACGCTAATCCTAACCTGACTGGTTCCATACATTTCAAATTGGCCTTTTCTAACCCTTTGAGTCATTCTTAACGTGTTTTGACCTTAATGCTAACCGGCGTTTTTTCCACAATCTGCATATTTGCATTTTAGCCTCTGTAAATCTTTTTTAACCGTCTTTCCTAACCTGACTTTTTTCAGAAAATTTAAATTTGCATTTTTTAATACTTTGAGTCATTTTTAAATGATTTTAGTCAAAATCTTTGTTTTAATTTGTCTAAACCCACCACATTTGTATGTTTATACAGTTTGAGTTATTTTCACCAATTTCTTTTTGCTTATCATATCAAATTTTGCGTTTTTAGACAATGTGGTTTATTTTTAACCGATTTTAGCCCCAATTTGTATTTTTTGACGCTCGTGGAATTTTTAAACCATTTTGACGCTAATCCTAACCTGACTTTTTCCATACATTTCAAATTGGCCTTTTCTAACCCTTTGAGTCATTCTTAACGTGTTTTGACCTTAATGCGATCCGGCGTTTTTTCCACAATCTCCATATTTGCATTTTAGCCTCTGTAAATCTTTTTTAACCATCTTTCCTAACCTGACTTTTTTCAGAAAATTTAAATTTCCATTTTTTAAGACTTTGAGTCATTTTTAAACGATTTTAGTCAAAATCTTTGTTTAAATTTCTCTAAACCCACCACATTTGTATGTTTACACAGTTTGAGTTATTTTCACCAATTTTTTTTTGCTTATCATATCAAATCTTTCGTTTTTAGACAATGTGGTTTATTTTTAACCGATTTTAGCCCTAATCTGTATTGTTTGACGCTCGTGGAATTATTAAACCATTTTGACGCTAATCCTAACCTTACTTTTTCCATACATTTCAAATTGGCCTTTTCTAACCCTTTGAGTCATTCTTAACGTGTTTTGACCTTAATGCTAACCGGCGTTTTTTCCACAATCTCCATATTTGCATTTTAGCCTCTGTAAATCTTTTTTAACCGTCTTTCCTAACCTGACTTTTTTCAGAAAATTTAAATTTGCATTTTTTAATACTTTGAGTCATTTTTAAATGATTTTAGTCAAAATCTTTGTTTTAATTTGTCTAAACCCACCACATTTGTATGTTTATACAGTTTGAGTTATTTTCACCAATTTCTTTTTGCTTATCATATCAAATTTTGCGTTTTTAGACAATGTGGTTTATTTTTAACCGATTTTAGCCCCAATTTGTATTTTTTGACGCTCGTGGAATTTTTAAACCATTTTGACGCTAATCCTAACCTGACTTTTTCCATACATTTCAAATTGGCCTTTCCTAACCCTTTGAGTCATTCTTAACGTGTTTTGACCTTAATGCGATCCGGCGTTTTTTCCACAATCTCCATATTTGCATTTTAGCCTCTGTAAATCTTTTTTAACCGTCTTTCCTAACCTGACTTTTTTCAGAAAATTTAAATTTTCATTTTTTAAGACTTTGAGTCATTTTTAAACGATTTTAGTCAAAATCTTTGTTTAAATTTCTCTAAACCCACCACATTTGTATGTTTACACAGTTTGAGTTATTTTCACCAATTTTTTTTTGCTTATCATATCAAATCTTTCGTTTTTAGACAATGTGGTTTATTTTTAACCGATTTTAGCCCTAATTTGTATTGTTTGACGCTCGTGGAATTATTAAACCATTTTGACGCTAATCCTAACCTTACTTTTTCCATACATTTCAAATTGGCCTTTTCTAACCCTTTGAGTCATTCTTAACGTGTTTTGACCTTAATGCTAACCGGCGTTTTTTCCACAATCTCCATATTTGCATTTTAGCCTCTGTAAATCTTTTTTAACCGTCTTTCCTAACCTGACTTTTTTCAGAAAATTTTAATTTGCATTTTTTAAGACTTTGAGTAATTTTTAAATGATTTTACTCAAAATCTTTGTTTCAATTTCTCTAAACCCACCACATTTGTATGTTTACACAGTTTGAGTTATTTTCACCAATTTCTTTTTGCTTATCATATCAAATTTTGCGTTTTTAGACAATGTGGTTTATTTTTAACCGATTTTAGCCCTAATTTGTATTGTTTGACGCTCGTGGAATTATTAAACCATTTTGACGCTAATCCTAACCTTACTTTTTCCATACATTTCAAATTGGCCTTTTCTAACCCTTTGAGTCATTCTTAACGTGTTTTGACCTTAATGCGAACCGGCGTTTTTTCCACAATATCCATATTTGGATTTTAGCCTTAATAAATATTTTTTAACCGTCTTTCCTAACCTGACTTTTTTCAGAAAATTTTAATTTGCATTTTTTAAGACTTTGAGTTATTTTTAAATGATTTTACTCAAAATCTTTGTTTTAATTTCTCTAAACCCACCACATTTGTATGTTTACACAGTTTGAGTTATTTTCAACAATTTCTTTTTGCTTATCATATCAAATTTTGCGTTTTTAGACAATGTGGTTTATTTTTAACCTATTTTAGCCCTAATTTGTATTTTTTCACGCTCGTGGAATTTTTAAACCATTTTGTCGCTAATCCTAACCCGACTTTTTCCATACATTTCAAATTGGCCTTTTCTAACCCTTTGAGTCATTCTTAACGTGTTTTGACCTTAATGCTAACCGGCGTTTTTTCCACCATCTTCATATTTGCATTTTAGCTTCTGTAAATCTTTTTTTTCCGCCTTTCCTAACCTGATCTTTTTCAGAAAATTTAAATTTGCATTTTTTAAGACTTTGAGTTATTTTTAAATGATTTTACTCAAAATCTTTGTTTAAATTTCTCTAAACCCACCACATTTGTATGTTTACACAGTTTGAGTTATTTTCACCAATTTTTTTTTTGCTTATCATATCAAATTTTGCGTTTTTAGACAATGTGGTTTATTTTTAACCGATTTTAATTTGTATTTTTTCACGCTCGTGGAATTTTTAAACCATTTTGACGCTAATCCTAACCTGACTTTTTCCATACATTTCAAATTGGCATTTTCTAACCCTTTGAGTAATTCTTAACGTGTTTTGACCTTAATGCGAACCGGCGTATTTTCCACAATATCCATATTTGGATTTTAGCCTTTATAAATATTTTTTAACCGTCTTTCCTAACCTGACTTTTTTCAGAAAATTTAAATTTGCATTTTTTAAGACTTTGAGTCATTTTTAAATGATTTTAGTCAAAATCTTTGTTTAAATTTCTCTAAACCCACCTCATTTGTTTGTTTACACAGTTTGAGTTATTTTCACCAATTTCTTTTTGCTTATCTTATCAAATTTTGCGTTTTTAGACAATGTGGTTTATTTTTAACTGATTTTAGCCCTAATTTGTATTGTTTGACGCTCGTGGAATTTTTAAACCATTTTGACGCTAATCCTAACCTGACTTTTTCCATACATTTCAAGTTGGCCTTTTCTAACCCTTTGAGTCATTCTTAACGTGTTTTGACCTTAATGCGAACCGGCGTTTTTTCCACAATATCCATATTTGGATTTTAGCCTTTATAAATATTTTTTAACCGTCTTTCCTAACCTGACTTTTTTCAGAAAATTTAAATTTGCATTTTTTAAGACTTTGAGTCATTTTTAAACGATTTTAGTCAAAATCTTTGTTTAAATTTCTCTAAACCCACCACATTTGTTTGTTTACACAGTTTGAGTTATTTTCACCAATTTTTTTTACTTATCATATCAAATTTTGCGTTTTTAGACAATGTGGTTTATTTTTAACCGATTTTAGCCCTAATTTGTATTTTTTGACGCTCGTGGAATTTTTAAACCATTTTGACGCTAATCCTAACCTGATTTTTTCCATACATTTCAAATTGGCCTTTTCTAACCCTTTGAGTCATTCTTAACGTGTTTTGACCTTAATGCTAACCGGCGTTTTTTTCCACAATCTCCATATTTGCATTTTAGCCTCTGTAAATCTTTTTTAACCGTCTTTCCTAACCTGACTTTTTCAGAAAATTTAAATTTGCATTTTTTAAGACTTTGAGTCATTTTTAATTAATTTGACTCAAAATCTTTGTTTAAATTTCTCTAAACCCACCACATTTGTATGTTTACACAGTTTGACTTATTTTCACCAATTTTTTTCCTTATCATATCAAATTTTGCGTTTTTCGAGAATATTGTTTTATTTTTAACCGATTTTAGCCCTAATTTGTATTTTTTGACGCTCGTGGAATTTTTAAACCATTTTGACGCTAATCCTAACCTGACTTTTTCTATACATTTCAAATTGGCCTTTTCTAACCCTTTGAGTCATTCTTAACGTGTTTTGACCTTAATGCTAACCGGCGTTTTTTCCACAATATCCATATTTGGATTTTAGCCTCTATAAATCTTTTTTAACCGTCTTTCCTAACCTGACCTTTTTCAGAAAATTTTAGTTTGCATTTTTTAAGACTTTGAGTCATTTTTAAATGATTTTAGTCAAAATCATTGTTTAAATTTCTCTAAACCCACCACATTTGTATGTTTACACAGTTTGACTTATTTTCACCAATTTCTTTTTTGCTTATCATATCAAATTTTGCGTTTTTAGACAATGTGGTTTATTTTTAACCGCTTTTAGCCCCAATTTGTATTTTTTGACGCTCGTGGAATTTTTAAACCATTTTGACGCTAATCCTAACCTGACTTTTTCTATACATTTCAAATTGGCCTTTTCTAACCCTTTGAGTCATTCTTAACGTGTTTTGACCTTAATGCTAACCGGCGTTTTTTCCACAATCTCCATATCTACATTTTAGCCTCTGTAAATCTTTTTTAACCGTCTTTCCTAACCTGACTTTTTTCAGAAAATTTAAATTTGCATTTTTGAGTCAGGCTTTGAGTTATTTTTAAACGATTTTACTCAAAATCTTTGTTTAAATTTCTCTAAACCCACCACATTTGTATGTTTACACAGTTTGAGTTATTTTCACCAATTTTTTTTTGCTTATCATATCAAATCTTTCGTTTTTAGACAATGTGGTTTATTTTTAACCGATTTTAGCCCTAATTTGTATTGTTTGACGCTCGTGGAATTATTAAACCATTTTGACGCTAATTCTAACCTTACTTTTTCCATACATTTCAAATTGGCCTTTTCTAACCCTTTGAGTCATTCTTAACGTGTTTTGACCTTAATGCTAACCGGCGTTTTTTCCACAATCTCCATATTTGCATTTTAGCCTCTGTAAATCTTTTTTAACCGTCTTTCCTAACCTGACTTTTTTCAGAAAATTTTAATTTGCATTTTTTAAGACTTTGAGTTATTTTTAAATGATTTTACTCAAAATCTTTGTTTTAATTTCTCTAAACCCACCA
Organism: Taphrorychus bicolor; assembly: GCA_951812265.1. Taxonomy (NCBI): domain Eukaryota; kingdom Metazoa; phylum Arthropoda; class Insecta; order Coleoptera; family Curculionidae; genus Taphrorychus; species Taphrorychus bicolor. The sequence goes on along the minus strand of OX638303.1, from coordinate 27,997,943 downwards.
CATTTGTATGTTTACACAGTTTGAGTTATTTTCACCAATTTCTTTTTGCTTATCATATCAAATTTTGCGTTTTTAGACAATGTGGTTTATTTTTAACCGATTTTAGCCCTAATTTGTATTGTTTGACGCTCGTGGAATTTTTAAACCATTTTGACGCTAATCCTAACCTTACTTTTTCCATACATTTCAAGTTGGCCTTTTCTAACCCTTTGAGTCATTCTTAACGTGTTTTGACCTTAATGCGAACCGGCGTTTTTTCCACAATATCCATATTTGGATTTTAGCCTTAATAAATATTTTTTAACCGTCTTTCCTAACCTGACTTTTTTCAGAAAATTTTAATTTGCATTTTTTAAGACTTTGAGTTATTTTTAAATGATTTTACTCAAAATCTTTGTTTTAATTTCTCTAAACCCACCACATTTGTATGTTTACACAGTTTGAGTTATTTTCAACAATTTCTTTTTGCTTATCATATCAAATTTTGCGTTTTTAGACAATGTGGTTTATTTTTAACCTATTTTAGCCCTAATTTGTATTTTTTCACGCTCGTGGAATTTTTAAACCATTTTGTCGCTAATCCTAACCCGACTTTTTCCATACATTTCAAATTGGCCTTTTCTAACCCTTTGAGTCATTCTTAACGTGTTTTGACCTTAATGCTAACCGGCGTTTTTTGCACAATCTCCATATTTGCATTTTAGCCTCTGTAAATATTTTTTAACCGTCTTTCCTAACCTGACTTTTTTCAGAAAATTTTAATTTGCATTTTTTAAGACTTTGAGTCATTTTTAAACGATTTTAGTCAAAATCTTTGTTTAAATTTCTCTAAACCCACCACATTTGTATGTTTACACAGTTTGAGTTATTTTCACCAATTTCTTTTTGCTTATCATATCAAATTTTGCGTTTTTAGACAATGTGGTTTATTTTTAACCGATTTTAGCCCTAATTTGTATTGTTTGACGCTCGTGGAATTTTTAAACCATTTTGACGCTAATCCTAACCTGACTTTTTCTATACATTTCAAATTGGCCTTTTCTAACCCTTTGAGTCATTCTTAACGTGTTTTGACCTTAATGCTAACCGGCGTTTTTTCCACAATCTCCATATTTGCATTTTAGCCTCTGTAAATCTTTTTTAACCGTCTTTCCTAACCTGACTTTCTTCAGAAAATTTTAATTTTCATTTTTTAAGACTTTGAGTTATTTTTAAATGATTTTACTCAAAATCTTTGTTTTAATTTGTCTAAACCCACCACATTTGTATGTTTATACAGTTTGAGTTATTTTCACCAATTTCTTTTTGCTTATCATATCAAATTTTGCGTTTTTAGACAATGTGGTTTATTTTTAACCGATTTTAGCCCTAATTTGTATTGTTTGACGCTCGTGGAATTATTAAACCATTTTGACGCTAATCCTAACCTTACTTTTTCCATTCATTTCAAATTGGCCTTTTCTAACCCTTTGAGTCATTCTTAACGTGTTTTGACCTTAATGCTAACCGGCGTTTTTTCCACAATCTCCATATTTGCATTTTAGCCTCTGTAAATCTTTTTTAACCGTCTTTCCTAACCTGACTTTTTTCAGAAAATTTAAATTTGCATTTATTGACTTTGAGTCATTTTTAAACAATTTTAGTCAAAATCTTTGTTTAAATTTCTCTAAACCCACCACATTTGTATGTTTACACAGTTTGAGTTATTTTCACCAATTTTTTTTTGCTTATCATATCAAATCTTTCGTTTTTAGACAATGTGGTTTATTTTTAACCGATTTTAGCCCTAATTTGTATTGTTTGACGCTCGTGGAATTATTAAACCATTTTGACGCTAATCCTAACCTTACTTTTTCTATACATTTCAAATTGGCCTTTTCTAACCCTTTGAGTCATTCTTAACGTGTTTTGACCTTAATGCTAACCGGCGTTTTTTCCACAATCTCCATATTTGCATTTTAGCCTCTGTAAATCTTTTTTTACCGCCTTTCCTAACCTGACTTTTTTCTTTCTGACTATTTTAAACTTTAAGTATTTTAAATTTTAATTAAAATCTTTGAGTAATTTTGTGTATTACTTATATTACTTTTACTATTATTATTATTATTACTTGTATTGTGGTTAAGTACCATATTTGCTACCATATCAGCAGGTTTTGGAATTAGTTATTAATTTCTAGTTGATATGTTAAAAATACGTGATATACAGGGTGAGTCATAATGGGAGGACGAAAATGAAATCTCATATTCTTTGGTCGATTTTAAGGGGGGCTTGTCATACATGTGTGTTACCTATCGAGCTTCGTTAAAAAGTTACAGGGTGATGAAGTTAGAATTTTAAAATGCATATATCTTGATTTTTCCGAAAGGTTAAGAGATATTTTAATGAAGTTTGGTATGTTTGGACTACTATGAAAGGCGCACACTTTGCAATAAAAAAATTATTTTCATTTTCTCCTGTGGCGTGCGTACCAGCACGTTGACACATATTATTTGAAGAGAAAAGTGTACGCCACTGGTTTTTCGAAAAACGAAATTTAATTTTTCAATCCTCAACCATCTCTGAAGAAATAACCCCTCTTCAGATTTTTTAGTACGACGCAGGGTATATGAGTAAATTAATAAAAATTATTGCTGTACCGCCATTTTAGTAGTCTGATAACAGCATTAAAGTTTGATGTGATGTACGCCTCTTGCTTCAGAAAAATAAAATCTAATTTTTCAATTCCTCATCCATCTCTAAATAAAAATGCCCTCTTCAAGTTTTTGTATTCTCATGAATTAAAATCTTATCTTAGTTTGTCTTATCTTATCCGCCACTACAATTCTGAAGCGAAAAGCTCACTTAACTTTTTTTTCGTAGAACTGTATTTGAGTAAATAAGTAAGAAGCATTGCGATATAGCCATTTTAAGCAGTATGGCAATAGCCGCGCAGTTTATGGATTGAATTATGTTTCATATCAATAGGTTTTAATATTCAAGCCATAAGAAATGGAATTTATTTTAGATTTTTCATGAATCTTAAATGCGTTGGGCGAGACTAGGCTACATTACAATGGTTTTTATCTATTTACTCAGAAACGGTTCGTCGTACTGAAAAACCTAAAGAGGACATTTTTATTCCGAGATGAATGGAGAAGTGAAAAATTAGATTTTATTTTTCGAAAACCAGTGGCGTACCAATTTTCCTTCAAGTAATATGGGTCGCGGTGCTGGTACCCGCGCCACTGGCGAAAATAAAAATAAGTTTTTTATTGCAAATTATGCGCCTTCCCCAGATGTCGAAACATACCAAATTCCATTAAAATATCTCTTACCCTTTTGGAATAATCAAGATATATGCATTTTGAAATTCTAAATTCAACACCCCGTAACTTTTTAAGGAAGCTCGATAGGTAACACAAATGTATGACGAACCCCCCTTAAAATCGACCAAAGAATATGAGATTTCATTTTCGTCCTCCCATTATGACTCACCCTGTATAGGATGATACATTTTGCATCCTTTTCTTCTGAAAAAAGCTTCTGATTCTGAATCTGAAAACACTCAACTGGGTTTTTTTTTGAATCCATAAATTCTTTTAAAAAACACGATTTTGATTAGTGTGGGCTAATGTTGCAAAGGTTCGAAACTTTGGGTCACATTCTTTTCTCATAAAATCGCAATAAAGAAAACTTTAACAGAATCTAATAATGTAAAAATGGAAAATGCGACGACTTTTCCATTCTTCGATATGAACAAAAAAGCATTAGTCATTAACTACATTAAACATTAAAATAATCACCTCCAGTGGTACCGACAAACTTACCTCAATTGATTGTAGTTAGTAGAAAGTTAAAATTACCTTACCACATCAAACTTGTCTCATGACTTACCTGCAAAAAAAAAGAAAAAAGTTAGTAAAAATTAGAAATGTTTATTATAAAAGTACACAATATTCTTAAGAAACACTAATAAGGAAGAAAAAAAACAATTGAGATACGTTCCACAAAATTAGGTTTTAAAACTCATATAGACGCTTGGTGTACAAAAAAAGATAACATTGGACTTGGTAAAAAGAGAAAAACTTCTCGGAGTACAGATGTTTCGTCTTTAGCTCCAACACTGGGACCCCAAGTTTTTGCAACACAAACAGATTGTCAGAAGTTTAGTCTTTAGCTAAATGGAAAATTTAAACTCTGAGGACGACAGAAACTCTTGGAATGGAAAAGTCTCAAGAGATTCTTTCTTCGTCTTCTCTGTAACTTTACAAAACTCAGTTTTTCAAGAAGTAATATGTAACCTTAGTTTAGTCACACGTTATCTTCCTGCACAATATTTGTTTTGCAGGCATGTTCTGCCTATTTATAAAGTCAACAAATATCTTTGCTATTATTTGATATGTGCCACGCTTGAAGAGGTCTCTTTGCAACCTCAACCTACAGTACTTTCTGGCACTTACTTAGGTGTATCCTCGAATGCACCCAATCCATCTTCAGCATGAAACCAGTAGTACGCAATGAAGGACTGCCCACGCGGTGTTTGCTGTTACGTAATCGCCGCCAATGTCGCTAACCTGCAGCAGTACTACTGACTGATGTACGTATGGCTTGTCCGTTGTTCCCAAGCCACTCTTCTCTTGTAAAACGTCTACAATAGTTCGGCCTGTCTCTGTGAGAACAAATCGCGAAGAGGACTGACTGACACCGGACAGGCCGGACAATGTTTGCGATCGTGTTCGACGCGAAACAATGCGACCCGATATTGCCATATGCGGCATTTCCAGTCCATGGTGCGTTCTAAACATAGGCCTTCTGGTTTTTGTCCCTTTTTCGTCGAGGTTATAAATAAACCTCCTTATGGGAACGGTCGGCAAAGAGTTTACCAGGGGATGGCCATCAATAAGATCCAACCACACTACCTCAGAGTTTACTTATCCACCAATTAATATGGCCTAATCATTCAGGTATTGGTTGGATGCAATTGGCTTACATAAATCTTTTGCCAATTAATTAAAATTATCCTTAATTGCGCCATGTCTACTTCTTCAGTTTCCCCCGTACCGTTCATCAAGAAATCTCGAAAGGTCGTTGATACCGGCCGATCATTATCTAATCTTCCTTATCTGGTCAATACTTCAATTTCCTCCGTTAACGTTAAGAAGAGTCCAGTGGGATTGAAGAAAAACGGTCTTCGTCTCTGAAAAAAGTTTCTTAACAATGTAAATTAATGCTATTTAAATGTAAAGTGGTAGTTACTTTGTACAGAGATTAGATATTGAACTTAATTTAATTTATCTATGGAAGGCTCTTTTGTGTACTGATAATTACACCCGAAATGTCCTTCAAATGGGAATTGAAAGCTCTGTAGCACAATACACACCTGACCTTCACAGTATCAAATATTTTTATTTTTTAATTATTACTATTACTTATCGTAGATTATTGCAAACGTCATAAACATCCAGTGTCAATTTCAGATCAGAAATCAATCTCAATATCACAAAACATTCAGACACCGCAAATATCCTGCTATTCAGTACTTAGGACGACTCCCATGATCCAAAGGAATAAAAAAAACTATCAGTTATCTTTAATCTTAGTCGAATTTGATGGCGATTGAAAAGAATCGATCTGAATTAGTGAGATAAACTCCACAGAAGCAACTACGGTTTCATATAACGTAAAGACTGGCTAAGAGTTGTGTGAGTTGTGTAAGAGTGGTGTTGAATGCAGCTCTTTGTTCTTTCTACTATTTCCAGGGGGTGTTCTTTCGCTTTAATTTTGTTAGTGGTTCGGAGATGGCATGAAAGTCAGGAATGAACTTTCGATACCAGCTGCAGCTTTGCAGCAAGGAATTCATCTGTTTAACGTTCCGGGTTTTGCCTCTCTAGCTAATCCAGGGGAGGATATACAATGGGTCAGTGCAGGGTAGTGCTCGAGGCTCCTGAAGGTGCAGGGCTCTAATATGCTGTTTTTGGAAAATAAAAGCTGATACTCTTTGTTTGGAAATTCAGAATAGATATGTTCTCTGGAAAATACCATAAAGGAGTTAGAACATCCATAAATTGGATAAAAATTTTAGAGCCCGCCTGTGACTTTTGTGACTCTTTAAGAAATATTGTTGATTCAGTTAGTATGTGATGTAACTAATTTTTGGCACTTATTTATCTTCTAATTTTACCTAAATAGTGCAGTTTCTAAATTGCACCAATTCTAACGGCCTTAATACAAAAAATTCCTATCCCTTCCTGAATTATGAAGAGAGATCGAACAGATCACCCAAACTTATTCGTGTTATGTTATATTTAAAACAATTACGGAATTCTGGGATTAATATTTTTTTTCCATTTATCAAAAATTATACTTCTTTCCGGCGTTAAGTTAATGACTTGAATTGAAGAGCGTTTGAACGAAGTCCTTAATGGAATTGGTAAACTGTTACTGCCAGTTTTTATTAATTGTGAAGTCACAAATTGAAAAAATAGTTTTGTATCTATTTAATTTTTTAATATGCTCTAGGTACTTCTTCTGGATTTAAAGCTTCTTCTTGCACACTGCATATATCCTCTTGGACGAAGGAATCCATTACCATATCACTTTGCCTTCAATTTTAGCAAGATCGATTGATTTTGTACACGTTTGTGGAAGAGAGCGGTCATAGTCTTGCGGTAGTTCCTGTCATGTTTTCCTGGGTATGAATCGTCTCATATAAAGGTAGAGTTCTTCGAGGTCTTTTGGGATTTGTTTGAAAAACCGGTTTGATAAAAAAAAACAAATTTCTTGCGTAGTCATTGGTTGCTACGTCATTTCTTTTCTAAGGTCAACTACTAAATGTTTTCACAGGTTTTGTAATCTTGGAATTATCACGCTCTCAGAACATTAACTTTCTTAAAGGATTTTTTTCGCATGTATCTTACGAACTCAAGATGGGAGCTTCTTTTTATTCTAGAATACACTGCAGTTTTCAAGTTAACGAGTTTAACTTGAAAATTGTTTTTTAATTTTTTTTTTTTTTTAAGAAGAGTGTAATTAAAAATATCAGCTGATCCTCATAAATCTAACGCATAAGGTGTAATTAGAAGATCACTTTTACATTAAAAGGCTGCACCTATCAGAGTTTATATAATACAAACAAAAATTGAAACTTCTAAGCTAGATAGAGCATCTTGAGTAATTAAAAAAAAGTCTTAAGACCATTTTCAGGTTATTTCAGGGAGCCTCACCTCTCTTAAGACCTCTGGATTAGACATTTTGGCTCTAATCTCCGGATAACCCCTATATGCATAATCTAATATATGAACATAAAAATAATATGGTTTGAAATTATTAATCATTGAAACAGGCGAAGACGTCAGCATTTGAATGTTTGGAACAACAAACCATCAAAGACGTGGAACTGAGAAACGTGAACTTGAGAAACCTGAATGTCCTGAGGAGAAAGAGGACGAGTTTGAACAAGGAAAAGTTCTTTTCAAAAAGAAAAAAAAAGTTAAGCTTAAAGAGACTCCAGAAAACAAAGAACTCGTGCTTGGAAAACTGAAAATAAAAGGAGCAGAAAAAGCTGCAGCTAAAACTATTCGGAAAACCTGAAGAAGACGAATATGAAAATAAAGAAAAAACTACCAAAGAAACCTGAAGGCAAGCAACCTAAAGCTATGGGTTTGAGGCTTAGGCGGTAGAATTGCTCTTTTTTTCTGTTTGGTTTCTCCATTTTCAATTTTGCGACTTTGCGAACGCCTTGACCAATCGTAGGGAATCCGACTGTTTTTTCCTCCTCTTGATGTCCTCTTTCACCTCCCACCATCGGAAGTTCCATAGGTGCAATATTTTCGGAGATAGAACCTTCGGAAGTCGATTTTGAAGCCTTTTTAGAATCGCGTTTTTGCATCATTTTTAAAAAAAAAAAATGCTTTAGAGGTTAATTTCATTCGAATTGAGTTGGTTACGTTCTTAGGGGATTACAAGCGCGCCATTCCGATCGAAAACATAAAAAAAAAAGATCCAAAGGGGGAGTATTACGACTTTTATCTCAATTCTCAACTTTGACAGCCTTTAACTTGAGAACGCTTGTACCGATTGGAGTGAACAGTTTTTTCCTCTTCTTGATGTTCCCTTCCCCCCCCCCCCCCCCCACCATCGGAAGTTCCGTAGGTGCAATATTTTCGGAGATAGACCCCTTCAGAAGTCGATTTTGAAGCACTATTAGAATCACGTTTTTGGACCATTTTTAAAAAATCCCCTTTAGAGGTTAATTTTATTCGATTTTAGTTTGTTAGCGAATTTGTTGCAAGCGCGCGATTCCGATCGAAAAAGCAAAAAAATTTTTCCGATTTTTTTTTGAAAATGTCCAAAGGGGGGATATTACAACTTTTTTCTCAATTCTCAAATTTGACAGCCTGTAACTTGACAACGCCTTGACCGATTGGAGTGGATAGAACTGGTTTTTTCCTCTTCTTGATGTCTTCTTTCACTTCCCATCGTCGGTAGTTCCGTAGGTGCAATATTTTCGGAGATAGACCCCTTCAGAAGTCGATTTTGAAGCACTTTTAGAATCGCGTTTTTAGACCATTTTTAAAAAAAACCTCTTTAGATGTTAATTTCATTCGAATTGAGTTTGTTACGTTCTTAAGGGATTGCAAGAGTGCCATTCCGATCGAAAACAGCATTGTTCCAAAAATTTTATGGACATGTTCAAAGAGGGGGTATTACGACTTTTTTCTTAAATCTCAACTTTGACAGCCTGTAACTTGAGAACGCCTTGACCGATTAGAGGAAATAGAACTGTTTTTTCATCTTCTTGATGTCTTCTTTCACTTCCCATCGTCGGAAGTTCCGTAGGTGCAACATTTTCGGAGATAGACCCCTTCGGAAGTCGATTGAAGCGAAGCACTTTTAGAATCGCGTTTTTGGACCATTTTTAAAAAAACCTGTTTAGAGGTTAATTTCATTCAAATTGAGTTTGTTACGTTCTTAGGGGCTTACAAGCGCGCAAACATCAAAAAAATTTTCCGAAATTTTTTTGAAAATGTCCAAATGGGGGGTATTACGACTTTTTTCTCAATTCTCAACTTTGACAGCCAGTAACTTGACAACGCCTTCACCGATTGGAGTAAATAGAACTGGTTTTTTCCTCTTCTTGATGCCAATCTCTTTCACCTCCCACCATCGGAAGTTCCGTAGGTGCAATATTTTCGAAAATAGAACCCCTCGGAAGTCGATTTTGAAGCACTTTAGCAATCGCGTTTTTGGACCATTTTTAGAGAAACTCTTTAGGGGTCAATTTCATTCGAATTGTTCAGTTTCATCTCGTGCGAAACAAATACCTCTTGTGAGTATCTTGAAAACGGTTTTTTAAGTTCAAATGATGTATTGTCCAGAAACATTTAAGGGATTGAAACCTTGAAGCCAAAGAAGAAAAAAGTGCGTAAAATTGAGAACCTGGAAAAACTGGACGGAGAAAAGATAAAAATAGAAATATATTTATAGATATATATAGATAAGAAAAGATAGAAATATGTAAGAAGAAAGAAACAGAGAATGAAAAATTATATTGATACGGTTGTTTTTAAGAAACTATACTGGAAAAAACCAATATTTCTGAAAAGAAACTGAAGCCCAGCGTTTAGGCCATGATTCTAAACAAAGTATTACAGTTTCCGAGTTTTCAGTTACCGAAAGAGAAACATATGAACTTACAAGTCCTGAGCTACACGACAAGGAAAAACCTGTAAAAAAAGAAGAAAACAAAGCCAGAAAAACAGAAAAACCCATATCTGAAACCGAGAAAATAACCATCAAAAAAAGGTGTACCAAAGCCTCGGAAGGAAGAGATCGAAAAGGTCACAAACAAAGCTCCAAGAATTTTTAAACCCGACAAGGAAACGGATGAATTCAAGCTTAAAGTGGTAAAAAAAATCTCAGAAAGTGGAGGGCGAGGGTGTAGTTTAGAGATCAGCCCATTCCAGTGTAGCCTGAGAAAACAAAAGAAATATTATAAAGAAGACAAAATAGATTTCATTCTCACTAACAATGATGACTTGAAAAAAATGAAGCGAAAGATTAAGGAAACCCCATAAGAAGAAGAACCTATAGAAAAACAAACTCTTGAAACTGTAAACATTGTAGTAGAGAAAGAGCAACAAGCGGACCCTCAAGAAGTAGAAACCGTAAAATTTTACTGAAGAAAGGGCCAAAAGCGAAATTCCGAAAGGAAAAAAGCTGTAGAACTAAATGTAGAAAAGGAAGAACCATTTCTAACGGAGACGTGCAAGAAGCCAGTCCGAAGAAGAAATTTTCCAAGGTGGTGGAGAACGAGGAGTTACGTGTAAGAAGTTACAACCGAAGAAGCGCTTGAAGAAATTTCATCAGCATACATTTTGTGGGAGTTTCCATCCTCCTTTCCCGATCGCTGATACATTGTCGAAGAAAATTTGAAAAATTTTGTTAAACTTACCCCAAAACAACCTCATGGCTAATGGAAGCCATAAAGTGTTTTGTCATTTCTTTTCAATTTCTTTGTTCAACGCCTCGAGAGTGTTTCTTCTTCTTCTTGTGCCTTATCCTAAGTGGACGTTGGCGATTACTATGACCCATCTAATTTTATTTGCTGCAGCCCTAAACAGATCCAGATATCATTCCTGTCCATTTTCTCAGATCGTCGTCTTCTGAAACCTCTTTTGCAGTCAAGCTCGCCCTACATGATAAGCTGAAATAGGCTATATTTCTGGTTTTTCTTGGTCAATCTATGATATTCTAAGCATGCATCTGTAGCACCACATCTCAAATGCTTCCAGACGTTTACATGCAGAGTCAGTCAGAGTCTAAGCTTCCACCTCATCATATGTTAGTATTGAGAAAACGTAGCATCTCAGACTATGAGGTGCAAGCCTATACTTAAATTGCACAACACGCTTCTCATGAGATTCAAAGCTGTTCTACTCTTCTCAATTCGGATCTTAATTTCATTTATTTGTTCCCATTTGTTGTTAAGAAATGTGCCCAGGTAGTTTATCGATGTAGCCGTTTGCGTAAAACTGGCCATCAAATCTTGTTTGCTTATTATCATAACCTTTGTTTTATTTGTGTTAGGCGCATGTTGTAGGTTTCGCAAACTTCTGTTACTCTGTCTATTATCCTCTGGGGACCCTCAGATGTGTGTGCAATTAGGAATGTGTCGTCAGCGTACCTTAGGTTATTAATAAGTACACAGTTTAGCAAAATACCGTCATCTGTGCTCTTCAAAACCTCCCCAAACAGTATCTCTACTTCAAACTCCTCAGAGATCGCATTCTCCATCCGAGCACGAGCCCTTTGTTTCCAGTAAAAATTAGATATAATGCGGATGTCCCTGTCATCCAGGCCTGACTGCCTGAGCGTTTCCAGTAGTTTTGTGTGATTTACTCTATCAAAAGCTTTCTCAGAGTTGATGAAACAGGCAAAGACATTGCAGTTTACATTGCGTGCTCTTTGTATTAGATCAATAAGGCTAAACAATGCTTCTTGTGTCCCGAGTCCATTCCTAAATACGAAGTTTTTCGAGTTTGGGATAAATACGTTCATGTATGACTTTTAGGAATGTTTTCAGAACATGACTCATTAGACTAATGGATCTGTAGTCTTCGCATTTTTTTAGTTATTTAATATTTTGTAATGTAAGTATTTAATGTTTTTATTTAATGGTGCCTCGCCATTCGTGTTTGTAACGATCCCTGGGTCTAAACATACAGCTTCTTTAATTTTTTTATGTAAATTAAACGAATCATGTTGATTTTCCAGTTTTTCCATTTCGGTACACTTCTCTGCCAACCAAGCCTTGTTTGCCTCTTTGGTCTTTCTTTTAATCAGGTTATGGACTTGTCGATATCTTTCTTCGTTATTGTTTTTATATTTTCTCCGCTCCTCCATCAAATCCAATATTTCGTCGGTAATCCATATGGAGTTTTTCCTTCTCCCTCCTGTGGCAAGTCTGGATTTTGTCGTTTCCACTATGGCGTTGTTTATATCCATCCATTTTCGCTGAATATCGTTATATGCTTTTTCTTTTCCTTAATTTCAGTTATATTTCTGTTTAGTTAATTGTTTTGTTTCGGTTTTAATATTTTCGTCTTGAAGTTTTTGGGTATCCAACCGTTCCGCTCGTTTTGATTTGTTAGCTTCTTTAATCGTAGTTTCTTTAACCGAAGAAAAACATTTTTTTGTTTTTTCTTTCCTGTTATCTACACCTAGTATTAACTATGTGTTTCTTCCTGTTTTTGTTTTTTTTTGTTTGTAGTTCTGATGAATGCACAATTTGGTGCCAAAATATTAATAAACAATACCAAAGAGTAAGTTCTTTACATCATATATGTTTCTTCCAAGGACCTCCAAGAATAACAATGCTACAAGGGTCCAAGATTACCAAAAACGTACTTTCAACCACATATGTAATGGTGACATTTCTGTCTTTTTAGAGTCCTGAAGTGTCTCATTACTGGTCTAAGACGGGAAGTAATTCCATTACTGGTCTATGACGGGAAGTAGTTACTTCCCGTTACTATTACTATTACCCGTACGTACTACTATTACTACTACCCTAGTACCAGTTACCAGTAATGGGATTATTGTTTTGCCAGAAAACGTTTTTCGATGTTATTCAGAAAGTGTGGTTGAAAATAAAATAGTATACATATAGTCGATGGGAAGCTTCATTACTGTCTCGAGATTTTATTTATCTCGACGCTACGCGTCTCGATATATAACATACCGTCTGGACAGTAATGAAAGACGTCCCATCTCGTATTGTAATATAGTATTAACGTTTCAGCCAATGTGAACTTATGTTGTTAAACAAATTAAACTTGTTGGTATTTTGTAAAAAAAAAGTTTTAAAGTAAAAAAACCACTGGCCGATTGTTAGATACCTTGACCATGAATGAAATTCAAAACCGCAAAACTAAAAATTATAGAAACAAATACATTCCACATTCCTAAGAGTTATTACTATTATGTCATAAAAACCAACCTTCCTCTAATGGGACTGTGCGTTATGACTTCCGCCCGTTATAGCTGTTAAAGCGATATTTGTAAAACCATTGTTCGTGGCATAAAGTTATATACAAGCGACGAACAAGTGCTCAATTCAGCTGTAAAACCAACAAAAAAAAAAGTGCAGCCTTGAGCTGATTATTTAACCACTTCTCGGTTTACTTAATTCGTGCAAACACTCTGTTTGTTTTACCTACTTTTTCGTGTTTTGGGTCCCATGATAAAAATGTTTACGTTAAAAATGTTAAAGCAAGCGCCTCTCTGATCTTCGCTGAGCCGTCTGCAATTAGCAGCCATTTGTGTATAATCTGTAAATCCCATAAATTAAGAACCCTTTTTGAGTACGCGGACGGATGTGTGGTGTTATTTGCAATATTTAGACAGCTGTTATTTGTTTTTCCCTGCTTCCTTAATGCAAGATTTGCAAATTTTCAGGTAATGCAACAAGATGCTCGGGTGATAAGAAGGCCTCAAGAGGGAGCAACGAACTAAGCCGCTTGTTGAACTCGGGATTTTTATTATTTGTTTATATTTGTGTAAGTCAATGTATTTCTGGCACGTCTATTTCTGTCCATTCGGTAATAAAACATTTTACGGTAAACGCCGACAGTTTGTCTGCTACTAATCCATTCATTGAATTTTTCCTTATAATAGTGGTGGACACACAACAGCTATCTTAATTCCTTGAGTGGTCCTAATGCAGAATAAAAAACGCATATTTTTAGGTGCTCAGTTGGAGTCAACAGGAGATTACAATGTCAACTTTGTACATAGTGATTATTATGATTTTTCAGAGCGCGTTAAGTTGGTGCACTTGAGTAAACATTCACTTGCACAGCGACGTGTCTGCGGTTAATTATGGCGTTAATATGTCATCACTGCATTTGCTTTTATAATCATACTTGTATCAACTGCGTCTGCTATATTCGTGAGAGGACACCAACCATCTCATTACTTTCACTCACATCTTCATTACTACGAACGAACACACGTATCGGTTGCGCAAAGAAAATTCTAATTAATACACGTTACCAATGTTATATAAAACATTGCATTCTTGTCTCAAGGAATTTTTGTTTCCATTTGGTTCCACTTAGTAGCTGTCCCCTTCAAAAGTGAAATATTACACCCTGTTGAAAGGAATGAAATGGTTTTTAAATAAAACGCTGTTATGTTGGCACTATCGATAGTCCCCTTGTTTTAACAATCAAATACTTTTGATAATCGAAGTGATATATTATTCCAGTTTGATATTCGAATAGAAATAGTACATTTTGGATGCAAATCCCTACTTACATTCGAATGCTTGCATCCACACAGTCTGATTTGAAAACACCTAAGGATTGATATTAATTCAGCAATTGATGTATTGGAAGAATATTGTTACGATCGCAGCAACGCCGCATGGGAGGCGGGGCAACGCATGGGAGCGTGTTGGTTGGTGGAGCTTCGCGACCTATCCGCGCTGCGTCATGGCTGACACGAGTGATTTATTGCTCGTCTGGCTTAATCTAGAAGGCAGTTGTTTACAACCGTTTTTTTTTATATGAGATTATTCAAGAATTCTTATAAAGAACTTTCTAGGTTTTTCTGTAATTTTAGGATTGTATATAAAAGGCGCATAGAGCGCCCGAATAGTAGTCGTATTTTAATCGAGCTATAAGTAAGCTAAAGTTACGAAGCGATAATAGAAGGCTATAAAGTGTTAAGTAATGAGTTATTTAGTAGTCGTGCGTAATTGTGGAAATAAATAAATAGTGTTTTCGTGTTAAATCGTTTCACTGGAATTATTGAACCCCGAGTTCGCAACAATTGGTGTCAGAAGTGCGATTCCAGTGGGAATTCGAGGACTATACTGAACTGTAAGTGAGTGCTTCATTGCCGGACATTACGTGTTTATGCCAGTGACCAGAAGCCAGCATCAAGCGATGGAGGATCAACTTGCCGCCGTGCTGTCCTTTATGCAACAACAGAAGGAAGAGCAAGAAAGACGTTATGTAGAACAAAAAGAAGAGCAGGAAAAACGTGATCAAGTTCAGGAGCGACGTTATCTAGAACAGAAGAAAGAGCTGGAAACACGTGATCAAATACAGGAAAGACGTTATCTAGAACAAAAGGAAGAGCAGGAAAAACGTGATCAAGTGCAGGAGCAACGTCATCAACAATTCAAAGAAGAATTAATGAACCACCTCGCAGCTAGGGAGCAACAATTGGAAGAAAGAATAATGCAATCCGTTAACGAATCCGTTAACGAATCCATTAACGGCGTCAACAAGGGACTCGAAGCTGTCAACCAGAGGGTTCTCGAGCTAGAAAAGAAATTCCGGGAACAAACTGAGGACGACAACGTGTCTACAGAGAGTTTTAGCACAGCCAACGCTAAAATTAAGCTTCCCGATTACGACGGTACTACTGCATGGGAAATTTATAAAACTCAGTTTGAGGCAGCTGCAAAAGCTAATGGTTGGTCCGAGCCCCAGAAAGCTACATCATTAGTGGTAGCACTTCGTGGAAAAGCGGCTGAGTTACTCCAATCTCTGTCGGCAGCGGATCAAAGTAATTATGCGGCTTTAGTACACACTCTGCAACTACGATTTGGAAATGAGCACAAAGAAACCGTGTTCCAGGCCCAGCTGAGGATGAGACAGCAAAAGTCAAGTGAATCCTTACAAGAATTTGAGGCGGACATAGACAGACTCATTCACCTGGCATATCCATCGGCCCCTGAATCTTTTCAAATGCAATTTGCCGCCGAAAGGTTCATTGAGGGAGTTCGCGATAGTGACATGAGATACCACTTACGTCTTGTAAGGCCCAAGAATATCAGCGAGGCACTAGTTCGGGCCTTGGAATTCGAGGCGTCACGAGTGTCATCTAATTCATCGCCACGCGTACGAATGGCAACTTGCGGTGAAGAGGAGAATACGTCTATGGCTGAATCCATGGCCAGTTTACATAAAGCGATGAAAGATATGGCAGTCAGTATGCAAGCCCTGTTAGAAAGAACTCCTCGATCAACAGACAATCGGAGCATAAAATGTTTTAACTGCGGCAGACTGGGTCACATCAAGAGTAACTGCCGTAATAGGGCAAGAAGTCCGTCGCCGTCGTTTAGAAGACCAAGCGGCGACCAAGACCGCCCTAGGTCCCAGGAAAACTAATTCCGGTCAATGCAAGGGGGCAATTGACCGGGGCCGCTAAGACCCCCAGGATCTTTAAAGGCAATAATTTGGGTGGCAAAAGTGTTACAGAGGCCGGACGCATTAAGGAACAGAAGATCCAAATTGAACATCGACCAGGAAGGTCTCACGAAAATGCCGATGCATTGTCCAGACGGCCATGTAAAGAAGATAGTCAGCATCGTCGAAGAACTGAGCAGCGTGAGGGACTTCCTTCTGTAAGAAGAACGTCGGTGGAAATAAACGATGGCTGGACCGCACAGACGTTTCGAGAAGAACAATTGAATGATCCAGACATTGGACCCATACTCTTGGCTAAGACTGACGACAAGAGACCAGAATGGCAAGAAATTGCTGGTAAAAGTCCAAACCTGAAGGCGCTATGGGCCCAGTGGCACTCTCTTAAAATAGAAAATGGATTACTGAAGAGAGCGTGGGAGAGTCCGGATGGCAAGACCGTAGTCAGTCAGTTGGTTGTTCCTGGAAGCAGGAAATCGGACGTACTACAGGAAATGCACGACGGAACCAGTGGAGGTCATTTTGGGGTCAATAAAACCTTGGCCAAAATTAAAGAGCGGTTCTACTGGGTGAATTATCATGAAGACGTCGAATCTTGGTGCCGCAAGTGCGAAGTTTGTTGTGCCACAAAAGGACCTCGAACAAGATCACGCGGCCGAATGGTGCAGTACACTGTAGGTGCTCCATTCGAGAGGGTAGCAATTGATGTCGCGGGACCGTTTCCTCAGACTGAGTCGGGCAATAAATACATCTTGGTCGCCATGGATTACTTCACTAAATGGCCTGAAGCATACGCCCTGCCTAATCTAGAAGCAACGACTGTGGCAACGGTGCTAGTAAATGAAATGTTCTGCAGATTTGGAGTCCCTCTCGAACTTCATTCTGATCAGGGCCGAAATTTTGAATCGGCTGTTTTCCAGAAGGTCATGGAACTTCTCGGAATTCGCAAGACCAGGACAACTCCTTTGCATCCACAGTCGGATGGGATGGTAGAGAGATTTAATCGGACCATGGAACATTACCTGTCTAAAATGGTGGCAGATCATCAGCGTGATTGGGACCAACATCTACCTCTCATGTTGATGGCATATCGAGGCTCTACGCATGAAGCCACTGGTTATACTCCGGCGAAAGTGATGTTCGGGAGGGAAATGAGGCTTCCTGCGGATTTGATATATGGAACACCAGAAAAAGAGTCGCTCAGCTCTGAGAATTTTGTGGAGGAGCTTAAAGAGAGGCTGAACAATGTTCATGAGCAAGTCAGGAATAAACTGCGGATATCCAGTGATCGAGCCAAAGCAAGATATGACTGACTAGCTAACTCCCGCGGCTTCCAGGATGGTGATTTGGTGTGGCTATACAATCCGAGGCGAAAGGTGGGGAAGTCGCCCAAACTTAGCCAAAATTGGGAAGGACCTTATACAATTATAAAGAAGATTAATGATGTGGTGTATAGGATCCAGCGGACCCCTAGGTCAAAGATGAAGGTCGTTCATTTGGATCGATTAGCACGATACCATGGAACTCTATCTGTTCGGGACGAACAGACTTAGGAGGAGGGCAATGTTACGATCGCAGCAACGCCGCATGGGAGGCGGGGCAACGCATGGGAGCGTGTTGGTTGGTGGAGCTTCGCGACCTATCCGCGCTGCGTCATGGCTGACACGAGTGATTTATTGCTCGTCTGGCTTAATCTAGAAGGCAGTTGTTTACAACCGTTTTTTTTTATATGAGATTATTCAAGAATTCTTATAAAGAACTTTCTAGGTTTTTCTGTAATTTTAGGATTGTATATAAAAGGCGCATAGAGCGCCCGAATAGTAGTCGTATTTTAATCGAGCTATAAGTAAGCTAAAGTTACGAAGCGATAATAGAAGGCTATAAAGTGTTAAGTAATGAGTTATTTAGTAGTCGTGCGTAATTGTGGAAATAAATAAATAGTGTTTTCGTGTTAAATCGTTTCACTGGAATTATTGAACCCCGAGTTCGCAACAATATGATGAATGATGAAGAATATGAAAGTTGAACGGAATTTATTTTCTGCGAATTTTTAGCTTTTTGACAGAAAACTCTAGTTTAAAATATGCAAAAAGGCAATATTTACAATTTGATAAAAGGAAACTTATCTGCTTTCTATATTTCCGAAATAATGCAGCTGTTAAGAAGGAAACAAACAGAAACAACTACTCCCAGCTCTAATACCCCTACCGGCATTGAATTACACTGTTTGTTTAAAAGCTCATTTTATTAAGCACAGAAATAAGGAAATGAATTAATAAAATAATCCAAAATCAATGATGTCCAAGATTAAATCATGAATTATAACCTAATCACAAAAGTATGGCACCTCAGCTTTGAAAATTTGACTTTAACTTTATTTGCTAATCTTCTTCACATCATGATCAAAAGGGAGATGGATATAGGAAAAATTAACATTCCATGGCCTACAAGATTCTAATTTACACACTGAATGTCTAAAAACACATTACACAAACTAAATATGAAGAGTGTAAGTAAGAAAGGAGTAAGTGCCAAAAATCACCATTTTGGATTAGATCCAGACAAAGGTGTTGAGAGAAGAAAGTGACTGTCTTAATGTCCTTATAAAGGCACTATGTAGCAATTGTCATCTGCAGTGCTGCCAGTTTGTGAGTAATTACTCCATTTGGGTGTAATTTGTTGCTGAGCAGTTACAATGGGTACCAGGGAGTAAAAGTGGGTATTTCTAGTAAGTTTTCAACCGATTGGATTGACCGGCTTTGCATCGGTCCTCAATCCGATTGCCTAAAAATCACCTGTTGGGATCAATCTGATCGAGAATCGCCATTTCCGGAAAGTCCTACGACTCACTTTAGGACTAGTAGTTATTGGAGCTAAACGAGTAACAAAACGAATCCTATGTAGGTATAGAAGTCACGTAAATAATTGATTAAGAAAACACTAAAAGCATTTTCAGGTGGCAGCTTGACAGGGTTTTGACAGTATTGCCATCGATTCATTCTTGTTGAAAAACAAAGGATGAGGATACTCTCACAGCGCTTTAGAGCTGCCACTCGAAAACGCTGTTATATACGTACAATATATGGTCCATTTCAAATAGATATTCATCTAGCAGGCTGAGGAATTGACAGACCCGTCCTATTCCATCCATGTAAATGTGTCATTTATATGTCAATCTCTCAGGTTACTAATGGAATAATATCTATTCGAAATGGACTTTATATTTTAGAAAATTTCTGTATTGTCATTATGTTATTCTGAAGTATACAAAATATATATAATTTACTGAGTACAATAACTACCATAATGGAGTAAAGTTGAGTACAATTCAGGCACGTATTAGGAGTAAAAGTGGGTAATTTCAAATGTGGATAATTGTGGTACAGCAGATTGGCAGCACTGCTCATCTGTAGACTTTGTATTTGCACTAAAAGATAGGGACTTTAAAACGAAATAAAAAAAAATGTAGTTTTAGTACCCACTTGAGTACACACATCGTTCTATTAACTCTTTGCACTTACTTCTTTTTTATTAATTGTATACCGGGTGTCCAGCAGAACCCTGGACATAGGAGATTAACATGGGAAATCGGTTTTTATTTTTTTGCGCCTGTACGGTTGATTTGATTGAAAAACTTTTAAGAGTAAAGTTGTAGAGCTTATGGTCAGCTATCATCCTGTAATTTTTTCAATACCATAGTTTTGGCTATTTTTTGGAAAAACGCCTCGAAAAGTGCAAAAATTTGAATTTGGCGCGTCACCCCCACCATGCATGTGCAGTGTCGCCAACATAATAATTTCTTATGTCAGACTCAGAGCCGATTTTCCTTTCTTATTAATTTGGAGGGACTATCATGTAGTAATTAACGTGATTATGCAGAGAAAATTAACTGAAAACCTGACGATAATGTTCTTAAATTATAGGTAAGTAAAAGTTACGTTTATAATAATCATAATTAGTAAAAGGAAAATCATTCCAATTTGTGTATGGCTGGTTGTCTAATTCATTTTAGTTTAGCAATACGACAACCACGATGACATGACAATTTGTCTCTTGTCACCAATTAAGGGTGTTCGTTGTTGTTGTTGTTATTGAGGTGAATTCATCTATCTCCAAATGTTTTACTTCAAAAGTGTCTATTTTGCAGTGCTGTGTGACGCGAGGCCCCATCCTGCATGCAAAAAACCCTTGCTAAGTGCTGGACTCTTCTATGACAGACAAAATCTCATTGGAAAACCAAATACAGCGCGCCCCAAAATGCCAATCCACACATTGACAACTTCTCGACGTTGGTCTCGGTTGTCCTGCACTGTATGTGGATTTTAGAGAGTCCAAACTCATTCATTTTGTTGATTTGAGGGACCCATTAATCCAAATTAACAGTCATTGGTGGAACAAATGTTTATAGCAAATAAGCAAGACCAGAAGCAGATAGCGATGGATGTTTGATCTGCTAAGACCAGTTTCTTTCATGTTTTATCTATGTATCTGGAGACTATAGTGCCTGTGAAAAAACTCTTTTCAGTGACAACAAATCTTGCCAAACTGGCCACAAAAAACTTGAAAAACTGGACAAAAATTGGTTTCATTCCAATCGATTGCTGCTGAATGCAAGACACAGAGGATGGTGTTTGCATTGAGGGAGATTGGAACCGTAAATGACCACGTATCCCAGGTTAAATTTCTTGGGGTTCTTGTGGATGAGAGTGCCAAATGGGATTTACACACTGATAACTTGGCTTCAAGACTCAATACAAGTTTGTACCTGCTACGTCAGCTTTCAGATAGGATATCTCGTACGGTACTTAGATCGGCTTACTTTGCATCTTCTCATGCATGGCTCTCTTATGCTGTAGTTGTTTGGGGCCACGCCTCGGGGGCTAAGCGTTTGTTCGGGCTTCAGCGAAGAGCGGTCAGATTGTTGGCTGGCTTGGGCTACAGGGATGACTGCAGAGCGCACTTCAGAGAGCTAGGCATACTAACCCTGCCCTCCATGTTTATATTGGAGAATTTGCTGTTTGTGAAAAATAACATGTATCCGTTTTCTGCTCACGAGGACATGCATGCTTACCTTACTAGAGGCCGAAAAAGTTTAATAACCTCATATTGTCCTTTGAGAAGGTGCCAGAATGGTCCTGGCTACTGGACGGTAAAATATTTCAACTGCCCATAAAAATCAAAGCATTGACAGTGGATAGTTTCCGAAAGGAAATTAAGCAAATTTTAATGGTAAATGTTTTTTTATTGTGATGAAGAGTATTTTAAGTATTTTAATCAAAATTATTAATATTTTTTTCTTCTCTCTGTATAGTCTATTTTAGGATGTTGACTGTAAGCTTTTAGTATTAAGTAAATAATGGCATCTGGACTGAATTTATTTAAATTTAATTTGTAGACTATTCTATTTTTGAGGTATGTACATTGCTGTTTTGGTGATTGTAAACATGAATAAATTTGAATTGAATTGAATTGAATCTTAATAAAGGTGATAGTGTTTTTATAGGAATAATTGTTGTTATCTGTGTTATTACCTAAATTTATGTTACATTTCTTTTTCATGTCCACTTGTTAATTTCTTCTGTTAAGAAATTTATGTATAGATTGATTATGGAAATATACTTATTTTGGTACTTGCTGCATCCACTTTTTCACACACAATTTCCTCGAATTAAAAATGTAATGTATACAGAAACCTTGTATTTATTGATATTAAAAGTAAGGAAATTAGGAACCATTTTGTTGATACAGTGTAAAATTTTATTTTTATTATTTTTTATTTAAATATTTCATTAGTTATGAATTTTGAGGAGAGAAAACTTGTTTTAAAACAATACTGGGCTGGTAATTCCTTTGCTCAAATTCGAGACAACATTGTTGCATTGTTTCCTGAACAACCAATATCAGCATGCAGTTCACTTCAGGCGGTGGTTGCTCGTTTTGAGGAAACTGGGAGTATTAAGCCGATATGTTCCTGTGAGCGACAGCGATGACTTCAAGCTGGTGCGGCTCCAGAGGATGAAAATGTGGCAAAACTTGTTGTTCTTGCTGCAGTAAACAATGATCCTTCCAAGAGTATTCGACAGATTGGCCAAGAAACTAGACTTAGTGGATCGACCATCCATAATTATCTGCAAAAAGAAGGTTTTGAAAGCTACAAACAAGAGAACCATCAACAACTTGTACCGACCCACCTTTTCCCCCAAATGGAGTTTTGTGAAATCCTAACCGAAAAAATTATTGCAGCCCCAAGATTTGTTAGAAACATTTGTTTCAGGGATGAATGCTAATTTGGATTGACTGGCTCTTCAAATCAACAAAATGATCGGATTTGGGCACTCCAAAACCCACATATAGTGCATGACAATCGGGACCAACGTCGAGCAACTGTAACGTGTGGATCGGCATTTTGGGGCGCCATGTTATAGGTCCATTTTTCATTGATTGCAGTTTGAATGCCAACAAATCTGGCAATATGCTTCGCAATGACATTTTGCCTGCTGTAGAAGCTATCCAGCCATTAGAACGGGTTTTTTACATGCAAGATGGGGCGTCACACCATCCTCTGTGTCTTGCATTCAGCAGCAATCGATTGGAATAAAACCAATTTTTCGCCAGTTTTTCAAGTTGTTTGTGGCCAGTTTGGCAAGATTTGTTGTCACTGAAAAGAGTTTTTTTCACAGGCACTATAGTCTCCAGATACATAGATAAAACATGAAAGAAACTGGTCTTAGCAGATCAAACATCCATCGCTATCTGCTTACTGGTCTTGCTTATTTGCTATAAACATTTGTTACACCAATGAATGTTAATTTGGATTAATGGGTCCCTCAAATCAACAAAATGAATGAGTTTTGACTCTCTAAAATCCACATACAGTGCAGGACAACCGAGACCAACGTCGAGAAGTTGTCAATGTGTGGATTGGCATTTTGGGGCCCACTGTATTTGGTTTTCCAATGAGATTTTGTCTGTCATAGAAGAGTCCAGCACTTAGCAAGGGTTTTTTGCATGCAGGATGGGGCCTCGCGTCACACAGCACTGCAAATTAGACACTTTTGAAGTAAAACATTTGGAGATAGATGAATTCACCTCAATAACAACAACAACGAACACCCTTAATTGGTGACAAGAGACAAATGGTCATGTCATCGTGGTTGTCGTATTGCTAAACTAAAATGAATTAGACAACCAGCCATACACAAATTGGAATGATTTTCCTTTTACTAATTATGATAATTATAAACGTAACTTTTACTTACCTATAATTTAAGAACATTATCGTCAGGTTTTCAGTTAATTTTCTCTGCATAATCACGTTAATTACTACATGATAGTCCCTCAAAATAAATAAGAAAGGAAAATCGGCTCTGAATCTGACATATGAAATTATTATGTTGGCGACACTGCACATGCATGGTGGGGGTGACGCGCCAAATTCAAATTTTTGCACTTTTCGAGGCGTTTTTCCAAAAAATAGCCAAAACTGTGGTATTGAAAAAATTACAGGATGATAACTGACTATAAACTCTACAACTTTACTCTTAAAAGTTTTTCAATCAAATCAACCGTACAGGCGCAAAAAAATAAAAACCGATTTCCCATGTTAATCTCCTATGTCCAGGGTTCTGCTGGACACCCGGTATATGAAAGGTCTAGTTGCATAGACTAAGATTTACTGAGCTAGGACAAATTGAGAATTTCCTTTTACAAGAGCAAGAGAGTTTACAAGAAAATCCAATTTACAAGATCAAGAGAAAGTAAAGAAACAATAATCCAAGTGACGCCTTGCTTTATGTGTAGAGATGCATTGAGGTGTAAGCCTGCAACTTATTATTTGCCTTTGCCGCGGCAAGTGAAATATTATTGGTCACGAGTCGGTCGCCCTGGTAACCGACATGCCAAGACGTATCTAGGCTTATTAAATCGCCGTGCTTCTAGGGTTGTTTCATAAAATGCGCGAGCACCTTATGCCAATGAGAAAATCCGTTAATATGCTCCAATAATCGCGAAATAGTAATAATCGCCTTGCTTTACCTGTAAAGGTGCATTAAGGTATAAGCCTGCAACTTATTATTTGCCTTTGCGGCGGCTAGTGAACTATTATTAGTCACGAGACGGTCGCCCTTGTAACGGACCTGCCAAGGCGTATCAAGGCTTATTAAATCGCCGTGCTTCTAGGCTTGTTCCATAGAATGCACGAGCACCTTACGCCAATGAGGAAATTCGTTAATATGCTCCTGTTGATAAAATTTCGTGGCTTACTCTGACGTAGACAAATAACAGTAACTACAAATTGCTGAGAAATCAGCAATAAAAATGATAAAAAAAGGAGAGCACCATTGAGAAGACTTGGGAGGGCCGAAGCCTTGCGACTAGGCCTTAAAGGCCCTTTTCACAGTCCCCCGATCCACCCATCCCTATTCTGCCCGAGCCCTCATTTCCTCCACGAGTCGATCCGCTCTCTAATGAAGGAGAGTATCCCGTCCCATCTCAGAGTCGGAAGCTCCTCTAGATTGAGGAAGCGGCTCTCAGTGTCCTGTAACACAGTCACGTCCTCCTATAAGACACTCCCAGAAAGTGGTATGACGAGTCTTCCCCTGTTTCACAGGTCTTCCCCTGTTTCACAGTGGAAGCAGAGTGGACTGTCCACCACTCCTAGGGGGTGCAAAGGTCTATCTAGTGCAGTGGCCAGTGAGGATTCCTGTAAGGTCTCCCAGGCACTGCCGAATTTTCCCAAGTAGCCACGAGGCCTTGGATCTATTCAGATTAGGGTAGATCTCCTTGGTCTGTCTACATATTCCTGATTTTGTCCAGGTTGTCATTGTACTGTCCCATGCCCACTCATTTAGAGTGTAAGAGACGTACCTATTGGTTACTCCTAGACATGGCTCCGGCCCAGTAAAGCACGTCTGGGAACTACGCTTGGCCAATTCATCGACGCGCTCGTTTTCCTCAATGCCCCCATCCCAGAGTTACCCTTTTTGTTTCTGCCAGTGACTCTGGAGCATCCCTGCAGTCCTGAACAAGCTTTGAACTCGTCCTGTTCCTGCAGATGGATCGCAGGGCCGCCTGACTGTCGAAGTTGAGGAAAGCATAGAGCAAGACAACATATTAATTAATGTTTTGGCAACCAGAATTTGTATCTCAACAAGTTGTACGTTTTCATTTTTTCACTTTTTGTCTCTTGTTCTATAATTATTAACCTGGATTTTCAAGATTTTCAATTTTCATTTTGGAGATGATAAAACATGGCAGGCAAGACATTGTTCTAGTGAGTTCGAGAAACTTGAATAAATATAAGCCTTCAACTCACGATTAGCATTTGACGGAGGAAGTGAATTTCAGTTGGCTAGGCAGTCGGTCACCATGGTAATCTTACTGTCAAGCCCAGTCAAGGTTTATTATAGCGCCATGTTTCTAGGGTTGTTCTATAGATTTCATGACTACCTCCAGCCAACGAGAAAAATCCACTAGAACACCTAAATCGTGTTTTAAAAATTCCGCGGGTACTTTTACATAGATCGACATGAAATTAAAGAATTATTCAATCTAAATCGTTTCCCGGGATTTGAAGCCGTGGTTCAATGGAATTTCTTTCTGACGTTTCCTGACAGCTGCGGCAGATATTAACAAAGGTAATGAGGCAATGGGCGAAGTGATCTCCCCTGCTTGCCGACGTTGACTGATTCGACTGTGGTGAGCTCAGTGGTATTTATTCCCCCGCCGTCGCGCTGCAGTGGAGGGACTGTGGTGGGGGTAGTGGTGACGCGGGGTTTCGGCGCACTTGAAGTATGTCGTAGAACTCACATCCAGTCTGCATTTAGAAACGTAATTTCCTCGTTCCTGTTGAAATTGTTATCGTGAGTGTAAAGCGTGCTCTGCTACTGCTGACTTTTGTGCTGGTCCCCGCCTGCTACTCCTCTTGTGTTCCGTAATCCTCGTGTTAACACTGCGTTTTGTGGTACCAATGTATACCGAGCCACAGCTGTATGGAACTCCGTAAACTCCGGGTATAGATAGGGGGATCTTTGCGGTCTTTGGCCGATCTCCGATAATTCCATTGGACCACGGCTTCAAAACCCGGAAAACACTTTAAATTGTATTTTGACCGGCCGTAAAAGCCTTCACAGTCTTATCAAAGAGTGATTATTTCAAAATATAAATTTTGACACTTACCCCCCCCCCCCCCCTAAATCTCTTCATCATTTCATATGTCTTAAAAATAAAAACAAATCCTTTAAATGATTTATAAAATTTAGCAAACGTTATTTTATTTTTGCGCCATATTTGTTAAATTTTGCCACGCCCCCAACGATAAATTTAATAGCAAATAATCAAAAAATCGTTTTAAAAATTTTTTTTTAACTTGATTTGGCTTGACCCGTCTTGACTTCTCTTGTCTCTCGCCTCTTCCCTCCTCTTGTCTCTCGTTCTATTTATTATCTTATGTCTTGTCTTGAGTCACGTCTTGTCTATCATCTTGTGACTAGTCTTATGTCTCCTCTTGTGTCTCTTTTTTCATTTCGTCTTGAGTTTTGTGTCTAGTCTTGTGTGTCGTCTTGTCTACCATCTTGTGACTTGTCTTGTGTCTCTGCTTATGTCTCCTCTTGTGCCCAGGGGCGAAAAATCAATGTGGGCGAAGACTTAAAGAAGAGGAAAGAAAAACGAAAAACTTTAAAAAATAAAATCATATAAATTAATAAAAACAAAAAATAGAACAATGAAATAGAACATAAAAAATTATTTGAGGTTTTTTTTTATAAAAAAAATACGGGAAGAACCACGACTGGTCGAAATGGTTTTGATTGCCCAGGGGCGAAAAAAGTCTTAATCCGCTTCTGCTTGTGTCTCGTTTTTTTATTTACGTCTTGAGTCTTGTCTTGTGTCTCGTCTTATCTATCGTTTTCTCTTGTCTTTGTGGGTATTTTAACGATATCCTTAGTATCCTATCTTGTGTGTCGTCTTGTCTATCATCTGTGACTCGTCTTGTGTCTCGGCTTATGT
Source organism: Taphrorychus bicolor (assembly GCA_951812265.1). Classification (NCBI taxonomy): domain Eukaryota; kingdom Metazoa; phylum Arthropoda; class Insecta; order Coleoptera; family Curculionidae; genus Taphrorychus; species Taphrorychus bicolor. The sequence goes on along the minus strand of OX638303.1, from coordinate 27,970,737 downwards.
CTCCGCTTGCGTCTCGTTTTTTTATTTAAGTCTTGAGTCTTGTCTTAGGCCTCGCCTTGTGTCACGTCTTGTGTCTCGTCTTGTCTATCATCTTGTGACTCGTCTTGTGTCTCGACTTATGTCTCCGCTTGTGTCTTGTCTTGTGTCTCGTCTTATCTCTCGTGTTCTTTTGTCTTTGTGGGTATTTTAACGGTATTACTCACAATTCCTCACTACATTTTTAAAGTAAACCGTCATAACTAACAAACAGTTTCTTTAACTTAAATTTGGCTGGAATGAGTTCAGTGGCTCCTGTTAGAGCTCTCAGTTGATCTAATGTATGTGTTATTTGGCTAAACTAAATGTTTTTAACAAGTTTAAAACACTTATTGCTATTTTAAACAAATCTGTTTTAAACTGTTTTTTTTTAAGAAAAAATAATAGGTAGATTTAAGTAGATACCATGAATGCCATTATATTTTCTGTTTTTTATTATATCAATATGATTTTTTTTTAACAAAAACAACAAACAACATAAGACTCATATGAAAAACGATTCACAACACACTAAGGGCGACTTTTACAAGTTCAAGTAAAACTTCAGATTGAAGATAAAACACCAGACTTGCCGTACACTGCATTGTTTACCTGGGGGATAAACAATGCAATGTAGGTTGTATCTGGAGTTTTATCTTCAATCTGAAGTTTTACTTGAACTTGAACTTGTAAAAACGCGATTAAGCCCTGCTGATGATGCAACTACTGAATGAAGTTGTTCAACAAGGTAAATTGTATCTTGATTTAAAGATTCCTTTAAGGATTTCCATCAAACTATGGACATTATATCCTTAAACGACTGAGAAAATAAATACGGTCTAAACAGAGATGCTTCAGCTTGAAAGCTGACAATTGAAGGCATTGCTTTAGGATAATATGACAAAGCATACTCAAATGCCCCTTCTTTTAGTGCTTGACTTAATTTTCGTCCTTTCAATCTGTGAACTAATAAATTAGCTAAGTAGTGGGCTGGAGTCGCGGCCATTTCGTATCTTTTTAAAAAATTGTCTGCGTCCCATTTACTGCAATTTTCATCTTCATTAAAAAATCGGGAAAGATCTATCCTAACAGTGTATTCACTAATTGTACAATAGTTTCTTTGCACCTTATCCAAAGCAATGGCCATTCTTTTTGAACAATTTATTGAAATGAAAACGTTTCAGAAAAAAAATACTGTAATGTTTAAAAAAGTTTAAAACACGTTAATAAAACGGTCAAAAGAACACAAACAAAAAAAACATGTGTTTTGTATTTTTTTTTTTTTGAAAAATAGGTTGAAAAAAAAATCATGTTTTTTTTGCAACCCTGTGTTTTTTTTACTTAAAAAACAATCTAATTCGTAGCACAGACCTTAAAAAGAACTTCTGGACAGAGGCAGTCAATACCACAATGTACTTGTTAAACAGAACACGTCCCAGTCCTATTCAACACCAAAGGTAATAAGGTAAATATTGCAAAGGTAATATATATATAATAATTATTACCAAAGGTAATGAAGAATAGGATGTTGAATAGGACTGCGATCAGAACAGAACCCGGTGGCGTAAAAAGTCATTCAGAATTAATTTCTTAAGAGAATTTGGAAGTACGATATCTGTTTTAGAGCCAAAAAAGAAAAGGAGAAAATTGGACCGTAAAAGTGAGAAACGGATTTTGTAGGGTACAGTGAATGAAGTTGTAGGTTACAGGAGTGAAGAAGTAAAAAGCTACTGTCTAAAACATGACAAGGTAAAATTACAAAGATATGTAGTTTTTCTAAGTAGAAAACCTGAAAATCAAGATGATGAGAATTTACTACAACCACGAAAACTACCTTCTTTGTTGTCATAGTCGATGAAAACGAGGTTTAAAATGAAGAACGTGAAAGTGCACCGTCTGACTCTTCACATGACGGAAGCCAGAATGACACAAGAGAAGATGAACCAAAACTGAACAGGTAGAGAAATTAGACCAACAAAGTAGTTGGAAGAGTACAATACAGGTGATGGAACAGATTACATGTTTAAAGAAACCTAGAACATTTGAACGAGAACATTTATATATGACTTTAAAATGGGTGCTTAGATATGTTCAAGGAACCAAGAACGCTAAGTAAAAAGTATTTGGCTAAAGAATGTAATGAAATTTGCAGTTTTGTAGGCTCCAACAAATCGACAACCGATGTTATATTTAATGTTTTTAGTTGTTCAGTGCTTTGGGGAAGTAAAAACCAAATGCTTGTATCCCCTTCATCAACCAAATCAGAATTTGTCGCCCTATGTAAGGGTGTTGTAGTAAGCTCATATTTTAAGTTTTTTAAACGGGATAGATCATCATTATATTTGAAGTCAACCAAATTGGCTTAAAACCCTGAAAATATGAACAAACTTGAAGTTGTAGACGTTAAATCATATTTTATTAAGCAAAACAATTGATGAAGGCTGTGTGAGGATTAAAATTGAAACAGAAAATCACAATATTTTCACAAAGCCTTTATCGAATCTAAAGTTTAATCATTTCAGAACACAGCTTGGTTCTTTTAATTAGGTGTACTTATATTAAGTGATTTTGGCTTTAGAGGGCGCAAAGCTAAAAACAATTTTATTGAGGGGGCGTGTTGAAGCAATAAAACGGTTCTTAAATAAAACATCTGTTATATTGGCACTAGCGAATGTAGGTTTAAACATATATAAAGTTGGTAAGTAGTTCAGGTTAGTTCAGATAGATAGTTCAAAAAACACAATGCAAAATTGAAATGCACTCTTGCCCCTTTTTTCAGTTAAATCAAACTGTGAAGTTTAACTGAACCCCTTTCTCCCTCGATTCTTAACACACCCGCCAAACTTTTCCCACAATCGGATAGCAACTGTTAGTTTTAACATTCACGCATAGAAAAAGGTTGGGTAGAACTGTCACCCTTGGAATCGTGAGGTCCCCAATTAGGAAAAATCGTCTAGACGTCGTGTTGTTGTTCTAAGGCCGGGCCTTTGAAAGCTGGCAAATTACTACCGCCAAGCTAAGCATTATGGGCATTAGTTAGCTGAAAACAGAAAACAGCACACCTCCGTGGTAATGATACGGTGCACCGAAGACTTTCCACCATTAGTACACAGCTGTTAATAAAGGTTCATCCGAGTCCCTTAGTCCAAGCGGCAATTAACTTTTCAATGGATGGCAATTATCGGTAACAAATTCCCTGACGATGATACTGCGCTTTTCGTTAATTACATTATCGAGATCACTATATTATTTAATAATAAACTAAAACTTGTTTTGATAATACACGTTTTTCTTTTGTTGATGCATCGGCAAAGAGTTGGACTCGTATCAAGGTTCGCTTCTCGTTTGACACCGCGCAGCTGTTCAAATGCGTGAGTTACGTAAAACGCGGGCAAAATGAGTCTGGATGAGAGCCAAAAGATCATCAAGTCGAGTGCGGCTTTCGGTAGTTTCGACGAGGTGTGACCACTTAATGTATGGAGTCGTTTAACTTACCATAAGTAAATGAATTCTTCCGTTGAAATTGAAACACAACACAAGAAATCGACACGCGTGCATACGCAGAGATACTAAACAACTATTTTTATTTTTGCCAAAGTCCATGTGGAGCACCGACGACAACAGTATAAGGTCACGTAGTGACCGTGAGACCGGTATAATCGCGAATCTATTGTTCTGCTGTACAGCACAGGTACCGACTTTGTGCAGGAATAACTAAAAATAATCGTTTCGGGAATAGGTTGTTTTGCCTAAAGATTATTGAAATCAATTTGCCGGGGAATTTAAATATTTATGTATTTAATGCATGCATCCGCCACTTTTGGCAGCATGTGGATTATGCTGGAGAAACCAAATTTATCTGTTCTCTATGGAATTTCGAGTCGTTAACTCAACATATTTTCACTTTTACCGACTACCTACAATGCGTTTGTACATACTTAACATTTATATAGGACATGATGGATGCAAAGAAGACCGTAGAGAGTTCAAAAAAGAGTAACGGCGAAGCAAAAGAGCGAGTACAAGTAGTTGAAAAAAAACATCTCAGATGTAACGCATATGGTGGACAATAAAAGATCATCTTTATATACGAAATTAAATGTTTAAGGCTAAAATCGGTAAAAAAACGTCGTAAAACGACTCAAAATGCTTTAAAATGCAATTTTAGCTTTTTTTCTGATCTACATTACAGTGTTGTTTAATTTTTAGTGCGACGTTTCAACTTTTCTGGTACATCATCAAGTTTAGTTTTTTTTTTATGTGGGTCTTACATTTGAATATAAAAAATTGAAAGCTTTTTTGATTACAAATTTAGTGATGTGTAACACTTCATGTTTTCGTCTTTTTTATCGATTTACTGAGTTTTACAGTGTTACAGTTTTTTTTTTATTAAAAATAGCTTTAATTTAACTTTAAATAGAGGGGTTTTCGCAGAAATAAATTTTCATGGTTGCTTAAGACAAGTGAAAATTCAGCAGTGATTTCCTTTTAACAAATTCATAGTTCTGTGAGCAATCTTGAATACTGTTTTTACGAGATCCATTAAAGTTAAGTTAAAGCCTAAGAAGCTCCAGAAAGCAAAGACCTCGTGCTTGGAAAAATGAAGATGAGATTGGAAGACATCAGATTCAAAGAAGCTCAACAGATACCAGAAATGCCAGAACCTACCAAACTGAAATTTCTAAAGCTTAAGTTAAAAAGAAAGGTCAACTCGACAAATTATTGTAATAGTACAATTTATTTAAGTCACCTTAATTAGAGCACTCAGCTGTCATATCTATAAATATAAAAGATGCCAAAAAAATAAGATTTCAAACAAATTCAAGGATCTTAAGAAATATTTAACACAGCTTAAGAAGCGACATCTTGGAGTCGAAGACCTCAAGAAGAAAAAGAAGGAATAAGTTGATGAGGCATTGAGGTATCGGCATAAATCTATGGAAAAGCCTGAGGAAGAAACTGCTAAACTGGTTATAATCAAGATTACCAAGGAAAAGAAAGAACCAAAGAAGTGAGAGGAGGTTGATATGGCTGCTTTGAAGAAACGTCTAGAAAAAAGAGTGGACAAAATTCTGGAAGAAACTATTAAAATTACACTTATTAAAGCGGAAAGGACATATATTTCTGGAAAGCACCAGAAAGCCGGCATTAAGGGTCCAGATTTCGAACTATTTGACTTCTCCAATAAAGATACGTGTAGGGGCGTATCTTTATTGGGGATGATAGATACGTGTAGGGCGTATATAATAAAGGGGGTGTAAGGGGCGAAGGTAACAGAAACTCCAGCCCAAATGTCAACCTCACCTGCAAGTGCGATAACTATCGTTATCCGGCACACCCTGCTAGATAACTGACGAGGCTCTGACGACCGAACGATAGCCGGAATAAGCTATCCCCCCTCAAGCTGTCAACGGCCTCTTTCTTAGAGGGCGGAGGAACAGCTGAGGCAAGGGCACCCTTTTGTCCTGGGGTTGAGAAATCGACCCCGAAGGCGGATGAACAGCAATGTCAACGGTATAAGGATATGGAAGGCAACGGGAAACCACCATATTAAGGGTCCACAAGGACATCCCAAGAAAGACGAGTATGGCACAGGTTCAACAATCAAGCGTTCAACAATCCCCGCGAGGAAAAACAATGCTAGGACCCACCCGAAAGTGGAAACGATTCCAAGACTGGGAATTGGTACATGGAACGTAAGAAGCTTATACGCCACCGGAAAAGTGGACAACTTGATAAAAGAGATGGAAAGATGTAACATAGACATTGCAGGCCTAAGCGAGATCAGATGGCCAGACAGCGGAAAATGTACAAAAGAAAAGGCGACGCTTTAGTACTCAGGAAACAACCACCCGCACCATTACAATGGAGTAGGCTTCTTAGTAAATAGACAGACCAACAAAGCAGTAAAAAACTTTGTAGCATATTCAGATAGGACAGCGCTCCTACAAGTTCGGGCAGATCCGGTTGATCTTAACATAATTCAAATCTATGCACCGACGAAAGATAAACCTAATAATGAGGTAACCCAACTGTATAAAGAAATAAAAGAATTAATGCGAGTTGTCAAGAAAAACGAAGGACTAATAATTATGGGTGACTTCAACGCCAAGATTGGACAAGGTCGTGTTGAGGATATAGTGGGTGACTTTGGGCTGGGAGACCGCAATGATAGGGGAGACATGCTAATTCAGTTCTGCCAGGAAGAAAAACTGGTTATTGCAAACACATGGTTCAAACTGCCACCAAGAAGACTCTACACCTGGCAATCACCTCAGCATACGAACGAACACCCTATAAGAAAACAGATAGACTTCATACTGATCAGTCAAAGATATAAGAATGGCCTACATGGAGTCAGAACCTACCCTGGGACTGATATAGGGTCTGACCATAACCCTGTACTGGGAAAACTAAAAATAAAACTAAAGAAAATTAAGAGTAGAACAACCAAGAGAATCGACATAAGCAACTTAAAGAAACCTGAAGTACAAACAAAAATTAAACAGAAAGTAAACGAGGCAATCGCCGGAACCTCGTCACTGAACCAAAGCCCAGGCAGCGTAGAAGACACCTGGAACAGCTTTAGGAAGGCCATAGTAACTGTCACAAACAACGAAATAGGCCCTCCAATCAACAAAAGGAAGAAATGGATGACTGAGGAAATATTAGCACTTATGAAGAAACGAAGACCATTTAAAAACAGGGACGTGACTGAGTATAAGAAAATCAACAAGGAAATACGAAAAGAGATCCGTAGAGCCAAGGAACAATGGATGCAAGAAAAATGCTCAGAAATAGAAGAACTGGAGGAGAGACATGACCACTTTAACACACATAAATTAGTGAAGGAAGTTACAGGCCGAAAAAAGTCTTGTAACATGAACAATATTGTGAAGGACAACCGAATCATCTCCGATCCCAAGGACCTTCTTCTCCATTGGAAGGAATACACACAGCAACTATATGCGGAGAAAAACAAAAGAAATTTCGCAGAAGACTATGAAGGTGAACACTCCCCAAAGATACTAAAATCAGAAGTCCTCAAGGCAATTAAACAAAGCAAGCAAGGAAAGGCAGTGGGACCAGACGAAGTTTATATAGAGATAATAAAGCTGCTAAATGATGAAAACCTAGACTCCTTGACAGAAATATTTAACAACGTATATGAGACGGGTGAAATACCGCAGGACTGGCTCCAGTCGATTTTTGTTCCGATCGCAAAGAAGCCAAATGCAAACCATAGTGACCAGTACCGAATGATCAGCTTACTGAGCCAGGTCTTGAAGCTTTTCCTAAAGATAGTCCATACAAGAATTTATAACAGATGCGAAATGGATATTAGTCCTACCCAGTTTGGGTTCAGACAAGGGTTTGGCACACGAGAAGCACTCTACAGCTTGACCGTATTACTTCAGAAATGCAGAGATCAGCAAAAGGACGTATTCATGTGTTTCATAGATTATCAAAAGGCGTTCGACTGTGTCAAACACGTTGAGTTAATCAAAATGCTTCAAGACAAGAGGTTAGATAAGAACGATGCACGTTTCATAAAGACCCTGTACGCAAATCAAACAGCATCGGTGAAAGTGGGCAATGAAACTACACAGAAATTCCCGATAGAGAGAGGGGTGAGACAGGGTTGCGTTCTGTCCCCCCTACTTTTTAACCTATACTCTGAAGCAATCTTCGAAAGAGCCTTGACAGATACAGAGGACGGCATTAAGATTAAGGGACAGGCCGTTAACAACTTACGCTATGCTGACGACACAGTTATAATAGCGGATAGCCAGGAAGCACTACAACGTCTCATCATAAAGATATCTACCGAAGGTGAACGACTCGGCCTAAGAATTAACATAGACAAAACGAAGGTGATGATGGTTAGCAGAACATCAAATGTGAACGTGAACATCACAGTGAACGGTAAGAAAATCCAACAAGTATCAAAATTTAGATATCTGGGAAGCTGGTTAACTGAAGACTTGGACCCAGACGTAGAGATACGAAGCAGAATTGAACAAGCCAGGGTAACATTTATGAATATGAGAGCACTTCTCAGCAACAACAGCCTTAATTTGGCATTACGGTACCGTTTTGTAAAATGCTACATTTACTCTGTACTGTTGTACGGAGTAGAGACATGGACAATAAAGGCCAATGTCATGAACCGACTAGAGGCGTTTGAAATGTGGGTGCTGAGAAGAATGTGGAAGATTCCGTGGACGGAACACGCAACGAACGAGGAAGTACTAAACAGAATGGGTATAGAAAGAGAACTGCTGCAGACAGTAAAAAGAAGAAAGGCCGCATACCTCGGTCATATATTCAGAAATTCCAAGTACCAGTTCCTACAGTTGATTATGGAGGGAAAAATCGAAGGAAGGAGAGGCATCGGGAGAAAGAAATTTTCGTGGCTGAAGAACATAAGAGACTGGACAAACCTCGATGCCCACGCACTTTTTAGAATCGCACAAGATCGTAGCGAGTATGCCAGAATAGTCGCCAACATTCATTAATGGATACGGCACCTTAAGAAGAAGAATAAAGATACCCCATCTACATCTCCTGAAGGACACGGCAAGAAACCTGTAAAGAAAGGGAAGGAAACAAAGCCAGAAGAACAGAGAAACTGATACCTAACATCGACAAAATAACCAACAAAAAAGAACCAAAACTGCAGGAGGAAGAGACCGAAGAAGAAGGCTCTTCAAACAAGGCGCTACAAAACTCGACAAAGAACCCAAGGAATTCAAGCTTAAACAGTTAAAAAAAAACCTCGGGAAAAAGAACAGCGGAATGAATTAATCATCAAAACCTGAGGAAACAGAGGGAATATTGCCAAGACAGAATCCCACTATAGATGGTGGCTTGAAAAAAGCCGGCATTAAGGGTCCAGATTTCGAACTATTTGACTTCTCCAATAAAGATACCCCATCTACATCTCCTGAAGGACACGGCAAGAAACCTGTAAAGAAAGGGAAGGAAACAAAGCCAGAAGAACAGAGAAACTGATACCTGACATCGACAAAATAACCAACAAAAAAGAACCAAAACTGCAGGAGGAAGAGACCGAAGAAGAAGGCTCTTCAAACAAGGCGCTACAAAACTCGACAAAGAACCCAAGGAATTCAAGCTTAAAGAGTTAAAAAAACCTCGGGAAAAAGAACAGCAGAATGAATTAATCATCAAAACCTGAGGAAACAGAGGGAATATTGCCAAGATAGAATCCCACTATAGATGGTGGCTTGAAAAAAGCCGGCATTAAGGGTCCAGATTTCGAACTATTTGACTTCTCCAATAAAGATACCCCATCTACATCTCCTGAAGGACACGGCAAGAAACCTGTAAAGAAAGGGAAGGAAACAAAGCCAGAAGAACAGAGAAACTGATACCTGACATCGACAAAATAACCAACAAAAAAGAACCAAAACTGCAGGAGGAAGAGACCCAAGAAGAAGGCTCTTCAAACAAGGCGCTACAAAACTCGACAAAGAACCCAAGGAATTCAAGCTTAAAGAGTTAAAAAAACCTCGGGAAAAAGAACAGCAGAATGAATTAATCATCAAAACCTGAGGAAACAGAGGGAATATTGCCAAGATAGAATCCCACTATAGATGGTGGCTTGAAAAAAGCCGGCATTAAGGGTCCAGATTTCGAACTATTTGACTTCTCCAATAAAGATACCCCATCTACATCTCCTGAAAGACACGGCAAGAAACCTGTAAAGAAAGGGAAGAAAACAAAGCCAGAAGAACAGAGAAACTGATACCTGACATCGACAAAATAACCAACAAAAAAGAACCAAAACTTAAGGAGGAAGAGACCGAAGAAGAAGGCTCTTCAAACAAGGCGCTACCAAACTCGACAAAGAACCCAAGGAATTCCAGCTTAAACAGTTAAAAAAACCTCGGGAAAAGAACAGCAGAATGAATTAATCATCAAAACCTGAGAAAACAGAGGGAATATTGCCAAGACAGAATCCCACTATAGATGGTGGCTTGAAAAAAGCCGGCATTAAGGGTCCAAATTTCGAACTATTTGACTTCTCCAATAAAGATACCCCATCTACATCTCCTGAAGGACACGGCAAGAAACCTGTAAAGAAAGGGAAGGAAACAAAGCCAGAAGAACAGAGAAACTGATACCTGACATCGACAAAATAACCAACAAAAAAGAACCAAAACTGCAGGAGGAAGAGACCAAAGAAGAAGGCTCTTCAAACAAGGCGCTACAAAACTCGACAAAGAACCCAAGGAATTCCAGCTTAAACAGTTAAAAAAAACCTCGGGAAAAAGAACAGCAGAATGAATTAATCATCAAAACCTGAGGAAACAGAGGGAATATTGCCAAGACAGAATCCCACTATAGATGGTGGCTTGAAAAAAGCCGGCATTAAGGGTCCAGATTTCGAACTATTTGACTTCTCCAATAAAGATACCCCATCTACATCTCCTGAAGGACACGGCAAGAAACCTGTAAAGAAAGGGAAGGAAACAAAGCCAGAAGAACAGAGAAACTGATACCTGACATCGACAAAATAACCAACAAAAAAGAACCAAAACTTCAGGAGGAAGAGACCGAAGAAGAAGGCTCTTCAAACAAGGCGCTACAAAACTCGACAAAGAACCCAAGGAATTCCAGCTTAAACAGTTAAAAAAACCTCGGGTAAAAGAACAGCAGAATGAATTAATCATCAAAACCTGAGGACACAGAGGGAATATTGCCAAGACAGAATCCCACTATAGATGGTGGCTTGAAAAAAGCCGGCATTAAGGGTCCAAATTTCGAACTATTTGACTTCTCCAATAAAGATACCCCATCTACATCTCCTGAAGGACACGGCAAGAAACCTGTAAAGAAAGGGAAGGAAACAAAGCCAGAAGAACAGAGAAACTGATACCTGACATCGACAAAATAACCAACAAAAAAGAACCAAAACTTCAGGAGGAAGAGACCGAAGAAGAAGGCTCTTCAAACAAGGCGCTACAAAACTCGACAAAGAACCCAAGGAATTCCAGCTTAAACAGTTAAAAAAACCTCGGGAAAAAGAACAGCAGAATGAATTAATCATCAAAACCTGAGGACACAGAGGGAATATTGCCAAGACAGAATCCCACTATAGATGGTGGCTTGAAAAAAGCCGGCATTAAGGGTCCAAATTTCGAACTATTTGACTTCTCCAATAAAGATACCCCATCTACATCTCCTGAAGGACACGGCAAGAAACCTGTAAAGAAAGGGAAGGAAACAAAGCCAGAAGAACAGAGAAACTGATACCTGACATCGACAAAATAACCAACAAAAAAGAACCAAAACTTCAGGAGGAAGAGACCGAAGAAGAAGGCTCTTCAAACAAGGCGCTACAAAACTCGACAAAGAACACAAGGAATTCCAGCTTAAACAGTTAAAAAAACCTCGGGAAAAAGAACAGCAGAATGAATTAATCATCAAAACCTGAGGACACAGAGGGAATATTGCCAAGACAGAATCCCACTATAGATGGTGGCTTGAAAAAAGCCGGCATTAAGGGTCCAAATTTCGAACTATTTGACTTCTCCAATAAAGATACCCCATCTACATCTCCTGAAGGACACGGCAAGAAACCTGTAAAGAAAGGGAAGGAAACAAAGCCAGAAGAACAGAGAAACTGATACCTGACATCGACAAAATAACCAACAAAAAAGAACCAAAACTTCAGGAGGAAGAGACCGAAGAAGAAGGCTCTTCAAACAAGGCGCTACAAAACTCGACAAAGAACCCAAGGAATTCCAGCTTAAACAGTTAAAAAAACCTCGGGAAAAAGAACAGCAGAATGAATTAATCATCAAAACCTGAGGACACAGAGGGAATATTGCCAAGACAGAATCCCACTATAGATGGTGGCTTGAAAAAAGCCGGCATTAAGGGTCCAAATTTCGAACTATTTGACTTCTCCAATAAAGATACCCCATCTACATCTCCTGAAGGACACGGCAAGAAACCTGTAAAGAAAGGGAAGGAAACAAAGCCAGAAGAACAGAGAAACTGATACCTGACATCGACAAAATAACCAACAAAAAAGAACCAAAACTGCAGGAGGAAGAGACCGAACAAGAAGGCTCTTCAAACAAGGCGCTACAAAACTCGACAAAGAACCCAAGGGATTCAAACTTAAACAGTTAAAAAAAACCTCGGGAAAAAGAACAGCCGAATGAATTAATCATCAAAACCTGAGGAAACAGAGGGAATATTGCCAAGACAGAATCCCACTATAGACGGTGGCTTGAAAAAAGCCGGCATTAAGGGTCCAGATTTCGAACTATTCGACTTCTCCAATAAAGATACCCCATCTACATCTCCTGAAGGACACGGCAAGAAACCTGTAAAGAAAGGGAAGAAAACAAAGCCAGAAGAACAGAGAAACTGATACCTGACATCGACAAAATAACCAACAAAAAAGAACCAAAACTTAAGGAGGAAGAGACCGAAGAAGAAGGCTCTTCAAACAAGGCGCTACAAAACTCGACAAAGAACCCAAGGAATTCAAGCTTAAACAGTTAAAAAAAAACCTCGGGAAAAAGAACAGCGGAATGAATTAATCATCAAAACCTGAGGAAACAGAGGGAATATTGCCAAGACAGAATCCCACTATAGATGGTGGCTTGAAAAAAGCCGGCATTAAGGGTCCAGATTTCGAACTATTTGACTTCTCCAATAAAGATACCCCATCTACATCTCCTGAAGGACACGGCAAGAAACCTGTAAAGAAAGGGAAGGAAACAAAGCCAGAAGAACAGAGAAACTGATACCTGACATCGACAAAATAACCAACAAAAAAGAACCAAAACTGCAGGAGGAAGAGACCGAACAAGAAGGCTCTTCAAACAAGGCGCTACAAAACTCGACAAAGAACCCAAGGAATTCAAACTTAAACAGTTAAAAAAAACCTCGGGAAAAAGAACAGCCGAATGAATTAATCATCAAAACCTGAGGAAACAGAGGGAATATTGCCACCCACTATAGATGGTGGCAGAGGGAATATTGCAATCCCACTATAGATGGTGGCTTGAAAAAAGCCGGCATTAAGGGTCCAGATTTCGAACTATTTGACTTCTCCAATAAAGATACCCCATCTACATCTCCTGAAGGACACGGCAAGAAACCTGTAAAGAAAGGGGAGGAAACAAAGCCAGAAGAACAGAGAAACTGATACCTGACATCGACAAAATAACCAACAAAAAAGAACCAAAACTGCAGGAGGAAGAGACCGAAGAAGAAGGCTCTTCGAACAAGGCGCTACAAAACTCGACAAAGAACCCAAGGAATTCCAGCTTAAACAGTTAAAAAAACCTCGGGAAAAAGAACATCAGAATGAATTAATCATCAAAACCTGAGGAAACAGAGGGAATATTGCCAAGACAGAATCCCACTATAGATGGTGGCTTGAAAAAAGCCGGCATTAAGGGTCCAGATTTCGAACTATTTGACTTCTCCAATAAAGATACCCCATCTACATCTCCTGAAGGACACGGCAAGAAACCTGTAAAGAAAGGGAAGAAAACAAAGCCAGAAGAACAGAGAAACTGATACCTGACATCGACAAAATAACCAACAAAAAAGAACCAAAACTGCAGGAGGAAGAGACCAAAGAAGAAGGCTCTTGAGGAATGAAATCTGAGGAAACCTGAGGAAACAGAGGGAATATTGCCAAGACAGAATCCCACTATAGATGGTGGCTTGAAAAAAAGGATGAAAAAAGACCAAACCAAAAAAGGAAGCTCCAGAGGGAATTTCGAAAAGAGTCTATTCCAAATGAAACTACACAAGAAGAGGAACCGGTACAGGCTGTTTTCAAATCTACCCTAAGATGACAGAAAAAAAATTCCGAAATTATGAAAGTTGCATTAAAGAACAAACAACCAAACTTAAGAAAGCGGAAATGGTTGAAGCAAAAGTTACTATTCAACTCAAAAAAGAAAAGGAGATTGTTGAGGAAAAGTAATCGTCAAGAAAAAGAAAGTTAAAATTGCGAAACCGAAAGGAGAAGTTGTAGAACTAAATTGAGAAAAGGAAGAACCCCTTTAAACGAAGGCTGTGGATGAAGAAATTGAATATGACACTTGCCTAGGTGGTGGAAAAACAGGGAATTATAAATTAAGAAGCTACAATCGAAGGTCTGCGGGGCCCATAATGATGTCTTGCCCTGGGACCACTTCTACGCTAGATCCGCCTCTTTTAGGGCGTTTAGTGCAATAACAGTTACAGTTACATAACAACGACAGTTACTTTGCCTATTGACTTTCAAAGGGCTTTCAGTTAAAACAACTTTGGGGTTTAATAATCTAGAATAAAATCAAATATAAAATAATAAAAACTCCATGAGCACGAGGAGAAACGCCCACCACCCTCTTAACTTCCTAACCCAATAATCACCCCCTTTTCCAGTGCTTTATGTCACAACCGACATTGACAGCAATGACAGATCAACAACGACGGAACGGCGCCAAATTTAAATTTAAAAATCTAGTACTTCTCATTTGATAAAATTAACAGCAAGCAAACGCTTTAATCTAACCTAACAGGTACTTGCTGGACCAACAAGAGAGTAGGTACATGAGAGGAAATGAGTGTCTACGCTCGAGTTTCATAGAAGCACCAAAGTAGCATAAAATAATAAATACTACAATTGCTTCCACTTGCAACTATATAGTCGAGTTCTGTCGACACCTAGCTATTACCCTTAAGCTACATCTATGCCAAATTAGCGAGCAAGAGCGAGAGGGAGAACAAATTTTGTTTCCGGCATCCATTAAAATTTAAAATACGAGAAGGTGAGCCGACTTCTGGCCATATTGCTAGAAGAGGTGCGAGCCGTATCTTTCCAGTGAGTGCCAGCCACCTGTGGCAGATTCAGCATGGTGCGTTTAGTTTACCGTGCGTACAGAGCTCCTTAATAGCGAAGTAGAGAGTATGTTAGTTGGTACTTGACGTGGGTGTCCGGTTTTTGTCTTTAAAATATTTGTTGATTGGGTTCAATTTCCGATTTAAAAAAGCTAGATAAGACACATATTCTTATCCGAAAGCAATTGTATTCAAAATTTAATTTGTACAATAATATCAATTAAACCATAAATTTGTTTTTCATTGTTCAATTTGCAAGTTTTTGAGTGTCAGATAAGTGTCAGTAACTCCCCCACTTATTAAAAATTGCTTATTATTTCGTACCTGTAAACCGGGTAAAAAAAATGTCCGTTTTAGACATTGAACGCTTTGGTACTTGAGACACGAGTTATATCAAATTTCAAAATCGCCGTCACATCTACGAGACATGAAATCACGTATCTCTTTTTCTCTTTCCCATGTCACTGGCAATGTTAAAAATCACAAAATTCAACTGAACTGAAAGCGACAATCCGTAACATATCAATTTGTTGGTTCATGATTCATTTTAATTACTTCTTCTGCTTCAAAGGAAATAACTCAAAGTGATCACTTGTCTAACTCGGTTTTGAAAGCTAAAGTGTTGTCACTAGTATTTACATTTTTTAAACTAATGAATAAAAAAAGACAAAACAAAGTGAAAAGTGGCGTAGTAGTAAGATTAATAAAATGTTTTCTAATTACAGAAAAAAACTGTTTTTTTCGGGAATAGTCAAATGCTTACTTAAACGTCCTTGAAGAGCATGCACACTTTCCGGTTTGCCCAGCCATATTAGTTTAGTATAACAAGAAAACAATTCTTATAAAGTGCAATCTTTCGATATTATCTAAGAACCTATAATATTAAATAAAAAAAAAATTATACATTATAATTATATACTGAAATCCTGGATCTATCAAAATCTGAGTTCGACCTTAGAGAATTCAAAGTTACTTGTTGAGAAGATGAATGAAAGAGAACTTAAAGAGGAGTTGGAGGACTAAAAGGCAACAACAAAGCACTCAGTGAAGTCCAGGTTAAGAATAGCTGAAATATCAAAAGAGGTAGTAAGTTCATTGATCGAAAACAACCTGCGAATGAATGGCCAATTCAATTTGCTTGAACAAAACCGACTCCGAAAAGTTTTGCAACTTGGATGGAATACATGAATTAGCTAAGCAGTCATCCATTGACTTCAACGTTATGTTCATATTAAGTCATATGGACATAACTTACTCCCTCTTTCGGTTAAATTTTTCTTATTAACTCGATTCAGCTTGATCTATTAAGCAGCAAGTCTAAAAACAAATTTTTGGAAACGCCTGAATGACATGAAATTTAGCGTGAAGCAGCATTTAAAGACGGACAACTGTTCAATTAATCATTCAACTTCAAATCCGTAGAGATTGGAGTTAAATGGCAGGCAAAGTAAATTGGTGGATTGCGGGTGTAAGACATAAAAAAACCCATTTACACTTGTGAAATCGCCAACGTTTCGATCTTTTTTTAAGTCTACTTCATGGCTGTTTCAATAAGCAGAGTCACTGTCAATGAAACTGCCAGTGTTGTAAAGTCTCGTAAAGTTTCGGTTATTTTTTGTTCACTTTGGTGATTATATGCATTACAACAACTTTGAGGAAAAAAAAACACATCTTGGAATTTTTTCAAATACCTACTTAATCATAATTTCCTCAGGTACTTTTTCAATTTCTTTTACATTCACACTAGTTTTCAGTAATTAACTTTTCCTCCTTAACAGTAACAATCTCAGTTTTTTTTCTTTTTTTTTCGTTTCAGGTTAGTTCAGGTTAGTACGGCTTTCTTCTTTGAAACACGTTCCTGTAGATTCTCCTTTTGGTAAAATAAGCTGAAATGGTTCCAATTTATACCTCTATGGTTTGTTGGGTTGGGACCCCAACAAACTATGTGGCTATACGTGACGGTAATAAGACCGATAATCACGTATGGGGCCATAGTTTGGTATCGAAAGAGCAGACAGAGCTTCATCAAAGCAAAACTGTCCTCTCTGCTAAGACAAATATGTCTCTGCAGCTGCATCACAGGGACAATGAGAACGACGCCGACGGCAGCAATGTATTGAGAAGAGAGCATGCTTGACCTGCTTAACCAGAAGCATGCTTGACCCGCTTCCACTTCCAATACTCCTGGAACGAGAGGCAATGAAGGCGACTTACCGGCTGCATCAAGTGACGCACATAGCATCGCAGCCATTCGATGATGAGACGGATAATGCCCAGGCTGACTTGGAAGGCCTTGCGGTATTGAACATGATCTCCGACCTAATGGCATCAAAACGTACATTAGACACTTGTTACGTCGTCAGGGTTTTCTCACGGGCAGACTGGGACGAACGAGGCGAAGATCTGCAACTGGCAGAAAGTACCTGGTACACTGACGGAGCAAAAGCGACGAAGAAGCTGTCTCCAGAGTGCACGGGAGATCGGATGGCATCTGCATAGAAGAGAACATGGGCCGATTTACCACAGTAGGTCGATAAAAATCTGCTCGGATAGTCGAGCAGCCCTTCTAGCGCTCATGTCTTTGCTCTGCAATTCCAAAACTATTTGGAACTGCCACAGGACTCTGAACACCCTATTGCAGGAGAATAGCGTCACACTGGTATGGATCGGGCCAACGTGGTCACGAAGGCAATGAGAAGGCCGACTCTCTAGCCAGGAGGGCGGCGGGCTCTGCATTCGTAGGCCCGAAGCCGTCACTGGGTCCCATACTCTCTGCTCATGTGTAAACTCCAGAAATGGAGCAATACCAAGTCCCAGGACCGGTGGGAGAACCTACCCGGACTATCACTCTCCAAAAAATTTATCACGGGAACAGAGAGGGCAAAAAGCCCAAACATTCCTTAGACTAAATAAGAGACAAATCAGAGTGGCCACTGCAGATCAAAATACTCACTGTTCGGAAAATTGAACCTCAAGATGTAAACGCAGTGTCGCCCGAGATACTCAACAGATTCGTTGAGGGTCTGGGCATAACGGTTGACAATTAGTGGAGGAAGCAGGGGCAAACCTTACTGGCAACACTTCGAGTGAGCCACAATAGACCGAGGACTGTACAGGTCCACTCACATTGATTACGAATACGAATACGAATACTTCAATGGTAGAAATGGACTCTCTTCGTCAGTGACCTTGGTTTGAGGTTTTTCGCCTTCTTTCTCCACTGTCACAATTTTGGTTTTCTCCTCTTTGCCATCCTTTTTTTTAATAATTACTCTCCTCCCTACAACCTGCTTTTTTGGTACTTTGAGTTCAAAAACTCTTATTTCTTGAACATCCATGGGTAGTTCTAAAATTTGATATTCCGATTCTTCAGGTTTTTCTTCAACCATAACTGTAGCGCGTGGCTCTTTTCCGACCTCCTCTACTGTAACAACATGCGTTCTACAAAGTCACTATCGCCTTTCTATTTTGTTATTACTACTCTTTTGACAACTCTCTTTTTAGGTATACCTTTTTGCTTTGGCAGCTCTTCAACAAGTAATTCCGGAGGCTTCCTCCTCTACTGTAACTATTTCCGTTTTCTCTTCCTTGTGCCTTTTATCTTTTATTCAAAAATGTCTTTCCTATTGTTTTTTAATTTTACATGATTTTCTATTGTTCTTCGTCATGTTTCGTTCAGATATTTGTCCTTTATTTTTTTTTGTGGTTTTAAAATGTACTTATTATTGAATGTTCATTCTTTTGCGGCAATATTGAACTTTTCCGAGTGAACAATTGTAATGTACATGCATTGATTTGTCATAACGCAATTACAATCTTGGCCTAAAAACTCTGTTTTTTAAATAGTATTAATAGCTGACGCTGAAGTTTTTTATAAAGACCGTCTTCTATAAGGGTATAACTAGTCAAAAGTCGATTTTTAAAAAGTTTTGGTCCGAAAACCTTTTTTTGAAAATTTTTAAAACATTTAATACTATTTTGCCTTAAAATTAGAAATATTTGTAATTTATGCGTCTATCTACCTCTTGAAAAAAAAAACACTTTTTGTTATAATTTCTACCAATTCCATAATTTTTCTTTCGGTACTCTCCATCGTTTCTCACATTTTTTTTTTATTTTTTATTGTCCATTTATGGTTAATAACTTTCTATTCATATTCTTCGCCACGTTTTCTGCAATTTTTGTTTTTCCATATAGTTTTTTTTCTCGATCTAAATTGGACATTTTATTGGGTTTTCAATCTTCCGATGAATTCCTGAAATAAAATTGAACTTCAATCGAACAAATAAATTATAATTGTAATGTAAATTAATTTGAAATTAGACAACTTTAGCCTCATAATTTGTCTAGTTATTTATATGGTTTCGAATTGTTATTTAAAGAATTATGGTCCGAAAAGAAACCCCTTTTAGCATTTTTTAGTAAGCTCTTAAACCATTCTTTTTAAAAATGTTGGCTCTAACTACATTTATCTCTTTTGGACATATTTTTTTCTATAACTTCCCAACCATAACACATTTTTTTACTTTCGATGCTTTTCGTAGTTTTTTTATTTAAGTTTATTATTTCTTACTGTTCTTTTATGGGCCATGTTTTTCTATTGTTTGCACCATTGCGCACCATTCCGTCCGAAAGGGCCAGAGTTACACGGTGTGTTAAATTAGGAAACCGCAATTTAAGTGACCATTAAGAATTCGATATAAAACTAAATTTATTTGTCACGGTTATTGAAATATCTCGAAAAAAGTGAAAACATGTGAAATAAAAAAAATATATAAAATTTTTAAAAACTATGAATGTGGAATTTTTTAACTCCATATCACCGACTCATATTCTTCTTCTGAATATTCCTCAACCCTGATTGAGTCCACATTCGCCTTCTGAAGGCATGTAATTGAACACTTGTGGCTAGCAATCGAGATGATAAACTTCAACAAGGTCACTACTGATCAAGGGGCAAACTTTAGCTTCTGCTTGTTGATCATTTCTTCGCTATTTCTTGGTCAACTCTCACGAACTCATATTTTTTTTCTGAAAATTCATTCACCGTGATTGAAGAGTCCACGTTAACTTTCTGAATGCATGTAGTTACTAGCAGTCCAGATGATGAAATTCAACAACGTCACTAGTAGTCGAGAGGCAAACTTTAGCTTCTGCTGGTTGATCATTCACTACTCCCTGGTCAACTCTCACCTCCTCACATTTTTTCTCGCAATTCCTCAACCTTGATTAAAGAGTCCACGTTCCCTTTCTGAAGGATGGAAATCTTGTTGCTAACAGTCCAGATGATAAAATTCAACAAGGTCACTAGTGGTAGAAACTAGTGGTAGAGAGTCAAACTTTATCGTCTGCTTGTTGATCATTTCTTCGCTACTTCTTGGTCAACTCTCACCGTCTCATATTTTACTTCTGGTAATTCTTCAACCCTGATTGAAGAGTCGACGTTCGCTTTCTGAAGGCATGTGGTTCAAACCTTGTTACTAGCAGTCTAGAAGGGAAAACTTCAACAAGGTCACTAATGGTATGCAGGCAAACTTTATCTTCTGCTAGTTGATCATTTTTTCGCTACTGCCTGGTCAACTCTCACTGTCTCAGATTCTTCTTCCGAAAATTCCTCAACCCTGATTGAAGAGTCCTCGTGCGCTTTCTGAATGCATGTAGTTGAAACCTTGTTACTAGCAGTCCAGATGATAAACTTCGACAATGTCACTAGTAGTAGAGACTAGTGGTAGAGAGTCAAACTTTATCGTCTGCTTGTTGATCATTTCTTCGCTACTTCTTGGTCAACTCTCACCGTCTCATATTTTACTTCTGGTAATTCTTCAACCCTGATTGAAGAGTCGACGTTCGCTTTCTGAAGGCATGTGGTTCAAACCTTGTTACTAGCAGTCTAGAAGAGAAAACTTCAACAAGATCACTAATGGTAGACAGGCAAACTTTATCTTCTGCTTGTTGATCATTTTTTCGCTACTGCCTGGTCAACTCTCACTGTCTCAGATTCTTCTTCCGGAAATTCTTCAACCCTGATTGAAGAGTCCTCGTTCGCTTTCTGAATGCATGTAGTTGAAACCTTGTTACTAGCAGTCCAGATGATAAACTTCAACAAGGTCACTAGTGGTCGAGAGGCAAATTTAGCTTCTGCTTGTTGATCATTCGCTACTCCCTGGTCAACTCTCACCCCCTCACATCCTTCTCGCAATTCCTCAACCTTGATTGAACAGTCTTCTTTTGTTTTTTGCCTTTCTTTCTTTTTCTTCTTCTCTTCTTTATTACCCTTCTTTTTTAATAATTACTTCTTCTTTTCACAGCATGTTTCTAGCTACCTCCAGTTCAAAAAATCTCGAATATCGTGGGGTAGTTCTAGAAATTGTTTTTTCAATTACTCAGCTTTTTCTTAAACAAATACTAAAGTACTTCTTCAACAAAAACTTGTGTTCATCTTCTCCGACGCCTTTTCCTTTTCAACAATTCGTTCTTTGCGTGTTTTTGTAGTACAATTTTCTTTAATTATTGAAATTGCTCAGGGATTTCCTCGGGAGTATATTCTAATGATCTTGGGAACCTCTTCAACTGTAACCGTTGTTTGATATTTTTTGCTTTTTCCTCTGTAGTAACGATTTCGGATTCTAGAGCCTTTTTATTTCTTTATTACTGGTTTGTTAACAACTTTCTTTTTAGGTACATCATTTTCTATTACAGAAATGCCTCTTAAGATTGCTTTGGCAGTTCTTCAACAAAAAATTCCCGAGATTTAGGTATTTCTTCCTCCTCTATGTAACCATAAAAATACCAAAACAAAATTTAATGTTTCGAGTTATTTGCTGTCTTCTTCTCCTGTAATTATTTTATTTTTCTTTTCCTTGTCGAGAGGTGCTTTTTTCAAGTTTTTCTTTCTCAATATCTTTTTATTTGTTATATATTTTTATTCTTCCTTGTCGTGTTTTATTTAACTTTTTGTTCTTTCAATTTTTTTTCATCGATCTAAATTGAACTTCTTATTGGATTTTTATTCTTTTGAGGTATTTTTGACCCGAATCAGACTTTTTCAACAAAATTGTTGTATATATTAATTTATAATGAGACAATTTTCGCCCAAAAGTGTGTTATTTAACGATTACTGAACTTGAATTTTTAAGTTTTGTTGCAGCAAGAAATGAAGAGAGCTCTCTATAGCTTCTGAGGAATTTGAGATTAGATTATTGTAAAGATTATCATAAAGATAAGTTTGTTAGGGTCACAATGTATATGGAGAAATCACGTACTAAATCTTAAAAGTTTAAATTCCATATTATTTTAGAATGATACTGAAAATATGCATCAAAATTATGCTGAGTTTAATTGCGAAAACGAATAGTTTAACATTGGCGATTAAATATTAGATAGCAGGATGGTTTAAATTACTTGCAAAACGTGACTTTTGGATTGCTGTCCTGAGTTAATCCGCGGTTGAATGAACTATAGTCCGAGGTTGTGAATTATTTTATAAACAACAGTTTATAGATCAATTCATATAAAAGATTTTTGTAATATTTCCACCCACTTTTTAGAAGCACCTTGACAGCTAAATTTAAGCGCTTATAACATCCCGGATCTGTTTCCAAAGTAAACTCATTAAACTTGTCAACGCGTCGTGGATTTACAAAAATAAAATGCGAAATTTAACAGACTTCCAGAACATAATCAACGACAGACTGAAGTGGTTTTTGACGGTTAACACACGATATAAGGTCGGACAATTTTTTTCGCAAACCACTTTCGGTAAAGATACTTTTACGGACCGCTCTCGAATACCGATGAGGACCGAAGAAAGTGCACATTCTTAGCCCTCCTAATTAATCAGCGAACATTCCTTCAATTTGCATAAAGCGCCGTTTTGCGGAGCCGGGAGTGCTTGAGTTTCACAACGGATGACCGTCTTTTTTATCCTGAAGATGGTGGTCACGAAAAAAATTACTTAAAGCGAATACATCCATTATTAAAACGACACCCATGCAAATGTCGGCAAGAGACGTTTCAAGTGTAACAAATTAAAAGTTAATATTGATGTGTCTGCCTACGTAGATGCCACCCAGTACGTTCCACGGGGTGATTTACTATGCCGGGCGAACGCCCACGGATTAAGTTGCCCACAAGCAGAGACTTTTTAGAGGTGAATTTATTGGACTCCCAAATAAATCGAAGGTCTCGTCAAAAATAAAGCGATTCCAGGTACCCATGGGGCGCGCAACGAAAGGACAACATTCACTCCACGTCACGTTTCTTCGATTTTATGGCGATTTTTAGGTGCTTCACGCTTTTGGGCGGCGATAATTAAGTACCTTTATCTGGAAAGTCGTTTCACCATGTGACATCCGAATCGTTGACGCCCAACAGACTTTCGTGCCGTTCTGACATCTTTGCCGGCTCCTTTTACGAAAACGTTGTTCGGGACTTTTTTTACTAAACCTAATGAGTAAGACAGAAAAAAGACATAAAGAAAACGGTCGGTAAAAGAGAGATAGTAGATACTCTTTTTCACTGAACCAACAATCAACAGAATTACAAAATGTTAGAGTTTTATGTTTATGTATTTTAAAAAAATAAATAAAAAGGTAATAAACGAGTAAAAAAAGAAACATTTTTTCAAAATCTTGTACTACTTTCAGCAGAAATAAAAGCGATTTTATAAAATGTTGGTTCGTTTCGGTTATTTTGGGTCAATTTCGGTTATTTCAGGCAAATTGGGTCCCTTACAATAAATAAAAATCCATCGTTTATTTTGTCCCTGGCGATTGATGTTTCGTTTTGTCCTGAACTCATGTGGTCGTTGCCTGTTTGTGGATTAATCATTGTTTTTATGTTATGTCAGGTAAAAGACATACATATAGCTTAGGTGACATGCTTCTCAAACCGAATTAAGCCCTGAAGAAGATCAAAATAAAGATCGAAACGTTGGTGCATTCGCAACTGTGAAGTAGCTATTTAATTGTCCTACACCCGCTATCTGCAGTTCCATCATATTAGAAAGGACACAAAGCACACATATTAATAAAAAAAAACATTCATGTATAGTTATCTCACTTCTTAGACACCTTCGCATACATTTTCAAGTATCACTCTCACAACTTTTACTACACATCTAACCCATCCATTACAGCTCATGTGGATAACAACTGCTTTGATCGAACTGAGCCTTATAACAATTCTTGGAACTTATTCTTACTTTTGATAAGAGTAATTTTAACTTTAATTACGTGTTTTGGATGGATGGGAAACTATCTCAGGTTTATGCTGACATGGTTTTACACGAATTTCAGGAAATAAGTACAAATTTGCAAAAGTGCGAAGCTTTTATATTCTGGATGATACCATCACATGTATAGTGTATACCTCACTAAAAATCAAGCAGAGTTAATGTTAAACATCTGCATTAGTATAGATCTGGCAAGTCGCACGTCTAGGACAAACAAAAAAACTCCCTTGCAATTTGAAAAAAGGCCAACGTTTCGACATTCAATCGACGTCTTCTTTAGGCCTAAAATATATTTAAACAACATATTTAAGCAACACACTAATCACAAAGAAGGCCAAAGCAACCACTATATTTCACAAAACTAACAATTTAAGACATGATTCCTTTCTGCATAAATAAAATTTCTTCCATTGTACATTGACGAAAAAAAACTATAAAAAACAGTCAAGATTCTCCATGTAGTTAAACAATGACGAGAAAATAGATAAAAACGCCCATACCGTAATCTAAATTTCAAGTTACCCACCTATTTTCTATAAACAAGAGAGGATATCAAAAGGAGGGTTATCACCGTGATGCTGGTAGAAATCACTACACAACTTCGTGGACGTGGAATTTAGATTAGTGTAGGTGCGTTTTTATCCACTTTGTCATCATTGTTTAACTGAAGAAGACGTCAATGGAACGTTGAAACGTTGGCCTTTTTTCAAAATACAAGGGAGTTTTTGGTTTGTCCTAGTCCTAGTCCTGCGACTTGCCACATCAGTACATATAAGGAGACGCTACCACTATTGCCATCTTCATAAGTGTTAATTTTAGGCTACAATGGATTTCGTGCACATGACGTCATTTTGCCAGAATTTTAGCAAATATAGCCTCACTTTAATAATTAATTACATAATGTTTGCAATAACATTGGACTTTTTGCAATAATTTTAAATCCTCCTAAGGCCTTTTTGGGGGATCCAAACTTTCAATTTAGTTATGTTGCGATGCAGAAGCACAAAAATACAATATGTTTTTTGTTTTCAACCAATGTATTCACGTGCCGCACGAAACCCATTCCTTGAGAAAGAAAAGACCAACTTTATTACTTTTCGTCCATTGTGTAGAATGCAGTGTACATTGGCTAGATCAGCCGTTACCTTAAAACCCATTTACTTATATCCAAACGTAGAATTGACTCAACTAAATCAAAAGCAAACAAAAAGCTGCTTTTGCTGAACTTTTTGAGTAAAACCAACATTCTTTTGATTTTAAAGATTACTCAATGAAATGATGGAAATAAAAAGGTATACAGGGTGATTCAAAATTCAGTACAAAGATTTTAAGGGCATATTTGTGGGGTCAAAATAAGACGTTTTTTTATAAACATGGGTCCTAAAATGAACCCCCTCCACCCTACGGGCGCTGAAAGTTGGGAGAGGATAAAAAGTTTTTTTTAATTGTGGCCATATTTATTCACGAAAATTCTTGAAAATTAACAATTTGAGAGCATAAATAAAAAACAACAGTTGCCATAACTACGAAGTCCCAGCCTCCAATGTTTTTCCTTATTATGATGTTGACACTGCAGCCGTTCAGTCAAAGGAGTTTTTCTCGAAAATGGTTAGCTTAATCAAAAATCTTCAAGGAATCAAAACTACAGATATTTGTTTGGCCTACTGGATAGTGAGGATGAATTTAACAAAACTCCCGGGAAACATAAAATATTTGTCACAGTCCTAAAAAACTGCGAATATATAAAATTTCGCCATTTCTGAAAAATGGAATGAAAAAACTCGTTGAGAAACGGGGATGTACAAATTTTCAAAAATTTTCATGAATAAATATGGCCACAATTAAAAAAAAATATTTTTCCTTTCCCAACTTTCAGCGCCCGTAGGGGGGGGGGGGGGGGGGGGGTTCATTTTAGGACCAATGTTTATAGGAAAAAAAACGTCTTATTTTGACCCCACAAATATGCCCTTAAAATCTGTGTACTGAATTTTGAATCATCACCCTGTATAATTAACAGTTTTCAAAAGTTGAAAAATTCTGTTTTCAGACAGATATCTTGTAACTATTTTATTGCTATCATGGAGGAAGCATAAAAGCAATACTCAAGAAGATGTCTATCAACCCGGACAAAACCGTGGTGGTTCCGCTCACAAGGAGGAGATAATTGGACTCCTTGAGTCCACTTTCCTTGCTGGATAAGACACTAAACTGTAATGCACATATGACAAGAATGATCTTACGGCTAAGTTGTCCTTGTGGACATGCAAAAGATACCTACTGCGAAAAAAATTGGGGATTAAGACCAAAATTAATGCACATGTCACGGTCATTAGACCAATGATCACGTATGGAGCCATTGTCTGGCATTCCAAGGGCGGACAAAGAAGTGCGAGATGCAAACTGAGTAACTTGCATCAGTGGGGCATTTGGCACTACTCCAACATTGGCCATGGAAAGACTTCTCGGGCTAAT
This sequence comes from Taphrorychus bicolor, assembly GCA_951812265.1. Taxonomy (NCBI): domain Eukaryota; kingdom Metazoa; phylum Arthropoda; class Insecta; order Coleoptera; family Curculionidae; genus Taphrorychus; species Taphrorychus bicolor. Next base: position 27,944,135 of record OX638303.1, on the reverse strand, counting down.
CCCGCTCCACATTCTGATGGAGAGGGAAGCCAAGCTGGCACACACTCCACAACACACAAGGGGGGGGGGGGTTACATTGGAACCAAACCCACTGCTTCGGACATGATGCCCCCTGTCACCTACAAGGTAAACCTCCCTACAAAGGAGGAGTAGGAACAGAATAAACTAAGGCTGCTGAGCAGGCACCACTGCTGGTACGCGGATGGCTTAAAAACTCCCGAGGGAGTGGAAGCTGGGAGGTATGGCGGTGGACAGAGATACAGACTCCAAGAGAGTCTGGGAAAGTACGCAACAATATTCCACGCAGAGCTCCATCCCATTGAAATATCTGTCGATAAGCAATCAAGCGGCACTCACCGATAGTCAAGCGGCATTCAAAATCCTTGACTCCATCAGGATCTCTTCGAGAACTGTCTGGGGAGTTCGAAACCTACTAAATCACATTGGGGAGCATAATACGCTAGCCTCAGTCTGAATTTCAGGTCACAAAGCTTTGAGAGCAATGCAATCACCGATTCTCTTGCAAGGGAAGCGGCGAAAGCTACCTTCATCGGGCCTGAACCGGTCTTGGGTATCGCAAGAGAGGTATCGAGGAGGGCAATAATCCAGATGGCGGAAGAACAGACCGAACGTTACTGAATAGACAGCCCGGGCCTTGTCTACTCTAAGCGTCCATACAAGGACCCTGTGAGAAAATGACAAAAGACTTATTAAACCTCGATAGACAGCAGCTCAAAGCCGCTATCCGCTTATACACTGGGCACAGACTGTGGATGGAGGATGATGAGACTATAAAACACATCCTGAGTGAACGTCCTGCAGCTGAAAGACTGTAGATTCCAGAATACACATTCGACTTCCACACATCTCACTCAAGAAGATAATGGACTTTCTAAAAGGACTGGGTCTTCTGGGTGAACTTTAATTGATATTGAGGCACACTAGATCTTGTAGGTCGCAATGCACGGGCCCCCCTCGTGGGAGCATTCATTCGGATTTAATCATGCGATCAGTCAATCAAATATTTTATTTAAATTGCCCACGACTTATTAAAATACGTAAGTTTTTAATAAATTTCAAGGGCAACTTTTCGGTACAACTAGACGGTTTTCGTGGTGAGACACCCTGTACGTGCTGAGGGCTTAAAGAAGAAGATTAAGCCGTTAAGCGGTTACAAAGCCTTCCGCAAAAACTGCCAGTGGATAAAGATGGGAAGAAACAGAATGGAGTGGATAGAAATAGAGGAGATAAACGCATAGTGGTTGAGAAAGAAGAAAAAAAAAGTCGAAACGTCCTTTTTGTTTGTAAAAAAAAACCCAAATAAGCGACTGAATATTGTCAATTAGCAAGTGTGTTAAATAGAAAATGTCTGTCAAAGTTGAGATAAGGCGCTATAAAGGGCTTGAATATGAGGTTGAGCCTTTTGTACAGTAATAGAAAATTTTGACATTAAACTTTTTTATCTTAGAACCACACGCACAAACTCGAAAATTGGTAGTAAAACGCACATTATAGGGAAAACATAAAGGGACTTTGTAGTCCAACGGATGAGAATTCAGCCTCTACACACTTCCTTAAGACACTTAGGTCAACTTTTTAGTGGTAGTCGTAATCAAAAACTTAATTATTAGCCTTAACAACACATATATATTACTTGGGAGTATAACTAAATGCGAGACCAACATAGAAATCCCACGTGGGTGAGCTGTGTAAAATGATCAGTGGGAGTTTGTTTTTACTGCAAAACTTTAAAGAGTTGTGTATCTACTGAGAACACTAGATTTGCGCTTATTGAATCTACTTGTCAATTAAAGGAAAGATAGTCAACCCCATGGAGCTCCTACAACTGAGGATGAGAGTGATGAGGCTACATTCTAGTCACCTTCAGGTTATTTGAGTTTGCAAAGTCGACTTAAAGCTCTGATGCAATTCTATGTCAGAAGGGGAAAATAAGCAGCTAGCAGTGATTGTATTAGTACACACCAACATGACAATTTATTGCCAAAGTGTTAACGACTCAACGAAGTAATTCATTTAGCTTATCTCTTTTGTTATCAAGAAACTCCGAATATTTTATTTTTGTCATGACACCGGGCCACAAGAGGAAAGGGTCCGCAAGAGAGATAACCATATATGTCGTGATGAAGAAAGAGGTGGGCAAAAAAAAGAATCTTAGAGGTTTTGGAAACAGAGTCTATTCTGCGAAGTATAGCCAGCTTTGTGTCTACTAATACAAAGTCACTGGTAGATTAGCAGCCAAAAGATTTGGTCTCTTATGATAGAGATGATGAACAACTAGAGGTAAATATTTTTTGATAGTATAAGGTTCGACCAGATGCAGCAGGTCCTCCCATAGCTGCTGGCTTGTTAAATCAGGAGTCATTATTGGTTCTGGAAAAGAAGAAAGAACTGACTTCTGAGAAAAAATGGTTTCAATCTGGGATTTCAATCAATTCCCACTCCCCGACCAACGCTCTCCAACAATTTCCTCAAAACTGACCGAGAAAGATTTCTGAGCGACACACCTTTGCGCAAGAGAGTGACATTGGTTTATATAAGAGCTAGAAAGCTGAAATGATCATTCTTGAGCCTACCAAACCCGAAGAAATAAATTCTCCACGGCATGATGGCCATACCTGGAACAAGGTTTGCAACGATGCAATTGCCATTGTTAGAAGATCAAAGCTCAGAGAGATCTGGAAATGATTTGTTCGAAGTACGTTCAAAGTGTCCAGAATTATCTTGGAAAACTCAGGAACTGGTGTTCCTTTAAACGTTGTGTTTATTGTATTATTTCACCAAAACCAACCCAACTGTTGGTTGAAATAGGTATGCGGATCGACAAATTGGTGATCACCACGCTCATAAATGTTCTTAGTGTTGCAACTTTGGACCGGGCGAACAATTGCTGTGACATCTTACCCATTGGTGATGGTCCATATTTATCTAAGGGACCGAATTAACTATACATACAGGCGTCATGAATTTTTGAACCAAGCAAACCAGGCTGAACTGGACATCGTGGGATAGATACCAAAAGGAGGGAGTACTGAGCTATCAATAGAAACCTTGAATTTATTTCTCCAGGACGAATATAACTAAATCTTCAGTAGTACTACTGCCCTTTCAGATTATTGTGAACTGTATCGCAAAAATTGAGAGTGGAGTGAGATGGAGATAAGGAGAGTATAAACAGTTTCGATTACCCTATAGATTTGTGGACCAGAACGCACTTCTATTGTTTAACATTATTTAACCGTGGTGAGAAAGGTGTTTTCTGAAGTTACTCAAATGGGGAAAATGTGATGTGATTACTGTTGACTTCGTGGAGAAGATAGCAAGTATGAAGTGGCGAAGGGCTATACACAAAGCCAATGATGTCATGAAAGAGAACAGATGGATTCCAGAATTCTTGATAGACATGAAGAATTCTGGAACAGACCCAAACAGAGACAACAAGAAGCATGGAAAGACTTCAAAAAAGATGGCTGAATGATATAAGGCTAGTGGTAGGAGGGCAGTGGATGTGGACAAAGAAAGATGGATACAATTAAGAGGGATTTACATCAAGAAGTGGACGAACAGAATTTCACAAAAATGAAAAAGAAGAAGAAGAAGACTGTTGACATGCTCAGCGTTCGATTTTCCCGTCAGGAGCAGCTTTGGAAGCAAGTTTCTTGATGTAAAATTGCAAAATGGGAGAAATGTGATGTGGTAACATGTGGTGATGGGCGTTGTGGAGGAGATAGCTAGGAAACAAGTATGAAGTGGTGAAGGGCTAGCCATAAAGCATGATGACAACAGATGAACATGAAGAAATCTAGAATAGATCTCAAAGGAGACAACAGGAAGATGGCCAGATGACAAAAAGCCAGGATGAGATTGGCGAAAAACAGAGAATGGGCGGACAAAGTTTTGACAAGGAAGAAGGAGAAGAAAACTGTTGAGTTTTCTCATTATCATTATTCTGACAATTATTCATTAAAGCACTAACATACGAAATTACACTTTGTCTAAAAAAAATATCCTCTTTAAAAGCTGGTTCGCTGACTACGTGTCTACTATTTGTAGAAATCGCAGAAGGGCAATAAGAGTACTAGAAGGTTTGGTATATCGGAAGAATTGTAGAAAATTGACAATATCAAATGGAAACCAATAACAGTGTTGCTGAGCGTGTGTGCAAAGTAGAGAGCCTTACGAAACGGTGAAACAATCAGTTATTCTGCAATTATAACCAAACATTTTGGAACTCTACTGCAGAATTGTTGAAAGTTTAGACAGGCATGGCTCACAATGGACAAAGCCAAGCGAATCATACAGAACCTGACTTCGAGATTGCTCGATGAAGGAAGAAATCTTATATCCATTGAAGACCCAAGAAGAGTTCTGGCTGCCTTGACCTTTAAAGGTTAAGCAAAAGTTTAAATACAATTGCCACCAGAAAGACCACAATAATAGAAATGATCACAAGGAAAAGACTTTTCCATTCAACTGACAAATGAAACCCAAAAGCCCACGTTAAAGGATTGCAGAGCTCCCAGGACGAGGACAGAAATCCCACAAAAATCAAAATATCCAAGAGAGTCGTCAAGAATATCAGCGAATAAATCATGGAAACAACCGACACGTAGCAATAGTGAAACTGCCTTCACTGCTGACAATTCATTAGATCATGGACAGGGGTAGATTTGCCCACCATGACCCACAGAAGGTATTTTTTTTAGAACTCCATGACTCGGAAAGAGCTTGTCATCAAATCTGTAAAGGGAAAAGGCACTGTCAAGAGTGTGCAAGGTCACAAGAATTGAAAAACCATTGAATGGTGGTTGGTATAGTGAAGCTTTGTACTTCCCAGAATTAACCAAGAACTTTCTGGAATGGGAAGGAGATATCGTGACATACACATGACCATAGTTTAAAATATGGAAAGGTAAGTGTATACCGGGAATGAAAACGTCTGACTACTGCTGTTCAAGAAGGTAACTGTTTATACAGGTGGATTTTGAAAACAATTTGTTTAGATAATTTGATAGTCTCAGTCATCAAGGTCAAGATCTACCGAAAACATGGCATGAACGACTTGGACATGTCACTAAAAATTCTATATGCAAGATGGTAGCCCAAGACATGGTGACCAGAATAAAATGTCATGACAATAGTGATTTCAGATGCGAATTCCGTATTCTCAACATTTTTTTTTCATGGACAAACACGTTGCAAGACAATTCTTCGTCAAAGAAGTCAAAAGTGACTAGATTGCTTTAGTAGAATAACAAAATTAAAACCAACAAGTTTCACCACCCACCCAACATTCTCCATGTTGATAATGAAACCGAATATTGAAACAATGATTGTAATATACACCTTGAAAAGGAGGGTGTAAGGCTGGAGAGCGCCGAACTATAATTTTCGATCCAAAATAGGAGAATTGAAAGAGAAAACGCAACTGTAATGGAGAGTTATAGGATATATGCCAGTGATAGGACTTTTAAATAACACTTCTCAGTATAGAAATGACCACGACGGTGTAGGGCTGGGGAGCATCGAACTATAATTTTCGCTCCAGAATAGGAGAATTGAAAGAGAAAAGGAAACTGTAATGGAGAGTTATAGGATATATGCCAGTTATAGGACTTAAAATACTTCTCAGTTTAGAAATGACCACCGTTTTGATTCTTCATTAGATTGGATCCGGATCAGAGTTTTTTTAGTGAGTGAAGACAGTCAAGTTGTGTAAGTTAAAATGTATTTTAATCATCAACGCACACATAAAAATGTATGTCCTATGCAAGACAGTGTCATTTAAAGTCCTACACCTATATATCCTATAACGTTTAAAAAGGATGCGAAGTATCATGAAGAATGTTTTTTCGATGCTGATCAGCTCAACAGCTTCCAATTATTTATGAACAAAAGCTGCAAATACTGCGATACTTATTTCCAGTAGAACATCTTCAAGTCAACCAGGCACTACAGCAAGGTCTAAATTACTACCAAAAAATACGAAGATATTCTTTGGTGTTCTTCAAGTAAATTATAGACAGGATTGATTCATATACCAATAAAATAACAATCACTTGCAACGTTACTTTTTGTGAGGGCCAACGAGATTACAAGTCAGGAACCGTTGCACCATCAGGTGGAACTAAACATACCACAAGAATACCAGTAAGCCAAATATTTTTGTATATTGATTTGTAAACACTAATATGAAGAGCTGCATTGATAGTGAATCAAACATTAAATCAGTAAGACCGGTAGGTACTTAGCCGACTTCCTAGTGTTTCGCCTGTTTGAAATGCCAGGCAGTACCGAAAGATTGAATACAATGACCAAACGCAGGCATTGAAAACTAAAACAATCGGAAACGTGGCTGCTTCGGAGAATTAAATCAAAACGGAAGGTGTCATCACGTGGAAATATTACTAAATGAAGAAGGGGTTTTCTCTTTTTTTAAATAGGACTTTAAACAAACCATAACGCTGAACTGAAGACAATGCTGACGTGCGCCAGCCTCAATATAATAAATTACTTTAGATCGTGACGGGTCATAAAACAAATGGACAAAATAATTAGATAAAACAGGTCGACAGGTTTAAAAGGAGAAAGAAATATTAAAGAGACATTACGGTGCGTCTCTATGGAATATATGGCGCTATCTGATTACGTCTCGTGCTTTAAACGCCCAGCCAACATGTATATATTACCCAGTTATAATGTATGGTTATAGCATGGTGGAAGGTACCACTTTGTTCTCCGTACAAACTAGGTACGCATATATATTAAAAAATGGTCCTGAATACAACAGAATATAATCTCGTCGAGCATCTGGAATATTAATTCTTAATGTTATTGTACTCTACGATATTTTTCTGACATTCTTATTTTATTAATGTGAGCGGTCAAATGGAAACTAAAGCGCCCTCCGGGTATTGTGCTTTTAAATTGAATTATTAGCGACATTTAACTTATGTAACGTCGGTACAGATTATATCGATATCTCGACCAATTTCTCCGCACCAGCGCGCCATTGCCATAAGGTCAGTTAAAACCCTGATGGGCCCGGGGCCACATATTTATTAGAATTGATGAGCAACGCTGCTACTCAGAAAAGGTTATTTCCTAGACTCCATTAAATTTATAACCTAACCGTACTTATCCTATCGAAATATCAATATCCTACGCAACCGCTGCCATTCCTCATCTCCCATTGTGGCCCATCTTCGCACCTCGATGCGTTCTTCACATACAGTCGGCCAACGCGACGCTTCTAACTGTAAAACCGCCATAAAATTGTCCACAAAGATTATGCTAATAGACCCGTGGTCACCCCGGGGGCACACGTGTATATAAATATTTCCAGCCCAGGAGGAATGAAAAATCGTGGAGCCCTATACAAGAAGTTTGGCCCGTAAATCGTCTCTGTCTCTCTACCTGCCCACTTGTTCGCCGGTGGCGCCCATAAAAACCAAGACCATCTGACAGTGTTTTTTGAACAGTTAAATAAAGCGCGAAATCGGACTTAAAGGTGGAATATTTTGTGAGAGAGACTGGCATTGAGGTGAATGTCGCGTGTCGACCGGGTTTAAGGACCAATGGACCGTATGGGTCAACGTACGTGTGCGACTTATGGTATGATTATTGTTTAACCGAACCCGTAGGAAATAAAGGACCAAATAAACCGCAAGAACTGTTGGTAGGAATAAGCGCAGAGAAGAAAATTACATAACAAAGCTTTGTACAGGGTTATTCAAATTCAATTCAAACTCCGCCGTTGCCGGTCCCAAGCCCGGATGAAAAAGGAGGAGGGGGAGGAGTATCAACCTCGTTAAAAAACCATGGTTCAGCTGGCCCGGCTGATAGTACCATGTGAGGGCTCCTGGCGAGGATACACGTGAAACCCGGTCAACGGCTTTGGAAGCGGAAGAGTATTGTTTATTTACATACCAACGGTGAAGAAGGCGGAAGAACCAACACTGTTTGCCAAGTTGCAAATATGCAGCGTCTGACCCAGAGTGGGCGGCTGCAAACAGCGTCTGTCTCTCCATGTTAGGAGCGGCTGAACAAAACACTCGCCAACCCGCAAGGCCAGCGTGGCGTTTGAATGCCAAAACCTTCCAAAATGTACTAATGTCGAACTACAAAACGAAAATACCCCAGGCAAGTAGAGCGAATAGCTCAGAATCTTGCACTGAATTACCAGTCAGCCTCACGGATTCTGGGGGAGGCAAAATTTCGACCGAGAGGCTTAGGGAACAGCAACAACGAAGCACAAAAATCTGGATTGCGTCATATAATATCAGAACGATGAGATCGGAAGAACAAATGGAGAGACTCAATGAAGAACTCACGAATATAAAATGGGACATCCTGGGTCTAAATGAGACAAGAAGGAAAGGAGAACTGGCCACACATCTAAAAACCGGACACCTGCTATACCAAAATAACTCAGAAACCAACGACCATGAAGGCGGAGTAGCAATACTAATAAATAAACGCCTAAAACACCGAGTGATACAGATGAAAGCCATATCAGACAGAGTTATATACGTGACGCTGAAGATTAACAGTAGATACAATCTACAAATAATCCAAATCTACGCCCCAACCAGCACGGCTGATGACGAAATGATAGAACAACTTTATGAGGATATAACTACGGCGAAAACAAGCGAAAACGCCAAGTATGTAGTGGTCATGGGAGACTTTAATGCCAAAATAGGGCAAGAAACAGAAGAGAACAAACCATGCTTGGGCAAATACGGTCTGGGAAATAGAAATACACGAGGAGAAAGACTGATAAATTACTGTAATAACGAGCAACTATTCATAATGAACTCCTTTTTTAAGAAACCCCCACAGAGAAGGTGGACTTGGAAAAGCCCTAATGGTAATATCAAAAACGAAATAGATTACATCATAACAAACAAAAAAGAAATTTGTCAAGACGTTACAGTCCTGAACAAATTCGACACGAATAGTGATCATAGACTCATCAGAGCAAACATAGTCATCAACACAAAGATAGAGAGAAATAAACTGATATCGAAGAAACACCGATACCCCACAACAGAAGCGATCAATAGAAATAAAGACCGATTCCAGGACATACTCAACAAAAAGATGAGGGATAAAACTAGAATGAGAGAGATGGGACTGGACGAACTTGCAGAGACCATAAAAAACAATATACAGACAGCAACAAAGGCAATTTGCGCTAAACAAAAAACAAACAACAATAAAATAAGCCAGGAAACTAAAAACTTAATCAGACAGAGAACACAAACAGACAGAAAATCAGAGACGTACAAACAACTGAATAAGGAAATAAATAAAAACATCAGAAAAGATGTAAGACGATACAACACAAATCTGGTAAAGAGTACAATAGAAGAAAACAAGAACATGAAAGTTTTGAGATCGAAATTATCACAAGGTAGGAGGAAAATACACAAACTAAGGAATGAACAGGGCACACTGGTCAACAACCGAGAAGAAATCACAGCCGTTGTACAAAACTTCTACAAAAACTTATATAGGTCAAAACATCGAAACCACCAATACCACAAAAGAGAGATCCAAAACATAGGATCCGAAGAAATTCCAGACATAACCACGAGCGAGTTAAAAAATGCACTGAGCCAGATGAGAGACGGAAAATGCCCGGGTGAAGACAGAATCACGAGTGAAATGTTGAAGGCGGGAGGAGACGACCTACTAGAAATCGTGAGAATACTGCTAAATAAATGTATAGATGAGGGAGGGATCCCAGTAAAATGGCAAACAGCGGAAGTCATATTACTTTATAAAAAAGGAGATATCAATAACATAGAGAACTACCGTCCTATTAATCTGCTATCCCACCTATATAAGCTGCTCACGAAAATCATAACCAACAGACTTACCAATAAACTCGACTCCTACCAACCAGTGGAACAAGCTGCTTTTCGAAAGGGATTTGGCACAACCGACCATCTACAGACAATAAGAACACTGATAGAAAAGAGCACGGAATATAACCTACCAATACACTTGGCCTTCATAGATTACCGGAAAGCCTTTGACTCTGTCGAAACCTGGTCAATCCTGAAAGCTCTGGATAACGCGAGGGTGGACTCTAGATATTCAAATCTCATCAAACATATCTGCGAGAATGCCTTTATCCAAATCAAGATAGACGAAGAAACAACAACAAATAAAATGCCAGTCGAAAGAGGAATAAAACAAGGAGATACAATCTCCCCTAAATTATTCACACTAGCCCTAGAAGATATGTTTAAGAACTTAAACTGGCATAACAAGGGCATTAACATAGATGGAGTGTATCTGAGTCACCTGCGGTTTGCAGACGATATAGTCATCATAGGCAGCTCAGCGGACGAACTCAAAACCATGGTAGAAGAACTACAGAGAGAATCCCTGAACATAGGACTCGAAATGAATCTGGACAAAACAAAAATAATGAGCCCTGAAAACATCAGAATAAAAATAGACGACAAACTTCTAGAAAACGTGTCTAACTACGTATACCTGGGCCATAAAATTCAATTGGGCAAAGAAAACCAAGGGGCTGAAATATCTAGAAGAGTAGGACTTGGTTGGGCGGCATTTGGGAAACTGGGATTCATACTCAAATCTAGAGAAATACCAATTAATCTGAAGCGAAAGGTCTATGACTCGTCCATATCACCGGTTCTCACATACGGTCTTGAAACAATGGCTATTACACGCAAGATGGCGAACAGGCTCCAGATCACGCAACGAGCCATGGAAAGATCCATGCTTGGAATCAGCATAAGAGACAAAGTACGAAATGAAGACATACGGAGAAGAACCCAAGTAATGGACGTACTAAAAAGAACAGCCCAACTTAAATGGCAATGGGCAGGGCACATAGCAAGACAAACCCCAGATAGATGGACGCACAAAATACAAACTTGGCGACCAAGAGAAACAAGAAGAAGCGCGGGAAGACCCCAGAAGAGATGGCGAGACGATATCCAAAGGATAGCAGGGAGAAACTGGATGAAAACAGCGGAAAACAGAGAGACATGGAGAAATTTGGAAGAGGACTACATCCAGGAGTGGATGAATGCAGTCTGAGGGAAGGGAAGAATTCAAATTCAAATTCGCCGGTCGTCCTTGGGATCTCCTAAACCGTAAGAGATACGAGTTGGACTAAATTGGGGCAAAGTTGTGTATTTGGGTGCAGATGAAATTTACGAAAATCTATTTTGTTGGAAACCTGAACCAACCTGAACATTTGTTTGAAGCAATATTCTAAAATAAATTGCACATTCTTATGGACATAGTGTATAGAAAACACCAAAAATAAATTGTTTTTCATATACAATTTTTTTCTCAACTTTGCGGTTGCTGTGATATTGGTCGCATTATTAAGGTAATTTCTTTCAAAAATCGAAAAAAATCTATATGTCCAGCACTGCCTCAATACAGAACAACCAAATTTTGAAATATTATTTACTATTTTGAACTCTTTAGTTATTAGAAAGTTAAAGTGATTGTCAATATCTTTATTTTTTATAACACTAAATTAATTAAAGCTGAATAGCAAATCACATTACGTAATTATACACTTTTTTGTTAATTTTTTGAGACACTGTCCATTTCTGAGATAACTGAAACTAAGAGAAAAAAAAATCTTTTCAAAAAAATATGTAGAATGACAGCTTGTTTTGATATCCTCTATACGTATTGAGTTGTGAATCACCCTGTATATTATTGCAACAACTCGTGATTGGATAGTTTGGCGAAAGGTCGCAGAGCCTGATTGACCCGCACCAATTCTTAAAAAGTGTCGCCTGAGACCGGCCGGCGACGGCGTGCACCAATCCTTCACATTACCATCCTCTTAAGGCTGTTCGTCACGAACAAACAAAGGTCCTTGATACCTGATTAATGATGAGCTCTCAAAGATGAATGACTTTCATCTTTGACCTGGAGGACGGCTTTATCCTGTAGATCATTCATTGATCATCTTCATTATTATATAAGAACCTCGTATAAGGAATTTTGGCTAAGTTTAGGCGACTTTCCTACCATCCGTTCCCCACCTTCCACAGCCACATGAAATTACCTTCCTGGAAACCGCGAGAGTTAGGTAGCAAGTTATGTCTGTGGCGGAAGCTTGACCACCGACTCACAGGTGCAGACTATGAGAAATCCTTCATAACAGCTACCGCTTTTCCTGTGCCGAATTTGTCTTCAACTACAACTTCCAACTATGAACTCTCACCTCGGCGTATAAAGCAGGGTCTCCAACGCCTTACTGACGAGTCCAAGGGAGACCCCGGAACGAAACGCCAACACCACAAACATAGGCTATAATGATCTCAGATCGTCCCAGTGGTGTTTCCCTGAATAACAAAAATCTTTTTTGGCAATACATTTCCCATCATGGCACGTCATTTTCGATGCCATAATTGGTGACCCTCGACATAAGCAACACGCAATCTTCCGAGCACGAGGCCGCAACAAGGATCGCTCCAACGCCACGAGACTACCAGAGCAGCATCTCTCTCACACCCGCCGCACGCAGCATCCAGCAAACTCTCTCTTCACTCACTGCACCGCGGAATTATATCACACACATCACTCCCTGGTACCATTCTCGGCAACATTGGCACATCTTCCGTCACTCACCGCGCTCAAGAAACAGCAACACAACATCGTCCCCTCAGTTCGCCCAAATGAGCCACGCTTCTCTCCCATCATACAACCTCCGTTCTCGTCACTGGGAGGGGAATATTGTGGCGGAACTTCATCTACCGACTCACAGGTGGCAGCGCGGAAACTTCACCCACCGACTCACAGGTGGCAGCATTAGTTGAAATTCTTCATAACATCACACGTGCTTTTACTGCGTCGAATTTGTCTTCAAATATAAGTTGCAACTATGAACTCGCACCCCGGCGTATGAGACAGGGGTCTACTACGCCTTAGTGACGAGTCCAAGGTGGACCCTGGGATGAAACGCCAACACAGAATATAATTCCCATCGTGTCACGTCATTTTCGACGTCATATAAATTTCCTTCGCTCGATCACTGTGATCCACAGTTTATTCCTGACTTGATCATGAACAACGTTAAGCCTCTTTTTTGGTTCACCAAGAAATCTTTTTCTTGTTTCTGCCGAACATCATTAACTTGCACCTGAGGTTAACCATGTAGGCAAAATTCTGAATCTTTGTAGTTATTGACCATTCCAAAAATTCTTAACTTCTAGACTGAAACCTTCCATTAAAAACACTTGAAGCCTGGAACTTTGACAATTTACGAAAGTGTCAAATGTTACATTATCGTGCTAGTGGGCGCCAGTGGTCATTGACAATGACAGACTTGACACTTCAGTGATTTGGAGTAGAGTCCTGTCACTTGTGTCTCTGAGAATAGTCTACTATCTAGCAATACTACTAAGAACATGAGGTACTGGAAGCTACCCAAGTAGTACTTTATGACCAAATAGCATTAATGGCCAAAAGTTAGTCATAACGGAGTAAAAATAGCCAGGATTTGGTTGTCATTTGGCCATTCATGTAAGATACATTTTGGCCAAAAAAAATAGCTATAATGGCGCATCTATGGCCAAGATTTGATCATAAAGTAGCATTTTTCGTGATGAGGATAATGTATTGCGTCCTTTCAATTTACAGATGTAATGGTTTTGCAGGTTTAGGACAAATAAAACTCCCTTGTCGTTTGAATAAAGCCACCGTTTCGACGTTTAATTTTCGTCTTCTTCAGGGCTAGAAGAAAATACAAAAAACACAATAAACAATTGAATGGCCAACAAAAATACAAAAAACAAAAAACATTTAAAATGTTTTGTTTGTTTTGCTTTGTTTGTTTTTTCAAAGCAAAACATTTTAAATATTTTTTAAACGTTTTTTGATTTTTGTATTTTTGTTGTTGGCCACTCTTCAATTATTTATTGTGTTTTTTGTAGTTGCTTCTAGCCCTGAAAAAGACGTAAATTAAACGTCTAAACGTTGGCCTTTATTCAAACGACAAGGTAGTTTAATTTGTCCTAAACCATTACATCCAATTTTCTTGATGGCAATAACTTAGCCAACATTTTGGTAAACATTACATTTTCTTGCCTGGCTAAAACTTCCGAATATTTACTAGAAAAAATATATCTATTTTATTGCAGTAAATTTGTGGGTTTTTTGACCAGAAGTATAGCCAAAACTTGTGTTAGCCAAAACTTGTGTTAGCCAAAACTTGTGTTAGCCAAAATGACTACAAAACTAGCAAATAATAGCTTATTTATAAGGCCACAGAGTACTGACATAAGGTAGGCTATCTTATGTCAATATTCTGGGCTACTTGATGGCAATAAAGTAGCGAATTTAACTCTTTTTTTTACTTCGTTGAGTACCACTAGGGGGCGTAAATAAACTGTTTTTTTGTGAATTTGGTTTTTATGGCGGAACGGCTGCATTAGCCTCTTCACGATCGTTGTAGTCTCGATGAATACCTATCTCCAACAACCCAGCGGCCATGATTTTTAGACTGTTAAATTTTCTAATTTAGCAGCTATTTGTAAAGTAATAAAATATGCATATGCAATTATTGAATATTTCATACTTTCATCGTTAATTTAAAGCATTTTGATACATTGAGTCGTCAAAGGGAGTGTTATCGTAAAAAGTTTAAGCAAAATCAGAAAAATTTAGTTCAAGGTCAATTAGTTTTTATTATTAATGTAAAATATAGGTTGCAAAATAATGAAAATTATCTTGGCGCCTTGAAATATATTAAGTATCTCCTCTAAATTCACAGTAAATTTGCCTTGGCACTCAGATTTTAGTCCATTATTTGAGGCAATTCGATGTAATTTGCAGCCAAACTATTCAGGATATAATACACTTATCCACACAAGACAATCAGTCCGTTCATGTCGGCATTTTGAATCTCATACAAACAAAAGGCTATTTTTTAGCACCCAAATTTTATCGATTATATCTATAAAATCTAGCATTCAATGCTAAAATATGGCCAAAATATATTGGTCAAAAAAGAGAAATAGTGACGAAATAAAAGTTCTCCATTTTCGCCAAGGTATCGTAATAATTTCTTAATAGACTGGTTTTATTTGGCAGCTTTTTTAACCAAATGGCCACCGATTTTAGCAAGGATTACGAAATGATCGCCAAATTATGGCTTAGAATGCTACTTGGGTATGATCTGGATAGGATTGATTCTTATAGCTGATTTCTAATCAATCTGATTTTTTCGCATATCATGGAAGATCAATAAGATTGTTTCAAAATCAACTCATATCGTTATACACCATTACCTTTGGCCAGTGTATAACCAGTGGCATCTTAAACTACGATACGCAATTAACATGAGGGGTAGATGTCGATCCCAGTCATGTTGAGGTTCCACCATTTTTGACAAATAGTGTTCCATAGTCGAATTCCATGGTCTCTACCATCCTTTCCTCAAGTTGGGAGGTGTCCTCGTCTGAGGACACTGCCACAATGAGCTTTTTAATTTAGCAGGGAATATGCTTCAAGCCATTTCGTGCCAGCACCAGTTCTCGGAAATGACCCTGCCACATCGATTCCGTTTTTTTCAAAACGAGTTTCTATGATATACATCATTGGGCCTCGTAATCGCGTTCGTCTGTTCCATAGTTTCGCATTTGCCACACGAAGACCCAACATTTTTGCTCTTTAATTTTGGATGTAGCGTCTCATTGAACCCAAATTGTCTTCCAATGGCCTCGTTAGCCACTTACTTTAGAAAGTTATACTTCGCTGTGTCGGGAATAACCAATTGACTCACTAGGGACTTTCCATCCAGGCGCTGCCAAGCTCTTTTCAGCTCATTCTTCACTCGAAAACAGTCCCATTGACTCCACAGCGCCTTTAAACTTGGACTTATATCAGCAATCTCCCTGCATTCTGGCATTTTGTCCTTTTAGCTTGAGGTATTGGTCCAATTACTGAGTCTTCTATGTGGTTCTGTTAAAGTTCCTGTATTGTGCAACCATTTTGCGCGGTTATTCCTTCCTTTTGCTCCTCCTGTCTTTGACGATTACATGGTCTCCAGAGAGAGCATCTGCATTTTCATGAAATTTCCCAGGATGTTCAATTTTGAAGAGGTCATATTGTTGCAAACGCTCAATCCACCTTGTTATTTATCCTTCTGAGTTTTCCATTTGCAACAGCCGTTTAAAAGCTCCATGGTCACTTCTAGTTAGGAACCTTTTAAGTAACAGTGGAACTGTTCTTGTCACACATCGGTCGTTCGAGGATCGACGACCTCTTGGCCATTCTGGATTTGTGACAATACTGCACCTACTCCGTAATGAGGGAAGAAGAATGAAGATTCTATCTCCTGTAGGATAAGCTAAGATAGGAGTGGAGGTTAGAGCCGCCCTTAAGTCTGTGACCGTAAAACCGTGGTTTGAAACTAACTACACTGTTTGTAGGTCAGTTTCAAATGTTTCCATTTCCCACAAGCTCTTTAGTTGGACGTGGCTCTCAAAGTTATTGCCCATGACGATTATGTCATCTCCTCCAATTGCGCAATCCAAAATTGGTAGAGTTCAGATTTGGTAGAATATGACGTCTTTTTTTGTCTTCTGGAGCAATCTTCACTTCACTAAAATGGAAAAATATTTTGATCCTGGCAAAGTGCTCAAGGTGTCATCAATCCTTAATAATGGTTAACTGTCTTTCACTGTTAGAAGATTCAGTTGTCTGTAGTCGTCGCAGTATCTTGTAGAACTATCTTTCTTCTTCACAACTACTTCACACTTCTTCACAACTACAGGTGAGCGAGTAGATAATTCTTCAATGACGCCCTTCTCTAACATTTCTTTTAGTAACTCGTTGACCTATGTTGTTTTCCAAAGGCTACTCTTCGTAGACGATGACGGATTGGTTGAGGGTCACCCGTATGTATTTTATGAGCCAACGATTCAGTTTGAACTGGTTTTTTATTAACGTCCAATTCCAGTCCAGCTATTCATTTGACGAATAGCTGCACTGCCATTCGAATTCTTTGAGAATTTCTAGGCATATTAGCTCGGAAATCTTAATAACACCTACCCACCCATTGCACAGGTTCGTTGCTATCAAGGATAGTCCCTTCTTTGAGTTTTATGCTCCCCTTTCCAATGTTTGCTACTTTAACTAGCATTAATTTTCTGGTTTTGAGTCAAAGTTTCAGTCAAGGTTTATTGTCAAACCCATGATTCTACTACTGCAACAGTTTTCTAATTAGTCAATTCCTAAAACTAATTCATCCTCGATCTTTCAATTACAATGATGATTCCGCTTCTTTGGCTACAGGACAGACCCTCCTGTGACTGATTTAAATGTGACATGGTTGAGCAGTGATCAAATGGATGTTAGAGTCAAATCATCTAGCCTCACAATTGTCAAGTATCAATTATGATTTCAATTTGCTGTTCTCCAATGCAGCGATCTACTTCAAGGTTTCTTCCTCTCAAATTACTAATGCAGATGATTCTGGAGGTCTTACAGGGCCCCCTTACATTGACCAGAACTAGTTTATCTGTGACCTGCTTTGGACCGACTCGTTGCTGGACATTCTTCACAACAATGTTGACGGACCTTTGCTATGGGCTCATTGTGCCTCAACTTACTACAGATAAAACATTTGATGGCTCTTTTTTTTTGTCATTTAATGCCAAGGCTCTAGGGCGTCCCCCAAAGCCTGGATATTTTTATTTCTTTGTGAGAATCGGCCAAATCTACATCTTGCTCATTGTTGCAAATTACCACTCTTACTCATGGGGCTGAAGTTGTTTACGGGGCCTTGACATGAGATATCCACTGAGTCCGCGTCCGGGGTCTCAACTGCTTCTGAGCACACTTCGCTGCGAATTGATAGGACTGGTAATCTGTCTACCTTTGCTTCAAATTCCTGCATAGAGTTTATCTATTGTTTTCTATCGCATCCGTAGTTGCGCTTCAAAAACTGTCTCTTTGTGGTCATTGCCAAATATCAATAATTGTATCAAAATGGGTTTTACAAATTTCCCAGATCGTAGTATCATCATAATCAAGAGGCTTAATTTTGGCTCTCTGTAGCCACGTTGTCGTCCTCACAGGTTGTTCCTGAAATTTCCTTTCATTGCTTTTCCTTTTATCTGGCTGCTCCTCTCATACAGCTAATATCGTCATTAACTCCTTCTTCTACCTCTTGATGACCTGTGTCTACTTTTACTCCTTTTACTGCTGCCTCAAACTGGGTTTTACAAATTTCCCAGACCATAGTACCATCATAATCAAGAGGCTTAATTTTGGCTCTCTGTAGCCACGTTGTCGTCCTCACAGGTTGTTCCTGAAATTTCTTTTCATTGCTTTTCCTTTACTCTGGCTGCTCCTCTCATACAGCTAGTGTCGTCATTAACTCCTTCTTCTACCTCTTGATGACCTGTGTCTACTTTTAATCCTCTATTGCTGCCTCAAATTGGGTTTTACAAATTTCCCAGACCATAGTAACATCATAATCAAGAGGCTTAATTTTGGCTCTCTGTAGCCACGTTGTCGTCCTCACAGGTTGTTCCTGAAATTTCCTTTCATTGCTTTTCCTTTTATCTGGCTGCTCCTCTCATACAGCTAATGTCGTCATTAACTCCTTCTTCTACCTCTTGATGACC
The DNA here is from genome assembly GCA_951812265.1 of Taphrorychus bicolor. Classification (NCBI taxonomy): domain Eukaryota; kingdom Metazoa; phylum Arthropoda; class Insecta; order Coleoptera; family Curculionidae; genus Taphrorychus; species Taphrorychus bicolor. The sequence goes on along the minus strand of OX638303.1, from coordinate 27,925,467 downwards.
TGTGTCTACTTTTAATCCTCTATTGCTGCCTCAAATTGGGTTTTACAAATTTCCCAGACCATAGTACCATCATAATCAAGAGGCTTAATTTTGGCTCTCTGTAGCCACGTGGTCGCCCTCACAGGTTGTTCCTGAAATTTATTTTCGTTTCTTTCTCGTTTATCTGGCTGCTCCTCTCATGCGGCTAATGTCGTCATTAACTCCTTCTTCTACCTCTTGATGACCTGTGCCTACTTTTATTCCTCTACTGCTGCCTCAAATTGGGTTTTACAAATTTCCCAGACCATAGTACCATCATAATCAAGAGGCTTAATTTTGGCTCTCTGTAGACACTTGTCGTCCTTGTAGGTGGTTCCTGAAATTTCCTTTCATTGCTTTTCCTTTACTCTGGCTGCTCCTCTCATACTGTCGTCATTAACTCCTTCTTCTACCTCTTGATGACTTGTGTCTACTTTTATTCCTCTAATGCTGCCTCAAATTGGGTTTTACAAATTTCCCAGACCATAGTAACATCATAATCAAGAGGCTTAATTTTGGCTCTCTGTAGCCACGTTGTCGTCCTCACAGGTTGTTCCTGAAATTTCCTTTCATTTCTTTCTCTTTTATCTGGCTGCTCCTCTCATACAGCTAATGTCGTCATTAACTCCTTCTTCTACCTCTCGATGACCTGTGCCTACTTTTATTCCTCTAATGCTGCCTCAAATTGGGTTTTACAAATTTCCCAGACCATAGTAACATCATAATCAAGAGGTTTAATTTTGGCTCTCTGTAGCCACGTTGTCGTCCTCACAGGTTGTTCCTGAAATTTCCTTTCATTTCTTTCTCTTTTATCTGGCTGCTCCTCTCATACAGCTAATGTCGTCATTAACTCCTTCTTCTACCTCTTGATGACCTGTGCCTACTTTTATTCCTCTAATGCTGCCTCAAATTGGGTTTTACAAATTTCCCAGACCATAGTAACATCATAATCAAGAGGCTTAATTTTGGCTCTCTGTAGCCACGTTGTCGTCCTCACAGGTTGTTCGTGAAATTTCCTTTCATTGCTTTTCCTTTTCTTTGGCTGCTCCTCTCGTACATCTAGTGTCATCATTAACTCCTTCTTTTACCTCTTGACGACTTGTGTCTACTTTTACAAAAACAGTCCAGCGCACCGTAGCGAGTTGTTGGGTGGTTCTGTCCTGTTTGCTTGTAATTGGCATAAACCGATGAAACTAGGCAAATGCATACTCATTTACAGTTCAACACTATTACGTCCTCAGTGGAATCTCACTTTTTGCGAACACCAATTGTTACAAACTTGGGGTTCGAATAACTCCAGTGCAACTAATTTTATTTATATCACTATTTATTTATTCGACAAGCAATCACAAGTGTGATTCGTCTACTTATAGTCCACTAATAACTCACTATTCACTACCAAACATTGTAATAAGGCTCTCTACTGTCACTTCGTTCTTATTCTTCTATCTTTCTCCATTAAGAATCAGACGGATTGACCTCAACAGTAAGGGACTTAAAACCTATAAACCGAAACTTTCCTAAAATTACTCAAACAATAAAGGAATGCCCGTGAACATGTAAATAACACTTCAAAATAGCACAAATAAGGCAATAAATCATCCATCGCACGTTGCATAGTTAGTTCTAAAAGATGCCGGGTTTAGCCGGCCTGCACCAATCATTAACAAAGGTTGCCTCGGACCGGCCAGCGACGATCTGCACCATTTCTTAACAATTGTTGCTTCAAGTGTTGCACTATTCTAGCAAAAATGTTCCGGTGGTAAGACAGAGCTATCATTTCTTCACAAAAAAGTGCACAATTTGACTCTCCTTCCATTTTTGAGGCACCGAGGCACGATGAATGTTCAAAGTAGAAAGTGACTCAGATTAAAAATTCATTCTTTTGCTTTCTTAGATCTTTATATTTTCTGATAGATCAAGAAATGATTTATCTGACGTCAGGTTTAGGAGCTCCATATGCTAAATAAGCAGTTTTCGTTTCTCATAATATAAGTCATCTTTTAGTTAGTTTTAGTAGTTTTTCGGGTAGTATAAAAAAAGTGCCAAAAAGTACATTTTAAAGCTATTCGCAAGGGGAAGACATCAATAAAAAATCAACAAAATGCTATGAGAGTTGGTCGTGGAGTGTAGCGGGTTTGGGACAGGGTAGAATGAAACACCTTTATTATTTCAAATTGCCGACGTTTAGAATGTTACACGTGTTCATGACACACTTGTAAATCCCCCCCTCCCCCCCTTGATATCATCGTTGATATGCGGTCGACTAGGACAAACAGCACAATAGACAAACGAGCAACGATAGTCGAATTGGTACTGTTCCAACTGACACCAAGTAATGTTCCAGTACCAATTTGACTGTCGTTGCTCGTTTGTCTGTTGTGCTGTTTGTCCGAGCCGAGCCGAGCATATCAACGATGATATCGGAGGAGGAGGAGGGGGGGGGGGAATCCCAAGTGTATCATGAACACGTGTAGACCTTGACAAAAAGGTCCAAACAGCCTTGAAAAAGACCACATATATGGTCGAGACGTCGGTAATTTAAAATAATAAAGGTGTTTCATTCGACTCTCTCCCAAACCCGTTACACTCCACGACCACTTTGCAACATTCGGGACGCAAACTACTAACCATGGTTACGAGAATTTTGAAGTCACCTTTTCTAAGCAAGAAAAGACTTTGTTTCAAAAATATGAAAAACAAAAACGGGTAAAAAGTTAGGGCTCTTAATGTTCGTTACTTTTCTAAACCTAAATCGCTCTTATCGATACACCAATGCGACAATGTATTTCCCTAGGGCTCTTGTGTCATCCCATCTCAAGCCCGATGTGGACAATATTTTTGAAACCTTTGGACCGCCCTTTTCAAATATTCCTGGACCACACTATCAAAACATTTACATGTTTCGTAAAACTGTGTGTATAAAATAAGCTCAACCGGACGCTGAATTTTAATTGGAAAGTGGGCCACCGTTCTATTATTACATAATATATGAGCTTAATGGGATGCACCGGATTAAAACTGAAAATAAAGTGCTTCTTCAACGAATATGTTGTGCTTCACTTATATTCAAAATTAAATCAGATTTAAGTTAGATGATGATATCTTATAAAAGCATGTTATGACCTTTCAGTGTACTATAAGGTGGCGATAAGGGATGAGTTAGCTCACCTTATTCACTGATGGGTTCCCCAGTACTTATCAATCAGATATCAACGTCATTATTATTGACCGCCACCAAATTTTGATTAATCAAAAATATACCTCCTGGAGAATAAACAAAATTTGGAACAACTAATTATTTTGGGAGGTAGCTGGTAAGAGGCATTACCAATTCTTAGAGGCCATACATACATATAGTGACTGACCTAGTCAGATCAACCCTGAAGGGTAACGATAAAAACCCACCCTAGTGCTAGCGTAGCCGGTCGCGTTATCACCTCACAAATGGGGTAATGTAGGTACTTAAGTATCTAGATAAAATGAACAGCTGTAGTTCAGATGGTGGATATTAACAGAAAAGTTACTAATGTTGCACTACAAAATCTTAGCCTTACTTAGCTGCTAGGACAGGGTCAGGGTTGCTCCACAGTCAGTCACCAAACTTGGAGAGCACTTGTGCTCACCAACTGTGTACCTAGAGGAACACCACCAACAGTGTGACTCCCCAGGACTCACACTGTTTTTACAAGTGCTAAGGACAGCAAGATACCAGTTCTCAGTCCAAGACCAATAACGAAGTAACCTGCACTCAAATTCCAAGTACCGAGAAGTGCGAACTGGCAAAAACCACAAGGACAAAAGAACTCTATAAACGTTCAAAGCAATGAGGCTACTGAAGGACTAGCAAACGTTATACGTACTTACCTCGACTCCACAAGGGGAGAATTCAGGATGACTACATACTAAAGACTATTCAGGATGGCTACCACCGACAATGCTCTTCTTTGGCACAAGATCTGTACCACTAAATTGGCCAAGACCGATTAAGACAACTACAAGACAACTATGTTGCTCTTAATAAAGCTACGAAGACGTGTAAATTGTCTCTACGACTAGTTCTTCTGAGAACTTACCACGTGCCTCAAATGACAGAACCTCAAAACTGATGACGCTTCATTCTTGAGCAAGGAGCCTTCCACCCAATTTACTCGAATCACCTGATATACAAATTCGAATTGACCCAAATAATAACTTATCTCATAAATCTATATAAGCTAAACAAGGATGGAAATAAGGGCGACCAAGTCTCATTTTGCGTTCGGTTCACAGCGAATGCGTCAATATGTCAATGTCAAACTGAACAAAATAAAACTCTCAGAATAAGTAAACTAATGGAATCCGCGTGCGCAATTGCAATTGCGATGTTACCAAAAATGATGAGACGCTAAGTCTAAGGCGAAAACCAAACGTTTCGTTGGCTATGTGTTTTTTGAAAGAAATTGCATTTTGCAAGACTTTAATATTATAAATAATTGTGTAGTTTGCAATGGTGGGATGTGCAGATTACGGCTGTAAAAGCAGAGGCTATAGAAACGAGCCTGGAGTTACGTTTCACAGGTAAACAGATAATGGCGTTTTTCAGCAACGATTAAATTATTTCAAATAACTCTAAAACCAGTTATTTTACATCCAAATCTTCGAAATATGATTTAGTATATACCGCAGTGAAGTCAATAATGCTATTTTGGGAAATATTTTTCTAATCCTGTAACTTGATAGTTTTTTTATTTAAATTTTTGAGCAGTTTTTCTTGTATTAATCTGTGTATTAATAGTAAGTCTATGTTTGCTAATAATATTACGTATAATATTAATAATGTTACAAATAGTAATTTAGTTTCATTATTATTTTTAATAAAATATTCTTTTATGGGCTACAATACCATTGCTACGTCACTGGCATTTTCACACTTGACAGGTTGGAGCAAACTGGTGACAGACGCCGGCTTCGTATCCTACTTCCTCTGGTTAACTTTTTTAAAGATAAAACCCTACAGAGAGCCGTTAAAGAAGAAATCTGCACAACTGCACCAAGAACTGTTCTAGTGTACAGTAATAACGTTTTCGATTGGGAACCCCAGTGCAAAACTAGTGCAATTTGTACGTTCGATTGCTAACTTTCGTGCAGTTTGGTATGTTTTATTGGGACACCAGTGCAGCTAGTTTCACAATGAGTGCAACATTTTCGAGACGAGCTGTACTAGGTAGTTTTGCCCCGAGTATAATGCACATGCGAATTGCGTGTTTTATTGAAACTGCACCGGGGTAAATATTTGAAGAAACTGGAATTGTTCTGCGGTCAATCGAAAACGCTACTAGGTGAAATAAGAGTGTAAAGGCAACGTCACATACAGCGGAATTTGGTTAAATGCGGAACGGAGCGTAATTTGACAGTTAAATTTAAACCAATCAGATAAAAGCTAAAATAGGAATTGACATGTGTAATGACGTTATTGACATGTATAATGACGTTATTGATATGTGTAATGACGTTATTGACATTTCTGCTCCGTTCCGTTCCGCTGTATGTGACGGCGGCCTAACAAGCACTTGTCAGAGTGTCACTTTTCTTTATTTGTTTTGATGGTCCAGGCAAGCCGAGTTCGGTCATTCCATTCGAGCACTCCGGACACAGACTATCTCCCAAAATCTTAACAAGCTAGAGTGAGACAGACTGATATCCCGAGCGCTCGGGGTGTAATTAATTACCGAACTCAACTGCAGTAAGTATACCTTTAATGTCTCTATACATCAGGAGCCTCATTCTGTAGGAAGTTGTGAAAGTGAGAATGAAAATTTTGACAACCTTGATTGGTCAAAAAAATCTATTGACCAATTCCATTGGCCAGAGATTTTCATTCTCACTTTCACACCTTTCTATAGAATAAGTGCCCTGGTTACCTTTGAAATTTTTTTTTTATATTTATACCTATCTCCTTTCAGCACAAATTCAGAAGAACTGGTAAGTCAGATTTGATCCCACGCCTACCTGATGTCAATAATAAGTGAACGGCTTATCAAGCCACCCCATAACGTTATCGCTGGTGTTCAAAAATGCAAAATCTAGATTTTATGTATCTATTATAAAGCACTATCAGTTTAACAACCCTAAATAAAACCTTGCTGGTGTGAGATAACCTAAATGGAGCACTATTTACATATAAATATGCCCGCTTTCCGATCCATATGGAGCTCGAGAGCCGTGTCGGCTTTTTTGCCCGTACACTGTCAAAGTTAATTCAATTTGCCCAGCGCCGGTCACAATGCGAAGACCTAAACGAATCTCTGATGGCGTGGGGCCAATAAAATGCCAATTTATCGCTTTCGGACCGCGGTTCTCGATTAGTTCCACCTTCATGGTACGATATGGTTCTCGGACGGAAATCTGCATAATGCTTCAGTTTATGACCGTGGAAATTGAATTCCCGAAATTATGACAGGGCACGTTTTTTATTGGTTATTTTCAAGGACACTAAATGTGATGTACCAACTACGGGGTGTTCATTATAAAACTTCATCTAGTTGGCTGTGAAATGCCAAAAGAAAAGGATGGAGAAACAAAAGTCCATTTATTTTGATTATGTCATCCTTGTCTGTCAAAATCTCATAGCCTGCTAGATGAAATTTTATAATGAATACCCCGTATATAAATGTATGTAATTTAGTATGTAGGTATCTTTCAGTGTCTTTCAGATTCTAACGTTGTTCTTCTTAATGTGGGACAGCAAATTAAAAATTGCGATTATAGATTAGTGCTCTCTGTTACTATTAACACAAAAACTTGTAACAAGTAATTTTCGTTTCACAGGGGTTCTGGTTGACGTAAAAATGACAGACCAGCTGATTTTCACAAGCTGATTGGTTGAAAATCAGGTGGTCTGTCATTTTTATGTCAACCAGAACTAAAACCGGTGCGAAACGAAAATGACCATGTGTGTCACTTCCAAGCAATGACCTAGGAGTTATGGACAAAGCCAACAAATGCCGATATTTTCCTAAAAATTGTCCCATTTTTAAGGTTCCCATAACGTAATGTTGTCAGCGCACGTCATACATGTATCGTAGCAGCTTAAAGCCGGATCGGGTATTGATTGTTTTTGGTTTTTGTTACGTTAGAAGTTAAGTTTCAGAAAACTTTGGAGCCAAGTCACCTAAGGGCTAGCAGCCCTAGCACTCTAGTTAGGAAATGGATATAAGTTCGATATTCGATTGGATTGGAAATAAGAGATAATAAAAATAATGACAGTGACAATGGTTATGCAATAATTTGACGGTTTGGTTTTAAGGTTCTCACTGCACTAAAAAGGGGAGCCCAAACTGTAAAACAGTAGGGGGTCTCCAGATTTCCATCATACATATGTGGTCGAAAAAAATTACATTTTTGTTTCGACTTTTACCTTGTTTACCACTCTTCTTGACATAAGTGAAAAAAAGAGATGGGATTATATAGGTAGGGGGGAGAAGATGTTCGCTTCGTGCAATTTCCTAAAAATTCTTTATTTGCGGAGCGGTTTCGGCACAAAGGCCATCATCAGCGCACAAAAATCTATTTACGATGTAAAGTTGTAGCTATATTGTTAGTTGCCAACATAGATTGTATGAAAAAGTAAATTAAAACTTACACGTCAGAAGGAGGGAAGTGAAGGGTGAGGGAGTAATCGCGCCAAGTCACCCCAGGAGCAGCCAACAACAGGCAGACAATTTAAAACTTATGCTAATAAAACAACATGTAATTGACAATAACAGACCACACGTAACATGCACGACAATTTAAAACCTGTTAAAATACTGTTAGGTCTCAGGAGGATTTGTAAGTGGTATTTGTGTTTTTTTTTATAAAATGTTTGGAAGTGGCCTCCTTGTTGGTGTGTGACCTCTTAACAAAAATTGAAAGTCAAACCTTGTTGTTCAGATTTATTAGTTCGGCTAAAGCGCCATCTGCCGCTCAATTGCATAACATACAGGACATTGCATATCTTTTACATTGCTGGCCTTGAACTGCAAAAGGAGGGGATGGAAACACAATACCTCGTATATTGCAACTTCTGCACATGCCGAAAATTGAGCGCCCTTTTGAAAGTGGCACAGTTAGACCCACGTTCAGTTAGATTCACGTACTCTCCACGAATCACTACTGGTCTGGTTCGTGATTCGTGACATCCAATGTTGCCGATACTTTCACGAGTTACTCCGGGTTACTCGACGTAAAAATGACTACTATGACGGAAAAATATTCGATACGGAGGTATGTGATTCTAACCAAGTACGTTTCGAGATTTGGCAACAACCCACGCACACGCGCATATTGAATCGGATCCGAGTCTCCATATTTTGACCTCAAGGACACTAAGGAATGTCCTATACGCTGTACGTATTGACGTACTTGCGTAGGACAAGAATGGATCCAGTTGGAAGTTCAGATGCATAGTCTTAAGGCGAGTTCGGTAATTCCATCCGAGCGCTCCGGACACAGACAATCTTCCAAAATCCTAACAAGCTAGAGTGAGATAGACTGATGTCCCGAGCGCTCGGGATGTAATTACCTATCAGGAAATAGGGTTGTGATCTTCATTGTACCCGGTGCATATGATTGTACCGGGTGCGGTGTTTATGAACGGTGCATATTGTGTTTGCACCCGGTGCATTCCGAATATGTCAGAATCGTCAAATGAATCTCGATCTGTCAAATGTCATCAGTCAACAAATGTCATCTGTCAACTTCATATTTCATAAAACAAAATATATTTTTTTTATATACTAATACTAAATAATATAGGAATTACATAAATAAATGTGTGTTATAATCCTGCATCCTGCAAAAGCAGAACCGTTATTTGTTGTTCCTACTCGGTGTAAACTTTAAAGTACTACTGTATTTCTCAGTTCTCGTCCAAATAAAGGTATTTGATCCAAAGTCCAAACAGTTTAAGTAATTTTTGTTATGAATATGTTCGTTAATTTTTTTTTAACTCTTAGCTCTAATAACATACTCAAGATAGAAAGAAAAACTCAGCAATTAAAGCAATGTTATATCCTTTTTTTTCTTATGATATTGTTTCGAAAAGAGAGTTTTTTTTATAAAATCAGGCGGTTAAAAGTTTTATAAAAGTTTATTTCAGTTCCTGAGAGGTAAAATATATAATAAAAATTAAAAATACACTTGCATGTGACTTGTAGATTGTAGTTAATGTAGAAAATGAAAAAATACATAATATGACATATGACATATAAGAATATGGCAACGTGGTAACTTAAGTTGAAAAGGCAACGCTGCGAATTGAATGCACCGGGTGCAATAAGGGTGCATATTCTCCAAATATCGGTGTAAACAACTGCACCCGGTGAAATCACATCCCTATCAGGAAATCACTCTACTAGTGATGTCCTCGCCCTCTCGACAAACAGACCGGAAACCAACCACACCGTTCCTTTATTGTCGCCTTCACAGAGGAAGAATTAACTAGAGTCCTTTATTTAAAAATTTTGTCTGGAAGTTAGCAAATTAAAGTCTTCATACAGTCTTTTAGGTAAGTCTGTGGGGCCTTTTAGGGGTGGAGCAGAAACTGGGCCAATACGTCACAGCACTCACAGCTGAAGGCAGTGCCGGAAATGGCCACGAGGCTTTCACCTGAGCGGTGGGAAAAGGTCGCCTGCCGCTTATCTCCTGCCGAAGCAGCTAAACTGTTCCCTTTTAGGGTAAACCAAAAACTTTAGAAAAGGAAAGCTAAATACGCACCGAGTCCTGAATCCGTTAAAATCCAAGGGCGCTGGATAGAACTTGGAACCTCAGCTGGGTATTCCGTACAGTGTTGCCAACTCGAAAATTTAAATTTGCTCATTCTATTCAACAAAAACTCTCCCGGGGCGCCCTTATATCATTGCAAACCCTCGGGCGATTTGCATGCGCAGCATAAAGTAATTAATATCATGATACTTCGCGTCCTTATAGATAGGTGTAGATTTAATTAATATTAATTAATATCGTTTTTAACCGCAATTAATATCGTTTTTGGCTCTATGTTCTAGAACAATCGGAGAGTATCTCTATTCTCTAATGGCTGAACCAGATTTTAAAGTTAGAAATGTTTGCAGATTGCTCTAGAGCTGCAAGCCGAAAATGCTATAACAAAAATAATGGGTTTCGTGCGGCACGTGACTACATTGCATGGTTGAAAACAAAAAATATATTGTATTTGTGTGCTTGTGCATCAACATAACTAAATTTAAAGTTTGGATTCCCTAAAAAGGCCTTAGTAGGATTTAAAATTAATGCAAAAAGTGCAATTTTATTGCAAGCATTATATAATTAATTATTAAAATTCTGACAAAATGAGGCACGAAACCCATTCACTTTAAGAAACATAGGAATCGCAGAACTCCTGCATCATTGTCTAACGCTCGCGCAAGGGCAGAGCCAAGACATTTTATCGAGTGATAGAGTGACATTTCAAATGAGGGACGCCATTACTGTCAATGCCAGCAAAGATAAAAATGATAAGTGAGGTTAGATTGTTATTTATTTAATCAAAATAGAAAATAATAAAATTAACAAGGAAAAGGCTGTTTATCCTTTCCCTGATATGCAAAAGCAAATCAGGAGTCATGAAAGAACAATAAAATGACCATTTGAGCCCTCAGGAACATAATCGGAACTGCAGTGCCACAACATGTGTTGCATTGTAAACAAAGATGCTGGTAGGTAAGAAAAAGGCACCCTTTATTGCGTAAAACTAACAGTTTTATAAAAATCAGACAAGCCAGGAACAAACCAGAGCTCAGCAGCAGCACAAAACCGAGAGTCCCTTCAGTGAATGAACAGCAAGGGCAAAATGAAGCAAAACTCGACAAGTACAAAAGTGCAAGGGAAAGGGAGTGATTCAAATGTGTGAGGCATTAACTCAATAAAGAGATATAAGCAAACAGTTAAGGTACGTTAATTATTGAAATTAAGAAGTGCACTAATGGCAAAAAATTACCCTGACAAACTAAAGCCCCATAATATTCGCCTAAATACATTTACTACTACATTTCGACCTAGCGACCAGAAATACTCTTTTCTCTTTAAACAAATTAGGTAGGCTGCAATTCTAGGTATATCTCATCATCAGATGGGCCTTCTGGCAATGACCCGACACATGTTAAATAAGATATCTCTTACCAGACAGTTTGACTGACCGGTGGTGATTATACGAACTGAAAAACGAGTTACCCTTGACCTTAAATTAAAGCTGAGACTTCAACTGATAACCGCAAGAAAAATGCAGTGCTTGCCAATGAATCTGAACTGGACTGGTCAGTCAAGCTCCTTAATTACCCAACGATGGAGCGGCGACATGCAACCGCATTTTTTTTGAAACTCCGCGTTTTGATATGCAAATGCACCGGGATGCAAAATCGCGATATAAAAGGTTCAGTTATTTTTTATATGCAAATATTGACTTCCAATTATAGGGTGTTATCGCAGATAAAACGATGTTTGCTTTTGTGGTGTAATCTTGACTATTTTACCTATATAAACACTCAAAACGCGGGGAGTGCCATTAAACCTCTAGAAACACAAGTATTTATGACACTTTTCGGTGAAACGCTCGAAATCGGTGCTCTCGTCTATTTATAAGCCGTTCTATGTCTGTCTCCTGGGGCAGTATTATTTTACCACACGTATTTTTAGTTTTTCGTGCTGCCTTAAAGACCAACTAAAAACCTATTCAATATCATTTACGGATCTTGTTATTTATTTTTCTCACGACTGGCTTGAAAATTAACCAAAACGCACGACCGCTCGACACCGCATATTACAAACAGCGTACGCAAAGTGCACTTTTTACACACCTTGCATATAGTTTATAAAACAAATATGAAGCATAATCGCAGTTGTAGAAAAATATAGTTCAAGACGTGCGAAAATCACTCTTTTCTCACATTTGTGACGTCGGGTCACTCGGCTGACACATCTATCATATAATTTTACATATAGCGTTTTTGGGAGCCGGCTCTAGAGGGCTCTGTGAGTATTCTCATCCTTTGTTTTCTCAATGAGAATATAAGGATTGTAATACTCTCAGAGCAATCTAAAGTAGTTACCCGAAAACGCGGATAGTTTATGTTTGAAAAAAAAAACACGGTGTAAAAGTATATTACGCATATAGTGTGGAAAACTGCCTTTTTCACACGAGTGTGACGATTTATGTCACGGGCTGTAGGCGAGTAACACAGCGTCACCAGAGTATATGCGAGGGGTGCGAAAAGTACACTTTGCGGACTCTGTTTGCACTATGCGATTTTCAGAGTACTGCGTTCTAAAGCAGTCGCAAAAAAATAACAAAATCCAGTAGTATTGTGTAGCTTTTTGCCCTACTATTACCAAAGGCCAACCTATGACTAATCGGAACGGGGATAACCCACATAATATTCCTGTTGCTTCAGCCGGGGATGAATGAGGGTGAACAAGTCCCTTACCGAAAAAATCTTCCCAAGTGGTGTCATCCTGAATGTCCGAGTCAAAGTCTGTCATATTCACTTCAGGGTCCTATTGATGAAACTCGAAATAAGGTCACATTTCACTTAAGGGTGGTTTGTTGTGGTCGAACTGAATCTTCCTATACCGACGTCTGCGTTTGCGGTGTATGGACGCGCGTCGTCGTCGCTCGTCGCCCCGTTTCCGCAGCAACCGGTGAACTACTGAGTGTTGTCGAGATTCGATGCAGTATGTGCATGCGGCACGGGCCACCGCTGCGCATTTTGATTTCCCTTTCTTTCTTTATTACCCCGAGGGTGGACTATTGAATGGGGGATCCTCCATGTGCTGTTAGTCTAGGAGTTAGAAGTTGCATGTCTTACACCAAGTCTTATACTGTCTCAATTAATACGTAGAAAAAAAACGTCAAGTTGGTACTTCGGGGACAAAAAAGTTTCTGTCAGTTTCACCTTTTAAATAACTGCCCTCTGGTCGGGTGACACTAGAAATTTTTTGTTTTTCTAAGAATAATGTTCTAAGTAGAGTAGAAAAGTTTAATAATATGGCAATTACTCACTAGTTTTTAATAGATAATAACATCTATAACCTACCCGTGAGTAAGTTTTTATTAATCACGAGTAATAGAGATACGGGTACACTAAAATTTATTACGGTAATAATTCAATACTCACGGGTTCAACTAACTGGTTGACACATGCTTAGTGACATTATTATAACCAGTAAAATTAATGCGAAATGGTTATGGTGCAGATTTTTCAAAATTTTTGCTCAAAATCCCGAATAGTTCCGAATCTCGTCCATCACTGGGTGAATCGGAACAATTCGGAATTAGGCTCCTCCTACTGAACGTCAACTGACAGCTGAGATTTTCCGAAATGTAAACAATAACTTTAAAGCCTTAGACCAAGGAAAATCGTCCGAAAAGCGGGGAAAACTGTGTGGCAGGAGAAAATTTGAACATTTCTAGGAAGATTATTGGCAAAATGACCGGTTCTGGAGAACGTTTTCCCAAAGACTGGTCGATTTGAAAATTTCGTGTCCGGATTCATGTCAAAACATTTACCTAGAATCAAAGACCCTGTCCGATGCAGAGGTTGAACTCGAATGTAAAAATGTAGACTAAGAACACCTTTCATTTTCATTACCATAGCGGCCGTGACGTATCCATGACGTAAGCGATTAAACAGTAATATCAGTGATATCTTTGAAACGATTAATGTTAGAAAGCTGAAATTTGATGTGTTCTACTACGGCTACATGGTGCGATACGACGTTTCGTTCGTTCAATATACGTCATCATCAGACTTTTATATTATGTCCGTTTACCCGTCTAACCGTAGGCCAATACGTTTTATATGGGAGGAATATAGTTGATAATGTCATATTCAAGGTACTATCGATGGTACATGGTTCAAATTTGGATGGTAATGAATTGCGATATAGCTGACTCAGCTATCACAGCTATAGTAGCTGAGTAACGTTAATATTCAGAGACCTGTTTATGGTACATGGTTCAATTTAGGATGTTAGGTGCCCATGGGGGTACCATGAATGGTAAACTAATTGACATAAAAAAACCGAATGGTAGGTTCTCCTTAAGCAATATTACCTAAAAATAGCATTTTTAAACATCCACGATGGCCGCCTGAAAACAACTGGTTTTATGCCGATGTTTATGGAACGGTTTGAGCCATAAAGCTGAAATTTGATATATGGCTACTTAACGAGACGGTCTAAAGGTCTATAAGGGCCGGAACCTTGCCGCGGGTACCAAAGGTTCTATTTTGAAGTTTTTCGATTCATTGAAACTTTTTTGCTACAACTTAGTGATTGTTGCTAGAAGTTGTTGAAAACAAATATATACGACGTTTCAACTTTCAATCAGTTTTTCGTATATGGCTGACAAAATAGCTTTAATGAAGACCTTTCGACTGGTACTCTGTTCGATTTTATTGCTTTTAGCTTCCAAGATTTAATTGAGTAAATTTCTCATTGATAGAGGTAGAGTGACATTTGCCATTTTATAGCAAAGCCATTTATGACAACAGAACAACCGTATCTGAATTGAGTGTGAGCCGTCTCAAATACTGCTCAAAACGTTTATTACAGTTTTGCTTAGTTTTATAACAGTCTCATAGGAAGTGAAAAATTGTTAAAATTGTGTAAAAATTACGTAATGTTTTATTTTGATCGACCATTACGCCAACTAAATAAAAAACCTGGAATTACAAATTGAGCAGGTATTTTGTGGCCGTGAATGCACTATTCATCGGTGTTAATAGTATCGTTATACCATGTTTAGTTTTCGAATTATATAGATATAATTATTAAAATGTCGATAAAAAGTGGAAAAATTACGTTTTAGGCGCCATTTTGAAGGGGAAAAAAGTTACTGAAAATTCCAATTTTTCATATTTTTTACATATTTTTGGCCCCTCTTTCATATGAGGCTATTTTTGATAAAATATATGACAATTGGTTTTGGCCAAAAATTTTTACGACCTACCCCCTTGAAATTTTTGAATTTTTCACATTTTCCTATTTATCTTGAAAACGATAAGGTTTTTTGATATACAGGTTAATATGTTGTATAAAGAGGTCATTGAGGACTATCAGATAGATCAATCAAAAAGAAGCTATGTTTCACGGTTTTCGAGAAAATAAAAAAAAACTGAAAAATTTGTACTTCATTTTTGGGCCACCCGTGCGCAGTAACTGTTCTAGACAGACATTCCAAAATGGGTTCCGCGTGTAGCTCTTACCTTCTACTTTCTTAGCTCTTCTTATAGATTTTCGGATAAATCTTCATCGAAACCAGATATGAGCTGCTAAAAGTGGCAATGCACGATTTTGGTCTCGAAATTTAGTTTTTTGGGCCGCTTCGAGAGCCCAATATGCTAAAATAGAAATATCGAATTTTCTTATATAAATCAATAGTAATCGATTTTATTCGTTGATTCTAGTAGTTTTATGGAAAAATAGGGCATATATTTACATTTTAGATAGTATAAGGTGTCCCAAAAATTGACAATTACATTTTTAGGAACCATTAAAAACCTGATTTTTTTATGAGTTTCCCGCCCACCTTGCTTCGCTTTTTCTGTACAGGACTGGTTGTAGGTTCTTTGATTACAAACAAAATGTCACAAATGGGAACTCCGATATAAATGGTACTACGGATACCCCAAATGGGTATCCGTGGTACCATTTTAAATCTTTTCATTAATTCTAGCACGCTTTTTACCATTCTTCAAAAGCTGTTAGGTTTGCGAATATGAAATAGTCTTTCAGACGTTTTAACTTTTGAGCTACTTTAAGGCATCATCAGGCCCTTTTTTCACAATTTTACGGTAGTTTCGGCAATATAAGAGGAACGTTCGGATATTTTCTATACTATGGGCGCTCCGCGCTTGGTCTTGATCCACAAAACTTCTTATTCCAAACCCATTATTGAAAACAATTGATTTATAGTAATTATGTTATTGGTAAAATTAACAAGCAATGTACAAATTCAGCCTTAAGGAGATCAAAAAGTCAAAATAAATTTTTCAAGTTGTGCGACTGTTCAATCAATAACATCGTTTTTATTTCTATTTACGTGTTTTGAAGCTTGAGTAATAATGATCTCTAGTAATGGTCTATTAATATTTTAAATACTAATAAAACAAGAATAATTGATAACCAATGAATATGATCATGATCAATAAATAATTTTATATCGTTTAGCTTTGTTACAAAACAGGCCATTAATTGCTCTCATTGCAACAAAGAACTTCTGCAATCGCTCTAAAAAAAGCATGTCGTAGAAAGAGTATGGTATTCTACAAGCGTGTAATAGTTATTACTTACTTTGATAAAATACATAAACTTTATCCTTTTGAGTAATACCTATCGTGTAATACCAAGAGCAGCTATTCTTATAAGGAAATATCTCCCATACTTTTTACCGTAATTGATACGTCACCTATGAAGACAACTGTTCAACGAGAACAAAAAAAGACATCAGACAAATATCCTGGTGGCATAACCGCCTGGAAAGTGAGAGAAAAAACGTCCGACGACTCTTTAATAAAGCAAAAATAACCGGCGACTGAGACACTTACAGACAAACCCTAACTAATTACAACAAGCAGATCAGGGCTGCTAAAAGAGAGTTGTGGAGAAGGTTCTGTGGCGGGATTCAAGACCTGCCAACAATAAGAGCCCGAATCCATAGGATTCTCTCCAGGGAGCTGTGTCGGGAGCTTGGATCGAGAAAACGGTCCGATGGAACCTACACCTCCACTGGTAGTGAAACGTTAGAGATACTCGCAAGCTGTCATTTTCAGGGTAGCCAGCTGACAAATTTGGCTTGACTAACCTGAACTAACACAAGCCCTTTGGGACCATTTAAACGACCCAACAGGGCAGATTCGGAGCTCTTCAAAAAAGTGGTCATACCAACCCTGCTAAAATCCACGATTATGGCTTTTCAACCATACAAATTCCCAGGAGAGGATGGAGTGTTCCCGGCACTGCTACACCAGGGCCTGTAGCAACTCGCACCTCTTCTAACAAGCTCTTCAGAGCGAGCCTTGCATGGAACTTTATTCCAAACTGCTGGTCCAGGGCGAGGGTCGTCTACATACTAAAGATGGGATGTAGGGGAAAAGATCCTAAATCGCTCAGGCCAATCAGTCAAACCTCGTTTCTGCTGAAAAACTTCGAAAAGTTGCTAGACCTATACGGGGTGTTCATTATAAAACTTCATCTAGTTGGCTGTGAAATGTCAAAAGAAAAGGATGGAAAAACAAAAGTCCATTTATTTTGATTATGTCATCCTTTTCTGTCAAAATGTCATAGCCTGCTAGATGAAATTTTATAATGAACACCCCGTACATAAGAGAGGGAGCGCTAACAACTTACCCCCTTAATACCGAACAGTATGCATACCAGGCTAACGAATCAACAGAACTAGCACTCCACAACCTGGTGGTGAAGATCCAAGATACCCTGGTTTTAAAGGGTGTCGCAGTTGGTATTTTCATAGACATCGAAGGGGCCTTTAACTGACTCCCTCCTCAGCGCCAGTAAAGCACGAGGGATCGAACCAAAAATAACCAACCGGATACGCAACATGTTAGAATCCAGACTAATCACTACATCAATAATCGATGACACTATCAGATTCACAACAGCGAGAGGTTGTCCACAGGGCGGAGTCCTTTCACCACTCCTGTTTTCCATACTAGTGGACGACCTTCTGGCTACTTTGGAACTATGGGGAGTCGAGGCAGTCCCAGTAGCAGTCAGGTAGAGTCAGTCAGTCAGAAGTAGTAAGAATTTAATTTTGTTTTTAGTGACCGAGCCAGTTTGATTTTTTTTAAATGCTAGAACGGTACTTCTTTAATCTTCCAATTTTTTTTTAGTAGTATTGAGCAAAGAATTACCAACCCAAACTCAAAGTCTCTTTAGTATAGTAAAATAAGCGCGTTACTCGAGTTTCGCTCCTAAGAGCATCCTAAGACGCATTACATTCCCTTTAAAAAGGCAGGCACCGAACACACACATCAACATATCATCTTTGACAAATTCTACAATCGGTTAAAATAAATGGCTCAACTTGAAACCACTTGTATAACCAACACTCCTGGATTCTTTCTAATGAAGATCGGTTCGTTAAATATTAGTTTCCGCCCACCATATTGTCATATTCATTTAAGGTTCTTGAATTCGTTTCGTTGTTAATATTATTGTTTAAACTTGTTTTGTAACTAAGGTACATAATATAAAAAAGTCCAGTTATTTTGTTATGTATAATTATTTACTGCTAGTATGTGTACGACACAAACACCAATCTTGCCCTATACAATACCTACTACCACGCCTAACGACAAGAAAATACACGTATCTTATAAAATAAAGTATAGAGCAGCTCTCACATCACGCGTTATGATAAAGTGTCATAAAAATATTCTCCTAAATTTCTATATAACATAAGTATAATATATCTTTCTCCAAATTAATTTCACATCGAAAATACCTTAATAGTCATTATTAGAATTAGATATCCTTATATAGACTACCAGTCACAATCCTACGTTTACCAAATATGGAAGATGCATAAGGAGTATATCGTTTCAGCGTAGACTTAAAGCTAGAAGAAATACGAATCTAAAATATCTATTTAATACTTTTTTTGGTTGTGTGTAGGTTTCAATCACAGTTCATTATGCTCGGAAATAATAACGAGAAAAGGCGTCATAACACACGACGCGCATGTAGGCATCAAGAGCAATAGAATACAAAACACATACAAAACAATGAGTTTTTGTTAAGTGATTCCCTGTGTCCTTGCTTTTTGTTTTTAGGGTTAAATTATACAATCATTCAGGGAGTATAACATGCTGATTGCCAAACGTTCATTTTATATTGGGCACATTCAAACCAGCTTAAATTTCCGTTTCTGTGTGCGAGGTGGTGCGACTGCCCTCTCGAGAAGTCCCTGCTACTTTGCCCTTTTCACTCTCCTGATAGCTCTTATACTTTAACTTGCCGATCTCCACGGTCTTCCAAAAGTCACTCTCCCCGAAGAGAAATCTCTTCACATTCTCCTCCATTTCAGCGTATCTCGCTTTATCCAGTTTGATCTCGTTTTCAGTTTTGGGATCGATCTTGAGGTCTTCCATTCGTGAGTTCTCTGGACTGCTGATATTGTCGTTTTCTACAGTAATCTAAAAAGTAAAATTGAATGATGGATAAAGGAAACTTTATAATGCCATTTAAATGTTTCTCTTACAAATAATTGAGTATATATTGTTGATTAATTCTCATACCTGGACCCAATCATCGATTCGCTTCTGATGTTGAGTAGAATTTTCACTGACGACGCTCATGTGTTTGCTACCGTAACTGGACACCGAAGAGGTGTCCTGTTGTTTCACCGGATTTTTAGGAGGTTGCTGGTGACTTTGCTAAGAGGCAAAAACATAAAT
This sequence comes from Taphrorychus bicolor, assembly GCA_951812265.1. Lineage (NCBI taxonomy): Eukaryota > Metazoa > Arthropoda > Insecta > Coleoptera > Curculionidae > Taphrorychus > Taphrorychus bicolor. The sequence goes on along the minus strand of OX638303.1, from coordinate 27,905,995 downwards.
ATCTTAACTCTTCGTGTAAATAATTCATAAAAATATTGAAATAGTTCAGTATGCAACTACTAAATGAAAAAAATAAATACTTTACGTGAGGTGGTCATTTAAACTTGACCAAAAGAGGGTAAAAAGAACTTCCCTCAGCTTATACTTACCTCATATTCTATAAACGATTGTACTTGTATTGATTCATAGTACGCAATGAGAAACGCTGTCAAAGTTTTGAAGAATTAAAAGTTTGTTATACTCCTCGGGTTAGATATCTGATTCATCCCTGTTTGGCTTGACTTTTTGACTGTGCTCTATATTGTCTCCTTTAAGATAAATTTTCTTGAATACAAGGTCGGTAACCTTGTAATTGGTAATAGAGAGGCTGTATGTTTGTTCCCTACTATGAATACGGTTCATTTTTTTAAATGAATGATGATTAAGATCCCTACGCAGATCGAAATTGAAGACCTTTTAAAAAAGTCTAATACAACTTTGCTGTAAAATTAAGAGGAGAGACGATATTTGAGGGTATCAAAATTTACATGGGATTTCCTATGACCAATCTGGCGGTGCACCACTCTGTATATACAGTGCATCAATTCCAGGATTAACGGTAAAGGATCAGTAAACAAATCAACAGAATTAGCACTCCACAACCTGGTGGTGAAAATCCAAGATACCCTGGATTTAAAGGGTATCCCAGCTGGTATCTTCATAGACATCGAAGGGGCCTTTAACAAAAACCTACAGACTCCCTCCCAGCGACAGTAAAGCGAGAAGGATCGAACCAACAATAACCAACTGGATTCGCAATACGTTAGAATCCAGACTGACCACTACATCATTAAACGATGACACTATCAGATTCGCAACAGCGGGAGGTTGTCCACAGGGCGGAGTCCTTTCACCACTCCTGTGGTCTCTACTAGTGGACGACCTTCTAGCTACTTTGGAACTATGGGGAGTAGAGGTTCAATCACACGCGGGCGACATCGTTATCCTTATAAGAAACCACCCATATCAACAACTCTCCAGCACGTTGCAAGAAGTGCTGGATGTTGTACACAGCTGGTGTTCAAAGGAAAACCTAGCAATAAACCCTAGGAAAACGGTGATTGTGCCATTTACCCGACGGAAGAGGCTGGACTTCTTGGAAGCGCCATCCTTGTTCGGGACGACAATTCCGTTTACCAACGAAGTAAAATCTCTAAGAGTCATCCTGGGTAAATCACTCACATGGACCTCACATGTGACCCGTACCCTTAGGAGGGCACAGCTCTCTCTTTGGTCGTGCAGGAACCTATGCGTCAAGTCATGGGGGATAGGACTCCAACAAACTATGTATCTATACGTCACGGTAATAAGACCGATAATTACGTATGGGAACGTGTTTGGTATCGAAAAAGCAGACATCTAGAGCTCCATCAAAGCTAAACTGTCCTCTCTGCAAAGACGAGTATGTCTCTGCCTCACGGGGGCAATGAGAACGACGTCCACGGTGGCCATGGAGCGCATGCTCGAGCTGCTTCCACTTTCAATACTCCTGTAACGAGAGTCAATGAAGGCGACATACCGGCTGCAACAAGATGCCCAGGCTGGCTTGGAAGGCCTTGCGATATTGAACATGGTCTCCGACCTAATCGCATCAAAACGTACACTGGACACTCGCTACGTCGTCAGGGCTCCCTCACGGGGAGATTGGGACGAGCGAAGCGAAGATCTACAACTGGCAGGAAGTACCTGGTACACTGACGAATCGAAAACCGACGAAGGGGGCTGGCTTCGGAGTGTACGGGAGATCGGATGGCATCTGCATAGAAGAGAGCTTGGGACGATTCACCACAGTGTTTCAGGCAGAGATACATGCCATTGAATTGTGTGCCCGACCCCTATTAGAGGAGGGAGGACACAATAGATCAATAAAGATCTGCTCGGATAGTCGGGCGGCGCTTCTAGCGCTTACGTCCATCCAAAACTGTTTTGAACTTCCACAGGACTCTGAACACCATATCGCAAGAAAACAGCGTCACACTGGTATGGATCCCGGGCCATCGTGGTCACGAAGGCAATGAGAGAGCCGATTCTCTAGCTAGGAAGGCGGCGGGCTCTGCATTCGTAGGCCCGGAGCCGGCACTGGGAGTCCCATACTCTCTGGTCAAGGCTGAACTCTAGAAATGGAGCAATGCCAAGCACCAGGACTGGTGGGAGAACCTACCGGGACTATCATACTCCAAAAAATTTATCACGAGAACAGGGAGCGCAAAAGCCCAAACATTCCTCAGGCTAAATAGGAGACAAATCAGATTGGCCACTGCACGGTACACAGGACATAGCTGCCTAAAATTTCACATGCACAGACTCGGACAGTCCGAAGAGACGAAGCGTCGGCTGTGCTTGGAAGTTGAACACGTCCTATGTGATTGCTCGGCTATTGCCTGATCGAGATACATACTGTTCGGAAACCCGATGATTGAACCTCAAGATGCAAACGCAGTGTCACCCGAGAGACTCATCAGATTTGTTGAGGGTCTGGGCATAACGGGTGACAACTAGTGGAGCTAGCAGGGGCAAACCTTGCTAGTAACACTTCGAGTGAGCGACAATAGACCGCAGGTCACGGTGGAGGACTGTATAAGTCCACTCACATTGAATACAATACAATACAATAAAGGATCAGCAACAAAAAAAAACGAAGCAGTTACTTGCACATAATAATTTATTTAAGCAATAAAAATTCTAACTACATCCATAGCTACATGCTACATAAACAAATGCACTTTAGAATCACATAATTAAAGGCTCATACAACCTTAATAATAAGCTATTTCTATATATATAATAGTACAAAATTTACAAACTCAACACTCGTAAACAAATTAATGATCAAGAGAAAAGTGATTTCAGCTTAATGCGGATCGTGCAATCAAAACATCTTTTAAAACTCTTGTTTTATAAATAATAATTCTTACATGCGGTATAGGGTGATTCATTAAAATGGTAACCCATTCTTTATTTATGGTTTCAGAGAAAAAAAAACAAAGCTGCAGGGGTGTATACAGATATTTATTACAAAAAAACATATGGTTCGTTAGTGATAACGGTGTTGCACAAATCCGTGGAAGACAAGATTTGTTTTTGTATCTCATAAGAGAAGAAGAGCAAGATCTCGCAAGAGAAGCTCGCTGTAGAAGTTCCTCAATTTCAAGAAGATTTAAGAAAGTTGAATCTAAACGCCTTCTTTCAGTAGAAATGAGATCAGGATCCACATCAAGAACACGTGGTTCTGGAAGTTGAAAACCTGGGCATATAGCCCTAGAACCAATATTGAAACCAAAGGTTCTCATACTTCCAATATGTCACCCTCCTTTATCAGCAATGAGGGCAATAATGTGCTGGAAAATTTATTCGTTCAGTAGCAAGGAGAAGATCAGGATCTACATCAAGAATACGTGGTTCTAGAAGTTCAACACGTCATAAAATCCGTGAAAAAACCAGGGCATATAGCCCTAAAACCAAAGGTTCTCATATTTTTAATATGTCACCCTCCTTTACCAGCAATGAGGGCAATATTGTGCTGGAAATTTCATTCATTCAGTAGAAAGGAGAAGATCAGGGTCCACATCAAGAACACATGGTTCTAGAAGTTCAACACGTAATACATGAAAAAACCGGGGTGCATAGCCCTAGAACCAGTATTGGAACCAAAGGTTCTCATACATCCAATATGTTACCCTCCATTACAAGCAATGTACTTGAAAATGCATCCAGTAGTGATGATGATAGGATCTCACTTAGGGCAGATAGTCCTATGGTTGAGGGGTCTCTGGATAATAAAAACCCTATACAAAAAACTCTACAATTGCCACCTTCTAGCTTAAATGCAAACATTTTGAAATCCTTTGTAGAAGGCTTGACAATACAGGTTAAGGAATGACTTCCAATCCATGAGCTTGGCACTGATCTTGCAACAAATCAATTCCGATGGCTTAAGAAAACAAAACAGCTTGGATTTAGCACAAAAATATCCAAAACCCAATAATTGTGCATACTTAAAAGCTCAACTATTGAACCCAGAAATTGAAGCTATTTATGCACATCCAGGATTCCAACAAAAAAAATTAAGTTGAAAGGTACCCATCAATGGGAACATTTATGACATCATCCTCTTTCGCGAGAGAAGCGCCCTGATGAAGACGTAAATTAAACGTCGAAACGTAAGCGTTTTTCGAAAGAAATGGGAGTTTTTATTTGTCCCAAACCCACTAAAACACAAGCTTGTGGAATCTTGAGGACGCTAACTGCATCAAGAAGGTGCAACTTTCTTAAACCATTCTACATGCTCATTTACCAAGAAAAAAATGACAGCTGACGGATATAATATGTGTGGCGTCATCGGGATTGACGGGACTCTCCGCCCCGATATAATTATCTGACAAGCGACAGCTGACTTGACACAAGTTGTAAAGAGTCGGTTACAAATTTAAATTGCGAATTACAGATCCCTATATAGAGTGTAGGGACATATCTTAATACATACAGAGCTCACGTACTCACTTGCAAGGTAAAAATGTATTTGATTACAAATAAAATATAAATTATCAAATTATGGTTCGTTTGTTTACATAAATCGATCAAGTCAGGAACAAATGACCATAAATGGTTACCCCGGCAGTCCAACAAGAGTGAACAACAGCCCCACATCCTGGTTATCAAACCCTGCTGCAACCCCTGTTCAATCTAACACAGGAAAACTGCCTTTTCGACGCAAGCCTTACTCAAATTAGTACATTGAGGACGTTATACTGCAATTATACTAGTCAAATCAACAGCAAGATGTGTAAAGGTGGGCCAGAAAAAAATCCAGGTAACCAACAGCACACTGAACGACTCTCTAACAAGCCACCTCCATTTTGGCGGGCGGATCCAAAATTGTGGCTTTTGCAGTTGAAGGCCCAATTTTCGTTATCTAAGATTACTTCTGACCACACCAAAGTGCCATCGATACAGAACTTCTGACTCATTAACTGATTTTATAGTCTCTCCTCCACCAACAAACAAGTACCAAGGTATTAAGGATCGCCTAGTCTCAATTTATTCTGACTCTGATGAGAAAAAGCTAAGAAAGCTCCTCTCAGAGGTAGGCTTAGGAGACAAAAAGCCCTCACAATTACTCAATGAGATGTCTCGGTTGGGTGGAACTTCAGTTTCCCAGGAGTTGTTACGCACCCTATGGATGCAACAATTGCCAACTCAAGTACAATCTGTCCTGGCAGCGACAGATTGAACCACCTAGCAAAAATGGCTGATAAAATAGTGGAAAACCTAGAATATATTCAATACAGGGGCCAAATAGCAGCCTCATTGATGTCATTCAAAAGTTAACCCAACAAATAGAAGAACTAGAAATGCAAACACGAAGCCATTCTAGAAGCCGCAGTAGATCCAACTTCCCAGGAAGGCTCAACAGTTCCAAGACACCTACTACCAATAGTAGCCATGAGGACCAACACATTTGCTGGTACGACAAGAAATTTGGCGAAAACGCTCATAAGTGCACCCTGCCAGAAGAATGGTGAGGCCATGGCAAACGCAAACCCCCGCTAGTGCCGGCGACTACCACCTTAAATCCATCTTACCACTTACCGACTATCTATCAACGACCCAACATCAGGTATAACTTTTTTAATAGATTCTGGTTGACAACTCTTTAATTCTAAAGGCAACCAGAGTATATACAACAAATTTACTCTTTATGTTGCTAATAATACTGGCTTCTTTGCTAATAATACTCCCATTTCAACTTTTGGATCAAAAACCCTCACACTATGGGGGTGAAGAGAAGTTTTAACTGGTCAGGTTTAACTTCATACATATCAAGCACTCACGACCCCCTTAAAGACCTGAAGAGCCAGATTAACAAAGCATCCGCACTATCAAGCTGCCTACGAGATATAGTCTGGTCAAACCCGTACATGCGCAAAAATAGCAAAATTCGAATTTGAAGACTTGTATCAGACCGATCATGATGTACGGTACAGAAGTCCGTGAAGACACCAACAAGACGAACCACATGCTAAGGGTGGTCGAAATGAAAACACTGAGAACAATAGTGGGAAAAACAAGAAAAGACAGAGTAAGAAACACAGATATCAGCGAACAATGCGGAATAGAAGATATTGTAAGATGGGGAAGACAACGTAAGAGGCAGTTATACAACCATGTAAGATGGATGGATGAGAACAGACTTCCGAAAATAGTCCTAGAAAACAACGCGCCCGGCTGAAGACCTCCCGGGAGGCCACCTAAAAGATGGAAAGATAGTTGGCACCTCTCAGGAAAAGATGCAGATGCAGCTTCAGAATTAACAGATCGACAGATTTCCCAGAAGTAGAAGGTTTAACTGGTCATTTGTAATAGCCGAAACTGATCATGCTATTATAGGTGCTGATTTTTTACACCATTTCAAACTCATTGATTTGCGCAAACATTAACTTAAAGATCACAAGTTTGGAAACAAAAGGAAAACCTAATTCAAACCCAAATCAGCCCCCCCCCCCCAAATACTACCATTTGTTAAAAGAATTTCCTTCAATAACACAGTTTTCTCACACATCAAACAACATAACACTAAAAGTCAACTAGTTTCTTCTAAAGCACGTTGTCTCCCTGCAGATATCCCGGCACTTAAAATTGCCAAACAAGAAATTAATTTTCTTCTAGAGCAAGGTTAAAACCCTTTGCCTTTGGTTAAAAAAGTCTGGTGATTGAAGACTGGCGGAGACTATCGTCGTCTCAACTCTGAGACCATTGAAGACAAATACCCTGTTCCAAACTTAAAGGACTTCTCTCAAAATCTTGACGGTAAGAGCATATTTTCCACAATTGACCCTGTGCCTGCTTATCACCAAATTCCGGTAGAACCAACTTCCTTATTACTAAGATGGCTATTATAATACCTTTTGGTTTATTTTGAGTTTACCAGAATGCAATTTAGTCTTCACAATGCATCTCAAACATTTCAAACGTTTAATCATGAAGTCTTACGGAAATTCGTTTCTGTTTTTCCTACATAGATGATATTTTTGTAGCCTCATCTAACCCCTCTGAACACGAAAAACATCTTCAACTTTTAATTTTTAACAATTTTCATTTAATTTTTTAACAATTTTTAATTTTGCCGAACCATTAATTTGGAAAAATGTGTTTTTGGTGAGCCAGAAGTACATGCCAGGACCGTACGACAAAATATCAGTCATATATCCGTCAGCTGTTGGGCCCTTTTGACGTCGGGCCCAAGAGTGCAAAGGAATGCTTTAAAAATTTGGGAGCGGCATATAAATATTCAAATGTGGACGGAAAACCATATAAATTTTGTATTTTGTTTACCCTTATAATGAATCTCCCCGTACTGTTCGTAGATCTTTTTAACACAAGTCTAAAAAGTGTTTATTGGTCTAACAAACAATAATTCCTACTTTATAATTCATCAAGTACCACAGCATAAATCATGCAAAATTTGAAACAGCCATCAGCTCCTAAAGAGCTCTACTATCATCATACCTGTGAAGAGCGTTGCTCACTTAACCCCGCAGTGAATAGCACCGGGGTTAGGCCGTCTTGTGCGTTGTCCAGAAGAATGTTCTTGGACCCACTCTGCAACCTCATTGACGCTATTCTTGGACCCCTCTGAGGTACCGCACCCTCAGGAGACCTTTTTTAAGGAAAAAAAACTTTACTTATAACTTAACAAATAATTATTATTATAAAAACAAATGCCAACCTTTTCTCCTTATCTCGTTTTTCTTCTTGCTCTTCATCACGACTATTTTGATTGGTAGTTAGTTCATTGCTGAAATCGATTAAATCTTTGGTATCCGCGGGGTTAGAATGTATCCTATTGTCTTCAAAAGAGTCCTTCAATTCTCTACCAACTGAGGGACTTGATTGAGCTTTCTCAATGAGGCAATAATTGTTTGGCTGTACCTTGACGACGTTCTGACTAGAGTTAATTTCCACGGGCAACGGAGCCACCAAATTCGGATAAGTTTTAGTCACAGGTTTTTCGTCGACAGATTTTACTATTTGCGGCCCCACCGCAGGTACAACAAGCTCATTGCATTTCAAGCAAACGTTTTCCCTGTATTCGTTCCCAGTCTGAGTGCCCACGTGATGATGGGACACCTCGTAGACAATTTTTAGGTTTTTGGCACACGTGCACGTGTCGCAGTGCTTCGCTAGAGCCCGCTCTTTCTGCCTCTCCTCCAATACTAAAAACAGATACCAATTCAAATAAACAGGTCAACAAAAAATTCGGCACACGCAACTCTTCGTGTCCGGTTTTAGAATTAACTTTTTGGCCATTCTTAAAAAAATTACTTTTGAGACTTATTTTATTCGAATTAAGCTTCTTACATGCTTAGGGGTTGCAAACGTCCCATTCCGAACAAAAACGGTCTTCAATTCATGCTTAGAAGACACTTTTAATAAACAAAATGGAACATTTATGAAAAACTATTTCAAAATTTTAAGAAAATATTCGGCAGTAGGCAACCAGATTGTCTCGATTTAAATTACTCTCGTTTTTTGGTTCACACTAGGGCTTCTCCATACCCTCGACATTGTGTTACAGTTATCTTATTATGACCACTAAGAAGCCCAACAGTATCCCCTCCTGTTTCTATCTACCTTCCTTAATTCTCTCAGGCACCAGCCACCGTACGATATAACAGAAACCTTGTTGCCTATTTTCAAGCCCGGTCCTCGCCGCATCTCTCTTCTTGCGGTGGACTGGAGCTTTATTCTATTGAGATCAGTGAGAATCTTACCGTGGCCTTTGTATATTGCGAGTTGCCTGAAACCCACCTCACGAGTCCCGACCACACGAGAATCTCACCGAAATCGGGGAGCACCTTAGAAGCGCTAAATTGAAGAAAATTGACATTTTTGTTCCCCTAGATGAAGTTACAGAAGAAATCTCTTCCGACCAACAAAAAGTAAATTAAGATACATTGGGCATTGGTCGGCTTTCGTCGTTGTCACGCGTTAACAAGAACTCTACTAAAACTCCTCTGCTAAAACTACAGTTTTCTTACAAACTTTCATTTCCTTCATTCTCAATATTTGCACTTTTCTTGACACATTATAATTTAACAGTGCAGCAACATTTTCAGTAAGCAAGAACACGATCTTATCAAGTTTCTCCGTCTCAAACAATTGTCATAATAATCTTTACAATTGGCAATGACGTTAATTTCAGCATAGAAGAGGCGAACCGAACGAGTTTGACGGCATGAGATTCCAATCTCATTCTCATCTCACATGTTTCAATAGAATCTAGAAAACTTTAAGGCAATATCGAGGCTAGTGAGAGGCCATAATGACTAATGTGAAACAGAACCGTGGGCAATTTAGAAAACAACGAAACAATCTGGCGGCCTGTTGCTGAATATCTTTGAAAATATTTTAAACTGTTATGCCTGAGTCCTTTGGCTATCAAATGAAAAAACAATTTCTCCTCACAATTTTTAGTTTGTCGTGGTATTGTAGTCAAGGTATTGTTACGAGATACGGTTCCAATAATTTGTCGACAATTAACTATACATCATGATACTTCGCGTCCTTATATATATAGGTGTAGAAAGTATTGTCCTACACCCGCAATACTTTGTACACCTATTAACTACACACTTTTATTTACTTTTAACTATTACAACACGATTAAAACATAATTACTCTCTACTAACAATTCGCACTGTCCGCTTGTCCGCTTATTTACTATACTGCACTGTCTATTCGATCCCATCTCGCGCGGCTCGCTGGTTTATACGAGTATGCCCAGCCTGAACACACTGTCGTACTTTCGAGAACGGAGGCGGCTGTTCCCGGTTCTCGTTTAGTCTAGATGGGTTCGCGGGATCGCGGTCGGCGCTCGGCGTTGGTAAAATATTTTATAAATACCGGGCGTTGCAAGACGTTTGATCATATAATGCAATATTTGTAAATGGCTATTAGACACGGGATATTTTATTATATTTTGCTATTATGGTCTAATCATGGAGTTAATTGTCACAAGTGCAAACAAGTGTTTAAGATTGGGACACTGACCTTTTGCCATAATCGCAGCCGAAACTATATCGACTTGCGGTTGCTCGGGGTCATCGATAGAAGATCTCCTGTCCAACTGTTTCGGTGATTTTGGCACCGAATAGACCATGGCCGTGGGGGGAAACGTAGGGATTGGCACTTTAATGCTCTTCGGTTCCTGCGAGATACGAGCCTTTTCTTCTGGAGGTTTTCTTTTATTATTCATGTACACTGAGACCTGAGTTTGAACCTCCGGAGGCAGCTGCGAAAGAATGCTTTAAGTTAAATAGCTACAGCGTTAGCAGTCACACCCAGAGCTGTCACTACGATTATGATTGAACTATAAATTTTGTTTTTTTTTTTACATCTGTAACTAGAAGGTTTAGGACAAAAAGACACTTCATATTTTGTGAATTGCTCGTTACGTTTCGTTAAAATCTTCGTCACGGTTATATTCAATCAATGCAGAGAGGGCTGTGGTCAAAGCAAGAGAAAGAAGTAGAATCAAATACAGAAACGACCAAATAAAAGGGCGACTCATATTAACCGTTTCAAAATTAGCAAAGTCTTTCATTCCTATGGAAGCTGAATGATATGATGTTGCCCTTTTATGTTAGTTCATGGCTCTGTGCGATCGATGTACGATTAGCGAAGTACTTACAGAGTCGAAACGATGTGCCACATAATTGGTCTGTTTACACTGCAGGAACTGTATAGCTAAGCTCACGTCTTTCTTATAACGGTCCTACAATTACCTCAAAATTTAAATTGTCTCGTAAACCTAACGCAACACACTCACATTATCATCCATCAGTTTCTTAATGGCATAATTAGCTTCTGCCAAGTTTCGCGATAAAGTGGCCACGTCCCTTGTCAAGGTATTTTTGTCGGTTTCACACACGTCGACAAGCTTGAGCAGCTTGTCCTCAAGACCTTGATTCACTCTTTGGACCCTTCTGTGAGCCTCATACAGTCTACAATTATTAATTTTCGTATATGTTTGACTGTAACCTGCATCAAGTATTAATCAAATAATATATTTGAGCATGAGTGCTTATTGCACGCTTCGGCGTGGAAAACCTTTAATTTATGATGCATTTAGTTTAAATGTTGTTGTTGTTTTCCTGATGGCGTCTACTCCAAGTTGGGCAATTTCCCAATGTTATGTATTGATTGTGTTGTTATATCAACATTTAAACTTGGTTTAAAACAAAATAATACAACAAAAACGTTTGTTATTTCCACAAGTAGGCACAGTTCCGAAATTGATCTTAATCTAAAATACTTAAACCCAAATTGGTTGCTTGCATACTTTTTCATAGTAAAAAAACTTAATTTCTATAAAAAGTACCATACAAAGAGCGTATGTTATTGTGTTATATTAGTGCACAAGTGTTCCATAAAAACAGTTATAGGTTGGCTGTGAGTTTGTGATGAAAGAGGGGTGTGTAATAAAGGTAGGTAGTGAGAATAGGATGGCTGTACTTCATCCTTTTCTCTCAACAATTTACAGTCTTACTATTGATAGTAATACTAAAATGTTCTATTAGTCAATCATCAAGTCCTCAAGTGAGCTATGAATTTTTGACAGATGGACTAATAAAAGTAATTATGTAACTTTTGTTATTCCAACTTTTAATCTTTTCCTTTTTACATTTTACAGCAAAAAAACTCCCACATCATCAACTCTAAATTATCATATAAAAATGATTGAAAATTGTGGAAGAACTGGTAAAACATAGAATATTGGAATTCAAACAAGAAACCCAAGATTACTGCCGAACCTACAATAAGAGCTTCATCCAACAAATATGTAAATGTTATTTAACCTTTTATATTTGTCCTGCCAGGTTAGAAGCTCCTCCTTCAAAGCGGCCAGTTCTCCACTTGGAAATTTGTTAGCCTCATTAAGAAAGTTGGTTTCCATCATTACGATATGGTTTTCTTTTTCTAGCAGTCTTTGTTTCAAGTTTTCTATCTCGACGTGTAGCTGGATATCTTGGTCAGTTGATAAGCATTTTTTGCATGAGCATCCACAATCCTAATAATAATAAAGGCATTTATTAATAAATAACAACTGCTAAAGTTTTATTTATCAAGGTGGAAGACAATAGAACACTACATTAAAATTTTTAAAATAGTTATAATACAAGATTTACATATTGTTGAGGACCTGGTAAGTAACCTTTGTGTGTATTTTAACCATTTACATACTGCAGGGCTACATAGTTAAACATGTAGTCCTGAAGAACTAAATTACATTATTAGAGACTACTAACTATTAGCATTCTATTGTCTTTGACCTTTGATTTCTATCAGTCTCTTTGAGAGAGAACAATGGATGTTTTCTATGATTTTATTCATCAACTCAATGGTCCTAAACATTACAATGATGTTTGATAAATTAGGTATTAAATCCCTACATCATTACTAAAATAGTGAAACTATTTTTTATTTTACAGATAGGAAACAAATATATTCAAGAACATTAAACACCAAGTTAATTTACCTTGCACTTGTTGGCCATCCTGCAGCTTGCAAACAAACTCCCTTGTATGTAAATTATCAACCAGTTCAGTGGAGGTGATTTGGCAAGACTACGTTATCTGATCTGCAGTGAAAGGAGCCCCTCTTTAGTGTTATTTAACAAAAGATATATTAAGAAACAACAAACCTGGTTTTTTTTGCTGGAAATGAATTTTTGCAATTACTTAACTAAAAGTATCACGAAATATGGAAATTACGAAACAGCCTTGGCTGCAATTAAAGTTTTTATTTGTTTATTTTTTGCAAAATTAATGGAAATATTTAAAAAAACTTTAATCTCCAGCCATTTTTTTTCTTTTATTTATTGACAGATGACAACAAGCAGCTGTTAACTGTCTATCTAATGACAATTGACAAAAGAGGAACATTCTAAGTCGAGTTCAGTAATTACATCCCGAGCGCTCGGAGTATCAGTCTATTTCACTCTAGCTTGTTAAGATTTTGGGAGATGGTCTGTGTCCGGAGCGCTCGGATCGAATTACCGAATTCGGCTCTAGAGCCGAGCTTCAGACACAGACCATCTCCCAAAATCTTAACAAGCTAGAGTCAGCTAGGCTGTTATCCCCACTGTAATTACGGGATGTAATTACCAAAAACAATTTAGAACAGCTGTTTTTGACAAGCTTTTTTTGAGGACCACCCAGACAGTGTAGTCAAATATACTGAGTTTTCTGTGTTTATACGGAAATGATGAATAATAATCGACAATTCAATATTGTTGGTTCTTGTAGGATGATACCTATATCCTCATTAAAACAATTTTTGTCTGTTATTATTCGCATTTTGTTAACATTATCTTTACTCTTATATAAGTTTTAAAAACACATAAATAAATTATGAAGAACATATAGTCGTTTTAGGATTGTCTTCCGTACTTATCTCTCTACATTCTACATTCTACCTTGGAACTTTTGCCTAAAAGAGACAATTTAGGAATATATTATAAATATATCCCAAATCAAACATGAAACATGATCAAAATAAAGTTTTAAATTCCATCTGACATTTAAATGGGTTAGTCCGCCATGTTGCCTTGAGGGCCTGAGGGGAATTTTGTTAAATGAAATGACTTAATAAAATAAATGATCAATTGACCATTCGTCACCATCCCAGAACAGCTGTTTTTGATAAAGGTCCGCCATACTGACTCGTGGGACAAACCATCTAGCATTTTTCGTGGTCCTTCAAATTTGTATTTTTACAGCTTTGAGTCTTTCAAAAATACGTATTTTGGCCTTAATCCTAGGCTGAGTTTTTCAAAATACATCAAAATTGTCATTTTTAGATGAAATGGATAAATTTTATCGTAAAGTTAATTGTAAACTAAATCGTAATTCTAATCTGACTTTTTCCAAAGACAACCAAATTTGCACTTTTAGACGCTTTGTATAATATTTTAACCACTTCTGGTGTTAATCCTAACCTGATGTTTTCCAGAAACTTTTAATTTACATTTTCGATGCTTTGAGTAATTTTTAAACGATTTTGGCTATAATCTAATTCTTATTATTTTAATAGTGGATTTTTCCGCCTAGTGTCGTTTTTTTGAAAAAAAAAACAGTTTTCTAGTTGTTTTTTTCAAACCCAACAATTTTACAGAAACTCAATTATACACAGGGTATTAGAAATGCAACAAAGAAAAACCAGCTTTATTCTATAAATTAACTTTTATTACAAAATTTAGACTCATTCTAGGAATGAAACGATATAACAAATTTAATTCACCATCGTGAATATATCCAAGAGCAAATTACTAAATTACAAGACATTTATTATTGCAGATATCACACTATACATATGGAAAAAGTTTATTATCGTTAGGGAAACGAAAGAACAGTGATAGAAAAAGAGCGTAGAGAAGAGAAAACAGGGTGAAAAAGTGTAATGTAGAATATCATTATTGTTTGTATCAATAGTTTGATCACTTAAGGCTTACGCATAAATTATAGTGGAAAATTTTGAGAATTTTAACTTATTAACTATTGAGTGTTACATAAAAATAATGGACGAACAAGAGGGTCGCTAGAAAAACATTTAGATTTCCATTTGAATAAAAAAAAAACATATTTTATTCTACATCGACGCAAAATATCAATAAATAACCATCAATACAAGTATGGCACACTACTACAAGATGCACATAAAAGGACCCTACTAAAGTTTTATCAATTAATTACTTTCAAGTAGCCAATGAGCAGCAATCTACACCTGTCACCTGCGTTAAAAAGGCACTCACAAGACTTTATTGGCTACAAATGAAAATTATGATTCCACAGGTCTCAAAGTAAAAGGAAATATCATGTTTGAGAAGCCAGAAAAAAAGATTCTAATGAACGTTGGCATTATTGACAAGTTTTTACAAATCCTAAAAACTGCGCCATAAAATAGGCGCAAGCTACATTCTTTTACACCATCACAATGAGATATTATTCGGAATGTTTGATATTATTGAGCAGCCGCTCTCCCGAAGTTCACTTTAAATCGACAGCCTCGGGGCTTTCCAAGCGAAAGTGCTTGATCTGGCCGTGCTCTACCAGAGGTGTAGGCAATTCATCGTTGTCAATCCTAATCCGGATTCTGTTCATTTCAGGAAACGAAGTGGGATGTAGCTTCTGAACGTCCCCGTTATGAGGGCTCGCTATTGGCGTGTCTAACGGGGAGTAGGGTACGTAAATGCGCAGAACATCCGGACTGGGGTTGTGGGGTGTGGCTCGTGGCGTGGACTGGGCGCTAGTGATGCACTGTTTTGGCATTCCTAAAAAGAGCAAAAATAATAGCTCAGTTTTGTGGGTATATCAGATATTCCATAAAAGTATATCTGAAAATACCATCTTTTTATTAGGCATATAATGAATTTTGCCTTCACTTAACATAATTTAATATCATTATGTTTTCTATATGCAAGCACCAAAACACGTTACCGATAAGTTAACGATAAGCGACTTCCTAATGATTAACAACAATCTCTTTCGCTAGGTCGCTGACACTACTGAATTATGATTTTCACCAGCCACTTTCTGCCAAAATGTAGAAAATTCTCAGAAAACACAACTTTAGTTTGTATTTATTCTTTGAGACACCCGGTCAACGACATAGGAGCATGATAAAAACATTTTTTATTTAATGATTAGTTAAATTTGAATTATTTTTTTATTTGAATGATTAGTTTAATAAGTCAGTTAAATCCAATTTTAATCAGTAAAAAGTCTTCCAAAATGTTCAAAATATAAATCTGAAGACTTCCATGCTTTTATATAGAAAACTAATAATTCAAATAGCTAATTAATGTGCTGCACCTACCTGATCCTACAGAACTAGTTCCGCCCACCGAGTTGTCGCTCATATTGCTATGGGTGTCTAGAGAGTTTTCGTGAGCTTGCGATCGGGTTATCGTCGAGAAGACCGACAGGTCTGCAGTTGACGTCACGCTGGTATCAGCCAATGACCGCCTGGACCCATTATGCTCGCAATCTAGTAGCGAACTGGCATCGTCGATAGATGGGTCAAAGGAGAACTTGGAGCCTACAAGAAGAGACTTGCATCGCATTTTCACTATTATTAGTAGGGAATTAACGTTATTGGCTACGTGAAAACGCTACATCACTATTATTGTGCCAAGTCAAAAACCGACGAAAAATACCTGAGTGCGCAGCACAACTGTGTAGTTTTCTTCCAGAGAATTCCAGAAGACTGTCTCTAACAATTCCTGGTAATTCTCTTCTCGCATTGATAAAATAAACAAAAGTAAATAAGCAAGACATAAATAAATATATAAAACAAGCCTCTTACCGGTTATTCTAGCAATAGAGACACTGAAAGACACAAACACCCACTCAGGTTAAGATAACTGAAGGTTGAAAGCCCGGGGTAGGTTCTGCTTTTGGTTAAGATGATTTCAGCACTTAAGTGTATCTTAGCCCAGTGACTTATTTGCTAATCTAGACATGCGTCAAACCTACCTAATGGTACTCTTCAAACGCTTACTTCTGGCAGGACTGTAAGTTTTCGAAAAAATAATGCATTTCTACGTTTGTTCGTTGGATAAACATAAGTGCTGCAACATTTGTGAACGTGCTAACAATGTAAAAAGTGTGTTTAAAGGTTGGTTGTTAGTTGAGTTAGTGGTGATATTGATTAACGTTATAGCCGAGACGATTATAGCAGACCGGACACAAACAAAGAACCGACACCGCATGTTATGTTATGTCAATTTTTTGTCAAACTGGTCGGTTGCTGAAAAGTGTTAGTATTAGATTATTAGATGACCGAAACCATACGATAAAGGCTGAAAAAGTTTATAAAAAAATATATTGCAATAATACATTATAAGATGAGAAAAGTAAAAAAGTACTTTTACCTAAAAATTATTGTTGGTAGTTTAAGCTTAGCAATTAATAGTAGAATTTTTATATACAAAATAAGAAAGATTCTTTTATAAATAATATACACTAATAAAAAAAAACATCGTACAAAAATAGACCAGAGACTATACATAAAAACTAGAATGTTCCAAAGTGTTCAGATGCTGTCCAAACAAAAAGTAAACGCAAAAAATAAATGCGCTAATAAACAAGCAACGGGCAAGAAATGCTACTAGGATATGATGCAATTGCCAATTTTTTATGTAAAAATACATCTTAAACATTCAGTCTTGGAGTTGCGGCTAAACACATTAACCAACGTAGGAACTCCGAGCGTTTAACAAGCTGCTAAACCTAAATCTATTGACTTTTCTTTACGTATTTATGCGGTTTATTCTCTAAAAATGGAGAGTTTAACTGTGCCTGTTAACCTTTAAGTTAGAAAGAAGTGAAAGTACTATATTTTCTTTTGACAGCAATGGTTTTGGACCAGTAAATGGTTTAAAAGTGTAGCAAAAATAGGTCAGTTTTAGAGAATCACATCATTGGGTCACTTGTATAGGGTGGCGCCTTTTTGATGGATTTGTTTGTGAATATCGATCTATTAATTGGTAAAATCGTAGTAAATGGATGAAATTTGATTACAGATTCTCCACTACGATTGATTCTTGATTGATTAAGACATAAGTAGGTTTGAACGTTTGGATTGCCGGTCTAGGACAAGAAAACAAAGCTACTTCACTTTTTAAAAATCGCCAACGTATCGACCTTTAATTGAGGTGTTCCTCAGGGCTTTTTCAATCAAAGAAGCTTGTCATGAAATTAAAATAAAATACCATATAGGTATTTACACATCTACGGACTTATAGTAGACTTCAGACGAAATACCACAGGACCACAAAAAGGATTGAGGGAAACCCAACAACTTTGGGGTTCCTCTCAAGCCGTTTCCTGTGGTATTTCGTCTGAAGTGTACTATAAGTCCGTAGCGTAACCCCAAAGTTGTTGCGTTCCTCTCAAGCCGTTTTGTGGTCCTGTGGTATTTCGTCTGAAGTGTACTATAAGTCCGTAGATGTGTAGGTACCGATATGGTACTTTGTTTTAATTTTCATGACAAGCTTCTCTGATTGAAAAAGTCCTGAGGAAGACCCCAATTAAAGGTCGAAACGTTGGCGATTTCTAGAAAGTGAAGTAGCTTTCTTTTCTCTTAGGTTGTTGTCAAGATGGCGGCCGGGTCGGATGACGATTCTGAAGCTAGCGCGAGAGAGTCTCAAAATATCGGTTTTAAGTGCTGTAGGAAAAAATCCTGCAACGTCTGTGTGTGCATTAACTGTTTTTCTATCTACCACAATAGTTGTGTCCAAAGGATGGATTCAGTGAAACGCATCGACGGTACGAAAATCGAATGCTGCATGAAAGCAATGGCTGATTCAGGAAATATCAACAACAATGCTAGTGAGATTTATCGTACAGAAAAAGATGCAATGAAAACTGAGATTAGCTACCTTAAAAGATTGTTGGATGAACTCACTGACAAAATTGGTTTATTAAAGGAAAACAGCAACTTGTTACACGAGAAAATTCACATCCTTGAATTAAAAAATGTAAACAAACATGGTACAATGAAGTATAGCGACGTAGTAAACGCTAGGCCACCAGCTGATCGGCCGGACACTCTTCAGGTATCGACTTTGGATGACCCCGTACCTGCAATCTTATCGCCATCAATTGCCGTTGACGTCGATAGGACAAATTCAAAAAGGTTCCAATACAGCGATACTGGCTCAAAGCAAATAAACGTAAGAAGGCGTAAAAACCTGGGCACCGGAACATCTGATAGTAATTTTGAAGGAGGGGATAGGCGTGCTTGGATTTACCTGAATAGAGTAAAGAGGACCGCTACTGAAGATATAATAAAAAGCTTTGTACAACGCAAAGATGGTTTTCGTACCGAAGAAATTACAGTTAGAGAAATCCCAACATCAGTAGACAGACTTAAAACATTCTTGGTTATCGGTCCTCTTCATAAAAAAGATGATCTATATAATAACGAGTTTTGGCCCAAGGATGTTGGGGTCAAAAGGTTTTATTTTAATAAACACCAGGATTTCTTGGAAAAAAACCCCGATTTATTGCCTAAAAAATTGGGCGGTGATTTTTTATAGAACTTTCAGCAAGTCGTGCTGTTGTGGTTGGTGAGTCTGTAATACGCAATACTGACAAAGCTACCCTACCACAGAGCAAAAAAGACATTTATATTGCCCATGTTAATATACGATCGATTGTTTCGTCGTTTGATGAAATAAAAGACTTATTATTGAACGAGCGTTTCCACATTCTAGCTTTAACAGAAACATGGCTAAATACGGATTATACTGATAATTTATTATATGTGCCTGGCTACCGGTTTTTCCGAGTAGATCGTCCATCTAGAGGAGGCGGAGTTGGAGCGTACGTCATAGATGAATTGCAAGGTACAATAGTCGACACATCTAATGTGCATCCGCTGGACGAAGTCGAACAGGTTTGGTTAGAGGTACGACTTGATAGTGGCAGGGGGTTAATTGGGATAATATACAAGCCACCATTGATAAGTTACAATAAGCTGAATTCAGTGGAGTCCATCTTGTCAGCACTGTCGATTAATTACGAAAATGTTATTTTATTAGGTGATTTGAACATTAATCTATTAGGTCTAAATAGAGATAGACTATATTTTGATGCATTGTTACAGACTTTTAGATTAACACAAGTTATAGATGAACCTACACGTGTTACAAGGGACACACAATCGTTGATAGATGTGATATGTATTGATAGTGATTTAATCCTGCTTAGGTCTGGCACCATGGAGATGTTTAGTTTAACTGATCACCGACTGGTTTTTGCTGTCATTAAAGCGATAGGTCCCAGGACTACCACTAAATCGGTTACGTTTAGAGACTTCAGTAATTTTGATAAGGATTTGTTTGAGACGGTCATAAGCCAGGTCGACTTTCAGTCTTTTTTAAATGTTGACTCTCCCGACGAATTTGTGAGGTCCTTGAACCAACAACTTGTCAGTATTTTTTATGTATTTGCACCACTAAAAACCATAAATACTAGACGTAAATATAAACCTTACATAACGGGTACCATAAAAATGATTATTAAACTTAAGAAAAAAGCTTTTAACAAATACAAAAGATCACTTTCTCGAACTGATAAGGATGCCTATCTTGATATAAAAAATTATTTAGCTTTTGCTATCAGAAGTGAAAAAAAGGCATATATGGCCTTTGAATTACAAAAGGTGAAGTCTAACTCGAAAAAGACCTGGTCTAAATTAAATGAATGGAATGTTCATTGCGGCTCTAAGGAAAGGCAGGACATACCTTGTCAGTTCCGTGATGTCAACGAAATTAGTAACCACTTTGAACGAGTTTCAAAGATACCGGTAGACATTAACAGGGAGACTCTGGATTTTTATAAGGATAATAAAATGTTCCCGGAAAGGGAATATAATTTTTCACTCGGTAACATTTCTGAATATGATGTTTATCAGGCTTTTGGGCGTATTAAAGCCAAGACTAGAGGCTATGACGGAATTTGTTACAATATTTTATTGTTCAGTTTCGACTTCATTATCTCTGCTGTGACCAGATTCTATAATGTTTGTTTGGATAGCGGCCAGTATCCAACTGAGTGGAAAACAGCCTTAATAAGACCAATACCTAAGACCGCAAACATTTCCTCAATAAGTGACCTTAGACCAATCTGTATCTTGCCAATCTTAGGAAAGATATTTGAAATTCTGATATTTGGTAAGATTAAAGATTATATTAGCGCATTTAATCTTCTGCCGGCTACTCAATCTGGCTTCAGAGAAGGACATAGTACTGCCACGTCCCTAGTTAGGTTAACTACTGATATTGCACTTGGAATGGACCAGTCTCTCGTTTCCTGTCTGATTTTGTTGGACTACAGTAAGGCTTTTGACCTTGTAAACCACGATCTGCTTGTTGCAAAATTAAAGTATTGTGGCTTTTCGTCGACCACCTGTAAATGGTTTTCCGCTTACTTGCGTGACCGCAGGCAGATTGTGGAATATCTCGGGTCTAGGTCAGGGGCTGTGGTGGTTAATCGGGGAGTCCCCCAGGGCAGCATCCTTGGCCCAACGCTATTTAGCATATACACGGCTTCTCTGCCCGACCAAGTGCGATTCTCAGCGGCTCATCTTTACGCGGATGACACGCAACTTCTTGCCTCTTTTCCACCGGAGGATGCCAATAGGGCATTTGGGTTACTTAATGAAGATCTAAAACTCATTGATAAGTGGTCCAGTAACCATGGTCTTGTACTGAACGCCAAGAAGAGTACTTACCTATTAATAGGTACAAAGGCACTTAGGTGCAAAGTATCATCGTATAATTTTACACCTCTACATATCAACGGTAATGTATTACCGACAGCGAACGTAGTCAATAGTCTGGGCCTGGTTTTTGACAGTTCTCTTAACTTTGAAGCGCATATCACACAGAAATTGCGTATGGTATATTGGAAATTGAAAAGTTTGTACAAATTCAAATATCTGTTACCACGTAATACTAAGGCATTACTAGTTGACTCACTAATTTACCCGTACTTGGACTACTGCGGTGTGGCTTATTATGCTTTCCTGTCCGCTGAGTGTGAGAAGAGAATACAACTTGCACAAAATTCCTGTATTCGCTTTATCTATGAAGTCAAAAAGTTTGATCATATCTCGCC
Source organism: Taphrorychus bicolor (assembly GCA_951812265.1). NCBI lineage: Eukaryota > Metazoa > Arthropoda > Insecta > Coleoptera > Curculionidae > Taphrorychus > Taphrorychus bicolor. The sequence goes on along the minus strand of OX638303.1, from coordinate 27,884,270 downwards.
CACTTATATCCAGAATAGTATTTTAAAGTTTAACCTCAGAATGAACCTCCAATTTGCGTTGTTTGTGTATTCAATTGTTAAAAATAAGCAGCCTGTCTACTTAATGGATTATATTGTGTTGAGACAGGACATTCACAACATAGATCTCAGAAATATTGTAAGGTTTAATATACCTCCACACAGAACTGAAAAATTTAAGAGGTGTTTTTCGTACCGGCTTGTGAAGCTATTGAACTCAGATGTATTTCATATGATGTTTGGTTCAAGCAGAAGTGTGTTCAGGCAAAATTATTCCAATGTGTTGTTGCTTAGGATGTAGCATGTAGTTTTTAATTTTGTAAGTTGAAAGATGTAATTGTACATCTGTATAATACAGATCTGTATTTTTGGGCACCATGGAAGAGCGCTGCAGCGAATGGTGCCTTTTGTGCATGTATGTTTATGATGCTCAATAAACGTTTTTTCTTCTTCTTCTTCTTCTTCTTGTCCTACACCTGCTATCCAAACGTTCAAAATCAAGCTGTTCCTGCAAGGTAAAGTGGAGGGAAGAGAACCAGGTGGAAGGAGAATTTCCTGGCTCGCGAACTTACGGAAGTGGTTTGGCGTGACTTCCATTGAACTGTTCCGCGCTGCAGCCAACAAAGTGCGCATTGCCATGATGACAGCCAACGTCCGGAACGGATAGGCCGACGACGAAGAAGATGAAGATAATCATGACATTCGCTAACTCTGCTCAACAGGTTATGGGCCCAGAAAACCAGATAACCGGAGAAGTTTTGAATTGAGATCGTTGAAAAAAAACGAAACTTTGTAACAGGTTATGTGGGTACGCTGAGTGTCTTTGTATTGCAACCATGTCGTTAACTTATTTAAACAAAGCAGACAGTATTCTTGACCGACTAGTGTGAGCAGGTGAGAGTATTCTTGAATATTCGGTGTGACTTATTTGGCCAATGTGCCCAATTTGCGTGGCCGGAAAAACTACTTTTATTGGGAATTTTCCCAATTAAACTGAAAACTTTTATTTTTAACGTCCATCCTCTCAAAAGTTTTATCAAAATACAACTCAATTGAGAACCGATTCAAATGCAGCTAACTATAGGCAACAATGCTACGGACGCACAGTTAAACTCCTCATTTGATAACTATTTACTACAGCCATTTGCTAGGAAAACAAAAAATATTGCCCAGTCAAAAATTGACATTATTTTTTTTAATAAGTCACCTTCGACTAAATTGCATAATAATGTGCCGTAGAGAAGGTAACACGCGACAGAAACTCATAACCTAGTGCATTCGATTTCGACGCTACTAGCAATACTATCGGCGGCAAAACTACTCTTACTGGCTAAGGTGGTTCTACTGCCGATTGTCGAACTATTATCCGGATCCGTACCTGTGTAACCGACCGAATCGCCGACCGACAGATGGCTCTCCTTTTCGTCGTCCTTCTCAGCCGACTCCCGGGCCATGTCACTCGCTAGTGTCACTATCTCTTGTGTTCGCTGTAAAAATTGAAAAATACCAATGCGTCGTAAATTTAATTACACAAAACTCCCAATCAGGACGTGCAAATCTGAAGAAATAAAGAATAGTGCAACTTCTCACCTTTTCATTATCACTAAACATTTCCTTTCTGATCCCCACGATGTCCTCAAAAGTCTGTTCCAAAAACACCCCGAACGGCCTCTGAGGTATCTCGTCGTTAGTCGGTGGTCCCGGGTGATCCAGTTTGTGTTTTCGTAACGTTTCCATTGAGTGTTCTAATTCCCGGACTACAGTATCATCGTCGTACAGGAAATCTTTGTACAGCTTTACCTATGAATTAGCGACGATGTACATGTTATCGATTTGCTCAGAGGATCATTGTTAAGTCTATCTGTCTATCTGACATTTCTGCCAGAAGGTTCGGTAATGGTGGTAGTTCAGAGAGCGAAGTGTTTTGCAGTTGAAATGTTTTCATACATTTTCTTTTACTCAGTATGACAGAGGAATAATTAAATATTCAGGGTCCGGCAGTGAAACGGGATTATTTGGAGGGGGGCTGACAACTTGTAAGGTGGTAGTGGGGGCAACGTGAACACAGCTCTCACTATGAGCAGGTGCGCGACTTCGCAGTTAAAGCATATTATCGTAAATGCGTCGGCTTTAAGGATATTTCCTCGACCAAACTACTCAAACAAGGTTAACAAAAAAGTTAACCATTCGAATTTCTTTGATCCGTGGTTCAAAACCGTGACGTCAAATTTAACTAGACCAATTAACCTGCCACCGGGGATGGTTTGCCTGTTACCATGTATATAGTTAAGTTGTTTGTTTATGTTTCGTTTATTTATAGACAAATCGAAAATCTAGTGAATACGCTAAATGCAGCACATTTCTGTTTTTCCTTTCCAATTTTGTAGCGGCTTTTCTTGGAAAGAGTATAAATTCAAAAGAAAAAGTGGCAAAGTTCTCGACCATGTCAGTGCGAGTTTAAGATATGAACTTAAGATAAAAAATAAAAAGAATCTGGAAAATAGAAAGAAGATAAATATGAAAAAACTTTTGTGGAGTGCGATGCTTGATGAATTATTAACGCCTAATAATTCTTCCACTTCCTTCAATTTGATTCCTTTTTGAGGACTGAATCTAGGAATTGTGGTTTTGTAACCAATATGATCTGGCCACTTTTTGACGAAGAACACATAAAAATGCCAGGATTTCACGAACAGTGGATTGACAAATATCTAAAATGTTAACGGAAAACCGGTTGGAGTCAGGAGTGCCGTTGACGTTATAAAAGATTACCGTGATGTCACTAGGTTAACCCTTGACGTCACCAACTTAACCACTCTAGTGGTCTAGATCGAGGAAATATCCGTTTTTTTCGGGGGCATTTCAATATACCGCGTAATCAGTCTCTTCCATCGAATAACGCGATTCGAATGTAGGTAAGAAACTTCGAGCAAAGTGGATTGACGACTAAAAAAAGAGGTGGAAGCACAAGAATCGCTCGAACCCCTAAAAACATCGAAGTTGTGCGACAGGCGATGCAAAGAAGTCCACGTCACTCGGTCGGTCGCCATGCCACACGCCTTGCAAGTAGTGACAGATCAATGAGAAGAATTCTTCATCAAGATCTTCAATGTCACCCATACAAAAAGCATATTCGGCAGGCACTAAACCTGGGTGATTTGAACTGAATAATTGGTGGATGAGCGTTGAGGCGTACTTCCACGTGTCTGGGCTTGTCAATAAACAAAACTTCAGATATTGGGCCGATGCAAACCCTCTTTTACTTCATGACACGTCCCTTCATTCTCAAAAAATTACAGTTTGGTGCGCGATTTCGGCCAACGGAATAATTGGCCCGTATTTTTCTGAGGATGAGGCTGAGATTGAGGTGACTGTTTCTTTCTATGCAATTCTGTGCGTTACGTTGCGATGGTTTGTAACTTTCTCACACCACAACTCGCTAATTTTCCAGTGAATAAAAACACACTTTTCCAGCAAGACGGGGCAACAAGCCACACTGCATTGAATGCTGTGAATGCATTGTTTCCGGGGCGCGTAATTTCTCGAAACGGCGATATCCCATGGCACCATCGCTCACCCGACTTAACAGCTTGCGATTTTTTTTATGGGGATACCTATAAACGAACGTATTTGATACCGATCCCTCCAGAACTATTCAAGCCCTCAAACAACGCATTCGGGACGAAACTATAACCGTCAATATGCTGCGTCAGGTCATGCAAAACTTCCACGTTCGACTCCAGTCCAGAAACGCATTAATTTCAATGAAGAACATTTGGCTAATGTAGTGTTTAAGAAATCGGTTTTTTGCATTGTTCTCGAAATGGCTATTATTCTACCTTATATTTATGTACATGATAAGCTAATAAAAATAATTCTTTACAAACTGGTTAAATTTTCAAGTCGTCCCGTTTCACTGCCGGACCCTGTAGAATCCTTTATTTACAAAACTTTGTCTGGTATCATATGATAAGGGTCGGTGCGATGTTGCCCGCTCTCAACGTCCGAAAACACGACAAATGTGCTGTAGGAGCACAGCAGTCACAGATTATATAGTAAATTATTAATTGAAGAATTGGCAACAATGCGGCCAGTACTGCTTATTACAAGTACGTGCCTTTTGTCGTCTTCCATTCATAAACGCGATTTTGTTTCTGTTTGGTGTTGAAAAGTGCTTGTAAACCACCGCATATTTCCCGATTCGGCGGCGATTTTTTGATTCCCCTCGCGATGCGCGCCCATGGTTCTCCATGTACATGTTGGAAGTAAACAAACTGATAATTAATGAATGACTGACGGGGTATATCTATAGTTTTAACATCTATGGATTGTATCGTCTAACAACATTACTTCAATGATAACAAATGATACAAAAAAAAAGTTTAATTTAGGCCTTTAACTGCGGATAAGATTCTCAAACGTTGAGAAATCATCTAGAGAAGTACATATTATGAGTTATTCTTGAGTCCCAACTACCATCATTGTCACTTTCCCTATGTGTATATATGAAAACTATAAACTATATGCACTTTTTGATGATAACAAATTTTAATAACCAACCTGAATAAAATTTACGATCGAATCCATATCACTAAATCGCAGAAGACTACGTTTATGCATTTTGAGTATTGTGTAGGCCATTGCCGTGACCACTCGTTCCCCATCTAGTAGGTAAATATCCCATATTCTCAAGCACAGACTAAAGGGGACCTAAAATACTTGATCAATTATTGCGCCTTCACAGTTAATAGATGTATTACCCGTTCGATAAAACATACGAAAAACCATTTCAACGAGTACAAAATGGTATCCAACCCATGCTTATCGAAGTGTTTTTTCACTTTGGGGAGCAGTTTCGTTAATATCCTGTCGTGGTGGGCGAGAAATCTCGTCAACTTCGGGAAACCTGCATTAAAAATATTTCTCATAAAAATTCAAATGGTCACGTACGTTTAAGCGAAAGCTTCTTATGTGACCGTTGATGTCGCTGGTTCTTTTGGCACTAAGACAAAGAGAAAATAGGAGAAATTCTTTAAGAAGAAAGGGATATGTTAAAAGAACATAACAGAAAACAGAATTCCATTTTATTTCAATAAGCAATTTGTCGACATTATGATGTGATCAAACTTTTCAATCTCTTTCTTGTACCGGTAACTGTAGCGGTACAGAGGGCCAATGGAAACTATTTAAAAGTAAAGCGCATGGTGGTCACCAATTTGTTGATCAACCTATCTGCATGCCAGTTTTGGGGTGTACCCCTCATCAGTGCTAGTCCCCTCTGGCTCGTTGCCCGCCCGTATATCTACCCCCCTTTTTTACAAAAAGTAAAGTAGATATACGCAACGGCGGAGTAGTTTGATAAATTTTTTATCATTTTGAGGGCTTTCAGATAAACAATCTTACAACATCAATGCTAATGCTAACAGTAGTATATCTTGCTCTTTCTGTTCGCCTGTTGCCAGGGGTATAAATTGCGTACTTCTCTCTCTTCTCGAGGTAACTCCCAGTTCCCGAGTACCCCGAGGCCCACAGTTAAAGAGGTGCGGTATTTACGATGTCTAATCTTAGGGGCAATAATCGATGCCAACCGACGATTATCCCCAAAAAATGTTCCTTTAGTACTTATAAGCCATTCACTTATTATTGTCGTCAAGTAGGGGTTGAAAAATTGACTTTGACATTTTTATCGTATCTTCCCAACATGTGCTAAAAGGAGAGGGGTATAAAAAAAATTAAGGTTTCAAAGGTAACTAGATACCAAAAATAAGTGAATGGGTAATATGTAAGTATATTTTTTACTGCACAGTAGTAAATTAGCATGAAAAGAAGTAGAAATACTCTGAACGGAGTAAGTGTGGCAACACTGAGTGAGCAACTTGGAGACTTGGCTATGTAAACCAGAAAAGAATTGCAAAAGCGGTGAGATACTCTGTACAAATAGGCGACGTCCACCAGTACTAGAAGATGAAATAAATTACATTTGATATATGTATGTTACACCAAATGTATCTTATTTAAACAGGGTGTCCCAATAAGCGAGGTAAGCGGCTGTTTCTACGAACCTATTTATTGTAGGATTTCGAAAAAAAAAATTGATAGTAAACGTGACTAAGAGAAATTGCTAGAGAAGTCTGCCGCTGGCAGGCGTTGATTGTAAATTTGCCTATAAAACGTATATCAAAAATACCATAAATATAATCTCCCATTCCCTACAAACAACTTTGTTCTTTAACTTTTTCTCTAACTTTTCAAATAACGTGGTGGAGGTGGGGTAAACTTTACTCGAGAGAAAATCGAATATCTCATGAACCGGGAATAGTAGAGAATTCATCTTTGTGTCATTCTAAAGAGCATGTTGTTCACAACTTTGTGTTGCTGCAAAAAGATTCACTTCGTTTTCAGTCACGTTGGTAAAGGGGGTTTTTCAAAATTCTCGTTATTTTTTCGATTTATCTCGAAAAAATGAAATACAGTAGTATAGCTCTAGATACACTATTCTGTATAAAACTTGATATTCTACAGTAGAGTGAAAAGTGCAGGACTCTAACTCCTCCATAACCGGAAATATTAATAAAAATCTGGAAAAATCTGATAGTTAAAAACCCTATATTACCGGTCAAGATTTTCCTAAATAGAGTAGTAACTTTCAACAGTCCCTGGTTTGCGTAATTTCGAGACTAGTGGTCGACTACCAAAAGGAACGTTTGATTATCAGGGGTAAGACAATAAAGCTACTTCACTTTTTAGATATCCCCAACGTTTCAACCTTTAATTGAGGCCTTCCTCAGGGCTTTTTCAATCAGAGAAGTCTGTTGTACAAAACAAAACTAAAATTAAAATAAAATACTGTATCGGTACTTGTACATCTACGGGTATATATTGCATCACAGGACAAGGCGGCTTGAGAAGGACTCCTCAAGCCGTATTGTTGTCCTTTTATCCGAAAGTGCAATATCTACCCGTAGATGTACAAGTACCGATATGGTACTTTATTTTAATTTTAGTTTTGTTTTGTATGACATACTTCTCTGATTGAAAAAGCCCCGAGGAAGACAAAAGGCCACAGGACAAGACAGCTTGAGAAGGACTCCTCAACCCGTCTTGTTGTCCTTTTGTCCGAAAGTGCAATTAGCAGTACTTTATTTTAATTTTAGCATAGTTTTGTATGTCAAGCTTCTCCAATTGAAAAAGCCCTGAGGAAGACCTCAATTAATGGTCGAAATGTTGGCGATTTCTAAAAAGTGAAGTAGCTTTATTTTCCTACATCTGCTATTCAAACGTTCATACGACTTTATTAACTGTTAACTAACTAAACCCTAAAAAACAAAATTCTAAATTTTCAATTATCCGGGGACACATTACTACACTGATATAGGGAGTGTTCATTTGAAAAATCATCTAGTAGACTGTAAAATACCAAAAGAAAAGGATGAAGAAACAAAAGTTAAATTATTTTAATTAGGTCATCTTTTACTGTCATAGCCTTCTAGATGACATTTTCCAATAAACTGGTTTTTCTATTAAAAAAATATTATACGCACATCTTCTTTTACAAAAAAAAAACAATGTAATAAATACATCACAACCTTTCACACATCAGACATCTCTGTTTCACACTGTACAAAGAAGTAAGTGACTCTAAGTTATTTCTCAAGAATCACTTATTTACTAAAAGTCACTTCCTCACAAACAAAGCTTCTTACCTTCTTTATAAAGACCGTGCATGGCGTATTTGGGATCGGTAAGCAGAATATGTACAGCCCAAAACGCGTCCTCCTCATCCATATACATAAGAAGCACCCCTGCCAAGCCGGACATGCCTTGACAGTAACCCACTTCCGAATTATACATGGCGTAGGCCGTTAGAACGTTAAAAAGCATCTGTTGCTTGATGCTGTATCGTTCCCTATAGTGTAAGTGTTCCCTAAAACAATTACGCAAATCTTATAAAATTATATTACAATCAGTGACCAAAGTGTACCTAAATTGTCTATTGACATCTGAGTCTATCTGTCGAGCATCAGTAGAATATTTTCTAGCGAGTTTCATCATTTCCTGGTACTTGCCTTTGTTGGCGCTTTTCACTCGATCTACTTGCAGTAATTTGCACCAAGCGTCGGTACGCAGCGAATTTGGAATGCCTTTATATACACGTGAGTGGAGTTTTTCCTTTATAAAGAAAACGGGTTTAAAAGATAACTGTTTTAAGAATAAAAAAACATACTTTCGATTGCGGAGATTCCCAATTTTTTAACATTTTCAACCATTTCTTTTGGCGTTCTACCTCTATCTGCAGCTTTTTGGCCTCTTGCGGGTCCACTTTGGATGGTAAACGTTTGTCATGTATGAATCCATACCTAAAGTGTAGAAAAAATACTTTACTAAGAGCTGTCGTTACAGCAATTAGAAACCAGCTTCGTATTATTAATAATCAGACACCGATTAGTTCACGACATTTTTCTTTAAGTTTTAACCATTTAAAGCCTGATTATTAGTTGGAAAGCGGATTGTAATTGTTCTCACAAGCCTTGTGGCAGTTATCAATTATTTCAACTTTATGAAGTCACCGTTGTTGAAGAGAAAAACAAATTGCAGAGTAGAAATTGCTTGCTTGAAGTGTAAACTTGCTATAAATGCTATAAGCAATTTTGCTACAAAATTATATGCGAATAAATTTCTTCGGAAGCCGCTTTGCAAAATTCACCGGAAAAAGAGAGATTCAGCGAGAGCCACCCATGACACTGTTATACAACTGTAACCAACCTGACTGTTATGTTTAAAAGGATAAGCAGCCAAGGAAGGTGCTAAGGAAAGCCGGGAGTCAGTAGGTAGAGAGGGTTAACCAAAAATCAGCGGCATATTGTACCAATAAATGACAAATAAACCCATAAAGGCCAAGTGTTGCTCATACTATGATACAATGAATGAGCGTCATTTTTTACGACAGATAATAATAATAATAATAATAATCTTTATTGCCAGCACAATCCAATAGACAATAGACAATAGCAACGTCAAGGGGTAATTCTTGGCGCAAATTATCTACGAATCGCTATCAAAAACTTAAAAATATTTCTACAAATTATCAAAATAGACATTCACAAGCACAGGTTAAAATACTTTTACCGTTCATTAAAATAGACATTTACAAACACGAGTTAAAATCAAAAGTGTAGATACACTTAACCATAAGGAACCTGGTCGTATCCCTCTTAAACCTAAGCAAATTGCCCTCCGTTTTTAAATGAGGGGGTAGGAGGTTGTAAGCTCTTACTGCCATATATGAAGGAGTCCTCTCATAGAAAGCCGATTTATGTATGCCACACTAAAACCAGCCCCAGCCCTGGTCACCACCGACATGCCCCCCGCGTGAAAATCAGCATTTGTGCGGAGAAGGTCGGAATACTCCCTCACAAAGACGAAAGTACAGCATAATGTACGTGGGCAAAGTCTAACCAGACGTCTTACGATGCGCTTCTGGGCAACAAATACTCGCCGAGCGCCAGCCGAGGAACCCCAAAACATGATGCTGTTGGTTATGACAGACTGCACCATTGCAAAGTAGAACTGCCTGATGGTACAACTCGAAGCCTCCGTAGTAAGGGGCAAAAACTGCTCTGCAACGACAGAATTGGTCTGGCAATCCCAGTTTAGGGACGAATCAACATACACTCCAAGGAACCTTATGCCATCCACTTCAGGAATACTCCTTCCGTTGTGATGAACGTAAAGCGATTCCATTTTTCTTGGAATCTTTGAGAAGGACAGTAAGCCAGTCTTATCAGCTTTCAGACGCAAGTCATGTGTATTACACCACTCGTGCACGCAATCAACCGCTAGCGAGCAGCCCCCGACAGTCCCGAGAGTGCACCGTCCAACAGCACGATGGACAGGTCGTCCGCATACTGGCAGACTAGGCACCACAGAAACCCGTCGCAAAGGCCATTTACGTACAGAATGAACAGTAAAGGCCCCAAAATAGAGCCCTGAGGCACCCCCTGCTCAATCAGGAACGACGCAGACAGATAACTGTGGCTCAAGTAAGAGCCAATCAGACGCTCACAGTTTTCCCTTATTCCACAACTCCGCAGTATTCTGAGTAGCAAAGCATGATCTATTGTGTCGAAAGCCTTCGAAAGATCAAAGAAGAGCCCAGCAACTCTTTCATTGTCATCTATGTGCTCTGCTATATATGATATTACCCTATAAACGGCCAGCTGTGTAGAGCGCTTTGGTCGAAAACCAAATTGACTATCAGAAAGTATATTTTGATTGCCAAGGAAGTTCATTAGTCTGGTGTAAAGCTGTCTAAAAAATTTTCGAAAAAGCCGAGAGCAGAGAGACAGGACGGTAGTTGGATATGTCCTGCTTGTCTACCTTTCTGTGCACAGGCACTATCTTTGCTCTTTTAAGTCGCGAAGGAAAAAACTCCAGTAAGAAAGCAGGCATTTATAATGTGCGTCAGTGGGAGAGACATATGGACACAGGCAAGTTTCAGCAACACCACCGGTATCTCATCGAGACCCGCCGAGAACTTGTTAGGCAGGGCAGCAACGGCCTGCTGAACCTCCAAACTGTCCACCGGAAACAGAAAAATTGTAGGGACATCGCCAGTCCCATACCCAGCCTCACCCGCCCCAGAAATTACAGGCACGTGAAATTTAGAGTTAAAGATGTTCTCTCCATTTATGTGCAGTTCTATTGGAATTCCAATGGCATCCCACAAATAGACTAACTTTTATTCCATGAGAAAGTACTTTTTTATAACAAATCTCAAATCCTAAGAAAGTAAAAGACGTTTCAAAGTTTTTAAGGACTCTGTAACTTAAGTAACTCTCCAAAACCGAAAACTACTTCGCCATAAGTGAAATAGAACTTCGCTAGCAATCGACTGGAACATGAAGCATCTCTGTCATCCCAGATACGGTCGGTCAAGAAAAATGGTCAGGGATCGCCATGTACTGTTGGCTAAACAACATGAAAGAACCGACACCGCGACGGTTTATCAAGTAGGTTCAGTACAGTAAACAAGATGGTAAATAACTACAGTAAAAGTGTCTACAAAAAACTGGTCTGAATACACATAAATAAGCATTTTTGCAACAAATCCCAACATAAGCAAACTCGTCGTCATACCGAGCTTTCTAATAGCAACACTACAAGCTTCCAATCCCTTTCACACAGCCCTTCTAATCCCTTTCATTCCCGCCCCTACCGCACCGCCGCTTAATTTAAAAGGCCACCGGAGGCCCATTAGAAGTAAAACGAAGGTTATTGAATATAACGATTGCTGTAAGTGCGGTGATAATGGGGTTCGAGAAACCGACATGCCCACCCTAAGGGGGACTCTGGCCAGAGTTGAAAAGGGTAAATGAAAATAGCTCAGATTACAAACCAGTATTGAAACCAGAAGGCAGAAATGAAGACGCTGACTGGAAGCGTGTTTCAACGCGCAAGCAACTATCTCTGCTGATGTACCCCAAGTGGAGAGGATGCGACAAGCGACTGTCTCGATTATAGCGCAGATCCCTAAAGAGGACAATCGCAAACTGCTTAGCAAAAGCAGCCATCACCATTTGAAGACTAGTACTGCATGCTCTAACTGTAAACACAATTGAGCGCCAGGTACAGAAACCACGGGGTCAATCTGTTTTAACTCCACAACATATATGGATGCTGGTTCACGAACAGAGGCAATTGCTTCTACTGTATCACAGAGAGCGGATAGTAAAAGACCTGAATAGAAATGGCGCAACTTAGCTCTGCGCTGTAGCAACGCAACCCTGAGACTATGGCACTCAAGACAACCTCAAAGACACGAAATTGCCTACAGAAAAGAACTCTAAATACACATAGATTGCATATAAAAAAAATATATGTTTACATATCAAGAAATCCGACAAAAAAAATGTCCTCAAAAAAATTACACCATCTGGAAGATATTATAATATTGCCGAAATGCGGAAATGCTTTTGTGTTCATATTCAGGATGCAGAAACAGTCGTCGATATACTTTAACCAGTGGACGATTCCTCTATTATTGTTGTTGTTGCTGAGTATGAAATTGTTCTCCAAAAAATCTTCGAATAACTCAACGAGGCAAGGCAATGAGCAACTCTCCATGGCCAAACCAACTTTCTTCTCGAAAAATTTTCCTTTGGATTGAAATAAATCCTGTGACCAGCAAATATTGAGTATGGGCGGTATGTTCACTATATCGGCGTTTTCTACACCCTTGGACATTAGGAAGTATTTAACTATAATGGCGGATTTATATCTGGGTACCCTGTTGACCAAATTTGCGACTTCTCAATGTACCAATAAAATACTTTGATAGGTAGTTGTTGACGTTTGACTTGTTGTGTTGTGCAAGATCGAGGAAAACTGTCCGTGTTTGCGTTATCCAAATGCGTTTAGCACTTGGATAACATTTCAATTGCACTAACTCAATGAAGAAAAATAAATTTTTTTTTGCTTCCATTTCCTGGTAGCACCGAAGCTGTCACTTATTGTACTTGTCCGCTCGTTTCAATTTATCAGTCCTGATGACCATCTATTCTATATCTTCTTAATTCACTACATGCAAACCAAAGACCCACTGTTTGACTCCCTTTTTATCTGGTGTAGGTGTTATGTCAGTAAACCGTGTCTTGTGATCCGGCCCATTGCCTTCCTCAGTTGCTACCTTCCTAGATTAAACTATTCATTTGCCTTCTCTCTGGTTCTGATTAGTTCCTTTATTTCACTTTTACTATTATTATCTCTCAAGGGTTGGTCTCATGCCAGGAAATTCTCTACGGCTATATTCTGGAATGTGTATTGCACGTTAGAAAATAGCAAGCAAAGAAACTCTTTGCCTAATCAACGACGGACATTACTCATTACAATCATATGACGAACCCTCCAATGTGGTAATATTACCACGAAAACTCATGGAAAAAATAGTTTAGTTTAGACTAAACATGGCAGAAAATTCAAGACCTATAAATTGGCAAGGAGACTGCAAAAGAAGAAGCAAAGACAATGGTTATTATTGTTATCCCTTTCACAAACAGGTTCACTATAATAACATTCATCCTCAATGGATAAAAGCTGGACATGTAGCACATGCTCTCAATCTATTGCAATCACGCAGAAGACTTGCATACCCCTCATCACAATTGCATTATTAATTATGAGTATTTATATAAATGACATTATCATAAATTTAGTATCCAGTTATAACTTCAAAACTCCTTGGATATGGAGTTTAATGTCATGGACATTCCAAGATATTTTAAAGCTATGCATGACATTCCATATAATAAAGATAATGGCACTTGCAGATAAGGATCTGTTGGTTAAAGTCATCTAAGGGGCGGCTGAGAGCAAAGCAGTGGGCAGCTATAAGCACTAACATTGCATTAATGGATCAGCAGGGTCACAAAGCACCAACAAAGAAATCTGCTATATCCGCGTATGCACTTTCAGATGGATATCAGATTATGTTAAAGAGTAGACAAACTTTATATTAAATTGGAATTCAATATTACTACTTATGATTACGACTATATTAAGACAGAATCGAAAAAAATCAATGTCCTGAACTCTGAGAACTCAAAACTTAAGGTAAGAATCAGTAAATTAATTCAGTTCCCAGATAGCTTCGTCTGCTTCCTCATCGAGTCTGATATCCATTATGCAGTTGTGGAAAAATCATTGACAAGTCGTTCTGTTTGACCATGTAACATATTGTAACAACTTTACTTGTAGAATGTCAGTAGTGCTTGTTGTCAGTAGAATAACATTAATAATGAAGCAAAAGAAACAAGTAGGCAATTTCTATGTCACTATTGAAGTGTGAAACAAGTTTGACACCTATGGTATCAGTAGATACATTCTATAGGTAGAAAGTAACACAGTTTCATACCTGTCAGTGGCATGATAAACTTCAAATCCCGGATCCTCCCAGGGGTCAATCTCTGCACCTTCTCGTCCCTGTTCATAACGTCTGAATATCTTCTCTCGCTCTTCAGCAGATCTAATGTAAAAGAAAAAACGTAGATGAACATTCTTATACACACAGGTTATTTAAACGGTACCTTTTTATCAGATCTTCCTCATTCATCCCATTGAATAATTTAGTGACAGGTTAGCAAAACTTCTCAGGAACATCCGGCGATGATGAGTTAATTGGAGATTTTAGTTTTGGCATTACAATGAATATTTTCAGCTTTGTTAATGCGACATCTGAAAAGAAGTGCTTATTATATCAAACATAAAAACGGATTTTCAAATGATAATCTGAGTACATTGGCCAAAATAAACAGTACCAAAACCTCAATCAAAACTTGAAAATGTCATCTAGATGGCTGTGAAATGTCAAAGACAAAGATGAAAGAACAAAAATCTATTTTATCTCATTATGTAAAAAATCCATAGCTCTCTAGATGAAGTTCTCTAATGAACATGGGGTACATTTGGCATATTTGACTTAACTTGTCGTTAGTTGACATTAGTTTTAGCGCTGCAATTAAATTTATATTGGAAAATGCCCACACCTACCAAATTTCTGAGCAACATTCCTCTAAAATTATCTGTAGAATAAAGGGTATTATTTTTTGCTTTTGGTCACCAATTATTTATCACCCTCCTTACAGGGTGTTCAGAAATTAGTGTGCAATAATTAATGGACATTAATAGACTAAAAAATTGGACATTCTTATATATATAATAAATTATTCACTGTTTAATGAAATGAAAGACCCAAATAGCATAAAACACCCACCATATATGGCAAAATCAATAAAACTGCTCCCTGCAATACAAAAAATTTACTAAAAGTTTAATTTATTAGTATAATAATAAATAAATAATGTTTATTTAGCACTTGCATGGCTATACAAAAAGTTTTTTACAGGTACCTACAATCTCAAATTTAATTCTAAATAATGTTCTTTAACTCTATTTACAAATGATTTCACATTATTAATATTGTTCAACTCTGGCGGGAGAGAATTAAACAAACGCAAGCCGTCCCCAAACAGGTACTTTTGCATATATGCGCTGCGGTCAAAAGGAACATTAAAACTCTGTTTTGATCGGACGTTATAAGAGTGAAGCTCTGATCTCTGAACTACCCTGGCTTTCAGGTAGGATGGCATAAGATTATTTTTAATTTTATAAATTATTGTGAGATTGGAAACTTCAATGCTCTACCGGACAGACAACCATTTTAATGTGTTTAACATTCCTTTTACTGATGTTTCTAGGTTACAATTCAAAATTATTCGCATGATTTTATTCTGTAATTTTTGCAGCCTATAAATTTCTTCTTTATTACATGACAGCAGCAGAGAGCTGCAATAACTAAAATGAGGATAAATTATAGTGTTGTATATTTGCTTTTTTGTCCAACTACTTAAGTTTTGAGATATCCTATAAAAGAAGCCAACTTTTTTCCCAATTTTCTTGCAAATAAAATTTAGATGTTCTTTAAATGACAACTGAGGATCAAGAACTACACCCAAATATTTTATCTGTTCTACCCTAGAAAGATTTTCCTCATTTATGCAAATTTGGTAATTATTGTCAATAAATAATTTACACACGTTTCTTTTCCCCAGCACCATATATTTTGTCTTATCCGAATTTAGTTTTAATTTATTTACACATAGCCAATTGTATACCACCGACAGCTCTTCATTTAGGTCTTCAACAATGATCTCAAAATTTTTTCCACTGACGGAGATAAGAGCGTCATCAGCAAACAGACTCAGATGAGACGTATGTAGAATTCTATGCAAATCCTTTATAAAGATAATAAACAATAATGGCCCCAATACGCTGCCTTGTGGAACGCCTATTTCGTTCTTTATAGCACCTGATGTAAGCCCATTTACTCGAGTTTTCTGGTACCTTTCACAGAGATAACTTTTTAACCATTTTAAGGCAGTATGGTGGATTAGAAGCCCAATTCTGCAGGACTTTCATAATAAAAAGTACATAATTTGGAAAGAACTGTTTATATACTTAGATCATTTTGAAATTTCTGCTTAAGATTACCTTGGTAAAAACTGAAGCAAAACCTGACATTACAAGTAACTATTGATGATTTCTGAAATACCTACCTATAATATCCATTTTTGCTCATTTAATTCTTTAACCACAAATGAACACAAGAGTATCTCATAAATCTATGACAAAAGCCCACTAACCTGAACTAACTTCATACATGTTCTTAAATGAGCAAAAACCCATCACAAATCTCAGGGGTCAAAATAATGTAAATGAAGAAGCAATAAGTAAAACTATTAGGAAAACTGAAAATTAAGAGATCACAGGACTAGCATAGGTTCAGTTGTTAAAATAACAGTAAAAATATTTTAAGAAGTTAGCAACCAAAAATGTAGATACAAGAACTGAAAAACTTCACATTTTTATGTACTTAACTGCTACAAAAATGTACCCAACATCTATTAGCAGTTTTTATTTGCTCACCTGTTTCTCCCCAGTGTACTAATCTAATATAAATAGGAACAACTTTTATGAAGGCATTAAAGTATATTAAGGTAGACCTTATCTCAATGTTTAATATACTTTCTATTTTCAGATTTAATATTACAGATATGGATTAATAAAACATAATCTACTCAATTGGTTAGTAAGTCCAATATTAGAGAGGATTATTTAAACATTAGGTACAGAATTATGTAGGCCAGACTAGTCGCCTAGTAGGGCAACAGTTGAGTTGTTACTTTTCAAGAATTCTTCAATATGCTCCAAAAAAAGTGTTGTGGGCATTTTACCTGCTTCCTTATAAGCATAGATATTTTGTAATCCTACTAATGGAATCAGATTTGAAAGGAATTTTGATTCAACCCACAATAAAAAGTTTCAGAATAGGGGAACAAGCTGCTCTGCTATAATTTAAGGCACGAAGCGGTTGATTAACAGTTTCTGTGAACCAAATTATTCTACGAAACTCGCTTATATTTAAATTAAAGAGAATTGTTTTTACTTACTCTATTTGCTTGTGACTTTTTGGGGATAAATTAAACTCTTTGGCAAATCGGGCAAATTAAACATCAACAACTATTATACATTCCATTAACCACCTCCATAGCTGTGACATTACTGACATTACATTTGTCAACAAAACAAAACCACACATATGTCAACATACAAATGTCAAATTGGGACATGCTTCTTTGATTGTTTGTTTCCTTTTAGCTCTTTGGGATAAAAAGGATAGTACATAGTCCTGGCAAACTGTCACTGTAAATTTTTTTAAATATCGATATCCCGTCTCTAAAATTGGCATCGTCGTAAAGCCGATTTTATTCCTCATTCGAAAATTGACGTTTTAGTTTTGACGTTTGTTCAGAAAAAATGGAATAGTTTTCAGTTGGATGAGTGACCAAGATTATTAAAAAATGAACGTTTTTGAAGGGTTTTAACTTATCTTTGTGCAGTTAATTTGGTAAAATATGTCTACACGATCCCAGCTCACCAAGGATCTAAACGGTAAGCACGACTTTTCATTTAAAATTGGCCCCAAAAGGACACTGTTTACATGGTTTCTGAGGTATTTTTGAGAGGGGAGTGTCGGAGTACTTTTGGAAATTTTTGTTTAAAAAGTCCCAATTTTTCTTAATTTGATATGTGGAATCTAGCCCGAAGGATCTGCTAAATATTTCCTTAAGCAAAACAGGGTCTTCTAAAAGCATCCAACTTGTCAAGAGCTTAACCCCCTTTTTCTCTAAACTAGTCTAAACCCACTACCCTACTTTCTTCCATATAGATATCAAAAAAGGCACAATTTGCTATGTTTAGGAATAAATTACATATTTAAAAAGCAATTAGCAAGAGCAATCACTCAATTCAATACTAATTCAATGTTCATGCATGATACATTATTACATTGCCCTCCTTTTGATTACTCATCATACATTTATTGAATTAAATCACTGATTCACTTCTTCATGGTCTCTTATTTTTTTTTTAAATAAACAATTTCAGAGAGCTCTTTTTGCCCTGCAAGCCATTAAAGATGACCTAGTGACACTGGCTTGAATTTAAATTATTGTTTTAAATTGGATTTGTCTTGCATACAAATTGAAAGCTACATTTCAGTGACTGTACAGGATGGATAATTAAGTAAAATTCTGTTTTTGTCCCTGGCAATACTGTTTCGTATGGACATGAGCAAGCTTAAGTGGTGCCCTCACAAAGGTGCTATTTTTTACATTCTGCTTTGTTTTCCTAAGTTGCTTTTCCTAGTATTAGAAAAACGTTTTTCAAGGTTAATAGTAATAGGTGCGTTTATCGCAATATATTATTGACCTGTTATGTGACAACAGTTAACTTTAATTTTTTTTTGCAGAGAGCATAAAATCCTCTGTTGGCAATAAGGTGAAAATCCTGTTCAAAAATGTCGTACGTCTGGAAACCAAAGGGGACAAAACCGAGAACAGGGTGTTGGTAAGTTTTTTACACATTTTCCTGTGCTTTGTTTATTTTGACGCTTCCTTTTCCTGTTTATTGTTCGCTTTTCGGTAAAAATCAATATTTGTTCGTGTTTGAATTTACCGCGTATCGGCTTGCGCCATCTCTCGGAGTTTTATACCGTTGGATCGGCAACGTTGCCATTAATCTCTGACAATTTAGCATAGGTCACATGATTGTATAGGTGAAAATGGTTTAGATGTCACGTGACCTAGTTCAGAACTAGAGTTGACATTTGTTATTGTCAATGTCACTTTTTATTGATACTTTTTCAGTATTTTTGTTAGCCATAGCAATTGGACTGAATGTTTTATTTTAAATTAATTTGCAAGATAGCTTCTTAAAATCCTTATAAAGTAGTTGAACAGTAAAAGTGATTATTAATTAAGTTTTGTTGGTAAGAAAACAGCATCAAAATGCCTAGGGCGGAAGTAGGTACTCCCAAGTACCTCGCCAACAAAATGAAGGCCAAAGGCCTGCAGAAACTTAGGTGGTACTGCCAAATGTGCCAGAAACAATGCAGGGATGAGAATGGTTTCAAATGCCACACCATGAGCGAATCCCATCAGCGGCAATTGCTCCTATTTGCTGATAGTCCCAATAAGTACATCAATGACTTTTCCTATGATTTTGCTAAGGGGTATTTGACCATCCTTCGAAGGCAGTTTGGTACTAAACGCGTAAAGGCCAATAGAGTTTACCAAGAGTATATAACTGATAAAGACCATATACACATGAATGGAACACGTTGGGTTACATTGACTGGCTTTGTAAAGTGGCTGGGAGCTACAGGACAATGTATAATTGATGAAACTGAAACAGGCTGGTACATAACATATATTGATAGAAGTCCTGAAACTGTAGAAAGAGAGAAAAGGAAAAAGAAGAAAGAGAAGATGGATAAAAATGATGAGGAACGTAATATGGAGTTCTTAGAAAGACAAATAAAACATGGCTTGGCAAATGCTGGCCCAATTCCTGAACCTGTTTTTACTGAATTTGTTCGAGATCATGAAGATGAAATTGTTAAGTTGGACCTTAATTTAAAACCTGATATTAAACTTGTCACCCCTGCAGTGTCTTTAGACAAGGTGTTCAAGAGACCTGCAGACCCAGCACCAAATAATGGGGAGTCAAAAAAACCAAAAATTGAACTTAAAGTGGAGAATAGAAAGAAGACTGCTTTGGACGAAATTATGGAGGAGGAAGAAACTAAAAAAGAAGTCAAGAATCGCAAAGACCACTGGCTGACTGAGGGTATAGTTGTGAAAGTTGTCACAAAATCATTAGGTGATGAGTTCTACAAGCAAAAAGGTGTAGTAAGAGAAGTGATTAACAAATATGGTGCCGTGGTCAAATTGTTGGAAAGTGGCAAAAAATTGAAACTGGATCAGGCACACTTAGAGACAGTAATCCCGGCCATTGGCAAACTTGTTAAAATTGTGAATGGGGCCTATAATGGGGAGGTAGCTACATTGCTAAGCTTGGATGAGAGGAACTTTTGTGTTAGTGTGGAGATAGCCAAAGGATTGTTGACAGGACGGAAAGTAGATAAAGTACAGTATGAAGACATATGTAAATTGTATGAGGCATAAACTTAGTGTATCGTTATTATTATACTTTGTAAATAAATAACCTATAATTTTATTTGTAGTTGCTGACATTATTTATTTCTTGTCTTGTCTAAAATTCAATACATGCAGTAAAATTAATTTTATTTTTTACTTAAAAAGGGTGGTTGGTACAATAAAATGTCAAAGGAGGTTTTTTTGCCACTACTGAACAGGAAATTGAAAGCAATTTGTATTTTTAAGGAAAACAGGGGAATCCTATTTTTATCATTAAAAATAGTGGGTGAGGTGCAAATTATTGTGCCACTAGAGAGATTAAAAATTCATTTTGAATTGCAAAGTATGAGTCTCCCATAACTATTGACAGGCCTAAAATTGCAATTCAATATCTCAAGCGATTTTAAAAAGTAAAATTTTTACTGTTTTGTTTCATTAAATTTAAACACCCCCCTAGCATTTGGGGACTTACATTTATAAAAACTTACCTCACCAGTCACCCCCTCAAATTTTGCATTTTTAAAAAACACCCTGTATATGTAACCATAAATTTATCCATAAAGAGAAAGCTTTAAGACATCTTTTATTTAAGTGTATCTGCAATAAATGTTTTTTTTTCTTGAGTTTTGGGAAATTATACAGTTAAGATGTGGTCATGTTATCAACAAGCAACAAGAACTACCACACCAATCTGAAATCAAAGTCCTTAACTTTCAATCCATCTCAAACAAAAAGAAAAAAGCTAAACCACCCATGAGCTAATAAATGAGCAACCTCGATGTTTCAAATGTCCAAATAAACTTCTAAAAGGTTCAACATAGAGCTCAGATTTGCAAATTATTGCACGTTTATTCATTAAATTTCTAATTTCATGAGAATTAAGTAGGATCAGGTATAGTTTGTTAAAGAAAGAAGACACTTAACACTGTGGTAATTTTTGCCAACCAACGTTTCAATCTGTTTTGGGATCTTCACTCAGAGTCACAATGCCCATTAATCCTTTTTTTTTATAAAATATAGGCAGGTTGCAGGAAGTTGATATTAGATATTTTGGCAACAAATTGTATTGCCTTGGTGGTAATATATCAATTAAAAATTTCGTAGCTTTTTGGCTACAAGCCGCGAATTCACCGTCTCCAATTTGTCGACCAGCCAAAGCTGTACTGATGAGGGGTAGACCCCGAAACTAGTTTGCAGATGGGTTGATCGACAAATTGGTGACCACCTACTCTTTAAAGAATTTATTGTTAATATAAGAACGAATCGTTTATTGTTGCAAGGATCCAAGCGACAGGCTTAGGCGGTTTGTTTAACTCAATAAATCAGGTGGTGTATTGACTTTTCCATATCATTTGGTATTAAAAGAAACCAAGAAATCATTTAGAAACAGAGGTATTAATTTCTAGGAAATGTAAGAAGTGAATAATAGTAAGAAGTCGCTAGGTCAGTTCAACAATAAACGGTTCTATACCTTCGTTTATAAGTTTAATAGTTCTTCCATGCCTTCGTATAATAATTATTATTACATTTATCTTTCAATATTATCAAAGTTGTATAAACAATTTATTAAGGGCAATTTCACATTGTGGTTATTTATTATTCACACTTAAGAATTCTCCATCATTAACCATACTCATTTTTACTAGAATTTATTGCATAATATTCGATTAATACTATCCTTTATCGTTAAAATAGAATTTAAACGTCAACTTACCGATAACATTCAATATGTTTCAGGTATTTTCGCCATGCAGAATTCTATTGCTCACCGCCAAGGTGCCAACAAAGGTATATTAAAAAAAAATGAGTACTACTTTAAGATTGTACCCATTGAATAATTTTAGATTGACTGTCATTTCCATTACCTGGAAATACAAGCGCTGGAGAGCAAAAGAGGCAACCACCTCAGTTTGACCATAAATGACAAGGTCTATTCTTTTTTAACTGGAGAGGATTCCTCTTGCAGTTCTGAGGTCGATAATATGATAGCCGCCCTTAACAATGCAATCAGGAACATTTTTCCTACTGTGCCGTTGCAGCACATTATTAAAAAGGTACAGTTTCTAAAAACAGTTTATAGTTTTTTTAATGCTTTGTACTTTTCTAAATTAAGATTGAGGTTATACCGAATACAAGACTGCAGCAATTGAGGGATCTGGAAGCAATAGCGAGCAGTCAAAGGGAGGTGGGGCCTTGTGGGGGCTTTTCCACCCAGTACGCGTGCTATTGTGACTACCACGGTATGACCTATAGGGAAGAAGTGGCTTGGGACATAGACAACATATACTTTTCGCTAAATACTCGAGAGTTAAATTTAAAAGATTTCGAATATTTAGATCAAAAGTGAGTTTTGTTTTTTTGCCATAGTCGCCCATTATAATACGTTATTTTCTATTTCTTACAGGGATCTAATTCCTATAATTAACGCTCTGAGATATAACACTTGGTTCACTAAGCTGCGAGCGAACCAAATTAAATTATCCCATGATAACTTAGATAAAATCCTTCACGTCTTGAAAAAGTCCTTAAACCTAGAGGAGTTGTATTTAGATAATTTAGGTTTAAAGGCTGATTTTGTTAACAAGCTGTTAAACACTCTGAAGATAAATCCAGATTCAGCTTTACACACTATTGATTTAAGTTTCAATCCCATAGAAGATAAAGGTGAGGGAGTGATAATTGTGCCTTTGGGTGTGAGTGAAAGAGTATGGTTTCAGGCGCATCCTATCTAAATCAGTGCATAAATAAACTAACCAAGGGAGTGGTGCACATCAACGTGTCTCACTGCGGTTTGAGTTCGAAAGGCATTAATAATATTGCGAGCGCCATTTGTGCCAACACAACGAACTTCAATACGCTGACCTACCTCAATTTGAGTGGAAATAGTCTTAAGGATGATATTAATGTACGCGTTTTGTTTTTAGTATAAAAAAAATTACTAAATTCTAACATTTGCAGCATTTACAAAACTTCTTTTCTCAGCCGAACGCGCTGCAGCATCTCGATATTTCTACAACTGATGTTATTTTGGAGAACGTAAGTTTTCTGCAGCGCAGTCAACAACAATCATATATGATGAGAAAGATTTCTTTGCAGCTTTTTGTAGCACTAGTGAAAGGATGCACCACCAATCTGGTGCACCTGAACGTGTCACGGAACCCGTTTAGTAGTAAGAAGAGCAAGGAGGCTCCAATTTCTTTCAAACAGTTTTTTAGCAGTACTCTTAATCTTAAGTTTTTAAATATTTCACATTGCAAGTTGCCTCAGGAGGCGCTCAAGTAAGATCTCTTGTGCCTTTAATTGCTTCACCTTTAATTTTTTTTATCTATAGGAACTTATTGCTGGGCCTAGCTTGTAACGAATTTACCAAAGAAATGAGTTTGGATATAAGTAATAATGGACTGGGTAGTCATGGTGCTCACGTGTTAGAATCCTGTGTACACGGTGTTAGGTGCATTTCTAGTCTTGATATTTCTGATAATAGTAAGTGTCTGCAAAGAAACCAGCTGCTCAGCGTTGATGGTTATCTCTTTGTAGATATGGATTCGGATTTGTGCAACGTAGTTTTAGCTATTAGTAAAAATAAATCACTAAAACACTTAAATATGGGGCGCAGCATGAAAAAACATATGTCTCTGATTATGGACTCATTAGTCCAGGTTATACAGGACGACGAGTGCATTCTGCAGAGCCTCATCATTCCAGATTGTAGACTGAGGGGTGATTTGTATAATCTATTGAACGCACTAGGGGACAACAAATCCTTGGAATTATTAGGTTCGTTTGTTAGCGCGATTCTTGTGCGTTAAATAAAACCGAGTATTTCTAGATATAAGTGGAAACCTCATCGGGGATTCCGGTGCTAGGCTGCTGGCCAAAGCGCTGCAAATAAACAGCAAACTCAAGACTATTATTCTGGATAGGAATAATATAACCTTGCAAGGCTACAACGATCTGGCCTATGCTTTAGAAAGTAATCGGTAAATACAATCTTGAATCAATAACATGTAGATTTGATATGGCGTTCTCAAAGTGAATTCGTAGAAAGATTATCGGGAATAGGACAAATAAAAATTTTGCACAAGAAAGCAGAAACTGCCGACGTTTCGATGTTTATTGACGTCTTTGAAGCATAACAACTCTATTACGAGTGTTTGACGTCCCAATAAACTAAACGACAATTCAGCTTTTCCATCAGTTGCCAACCAGATGGTTTTGTGGTCGTCCTGTTGCTCGTGACTCGCCTGCTCCGTGCTTGATTTTCGTGTATTGTTTCTGTTAATTTATTGCTGTTTTCTGTTGTCCATCGTAAGAATCTCTGGCCCATGTTGTGGACAATGGACACGTTTTTTAATATAATGTACAGGACTTATTCATAACAACTCTATGTTGCATTTTAACTGTCGGTTAGCGTTTTCTTTTGCCGGTGCTGATGACCTTAATATTTAAAAAATAAAAGGTTTTCACGTCATTGAGAGAGTAGCCTTGCAAAAGATGTAAATTAACGTCGAAGCGTCGGCAGTTTCTGCTTATACTTGGTGAAAATTTTGTGTCTTATTCCGATAATCTTTGTACGAATAATAAATAACTTTTACTGGAATTTATGGATTTGTCGAATTTTAGGACGATGCAATATATCCCTTTTCCTATATTCGATGTGGCTCCTTGTATGAAGGCGTCCGCGGAACGGACTGACGTGGTGATGAGAAAAATTCAGGATCTACTCAACAGGAATGTATCGTGTAAGCAGCAGAGCAATAAAATGGTGTCGTTGTTGCCTGGGTTCTTGTTGACGTCTAAGCAGCAGGCTCTCGAAAGGTAAGTCCAAACGAGTTATTGTATTGCACCTGAAAACTGTCGAAGTGGAATCGTGGAATTGCTTACAATTTATGTTAAAACATATGGTGGGTTAGGCGGGAAGAGGATCACGAAATGACGAAGACAACTATTAGTATTGGTCTACGTTTCGCAGATATATTTCTGCATCCTCTGGACGAATTCTATTTTGCCTTTCTTGTTCTTAAATTTACGCAGCATTCCACTACAACAGAATCTCGAGCAATCATATTATGGAGTATTAAAAGTTGTAAAACAATCGCAAACGCTTTAAAATAGTGCGAATGTACAGATAAAAGTCCACATAAACAGGCAGACAACGCTAACACAGGCTTTGGATGTCAATTGATGGACATCCCAACTTTGCCTTTATTTGTTTGACCAATAAATACTTCCGTTTTCAAGATTTTGTTCATTACCTTGTCAATACACAAATTTTTGTTTTTTGCATCTCGTCCCATCACCATAAGCACTATATGGCTACCTTGATCTACTTTCTCAGACTTTCTTAACAGCAACGGCGTTGAAAAGCCTTGAAATAGACGTCGAAATGTCGGCCTAATTTCCGCGTAAATTAGAATTTCTTTATGTAGTGTCTTCACCCACTATACCACTTTCCACCATATATAGTATATTTGATTCCACTACTTTTCATTCTAGACTGGTGAACCAGACTCAAGAGGCAATAAAGTCTCTTGGAACTGATTCGATTGCGCCTCACAATGATATCAACCACGCCAACGACATTATTCGAGACGCCGAAAACTGCAAACAGCTGCTTGTGCGTTTACAAGAAGTGGCTCAGCACAGGAATGATAAACACCCGGTTGAGGAAAAACTTCAGCAAGTTTCTGGTGATATTTTTAACTGCGTTTGTGATAGTATACAGGTAAGGCCTACCACTGGGGTACAAAGTAATAGTTATTTATGCGTCAAGGGCACTAAGCAAATGTCGAAAAGAATAATAATTTAAATTAAAGAAACATTATGACTTTGAGCCGATTGAAAGCCTACTTTTTCTTTACTTTAAATTATTTTTCTTCTGTCTGCATACCAACGTTTTATGTTTCAAAATTTTGTGGTGTTTAAAAACGTGTTTTTTTTAACTTGTTTGTGTGAAAAATTGAAACATCGGATTCCAAATTTGATACCACCGACCACCGTGTTGTAGAGAAGAGAAAAACTGACAGCGACAACGTGCCAGCTGTTTTCAAATATCTATTCCCAGAAAAAAATTTAAATCTTTTTTCAAAAATTCGTACTTGCTCACGTATTTGTAGAAGTACTCAGAATTTATAAGACGCACACCCTGTATATACCGCTACACAAAAGTATAGTTTAAGGTTTTTCTCCGGAAAGTTGTGCAGCAAAAAATTTTTAATCACTCTGTAGCCTTTTTAAAGGGTATTGTGTGGGACTTAACGTACCCTTGTAAGCTAGTCTAAAAATGGGTCTATCTGAGATTGTTTTCTGCATTCAATTATATTTCTTATTCTTCTATTACTCTCTAGGAAATAATAAAATAATTTTAGAAGTTACTTAACTTAAAATATGAGCTACACAATTTCATTATGCCTTTTGAAGTTTCAGTAGTTGAGATAATCAAAAAACAATAAAGTGGATTCAAGAGAAGTGGCCTAAAAGAAACAGTTTCTCATAATTGTTATAATACATATAAACGTAAGGGTTTGGAGGTGAATAAAACATTATTGGGTGTCTCAGTAATAAATTTAAATGGGGCCATTTTCGCCTCGGTGATACCAAGTTGGAAATTAAATCAACCTATGCATACTACTTGACAATGTTAGCCTTCATATACATGTACTCTTTTATCATTTGGAATAATGTTGTATATGTTAGACATAAAACATAAATTAGGACAAATAATACACCTCTTCTCAGCCAACGTTTCGACTATTTATTTAGTCTTCCTCAGGGCAATCTTCCACTAGAGAGGAGCCCTGAGGAAGACTAAATAAATACTCGAAACGTTAGCCATTTTCCGATAAAGAAGAGGTGTATTATTTGTCCTAATCCTGCTACTTTCACCAGTACATACAACTCAAGGACGCTAATCACAATCATAAAACATGAAGTGTCTGTTGCAGGTAATGATAGACAAAATGTTGAAGACATGCAAGGAACACTGTCCGTATGTGTTGAGGGACGAGCATACAGTGCAAGAAATCAAAAAAGAGTGCAAGAAAAGTAAGCAAATCCCTGTGGACTTTGTTACGAACTGTGTCAGGCATCAGGCTGGTCTGGATGTGATGAATAGGTTAAGGTAAGTAAAAAACTTGAGTCATTAAACTATCTTAAAATCAATATCAAAAATATTTCACAAGTCAAAAGTAAAGGACTTCCAGAAGTCCAAGTTAATTTTCAAACCACTCCTCCAACCATTGGCATATTTTTTCGACATTTTCCTGCAATTGCAGCTCAGTCATGCTGACCATTTCGTGGACTATGTGTTCTTTGTATGAATTTTTTGCTTCTTCCAATATTACCTGTAAAAAAAAGAATGTTTTATCTCGATGATAAAGTTTTTAAAAGCACTGACTACATTGAAGATCCTACTACAACCAATACCTAAACTCCAAAAAAATGTTGAAACCTCATGCTAAAAGCTAATTAAGTATCATGATGTAGATTGCATTGTTACGAAAAATTACTTGTGTTTGAACTTCAAACTGAAGTTTTGCTGATAGTTGTAAAAGTCACTCTAAGTCTCAAATATACCAATTATTATTTGGGCTAAGTTTTAGCTATAGTTCGTTTAAATGCAATAGAACACACTTACTTGAAATATTTCACAATCAATATTATCTTCCAATTTCTTGCCCTCATAGCCTCTGCTTTTAAGCCTATCATATAGGGTTGTGTTGTCAGCTCTTAATACAAACACTACATCAAACCATCGTTCTGCAAAAGATAAAAAATTTCAAATGTTGATACTTCATAACTAAGCACATAAGTACCTGGAAAAAAGTCGCAGCTGTAATAATCGACTATATTTCCCCCTTGATTCATAGTTTCTTCCAGGCCGTCAAGTAGTTTGTCTTCATCCAGCACTGGACATTTGTAAACCTGAATATCAACATTGTAAATAAAAGTTTTTTTTAAACACATGTTAAGGGAAACCTCATCATATTCCTCCACACAGTTGTTTTCTCTAGCAATTCTTGAAATTTCAAGCCATTGCATGCCGGTGGTTTCTGCCAATTTTTTGCAAAGCGTGGATTTGCCTACTCCTGGGGTGCCTGTGATGAGGATGTTTGGGGCCTCTCGCTTGTTCTCCAATACTACTGATGGTGCACAGTCCATGTGGTCGCCGTTTTCCATAATATTTGAATAACACAAAAGAGAACTATTATACGTTCAAAAGAGCGTATAAGATAAATTAATAACTATATTTTACAAATTTTATTTTGATTTGTTAAAGTTAACCTTAAAACATTTTTTGCCCACCACTTGTCAATCCTGTCATCTGTCACAACTATCAAATATTCTCTCTGAAAAAATTACAGAAATCTTGATAATATAGCGCCATCTATGTTTGCATTAGAAAAAAACATTTCACATTAGTGGATCAGTTTGGTTTTAATTGTTTATTATTTGAGTTTGCTAGTGTAGGTTAGTTAAAAGGTAGTACGTACTGCAGTAAAAAATGCGAAGAAAATTATCAAAGGCAATATTATTTTGCCTAATTGCAGTATTTTTCCTTCCTTGCATCTCCGCTATATAGATGGCGCTGCAAAATTTTCTTCCTTTCATTTTGCTTGCGGCCGCATATACGAGGTTTGTTCGATTGCAAACCTCGTATATTGTATTGCAGTATGTTAATTCTACGAGGTGAAAGCAATACGGGTTTAGGCAAAACAATCCATAGATGGTCCACTTTTGTGGAAAAAAATGATATATATTGATTTTTTTTGTGACCACACTTGCAAATTGAAGAGTTATGTGTTAATAATAAATAAACATTTTGCATTTTTTGCTGATCAGTTGACTGGTGACAGGTAAAATATGAAGTTTGTTAACGTTTTTGAGGCAGTGTTGCCAAGTATTATTCTTGAAAATTTTTGTGGTATACAAGGTGTCGCAAATTTCCTTGACCAGCCATTATTTTTGCGAAACTGAGATTTAGAGCAATAAGCTAAATATGAAAGTCGTAAGATACGGTTTAGCGCACAATTTAAAATTGCTGAAAAATGATGTAAAATCGGAACTACAAATATCTTTCATATTTCCTTAATGAGGTTGGTTCTAAACAATTTTAGTTTCAATTATTTTGCTATTAAACACCGTCAAACCTTCGACATTTTTCAACTTTCAGGGGTTGCATGTCCAAAACCGTTTAAGATAGAACAAAACATTTTTCAACTTTCATGGGTTGTATGTCCAAAACCGTTTAAGATAGAACAAAACGGTTTGATTTCCAAATAAGGCAAAAAAATATGTTTTAAAAATCTAAAATTATCAGCATTTGATAGAACCCGTCAATTAATATTCCAAACCCCAAGTTAAATGGATATAAAACTGACAAATCTATATTTCGAAATTAGATAAAGTCCTCTATATTCTTTTCAGAGGACAGCCAAACCGTGTTGCCAACAATACGGACTTATCCTTGTTGCTAAACTAACCTTTATCCTTGTTAATCTGTATGTTATTTTTACCTTTAGGATGATATCTTTTCATTGAAACATTTTTTTGTTATTAGAATTTTATTAATATTATTTAATTAGGTCCCAGGTAAATAAAGGTAATTTTAAAAATGTTAAAGGAATGGCAAGTCTATAGCTAAATTAGAAAATTGTAGTCGCTTCATATTCGTACTGATGGCTATTGGTGACTAGTACGTCCGTTAGTAAACACTCACACCAGTTTTATGTCGCCTTGTTTACTCCGCATCGCCTGTTCTTCCTCGCCTGTGCTGATGGCTTTTGAGTATGAGTTGTATGACACAATTTCCACTCTAGTCTTAGAATAGCCTTAATAAAAACGTCAATAAACGTCGAAACGTCGGCAGTTTCTGCTTAATTTGTGGAAATTTTCTTTTGTCCTGTTCCCGATGACCTTTGGAGTATGCTTTTGAGGACGCTACATCTAGGAACTAGGTAGTATTAACATGATCCAATGAAGCATATTACAGGCATTAAGTACCGATCTGTTGGAACATTAACAAGGTTTCTTCCTTTGCTTTGTGCTTTATTTAAATATATTATTTCTCTGAATGAACTAGAACATTCTGTTTGTAACAAATATTCAAGACGTCGAACGTCTAATTCCTTCAAGATATCGTGTTTCATTCGCTTTCGGTTTATTTTCAGTTAAAAAAAATTTCGTAGTTAATACATATGGATAATACGATTACTGCGCATTAGCAGGGAAGTAAAATTTGTTGTTGACATCGCAGCTGAGCGAGCAAGTCACTATACCTTGATGCTCTAATATTTAATAGGTGTAGATCCAGGTTCATTGTGCGTTTTCTTTTATATTTGCAGGGAAGTAAATTTGTTGTTGGCATCTCAGCTGAGCGAGCAGGTAACCGACGAGGTGTACGAGACCTTAATGCAAAGCTACAAGATTCTGCTCGGGGACGAAAGTGCCATAAGGATAGACTCTCCGCCGAGGCGGTCGAGACTGAGCAGTACCGACAGTTCTAGGCATGGAGCTAGTGATATATCTATTACGGACAGTACTAGTCATATTAGTGATCATTCCCCAATGGTAAGTGATCGACAACTAAATGTACCTACATACAGGGTGTCCAAAAATGCTCTATTATAACCTGCTGACTTAAATCATTTTGAATTTATTGATGAAAGTATACATAAGGGCAGTTCCATCCCTTTTCAATAAAAGGGAGTAATTGTCACGTAAAAAAATAGTAATCTGGATAACATAAAATAGCTGCGTTCCCCGGAGGGTCCAAACTGATTTTAAACACAAATTTGGGGGCGCTTCAATCTAAGGGAGCTAGCGTTTGAAATAACAAAGTAAGGGTCTACGTAAGCTATTTTCTACGATCTAAAAAATAAACCTACCGTAGCAAACTGGAACAACATTTGTGTGCAGAAAAATGCACACAATCACAAAAATATTTATATTTCCTGACATCTTAAGACCTTCCGATAGAGGAGCACCAAGTTTTCTCCATTACGGGTGGGATAGGAGTCTTTGTGTGGCATAAATGTGTTAAAGGGGGGAACCTTTAGAATCCAATTCCGGACTTAAGCGGCCGTTCAGTCATGTCAATAGGACATGTCAGAGATCACCCACACCCCTCTCATTTGCAATCGGAAAACATTGCAACATGCATAGCGAGAAATGTACAGTGTGGAAAACCTACGGAGATAACCTATTAGATGTACCTGTAAGCGAAGATGAGGGTCCAAAAGACAACACCATAAGAAACCTGACAGAACCTCGAAGAAAACACCATAGAATGAGTCTTGTGATCAATCAGCCACTATGTTTGCCATAACCAGTATCTAGCCCTCAACAAAGCGCGCTTTAGAGGCCGAAGTACATCATCGCCGTCCTAATGGATAGATGAGACGGTAGTATTGTTCGCAAATATATTAAAGTGGCACACTGGTACAGTCTGGGGCAGATCGTTGATATGTATAAGGAAAAATAAAGATACACCCAGGAATCATGACGTACATCCACACATTCAGACACAGCACAGCCCTTCTGCCCGAATACACTCCATTCACTCTCACCACATGTGAGCTTCTCGACAAATAACAGCCAAGATGGAGTGTCAAATCGCCGAAATTATATCTCCGAAGTTTCCAGAGGAAGATGGCATGAGGATGACAAAAACCTGCAGACAAGTAATGACGCTCCTTCCTGGCAAGGTAAATTCTGCCTTAAGAGACCTGAAACCAAACTGCTGTTTTGAGAACATGGATTGGAAAGAAGATTGGCAGTAGTGAAATGAGAACTTTATGTATCAAGATAGTGTCAAAGCACAACATTATTTTAGGCATAAAAATTCATAAATTGGACTTAAATAATACACAGACTTTAGATTTTAGTGGCGTATTTTTGAGGTGAGTGTTTGTATCCCCAAAACTAGGTGCTTTCCTCCATACTAAAAAGTAACACTAACACTAAAAACACAGCTCACCAAGTACATGAAAAACAGTTTGTGTGTCTCGCTTCGTTGCTCAGATGCCTTCTGTCTCTGAGAGGTTAATGGAGGAAAACTGAAGGAATGCAGCTTGCGAAACCTGTTTAACAAACGCCAAAAACCAAGAATTAATTTTGGTTGATAGAGAACTTTTGGACTTCTGTATATTTAAACTTTTTTGAATAACTGCTAAATATTTAATCAACTTTCATGCAGATGCTGGAATATTTGAATCTTGTAAGTAACCCTGGAGTGGTTTGCTTTTTTTTATTGATACTACATAGTTTGGCTTTATAACTTGCACTGGGATTTGTTTTTTGTTTCATGTAGCGTTACTTAGTATTTTGCAGAGAAATGATAAAATAATTTAGAGTTCGGGAATGATTAAGAAATATTTAGGCGATTAGGGGTTATTTAACTCCTGTTCCATCAGATATTGTAGATAGAGTGAGATTAACCTCACAAAATTATCTTGTAGAAAAAACAGTTTACGTAAATTCCTAAGCTTTTAAAGTAAGTAAGCTTTTCTTCTTATTGCGAATTATATAGACAGAGCAGTCGCACGCAGTTAGAAGAGCTTCCAAGCTAAACTTACCTATAAAATTTTAATGCACCAAACCCTCTAGGCAACGCCTCATTTGTCAATAAAACGTCGGAGTGTCCACAATCGAAAGCTGAGGCCTAAATCGGTGGTGGACAGTGTCGAAGGCCTGTCAGCTGATGATATTCCGAGCTTGATGCCGTCAGCCAGGAACGGCGAAGAAGAAGACTCGGTCACGGAGTTGCCCAACGCCAGTCATCACCTGCCACACCTAGTGAAGGGCATCTTCCTCAACAAAGGTACTAACTGAACACGAATCGTTTTCAAGCCACTTTTGAACCTATTGTTTTTTGTGATTACAATAGGCAGACCGCGAAGGGCTAAAACCAGAGCTCCCACCAGGCCAGTAGTCAAACCTCCGGATGTCACAGACTCAATTTCACAGGTAAATCTTTTTCAGGTGATTTTAAGTCCTACCATTTTGCTAAGTACCTTTGATCGTTGTTTAATAGTATTGTTACGTTCCTACGAACCTTAGAAACAATTTGAGTTTCATTCCCAATTAAAACAAACCATTCAATAAAATGAAATGAGCTGGACTCATCTGGAAAAGCCTGGACTATCTATT
Organism: Taphrorychus bicolor; assembly: GCA_951812265.1. Classification (NCBI taxonomy): domain Eukaryota; kingdom Metazoa; phylum Arthropoda; class Insecta; order Coleoptera; family Curculionidae; genus Taphrorychus; species Taphrorychus bicolor. The sequence goes on along the minus strand of OX638303.1, from coordinate 27,851,049 downwards.
TGTGGCAATCAGTCTGCAGAATGAATTGTAGAAATTTCCCATACTTTGGCGGTCAGTTGGTATAAACTCCGACTTAGGTGACAATAAAAACAAGTGCAAAGTATAAAAGTTCATACGTGTAAAAAAAGTTTAGTTTTTTGATTATTGAGTTGGTATCAAACCCATACAAGCGGATTTAAATGTTTGTAATTACAATACGTGTTTAAAGTAGACTTAAGACATTTTTTGTTAGTTTTATGACAAATATAAGATCGGCCGACTACGATTGGATGACTAAAAAGCCAGAAAGAAGAACAGGAAATGCGTGTTTATTAAGAAAAGGAACGAAAACGAATGTAAAAATAGAAGTAAAAATAACGAAGGCGGCAAGATAAGGATAACAACAGCAGAATCATCTACACTACTGCTTGCTTTTGAAACACACGTCTGAGTATGGAGATAAGGAGAACAACAGAATCAGCTACACTACTGCTTGCTTTAGAAACACACGCTTGAGTATGTAACTCTAAACTGGACGAAGAGGAAGTGTAGAGAAGAAGAAATAAAAAAAAGTCGCAGGAGTTTAAAGAACAAATGCTGAAGATTCACGAACGTCTACGGATGTGTGACATTTGTCGCAGTGGATCAGCTTCGACTCTGGAAAGATATGTTATTAAACTTCCAGTTCAGAAACGTCTGCGGATGTGTGACACGTCGCATTGAATCAACCTCGACTCTGGAATCATCTAGTGTTTCTAGTTTTCGACGGTACTTCCTCCTTGAACATCTATAAAGACTAATTTGAAGCCGCATTGATTCGGATTGGTTATCGTTTCGAATTGGCGCCGTCTGATTTTCTGAAGCAGCTGGCAATATGCATAAATGACTAATCTACCCAGTGAAACTACGAACAAGACAGCAGAAATCAGGGGAAAGTTTGAATGAGTTTGAAGACAGACATTTAGGGTATAGAATGGCTCCGTCTGAGGCAGCTGGAAGTGCAGCAATCTATTAAAGAAGTTAGGGTATCTATTCAAGTATAGGTATCTATTGAAGATGATAAGCCACTTGAGGTTGGCTCACCCTTTGAGACGAGCGGTGGAGTGTGAGGCTCCTAAGGTAAACACTGCCCACATAGTTAGGATGGTGGATTTCCAAGAAGAGCCTCAACAAGTGTCAATCCTGAAGCAATTGAGGGACGTTATGAGGGGGCTCACGTCGTGTTGGAATGGGTAGAACACCAGACATCGACAGTATGTGAGACCCGGTTTTTGTTTTAACTGCGGCAAAATGGGCCATTTTAAGAAATACTCCCAGCGCATTCTACGGGAAAGAAGTCAGACTATGCTAAGACAACAGTCTGGCCGAATTAACAGGAATTAAGGGAAAGCGAAATCAGTCAGTGACGATTGGAGCACGCTGATTGAGCCCTCTGTAGCTTCCATGATAACTCCTCTGGTCAGGATTGAAGAAGAGGCAAAGGCTGCTGTTAACAGAGCACCGGATTAATGCACTATCGGTACAGGCAATTTCTCTTCTGTAAATATATTGAGGACTGTTCGATTGATCTTACCAGTTCAAGGAGAAACCAAGTTCGAAGAGTCAAATTCTGTTTTCGAATGACGTTAAAGCAAAGAACGATCGATAGTTATGCGTTATTTTGACATAATTCGAATAATATTGACTATTCGAATTTCGAGAATTTGGACCCTGGTGGATATGGGAGTGATAGAACCTACTACGGACATGAGAAACTCAGAAAGAATAAATTTTCTTGTAGCAAGGACATTAGAAAAACTACCAGTAAGTCTTCAATTCCAACAGCAATTTTGGCAAGGACCAGTGTTAGACTTGAAGAAGGTGAAGTGTTGCTGATTGGATTTCTCGGTATGAAGAAAAAGTAAACTGCCCACTGTGGGACACAGTTGGTTTGGCACAATAATAAAAATAAATATATTTATACAGTAGAGACAAAATACTAAAGACTTAAGCACAAAAAGCTCAAAAATGTACCTAAGATTCTTAACAGGCTAAACACTATATTCTAAAACATTGATGAGAGGTGAAGGGGGAATGTGAGGCATTCCCCACAGATGTGTGCGCACAACTCAGCCGAAACTGTCGGAAAAAAGTTCACCAATGTCATAGTATGGTCTTGATAGTAAAAGCGATTTCAGTCGTTCCCGAAATAACGTGTGGTGTCTCAACTGCTTTCTACCGGTGTACACAACCAACCGCAGGCACCCATCGGTTCTAGGTAAGGGTAGTGCGATCACATGAGAGGTGAGAGTCCTTCGCGTGTTCCAGTCAGTCTTAATACTACTAAAGTGCTTCCTGAGCATCAGCGATGCAGTCTCTGGAATAAACAGGCAGGGCAACGTGAGAATCCTACTCTTCAGAAACAATGGACGGCAATATTCTCTATAACCCGCTGCACAAACACATCTGACCGCCCTCTTCTGTAAAACAAACGCAGATTTAAAAAGAGCGATGAACATGAGCCGCAGAAAGAAATGCCGTACTTTAGGTGACTCTTAACCAGTGCAAATTATGTACTGGTTCTTGATATGTCTGAGGAAAGTTCACGCCTAATTACTCTTAGTGCATAATATCCCGCCGCCAATCGTCTGTTGAGATTCTGTATGTGCGGATAGAATTCGTAATAAGGCTCTCATCAACCCACAAACCAAGAAACCTAGTTGCATGAAAGACACTTAACACGCTCCCCTCAACCATTACTTCGCCCAGGTCACACCCAAAGGTCATAACCCCTGTCTTGCCGATGCTTAATGAGAGCTGATTTGCTGCACACCACTCCCTCACAGCCGCCAAGTCAGCTGCCACAGCATTGTCCAGCTGTCCCTGCCACAGTCTGGTGGCGTCATTAGCAAAAAGAGTGTACGCTTGACAAAACGCTGATATACAATACGAACAAAATGTGGCCCAGGACAGAGCTCTAGGGCACCCCACGTCCGATCTTCCTCTCACATGAACGACCCCCACTGAAAACAACGCTCTGGCCTCTATCCCTCAGATAAGTCTCAAACCATTTCAAGGCCACGCCTTTGAAGCCATACCTCTCCAGGTTGGGCAGCAGGATGTCGTGGTTGACGCAGTCGAAAGCCTTTGACAGGTCACAAAAAACAACCTCCACAAATTCTCCGTCGTTCGTTCATATACAAGTCCTCCAGGAAAGCAAATATTGCATCACTAGTGCTCCTCGCCCGTTAAAACCCAAATGGTTTCTAATAACATCATCCTCCGCTTAACCAACTTCTTGATCACCTTGGAAAGGGTAAGGAGCAGAGCAATCGGTCTATAATTACTGGGAGAGTCCCGGTCTTCAGAGTTAAATAAAGAGACAACTAGTGCAGACTTAAAGAAGTCAGGAAAATAGCCGTCAACAAATTAAGTATTTATTGCCTCTGCCAGGACTCCCTGTGCCTCAACGGGAAGCACCCGGACACAAATTCCATTGTCTCCGGAGATATGCACACTTCTGAACTCCGAAAACACCTCCCTGATCTCGGCCGCCTCTGTAGGGGAAAGGAAAAACGTCTCCGTGTGCCCAATATGTCCCAAGTGATCTTTGTATTTATCGGGTTCTGCACTGGCCTCCATGATACGATCAGAAGCGTCCCGCATTCTGGAGCGATAATTTATGTTCTTAGCTAGCCAAACAACCCGTCTGTACCTGTTAAAAAAAGCGCAAAAAAAATCTAAATTTTCCTGAAAACAACCTTTTCAAATAATAAAGAGACAGCATCAAGACTCTGATGCTCCTTGTCATCCATAACTTTATGGTACGCCTAACCTAAACCTACCAAACCGGTTGAAATTAACTCGCGAGTGCACCCGTTTGAGGAGAAGGATAGGTAGATGGACAGGGGGTTGATTAAAAAACGTCATCTAGAAGGACGAAGGACATCTAGAAGGGAGAATTTTTGGAAAGGTTGACTTAATCAAAGTAAATGGACTTGTGTTTCTTCATCCTTTTATTTGGCGTTTCACAGCCAACTAGATCATGTTTTTAAATGAACACCGCCTATTCGACACAGAAAGTAAGGTGGCCAAAACCGACTTAGTAGTTCGTAAAATTAATACTGGAAACGCGCAGCCTGTTTGTGAATATTCAAGAAATTGAGTAAGAGAAGGAGAAATACAACATACTTACTAAAGGACGGAGTGATAGAATGATCAACAAACCCTCGGTCTTCTTCAGTGGTTTTAGTAAAATTAAAAGTTTTTATGTCGAGTGTAGACTGATCGGAAGTTAAGTAAAGTTACCAAAAAAGTTATCCGCGTGAGAATGCGCACAAACAAAATCAATCGACGCGTTTTGAGAAGTTTTTCCAGTCGCTACGGTACAAGAAATATACGGGGTGGCTCGTTCTGTATTTTATTTCGCTTTAAAAACATTCTGTATTTTAAATGGAATAAAGGCTATGATAATAAGTGACCTGACGCTTACGGTTTTTGACTTCGATCTCGAATTTAACAAAAAGCGGTTATGTTTAGGACCTAGTCGAAGGCCTCGACACGTTCTTCCGTCCAGGGTCGGTGACGCCCACCTCAGACGACTGTCACTCGTTCCAATTGGACGGCAGTCCGAACCACGATTTCGCGTCGCCCGTTTTGAGCGAGGATCGCAAAACGCCGCGACTCAGCCGGAATTCGCCTCTATTGAGGGGATTGATGACGCCCACGCCTCGATCCCGGTCGACAGACAATCTGGAGAAAGGTTCGCCCACTTCGATCAGGAAAAATATGGGAGGTGGAGACTCGCCATTGAGTAGGAGGTTAACTGGTAAGTTGATTATGAAACGCTAATTCGGCTTGGCGCTGAACCATTGCAATGCTTAGTTTTTGGCTACGTTGATTTATCAATCACCGATTCTTCGACCACAGACAGTCTTGACAAATCAATAAAATTCAAAGTAAATTCATATTTGTAGTCAGTGAATATTTGATTAGAAGGATATATCAGGAGTTGCATGTGTTGAAGATATACAATGAACTATTAAAAAATTGAAAATAACTATCAAAATATATACTGCTCAATTCTTTAGTCACATACTTAGACGTAGGGGTATTCAGTAATAAAATATATCAAGTTGAAAAAGCCACTAACCACTGATTAGTTGTTGATTTCGTGCATGTTAACTATGTTTTAATTTTCCTTCAGGCGATAGTTTAGCTAGTCAGCAAAGCAGCGACGGTAGCTTAGCAGCTGAGTCTACGTTCGACCATTCCCCAGGCAGCACTTTATCGAAGACTGTCTCCCCTGTTGAAGGTTTTAAAGGTAATATAAATGTTGACAACTGGTACACTTCATTGCTCTCTGATTTCTTAAGCGCGATGTATTTTGCTTAGATTGTTGGTTGTATGAGTAGTTCTATAAAAAATATAGTAATCTAATTGACAAAAAATTGGTGGTCACCAATCTCACCGAAAATTAGTTTTTGTATTTAGGTTTTAATGACAGTTTTTCCGCAGTATTATGACATCAAAACAGTATAGAAATTAAGATGTTTTCGACACCCGTTTTGGTTTTTGGCTTGTAATGTTGGTAGCGTAACACGTTCATAAGGCTCCTTCATACTTCACTGCAAAGCTTATACTGGTGCTACAATTAGCTTCCTTATAAAACTTGTAACTTATACATTATTATCCTGTTTATTTCCTATCATTCAGCTTCTCTATAAAGTGCCAGGTATATGTTTTTAGCGTCATTTGCACTGCAATAGATTTAAAGCATTTAACTGGGAATCAAAATTTCAACCTCGGAAAAATATCATTACACTGCAAATGACGGCCATCGTACAAAATTCGTAAATACATATTTGTTATCTTCGTCGATACTCAGAAGACTCTATGGAAGTCCCCAAGCAGTTGAAGCTGAAGCCGTCTCCGGCGATATCCCAGAAGCAGCGTCCTTGGTCGATGGTCACCAACACGGACTCAAAAACCACGGATTTGAGTCTGCTGAGTGACGGTTCTTCGCCGAATAATTCGACGGGAAACACGCCGGACTCGGCAGAAGCTTTAGACAGTTCCGAGTCGAGCTCGATCGATCGGCGGTTGACGAAGGATGTTAAACTCAAAAGGTCATCAGGTGAGTTGGTTTTGTTCTTTTAGAAATGAACTGTAAGAAGAAGGCTCGTGCCATGAGTCCGCAGGCTGCATAATATCCCGGCTTGAGTAATGAAATGCTACAAAATTGCAGTTTCTTCACTTAATATAAATTCTTGTCCACGGCTATAGAATAATATGGTCATTTTATGTCAGGTTGTAAAGACTTAATAGAGTGTGTCTTACACTTTAAACTGAAACATGTGTCACACCGTGAATAATGTTTATTATTCAAGCAGTTCTGAATGTTTTGCTGCCCTGATAAGTGGGCACTATAATGTTTCCGATAGAAAAAGCTTAGTATGAATGTTTGCACATAATTATTCTTTTTATTAATATTAATAGGTACAGTTGTCACTTAAACTCACTTGAACTGCTCAACTTGGTTAACATTGCACATGTCAATTTGCAATCCATATTACATGATAAAAGTTCAAGCCGAAGCCGAACTGAGTACATACAGAGTTCAATGTACAACTGGACCTAAAGTCACCCTTTTTTGCACATCTGCTTAGAGTTATTGGAATATGTTTAGCGTTTGTGTGGTTTACTGTTCAGTTCAACTTTATAGTGTGTTTTTCTTTTTTTCGTCATTAAGGTATTTTGCACAGTTATTTCCCTGACCGTGGCGAGTTCAAGTTTCTATCGCGTTACAAGGTAATAATTTTGTTTCCTTTTTTTATTATTATTTGCTTTGCATGAATACTAAAAATGATTTGGCTTGGAGTCTGCAGAATAGGATAGATTAGTGTATGCTAACATGGTGGAAACAGTATGCCACAACTGAATCGGCTTAGAAACATATAGCTCGCAATTAAAGACCATGAAAACACAAGATAAGTACTTACTCCAATATCCAAAGGACGGCAAACTTGAAGCTTACAGGGCCTCCAACGATCAGTTTGAAATATTCAGGTCAACCCCAAAACAATTTAAAAGTGACTTGGTCGAGCCGGTTTGGTCTCATTCACGTTTAAACCTTGTTGAACGGTTAACGTAATACCATGTCAACTACGAATTTGCAGTACAAATCTTGTGCTCTCATGGTCTTTACTCGCTATTAATCTACGATCTAATCCCAGATTGCAGGATCCCAATTTTTCCACAGTTCGAGGTTTACGAGAATATAGACAGTTTCTCCTGAAAAGTTAAAAGTCGGTGTTCCCGACTGTAAATTACAGCGTTAGAAAACACGAACGCCTGCAGGATAACGGTTTTACATCCTAATCAAACGAAGATCGGTAACTCTTATTGGCAGCTACCTTATTTAAGCCAAGCTTCCATCAACATCATCATTACTATGCTTTTATTGTCGCGGTCGTCTTGAGTTGATCCTCCACGACTTACAGTTCAGCAATGTTAGTCCTCAAATTCCCACTGGAATCGCACTTCTGACACCAATTGTTGCGAACTCGGTAGTAGTATCCCACAAATACACTCAAGTACAATTCGCCTACTAAATGACTCACTACTTAACACTTTATAGCTTTCTATTATCGTTTGGTACTTTAGCTTATCTATAGCTCGTTTAAATAAGACTACTAGTAACGGCGGCGCTATTCGCCTCTTATACAAAATCCTAAAAATACAGAAAAGCCTAGAACATTCTTAGAAGAAAAACAATTGATAAGACACATAAAAAAAGGTCGTAAATAACTGCGTTCTAAATAAACAGAGCAATAAATCACTCGTGACAGTTCCCATGCCGCAGCGCTCGAATAGGCCGCGAGCCGCGAAGGCCCAACTTCCAATGTCGCTCCGCCTCCCAGCCACCGCTCACCGTAACAATATAGTTCGAATTCAAACCGCACCATTTGACTGACAACAAAAAGAAAAGTAGTTAGTTAAATTTTTCTTATAGAAACCCCTTGCATTGCCTCGAACTGGAGAATTAGATCCGTAGTGGTGATTTAGCTTCTAAACTTTCATATTTATACAATTAAGGTAGGTAATTATTACATTAAAATGTGTTTTTGCAGGCGACAGTCAACAATAAATCGTCGGACAGGGCGTCCACTGCAGGTCAAGATCCGAGGGACAGCAATTTTAACTGTAGGTCGGCTGAAGATGCACACGTTGTTAGGTAGAGATTATATTTTCGAGTTGTAACCAACGTAACCTATAACTATTCGGCTACTAAGGGTCAAATTGATGATGTAGATTTAGGGGAAAATGTGTTCGTTTCCAATTTTTAACTTTAAGCCAAATTTTACTTCTCTGACTGCCACTATGTGTTTCCAGATGTTTTGATAAAATATTTTGCCATCTTTTTCGTGCAATACATTTTGTTTTGCGACTAGCTAGAATTAAGTTTTAAGAAACTAGGTAGCTCTACGTTTTTGAAACGGGTCGTGCAGTGACTGCCTCTAATATGCAAATGTACTAAATGCGGAGCCGCATTTGACCTAGAAAAAACGGGTGTTTGTGAGTGTGTGTGTGTGTCAATTTAGGGTTACGTATTAAACAATGTCAGTTGATAATCACCTATATTATTAGTTGTTATTTTTTTTACAGAAGGTTCTATAAAACGGTAAATTTTTCAAAAGAAAAAACAACTTTTTTCAGCAACTAAGTGTCAAGATTAAATGATAGCACTTTCAGAAGAATTATTTCGAGACACTTGATCCCTCAGTTATATTATTCCCAGACTCACCACCCTATTGTATGAATGTTGTGTAATAATGCGGCTCCGTTTGAACTTAAGTCACTACCCGCCCGCCGTAACGCGTATTATATTAATTTCCATATTGGAAATCGATAGCATTCTAAATTTGTCGAATAATATTTTGTGATGCCCAGTAGCAAAGGCCAGTACGTAAGCCCAGTTCTTCGTCTTCGACTAGATACTTTAAAGTTCAAAGTTATTCAAACGCAAAACAATCTTTCCTTCCCCCAGTCGGTCAATCGATTATTTCAAGAGTAGGTCTCTATTTTGATAGTTGCATATTGTTACGTCTCTACAATGTATATAATTTTATTTATTTTTAAGGGCTCTGTTTAAAACGACCTAATACGTTCTCAGTCTTTTTTGTCTTAAATTTTACTTTGAGCGTTAATTGTTTTCCTGTTAGGCTGTTTGGAAATTTTAACTAAAAGTTCTTTTTCCAACGGCATCATAGGAAAAACCAGTTAGTCCAATGTTATGTGATTTTTTCTTATGAAGTAGCTCTATTTCTTATATATTTTTTATATTATTATAATTACTCTGTATCCTTCCATATTTTTTAACCTTAACATATGCTTCCATTTACTATAGTTAGTTTTGATTCAAAACTATATTCCTTTATATGACAAATTAATAAACTATTCCTTACTGAAAAGATGTGTTTTATTTAAAAACATGGAATAACTTATGTTTATGTCTTAGACAAATGAAAACAATAAACTATACAAGAGTGAATGGAATCGTTAACGAACAAAAATGACCCATTATTGCTGCCCGTGTACAATTACCAACCATCAAACAAATCTTTGTTGCATTCCTTATCTATAAACAATAGTAACAAAGTGCTACCACAAGTAACAGTGGTAAATTTATTTAATCTCCCAGGCACCGAATATCATGACTCTTCGGCTTCATAGTACAAACCAGTATAAATTATAATCCAAGTGACCTATGAATGAAAACTTGTATGAGAAAAGCAACAAGCTACCACAATGTAGCAAACAAATAGCCTCTTACCAAAAATCCTGCAAAGGATGTTATAAACCCCTCCTTGGTCATCTCCCACGGACCTCCAAACTCCTCTTCGTCTACGCCTTGGAAACTATTGAAGTAAAAATAGAGTACTCCAGCGTTGATTATCACAAAACTGAAACAATGACCGGTTAAGCGAAGTCCTAAGGAAAGCGACAAAAGACTTACAGAGCCAGTCCAAGAAAACCTTTTAAAGGCAGGACCCCCCAAACTATACCTAGAATGATGCCTAGAGCCTGTCGAGCCCAGTATATTACGTCTAAGAATTCGTCCTAAAATAATAAAAAGTGACGTTACAGTATTGATTATTTTCAGTTAGTCTTTATAATTAAATACTTGTTATGATGTCAAATGCCTCAATTATATTATTTTAAACACTAAATAATTTTCCTATTAAGGAACCACGACCTGATATCTTTAAATTTTCGAAGTTTTTTAAGTGTTAATTATTCATTCTCCAATCCAATAATCCAGCAAAATTAACACTTTTTTGATATTTGATTCGGAATTAGAAAACTAAGTGCATCGGCGTTGGATCGTTCCTATATCATTGGCGACATTATTATAAAACTGAAGACAGAAGTGAATTATCACGTCGCATGTTTAGGGGTTTTGTAGTGGATATTTTGTTTAGCATACTTCAAAAAATGTGCATGCTGTTAAAAAAAAATATGTGGGCTGCAGCAAATTTTCGCAAATAGTTCAGTTTTACTTTGGCTTTAGTTAGATTATTTTAGGTTAATTCAGTTCTGTTCAGGTTGCAGGGGCACTCTATGCTGCATTTTGACATTTATGAGAGTATTTTCACCACAGTTTACTTTTTGCTAATGTCAATTGGGGTATTCCTCGGCCATTACATTTAGAATCCTCCAAACTCGATAAACATCGAGTCACAATGTTGGTTAATACTAATCAAGCATCAAAGTGGCAGGTGTTTGTTTGCAGCATTCCGTACCATAACGCGACTGGTTATGTAAGTATAATAAATACTTATTTTTTTATTTGTAATAGCTATTTATGTAACCAGTTACGAAAAGTCCTATTTTGTGTAACGAATGAATGTTTGCAGGACGAGCGCAGCGAGTTCCCGCAATTTGAATGAGATACACAAAAAAGGTTTTTCGTCACGTGTTTCATACAAGATTTTTCTAATTTTGACTACAAATACCTACTTAGAGATAGAATTATTATTATTAAACTTCAATATTTACTTTTAAACCACTTTGTATCTACTTAATACCGTAAAACTATAGCAACGGTGTGCCACAGCCGAAACTTGCAACTGGTGGTGACACCAACTTTTCATCACTAGTTACGAAAGATTTTACTTTTCGTAACTAGTTACGAAAAGTAACTGGTGATGAAAATTTCGTTTCATCACCATTGCAGGTTAAATACAAAGTGGTTTAAAAGTAAATATTGAAGTTTAATAATAATAACTCTCTCTTTAAGTAGGTATTTGTAGTCAAAATTAGAAAAAATCTTGTATGAAACACGTGACGAAAAGCCTTTTTTGTGTATCTCATTCAAATTGCGGGAACTCGCTGCGCTCGTCCCGCAAACATTCATTTGTTACACACAATCGGACTTTTCGTAACTGGTTACATAAATAGCTATTATTTGATATTATTTTATGGAATTCTGTTTTGAGAGTGTGCTTTGATTTTATTTAATTATTCCGGGTCAGAAAAATACCATTAAGGGACAAGGAACTGCACAATACAAGAAAACCCACTCCAGAGAAGAAAATTTCTGTTTGAACTAGGACTGGACTTAATTAAGGATCATATGAAAGAACGATCAAAAACCTTCAAGAAGGTCTAAGTCTCTACGTCCCCAATATTGACTTCCAGAAGGCACATTTTACCGCGCAAGTCAAAATTGGAGTGAGCGATGCCGGAGTTGTAGTGTGCGTAAAAACAATAAAACAACAGTTTCGTGTGATACTTATCTGAGAAAGGTTTGTTTGTATAAAACATATTACTAAAAACTAGAAACGACTAAAAACGAAAAACGTGAGATGTAGTACTTGTTTGTATCCGGCAAAGGATGAGGACTAAGTTGAGAAACATTCTAGAATTAGTTCGTTTTTTTTTCTGAAATTAGTGTTGAAAGTTTTGTTTGTGTTCAGTTATGTTCCTTATTAATTAATATTGCAATACTTTTTATAATAAAAATGCTACTCTGAGTATAATTTTATTTATTGGTGGTATCATGACAAACTCTTGAGTTTTGAATTGCGGCACTCAGTACCGCAGATCGACCGTTGGTGTAAGTTAAACACATGCAACTGCTGGAGGGTTAATAAATGAAATGATAAGAAACTTTGTCAATTAAAAGAATTTAATTCCAGTTCAGTTTTTGAGCCCCCCATAAGCCTTATTTTGTACTCCAAGCTATTGTTTTGTTTCCTTGGTAGAGGAATCTATTATATATACATTAATTTTTTAAATAATTTTTGGTACAATTATGAACATTCCGCAATTTGTTTCGCTTTAAACTACTTAATTTGATGCCCTCTTCCCTGTAAACTTCAAAACACCTCAAAATTCGATAATGCTTATTACTGACCAGACCCCAACTGCAGTTTGTTTTTAAATTGCCAACATTTTGACCATATATTTTTTTTTCGTCTTTATCAAGGCTCTTGAATGCCTAATGAAACAATGAATTTATGTCCAAGTGGATCATTGTCCTGTCCATGAGTAATCTATGGGCAGTTTTTTTATTGCTACATGTTGATATAGCAATTAAAATTAGTAGCTTTTTTTAGGACAGAAATATACCAATTTGAGCCACAAAATGCATACTAATCGCAACCCGAAATCGTATTTATTTAAATAATTCAAAGCTAACGCAAGAGGAAGACGTAGAATATAACCTAGAAACACTTACTTTATCTGGCCATTCTGAGTTCGCTGTTATTGCTCTGGTCCATACTGATGAGGGGTTATTTTTAACAGTACCATTCCGTTCTGTCGGTTTGCTTTTGGTGCTCATTTTGAGTCAAAATTTACCTGAAATTAATAATAAATAAAATATCTAACATTAATTTTCATGTTCCATTTCACATCAATAATCTTTTTGACGTAATTACAATGACATTTGCTATTGACGTTTCTAATGTCAGATACACGTGACGAGCCGCGTTCACGTATACGAAGCGCTACTCAGCTGCAAGTTCAAAATTGAAAACAGTTTTATAGCGTTTTCTTTATCACTGGCGCACTGAGTGCATTTCCTTCCGCATTCTTTTGCTGGAGTTAACAAAGATAGAAAAACACTCAGTACGCTCCACTGGATCCATTAAAATACTCTCATGAGTTTCTTATAGTATATAGCTATTGTAATAAAATAATTTTGTCTGTGTCATAACAAAAACGCTTTCCAGCTGGGCACTTTATGCACATTTTTGACATTTGTTTACGGAAAAATTTTGAGTGTATAGTGTATGTGCACAAATGCTTGGTGACGTGCACAAAATAGTCTGCTGGAAACAAATACGTATTATTTTATTATATCGTCAATCCCTGACAATAACAGAAAGCGTAACTCCCCAGTTGGCTATGAAAATCTCGCAGATGTTCGAAAAGGTTTCACTGCGCACCACATGCCACATGCTAGTTGAAAAATGATAGCGTTTTTAACTGGGCGGCACTAGAACCGCACTCAATTCTAGGAGATCTGTCAAATTACGTCATTGCACTTTTTTAGGGCAGTTTCGCAGTTTCCACTGTTTCCTTGAAAGAAGAAACCATCGAAAGGTGCCGGGACTGTCGGGCCGATGTCTGCCGTGCTTTGTCAATTGGAATTTTATTTTGTTTGGATTGTGTTTTAACTCGATTTTGCGAAATATATATAGTTTTTTTGAAAAGCTCGTCCTTAGCCTGAATGATATGATGAAAATAAGTAGTTATATCGTAATAAAAGTAGGTACACACAAAAAGTGCACCCTGGATCTCCCAGTGAAACGTGGAATCTGCACCGAGTTCAGCCCAGTGCGCACTGAGTGCAGCTAGTGTAAAACGCTATGAGTGTCGTTTTTTTATTTGACGTTTACAAATTTTTAGGTTATGTCGATTATGACATTTGAATTAGCGGGAATAAAAGTTAATTGTAAATTTCTTACTTTTAAATCTCGAAACAGAGTAGCTGCGAAGAGAGAAAACGCGATGGCCCATTCGAAGGCCTATTGGAAGATATTTAGTGCCTTTTGGTCAACGAAAACGAAGAAAAAGTGCGTCACTTCAGTTTAAATAGTTATGGAAGCCCTTCACGTCCTGATTCCTGCAAGATGTGGTAAGATAAATAATATTTGAACTACATATAGGGATGACATGGAGCTCCAATTGGGGTTCATTCGGAAGATAAGGTACACGGCAGCAAATGAATGCTGTTGGTATTACGTGACTTGCTTGTAATTGTGTAGCTTTCTCTGGCTTTTCTTGTTGATTGATAGGTCTCTCTCGTTTCTGAAGGCGCGTTTTGCCACAGTGCCTTTTGGTTTATCACTTGGATGAATCATCTTAGTAATAATAGTCGTCTAAACTAGTATTCATTGCATTCATCCAGGATGAATAAAAGTGAACACAACAGACGCGTTTAAACAATTTAATTTGGATTGAAAATTGGACGCCACTTTTGTTTATTTTTGGTACACTTTAGTTGAGTTCGGTAATTACATCTCGAGCGCTCGGGATATCAGTCTATCTCACTCTAGTTTGTTGAGATTTTGGGAGATGGTTTGTGCCCGGAGCACTCGGATGGAATTACCGAACTCGGCTTGTGTAAACTTCATGTTTTCAGCATTTCGAGTCGAAAAACTAGCACCTGCTTATTTGGTGGTAGCCAAGTTTTGTAATTTTTTGAGAAATAGTTTTCAAGTGGAAAAACGATCGTACTCCAGCATTTATGAACTTATGAAAGACCGCAGCAAACTGGTATTGACTTCTTGTTTTAAGAATTAGCTACCTATAGTCCTTTATTTACAAAATTTTGTCTGGCATTATTTCTAGAGGTTCGGTGCGATGTTGCCCGTTCTCAGGGTCTAACTACACAACCCATATGTTTATATGTTGTGTATCCATGTAGCAGCAAAACAACCCATATGTTTATATGTTGTGTATCCAAATGTAGCCGTACAGCACGATCAAAACGTAGGTAGAAAATCTTCTTAATTGACGAATTGGCAACAGTGCTGTCAATTCAATAGTTGAGTTCGGTAATTACATCCCGAGCGCTCGGGATATCATTCTATCTCACTCTAGCTTGTTGATATTTTGGGAGATGGTCTGTGTCTGGAGCGCTCGGATGGAATTATCGCACTCGGCTAATGTGTGTGTCAATCTCATTGAACTGATGTCAACCACAAAACGTCAAAACGTGTTTCCTTTGTGTTTCAAGTTCAGACAGTGCTTGCGAACGTTTTGTGCGGTTTTTTGGTGTTTTACTAAAGATTTTAACATTACGGTGAGATATTGTGGCGTATGTAAGACTTCTAGATATGAAATGTGGGACAGAAATCTTTCGTATCACAGGTAAGTGCATATATCATGTTTTCACCGATTACCCGACTCGGCGGGCATTTTTTCATTCCACTTGCGTCGTGCGCCTGCTGTGGTTCACATGCATGTTGGAAGTAAACAAACCTGACAATTTATGACTCACTGAGTCTACGTAGTTTGAAACCTACGATGTTTATATCTCTTTACATGATTCGTCCAAAGTCATCAATCAAATTGAACCGTGTCAACGCGTCTTTAAACTAATATTCATTGAAAGTGATCATCTAGTATAAAGATTGAATAAAGTTGAATCGGACACTACTTTCATTCACTTTTAAAGATTCATTTGTGGTGAACTCCTGATCCGTGTAAACTTAACCTTTTCAATACCAGTTACTACTTATTGTTCCCTATGTTGTGTATGAGGAAATCACAAAAAGTTTTGGAATTTCTGAGACATGGTTGTCAAATGGACAGATGGTCACAGTCCATTAATTATAAACTTAGTAAAGACCACCAGGATTTGTGGAATACAAAAACGTTCCGAGATAGAACTTTGAAAGAAATTGTAGGGAAGTCAAGTATTGATGAGAATGAATAAGTTAAAGATGGAAAATCAAAGATAAGATTAAGATAAAAAAAAGATAAAGCAGAGATTGAAGCACGGTTAGATGATGTCCCAAAAACGTTTTTGTATAAACTGGCAGATTCTTTTCTAAATGCAGTGCGCTTACTAATAGCCTACGAGATAAGGACAGAGCAAACAAATTGCGATATTTTCCTAAAATTAGCCCTGTCTTTGGACCGGAAGTCCGCCATTTTTAAGGAACCCATGACGTAATTTCATCGTCAGCAATGTTAGTGTGAAGTTGTCCATAAAATGCCAGCCATAAAATTTCCGAAGATGCACGAAGCGACGTGCATCATGGCCTACAGAGTTACAGACCGCCTCCCGACTTTCTTCTAGCCTATTATACAGACAATATTTAATACAAAATTATATTATTTCAGCTATCTAGATGATTCGAAGTTGCAAAATGCTTTACCCAGTAGTACTTACTTCGTGCAGTTAAGACTTAGGTATTAGTTAGGTACATGTAAACACTTATATTTACTATTAATCATTTAGAGAGGTAGATTTTGGATTAAAGGTACGGTACCATTGGTGTGGATTGCTACCTCCATAGGTTTTTCACAAAAAAATAAAGTTTCCACCTGGTGCACGTTTTTTCAAAGCATGTCTCAATTCTAACCTTTCTAGGTGTCAAAGGGGATGATGTGCGCTCTCAGAAAAATACCATTGGTGTTTCCAAACATGCTGGGTATACAATGGTGCTATTGCGGTTGATTGCCACCCCCTATAAGTTTTCCACAAAAGAATAAAGTTTCCACCTGGTGCACGTTTTTTCAAGGCGTGTCGTATTTCTAAGCCTCTTAGGGGTCAAGAGGGATGATGCGCGTTCCCAAAAAAATACCAGTGGTGTTCCCAAACATGTTGGGAATACAACGGTGCTATTGCGGTTGATTGCCACCCCTATAGGTTTCCCACAAAAAAAAAAGTTTCCATCTGTTGTTTTTTCAAGGCATGTCGTATTTCTAACCCTCTTAGGAGTCAAGAGGGATGATGTGCGTTCTCAGAAAAATACCAGTGGTGTTCCCAAATATGTTGGGTATACAATGGTGCTATTGCGGTTGATTGCCACCCCCTATAGGTTTTCCACAAAAGAATAAAGTTTCCACCTGTTGCACGTTTTTTCAAGGCATCTCGTATTTCTAAGCCTCTTAGGGGTCAAGAGGGATGATGCGCGTTCTCAAAAAAATACCAGTGGTGTTCCCAAACATGTTGGGAATGCAATGGTGCTATTGCGGTTGATTGCCACCCCTATAGGTTTCCCACAAAAAAAATAAAGTTTCCACCTGTTGCACGTTTTTTCAAGGCATGTCGTATTTCTAACCCTCTTAGGAGTCAAGAGGGATGATGTGCGTTCTCAAAGGAATACCAGTGGTGTTCCCAAACATGTTGGGAATACAATGGTGCTATTGCGGTTGATTGCCACCCCTATAGGTTTCCCACAAGAAAATGAAGTTTCCACCTGTTGCACGTTTTTTCAAGGCATGTCGTATTTCTAACCCTCTTAAGTGTCCAGAGGGATGAGGTGCGTTCTCAGAGAAATACCAGTGGTGTTCCCAAATATATTGGGAATACAATGGTGCTATTGCGGTTGATTGCCACCTCTATAGATTTTCCACATAAAAGTAAAGTTTCCACCTGTTGCACGTTTTTTCAAGGCGTGTCGTATTTCTAACCCTCCTAGGTGTCAAGAGGGATGAGGTGCGTTCTCAGAAAAATACCAGTGGTGTTCCCAAATATGTTGGGAATACAACGGTGCTATTACGGTTGATTGCCACCCCTATAGATTTCCCACAAGAAAATAAAGTTTCCACCTGTAGCACGTTTTTTCAAGGCGTGTCGTATTTCTAACCCTCTTAGTGGTCAAGAGGGATGATGTGCGTTCTCAAAAAAATACCAGTGGTGTTCCCAAATATGTTGGGAATACAATGGTGGTATTGCAGTTATTTGTCACCCCTATAGGTTTTCCACAAAAAAAATAAAGTTTAGACCTGTTGCACGTTTTTTCAAGGCATGTCGAATTTCTAACCCTTTTAGGTGTCAAGAGAGATGAGGTGCGTTCTCAGAAAAATACCAGTGGTGTTCCCAAATATGTTGGGAATACAACGGTGCTATTGCGGTTGATTGCCACCCCTATAGGTTTCCCACAAAAAAAAAAGTTTCCACCTGTTGCACGTTTTTTCAAGGCATGTCGTATTTCTAACCCTCTTAGGAGTCAAGAGGGATGATGTGCGTTCTCAAAGGAATACTAGTGGTGTTCCCAAACATGTTGGGAATACAATGGTGCTATTGCGGTTGATTGCCACCCCTGTAGATTTTCCACAAAAAAATTAAGTTTCTATCTGTTGCACGTTTTTTCAAGGCATGTCGAATTTCTAACCCTTTTAGGTGTCAAGGGAGATGATGTGCATTCTCAGAAAAATACCAGTGGTGTTCCCAAATATATTGGGAATACAACGGTGCTATTGCGGTTGATTGCCACCCCTATAGGTTTCCCACAAGAAAATAAAGTTTCCACCTGTTGCACGTTTTTTCAAGGCGTGTCGTATTTCTAACCCTCCTAGGTGTCAAGAGGGATGAGGTGCGTTCTCAGAAAAATACCAGTGGTGTTCCCAAATATGTTGGGAATACAACGGTGCTATTGCGGTTGATTGCCACCCCTATAGGTTTCCCACAAAAAAATAAAGTTTCCACCTGTTGCACGTTTTTTCAAGGCATCTCGTATTTCTAAGCCTCTTAGGGGTCAAAAGGGATGATGCGCGTTCTCAAAAAAATACCAGTGGTGTTCCCAAACATATTGGGAATACAATGGTGCTATTGCGGTTGATTGTCACCCCTATAGGTTTCCCACAAAAAAAAAAAGTTTCCACCTGTTGCACGTTTTTTCAAGGCATGTCGTATTTCTAACCCTCTTAGGAGTCAAGAGGGATGATGTGCGTTCTCAAAGGAATACTAGTGGTGTTCCCAAACATGTTGGGAATACAATGGTGCTATTGCGGTTGATTGCCACCCCTATAGATTTTCCACAAAAAAATTAAGTTTCTATCTGTTGCACGTTTTTTCAAGGCATGTCGAATTTCTAACCCTTTTAGGTGTCAAGGGAGATGATGTGCATTCTCAGAAAAATACCAGTGGTGTTCCCAAACATGTTGGGAATACAACGGTGCTATTGCGGTTGATTCCCACCCCTATACGTTTCCCACAAAAAAAATAAAGTTTCCACCTGTTGCTCGTTTTTTCAAGGCATGTCGTATTTGTAACCCTCTTAGGAGTCAAGAGGGATGATGTGCGTTGTCAAAAGAATACCGGTGGTGTTCCCAAACATGTTGGGAATACAATGGTGCTATTGCGGTTGATTGCCACCCCTATAGATTTTCCACAAAAAAATTAAGTTCCTATCTGTTGCACGTTTTTTCAAGGCATGTCGAATTTCTAAACTTTTTAGGTGTCAAGAGAGATGATGTGCATTCTCAGAAAAATACCAGTGGGGTTCCCAAATATGTTGGGAATACAACGGTGCTATTGCGGTTGATTGCCACCCCTATAGGTTTCCCACAAGAAAATAAAGTTTCCACCTGGTGCACGTTTTTTCAAGGCGTGTCGTATTTGTAAGCCTTTTAGGGGTCAAGAGGGATGATGCGCGTTCTCAAAAAAATACCAGTGGTGTTCCCAAACATGTTGGGAATACAACGGTGCTATTGCGGTTGATTGCCACCCCTATAGATTTTCCACAAAAAAATTAAGTTTCTATCTGTTGCACGTTTTTTCAAGGCATGTCGAATTTCTAAACTTTTTAGGTGTCAAGAGAGATGATGTGCATTCTCAGAAAAATACCAGTGGGGTTCCCCAAATATGTTGGGAATACAACGGTGCTATTGCGGTTGATTGCCACCCCTATAGGTTTCCCACAAGAAAATAAAGTTTCCACCTGTTGCACGTTTTTTCAAGGCGTGTCGTATTTCTAAGCCTCTTAGGGGTCAAGAGGGATGATGCGCGTTGTCAAAAGAATACCAGTGGTGTTCCCAAACATGTTGGGAATACAATGGTGCTATTGCGGTTGATTGCCACCCCTATAGATTTTCCACAAAAAAATTAAGTTTCTATCTGTTGCACGTTTTTTCAAGGCATGTCGAATTTCTAACCCTTTTAGGTGTCAAGAGAGATGATGTGCATTCTCAGAAAAATACCAGTGGTGTTCCCAAATATGTTGGGAATACAACGGTGCTATTGCGGTTGATTGCCACCCCTATAGGTTTCCCACAAAAAAAAAAGTTTCCACCTGTTGCACGTTTTTTCAAGGCATGTCGTATTTCTAACCCTCTTAGGAGTCAAGAGGGATGATGTGCGTTCTCAAAGGAATACTAGTGGTGTTCCCAAACATGTTGGGAATACAATGGTGCTATTGCGGTTGATTGCCACCCCTGTAGATTTTCCACAAAAAAATTAAGTTTCTATCTGTTGCACGTTTTTTCAAGGCATGTCGAATTTCTAACCCTTTTAGGTGTCAAGGGAGATGATGTGCATTCTCAGAAAAATACCAGTGGTGTTCCCAAATATATTGGGAATACAACGGTGCTATTGCGGTTGATTGCCACCCCTATAGGTTTCCCACAAGAAAATAAAGTTTCCACCTGTTGCACGTTTTTTCAAGGCGTGTCGTATTTCTAACCCTCCTAGGTGTCAAGAGGGATGAGGTGCGTTCTCAGAAAAATACCAGTGGTGTTCCCAAATATGTTGGGAATACAACGGTGCTATTGCGGTTGATTGCCACCCCTATAGGTTTCCCACAAAAAAATAAAGTTTCCACCTGTTGCACGTTTTTTCAAGGCATCTCGTATTTCTAAGCCTCTTAGGGGTCAAAAGGGATGATGCGCGTTCTCAAAAAAATACCAGTGGTGTTCCCAAACATATTGGGAATACAATGGTGCTATTGCGGTTGATTGTCACCCCTATAGGTTTCCCACAAAAAAAAAAAGTTTCCACCTGTTGCACGTTTTTTCAAGGCATGTCGTATTTCTAACCCTCTTAGGAGTCAAGAGGGATGATGTGCGTTCTCAAAGGAATACTAGTGGTGTTCCCAAACATGTTGGGAATACAATGGTGCTATTGCGGTTGATTGCCACCCCTATAGATTTTCCACAAAAAAATTAAGTTTCTATCTGTTGCACGTTTTTTCAAGGCATGTCGAATTTCTAACCCTTTTAGGTGTCAAGGGAGATGATGTGCATTCTCAGAAAAATACCAGTGGTGTTCCCAAACATGTTGGGAATACAACGGTGCTATTGCGGTTGATTCCCACCCCTATACGTTTCCCACAAAAAAAATAAAGTTTCCACCTGTTGCTCGTTTTTTCAAGGCATGTCGTATTTGTAACCCTCTTAGGAGTCAAGAGGGATGATGTGCGTTGTCAAAAGAATACCGGTGGTGTTCCCAAACATGTTGGGAATACAATGGTGCTATTGCGGTTGATTGCCACCCCTATAGATTTTCCACAAAAAAATTAAGTTCCTATCTGTTGCACGTTTTTTCAAGGCATGTCGAATTTCTAAACTTTTTAGGTGTCAAGAGAGATGATGTGCATTCTCAGAAAAATACCAGTGGGGTTCCCAAATATGTTGGGAATACAACGGTGCTATTGCGGTTGATTGCCACCCCTATAGGTTTCCCACAAGAAAATAAAGTTTCCACCTGGTGCACGTTTTTTCAAGGCGTGTCGTATTTGTAAGCCTTTTAGGGGTCAAGAGGGATGATGCGCGTTCTCAAAAAAATACCAGTGGTGTTCCCAAACATGTTGGGAATACAACGGTGCTATTGCGGTTGATTGCCACCCCTATAGATTTTCCACAAAAAAATTAAGTTTCTATCTGTTGCACGTTTTTTCAAGGCATGTCGAATTTCTAAACTTTTTAGGTGTCAAGAGAGATGATGTGCATTCTCAGAAAAATACCAGTGGGGTTCCCCAAATATGTTGGGAATACAACGGTGCTATTGCGGTTGATTGCCACCCCTATAGGTTTCCCACAAGAAAATAAAGTTTCCACCTGTTGCACGTTTTTTCAAGGCGTGTCGTATTTCTAAGCCTCTTAGGGGTCAAGAGGGATGATGCGCGTTGTCAAAAGAATACCAGTGGTGTTCCCAAACATGTTGGGAATACAATGGTGCTATTGCGGTTGATTGCCACCCCTATAGATTTTCCACAAAAAAATTAAGTTTCTATCTGTTGCACGTTTTTTCAAGGCATGTCGAATTTCTAACCCTTTTAGGTGTCAAGAGAGATGATGTGCATTCTCAGAAAAATACCAGTGGTGTTCCCAAATATGTTGGGAATACAACGGTGCTATTGCGGTTGATTGCCACCCCTATAGGTTTCCCACAAGAAAATAAAGTTTCCACCTGTTGCACGTTTTTTCAAGGCGTGTCGTATTTCTAACCCTCCTAGGTGTCAAGAGGGATGATGTGCGTTCTCAAAAAAATACCAGTGGTGTTCCCAAACATGTTGGGAATACAATGGTGCTATTGCGGTTGATTGCCACCCCCTATAGGTTTTCCACAAAAGAATAAAGTTTCCACCTGTTGCACGTTTTTTTCAAAGCATCTCGTATTTCTAAGCCTCTTAGGGGACAAGAGGGATGATGCGCGTTCTCAAAAAAATACCAGTGGTGTTCCCAAACATGTTGGGAATACAACGGTGCTATTGCGGTTGATTGCCACCCCTATAGGTTCCCCACAAAAAAATAAAGTTTCCACCTGTTGCACGTTTTTTCAAGGCATGTCGTATTTCTAACCCTCTTAGGAGTCAAGAGGGATGATGTGCGTTCTCAGAAGAATACCAATGGTGTTCCCAAACATGTTGGGAATACAATGGTGCTATTGCGGTTGATTGCCACCCCTATAGATTTTCCACAAAAAAATTAAGTTTTTATCTGTTGCACGTTTTTTCAAGGCATGTTGAATTTCTAACCCTTTTAGGTGTCAAGAGAAATGATGTGCATTCTCAGAAAAATACCAGTGGTGTTCCCAAATATGTTGGGAATACAACGGTGCTATTGCGGTTGATTGCCACCCCTATAGGTTTCCCACAAGAAAATAAAGTTTCCACCTGTTGCACGTTTTTTCAAGGCGTGTCGTATTTCTAACCCTCCTAGGTGTCAAGAGGGATGATGTGCGTTCTCAAAAAAATACCAGTGGTGTTCCCAAACATGTTGGGAATACAATGGTGCTATTGCGGTTGATTGCCACCCCCTATAGGTTTTCCACAAAAGAATAAAGTTTCCACCTGTTGCACGTTTTTTTCAAGGCATCTCGTATTTCTAAGCCTCTTAGGGGACAAGAGGGATGATGCGCGTTCTCAAAAAAATACCAGTGGTGTTCCCAAACATGTTGGGAATACAACGGTGCTATTGCGGTTGATTGCCACCCCTATAGGTTCCCCACAAAAAAATAAAGTTTCCACCTGTTGCACGTTTTTTCAAGGCATGTCGTATTTCTAACCCTCTTAGGAGTCAAGAGGGATGATGTGCGTTGTCAGAAGAATACCAATGGTGTTCCCAAACATGTTGGGAATACAATGGTGCTATTGCGGTTGATTGCCACCCCTATAGATTTTCCACAAAAAAATTAAGTTTTTATCTGTTGCACGTTTTTTCAAGGCATGTCGAATTTCTAACCCTTTTAGGTGTCAAGAGAAATGATGTGCATTCTCAGAAAAATACCAGTGGTGTTCCCAAATATGTTGGGAATACAACGGTGCTATTGCGGTTGATTGCCACCCCTATAGGTTTCCCACAAGAAAATAAAGTTTCCACCTGTTGCACGTTTTTTCAAGGCGTGTCGTATTTCTAACCCTCCTAGGTGTCAAGAGGGATGATGTGCGTTCTCAAAAAAATACCAGTGGTGTTCCCAAATATGTTGGGAATACAATGGTGGTATTGCAGTTATTTGTCACCCCTATAGGTTTTCCACAAAAAAATAAAGTTTAGACCTGTTGCACGTTTTTTCAAGGCATGTCGTATTTCTGACCCTCTTAGGTGTCAAGAGGAATGATTTGCGTTCTTAGAAAAATACCAGTGGTGTTGTATTCCCAACATAATTGGGAACACCACTGGTATTTTCCTGAGAACGCACATAATCCCTCTTGACTCCTAGAAGGGTTCGAAGTACGACACGCCTTGAAAAAACGTGCAACAGGTGGAAACTTTTTTTTTTTGTGGAAAACCTATAAAGGTGGCAATCAACCGCAATAGCACCGTCGTATTCCCAACGTATTTGGGAACACCACTGGTATTTTTTTGAGAACGCACATCATCCCTCTTGACACCCAGGAGGGTTAGAAATACGACACACCTTGAAAAAACGTGCAACAGGTGGAAACTTTATTTTTTTGTGGAAAACCTATAGAGGTAGCAATCAACCGCAATAGCACCATTGTATTCCCAACATATTTGGGAACACCACTGGTATTTTTCTGAGAACTCACATCATCCCTCTTGACACCTAGGAGGGTTAGAAATACGACACGCCTTGAAAAAACGTGCAACAGGTGGAAACTTAATTTTTTTGTGAAAAACCTATGGAGGTGGCAATCAACACCAATGGTACCGTACCTTTAATCCAAAATCTACCTCTCTAAATGATTAATAGTAAATATATAAATATAACATGTAAAGTTCTTGGGTTGTCGGTCTGATTAAGATCGACAACCCAAGAACTTCACAAGTTGTCATTAGGAAATATGGACAGAACAATTAATTGTCGATATTTCCAAAAAATGGTCCCGTTTTTTGACCGGAAGTCCGCCATTTTTAAAATACCCATGGCATAAATTTATCCTCAGAGCACCTCAACTGGCAAATCGCGACTTTGAATTATTTGACGTGAGATGTCAGATGACGTCAATTCGCCGGAAGTGACGCCCTATTTATTTGGTACCCACTGCTAAAAAGGGGGCCAAAATTGTAAAACAGGAAGGTCTCTCCAAATATAATATACTAGCTCTAGTATAGTCACAGTACATGACGCCATTTTTTTGACCTCGAAAATTTCTATAAAATAGTTGGCTATGACTGAAGGGGGCTGCCCATAGGTACACCATTAGTTTGTTCGTAGAAATCTTCCTTCCATTGAAAAGTTAGTTGAATAGTTAGGCATTGTTGCAACAACTTGGCAATATCAAATTAAGGAATGCAGTTTTTTGTCGAAAACTCTTTCACTTTTTCTCTAGGAGAAACCCTCGTTAGCTTCGATGGTGTTTCGCTTTTCACGATGGTACCCATTAAGGAAGCCAGGGATTATATGAACCAAAAATTTCCACAAGATATTGCCAAGTTGTTCCAACACTGCCTAACCAGTACATATTTTCAATAGACAGTCTCCTACATTTAAATTTTTCAAATTTTTAGAAACTTAATATTGGAACACACTGTATGCAAAGTAATAACTAAAGTAATAAATATTTTATAGGTGCAGATAACACAAGTAATAATAAACCCATTACCTAAACGATATTTGTATGTGTACACAATTTAATGATGTACCTGCCTTTGTTATTGAAAATAAACTTCTTTGGTATATACAATTTAAAAATAAACATTGCTGTTCCGATAGGCCCAATCAAGAGCGAATCCCAAGAACCCAAAGTGATTATTAATTAGCAAATGCCGCAATATAGCAACAAGCACATTTTATCAGAAAACAATAATAACTGATAACTGCATTACTCACCATCTAAAGCTCAAATAGAGAGGGGTACTGCGGTCTCTCAGGTACCTTAGAACAGGTGATTGTCAGTTGTTGCCAAACGCGCGCGCGGTACCCGGCCACCTGACGCTGGTACTTCTTCTACGACGAGCGCTCGCCGATAACGAATTTTTGAGCTTTCGGAGCGGTTTTGTGTGAATTTTAATATTAAAACGAGTGCAACTCAAAAATATTTTGTGATAGTGATATCGGTTTTGGATATTTCATTATAAGTGATTGCCTGAGGAAACATTGTGTTATGCCCTGTCAAGGATTACTAAAAACTGTTTAGAAAGGTACGTGGGTAATTTGCTTTTAGTTTTTTTTCTTCTATGTGACGTTACAAGGGTTCTTTAGTAAAGGTTGTTTAAGGGTCCTAAAAATTATGGTATATCGCAACTAAGGGTTAGAAATGTTTTGAGACATGTGGATTACGCTTTTTTTTCAAATTGGAAAAGCTCTAAGGTTGTTTGGAGAGTTTGGTTATTCCCATATATTATGACTACATAACCCCTTAATTAACTACTCCTCGAAACAGTGGGTCTCTGTGACAGCTAACCGTCTTTTGTCTCGGTCACAGTCTGCTAGCGCAATTTGGCTGGGACCGTGTGAACCAGAACCAAGTTCGAGGAAAATGTTTGGTGTTCGGAAATGACGTTATTATTCCGAAAACTTTGGAGGTCTATTTATTAAACGACTCATACTCTATCATGTGCTCATTGATAAATAGATAGATACTTTAGTTGACCACTTTTCGTGACACTTAAACGCGATAAAAATCAACTTTTAAGGATTTTTTTTTTACTGACGTTATATTTAAACTTATCTTGTGCCATAGTTATGGACATTACCGTTACATTGGAACTCATCCTTTTTTCTCCAAATTTCCATCAATTGGTATACAATATATAGAGATGGAAAGGTAAGAATATTCAAACTTCTAAAAATTGGCCTGCAATGCTCCAGACGACCCACCCCCGCAATCACCCGGACGACACCCTTTTGAAGCTTAAACATTTTCAAGGATGTCTGCAACCCTCCCCCCCCCCAAACCCAGGTAGCACACTACGTCGTATTGGCATCCAAATGACGACATGAGATTGAGCCAAAAGACGTCCAAATGACGGCTACATATCACATCCTCAAGACCTCCGTTTGTTGACGTCGGTCTGACGTCTGCATTTAGACATCTTCCGACGTCCATTTATTGACGTCTCTACATATTTAATATACCAAGCTTTGCATTTTATCCTTAAAAACCTTTATTATGTATTTTAAGCAGGTTTTATTGGAAATATAATACTGGTTTTTAGCAGGGTTAGATCGAATAACACTCTTCTTTATCAGAACTTTGCCAACGTTTCGACTATTTATTTCGTTTTCCTCAGAGCTGAAACACAAGAAAAGCTATGTGTAACGAATCCCTAGGCTCAGCATATAAAAGAAATACATGCTTATTTAAGATGATGGAGCTCGAGTCTTTTTCGTCGAGCATTAATTATCTTACTGAATTGATATATAAGATAAATACGAATGTGTAAACACTATACAAGGGTTTAATATTTCACAATAATAAACAAAAAGGAATAACGAGTGAGTACTACCTCATGGAAGCAGAAATTAATACTTTTGTTTCCACCAGTGGTACGTCTCACACTTGTTTAGCGTTCTGAAATGAATGCTAAACAAGTGATAGTCCGAATATGAAATTAGTTAGACAACAAGTTGGTCAGCAAAACTCTTGAGTTGGTTTGTTTATGGTGTGCTTTTGACACACACGCGCGTCATTTTTTTTTTTTTTTTTTTTTTTTTTTTTTTTTGACCATGCGGGCGAGGCGCCCATAGTTTAGGAAATATCCGAACGCAGTGGACCAACTGTTGTAGAAGTTTGGTGGGTTCAGACCACGCGCGCGGAGCGCCCATAGTTTAGGAAATATCCGAACGCTGTGGGCAAAGTGCTGTAGAAGTTTTGTGGGTTGTGGGTGAAGACCACGCGCGCGGAGCGCCCATAGTTTAGGAAATATCCGAACGGTCCTCTGATATAGCTTAAATTGCCGTAAAATTATCAACAAAGAACCTGATGATACCTAAAAGTAACTGAAGTGTCGAAACGTCTGAAATACTTGATTTCATATTCGCAATCATCTTTTGAAGAAGGGTAAAAAACGTGCTAAAATTCATAAAAAGATATAAAATGGTACCACGAGTACCCATATCAAGGTTCTCATTTATAACATATTGTTTGTGATTATAAAACGAATCTACAATTGAAATTTCAGTTTTCTAGCTTTCATTGTTCGTAAAAATGTAATATTTGCCAATTTTTGGCTCACCCTATAATATCTAAATCAGAAATCAAGGCAGTGTTTATATTGAGGTAATAAAACTTAGCATTAGCACTTAGCATTATTTGGGACACCGTATACTATTTAAAACAGAAATCAACGCTCTATTTATCATAAAACTACTCGAATTAACGCAATAAATTAATTGATATCGATCTACATGCAAAAATCCTAAAATTCCAGGTTACAACATTTTTTTGGGAGACTTCATACTCTCTAAAACGTAAACATATGCCCTATTTGTCACAAAACTACTAGAACCAACGAATAAAATCGATTACTATTGATTTATGTGGGAAAAGTAGTTATTTCTTTGTTAAGCATATGGAGCTCTCAAACCGATCCGAAAACCTAATTTTGGGGATCAAAATCGTGCATTTCAGCCTTCAACAGCTTATATCGCGTTTTAATTAAGATTTATCCGAAAAGTTATATGAGGAGTCAAAAAAGTACAATAATTTTAGTGTTTTTTAACAATTTGTGGATAAAATGGCGAAGGAAATGTTCTGCATTAAATATTCTGACAACACCAGACTCCTTGAATAATTAAAATTGCTTTCATTACTAAGTTTTAATAACTCTTTCATCGCCTATATCTAACATTTTATTCTGGCTTGTCTACGTACTAAATAATCCACCCTTTCTATGTAAAATACACACTGCTTATGGACCTTTTCTGCATTATTAGCATATATTAGCTTTCTGCATCATTTTTTGAGCCACCCTATACTATCTAAAACAGAAATCAACGTCCTATTCATTATAAAACGACTCGAAGTAACAAATAAAATCGATTACTATAGATTTAAATGACACATATAGAAAATTCTATGTTAGACATACGGGGCTCTCAAACCGGGCCAAAAAACTAAATTTTGAGATAAAAATCGTGCATTGCCGCCTTTAACAGCTAATATCTCGTTTCGATGAAGATTTATCAAAAAATGTATAAGAACAGCTAAGGAAGTAGAAGAATAGAGCTACACGCAGAATCCATTTTCGAAGCTCTACCTAGAACAGTAACTGAGCACGGGTGGCCCAAAAATAAGGTTCAAATTTTGCACTTTTTTTTTTATTTTCTCAAAAACCGTGAAAGCTAGCTTCTTTCTGATACATGCATCTGATAGCCCTTGGTGACCTCTTCATACATCATATTAACCGGCATATCGAAAAACCTTACCGTTTCCAAGATAAACAGAAAAATGTAAAAATTTCAAAATTTTCAAAGGTCAAAAATAGTCTCATATGAAAGAGGGGACAAAAATATGTAAAAAAATTGCAATTCTGGAATTTTCAGTAATTTGCTTCCCCTTCAAAATGGCGCCAAAAACGTAATTTTTCCACTTTTTATCGACATTTTAATACTTATATCTATATAATTCGAAAACTAAACATGGTATAACGATGCTATTGACACCCATGAATAGAGCATTCTCGACCACAAAATACCTGCTTAATTTGTCGTTCAAGGTTTTTAATTTAGTTGACGTAATGTTCGATCAAATAAAAATATTAGGTAATTTTTACAAAATTTTAATAGTTTTTCACTTCCCATGAGACTTATTAATTATTAATAAATAAATGAGAAATTTAATCAGTCAAATATCAGAACCTAAAAACGATAGAACAGTTAATACCAGTTGAATGGGCTTCGTTAAAGCTATTTTGTCAGTCATATACGAAAAACTGATTGTTTGGGTGTGGCACATTTATAAAGCAATATTTGTAATAAAAGAGGATACCCTGATGATGGCTTATGGTAAGCGTGAAGTCGAAACGTCGGATATATTTGGTTTCGGCGCCCTTTAGCAACAGTGAGTAAGTTGTAGCAAAAAAGTGTAATTTTATTAAAAAAGTTTCCGAAATAGAACCTTTGGTACCCGCGGCAAGGTTCTGGACATTAGAGACCTCTAGCCCGTCCCATAAGGTAGCCACATGCCAAATTTCAACTGGGCTTTAAACCAAACGTTTTCAGGCGGCCATCTTGGATTTTTAAAAATGCCATTTTTAGCGAATTTTACATAAGGGAAACCTACCATTCGATTTTCAAGTCGATATCACCATCGGTTCATAAAACAGCTATAACCTAGCTACAGTCAGCTACATATAGCTATGTGAGCTATATTACCATTCATGGTACCTCCATGGGCACCCAGCATCCAAAGTTGAACCATGTATCATTAACAGTTCTCTAAATATCAACGGTACTCAGCTACTGTAGCTATGATAGCTACGGCAACTATATTACAATTTAGAATACCCCCGTAGGTACCTACCATCCAAATTTGAACCATGTACCATCAATGGTACCCTAAATATAACCATTTCTATATTCCTCCCATTTAAAAAGCATTGCACAATGTATTTCTTATGGGAAATACACGTGCAAAAGCCTGAAAACTTATATGCAAAATTTCGTTAATGGTACCCATGGGTTTGGTACCATAAATAAGGTTTCGACCCATGGCAACTTACAGTCCATTCCCTAGTGAACCATGATACCAAATTTCAGCTCTCTAACTTTATTCGTCTCAGAGATATCCCCATATTTAATTACCCTGTCTACGGCGGCCATTTTTTTTTTCGCCTCCATCTTTTATTTATGACGAATTGAATATTGTTCCATTTAAAAAGCGTTGCACAATGTATTTCTTATGGGAAATACACGTGCAAAAGCCTGAAAACTTGTATGCAAAATTTCGTGAACGGTACCCATGGGTTTGGTACCATGACGAAGGTTTCCACCCATGGCAACTTGCAGTCCATTCCCTAATGAACCATGGTACCAAATTTCAGCTCCCTAACTTTATTCGTTTCAGAGATATCGCCATTTTTAAATTACACTGTCTACGGCGGCCATTTTTTGTCGCCTCCATCTTTTATTTATGACGAAATCAATATTGTCCCATTTAAAAAGCATTGCACAATGTATTTCTTATGGGAAAACGGAAGAAATGGCAAAAAAAAATATAACTACGCCCATGTCTGCCGAAAAATTGAAAAAATACATTTTTGCCCGAATTTGTAACCGCCACTGTCTGGGCGAAAACCGCGTGACGTCATCAGCCAAAAATGAATCCCGACATGAAATTTTCAAATCGACCAGTCTTTGTGAAAACGACCTCGAGGACTGGGCATTTTGCCAATAATCTTCCTAGAAATGTTCAAATTTTCCCCGGCCAGACAGTTTTCCCCGCTTTTCGGCCGATTTTCCTTAGTCTGAGGCTTTAAAGTTAATGTTTACATTTCGGAAATCTCAGCTGTCAGTTGTAGATGGGCGCGGCCGCCGAATGCTTCCGACACCCCCGTGGTGGACGTCGCTTCGGAACCATTCGGGATTTTCGGCCAAAATTTCAAAAAATCTGCATCTTTCGCTTCGAAATTCAATTAAGAGCATTTCGCGACGTCCCAGCTAAAAGTGGTTCCTAAGTCCCAAAAATAAAACATTCCAAGGTATCCCCTGGGATAGAAAACCATCGCATTAGAAGCACGGTCTGGGCAGAAATATACCTCAAAGTGGCAATTTGAAATTTAAAGTTTAAAAATTCGTCAAAATTTCAAATTCAAAGCTAGGCCCTTGATTTTCGGCAGGATGAAGGGTCCATGTGTCTGCTACCTCGCTGAATTATTTCAGATTTTTTGCTACGAAAATGTCGAATCTACAGGGTGAAATGTGAGAAAAAAAAAACCAAAATTGGCAAAAAATGCGGCACAGAAAAACTTTCGCAGCTCCCGGTATAAGAGCTAGACCAAAACTAACAACTGATTTTTTTTCTCTCCACGTCTTCTAGTTGCCCATATACCACCGAAGCCGGACCGTTCCATAGTTTTCGTAAAAATCGCAAAAAACTACCTTCAAATTTTGGACACTTTTCCTTAATTGTCTTTGGACATTTTTTTTACCACTCTGTATTAAAGTGACGCCTTGGGATAGATAGGATTAAAAGTAGCCAAGGATATGCCCTTTCCCCTGGTACCATCGTTATTGGGCCAGTCGTCTAACTAAAGGGGTCCAGAAGGCCCAGAAGTGGACCATTATAAAAATTTTTTCAAAAAACCGTCCCAACTTTGCGAATTTTTCTAGATTTTCCTATTTAACTTATCGGAATTAGACGTCAAAATTGTTCGTCTACACATATGCAGAAATCGACCCGTGGTGTGTCCTATACCCCACATAGCCCCGGAGTTTCGATAAAACCGTCGTAAATTTGGGTACCTAAAAAATCGCATTTCTAACTTTGGTACGCCACTGGTCGGCCGCCCCCGCACGTACCGCCAAACCGACCACATATTTGAAAAGCCCGTTCATTTCTGTATATACGCGCAACACTTCGAAATCCCGTCAAATGAGCAGTTTCCGAGTTATAAGCGTCGAAATGGAAAAACTACCAAATATATACAACCAAAAAGGGAGAGTGACCTGCTCGTTATAATCCTCACTTGCGTTCGGACAATAATCGATGAAAAAGACTTGCTTTCCATCATCTTAAATAAGCATGAGCTTCTATTATATGCTAAACATATTAAAGATGATTTATCAGTAGGTACCTAGATACCTACCTACTAGTCAAAAGTCTGAGCAGAAAAAGTGATTAGATTATTTTGATCGTTATAATATGATGAGCATTCTTGGTCGTCCACTGGACGTCCATCTGTTGCTGCCCATTGGACGTCAAAAAGTTGATGTCTCCGAGACGTCCTGCTTAGGTCAATTGACGTATTGACCAAAAATGACTTAAAACCGACGTCCAGCAGACGTCCAACTGGTCAGTTGTGCTACCTGGAAAGCACCACTCCATAGGAGAGATGGCAGTAATACAAAGAGTAATAAGTTCAGTTCTTCTAAAGTCTCTTCAGCTTCCTCATGAAAAACAATGAAGATTTTGATCCAAACTATTTGTGTGTTCTCAAACTATTGATGTGTTCGGACCAGTTAAGGGCATTGCCCAACCAGCACCGTTGCAGACTCCCGATTCTTCAAGAGGAGTTCTTCGTTAAGTGTTTTTCTTCTTCTTCGTTAAGTTTTAAGTGATTTCAGCCTTTGGTTTGCAGCTGAAACAATTCCTTCACTTTCATCGTCAAGACAGTGGCTCATCAGTGGAAAATCATCTGCATAACATTCACTATGGGGGAGAGATGGTCAAAGAGGTCGTTGATATACACCACAAAAAGCCGAGGACCAAGAAAAGAGCTATGAAGAACACCACTCCCTATCGCCCCAACAAGATAAGAACACACTGGTTTCTAAATGAGATATATGAACACGATAGTCGATGGGGAGGACCACTAACCCCATACCTAGACAGCTTTTGAAGAAAGAGGTCGTGTGAGACTCGGACTCGACACGACGAGAATCGAAGGCCTTATTCGAGTCACACAAGACCAGTCCCACATGTTGTTTAACCTCGATTTCCCCAACTATATCCTGCACAATCTGGACAACAGCCCCAACTTCCGAAAACAGTACTGCGACACATTCAACAAATGTGGGACTCAAAGTACCTCGAAAATCTTACCAAATGTAGGAATAATGGATATAGGTCGATGATCCGAGGTGCGGTTCACATCACCCTTTTTAAAAATGGGCACCACCCGAGATAGCTCAAACAACTCTGTCTCTATATGGTGTTCTCCTAAGCCGATACATCCATCGCAGTAACCGGGAGAAACATATTTACCTGTCATAGGCATCGTGGCTAACTTTAGCGCCAAAAGGGCTTTATAGCAACAGCTGATGGGTAGCACGCAATTCGTTCTCTAATACCTATTAGCCCTAGCCAGGTGCAAACTATAGGCCCATCCCTATAATAAGCGGCTCGTCTTTTTTTTGTTTCGTCATCGACCAAAAGTTATTACTTTCGTTGATGAAATAAGGGTTTGCGTAACTGGGCGATAATATTATTGCGGCTACCGGTTCTTCCAAAATGGCCGAGCAGCCATAGAGCATTACCGGGCCTACACATTGTACGAAAATGGACGTTAGCGTCCCTAGAAGGACTGACAGCAATTTGGCTGAGATTGTTATACATTCATCAATGTCTTAAGTATACGGCTATTAAACGCCATTCTTGGATCGGTTATATAAAAGTATGTTTTACGTTTGCTTATTGCGGAGACATGTGAGAAGAAAAAGAGCGAGATGGCATCAGTCAAGGCATCAATGAACCAAACATGTCTAATCAGTCCGGGCAATAACAGATTAGATAAAGCTGATTGGCGCGACATATTGATTAAAACATAATTGTGTTTTAATTAAATGTGACTCGGTGAAAGGCATTGTCCCAAATGGCATCGGTTTCACCTTGTTCTTTTACTAACGATTTGTTAGAAACACTTATCTGGATTTGTAAGATTGCACATATTAGATTGATAAATCTCGACTCACTCAACAACGATGTGACTAAAGACTTTACTAAACAAAGAACCAAAGTATGGATTTTGACTCAATTTCGGATTCAATTTTATCATTATCCATGTTAAGGAAAATTTGCACACATATATTTACCATATACAAAAGAATTCATTTTTTGGTCCGGACATTCCTATTTCAAATTTAATATCTTCAGAACTGCTTTCAATTATAAAAAAGATCCAAAATACTTAATCTTCGACGAACTTGGGCCATATGAAAAAAACTGTGAAGGACTAAGCCCCACTCTATTTAGATATATTCTAGCCTGACGAATTTTAGGCGCTGATGACGGCTGAAGAGCCAAAACGAGTCCATCAAAATAAAGTGTATCAAAAATTTGCAGCAAGTCTAGGAACTTTTCTTCTTTCCCAACTCGGTTGTTTACCATTAACTACTACGTGAGCACTTATAGTCAACTGAAGTTAAAGATGCAAACAAAATATCAAAACATTGCACTCGACTGCAAGATTGTATTGTATTGTATATATATGTGAATGGACTTGTACAGTCCTCCACCGCGAGCTGCGGTCTATTGTGGCTCATTCGAAGTGTTGCCAGCAAGGTTTGCCCCTGCTAGCTCCACTAGATGTCCAGACCCTCAACGAATCCGATGAGTCTCTCGGGCGACGCTGAGTTTGCATCTTGAAGTTCAATGATCGTGTTTCCAAACAGTGAGTATCTGGATCTTGCAATAGCCAGGCAGTCACATAGGACGTGCTCAATTGTCTCGTCGACCTCCAAGCACAGCCAACACTCGGTCTCTTCGAACAGTCCGAATCTGTACATGTGAAATCTTAGGTGGCTATGTCCTGTGTACAGTGAAGTCGCCACTCTAATTTGTCTCCTATTTAGTCTGAGGAATGTTTGGGCTTTTGCCCTCCCTTTTCCCCTGATAAATTTTTTGGAGTGTGATAGTCCGGGTAGGTTCTCCCACCAATCCTGGAACTTGTCATTGCTTCATTTCTGGAGTTCAGCCTTGACCAGAGAGTATGGGATTCCCAGTGCCGGCTCTGGTCCTACAAATGCAGAGCCCGCCGCCCTCCTAGCTAGAGAGTCGGCCCTCTCATTGCCTTCGTGACCACGATTGCCCGGGATCCATACCAGTGTGACCCTGTTCTTTTGCGATAGGGTGTTGTGTCCTCCCTCCTCTAATAGGTGTCGGGCACACAATTCAATAGCATGAATCTCTGCCTGAAACACTGTGGTGAATCGGCCCAGGCTCTCTGCTATGCACATGCCATCCGATCTCCCGTACACTCCGGAGCCAACCCCTTCGTCGGTTTTGGATCCGTCTGTGTACCAGGTACTTCCTGCCAGTTGTAAATCTTCGCCTCGTTCGTTCCAGCCTGCCCGTGCGGGAACCCTGACGACGTAGCGAGTGTCCAATGTACGTTTTGATTCCATTAGGTCGGAGACCATGTTCAATACCCAAGCCAACTTGGGCATTGTTGGTCACATCATCGAATGGCTGCGGTGCTATGTTGCAGCCGGTATGTCGCCTTCATTGCCTTCCGTTCGAAGAATATTGGAAGTGGATGTAGGTGAAGCATGCGCTGCATAGCTGCCGTGGGCGTCGTTTTCATTGTCCCCGTGATCCAGAGACATATTTGTCTCTACAGAGACCTGCTCTTTCAATACCAAACTATGGCCCTATAGGTGATTGTCGGTCTTATTACCGTCACGTATAGCCACATAGTTTGTTGTGGTCCCATCCCCCATGATTTGTCGCATAGGTTCTTGCACAACCAAAGGGAGACCTGTACGCTCCTAACGGTACGAGTCACATGTGGGGTCCATGTGAGTGATTTGTCCAGGATGACTCCTAGAAATTTTACTTCGTTAGTAAACAGGATTGTCGTCCCGAACAAAGATGGCGCTTTCAAGAAGTCCAGCCTTTTCTTTCGGGTAAACACCACAATCACCGTTTTCCTAGGGTTTATTGCTGGGTTTTTTTTGAACAGCAGCTGAGTACATCATCCAACACCTTTTGCAACGTGCTGGAGATTTGTTGGTCTGGGTGGTTTCTTATAAGGATAACCATGTCGTCCGCGTATGCTTGGACCTCGACTCCCCATAGTTCCAAACTAGCCAGAAGGTCGTCCACTACTAGGGACCACAGGAATGTTGAAAGGACTCCGCCCTGTGGACAACATTCCGCTGTTGTAATAGTGTCATCGTTTAATGATGTAGTGATCAGTCTGGATTCTAACATGTTGCGAATCCAGTTGGCTATTGTTGGTTCGATCCTTCTCGCTTTACTGGCTCTGAGGAATGAGTCTGTGCGAGAGGTGCATTGTTAAAGGCCCCTTCGATGTCTATAAAAATACCAATTGCGACCCTCTTTGAATCTAGTATATCTTGGATTTTCTCCACCAGGAGTGCTAGTTCTGTTGGGGGTACGTAGTTAGCTCTTCCTCAAAGCTTTTCAGCAGAAACGATGTTAGACTGATTGACCTGAGCGATTTGGGATCTTTTTCTTATACTGCATGGTTAATGCAGAGACGCATTATACTTTGAAGTTGTCTGTTCTTATTCCTCCCACGAGTCAGTAAGATAGAAAATGTCCAATCTCAAAGCTAAGTGTTCTCCTTACGTGAATAGGCATTAGAATATGTTGTAAAGCATTTTGCGAAAAAAATCCTTGAAAGGACATCTCTACGCCTAGCAGAAACGGATCTAGTCTAAAAGTGGTCCCATGGCAAGAAAATATCATTGTAAGCCCTGCTTGCTGGTTGTTCAGAAACAGGCGCCTATTCTATCGGTTCTTCGACATTTGGTAGTTTCCTACGGAGTCAGTCCACCATCTCGGGAATTTCCGGGTTTTTCTTCGGCAGTGGCTTCTTCTACACTTTTCGTTAGAAGCGGGTCTTCCGTTTCGATATTTAGTTCTACAACTTCTTCTAAATGTTAACTTTTCTTCAACAATATCCTCTTTTCAGTTCTTGTCTTGTAGGGTAACTTTTATTTCAACCACTTCCGCTTCCTCAGGTTTGGCTGCTTTCTTTAATAAAACCTTTCCGGCCTCTACCTCTTCAGGCTCCTCTTGCTGCACTTCCTTTAATACAACTTTACACTTTTGGGAGTTTTTAGGTTTAATTAGCGCATAGCTTCTTCTTCTTGTAGAGATTTCTTTAAAACATACACATTCCTCCCTTTCTGTGAACTCATCTTCCTTCTTTGGTTTAGTCTTTTGTTGTCTTCGTTTTTAAGTTATCGAAATCTATTTCGTCATCTGGTTTTGGCAATATCTCTTTCCTTTCTTCAGGCTTTGCTGGCTGGGCGATCTTAAGCCCGAGAGTTTTCTTTCTCTTTTCACTTTACAAGTTTGTCCTTGTCGTGTACCTCAAGAATGTGTACATTGGTCTTCCTTTCGGTTTCAACAAACGCTCTTCTTTCTATGAGAATTTGTTCTTCGGTTTAGATTTAATGACTGTTCAGGTTCTTCTTCTTGTAGAATTTTCTTTAAAACACACACATTCATCCCTTTCTATAAGCTCAACTTCCTTCTTTGGTTTAGTCTTTTTTTTTCTTCTCTTTTAAGTCATCATCAATAATAGAAACGAACTCTATTTCGTCATCTGGTTTTGCCAATATCTCTTTCTTTTCTTCGGGCTTCGCTGGCTGGGCGATCTTAAGCCCATTCTCCTCTTATCATTCTTTTGTTCTTTCTAAGGTCTTTTTACTGTATTAAGCTTGACTTCCTTAGTTTCTTTCTTGGATCTAGATATTCGGAGGGCTTACTTTGTAACTTCTTCCTCAGTATCTTAGTCTTTTCGAAGGGTATTTTCTCGGTTTCAGGTAGTGGTTTCTCTGGTTTTTCTTTCTCTTTACTTTACAAGTTTGTCTTTGTTTGCTCTCTTGGGCTTTTTGATGGTTATTTCCTCGGCTTCAGGTCGTGTTTTCTCTGGTTTTTTCTTTCTCTTTTTACTTTACAAGTTTGTCCTTGTCGTGTTCCTCAAGAGTTGTGTACATATGTCTCCCTTTCGGTGTCTTCTTGAGGTAAGTCAAATGGGATTTGAAATCTGGGCTTTTAACACCGACTTTCAATTCCTTTCCAGAAGGATCTATTTTTTTCGGTATAACGGGTTGAATTTTAATAGTTTCTTCCGTAGTTTCCTCCTCCTTAATTTCTGGACGTTTATTCAAAAACACACGTCTGAGCGTCAGCAAAAATTCTTCTTTCTCTGGGTAATTGTTCTTCTTGGAAATGCCATGATTGTAACAGATTCAGCAGTTTTTTTTCTTCGGATTTTGCCATTTCTATTCTCTCTTGGTGTCTGCCAATTTGACTACCTCGGGAGAAATCTATCACTTTCTTTTTAAAGCTTGAGCTCAACAACTATTATTGAAAGGGGTACTAGTTTCGCCTTTCTTCGTATGTTTTTGTGCGCTTTCTAAACTCATGGCCTCCAGTTTTTTTTAAAGTTTATCGAACTTCTCGTCTAACTTTGTTTAGGTCCTCAATCTTAAAACATCTTTTTCTAGTTCTTGGACTTCATGGTTGCAGCCTTTTTAATGTTCCTGAACCATACACCATCTTTAGCAATATTAACTCAATAATCTTAAAACATCTTTTTCTTGTTAGCTGTAGCAATATTAACTCAATAACGAGGCGTAATTCTAAAGCGAATAATTTCATTCAAAAGGAATGGTTTTGTAAAGGAGTTCCTTCTATCTAGATTTTGTAGGTAAGCTCCAGTTGGCACAAATTGGTTTTTTACATCTGTTTTCAACTTTCTTCACACCAAAACTTCAACGACTGAAGAAAACTTCCGAAGTGACTGTTACACTTTTTTTATTTACGTCTAAAATGACAATTTAATTTTTTTTTAAGAAATGGAAATTTTAACCTTGAAATCTTTTTATTTCTGTGTTGAACTTCTTGAAACTAAATATTCAGAAACCCATCTATTTCTTCTCTATGCTTCACAACAGACACTGCTTAATTCAAGGAAACTCATTAAAGTCCCGAAGTGACTCTCACACTTTTAAAACGACTATTTGATTTGAATAGTCGAAATAAAATAAAACTACTTAAAAAGTTCTTTATTTTCGTGTTAAACTTTCTTCAAATTTAGTTCTTCAGAAAAACTTTTAGTTCTAGTTCTTTACTTTACAGCAGCCATTGTTTGATGCAAGAAAACTAATTTGCATCTACAAAGCCACGTTGCAGAAGTATTTTATTACTTTTTTTGTTAATTTTCGTATTTCTTCCATATTTTTGCCCATGTAAAAGCATTTTTTTGTATTCGTGACCGTGACAACATCCACCATCCACAGTATCCAACATACACACACTCAGAGTGCGATGAGAGGGTTAAGAGGCAAAATTAGAAACCCCAATACGTAGGACGAAAGGCAAGAGAATCTTGGAGAAGAGAGCAAGAAAAAGGTAGAGATGAGCTGGACACATATCCAGATATGATGACAACAGATGAAATACGAAGAATTTTGAAAAGGAGATCGAGAGAAACCAAAAAGAAAATAAAAAGGCCACATAAGGAATGATATTGGTGAAGAATAGAGGCAGATGAAAAAATTGAAGACATACCATCCAGGAAGATTGGACAGAGGTTGGCAAAGAGAAGACTATCTACATGTTATTAACCCAAACTAAGCAAACTCTTAATTTCCAATCTCTTGCTTCTCTATTTCCAAATTTTTCTGTATCACGGGAACAGGGAGAGCAAAAGTCCAAATATTCCTCAGACTAAACAGGAGACAAATCAGAGTGGCCACTGCACTGTACACAGGACATAGCCACCTAAGATTTCACATGCACAGACTCGGACTGTCTGAAGAGACGGAGTGTCGGCTGTGCTTGGAAGACGACGAGACAGTTGAGCACGTCCTATGTGACTGCCCGGCTATTGCCAGATCGAGATACTCACGGTTTGGAAACACGATCATTGAACCTCAAGATGCAAACGCAGTGTAGCCCGAGAGTTG
The DNA here is from genome assembly GCA_951812265.1 of Taphrorychus bicolor. Classification (NCBI taxonomy): domain Eukaryota; kingdom Metazoa; phylum Arthropoda; class Insecta; order Coleoptera; family Curculionidae; genus Taphrorychus; species Taphrorychus bicolor. The sequence goes on along the minus strand of OX638303.1, from coordinate 27,810,665 downwards.
AGGGTCTGGGCATAAAGGGTGACAACTAGTGGAACTAGCAGGGGGCAAACCTTGCTGGCAACACTTCGAGTGAGCCACAAGATACAAACAAACACAATAATATCTCTGGCTTTTGTTGCTGCTAACAACAGATTTGTCGCAAGTCATGAGAAGCCTTCTGTTATATGGTCTTTGCGGAGGGTAATTTGGAATAAAAAAAGTTTTTTTCCCCAAGTCACCCAACCAACTTTGGTGGTTTATGGAAAGCAGGAGGTCTAAAGATTGCAAATTTAACTTAAAAGAATTATGGAAAGGCATCACGTTCGAAGAGTTTACCTATACCATAGATTAGACGCAAAAAAGTCAGGGGCATCTTAGAAGAGACAGCCTGAATGAAGTCGTGATGGGCTGGCCTCATAGCCAGATATGAGGGACAAAGAAATACAGTGCATTTCTTGCTAATTTAGGGACATGTCAGCAATTGTTTGTCACCTCCAGTTACCTCATCCTCAACCTCATCACTGACACATTTGACATTTCACAATTCAATCCACAAAACATCCCCGTATAGAAAGGAAAGATCAAATGGAAAGCTCGGTTAACTGTTTTAAGTTTGCCTTCCTATTGTGTGAGAGCGCCACTAGTACTCCATTTTCAAAGGTTTCAGTTATCTTAAAAAAATACCAAAAAAACTGGGTTAAGTTGAAGGTGACAATGGCGGTACACTTAAGATTCACGTCTTTCTCAACTTGGCAGTACTCAAATTTTGGCAGAAATTTCGTTTAATTTCAATGATTTCGACTTGCTACTTATTGAGTGTATCATTTAGTTCAAAAGAGTTAATTATTGCAAATATGTGTTACTTGAGACTGGTAGAAATCTTACTCCAGGCGCTTTTCCTGTTTTATGTATACCCCAAGGTAAGATATGTCAAATTTATAAGGAATACCTTTGTAAAATATACTTTATGGGATTTTCTCGTTTTGAATGGGTTTGGACATACGCGAAAGTTTGCATATTGAGCCCATCATCATTCTAGTTTATATACTATCTAATATTCTCTTGTTAATATGGTATTCAAAAAAGAAACGGTATTTATGATCCAGATTACCATGTTGAACATGATACGGAAAGCATAAAATATTTGGGTAAAAAGTTAATTTTATTAAAAAATATTAGAAATTGATATTTTATACTATCTATTATACAATGTTGTATTATACAATTGCACATGCATGATAGAAACTCTTATATTTAAACGCACAAAGTATCAATAACAAAACTTGTGAATTAGAAGTGCTTTTGGCTGAATTATCTCCAGACATCCTTCTCATAAGAGAACACTGGCTCAGGGGCTTGGACATTGAAAAGTTTCATCTCACTGACTGGAAACTCGATAGCTACTCATCAAGGGCGGAACAGAAGGGCGGTGGTACTGCTATTTTTTCCAAGAATTAAAACATCAAAAAATATGAACTGCCCAGGTATTTGAAATTCAACGAATGTGAATTGTGCATCTCTACAATGTACGTAAATAAGCAAAAAATTACTATTATTTGTATATATAAGTCTCCTAAGGGTAATCTAAACTGCTTCATATCTGAATTGGACGATCTATTGCATGAGGTCTTCTCATTAGCTGAATACATTGTAATATGTGGTGATTTTAATGTTGACTTCTCCACTAAAAATGGCAACTCCACAGCACTGCTACGAGTATTGGACACTTATGGCTTAAATCCTCAAGTGAACGGTTTTACCAGAGTCACTGCCACTTCGTCGACGCAAATTGACAATATTTTTACAAATATTGTTCCGGAAAAGGTAAGCTGTCAAATCTACAAAACTTTTTTTTCTGATCACTACGGAATTCTTCTTTATATCGCCAACTCAGAGATGATAAATTGTAAGTCTAGTTTTCTGATGAAAATAATTTACAACTCCTTTAATATCCAACGATTTCTGAGCTTTCTTGTCGCTGAGCCTTGGCAAGAGATGTATGAAATTGCAGATATAAACGACAAGTACATTATATTTTCAAACATTTTTTCCTACTTGGTTGATCAGAGTTTTCCACAAACTCGTATCAAAGCTGGCTGTCAAACTTCTGACACTTGGATAAATAGAGAAATTAAGGAATTTTCAAGGTATGTCAAAGATATCTATGTTTGGCATCAAGTGACAAAAAGTGAACAGGTTTACTTACAATACAAGTTAGAAAACAATATAGAAATTACGTCAATGAACTAAACAAGGCCATTAATGACAATAAAATAATCAATTCCACAAATAAATCAAAAACTGCCTGGACTATATTTAGCAAACTTACAAATAAAAGCAAACCCCAGAACAACATTAATTTAAAAATTAATGATATAATAATTGATGATCCCATCACCTTAACTGAACTCTTTAGTAAACAATTTAATCTACCCATTTCTCATAATAATGTCGAACCTTTTCTAAAGGACACCCATGACAGAACAATATTTCTCATCCCCACAGATCAACACGAAGTCTTGACAATAATAAATAGCCTACCCAACAAATATTCCGCAGGTATTGATGAAATACCAATCTCAATTGTCAAATCTGTTGCCCAATATGTATGTAGACCATTATCTGATTTGATAAATGACTGCTTCACTTCTGGAGTCTTTCCTGATGCCTTGAAAGTGGCTAAAGTGGTCCCAGTGGACATTTCCAACTATAGGCCAATATCTTTGCTGCCGTCATTTTCCAAAGTTTTTGAAAAAGCTATCTATAGCAGAATTCTCAAATTTTTACAAGCAAACAAGTTGTTAGGAGATCATCAATTTGGTTTTATTCCCCAGAGGTCCACTGAAATGGCAATTTTCAACACTCTTAAATTTATAGTCGAACATATTGATCAAAATGACAGGGTGTGCGGGCTTTTTTTCGACTTATCTAAAGCTTTTGATACCACCAATCATGATCTTCTAGTCCATAAGTTGGACACATTTGGCTTGCGGGGAGTATGCGCTTCTTTGATTGTCTCTTACTTGAGAAATAGATCACAGGTCATTTGTGTAAACTACAATGGGAGGACATACTTTTCAAAAATGCAGCAACTCAGACAGGGTGTCCCTCAGGGATCAATCTTGGGTCCACTTGTTTTCATACTTTATGCCAATGACTTGTCAGGTAATGTTAGCAATTCTTTAGTGTGCCAATATGCTCACGACTCTTCAGTCATTTTGAATCATAAAACAACGGATGGCCTCTCAGACATCTTATCATTGGCCGCCTCTGAAGTGTGTCAGTGGTGTGAAAGAAATTTTTTGAAACTCAATACCAAAAAAACTGGAATGATTTGTTTTTCAAAAAAAACGCAGCCTGATTCTTTATATGTAAATATGCAAGGAAAATCAGTTCCTCACAGCGAATCAGTAAAATTCTTGGGCGTCATTATTGATCCCCAATTAAATTGGTACGAGCAAACGTCCAAACTTGTATCAAGACTCAATAGCTACTGCGCCCTCTTGAGAAGACTTCGTGATGTTTTGTCTATGGAATCCATTAAAACTTTCTATATTGCATGTATCCAGTTATTAATAAATTATGGCATTTCATTCTGGGGCTCTTCTAGCGGGGCTACAGATGTCTTCATTGCACAAAAAAGGCTGATTCGATCGATATTTGGTCTTCATCCTAGAATTAGTTGTAAGCAATATTTTGGAAAGCTAAATGTTTTAACTGTGCCCCCCCTGTATGTTCTTAGTTTGGTGATGTTTGTTAAGAGGAATTCTGTGGGGTTCAGCAAGAATTATGAGAACCATGCACCGGACATGTTAATAAATACCAGAAGTGGGAGGGATCTGGCAACTCCTCAACACAAGTCAGTTTTCTTCCAGAAGGGTCCCTACTATCGTGCAGTCAAAGCTTATCAGTGGCTGCCAAGGTCAATAACAAATATCAATAACCCGGTCCAATTCAGAAAAGACGTTGTATTACATTTGAAGGATAAGTGCTTGTATTCATTTGATACTGACTAAAGGAATATAATATATTAAGTAATTATAACAAGAATCCAAATGTGCCTATTAAGTAAGTGTAAGATATTATTATGTATTGCAAAATGTATTGAAAACCCCCTTTTTTTTGTGACGTTTTTTTCGTTGCCTTGTAGTATGTTTACTATTTTGCTGGCAATAAATATTGATTGATTGATTGAGAAAGTATTGTTTCCTAATGTTCACATATTATTTCTGTAAAAAAAAAATACGTATTTCCATCAACAACATTTGCAGAAATTATCAAAAAAATTAATACCCTGACATGATGGTACATTTGAAAAACATGGATTTATGCATCATAAAACAAAGAGATTCTAGAAAATCACGGAAATGCATCTCAAGAACCCTAAGCACACAGTCAACTTAACTCGCCTTCTTTCCCTGGCAATGCAATTCATCAAAGAAGATTTATTCCAGATACTCAAACATTAACTGGTATAATACTCCATAAACGAGTTATTATGCATTATTGCACAATATTAAAACATGAGAAATTTAATCATTATAATTTGACTAGTATACTAATAATTATAGTAACATATTACGTAAATCTGCCAGTTATTACAATAATTTTAGGAGGTGACAGAGTAGATGATTTTCTGTCCATATAATCAAATACTACCTACTAAGTGTAACAATATTTGTGAAAAAACCCACATATGAATTTATCTCTTTTCTTTGTTTTGAAATGCTGTCTTGTATATACTAAACTTGTGTCTCTAAACACAAGTTTAGAAAGATAGTATTGAAATGCGACCTTTCTAAACTTGTGGTAAAATAACGACTTAGACATACTGTAGACAGTGCGTTTTTTTTAACGCGCAACATAGGATTTTACGTGTTAAATTTTTCATGCCCTGTTGAGTGGGGTTCTATAAGCACAATTGCTATGAAACTTGACGTAAGTAATATTGGGGGTCCTAGCTTGACCTCTGTTGACCAACCATCAGGTTGAAAAATTTTGGAATAATGCGAAAAAAAGCATTTCTTTTTCGGAAAAATTGTGTCTTTTTTCTCTCGTAACTATTGTTTTTCGACTTTGCATGTCAGGTAAATATCAAATGCAGGTAAAATGGCAGGTACTTTTGGCATTTAGAGCGTTTTGTCCACAGGTTTTGTCGCTATTCCTTCTAAGCTTTTATAACAACAAGAATAAGTCAACTTGTAACTTTTGTGTATTTGTGATTTGGCAATTCAATCCCGACATGCAATTAGAAACCATTTTTAGTCGTTCAGTTAATGGTAAACAAACCAACATTTTGTGAAGTTAAAAAATTGATACTAAACTTCAGAAAATGAATTGATTGATGATGAAACATGAGTTACGAGCAGAGTAAAAAGACACATTTTTTCTGAAAAGAAATTAACTTTTTTGGTATTTTTCTAAATCTTCTGGACCTAATTGGCCAATAAAGGTAAAGTTAAGACGTCCAGTTTTACCTATTCCAAGTTTCATAGCTGTAGTGCTAACAGAACACTGATCAACAGGACATTAAAAATTTAACATATAAAATCCTATGTTGCGCGTTATAAAAAAAACGCTCTGTAGATACATACTTGTATATATTTAGATACCTAAATTGTAAAAATTTTCTATATTTTAGTTAATGCCACAGCATTTTTATGTTTTTTTTTTAATTCATATAATTTAAACTGTGATGTGTGAGAACTATACAAAATCAACTTTTTGACGTTTACGAGATCCCAACTAGATGACGGCCAACTAGATAAAGTTTTATAATAAACACCCCGTATTTATACCGAGAAGATGGATAAAAATAAAAATACGCCTTTATCACGGATCCCCAGAAAAATACAACCGGCAACTGCGCACTCTCTTAAACAACTTTCGACAACAAAAGTTACTGAAATTTAAAGAAAACTACAATATTTTTTTCATTTTCATATAGCCTGCATTCCCACAAACCTGACCCGAGCATTAATACTGTTGAGTCTGCATTAATACCGTCTTCATTAATACTCTTGAGGTTTAAATTTGAAACATTCACCGAAAAAAGTGGATAAAAGTACTGATCACAAGAGAAATACAACCGGCAATGACGCCCAACAATCTGACAACCTGACGTTACGTCAACGTGTAGCTCTAGTTATACTCGTCTCTGTCGTACTAACAGCAAACCAATGCATGTCACTGAAAGTAAACAAACATCACCATGGCGCGCGTGCCTGCATTTAAATGTTTTTTGCCTTCATCAAAATGGCTGCTTTTTGCGTCAACATCACCAAATTGTGAAAATATCAGTACGTACGACGTGTTATTATAGAGGAAAATGTGGCAAATTTTGGGATTTTCGGCGTGAAAAGACTTGAATAATGTGCTTTAGATGCTTCTCAGTGTCTTGTGGTAAGTTTTTAAGTGTAATAATCATTTAATTACCTATAGCTATTGATTCGGTGATGGCAGCTTGCGTCCTAATTCACTTAAAGTTAAGGTGGTTAGCAGGTTTAGGACAAGATAAAACATTCTTGTAAAAGGCCACAAGGGTGTTTTATTTTAGATATCCTAAATCTGTTAACTACCACAACTTTAATTATACATTTCAATATCTTTAATATTCGGCCATGGTAGTGAAGTAGGGTGGTAGGGTCAAGTGGCTATGTTTGTAGTGCTGATTCTCAAGAGCAGGAAAAATAAAGCAGTCCAAATAGAGACTCAATCAGATACTCTCATTATTTAGACCAAAGACAATAATTTGGAAAAAATATTTCCCCAGGCTCTTGGAGAAGATTCAGCCGCAAATCTGTTAAAAAATACAGGGATATTCAAATGCGCCGCTCATCATTGGGATCTCGTAGACGTTTGATTTAAAAATCAAACACTGTTTGACAGAAGGCCTCTAAAAACACAAAATTATAATCTTATAACCTATTATAACTTTAGGTGTTAAGAAACCTTGGTGCCATTATGATATGAATCATCTTCTGTAGCTTATTCTGTCCACTGCTGAACAAAAGCCTCTCTCAAATGCTTCCATTTCCCCCGTTCCTGTGCAGCCAGTATCCAGTTTCCGGCTGTTCTTCTTATATCATCGCTCCAGCGGGTAGGCGGTCGTCCTCTGTTACGATATGCGTCTTGTCTTTTACGCCATTCTGCTATCTTCCTTGTCCATCGATTGTCCGTCATTCTGGCAACATGCCCCGCCCAGTTCCACTTTAAATGTAAGATAGTCTCGACAGCATCTCGTGTCTTCGTTCTAAGTCTTATAGTTGTATTTGGGACTCTGTCTCGAAGGGTGATTCCCAGCATCGATCTTTCCATCCTGCGTTGCATCACTTGTATTTTCGTAATGTTTTTTCTTGTAAGTGTTAGTGTTTCTGCACCATATGTCAGCACGGGAAGGACGCACTGGTTGAACACCTTTCTCTTCAAGCATATTGGGAGATTGGACCGAAACACTGATTTTAGTTTTCCAAATGCTGCCCAAGTCAGACCTATTCTACGCTGGATTTCGCGTGTTTGATTGTCCCGTTCGATACTGATTTCATGTCCTAGGTATTTGTATGAATATGTCTGTTCTATATTTATGTTGTTAATTTTTAGAGAATTGTTTAGAACAAGGTTTGTCATATATTGTGTCTTTGACAGATTTATTTCAAGGCCTACCTTTTCTGCGGCTGTTTGTAAGTCTTGTAACATTGTTTGTGCCTTAGCCGTGTCGTCTGTTATTAGGACGATGTCGTCGGCGAAGCAAAGGTGGCTTAGATTTTCTCCATCGATGTTAATTCCCATGTTGTTCCATCTTATTTTGTTTAGCACACTTTGCAGCAGAGTAACGAATAATTTAGGAGAAAGCGCGTCACCCTGTCTCAGGCCCCTTTCAATTTTGAACTTGTTGGTATGTTGATTGTTGTTTATCTTCACGTATGCTGTGGATGTAGTATTTAATAGCTGAGGAGTAACGGTAGTCAATTCGGCATTCTGCAAGTGCTTCTAGCAGTTTCTGGTGGTCCACTGTATCAAAGGCCTTTTTGAAGTCTATAAAAATCAGCATAAGCGGTTTGTTGTACTCTATACACTTCTCAATTATTAGTTTCATTGTGAGCAAGTGATCGTTGGTACCGTATTTTGTTCTAAAACCCGCTTGCTCTCTTGAAAGAAAGAACTCTAGTTTGTTTGTTAGACGTGTTGTTATAATCTTTGTGTAGAGCTTATAGATGTGACTTAGAAGACTTATTGGCCGGTAGTTTTCAAGGTTCGTGTTATCTCCTTTCTTGTGTGTGATGATGATTTGCGCACTTTCCCATTGCGATGGTATTGTTCCTCCGGAGAGGCATTTATTAAATAGGGTTTTAAGGGCATTGATGGTGTCTTGTCCGCCCATTTTAATGCTTTCTATTACCATCTCGTCTTCACCAGGTGCTTTGTTGCTTTTCATACTTTTTAAAGCTGATATAATTTCATCGTCATTTATCTCTTCGAGGTCTTCTGAGCCTTGGTTTAAAATTATTGGAATATTGGATTTTATTTCTCTATTTGGTGTTGAATATAGTCGTTTGTAGAAAGCTTCAATGGTCTGCGTTATTTCCCCCTTGTTTGTCACTATTCTGCCCTCTGTGTTTTTGATTTTATATATATTATTTTTTCTCGCTAGATTTTTCCTTGCCAGAACTTTCAGACTTTTATTCTCTTCTATTGTAGTTTTTATGGATTCCGTATTTTGTTCTCTTTTGTGTTTTCTTATCTCTTTAGCTATTTCTTTATTGATATTTCTATATTCTATTGTTGTTTTGTCTGTCAGTTCTCTTCTTTGTTTCATTAAAGATTTTGTTCTTAGGTTGAGTTTTTGGTTCTTGTTTTTGCTTCTGCCGCACTTTTCAATTGTTGCATTTACGCTGTTTGTAATGTTCTCATATATTGCGTTAACTGTCATACGATTATTTACGTTTAGAGATTTAGATAGTTGCTGTTCATATTCATACACGTTTTCAGGCAAGTTCCATTTTTTGTGACTCTTTTTTAGGATCATGTTGTTTCTTTCCTTTCTTATGTTTAGTTTTATTTTCGCTCTTACTAGACGATGGTCGCTGCCTGTTGAGAATCTATTCAGAACATCTACATCACTGACAATATCTTTTCTGCTGCTGCATATGAAGTCGATGGCGTTCTTGGTCCTTCCGTCTGGGCTCATCCATGTCCATTTTTTGTTGTCATTTTTTTGGAAGAAGGTGTTCATTGCGAAGAGATTTTTGCTATGCAGAAAGTCCATCAAGGTATTTCCTCTTTCGTTTCTCTCGCCCAATCCGTGGTGCCCAACCGCGTTTTCAGCTTCATCTATTTTACTTCCGATTTTAGCATTAAAGTCTCCGTTTAGCAGAGTATAGTGGGATTTCTCGTCTTGTATGGCTGAGGATATATCTTCGTAAAAGCATTCGATATCTTCCTCTGTATGGTCGCTTGTGGGCGCGTAGACTTGAATGATTTTCAGAGAGTATTTTTTGTTAAGTTGGATGGTGATGAATAAGACTCTAGGGCTTATACTTTTGATGTTTATAATATTTTCAGTGTGTCTTTTGTGGACCAAAAAACCTATTCCTCTTATTGCAGTTTCTTCTCCTGCATAGTGAAAGATATGTCCTTTGTCCAGAGTGATTTGACCTTCCCCTATGCGTCTGACTTCGCTTAGGCCCAATATGTCCCATTTAATGTTTGTGAGTTCTTCCTCTAGTTCTAGCATTTTCTCGTTTGTTGATAATGTTCTGGCGGTGTAAGTTGCTACGTATATCGGGTATTTTCTGTGACGGTGTGTATTGTTGTCTTTAGGTGATGAAGGCGATTGTTTGCCTCCCCCAGAATCCATGAGGCAGACCTTTTTCAAGGTGTGGGATTTTCCAAATATTGATCTACCCACCTGGGGTGTGTGTCCTTTTCTCTTTGGAATCGCCATATTGAGAGGTTTTTAGCCAAATTTTCTTCCACGTTGGCCAGACGGGTTGGAAGAGGGATAGGGATATTAGAAAGGAAATAAGTGGTTTTATAGGAAATTTGGGAGTTTTGACAATGGTTTCCCCGTATGGTCTTTGGAGATAAACCAAGGCTCGCGTGGGCAGGGTCGCATTCCTGAAGTAGATCTGTCATCTATCGGGACTATAGATGAGTATCTACCCGCTACCCCAATATGAATCATAAATGAACGAAAAATGATTAACAAAAAATAAGAATATTTTCTCTTCTTTCTGACTGATTTTTGGAGGTTTTACTAATAGTACTTTTCTATGTTTTTATTTTTATGCTTCTCGTTTAAAACCTATAACATGAAATAAGCTTATAACCGAAAATGGGAACTTATACATGATTTCTACCAGCTAAAACCAGTAAAAAAATTGTTAATTTTTACTTTATACGTGACAGCAAATTTAAAACTCTATGGAAACTTTTTTGATTTTTTATGTTTAAACAGGGATGCATAGTGCTTTTTCATTATTTATTTTGCAGTGGTACGCTTTAATTTACAATCGTTTTTTTTTTTTAATCTACAAAGAATATTCAGTTACTACCCTTAAGTTTCGTCCACGTAAGTTTATAATATGTTAGACACTTTGTAGTTTATGTAAAAAATGGAATACCACATAATTTCGTTATTTTCAAGTATGTTTTAGAAAATAAAATTTAATTACCACATACTAAAATACTAATAGCGACTTTATTTAAAACACTACTTATTTGTATCGCAATTTAAGTTAATTGGATTCAGGTTATAAGTATTTATTTGCCTAATCTGGTAGAGATTCGAACTCACAGCAAGATATCACTTTGATCTTAATCCTGCCAACTTCAATCACAATACGGGGTGTTCATTATAAAACTTCATCTAGCAGGCTCTGAAATTTTGACAGAAAAGGATGACATAATCAAAATAAATGGACTTTTGATTCTCTCTCTTTTTCTTTTAACATTTCACAGCCAACTAGATGAAATTTTATAATGAACACCCCGTATATAAGTACTAAATAGTCTGTAAACTATTAATACTATTAATAGTAGGTAGGCTGTTAAAAATAAATTGTTTAAGATTACCATACGTTTACAATACCATAGCATAATCTATTAGATAGACCATCAGGTTGTTTCAGGAAGAAGATATGGGCTTCAATATCTTATTCTATATACTTTTTAAGCAAAAATGTTCCTATAAACTTGGGATATAATTAGAGTATATCCTACATAAAGCTTCTGCCCATAAAAGTGTATAAAGGGACATTTTTGCTTAGAATGAAATGTAGAATAACATATTGCATCACATGCACCTTCTTCTGAAACACCCTGTATAATGGTGCCTTCCTATTAACAGATGGCGCTGAAAGATATCATCAAGGTGAAACATTTCACTTTCCGTTCTATAGGGGGATGTTTTGTGATTCAATTCAACGAGCCATCAGATAATACAGAGGGAACAAGATTACCGAAATTTGCAAGTAACTCGATTTTGCTGCTATTCTTGGGGGCCAAAACTGGTGCTCTCTCCATATATGCTGGCTTATTGGAGGAGATTTAGCTGAATAATACCGGTCTCTTGTTAATTGGAATGCAATGCAGTTTCTCAATAATTTTATAACTTAACAAAGTGTTAAAAATGCAATCTACACCTGCTGGCAGTATTTACTTATGCTTTGCCGCTCAATAAAAAGTCAATTACACTCGTAAACGGCCATGATTATATCACGACCAGAAATCATTATTTTTACATTTCGTACTCGACTAGTTAACAGATTACGTGAATTTTGTTATAAATGCGTCCCGGTTAATTACATAGTCAATTACCAAGACAGGCTAAGTGCACACAAATCTCTGTAATAGTTAAACATTGGCTCGGCTTCACATGTAGGTCATTGGTGGACCTTGATCGGCGGCCAGACTTTGAGGACCTCGATCGTGGACGCACTTTACCTTTTCAATTAACTTTTTTTAGTTTTCTTGAGTTATGGCAAACTGTGATCATGTATTAAAACATTAACGTGGTTACTTTTTTAAATAGTTTTCTTAAATTGCAAAAACTGAGAGAGCGGAGGGAAGTGAAGCATGCAGGGGGATAGGTTTTACGCCCAAGCGCCACAAGCATGAGCTTTTCAATACATTTCTTCCCAAGGCTCATAAATAGCCGCGGGAAGCGCTCTCTAATGAGTACCGATAGCCAATCGTAGGAATTTATCTAGCGTATAGAAGATTCCCGTGCATTTGCACTTCTTTTTAATGCACTAAAAGGCATCAGTGGCGTGACGAACAATGCAAAAGTCCAAATTGCTGCATTATAACTGAGCAAAAACGATTCGATTGTGATTGTGAAAGCTTCTGGTACTTATAGCGTCTCAACTATGTTATTTAATAAAGCCGAGCGTGCAAGAACCAAATTCGATGGCCTCTTTCGCTTTTTTCGGGCGGTTTCAAGGCGAAGAATCGTTCACTTGTGAAATAGTTCTTCTAATAATATTTGACAGGTTGCTTGGATGCAAATCCATAATTTCACGGTAATTCGAGGTTACAGGCACCGTTTCAAAGAGGCGAGTTAATCGCCTATTTCAATACATTACAGCACCATGAAACTAACTTTTAATTCGCCATAAGCGATACTTCTTCGAGATACCATAAAGCATCTCTTAAGCCCATTGTATTATGTAACGCACCATAACTCCATTAGTCAACTCCCACAGTACCATTAGCTATAAAAGGACTACCTATTTACTATATTTGGGATGCCGAAGCCCATTCTTGAAGGAAAATAACGGCACATATCTTACTATTATATATATTTTATTGTAAATAGTTTATAATACTGTATTAAAATATTAATCATCGGAGTGAACGTTTCCTAGGAGGAAAGGCTATTCTTTAAAAAAAAAGAACCTATCAGTACCTACCATCTAACTGTACCCATAGACTAAGAGCACCAGTAATCATTATTCCGGTAACTCCCATTGTTCATTACACACTTCATTGTTTCAAGGAATGCCGCTTATGAATGTGATTTCGCAATCACAACCGCCGCTTAATGATTAATTGGACCACGGAGCTCAAACCCCAAATATGGCCGTCCTTGCTGTGTTGTTATTGAATCGACGGCGGGTCAATAAGTGCCACCGCCTGCCGCCGACGCAATCGTTTTTCAAAAAAAAATTAAAAGAACCTCTCAATCGGCCATTGTTGGCATCCGGCTCAATAACAGTCATGCCGTTACCGTGGTAATGATTGTTATTTATCGAACCATCATCGTATGATATTAGAATATCATATATTTCGGCATATAAAACGTTTTGTTCAGACAATGCAACCTTTACTTTACTATTAGGAAAAAAACAATGAGACGATGTATAATAGGATCTAACTATCCACAAGAAGAATATTCATTTTTTAAATCTGCCGATAAAAACTCTATTGGAAGGCTTAACCAGATAGAGCTCACTTAAGCGTCCAACTTTACATTGAAGCGTTAGTAGGTGGTACTTCCTCACCAAGTCATATATTTTCAATTCTCGCTGTGGATACTTCCATCTTTGGAGCTGCTGTAGGTCAATCAGATTGGACTAACGAGACCAGAAATACAATCTAAAGTGTTTAACCGGACTTTGAAGCCGTGGTTTTAAAGACCGGAACACATTATCAAAGGCGATGAGGCAATGGGCGAACCGATCTCCCGTGCTTCCCGACGTTGACTGATTCGACTGTGGTGAGCTCCGTGGTATTTATTCCCCCGCCGTCGCGCTGCAGTGGAGGGGAGGGAATAGTGGTGGCGCGGGGTTTTGGCGCACTTGAAGTATGTCGCAGAACGTAGAACTCGCTTCCAGTCTGCATTTAGAAACGTAATTTGCTCCTCCAAAATTGTTCGAATGTCTTGCTGACCTGTTTGAAAAATGTCTCAATGGAGAAAGCGTCCCTGAGGAATGGAGATCCTCCTACATAACAACAATCCATAAAAAGGGTAATAAGGAAATCTGTGATAACTTTCGAGGTATCGCTGTGCTGAGTAGTATTTCCAGAGTATACGGAAAACTTTTGTTGGAAAAGATCGAAGGGGAGTTCTCTGACATGGAAGCTGAAGAACAGGCCGGATTTAGGGCCGGTAGATCGACAATCGACCATCTCTTCACTCTTACGCAAGTAATAGAGAAGAAAAGAGCGCTAAACCAGGAAATTCATCTACTCTACGTAGACCTCAAAAAAGCGTATGACAGCGTACCCCAACAAAAACTGTGGGAAGCCCTTGAAAGAACTAATATAAGTTTAACCCTCATCAAGGCGGTCAAGGATTTATACAAAGACAATAAAAGTCAAGTAAAAAGAGGAAAAATGGTTTCAACTGGATTCTGCGTGAGCAAGGGGCTGAAGCAGGGCTGCTGTCTTTCACCTTCTCTGTTCAAAATCTATCTAGAACAGGTTCTCAGGATATGGAAGAGGAAGTGTCGGGGCATGGGTATACCATTAAGTGAGACAATTCTCTACACTCTGTGTTTTGCCGACGATCAGGTGGTCTTGGCCCAAGAATACGAAGATCTAGAGTACATGACACGGAAACTTATAGAGGACAAACACACTGACAGTACGACAAATGGGGGCTAGAAGTAAACATCAGTAAGACAGAGTATATGTGTATTGGCGGAGAACAACAGGATTTAGTACTGGAACAGCAAGTTATAAAGAAATGCAGCAAATACAAATATCTTGGAGTACAGATCAGAAACGACGGAAGTATGGATGAAGAAATAAAACACCGAAACAACCTAGGAAGAACAGCAATCAGGCAACTGAATGGAATACTATGGGATAAATCAATTTCAAAAAACAACAAGCACAGAGTGTACGATTCCATAGTCAAAACTATAGCATCCTACGGTAGTGAAATATGGCCATTAAAACAGAAGGCTCTCCACTCACTCGAGGCTATGGAAATGGATTATTGGAGAAGAGCGGCCGGTAAGAGTAGATTAGACAGAGTGAGGAATGAAAGAATTCTTGAGATAATGAAAGTTGAACATCGAATTACTGACGACATCAGAGAAAAACAACTGAGGTGGTACGGGCACGTCCAGAGAATGGGAAACGATAGACTGCCGAAGCAGGTCCTGGAGTGGATGCCAGATGGAAGAAGAAAAAGGGGAAGACCTAGATTGAGTTGGAGAGAGGGAATAACTAAGGACATGAGATCAAGGGGCATAGAGGAAAACCTATGGGAGGACCGAGACAGGTGGAGGCTGGAAATCAGAGGACGTCGAAGAACGTTGTGAACTGATCAATATATATATATATTTGCTCCTTCCTGTTGAAATTGTTGTCGCGTCTAAAGATCTCAATGATCTCTCTCATTAGTCTGGGATAGAAACGCTGCGACTGATATAATATATCCACGAGAGAGCGCGCTCTGCTATTGCTGACTTTTGTGTTTGTCCCAGCCTGCAACTCCTCTTATGTTCCTTAATGGTCGTGTCGACACTGCGTTTTGTAGTGCCAATGTATACCGAGTCACAACTGCATGGAACTCGATAAACTCCGGGTGCCGATAGGGGATCTCTGTGGTCTTTGACCTGCTACTGCTGACTTTTGTGTTTGTTCCAGCCTGCAACTCCTCTTATGTTCCGTAATCGTCGTGTTGATACTGCGTTTTGCGGTGTCAATGTATACCGAGCCATGGAACTCTGTAAACTCCGGGTGCCGATAGGGGATCTCTGCGGTCTTTGGCCGATCTCAAGCTCAAGCTCAAGCTCTGTTGTATTGTACGAGTGGATTTAAAGACAGTTTTAACTTTGAACTTTTCCAGTAGCCTGCCGATCCTTTTTTTTTCCACGAGGTGAAAACCTGCAACAGGCACCCGGCCTGGTTTTATGGCGGTCAGGTAGTGTGGGATTCACCCAAAGAGGCTCCGCCCCCCGCCCCGTCCGGTCTAATGGTGACTAGTAGGGACAGGGGCCACGGCCACCACTAGGTACACCACTCTAAAAACACCTAGGATTAAAAGTCTCCCGGAATCGCCTTTCAGCATTACTTCGGGAATGGAAGCTTTATCGCCGCCCATTAGTGATTTCCATTTCTTGATAACTCCTCCCCACATTTTTCCGTCATTATTGCATCCAGCATTGCAATCCTCCTGCCGATCCTGTCTGTTACTTTGTGGATGTGTGGTAAACTAGTCCATCCGCGCTTTTCTTCATCTTCTCCCGTTGTTCTTTACTGGCGCTCTACATTCATTGGACGGCCCTATCGAATCCGTGCTTGTTTTATCCATTCCAATCAAAGGCTCTTTCCAGATGCTTCATTTCCCGTTCCAATTCAATGGGTTCACAAATTGTCTTGGCTGTGATAAACAGAATCTTTATGAATCCCCTTTTCTGTCTGGGATGATGATCATCCGTTATTGAGGTATCGGTCAGTGTGTGTTGGTTTTCTATAAACGGTTTTCACAAGCTTCCCATTCGGCCTACTTCCACAAACAGTAGGCGTCTTTCCTTTTCAATCTCCATAGTGAATTGAATTTTTGGGTTGATAGAGTTGAGTGTAAGAGGAAGTTTTGAAGTTCGCCCTCGCCATGGCTCCAAATAACAAAGGTGTCGTCTACGTATCGGAACCAGCACTTTGGCCTCTAATTTGACGTTGCCAACGCCTTGGCTTCAAAAATTTCCACAAAATAGTTAGCTATTATTGGACTAAAGGGGCAGCCCATAGCCACACCATCTGTTTGTTCCATCTATAGACAATATGTAGTGGTTAGGAAATGTTGGAACCACTTGGCAAACCGTACAACCTTGGTGGCAAGGCTTTTGATTTTTTAAGCTTAAATGTTGATACCAGAAATGTTGATACAGTTGAGCTACCCCCTACATTCTCCAATATCGCTCGCAGTTAACTTCTTGATCATAAATAAGTACGAAAACATCGGAATCAGAAAGGTTTGGAAATAGATAAGCAGGTGGTCAGGAATTAGGGGTTTTCACAGTTTGGGTTGATAGTAAGTAGGTACGTCTTCTCTTCTTGTTCTTTGACAACCTCTGTATTTTCATTCCTGGATGGTACATTCTAATTTTTTCCCACCTTTCCCTGTCCTTTACCAATCTCATCCACTATCCTTATGTCGTCTCTCTCCTTTTTTTGTATCCCTTAGTGACCATTCCAGAATTCTTCATCATATAGCCCTTCTCCAATTTATCCTTGCTATCTCCCCAAGACATCTTTGATTTTCGGTGGCGAGGACACCTCTTTAAAAAAGGTTTCACACCAAACTTGATTTCCTAACGAATTTAAAGCATATGGTTCTTGAAGGTTTTTATAGTTTTTCGAAGGACCAAATGGAAAATATCACGGTTATTTAAAATAAAATAGGATAGCTTATCCTAAAATGGGATAAGAAATAACAACTATTAGCTGCACTGCTAATAGTTGTTATTTCTTACAAAAGTAACCACTTGACACAAGTCAGCAATACTAAATAAAATTCTTAAAACTAAGTTACGATACCGTCTATGCAATTAAATAGAAATATGTACATTTAAGCAAACGAATACACACTAACAGTAGGTGCAGTTTAAAGAGATGAATATACACAAGCACTGTATACCGATTATTCAGATATAAACACTAAGAGTGCAACGTCCTTTAATCTTTACTACTCGTTAGTACTCAATATCGAATGGAATTGAATTGAATGTGTCTGCCATATAAACCAGGATCCACTCTAGAAGGAACTCTAGAATTCAAACGAAATCCACTCTAGAATTCAAACGAGGAATCAAAAACACACAATGGGGAAAGAACAACAAAACTACGTAGAACTGGTTTGTTGTTTATCAACTTTGATTAGAGAGAAAATTAAAGCACTTTAAGTCACTTTAAATGCACAATTTACGTGAGAAAGTTTTTTTGCATTATTTATCCTAAATTATCACTAGTCCAGAACAGGAAATAGTGAGACACATTACTTGGATAGACAGAGAGAAATACTATTTATGCAATAAAATTACCTTAATTTATATGCAAACTACGAGGAACAAATCTGCACACACTCGATAATGTACAGATAACAGAAACACACTTGATCCAGTACACGAGGCTGCGATTAAGTCCGAAAGAACAACAAACGATTAAGATCACGAAACGATTTATCGAACCCTCAGTCAACTCGCTGACCTACTAACACAGATACAGTTCGATCGATATTTTTCGCCCGGGAGTCCGTGATGTTTCACATATGAACTCTGAACTTGAACTCTAATTAATCCCGGTGGACGAATGCATTTATGCATTTTCGTCCGCTCTCCACGGGTACATCAACCAATCATATCGAGCGATCCATACCATTAATCTGCTGTGACGCTGCATAGCCAATGGGGAAATCAGCAATCGCGTACTGACTACGATAATTAAACTGTGGTTTGGGCTATTTTTAGATTTTAATACGACGGCTTTCTTGGAATATGAAGACATTTAGCACGATTTGTCGCCGTTTTGTTTGCATATAAACAGAGGATTTATTTGGATACTTGCTGTTTGAAATCGTTTAAAAATGCGTTTATTATTCCCTTCTTACGTTGGGTTTCTCAACATTAGATTTACGCCTTATCTTCGTGTTTCGCTCTCTGGGTGTGTGTATGTTTCCAGTTTTTTAGCAGATTTTTAATTTTGTGCAGATTTTCTTGACCGATGTCTTTATGATTTTATTTACTTCGGCGGCTAGTTCATTTACTCGCATTACTTTTATGTTCCCTATTGTTAGCCGTGTTGGCAGCCCAGCTCGTTCCGGTATTTGATTCGATTTTGCGTCAGTGTTTCGGTGGTCGGACAGGGTTTTTGTTCAATAAGTTTGTTGTGTTCTGTTCTCATGCATATCTTGATCTTTGCTCGCATTAATCTGTGCTCGCCGTAGGTAAGTAGGTTAGGTAAACTCGTGAATGACAACGTTTTCATAATTCTTTAGGTGAATTAGCAAACTTTAGACCTTCTCCTCTCTATGAACTACCACCTAAGTTGGTTGGGTCACTTGGGTGGTGGATCTTGTAACCAGATAGTGTACAATCTTACGAAAAATTATTAGAATATTAAAAACTCAAACAAATAAACAACAGTAAATTTTTCTCAACTTAACCGCATTGTATCTCAGTAACAAAGAAAGTTAAGACCTACGTTTATATAAAAAATATATTTTCTATCTATTCCTGAAGTTCTGATAATAAAAAGTAGGACACTAAGATCCACGAGATCCAAAGGCGAAGATCCATCCGATGTCGTGACTTTCGGAGAGAGCGTGCTCTGCTACTGCTGACTTTTGTGTTTATTCCAGCCTGCAACTCTGATCTCTGCAGAGATCCCCTATCGGCACTCGGAGTTTACCATGCAGCTGTGGCTCGGTATACATTCCCACCACAAAACGCAGTGTCAACACGAGGATTACGGGACACAAGAGGAGTTACAAGCTGGGATAAATACAAAAGTTAGCAGTAACAGAGCACGCTCTTTCCGAAGGTTGCGACATCCTTTTCAGCGAGGTGGATATCTTCTATCAATCGCAGCGTTTCTATCCGATATTGACGAGAAAGATAATTGAAATCTTTAAACGCGATAACAATTTCAACAGGAAGGAGGAAATTATGTTTCTAAATGCAGAAAGGAAGCAAGTTCTACATGGTTCAAGTGCGCCGAAACCCCGCGCCACCACTATCCCCACCCCAGTCCCTCCACTGCAGCGCGACAGCGCGGTGAGAGAATAAATACCACGGAGCTCGCCACTGTCGAATCGAATCAGTCATCGTCGGGATGCACGGGAGATCACTTCGCCCAATTCCTCATCGCCCGTCTAGAAGAAATTCCATCGGACCACGGCTTCAAAGCTCTTGAAACACTTTAAATTGTATTTTGACCGGCCGTGAAAGCCTTCGGTGTCTTGGCTTAACTTGATGAGTTTGTATCTTGATTTCAAGACAAGTCAACAATATATAATATTGTCTTATGCTGCGATAACACTAAAAATAGCACCTTCTGCATCAAAATTAATCTAAACATGAAACATTCTACATACAATGGACATTATTATTGAAATTCTTCATCGTGCCAGTATTCAGTAAGTAGTTCATGCCACGAAAAATGTCAATATAATATTAAAATTATATTAGTGCTACGGGGTGTGTGGTAGTCAACCTATACATGACAAGTGCTTTATAAGATGCCTTGGGGTCATTAATAAAAGGGTACTTTTAAGCTAAATCATCACTAATATCTCTCAGGAATTTTGGTCAAATAATTCTGAAGTCGTTACGGGAACAATAGATCACCCGCATGAATGAATCAAACCAGACATGTTTGAATATTCATGTTTCCTGGTGTGACATAATACCTCGTGAACCAACAATGGAACTTTCGCATCAGAAGGCAACTAATGTTCGCCGACGCAGCCCTTGCCAATCACCGGACTCTTTTGTAATCTGATAAAACCGCAGTGCCTTTCACGAAAAACTGCATTAATTCGACCATGTAATGGTTAATACCTGTAATTTTTTTTTACCTATCGATACCTACGAATGTCGTGTGGCTTAATTATATAGGGTTTCGCAAAAGAGAGTTAAATCGCGGTTGCGGCGGCCAATAAGTCAATTTCTTTATAATAATAATAATTGGGTGTTTAGCCAAAATGAAATTTCACGTTTAGGTTCACGTTACAGGTTCAGCACGATTTAAAAAATTTCAGAGAAATGAAGTGAGTTCCTAATCGGCAGAAAACCACAAAAAAACTGCGTCATTCCTGGTTAATGCGCAGATTTCTACGGGATTGTTTTTGTCCAGGACTAGTTTAATTCTCTGTTGGAACTTATCCAATATCGCCAGGCTGGCTTGGAAGGTCTTGCGGTATTGAACATGGTCTCCGACCTATTGGCAAGAAAACGTACATAAACATACATTAGACACTCGCTACGTCGTCAGAGTTCCCTCACGGACTGCAGATAGGCCAGACAGAGCGCCATCAAAGCTAAACTGTCCTCTTTGCAAAGACAAATATGGTTCTGTATCACGGGGGAAATGAGAACGACGTCCACGGCAGCCATGGAGCGCATGCTCGACCTGCTTCCACTTCCAATACTCCTGGAACGAGAGACAATGAAGGCGACAAACCGGCTGCAACAAGTGACGAACATAGCACCGCAGCCATTCAATGGTGGGACTAACAATGCCCAGGCTGGCTTGGAAGGCCTTGCGGTATTGAACATGGTCTCCGACCATGTTCAATACCGGCAACAAAACTTACATTAGACACTCGCTACATTGTCAGAGTTCTCTCCCGGGCACACTGGGTTGATCGAGGCGAAGATCTGCAACTAGCAGGAAGTACCTGGTACACAGACGGATCCAAAATCGACGAAGGGGCTTGCTCCGGAGTGTACGGGAGATCGAATGGCATCTGCATAGCAGAGAGCCTGGGCCAATTCATCACAGTGTTTCAGGCGGAGATACAAGCTATTGAATTGTGTGCCCGACACCTATTAGAGGAGCGAGGACACAATATATCAATCAAGATCTCCTCGGATAGTCGGGCTAATCCAAAACTGTTTGAAACTGCCACAAGACTCTGAATACCCTATCGCAGGAGAACGGCGTCAGACTGGTATGGATTCCGGGCCATCGTGGTCACGAATGCAATGAGAGGGCCGACTCTCTAGCTAAGTGGGAACCGGGCTCTGCATTCGTAGGCCCGTAGCCGGCACTGAGAGTCCCATACTCTCTAGGCAAGGCTTAACTCCAGAAATGGAGCAATGCCAAATCCCAGGACTATCACACTCCAAAAAATGTATCACTGGAACAGGGAGGGCAAAAGTTCAAACATTCCTCAGACTAAATAGGAGACAAATTAGAGTGGTCACTGCACTGTACACAGGACATAGCCATCTAAGATTTCACATGCACAGACTCGGACTGTCCGAAGAGATGGAGTGTCGGCTGTGCTTGAAGGACGACGAGAGAGTTGAGCATGTCCTATGCGACTGCCCGGCTATTGCCAGAGCGAGATACTCACTTTTCGGAAACACGATCATTGAGCCTCAAGATGCAAACGAGAGAGAGAGAGAGAGAGACTCATCAGATTCGTTGAGGGTCTGGGCATAACGGGTGACAGACAATTAATGCTACAATAGACCTCAGATCGCGGTGAAGGACTGTACAAGTCCACTCACATTGAATACAATACAATACAATATCGCCAATAATTTTATAATGGGTTCCAATAGAGAAGAGATTCTCTTTGTTTCAATAGAGAATCAAACCAATTCCGGACCATTAGATATCTGGGCGGTAACCGATTAGGATGACTTGCGCAGACGACTTTAGACATTTTGCTTATAGTTCCAGAGTGATTTGAGTCC
This sequence comes from Taphrorychus bicolor, assembly GCA_951812265.1. Taxonomy (NCBI): domain Eukaryota; kingdom Metazoa; phylum Arthropoda; class Insecta; order Coleoptera; family Curculionidae; genus Taphrorychus; species Taphrorychus bicolor. The sequence goes on along the minus strand of OX638303.1, from coordinate 27,788,307 downwards.
CTTGGAACCGTCCTTTAAATAATTTTTTTTCTTCATTTAAAGGTACAAGTAGTGATTCCGTACATCCTGCCCACATCTTATATGTTCTTAACTAACTTAAGTCGAGAAAATACTCGTTTAGAAGACACTTGAAACCTATTAACTAAGGCGTTGTCAGGTACATGCAAATTATTATAGACTTATCGTTGAGAAATTTATCTCATACAAAATATGTAACGCACAAAACAAGCATAGTATAATATGCATCGTACATCTACTTCGTTCCACATTTTCCCAGCAGTACCTTCTGGATGTACATCGCTGTGACCATTATCCGCCTCAGAGTTAGATTGTGGTTTTGATCCAATTTTATTACTTTCTAAAAGGTCTGGCAAATAAAACACGCAAATTCCTTGAAATTCATAGCAAACTGACATGAAGGGTTTATAAAGTTTGTTCAGTTGGACGCTTCATGACCTGACGACAATTTAAATTTCTTATTTTATCAAAATTTTGTCTCGAACCAATCCATCCCTCTCATATGTTCTCATTTGCACTAATTAACCAGCTATTATAATATTTATGGAGAGATCGTCATTTTTAACAGTTTTGACCGCTTTTTATTATTAGGTAACACAATAATGGCAGCCAAATCGGCAGGAAGTAACGTTACGAACGACATTAAGTTCTGGGTCACACAAACATGGTAGACAGTTGTTTGCTATCTCTAGTCCTACCTCCTCCATGGTTCCAATGCTGCGTCCAAAATAACGTAGAACGGGTTTGTTCGAAAATACTTGAGAACTGAGAGCAAACTTTTGATAAAGTTGTTGTTTGTTTTGTCTGACGTCAGGACAAAACAATTTGTTTTCATGTTTTCCCTCAGATCAATATCCTAAATATCCATTTTTCGCTTTCATATAACATAAAAACTTCACGTTCCTTTCGCCAGACCTGTACATTTCGAGTTTGAAGATATTTTGGAATAGATGTAGCACATCTTGAAATAACAAAAAATATAAGAATCCAGGGTGAACCTCTTTGTTCCACTAGTCCAATCTTTCTCTTTGATGGCTCAATCAAACAAAAATTTCTTTTCAGAACATTAATTTCTTTATTTACAACCATATATGTAATGTTATCATTACAAACGTCATAGGAGGGTGGGAAATTACCTATTACTTACCTCTAAATTAGGCGTAAGTAATGGGTATTCATTACCACCCAAGGGCGGTAATGGCTTATTACCTACCTCTCTATCAACCTTCATTTCCCATGGTTATTTCTTGGCCTCTAAAATTTAATCTCTTTATAGAATTAAAAAGGTGTCCCTAGTAGCATCGAACTAGATAAGATAGTTAACTGGTAATTTTTAAAAAAGATACTTACAAATATTATAAATATCTTATACGAAAAATATATATTCATATATATAAACAGTATACACACCTCTGTAGGAAGTTTCCTTCCCGTCTCGAGATTTTATAGTTCATCTCGACGCTGCGCGTCTCGATAAACTATCAAATCTCTCGACTGTAATGAACGACTTCCCACCCCGGTAAGTAATATACTATTATCAACTTAAATCGAACTTTTATCCATGAGTTGCCAAGGGCCTCCAAGAACCATTTATCCTCAGTGGCTTTCACCACCCGCCCATCTTATTTAGTCCGCCTTTGGCTAAAAGAACGTAGTCCTTCATATACAGGGTGTTTCAAAAAGATGCTTACAAACGTTAGGGAACTATAGAAGACGCCAAGTCATCCAACTTTTGCTTATAAACCTCTAACCGTAAATGCACCGTTTTTGAGATACAGGGTCTCAAAGAATAATTTTTTTACGAGTTTTTAGATTATATATCAGGAACAAAATTACATAGATAATTTAAATTTTGTACACATTTTACCATTGCTTAGATGTACTTTATCAATGTTAAAAAGCGCAATTTTTATATGCCATTAGCGTAGATTTTGAAGTCGCCTGGAATTGTTTTGCCTGTAACGTCTATGCCACTGGAAAAAAATGCAATTTGGAAGCATATATTGTGAAAGGCAAATATTTTCTACACGAAAAAGTTACTCTTAATCAAAAGCGCCATTTTTGAATTAAATAGTGTTTTATATTATTAACGCATAAGCATTTCTTAACAATTCTACTGCTTAAATTTAGCTTTCTTACTTACATAACTGATACTGACGGTTTAATTGAAAATGTTAATAACAATTTAATGTCAAAAATATTTCTTTGACACCCTCTCTATCTCAAAAACGGTGCGCTTGCAGAAAGGGGTTTCTAAGCAACAGTTGGATACCTTGACGTCTCCTATAACCCTCCAAACTTTGTCAGCACCTTTCTGAAACACCCTGTATAAGGGGTAAGCATTTGGAGGCTTTATTTATTGTAGACTCGGATGCAATCAAAACGGACATGTGGCCAGGTAGGTACTCGTGTTATTGCAGATAAAAGAAAAAGAAAACACCGCAAAAGCATCCTTCAATGCAAACTTATAGTTTTTCATCGCATGTTTTGGCTCTAATCTTAACCTAAAATTACCTAAAAACTTTTTAAATTTGAATGTTTATATGCTTTAAGTTATTTTCAACCGATTTTGGCCAAAAAGTTAACCTGAATTTCTCCAAACACTCCGAACTTCTATTTTATTGCGCTTTGAGATATTTTTCACCGATATTTTACCCTAGTCCTAACTAGACTCGAAAAATACCAGTTTTTTATTTTTGGCATTAATTCTCTCGTAATTTCCACAAAAAATTTCACATTTGCATTTTTAAATGCTTTATGATATTTATAATCTATTTTGGTTCAAAACATAATCTGAATTTTTTCAAAAATTCCAAATTTGTATTTTTTACACGCCTTGAGTTATTTTTCACAGATTTTTGCGCTACTCCTGACTTGGTTTTCTCGAAAAACACTAGACTTCCATTTGGGAAAGTTTTTAGTAAAATTTCACTTATTTTGCTCCAAAAATTTTACAAAAACTACAATTTAGAAGATTTGAATTAATTTGTCACAATTTTTTCTTAAATTTAATGAATAAAAAAATATAATCACAAAATCATTGACTTTGACCCTAATTCAAACCTGAATTTCTCCAAATTTGCATTTTTAGATCATTTGTGCAATTTTTAAACGATTTTGGCTACAATCATTTTCTGAATGTTTCCTAAAATTCCATTTTCCTCACAAAAAAATATTTTAAGCGTTTGTAGTAAAATTTCACTTATTGGGGTCCACAAATTATTTTTACAACAAGAAACAAAATTGGAATATTTAAATCCGTTTTTTATTTATTTTGTTTCTAAAATTGAAGGTCTCCAAAAACATTAATATTTGCATTTTTAGACAATTTGGGTTATTTTTAATCAATTTTAGCCTTAACTCTCTTTAATTTCTCCAATATTGAGTCATTTTTTGTCACTTTTGCCTCTAAACTTAACTCGATTTTTACAAAAAAACTCTAAATTGGTATTTTTCCGTGCTTTGAGTCGTTTTTCAAAGATTTTTGACATTCTTAACCCAACTTTCTCAAAAAAAACGCCACATTTTTATCAATCAAATTCAATCAAATTTCACGTATTTTGGTCCAAAAATAATTTTTACTGAAGCAAGAAATTAGAAACCTCGAATCAGTTGATTTTCCTCTAAAACCAAATTTCACAAAAAGACATCAAAATTTGCATTTTTAGACAATGTGGCAATTTTTAGCCGGTTTCAGTCTTAATTTTCAGATTGTTTTCCAAATTTGCATTAAATTTTGCCACAATTTCCAAGTTTGCATTTTTAAAGGCTTTGAGTCATTTCTAACCACTCTTGGCTCTGTATATTGCTATTTCTACAGACTTTCAGTAACTCTTCGCCGATTTTTGCTCTAATCCTAACTTTGCTTTCTTAAAAAATACCAAATTTTCATTTGGAGTAGTTTTTACTCAAATATCGCTTATTTTGGGCCAAAAATTATTTTTACTAAAAGCAAAAATGGGAAGATTTAAATCAATTTTGCTTTATTTTCTCCTAAAACTAAAATTCATTAAAATCTCCAGTCCTATCTCCATGGTTTCAATGCTCTGTCCAAAATAAGACAGAAAAGGTTTGTTTGAGAATACTGAAAATTGAAAGCAAGTTTTTGATAAAGTTGTGGTTTATTTTTGTCTGACGTCAGGACAAAACAAGTCTTCATGTGTTCACTCAGTTCAATATCATAAATATCTATTTGTCTACAACCGAGTCCTTCCAAAAGGAAGTGCAAAGTTCCGCTTTTTTCGAGGAGCGAGCGTTTGTTATTTGTCGCTCGCCGAGCGACAAAGTAATAAAGAATCATACTAGTATTTCTGCGACTTTTGACACAAAAGTATGAGTTGAGGGGTCTTTGACAGATGTCAAACAATTTTGTAGTCAGTGCGTGACTTTAAGATCGTTTTTGACCAAAAAATTTGAGGTTATCAATAATTATAAGTTTTTACCAAATAGTTATATAAAAACATGCGAAAAGTTTTTTCAATTTGCGCTTCCAAAAGAACGTGCAAAGTTGTGCTTTTTCGAGGAGCGAGCGTTTGTTGTTTGTCGCTCGCCGAGCGACAAAGTAACTAAGTAAAACGCTAAGTTTTGTCCAAATATTTATATTAAAACATGCGAAAAGATTTTCTCAATTTGCGCTTCCAAAAGAAAGTGCAAGTTGCGCTTTTTTGAAGAGCGAGCGATTGTTGTTTGTCGCTCGGCGAGCGACAAAGTAACCAAAACGCTCGCTTAGTTGCCATGGAAGCCATAATAAGGAAACATCTAGTATTTCTTCAATTTTTGATGCAAAAGTATGAGTTGAGGGGTCTTAGACAGATGTCAAACAATTTTGTGGTCAGTGCGTGACTGTAAGATCTTTTTTGACCAAAAAATTTGAGGTTATCAATAATTATAAGTTTTTACCAAATATTTATATAAACACATGCGAAAAGTTTTTTCAATTTGCGCTTCCAAAAGAAAGTGCAAAGTTGTGCTTTTTCGAGGAGCGAGCGTTTGTTGTTTGTCGCTCGCCGAGCGACAAAGTAACTAAGTAAAACGCTAAGTTTTGTCCAAATATTTATATTAAAACATGCGAAAAGTTTTTCTCAATTTGCGCTTCCAAAAGAAAGTGCAAAGTTGCGCTTTTTTGAGGAGCGAGCGATTGTTGTTTGTCGCTCGGCGAGCGACAAAGTAACCAAAACGCTCGCTTAGTTGCCTTGGAAGCCATAATAAAGAAACATTTAGTATTTCTGTGACTTTTCTCTGGAATGAGCGAGCGTTTTGTTGTTTGTCGCTCGCCGAGCGACAAAGTAACTAAAACGCTCGCATAGTTGCCACGGAAACCATAATAAAGAATCATCTAGTATTTCTGCAACTTTTGACACAAAAGTATGAGTTGAGGGGTCTTTGACAGATGTCAAACAATTTTGTGGTCAGTGCGTGACTTTAAGATCGTTTTTGACCAAAAAATTTGAGGTTATCAATAATTATAAGTTTTTACCAAATATTTATATAAACACATGCGAAAAGTTTTTTCAATTTGCGCTTCCAAAAGAAAGTGCAAAGTTGTGCTTTTTCGAGGAGCGAGCGTTTGTTGTTTGTCGCTCGCCGAGCGACAAAGTAACTAAGTAAAACGCTAAGTTTTGTCCAAATATTTATACTAAAACATGCGAAAAGTTTTTCTCAATTTGCGCTTCCAAAAGAAAGTGCAAAGTTGCGCTTTTTTGAGGAGCGAGCGATTGTTGTTTGTCGCTCGGCGAGCGACAAAGTAACCAAAACGCTCGCTTAGTTGCCATGGAAGCCATAATAAAGAAACATTTAGTATTTCTGTGACTTTTCTCTGGAATGAGCGAGCGTTTTGTTGTTTGTCGCTCGCCGAGCGACAAAGTAACTAAAACGCTCGCTTAGTTGCCACGGAAACCATAATAAAGAATCATCTAGTATTTCTACGACCTTTGGCGCAAAAGTATGAGTTGAGGGGTTTTTGACACATGTCAAACAATTTTGTGGTCAGTGCGTGACTTTAAGATCGTTTTTGACCAAAAAATTTGAGGTTATCAATAATTATAAGTTTTTACCAAATAGTTATATAAAAACATGCGAAAAGTTTTTTCAATTTGCGCTTCCAAAAGAACGTGCAAAGTTGTGCTTTTTCGAGGAGCGAGCGTTTGTTGTTTGTCGCTCGCCGAGCGACAAAGTAACTAAGTAAAACGCTAAGTTTTGTCCAAATGTTTATATTAAAACATGCGAAAAGTTTTTCTCAATTTGCGCTTCCAAAAGAAAGTGCAAGTTGCGCTTTTTTGAGGAGCGAGCGATTGTTGTTTGTCGCTCGGCGAGCGACAAAGTAACCAAAACGCTCGCTTAGTTGCCATGGAAGCCATAATAAAGAAACATTTAGATTTTCTGTGGCTGTTCTCTGGAATGAGTGAGCGTTTGTTGTTTGTCGCTCGCCGAGCGACAAAGTAACTAAAACGCTCGCTTAGTTGCCACGGAAACCATAATAAAGAATCATCTAGTATTTCTTCAATTTTTGATGCAAAAGTATGAGTTGAGGGGTCTTTGACAGATGTCAAACAATTTTGTGGTCAGTGCGTGACTGTAAGATCTTTTTTGACCAAAAAACTTGAAGTTATCAATAATTATAAGTTTTTACCAAATATTTATATAAAAACATGCGAAAAGTTTTTTCAATTTGCGCTTCCAAAAGAAAGTGCAAAGTTGTGATTTTTCGAGGAGCGAGCGTTTGTTGTTTGTCGCTCGCCGAGCGACAAAGTAACTAAGTAAAACGCTAAGTTTTGTCCAAATATTTATATTAAAACATGCGAAAAGTTTTTCTCAATTTGCACTTCCAAAAGAAACTGCAAAGTTTCACTTTTTTGAGGAGCGAGCGATTGTTGTTTGTCGCTCGGCGAGCGACAAAGTAACCAAAACGCTCGCTTAGTTGCCATGGAAGCCATAATAAAGAAACATTTAGTATTTCTGTGACTTTTCTCTGGAATGAACGAGCGTTTGTTGTTTGTCGCTCGCCGAGCGACAAAGTAACTAAAACGCTCGCTTAGTTGCCACGGAAACCATAATAAAGAATTATCTAGTATTTCTGCGACCTTTGACGCAAAAGTATGAGTTGAGGGGTCTTTGACAGATGTCAAACAATTTTGTGGTCAGTGCGTGACTATAAGATCTTTTTTGACCAAAAAATTTGAGGTTATCAATAATTATAAGTTTTTACCAAATATTTATATAAAAACATGCGAAAAGTTTTTTCAATTTGCGCTTCCAAAAGAAAGTGCAAAGTTGTGCTTTTTCGAGGAGCGAGCGTTTGTTGTTTGTCGCTCGCCGAGCGACAAAGTAACTAAGTAAAACGCTAAGTTTTGTCCAAATATTTATATTAAAACATGCGAACAGTTTTTCTCAATTTGCGCTTCCAAAAGAAAGTGCAAAGTTGCGCTTTCTTGAGGAGCGAGCGATTGTTGTTTGTCGCTCGGCGAGCGACAAAGTAACTAAAACGCTCGCTTAGCTGCCACGGAAACCATAATAAAGAATCATCTAGTATTTCTGCGACTTTTGATGCAAAAGTATGAGTTGAGGGGTCTTTGACAGATGTCAAACAATTTTGTGGTCAGTGCGTGACTTTAAGATCGTTTTTGACCAAAAAATTTGAGGTTATCAATAATTATAAGTTTTTACCAAATATTTAAATAAAAACATGCGAAAAGTTTTTTCAATTTGCGCTTCCAAAAGAAAGTGCAAAGTTCTGCTTTTTCGAGGAGCGAGCGTTTGTTGTTTGTCGCTCGCCGAGCGACAAAATAACTAAGTAAAACGCTAAGTTTTGTCCAAATATTTATATTAAAACATGCGAAAAGTTTTTCTCAATTTGCGCTTCCAAAAGAAAGTGCAAAGTTGCGCTTTCTTGAGGAGCGAGCGATTGTTGTTTGTCGCTCGGCGAGCGACAAAGTAACCAAAACGCTCGCTTGGTTGCCACGGAAACCATAATAAAGAATCATCTAGTATTTCTACGACCTTTGGCGCAAAAGTATGAGTTGAGGGGTTTTTGACACATGTCAAACAATTTTGTGGTCAGTGCGTGACTTTAAGATCGTTTTTGACCAAAAAATTTGAGGTTATCAATAATTATAAGTTTTTACCAAAGAGTTATATAAAAACATGCGAAAAGTTTTTTCAATTTGCGCTTCTAAAAGAACGTGCAAAGTTGTGCTTTTTCGAGGAGCGAGCGTTTGTTGTTTGTCGCTCGCCGAGCGACAAAGTAACTAAGTAAAACGCTAAGTTTTGTCCAAATGTTTACATTAAAACATGCGAAAAGTTTTTCTCAATTTGCGCTTCCAAAAGAAAGTGCAAGTTGCGCTTTTTTGAGGAGCGAGCGATTGTTGTTTGTCGCTCGGCGAGCGACAAAGTAACCAAAACGCTCGCTTAGTTGCCATGGAAGCCATAATAAAGAAACATTTAGATTTTCTGTGGCTGTTCTCTGGAATGAGTGAGCGTTTGTTGTTTGTCGCTCGCCGAGCGACAAAGTAACTAAAACGCTCGCTTAGTTGCCACGGAAACCATAATAAAGAATCATCTAGTATTTCTTCAATTTTTGATGCAAAAGTATGAGTTGAGGGGTCTTTGACAGATGTCAAACAATTTTGTTGTCAGTGCGTGACTTTAAGATCGTTTTTGACCAAAAAATTTGAGGTTATCAATAATTATAAGTTTTTACCAAATAGTTATATAAAAACATGCGAAAAGTTTTTTCAATTTGCGCTTCCAAAAGAACGTGCAAAGTTGTGCTTTTTCGAGGAGCGAGCGTTTGTTGTTTGTCGCTCGCCGAGCGACAAAGTAACTAAGTAAAACGCTAAGTTTTGTCCAAATATTTATATTAAAACATGCGAAAAGATTTTCTCAATTTGCGCTTCCAAAAGAAAGTGCAAGTTGCGCTTTTTTGAAGAGCGAGCGATTGTTGTTTGTCGCTCGGCGAGCGACAAAGTAACCAAATCGCTCGCTTAGTTGCCATGGAAGCCATAATAAAGAAACATTTAGATTTTCTGTGGCTGTTCTCTGGAATGAGTGAGCGTTTGTTGTTTGTCGCTCGGCGAGCGACAAAGTAACCAAAACGCTCGCTTAGTTGCCACGGAAACCATAATAAAGAATCATCTAGTATTTCTGCGACCTTTGGCGCAAAAGTATGAGTTGAGGGGTTTTTGACACATGTCAAACAATTTTGTGGTCAGTGCGTGACTTTAAGATCGTTCTTGACCATAAAATTTGAGGTTATCAATAATTATAAGTTTTTACCAAATATTTATATAAACACATGCGAAAAGTTTTTTCAATTTGCGCTTCCAAAAGAAAGTGCAAAGTTGTGCTTTTTCGAGGAGCGAGCGTTTGTTGTTTGTCGCTCGCCGAGCGACAAAGTAACTAAGTAAAACGCTAAGTTTTGTCCAAATATTTATATTAAAACATGCGAAAAGTTTTTCTCAATTTGTGCTTCCAAAAGAAACTGCAAAGTTGCACTTTTTTGAGGAGCGAGCGATTGTTGTTTGTCGCTCGGCGAGCGACAAAGTAACCAAAACGCTCGCTTAGTTGCCACGGAAACCATAATAAAGAATCATCTAGTATTTCTGCGACCTTTGGCGCAAAAGTATGAGTTGAGGGGTTTTTGACACATGTCAAACAATTTTGTGGTCAGTGCGTGACTTTAAGATCGTTCTTGACCATAAAATTTGAGGTTATCAATAATTATAAGTTTTTACCAAATATTTATATAAAAACATGCGAAAAGTTTTTTCAATTTGCGCTTCCAAAAGAAAGTGCAAAGTTGTGCTTTTTCGAGGAGCGAGCGTTTGTTGTTTGTCGCACGCCGAGCGACAAAGTAACTAAGTAAAACGCTAAGTTTTGTCCAAATATTTATATTAAAACATGCGAAAAGTTTTTCTCAATTTGTGCTTCCAAAAGAAACTGCAAAGTTGCACTTTTTTGAGGAGCGAGCGATTGTTGTTTGTCGCTCGGCGAGCGACAAAGTAACCAAAACGCTCGCTTAGTTGCCACGGAAACCATAATAAAGAATCATCTAGTATTTCTGCGACCTTTGGCGCAAAAGTATGAGTTGAGGGGTTTTTGACACATGTCAAACAATTTTGTGGTCAGTGCGTGACTTTAAGATCGTTCTTGACCATAAAATTTGAGGTTATCAATAATTATAAGTTTTTACCAAATATTTATATAAAAACATGCGAAAAGTTTTTTCAATTTGCGCTTCCAAAAGAAAGTGCAAAGTTGTGCTTTTTCGAGGAGCGAGCGTTTGTTGTTTGTCGCACGCCGAGCGACAAAGTAACTAAGTAAAACGCTAAGTTTTGTCCAAATATTTATATTAAAACATGCGAAAAGTTTTTCTCAATTTGTGCTTCCAAAAGAAACTGCAAAGTTGCACTTTTTTGAGGAGCGAGCGATTGTTGTTTGTCGCTCGGCGAGCGACAAAGTAACCAAAACGCTCGCTTAGTTGCCACGGAAACCATAATAAAGAATCATCTAGTATTTCTGCGACCTTTGGCGCAAAAGTATGAGTTGAGGGGTTTTTGACACATGTCAAACAATTTTGTGGTCAGTGCGTGACTTTAAGATCGTTCTTGACCATAAAATTTGAGGTTATCAATAATTATAAGTTTTTACCAAATATTTATATAAAAACATGCGAAAAGTTTTTTCAATTTGCGCTTCCAAAAGAAAGTGCAAAGTTGTGCTTTTTCGAGGAGCGAGCGTTTGTTGTTTGTCGCACGCCGAGCGACAAAGTAACTAAGTAAAACGCTAAGTTTTGTCCAAATATTTATATTAAAACATGCGAAAAGTTTTTCTCAATTTGTGCTTCCAAAAGAAACTGCAAAGTTGCACTTTTTTGAGGAGCGAGCGATTGTTGTTTGTCGCTCGGCGAGCGACAAAGTAACCAAAACGCTCGCTTAGTTGCCACGGAAACCATAATAAAGAATCATCTAGTATTTCTGCGACCTTTGGCGCAAAAGTATGAGTTGAGGGGTTTTTGACACATGTCAAACAATTTTGTGGTCAGTGCGTGACTGTAAGATCTTTTTTGACCAAAAAATTTGAGGTTATCAATAATTATAAGTTTTTACCAAATATTTATATAAAAACATGCGAAAAGTTTTTTCAATTTGCGCTTCCAAAAGATAGTGCAAAGTTGTGCTTTTTCGAGGAGCGAGCGTTTGTTGTTTGTCGCTCGCCGAGCGACAAAGTAACTAAGTAAAACGCTAAGTTTTGTCCAAATATTTATATTAAAACATGCGAAAAGTTTTTCTCAATTTGCGCTTCCAAAAGAAAGTGCAAAGTTGCGCTTTTTTGAGGAGCGAGCGATTGTTGTTTGTCGCTCCGCGAGCGACAAAGTAACCAAAACGCTCGCTTAGTTGCCACGGAAACCATAATAAAGAATCATCTAGTATTTCTGCGACTTTTGATGCAAAAGTATGAGTTGAGGGGTCTTTGACAGATGTCAAACAATTTTGTGGTCAGTGCGTGACTTTAGATCATTCTTGACCAAAAAATTTGAGGTTATCAATAATTATAAGTTTTTACCAAATATTTATATAAAAACATGCGAAAAGTTTTTTCAATTTGCGCTTCCAAAAGAAAGTGCAAAGTTGCGCTTTTTCGAGGAGCGAGCGATTGTTGTTTGTCGCTCGCCGAGCGACAAAGTATAACCAAAACGCTCGCTTAGTTGCCATGGAAGCCATAATAAAGAAACATTTAGTATTTCTGTGACTTTTGACACAAAGGTATGAGTCAGCGCGTGACTTTAAGATCCTTCTTGACCAAAAAAATTTTAGGTTATCAATAATTATTAGTTTTTACCAAATATTTATATAAAACATGCAAGAAGTACAAATTTGCGCTTCCAAGAGAAAGTGCAAAATTGCGCTTTTTCGAGGGGCGAGCGTTTTTTACTTTGTCGCTCGGCGAGCCAAAAACCAAAACGCTAGGTTATAGTTACTATGGAAACCATAATAAAGAAATATTTAGTATTTCTGCGACATTTGACACAAAAGTATGAGTTGAGGGGTCTTTGTCAGATGTCGAACAATTTTGTGGCCAGTGCGTAACTTTAAGATCATTCTTGACCAAAAAACTTGAGGTTATCAATAATTATTAGTTTTTACCAAGCATTTATATAAAAACATCGCTTGTAGAAAAAATCTTTTTTCTACAACCGAGCGAAAAGTACAAATTTGCTCTTCCGAAAGAAAGTGCATTTTTTCACTTTGTCGCTCGCCGAGCGACAAAGTAACCAAAACGTTCGCTTAGTTGCCATGGAAACCATAATAAAGAAACATTTAAAACGGACTTGTGACAAGATATGTATTACCCATTCACTTATTTTTGTCATCTAGTTACATGTAAAACCTACATTTTTTTTTATACCTACCTTGAGATACGAAAAAAATGTCAAAGTCAAATTTTCAACGCCTATTTGACGACAATAATAAGTGAATGGCTTATACTCGCGTTATTGCAGATAAAAGAAAAAGAAAACATTGCACAAGCCTTCTTCTGTAGAAAGCTATAGTTCTTCGGTTTTAAATTTAAATCCTTTGAAGAATACTTTTAATAAATGCGGCATTAACACTTGAGTAGTTCAATTAACCACTTGGTGAAGAACTCCTGTTGTTAATCCTCGTTTCGAGCTTCGCCATTGCACACACAAACTTATCGTTTCCTCGGATAAGGCCACTTAGCTAGGAATGCGATTCGATGAGATTCTACGGCACACGTGTGTACGGTCTTCGCATAACTTGCCATCGATCATCGTAAAGATTTTCCTTCTAAGGACTTCACCAATATTACCTTTGAGCCCCGGTGCCTAGCGCCTTTCGTTGTAACACAATAATCATTAAAATTGCATAACGAATCCGAAAGCGAAACGTGCGGGTTTACGAATCGAACCAGAAACTATTATATTCGTGTCCAAAAGTCGATGCAAAACGTACAAGAGTCGAAAATATATTACATACAATAATAAGCGATCCACGCGACAAGAAAAAGGTAATCGGTCAACTTGAGCGTTCATTAGTCATTGTTAAAAAGCAATTTGCATGCTAAATCGTGGTAACATTTACATGAGGCAATCGCTAATTTTCGTGCCTTTATATGTTTCACATTTGACGCCAAAAAAGGAAAAAGCTCTTGGCTTTACTTTAATTCTATAGGCACCAGTTGAGAATTAAAGAAGTCAACGACTTAACTTACATGACGAATTGTCCAAAGTAGGTGCCTGTGGGCGATCTGAGGAGATTACGTATTTCGAAAGCAAAAGGTGTTTACGTGCTGCGGTTGATAGTGCAGGATAGGGAGACTTTCACCAAACCCAATCGATGGTTCTTTGAACCTTTTCGTGATTGATTTTTTTAGCCACAGCGATGCACATTTGCACTTGCCCGCACAAGCCGCTGATGATTGAAACCGAGTCGAGAAATTCATTTGATTTATGATCTCTGACATTAAGAGGAACAATTAAACAATTGTACAGTACTATGTCATAGTGCATGATGTAAAAAGTTAAAGGTCTTAGGTAGTTGAGGTTAGTCCATGTGATTTTAGATTTTAGGTTTGAGTTAGTTCAGCTTAGTACATGCTTGTTTAAATAAAATTTAAGCCAGCGACGTTAAGTAGCTGTCGCTGTAGTGCATTGCTGTCAGATTGTTTGTCACATCTAAATGCTTGCTTTGGCAAGTTGACTTTGTCAGCATACTTGTCAAACAGCGGAACGTAGAACGAAGCAGAGTAACCAAGTTACTTTGAAATCCTACTTGCAAAACTCTTTCAAAAACGGTCAATTTTTCGAAAATTGAGTTTAAAAATGCTAGTACCTGCATGCGTAAATTGCTAAATGTAAAATTATATCCTTTATTCATAAAAATTACACCAAAATTTTCCTATTAAATTGAGTACTTTATAGAGATTTAGCAATAATACTACAACTTCTTCGCTGACCTATCGCCTAATTCCCTTAAACTTCCTCAAGTCTACAATAATGACAAGAGATGCCTCAAAGTTGATGTATTGATGTAAGTCTTTAAACATATTGTGCAAGTAGTGTTGAAAATTTCATTTTTCACACGAGTGTGACGGTTTGGACACGAGCCGTAGGCGAGTGATACAACGTCACAAGAGTGTGAATGTAAGACACTTTGCGCAAGAGTAAGGAACATTATTTTATCTACGTTTCTTTAATGAGTGTATTAACACTGCCAGCAAATGACACCCATAAATTTAAGCGTTTGACAGTGACTGATTTTCAAAATTTTATAGCAATGAGCCGTCACTACGATTTCAATAACTGGTGTTTTATTTAGTTCAACAATGGTTCTAGTTAAAATCCGTGTATGAAATTGTGTGCAAAACAAGCAAGGGTAAGCGTGTGCGTGTGTGCAAAATTATGACTTTGCAAACAAACGTAGGAAATAATATATTGTGCAACTAGTGTCGAAAATTGCATCTTTCACACGAGTGTGACGGTTGGGACACCAGCCGTAGGCAAGTGATACAACGTCACAAGAGTGTGAAGAGTAATTTTCGTACGTGTTGCACGCTATGCTTTTTGTACGACTGCGATTTTGCTTCATAAATGATCATTCATATTATAAAGTATATGCAAGGCGTGTGCAATGCAAACAGAAGCGCGTGCAAAGTGGACTTTGCACACGCACTTGAGAATGTACAAGAATTATGTGATTATTATAGTATGGTAGTGGATAAATAACTATTTTATGGCCTGAGTTATTTTTCGTCAATTTTTGACCATAATCCTAATTAGCATCTCAAAAAACACCAAATTTTCATTTTTTGTCTCTAATTTGAATTTGTCCCAAAATTCCACATTTGCCTTTTTAAATGCTTTACGTCCTCTTTAATCAATTTTGCCCAAACCATAATCTGATTTTTTCTAAAAATTCGAAATTTACTAGCTTTGAGTTAATTTCAACGATTTTTGGCATTCTTAACTTGACATTTGAATGAATGAATTTAACCACAAAAGCTGCATTTTTAGACAATGTGGATCATTTTTTGCCGATTTTAGCCCTAATTCTACTCTGTTTCTCCAAATTTAAATATTTGGACAATTTTTGGTAATTTTTAAACGATTATGGTTTAAATTATATTCTGTATTTTCAAGAAATTTTAAATTTGTATTTTTACACGCCGCTTTGAGTAATTTTTTATCGAGTTTTGGGTGTCCTAACATCACTCTCGAAAAAGAAAACAAATTTTCATTTTGAGTGTTTCTAGTCAAATTTCACTTATTTGTGGGTTTAAAAATTATTTTTACTCAAAAAAACAAATTGAAAGATTTAAACCAGTTTTGTTCTTCCTAAAATTGAATTTTTCTAAAAACACCAAAATTCGCACTTTTAGGCAATGTGGAAAACTGTTTGAATTTTTCCAAATACTCTACTTTGCTTTTTCTATGTGTTTTAAGTCCTTTTTCAACGATTCTTGTCCTTCCTTCTTTGGCAATCCTACCTGACTTTCTCAAAAAACCAACAAATTTTCTTTCTGAAGCGTTATTAGTCAAATTGCACTAATTTTAGTCAAAAATTGATTTTTTCGTAAAGACAACAATTCATAAAATTTGAATCAGTTTTGCCTGAATTTTCCTTTGAACTGAATTTCCCCAAAATCATCATAATGTCCATTTTTTTAAACTATGTGAGTTTAAGTCCATATTGAAGTACATTCGGAAGCGTGTGCAAAGTGGACTTTGCACACGCTTCCGATTGTTTTGCACACGCCTTGCGTATATTTTATAATTGGAATGATCATTTATGAAGCAAAATCGCAGTCGTAGAAAAAGTATAGTGTGCAACACGTACGAAAACCACTCTTCACACTCGTGTGACGTTGTATCACTCGCCTACGGCTCGTGTCAAACCCGACACACGCGTGTGAAAAATGCAATTTTCGACACTAGTTGCACAATATACTATTTTAGCGTAATCAAATTTCACTTATTTAAATCAATTTTGTTTTATTTTTTCATAAAATTGAATTCATCCAAAACCATCAAAAAATAGATTTTTGGCAATTTATGTGATTTTTAAGCGATTTTAGCTTTAATTCTCTAACTTCCTCTAAATTTGGCTTTCTCTTGGCTTCAATCAAAATCTGACTTTTTTTTACAACTCCAAATTTGTATTTTTATATGTTTTGAGTCATTTTTCAACGAATTTTGGCCTTACTTCTAACCTTTCTCAAAAAAACACTTTCACTCTGTTTTTAATCAAATTTTACTTATTTTGGCACCAAACTAAATTTACCAAAACAACAAACCAAAAGATTTGATTAAGTTTTGTTGAATTTGTTTTAAATAAAAATTAAATGCTTCCGAAAACATCAAAATTTGAATCTTGAAACAATGAGTTTTAAGTGATTTTAGCCCAAACTCCAGTCTGAACTTCTCTAAGTTAAAAATTTTAAACGATTTAAGTCATTTTTAAGTGATTTTTAGTCCCAATTCTTACCTGAATTAAAAAAAAATTAAAATTGCATTTTTAAACGTCTTGAAACACTGATTTTGGCTCTAATTCTCATCTGAATTTCTCTAAAAATTGCCAATTTGCATTTTTAGACGTTTTGACATATTTTTAACCAACTTTGGCCCTAATTATTTCCTAATATTTTTTCAACAACTTAAAATTGGCATTTTTAGACGTTCTGACATATTTTTAACCGATTTGGTCCTAATCCTACCCCGCATTGGTCTAAAAATTAAAATCTAGCATTTTTGACCACCTTAAATGATTTTTAACTGATTTTTACCCAAATTCTAACCAGATTTTGTCAAAAACTAATTTTTTTTTATTTTAAACAATTTAAAATTTTTTTAACACCGATTCTGTTGTGTCATTGAAATACGTTTGGTTGGCCCGTGTGGAAGTTTTACGTTCACTTTCTAGATGTCTATTTTCGAGTTTAAGTCTGTATGCTTTAGTGACGTTCTTTACTAACTGAAAAGTCTTGAGGAACATCATAATAGAAGTCGAAACGTTGGCGATTTCTATCGTGCCTGCTTTTGTGCTATTATAGTAGATTATGTCACTAGGAGTAAAAGTGAGTCTTTTTGTGCTGAGCTCAGAGATTGACGGCCGAAGCGAAGCTGAGGTCTGCAACTGAGCAAAGCACAAAAAGGCCTTTTACTCCGAGTAACATATACTATTTTTTTTTCAAGCATGCAGGAAATAAGAAGTTTATTTCAGAGTGATTCAGTTTTGCAATTTTCTTTCATTCTCTTTATGCGAGTCTAGGTACTTAACCAATTAGTGGTGTATATTATTTGTAGACTAAATAGAATGCGTTGAACGGTGGTTTTCAATGTTCAATAGTTTTAGTGGTATTAAATCATAGCCAATGGTTTAGGTAAATTATGGTAAACTAAAAATTTGTAGCATTATTATCAATACTAAATTAATAAAAATGACATTGACAGATAAATGTGAAGCGCATGACATTTAACAGACGAACCCAGGACGCTTATTCTATAGGAAAGAGTGAAAGTGAAAGTGAGAATTGCTGGCCAATGGAATTCGTCAACAGAATTTTTTGACCAGTCAAGGTTGTCAAAATTCTCACTTTCACTTTCACTCTTTCCTATAGAATAAGCGTCCAGATCTCGAGAACCTATGCTATTTCGACTAATAACGATTTCGGGTGATGCTTTCGAGCGCTGTGAGAGTATTCCTATCTTTTGTTTTTTCAATAAGAATGTAAAGATGGCAATACACTCAGATCGATCTATCTGGTGTCATCTAGTGTTCAAGTAATTTTGGTGAATGAAAATCGTTTTTATATGCACCACCATGACAGTAACGGTGACTTTTGACTTTACTTTTACTGCCTAGGACTTTTTTGCTACTTTTTTTATCTCAGGATTAGAAAGCCCACTTTAGATGTGCGTATGGAGAAAACAAATGACGTACCTTTAGTCCGCTTGAAAAAAAAGAGTATTTTGTTACTGTGCCTTGACCTACGATTTTCGTTAGCTTCTTTTTGACGAATTTGGCGCTGATTATGGCTTTAAGCGGAAACCGGTCTTTGCCAACAAAATGTTTACATTGAACATTGAGAGTGAGATGTGTATACTAATAGACGCAATCCTAGTCTGTCATATTATTATACGCTAAGAATCTAATTAAAAACTTATTGGCAGAAGAGAGGGAAAAGAAGAAATCAGGCAGAAATACAAAAGTTCATTGACAGGAGGAATGAAAGAAGAGGGACTTTGGAATAAAAGTTTTAGAAGTAGAACTAATGAATAAACTAGTGAATAATCAAAGCTATAGTTTAGGTAATTGTAGAGACAACAAAAATTGGCCAATTATAATGATCTATTACATTTGAATGACGCAAGTATTGAAGGGTAAAGTATTGGTATAATGCTGCTATAACGAATGAAACGTCTTCGTCTGAGTTGAAAACAACCTATTTGGTAGATAAGGCACAAGATGCCACTAAGCTTATAGGAGGTGTTCATTTAAAAAAGTCATCTAGTTGTCTGTGAAATTATAACGAAGTTACTAAATTTCTGGCGAAATGGAAACGCGGTACTAAAGTTATAATAGTCAAATTCAGTTAATTAGGGTTAACCGAAGAGTTAACGGATGTAGGTTAACTTAAGATTTGTTTGCCAGCATTTAAAATGTGTGTATTTCTTTTCAAATTCTGGTGAACGCCTGGTAATCTTTAGCTAGAACCAGCCCTTGGATACTTTGTTTTCATTGTTGTTTCCATATAAAAAAGCTGATGAACAAAATTTCGTGGATTCGATCGCAAACCGCTGAACAGTAATCATCGCCAATCCTAGAAGTAGAACCGTATATAAACAGTCCGAAGCCCCGATCCTTGTAAGCCCCATTTTCACACAGTCACATACGCGGGTCTTAGCGATCGTTGGACCCCCCCTCCACTCACATAAAATAAACAGGGCTATAAGGGTTTTTGCGCCTCATTTACACACACACCCAGGCCAAAGCGATTTTTGGGCCTCATTCATACACGCCTTAGCGTTTGTTGGGCCACATTTCCACTTGCTCATATGTACCCGGCTTAGCGTTTGTTGGGCCCCACTCATACAGGACACAGGGGTCAAAGCGTTTGTTGGGCCCCACACATATACATTTCACCATCAACTTACCGATTACTTAAATTACCGTACCCTTTCCCATCCAAGAAATTAAATCACCGACCGTTAGAGTGTCTCTCATTATAATCCATAAAAGCCGGAAACTGATATACTTTTATATCCTTGTTGACATTGCGTCTTGAAAATAGAGTTTTACCGCATTGAGTCTGCTGCGTATTTCTCTCTCAAATCGCAACCAAAGACAGAAAGCCTGGACATCCTTCTCTACTGTTTAAAAGCTCTCCGATAGGCATTCCTGTGTACCCTCTACCACGTAAAACCCTTAGAGGGTGGCGCTCGAAATAATTTTATTACCATTTGGATGGAACACCAGCAGGCCCTTTTTTCCCTCTCTTATTAAAATTCGTTACAGAATGTCAAAAGAAAAGGACGAAAGAACAAAAATTTCATTTACTTTTACTCCAAATTCATAGCCTTCTAGATGACGTTTTCTAATGAACACGGGGTATGTTCTAGAGTTAATAGATTTAGTAGCAGGATATGTTGATGGAAAATTTAAAGCTCGACTCGCAGCTAGGGAATTAGAATAAAGCAGGGGCTTTATTTTTTTAAAGCATTAAGCCTCCTCATAAATCTCATAAAACATGTGCACCTAACAAATGATGTTAAGTCTTACAAGATTAGACAAGATAGAATTGTCTAATCTGTTGATATCAAAGCAACTATGATTAAAATTCCCGATTTAATTGCTTCTTAACCAGATTCTGAAAATAGCCAGACAATCAACACAAGTGGATTGGTTGTGGTGTGAGAGAGATAAACTGTTTGGTTAGCTCATCAAAAAAAATCATTAAACTTCTTTTGAATGTAATAAAAAAAAATTATAAAGCCTCTAATCGCTTACAGAAAAAAACTGAATTCTACTTCCTTTATTTGCTGATTATTTCAACATCAAAATCATCGTTTAAATAAAGCGAAAACCTCTCTCTAATAAATCAAGTGGCCCATTACTCATTACCATAAGTGATCTTCATTTCTACATAAGATTTTTTAAAAATGTACATAATTAAGACGCAATAACATCGTAACGAAGTTACTATTTTTTTTAATTGTGCGCAAAAGCTTCCGCATAACTGGGAACTCACCTCAACATGTCAAATAAATGTAACCTAGGCTTAACACATTGTTGCTAAGGTGTCATCAGAGTCATTTTCGTTTCGCACCGGTTCTGTGTCTGGTTGACATAAAAAATGACAGACCAGCAGTTTTTCAATCAAATATCTTTGATGAAAATCAGCTTGTCTGTCATTTTTATGTCAACCAGAACCAGAGCCGTTGTGAAACGAAAATGACTCAAGTATTCAAGGACCCTATTCAAATAGATACAAAAGCACGCGTTAAGGGCAGTCAGTCGCCAGCCATCATGGAAAGAACACCTCATAAAAGCCAGACCTGATACCTGAACCTGATCACCTATTCCGATCCTGAGAGTAAGTTACAGATTAAAGGGGCAAATCAACTTACTTTATAGTTGACGTTAACCAAATCGGGTGGGCCATTTCGCCTGGTAGACATAACTCGGTAGTCTCTTTCTTTCGCATTAAAGACCTCTTTAACTCGCTGGAGCATTTCAGTGGGAATTTTGGTTTAAATCTTATATAAGAAAGAGACAGCTGGGAATCACGACCATAACCTCCTTAATATTTCCGTCTTGACTTCACTGGTTCCTCGTGCACGTGCGCAAAACTGACACAAACAGTGACAGTACTAAAGTTCTAGCACAGATATATATTTCATTTGTCACGTCAAACCTACATCATATTTAAACATGTCAAACGCCTAACTCCAATAATAAATGCTCTCTCGCTTTACAAAGCGCCATTAGAGAAAGATAGCATTCAAAATGATAGAAGCACCTGACCCGTACAAGGATCAATCCGAGCACTCCGAACAATATACTAAACTCACGACGATTCCGGTTCGTCGTTCGAGCCCGACACCACTCCTAGAGCAGAAATTCCCATTTTTGCTTAAAAAAGTAATTTTCTCCCCAATCTCTTTCAATTCACGTCTTATTTCGAAAAAAAATGCCCAGAATATAGGAAACTATCCAGGTATTAGCAACACTGCACCCTTAAGCAACTTGTTATTTTTGTGGTTTCTGGATGAAAGATTGAATGTCAACTGTCTAAGCTGTCAAGAGCCTAATAGGCATTTTCCAACGTATCGCTCCGTTTACACCACCAGTGGAACTAGAACTCTGTCTCCGTTTGTTTAAGACCTACACTCGATCAAATGGGCCCGCTATTGTTGAACTAACGAAACTGCGGTACAACATTTTCCTGCATAAAAGTCTCTAGTCACCTCAAACCTATTTACAGATAGTATAAAATTTTTTTTTGAAAAATATTATTACTCTATATTCGCTTTATTGACCAATTAGAGCGGTATACAAGCAATAAAATGAAACGAGAAAAAGGTGGGTGCAGCTCAACAAATCGAACTTTATTAACGCAATAACGTTTCCTAGAGAACCATCAATGGTGCTTCAGCTTCAGCGATTTTCTTTGATTCAGCGATTATGGGCGAGTACCATCCTTGCCACGGACGACTTTTAATGGGTCTATAAATCTGCTTTGAAAAAACAAAAAAGAACGTTCCTCTATCGACAAAATCTGCACGTACGTCTTCCTGCTGGTCACTACTGTTAAGTCCATTATCTTAGCCATACGTATGCATGTGTGAAACACTTGCTACAACTAACCCAGATTACATGGTCCGCGTGTAGAATCCCAATAGATGGGCATTTTTCACAGGAAATTGCCTTTACAATCTCGAATTTTAACACAAATCTAGACTATGGCTTTCTAATGGGTTGTTTCGCCATGCCCATGCCCATGAAGATGAACCACTCCAATATTTTATTTTCCCATGATGCATATTAGGGGCGCTTGAGACCACTTTCCCTGTTTTTCGCTCTTTAATACTAACGAACCATGTATTGGTACCTATGGGGAGTACTTGCCGATGTGTGTCAACTGATCTTAATACATAACTTTCTGTTAGTTTTGTTTGCACAGTGATCGTTTCAACTTTAACACGTTTGGACATTAGTCCACATGAAGTGTTGAAGACGTAGATTTCTATTTCGCCACGAGTGTTTGGCGTAGCTAAAGGTCGATGAACATCTTTGGCTTTTTTTTTGTTAAAATGCAAGGAAAGGTTAAGCTGATGGCAAGAAAATGCAAATAACGCCAGGACTTTCACTTACATTTATGCGGTGGAGTACCTCGCGGTTATTTATTTTTTAGTGATAGCGACACCCAATCGGCAATCGTTAATTTATCGACTGTATAGAAAGTGATATTTGTACTATCAGATATCGGATGTTGGTAATTAATGCTTTATGAACAACTTAGGGAGACTGTGAAAGTACTTAGATGGGAGAAAATTGTTAGTTACTTTTTAGCTTCCGTAAAGGGCCTTGTTGGTACGAAGCACAGAACTTTATTGGTTTCATGGTTATTTGTTAACCTTTTTTTTCTAAATTTTTGTTAAATGCTTATCCATTACTCGGGTTCAGTAGTTTTCACTGTTGCCAGGTCTGGTGAACCGGATTTGGTTCCCATTTTGGTGACAACTTTGAAGAAGAAATTCGATTCTGGTGACTCTTAAAAATATTCATAATTTACTGATTTTTTTTTTCAATTTCTTTCACATGCAACATTTTTCCTTTACAGTTCTTCTTTTCCATTCTTCCTTGTCGTGATGATAAGTTTTTTTCTTTGGAATACCTTCCTCTAGAATCATAGTAGTAGTAGTAGTAAACATTAGGGGGACTAGGCCTTAAAGGCCCTTTTCGCAGTTCCCCAATCCACCCATCCCTACTCCACCTAGGCCCTCGAACCCTTCACGAGTCGACCTGTCCCTCTTATGGAGAGTATCCCGTCCCATCTCAGAGCCGGATGCTCCTTTCGATGGAGGAAAGCGGCTCGCAGGGTCCTGTGACGCCCACCTACAGCACACTCCCGGAAAGTGGTATGACGACTCTTCTCCTGCTCCACATTGGGTGCAGAGTGGACTGTCAACCATTCTTAGGAGGTGCATGTGTGTGTTTAGTCTGCAGTGGCTACTGAGGATTATTAAAAGGTCTCCCAGGCAGTGCCGACTTCTCCGAAGTAGCCACGAGCCCTTGGATCTATTCGGGTTAGTGTAGATTTCCTTGGTCTGTTTACATATTCCTGACTGTGTCCAGTTTGTCCTTGTACTCTCCCAGGCCCACTCATTCAGAATGTGAGAGTGCTTACTCCTAGATATGGCTCTAGTCCAATAAAGCAGGTCCAGGAGCTCATCCCAGAGTTACCCTTTTTGTTTCTGCCAGTAACTCTAGAGCATCCCTGCAGTCCTGAACGAGCTTTGAACAAGTCCTGTTCCTGTAGATGGGCGGCAGGGCCGCCTGACTGTCGGAGTAGATGAAGATGTTCTGTTCTGCTCCTTGTTGATCGTGTGGCCACTTCGAGTATTGCAAACGCCTAGAAAACCGCCGTGAGGCTTCCCAAGAGAAAGCTCTTACCCTCTTCATGGCCTGCGTTGTATATTCTGGCTGTAATCTTGATTCGTCTGTAAGCTCCTTTCGAAGGAGGAAAGCGGCTCCCACTATCCTGTGACGCAGTCGTGCCCACCTCCAGCACACTCTCCGAACGAGGTATGACGACTCTGCCCCTGCTCCAGAGTGAGTGCAGAGTGGACTGTCAATCATTCTTAGGAGGTGCATGTGTGTGTTTAGTGTTCAGTGGTCAATGAGGGTTATTACAAGGTCTCTCAGGCAGTGTCGACTCCTTCCATGTAGCCACGAGGCATTGGATCGATCTGGGTTAGGGTACATTTCCTTGGTCTATCTACATATTCCTGACTGTGTCCAGTGTGTCCTTGTACTCTCCCATGCCCACTAATTCAGAATGTGAGGGACGTACCTATTGCTTAGTCTTAGACATGGCTTTAGTCCAGTAACGCACGTCTGGGAACTATCCCAGACATGCAGAGAGCAGTAAAGCAGGTCCAGGAACTCATGTCAGAGTTACCCTTTTTCGTTCTGCCAGTGAGTCTAGAGCATGCCTGCAGTCCTGAACGAGCTTTGCCTATTCCTGCAGATGAGTGGCAGGGCCACAACTAACCTGACTGTCAGTGTAGATGAAGATGTTCTGTTCTACTCCTTGTTGGTTGTGTGGCCACTTCGAGTATTGCAAACACCTCCGCCTGGAAAACCGCCGTGTTGCTTCCCAAGAAAAAGGTCTCGCCCTCTTCGTGGCCTGCGTTTTTTATTCAGGCTCCTGATGACTGAGAATCAGCCATTTTTGATCCATCTCTATACGATACCTGATTATTCTCAGAAAGCTGCTGAAGCAGCTCTTCTTTGAATTCTTTCCTTGTTGGGATGTTTATCTCAAATGGCTGTTTTAGACTCTCTAGCCCCTCCCACTGATTGCAGCTTCTTGAAGTCGCAGCCTCTAGAATCGTACTCTCCTGTATTTCTTCTTGTAGCTCTTCAATAGCATAAGTTGGACTCTCTTTCACAGTGACTGTGCTTTGAGTTTTTTTGCCTTCTTCCTCTTCAGTCACAATTTCAATTTCCTGTGTCGCCCTTCTTCTTTTTAATAATTTTTTTCTCTTCACAACCAACTTCTTAGTTATACATGTTCAAATAACGTTATTTCTTGAACATCCTTGAGTAGTTCTTGAATTTGATATTCCGGTTTTGCAGGTTTTTATTCAGCACTAACTGTAGTGAGTGACTTATTTCCAACTTTTCCACTGCAACAACTTCTTGGGCTCTTTCTTCTTAGACCTGACCTTCTTCGAGAGCTGCGCTCTTTGCGGCTTTTTACTGTTTCTTCTTTAGCAATTTTTCAGTGTTTTTTCTGTTTATCGCCTCTCTTATTGCATTTGTTTTGACAATTTTCTTTTTAGGTACTCATTTTTCTATTACAGTTTGGTCTCTTCTATTTACCGTGGCAGTTATTCAACAAGAAACTCCTCAGAATTAGTTATTTCTTCATCCTCTAAGTAACGATATTGTTGTTTTGGATTGTTTGCCTTCCTCTTCTATTGCAACTATTTCCGTCTTCTTTCTTGTTTTTTTTTCTGGTTTTTCTTTCTCAATGTTTTTTTTTATTTTTCTTATTCATCGTAATGTTACATGTACAGCTTTTTGCATTTAAATGTTTTTTTCATCAATCTAAATTGGCTGTTCATGACTTGAGGGTTCTTGCAAATTTTCGAAAGTTTTTCACGATTATTACTTAAAATTTCAACTTAAAATTAGAAATATTTTCAATTTGTGCTTCTAATTAACTATCTGCCTCTTTTGAATATATATTTTTCTTTAATTTCTGCCTATACCACATTTTTTGTTTCGATGCTTTTCGCCGTTTTTAATTTTAAATTTATCTTTTTCTTTTATTGTTCATTATTTCCTATTCGTATTCTTTGTCAGACTCTTTTTATTTTTTTTTTCATTTGATCTAAATTGGTGTTTTTATTGAATTTTTACTCTTTCGAGGTAGTTTTGACCCAAAACTTTTCCATAGAGTAAACTATAATTGTAATGTAAATTGATTGGCAGTGAAACACATTTGCTTCAAAACTCTGATTTTGGTCCAAAATTAGAAATACTTTAAATTTGTGCCTCTTACCATTTTTGGACCTATTCTTATGATTTTCAAATTGTGCCTCTATTCTTAATTTTTGTAGTTTGAACTTGTGCATTTGTAGTTTTTTATCTATTCCCTCTTTTAATGTTTTTTAATTCTCCACATTGTCTAATCTTATTATTGGTCTTGTTCCGTTAAATTTTTGGTTTTTTCACATGTTTTTCATTAATCTTAATACCACTTTGTTCGCAGTTTGAGGTAACTTTGACCCAAGATTACATTTTTATGAAAGAAGTTTTATCCGCAAAAAGATCTTTTTGGCAAATAATTGAAATTTAAAATGCTTCAAATTAAAAATATGCCTCTAACTATTTACCTCTTTTTCTATAATTCCTGCCTATTTTGCATTATTTCTTCGGTGCTTTTGACAAAGAAGTAATAACGAGGTAACAAAGGGCCTATAATTTCTGCCTATTTCTGCCCTTTTCGTCACTTTTAATTTAAAATTTTTCTTTTTCTTTTATGGTTCATTATTTGCTATTCTTATTCTTTGTCATACTTTCTGCAATTTTTTCTTTCCTTTTTATTTTTTTTTCAATTGAGTTTTGTTTTTATTGAATTATTACTCTTTCGAGGTAGTTTTGACCCAAAACTGAACTTTTCCATACACTAAACTATAATTGTAATGTAAATTGATTGGCAGTGAAACAATTTTGGTCCAAAACTGTCATCTTGGCCCAAAATTATAAATTTGTGCCTCTTACCACTTTTGGATCTATTTTTATGATTTTCAGATTTTTCCTCTCTTCTTAACTTTTGTAGTTTGAACTTGTGCATTTGTGGTTTTTTATCTATTCCCTCTTTTATTGTTTTTTAATTCTTCATATTCTCTATTCTTAATATTGGTCTTGTCTTGTTAATAGCACTTTGTTCGCATTTCGAGGTAACTTTTACCCAAGATTACACTTTTCCAATTACGTAAGTTGATTTCTATTGAGACAATATTGGTCCAAAGCTGTGTTTTTAATGATTATTCAATATTCAAATTAACTTTTACCATCATTTTATAAACTTTAACAAAAAATAACTAAGCTGGTGATTTTTGGATAGCTCTAGCAACTTTTTCTTGCAATTTTTTAAAATTTTACGTGGCAACACTGGTAGTTTTACTTCCAGCCTTCTGTTATGCCTTTTAATTGCTAATTTTGCATCGTTAATTTCATTTATACCATTTATTTTAAAATGTAGATAAAATAGTGTTTTTCTATCGCAAATTTTTTCTTGTATTTCTGCTTTAACATTGAAAAAGACGTCAATAAATTTTAAAAATCCTGCTGAACTGACGAAAACAAAAAAGCGTTGCAACGTTGCCATTAAAAAAAACCTATCTTTATTATTTAATAATTGGTACCCCGAGCTGGGCTTTTGCTGCTCTTGGCTCGTTATGCTTTAATGGTTTTTTTAATTATCCCATTCTGCGACCATAACTTGCGGTTTATCTTGTATAACTCTCGTCGTGTGCACTTCCTCAAGAACACGACTCTTGTTACTATTACGTAAGTACCTACCGTCACCCGTCCCCACTTTTATTTTTGTTTATATGTTTTTATTTATATTTTTATGGGGGATTCCTAATGATAATGTAGGAGTTCAAAAGTGCTATGGGTAATATTGAACAATAAAGTAATAAAATTCTTGCGCGGCTTGGTAATTGCACAGCCTCCACACCGAACGGTACCAATCGAAAATCTATCTAACTGTTATTTCTCCGTAGTGGTACCGCGTCGGCCGTACTTTACCTTCAAGAGAAGTGCCGGTACTCGAGATTCTTTAGTAGAAATAGATCACTTAGTCGTTTATTTATTGATCCGCTAATACACAGTACACACACGTATACATTGTTTACCTATTTTAGAGGGGCGTTCATGAGGTTCAATGCTGATAGATACGATTTTATTCAGAATGCAGAGTCGAGTTTTGCACGATAAGGGCATTGTTCAAAGAGAACTGAGATTATCGTCTATGTTGATGTTGGAATGTGGGCAGGCAACAACTGTAGATACGCTTGAGTTGATGTGTCCAACTAGGAAGTTGGTACATATTCTGTGATTTGCCAATTAGCCAATTTTTTTGTTTATAGATAATTACTTCACTTAATATATTTTTTACGGCCTCCAAAAGCCTTTGGATCTACGTTCAATAGCAGCAAGTTTATCTTGCCACATGCTTCTGAGAGTTTTTTGCATTGCATTTGGTTTCCATAAGAACGTTACGCAAATCTTTGTTGTATTCACAAATCTAAATGTCCATAGTGCAGAGTTAGTTTATCTATAGCAATTACATGAAAAGTTTCAAGGGCTTCCATTAGTCCTTTCTTCTAAATTCAGCAGCTCCTTTTCAGCAGCAATTTTGTCTTGCAACATACTTCTGAAAGTTCTTTGCATCGGCTTATTCATAAGAACGTTATGAGTTACGTATGAGTTACTCTCAAAATCTATCTGATTTGTGGATATTTTGCTGTGTATATTTTAAAGTGGCCTTTGTTTCGTCCTTCCTTTTTTAACTGTATTGTTCTTATTTATTTATATGATTTTAAAGGATTTTATAACAACTTTTAGTGTCCTGAAGATGCTGTAATATATGGCGAAACGTCGACAAGTTCATCACTGATTTTGAATAACATCCCACAACCCAAAAATCAAACCACGTCTAACTAATCTAGCTGTTAGTGTGTATTTTTCCCAGACCACGTTATTTACGATTGTTCATATTGGAATATTACCATTTGTCAATGAACAGCCATCCATCTAAAGGCTGCCGCAAGGTCGGTTTGCCTTTATACCACAGGTACTACTTCGCTAGCGCCACGTAAACGCCATACCATCGCTTACCTTGAAACATATCAATTGTTCAGCATTGAATGGCAAAATATGCCCGCTTTTTGTATAGTTAGTTCTTATAGGGTGTGCAAATTGGGTCGCGTTAAAAAACAACAAATCCACGTAAATTAGTTATGTATTAAAGGTCAAAAAATAGAGTGTTACTCTTTTTTTTTAATATGGAAATAAACTTTTTAAAGCAGGTGAATCTCACACCTTTGCACAACAAATTGACAATTCTTATAAAATTGCAAAGTTTGTATCAGGCAAATGACAATCTGTTCGCTACATTTTGCTAAAAAACCGACATAAAACATTGTACCAGCTGGTAAAATAGGAATCGCTTTCGAATGTATGGCAAAAACTATAAGTGATAGAACCTCAAACCGAAAAACTTATTGAAGAATGTGGCTAAATAAAAAACCTTTTAATAGTGTATAGTAATATTATAATATGTAAATGGGCGATTCTTTGCCCAGTTTTTAACTTCAGGATGAGATTTGTTTCCATTTAAATGCACATTCAATCGGTTTTGCCTTCCCAAGTAACATTTTTAGTGAAATTACCGTGGCCACCACGAACATAAAAACTACAAAGGATAATTGTAGCAACCACGTGAAAGAATTGTGGATGTCAAGTGGTCATCACCAAAATGGGAAACAAATGTCTAATGGTGGAGATGGTACAACCACAGCTTAGAAACAGAAGTATATCTATGCATTGCTTAGGAAAAACAAAGATTTTTTATAAGAAGGCTTCATTTTAGTCTTTTAAAAAATAACCGATGTCGAATCATAAGCTAATTATGTACGGAAGATAAATGGCAACGTTAAAGTGAAAAAAACAAAGAATTCAAAATTTGGACGCCCTATTGCGCCCACTTCAAAGATTCGGAATGTCAACCTTAAATGATTTGTTGTCAGGTGAAATATGATCTGAAATTAGTTTGTTTACATAGTGTTTAGGTGTAGCCTCCTCAAGATTTTAATTTCCAGGAGAAAAGTAACGGGAGAAGAACCCAAAATAAAACTTCTACGACTTCGCAGAAATTTTCGACGTTTCGACGTTTATTTTACGTCTTTTTCAAGGATATTCCACTAAAATTCTAGAAGTTTTTCGTCAGATAGTAAAGATGTTTATTGTACATCAGAACAACCACGTAGAGTGACGTACATTGAAACAAAAACGGACAAAGCGAGGACAAACATAAGGGAAACGTGCTTAGTAGTGTGTAGTAGGTACCCAACGAATTAATATTCATGCTTTGGGTAGCTACTGGGGTAGTGCGTACTGGGGTAATCCGATGCTGACCTTACTACCGTGGCGTTTCCTTTATCTGCTGGTGAAATGAGAATACCCTTGTCTTCGTTCAAGGCTTTCAGAGCTTTCCTTTCTGCAAAGGTGAGATTTGTGGACAAACATAAAAGTCAGCAGTAGCAGAGCAAGTTCTCTCCGAAGGTCACGACATCCTTTTCAACAAGGTGGATATCTTATATCAATCGCAGCGTTGCTTCTTCTTCTTGTGGTTCCTATCCGTTACGGATGTTGGCAATCAGCATGGCGAGCCTAACTTTGTTTACGGCAATGCGGAAGAGTTCGGTTGATGTTTTTCCGGTCCACTTCCTGAGGTTGTGCAGCCAAGATATTCTTCTCCTTCCTGGACCTCTTCTTCCATCGATTTTTCCCTGGATGATTGTCTGGAGTAAGGAGTACCTGGAGTCGTTTCTCATGATGTGGCCCAGATATTGCAGTTTTCGGATCTTGATGGTGTTCATAATTTCTTTTTGTTTATTCATCCTTCTTAGTACCTCTTCATTAGTGATATGTTCGGTCCATGATATCCTCATCATTCTTCGATAGAGTCGCATTTCGAAGGCTTCTATTTTCTTGGATGTGTTTTCATTGAGTGTCCAAGATTCCGTCCCGTATAAGAGGATAGAAAAGATGTAACATCTGAGAAGTCTCATTTTTGTTTCCAGTGTAAGATCATGGCTTCTGAAGAGTTTGCTCATTTTGTTGTAGGCGGCTGTGGCTTTGGCGATTCGTGATTTGATTTCTTGAGTTGCGTCCCAGTTCTCGTTTATACGTGTTCCCAGGTACGTGATGTGTGGTACTCTCTCTATTGGTTGGTTGTTGATGGATAACTGGATGTTGTCGATCTTGTTTTTGCTAATGACCATAATTTTGGTCTTTTGTATGTTTATGTCCAAACCATATTCCTTACTAACTCTTGCTATTTTGTTGATAAGTTGTTGTAGTGCTTGTGGGCTATCTGCGAACACGATGGTGTCGTCCGCGTATCTTATATTACTCAATTTCTTCCCATTTATTGAGATGCCCTCCTCTTCTTCGTCGTCGAGCGCTTCTTTAAAAATCTGCTCGGAGTAGATGTTAAATAGCAGGGGTGAGAGTACACAGCCCTGCCTCACTCCTCGCATTATTTTGACGGCCTCAGTTGTTTCTCCGTCGACTCTTATTGTTGCCGACTGGCCCCAGTACAAGCTACTTATGATATTCAGGTCATTGGTATCGATCCCTGTCTTCTTTAATATTTCCATCATTTTGCCATGTTGAACCCGGTCAAATGCTTTGGCGTAGTCAATTAAACAACAGTAAACGTCAAGGTTAACGTCTCTGCATCTCTGGACAAGGACTTGGACAGCAAAGAGTGCTTCTCTGGTTCCCATCGCATTGACGAACCCGAACTGGTTTCGAGAGATTAGGTTCTCGCATCAATTGTATATTCTTTTATGGATGACTTTGAGAAAGGTTTTCAGCAGGTGGCTCATCAGACTTATCGTTCGATATTCTTCACATCGTTTTGCGCCTTGTTTCTTTGGCAGTGCAATGAACTCTGAGACTAGCCATTCTTGTGGTATTTTACCTGATTTGTAGATGTTGTTGAAAAGTTTGGTGATCTTCTTTAATTTTCGTTCGATTTTCGTCTAGAAGTTTCAGGAACTCTGTCTGGATGTTGTCAGGTCCTGCTGCTTTTCCTTCTTTGCTCTGCTCTATAGCTGCCCTCACTTCTGATTCCATTATTTCTGGCCCACTCTGTGCATTACTCTGGGGATCTGGGGGGCTCTCTCTATTATCCTCAAAGAGGTGCTCTACGTACCTAGTCCACATCTTCTTGTTCTCTTCCATGTCTACAATGATGTTTCCATTAGCGTCAATTAGTTTCCCTAAGTTTGTATTCCTTCTTTGTCCAGTGACTTCTTTCACCTTCCGGTGGACGTTAAAGTAGTCATATTTCAACTGCAGTGCCTCTATCTCCTCACAGTTCTCTTTCTGTTCCTTTTCTTTAGCCATTCGTATTTCGTTCCTTATGATGTTGTTTATCCTTTTGTATTCTATGGTGTTATTCTTGTTCAATCTTCTCTCTTCCATTAGGTTTAATATGTAATCTGTCATCCAGGTTTTCTTCCTTACTCTTTGTCCGTTTTCCTTTAGAATAGTGTTCTTAATATGTTCCACTTTACTTTTCAGGTGATTCAAGTGTTCTTCTACTGAGCTATCTTCTGTTGTTTCTGCCATTGCTGCATTCAGCTCTTTCTCTACACATTCTTTGATCTTCCCGTTTTTCAGCTGTCTTAGGTTAACTTTTAATGGAGCAGCTTTCTTTATCTTCTTCATAACCACTTTGAATCTTCCGATAACTGGCACGTGGTCGGTTCGCATATTTGCTCCCGAGAAGGTTCTCATACTTAAGCAGCTGTTTCTGTACCGCTTGTTGACTAGTACGTAGTCTATTTGATTCCTGACTATTCTCCCAGGTTTATCAAGGGGCGATCTCCATGTGTATAAACGCCTCGGTGGTTGTTTGAACTGTGTGTTGAGGACTACAAGGCCGTGTTCGTCTGTAAATTTTTCGAGCATATCTCCTCTCTCATTCCTCTTTCCCAAACCGAAAGACCCGATGAGCTCGGTTTTTTCTCCAGCTCCCAACTTTGCGTTAAAGTCCCCCATGATGATGTTAACTTCTTTTTTGGGTAGCCTCTCGAGTATTTGGGCGACATTCCTGTATAATTTTTCAACTTCCCCTTCATCTTTATCTGCAGTGGGGGCATAAATCTGGATGATGTTTAGATTTACTGGTCGGGCGTTAATCTGTATTAGAAGGACTCTTTCTGAGAATGGGACAAAGTTTATGACACTCTGCACTATCTCCTTGGTGACAACAATGCCTACCCCATTCAGAAACTTACCATCTTGTGTTCCTGCATAGTACACTCTGTGTTCGTCCACATCCACCGAACCCACTCCCGGCCACCTCATCTCACTAATTCCCATGATGTTTACTTTCATTCTTCTCATTTCTTTTGTTGCGTTGTTGATATTTCCAGCTTGTGCCATCGTTTTAACATTACAAGTACCAATCCTTATCTCCCTGTTCACTTTCATTACACTGCTCGAAACATTTCCTCCCGGAGATCCGATCGAGGAACTATTCCGGACTTGTTTTGTTGTGAGCCTTGCCATGATGATTTTTACTAGGACTTATCCATTCTGGATCTTTAATGAGGTGGTTTGTCCAAAATTCTTCCTCATCCTTATGTCGTTGATTACTTGATTGTAATTCCTCCGCCTTTGGGGCCGATTTCTCAACCCCAGGACAATAGGGTGCCCTTACTCTTGTCGGCTCATCCACCCGAAGCTGTTGGCTGACAAGAGGGGATTACTTATACCGGTAATCACTCGGTCGACAGAGCCTCGTTAGTTGTCTAGCAGGGTGCACCACGTGCAGGTGAGGTTGTCAGTTGGTTAGGCTTTTACATTGTTCTGCCTACCCCTTACACCCGCAGCGTTGCTAACCGAGACTAACGACAGAGGCCATTGAGATCTTTAAACACGACAACAATTTTAACAGGAAGGAGGAAATTACCTACGTTTCTAAATGCAGACTTAAAGCGAGTTCTACGACGTACTTCAAGTGCGCCGAAACCTCGCGCCACTACCACTCCCACCCCAGTCCTTCCACTGCAACGAGACCGGCGGGGGAATAAATACCACAGAGCTCACCACACTCGAATCAGTCAACGTCCGGAAGCACAGGAGATCACTTCGCCCATTGCTGCATCGCCTTTGATAATGTCTGACGCACCTGTAGACAAAACTTCAGGAAGAAATTCCATTGGACCACGGCTTCAAAGCCCAGAAAACGCTTTAGATTTTATTTTGACCCTCCGTAAAAGCCTTCACAGTCTTATAATCTTTTAGTTTTTAATCTTCACGGTATTAGACTCTCTTTTTAAGAATATGTACAGAAAGTAAAGATAGAGTATAAGCTTCATGCCATCACCTCTCAAATTTTGACGTTGATGCAATTAATATCAATAGAAAGATGAAAATTTCCCAGATTTTAATTGAAAAAAGGGCTGCCACAATCTGATACTTGCATGACTGGTTAGAAGAATATCTTCCTGAAATGGAGTAGAGATGGAACTCTCCACTGGAATTGTCCATTTGGACGCGTTGGTTGACTGGTTCCTGGGGAGATGAACAGTTTCTATTAACGAGAGTACCAGAGTACGTACTGGTAGAGGAGTTCTTTTACGACCCATTGGAGCTGTTAAACGGTGGAGAGGAGCTAATTACAAAAGTCAAGTCTCACACATATACGTATTATTTTATTATATACGGAGAACGTCAATCCGTCACAATAGATCGAAAGTGTAACTCCCCACTTGGCTATGTAATGGCCATTTCCACCAAGCAATTTTAACTTAAAGTTAAGGGCCCTTAAGCCATAGCTGTTAGCATGAGTAACCATGGTAATAATGGAAGCCTTAACTAAGTGTACTTAAAAATTGCTTGATACGAACGGCCCTAAATCTCGCAGATGTCGAAAACATATCACTACGCATGTTTACTGCGCACCAACGCACCACGTGCTAGTTGAGAGTTAAGTGACACTTAATTTGACGTTTAGAAATTTTGAGGTTATGTCGAATATGACATTTAAATTGGCGGGAATAAAAGTGAATTGTGAACTTCTTACTTTTATAAATCGAAATAGAATAGCTGGGCTGGGATGAGGCCATGGCCAATTCGAAGGTCCATTGGAAGAGATTTCGAGAAGGAACTCGTAGAAAAAATGTTTCACTTCAGTTTAAAGGATTCCTGCGCGATGTTAAGGTTGTGGACTTTAACATCTTTCTTTTTTTTTTGATGTAGAGTTTTTGATACAACCAAATGAAATTGAACACCAAAAGATTAGTTAAAGCAAATAAAGTAAGCACTTACCGAAAGGGTAGTATATTACACAATGGATTTTACCTATTTTCCCTATAGAGCAGAAACATACCTTGACACTCCACAAAACGTATTTCGTAGCTTCGTGGTCTTTATTGGTGCAGAAGACTTAGAAGAACAAAAGGGGAGCTTTCGCTTTTATTTTCACTTCGAAAAAACTTGATACTGGATTTTACTGGTGATCTTCGATGGTAATCGTTCGTCCTTCCGGCGTAACGATCTGCGTCTGCGACTCTTCGCGCGAGTTTCCTAAGACCACTGCTTTGCGAGTCTCCCAAGACGACTCCCACGCGAATTTATTGCGACTCCCCAAAAAACCGGCTCCTTTTCCTACTTTTGTAACAGTACTTACCTTGTGGTCGTTAGCCCTTCCGGCGTAACGACCTTCAAATCAGTCCGGGCGCGATCTCCCCCGACTATTTGGCGACTCCCTGTCTCAAAACCGACCATGCTAACTCTCTCAGTCGTCAGCAATTCCATCATGGTTTTAAAAACTTTGACGAAAATCGAAATAATTATTCAAAAAATCGTACGAAGGTGGATTAGCAGGTTGCGGACGAAATAACAACTTCTTTCAATTTTCAAATCGCCGACGTTTCGACCGTATATTGCAGTCTTTATCATTGACATAACTTCGTCACTTCATTAAGAGGTAACTAGTCTTATTTATTTTATTTTATTAGTTTTTGTCATTACATTTTTAGCTCAATGTTATTAGTTACGTTGTAGCGTTCCAGTTTGTGTTCAGATCAACTTGTATTTTTTAAATCTTTGTGTTCCATGTAACCATACAGTCAAAATAACTTTAATTGTTTATTTTTTTCGCCCATTGGTAATTGTGATTGTTTTTTTTGCTTACATTTGCACCCTTGATAAAGACCGCAATATACGGTCGAAACGTCGGAGATTTGAAAATTGAATGAAGTTGTTATTTCGTCCCCAACCTGCTAATCCACCTTCGTAGTATTGCTCTTGGGACGCTAAACACTTGGATTCAAAAAATCAATTTAATGTGACGGCAACATATGTTTCTTGCATACACTTAAAAAGGATATTTCCTCGATCTAGACCACTAGAGTGGTTAAGTTAAGTTAGTGACGTCAAGGGTTAACCTAATGACATCACGGTAATCTTTTATAACGACAACGTGTCAACGTCACTGCCGATTCCAATCGGTTTTCCGTTAAAATTTAAGATATTTGTCAAGATCATATTGGTTACAAAACCACAATTCCTAGATTCAGCCCTCAGTAAGGAATACAATTGAGGAAAGTGGAGGAATTGTTAGGCGTTATTAATTCATCAAGCATCACGCCCCACAAAACTTTTTTCATATTTATCTTCTTTCTATTTTCTAGATTTTTTTTTACCAAGATTTTTACCCGCACTGACATGGTCGAGAACTTTGCCTCTTTTTCTTTTGAATTTATACTCTTTTTCCGAGAAAAGTCGGTACAAAATTGGAAAGGAAACGCAGAAATGTGCTGCATTTAGCGCATTCACTAGACTTTTGATTTGACTGTAAATAAACGAAACATAGACAAACAACTTAACTATATACATGGCAACCATCCCCGGTGGCAGGTTAATTGGTCTAGTTAAGTTTGGCATAAAGGTTAAAAATTCCAGCAACAAGCCTCGGACAGGACGGATGATGCGAAGACGACTCATGCTACGAAAAAGGATAATGAATATCGGAACATGGAATGTTCAAGGTCTTTCCCACAAACTGAATGATGTCGTTCAAGAATTGAAAAGCTCTAGCATGGATATAGTGGTGCTCACGGAAACTAAGAGGAAGGGCCAAGGATCGGATAATCTGGGATTTTATGATCATTTCTATTCTGGAGTGGGTACGGATAAGAGGGCTCAGCAAGGAGTGTCCATACTTGTACGAAAAGATCTGAGGAGATACGTTAATTCCTGGGAAGCAATAAGCCAACGCATAATCAAACTAAACCTAATTCTGATGGGGAATAAGGTCACAATAGTTGGAATATATGCCGTTAACGACGATTCCAGTGTAAGAGAGAAGGATGAATTCTACGAACAACTCTCGTATGAAATATCAAAAATAGGAACCTCCAGAGAAGTCATTCTGTTGGGAGATTTCAATGCCAGAACGGGTTCAAAACAGCAGGATAAAATAATAGGTCGATTCGGAGAAGACACAGTAAATGACAACGGAAGCAGACTTATAGATATTTGTGAACATAACAGCCTCAAAATACTGAAAGGATTCTTTCAACACCGCTCAATTCACAAGTTCACCTGGGTCCAACATACAAGAAATTTGAAATCAATCATAGATTATGTGATCATACGACAGCAAACACGGATGGTCATCCAAGACGTACGAGCCTACAGAGGGGTAACATGTGGAAGCGACCATTACCTCGTCAAAGCCAAAATTATCCCCTTCGGAATTCAAAGCAGCCAAAAAACTTATACCGAAGACAACGAACAGGAAATCACGGAGAACAAAAAATATAACCTCGAGAGCTTCGACCAAGAGAGTGTTAGAAAACTATACCAGTCCAGATTAAACGCCAAACTCACCCAAGAATATTTTGAGACCACGGAACAACAATATGATTACATAAAAGAATGCTTAACAGGTGCAGCGTTAGAGGCTTTGGGAGAACAAGAGAGGAGCATCAGAAGGAAACCGTATTGGTGGGACGAAGAGATCGAGGAGATAATCAGAGCTAAAAAGAAAAAATATAACATATACCTCAGTACGAAAACAGAACACTGCAGAAAGGAATATAGATCAGCACAGAAACGAGTGCATAGAGCAATAGCAGCGAAGAAAAACAAAAGCTGGGAAAGAACCTGTGAAAAAATCAATTCATATATAGGAAGTACAAAGAGCACAGAGAGCTGGAGAACATTGAGAGCTCTTCGGCAGAACAAGAAGAGAGACATTGTCTCACCAATTTCTTTACAGAAGTGGGACGAACATTTCAGAGAACTCTTGGCGGAAGACAGGGCAGAGTACAACCAACCGTATGAGAATGATCACCTTACAACTACTGGATCCCCTATAAGAGTCATTAAAGAGCAAGTCGAAAGGATATGCCGCGGACTGAAAAATAGAAGGTCCCCGGGCCCAGGTAATATACCCCCAGAACTACTCAAATATGGTACAGACAAATTGTTCGAATGTCTTGCTGACCTGTTTGAAAAATGTCTCAATGGAGAAAGCGTCCCTGAGGAATGGAGATTCTCCTACATAACAACAATCCATAAAAAGGGTAATAAGGAAATCTGTGATAACTTTCGAGGTATCGCCGTGCTGAGTAGTATTTCCAGAGAATACGGAAAACTTTTGTTGGAAAAGATCGAAGAGGAGTTCTCTGACATGGAAGCTGAAGAACAGGCCGGATTTAGGGCCGGTAGATCGACAATCGACCATCTGTTCACTCTTACGCAAGTAATAGAGAAGAAAAGAGCGCTAAACCAGGAAATTCATCTACTCTACGTAGACCTCAAAAAAGCGTATGACAGCGTACCCCAACAAAAACTGTGGGAAGCCCTTGAAAGAACTAATATAAGTTTAACCCTCATCAAGGCGGTCAAGGATTTATACAAAGACAATAAAAGTCAAGTAAAAAGAGGAAAAATGGTTTCAACTGGATTCTGCGTGAGCAAGGGGCTGAAGCAGGGCTGCTGTCTTTCACCTTCTCTGTTCAAAATCTATCTAGAACAGGTTCTCAGGATATGGAAGAGGAAGTGTCGGGGCATGGGTATACCATTAAGTGAGACAATTCTCCACACTTTGTGTTTTGCCGACGATCAGGTGGTCTTGGCCCAAGAATACGAAGATCTAGAGTACATGACACGGAAACTTATAGAGGAGTACGACAAATGGGGGCTAGAAGTAAACATCAGTAAGACAGAGTATATGTGTATTGGCGGAGAACAACAGGACTTGGTACTGGAACAGCAAGTTATAAAGAAATGCAGCAAATACAAATATCTTGGAGTACAGATCAGAAACGACGGAAGTATGGATGAAGAAATAAAACACCGAAACAACCTAGGAAGAACAGCAATCAGGCAACTGAATGGAATACTATGGGATAAATCAATTTTAAAAAACAACAAGCACAGAGTGTACGATTCCATAGTCAAAACTATAGCATCCTACGGTAGTGAAATATGGCCATTAAAACAGAAGGCTCTCCACTCACTCGAGGCTATGGAAATGGATTATTGGAGAAGAGCGGCCGGTAAGAGTAGATTAGACAGAGTGAGGAATGAAAGAATTCTTGAGATAATGAAAGTTGAACATCGAATTACTGACGACATCAGAGAAAAACAACTGAGGTGGTACGGGCACGTCCAGAGAATGAGAAACGATAGACTGCCGAAGCAGGTCCTGGAGTGGATGCCAGATGGAAGAAGAAAAAGGGGAAGACCTAGATTGAGTTGGAGAGAGGGAATAACTAAGGACATGAGATCTAGGGACATAGAAGAAAACCTATGGGAGGACCGAGACAAGTGGAGGCTGGAAATCAGAGGACGTCGAAGAACGTTGTGAACTGATCAATATATATATATATATATATAAGTTTGACGTCACGGTTTGGACCACCGATCAAGGAAGTTCGAATGGTTAACTTTTTTGTTAACCTGGTTTGAGTAGTTGGGTAGAGAAAATATCCTTAAAAACAGTAATAAAAGGTAATTATTGGTAATGTAACTAATGTATCATATTGCGTGACGTCAAATGCGTCCACAAGTTGGCAAAGTTCAAATAATTGTCAAATTTTGCGCGTGCGGAGTCAATCTTTTTCGAGCAACTACGCGGGTCGATTGTCAACTATTTTCGGCTTCACTTTCAGGACTTTCTTCTTATAAAGGGTGTTCATAAAAAAAAAAACTTGTAGCAAGCTATGGAATTAAAAATAATATCTGCGATAAGTTCATAAAAAAAATTAAAATCGGAATATTTTATGCAATGACGTAGGAGATATGAATAAATGATATGTTGTGTTGTCAATGATATGATAAAAAATGATAGCGGTTTTTGGTAGAAAGTTCGCCATTTTTAAGGTTCACATGACGTAATGTCGTCGTCAGCGCATATGGGTTTTGGTTTTTGTTAGGTTAGAAGTTAAGTTTTAGAAAACTTTGAGCTAAGCAAAAAATGGTCAGACCTTCTTCTTCTTCTTCTTCATCAATCTTCTCTCATCCACTCCTGGATGTAGGCCTCTCCATATATCTTCCATGTTTGACGATCTTGGGCTTTGTAATACCAGTCTCGGCCAACGGCTGCTCTAATATCGTCTAGCCATCTTCTCTGTGGTCGCTCTCTGTTCTTTTTAGTTGCTCGTGGTCGCCAGTGGGTGCTCTGTCTTGAGACATGCTCTGTCTTGAGACATGTTCCACCCAGCTCCATTTAAGTTGTGCCACCCGTTCTTCCACATCCGTAATTTTAGTTCTTCCTCGAATCTCCTCGTTTCTTAATTTGTCTCTCAATGAAATCCCGAGCATTGTGCGTTCCATGGCTCTTTGTGTTGTTCTTAATCTTTTTTACACTCTTTTTTGTTAAGCTCATGGTTTCTAGGCCATATGTAGCCACTGGTAGGATGCATGGTCAGACCAACCTTGCTAAAAACCACGATTATGGCTTTTCAACCATACAAATCCTCCGGGGGTGGATGGAGTGTTTCTGGCACCACTACAACAGGGCCAGGATCAATTCGCACCTTTACTAACAAAGCTCTTCGAAGCGAGCCTTGCATGGAACTTTATTCCAAACTGTTGGTCCAGGGTGAGGGTCGGTTATATACCAAAGATGAAAAGATCCTAAACCGCTCAGGCCAATCAGCCTAACCTCGTTTCTGCTGCAAAGCTTTGAAAAACTGCTAGACCTATGCATAAGAGAGGGAGCGCTAACAAGGTACCCGCTTAATACGGATGGTTGCGTTTGCAATTCCAAAACTGTTTGGAACTGCCACAGAACTCTGAACACCCTATCGCAGGAGAACAGTGTCAGACTGGTATGCATCCCGGGCCATCGTGGCCAGGAAGGTAATGAAAGGGCAGACTCTCTAGCTACGAGGGCGGCGGGCTCTGCATTTGTAGGCCCGGAGACAGGACTAGTAGTCCCATACTCTCTGGTTTGGGCTGAACTTTAGAAATGGAGCAATACCAAGTCCCAGGACTGGTGGGAAAACCTACCCGAAATCACATTCCAAAAAATTTATCACGGGAACAGGGAAGGCAAAAGCCCAAACATTTCTGAAACTAAATAGGAGACAAATCAGAGTGGCCCCTGCCCTGTACACAGGACATAGCCACCTAAGATCTCACATGTACAGACTCGGACTGTCCGAAGAGATGGAGTGTCGGCTGTGCTTGAAGGATGACGAGACAGTTGAGCATGTCCTATGTGACTGCCCGCCTATTGCCAGATTGAGATACTCACTGTTGGGAAACACGATCATTGAACCTCAAGATGCAAAAGCAGTGGCGCCCGAGGACTCATCAGATTCGTTGAGGGTCTGGGCATAACGGGTGACAATTAGTGGAGCTAGCAGCTGGTAACACTTCGAGTGAGCCACAGTAGACCACAGATCGCGGTGGAGGACTGTATAAGTTCACTCACATTGAATACAATACAATACAATACTTTGAGCTAAGTCAGCTAAGGACTAAGAGCCCCAGCGCTCCAGCTAGGAGATGGACATAAGTTCGATATTCAGTTGGATTGAAAATAAGAAGTAATAAAAAGAATGACAGTGATAATTGTTTTGCAATAATTTGACGTAAGACGTCATGACGTCACCGAGACGTCACTTCCTGCGGATATCGCCGCCATTTTTAAGGTTCCTACTGCTAAAAAGGGGGGCAAAAACTGCGAGGTTTAATTGGTTGGTATTTAATTGTTTAATGTAAATGCGTAACAATTGACCTTTCGGAAAGCGGGTAGATTTCGATCCTAAAATATATATATAGTTGATGGATTTAACGAAACCCCAAGAGTTCGATACAAATAGAGTTCTTGAACTTCAATAGAAAACTGACATTATTCAGTAGAATGCATTAATTTTTTAGTAATCGAGAAAGCCCAATGTAATCTCTACAAAGTAACCAAACAATAATTTCCAAATTAACCCCAATATAATATTTAAAAGCCGAAATTCGACGGTTGGCCATCGGCGTTACCTTTGAGCGCGCATTTGCACACCCGGTAAAACAATCGCCTATCGCGGGGCCGCCCTTGCGTGACGGCCGTTTCCGGGCGGCGGCGCGCGCGTCGCGTTGCCACGCTACGCCACCCAAAACATTTGAATAACGACGTCAGACGCGCCGCCCGCCACAGTTTTCCGCCGATATTCGACTGTTTCAGTGGAAAAGCCATAATCATCATGGTCGTCGGTGCGTTTTCCTCCATCACATTGTGGGGTTAGTGATATAATTTTTCTTTTGAGAGTGCATGGTGTTGTTCTTTTGAATGATGGAGAATGTCGTTGCATGCAACTTAAACTCGATCAAAAAACCGATATGAGTTTTGAGCGAGATTAGGTG
The DNA here is from genome assembly GCA_951812265.1 of Taphrorychus bicolor. Lineage (NCBI taxonomy): Eukaryota > Metazoa > Arthropoda > Insecta > Coleoptera > Curculionidae > Taphrorychus > Taphrorychus bicolor. The sequence goes on along the minus strand of OX638303.1, from coordinate 27,745,846 downwards.
ACCGCTTAGGCATCAATCAGGTATAGTAGTGACGCAAAAAACAACCTAATAATATAGGTATTCTACGCAGTGTTCTGGTATATAAGGTTTGCATTAATTCGTTATGGTGTGTGTATGTTTGGAGGCGATAGTAAGGCTGACTTCACAGTGAGACGCTCCGCTGATCACGCACTGTTTCCTGTTTGCTGTAACGACTATATTTTCACCGCCTTTTACTGTAAACCCACTGCAATCCTATACTTTGTAGCTATGCACCACAGTACACCAAAGTCACACTTTAGGAGAGACGTGGCAACGCAGTCTTTTGACACAGACATATGGCAGCTCAAAAACAAAAGAAGAGTCGTTTTTGTTTCAGACCAGTTCTGGTTTGGCAGCAATTCAACCAATCAGATTTGTTGAAAACCAAATGATCTGCCAGTTTTTTTGTCCAGAACCAGAAATGATGTGAAATGAAAATTAATATGGTGACTTTCCACTGCCAAGTAACCGTTCTCAACCATCTGAGCAAACATTTGCTCGGAGTCTTCAAATTACAACTTCAAGACATTAATCGCTAATCTAAATTACCCATCAGTCTCAGGTCTTGCCTCTTTTCATTTTCAAATGCATTCTTGGGCTCTGCTGATGATGGCATTTATCTTGGGCAATCTTCAATTTCGTGGGTTACGTAACTTTAATGACTTCTTCGGAAAATTGAGTGGTTTAACGTGCTTTTTACACCGATGCGTGGTAAATGTATTTTGTCGAAGATTTCAAGCTTTGTGTCTGCTGGTATTTCATTGGGTAGCAACATATATACTATCATTCATTTATTATTACCATCCAGTTGGCATTGGATATATATATCTGACATTTTTAGAGTATCTTCGCAACATGTGCTGAAAGGAGATTGGTATAAAAAAAGTTTCAAAGCTAACTAGATGTCAATAAAGAAATATATGGGGGTTCAATAGAAAACGTCATCTAGAAATTTTGACAGAATTGATTTTTTTTACGTTTTACAATCAACCACCTGGATGACGTTTTTAAATGAATACCCATACTTAGGACGGCTTTTACATCTATCAGTTTGAAGTCTAAACTCCATATTTGACGTTGGTTTATCTGTCAAAATCTTGCGTTTATCCTCAAACTAAAGTTTAAACTCAACTTGTGCAAACAGTGCGCCTTGGTATTCTACATTTCGAACATTTCTACTATGTAAATAATTGGTTTCAAAAATGTCGCAATAGTACTGCCGCAATTATTTGAAGATCGTGCTGATATTTCAGTACTTATTACAAAAAAAAAATGTGGCATTTTCAAAACTATAATTACGGTGCGATTATAGTGTGCATACCTCTGGATAATAATTCAATACAACCACGTAATTAGACGCGGATTGTTTGCCGGTACTGGGAAATTAATTACACTGCATCTGTAAGGTAGAGGAGAAGAATGAAGATGAAAAAAGGTTTAATGGCCACTAAGTGTATTGAGTAGTTACGTAATCGACCTGTCCATTATTGACGTTAAAATCTTTAGGTTAAAATGTATTGCTAAGAGATGCTTCGAAAATACTTTTCTAGTATGGTAATTTGCCAAACTGAAACCCTTTAATTTCTACTAAAGTCCTTTGTAACAGAATTGTTTTTCAGTCGAACTTCTTAAAGACAGAATAAGCTTCTTAGTGGAACATCATTTTAAATTTTTGTTATGTTTTATAAGCCCGCATTAAAATGTAAACGGTGGCAATTCTATTATTAATCACCATCCTGACATTTTCTAAATTAAATTACAGATGAAGTGAAACCCACAAAAAAATACCTAATTTTGTGGTAGCTATAACTCACACAGTTGATTAACTTGTGTGAACTTAAAAAAAATTATAATGTAGCCAATTAGGCTAACAAATATTTTATTAAACTTTAAAACAGTATTTTTTTGAATTCTTGTCTAGTTTTGGATATAATCACTTCAAATTTAGAGTGCGAGTAATACATTATGCTCTACATAGAAAGAATGTTTAACAAATTTTAAAAATCTTCAGAAATGTTTTTTGTTGAGGTCAAGCCCTATTTTATCATCCAAAAATGTTTTACGGCACGCCATAGTTTGTTTTGGAACAAAAGTTGACCACTTACAAAAACTTCGTATCTCTAACCGTTTTCAAGATATTTCCGAGAATATGAATACATTTTTATTACAGAACGAATACAGTTACCATACAAATTGGTATATATTTTTTTAAAGTATTTTGAAATTTTGTTTTACCTCCTTAAATAGCTTTATTTAAATATTTTATTAAAAATTATTTAAACTGTTTAAAATAAAAAAGAAAATAACCAAATGTATTTCAATAACACAACAGAACCCGTGTTAAAAATTATTTAAACCGTTTAAAATAAAAAATTTTGAGTTCTTGACAAAATTCTGGTTAGAATTTGCGGAAAATCAGTAAAAACATTTAAAACGGTCAAAAATGCTAAATTTTAATTTTTAGATTAATGCGGGTAAGGATTAAGACCAAAATCGGTTTAAAATGTGTCAGAATGTCTAAAATGCAAATCTTAAGTTGTTGAAAAAATATTAGGTAAAAATTAGGACGTTAAAAATATGTCAAAACGTCTAAAATCGCAAATTGGGAGTTTTTAGAGAAATGCAGATGAGAATTAGAGCCTTGAAAAAAGTATTTCAAGACGTTTCAAAATGAAGTTCAGGTAAGAATTGGGACTAAAAATTAGTAAAAATGACTCAAAGCATTTAAAAATGCAAATTATGTGAAAGTGGAGTTTGGGCTAACGTCACTTAAAACCCACATTATTTAACTATTCAAATTTGATTAATTCATATTTTTATTTAAGACAAAATTTGCAAAACTGAATCAACTCTTCTAGTTTGTTGTTTTTGGTAAATTTAATTTTCAGCACAAAATAAGTAAGAAGAGATATGTAAGAATAAGATAAAAAGTTAGATTAAAGACGCCTCAGAGTGAAAGTGTTTTTTGAGAAAGGTTAGGATTAAGGCCAAAATTCGTTGAAAAATAACTCAACACATGTAAACATACAAGTTTGGAGTTATAAAAAAAATCATATTTTAGTTGAAGCCTAGAAAGAAATAACTCAAGTCCTTTAAAAATGCAAATAGAAGTTTGTGGAAAAATTCAATACAAATTTGGAGAAAGTTAGAGAATTAAGGCTAAAATCGGTTAAAAACTACATACATTGTCTAAAAATCTAATTTTTGATGGTTTTGGATGAATTTAATTTTAGGAAAAAATAAAGCAAAAGTGAAGATTGGCTGGAAACGCTAAATATGTATTTTTTCAAAAGTCAATTTAGATCTAAGTCCAAAAAATTACTCAAAACGTGTAAAAATACAATTTTAGTATTCTTAAAAAAAATCAGATTTTGTCATAATAAACATTTCCAAAAATGCAAACTTTGATGTTTTTGTTTTAGTAAAAATAATTTTTGAACCAAATTTTTAGCTGTTGATTAGTTGGTTTAAAATTAAAGAAAAGTAAAAATGCAAAGTTTTCGGGGATGTTTAGGTAAAAGTAATGGTTCAAAATCGTCTAAAAATTTCTCAAAGCGTTTAAAAATGAAAACCTGGAGTATGTAGAAAAACTCAAGTTAGGATTAGGACCAAAATATTCAGGTTAGTTTGGAAAACAAAATTTCAGTTTTGGACAAAATTCTGGTTACAATTTGGGGAAAATCAGTTAAAAATCAATTAAAGCGGTCAAAAATGCTAAATTTTAATTTTTAGATTATTGCGGGTTAGAATTAAGATCAAAATCGGTTAAAAATATGTCAGAATGTTTAAAATTGCAAATTTTAAGTTGTTGAAAAAATATTAGGTAAGAATTAGGGCCAAACTTGGTTAAATATATGTCAATACGTCTAAAATGCAAATTGGTTGTTTTTCGAGTAACTAAGATGAGAATTAGAGCCAAAATGAGTGTTTTAACAGGTTTAAAAATGAAATTTTAAAGTTTTTTTCTTGAAATTTAAGTAAGAATTGGGACTAAAGATTAGTAAAAATTACTCAAAGCGATTAAAAATGCAAATTTTTGTGAAATTGAAGTTGGAGTTTGGGCTAAAATCACTTAAAACCCACATTATTTATTTATTCAATTTCGATTATGATATATTAATTAAGACAAAATTTGCAAAACTGAATCAAATCTTCTAGTTGGTTGTTTTTGGTAAATTTAATTTTCGGCACATAATAAGTAAAATTAGGGAATTTTTTGAGAAAGGTTAGAATTAAGGCCATAATTCCTTGAAAAATGCAAGTTTGGAATTGTAAAAAAATTGAGATTTTGGTTGAAGCCAAGACAATAACTCAAGTCCTTTGAAAATGCAAATAGAAGTTTGTGGAAAAATTCAATACAAATTTGGAGAAAGTTAGAGAATTAAGGCTAAAATCGGTTAAAAACTACATACATTGTCTAAAAATATAATTTTTGATGGTTTTGGATGAATTTAATTTTAGAAAAAATAAAGCAAAAGTGAAGTTTGACTAGAAACGCTAAATATGTATTTTTTCAAAAGTCAATTTAGAACTAAGTCCAAAAAAATTACTCAAATCGTGTAAAACATTTCTAAAAATGCAAACTTTGATATTTTTGTTTTAGTATAAACAATTTTTGAACCAAATTATGTGAGTTTGCTGTTGATTAATTGGTTTGAAATTTAAAAAAAGTTAAACTGAATTTAAAAATGCAAAGTTTTCGGGGAAGTTTTGGTAAAAATAATGGTTCAAAATCGGCTAAAAATTACTCAAAGCGTTCAAAAATGAAAATCTGGAGTATGTAGAAAAACGCTAGTCAGGATTAGGACCAAAATATTCAGGTTAGTTCAGGTTAGCTTGGAAAAAAAAATTTGAGTTTTGGACAAAATTCTGATTAGAATTTGGGAAAAATCAGTTAAAAATCATTTAAAGCGGTCCAAAATGCTAAATTTTGGGAACTAATGCGGGTTAGAGTTAAGACCAAAATCGGTTAAAAATGTGTTAGAATGCTTAACATTGCAAATTTTAAGTTATTGAAAAAATATTAGGTAAGAATTAGGGCCAAACTTTGTTAAAAATATGCCAAAACGTCTAAAAATGCAAATTGGAAGTTTTTTGAGAAATCCAAATGAGAATTAGAGCCAAAATCAGTGTTTCAAGGTGTTTAAAAATGAAATTTTAAAGTTTTTATTTTTTGAAAATTCAGGTAAGAATTGGGACTAAAAATCAGTTAAAAATGACCCAAAGCTTTTAAAAATGCAAATTTGTTGTTTTTGGTAAATTTAATCTTTGGTCCAAAATAAGTAAAGTTTGATTAAAAACGCCTCAGGCGTTTTTAAAAAAATCAGATTTTGGTTGAAGCCAATAGTGGTAAATAACTCAAATCCTTTAAAAGTGCAACTAGGCGTTTGTGGAAAAATTCGATACAAATGTGGAGAAAGATAAAATTATTAAATCGGTTAAAATCTCATTGTCTAAAAATCTAATTTTTGCGGATTTTGGATGAATTTAATTTTAGGGAAAAATAAAGCAAAATTGATTTAAATAAGTGAAATTTCACTAAAAACGCTAAATATGTTTTTTTAAAGTCAACTAAGAACTGAGGCCAAACAATTACTCAAAGCGTGTAAAATTACAAATTTAGTATTCTAAAAGAAAAAAATTCAGATTTTGATTAGGGTCAAATCAACATTTCTAAAAATGAAAATTTTGATGTTTTTGTTTTAATAGAAATAATTTTTGAACCAAAATATGTGATTTAGATGTTGATTTGTTGGTTTCAAATTAAAAAAAAGTTTCAAAATCGGTTTAAGCTGAATTTAAAAATGCAAAATTTTCAGGAAAGTTTAAAAATTAAAATCTGTAGTATGTAGAAAAATGCAAGTTAGGATTAGGACTATTAAGTGCCATTTAAGTGCCATAAAAGTTTAAAAAATGTAAATTTTGATGATTTTGGGGAAATTCAGTTCTAAGGTAAATTCAGGCAAAACTGATTCAAATTTTATGATTTGTTGTCTTTGCTAAAAATATTTTTTTGATTAAAATAAGTGAAATTTGACTAATAACGCCTCAGAACGAAAATGTGTTGGATTTTTGAGAATGTCAGGTAGGATTGCCAAAGAAGGAAGGCCAAAATTCTTTGAAAAACGACTCAAAGCATCTAAAAAATGCAAATTTAGACAAATTTTGCAAGTTAAAAAACTGGTTTAAATTTTCCAATTTGTTTTTTTTTTGAGTAAAAATAATTTTTGAACCCAAATAAGTGAAATTTGACTAGAAACACTCAAAACGAAAATTTGTTTTTTTTTCGAGAGTCAAGTTAGAACTAGAAACAAAAGTCGATGAAAAATTACCCAAAGAGTGTAAAAATACAAATTTAGATATTGAGATTCTTGATAATACAGAATATAATTAAAGCCATAATCGTTTAAAAATGGGGTCCAAAAATAAAAATTTGAACATCGGCAAAAAATGATCCACATTGTTTAAAAATGCAACTTTTGATGATTGTGGTTAAATTCATTGTAAGGAAAAAACTATCAAATTATTTCAACTTTTTGTAATTGTTGCTTTTGTAAAAATAATTTTTGGACCGAAACAAATGAAATTTGACTAAAAACTGAAACTAAAGACTGAAAACTCTTCGAAATGGAAACCTGGTGTTTTTCGGGAAAGTCAAGTTATGAATGCCAAAAATCGCTGAAAATAGCTCAAACCTAGTACATTTGGAATTTTTAGAAACATTCAGATTATGGTTTGGCATCATCTGTGCTTAGCGTCCTTTATTTATTAATGTGAACGTTTGGATAGCAGGTGTAGGACAAGATGCTACTTCACTTTTTTGAAATTGCCAACGTTTCGACCTTTATTTGAGGTCTTCCTCAGGGCTAAAATACATTAATTGTATGTATTATTATATATATAAAAACACTAATTACAAAGATAACGATTGCAAAGAACACTAATTACAAAAATAAAACAATTGTACGTACAAAAATGTACATACAATTATTGTATTTTAGCCCTGAGGAATACCTCAAATAAAGGTCGAAACGTTGGCAATTTCAAAAACGTGAAGTAGTTTCTTGTCCTACACCTGCTATCCAAACGTTCAAATTATGGTTTGGCCCAAAATTGATTAAAAAGGATGTAAAGCATTTAAAAAGGCAAATGTGGAATTTTTGGACAAATTTAAATTAGAGACAAAAATTAAAATTTTGTGTTTTTCGTGATAGGATTAGGGTCAAAAAGTGGCGAAGAGTAACTCAAAGCGTATAAGAGTTATTTATCCTCGACCATACTATAATAATCACGTTTTTTTTGTCATACTCAAGTTTAATGCTAATCTTTACCCACTTGTGAATAATGAGTTGTCATGGAAACGAAACATGTCGTAGGCAAATGGCAACTCAAAAAGTAAACTGCCCTAAACATGAAATCTTTAGTTACCACTGGTTCATTCAAATAATTATCCTTCTATTAGGATGTATTGAGACAAATGTAGGTTACGTACGTGACTAGAAAATGTACTTTTCACTGAAAAATACTTAAAATAGGCCATAAAATGAAATAATTTACCGTCCACCCTCGTAGCATTGAAATGAACATGCACGGACGACTAGTCCGTCATCTATCTGACGCATCAAACGTCGCGCCTTCGTTTAGCGAAACTAGTCGTGATTTTTAAATTGTGAATTATCATTTTGGGACCTATAACTTATCATATTTGAGAAAACCCAGAATCTTGGTCGTGGATAAAGTATAGCATTCAATTAGCATTTAATGAGAGTCGTTAATCTCGAGGGTAACGTTTGAGCCCACGAGCGAAGCGAGTGGCACAAGTTGCCCGAGTTGTATAATATACTATTAAATCTCTACAAAATGGCATATCATTATTTATCTTTTAATAACTGAGTTATCGTTACCAACTCATTTTTTTTTAAATCCGGACCTGGGATTTTTCTTCCTTATTTCGAAAGAATTCGTCATTCCTGAAAGATCAGTGTATTATTTGAATAGCAGTTGATTATTAACTATGCTTTTTTGAAGAAGATATTCTAATATTGAGTAAAATGGATGACCCATCAAGTGAACGTAGAATGACCCATACTTTGATAGTTTTGTGCCTCTTGCTGTAATCCATTTTAAATCAGGGGGCTCAAATAAACGATTAACCATTCTTCGGTGTACGGTAATCACTGATTATTACCCATACGTTTTAAAAAAGATATTTTAATACCAAGTTTTAAAATGGACGAGTCATCAAGTAAATATTGGATGACGCATGTTCAAATACTTTTTTGTATTTTTTGCTGTAATCAATTGCAAACCATGCGGCATAAATTGGGAATACTCACGCTGCCGGGTGCTACAATGATTGATTATTATGACCGTGCGTTTTAAAGAAATTATCAAATTTTTGCTGTAATCTATTGCAAATCCACTGTATTATGAACCATGCGTTTTAAAATTAATTTCATTATCAACTTTTAAAACAGATTTATCATCAAGTAAAATACAGAAGGACGCATGCTGAAACAGTTTTTGTGCTTTTTGCTGTGATCTATTGCAAATCTTGGGGCATAACTTAGGGTTTATCCACGCTGTCCGATGCGACAATGAATGATTATTAACCCAGCGTTTTAAATAAAATAGTTTAAAATCAACTTTTAACATAGATGACTCATCAACTGCTGTGATCCATTGCAAATCACCTGGTATAGCTTACAAATTACGCCCGCTTCAGCGTGCCATAATAGATAATTATTAGCCATGCGTTAAGGAATATATTTCAATATCAAGTTTTCATAGATGACCATAGAGTAAACATAGAATGACCGCAAAAACATATTTTGGGTTTTTTTGCTCTACTCTATTGCAAATCATGTGGTATGAACTAAGTGTTAGGCGCGCTGGAGCGTGCAATACAATGATTATTAACCATGTGTTTTAAAGACAATATTACATAGACGACTCATTAAGTAAACATAGAATTATGCACGCTGTGACAGGTGTTCCGCTATTTGCTGTAATCCATTGCAAATCATGCAGCTTAAATTAGAGGGTACGCACACTGATAATCTATGTTTATTAACCATGTATTTTAAAGTAAATATTTCAACATACACTTTTAACATAGACACACCATCAAGTAAACACAGAATGGCCCACTGTTTTTCCGCCACTTGCTGTAATCTATTGCAATTCATGCAGTATGATGAGCTTTATTATTAACCATGCGTTTTAATGGTCGAAGTTTTTTTATCTTTACTCTGCAACAATATTTTTTTTCTACATACAGAATTTTACTATGCAATGTAAGAGACGATGCAAAGTAAGAGACTCTCATACCATCTTAAGACATCTTTTCTTCATTCTGGCACCTTTCACGATGAAAGCCGCATATTTGCGGAAAGGTCAAAGAAGATTGGACTATTAGCTTGAAAATAATATCTAGAAGGATATTCAAATTGGTTGCATAATACTAATGGCTTCCGGATTTATTATATTATATCTTTCCCACCATAAAGTGATAATGTAATTTTCTTGGTGTCAAGAACTTTCATAAAATTGTTCTAAAGAATTCCTAAATTATTATTGTAGTGGAGCTCAAAGTCAAAGCAGAAGGAGCCCTTAGCAATATCAAAAATATATAAGCCATTCACTTATTAGTGACATCAAGTAAGCTTTGGAAATCTGACTTTGATATTTTGCAAGGTGGCAAAATAAGTGAATTAGTTACAGGTGACACCGTCCCTAGTTCGAATTCACGAAACTACCGCTATTATAATCATAAAGTTATTGTACATCAAAATAAGAAGGAAAGAAAATAGTATCGATTTGCCTTTTGTAATCGACACAAAACCAAAGGTGGAAACCACCTTAATGCGGTAGATTAACTCTACTCGATAAGGGATATAATAAGCTGGCGAACGATAGACAGTAGTAATAGCCCCCATTATGTGTATTAAAAGTTCAGCGACAGACACTATTCAAGCCTACGTCACAATATTATAGGGGAAAAATCGATGTGGTGCTTAACGCCCACCTATAAACCGTTCACTTATTATTGTCATCAAGTAGGCGTTGGAAATCTGACTTTGACATTTTTATCATATCTTCTCTACATAAATATTTCAAAGTTAACGAGATGCCAAAAACAAGTGAATGAGAATGATGTATATGGGCAGCTGAAGTCACCAACAGTGGTTTTGAGTCAACTTTGGCATAAAGATTTTTCGTCGGTGGTGACGGGCGTCTAAATTTAAATGTTCGTGATGCCAATCGGGCATAGAAAGGCACGCGATAAGGTCTTTAATGTTGCCCAATTATTGGGTAAGTGCCAAGAATACTTGGGACGTTAAGGGCAAGCTGTAGGTTTTCCATGAAACCATAGCGCAATGCCCCAAATTAGAAATTTCGCCTTAGTGGCTGACATGGTTTCGGATTAACTTTCTTGGCATCGATTTTCCATTTTTCTTTACTTAATGTACTTAATTCTCTGGCATTGATTTTATACTAAAGGTCATGGAAACACAAGGCATTTCACGACTTTTGTACATTTCAAGCTCACTTTTCACCGTTTATGCTAGCATTTTCAGTCAAAAACAAAAATAGTCTTTCTTTACTCCTTACTCTCTTCACCTATTATATTGAACCAAATATCTCTCTTAAAATGTGAGAATTCAAACTAATGAATCAAGCACTTAAGATGCTTTTCATCATCACAGACTCTAAAATCTATCGTAGTTGTGAAGCTGATCAAAGTGACACCCATCTTAATTGAGTAAGAAAGAGGCTCTAGTTAGCTCATTAATTCTTCTTTAGAAAACTAAAATGTTTGAGAAAAGATGGTGAATATTTTCTGTTTCTCTGACTGCTGAACTGCTTATGACCAAGTGACTATTCTTATACCCTACTTCTTCTTTTTCTTCGGATGACAATCCTTTTCGAATGTTGGCAATTATTACTTTATTTTCCATTTTCTGCTTTTGACTGTGCTAATCTCTAATGGTTTTTCCAAGCACTCTTTTGTTCATAATCCTGGTTTTCCACAGTTTTTTTGAGCGATGTCCTATAAAGCCACATTTTGAATGCTTCCAGTTTCTTAGTGGTGGTTTCTTTGGTTCCTGGAAGCTTTTAGACTTCTTCCCGGTATGTTAACGTCTCCCGGTAATATGTTGTGGCTTTTGAAGATAGCGTTGTCTCGTTGCTCACTTATAGCAGTTTCTAAATAATTGGAATTCTACAAAAATGTGCAAGGCTCTCTATTATGGACACAACCAGATTGAGGCTAAATGATTCAAGTTGTAGCAGTAGCTGCAAGCACTCCAGAGTGCCTTATCAATCATTTCTAACGAAGAATTTACTTGAAAAGGCTTCTCAGAACGCCTGGAAAGAAAAAAAAGGATATTTAAAACATCTGTGGGTGATTGGATATGAAGCCTATATCCACACTCAGCAAGAACAAATCTTTAAAGTAGAAGTAAACTTTTATTTTTAATTTTTATTAAAACAGTAGAGGGCTTATAGTGAATCCAGTCCTGACCCCAAAGAAATAGTTAGATCTACAAACATAGAGTTTCTTGTTGTATATTCAACTGACATCTGCTCTTCAAGAAATTTTTAGAGTTGTGATTTCTATATGTGACCCAGCACTTTTACAGCAAATTTATTTGAATTGTTTTGAAATTATGATGTTTAACGTAAGAAATTCAATTGAGCCAAATGGGCGGAGAAAGGAGGCTGTAGAGGCCGCCATATCTAGCTTCATGAAGCCAGTGCTCTTGAAGTGGCAGGTTTACCTGTAAATTATGGCCATCGGTTCTATGAAGACGAGAAATTCAACAGCAATTTCCTAATTTTGTATCATTATTTTTAGGTATAACAAAATGAAGATTTCAAAAGTAACGAGATGACAAAAATAAGTAAATGAGGTCAAGTGAAGTCTTTCAATATCGAAAACTTTTAAGGAAAACTTGTAGATAATGACAGAAAGAGGTCTAAAGAACCTGAATGAATGTTATATTTGCTTATAGAAGTTATAGCTCCTTCTCCTTATTTAGAAGAAAATTTCAAGGAAAAATTATTTGAATAATCCAAAACTTTTAAGGTTTTGAGAATGAACTACGAATAATGATAAAGATGAGTATAAAGATCTTGATGAATGCATTTCGTCTCAAAATGATGTCTTAAATTTATCTGTATTGACTCTTCTGGCTGCTGAATGGTGCGTGAAACTAAAAATTGCTTTGAGATGAAAAACATCTGGCTGAAGTTGTTGAATTCAGTCAGAAGCCTATTCAATTGATAAAATATTTACATTATGATCTTGCTTACCAACTCTGACAGAATTTCCTAGCGTCAGTGTTGCTCAATGCAACGGACGTGGTTTTCAAGAACCTTGCTCTACCGTTGCTGTGGAAAAGTGTAACTTCACGTAATTCTACAGGCTGTAGCGTGGTTCTACAAAGAACAACATCCAGAAACTGGGGAACTTTTCTGAACTGGTTACTATGTAGATTTCGTAAAAAAGCTCTCCGAAGTGATGAACTTCGATTACAAATTTGTGGAGCCTGCAGCAGGTACTTTTGGGGAGAAAATCAATGGAACGTGTAATAGTAGGGTTGTCGGAGACTTAGCTGTGGGGGTAAATTTTGAAAAGACACTTTCTCCAACTAGTCCTCTAAGTTTCTTGGTTCCTAGGACAATGGCACGGGTGACTGCAATTATTATGACAGCTGACAAGGAGGAAGTTATAGATTTTGTTGCACCATATTACGAGCAAACTGGCATTACCATAGTTTAGCCTATTGTTCTTTCAGCTGCTCATACTCTGTAGTTTTTTGTGATTCTGGACTTCGTGTTCAAACTCGCCATCATCATTTGTAATACGTAGTTTGCCCCACGTGTCTTATACGGGACAGATCTGTTGTCTTGCTTCTTGGCTTCTTGGATCAAATAGAACACCTTGCTCAGTTCCAGGAACGACTGAGTCGACTGAACAACCTTTTCAGTCGTCAGTTCTGCTTGATATTCTTTCTGCTCATCATACTTAGTTTTATTTTTATTCTGGACTTGCCATATTCAACTTCGTGACAATATCTAGTTGTATCATTATTACATCATCGATTGTAACACGTAGTTTGTCCCGCGTGTCTTATACGGGACAGCTATGGAGAAATTGAGCCTCATGGATAGGCAGCCTAGCATATTGGTTTTCAGATCTCTCGTCTTGCTTCTTGGCGTCTCGGATCAAACAGAACTCCTGGCTCAGCCTGTTCAGTCGTCAGTTCTGTTTGATGTTCTTTCTGCTCATCATACTTTCTTAGTTTTATTTTTATTCTAGATTTGCCATATTCGACCTCGCCATCATCGGTGGCAATATCTAGTTCATTCTGGTTGTCGTATGCAATTTTTTTGTGATTCTCGACCTCATGCTCTAATTCGCCATCATCGGTTGTAATGCCTAGTTTGGCCTGCGTGTCTTATACAAGACCAGCTATGGAGAAATTGAGCCTCATGGATAGACAGGCTGGCATATTGGTTTTCAGATCTCTCGTCTTGTTTCTTGGCGTCTCGGATCAAACAGAACACCTGGCTCAAGCTGTTCAGTCGTCAGTTCTGCTCTCTGCTCATCATACTTTGTTAGTTTCATTTTTATTCTGGACGTGCCATATTCAACTTCGCCATCATCGGTGGCAATATCTAGTTAATTTTGGTTGTCGTACACAAGATGTTCTCTATGAGAAGAATCCTTCAAGAAGTTAAACATGGAAGGAACTTAGTATATCATAACCTCCTTGAGCCTCAGAGAAAGTCTTCCTCTTCCTAACATTTTGGTTTTCAAATCTCTCCTCTTGTCCCCAAAAATAGTATCGTGGCTAAATTTGGTTATTCCTCTACAAAACCACACAAGTAATAACATTTCTTGAAATTAGATAACAGATAGATAAGCTTTACCTGCTTTGAAGTGCTTCAAGCACAACTTAATATGCTACATCCCCAATTTTCAAGTCGATGTTTCATTTGGTTTCCAAGTTCGAAAGGCAGGATTCTAGACGTAAATTGTGTATCAGTTTTTCCACAATAGAAATTTGCATAGAACTTGGTTTCCTCGTCAATTGACTTATTGAAGTTGCATTCAAGTCTCAGTTGGTTTCGAACTGAACTGAGCATTTTGGTCGCAAACTGTGAACCGATTACTTAGTAATATAGCAATTCTTTTCAATTTTATTTTTACGATATAAAGTATGACACCTCTGTTAACAGCTACTTGACGCAATATACGTATGTAGAACAGGTTCCAATCGCTAAAAACTTGATACCCCTGTCAATTAATTAACAGGAATTTTTAAGAAAATTTTAGCTTTGAAGGGCGTATATCAATTAACTGAAGATCTGTAGAATGGGTCAAAAAATATGTTATAATTCTACATAAACCTTGCCTTTAAATCAGTAAAAAAACTCATGTCGATGCTGCCAAATAATGTTACTAAACAATTTTTCATAGAAAGTCTCTTATTGAATCTACCCAATATTCATTAGAAAACGTCATCCAGAAGGCTATAAATTTTTGTCAGAAAAGAATGGCATAATTAAAGTAAATGACTTTTGTTCTTTTATCATTTCACTGCCAACTTGACGACGGTCTCAAATGAACACATAAGCATGTAGACAATCCAATACTGCACAGCACTGCACCGGTCCTTCACTGCACCGTCTTGCACGAACACTTTCCTTACAAAAAAAATCTAATAATAATTTCCCCTCTCAGGTACAACAATGTCCAAGGGTACCAAAATCAGGCACGCGTTCCTACAGGACTTGGCACTGGAAGAATTCACAGATTGTTCTCGAATCGTGGTTCTTTTAATGCCATATTGTGTGGGAACTTTCTTCTACGTGCAGTACCAAAACGTCACGTTCCATTGAACACGAATCGGGTACTGCAATAGATCAGTCATTAAAAGCTCGTTATGTATTGTTGTATAGCAGTAGTATTTTAAAGGAGGTAATTAATGAGGCCGTTGATGAAAGCTGCCTTTTTTTTGGGGATATCGATTGTAGTACTACTTGGGCACTTAGTGCCAAAGGTTCTTGAGTTTTAACAAAATTATAATATCAGTAAACCATCATGTTTATCCGGGATGCTGCTCTAGTACAGGCAAAAAAACCTTCAATTTCCTATATAATAAAGACGGTTGATTAAAACTGTATATGTGCGAGGGAAATAATTAAAACTAATCCATAAAATATGGGAAAAGGTACTTATGCATGCCGGCAGGTACGCGTGAGAAAAAATTTCAGGGTTATGTTCTTTTCATTGTGTCTGGGAATAAATTTATTGCTTATATAATGTATCAATGTTACGTCAACAATATTATATTTTATATTATATGTATTTGTAACGGATAACTGGTTCTGTGAGATATGTTAATTGGAACTGTGCGTACTAACCGTAAATATATCAATTTTATGTGTATATATATTGTTTGAATTGATTTTTCCTTAAAATGTCGCCCAAGTATTAACGACGAAAAAAAAAGCCCAATTAGTTCTGGTATTTAGCGATTACCGTACCTATGGTACTGCCATTTTGATTTGGTTTCCCCATGAACTAAAAGAAGGATGTCTTTTTTTGGGCTACGCTACATTAAACCATTAACTAACAGCCTTAATCGATCGTGAAACAAAACCTACTTTGGGTAAGTACCTACAATTACCCAACAATAAATTAATTCGGTACTGCCATTATACGTTTCAGGCACCAATAATCAAGCCAATCGAAACTGAAAGTGAGTGCCCAAGTTTGAGTGAAAGTACCTTTACTATACGGCTTTCGGCTTATTTCATCGTTAACGTTTTTTTTTGGGGGGCTTTGTAAGCGGTACCTAAGCATAATGGTATCAGTATTCCTGCATCAATAGGCAGCATTTTTTTCTGACCTCATTCATTGCACGTGCATCATCATACAGGAAAACAAGTGATTGTCGACTGGGCACCGGAGGAAGGTCAATCGGCCTTGTCTCATGGTCGTACCACACACACACATTTGTAATTGTTCGATTTTTTTTTGTTAAACCTGAATAATTTGTTGGTGTTTATGAATAAATAAAAGAAGTGAATGCCGGGTGATCTGTAGCAGTAGGACCACATCGTGTTTGTTAAGCTAAATTCACATGTAGGTTACCAATTCCAGTTTTTAGAATACCTCTTCTCCTTCTTCTTAAATCATCATGTTGGCCAAAACAACCTTGACTGTCCTTCTGAAAGGAGCAGCTGGAAATATCTCAGTTCATGTTAGCAGGCTTCCCAGCCATGATGCTGCAACACATTTCTCATTTCTCATTATTTCTTCAAGTTATTCCAATTATCAACGATTGATCTCCGTCAGGAACAGCAATTCTGTGCTTATGCGTTCTGGGTCTAACGAGCAGCTGAAGATAGCCTAATGCATGTTGGTACGTTTCGCAGCAACGATGCTGCAACATCATGGTCTGCTGCTTGCTGATCTTAAACTCATCTTGGATGCTGCAAGACCGTGGTCTGCTCCCTGCCGATCTTCAACCTTCTATCTTTCCTTGCAGGAAAAATTGAAGAAGGTGACATTACTCATTTCTCTTTATTTCTTCGTTATTTCAATTTTCGACGATTAACCTCAGCAGGGGGGGGGGGAGCAGCTGAAGATATGCCAGTTCATGTTAGTAGTTTTCGCAACCACGATGCTGCAACACCATGATCTGCTTCCTGCTGATCTTCAACTCTCCATCTTTCCTTGCAGGATAAACTGAAGAAGGCGACATTACTGATTTCTCATTTTTTGTTCAAATTATTTCAATTTTCCACGATTGACCTCCGTCAGGAACACCAATTCTGTGATTATGCGTTCTGGATCTAACGAGCAGTTGTAGATATCCCAGTTAATGTTAATAAGTTTCGCAGCCACGATGCTGCAACACTATGGTCTGCTTCCTGGTGATCCTCAAGTCTCTATCTTTCCTTGCAGGATAAATTGAAAAAGGCGACATTACTCATTTCTCATTATTTGTTCAAATTATTCCATTTATCCACGATTGACCTACGTGAGGAACACCAATTCTGTGCTTATGCGTTCTAGGTCCAGGTCTCTTTCGCTTGTTCCTTGGTATATTCCCGGTATATCCTGAACATGCGACGATAACATCGCGTATCGAAGGGGAGGGTCAAGAGTTAATAAAAATCCAGAAAAGGAGCGTCAAGATCCAAGAGTACATACGACACCTTAAAACTTTGATTGTAGGAGACTTTGTCTTTGAGGGATTGATAGCAAAGATGGTATCTTACTAAAGCCCCTTTTTGCTTTTCAAATTCAACACCTTACTTCACCAGTTCTCATTTAAGGCCCAAGTCAAGCACATAATTGGGTCGGTCGTTGAAAGAGCTCCCTTGTTGACGGTAAATTCTTGATGGACCATGTCGCCTTTGCCTAGGGAATGGTTACTGTTTGCGTCTTTCTACAGTTCTCTTTCCTACCATATTCAATGTATGTAGTCACAACACGGTCTATCAGTTTTTGCAGTTCTTCAGCCCTATCGCCCATGAGAACAGTATTGTCCGCATTATGAAAATAATTCATCACTGCTCCATCTTCCACGTTAGACAGCGCCTCTTTAAAGCGGTGTTACGAGAAGGGGGTTTCTTTCTATTGAATTCTTTCAATGTCTGGTTTTCGAATCAAATGATAGTCTTTCTTTGCACTTATAGCTTTGATATCGTTTCTGTGTCTCTGTAATCACTTCTCAACCCTCGTTAGATTGGGATAAATGAATTTGTCGTGCTAAACCCTATCAAAAGCCTTTTCAAAGTCTATAAAACATGCGAAGATATCTGCATTGACATCAAACGCCCCCTGAATCACTAACTAAGCTTCTCTGGTGCCAAATCTCTTTTTCTAAAGCCAAACTAAATGTCAGTTATACCCTCATCCAGCTTCTTATACATGGATGCTTGAATACAGTGTGTCCCAAATTTCTCAATTACGTAGTTGCTCTAAAAATTAAGTTTTTCTGAGATATTTTGGAAAAACCAAAATAGTGCACTTTTTAATTTCAAACTTAATAGAAATTTGTGAAAACATTTTTGGAACAACTCTTTGAAAAGTTGGAACTTGAATACAACGTTTCGGTTTTGGAGAATCATCATCAAATTCCATTTTTTTTACGGTGGTCATTGTGGTGGTTTTTTATATTTTTGGGTAGAGGGTAAAAAATGTGTTTTAACCACTTAACCGTCTACATTTTGAGCATTTCTGATTTTTATAAAACATCACTTTGGTTTTTCCAATATTTCTCAAAAACTTGCTTTTTTTGGGCAACCACATCCTTGTTATTACTCCATTTATCCAACTTCATAGCTCCTACAGTTTCCGAGATCCCAGTAACGTGGAAGATCAATTTAAGACACACTGTATATAATGTCAACGAATGCTTTTGATGGTTCATTAAGCTGATTGTTCTATGGGCGAAGCGCTTGGACGCTTTGACATTTTTAGAGAGGGATATGAATGTGGACAGGAACTAGTGTCTTGAAATCTGGCTCCTTATGTAAATTTTGTTGAAAAGTTAATCAATAGTTTTATCAGACTGTGACGCCCGGTCAAAATACAATCTAAAGTGTTTTTCGGGGTTTGAAGCCGTGGTCCAATGGAAGAATATCTTCCTGACATTTCGTCTACTGCTGCGACAGACATTATCAAAGGCGATGAGGCAATAGGCGAAGTGATCTCCAGTGCTTCCCAACGTTGACTGATTCGATTGTGGTGAACTCCGTGGTATTTATTCGCCCGCTTCGCCGTCGCGCTGCAATGGAGGGACTGGGGTGGAGGTAGTGGTGGGGGTATCTCAAGCTTTGTTGTATTGTACGAGTGGGTTTAAAGACAGTTTTAGCTTTGTGCTTTTCCAGTAGCCTGCCGATTCTGTCCGTTACTTTGTGGATGTATGGTAGACTAGTCCATCCGCGCTTTTTTTCATCTTCTCTCGTGGTTCCTTCCTGGCGCTTTACATTCCTTGAACGGGCGGCCCTATCGAACTCGGGCTTGTCGTATCCATTCCCACCAAAGGCTCTTTCCAGATGCTTTATTTCTTGTTCCAATTCAGCCGGCTCACAAATTCCCGTGGCTCTCACAGACAGAGTCTTTATGACTCCTCCCCTTTTTAAACAAGACAACAATTTCAACAGGAAGGATTAAATACATTTCTAAATGCAGGCTAGAAGCGAGTTCTACGATATACTTCAAGTGAGCCTAAACCCCGCGCCACCACTACCCCCACCCCAGTCCCTCCACTGCAGCGCGCCGGGGGGGGGGGGGGATAAATACCACGCAACTCACCACAGTCGAATCAGTCAACGTCGAGAAGCACGGGAGATCACTTCGCCCATTGCCTGTGCCTCGCCAAATTGACTTTTTTTTCATTTTATATAATATATATTATAATTTCGTATTCTAAAAGATATATAACACACTTGTTTTTTGATGTATAAAAGACCTAAGTAAATGGCTTTGTAATGCGATAATGAGGCCTTGTCTTGTCTTTTGGACTTATGCCCAAGGTAAAAACTGCAAATATGTTAGAATTCGAATATTCTTTACCAAGAAGAGGACAACAAGACCGATCTTTAGCATTTGTAATGATTCGTCTTTCTCACCAAGAAGAGACAGCAATTCCAACTTCCTTCATGTGCTAATGATCCCCATTCCTAATAAAGGCGGAGACATTTTCCTTTACTGATAGGCCACTTTCATCTACTTAAGGCAGTTGTTAACAATTTGTTAAACACAACCAAATGAACTCTCCTCCTTTTACTGAAATCGACTGTGAAACCCATGCAAGAGTTTCAAAAAGATATTATGTAGCGTGATGGAAAATGATTGATTTATTGATTAAATATGAGTATAAATAAATTAATCTTTGCTAATGGTAAGTGCTAAAATGAAACGCAGGTCTCAGAAGGTGTGGATGCGCCCCCTGCCATCCACATGCTCAGGAGGATGCCTTGAAGATGTTACGGGGTACCGTAAAATGTTTATGTTGAGCCATTAACACATTGAGCAACTACATCAACCAATCAGGGTCACAATAAATATACAAATCTGTTAGAAAGTTGGCAGTCGTAAAATAACAGGAAAGGAGGAAAGGCACTTAAGACAAAGGTGACCCTTGTACACTACAGATACGTGTGGATCAGCTGCCCCGAGGGCAGCGGAGGTACCAAGTGCCTACGCACTAAATACAAAATTTTTTTTCACCGTCACCGATCGCTACGGCACCACCCTTTAGGGTATTCCTCGAAACACTACACATACCTCTGGTGGGGAAGGTAGTTTTGTTTTATAAAAACCTGTAGCAAAGATGTTGATAAGCATCAAGTCTGTAGCCCCAAAGGGCTGCAGACTTGACGGCATCGATTCAGCAGCCTAGATGGCCCTTAGATGGTTCCAGCTGCCTCCTAACTAAACAGTTCAGCTGCTGTTTAACTGAACCAGTTAGTTTAGGTTTGTTAGTTTTTGCGCCAAAATGATCTTCCATCTTCCGTTCTGCAACTGCTAAGTTGTAGGTGATATAGCAGTCAGAAGGTCTCACAAGAAGGTGGTTTGTGTAAAATAATCTCGCAATTTAGCCAGGAGTGGTGGCAAAAACTTTTTGATTTCTTTAATCTTAAATTAATTTACGATTAGGGTCTCCTATAATAGCAACATTTAATTCTACAGTTTTTCTTTATTCTTGTCAGTTTTTTGAGAAACTGCCTTTTACAAAGAAAACTGCGATATTGTTATAGGAGTCAATGAGAAAAAAAATGAAAACGCAACCTCTTGATTTCCTCCACATGCACCTGTTCTATGTCCATTGAGTTGTAAATTACCCTGTATATTCCTCATCTTTTCAAATTAAATTCATTCATACAGGAGATGCTTTCTTCGCAATTTACAATATTTTCCCACTTGTTATAGTGATTTTTTATTACCTGTCCATGTGTTGAAGCTTTCCTTATCACACCTTAGTTTAGGGATTAGTTAAGGGACACCTTATTATAATGCACGTACAATAACGACTTTTAAATTGCAATAAATACATATAATTTATCAGCAGTAAGAATTCAAGTAAGTAATTTGCTATTTGTTGCTCCAGTTGTTAATTGGTGTATATGCTTAGTTAGTGGAATAATTAACACACTTTTTCAGACATAATATTACGAATAAAATATTGTTCTAAGTTTAAACAATACCGGTTGTTAGTTTGTTCAAGGCACTTTATACAAAACAGTTATATAATCTATCTGTTTCAATTAGAATTTCTCTTAAATTGCAGGTATTACATTATTTGGATTCTCATTCGTGGGTAGGCATTTCCCTGGTGAGTTAATAGCGATTGTGCTGTTACCTTTAGAAAATATGATGTCCTACAAACGGTTGGTGTCACACAAATAGATGGTCTTTCAAATCTTTTATGGCATTTCAAGGCCTACATAGGTGCTTAATTTGCTCATATTATATCAGAAACGTGAATAGTCCAAGATGAAGACAGTTCAGTACCACGTGAAGAAATTAAAGCTACACAAAGCTAGGAAAAAATTTGAGGCCCGATTTGAGCTGATTGAAAATATAATTTAAAGCTCCAAGTTGATGTAAGTGTATCGACTAACCTTAAGATAGGAATATATACATAGCGTAAGAACCTTAAGAAGAAAACTGAAAATATCCTTAATAAACTATTTGAAATAATAGTTGGAACGACATAAGTTACGCTGGATCAAAGCTGTAGAAGATCATAATTTTGGGTTGTTTAAGTCTGGTTGCTTCAGCCAAAGATTTTATTTTAATTCATTAAGATCATTTTTCTGTCTAATGTCTGTGCTGTAGACTTTTCGTATGACTATAGTTGTTAAAGTCACGGCAAAGTGGAGGTAAGAAAAATGATTTTTAGGTTGAAATCAAGCTTTACTCCTCATACTTTTACATTTATATGTGTTGAGTTAATTTTTTTTCTGTCTTGTTTTACTTTTTGTAATTACACGCGCTCAATTGCTTTCGGGCTCAAAACAGTATACGATGATGTTGCTTTGGGATGGTGGGCAGTCGAGTGAAGACGATGAGCGTTCTACACGCTCTTTCACATCCAATTACGATCCATACGTCGACGAAATCAACATTCTGATAAGGGCAAATCATCGTCTGATTATCAGTAATCTTGCTTAAATGTCAGTTAAATTTTGTAAGAAGTTTTGACCGAAAAATTGGTTGCTGCAAAGTTATTGCCCCGCTGATTGATTGATTGATTCCAAATGAGTGGTCCCACGAGGATGGTCCTTGCACCGCGACCTACAATACAGCCAGTGCCACTTTTTGGGATGCTTTCCAGAAAGAGTCAGATGAGAAGACTAAGAATGAAAGAAGAGTCTCTGAAAAACCACTGAAACGTATCACTAGCAATTGCCTTATCACTTTGCCAGACTGAAGATACGTATTTACGTATTTTAAGCTTTTTTGAAGAGAGATTAAGAAGAGCAGAATCTAGAGTTCGAAAAATTGTCTCTGAAGAAACTTTCTACTAGATATTTAGCCCTCAGCTCAATATTCAAAAATTTCGCCACCGAAGAGTAAGTTCTAGTTGTAGAGAATGACTGCAAGAAGATGTGGATGAAAGGATGTAAGAATCATTACCAGAATTATGTCACTTTTTGGGCTGCTTTCCAGAAAGAGTTAGATCAGAAGACTCTAAGAATGAAAGAAGAGTCTCTGAAAAACCACTGAAACTTATCACCAGAAATTGGTTTGCAGCAGAAAATTCTAAAACTTTGCCAGACTGAAGATACGTTTTTACGTATTTTAAGCTTTTTTGAAGAGAGATTAAGAAGAGCAGAATCTAGAGTTCGAAAAATTGTCTCTGAAGAAACTTTCTACTAGATATTTAGCCCTCAGCTCAATATTCCAAAATTTCGCTACCGAAGAGTAAGTTCTAGTTGTAGAGAATGACTACAAGAAGATGTGGATGAAAGGATGTAAGAATCATTACTAGAATTATGTCACTTTTTGGGCTGCTTTCCAGAAAGAGTTAGATCGGAAGACTCTAAGAATGAAAGAAGAGTCTCTGAAAAACCACTGCAACTTATCACTAGAAATTGGTTTGCAGCAGAAAATTCTAAAACTCTGCCAGACTGAAGATACGTTTTTACGTATTTTAAGCTTTTTTGAAGAGAGATTAAGAAGAGCAGAATCTAAAGTTCGAAAAATTGTCTCTGAAGAAACTTTCTACTAGATATTTAGCCCTCAGCTTAATATTCCAAAATTTCGCTACCGAAGAGTAAGTTCTAGTTGTAGAGAATGACTGCAAGAAGATGTGGATGAAAGGATGTAAGAATCATTACCAGAATTATGTCACTTTTTGGGCTGCTTTCCAGAAATAGTTAGATCAGAAGACTCTAAGAATGAAAGAAGAGTCTCTGAAAAACCACCGAAACTTATCACTCGAAATTGGTTTGCAGCAGAAAATTCTAAAACTTTGCCAGTTTTACGTATTTTAAGCTTTTTTGAAGAGAGATTAAGAAGAGCAGAATCTAGAGTTCGAAAAATTGTCTCTGAAGAAACTTTCTACCAGATATTTAGCCCTCAGCTTAATATTCCAAAATTTCGCTACCGAAGAGTAAGTTCTAGTTGTAGAGAATGACTGCAAGAAGATGTGGATGAAAGGATGTAAGAATCATTACCAGAATTATGTCACTTTTTGGGCTGCTTTCCAGAAAGAGTTAGATCAGAAGACTCTAAGAATGAAAGAAGAGTCTCTGAAAAACCACCGAAACTTATCACTAGAAATTGGTTTGCAGCAGAAAATTCTAAAACTTTGCCAGTTTTACGTATTTTAAGCTTTTTTGAAGAGAGATTAAGAAGAGGAGAATCTAGAGTTCGAAAAATTGTCTCTGAAGAAACTTTCTACTAGATATTTAGCCCTCAGCTCAATATTCCAAAACTTCGCTACCGAAGAGTAAGTTCTAGTTGTAGAGAATGACTGCAAGAAGATGTGGTTGAAAGGATGTAAGAATCATTACCAGAATTATGTCACTTTTTGGGCTGCTTTCCAGAAAGAGTTAGATCAGAAGACTCTAAGAATGAAAGAAGAGTCTCTGAAAAACCACCGAAACTTATTACTCGAAATTGGTTTGCAGCAGAAAATTCTAAAACTTTGCCAGTTTTACGTATTTTAAGCTTTTTTGAAGAGAGATTAAGAAGAGCAGAATCTAGAGTTCGAAAAATTGTCTCTGAAGAAACTTTCTACCAGATATTTAGCCCTCAGCTTAATATTCCAAAATTTCGCTACCGAAGAGTAAGTTCTAGTTGTAGAGAATGACTGCAAGAAGATGTGGATGAAAGGATGTAAGAATCATTACCAGAATTATGTCACTTTTTGGGCTGCTTTCCAGAAAGAGTTAGATCAGAAGACTCTAAGAATGAAAGAAGAGTCTCTGAAAAACCACCGAAACTTATCACTAGAAATTGGTTTGCAGCAGAAAATTCTAAAACTTTGCCAGTTTTACGTATTTTAAGCTTTTTTGAAGAGAGATTAAGAAGAGGAGAATCTAGAGTTCGAAAAATTGTCTCTGAAGAAACTTTCTACTAGATATTTAGCCCTCAGCTCAATATTCCAAAACTTCGCTACCGAAGAGTAAGTTCTAGTTGTAGAGAATGACTGCAAGAAGATGTGGTTGAAAGGATGTAAGAATCATTACCAGAATTATGTCACTTTTTGGGCTGCTTTCCAGAAAGAGTTAGATCAGAAGACTCTAAGAATGAAAGAAGAGTCTCTGAAAAACCACCGAAACTTATTACTCGAAATTGGTTTGCAGCAGAAAATTCTAAAACTTTGCCAGTTTTACGTATTTTAAGCTTTTTTGAAGAGAGATTAAGAAGAGGAGAATCTAGAGTTCGAAAAATTGTCTCTGAAGAAACTTTCTACTAGATATTTAGCCCTCAGCTCAATATTCCAAAACTTCGCTACCGAAGAGTAAGTTCTAGTTGTAGAGAATGACTGCAAGAAGATGTGGTTGAAAGGATGTAAGAATCATTACCAGAATTATGTCACTTTTTGGGCTGCTTTCCAGAAAGAGTTAGATCAGAAGACTCTAAGAATGAAAGAAGAGTCTCTGAAAAACCACCGAAACTTATTACTCGAAATTGGTTTGCAGCAGAAAATTCTAAAACTTTGCCAGTTTTACGTATTTTAAGCTTTTTTGAAGAGAGATTAAGAAGAGCAGAATCTAGAGTTCGAAAAATTGTCTCTGAAGAAACTTTCTACCAGATATTTAGCCCTCAGCTTAATATTCCAAAATTTCGCTACCGAAGAGTAAGTTCTAGTTGTAGAGAATGACTGCAAGAAGATGTGGATGAAAGGATGTAAGAATCATTACCAGAATTATGTCACTTTTTGGGCTGCTTTCCAGAAAGAGTTAGATCAGAAGACTCTAAGAATGAAAGAAGAGTCTCTGAAAAACCACCGAAACTTATCACTAGAAATTGGTTTGCAGCAGAAAATTCTAAAACTTTGCCAGTTTTACGTATTTTAAGCTTTTTTGAAGAGAGATTAAGAAGAGGAGAATCTAGAGTTCGAAAAATTGTCTCTGAAGAAACTTTCTACTAGATATTTAGCCCTCAGCTCAATATTCCAAAACTTCGCTACCGAAGAGTAAGTTCTAGTTGTAGAGAATGACTGCAAGAAGATGTGGTTGAAAGGATGTAAGAATCATTACCAGAATTATGTCACTTTTTGGGCTGCTTTCCAGAAAGAGTTAGATCAGAAGACTCTAAGAATGAAAGAAGAGTCTCTGAAAAACCACCGAAACTTATTACTCGAAATTGGTTTGCAGCAGAAAATTCTAAAACTTTGCCAGTTTTACGTATTTTAAGCTTTTTTGAAGAGAGATTAAGAAGAGCAGAATCTAGAGTTCGAAAAATTGTCTCTGAAGAAACTTTCTACTAGATATTTAGTCCTCAGCTCAATATTTCAAAATTTCGCTACCGAAGAGCAATTTCTAGTTGTAGAGAATGACTGCAAGAAGATGTGGATGAAAGGATGTAAGAATCATTACCAGAATTATGTCACTTTTTGGGCTGCTTTCCAGAAAGAGTTAGATCAGAAGACTAAGAATGAAAGAAGAGTCTCTGAAAAACCACTGAAACTTATCACTAGAAATTGGTTTGCAGCAGAAAATTCTAAAACTTTGCCAGACTGAAGATACGTTTTTACGTATTTTAAGCTTTTTTGAAGAGAGATTAAGAAGAGCAGAATCTAGAATTGGGAAAATTGTCTCTGAAGAAACTTTCTACCAGATAGTTAGCCCTCAGCTTAATATTCAAAAATCTCGCTACCGAAGAGTAAGTTCTAGTTGTAGAGAATGACTGCAAGAAGATGTGGATGAAAGGATGTAAGAATCATTACCAGAATTATGTCACTTTTTGGGCTGCTTTCCAGAAATAGTTAGATCAGAAGACTCTAAGAATGAAAGAAGAGTCTCTGAAAAACCACCGAAACTTATCACCAGAAATTGGTTTGCAGCAGAAAATTCTAAAACTTTGCCAGTTTTACGTATTTTAGCTTTTTTGAAGAGAGATTAAGAAGAGCAGAATCTAGAGTTCGAAAAATTGTCTCTGAAGAAACTTTCTACCAGATATTTAGCCCTCAGCTTAATATTCCAAAATTTCGCTACCGAAGAGTAAGTTCTAGTTGTAGAGAATGACTGCAAGAAGATGTGGATGAAAGGATGTAAGAATAATTACCAGAATTATGTCACTTTTTGGGCTGCTTTCCAGAAATAGTTAGATCAGAAGACTCTAAGAATGAAAGAAGAGTCTCTGAAAAACCACCGAAACTTATCACTCAAAATTGGTTTGCAGCAGAAAATTCTAAAACTTTGCCAGTTTTACGTATTTTAAGCTTTTTTGACGAGAGATTAAGAAGAGCAGAATCTAGAGTTCGAAAAATTGTCTCTGAAGAAACTTTCTACTAGATATTTAGTCCTCAGCTCAATATTTCAAAATTTCGCTACCGAAGAGCAATTTCTAGTTGTAGAGAATGACTGCAAGAAGATGTGGATGAAAGGATGTAAGAATCATTACCAGAATTATGTCACTTTTTGGGCTGCTTTCCAGAAAGAGTTAGATCAGAAGACTAAGAATGAAAGAAGAGTCTCTGAAAAACCACTGAAACTTATCACTAGAAATTGGTTTGCAGCAGAAAATTCTAAAACTTTGCCAGACTGAAGATACGTTTTTACGTATTTTAAGCTTTTTTGAAGAGAGATTAAGAAGAGCAGAATCTAGAGTTGAGAAAATTGTCTCTGAAGAAACTTTCTACCAGATATTTAGCCCTCAGCTTAATATTCCAAAATTTCGCTACCGAAGAGTAAGTTCTAGTTGTAGAGAATGACTGCAAGAAGATGTGGATGAAAGGATGTAAGAATCATTACCAGAATTATGTCACTTTTTGGGCTGCTCTCCAGAAAGAGTTAGATCAGAAGACTCTAAGAATGAAAGAAGAGTCTCTGAAAAACCACTGAAACTTATCACCAGAAATTGGTTTGCAGCAGAAAATTCTAAAACTTTGCCAGACTGAAGATACGTTTTTACGTATTTTAAGCTTTTTTGAAGAGAGATTAAGAAGAGCAGAATCTAGAGTTGAGAAAATTGTCTCTGAAGAAACTTTCTACCAGATATTTAGCCCTCAGCTTAATATTCCAAAATTTCGCTACCGAAGAGTAAGTTTTAGTTGTAGAGAATGACTGCAAGAAGATGTGGATGAAAAGATGTAAGAATCATTACCAGAATTATGTCACTTTTTGGGCTGCTCTCCAGAAAGAGTTAGATCAGAAGACTCTAAGAATGAAAGAAGAGTCTCTGAAAAACCACTGAAACTTATCACCAGAAATTGGTTTGCAGCAGAAAATTCTAAAACTTTGCCAGACTGAAGATACGTTTTTACGTATTTTAAGCTTTTTTGAAGAGAGATTAAGAAGAGCAGAATCTAGAATTGGGAAAATTGTCTCTGAAGAAACTTTCTACCAGATAGTTAGCCCTCAGCTTAATATTCAAAAATCTCGCTACCGAAGAGTAAGTTCTAGTTGTAGAGAATGACTGCAAGAAGATGTGGATGAAAGGATGTAAGAATCATTACCAGAATTATGTCACTTTTTGGGCTGCTTTCCAGAAATAGTTAGATCAGAAGACTCTAAGAATGAAAGAAGAGTCTCTGAAAAACCACCGAAACTTATCACCAGAAATTGGTTTGCAGCAGAAAATTCTAAAACTTTGCCAGTTTTACGTATTTTAGCTTTTTTGAAGAGAGATTAAGAAGAGCAGAATCTAGAGTTCGAAAAATTGTCTCTGAAGAAACTTTCTACCAGATATTTAGCCCTCAGCTTAATATTCCAAAATTTCGCTACCGAAGAGTAAGTTCTAGTTGTAGAGAATGACTGCAAGAAGATGTGGATGAAAGGATGTAAGAATAATTACCAGAATTATGTCACTTTTTGGGCTGCTTTCCAGAAATAGTTAGATCAGAAGACTCTAAGAATGAAAGAAGAGTCTCTGAAAAACCACCGAAACTTATCACTCAAAATTGGTTTGCAGCAGAAAATTCTAAAACTTTGCCAGTTTTACGTATTTTAAGCTTTTTTGACGAGAGATTAAGAAGAGCAGAATCTAGAGTTCGAAAAATTGTCTCTGAAGAAACTTTCTACTAGATATTTAGTCCTCAGCTCAATATTTCAAAATTTCGCTACCGAAGAGCAATTTCTAGTTGTAGAGAATGACTGCAAGAAGATGTGGATGAAAGGATGTAAGAATCATTACCAGAATTATGTCACTTTTTGGGCTGCTTTCCAGAAAGAGTTAGATCAGAAGACTAAGAATGAAAGAAGAGTCTCTGAAAAACCACTGAAACTTATCACTAGAAATTGGTTTGCAGCAGAAAATTCTAAAACTTTGCCAGACTGAAGATACGTTTTTACGTATTTTAAGCTTTTTTGAAGAGAGATTAAGAAGAGCAGAATCTAGAGTTGAGAAAATTGTCTCTGAAGAAACTTTCTACCAGATATTTAGCCCTCAGCTTAATATTCCAAAATTTCGCTACCGAAGAGTAAGTTCTAGTTGTAGAGAATGACTGCAAGAAGATGTGGATGAAAGGATGTAAGAATCATTACCAGAATTATGTCACTTTTTGGGCTGCTCTCCAGAAAGAGTTAGATCAGAAGACTCTAAGAATGAAAGAAGAGTCTCTGAAAAACCACTGAAACTTATCACCAGAAATTGGTTTGCAGCAGAAAATTCTAAAACTTTGCCAGACTGAAGATACGTTTTTACGTATTTTAAGCTTTTTTGAAGAGAGATTAAGAAGAGCAGAATCTAGAGTTGAGAAAATTGTCTCTGAAGAAACTTTCTACCAGATATTTAGCCCTCAGCTTAATATTCCAAAATTTCGCTACCGAAGAGTAAGTCCTAGTTGTAGAGAATGACTGTAAGAAGATGTGGATGAAAAGATGTAAGAATCATTACCAGAATTATGTCACTTTTTGGGCTGCTCTCCAGAAAGAGTTAGATCAGAAGACTCTAAGAATGAAAGAAGAGTCTCTGAAAAACCACTGAAACTTATCACCAGAAATTGGTTTGCAGCAGAAAATTCTAAAACTTTGCCAGACTGAAGATACGTTTTTACGTATTTTAAGCTTTTTTGAAGAGAGATTAAGAAGAGCAGAATCTAGAATTGGGAAAATTGTCTCTGAAGAAACTTTCTACCAGATAGTTAGCCCTCAGCTTAATATTCAAAAATCTCGCTACCGAAGAGTAAGTTCTAGTTGTAGAGAATGACTGCAAGAAGATGTGGATGAAAGGATGTAAGAATCATTACCAGAATTATGTCACTTTTTGGGCTGCTTTCCAGAAAGAGTTAGATCAGAAGACTCTAAGAATGAAAGAAGAGTCTCTGAAAAACCACCGAAACTTATCACTAGAAATTGGTTTGCAGCAGAAAATTCTAAAACTTTGCCAGTTTTACGTATTTTAAGCTTTTTTGAAGAGAGATTAAGAAGAGCAGAATCTAGAGTTCGAAAAATTGTCTCTGAAGAAACTTTCTACTAGATATTTAGCCCTCAGCTCAATATTTCAAAATTTCGCTACCGAAGAGTAAGTTCTAGTTGTAGAGAATGACTGCAAGAAGATGTGGATGAAAGGATGTAAGAATCATTACCAGAATTATGTCACTTTTTGGGCTGCTTTCCAGAAAGAGTTAGATCAGAAAACTCTAAGAATGAAAGAAGAGTCTCTGAAAAACCACTGAAACTTATCACTAGAAATTGGTTTGCAGCAGAAAATTCTAAATCTTTGCCAGACTGAAGATACGTTTTTACGTATTGTAAGCTTTTTTGAAGAGAGATTAAGAAGAGCAGAATCTAGAGTCTAGATATATGAGAAACGCTTGTATTGTCTGATTGGTTCCACCTTCATTGCCAACTAAAAATCGGCCTGATTTTCGCTTAATCATTTTCCAGTCACTCTTATTCTGTTCAGAGCGACGCAGGTTACCCAGCTGTTGAAACTCTTGAATTTGTTAGCTACCTCAGCCTCCATAATGGCTGCGCCAATCTCCGCAAGAACCTCTTTGGCTCTCAATTCAACTATTACCTCATCGCTGCACTTTATGACCACTAACTTTCTTTCGAATAAGAATCGTTTTCTTCATTATCATTCTCCCTCACTTGTTCATTAGTAGTCCTAACCTCACTCTCTAATCCGCAACATTTTTAACCAGCCGACCAGAAAGACAGCTATGATGTGAATATAACGTGATTACATGGGCCTAAATTGGTGAGCGTACCACAGGTGCCTAATGTATGACCAATATTAAACGTCATTAATGTGACTGAATTATGACCGTAAAAATATTACGTCTATTTAACGTGAAATTTTGGTGATAAAAATTCACCTAATAGAACCGAGCCAGTGACGTGTAATAAACGTGCAAAAAACGTTAACAAATGTTCACAAAACGCTGCGCTTTTTTCTGTAAAGCAAAACACAAAAAACTGAAAATAACTGAGTATAAATCGGGTATAGTGTTCAATCATCAAGTTACATACGAAAAGTTTATTTTTATTTTGAGGTTCAACCTCAGTTTCATTAAAAACTGGTTTGCTAATTATTGAGCAATTTTGCAGTTCAGTCTGTGGGACAATCTGTATAATTTTTTTGGTTCATTTAAAAAGGTAAATAAAAAAAAGAATTTGAAGTTATGTTAATTTTAATTGTTTCAGTTGGGGAGAGCTGATAAATATTTATTAAAAATAGAATTACTTTACTCTTAAAATGTAATTGCTCTAATACAAAAAAAATAAAAAGAACTAAAAAATAAAAAAAAAAATGAAAACCAAAGATTTTAAGAAAAAATTTTAAGTTTTTTTAATTTCATATAATAATGATAATAATAATAAATAGGTTTTACATTTAAATACATTTTCTGAGATTTATGGAGATCGTTAATTTACAAAATACAAAGCTTCAGATTTGCTTTTCTTTGAGTGTTTGACCTATATCTGTTATACAGAGCGTATTTTTTAAGTGGGTGCAGTATTGCTATCTCTGAAACGGCTGTAGTTACGAAGACGGTTAAATTCGCAAAAAGTTGCCTTTTGTAGAGCCTGTTTAGAAAACTTTTACAATGTTGCCACATTTTGAGTGGTTTCTAAAACATTTAAAAAATACCAAAACAAGAAAAAACACGAAGCTAATTGAGATGTCATATGAGATTGATTAGAGTGTAGTGAAACCTTGTAATTTAAACTTTTTTTGTGTCACCAATAGTTTTTGAAATGAAGATATTTAACATTTTCACAATTTTTACAATTTTTCTAAATATTTTAGAAATTACTTAAAATATGGCAACACTGTAAATGTTTTCTAAAAAGTCTCTACAAAAGACAAGTTTTCGCTAATTTAAACGATTTTGTAACTGCAGCCGTTTCGGACCTAGCAATACTGCACCCATTTGACACCCTATGTATTTGTTTAAATACAAGGTGTCCCAACTCTATTTAGACGGCTACATATCGACGGCCCTGTATATGCTAGGAAAAAGAGCTTCATTCAAAAAGTGGATGGTTAAGAAACTGCCTTTAATGCGAATTTATTTATGTATACAGGATGAAGCAAAAGTGAACTTTTTGGCATAAACTTAGTTTTTTTTCAATTTAAAAAAATATTTTCTTATTTTTGGATTCGCCTTTGCATTTTAATACCTTTTTATGCATCATAATTCAGTTTTTGCACGTTTTTTGTTTATTTATAAAAAAAACTTAAATTTTGATTGTGCCTGCAAAAAAACTTTCTCGTCTCACCTTCGCAGAGACGCAAAAGTGACGAACGTGACAGAACTGATAGATAACATAAATTCCGTGACAGACGACAGAAAACACAGTCGTGCAAATCTGTAGGAGCTATAGGCGATTTTCGGAAAGCCCCTGTATAATTTTGGTAAATCCCCATAAAGGTATCAGACGTTACTTAAATCAGACGTTTTATTAACGTGAAAAAGACGTGACTTCGGCGTTTATTATAGGTCATGCGCATGACCTCATTATGGTAAGACTAATAGCGCTTTCGATTGGCAAAACGAGTTTTGCACCGAATCGACCGCAGAGCAATTCCTGTCGAAAATGTTGCACTCAATGTGAACCTCGCTGCACTGGTTTCCCAATAAAACACACCAAACTGCACGAAAGTTACCAATCGAACGTACAATTTGCACTAGTTTTGCACTGGGGATCCCAATCGAAAACGCTATTTTACACGTGATTTGGTACATTATTTATACGTCATTGAAAGACGTCTTATAGTCAGTCAATGACGTTTTTTATTCATTTGATATACGTTATTTGGTTACCTGGGTTCCTTCCAACACCCACCAATCCAGCTACCATTAGGGCCATAGAGGATTTATCAAGGTAGAGGTCTTTATTTACATTTTTCAATATTGGCGTGATAAACAAACCCTCCATACAGTGTTGCCTGGATTACTTTGCTAGTAAATTGGCACATCCTTTTTTTAGATGTGACGACACTTATGACTATAAAAGAAAAAAAATACGTTTAAGATGGCCAACTGGTCACAATTGGCAACATTGCAGAATCCTGTGACACGTGGTTTATGTCAGTTTATGACAATTATTTCATGGTTTTTTTTTCTGGTTTCCTGAATGTTTTAAGAGTTTTCCGCCGACTTTTTCGCTTTTAGCAATCGTTTCTGTGTTTTAATTTGTTTGTTAGCCATGGTGAGACAATGTTTTGTGTGTAAAACTTGGGATTATAAAAATAAATCTAGGAAATTATCTTTTCACAGGTAAGCTCATTTGTGTTGTGTGGTTATGTTGTTAGTCGGCTCTTGACCGTTAGCCATTAGCATAGTTTGTAGATTTATTCTATTATTAATCTTTAATCTAAAAGAACTCAATAAATGGATATAGTAGGTATGTATCAAAAATATTTGAATGTTTTGGTCTGCATCCCATAATCGTGTACTTGTTTCCTTGAAAAATAATACGCCTATGTGCGCTTATGTCATCTGGAGATGTGTCCTTGGAGATTCAAATTGCGCCATATTGTTTTTAGCAATATTGGCCATTTTCTGCTTCCCCTCTACCAGAACAACCCGCAAGCCTCCGAGTATGCGGTTTGTATATCATGCCAAGTAAACAAATGCCAATTTATGATTAACTCGGGGCGTCTATTTATTTACTCCATTGTCAATGATTAGGGCTGAGGACTTTCTTGGTGACTCTCTTGACAGTTGACATACTATGTAACGGTGTTAACTAAATTTTTTTCGGCAATCTTGCGGACTTATTTGGGACTCATGTTCGACGCCTGTTTTGACGACACCTTATGGACTATTTCAAATTCGAACAGGTAACAAAAACAACAAAAAAATGGCAGGAGCTTAAACTGTCTCTAAACATTAATGAAGATACCGCCTGCAGCAGTATCTCAATGGGCTCCACAGCTTCCTGCTGCATCTGCAGGGCCATATTGTAAACTGTATCGTTAGTTTTGTTGTACATGATGGCGTTGGTGAGCATCGCGTTTCTTTTGAACTCCAGTGAGGTCCAGATAGCTCCACTATCGATGTTTTTTTTTTTGATCGCCTGCAAGTGCATAGCTCTACAGTCCAAAGAGCTGTAGCCAGGAGCTTGTTCTTCGGTAATTGGTTTTAGAAAGAGCGAGTCGTATTTATTTGAAGCTAGGCGGTTGTAGACTAACATCACTGATTTCTTCCAGTTGCGATAGTCTTTATCATTATCCGCACAAGCCGTACTTGAAGCGGGAGAATTGGGCAGAGAGTCTACTGGTGTACATGGAGTACTGTCTACTACTAGATTTCGACTGGTCGTCTTGGGTCCATGTACTACTCGATCGTTCGTTTTCTGATCTCAAACGTGGCTTCCTTTCATCGTTTTTAAATTCCTTGTAATCTCCCATGTCATCCGACATGCTATCGAATTGCGGCTTTTCAATGGCCAAAAGCATGTCAAAACATTTCTCTTCCTTTTTCTTCGGACTGGAGTAATCTCTTTTACCTTTCCCAGTTTTATCAATTTTTACTTCCATGGCAATGTCATAGAGAGCGTCATTAAACTCTGAACCGCTGCCTTGATCTTGAACATTTATATCTGTCAGCGATGGTGTCGCAACCTCTTCCTTCTTGGGCTTATAGTCAAAGGTGTGCAGTAGATTCTGATGCTTCCTGTTC
The DNA here is from genome assembly GCA_951812265.1 of Taphrorychus bicolor. NCBI lineage: Eukaryota > Metazoa > Arthropoda > Insecta > Coleoptera > Curculionidae > Taphrorychus > Taphrorychus bicolor. The sequence goes on along the minus strand of OX638303.1, from coordinate 27,711,029 downwards.
CACACAGTCATCTGCAGGGGAAGGTGATGAAACTAGTTCAGTCTCCCTCGACTCTCAGTCTTAACATCGACTTTCTGTTTGTGGATTGAATGGACTATGCCACGTATTTGCGATGTATCTAACTCTTTTTCACTTTCCACTTCTTCGGCCTGCACTTCAACAATCTCCACGGAACCATGACGAGTGGGAGTTTAAGGAAGAAGCGTCTTTGTGCCGTAACTAACGATACGGCACTGCTTTTGTACATTTTACTGGAGACTGTTGATATAGTGGCAGGTACTGCCCAGTTTCCTGCTTCAAAATTGATGGCTTAACTGGAGACTCAAACAGAACGGAGTCTTCTTGAATCTCAAAAAGGTCAACGATAGGAGTTGCGGGCAGCGACGGTTTGTCTTCAGTTTTATCACTGACAGAATTGGTATCTTCAGCTTCATTCTTCACTGTTTTCGAAACCAGTGCCACCTCTTCACTAACCATCTCGGCATCGTCTTGCTCCAAATCATCAAGTTCCATGCTTACATTAATATCGCCATTACCGGAAGATGCTGTTCCGGATCCGACACTAAGTCATGATTGTTCTCGATTAATTCAGAAATAATGTCGTCTACCTCCTCTATTTTGATGATGGCGTCGTCTAAGATATCGGCATTCAATGGTTGATCGGCCAAATTAACCTCGTTAGTCATGTCGCAGGACGTCAGCTGTTGCAAGTTTGTAGTTATGGAGACAGTCGAATTTAGAAGACTGGAACTACTGGGACTTGAAACGCTATTACTGAGTTTATTTAGTTTCTTCGTGTGACTAGTGATAGCAGTGTGTAATATTGACATAAAGACTGAATTGAAATTGTGAATTGTGTGACGGGGATTTTAGGAGACTGGTCAGCAGAGGAGAAAGTCCGGGTTTGGTTGGTGATTCTTGGAGCACTGGCGATAACTCCTGTTGCGACAAATTTTGACGAAGACTGCGAGTGTGGTGATTGCAAATATTGCTGCTGCTGCTGTGAATACTGAAGCACGGTGTCACGGTTCTGCATCTGCGGAGTTTGAGTTTGGGAGTTGGATTCTCGCTCATTTTCAATGAACTCGTTGACTCGATTTGAAGTTTTGCGCTTCGGGCCCAGACCAAGACAAATCCCGTTGTCTTAATCATTTGGCGTGGTTAAGGGCTTCTTGTTCCCATTGCGTTTCTTCATCGTCGATTTCCCTACACCATTTGTCCAGCTAGTCTTCACTAACTCGACATGTAAAAATTTTAGTTTTTGGCTCGGTTTGGAGATCGTGTATTATGAAAAATTGGGTTGAGTGGAAGACTCGGGCGGTAACCCTCAAACTTTTCGACATATCTCACAGCGTTTTCGAGTGGCCGCTCTAGACTAGTTCCGTCTTTACATTTTTATTGAGAAAAGATGGGAAGGAGTTGGGGAACACTCTTAGAGCTGTCTTTTTTTTACTTTGATTGTTATGGGAGTTATTCCTAGGTTATTAACTTAAAATTCGACGTTAATGATGGAAGTATAGTAATTAAAACATCTAAAATTGAAATGTTTTGTCGTGGTACTCAAAGGTTTGGCTTCATGTAGTTTTTGTTGCACTGACACAGAAGTTTAGTTCTTGTAGCATTTGTTGGACTGACGCCCAACCGAAAAATGAGAGTGGAAAAAAAATTTGAACACACGAAAGCAAGTTTCCACACCCATATGCCTGCAGAGTGTCAAATTTCGCTCTGTATATTCCCATCTATTTGGTTATTTATTTACCTCATAGTTCATACCCACATAGTTCTCATAAAAAACGCTGGTGAGGAAAATTATAAATAAGTATGCAAGTTCGAGCATTAGTTTCTAAAGTGACTTTAAATTTCCCAGAAGACGCAACATTACTTCCTGAAAGCACCAACTTTCTTGTAATGCAATCATGGCAATTAATGGCTCAAAAAGCTTTACCCAGACCGAAAACAACGACGTTTTATTGCCGAAGTCGAAGGCAAAACTGCCAAGTAGCAAACAAAAGCCAAGATCTATACACAGGAAGTTCGTCTACCTCCGTGAAATACTAATCATCGGCCGTAAAGCAATCTCACAAATAAATCTGCAATAATTAGTTTTTACGCTTATAAGACCACGTGCTCGCGCTGCTAATTTCCTGTCTCTCTTTGTCTACATCCGAGCAGCATCCTCCACGGAGATTAGCCTAATAATCGGTTCTTCAATTTTTTTGCAGATGAGCCCGATAGAGAACGTGGCCCCCAACCATGTCGAGAGCGTAGGCCGCCAGGTGCCTGAGGAGGAGGTCAAGTTAAGAAACAAGGATCGATCCAGGGACCTTTTCGGCGTGCAGTTGGAGGTTTGTAAATTTTTCCATGGCGGGCTGGGAAATTGAAAATTCTTATGCAGTGTTGGTGTTTGACTTCCGTGTTAACACCGCGGGCGTCGTAGCCGGGCAACCGAAAAAAAGCCTTAATACAAACAACGCATTGATTTCGTGGAAAAACTGGTTAGGGCCGGAAATAATCGATACAGCTACAGCGTTGAGCCCCGGGAAATCGATCGATAGTTTTCCACCATGGGCGTAGGCCCTTATTATGCACCGCTAATGCCATTCACGCGAAGAAATTTCTCTATTGGAAGTCGAAAAAGAAAGTCGGTTTACCACAAAATATGCAGTCTTAATAATAAGTAAATACTCTGTAGTTTTCGAGCTGTTTGTTTGTAGAGCTAAATGATCTCTAAATGAAAAGTCTTGAATTGGAGCCTTTCAAAACTTCTAAACTTCCAGAACGATAATTTGGTCCCGTTTTTTTCAGAATCTCAAACCTTTCTCGAGTTATTTTAGTTTGAGAAATAGTTCCTTCAAGTTTGTATGCGTTTTCAGTGCTCAGCTCCAATTAAAACGATGGTCTTGATCAATTTTCAGAGGCTCAAACCGTTCACAAGAAATGTATTAACTTTCTAAGCGTTTTCCGGGATTTTTTCTTTCTTCCTGGATTTTTCCTGAAGGAAGAAATGCCATTATTCCACGGCTACAAGGTCCGGAAAACACTATAGAATGTATTTTGATCAGCTAGCATTATCTCAGGTAGGGTTATCCGATCTTGTAAAAGTGAACCTAAGACAATGTCTGATACAACTTCCGTAATCTCAAACCGTTCTTTCATTTTTTTCATTTTTACGTTATTAAAAAAAAAACACATAAAATTTGCACCCTCGTTTTAAGCAAATTTTTCCCTCTAAAGTAATGATCTGATCCCGGTTTTAACAGAATCTCAAACTATTCTTGTGTTATTTTCGTTTGAGGACTAGTTCCTTAAAGTTTGTGTTCGTTTTTAGTTAACTTTTTCCAACTAAAACGATCGTCTTCTGCAATTTTCAGAAACTCAAAGCGTTTACGAGGAATTTACTAACCTTCTAAAGTGTTTTCCTGAATTTTTTTTATCTTTCTGGATTTTTCCTGAAGGAAGAAATGCCATTGTAATACGGCTTCAAAGCTCGGAAAACACCATAGAATGTATTTTGATCAAATAGGGTTATCCGGTCTTGTAAAAGTGAACCTAAGACAAGGTCTGACACAATTTCCTTACTCTCAAACCATTGTAGGGATATTACTAACTTATCTTTTGAGTTACTTTTAAAGAAAGACACATGAAATTTGCACTCGTTTTAAGCTAATTTTTCCTTCTAAATCGATGGTCGGGTCACGTTTTTATCAGAATCTCAAACCATTCTCGAGTTATTTACGCTATTTTAGTTTGGGGACTAGTTTCTTAAAGTTTGTGTTCGTTTTTACTTAACTTTTTCCAACTAAAACGATCGTTTTCTCCAATTTTCAGAAACTCAAACCGTTTACAAGAAATTTACTAACTTTCTAAAGTGTTTTCCTGGATATTTTCTATCTTTCTGCATTTTTCCTGAAGGAAGAACTTCCATTGTACCACGGCTTTAAGTTCCGGAAAACACTATAGAATGTATTTTGATCAGGTAGGGTTATCCGATCTTGTAAAAGTGAACCTAAGACAGGATCTGATACAATTTCCGTAATCTCAAACCGTTTTAGAAATATTACGAACTTATTTTTTAAGTTATTTAAAAAAAAACAAATGAAATTTGCACTCGTTTTAAGCTAATTTTTCCCTCTAAAACAATAGTTCAATGTCGTTTTTACCAGAATCTCAAACCATTCTCGAGTTATTTACGTTATTTTAGTTTGGGGACTAGTTTCTTAAAGTTTGTGTTCGTTTTTACTTAACTTTTTCCAATTAAAACGATCGTCTTCTCCAATTTTCAGAAACTCAAACCGTTTACAAGAAATTTACTAACTTTCTAAAGTGTTTTCCTGGATATTTTCTATCTTTCTGGATTTTTCCTGAAGGAAGAACTTCCATTGTGCCACGGCTTTAAGTTCCGGAAAACCCTATAGAATGTATTTTGATCAGGTAGGGTTATCCGATCTTGTAAAAGTGAACCTAAGACAGAATCTGATACAATTTCCGTAATCTCAAACCGTTTTAGAGATATTACGAACTTATTTTTTAAGTTATTTAAAAAAAAACAAATGAAATTTGCACTCGTTTTAAGCTAATTTTTCCCTCTAAAACAATAGTTCAATGTCGTTTTTACCAGAATCTCAAACCATTCTCGAGTTATTTACGTTATTTTAGTTTGGGGACTAGTTTCTTAAAGTTTGTGTTCGTTTTTACTTAACTTTTTCCAACTAAAACGATCGTCTTCTCCAATTTTCAGAAACTCAAACCGTTTACAAGAAATTTACTAACTTTCTAAAGTGTTTTCCTGGATATTTTCTATAAGTTATTTTAAAAAAAAAACAAATGAAATTTGCACTCGTTTTAAGCTAATTTTTCCCTCTAAAACAATAGTTCAATGTCGTTTTTACCAGAATCTCAAACCATTCTCGAGTTATTTACGTTATTTTAGTTTGGGGACTAGTTTCTTAAAGTTTGTGTTCGTTTTTACTTAACTTTTTCCAACTAAAACGATCGTTTTCTCCAATTTTCAGAAACTCAAACCGTTTACAAGAAATTTATTAACTTTCTAAAGTTTTCCTGGATATTTCCTATCTTTCTGGATTTTTCCTGAAGGAAGAACTTCCATTGTACCACGGCTTTAAGTTCCGGAAAACACTATAGAATGTATTTTGATCAGGTAGGGTTATCCGATCTTGTAAAAGTGGACCTAAAACAGGATCTGATACAATTTCCGTAATCTCAAACCGTTTTAGAGATATTACGAACTTATTTTTTAAGTTATTTAAAAAAAAAACAAATAAAATTTGCATTCGTTTTAAGCTAATTTTTCCCTCTAAAACAATAGTTCAATGTCGTTTTTACCAGAATCTCAAACCATTCTCGAGTTATTTTTTATCCATTCAGTAGTTTTTGACATCTTAGTAGCCATGAAATATTCATTGTTTTTCTACCCATCTCCCTTTCGCCCATGCCAAGAAGATTGGCAAACACTGTCTCTTTCAAGCCTCACGAGATGCCAAACTTTTGTGAATAGGTAATACGTTATTTTACTTTGAGAAATACTTCCTTAAAGTTTGTACAATTTTTAGAACCTCAAACGTTCGCGAGAAATTAATTTACTAATTGTCTAAAAGTGTTTTTCGGAATTTTTGCTTCCTTCCCGAATTCTTCCTGGGAGAAGAAATTTCATTGTACCACAGCTTCAAAGCCATCACTTAAAAATGTATTTTGATGAGATAAGGCTATCCGAACTTGTACTGGTTCACTTAACACCAGACCGTGTTTTAAGTGACCCCAAGGCAAGGTCTGGTCCCATTTTCTTAATCTCAAGACGTTCTGTAAATATTACTAACTAAAAGGCAAATGAAATTTGCACTCGTTTTAAGCTAATTTTTCCCTTTAAAACGATGCTCTGGTCCTCTGAGATTTGCCTGAATTATCTTTAATTCCTGGAAAACTGAAATATTGTAATCTGCTGAGTCACTTCCCTTTCTCTTTCAAAGCCTTCTGATCTTTTATGCCACTTCTCAGAAAATTTTCTGAATCAATTAAAGACATCTTTTCTGGCACAACTTTGATTTCTGAGCCTTCTGAATTATTATTAACTAGTATAGTTATTAACTAATTCTACCGTGAATTTCCCAAAAATTCTGATCTCTTCCGTCAATCCTTTGAATTATTAGAAATTACTTTTATCTTTTCTTATTTTATTTTAACAATTCAGTCATTATACAGGGTGTCCCATTTTAGATGTTTTCTTCCGAATATCTCATTTTAATAACGAAGATAGAAGGATGCGGTTTTCGTGTTAGATTTTATTTATCTCTCACCTGATTAAAGATAACGGTAATTTTCCTAATTTCAAAGATATTACATTCAAATTTTGTACTCATTTGAAGCTTTTTTCTACTAGACCAGACAGGTGTCAGGTTAGACTTATGTTTCCCCCAAATTTAAAGATAGACCCTTCAAATTGGTATGCATCTTTTGCTAAGACATTAGCGGTTTGATATAATTGTAACTTTCTCAATTTTAAAGATAAAACCTTCTAATTTAATTACTCATTTACAGCTACTTATTGCTAATTAACAGTATGTCGTCAAATTTGACCGTCTGTCACCAAATTCGAGATAACCATAACTTTTCTTAATTTTAAAGATAAATTCTTCAAGTTTGTAATTACTCTTGTACAGCTATTTTTACTAAAAAAATCCCTGGGTTAGATTTGATTTATCTCTTATCCAATTCGAGATACTCCTAATTTTCTTAATTTTAAAGATAGGACATTCAACTAGAGCCTTCAAGTTTCTAGCTATTTTCAGCAATTTTTTGCTAAAGTTTGAGATTTGATGTGATTCACTCTCAATTCGAGATAATCCCAACTTTCTTAATGTTAAAGATACCACATTCAAGACTTGTATTAATTTACAGCTATTTTCTGCTACATGGGACCGGTGTCAGGTTAGATGTATCTTTTACCCAAATATAACCGTAGCTTTCATAATTTTAAAGATAGACCCTTGAAGTTGGTATGCATCTTTTGCTAAGGCGATGGCGGTGTCACATTGGATGTACATCTCACCCAATTCGAGATAATCGTAACTTTCTTAATTTTAAAGATAGAATCCTCCAGTTTCAATTTTTACTAAGACAATGCCGGGGTTAGATTTGATTTATCTCTTACCGAATTCAAGATGCTCCTAATTTTCTTAATTTTAAAGATAGGACATTCAACTAGAGCCTTCATGTTTCTAGATAGTATCAGCAATTTTTTGCTAAAGTGTGAGATTTGATGTGATTCACTCCCAATTCGAAATAATCCCAAATTTCTTAATTTTAAAGATACTACATTCAAGATTTGTACTAATTTACAACTATTTTCTGCTAGGTTGAACCGGTGTCCTGTTAGAAGTATCTTTCACCCAAATATAACTGTAGTCTTCATGATTTTAAAGATAGACCCTTGAAGTTGGTATGCGTCTTTTGATAAGGCGATGGCCGTGTCACATTAGATGTATCTCTCATCCAATTCAAGATAATCTTAACTTTCTTAATTTTAAATTTAGAATCTTCAAGTTTGTAATTACTCTTTGCAGTTCTTTTTGCTAACTAAAACGATGTCTGTGTTATATTTAATTTATCTCTCACCCAATTTGATATAATCTTAACTTTCTTAATGTTAAAGATTGAATCTTCAAGTTTGTAATTACTCTTTACAGTTATTTTTGCTAACTAAAGCGATGTATGTGTTATATTTAATTTATCTGTCACCCGATTAGAGATAATCGTTATTGTCTTTTTTTAAAGATAGGACATTCAAATTTTGTACTAATTTGCAGCTATTTTCTACTAGACGATACGGGTGTCAGCTTAGACTTATGTTTCACCCAATTTTAAAGATAGACCCTTCCAGTTGGTATGCATCTTTTGCTAAGACGATGGCGGTTTGATTTAATTGTGACTTTCTCAATTTTAAAAATAGAACCTTCTAATTTTAGTACTAATTTACAGCTACTTATTGCTATTTAACAGTATGTCGTCAAATTTGACTGTCTCTCACCCAATTCGAGATAATCGTAACGTTCTTAATTTTAAATATAGAATCCTCCAGTTTCAATTTTTACTAATACAATGCCTCGGTTAGATTTGATTTATCTCTTACCGAATTCAAGATGCTCCTAAATTTCTTAATTTTAAAGATAGGACATTCAACTAGAGCCTTCATGTTTCTAGATATTTGCAGCAATTTTTTGCTAAAGTGTGAGATTTGATGTGATTCACTCCCAATTCGAGATAATCCCAACTTTCTTAATTTTAAAGATACTACATTCAAGATTTGTACTAATTTACAACTATTTTCTCCTAGGTTGAACCGGTGTCCGGTTAGAAGTATCTTTCACCCAAATATAACTGTAGTCTTCATGATTTTAAAGATAGACCCTTGAAGTTGGTATGCGTCTTGTGCTAAGACGATGGCGGTGTCACATTAGATGTATCTCTCACCCAATTCAAGATAATCTTAACTTTCTTAATTTTAAATATAGAATCTTCAAGTTTGTAATTACTCTTTACAGTTCTTTTTGCTAACTAAGACGATGTATGTGTTATATTTAATTTATCTGTCACCCGATTAGAGAAAAATCGTTATTATCTTATTTTTAAAGATAGGACATTCACATTTTATACTAATTTGCCGCTATTTTCTACTTCACGATACCGGTGTCAGGTTAGAGAATCCTCAAGTTTGTAATAACCCTTTTACAGCTATTTTTCCTAACTAAGACAATGCCTGGGTTAGATTTGATTTATCTCTTACCGAATTCAAGATACTTGTAATTTTCTTAATTTTAAAGATAGGACATTCAACTATAGTCTTCAAGTTTCTAGCTATTTGCAGCAATTTTTTCCTAAAGTGTGAGATTTGATGTGATTCACTCCCAATTCGAGATAATCCCAACTTCCTTAATTTTAAAGATACTACATTCAAGACTTGTACTAATTTACAGCTATTTTCTGCTAGATGAGATCTGTGTCAGGTTAGATGTATCTTTTACCCAAATATAACCGTAGCTTTCATAATTTTAAAGATAGACCCTTAAAGTTTTTGCATCTTCCGCTAACAAGATGGCGCTTTGATATTATTCTAACTTTTTCAATTTTAAAGATAGAATCTTCAAGTTTGTAGTTACTCTTGTACAGCTATTTTTACTAAGACAATGCCTGGATTATATTTGATTTATCTTTTACCGAATTGAAGATACTCTTAATTTTCGTAATTTTAAAGATAGGACATTCAACCAGAGCCTTCAAGTTTCTAGTTATTTGCAGCAATTTTTTGCTAAAGTATGAGATTTGATGTGATTCTCACCCAATTTGAGATAATCCCAACTTTCTTAATTTTAAAGATACTACATTTAAGATTTGTTCTAATTTACAGCTATTTTCTGCTAGGTTGGACCGGTGTCAGGTTAGACGTATCTTTCACCCAAATATAACTGTAGCCTTCATGATTTTAAAGATAGACCCTTGAAGTTGCATGCATCTTTTGCTAAGAGGATGGCGGTGTCACATTAGATGTATCTCCCACCCAATTCGAGATAATCTTAACTATCTTAATTTTTTTGAAGATGGAATCTTCAAGTTTGTAATTACTATTTACAGCTATTTTTGCTAACTAAGACGAATTGTTAGATTTGATTTATCTCTCACCCGATTAGAGATAATCGTAATTTTTGTGTTTTGAAAGATAAAACAGTCAAATTTTGTACTCATTTGCAGCTATTTTCTACCAGACGATAGGTACCGGTGTCAGGTTAGCCTTAGGTTTCACCCAATTTTAAAGATAGACCCTTCAAGTTGGTATGCATCTTTTGCTAAGGCGATGGCCGTTTGATACAATTGTAAGTTTCTTAATTTTAAAGATAGAATCTTTAAGTTTGTAAGTACTCATTTACAGCTATTTATTGGGTGCTAGTGTGTTGTTGGGGACTTTTTTGGGAAATTAAAGACGGCGCCAACAGAAGTTTCTTAGGTCTTTTGGTTTCTAAGATACAAGGTGATTTTAGTAATTTGATATTTTGGAACTTCGTTTATTTTTTTAGTTTTATGAAAAGCTAAAATGCTCTCAAATAGTTTTTGTCGCGTAAAATCCAGTGGCGGACCTAATTTTCATCTCCATCTAATAATTCAGTCAGTTTGAAATAAAATAAAAAAATAATTTTGTTCAGTTTTTGAAGTTCTTGTTGATACGATTCTAAATATCTGATAACATACAAAAAAGCCTAGGTTTTTCCATTTTGACTCGATTAGGCTGGTGCACAACCGACTGATTAAAGTCGACCACAAGCATGTATTCTTGCTAGAGGTTGTTTGAACGCAAATTTGCAGTTTTTGGAGCAAATGACGTTAGAATTAGGGCCAAAACTGGTTAAAAATTACCCAAAGATACAAATAAAAATTGCTCAAAGCGACGAGAAGCCCAATTTTGGAGTTTTTGAAGAAAATCTGGTGAGAATTAGGACCAGAACTGTTAAAAATTACACAAAAATTCTAAAAATGCGAGTTTGTAGCTTTTGAAAAAGTTTTGGTTTTTGTTTTAAGCCCATTTCCTTTAAGAAGTTAGTGACTCGTCTAGAAGTGTGAAATTTAAGTTTTTGAAAAAGGTTGGGGCTAGTGCCAAAATCGGTTAAAAATGGCTTAAAGCGCCTAGAAACGCAATTTTGGAGTTTTTGAAGAAAATCCGGTTAGAATTAGGGTCAAAACTGTTAAAAATTCCACACAAATTCTAAAAGTACAAGTTTGTAGTTTTTGAAAAAATTCTGGTCTTAAGGCCAGAACAGTTTAGAAATTACACAATCGTCCAAAAGTGTAAAATTTAAGTTTTTGAAAAAAATCAGGTTGGGGTTAGGGTCAAAATCGGTCAAAAATGGCTTAAGACGCCTAGAAACCCAATTTTGGAGTTTTTCAAGAAAATCTGGTTAGAATTAGGACCAAAACTGCTTAAAAATTACATAGAAATTCAAAAAATGCAAATTTGCAGTTTTTGAAAAAATTCTGGTTCTGGTTTCAAGGCCAGAATCGTTTAGAACTTATTCAATCGTTTAAAAATGCGAGATTCAAACTATTGACAAAAAGTGTACTTTAGGGTTAGGGCCTAAATCAATAAAAAAAATGGCTCTTCGCTCCCACAAATGTAACTTTGTAGTTTTTAGAGAAAATTACCTTAGGATTAGGGCTAAAACTGGAAAAAAATACCTAAAAATTATAAAAATGCTAGTTTTCAGTTTTTGAAAAAATTCTGGTTCGGCTTTTAGGACCATAATCGTTTAGAAATTACTCAATCATCTAAAAATGTAAAATTTGAGTTTTTGAACAAAATCAGGTTGCGGTTAGGGCCAAAAAGCGCCTAGAAACGCAATTTTGGAGTTTTTGAAGAAAATCTGGTTAGAATTAGGACCAAAACTGCTTAAAAATTAACCAGAAATTCATAAAATGCAAGTTTGCAGTTATTGAAAAAATTCTTGTGCTGGTTTTAAGGCCAGATTAGTTTAGAAATTACTCATACGTCTAAGAATGTAAAATTTAAGTTTTTGAAAAAAATCAGTTTGGGATTAGGGCCAAAATCGGTTAAAAATGGCTTAAGGCTCCTAGAGACGCAACTTTGGAGTTTTTGAAGAAAATCTGGTTAGAATTAGGACCAAAACTGCTTAAAAATTACATAGAAATTAAAAAAATGCAAATTTGCAGTTTTTGAAAAAATTCTGGTTCTGGTTTCAAGGCCAGAATCGTTTAGAACTTATTCAGTCGTCTAAAAATGCGAGATTCAAACTGTTGACATAAAGTGTACTTTAGGGTTAGGGCCTAAATCAATAAAAAAATGGCTCTTTGCGCCCACAAATGTAACTTTGTAGTTTTTAGAGAAAATTACCTTAGGATTAGGGCTAAAACTGGAAAAAAATACCTAAAAATTATAAAAATGCTAGTTTTCAGTTTTTGAAAAAATTCTGGTTCGGCTTTTAGGACCATAATCGTTTAGAAATTACTCAATCATCTAAAAATGTAAAATTTGAGTTATTGAACAAAATCAGGTTGCGGTTAGGGCTAAAAAGCGCCTAGAAACGCAATTTTGGAGTTTTTGAAGAAAATCTGGTTCTGGTATTAAGGCCAGAACAGTTTAGAAATTACACAATCGTCTAAAAATGTAAAATTTATGTTTTTGAAAAAAATCAGTTTGGGATTAGGGCCAAAATCGGTTAAAAATGGCTTAAGGCTCCTAGAGACGTAACTTTGGAGTTTTTGAAGAAAATCTGGTTAGAATTAGGACCGCTTAAAAATTACACAGAAATTAAAAAAATCCAAATTTGCAGTTTTTGAAAAAAATCTGGTTTCAAGGCCAGAATCGTTTAGATATTCTTCAATCGTCTAAAAATGTAAAATTTGAGTTTTTGAAAAAAATCAGGCGGGGGTTACGGCCAAAATCGATTAAAAATGGCTCAAAGCGCCGAGAAACACAATTTTGGAGTTTTTGAAGAAAATCTGGTTAAAATTAGGACCAAAACTGCTTAAAAATTACACAAAAATAGAAAAAATGCATGTTTGCAGTTTTTGAAAAAACAGTTTTTTTAAAAATTCTGGTTTTGGTTTTAAGGCCAGAATAGTTTAGAAATTACTCAATCATCTAAAAATGTATAATTTCAGTTTTTGAAAAAAATCGGGTTGCCGTTAGGGCTAAATAGAGTTAAAAATGGCTCAAAACGCCTAAAAACGCAATTTTGGAGTTTTTGAAGAAAATCTGGTTAGAATTAGGACCAGAACTGCTTAAAAATTACACAGAAATTCAAAAAATGCAAGTTTGCAGTTTTTGAAATAATTCTGGTTCTTGTTGTAAGGTTAGAACAGTTTTGAAATTACTCAATCGTCTAAGAATGTAAAATTTAAGTTTTTGAAAAAAATTAGGTTGGGGTTACGGCCAAAATCGGTTAAAAATGGCTCAAAGCGCCTAGAAACGCAATTTTGGAGTTTTTGAAGAAATTCTGGTTAGAATTAGGATCAAACCTGGTTAAAAATTACACAAAAATTAAAAAAATGCGAGTTTGAAGTTTTTGAAAAAGTCCTGGTTCTTGTTTTAAGGCCATAATCTTTTAGAAGTTACTCAATCGTCTAAAAGTGTAAAATTTATGTTTTTGAAAAAAATTATGTTGGAGTTAAGGCCAAAATCGGTTAAAAATGGCTCAAAGCGCCTAGAAACGCAATTTTGGAGCTTTTGAAGAAAATCTGTTTAAAATTAGGACCAAAGTTAGTTAAAAAGATACACAAAAATTCTAGAAATGAAAGTTTGCAGTTTTTGAAATAATTCTGGTTCCCATTTTAAGGTTAGAACAGTGTAGAAATTTCTCAATCGTCTAAAAGCGTCAAATTTAAGTTTTTGAAAAAAAATAGGTTGGGGTTACGGCCAAAATCGGTTAAAAATGGTTCAAAGCGCCTAGAAACGCAATTTTGGAGTTTTTCAAGAAAATCTGGTTAGAATTAGGATCAAACCTGGTTAAAAATTACACAAAAATTCTAATAATGCAAGTTTGCAGTTTTTCTCAATCGTCTAAAAATGTAAAATTTAAGTTTTTGAAAAAAATCAGTTTGGGATTAGGGCCAAAATCGGTTAAAAATGGCTTGAGGCTCCTAGAGACGTAACTTTGGAGTTTTTGAAGAAAATCTGGTTAGAATTAGGACCAAAATTGCTTAAAAATTACACAGAAATGAAAAAAATGCAAATTTGCAGTTTTTGAAAAAATTCTGATTCTGGTTTCAAGGCCAGAATCGTCTAGAAATTACTCAATCGTCTAAACATGTGAAATTTAAGTTTTTGAAAAAAGCCAGGTTGGGGTTAGGGCCAAAATCGGTTAAAAATGGCTCAAAGCGCCTAGAAACGCAATTTTGGAGTTTTTGAAGAAAATCTGGTGAGAATTAGGACCAAAACTGCTTAAAAATTTATGTTTTGGAAAAAAATAAGGTTGGGATTATGGCCAAAATCGGTTAAAAATGGCTCAAAGCGTCTAGAAACGCAATTTTGGAGTTTTTGAAGAATATCTGGTTAGAATTAGGTGCAAACTGGTTAAAAATTACTCAGAAATTAAAAAATTGCAAGTTTGTAGTGGTTGAAAAAACTCTGGTTCTTGTTTCAAGGCCACAGTCTTTTAGAAAATTACTCAATCGCCTAAAAATAAGTTAAGTTTCTTAAAAAATCAGGTTGGGGTTAGGGCCAATATCGGTTAAAAATGGCTTAAGGCGCCTAGAAACGCAATTTTGGAGTTTTTGAAGAAAATCTGGTTAGAATTACGACCAAAACTACTTAAAAATTGCACAGAAATTCAAAAAATGCAAATTTGCAGTTTTAGAAAAACTCTGGTTCTGGTTTCAAGGCCAGAATCGTTTAGAAATTATTCAATCGTCTAAAAATGCAAGATTCAAACGTTTGACAAAAAGTGAACTTTAGGGTTCGGGCCAAAATCAATAAAAAAATTGCTCAATGTGACCACAAACGCAATTTTGTAGTTTTTGGAGAAAGTTACCTTAGGATTAGGGCTAAAACTGGTTAAAAATTAACTAAAAATTATAAAAATGCTAGATTTCAATGTTTGAAAAAATTCTGGTTCTTGCTTTAAGTCCATAGTCTTTTAAAAATTACTCAATCGTCTAAAAATGTGAAATTTAAGTTTCTTGAAAAAAATCAGGTTGGGGTTAGGGACAAAATCGGTTAAAAATGGTTGAAAGCACCGAGAAACGCAATTTATGAGTTTTTGGATAAAATTAGGTTAGAATTAGGATCAAAACTGGTTAAAAGTTATACAAAAATTCAAAAAATGCAAGTTTGCAGTTCTTGAAAAAATTCTGGTTTTTGTTTTTACACAGCCTTTTAAAAATTACTCAATCGTCCAAAAATGGAAAATTTAAGTTTTTGAAACAAATTCAGGTTGGAGTTATGGGCAAAATCGGTTAAAAATGCCTCAAAACGCATAGAAAAACAATTTTGGATTTTTTTGAAAAAAATCAGTTTAGAATTAGAACCAAAAGTGGTTAAAAATTACACAAAAACTAAAAAAATGCAAGTTTGCAGTGTTTGAAAAAATTCTGATCCTTGTTTTAAGGCCATAATCGTTTACTAATCACTCAATCGCGTAAAAATGTGATATTTAAGTTACTGAAAAAAATCAGGTTGGGGTTAGGTCCAAAATCAGTTAAAAATGGCTCAAAGCGCCTAGAAACGCAATTTTGGAGTTTTTGAAAAAAATCTGGTTAGAATTAGGATCAAACCTCGTTAAAAAATACACAAAAATTCTAGAAATGCAAGTTTGCCGTTTTTAAATAAATTCTGGTTCTGGTTTTAAGAGCAGAATAGTTTAGAAATTACTAAATCTCCTAAAAATGTAAAATTTAAGTTTTTGAAAAAAGATCAGGTTGGGGTTAGAGCGAAAATCGGTCAAAAATGGCTCGAAGCGCCCAGACACGCAATTTTGAGGTTTTTGAAGAAAACTGGTTAGAATTAGGACCAAAACTGTTTAAAAATTACACAAAAATTAAAAAAATGCAAGTTTGCAGTTTTTGAAATAACTTTGGTTCTGGTTTAAGGCTAGAATCTTTTTCAAAATACTCAATAGGGAGATCACTTCGCCCATTGCTTCATCGCCTTTAATAATGTCTGCCGCAGCTGTAGACGAAACGTCAGGAAGAAATTCCATTGGACCTTTTGCTTCAAAGCCCGGAAAACACTTTAGATTGAGTACTAAAATTCTTGGTTGACCGATTCTGACGTTTGATAATTATTATTGTTGAAAAGTTCTAAATCGAAAAGACCTAAATTATTAGGGATGAACGTAACCAAAAAGGAAAACTAGAAGGTAAAGAAGAGTGAATTGGAAACATTCCATCGATGAATTTCTTGAGTACTCCTCACCTGGCGATAGCAACTAGATAGGAACCAATCCATCAAGTTTATTAGGGGATTCTTTTTCTCGAAATTTCAAAAAATTCGGAAAACACTTTAGATTGTATTTTGACCGGCCATGAAAGCCTTCACAGTCTTAAAAATCAATAAATGAAATGAAAATATCAATGTTTCAATGAAATCTCTTGAAAAAACTAAACTAAAACAAGGCTATAGCAAATGGGTACCCTTAGAGCCTGCTCTTGGGTACCCATTGCTCATAGTGCTCGTTACTTACATGAATTCATATCATGTTTTGCGTCCTTTATATCAGGTCGATAGAAGTAAAAATAGGAAGTGTAGGACAGAAATAACTACCTACTTCACATATGTGAAAGAGCCAACGTTTCGACCTTTATTGAGGTTTTCCTCAGGGCTTTCTGGTCGGGCTAACTTTGTTCCAAGATTGGTCTAGGCCTTCAATACTTGCACTGTCTGCTCGCCATACGTATGTAGGATATGTTGAAAGAAGAGGGATTCTTTCAACACGTTTGGCCATGTAGGAGTTACTTTCTTTAAGTTGTCTCGTTTTTCAGGGGGGGGGGGTGGGGGGGGGTGTTCTAGCTGGAGAAGTACTGAGGGGTACTGTTCCCTCCCCCTCCCGCTTGTTTGTTAGCCTTAATAGCTTAATATTGCTAGTCTGCAAAAATCTGATTACGATATGGCTGCAAGGTCTTTCCAGTATTTTGCCACATTAGGTCCATATGCCTTTTCTAACAACCCTAGAGAACTAATTTTCGGTTAATCGTAAACCTTTCTTCTCTTCCTTGCGCTGCACTGTTGAGATAATCTTGAAACAAACTTAGCTTCTTTAGCTAACTGAAAGCCCTGAGGAAGACCTCAATAAAGGTCGAAACGTTCGCTCTTTCACAAATGTGAAGTAGTTATTTCTGTCTTACACCCGCTATTTTCACTTTTATCGACCTTACATAAATTGTTCATTTCAACTGTTATAAATGGTATTTCACCCAAAAGTCGAAAAAGTCCAATCTGTTTTAGTTCTTATAGGTAATGTGGTTAAAGATTTTAGCGTTAGACTCAAGTCAGAGTTTAGCGCTAGACTCAACAGATTGGAGTCCTAGAGATGGTTTCCAAGAGAGAAAGATGTGGGTCTTTTAAGGTGGTTGGATATGCTTTTGTTTAAGGGCTCTGAAAGAAAATGATTGTTGAGTTGTAGAGAGAAGTTACATGTTGAACCACACTTGTACTCCAGCAAATTATATCATTATTCCTACTAATGGTGGTTCGACCTGAGATCAGCAAACCTTTTAAAGCTTAATAGTTTACTCTTCAGTTTTCATGTGGCTATTTATTTCTTTTTACCTTCCAAGGTGTTTGAACCAATATGTGCCCACAAAAGGTATTTTATACAGCCGAATTTTACGAACTGATGCGATGAAATATCATCAAGTCACGCCACTGAATCCAATCATCGAACCCGCTCTATAGACGGATAACTAGGGGGTCTCTTTATCTATTTAAGCAAAAAAGTTAGACAAGCCCTACTTCCACCGGCGTGTATGAATGAAAGGTGACTATACAATGTCCGTCAATCTTCTTCGGGGAGGTAATTAAACGACTTCGTGCCAGCCTATTTGTGTTACAGTGTTATTGCAACTCAAATAGGGAATAATACCGAGTACGCTGCCTTTTACGTCCTTGAATTAAATTTTTGATATGATTTATACCTTGTACGGTCAAGAATTTATATACATGAATAAATATGCATGTGTGTAATGTATGTATTTAAAAAGGGATTAATGAATACCATTATGTAGAAATCTGCATACAAATTTACTATTCAAAGCGTTTATATAAAAGAGTACTTGAAAGGGACACAACTGTAGCAATAATTTGGAAAAAAATCTGAAATTAACCTAAATGGAAAAGAAAATTCTTGGCATAGATGCGTTGACGCAGCATATACCTGGGCACTTTTTCCTAGATCCTGCGCAACGATAAAGATTCATTTTATGACATTAATTACGAAACAAGGAAAAATAAGGTAAGGCACGCGATATGGGAATATTTTTATAGTTGCATGCATACCAAATCCCCGTTCCTACAGGCTATACGTGTGTAGCGCCCTAATTCGACTTAGCAGCAGGAAGGAAATTACGGCGGATTTATTTTATTTGGACGCAGGACTTAATGATCGTGAATAGTAAATTGCCGTTATTACTTTTAGTGCCCCCCCCCCCCTATAATACACAAAAAAAAACAAATCACGTAAGGGTTTGTGTTAATTAAACAAAAGGGCTTTTCTTCCTTGAAGTATGACCGTAAAAAGTTTTATGAGCTTCCCATTCGAGCAGGACGGTTTATGATATTCTTTGTTCGCAGAGTGGCTACACCCTATAATTATCCTTCTTATTCATTTCTGGGTTGCGATGGCGTCTTGTCACAAAAACTAACGTTTAGGTAGGAGTTACTTTCTTTAAGTTGTTACGTTTTTAAGGGGGGGGGGGGGGTTAGGCACTTTACGAATCTCGTTTTTTGACCATTTAAAAAAAACTCTATAGAGGTTAAATTCATTCCAATTGAGTTTGTTACGGTCTTAGAATATTGCAAGCGTGCCATTCCGACCAAAAACGGCAAACAGATTTTCCAGAAATTTTTTTGAAAATGTCCAAGGGGGGGTGGTACGACTTTTTTCTCAATTCTCAACTTTGACCGCTTGTAACTTGAGAACGTCTCGACCGATCGGAGTGAATTCAACTGTTCTCCCACAATCGGAAGTTTCGTGGGTGCAATTTTTTCGGAGTTAGACCCCTTCGGAGGTCGATTTTTAGATACTTTTAGAATCGCGTTTGTGGACCATTTAAAAAAACATCTCTTTAGAGGCAAATTTTAATCGAATTAAGTTTGTTAAGTTCTTAGGGGATTGGAAACGTGCCATTCCCATTAAAAACAACAAACAAATTTCGCAGATTTTTTTTTTTGAAAACGTCCAAAAAGGGGGAGTATTGCGACTTATTTCTCAATACTCAACTTTGACGGCCTGTAACTTGAGGTTCTCTCCACCGATCGGAGGGAATCCAACTGCTTTTCCCTCTTCTTGATGTCCTCTTCTTGATGTCCTCTTTCACCTCCCATAATCGGAAGTTCCGAAGGTGCAATATTTCCGGAGATAGACCCCGTCGGAAGTCGTTTTTTAGACACTTTTAGAATTGGTTTTTGGACCATTTAAAAAAAAAAAGTCTTTAGAGGTTAATTTCATTCCAATTGAGTTTGTTATGTTCTCAGAGGATTGCAAACGTGCCATTCCGATCAAAAACAGCAAAGAAAACTTTCCGAATTTTTTTTGAAAATTTCCAAAGGTGTTAAGACTTTTTTCTCAATTCTCAACTTTGACCGCCTGTAACTTGAGAACGCCTGGACCGATTAGAGTGAATCCAACTGTGTTGTCCTCTTCTTGATGTCCTCTTTCACATCCCACAATCGGAAGTTCCGTAGGTGCAATATTTCCGGAGATAGACCCTTTCGGAGGTCGATTTTTAGGCACTTAGAATCGGTTTTTGAACCATTTTTAAAAAAAACCTCTTTAGAGGTTAATTCCCTTCGAATTGAGTTTGTTAGTTTCTCAGGGGATTGCAAACGTGCCATTCCGATCAAAAACAGCAAAAAAAATCCGAAATTTTTTTGAAAATCTCCAAAGGGGGGGGGTATTACGACTTTTTTCTCAATTCTCAACTTTGACCGCCTGTAACCTGAGAACGCCTGGACCGATTAGAGTGAATCCAACTGTGTTGTCCTCTTCTTGATGTCCTCTTTCACCTCTCACCTTCAGAAGTTCCGTAGGTGCAATATTTCCGGAGATAGACCCTTTCGGAGGTTGATTTTTAGGCACTTTTAGAATCGGTTTTTGAACCATTTTTTAAAAAAACCTCTTTAGAGGTTAATTCCCTTCGAATTGAATTTGTTAGTTTCTCAGGGGATTGCAAACGTGCCATTCCGATCAAAAACAGCAAAAAAAAATCCGAAATTTTTTTGAAAATCTCCAAAGGGGGGGGCTATTACGACTTTTTTCTCAATTCTCAACTTTGACCGCCTGTAACCTGAGAACGCCTGGACCGATTAGAGTGAATCCAACTGTGTTGTCCTCTTTCACATCCCACAATCGGAAGTTCCGTAGGTGCAATATTTCCGGAGATAGACCCTTTCGGAGGTCGATTTTTAGGCACTTTTATAATCGGTGTTTGGAGCATTTTTTAAAAAAACCTCTTTAGAGGTTAATTCCCTTCGAATTGAGTTTGTTAGTTTCTCAGGGGATTGCAAACGTGCCATTCCGATCAAAAACAGCAAAAAAAAAATCCGAAATTTTTTTGACAATCTCCAAAGGGGGGGGGTATTACGACTTTTTTCTCAATTCTCAACTTTGACCGCCTGTAACCTGAGAACGCCTGGACCGATTAGAGTGAATCCAACTGTTTTGTCCTCTTCTTGATGTCCTCTTTCACATCCCACAATCGGAAGTTCCGTAGGTGCAATATTTCCGGAGATAGACCCTTTCGGAGGACGATTTTTGATAACTTTTAGAATATGTTTTTGAACCATTTTTAAAAAAAACCTCTTTAGAGGTTAATTCCCTTTGAATTGAGTTTGTTAGTTTTTCAGGGGATTGCAAACGTGCCATTCCGATCAAAAACAGCAAAAAAAAATTCCGAAAATTTTTTTGAAAATTTCCAAAGGGGGGGGGGGGTATTACGACTTTTTTCTCAATTCTCAACTTTGACCGCCTGTAACTTGAGAACGCCTGGACCGATTAAAGTGAATCCAACTGTGTTGTCCTCTTCTTAATGTCCTCTTTCACCTCCCACCATCGAAAGTTCCGTAGGTGCAATATTTCCGGAGATAGACCCCTTCGGAGGTCGATTTTTAGGCACTTTTAGAATCGGTTTTTGGACCATTTAAAAAAAAAAACCTCTTTAGAGGTTAATTCCCTTCGAATTGAGTTTGTTAGTTTCTCAGGGTATTGCAAACGTGCCATTCCGATCAAAAACAGCAAAAAAAAATCCGAAATTTTTTTGAAAATCTCCAAAGGGGGGGGGGGGTATTACGACTTTTTTCTCAATTCTCAACTTTGACCGCCTGTAACCTGAGAACGCCTGGACCGATTAGAGTGAATCCAACTGTGTTGTCCTCTTCTTGATGTCCTCTTTCACCTCTCACCATCGGAAGTTCCGTAGGTGTAATATTTCCGGAGATAGACCCTTTCGGAGGTCGATTTTTAGGCACCTTTAGAATCGGTTTTTGAACCATTTTTTAAAAAAACCTCTTTAGAGGTTAATTCCCTTCGAATTGAGTTTGTTAGTTTCTCAGGGGATTGCAAACGTGCCATTCCGATCAAAAACAGCAAAAAAAAATCCGAAATTTTTTTGAAAATCTCCAAAGGGGGGGGGGGGGTATTACGACTTTTTTCTCAATTCTCAACTTTGACCGCCTGTAACCTGAGAACGCCTGGACCGATTAGAGTGAATCCAACTGTGTTGTCCTCTTCTTGATGTCCTCTTTCACCTCTCACCATCGGAAGTTCCGTAGGTGTAATATTTCCGGAGATAGACCCTTTCGGAGGTCGATTTTTAGGCACCTTTAGAATCGGTTTTTGAACCATTTTTTAAAAAAACCTCTTTAGAGGTTAATTCCCTTCGAATTGAGTTTGTTAGTTTCTCAGGGGATTGCAAACGTGCCATTCCGATCAAAAACAGCAAAAAAAAATCCGAAATTTTTTTGAAAATCTCCAAAGGGGGGGGGGTATTACGACTTTTTTCTCAATTCTCAACTTTGACCGCCTGTAACCTGAGAACGCCTGGACCGATTAGAGTGAATCCAACTGTGTTGTCCTCTTCTTGATGTCCTCTTTCACCTCTCACCATCGGAAGTTCCGTAGGTGTAATATTTCCGGAGATAGACCCTTTCGGAGGTCGATTTTTAGGCACCTTTAGAATCGGTTTTTGAACCATTTTTTAAAAAAACCTCTTTAGAGGTTAATTCCCTTCGAATTGAGTTTGTTAGTTTCTCAGGGGATTGCAAACGTGCCATTCCGATCAAAAACAGAAAAAAAAAATCCGAAATTTTTTTGAAAATCTCCAAAGGGGGGGGGTATTACGACTTTTTTCTCAATTCTCAACTTTGACCGCCTGTAACTTGAGAACGCCCGGACCGATTAAAGTGAATCCAACTGTGTTGTCCTCTTCTTAATGTCCTCTTTCACCTCCCACCATCGAAAGTTCCGTAGGTGCAATATTTCCGGAGATAGACCCCTTCGGAGGTCGATTTTTAGGCACTTTTAGAATCGGTTTTTGGACCATTTAAAAAAAAAACCTCTTTAGAGGTTATTTCCCTTCGAATTGAGTTTGTTAGTTTCTCAGCGGATTGCAAACGTGCCAATCCGATCAAAAACAGCAAAAAAAAATTCCGAACATTTTTTGAAAATCTCCCAAGGGGGGGGATATTACGACTTTTTTCTCAATTCACAGTTTTGACCGCCTGTAACCTGAGAACGCCTGGACCGATTAGAGTGAATCCAACTGTGTTGTCCTCTTCTTGATGTCCTCTTTCACCTCTCACCATCGGAAGTTCCGTAGGTGCAATATTTCCGGAGATAGACCCTTTCGGAGGTCGATTTTTAGGCGCTTTTAGAATCGGTTTTTGAACCATTTTTTAAAAAAACCTCTTTAGAGGTTAATTCCCTTCGAATTGAGTTTGTTAGTTTCTCAGGGGATTGCAAGCGTGCCATTCCGATCAAAAACAGCAAAAAAAAATCCGAATTTTTTTTGAAAATCTCCCAAGGGGGGGGTATTACGACTTTTTTCTCAATTCTCAGTTTTGACCGCCTGTAACCTGAGAACGCCTGGACCGATTAGAGTGAATCCAACTGTGTTGTCCTCTTCTTGATGTCCTCTTTCACATCCCACAATCGGAAGTTCCGTAGGTGCAATATTTCCGGAGATAGACCCTTTCGGAGGTCGATTTTTAGGCACTTTTAGAATCGGTTTTTGAACCATTTTTTAAAAAAACCTCTTTAGAGGTTAATTCCCTTCGAATTGAGTTTGTTAGTTTCTCAGGGGATTGCAAACGTGCCATTCCGATCAAAAACAGCAAAAAAAAATCCGAAATTTTTTTGAAAATCTCCGAAGGGGGGGTATTACGATTTTTTTCTCAATTCTCAGCTTTGACCGCCTGTAACCTGAGAACGCCTGGACCGATTAGAGTGAAACCAACTGTGTTGTCATCTTCTTGATGTCCTCTTTCACCTCTCACCATCGGAAGTTCCGTAGGTGCAATATTTCCGGAGATAGACCCTTTCGGAAGTCGATTTTTAGGCACTTTTAGAATCAGTTTTTGAACCATTTTTTAAAAAAACCTCTTTAGAGGTTAATTCCCTTCGAATTGAGTTTGTTAGTTTCTCAGGGGATTGCAAACGTGCCATTCCGATCAAAAACAGCAAAAAAAAATCCAAATTTTTTTTGAAAATCTCCAAAGGGGGGGGTATTACGACTTTTTTATCAATTCTCAACTTTGACCGCCTGTAACCTGAGAACGCCTGGACCGATTAGAGTGAATCCAACTGTGTTGTCCTCTTTCACCTCTTACCATCGGAAGTTCTGTAGGTGCAATATTTCCGGAGATAGACCCCTTCGGAGGTCGATTTTTAGGCACTTTTAGAATCGGTTTTTGGACCATTTTTTAAAAAAAAAAGCTCTTTAGAGGTTAATTTCATTCCAATTGAGATTGTTATGTTCTCAAGAAAACATCAAAGACAATTTTTTGAGACATAGAAGGCGGTGGTCAGTAGGATCTGGCCGAACAAAAAGAAAGAAGCTTTTAACACAACAAAACATTAAGTTTTTAAAACAAAACACAATTTTCAGAAACAGGCCATAAGTTTTCAATGAATAAGACTCTCGAAAAAAATGAGTAAGTAGGCTAAGTTTTTAAAAAAATTCACATTTCCTCAGAAATAGAAAACACTGCCTCAAGGAGCTGGCAGAAATAAATGAAGTGACTTTTAAACTCTTACCACGCTCCAAAGAGTATCTCTTGAAGGATGGCGTTTTTGACAGAATTCCCAGCTTTGACAAACTGGCACTTTATAATTTGTGATTCAAAAATTGACACTTATAATGGTCTTTAACGGCGGTAAATTGGAATTCGACGATTCGTTTTCGAGTGGCCACCATCCACTTGCTTTTTTAAATATAGTACTAATTTTATCCAATATTTGAAGAGGTTTTTACTCTGCATTCAACCACGTGTCACACTTTATGATTTAACTGTGTTTTGTAAACAAATTTTAGAAATATCAAAAGAACCTAAGTCTGTATTGTTCCCAATAAGTTTGTTAATGAACTAAAAAGTTTGTCAATGATCTGGCTTTTGGTAAAAAAAAAATACGATTTTTTTTTGTGGGGCTCTATGTTAGAAGTACGGTTTATATAAACATCATAAAATATTGCAAGTCTGCTCCAGAGCCAAATCCTTTAAATCTTATCAATTTCAAAATCTCCATACAAAGTCGTTCATTCTTGACGACTTTTTTACGAATAGTTTTCTATTTTATATTGCTTTAGTTTCTACCATAAAATCCATGCAACTTATATAAGTCAGAATTTATCATGAAACCATCAAACATGGCTTTAGCACATTTGTTAGAAAGGGTCAAAAGTGATAATTAACCCCGAGTATCAAAAATTTGTAAAAGAACTTTTTATAACATCCTGTACAGATTTTTTTATCTAAATGGCACAATTTAAAACCCACTAGAAATTTCAAGTTTTGCCCCTAAATATCTGGAAATTTATAAGCAATAACTTTAAAAACAACTCAAGAAATACAGGGTTTAGCTCTTCAATTCTATTTTTAGACGACTGAAAACGTCTACCAGCATAAAGTGCAATATTGGTCTAACAAAACCTTGAATATGCAAAATACATAGGTACACCTTGCGTTCGCGGAAGCACCATTTCAACAGAACTATCATCAACAGCTGATAAAAATTAGATTAGAACACTATTTGAAAACAATGTCTGCCTTTTACTTGACGTAGACAATGCCGATTTGCATTGGCTTTACTCGAGTATACAGAGTGTACGTGGTTTTTCTGTACTTCACTTTGTACCATTAAAACCTAAAGTTGTTGAATTATTAAAAAGCTAATCATTATGCACGATATAGAGAGAGATCCATTTGTTTAACCGCAAAAAAAAACGTTTACAATAATTGTTATTTTCCTTTGATGCGGGTTTAGCTGTGCAGTTAAGTGCCTATTTTCGAATGTTTTATTCAGTCACGTATAAAAGCCATTGCCAGATCAATACGCACGTCTTACCTTTTAACAACCCTAAAGTAGAGATCAGGCCCGTAACTAATAAAAATCGACGGTCCTTGACACGAGAGTTGCCTTGGCAAAGGAGGCGCTTCCCTTTAAGCCGTCTTAAGCCAAGGCAGAAAAAAACGCGGGCTGTATTCAATTATATTGCTCCGCTCCCATTTTCTTCGGAGGGCGTTCCCTTGCTGCAAACACGCTAGAGCCTCTATCGCTCTTGGATCAAAATGCAAAACTGTGCTGTATACACGGTGGGGTGCACTTTCATTGTAAAGTCCTTTCAAATGTCCTTAACATTGCTGAGACATCCTGGGCGGCCCTGTATAGCGTGTAGAGGTCCGAACATTACGTCACGATAGGCCGAGTTGAGGAGCCGAGATAGCATCTATGGGCCTCGTGTACATGAGGCGAAATTACACTTCACAATGTCCGAGGTTGGAGCTGGGTTATTTGTGGCACGAACAAAGGAAAGCGCTTGAAAAGTCGATTTTATGTTTAGAATTATTGAACATTCTTCAGTCGGAAAGTGAGCAAATTTCCTCAAATTTACATAAAACGTGTATGAGTGAGCAAAGTATTATAAAAACTCGATTTGCAGATGTAGTGGGTAGGGAACAAGTAAACACTTCTGTTTTCACAAAGGCATATGGTGGAGGAAGATCTTTTTGGTTTCTATATATAAAAATCTCTAAGTCGTAATGTTGCTCGAATTGCTTTGGAGCGACTTATACAATGAAATCCAACTTAACGGAAAATTGCCTAGCGAACGAAGACATAATGCAGGAATTATAAATCACAACACTGACGTGTGTGTGTGTGTGTATTTTGCGTTTTTTGTATAAATAGTCATGCAGCACGAAACGGATATTTACATTTGAAGTCGTTCAGCCGTGGGTTTACATAAAATATCAAAACTGTATTAACGACCACTGATAAGAATTAGAATTTTTCGTGATTCCAATGACGTAGAACAGGCTTCACAATGGTTCCGAAATGCTGTCGATTGTTACAAAATTTGACGTATCTCAGCAGTAGTTTTTCTGCTTAAGCAGTAACAGTTTTTTGGCTACTTATAGGCAATAAAGTTACACTTTAGGGGTTTTGAGTTATTAATGACACTTTTTTGTCAGTTAGAGAAAAACTAATTTAAAGTGTCGGTACCCCACACAAAGTATACAGTTTCAAACAAAATTAACTACTTCACTCTTCGGACATTCGCAACGTTTCGACCTTTATTGAAGTCATCTTCGGGGCTTTTTCAGTTAGTTGGTGAACCCTGGCACGACATGCAGCGACCACTGTACCTAAGTTAACTTTCACAATGGTTTCGAAATGCTGTCGATTGTTTCAAGATTTAAAGCACCTCAGCAGTAGTTTTTCTGCTTAAACAGTAACAGTTTTTTGAAATTCGTACCTATACTGTCTGGGGACGACGTTCAGCAGAGTATCAAACTCATTTCTCTATCAGGCAGAGGAACCATAGACCGATTTCGCTCTTATTAGAGCTCATCAGTATGGTATACCTCAAACCAGAGAGAAATACGAGTTCGAAAAATACTTGGTCTCCTCTCTTGCTCAAGGCACTGTGTGTGTATGCAAGTGGCGCCATCGGACGACGGCAAATGCTTCCACTAGGGCATGCGAGATGTCATAGTGGAAGCACCTGCCGTCGTCTGATGGCACGACTTGCACAAAGTATACAGTTTCATACAAAATTAACTACTTCACCCTTCGCACATTGGCAACGTTTCGACCGTTATTGAAGTCTTCTTCGGGGCTTTTTCAGTTAGTTGGTGAAACCTGGCACAACATGCAGCGACCAGTGATAAGAATTAGATTTTTTTAGTGACCCCAGTGACTTACCTAACTTAAATTTCACAATGGTTCCGAAATGCTGTCGATTGTTTCAAAATTTAACGCACCTCAGCAGTAGTTTTTCTGCTTAAGCAGTAACAGTTTTTTGGCTACTTAGGCAATAAAAGTTACATTTTAGGGGTTTTGACTAATTATTGACACTTTTTGTCAGTTAGATAAGAACTAATTTAAAGGGTCGGTACCCCACATAAAGTATACAGTTTCAAACAAAATTAACTACTTCACTCTTCGGACATTGGCAACGTTTCGACCTTTATTGAAGTCATCTTCGGAGCTTTGTCAGTTAGTTAGTGAAGCCTGGCACGACATGCAGCGACCAGTGATAAGAATTAGATTTTTTTAGTGACCCCAGTGACTTACCTAACTTAAATTTCACAATGGTTCCGAAATGCTGTCGATTGTTTCAAAATTTAACGCACCTCAGCAGTAGTTTTTCTGCTTAAGCAGTAACAGTTTTTTGGCTACTTAGGCAATAAAAGTTACATTTTAGGGGTTTTGACTAATTATTGACACTTTTTGTCAGTTAGATAAGAACTAATTTAAAGGGTCGGTACCCCACATAAAGTATACAGTTTCAAACAAAATTAACTACTTCACTCTTCGGACATTGGCAACGTTTCGACCTTTATTGAAGTCATCTTCGGAGCTTTGTCAGTTAGTTAGTGAAGCCTGGCACGACATGCAGCGACCAGTGATAAGAATTAGATTTTTTTAGTGACCCCAGTGACTTACCTAACTTAAATTTCACAATGGTTCCGAAATGCTGTCGATTGTTTCAAAATTTAACGCACCTCAGCAGTAGTTTTTCTGCTTAAGCAGTAACAGTTTTTTGGCTACTTAGGCAATAAAAGTTACATTTTAGGGGTTTTGACTAATTATTGACACTTTTTGTCAGTTAGATAAGAACTAATTTAAAGGGTCGGTACCCCACATAAAGTATACAGTTTCAAACAAAATTAACTACTTCACTCTTCGGACATTGGCAACGTTTCGACCTTTATTGAAGTCATCTTCGGAGCTTTGTCAGTTAGTTAGTGAAGCCTGGCACGACATGCAGCGACCAGTGATAAGAATTAGATTTTTTAGTGATCCCAGTGACGTACCTAAGTTAAATTTCACAATGGTTCCGAAATGCTGTCGATTGTTTCAAAATTTAACGCACCTCAGCAGTAGTTTTTCTGCTTAAGCAGTAACAGTTTTTTGGCTACTTAGGCAATAAAAGTTACATTTTAGGGGTTTTGACTAATTATTGACACTTTTTGTCAGTTAGATGAGAACTAATTTAAAGGGTCGGTACCCCACATAAAGTATACAGTTTCAAACAAAATTAACTACTTCCCTCTTCGGACATTGGCAACGTTTCGACCTTTATTGAAGTCATCTTCGGAGCTTTGTCAGTTAGTTAGTGAAGCCTGGCACGACATGCAGCGACCAGTGATAAGAATTAGATTTTTTAGTGATCCCAGTGACGTACCTAAGTTAAATATCACAATGGTTCCGAAATGCTGTCGATTGTTTCAAAATTTAACGCACCTCAGCAGTAGTTTTTCTGCTTAAGCAGTAACAGTTTTTTGGCTACTTAGGCAATAAAAGTTACATTTTAGGGGTTTTGACTAATTATTGACACTTTTTGTCAGTTAGATAAGAACTAATTTAAAGGGTCGGTACCCCACATAAAGTATACAGTTTCAAACAAAATTAACTACTTCCCTCTTCGGACATTGGCAACGTTTCGACCTTTATTGAAGTCATCTTCGGGGCTTTGTCAGTTAGTTAGTGAAGCCTGGCACGACATGCAGCGACCAGTAATAAGAATTAGATTTTTTAGTGATCCCAGTGACGTACCTAAGTTAAGTTTCACAATGGTTCCGAAATGCTGTCGATTGTTTCAAAATTTAACGCACCTCAGCAGTAGTTTTTCTGCTCAAGCAGTAACAGTTTTTTTGCCTACTTAGGCAATAAAAGTTACACTTGGTTTTGGGTTTTGAGTAATTAATGACACTTTTTTGTCAGTTAGAGAAAAACTAATTTAAAATGTCGGTAGCCCACACAAAGTATATAGTTTCAAACAAAATTAACTACTTCACTCTTCGGACATTGGCAACGTTTCGACCTTTATTGAAGTCTTCTTCGGGTCTTTTTCAGTTAGTTGGTGAAGCCTGGCACGACATACAGCGACCAGTGTACCTAACTTAACTTTCACAATGGTTCCGAAATGCTGTCGATTGTTTCAAAATTTAACGCACCTCAGCAGTAGTTTTTCTGCTTAAGCAGTAACAGTTTTTTGGCTACTTAGGCAATAAAACTAACACTTTAGGGATTTTGAGTAATTATTGACACTTTTTTGTCAGTTAGAGAAAAACTATTTTAAAGGGTCGGTACCCCCCCCCCCCTGCATCTTGCATGCCCTAGTGGAAGCACCTGCGTCGTCCGATGGCGCCACTTGCACAAAGTATACAGTTTCAAACAAAATTAACTACTTCACTCTTCGGACATTGGCAACGTTTCGACCTTTATTGAAGAATTCTTCGGGGCTTTGTCAGTTAGTTAGTGGAGCCTGGCACGACATGCAGCGACCAGTAATAAGAATTAGATTTTTTAGTGATCCCAGTGACGTACCTAAGTTAAGTTTGACAATGGTTCCGAAATGCTGTCGATTGTTTCAAAATTTAACGCACCTCAGCAGTAGTTTTTCTGCTTAAGCAGCAACAGTTTTTTGGCTACTTAAACAATGAAAGTTACATTTTAGGGGTTTAAGGTAATTAATGACACTTTTTTGTCAATTAGAGAAAAATTAATTTATAGGGTCGGTACCCCACACAAAGTATACAGTGAAGTGAAACCAAGCCAGTTTTCTGCCGAAGTTGTCGTTTCCTACAGACGGATGGCCGAGATTCGTATCTATACTGTCTGGGGACGACGTTCAGCAGTGTATCAAACTCATTTCTCTATCAGGCAGAGGAACCATAGACCGGTTTCGCTCTTATTAGAGCTCGTCAGTATGGTATACCTCAAACCAGAGAGAAATACGAGTTCGAAAAATGCTTGGTCTCCTCTCTTGCTCAAGGCACTGTGTGTGTACGCAAGTGGCGCCATCGGACGACGGCAAATGCTTCCACTAGGGCATGCGAGATGTCATAGTGGAAGCACCTGCCTTCGTCTGATGGCACGACTTGCACAAAGTATACAGTTTCATACAAAATTAACTACTTCACCCTTCGCACATTGGCAACGTTTCGACCGTTATTGAAGTCTTCTTCGGGGCTTTTTCAGTTAGTTGGTGAAACCTGGCACGACATGCAGCGACCAGTGATAAGAATTAGATTTTTTTAGTGACCCCAGTGACGTAAGTTAAATTTCACAATGGTTCCAAAATGCTGTCGATTGTTTCAAAATTTAACGCACCTCAGCAGTAGTTTTTCTGCTTAAGCAGTAACAGTTTTTTGGCTACTTAGGCAATAAAAGTTACACTTTAGGGATTTTGAGTAATTAATGACACTTTTTTTGTCAAGCAGCAAAAAACTAATTTGAACAGTCGGTAATTATACAGTATCAAGTTTCAAACAAACTCAACTACTTCACTGTTCGGATATCGGCAACTTTTTGACCTTAATTGAAGTCTTCCTCTGATATAGAATATAAAAGAAAAGAAAAAAGAGAAAACAAAAAATATACGTATTATATTTTTTAGTGATTCGAATGACATACCTAGGTGAAGCTTCGGGATAGTTCCGAAATGCTGCCGATTTTTACAAAATCTAACGCACTCAGCAGTAGTTTTTCTGCCTAGACAGTAAAAGTGTTTTTTTCAAATTCGGTTCATTTAGCTTGATATTAAAATACTGAAAACAATACGTTTACAGCCTCATAAACTCATCGCTATAGTCATTTTTGCTCAGATATGCTGGTATTCGAATTCGCCGCTCATCATTTGAATAAAAAAAAACGAAGAGATGCAGATTCCGTTAAATGGGGTCAAACTTGCGCATTTGAGTGCAGATTGTAATGACATTTAAAAAATTTCAAAATTTTGACTGCTTTCGAAAGTATTAAAAAAAGAAATGTACGAAAATCGTATTATTTGATTTTTTTTTTTTTTAATTGACAAGACGGTAGTATTTAATTTGAAGTCCGACATTTTGACTTTTTTAGAGCATCCTCAACTTAATTTTTCAAATGTGACTTTTAAATTCGAATGTCAAAAATTGGAGGCCCTCGTTATTACAAATTCACTAGGGTTGGGCAAAATCGGTAATTTTCATTTTCGGGAAACTTTTCGGTATCTTTCCGGAAAGTTTCGGAAACTTTCCGTTTTGAGGCGGAGCTTACCTTTTCAGGAACTGGTGGAGTGACATGTCAGAATTGTCAGTTGACATTTCGCAGTGTCAATGTTGTCAATGCCATTGCTGAAGAGGAGAGGACAAGAAGTTGACGCATGTCATTTTATTTCAGAATTTATGATATTTTTATTTAAGCCTGTGCATTAAATTTTTGTATTTCTTTTTATTTAAAAATAGAGCAGCAATAGACTAAACTAATCTAATTTTAATTCTAATAGTAATAATAAGAATAACTAGATATAAATATAATATAAATATCTGATTAATTAATTAAGGTAGTAAAGTAGTAAATAAATACTTTCCATTGTACTCTCATCAGGATTTTTTTTAAATTTTCTTTTTGTATCAGCAGTGTGAAAACTTTCCGTTTTAAGGCGGAGCTTACCGTTTCAGGAACTGGTGGAGTGACATGTCAGAATTGTCAGTTGACATTTCGCAGTGTCAATGTTGTCAAGGCCATTGCTGGGTCATTATTCTATAGGAAAGAGTGAAAGTGAAAGTGAGAACTTTGACAACCTTGATTGGTCAAAAATTTCTGTTGGCGAATTCCATTGGCCAGCAATTCTCACTTTCACTCTTTCCTATAGAATAAGCGTTCTGAAGAGGAGAGGACAAGAAGTTAGAGTTAAAGAAATAGAGCAGCAATAGACTAAACTAATCTAATTCTAATAGTAATAATAAGAATAACTAGATGTAAATATAATATAAATATCTGATTAATTAATTAAGGTAGTAAAGTAGTAAATAAATACTTTCCATTGTACTCTCATCAGGATTTTTTTTAAATTTTCTTTTTGTATCAGCAGTGTGAAAACTTTCCGTTTTAAGGCGGAGCTTACCGTTTCAAGAACTGGTGGAGTGACATGTCAGAATTGTCAGTTCACATTTCGCAGTGTCAATGTTGTCAAGGCCATTGCTGGGGCATTATCCTATAGCAAAGAGTGAAAGTGAAAGTGAGAATTTTGACAACCTTGATTGGTCAAAAATTTCTGTTGGCGAATTCCATTGGCCAGCAATTCTCACTTTCACTCTTTCCTATAGAATAAGCGTTCTGAAGAGGAGAGGACAAGAAGTTGACGTATGTCATTTTATTTCAGAATTTATGATATTTTTATTTTAGCCTGGGCATTAAATTTTTATATTTTTTTTTAATTAAAATAGAGCAGCAATAGACTAAACTAATCTAATTCTAATAGTAATAATAAGAATAACTAGATGTAAATATAATATAAATATCTGATTAATTAATTAAGGTAGTAAAGTAGTAAATAAATACTTTCCCTTGTACACTCATCGGGATTTTTTCAATTTTTTTTTGTATCAGCACTGTGAAAAGATAAAGAATCAAAGATGCAGTTCCAGAAACTTACTATATTAAGTAACAGAGGGCTGTGTTAAGAGGTACCTAAACTTACTCCTAAAACTTAATGTTTTGTATTGGCTTATTGACTTGTGTTTTATAGTAATTATAGTTGTAGAGAGTATTGCGGGTGTAGGACTTGAAAAATGCACTTCACACTTTCGAAATTACCAATCAGTAATTATAGTATTAAACCCACACCAATTGTTTTGTATTTTAAATAAAATAATAGAAATAAACTATGGCCCAGCTGTAAAATCGTGGCTTAAGCTCAAGTCAACCACGGCTGGTAATTCTACCCATAACGACATTGTTCTCAAATTTAATCAACATCTGGGCCTAAGTGTAAAGTACTAGACCTAATCTTAATATACTGGCCTCCTCCATTAAAACAATATTGCAACAAATTAATTACAAAAACATGCAAAATGTGCACTTAACCTCCCTTTCTGAAAAAAAAAACATGTATTGAAATTGAAAAGTTGCCGGTAAAATTCCGAAACTTTCGGAATCTTTCCCGAAGAAAGTTTCCTTGAGTCGTTTCTTACCTTACCGGAAAGTTTCCAATTTGGAAAGTTTCCGAGGTGGAGAGATTCCGCCGTGCCCAACGCTAAAATTCACTAATATGTAACGCTTTATATTTTCGCTAGAGTTTATGTAATTTTTTAGCAATTTTTTTAATTTTACGCAGAGTGTACGGATTATTCAAATTCGTGGAATTAGATTAAATTGCGACAAATTTGTTTTTTTTTACACATTTTTAAATTTAAATCAATTTGCTATAATTGGTTTTTTTCTGAACTTACTTGAAGAGGCTGAAAAATAAATTTTAGAAAAATATGATAAAGGGGTCATATTCCTATTAAAAAATAGTTGATGATGGTTGTTAAAATTCAAAACTTTATGCTAGTAATTTGATCACATTATCTTATAGAAAAAATATGCCAATACACGAAAAAATTAAACCAATTATAGATAATTACCTACTTTCATGGGTAATACGCCTCAATCCAATTTTTAACAACTAAAGAAACACGAATTATATAAAGTGTAATTAAAATATAAAGTGTTTTATACATCATTAAATTTGTAATAAAGAGGAGTTAACTTCAATGTTTGATATACCGGGTGTCCAGCAGAACCCTGGACATGGGAGATTAACATGGGAAATCGGTTTTTATTTTTTTGAGCCTGTACTGTTGATTTGATTGAAAAACTTTTAAGAATAAAGTTGTAGAGTTTATGGTCAGCTATCATCCTGTAATTTTTTCAATACCTCAGTTTTGGCTGTTCTTTGGAAAAACGTATCGAAAAGTGCAAGAATTTGAATTTGTCGCGTCACCACCGCATGTGCAGTGTCGCCAACATATTTTCACTGCATAATCACGTTAATTACTATATGATAGTCCCTCAAAATAAATAAGAAAGGAAAATCGGCTCTGACTCTGACATAAGAAATTATTATGTTGGCGACACTGCACATGATTGGCGGGGGTGACGCGCCAAATTCAAATTCTTGCACTTTTCGATGCGTTAAAAAAACAGCCAAAAATGAGGTATTGAAAAAATTACAGGATGATAGCTGACCATAAGCTCTACAACTTTACTCTTAAAAGTTTTTCAATCAAATCAATCGTACAGGCGCAAAAAAATAAAAACCGATTTCCCATGTTAATCTCCTATGTCCAGGGTTTTGCTGGACACCCGTTATAAATGTAAGAGCCAAATTAAAAAAAAAATAAGTTGATGCCCAGTCGAAAAAAGTCGAAACGTTGATCTAAAAATTAAACAACAATGTAATGTAGATCATCAGAAAAAGCGCCCACGAGATGTGCAATTTCTTTTAGAATATCACTTCAAATAAGTTCAGGAGAAAGCAAAAACGATTTTTGCAAGTTTCGTTATTTTTTCGAATATCTTCAAAAGTAGTTGAAACTTTAAAATGTAATTAAGATCTGCGCGCAAATGCGCAACTTTGCCCCAATTTAATCGAACTCGTATATGGTTCACGAAAGCCCAACGATAAGCGGCGAATTTGAATATCCCTACATAGGTACTTTATTTCCTTATATTATTGCATCCGTCTATCAAACCGTAACATATCAAATTCCACCTAATATCAGCTTATAAAAGCGCCATCACCCCATACCTCCACCCTCGCGCCCCCACAACATTAATGATTTTCTTTCGTGACACAAAATCACCCAATGAAAAATGCCTTTTACCTTTTGTGATTTTCTTTCAAAAAGTCGATACCGACCCACACCACCCCCTAAAAACACCTCAACGAAAGGCATGATTAACCAACCACCGATATGAGTATAGGCTTTTTATTATGAAAAAACTTTTGATTTTTAGGTCACTGGGCTCCTGCTGGAGGCCGAGCGCAGGAAGCTCTCAGTGCTTCAGAGGGAACTGCAAATAGCCCTCGAAGAAGGGGGTTCGATTAAGGCGAAGGAACACCAGAAGCAGGAGTTGTTAGCTGCCATTGCGTAAGTTTATTAATTAATTCGATATGGCTGAAAAGCGAACAAGTTAGAATTTAAATATAATGTCTGTGGCGCCATCTGTGAGAAAATAGCGTAACGAGGCATTTTGATTTACAGGCGGATTCAAGCGCAGCACAATCACTTGGACAAGGAGTACAGAGAGCGGGCGCTAGGTGCGCTAATCTCGAACTCGCGCGGCAAGGTAAGATAGATGGCGATAGCGGAATTGTGTTTCTTATAATAAGAGGTTGTTCATCTGAAAACGTCATCTAGTTGGCTGTGAAATGTCAAAAAAAAAAGGATGAAAGAACAAAAGTCCATTTAGTTAAATTACTTTTCTGTCAAAAATTCTAGATGAGGTTTTTTAATGAACACGGGTATTAATAGCAGGATCATTGATGAGATTGATCATTAAAAAAAAAACGTCAAGTAGGCCATGGAATATTAGGACAGTAGCTCAGGGATGACTTGAAAATGTCCGAATTCCATTTTTTATAAACTTATTTCAAACAAGAGTTTTAATTCCTTGCCTTGGTACGAGATTTTTTTTATGAATACTCTTTTCATGTTAAAATACGTCTCTGAGTAGTGATGTAAATTTTCCGAAAAAATGATTTTCAGAAAATTTCCGGAAATTTTACCGGTAAAATAGAAACATTTGCAATTAAAAGTTTGTAGCATTTTTAAATGTGTTCAATATTCGGCTAAAACCATTTTTAGTTTAGGAAATACTCATTTTGTTTGTAAATTGTGGCTAGCCAAAGCTAGAATTGTTAATATAATCATAATTATATTAAAAAAAAACAGGAAAACTTTGACGCTTAAGTTACAAAGAAAGGCATTTGATTGCGGATTGACAATAATGAAATCGACTTGTTGCAGAAAATGCAGAAAATGTTCATTCCAAAGAAGGAAATTTTTCCGGAAAATTACCGACTTCGGAAAATTTCCGTTTGGAAAATTTCTACCTTTACATGACTGTCTCTGAGTATTATTAGTGGTTTTGGGTGTAATTTTATGTTTTTTGCTAAAATCAGTGGAAATCGACGTAACACGCCTTAAAACGTCCTAAAATGCATCTTTGAGTATTATTAGTGTTTTTTTTTGGTGTATTTTTATGATTTCATCTAAAATCAGTGAAAATCGACGTAAAACGCCTTAAAATGCATCTTTGCATACTATACATTTTTTTTTTAGTGTAATTTTAAGTTTTTAACTAAAATTAGTAGAATGAGACGTAAAACGTCTTAAAATGCGAATTTGAGTATTATTAGTGGTTTTTGGTATAATTTTACGTTTTCAGATAAAATCAGTAATAATCGACATAAAACCCCTTAAAACGTCTTGTTTTCTGCCATCTCTCTCCTAGAGTGTTCTAGTGCAATTATCTCAGAACGCTATAGGGCTTCTGACACTTCTGTATCGTGCACTGCTCTGAACCCATTCTGCTCCTCACATTCTGCAAATTGTTGCTCAATCCTGCGTTTTAAGACCCTACCATAAAGGCGTGCCACTGAACACAACACTTATCCTTCGATAATTCCTGCATCTTTTGTCTCTTTTTTTGAAGATCGATGTAATGACCGTTTTTTCGGTATTCGGATCGATGTAATGACCGATTCGTTGCCCTTTATACATTGATTGATGATGACTGCTAAGATGTCCAAAACTACATTTGGCGCTGCATTCAGCATTCAGCACGTAATTCAATGTTGATGTTGCCTTTTTGTTTTTCATCTGAGTTAATGTTGTTCTTATTTCTTCTGGTGTTATGGGTGTTTCATTAATGAGGTCCCCTTCATCTATTTGTTGGTTTTGTTGAATGCATTTTACTCGGTCTTCAGTTAACAGTCTTTTGTACCCATCTTCACATGTTAATGAGACTTATTCCTGACATATCTTTGTTATTGGTCCTCATTCCTTTTAATATTTTCCTGGTATTTCCTATGCACTTATCTACCTCTTCTACCAACCAAGTTTATCTTGGTGACTTTTTGTTATTAACCACACTCTATGAGCTTTTTTTCTCTTCTACCATAGCTTCTAGCTTTCTATTCCACCAGGGTTCACATTTATCCAATTCTCCTAGGGCTTCTTTAGTTACTTGGTGGATACAGGTTTTCAAAGATTCGAATATAGTCAAAAGTCTATTTACTTTGATTCATTCAAATCATATGTTCAGGAGGTCTTTCTTCATCGCTTGACACACCCACACTCATGTCCTCAGGTTCTCTACTTTGGTCTAATTTGGCCTTTGGTCGGCCTCTTCCTCTTACAGATCTGATTGATTGGGTTAAGGCGTCAGAATTTTCAATTTCACCCCTATAGGTTTGCCACCCCTATAGATTGCCACCCCTATAGGTTTTCCACAAAAAAAAAAGTTTCCACATGTTGCACGTTTTTGTCAAAGCATGTCGTATTACTAACCCTTCTAGGTGTCAAGAGGGATGATCTGCGTTCTCAGAAAAATACCAGTCGTGTTTCCAAATATGTTGGGAATACAACGGTGCTATTGCGGTTGATTGCCACCTTTATAGGTTTTCCACAAAAAAATAAAGTTTCCACCTGTTTCACGTTTTCTTCAAGGCATGTCTCAATTCTAATCCTTCTAGATGCAAGAGGGGTGATGTGCATTCTCAGAAAAATACCGGTGGTTTTCCCAAATATGTTGGGAATACAACGGTGCTATTGTGGTTGACTGCCACATCTATAGGTTTTCCACAAAAAAATAAAGTTTCCACATGTTGCACGTTTTTGTCAAAGCATGTCGTATTACTAACCCTCCTAGGTGTCAAGAGGGATGATGTGCGTTCTCAGAAAAATACCAGTGGTGTTCCCAGATCTGTTGGAAATACAACGGTGCTTTTGTGGTTGATTGCCACCCCTATAGGTTTTTCACGAAAAAATAAAGTTTCCACCTGTTGCACGTTTTTTCAAGCCGTGTCGTATTTCCAACCCTCCTAGGTGTCAAGAGGGATGATGTGCGTTCTCAGAAAAATACCAGTGGTGTTCCCAAATATATTGGGAATACAACGGTGCTATTGCGGTTGATTGCCACCACTATAGATTTTCCACATAAAAATAAAGTTTTCACCTGTTGCACGTTTTTTCAAGGAATGTCGTATTTCTAACCCTCTTAGGTGTCAAGAGGGATGATGTGCGTTCTCAGAAAAATACCAGTGGTATTCCCAGATCTGTTGGAAATACAACGGTGCTATTGTGGTTGATTGCTACCCCCATAGATTTTCCACAAAAAAATAACGTTTCCACCCGTTGCACGTTTCCTTCAAGGCATGTCTCAATTCTAATCCTTCTAGGTGTCAAGAGGGGTGATGAGCGTTCTCAGAAAAATTCCGGTGGTGTTCCCAAATATGTTGGGAATACAACGGTGCTATTGCGATTGATTGCCACCCCTATAGGTTTTCCACAAAAAAATAAAGTTTCCACCTGTTGCACGTTTTTTCAAGGCGTGTCGTATTTCTAACCCTCCTAGGTGTCAAGAGGGATGAGGTGCGTTCTCAGAAAAACACCAGTGGTGTTCCCAAATATGTTGGGAATACAACGGTGCTATTGCGGTTGATTGCCACCACTATAGATTTTCCACATAAAAATAAAGTTTCCACCTGTTGCACGTTTTTTCAAGGCGTGTCGTATTTCTAACCCTCCTAGGTGTCAAGAGGGATGAGGTGCGTTCTCAGAAAAACACCAGTGGTGTTCCCAAATATGTTGGGAATACAACGGTGCTATTGCGGTTGATTGCCACCACTATAGATTTTCCACATAAAAATAAAGTTTCCACCTGTTGCACGTTTTTTTCACGGCATGTCTCAATTCTAATCCTTCTAGGTGCAAGAGGGGTGATGTGCGTTCTCAGAATAATACCGGTGGTTTTCCCAAATATGTTGGGAATACAACGGTGCTATTGTGGTTGACTGCCACATCTATAGGTTTTCCACAAAAAAATAAAGTTTCCACATGTTGCACGTTTTTGTCAAAACATGTCGTATTACTAACCCTCCTAGGTGTCAAGAGGGATGATTTGCGTTCTCAGAAAAATACCAGTGGTGTTCCCAGATCTGTTGGAAATACAACGGTGCTTTTGTGGTTGATTGCCACCCCTATAGGTTTTTCACGAAAAAATAAAGTTTCCACCTGTTGCACGTTTTTTCAAGGCATGTCGTATTTCTAACCCTCTTAGGTGTCAAGAGGGATAATGTGCGTTCTCAGAAAAATACCAGTGGTGTTCCCAAATATATTGGGAATACAACGGTGCTATTGCGGTTGATTGCCACCACTATAGATTTTCCACATAAAAATAAAGTTTCCACCTGTTGCACGTTTTTTAAAGGAATGTCGTATTTCTAACCCTCTTAGGTGTCAAGAGGGATGATGTACGTTCTCAGAAAAATACCAGTGGTGTTTCCAAATATATTGGGAATACAACGGTGCTATTGCGGTTGTTTGCTACCCCATAGATTTTCCACAAAAAAATAAAGTTTCCACCTGTTGCACGTTTTTGTCAAAGCATGTCGTATTACTAACCCTCCTAGGTGTCAAGAGGGATGATGTGCGTTCTCAGAAAAATACCAGTGGTGTTCCCAGATCTGTTGGAAATACAACGGTGCTTTTGTGGTTGATTGCCACCCCTATAGGTTTTTCACGAAAAAATAAAGTTTCCACCTGTTGCACGTTTTTTCAAGGCATGTCGTATTTCTAACCCTCTTAGGTGTCAAGAGGGATAATGTGCGTTCTCAGAAAAATACCAGTGGTGTTCCCAAATATATTGGGAATACAACGGTGCTATTGCGGTTGATTGCCACTACTATAGATTTTCCACATAAAAATAAAGTTTCCACCTGATGCACGTTTTTTCAAGGAATTTCTAACCCTCTTAGGTGTCAAGAGGGATGATGTACGTTCTCAGAAAAATACCAGTGGTGTTTCCAAATATATTGGGAAAACACCACGGTGCTATTGCGGTTGATTGCCACCCCTATAGGTTTTCCACAAAAAAATAAAGTTTCCACCTGTTGCACGTTTTTGTCAAAGCATGTCGTATTACTAACCCTCCTAGGTGTCAAGAGGGATGATGTGCGTTCTCAGAAAAATACCAGTGGTGTTCCCAGATCTGTTGGAAATACAACGGTGCTTTTGTGGTTGATTGCCACCCCTATAGGTTTTTCACGAAAAAATAAA
This sequence comes from Taphrorychus bicolor, assembly GCA_951812265.1. Lineage (NCBI taxonomy): Eukaryota > Metazoa > Arthropoda > Insecta > Coleoptera > Curculionidae > Taphrorychus > Taphrorychus bicolor. The sequence goes on along the minus strand of OX638303.1, from coordinate 27,670,483 downwards.
GTTTCCACCTGTTGCACGTTTTTTCAAGCCGTGTCGTATTTCTAACCCTCCTAGGTGTCAAGAGGGATGATGTGCGTTCTCAGAAAAATACCAGTGGTATTCTCAGATCTGTTGGAAATACAACGGTACTATTGTGGTTGATTGCTACCCCCATAGATTTTCCACAAAAAAATAAAGTTTCCACCCGTTGCACGTTTCTTTCAAGGCATGTCTCAATTCTAATCCTTCTCGGTGTCAAGAGGGGTGATGAGCGTTCTCAGAAATATTCCGGTGGTGTTCCCAAATATGTTGGGAATACAACGGTGCTATTGCGGTTGATTGCCACCCCCTATGCGGCGCAGTCACAAGATGGATTCATGTTAGTTGGCTTAAACTTCTCACTAATGTCACAGTTTGACACGTATTTCTTGATACGTCGTCTAGTCCAGTCCAATAATACCGCTTCCGTATTCGTTGGATGGTTTTCTCTCCTTCTCTTGCCTGTTTTGTCTTTGAGAAAGAATTACAGCACCTTATCCACAATGGTTTGCATATATTGCAGTATATTTTGCAGCTAGTGTCGAAAATTGCATTTTTCAGTGTGATGGTTTGGACACGAGCCGTAGGCGAGTGATACAACGTCACAAGAGTGTGATGAGTGCTTTTCGTACTTTTGCAATCCTTCTGTAGTAAGTACAAAGTCCCAAAAAGCTCCTGACCTCATACTTATTTCGGAGAACTGAACAATCCTTAATGGCATATTCTTTGCTTTGGCTGATTTTACTGTCTTGCTTTGAGTTGGTATCACCCAAGAACTCAGTTTGCTCCTGGAACAAGATACGCTTTTTGTAGTTCAACTTCAGTAACTTGCCGAATATTTTTCTTAAGTTCTCCAATGTTTGTGACGTTGCTGCAACTTAAAATGACGCTCCCACTGCAAGACAAAGACCTGATGCAAACTTAGAAGTGACATATTTGAAAATCCCGTTCGTACAATGTTTGAGTAACAGATTGGGTGGATGTCTGAACAACAAGCATCTGAATATTGTCACTTACTCAAAAAAAAAAAACGGTTGGTGACCTATACTCTTAAATTAAGTGCAAATATTCTATGTTGGAATTGTCTGGGTGGTGTACTCAATTTCATGTTTTAATTGCCCTGTAAGTTATATAGATCAAACCAAGAATAAACTAGCTCTAAGAATGAAGCAACATAAGTACGAATGAAACCAAGCCAGTTTGCTTACCACAGAAATCAAGTCAGTCAAATATCCTATATTAAAAGACTACCAGAAATAGAATGGGGAATTGTAAGTAGAGTAACAATAATAAATGTTGAACCTCTTGTAATTATTATAGCTCTGATGAAGTTTAAGTAAATTAGACGAAACGTCCGTGAAGAAGTTATAGTATTTGCTGTCTTTGGTCCCGATCCGCCAATCCACCACTCAAAATAAGAAATAGTTTTTACCCATGTTTTCAGCATAAAATAACCATTTGACTCAAACACTCATAAGTGCTTTTAACTCTGAGTGCCTTTTTTATGTAGAATATATTGGCCTTTCATATTATGCTTCCTATGGCAATTTTTTTCCAATTAGCGTAGACGTCAAAGGCAAAACAATTCCAAGTAATCTCAGAATCTACTCAACTGGCACATGAAAGAGCGCGCTCTAACACTCATAAAGTGTGTCTAAGTAATGGTAAAATGTGTACAAATATTCAGTGGTCTATCTCAATTAATTCCTGAAATATAACAAAAAAATACGAAAAAAAAAAATATTACTTCGGTACCCTTTATCTGTAAGTTGAATGACTCAGCGTCCTTTATTACTCTCTAAAGTCTCCAGCACTTGTTTAAAACACCCCGTATATTGCGTTTTTTAATCGCTTCGTCCTACTTCTATAATACTGCTTTTTTTCTTTTAATTAGCTTATCCAGCTTACACCATGTGTCATCGACACATCACCTACTTACAAAGCCAATTCACGATGATTGACGACCTACCCTGCCTCAGCCACAGCTATAATCCTACACAAAACGACCACTTTTTGCCAGGTCTTTTGCTCCGTTATTTTCCACAATTTATTCCCCTTCACTAAACACTATTCTCCACCGTTGAAAAACTTCGACAAGTTATATTAAAAATAGTGCCCATAGTCGGAGAAGGTAATAGTCGACAACTAACCCTTTCTAAAAATTTGCTAAAAAAGTGCAACGCCTCTGGCCAGCTAGCTGCACCCTAAGCAAGACATAAATTTAATTAGTACGTCTAGAAAAGGGACCCCAATAAACACCACCCCGTGTGTTGCACAGAGCACGTATCAACCCGCAATGGTAAAAAGAGTCATACAGAGACGGCATAGAGCATGTAGGGCGAAAAGCAAAAAAAAACACATTAACAAAATGCCTTGACGTAAAAAGCGAAAAGCAAAAATCCGCTCTAAAGAGGGCAACTACCACTGGCATCGGAAAAACAAAGAAAGCGTTCGTTGATCCAGTATAGTTGTTGTTATTAGGCGCCTTGACTCGCCTCTGGATTCGCGCGTCTGGATGAGCGTCGTGACGTCGCTATCGAGCGCCGCCACGCGGTCCTGTATCGAACTGGCGTTTAAAACACAGGGAATACACCCTTACGTTGTCGTGGCTTGTTTATAAAGTGTGTCGCCCTGCAGCCCTAGTTTTTTTTACAACTCTTGAAAAACATTTTTTTATACATAAATGTCGTTAATAATAATTACTCCATACTCGCGCGTGTTCAAAAATTTCGGCAAGTGAAAGTGCGAATTATAAAGCCACCCTGGAAATTTGGGGTTAGGACTACCCTTTCATTAGCTAAAAGTTTGTATAAACAGTGTGAACTCAGTGGCAACAATGTGACTTTATTTTATTAATGAAAACATCCCTATCCCTCTGAACAATGCAAGAACGTGAACGTCCTAAAATAGCCCCTAAGCCAATAATTGCCACCAAACCTAAATATGTACCACCCGTGAAAATCCAGCAAAGACCGTGTTCCTCACAGAATTCAGCTTCAGTTGCACCGGGTCGACAATCTAACTCAGATTCTTATGTACACCCCCCACCCGAGTATGTTGATAGGGAGCAGATCCTGCGAAGAAAAGTTAGAGGTGACCCACCACCAGGAGCACCGCCCAAGCCTGATGCTAGCAAGAGGTATGGATACAAAGACGTCTACTTTTTGCCTCAGAACGACACAGAACCGTTATATCCCAGAAGGGAACAGGTGCTGCAGACCTTTGGTCGAAAACTGCTGGAAGGAGATGTGGCCCCTCCTAGAGGGGACAGTCAAAAAATGTCGACTTTCGTGAGTGAAAAATGTGATAGACTATACAAGAAAACTTTAGAGGTAACTCAGAAGCCCCCGAATTCTCCAAGCACAGTTTGCTGCAGCATTCTCTCCAATGCTGCCACTGACTGTTGTGGTATCATGAACATGCCTAATGGAAAAATGACTAAGCTTGACTCAGTAGATTCCACTTCGTCCGATTCCGGAGGCTTCAAGGACTTTGTCCCTGTACCTTTTGACGAGGGTTCTTCGTCGGTGTTCCACCACCAAAGGAAAATTTCTCAACCGGAATTTTTTACAGATCGCAAACTGTCTGAAATCAAGCCTTTGGGTCACCACAGAAAAAGTTCGCAACCGAATTTTGAGACCAACAAGCCAAAATCCTACGTGGCAAACGCCCAGGCGCTCGCCCAATTTCTGCCCCAAACCGAGCAAAAGATCCTTCAACACAATCAAAGAAGCGAGGAGGCGCGTACGCGGCAACCCAAGCCCATACTGTCTCACGGAAATATACAACAGTCGACGAAGAAGCTGGAAGAACTGCTGGCTCAGAGACTGGAGAGGGAGAAAATTATTAAGAAAGGGGGGCCGAACTGTTTGATAGACGGGAGCGGTGAGGACGCCGAACAGAAGATGAAGATTCAGAGACAAATGCAGCAGAAATTGCACGCGGATCTCGAGCATACGGTGAAGCAAATTCAGGAGATACACAGCACGGAGTATCGGTTGCCTCAGAACCGGAAATGGAACGAGGTGAGTTGTACCAAACGTTCTTGACATCTCCTTCTGTTAAATAGAAGGAGTTGCCAATGCTAATTAGTAGCAGTGAACTATTTAATTCTTCCAATCAAATCAATGGAGAAAATTTATTGTGAAAATGAACAAGAATACAAGAAATTTGAAGAGCGGTCAATATTTCAACAATTATTTTGATATAAACTGCTAACGGAAAAGATCGATAGAGCAAAATAAGAAAAAAAAATAAATAAGAACCTGACGATTTTGGCTAGCTGTTGGTATGTCCAACGATGTAGATAATATATGGTTACCTATATTCAAAATTTGAGTTAAATATCTCAAAAACTCTGAAAGCTATAAAGAAAAAATAAAAAAAAATAACACCCTGTATCTCGGAGACGAAGCATTTGCGGGATATCTTTGTATGAACATTGTGCCCTATTTTTGCCTAAGGATTTCCCAGTTAATTTCAAAGTACCTTGTATTATAACTTAGAAGAAAGTTCAAACTTTCTGTAAACGCCCTGTATCTGATTTAGTAGGCAAAAAACCACCGCCAAAACCGTCCGGAGATATCGACCATACCTCTTAAATGTCATTACAAAAAAGAATCTTAAAGTTAAGGTTCCCGTCATGACATCGTAGTAAACAAAATTTTAATCGGTTTTTTATTAGATCTTTTGCCATTCTTGTACAAAATGGAATAAAATTGTTTTATTAACTATGAGTCTACGTCGCTGATTTTACAACCAGTTATCTTTTAGAAATCATTTATCTTAATAAAACCGGCTGCGGCATTCTCGCGATACAGGGTGACTTACAAAAGAGCGTCAACTTTTTGAAAAACCCCTGTAATTTATTTTGTAGGCCAAAAAACCGAAAACTGCCGAACATGTCCCCAGATACCAACTAACGCCATTAAATGTCATAACAATAAATGTCCTGAAATTACGCTACCTACCAAATGCAGTGGGTTGAAATGCAACCATTTTGCAGTGCTTTTTCTTTACCCTGTATATCCTTTAGAGAGTAACCTATTTAAGATCAATCTCCCGCGGTTATTCTAGAAGAAACGACCTTTCAAAATCTCTTTAGGTATTAAATTTCGGCTAAGGCATTTCCGAGATACAGACCCCCAAAAATGACAATAAATTTTGCTGGCTGGGGATATTGAAAGTTCTTCAAAGAAAAACAAGGCCAGAAATAGGTTGTTACAATAGAATTCTCAACAACTCTAACCATTCTCCAGATATTTATTAACTTTTTTCTTATTAACGTTGCTCTATCGATCTTGGACTGGTCTTCAGGTTTTTCGAAGCAACTTGAATTTTGGCTATTTCTTACTGTTCTCGAGATAATTCTGCTAAATTCCGTAATTTAAGTAAATTGTCCAATTAGAAGTTTTGAGAAACCAATACAGATTACTTCTTGACCCTTTTAATTCTATCTTTATTCTTATATAGCAGAACGAGATAGCAGAAAGAAAAATTGAAAGAGTTATCTCTATTGTTTCCCCAGAACTTTTAATAAGACATTTTACTTGAATCGCTCTGTATACACGATTGATTACGTTAATTTACATTACCGAAAAAATATGGACGGAAATTTTCGAGAAATAAGAAAGAGATACAGTTTTTTCATGAATAGAGCGATGTTGAATTTTTAACAGAAAAGGATGTCACGATTAAAGTAAGTGGACTTAGTCTTTCATCTATTTCTTTTAACATTTTACAGTCAACTAAATGACGATTTCAAGCGAATACCTCCTACTTCACTTAACATTTCAACTTTCAAAAAAACATGTTCCCAAAGCTGTTTGAACACGAACTTGTTCATTTTGTGGCCTGTTCATTTGTGTTGCCAAGGTGTTCTGCCTGCTGTTACGGGGCTAGATAAACCCTTATTAAAACGTCAATAGAAGTCGAAACGTTTGCAGTTCAAAAAACTGAAGTACGTTTGCAGTTTAAAAAACTGAAGTATCTGTTTGTCCTGCATCATCGATCCAAAAACCTTCCTTTCTCCAAAATATGTCAAAATGAACCTGCAATCACTGGTTTAGTTAAAAAGGTGCCTGTGCTCTTGGAAGAGCTTTCGGAGGAAATTCCAGGAAGAACTGTTTTTGAGAAAGAAATTCACAAGGATCATTATTTCGTCAAGAAATAAGTAGTCAAAAAAAAAAAGAAAAAGGGATACAAAGAGAACAAAACTTAAATTGTATTCGTATGAAAAAAAAAGAAACTGTAACTGTAGAGCCCATTCCAAGAAATTTACAAGAAAATTCCAAAGCACAAAGAGTTAAGGCAAAAAGGTTGGTAAAAAAGAAAGTTAAGAGATTCCCTCGCAAGAGGTTGAAGAGAAATATATTCTAGAATCTCAATATCTCTAGAAGAATTTTCTTAAGAAACAGTAATCGTAGGAAAAGTCCCAGAAAACAACTAATAGACCCATATGATCAAGAAAAAGAAATAAAAGATTAAGAATGAAAAAGAAAACTCTGAAACAATCACTAAAAAGAAGAGGGCCAGAAACTTGAAATCGCTATTACATTTGAGAAATTGCTTAAGCAACTGGAATTTGTGGAAGAGTTTTCGAAAGAATTTTAAGAAACAACAGACGTAAAGGAGGTAAGTCCTAAGAAGAGTTGGTCAAGAAATGCGTAATCATACACAGAAATAGAGAAAATAGGAGAAAACTGAAATTGTAACCTTAGTAGAAGAAATCAACGTAATGTAGCGGAAATTTTAAGTGAAGAAATGTTTAAGAAACTTACAAAGAAGAAACTCTGTATTTGTATAACCTCATGATCTTGGAGAAGAACTTTCCGAACGTATTCAAGAATCATGAGTTATTGAGCAAGGAGTCCCAAAAAAAAAGCACTTAAGACTCGTGGAATTAAGAAAAAGAGAGAAAGTAAGGAGCGATATGCAAATCTTGAAGAAATATTAGAAAGGGCTTCTGGAAGAAATTCAACAAAAAATACTTTTGGAGAGTTTTGGAGGTCTACCCCTCATCAGTACAGTTTTGGCTGGTGGACAAATTAGAGACCGTGAGTTCGCGGCTTAAAGCCAAAAATTTTGCGGAATAGCGGTGAGATGTTGTACAGAGCAGGAGAAGGAAATATCCACCAGCGTATTAGATCTAATAGTGAATGGCAGATGGCTCTCAGTTCGAGAAGCAGCCCATATTGGTATCTGTATATCTCGCAGGTTATCAGAACCAGAACGAAGTGTAAAAAGTAGGTGGTCACCAACTTGTCGACAAACCCATCGGCATACCAGTTTTGGGGTCTACCCCTCATCAGTACAGCTTTGGCTGGTCGACAAATTGGAGACCGGTGGTGAGTTCGCGGATTAAAGCCAAAAATCTACGGAAGAGCGGTGAGATGTTGTACAGAGCAGGAGCAGAAGCAGGCGACATCCACGAATCCCAGAACGAATTGTAAAGGGTAGGTGGTCACCAATTTGTCGATCAACCCATCTGCATACTAGTTTCGGGGTCTAGCCCTCATCATTACAGCTTTGGCTAGTCGACAAATTGGCGACCGTGAGTTCGCGACTTATAGGCAAAAATGTACGGAATGGCGGTAAGATGTTGTAAAGAGCGGGTTCAGGAGACATCCACCAGCGTATAAGATCTAATAGTGCATGGCAGATGGCTTTCAATTCGAGAAGCACACACATCTGCATACTAGTTTCGGGGTCTACCCCTCATCAGTACAGCTTTGGCTGGTCGACAAATTTGAGACCATGAGTTCGAGGCTTAAAGCCAAAAAATCTTCGGAAGAGCGGTGATATGTTGTACAGAGCAGGAGCAGGCGACATCCACCAGCTTATTAGATCTAATAAGTAGGTTCCGATAACCTGCGAGGTACAGAGCAATATGGACTGTCTCTCGAACTGAGAGCCATGCAGTATTAAGTCTAATACGCTGGTGGATGTCGACTGCTCCTGCTCTGTACTACATCTCACTCTTAGATTATTCCGTAGATTTTTGGCTTTCAGCTGTGAACCTACGGTCTCCAATTTGTTGACTAGCCAAAGCTGTACTGATGAGGGGTAGACCCCGAAACTAGTATGCAGATGGGTTAATCGATAAATTGGTTACCACCTATTTTTTACACTTCGTTCTGGTTCCGTTAACCTGCGAGGTACAGAGCAATATGGACTGTTTTTCGAACTAAGAACCATCTGACATGCAGTATTAGATCTAATACGCTGGTAGATGTCGCCTGCTCCTGCTCTGTACAATATCTCACCGCTCTTCCAATAATAATAAATATAATTTATTATTATACACTACAGCCATCTTGATATTTTTTAAGCATCCACGATAACATCATATAATTGATAAGTAGAAATCATAGCCCGCTTGTAAGAAGTTTATTTCTTGCAATTTTCAAAAATACGAAAAAGTCTTGGTAAGGTTGTTAAACATGACAAAAATGCATTTTTTTTTAAACGAAAAGAAGTACATTGTAGCGGTTATCAGAAAAATAGAAGTTATCGTTCCAAGACACTGAGACTTCTATTGATATTTCGTCTTTACAGAAGTTGCTCCAGAAACGTTTTATCATAACTGTCTAGAACTGTCACCATTTAAACGCTTTCGTAGCTTCTATAGTTTACAACATTCCAATACATAGGATCATTTTGGAACACACTGTATACATAGCGCCATTATGATAGGAAATTGACATGGGAAAGAGTTTCTGACGTACTTCTTGAATCTTTCGGTATCGGCTAATATTTAAAGGGTTTCTTAAGAACTGTTTCCTGGTGCCGTCATTCTATGACAAATTTTGTTGAAATTACCGTTCTTTTATACCATCTTCTGACGCTCTTGAGAGGAAAACTAAGCGCCATAGAGTGAAATCCTTCAAAAAGAATTTGAAGAATTGAATATCATCGTTTTGCAGTGATTATCAATCACCAGTCCCTAGAATGACTATTGTCTCTGAACTGTCCTTCTGGACACCTTCTAAATAGAGTTGTAACCTCAGATGACTTGATTTTGAAAACTGACTAATTCCCAAGAACAAAACATTTAATCTCTCTGATTATCTCTGCTAGGCATAAAACTTGGTATGAAGCTAAAAAAGTCGCGGTGAAAAGATACCTCATAGAGAACCTCTCGATTACTGTAATAGAACTGGCAGTTGTACCGTCGTTAGCTGCCTTATAAGATGGAAAATTAAGTCACTGGCCAATGGAAGATCTGCGTTCCAAAACTGGTCCACAACGATCCTAAAACGAAATCATAGTGGTTTGACGAACACAAAGATTAGGATTGCTCTTTGAGTATAATTGTCCTTTATGCAAGTCCCAATCAATTTTCTAGATTGGTATCGAACCATAACTGACCATTCAACTCAATTACCGTTTTCTTGGATGATTCAGAGTTACCCTTAAAAGGAAATGCCAGTTAGTGTTTAGACGATTTCAAACAATTCAGTAGTTCGTTGGCTTTGTGGTAAAAATGGACCGCGAAGACAAATCAGCCTTGTCTCATCCAGTGCTGGACCAGGCCTCTCTCCACCTAATCCATCTTGCTCGGTTTTTGGGCATCTTGGATCCAATTTGTAAATATCCTCTTAATATCATCCATCTATCGAGTTAGCGGTCTACCCCTGTTTCTATGTGCAGCATCTCTAGGTCTCCACTTCATGATTTTCTTAGTCCATCTATCATCTGTCATTCTTGCGACGTGGCCTGGCCAGTTCCACTTTAGGTGTGTTCATCAGCATCAGTAACTTAAGTTCTCCTACGGATCTCTTCCTTGTGGATTCGGTCTCGCAACATCACCGCCAACCAGGAGCGGATTAAGACTTTTTTCGCCCCTGGGCAATCAAAACCATTTCGACCACTCATGGTTTCTCCCGTATTTTTTTTATAACAAAAAACATAAAATACCTTTTTATGTTCTTATTCTTACTAAAAAGCAAAGACACGGGCACAGGTGCACTGTGTAACTTTAAACAAATTTCTAATTTTTTTTTTATTAATAAATAAATACACACATTGATTTTTCGCCCCTGGCGATCGTCCATTTTGCCCCTATACTTATTCCGCCCCTGCCCCCAACATAGCTCTCTCGATGGTTCGCTGGGTAACTCTTATTTTGTTGATCGTTTTTTGTGCCAATGATAATGTTTCTGAGCAGGATGTCAGTACTGGGAGAATGCACTGTGTGTGAGGATGCATAAGTGTCTGATTTGAATACATGTTTCAACCGGCCGAAGGCAGCCCTTGTTAGTTCTATTCTTCGGCTAAGCCCACAGGTTTGGTTAACTCTTCCGTTATCTCTATGGCAACTCTAATTTGTGGCCGATGCGATAGAGTTCTAATATAAATATAACTGAGAAGAATATAAATAAGAATAAAACAACTCGTCCTGGAATTGGATCTTCACTGTCTAAAGGCTTACCCGATGGTCATTGCCTGATCTTCGACATAAAACACGTAGGGGGTGGCATCCTCTTCCCGAGGCATCCTGTTCGTCATAGATTTCCTAAAGCAAAAGCTTTACATTAAATTTTGCATTCTGTTTCACTATTTTTATTTATTTATTTATTTTTTTTGAGGCGAAAGAAGGTTCAGAACATTTATCAATTTTTTTATAGTTACTATAGTTATATTTAGTTCGATTATTCCAATCCAGTATTAAATTAAGCGTATTATTATTTCACAGCCATAAAAAAACGGATCACGCACGTATAAAAAAATTCAAAAGTGACATTCGTTGCACTCGTTGTTTTTGAACCAATTTATTAATCTTTTCAAGTGAAAGGCGTGTCTCATGTAAGCCGCCTTGCCTTTATAAGGCTTAATAACCGCTGGAAGCTACAGAATTAAATTGATTTATGTGTTTCCAATAGAACTTAATCTCCTTTCAATTGACACATAAATAATTCCAACTTCCAAGGAAATTTCAAGCCCACTGAGCACTCCCAAGTGCGAAGCTTCGACAATACGAACTAAGACGTCCGATGCGTGCATGGACGAGAGCAGATAAATAAAATTCCATTAGTAAACTATGTAGGTCGCAAAATACTACATGTGGTAATAGTTACGTCCAAGTACTACTAATTGAGAGTTGTAATTAACCATACGATAACGTTACGGTTAAATTATTAAGCTGCGGTGCTGTACGGTTGATGGTTACATAAAGGTATTAGACCGAGGAAAGGAAACTAGGTTTTAAATTGGGCGGCCTTGGCTGACATAAGAAAAACATCGGGATTTTGTGGAAATTAAATGTATTTGTAATGGTTAGAAAGCGTAAAAGATAATTACTGAGTTTGGTCCCCCGGGTACACACGGTCAGCCAATATCCCAATATCTAAGGACCCAAGCAGTGTACTATAAATACATATTTATAGTAATTGTCATAGGATGCAATAATAAGTATTTATAGACAGTTGCCCATAAAAACGGTACTTGTACTCTCATATGCTATTACGATTTTAAAAGTTTCATTGTGTTATTGACAAGCCCAATCTTTAGAGAAAAGATGAGAAAAGGAAAGATTTCCTTTCAACCTTTTGACATTTCACAAGCAACTAGATGACGTTTTCAAATGAACACCCTCTATATGCATACCAAAAATCTGGGTTTAATTTGTTCATTATGTAAATCTACAAAGGCGGAACGCAACTGATGGCCACCCTGCGGTCCAGACTTGAATTCTATAAAGTACTTCGTTTTTAGTCAGTTAAAGAAAACGGTTTTAACACGACTTCGTGGTATTAATTATTTAAAGGAACGAATAGTGGAAAGCTGAAATCGTCTACCTTAAAGTGAAATAGTTTTTGTAATTGGGCAGTAAAGAAGACGCAAATGGAAAGTACATAAAACTTTTATATGTAACCTTTGTGTTTTTGTGCAAAAATGTATAAAAAAAGTAAATTATAGAAAAAAACGAGATTTTTTGCGTCCTTTCATTTACTATCATAGAACTATAGAGTTACTAGTATTCTTTTAAAATAAAAAATGACTCATCTTTTCAGTTAACAAAAGTTTAACAATCTTCAAAGATATGCAAGCGTACAAAATTTGTACCGCTTTGCCCACCATGTACCTCATATTCATAGTACTTCTAAAAGAATGGAAAAACAGTATTTTTATGTACCTCGCGCATACAAAGTCTATATTTCAGAAACTATTAGTCGTACATAGTACGAAAACATATTGTTACGCCCGACCATCGGTCCAGAGAGATTCGGGCCGAAGCGACAACGCCGAGCATAGACCGCGACCCCGGGAACCCATCTAAACTAAACGAGAACCGGGAACAGTCGCCTCCGTTCTCGAAAGTACGAGAGTGTGTACAGGCCGGGTATATAAACCAGCGAGCCGCGCGAGCTGGGAGGGAATAGGTAGTGCAGTGTACTAAATAAGCGGACAAGCGAACAGTGCGAATTGTTAGTAGAGAGTAATTAGTGTGTAGTGAATTGACGATAAATTATTGGAACGCGTATCCCGTAACAGTATGTTTTTATTTACTGTATATAAGTGAGAATGACAAGGCACATCTAGCCTGTGTCCGGTGCGTATAGGTTATTACAGAAGAATAATCTTCCATAATACCAGTGAAAAAAAAATTCACCAAAAAGTTGTGTGAGATCATCAGAGCTTTACCACCCAGGACATTTTTGGCTCCCACTAGAGCTCGTCAGTTGAGTCCACTCTGATGTGGTATCGAAAGTTTAGATATCGATAATTTTTATTTTCTGTGTCTGAACCTATAAACCCTATTGTTTGGCGCTGATGATGGCTTTAAGCCAAAACCGGTCCGTCTAAATGAATATCAAAATTATACACAAAGCACAAACCTTTTCTTTCCCTTTCTTGTTTAAATTATATCTTTGTACAGAGTATCCCATTTCCTCTGAATTTCCATTTCTTTTGAGTCACCCTGTATTTACTTGAAAAATAAAAAATAGCCATTTTGTGTATTGCTACCAGTAAAATCTCACAATTCTGTTAAAAAGATGATTTGATACAAAACAAATGAGCTACAATATAAAACTTTTGTTTTTTTTTATTTTTATTAATTTGTTAGATATGGGTTTCTTTAAGCTGTTTTAAAAATATAGTTTCATGTCCGTAGATAACTCTAATTGTTCTCATTCAAATGTTTTTAGTTATTGTCAAATGTTACAGTTATTTCTGTTCCTTAAGAAACAGTGTGAAATCTGTTTACCTATAGAAATTAAGATGATTTCTTTGTCTTATACATTATTCTTTTGTAAAAGATTGTGGAATTCATTGGAACAAAAACCATCAGCCTGAAGAAGCCCGTTTACAAAATAATAATATACAGGGTCTTCCAAATAAAGAAAACGAAAATTTATATTATAGCTCTTTTGTTCTATATCAATCATCTTTTTAACAGAATATAGCATTTAACAGCGGGTGGCGATACAATTTTGAATTTTTTAAGTAAACACGGGGTGATTAAAAAATCATTGGGAATTGGAAAACCTCGTACATCACATTAGCCTGATCTGTTGTCCCTGATACATAATAATAAAAATGTACTAACAAATTTAAGTTTTTATGCCTGCTCTGTACTTACGAAAATGCAATGCGATAATAAGTTATTTTTACTTTGCAGAGCAATCGAAGTCAACCTGCCATTGGCTTAAAACATACACCGAAGTCTCGGGTAAGTACCTACTTACATATTTCAGTTTACAGTATAGACTAGCAAGTGAAAAGGTCATTATAATTTTTAATAACATTTATTTGTTGCTGATAACACGTTCGGTTAGCATTTAGATGAACGGAATCGGAAAGACACAGATGTCTTTTTGAATCTTTTTTCCAGAATTACAGGAATAACGGCTTTGCGAACCCTGCTAAAAGGAAATCAATATCGTTAAAGAAAACAACATTAAATCCCCATTCCCATCGACAAACACAAACTCATTTTCAGGAGTGTCTTTATAGGTCGAAAACGAGAAGAGGGTAACGTTATTTTTCTGTACTTTTTGGCTCACGATTGTATCGCTAGGAGTAAACAGTTTTCAATAAACCCTGGTATATCCACATTTTCCATCTCATTCTGGCCCTTAGCTCTGTGTATATAAGCAAGGGATGGTATGCGTGCCATGCCATTGTTAGGGGCCGCATTCCGATAAACCCCGAACAGTGCAATCTAAATCGGAGCAATTCGGCGGTCCAGTGTCCGGTGCATTAATGCGTTGCGATGTTGCCATAAGTTAACTATATATATAGCAGGGAAACAGGAGGTAATTTTTGGAAGTTAGTAAATATTTTCGAAATAATCAAACTAAAGTTGACGTTGAGTATTAAGACTCGAAAGTAAAGAAAAGAAAGTAAAGCAACTAAAGGTAAAAAAAGCTAAAATTAGACTAAAAGTTAACTAAAAGAATACGTCATCTCGCTTTTCAAGTTTTTTTTATAGTGATATGTGGTCTATAAAACAGATTTAAAGAAAAAATCCATAGATGGACCATTTTTTTTGAGACAAATAAGAAAACAATTGAAAATTTACGTAAAATTGACGTGAAAACTCTCCAAACTAAACAATCTCACAGTTTGGAATTAATTTTTCAAAACTTGGAGGTTTTGAAACGGGAGGCATTTCGGGTAAAAATAAAATTGCTGCCATTTTGTTCTTGCGCTTTTAGTTTACAGCTCCGAATAGCTATAATGCATTGCAACAATTTGAAATTTTGTTAACTTTTCTAGTAATTTTTAGGACAACAATATAAAAAAATGTGGTCACAAATAATGTTATGTAATGCAGCTGCTATTACTATATAACAGATACATTTTTTATTTTTATTTTTCCTGGGCTAAACTTTTAAATTCTCAGAAGCGCTCCATTAAAATTTCACAACTTTATCCCCAAGTCGGTACAAATTTTGCAGTATTGGTTTGTAAACTGTTTTATTGTAAAAACAAAAGAAATTTATTAATAAAAAAAAATATTGTAGAAAAAAAATTGCAAATTTTAAGCACACAAAGCACATTCTTGCAGTAAAAAAGTTGCAACAAAAGGTTGCAGTCGAAAAAAAATGTCAAATGTAAAGGGACGTCGTAAAAGTGCATTATGTGCAAGTATATGGGATATAAAGGAAAACCAAATCACTGAATTTGTTAGAAACACTAAAAAGAGTAATTACTTAACCTTAACTATTCAAAAGAAAAGCATAACTGAATTAACATAACCAAAGAAAAATTTATAACTGAACTAATATAACCCAAGGAGAAACATAACCTGAACTAACATAACCAAAGAAGAAGGAAAATTGAATTAACCGGAGCTAACTAAAGAAAAAACATAATTCCTAGAAGGATTGATCATTCCAGAACAGCAGATTTTGACAAAAGTCCGCCATACTGGTTTGAGGGGCAACCGTACAGTGTACCCAAATTCAACAAAAATGATTTTTTGTGCTTATACAGAAATGGTAATGGTAATGGCACGGATACGAAATTAACGTTTATCCATCTTTCACATGTTGGTTATATCTTTTGGAAAATATGTCATATGTAAAAATATGGCTGATAATGAAATACATTATTGTTTTGGTACCTATTACTGGAATTATATAATAACATATGTTTGTCTATTTAATGGCAGGTGAGTAGATGTAAGAATACAAAATAGTGCGAATATGGCAACTCTGGAAACAACTTTCAATTGTATTTATATTTTGATAGGTGGAGAGAATTTTGACAGGTGTTCTGCCATACTGCTTTGGAAGGCACATATTGTTAAATGACGTTTTTCTGGAATGGTCAAATCCTGCCGATTTTGCCAAATTTTTTTGTGACCGACTGCTAAAAAGGAGGGTCAAAACAATAAACCCCCACGGTCCCTCCATATGTACTACCTAGTTGATTTCACCAGTCTTTAAGAGCGCCAGCTATCAATCGAAATTCGAAATTCGCCCACTGATTTGGTAAATGGTGTTCAAAAAAAAAACCTCGTAGCAATCCATGGAATTCAAACTTTTGTCTGAGATTGAACTTATCTCAAAAAAAAAAAAAAAATTGGACCATTTTCCTTTTTTCAAAGCCATCTCAGACCTACTGTTCTAATTCCATGCCCTACTTGAGATTTTTTTTAAATAAACGCCTGATACAAAGGTTCCAACGTTATTTTTTCTGTCGATTTCTTTCTACATTACCACCTCTGGTAAGATTATCTCTCTTGTGGCACTCTTTCCTCTTGTGATGCCATGACAAAGATAAAACATCGAAGTTTCTTTTTATAACGACAGAGATAGATTAAACGAATTACGTCGCTGGGTCGTTGATACTTTAACAAGAACTTGTATCACCATCTTGGTGTCTACTCTCTACTTGGATCATTTTCGTTTCGCATCGGTTCTGGTTCTGGTTGACATAAAAATGACAGTTCTGGTTGACATAAAAATGACAGCTGGTTTTCATCAAAGCCGATTGGTTGAAAATCAGCTGGTCTGTCATTTTTATGTCAACCGGAACCAGAACCGCTGTGAAACGAAAATGACTTTGGTAGTTGGTGTGTTGGCATCAACGAGTTGGTATATTACATCTGGAGATACCCTCTAGTTTTACAGTTTTTGCCCCCTTTTTAGCAGTGCGTACCTGTACCATGAATTTAACATCTCCTGAGGCGTTAACGGTTTTTCCATTCGTGTTCAGTTTTTTTTTTCTATTTTGTGTTTGTTTTATGTTTTATTTCTTATTTCTAGCATTTTATTTTTTATATAATATATATTTTTATTTGTTATGTTTGTATGACTACTCCTTTTTTTGGTGAAGTAGATATAAATACCTACCAAGTTTCAAAGAAAACCTTTTTCTAGCTTTGTGTTTCTTGATTTTTTTAGAAATTCTTTTCTAAGGGATCAAAATCTTCACCTCCAATATCAACGGTGTTTTATTTTTGAGCAAAGAGCCGCTTATAGCGCAGAACTTGCGCATTTTATAAAGCAAAAACATCTTTAACTCTAAATCTATAATTGCAAAAAGCAGTGTTGCCAATTCCAGCGAAAACGCTCCATTTTATCCTTGATGTGAGCGAAGCGGGAGCTTTGAACCGATTCGAGGATCTTCTGTACTTAAGAGTGATGCGAAGGAAGGATCAATAATGTCAAATGATAACATTGACGTTTGACGTTCTTTAGTGCTAGGTAATGTAAAGTGTAGACCAATGACCTAAAAGATACGGACAGAGCAAACCAATACCGATATTCCCCTAAAAATGGTCGGAAGTCCTCCATTTTTAAAGTACTCACGACGTAATTTATCGTCACACTACATCAATAATTGATGAATCACGATTTCTAATTAGTTGAAGTAAGATGCCAGGTAACGTCACTTCTGGCGGATATCGCCGCCATTTTTTAGGTGCCCACTTTGAACTTGATGATAGGGGAGGGGAAAAAAACAGATCTTGGCTACGCTGGCGCCGTTCTGATTGGCGCAAATTCGTAGTTGACACTTTTAAATTTAAATGACAACTCCGTTTGACTCATTGGGAAATTGCGTTTTGAACTCGATAGAGTTAATTTATAGGGTTTTTTTCACTTATAATTTTTTTTCGTTTATTTATTTTTTTGGCTTATTGGGCTCAATTATATTTTCTTTCTTTTTTTATGATCCTAAAATTTGCTTCTCAAATTGTCTTATCTCCTGTTTTTTTTACTCCCACTCAAAACGTTTAAAAACTTTCACTTGTTTTGATGATTTTTCACAAATTTAATGTAGCTTTTCCACTTTTTGAATTAATGTAATTTTTTGTAATATTTTGTGGTTATTGTTATTATTAAGTCTTTTTGATTTCTTAATGAGCCTATATGTATTTTCTTCTTAAATTGTGATTTTTTCGTATTTTTTGTTCCTTCTTTGTTGCGATAACTCTGCAAGAGATCTAAAAAATTTGTTTATATTTTTATTTATAAAAAAGTTTCTTATCATTAATAATATTATTCATTATCTTTTTTCGATTTCTTTGTGGTCCGCTCATTTAATTTAGCAACTTTTAATGTTTGTTGCTTTAATTTATTTTTCCGTCATATTTTGTAGTGTCAGAGTTATTTTTCCTTAAATCGTCTTTCTCACGGTTTGATTAAATCAGGTTAATTTTGGTTAGTTCAAGTCCATAAAAATGACGTTTACAAATTTCGAAAATTCAAACTGGTTCCGAAAATGTTAAAAAAAGTTTTTCTAGTTTCAATTTAAAAAGATAATTAAAAATAAATGACACTTTTAGCCACTTTTTGGTCTATTCAACGTGCTATTTTCCTATTTAAAATCCGACTTTTCGTTTTTATGGAACTATTATCAATTCTGAATTCTGATTCGAAATGCATGCTGTAGCACTATGTAGACCGTATTTAAAAAAATATATATAATTTGATGATGGATAAAAACGAAACGTCTGATTTTAAATATGAAAATTCCACATTGAAGAGAGCAAAAAAGGTAATTTATTTTTAATTATCTCCTTAAAGTGTTAAATTCTCTTTACAAACTTAAGTGAGAGGATGATGGCACATTTATAAGGGGGGCAAAAGTCACAAAAAATGTTGCGTTTATAGTTCCGGCGGATATCGCCGCCATTTTTTAGGTGCCCATTGCTAAAAAAGTGGGGCCAAAACTGTAAAACAGGAGAGTCTTTTCAGATGTAAAATACTAGCTCGTTGGTGTAGGCAAAAAAATTTTAATAAAAGGGTTCAAAGTAAATACTGATAAGATAATATATACTACTGATAAGAAAATAAAATTTGCGAACATTTAGAACTTAAAAATTTTATTCAGAGAGTAGAAAAAACTCTCGGATTGCTCTAGAACTTCAAGCCAAAAATGGTATTAATTATTACCCATTCAGTTATTTTTGTCATCTAGTTACCTTTGAAACCTTCATTTTTTTTAATACCCAGATGGGGGACCCTTTTAGCACATGTTGAGAAGATACGATAAAAATGTCAAAGTCACATTTCCAACGGCTACTTGATCACAATAATAACTGAATGGCTTATACGTTATGCTGCGCATTAGAATCGCACGAGGATTACAGCGAAGATTTTCAATGACACGAGCGCTCTCTAGGAACGTTTATGGTGAACTAAAAGCGCGAATTTAAATTTTTGAGTTGGCAACACTGGTAAAATGTCAAAAAAATATTTTGTGGTGATGTAAAGAAAATGTCATCTTGATTTTTGCGTTAATTTTGGTATCATTAGAAAGTTTATGCTAAAATTAACCAATTTAAGCAATAAAATTCTTGGATGTTTGAGTTGTCTGGAAATTCATGGAAAAATAAGTTACTCACACTTGGGAGTTGCCCTGATTTATTCTTCTTTTAGGGCCACAACACACAAACGGACAACACTTATAAACTTTTTTCAAGCAGTTTTCAAGGTTTATAATGTAAGTTATAGCATACGAGATACTATACTTTGTCCACGGTTTAATTTACCATTTTTACATAATAATCAATTCGATAACTTTGTTTTGTTTGTCAAAGTCAAAGTGACGTTAAAACCATTATGGCCGTGCACTTCTGTCGCGGATAGTGCTGCCATCTAATATTTTTATATATAAGCAATTTCCAACATGGCGTCGCTGACGTGCAAATCTTATGGACCGTAAAATAAAAAAATAATTGACACAGTTCAAAGTTTCTCTTCCAATTCAAAAGTTATGACACACTCTATTTTGTGTTTACAACCAGACATATGATGATTATATTATTGTACAGTCGTGGACAAAATACATTTCGCGCTTTTTTGCTAATCAGCTGACTGATGACAAATGAAAAATAAAGTTTCTTGACGGGTTTTTTTTAAGGCGGTGTTACCAAGATTTATGCCTGAAGATTGTGGGTAGAATAAAGATTGAAAGAAAAGGTTTTTAATGCCTTTTTTACTCACTTAAGCCCGTGGCAAGTATTATCAGATATCCTGTTTGCATCCTTAAATGTCCGTTTTAGAAAACAAAGAAAACTACCGGACCCCGTAGCCAAAGCCACGCGTGGCCCATTAGGGCATCCAAAGATTTTTTGCTTTTAATCTGTTTATAGACTATGAGCTCCTATTTGTAAAGTAAATTGAGTATGACACAGACTTTACAAGTACCGCCAACATTGGTCTACTAATACAAAGTCACTAAATTCTCGAAGTAAACTGATAACCGAAAATCACTCAAATTGTTGGTGATAGTTTGCGAAATCAGGCAACGCCGCCCCGCCAACTTTTTCACATCAACATTCAAGTGAGTCACGCACGGACGTGATTGGCCCGCCGGTTTCGCCGCTTTTCGAATTCAGTGGACCAGTCAGTTATTCGAGAGTGCTTGGCTTGTATGTGTGTTGCCTTGCACCGTGTCTGCTCAGCTCTCGTAAAATAAATACGAGACTTTCCCCCCAGTTTCCCGGAATTTTAAGTTAATAACTTTGTTGTTGTGTCGTAGGTATTTCTGTTTCAAAGTAGTTTTCCACCACAAGACATGAGTATGTTGTTGTTAACTTAAATTGCGAAGTTTTTAGTTTGTGTTGACTCTTTTCTTGTTGTATTTTGTTCCTGTTTGAAGTTGTTTTTACGAGCGAATTGAAACGAAGTCTTGAGTCCTGTGTATTGGGTAAGTAAAATATTGTGTTTCTTGGGCTCTTTAGAATATCCTTTCATATTACTTTGAGACGAGAGGAGCAATATTTGGTGGGAACTTGAAGCTGTATGAAACTGCCATCAAACAAGTTCATTATTCTATTCACTAATTCCAGAGTTTATTCACATCTCGCTTAATTTACAGAAAAATTGATGTTTATTAATATTTGTTGTTGTTTACACTTGAAATAGCTCTGAATTGAATTTAACCCCCTGTTGGGGTCATTGAACTGTGTAATGTTGATTTTGTAAATACCTAACAGTTATCAGAATAGTTGAAGCGGCCAACCCCCACGAAATACATGGCCGACTTTAAAGTAAAATATCATGAAATTTTAATTGCAAGGTGCAATGGCAATGACCAGTCTCACCTCGGTATTCTCAATCATGCTATCTGTGAACAATAAGTCAGGTGACTGAACATTTTTGCCTCGATTGGTCCATTTGGTGCACACAATTAAAATGGCAGACATTATACGGGGTGTTCATTATAAAACTTCATCTAGCAGGCTATGAAATTTTGATAGAAAAGGATGACATAATCAAAATAAGTAGACTTTTGTTTCTCAATCCTTTTCCTTTGACATTTCACACCCAACTAGATGAAGTTTTATAATGAACTATTCACAAAAGTTTGACATTTCATTAGCCTTGGTAATTTGTCTTTTTGACTAAGATGCCAAAAATCATGAATGTCATGTTTAAACCATTCACTTATTAATTATTGTCGTCAAGTAGGCGTTGCAAAATTGACTTTGACATTTTTTCGTATCTTCTCAACATGTGCTAAAAGGAGATGGGTATAAAAAAAATGAGGGTTTCAAGGGCGACAAGATGACAAAAATAAGTGAATGGGTAATAATGGGTACCTAGACAATCGAAATTATGATTACTCCAAATGGGTACGAAATGCTGCAGGGATAAAGGAATTTTGCTTGCAATGTTGCCATTGCCATAGTAACAGTGCATTTCAGGACAGCTCAGGGTTCAGACCCCTTATGTGCCAAGTGTTTCGTACTTAAAAAGAAGTCTGTGCCTAATATGCTCGGTAATATGCTTAATATAATATTTATTCAGAAACACCCTGTACTGTACAAAGCTTTGTTCAGGTTGGGCAACTCAAAGTTTATAATATTATTATTATTATAAAATATAAACCATAAGTTTAAAAATAAATAAAGTTTAAAATAAAATATGTACCCACCTAAATCCATGAAAAACACTTGTCTGAGATAAGTTCATAAAAAAATTAAAATCAGAACATTTTATGACATTTTCGACTTTCAATTTTTTTTATGAAGCCATCTCAGACTTACGATTCTAATTCCATGGCCTATGGCCTATGTGAGTTATTTTTTTTAAATTAATGCATGATAGTAAAATTATAAGGAATCTCGATAATCACAGGAAAGTCTAATAGAGTTATTCAAAGTTTTCGATTGTCTTTTGTTTTTCAGCTAGAGCCAAAAGCTCAGTTTTTTTGCCACTTTAGTAATTATGGGATAATCTAACTTTTTATTCTTATTCCTAATCGTATTCTTAAATATTTTTATAGCAACCCATATAACAAGCGTTGCCATGGATGTTTTATTTAAATGAATTGTACTTAATAGTAATGGAAGAAAATTAAGAACATAATTAAGAAAAAAAATATGTAGTTGTGTAAACCCCGGTTAGTTACATTGTCCTGAATTTATGTTCATTAAATAAAAAAAAAAAATTTTATACTGCTATGTTGTTACTACATATATAGGAACACATTTTACCAGGTGTCTCAAAAAATAACAAAATGCTATAAGTTATGTTTTTTTAGTGGTACGCCCTGTATATTTTTGTTATTTTTGGTTTTGTTTTCAATCCTAAGTAAGTTAGTCATTTAGGTAATATGGTTATTGTAGTAGTAATAGGTTTGGAAAGTTTTTGGAAAAATGCCGGCTAAAAACTATAATTTTCAACATTTAAAACTCCCTAATATTCGAGGTATTATATATATATAATATATATAACTATACTTCATAAAATGTGAAGGTACACCAAAATTTCATATAATTCACATTCAATTCCACTAAATTCCCAGCTAAATATCCTTAAATACCACTAATCGAGCCACTAATTTTCACTACATTCGACTAAATACCTCTGCATTCTCAATGTCTGCACAACAAAAAAAAATTATCCAAAAGGTTCATATAATTCATCTTAAATTCCTCTAAGGGCGACTTTTACAACTTCAAGTAAAACTTCAGATTGAAGATAAAACACCAGACTTGATGTATATTGCATTGTTTACCTGACAGATAAACATCTGGAATATATCTGGAATTTTATCTTCAATCTGAAGTTTTACTTGAACTTGTAAAAGTCACCTTAAGGCCAGATTGTACAAGTCACCCTCAAAGTCGAGTTCAGCTGAACTCGACTGGCACTTCAACCCTCCCATAAGAATCGCATTGCTGTCAAATTAATTTCATTTGTGACACTTGCTGACAGCAATGCTTTTCTTATCGGCGAATTCAAGTACCAGTTGAGTTTAGTTGGTGAATTTTGGTGTACACCCATTGAGAATTTAGTGATATTGACACTTTTGGGTGTACACCAAAATTCACCAGTGGCTTCCCCAAGGATTTTCCCCTGGATATACCTAAACCCTGACCTAAACTGGTGAAGTTAAATAGAAATGGATTTTTACATTCCTGTCTATTCTTTTTTATAAGCTGTTTAATGGTGAAAATTTTTTTCATAAAAATGAACATTTTTTACATATGACATTTTTTTTTGAAATTGAAATCAAAATTGGCGGTGTTAAGTAGTTTGTGAAACACTATAGGCTAAGAATATGCAAACAATTTTGTTTAAGTTCTACAATTAAAGCCGCCATTTTCTCAAGAACAGTGGTCTGCTTATCAACTTTATGACAAAATTTACTTAGGATAAAAGACAAATCCGAGGACAAAAACCTCGGCAAAACCCAAAAAACCGAAATATATGTACAAGATGTTTCATTTTAAAAACACAACTTTAGTACATGTTTTGAGATTTTTTGAGACACCCCGTGGAATTCTAAACAATTTTAAATTATGCCCCTACACAAACGACAAAGATAAGCATATGATAATAATACCTTCTTCTTTGCACACTTTCTGTAATTCCTACAATCTTAAGACACTTTTTTGGATATATTTTGACTAAGCTAACAAAAATTTTCCAATTTGATCAGATAATTGAGGGATCGCTACCTCATAATGTACACACTGAAATTCCCAAAACTGGAGAACTAGGTAGGTACTTAGAAATTCCAAAAACCTACCTAAGTAGGTTTGTAACAATTTTTTATGTTCACAAAAACTGCTGGTTACAGTTTCTTCCTCAGTTTCTTCATTACAAATGTATCGTGGGAGGTACCCGTGCGCCACTAGTCAAACTAAAATTTATTAACTACTCATAAAAAATGTGTCCTAGCTATCTGCGGAATCGAGAACAGAATATTAACTTAAATAAGAAAATACTTAGTTCTTAATTTATAATATGGTGAGTGTCTCGACCGGAGAATTTACAAAAAAGCAAGTTTCTCGGGTAATCGGTCAGGGCATCAAAAGAATAAAACTCTTCAGCTACCAAGCTTTCGGCAGTACTTTTATTGCCTTCTTCAGGGCTCCAAATTATGGTTTATGGGTGGCGAAATTAATTATAAGTTATATACTTAACTTATAATTTATATAGGTACTGAGTTATACAGGGTGTCTTGTTGTAGTGTGATCATCGACCTCCAAACAAGATAGATTCAGTGAGTCAATTATAAATCGTCAGGTTTGTTTACTTCTCGGTTTAATTCCAACATGCATGTGGAACACAGACCGCGCGCGTCGCGAGGAGAATGAAAAAATGGCCGCCGAGTCGGGTAATCGGTGAAAACATGATACATGCACTTACCTATGATACGAAATCTTTAATAAAACACCAAAAAATCGCAAAAGACGTTCGCAAGCACTGTCTCAACTTCAAACACAAAGAAAACACGTTTTGACGTTTTTGTGATTGACATCAGTTCAATGAGGTTGACACACATATATTGAATTGACAGCACTGTTGCCAATTCTTATTATATTATAAGCACCTCGATAAACACTTTACATTGTAACTAAATTAACTTTAAGATATATATACCGTGTGTCCCCACTCCCAAGAGAGGTAAAGCGACTCTTAGTTAAAAGTAAAAAAATGTCAATTTACAATTTAATTTTTTAGGGTTCAGCCCTGCTTTTGGAGATTCTGAAAAATTAATAAGGCTTTGGAAATCGTCACAAAATATTTTTTTGAATAAAATAAACTTACTTTCCTATAAGATGCTTGATAAAAGTTGCTTAGATTCCGAGTTAGAATCATTAGTTAAGCCAGTATTTAAAATCATCGGCCGATTATTACTTTTGAACTTTTTATTAGGAAAAACTTAAAAGAATAATATTATATCAGTGCCAGAGGATTTTCAAATTTGGGATTCTGTTCTTAATTTTGATTTTAAGCTATATAGTGGAGTTGGTGGGTATGGTATAGCGGGGTGAGGATAGTGAATTTTACGCAGAAATTGCCGACGTTTCGACGTTTATTGACGTTATTTTCAAGGCCATTCTGCAGAATGCCACGTACTTTTGTTAGAGTTAGTTGTTGAGTTGTTAGTTGAGTTTGTTCTAATGAGCATCATTGTCATTGTCTTCCGTAGTTGTTCTTGAACAAGAAATAAATGTATATCCATATTTTTGACGAGAAAACTTCGGCGCATTCTGCAGAATGGTCTTGAAAAAGACGTCAATAAATGTCAAAACGTCGGCACTTTCTGCGTAAAGTTGAACTTTTTATTCACTGTCCTCGCCCCGCTATTCCATTCGCCATCGACTTCTTTCGAGACTTCTTCACATATCTGCTATGCTAAAAAAAAAATAAAAATTGATAAAAGTTAAAAAATTATAGTGGGCCGAGTTTTCTGAAGTTTGGCATAGTTTTTGATTCTAAGCCACTTTTCTTGACGACTTTCTGCCGTGTCTCTCATAGAAGGGGACCTTTACCGAAAAAGAAGTTTTATGACAGATTCCAAAGCCTCCTTGATTTTTCAAAACTTAAATTATGCCAGAAATTGGTCTTTGATCAAGCGGAGCTGAACCACAAAAAAACAAAATTTTAAATTTGCCAATTTTTTACTTTTTAAAGCGTCGTTTTAACCTGGGATTAACCTATTCTGGAACACACTATACAGGGTGTTTCTTAATAACATGCTAATATTTACACATACACTTTCTTGGGTCAATTTTGGAGAAGAAACGTCATATGAACATACGGGGTGTTCATTATAAAACTTCGTCTAGCAGGCTATGAAATTTTGACAGAAAAGGATGACATAATCAAAATAAATGGACTTTTGTTTCTTCATCGTTTTCTTTTGACATTTCACAGCCAACTAGATGAAGTTTTATAATGAACACCCCGTATGTCCGAAACGTCTTAACTTTTAAGAGGGCTAAAGATTTTCAAAAAATTTTCTTTTTTATTAACATCTGTGAGATTGCTCTAGATATTTTTGTTAAATTTGGTACACACTTTCTATTCATTAAGGGGAATTTTCTGAGGTTTAAACATTATTTTAATTTCATCAGTGGCATCTCCAAAAAAATGGTACGCCAATGCTTTTTGTTCTAATAGAAATTATTTTTGGGAATCATCATTTTTAAGCACAATTGGTTTCTTGACTTTTTTTCGGCTGACGCATGGTATTCGCTTAAAAAACATAAACATTCTTTTTCTGCAAGCTCAGATCCTGCTAAATTTATCTTTTTTTTAAATTAATATGAGTGATACTGCTGTACCAAATTTCATAAAAATATCTAGAGCAATAGTGCAGACATTAATAAAAAAGAAAACATTTTGAAAATCCTTAGCACCCTGTATCTCAAAAGTTGTTTCTGAAGTTTGTTCTCTAAAATGGGCCCAAGAATCAGTTCCTTAAATATTAGCATGTTATTAAGAAACATCCTGTATATTAAGTAATGTGAAGAATGTAGTGTATATAATGAAAACACTCTTATATTGGTGTAGAAAAAATTAGTTGCCTGGTTGTTGACACTTTTCTGTACCAGGCGACTCGAGTCCAAGGACGTAATTGGCCAAATCGTTTCAGAAATGTATGTGCAACTACTGGTTGGAGCGGTGAAGAAAAATGTTATTAAAGAGAGTGTAAAAGTTACTTGTAGAATTTCTTTCCCCCTCCCCTCCAACTCAGTCGATTTGACCAACGGATTGCTTGGGACCCGAGCCTTCTGAGGAAAAGTGTCAACAACCAGACAACTAATATCCAACAAACAAAAATCAACACAAAATATAAGGTGTTTGTCAGTTTTGTGGTAAGTGATTCAATATTCTATATTCACCATATTACTTAATACCTCGTAAAGTATTTATACAGAGCGGTGCGTACTGAATGGCTCATAGAGAATTGTTGCTAACTTTCGATACACTGGGCGTTAAAGTTACCATTTTACATTTTGGAATTATTAGATAATTTCTTACATTTTTTACTAAAATTCGACTAAATTTAGAAATTTTTGGTTTTTGGCATTGAGAAACTTGAATTTCAACTTAGGTTTAAGGTATCACCTAGAGAGGTCTAGGCCATCATTTTAGCAACAGGGGCCATTCTGCGCTGATTGGCCGTGCTTGTGTCTAGTAATACAAGGTCTCTGGTTATAGATTAATAAGTTAAGACTTATAATTTAATACTTTCTTTAAAAAAAAAATGTAACTTTCGCTAAAAAATCAAAATTCGTGACTATTTTGAAAAAAGTTATTTCAATTATTTCTGGACTTAAGTCATGCCTACCCTGTTTGACCCATTTCAAACTTCAAACACACA
Organism: Taphrorychus bicolor; assembly: GCA_951812265.1. Lineage (NCBI taxonomy): Eukaryota > Metazoa > Arthropoda > Insecta > Coleoptera > Curculionidae > Taphrorychus > Taphrorychus bicolor. Next base: position 27,642,928 of record OX638303.1, on the reverse strand, counting down.
ACACTAAAAACATATTTCCACTAGCGTCAGTGATTTATCTAATCCTTGACCCATCCAGACACATTTCCTACAAGACATTCGGCAGATCGTGCCTCTGGCGTCTGAATTTTCAGGCGTCAAGCCAAGTGTTAATTCAATTTGCTTCTTCCCCGCCTGCCTTTTTGTTGCTTGTTCACCACATGATTAGTTCTTGGAAAACTTTAGCACCCCTGGGGGGGGGTCTTTTTATTAAATACCAAGCCGATCAATATTTGCACTTCAAGTGGCTATTTGGGGTCATATGATGTCAGCTTAATGTGTAGTTTATGTGGTAAGAATTCATTGAAGAAAAAACAGACGTTCAATGTTAAACCTGCAGAAAATAACCGGCAAGTTATTTTAATTCAAGGACGAAGCTGTATTTATTTGAGATGTAAAAATAGGATGTTCACATGTAGCCTAGTTTTAACTTACTATATATTTATCGAAAATATTTATTTTGGCGCGTATTGGAGAATCCTAACATCCTAAAACATCCTAGCTGATGTGTACTTAGTTGGGTGACAACAATAGCAATCAAGCTTCCAATTTTAGAACCTTCATACGTCTTTCACAGTAAATGCTGCTTTTCCTGTTCGTGTTCCATTGAAATCGGTCAGGTTAGTTTTCGATTAACAAAAGACGGAAGTCCCTAATCCGTCTACGTTCTTCCATTTTTACTTATTGTTTTTCGATTAGTTAGTTCAGTGCCCAACTCGTTCGTTTTTATGTCGATGCCTTCCTTCCTTCAATATTTTATTCGTTGAGGTAATAAGAAGGATATCCACAGTCAGAAGAATTCATTCTTTTGTTAACTACAATCCTAACCGCGATTCTAACAATATAATTATTCTGGAGAAATATAAATTTTGCGAAAATGTAAATCCAGTATAAACTATTGCTTTGTCGAGACCTAATAATTCCGTATAGTGACGTAAAAAACGTTTGTGTTTCTGCCTGTATAAACACTTGAAAATCCTGAAATCTGATGTAAACTTTAGTCTACACCGGAATCTTCCAATCTAGGAGTAGAAAGTTTTTGTTAAACATTAATCAAGAGTATAGAGATACCATAAAGCGACTTAACATGACATTTTTCAAAATTTAGATTATGGAAAAAATAACAAAACCGAAGACAAAACGTAGGTTTCTGCCTTTCAAACAATCGTTTTCTTTTCTATTTACATCTACTAATCCGAAATAAACAATAAACAACCCACACTGACTGTGACTATCAGTTAATTGAGTAAGAAGTTGACGATGTCTCACGGACATGTGAAACAACTACTTATGGATCAGATACTCTTGATCGAGTCTTGAATTTATCTAGTTATGGTAGAAAAAAATCCGTCTTTAGTGAATCGAGTGCGGCAGTTTGGAAACTACTTATCCGCCGAAGCGAAGCTGGTCGACTGCGCTGACCTCCCCCTGGCGTCAACCAATCAATGAGATGGGAAAAGGCATAGCTAATTAGTATATGGGGTGTCCCACGATATTCGCATCCGTCATTTGTGGCTGAGCCGCTAAATAAAAAAGATTGTTTTTTATATATGCGTATTTTGATTCTGAGGAGCAGGATTTAAAATCAATTTGATCTCTACTGAGTGTTTGAAATAATAAACTAACATACTTGCGTTTTTTTTTCAATAAAACAATCCGTATATTTTTAGGTTTTTGTATTCAATCCTAAGTAAATTTTATCGTATGGATGATACGTCTGCAACGAACCTTTTTCGAGAAAATGGCGGCTTAAAATTGCAGATTTAAAACTTTATAAAACTTAAAAAAATTTGTTGCTTATTCATTTTTTCTAGTTTTTTTTATATTTAGCATACAATTTTAATTTTTATTTAAAAAAAAAATTGTCGTACATCAAAAGTTTCTGTGTTAGTTGTCTGTTTGTATGAAAAAATAAATTTGCAGCATTTAAAAGCTTATTAAAACATAAAACTAAAACAAAAGTTTGTAATCTACTTCTGTGTCTTTCAGGTTTTATGGAGTTTTAAACTTAAACGTTGAAATTTCAGTTTTCAGGCGTCATTTTTCCAAAAACAGTTAATTGTGGACGTTTTATTCCAAATTACAAAATTTATTTAGTATTGAGGGCAAAACACAAAAATTTAAAAATGTACAGTGTGTTCCATTTAGATAAACACCACTATGGTACTTTTAAATTTTTTGACACGGGGTGGAGGGATTTTAAATTGTGCTCCGCGACATGAGTATATAAACAAATATTTTTCATTTAATGGTTTAATACTCGGTTTAGTCATAAATGATCCTATACAGGTTATTCTTATTTAGGTACACCTTGTTTAAGTGTCAGAATTATTCTCAGTTTTCACTTGAGTTAGGTCACGACGCTGTAGCCTAAAAATTCAATAAATACAAGCCCAAAAGTTTCTAACTTTTTGTTCTGTATTTTAGTTATTAGCTACCCCTAGAAGTTTATCGTTTACCAGTAGGTGGTGATTATAAGTGAGATTGCAAGAATGATCTCAAATAATGTGAAATATTCTGTACAGAATGATCCCATTTTAAAATTTTTAATACTGTTTAACTAGGATTAACGCCTAAAAGGGTTGTAGGGGTTGACAAATGCTTCGATAACGAGTGACAGGATGTGAAAGTGAAAGAGGTTTTTCTTTGTTTTTTTTTGTTATTGCTCCCACGGTTTTTGAAATATTGAATTAAAACTAGCAAGGTTAACGGTCTACAGAGTTGGACGTGTTCCTCTGAGTTTTTTAATTCTCTATACCTACTCTTCCTTTCAAAACAAAATATCCACCACTTTGGAACTTCCACTATTGTTTTATTAAAATTTTTGGAAACAAACACTCAAATGGCATAAACCTATTGGGTTGAAAATGACTTGCCATGATGGGAAATGTATTCCCAGAAAAGATTTTTGTTATTCAGGGAAACACCATTGGGACGATCTGAGATCGTTGTAGCCTATGTAAGTGGTGTTAGCGTTAGACTCGTCAGTAAGGCGTGGTAGACCCCTGCCTTATACGCCGAGTTGAGAGTTCATAGTTGGAACATGTATTTAAAGACCAATTCGGTGCAGGACAGGCGGTGTGATGTTATGAAGAATTTCGACTAATGCTGCCACCTGTCAGTCGGTGGGTGAAGTTTCGGCGCTGCCACCTGTGAGTCCGTGGATGAAGTTCCGCCACAATACTCCTCGCCCCCTAACCTGAACTAAGGGGATGGAGTTGTGTTGCTGTTGCTTGAGCGAGGTGAGTGACCGAGGATGTGCAAGTGTTGCCGAGAATGGTACCAAGGTGTGATGCGTGTAAGATAATTCCGAGGTGCAGTTAGAGAAGAGAGACTTTGGTGGATACTGCGTGCGGTGGGTGTGAGAGAGATGCTGCTCTGGTAGTCTCGTGGCGTTGAAGCGATCTTTGTTGCGGCTTTTTGCTCAGAAGATTGCGTGTTGATTTTGTCGAGGGTCACCAATTATGGTCTCGTATATGATGATCAGAAAGAAGAGAGATTGAGTAGAAATCTCATCACTAAAGTAACCACAATGCCAGGTGCCGATATTGAATCTGACCACAATCCGCTGCGTGCCGACATAGTGTTGCGCCTGTCCAGACCCAAAGAAAAGACCACTAGAAAGATATTGGAACCAAAACTACTTAAGGACGAGGAAAGAAGATCATCATACGAAGAACATCTTAACAAAGAACTGGAAAATACTCGCAATATAGAAGATACGAACGAACACTGGCTCAAACTCAAAGAAGTTTTTAACGAAACAAATGAAACCTTCCTTACAAACACCAGAAGGGCAACGAGGAACGAATGGATGACTGACGACATTCTGGATTTAATGGAAAAGCGAAGGCAATGTAAAGTCAACGGAGACTACTCAGAAGATAAAAGTCTTCAAAGAAGAATTCGAAATGAAATAAGAACAGCAAAAGAAAGTTGGTTGACTGAAAGATGTCTGGAGGCAGAAAATCTGAGCAAACTGGGGGACAATTTCCATCTCCATAAAAAAGTCAAAGAAATCGCTGGAATATATAACAACAAGAGTGTGGGTTTCATTAGGGATGAAAACAATAAAATAATATTGGACACCGAGAAACTACTACTAACATGGAGGGAATACACCACCGGACTTTTTCAGGATGACAGACCAGGAAACCCCGAAAACGAAATAACAACGCTATCAGGACCAAGTATACTAAAGAGTGAAATCAAACATGCCATAACTCTAATGAAAAACAACAAAGCTCCGGGCCCTGATGATATGTACTCAGAAACTTTTCATTTGATTAGCGAACAAAACCTTGATATCATTGTCCGACTCTTTAACAATATTTACGACACTGGACAAATTCCTGAGGACTGGCTCCGTTCTACGTTTGTCGCACTTCCTAAAACAAACAACGCAACAGCATGTAAAGACTACCGCCTCATTAGTCTAATGAGTCATTTCCTCAAGCTTTTCCTTCGAGTTCTGCACACGAGACTATACAGGAGATGCGAGGAAGTGAGTGGTGCCAGTCAATTTGGATTTAAGAGTGGTTTTGGAACAAGAGAAGCCATATTCAGTCTCCAGACATTAGTGCAGAACTGCCAAGATCAGAGAAAAGACGTTTTTCTGTGCTTTATCGACTACGAGAAGGCATTCGACAATGTAAAGCACGACCTCCTCATATCATATCTTAGAGACCTGGGACTGGATGGAAAGGATATCAGACTTATAGGTAATCTATACTGGAACCAAAGAGCAGAAATCCGAATTCAAAATGCAGGAACAACTGAGGATTTCGAAGTAAAAAAGGGCGTCCGCCAGGGGTGTATCTTGTCTCCGATGTTGTTTAACTTGTATGTGGAAAGAGCTTTCATCGAGTCAATCTCCGACAGTCCCATGGGCATTAAAGTGAATGGAATTCCCATCAATAATATTCGATACGCGGATGATACCGTGATACTGGCGGATAGTGCAAATGACCTGCAAGTTCTACTAGATAAGATCAATGAAGAAAGCCAGAGATTAGGTCTGAAAATCAACATCCGTAAAACCAAATGCATGGCCATTAGTAGAAACGACACCCCAAATGTCATAATGTCCGTAAAGGGAGAGAACATTGAACAAGTCACTCAATTTAAATACTTGGGGTGCATGATCAACCAAAAATGGGACCCAGATCAAGAAATAAAATGCAGAATTGAGCAAGCTCGAACAACGTTTATAAAACTGAAAAATTTCTGACAGACAAAAACCTGAATCTCAATCTCAGATATAGAATGGTAAAATGCTACGTCTGGTCCGTTCTCTTGTACGGAGTCGAGGCATGGACGTTGAAGACAACAATTATAAATAGGATCGAGGCTTTCGAGATGTGGACCCTGCGACGGATGCTGAGGGTGTCGTGGGTTGAACATGTAACGAATGAAGACATTCTGAGAAGAGCTGGTTTGATGGACCGTGAACTTTTCGAAAACATCAAAAGAAGAAAAACTGGCTACCTTGGACATGTACTGCGCGGAGAACGCTATCATTTCCAGCGCCTTATACTCCAGGGTAAAATAGAGGGAGGAAAAAGAGGAGTGGGTAGGAGAAAACTGTCCTGGCTGCGAAACATACGACAGTGGACAGGAATACAGGACTTCCAGACACTGCAAAATGCTGCAATTAATAGAATCATATGATGAGTGAAAGGATGAACGCCTACGCAGGAATCTGCATGGCACTTGAAGAAGAAATGATGAGCCATGCATGGGTAATGTATTCTCAGAAAAGCATTTTGTTATTCAGGAAAACACCACTGGGATGATCTGAGATCGCCTTAGCCTATGTATGTGGTGTTGGTGTTTCGTCCCGAGGTCTACCTGAGACTCGTCAGTAAGGCATGGTAGTATTATGGTAGACCACTGACTTATACGCCGCCGGGGTGAGAGTTCATAGTTGGAACTCGTATTTAAAGACAAATTCGGCGCAGGAAAGGCGGTATGATGTTATGAAGAATTTCGACTAATGCTACAACCTGTGAGTCGGTGGGTGAAGTTTCGGCGCTGCCACCTGTGAGTCAGTAGATGAAGTTCCACCACAATGCTCCTCTCCCAGTGGCAACGAGAATGGAGGTTGTATAATGGGAGAGAATCGAGGCTCTTTTGCGAACTAAGGAGACGAAGTTGTGTTGCTGTTGCTTGAGCAAGGTGCGTGACGGAGGATGTGCCGGTGTTACCGAAAATGGTACCAGGAAGTGGTGTGTGTGAGATAATTCCGCGGTGCAGTAAGTGAAGAGAGAGTTTGCTGGATGCTACGTGCGGTGGGTGTGAGAGAGATGCTGCTTTGGTAGTCTCGTGGCGTTGGAGCGATCTTTGTTACGGCTTTTTGCTCAGAAGATTGCGTGTTGATTTTATCGAGGGTCACCAATTATGGTCTCGTAAATGATGAGCCATGCACGGGTAATGTATTCCCAGAAAAGCATTTTGTTATTTAGGAAAACACCACTGGGATGATCTGAGATCGCCGTAGCCTATGTATGTGGTGTTGGTGTTTCGTCCCGAGGTCTACCTGAGACTCGTCAGTAAGGCATGGTAGTATTATGGTAGACCACTACCTTATACGCCGCCGGGGTGAGAGTTCATAGTTGGAACTCATATTTAAAGACAAATTCGGCGCAGAAAAGATGGTATGATGTTATGAAGAATTTCGACTAATGCTGCCACCTGTCACTGAGTTAGTACATTCAATGAGTTAATACACCAGTCAATGAGTTAGTACAATTTCTTCAATTTTCTTCAAGTATCAGGAAAAAATGGCATAATACCTAGAAATATAGAAGAAGCTGAAAAAAAAATAAATACAAGAAGAAAACTAAAGAAATTCCAGGATGTCGAGTAAGATTTAATAGAAGAGCTCAGGATTCTCCATCTTGAAATGGAAGACATCAAGAAGAAAAAGTTGGAGGGTAAGTCTAAGGAAAAGCCTGAGAAAGAAATTACTGAACCTGTTACGATCAAGATTTACGAGAAGAAGGAACAACCAAAAGACGAAGAGGAGGTTGATACGGTTGTTTTGAAGGAACGTCCATAAAAGAAAGAGGAGGAGATCCATTATATCGAAAAAAAAATCAGATTCTTCTGAGTCATTGTTTCCTTAGAATTTCTGGGCTAATTCTCGGTAAATCTTGTATATTCAGTGATTTTGACCCTTCATTTTGAATAAGTTTGCACTTTTTTGCTTCCTCAGCTTCACTCATAATGCTGTATGGCAGCGATCTTGAATACTTTTGAAAAGCGACTTTTATTGAATAAACACATCTTTTGTTTGTATAATTTTTTTTCTATACACGATTAATCTTCTGCGTTTACGAATGGTGGATACTGAGTGCGGTGGGTGTGAGAGAGACGCTGCTCTGGTAGTCTCGTGGCGTTGAAGCGATCCTTGTTACGGTCTTTTGCTCAGAAGATTGCGTGTTGCTTTTGTCGAGGGTCACCAATTATGGTCTTGTAAATGATGAGCCATGCATGGGAAATGTATTCCCAGAAAAGATTTTTATTATTCAGGGAAACACCACTGAAACGATCTGAGGTCGTTGTAGCCTATGTATGTGGTGTTGGAGTTTCCTCCCGAAGTCTACCTAGACCTGTCAGTGTGTTGTATTTGAAGACAAATTCGGCGCAGTAAAGGCGGTGTGATGTTATAAAGAATTTCGACTAATACTGCCACCTGTGAGTCGGTGGGTGAAGTTTTACCACAAACCAAATAAGTTAGGGATGACCCTGCAGATTTTAAACATAATACTGTGAACTACCACACTTTCCAAATTTGAACTCATTTCACTAAATGTCATGTTCAAAATAATATTTAAAATTGTATTTACATTTTAATGGTCTGTTATAAATGTCGGAAAACACGTCAAAACCTGTTTACTTATTCAGTGTGCCCTAATTTTGCCTTCCATGTATTGGGGTCTCGAAAACTATAGCAGTTATGAATATGGTTAAATGAGAAAATTTCTAGACAGTTAAATTAGAAACGTAATGATAACAACGGGGTAAAAATATTTAGGTTTTTGAGAAATTTTGTTAAAATCAAAGTGCTACAAAAAAACAGTTATAACGCTTTTATTTAAGAAGATAGTGGAAATTCGTGAAAACATTTATGGAGCAACTCTCTGAGAGAAATACACCTGTAAAGCTGAAATTTGATCCCCACGTTTCGGCGTGTAGTTGTTCCATTTTGCTTATTACAACCATATTGTTTTTTTACATTTTTGAACAGAGGGTAAAAAGTGCGTTCTAACCATGTATACCAAATCCGAGACCAAATCTATTTTTATAATTTTTTTTTAATAAGAAAATATGTAATTTTTTGAGTATAGTCCATAGATGCAACTTCTCAGTAACTTAGTAATATGAGTATGAGTATACGAATAAGACTATGAGGTATCTAAAGCCTTCAAATGAGTCCCATTAGCCTTTGAAGCACTCTGAGAAGATGTCCGTAGACTCGTTCGAATGCCTTTTGAATTATTTTTTAAACCTTCTGCGAGCAAAACTTTGTAACTGCAGCTTGTCATGTTGCTCCAATAACCTAGAACATAGGGACAGAGCCAACTAATGTTGATATTTCTCTAAAAATGGTCCCGTTTTTTGGTGTCAGCGCACGTCATACAAGCGTCACAGCAACTTAAAGACGGACCGGATGATTGTGTCGATAGTTTTTGGTTTTTGTTAGATTGGAATTTAAGTTTTAAAAAACCTTGGAGCCAGTTCAGCTAAGGGCTAGGAGAAGAATATAAGTTCGATACTCGATTGGATTGGAAATAAGAAGTAATAAAAATAATGACAGTGACAACTGTTTTGCAATAATTTGAGTAAGACGTAATGACGTCACCGAAACGTCACTTCCGGCGGATATCGTCGCCAGTTTAAAGGTTCCCACTGCTAAAAAGGGGGCCAAAACTGTAAAAAATACGAGGGGGTCTCCAGATTAGCTCGATGGATCTAATGGATACTCTTGACCCAACTGTAACAATTTATTATTTAATTGTATCGTTAGTGTGTATGCCGCATTTTCTTGACCTTGGGACGAAAAGTCCCATTGTCTATTTAATAAATTTATAGATTTCAAAACTTGAATTGTTTCAAAGTAGCCTGACGTCGTTGCTCATTCTAGAGGTTTTCCTTCTTATTCAGTCTCTGCATTTCACTTTTAACTGCTTCTAATTGAATTTTCTAGAACTGTACATTCAATAATTAACACTTTTTCCTTAATAGTGTCATTTCGGTATTGTTTTCAAACATCCGCGATTATAATCTTATACTTCCTGACAAGTGGAATTCTTGTCCTACTCGCAAATGGTAGGGTCGCTAGACATCAGTTAAAAGCATTTTTTGCCCTCTAATCAAAAATTCACAATTTTTTGCAGTTATCAAATGTCGGTTTCTGAACCTTTAAAAAGCACAATGTTTCAAAGAGTGACAAGGACACATAAAAACCACAATAACATTACCTCTCTCTGGCATTACCTAACTTCTTCCTAACCAATGAACATAAAATAGGCCTTAACCTCAAATACTTGTCAATATTTCATGCTTTTCTACCTAGTTTATGGGTGGCTATTTTTGTCAGTCGTGCCTGGGTTTTACGTTACCGCATATGGAAATAACATTCTTAAGTTTTAGGCCGTGGCTCTGAGCATCAATCATCCGCTCCCGCTGGCACACATACATAATACTTATATACAAATACACAAATAAAAAAATTATAATGTCTCCTTGAATGTATTAGCATTAATCTTCGAAGAATACAACAAACAAGGTGCAATCTACGTCGGCATCGATGGCTTGTATGGATGATTACCAAGCAAATTGCGACAAATTATTTATTTGTAAACAATCGGCGGGGTTTTTTTGTTGTTTTGTCGACGCTTCGAGGATGTCCCTTGTTCATACCCTGTATATTTATGTCAATTCTTGATTGCCAATGATTTGCTCAAACTCAAGGCTAAAAGGTTTCAGGAGTGTCTTAAATATTTGTATCAGACGATCAGCAGCAGCAAGTGGGGAAAACCACCTGCCCCCAGCATTAAATTTCACCTCTTTCTCATTTAATCCTATTTAAATCGACCGCTTAGATTACAACATCCCTGTGTATACATGAGTTGAAAGGAGATCATGAACGGGCTTTGTGATTGCTAAACAATTGATAGATTTGCCTCTCACATTTCATATGAAGTTTAGACAAATGACATTAATCGAATAGCCATGTCCTGCGTTATACAGCAGCCGTCCAATTAATTCGACCCTTGTTCAAATTATTACGTACGGGTGGCTCCACGGTAGATGTATCGCTCACTCCAACATTGTTGGGTTTGGGGCATAAAACCTTTGATTTAGGGTTATTTTTCCAAGCTGCTGAATTTGAGGCAGACTTTTTTTAGGCAGTCTGGAATTTTTATGAGGTTTACTTTTGGTTTTATGGCACACTCAACTTGATAGCCAGGCACTTTTATTGAAGCGTTAAATTTTCCATAATTGTGTGTTTTACATGCGAAATGTTTTTGGCCTCTGTCCAAGGATGATACTCAATTTTATCCACAATATTCTTCATGTCCTCTTCAGTTTTCGTAGTAAAGCTTCGCCAAATTAATTCAATCTCCTTCATCCAAAATAGTTTTCCTGAAACTTCTTCAGCATTATTATTCTTCGCCTAAACGTAGGTAGTAAATTAAACCCCGTCCAATCTCGAGCTAATTAGAATTTACAAGAAGCGTTTTCTGCGAACGCACCAGGCTCGAAACTTTGCAGACGCAAACTCTTCTGCGATCACTTTACAACTTTTAGATTACTCGGGACCTTATTTTATGTAATGAAAAGGCATGGCCAGACGTTTCGACTTGCAGCACCAGCAGCTGCAACGGCCACTTGCACCACGTCCTGTCAATCTGCATTGATTCGAAATACTGCTGCCGATATCAAGTTACGTAAACATCTGCCGCGACAGATCGTGTGATTTCCCTTTATACCTCGACTTTGTATGTTGGAGATTTTTATGCAAAAGTCGTTTTATGGAAAATTACGCGTTTCAGAAACCTTGGTGATTTTTTTCCTTGAAAAAGTTCACCTGTAATTAACGGTAGGTACGAATAAATTATAGTAGTAGGTGCTCGAACGTAGGGTATTCAAGGTCGCATTTGTGTCAGTTAAATAGCCCATGATGGTTTTTTAACTATAGATCTTTCTTAATGGCCATGACGTGTATACTCATCTGCACACGACGATGATCACTTGCATGATATGCCGTGTTTGTTTTGTGATGATTGCCTTAAGCTAATTTACATTAATTATTACGGATCTGTAGGCTAATCATCGTTGTATTGTGGTTGATGGTGGTTCCCACTAAAAAGTACTAAACGCCAATTCTAAAGCTTCTCCATACTAACGACTAAACGACTTTGAAGCAAGCGTTGGAGAGTTCGGTATGGTATACACTTTGTAGGTATATGTCTATACTCATTTATTTATTTCTGACATCTCTTCAGCACATGTTGAGAAGATTCGATAAAAATATCAAAGTCAGATTTTCAACTCCAACTTGATGTCAATAATGAGTGAATGGTTTGTAGGTACGGAAATGATGCTGAAGAGCTTTTGTAGAAAAAATCTTCTGCTTTGGGCTCTTTGGGTTTGCTTTGGGCTTGCTTCAACTCAAACAAAAAATCTAACAACAAATTGTTAGATGCAGCATTATGCCACAGTAACTTGCTAGGAAGTTTTTGATGTTTCTGCATTGGCGATCAGGGTTGCGCCTCACTGTGTGCGCATAAGCTTTTGACTTTGGTCAATATTTTCGTTAATCTCGTGCTATTAGGTATGTGAAAAAAGTCCAGAACCCTCGGCTGATATCAAATCAGCAACCACTTGGCGTTGAACAATTTTAAACCAATGTTCGATATGCCCAAATCGTTTACATGATATTCTAAGATTTACAACCCCCCCCCCCCTTCTTTGTTCATTCTCAAACCGAAATATTGTAAATATCTCTAATGTGCTCTAGAACTCTTTATCCTTACTACACATATAGAAACCGTCCTTTTTTAAATTTCCACACGGTACACTTGTCTTCCTTAGTTATTATGGTCCCAAGTAATGTCATCTTTGCTCTGTTTTCCTCTATCACCGGTTTGCCTCTAAGCTTTTCTAAACTTCTTTCTACTCCACAATGTGACAGCTGCCGCCGGCCGTTTTTCCTTTCTCATCCTACTTTGCCACCGCGATGTGGTTCGTCGCCTTCGTTTCCTCAATCCCCCTGTCCTCCCAACAAAATCTATACAAAATTCTATCGTTATATGGCTTTGAAATCATATGTCCACCAGGTTACCCACCTCTTTATGTAGCCCTGTCTCCATTAGTTGTACTAACACTTATCGGTTATCGCTGCTTTCCTGGTACTTACTTTCAATCTTCTTCTTCTTCAAGTGCCCTCTTCCTTACTGAAGGTTGGCGACAATACCAGCAAACTCCTCTCTATTTCTTGCTGCTCTCAATAGGGTGCATGTGTCTAATCCTGTCCACTCTCTTATATTTTTAAGCCATGAGCATTTTCGTCTTCCGAGTCCTCTTCGGCCTTCTATCTTTCCTTCCATAAGCAGTCTCAAAAGTTGATATTTTTCTCCTCTGTATACATGTCCCAGATAACCAGTTTTGCGCTGTTTCACATGTTGTAAAAGTTCCCTGTCTGTTCCCATCATTCTTATAACATTTTCATTTGTTATTCTTCGGGTACATGGTATCTTCAAAAGTCTGCGGAAGATCCACATTTCAAATGCCTCCAATCGCTGCATCATCCTCTTTCCCATTGTCCAGGATTCCGTGCCATACAAGAGGACAGAATAAATATATGACTTCACGAAACGGTATCGAGCATCGAGCGACAGGGTGGTATTCGTTAGAAATGTCTTCATTCTCACGAACGTGGCTCTTGCGTTTTCAATTCGAGCTCGAATTTCGGTCTCTGGATCCAGGTTTTGGGTAACCCAGCAACCGAGATACCTGAATTTTCTCACTTCTTCTATTGGAGTACCATATATTCGTATATTGGCTTGTAGATTTTGATTTCTGCTGACGACCATCGTTTTGGTTTTTGCTGTATTTATTTTCAGGCCGTGTTGGTCACCTGATTTCACAATCTTGTCTACCAGCTCCTGTAAGCCTTCTGAAGTGTCTGCGAAGATGACAGTGTCATCTGCGTAGCGTATGTTGTTAAGTATTTTACCGTTCACCTTTATGCCAATTTCACAGTCCTCCAACGCTTGCTGAAATATGCACTCGGAGTAAATGTTAAATAAAAGAGGCGAGAGAACACAGCCCTGTCGTACTCCCCTTCTTATCGGTATCTCTGACGACACGGTGTCATCAAACCGAACAAACCCCCTCTGTTCCCAATATAAAATTTTTATAAGCCTTATGTCTTCGTAGTCTAGACCCTGTTTTTGGAGCAGTTGTAACAGTGTTGGATGCTTGATGCGATCGAACGCCTTTTCGTAGTCAATGAAACACAAATACACGTCTTTTCTTTGGTCTCTACCCTTTTCGAGTAAAACCGTTAATCCGAAAAGTGCTTCCCGTGTTCCCAGTCCTAATCTAAACCCAAATTGTTCGGGGCTTATATTTTGTTCGCATTTCAAGTAGATATGTCGATGTAATATTTTTAACATAATTTTCAAAGTATTGCTCATTAAGCTAATTAATCTGAAATCGGAGCACTTTCTTGATGTGTTTTTCTTGGGAATCGGTATGAACACTGACTTGAGCCAATCACGGTGGGTACGTTCCTGAACTGTAGATTTTATTAAAGAGGTCGGTGAGTCGTTGGAGATTTTCTTGGTCCAGCAATTTTAGCATTTCTGTGTATACATTGTCTGGTCCTGCAGCTTTTCCACTTTTAGCTGTTTTTATTGCTGCGTTTACTTCGGATGGTAAGATATTTAATGTCAAATCATTGTCGCGTTCTAGTTCCGGTTCTATCCTTTCATCATCAAACATTTCTCGAATATATCCTGACCACTCTTCTTTTATTTCTTCCTGGTCTGTAATTATTTCACTGTTTTCTGTTTTAAGGAAGTTGGTTTGTTGGGCTTTCCTTCTTATTCCTGTGATTTCTTTAACTTTTTTGTATATATTAAACTGGTCGTGTTTCTTTTGTAGTTCTTCTAATTCTTGACATCGATCGTTCATCCACTTCTTCTTTGCGTGTCTGATTAATTTTTGAATGTTGGTTTGGGTTTCTTTATATTTGTCGATGTTTATGTTCTTATATTTCCTGCGAGTTTCCATTAGGTCTAGAATTTCATTGCTCATCCAGGGTTTCTTTGCTGCTGTTGGTTCTTACTTTCAATACATCTATCAATAATTATTATCGACACTAGATATTTTATCCCAGCAGTTTAAATTCTATTGTGTTTTCTGTTTCCGTCACTATTTATCTAGCCAAACACGTATTGACCTATTCGAAATTGATGCACTATGTGCAGCACCCTCTCATAAACACACCCGGAAGGATATCTTCTATCACTCTTTCAGCTCTACATTCATTACTTGCAACATCATCGTCATCATCATCTAGGGCTACAACCCTGGGTGGGTCTTGGCTGACTGCACAACTCTCTTCCAATTGATACGGTCTTCCATCAATTTTTGGTATCGAAAGGGATATTCATTTTCTGTAGGTCTGATTTGGTGTTGTCTCTCCAACGCATTCTGGTACGCCCGAGTGGTCTTTTTCCTTTTGGAACCTCCTCCCACACCAATCTTACAGGTCTTCCCATCTTAGGCCTGCCCATCTTATTCGTTGGGATTTAATCTCTTGCACGATATGGCTATTGTTGTAGAGTTCCTTTATTTCAATATTCGTTCTAATTCGATATCGATTTGTCGTCGGATCGTGGTGGGCTCCGAAGATTTTTCTGAGAATTTTTCGTTCAAAACGTCTGAGTTTTTCTTCGTTTGATTTGGTAATTGTCCACGTTTCACAACCATATGTTATTTCTGGGCTTACAGGGGTTTTATAGATTTTAGTTTTTGATGTTCTGGTCAGGTTCTTCGACTTTATAAGATTGTTAAGTGCGTATAGGCAGCTGTTTGCAGATCGAATTCTTCCTTTGATTTCTTCAGTAACGTCATTATCAGCAGTTATTATAGCTCCAAGGTATTTGAAACGCTCTACCCCTTCAAAATTAAGAGTGTTGATTGTAACGTTTTGCCCTATTCTATCTCTTCGTCCCATTCTGTTTATGCACATGTATTTCATTTTTTCCTCGTTGACTTTTAGTCCCACTTCACCTGTTGTTTTTTCGATCTTGTTGAAAATATCTTTTACGGATATGATGCAAGTCTCCGATGAAATCAAGGTCATCTGCATATGCAAGCATTAAATTGGGACCTTTAGTTGTTAGCAGTTCGGTTTTTATTACTTGCAACAGTAATTTACCATTTGCAAAATAGGACTCTGGTTATTGACGAAAAAAACTCGATAAGAACGCCCATCCCTAGCATTTTCAGCAAATTTCTATTAGATTCAACTAGTTTTTTGACGAGGTATTCTGCAATTTTTCTATTGTTTTTTTTTCGACTGCAGTAATTTAGCTTCTGCAAAATATGACTTTAGTCTACTATCACGAAAAACTAGATAAAAACACTCATCTCTAGTATTGTCAGCAACTTTCCACACTCAAGAAGATTAAATTAGATTCTCGACATGCTGTTCTGCAGTTTTCGATAGTTTTTTGTGACTGCAGTATTTTGATTCTGTAAAATATGCCTCTGGTTTAACATTATGTTGAACATTCTTCACTCGTTTCTGTTGGCCTTAGCCGTCTTGATGATGAAAATGAAAAAGTGTCTATCTCTAAAGCCACTCAACCGATTTTCGTTGAAAATGCCATTTTGGTAAGATCCATGTATAGACTGCTTTAAGTGGTTATGTACTCGGTTATATGTTTTGCAGGTTTCTTAATACAGGGTTCAACAAAACTTGATGCATTTTTGTAAAAACTTTTTGAGAAAATAATTTTGCGGAAAAAAAATCAGAACATTTTTTGCTACGGGAGTATGTGAAGACGCGTCATACCTCGGGACATATTTGGTGTTTTTTGAATATTTTGCCTGTTTCCATAGACATTTAGTTTTTTTTATAAATTATTTAACACTGGGTCTCCAATTTGCCACAAAATACAAATATTGATACAAATTTCATATGGAATATAAAGACTGTGCATAGGGCAAGCTAGAGGTATAGGCGTAATGGCTACAAAATTAGACACATCTACAGTGGCGAACAGAAAGTAACATTTTTTTCAAATATTGAAGTGATAATCGAATGTCCACAATTAAGTGATGTGGAACGTGTCGAATTTTAGAATACCGCTGCCTGATTATTGCAGCTACTAACGATACCCCGGAACTTTTTCCTGTCCTTTTTACGTCTTTATTAGTTTAAAAAAAAGTAGGTTTTTCTACAAGTGTAACATTTCAAGACCATAAGAAAAACAAATCTCCTATTCCATGAGCTTTAGAAAAATTTGGAATTGGACGTAGTGATCTGCGAACCAAATTATGTCTAATTGTTTAGATGTACAGGGTGAGCCACGAAACTGACATTAATCCTCATTTTTTTCAATCCTTACATTCTGAATTTTGACTGAATAAAACTGAACTTCGAAAATTGTTTGTATTAATAGAAACAGAGCGAATTAACCGATAGTGGCAATTTTTAATTGAATATGTTCAGAAAGTACGGCTAATCTGAAGAACGATTGGTGTGAATCCAACGGTTTCTTGTTTTTTTTATGTACCTCTTACCAAAGAAAGTCCCGCAGGTTCAATAGTTTGAGAGATATCCGCCTTTGAAGGTTGAATTTTAGGCACCCTTAGAACGTGCTTTGTCATTCAGAAAAAATTTATTTATGGTCAGTCTTATTACGTCATTCCGATCGAATACAGTAAAAAACACCAAATTTTAATTTTGAAGTTTCATGAACTCTTGGGAAACAGCTTCCCATTTTCCCCTTATTCCCTTGATGACGCCCATTTGCATTGTTTGATACGATAAAATTGTTTTGAGTTTCTGGCTTTTTCTATAGAGACTTAACAAGAGCACCAGATAGATAGATAGAAATGTGTTCCCATTTTAGGAGATCAATTCAAAACTACTTTTGTGTTTTTCAAAAAGTTCATGGCTTACTACATATTTTGACGGTTTTCCTAAGTCGATCTAGCTGAGTTAATATTGGACATAGAGCAAAGTTGTTACATAATATAAAAGTTTTGGATAAATTTACCACAAGCAAACCAGAATAATCAATTTTTTTCTGACATCTGTCATTTGTGAAATATCGCATAAACTTACTCTTTTTTAAAAGAAAGTATAGTTGGTTATCGCCTATGTAAAAAGGTCTTTTTCAGCTATAAAATGATACCAATAAGTAGACAGCTGTTTTTAAAATGGCCACTTTTTTCTCCAGCACTAATAAAAAAATGACAGGTGTCTGATCCAGAGAAAAACCACTTTTGTATACATCATTTCTCTAGAACCAATAAACGAAAAAGGCCTTTTTATATAGGCGATAACGAACTACGCTTTCCTTTAAAAAAAAAGTAAGTTTATGAGATAACTCACCAATGACAGCTGCCTGAAAAAATCTGATTAGTCTGGCTGGTTAGTGATAAATTTGGTCTAAAATAAGTGAAGTTTGAAGTCAAATTAAACATATAAAACACAACATACTTTGTCAAAAACATGACGTTTGAACCTGATTTTGTTCCAAAAATAGAATTTTCTGCAAACAATTTTAGCTTTAATTTTAACATACATTTTTAGAAATTTGCTTTTCGGGTGCTTTATGTTGTAAGTTTAAAACAATTTATTGTCTACTCCTCACTTGAGTATTTGCACAAAATCCAAATTTGCATGTTTGAACGATTTGAGTAATCTCAACCGATTTTGGCCAAAATCTGAATTTACGCATTAACTAAAAATTTTCTAATTTTTCTCGAGTCATTTTTTCTCGAGTATTGATACTATTTATAACCTGATATTCTCGGAAAACACAAAATATTTATTTTGAAGTGTTTTTGGTTACATCTCACTTATTTTGATCAAAAAATTGAATTTCTTCAAAAACAAAAACTGCATGTTTAGACCATGTAGGTCATCTTTAATCCGATTTAAGCTTTAATGCCAACAAAAAATTCAAAAAATTTGCATTTCAATAGACCTTGTGTAAGTTTTAAATGATTTTTTGTCTAGTCTTCCCTCGAGTATTTGCACAAAATCGAAATTTTTAAACGACTTACCTGAAAATTTTAATTTTTTGTTGAGTAATTTTTTTTTATCGAGTTTCGATAATAATCCTAACCTCACATTCTCAAATAACACGAAATCTTTTTTTAATAGTCACAGCGTCACAGCATTTTTAGTCACATTTCGTTCATTTTGATAAAAAAAATTAATTTCGCCAAAGACAAAAACGTTTGCATGTTTAGACAATGCCGGTAGTGTTTAACCCGATTTTAGCTTTAATTCTAACAAAAATTTCTAAAAATTTGCATTTTCAGACACTTTAGTAGATGCAGTGCTGCAAGTGCGTTCTACTGCAATTAGGTACTAGAAAATACAGAGCCACAAACACATCAGATTTCCAGATTTTTAATAAGCTGTTCATTTTGTTGCTTTGTTATTTTTAATATAATTTTTCTCTGATTAAAATTTTATCAGTCACTTTTTATGATATTGTAACTATACCTCTAAAAGAGTGGTCATTGCATTGACTGTCCATGAGACAAATGGATCTCTCTCCACCATCTAATTGTGGCCTCCTTCTATGCCTTTGGAAAAAATCCAAATCCCATTACTTGTCATACCGTCATATCTGCCACATACATTCATTTGGAATATTATCAAGAGACACCTCCTTCTTTTTATTAATTGTTACATTGTAATAATAATTGTTTTCGCCTCTTTTATGTCTGTTTTTTCGTATTCCGTGACATCCTCCGCATTTTTGGTAATTTAGGATGATAGTTACCAATTACATATTTGGCCGCTTCAATTCCCTGTACTACCATTCTCCTCAACCGTCATTGGCCCTTTCCTGGTTCCTCAACTGCTATATACCCCGTCTCATGGTTATCAGCTGTATATCATCGTCTGTACCTCCTGTTCTCATCTTTGTTCTTACTTTTTTTTCTTTAGCCATTGAATCTTGATCCCAGTGGTCCTCTACACCTACTCATTTACGGGGTATCCATTTGGCAACTCTCCGACTCGTAACTTTCTTGAGGAATCATTATATATGTTTTGCGTCCTTTATCAGGTCGATAGAAGTGAAAATAGCGGATGTAGGACAGAAATAACTACTTCACATTTGTGAAAGAGCAAACGTTCAGCAGCTTTCTCAGGGCTTTTTCAACAAGCGAAGTTTGTCAACTAGGAACAACATTCCACTGAAATTAAAACATCCCCAGTCACACGAAAAAACGAGCAAACGGGCACCATAAAGGACGACACACACATTAGCAAAACAAACTTCGCTTATTGAAAAAGCCCCGAGGAAGACCTCACTGAAGGTTGAAACGTTGGCTCTTTCACGAATGTGAAGTGATTTCCGTCCTACACCCGCTATTTTCACTTCTATTTTTTGACGAAGTTTAGTTCATTTCCGCGTCTTTTTCCACCTCTGCTTTGGCCTCCATTGTTCCCGGCCTGTGTCTACTTAGCTGTTTGTTGCAGTTTGCTGGTCAATGTGGATCAGAATCCAGTCCGAAAAGACCTACACTCTTTGTGCAACTAATGGCATGTTATAATAAACTGCTAACAAAAAAGATCGATACGGCAACATTTTTCGTCATGTTTAGGGATCTGTATCTCGGAAATGCCTTAGCCGAAATTCATAACTTAAAGAGACTTTGGAAGATCGTTTCTTCTAGAATCAGGGAGGGAGGCTAGTTTTAAACCAAAGTGATTTTCTAAATGATATACAGGGTAAAGAAAAAAGCACTGCAAAATGGTTGCATTTCAACCCATTGCAATTGGTAGCTAGAGTATCTTCAGAACATTCGTTCCTATGAGATTTGAGGACCTTGACTAATATCTCGGGACATGTTCGGCGGTTTTTAGTTTTATGGCCCACAAGAGAAATTACGGGGGTTTTTCAAAAAGTGTGCGTTTTCTTATAAGTTGCCCTGTATAGCGAGAATGCCGCTGCCGATTTTAATGACGTAAATTATCTCCAAAAGACAAATGATTGTAAAATCATCAACGTACACTCAAGTTTAATAAAATCTTTCTATTCCACGTTGTACCAAAATGGCAAAAAATTTACTGAGAAACTGATCAATATTTTGTTAATAAGGACGTCATGGCGGTTGTTCTAACTTTAAGGCTCTTATTGTAATTACATTTAAGAGCCATGGTCGATATCTCGGGAGGTTTTTGGCAGTTTTTTGTTTTTTGACCAACAAAAAAAATTACGGGGGTTTTTCAAAAAGTTTGCGTTTTCTTATAAGTTGCCCTGTATCGCAAGAATGCCGCTGCCGATTTTAATGAAATACATTTTTGTACAACGTGGAATAGAAAGGTTTTGTTAAACTTGAGTGTACGCCGCTGATTTTACAATCATTTGTCTTTTGGAGATAATTTACGTCATTAAAATCGGCAGCGGCATTCTCGCGATACAGGGCAACTTATAAGAAAACGCACACTTTTTGAAAAACCCCCGTAATTTCTCTTGTTGGCCATAAAACTAAAAACCGCCGAACTTGTCCCGAGATATTAGTCAATAGGTCCTCAAATCTCATAGGAACGAACGTTCTGAAGATACTCTAGCTACCAATTGCAGTGGGTTGAAATGCAACCATTTTGCAGTGCTTTTTTCTTTACCCTGTATATCATTTAGAAAATCACTTTGGTTTAAAACTAGCCTCCCTCCCTGATTCTAGAAGAAACGATCTTCCAAAGTCTCTTTAAGTTATGAATTTCGGCTAAGGCATTTCCGACATACAGATCCCTAAACATGACGAAAAATTTAGCCGTATCGATCTTTTTTGTTAGCAGTTTAATTGTTACTATTAAATTCAACTATTTGAAGCCAGATGCATTTTCGTTTCACAGCAGTTCTGGTTGACATAAAAATGACTAGCTAAGTTTCATTAAAGCTGATTTGTTGGTTGAAAATCACCTGGTCTGTCATTTTTGTTGACACACGTTTTCTTGCAATTATTACAGATTTTCTAGTAGAAAATGTCACGTTTTCTTGCAATTATTACAGATTTTCTAGTAGAAAATGTCCCAGTGTTTTGTTGAAAATGTTTTTTATTTTTTTAAAAAATACTATAAGCTTAAGTCTAAAATACACAAAACCCCATCACTGTCTTTGCTGGAAGACCCTCTTACACTATCGAAAAATGCCCTTGATCCGACACTTTATTATATCTTATCATCCTTCATTTTATATAATAACATTAAAAACGGCCGATTAATCTTGTAAGATACCTCTTTCCTTTATAAAAGAAACACTTTTTTCTATAAACGAAGTCATCACTTTTACATATCCTTATGAAGTTAGCAGATCCTGAACTTGTCACCTTTGAATGCTTATATCAGTACTAATAAAAAATAATGTTTTGGCCCAGTTTCTTAATATAGTTTATCGTAATTTTTACGACGTGTTGTTCAATCATAAATTAAATCGAAAAAGTCCTGCTTATTTTACGTAATTTCCGAGTAATGTTATTGTCACCAGAATTATTTTGTTTCCATTGAGCCCGTAGGTATTATTGTGGGAGTACACCGCAAAAAATTACACAAGAACCAGAAATATCTCAAGAACAGGTGGAAAACAATATAATATCGATTACAGAACCTATATACAGCGAGCCAAAAAAACATGACTCACCCCAACCGACGGGAGGGCGGTGCGAGGGGCGTTGAGTGCAATAGGGGGGAAAGAAAGGCCCTTTAGGGGTGCAGTTTGATTGAGACGGATGGGCAAGGATAAGAAATAAATATCTCCTAGGGTGATGAATAAAAGTGGGCCTTAGTTTTACGAGCTGCGTGAGCGAAATTATAATTTGACCTGCCCGGAGGGTAAGTGAACTTTTAATTAAAGCTACATACGGTAGTGGTCCAAAAATTACATTATAATGGCCTGATGTTTCCCAATTCGAATAGGTGACCCACGAATAATTTCTACGCTAGAGTTACCACGCCTGGCGGCCATATAATAGTAATGGGACGAGCCCAATAGAGATACATACTGGCACATACAATAACGAAGTGCAGCATTGTATCGAGTTTTGTTGTGTTTGCACCGCGGTATATCTGTATAAAAGCACAGATCCATGCTAAATTTAATTCGATGATTGCTACGTACATACAACTCGGAATGCTCGTAAAAATATTTATGTTCCCAATATGTCTTGTTCCTCCTTACTCCAGATAAAAGTCGAAACGCATTTCTTTTGTGAATGTTTATTGATGTGCCAATATTTTTAGAACTAAAGAGGGAATATTTGGATAACCCACATTTTCTGCTTGCAACCATGTTGCTTCTTAGTGTAGTAAATTTTTTTTTAATTACTTTCACTTATAAGGAGTGAGAATTCAAAAATACTCGTTCATCATAGGCCAATCTTCTTTTCACCTAGGTTGCATGCTCAAGTATGCATTAAAATACTAAACTCGCTCGCGCCAGTAATAGTCATAAAAGAAATTTGAATAACAAAGAGAAACGATTAAATTTCGAGTAGGAAAAAATTAGTTGCCGACGGTCTACTTTTTGCCTATAAAAGTACGGCAACCTCTCATAAACCGGCTCTTGTTATGGGATATTACTTTTTCTGACCGGCATAATATCGCCGCTTCGCCGTCCTCTTGTTTGCATAAGTTTCTTTGTTTTTATTCACGCTGCTTTCTCGAAGGCGAAAAATAAAAATAACGCCCCCATGTTTTCAAAGGCTCTCAAAATCGGAAAATCTTGTCGTGATTCTTAGCAGTAAATCAGAACCGGAGAATTGCCACTTGAAGCAATTTTTCTTTTTGAGGTTGACGAAATTTATTGCGCCTGGCATTTTGATACGAAAGTGCCTTAACCTTAAAATGTAATTTAAATGCACGAATGCGATTATTCCTGACCGTAATGCCAGGTGGAGTTGTACTAAAGCACAACATATTTCATGTTTTGTTTAAATTTGAATAGAGTTGATTCAAGAATGATAATTTTTTTCATGTTTTTTTTTTTGATTAATTTTCAGTACGTAGTGATGAACGTAAAGAATGTATTGTCATTGTCCAGAAAATAATAATCCACCAAATTAAAAAATCCATGAAATTTTGAGTTAATAAACTCCTAAACACCTATCAGGTTTTAAGCCGAAACTAGGTTTGCTGCTGTAGTGCGCGTTGTTGTCTACGAGAGTTCAATTCGCGATAAAAAGAAAAACTCTGGGCTAATGATTGTTTAATACTTACATTGTGTATATTTAATATCTCGTTTTTTTTAAATTGTAATAACTCCTGCAAAACTTTTTTAAACATTATAAACGCCTTTTTAAATGCCATAACCTCCTCTAGTGATACTATAATTGTATCGCGACTAATAATTCAAGTAAAAATAAGGAAATTTTACCTTCGCAGAAGTCGACAATAATTTGTCAAAAACCTCACTTAAACAAAAAAAAAAGGTCTATTGTGGATAGAATATACGTCAAAAATGTGGATATAGAAATCCATGTTGATGTTTAAAAATTAAGGGAAACAAAATAAAACCAAATAGTAACCGATGTATAAAAGGGTTTTCTTTCTATCATTTTTATAGTAATGTCACTTTAAGAAACCTCTGAACTAAATCTTCTGAACTAACTGCTTTTAAGTCTTACTTTGCTCAACAAAATGTCTTCTTATTCTTTTAAGTTGCAAGGGTTAAGAGTTAGTAATGATCTACTTCACTCATCAGCAATACCAGTACACAGTGTGTCGCCGGATAGGTGAAACGACTCTAAAAAGTAAAAAATTGACAAACTTTTTTTTTTTCTTTTGGGTTTAACTCTGGTTGATCAATTACTAATTTCTGGCATAATTTAAGTTTTGAAAATTCAAAGAGAGCTTGGAAATTGTCAAAAAAACACTTTTTCGGTAAAGTAAAGTTTTCTTTCCATGAGAGAAAAAGATGTTTTTTACAGTTTTCAGAGCCTAAAATTGCGACAGAATTTGGTCTTTGATGAAGCAGGGCAGAACCCCAAAAAATTAAATTTTAAATTGGCAAATTTTTTGTTTTTTCGAAGGTCGTTGCACTTACCCGGGGGCACACTGCATACCCCTTGTTCATTAGAAAATGTCAAGTGTTTTTTTTTTGCAAAACAAACATCTGTTTAAAGAGTTGAGTTATATTTTTATTATGTCTAAATGTTTTAATACTAAAAGGATTTTCCGGGCTTTGAAGCCGTGGTCCAATGGAATTTCTTCCTGACGTTTCGGCTACAGCTGCGGCAGACTTTGTCAAAGGCGATGAGGCAATGGGCGAAGTCATCTCCCGTGCTTCCGGACGTTGACTGATTCGACTCTGGTGAGCTCTGTGATATTTATTCCCCCGCCGTCGCGCTGCAGTGGAGGGGCTGCGGTGGGGGCAGTGGTGGCGCGGGGTTTCGGCGCACTTGAAGTATGTCGTAGAACTCGCTTCCAGTCTGCATTTAGAAACGTAGAACTCCTTCCTGTTGACATTGTTGTCGTGTTGAATAGAAACGTTGTATGCTCGAATAGAAACGCTGCGATTGATGTAAGATGTCCACCTCGTTGAAAAGGATGTCGTAACCTTCGGAGAGACGTGCTCTGCTACTGCTGACTTTTATGTTTGTCCCAGCCTGCAACTCCTATTGTGTTCCGTAATCCTCGTATTAACACTGCGAATTGTGGTGTGAATGTATACCGAGCCACAGCTGCATGGAACGCGGTAAACTTCGCTTGCCAATAGGGCGTCTCTGCATTCTTTGGCCGATCTCAAGCTCTGTTATATTGTACGAGAGGGTTTAAAGACAGTTTTATCATAGTGCTTTTCCAGTAGCTTTCTTATCCTGTCCGTTACTTTGTGGATGTATGGTAGACTAATTCATCCGCGCTTTTTTCATCTTCTCCCGTTGTTCCTTCCTGGCGCTCCTTGGACGGATGGCCCTATCGAATTCAAATGCTCTTTCCAGATGCTTCATTCCCCGTTCCAATTCAGCCGACTCACACATTCTTCTTGGCTCACACAGACAGAGGCTTTATGACTCTCCTTTTCTGTCTGGAATGATGATTTGATCCATCGACCTTCAAATAGCTATTCTCATAGAGTCAATCATAAATTGTCAGGTTTGCTTACTTTCAACATGCATAAGGACCACAGCGGGCGCGTCGCGAGGAGAATGAAAAAAATGGCCGCCGAGTCGGGTAATTGGTTTTCTATGTCCATAGTAAATTGAATTTTTGGGTTGATAGAGTTGAGGTGTAAGAAGAAATTTTGAAGTTCGCCCTCGCCATAGCTCCAAATAACTTGGTCCACGTATCGGAGCCAGCACTTTTCCTCTTATTTGCCGTAGCCAATGCCTCGAAAATTTTCATAAAATAGTTGGCTATTACTGGACTAAGAAAGCTGCCGATAGCTACACCATCAGTTTGTTCGTAAAAATTTAGCTTTCATTAAAAATATGTAGTGGTTAGACAATCTTGAAACAACTTGGCAATATCTTGTCTTGGTTAATATGTTCCATGGCTTCCTTAATGGGTACCATCATGAAGAGTGAAACAGCATGGAAGCTAACAACAATCGGCAGGCTACTGGAAAAGCACAATGTCAAAACTGTCTAAACCCACTCGTACAATACAACAGAGTTTGAGATCGCCCAAAGACCGCAGAGATCCCCTATCAGCATCCGGAGTTTACCGAGTTCCATGCAGCTGTGGCTCGGTATACATTGGCACCACAAAACGCAGTGTCAACACGAGGATTACGGAACACAAGAGGAGTTGCAGGCTCGGAAAATCACAAAAGTTAGCAGTAGCAGAACACATGCTCTCCGAAGGTCACGACATCCTTTTCAACGAGGTTTATATCTTATATCAATCACAGCGTTTCTATCCGAAACTAAGAGAAAGGCCATTGAAATCTTTAAACACGACAACAGTTGCAACAGGAAGGAGGAAATTAGGTTTCTAAATGCAGACTACCCCCACCCCAGTCCCTCCACTGTAGCGAGACGGCAGGGGAATAAATACCACGGAGATCACCACAGTCGAATTAGTCAACGTCGGGAAGCACGGGAGATCACATCATAATGTCTGCTGCAGCTGTAGACGAAACGTCAGGAAGAAATTCCATTGGACCATGGCTTCAAAGCCCGGAAAACACTTTAGATTGATTGTATTTTGACCGGCCGTGAAAGCCTTGACAGTCTTATTTGCAAAAGTTTTAAAATATAGATGTTTGCCTAGAGTTGAGCACAGAAATTTGGGTGTTTACCAGTACCTGTACCTGAGAGTCTAACAAATAGGTGAAAATGTTTATAATTTTAACCGTATTACAAATACAAAAATTATTTCATGGTTATTTTTACATTAATTGGGCTGATCTGGTAATAATGTTAAAAACTAAACAAAAGAATTTTCATCTACTTTGATTATGTCAAAAATTCATAGCCTTCTAAATAATGTTTTCTAATGAACACGAGGGGGTACTTGAGTACTGAGCTACTAGCTACTATTATCATTTTTCGTACTTATCGTTTTAAAATAGGATTTTAGAGCTTTGGAGTATTCAGTGCCCCCTTTCCTGAAGATTTAGTAGTGATATGTCTGTTTCTTCAACTATTTCCAGGAGAAAGGCAGCGGGAGAAGGACCCAAAATAAAACTTCTACGCTTGCGCAGAAATTGCCGACGTTTCGACATTTATTTTAAGTCTTTTTGAAGGCTATTCCACTCAAATTCCGCAAAGTTTTTCGTCAGATAGTAAAGATGTTTATTGTCCATCAGAACAACCATGGGGAGTGACGTACATTGAAACAAAAACGGACAAAGCGTGGACAAACATAAGGGAACCGTGCTTAGCAGTGTGTAGTAAGTAGCCAATAATATGGATAATAACAATCGTTGCTATCTGACGAAAAACTTCCGCAATTTGAGTGGAATAGCCTTGAAAAAGACGTAAAGTAAACGTCGAAACGTCGGCAATTTCTGCGGAAGCGTTGAAGTTTTATTTTGGGTCCTTCTCCCGCTACCTTTCTCCTGGAAATTAAAATCTTGAGGACGCTACACCTAAACCTCCATTACTTATTTTTTCGGTACCCTAAGCCTCCTGTTTGATGCAACCATATTACAAATGTTTGGACATTTCTTGTTCCCCCAGAAAAAGCCACAAAAGAACCTTGCTTTAGGTCACTTGTCATTTACTTCTTGAATATTCCATGCTTCCTAAGGAATCTCATTTTCTATATTCTATACCGATTCATCCGA
Source organism: Taphrorychus bicolor (assembly GCA_951812265.1). Taxonomy (NCBI): domain Eukaryota; kingdom Metazoa; phylum Arthropoda; class Insecta; order Coleoptera; family Curculionidae; genus Taphrorychus; species Taphrorychus bicolor. The sequence continues at coordinate 27,615,398 of OX638303.1, read as the reverse complement.
TTGCATATACTTCACAGCTTCATCTGAAGATGCAATATCTGAATCTTCTATCCTTCTTTTTCTGTTCTTTTATAAAGAGTATATATAGTTTATTTCCGATTATATTTTTGCCAAAAGATCAGCTATCACAGCAGTAGGTAGTATTTTTCTTTTTTTCTTTTTTTATCGGTAGTATACTATATAGTATAACTGAAATGTAACAACCGCTTCTAACTCTTAATTTGCTTAACAAAATGTTCTCCTATTCTTCTAAGTTCTACGGTGTAAGAGTCGTTAATAATATACCTCGCTCCTCAGCAATAATTGGACCACTCAGTTTAGAGTGTGCCCTCGGATAGGTGAAACGTATTTTCTAAAAAAATAAAATCTTGACATTTTATTTCTGTCCTTCTCTTTCTGTTCTTCTATCATTAGCTTTTTCTGATTATACCTTTGCCAAAGGTCAGAAGTAGATATCTTTTTCTTTTTTCTTCACTATAACACTAGGTATCTTTTTCTGTTTTTTCTCAGCAGTAGCATCTTTATAAATGGGCAAAAAAGGAATTTTTGAACGAGATTGGGGCACTTGAAAAAGTGGAGAGTTTTGAACATTTACATTTATTGCCGTATCAGCTGGTTCCTTAATAGGTGTGGAATGGTCTATTTGTGCACTTTCTTTTTTATGACATTCTCTATGTCATTTCCAGATGTTCACTAAAATGTTCCTGGATATTTTTATTCGGACTGATCCTTTCGTAATTTCCATTCAAAATGCTCATTGCTATCGACTGGTAAATATACAGAGAGTATGTAAGTAATTTATTTGGATTTTCAAACTGTGATGTATTGTGCTTTCCTAACTTTAATTCATCTTGATGTTTTTTTTATTTTCCTCGATACCTCGAATTAAGATAAATCTTCTACAGGAGAGTTGTTCGTTGTGAAAGAGTTCTACATCAGAGTTGTTTGCTTTAATTATCAACTTTTTCAGGCTAATCTATCAACTGCTCTAAGAGTACTAAGTGCCTTTTCATATCGATGCCAGTACCAAGAGATGGTTGACTGTTGTTTGAAGTAGCTTCACTATTTTTTTTGTTTTACCATAATCTATAGTTTCGGGGTTGAATTCATTAAATAATAGTTGGTGGCGTTATCCTTTCATCTATAATTTCTTTCAAAAGTGGTGCCAAATGATATCTTTTTAGCTCCACCGACTTATTTTGCATTCGTCAAATAGATTTTTTTTCCTTCTATCCTGACTTAAGGGTCTTGAATACTGCCACCTTCATGGGTTGAAGCAGACGTGTGGCATAAAATCATTTGGAAGTCATCTAACCATTTTCAGAACGCCCCGTACCCCAGCCTTTGGTTTTGGTACCCTCTCGGCTAACACTGCTGGAATCTTTGTACATATATCTAAATGTTATCATTGGTGGAGCAGAATTGCATTGAAGAAGCACAGTAATTCATTATTTTTCATCATTGTTTGACTCATTGTCTGACTTACAACCAAAACTTTGGTGCCTTTTGGATTCGAAAAGAACGCTGATTGTCAGGGTTAAAAAACTCGCATAAGATCTTCTAAAAAGAGAAAATAGGGCTCCGAAGTTAAATATTGGTTAATGTTTTTTCAAGCAAGTTTTAAATTTATTGTTCGGTAACTTCTAATCTGCTTTTGGTCAAGTTTTTTTAAATTCTCTGTGATATTTTTTGAAGTCATTTTAGAATTCCTTCATACCATTTTCGGTGGTCAATTTTTACATTAGGCTTTTCAATTCCTATTTGAGCTGGACAGTCACTTTTCTATCACAAAGAATAAGATTTTGTTTCGTTGTGCTGCTTGCTACCAACTTAATCCAGTCTACCGAATTTGTAAAGCAGAGTGGTTTTTGGTACCTTAAACTCCTTAGCTGCTCTGGTTATTGACATTCGATTTCGACAAGTCGACAACGTGTCATGCATCTTTTTCTCATTGTATACTAATACTTTTTCTTATAGGCACCTAAAATGAGAGTTCAGGTGGGTGGGTCAGCCATAAAGTGGTTTACTGCATTTTGCAAACAATCAATCAGTCACTTGTCAGAAATATGGGTACAAATCTGTTTGGTTTTAGCGAGCAGCAGCTATCCAGACAAATTCGTTATGCCAAGAGATGTCACTAATATCAGTAATTATTTAATTTTTGGTCAGGTACTGGTGCACTAACTTAACTCGGAAACATTTCTTAAAACATTATTTAGGATACAATCTAAAGTGTTTTCCGGGCTTTGAAGCCGTGGTCGAATGGAATTTCTTCCTGACGTTTCGTCTACAGCTGCGACAGGCATTATCAAAGGCGATGAGGCAATAGGCGAAGTGATCTCCCGTGTTTTCCGACGTTGACTGATTCGACTGTGGTGAGCTCCGTGGTATTTATTCCCCCTCCGGCGACGGCACGCTGCAGTGGAGGGACTGGGGTGGGGGTAGTGGTGGCGCAGGGTTTCGGCGCACCTGAAGTATGTCGTAGAACTGGCTTCCAGTCTGTCTTTAGAAACGTAATTTCTTCCTTACTGTTGAAATTGTTCTCGTGTTTAAAAATCTCAATGGCCTCTCTTGTTAGTCTCGGATAGAAACGGTGCGATTGATATAAGATATCCACCTGATTGAAAATGATGTTGTGACCTTCTGAGAGAGTGTACTCTGCTACTGCTGACTTTTGTGTTTGTCCCAGTCCCAGCCTGCAACCTTGTAATCTTGTGTTCCGTAATTCTAGCGAACTCTTCTGAGTTCGATAGGGCCGTCCGTCCAAGGAATGTAGAGCGCCAGGAAGGAACAACGGGAGAAGATGAAGAAAACGCGGATGGACTAGTCTACCATACATCCACAAAGTAACGGACAGGATCGGCAGGCTACTGAAAAAGCACAATGTCAAAAGTGTCTTTAAACCCACTGGTACAACACAACAGAGCTTGAGATCGGCCAAAGGCCGCAGAAATCGCCTATGGGCACCCGGAGTTCACCGAGTTTCATGCAGCTGTGGCTTGGTATACATTGACACCACAAATCTCAGTGTCAACACGAGGACTATGGAAAACAAGAGGAGTTGCAGGCTGGAACAAACACAAAAGTCGGCAGTAGGAGAGTACGCTCTCTCCGAAAGTATCGACATCCTTCTTATATTAGTCGCAGCGTTTCTATCCGAGACTAACGAGAGAGGCCACTGAGATCTTTAAATATTCAATTTCAACAGGAAGGAGGAAATTACGTTTCTATATGCAGCCTGGAAGCGAGTTTCTACGACATACTTCTAGTGCGCCGAAACACTGGGGCACCACTACCCCCACCTGCTCCACTGTAGCGCGACGGCGCCGGCGGGGTATAAATACCACGGAGCTCACCACAGTCGAATCAGTCAACATCGACATCGAGACGGGAGATCACCTGTGCGCGAAACATCAGAAGGAAATTCCATTGGATCACGGCTTTAAAGCCCGGAAAACACTTTAGATTGTATTTTGACCGGGCGTGAAAGCCTTCACAGCATTATTTAGGTATAGAAGCCAGTTTTAAAAGGCTATATGCCTGACAATATTGGTCTTATATTACTGGTACCTTTGAATAGTAGATTATGTCACTAGGAGTAAAAGTGGGTCTTTTCGTGCTGAGCCCAGAGATTGACGGCCGAAGCGAAGCTGAGGCCTGCAACTGGGCGAAGCACAAAAAGACCTTTTACTCCGAGTAACATATACTATTTTTTTTTCAAGCATGCAAGAAATAAGAAATCTATTTAAAAGTGGTTCAGTTTTGCAATTTTCTCTCATCCTCTTTAAGCGGGTCTAGGTACTTACCCAATTAGGGGTGTATATTATTTGTAAAATACATAGAATATGTTAGAATGGTGGTTTTCAATGTTCAATGGTTTTAATGTATTAAATAATAACCAATAATTATGGTAAACTAAGAATTTGTAGCATTATTTTCAATACTAAATTAATAAATGTCACATTGACAGATAAATATGAAGACGCGCATGACATTTACCAGACGAATTCAGAATTCGAGAACCTATGCGATTTCGACTAATAACGGTTTCGGATGGTGCTCTTGAGTGCTCTGAGAGTATTTCTGTCCTTTGTTTTTTCAACAAGAATGTAAAGATGGCAATACACTCAGATCGGTTTATCTGGTGTCATCTATTATTAAAATAATTTTGGTGAATGAAAATCGTTTATATATGCGCCACCATGACACTAGCGGTGACTTTTGACTTTACTTTTACTGCCTAGGACTTTTTTGCTACTTTTTTGGTCTCAGGATTTGAAAGCCCACTTTAGGTGTGCGTATGGAGAAAACAAATGACGTACTTTTAGTCCGCTTGAAAAAAAACTTTATTTGTTTTACACCTATCTCCTTTCAGCACATGTTGAGAATCTGCGATGAAAATGTTAAAAGTCAGCTTTTCAACGCCTACTTGATGTCACTAATACGTCAATAGCTTATATGTGTTGAGAGTTGACAACCATTTGCAGTAGTACAGAATGGAACAAACTCAGATATTGGAGCAATTTTGTTTTGTTTATTGTTAAAATTGTCTTGAAATAATTATTGGGTGTAGTACATTTCTTTCGATTTGTATGATTTAGATTTTTTTTGTTGTACGTGCCATTCGTTTTTCACGTTACCTGCTCACATTCTCTTTGTGCATTAGTATTCTAACGAACCTGCCATTTTACTAGAATTCCTAAGTAACTAAGATAACAAGGCGTTTTTTCATTAATTGCATGGTAAAAAGGAAGGTGTTTCAGCATAAATGACTCGCTAATTGCAGTTTCGAATGTCTAAGCGGTGCATTTAACTGATAGTTTCCGCATCGGCGTAACGCGACACAAAAAGCAGAAACTAATTCTGATTAAAAGCGTACGTTATTGAACAAAATGGAGTGGCTCATAATATGTTGATGTTTTCGATTAAGCCCATGTTGTTATAGAGGCACCCTAATTTTTACGGTAGCAGCTGCGCTCTTGACAATAGAAATAGAGGAAGCACGTGTGACTAGCTGTAATAAAACTTTACCAATTTCTTGCAGTTGCGGTATACCGACGCCATACTTGCGAATAAAGTTACCGGGCCTTATATGGAAAATAGATAAAAACAAAAGAGTCAAACAAAAATCCAGGTAGGCACGTTTACAACCACGAACCGAAGGTCTTAAGCAAGGCTTAGCCGAGCACAAAAGAAGTGAAAACTGGTTTCTCGAGACAATATTTGTCTGTTTGGTTTTGGTTCACGGTGTTTGAATGGGATTTTTTCTCTTTTACAGTGGTAGAGTGAAGTGAGTCATTTTTCGCTAGTTATTTATGTGAGGTTCCATAAATAGTTAGTAATGAAGTCAAAAAGTTGGGCAGGTATATTTACCAAACACCTGCCAAGCAGCAAACATAATTATTATTTATAGAAAAACACACAAAAAATTGCTGGGCTGTTAATTACGCCAATCAGTCACATTCCTATTTCGCAAGCTTTTTAACCAAAGCTGTGGGTTTAACAGCAATTTCTGCCTTAAAAGTAATGGTATTTTTTGAGTCTTTGAGGTTCCTAGTTTTAAAAACATCGCAGTATAGAGAATGTCTACTTACTCCTGTGCCTAAGCCTTAAAATTTGTTTTTATTTTTGTGTGTCTAATTGCTAAAAAGAGAGGACAGCTGTACCCTGCTCTTTATCTCCTAGGTCAATGATTGTAAAATTAAACAAAAATATTTTCTATGGGTACTCTTGAACCCGACAACTGGAACCTCAAGCGTAGCAAATTCCTATTTTCATTAGCCGGTCACCGACCCACTTCCTTAATTTTGTTTTCGATTTTTGCGAACCCTGTGAGGTCAGGACCGCGTGTTCCGACCGGCACATTGAACTTTGTCGCTAAAAAGCAGCAAAAAAATGTGCTGCTACGCCCTGCATCGGTATTACCTCGAACAGTTAACAATCTAGTTTTGCTCTCGATTTTCTCGGAAAATTTAGTTTAAGGACACTGCAACTGGAGACTGGCTCGGACGCCTTTTATGGGCAAGCAAGACGGTGCACCTGTGAGATGCATTGCGCTAAGGATGCTGAGCTGACAATTAAAATAAAATCTCGGTGCAAATGTTTTTTTTTTCTGAACACGTGTTCCCGATTTTTACGACTTTCTTTTAGTCGGTCTGTGCTGCGTCCTTCGTTGCAGGCCGTTTAAAAAACCATTTAAAAGCCGCAGCAACGTTGATTGCTTTTCCACAGACGACTTGGAGTGCGTAGTTTATTACACGCTCTAGTTTGGTTTTAAAATAAATTGGTGAACGATATTGCTTTGTCACCGTTTTAGGCACAGCACTATCGAACAATACTGTCCACTGTTAAACATTTTTAAAGGCCATTACACCGAAAGCAAAGCCACAAATATTTGTGAAATAAATGTCATCTGGAGCGATCCGAAATGTCTTCATCCCGGATTAGAGTCTCCTGGCCATTTATGTTGATTTAAGGGTAGCTCTACCCTCGCGATAGTTGGTTAAATATAGATTTTGTTGCAACCGTGCACACAAGTTCCATGTAATCTCGACAATCTACGAGTAGCATGAGGATAATTTATTAACTTTTCTTGGTAGTTTCGAGTGAATTATGGCGCAAGATGGAAGTGAATTTGTTATAGTATGACACACATTCTCTGTTACTGCTCATAAAGTGGCTACGTTTTCTTCGATGTGTATTTTGTAGTCGAAAAAAAAACCATTGAAGACTTTGACAATTTTGATAAAGAAATTGACACTTTTGGTAATCAAAGCGTCTTTATTTACATTTTTTCAATTAATATTGGCGTGATAAACAAACCCTCCATACAGTGTTGCCAGGATTACTTTGCTAGTAAATTGGCACATCCTTTTTTTGGATATGTTGCGAATCTTTACACCACGAGAGTACTATAATATCTATTGCTGTCCAAATAATTTTTGAATGGTGATTAATAGAACACTTATGACGATAAAAGAAAAAAAATACGTTTAAGATGGGCAACTGGTCACAATCGACAACATTGCAGAATCCTGTGACACGTGGTTTATGTCAGTTTATGACAATTATTTCATAGATTTTTTTTCTGGTTTACTGAATGTTTTAAGGGTTTTCTTTTAAGCTCAGGTTTTGTGGTTATGTTGTTACTCGGCTCTTGGCCGTTAGCCATTAGCGTCGTTTGTAGTTTTAATCTATTATTAATCTTTAATCTAAAAGAACTCAATAAATGGGTATAGTAGGTATGTATCAAAAATCATTTAAAAATAAAAATATTTGAATGTTTTGGACTGCATGCCATAATCGTAAAAAATCGTATACTTGTTTCCTTGAAAAATATTACGCCTATGTGTGCTTATGTCATCTGGAGATGTGTCCTTGGAGATTCAAATTGCGCCATATTGTTTTTAGCAATATTGGCCATTTTCTGCTTCCCCTCTACCCGAACAACCCGCAAGCCTCCAAGAATGTGGTTTGTATATCATGCCAAGTAAACAAATGCCAATTTATGATTAACTCGCGGCGTCTATTCATTTACTCCATTGTCAATGGTAAAAACAGAGGTTTTATTGGTAACTCAGTTAGGGACAGATAAAAATACGCCTCGTAAACTAGTTCGAAAAAGCTGCCTCTTTTTTTCATATTTTATCCTTCTATACAGGAAAATTAGAAAACATACTACGAGTGTTTGGCGTCCCAATAAACTAAGCAGTAGGTTGGGGACAAATAACAAAAAATTAGAAAACATCTTCTATGAAACTCCCTGGGGACGGTCTCGTGTATAATTCACACGTTGTTACTTACATACACCTGCGCGTTTCCTAACTGTTTACGTAAATAACCGGTTGCTGCTGTGTTTACGGTGTCAAGTAGGTGGAAGAAGAAACAGAAAGAAGAAAGCCGTCAGATTTTTTTTTCAGTTTTAAAACTTTTTATTGCTCTTTTTTGGATCTTCCAGTATTCCACTTTTTATATCAAATCACTTTATGTCGGTAGATATATCAAAGTTGTGAAGTATTGACTTTGTAAGTTTTTCATTTTCTCGCCTCTCGAATCGCCTCTCCACTCTCCTCAAACAGAAAAGAAGCTGTCTAGCATGGTACCGTTTTCTCATTTTCTTTGTTTTATAATTTTTGCTAATTCTCTTTTTTCTATTCACTCCTTTGCACTTTTCGGTTCTTCTAATTTCACTTTTCTCTTCTTGTTTTTTTCGTCTTCCATTTATTGCCCAATTTTCTTTACTTTTCTTCATGAACTCTTTTATCATTTTGATATTTTGTGACAGATATTCTAAAATTATTCAAATTTAGTTTCGTATTTTTTTGTCAATATATTTTTTTTGTTTTTATTGTTTCCAATATTTTTCGTTTACATTGAGGTTAATTTATCTTTCTTTACTTCTATGTCCTCTATTTCTTATTGATGCAATTTTTGAGGATTTTTTTTTAACTACGTCTACAATGACTACTGTTTGCTAATTTCAATGCAAAGAAAAATATGATACTCACTGACTCCCAATTCAACAGCCATGAAAGGAAAACTTGATTGGAATAAAATTAGCCTTATAAGTGGTTTAGAAAAAATGACAAAAGTTCGATTGTAAAGCGTATTTTATTTCGTCGGAGGTAACATTCGACCTCCGACGGGGTTTATCTTCGAAATTATTGAACTATTCACTTTTGTTTGAGAGAGGAGAAAAGACATAAGGCGTCGAAAAAAGTCTATTCCTTTTAAAGTTATAGGCGGTCAAGTTTGGAAATTGACAAAAAAAAAGACGTAATATACCTCCCTTTGGTCAATTTGGATTTTTTTTTTTGAAAAACTATGCGGTTTTTGTTTGGAATCAGTGATTTTTTTGGAATCACTAAATTTTTTTGAGGTGCCACGGCCACTTTTTGTTACATTTTGACGAATATTTCCATCAAGCATAAATTGCCCCACAAAAGCAATGTAATTTTGGTGACAACGGTTAATTTCCGCTGTCACCTACAAACCATTTGTACTGAGAAAGTCAGTAACAACTTCATTGACTGCCTGTAACTTGAGAACGCCTCGACTGATCGGAGTGAATCCAACTGTTTTTTTCCTTTTCTTGATGCCCACTTTTACCTCCCACCATTGGAATTCCGTAATATTTTCGGAGATAGTCCCCTTCGGAGGTCAATTTTTAAGTACTTTTAGATTCGCGTTTTCTGACCATTTTTAATCTTTTTAAAGGTTATATTTATTCGAATTGAGTTCGTTACGTTCTTAGGGGATTGCAAGCGTGCCATTCCGATCAAAAACAGCAAAAAAATTATTCCGAAATTTTTTCGAAAATACCCAAAGAGTTGGGGAGGGGTATTTCAACTTTTTTCTCAATTCTCAACTTTGACCGCCTGTAACTTGAGAAGGCCTCGACCGATCGGAGTGAATCCAACTGTTTTTTGCTTTTCTTGATGTCCTCTTTTACCTCCCACCATTGAAAGTTCCGTAATATTTTCGGAGATAGTCCCCTTCGGAGGTCAATTTTTAAGTACTTTTAGATTCGCGTTTTCTGACCATTTTTAATCTTTTTAAAGGTTAAATTTATTCGAATTGAGTTCGTTACGTTCTTAGGGGATTGCAAGCGTGCCATTCCGATCAAAAACAGCAAAAAAATTATTCCGAAATTTTTTCGAAAATACCCAAAGAGTTGGGGAGGGGTATTTCAACTTTTTTCTCAATTCTCAACTTTGACCGCCTGTAACTTGAGAAGGCCTCGACCGATCGGAGTGAATCCAACTGTTTTTTCCTCTTCTTGATGTCCTGTTTCACCTCCCACCATCGGAAGTTCCGTAGGTGCAATATTTTTGGAGATAGACCCCTTCGGAGGTCGATTTTTAAGCACTTTTAGAATCACGTTTTTTGACTATTTAAAAAAAAACCTCTTTGGAGGTTAAATTCATTCAAACTGAGTTTGTTACCTTCTTAGGGGATGGCAAGCGTGCCATTACTATCAAAAACAGCAAAAAAATGTTTCCGAAATTTTTTCGAAAATGCCCGAAGAGTGGGGGGAGGGGTATTTCAACTTTTTATATATAAATAAGTTTCAACGCTCTCTGATCTACGGTATAGAAGTCCCAATGAAAGTGTTGCGAGTATTGGCGATTCGCGAAAATATGCTAAATATTTGTTTAGTAATTGGTGCGACTCATCCCTTCGTACCAAGCGTCAAAGCGTTACTAAACGCATCCGTACGTACTCGGACGTCGGGAAAAAAGTAATGGGGCAAGGTCCGAGTGGATGCAGGGTTGCCAGAGCAGTTAATTAAACTATACAAAGTTTTGGATTAAGCCACCCGGTAGTCTGAACTCACCCGACTTGACGGTACTTTCCTAAAACATGTTGCATAGGCGGCCATCCTGACCTGATCGTCCCGATCAACAACAAATCACATTAACGGCCCTAAACTTAAAATATTTCCCAATCCTTAATTCCTCCCAAAATGTAAACAAGCCCCAAAATACGTCAGTTCCTCAGAATCTTACTCCTGATCCTAATACATTTCTAAAGCTAAATTTCCATCGTAATAAGCTCATTAACTAAATCTTCATCATAAGTTCACACATAACTTATTCTAACCGAATGCATAAATATTAAACATAAAAGCATAACACTTCAACTTCACTGTACTAACAATAGTAAAAATCTTTTGAAACTTGAGTACCCACATTATTAGTTGTACATAGTCTTAGCAAATTTGTTTTTTTTTCTCAAATTTGGTCCTAAGCTGACCCTAACTTGAAACATCTTCAATAAGATTCAAATCGATAAGCTCATCTGGGCATGAAGCATTATTTGTAAAAGGCTTAAGACGAGATACCTCCAAAACTCCATCATAAGGCATCTGTGTGTTTTGAAAGCCTAGAATGTCTGTTAAAACATACCTATCATTAGGTAGAACCTCTTTTACCACATATGGTGTTGTGTCCACATTGGATACCATAACGTATTGCCCCTTTATCGGCTGTTTACGTTTCTGGTTAAAGAAATGCGTATTTTTTATGATTGAGATTTTATTATATTATTAGAGGCCCTGTCCCTTATATTGTCCAAACTTATTTCATTTTCTTCGAAAGAGCTCTCCAGAAATTCTCTAACCCTATCATCTACATGGCCCTTTTGATTCTGGCCGAATAATAGTCGAGCAGGTGTCTCACCTGTCGAACGATTTACAGTGCTATTGATGCAAAATTCAGCATAAATTAAGGCCCTAACACAATCTAAGTGATTTTCATCCATAATTTTACCTAGCAGTGGAGTTAAGGCAATAAAAGAAAAATAAAACAGTTCTGCACATTACAGTTTTATTTGATACTCATATCCTCATATATATACAAAACCAATTGTCGTGTCATCCGATTGGTATAAATAAACGACCAAAAAACGTAGAAATCAACAAAAATCAACAAGCCCAAAATGTATTTTAATTAATGGGAAGTTTGTTGCTGTTTGCCTTTAATTAAAGGGTCAATTGCATGAGTAATTGAACTTAATTTTATCCTTAAGTCCTCTTCAACACTTAAGCAAAGCTTCCTGCAAAAGGATTTCTGATCCATTCAGATTTCGAGTAATCTTCGAAAAAATATTTACTAAAACTTTCTTGAAGGGTTTCCAAGTGCAGAATCATTTCTTAGACTTGAGAGGCCTCGACCGATCGGAGTGAATCCAACAGTTTTTTGCTTTTCTTGATGTCCTCTTTTACCTCCCACCATTGGAAGTTCCGTAGGTGCAATATTTTCGGAGATAGAGCCCTTCGGAGGTCGATTTTTAAGCACTTTTAGAATCACGTTTTTTTGACTAATTTAAAAAAAACCTCTTTGGAGATTAAATTCATTCGAACTGAGTTTGTTACGTTTTTAGGGGATTGCAAGCGTGCCATTCCGATCAAAAACAGCAAAAAAATGTTTGCGAAATTTTTTCGAAAATGCTCAAAGAGTGGGGAGGGAGGGGTATTACAACTTTTTTCTCAATTCTCAACTTTGACCGCCTGTAACTTGAGAAGGCCTCGACCGATCGGAGTGAATCCAACTGTTTTTTGCTTTTCTTGATGTCCTCTTTTACCTCCCACCATTGGAAGTTCCGTAGGTGCAATATTTTTGGAGATAGACCCCTTCGGAGGTCGATTTTTAAGCACTTTTAGGATCACCCTTTTTGACTATTTAAAAAAAAAATCTCTTTGGAGGTTAAATTCATTGGAACTGTGTTTGTTACGTTCTTAGGGGATTGCAAGCGTGCTATTCCGATCAAAAACAGCAAAAAAATGTTTCCGAAATTTTTTCGAAAATGCTCAAAAGGGGGGGGGGGGAATACAACTTTTTTCACAATTCTCAACGTTGACCGCTTGTAACTTGAGAAGGCCTCGACCGATCGGAGTGAATCCAACTATTTTTTCCTCTTCTTGATGTCCTCTTTCACCTCCCACTTTTAAGCACTTTTAGAATCACGTTTTTTTGACTATTTAAAAAAAAACCTTTTTGGAGGTTAAATTGATCCGAATTGACTTTGTTACGTTCTTAGGGAATTGCATGCGTGCAAATCCGACCAAAAGCAGCAAAAAAAAATGTTTCCGAAATTTGTTCGAAAATGTCCAAAGGGGAGGTATTACAACTTTTCTCTCAATTCTAAATCTGGTTCGCCTGTAACTTGAGAAGGGCTCGGCTGATCGCAGTGAATCCAACTGTTCTTTCCTCTCCTTGATGTCCTCTTTCACCACCTTCCATCATCGGAAGTTCCGTAGGTGCAATATTTTCGGAGATAGACCCCTTCGGCTGTCGATTTTTAAGTACTTTTAGAATAGGGTTTTTTGACCATTTTTTTTTAAAAAAAAACCTCTTTAGAGGTAAATTCATTCGAACTGAGTTTGTTACATTCTTAGGATCTCGCAAGCGTGCCATTCCAATCAAAAACAACAAATAGATTTTACGAAATTTTTTTGAAAATATCCAAAGTGGGAGTATTACGATTTTTTTTTTCAATTCTCAACTTTGACCGCTTGTAACTTGAAAACGCTTCGACCGATTGGAGTGAATCCAACTGTTCTTTCCTCTTCTTGATGTCCTCTTTCACGGAAGTTCCTTACCAATGTGTAATTTTAAAACAATGTTTAACATCATTTACTGCAAAATGTCCTAATAAGAACCAAGACTAGAGTGCCCCCTCCCGATACTGCAGAGCTGTGACTTTCATCAGAAACAATCTAGCAGTAAGTCGAAGATAAAACAGCTTGTTTGTCTAGTAATGTAGTTGCTCCCCTTTCCTTCTCTATTGTAGCTCTGAAGAAGGCAATAAACAATCGCCGAAAGTTCGGTTAGCTGAAAAGTTTCTTTTCTCAACGCCCTGACTGATCACCTGAGAAAATTCATTCCTTGTCGATTAACGGTCGAGAACAGGATCAATACTGTTTTTACTTACATTTTAACGTATGTGAGCAAATAGAGTGTAGAAACTTAAATAAACGAATTTAAATTTCATAGTTCAATGTTACATATTATAGAAATAAGGGAATGATTGCCACGCGCATGAAACAAAATTTGTATAGCTAAAAGACTGTCATCCAACAACCGATTCCTACAGAAATCGGATTTATTCTCATTCCTCATCCAGAAGGATAAAAATGCAATTTGTACCTTAATAAAACGAACAAAAACCGTGATATAATGGCTCAGTTAAATAAAGCGTACAATCGTTCATTACGAGCTCGGCGTGCCGATAGAGGAACATCTTCGATGTCATAAATAAGCTCGAATTTAATAACGTTTCAGTCTTCAATTAGCCTCCATCCACGATCGAGTGCACAGGCAATTTTCTCGACATTTTTCCATCTAGACGAATCAAGGGTTTTCATTCCCAGCCGTTCAACTATACGGGCATCATCGTGATAGATCATATCTGGTTGGAAATAAATTACTCACTCCCTAGATGGGACTGTCTCGTTTCTTCACAATATAATAGTTTTTTTTTTAATTTACGACCTGTGGGAAGGAAAATAATTCATTTATTTTTTCGTAGTCTGATTATCTGCACGCAACAGATTGTAAGACTTCTTTATTGGAAATTGATGAATTAATGGATCTTTTAAGTAGATAGTCGATTATTTTAAAAAATCCACACATACTTAAAAATGTTAATCCAAAAACTTTAACTTTATGGTTATTACTTCGGTTGGTGCGTTCGCCCTATATTAAATTTCACTGCTGTCTTGAAGCTGTTTCAACTCAAATATCTCTGCTTCGGTCTAGGAAATCCAATAAGTTTATATCTTCTTCCTACACGTCCGTTACGAGTTCGTAATGATCGCACCATCCCACTGCATCTTCGTCACGCCTTACAGATGATTTTACACCCAAGTTCTAGCAGCTTAAAAGGATTTTAATCGAATTATCTGTATGAAAATTTGATCTATCTGAGACATAAATTGTTTTCCTTGGTCCCAATCACGGCTCAACTTGTCTAAAATTGCAATTTAGCAACTTTGTAGGACCCTATAGTTTTTTAATCAAAATTAGACAAAGCACACCGGTCTATTAAACTATGTCAAACATTACAATTGGCCTACCCATCCATTTATTCGAGTGGGCTTCACATTGAGCGACGTGTTCTCGTTTTTAACATTAAGCACGACACATTATGTGTGTGTGCGAGAGTAGTGTTTTGTTTCGTATGTAAATGTAACCGTCAAAGTCTAGCAAGAATTTTAATGTACAATCCAAAAATAACTAGAAAAAATAAATTGAGCGTATACGCTGCAAATTGCCTTTTAGGGCTTCACGTGAAGGCACTTGGGCCACTACAAGCGAGGTAACGAACCGAAGTTTTTTTATACATTCCAGCGAAAGTTTCCAGAATGGGGAAAGGACAAAAAATGTTATTCCTGAATCATGAAGAAGCCTTGAATATTACTTTAGAGCCATATTATCGATTTGGCAAATAATATTCTTTTCATAGACGACGCCGTCCGCTTTAGACGAGTCTAGAGACTAGTTTAGACTCCGGGCTCCAGACAGACAGCAAACAGCAAACTTTCCAATATTCCATTTAGGATCATTACAATGTAGAAAACGTTTCCTGTTTGATTCTATAATTCGCATATTCATGCAAATATTTATTTGCTTGTATTTTCCATATGTTAACATCGGGGTGGGCGTGCCCCGGCTATAGCCCACACTGGCATCACCCACCCGAAGGCCGGTGATACTATTTTGGCGAAAACCGCGTTGGTAGCACCACAAGTGGCTCAGGTGTTTGTAAATAATGCAAATTAGCAGTTAATAAAGTTAGTTGACTTGACACGGTAGAAAGTCAGAAGTAGAGCAAATCGTTAGAGATGACGGTTTCTTTATCGGTTTATATGTACCTACTAAGATTATATCAAAAAGGCATAATTATTAAGATGGGCAAGATTGTGTTCCAGAAAAGTAGTATGTTGGGAGTAAATTGGTGGAGTGGGACAAAGGCAGCAATACTACAACCTCTTTGCCAACGTTTCGTTTTGGGACAAAGGCAGGGCTTAAACAACAGAGGCTTAAACGAAACGTCGGCGAAGAGGTTGTAGCACTTATTGCTGCCTTTGTCGCAATCCGCCAGTTTACTCCCAACAGACATAATTATTGTGATAGAATTAGAGCGCATCATAGTCACTTCGAATTTTTTACTTTTCACATTATATTTGAGTTATGACCTTATTCGTTCATTGTTTAGACAACTCAGAAATCGTAAAAGGTGCAGCAAGAGAACATTGTTCAGCTTTATAGGATGCAAATGGTTTTGCAAACTAGCCACAGAACAAACTAACATATTGATTAATCTGTTTTCGTCCGTTTATCATTTTGCAAGCTCTAATTGTGCCCATCCCCAGACTAGTTTCGACGTTTACGGCTCGTCAGGTCGAAAGCAACGTTTTGGAAGATTTTTTTTTTAAACACAATAAGGAAAATTGGTTCACAAAATTGTTGGACCAAATTAAGTAAAATTTAACTAACAACTACTCAAAATAAAATTTTGGTGTTTTCCAGTTTCAAGTCAGGTTGGGATTAACGCCAAATTCGGTGAAAAATTTCAAAAAGAGTGTAAAAATCAAATTTTACAGTGTTTGGAGAAATTTATAGTTAGGTTCAATCAGTTAAATATATCTTAAAGCTCTTGAAAATGTTAACTAAAAGGTTTTAGAAAAGTTCAGGTTAGAATTAGGGCAAAAATTCGTTAATGATCCTCTAAATAGTGTAAATATGCACTTCAGAATTTTTGGAAAAAGGATTAGGGCCAAAATAAGTTAAAAATTACTACAAGCTTCGAAAAAAAAATATTTTTTTTTGAGAATCATTTGAGAATTAAAATGAAAATACGCTAAAAGTTAGGCAAAACCTTAAAATGCACTGTTTAGAAGAATTGAGATAGAAGTAGGGCCAAATCCATTTAAAAATGCCCCACATTGTCTAAAACTGGTCGAAAGAAAAAAAAGGCAAAAACAGATTCAAATCTTCTATATTGTTGTATTTGGCAAAAAAACGTTCAAAAACTTTCTTTCAAATATATTTTACGTTCTTGGACAAACTTAGCAGACTGATGAATAAAATTTCTATAATTTTTTGCCATCTTTCTTTCTATTTTTTTAATTTATTGTACTCAAATTTCAAATATAGGGCTAGTATGAAAATTTAAAACGTCATGTCGTCATTTGTGGCTCACATGCAAAGATACGTAGCCTTGGAATTTCTGTAATGTCAGATATTGCATGCTGGTAATAGTATATTACGTAATAAGGGCTGATGATTTAGAATGTGAAACGTTTGCGGGATTGAGGTCGATAGTGTAGAACCCGAGGGCCCCTGGCCCGAGGGGTATACTTCGACCGAAAGAGTTATGTCTTATAATGCTCATGGTGTCTTCAACGTTTAATGTCCGACTTCTTGCACTTAAAAAAATTAACTTTTATGTATTATAATTTGATATAAATTATAGGTGCCTATAGCTGGCCGGGCATTTACCGTGGCAACGCATAATAATGATTATTTTTATTTATAAATTATTTACTTATCAAATTACTGTAAATTTAAATTCATAATGCCCAAGGGCGTTATCTTTTGTTTATGCGCCCTAGGGCAATATTTTTAATATAAATGATTTTGATAGAAGTCAATTATTATAAAATAATAGACCGGTCGGACATTACTGTTTATAAAGTTCGTTCTGTTGGACACTGCATAACCTAACACAATTTAAATTTCATATTTTATAAAAATACCTTCAAAAAGCCACATCTTTCAAAATTATCATTTGCATTAATTCTCGTCTTTTTTCTGCTCTGCTCATAATGACATAAAACAAGTTTATTCGAAAATACTCCAAATTGTTTTCAATTTGACTTAAATTACGTCAATATAAGTTTACTCTTGAGGTTTTCACTCAGTTATATCGTACGATTCCTCGTATTCATCTCTGCCATTTTATAATGAAAAATGAGGTTTTCAAACTTGATGGCTTGTGAGTAGGGTTGAGGAAAAACTCCACGTTTTTTTCGCAAAGTTAAAAGTGTCCTTGCCGAATTCCACGTAGAGAATTAATCAAGACATGGAGTTCGAAGATATTTTGGAATAGATGTAGCATCTTGAAATAGGCGAAATTATATGTATGAATGCAAAAAGAACATTTTGAAATTTGCACCAATTCCTCAGAAGACTTTGTATATTTCGAAGTAAGCTTCTTCTGATTACGGAAAATTTGAATGTAACCTTTCTGACTGCGGTCTAATCTATCTCTTGAACCATCAAAAATACTTTTCTGAACTTACATTTTTTTTTATTTCTTTTTGTTGGCCTCCCAATAACCATTTGGTCCGTGCCATCCGGACATCTTGTCCACTCTGTCCTTGGACAAAAATTTTAATACAAGAACCTAATAAGAGTAAAAAAAACGATGTCAAAAAAACTAGTAATGCATGGCGAAATAGAGAAAGGTGTTCTTACTAAAGACATTTAAAAACGAATTTTAAAGAAGAAAAAGGACGAGCACAAGTTGTTACAGTGGAATAGGCTGGAAAAAATCTACTCAGTACAGTTATTGTTGAAAAGAAAACCTGAAGAATTGGAATATCAAATTCAAGAAGTACCCGAGGATGTTCAAGATAAAACAGACAGGTTGGGAGGAGGAAATTAATTATTAAAAAGAAGAAGGGTGGAAAAAAGCCTTAACCAGAGTCACTCTCGAAGAGGGTCCAGCTTATATCATTGAAAAGCTACCAGAAGAATAACAGGAGACCACAGTTCTAGAGGAAGATATTCCAAAGAAGAATGGAAAAGAAGAAAATAGAAACATTGTTACTGTTGAGGAGGGCAAGTTACGAGAAACTGCTTGGCTGTAAAAGAAATTTAAAAAGACCCCGAAGAAATTACAAATATTTCTCATCATCTCTGTCATCATGTCGTGAATGGGTTTTTTGTGCGTGAATGGCACAATAAGAAGAAGAAGAAGTTGCCACTGTTGGTGGCACTATTGCCAGTTCTACTCGAAACTTAATGACATCGAGTGACCATTTGATGCCATCGAAGATACCATCTTTGGATACACAGTACATCCTTACTACCTGATAGACTTTTGTTTCGAACTTCTGTCAACTATAGTTCTTGAGATACAGCTTGACATAGTTGGTCACTATGTTGCGCCCGAAACTGGTCCTTGTCCGTAGGAATACCCATACGCGAGGGTATCCCTACGAAGATAATTAAAAAAACAATTCTAAAGAAGACAGAAGACTTCAAAGAAGGACGTGCACAAATTATTACAGTAGAAGAGGTTGGAAGAAGCTACTCAGCACAGTTATTGTGCGAGAACGAGGGTGATGAAGAAAAGCAGTATTTGAACACTGAGTATGTTGTGAAGGTGAAAGTAATTAATAAAAAGAAGAAAGATGATAAAGAGAAGAAAACCGGAATTGTGTATGTATTAGAAGATAGCAAAAAAACCTTAAACCAGGGAAGCTGTGGAAAAGAGTCCAACTTATCTTATTGAAAAGCTACCAGAAGAGATACAGGAGACTACAGTTCTAGAGGAAGGTATTCCAAAGAAGAATGGAAAAATTGTTAGTGTTGAGGAGGAGGGCAAGTTACAAGAAACTAGTGTGGCTGTAAAAGAAATTTAAAAATACCCCGAAGAAATTACGAATATTTCTCATCATCTCTCTCATCATGTCGTGAATGGGTTTTTTTTCTTCAAAGTTGTTACCTAAGTGGGCAAAAAATCACCAAATTTGGTGACATTTTATCAGACCAGTTGCCACTGGCACAAACTGGCAAACCTCGGCCATGTTCTTAGAGGAAATCGCTACCGGATCCTACAGCTTATAATGAAGGACAAAATAGTAGGCCGCAGAGGCGTAGAAAGAAAACAAATCTCCTGGTTAAAGATCATCCGGGAATGGACAGGCATACATAGCGTCGAAGCTGTTTGAACAATTGTTTAGAGTGGCTGAAGACAGGCATCAGCTCGCCATCGTGATTGCCAACGTCAAGGGGACCTGACAGGGCACAATAAGAAGAAGAAGTTGCCACTGCTGGTGGCACTATTGCCAGTTCCACTCGAAACTTAATGACATCGACTGACCATTTGATGCCATCGAAGATACCATCTTTGGATACACAGTACACCCTTGCTACCTGATAGACTTTTGTTTCGAAATTCTGTCAACTATAGTTCTTGAGATACAGCTTGACATAGTTGGGCACTATGTTGCGCCCGAAACTTGTTCTTTATAGAAGCTCAAGGGATATTTTGTGGCTGCAATTATCATGTCGAAGACAGCCGGCAGTCTTCTCTCCTGTTTTCACTATCTCATAGCCTCGCCAGCCTGGCTGGTTTGGCATGACATGTCTTGCTTGTTTTTTTGCCTCTTTGCTTTCACTCTACTTTGCAGCTTGATATCATAGCTGATGCCGTGGCCGCTTCCAGGGTTGCCCTTATGCGGAATTGGCTCGTATTGAATCAAGGCCCACAGCAGATCGTCAGGATGTGTTTTGACGCGACGACAGGTCTTCTCAGCTTTGAATCTCATAAAGTCGCTCACTGTTTGCCTTCGCAGATTAGCACGAATTTCGTCGTTACTAATGTACCATGGAGCATTCACCGCCATACGGAAGTAAACGTTTTCAACCGCTTCTACTCTTAAAAGAGGTGGGCCTCCGCGGCGCACCCCCATGACGCTGATCCATATGTTAGGATTGACCGCATGACGGTTTTCAGCAGCAGTGAGCTTCCACCTCACGGGCAGATGGCTTCTTCAGTTGCGTGGCTACCCTGACATGGGGGCCCCAAGTCAGCCTTTTATCCAAGGTTCCCTCCAAATAAATGGCCGAATCTTGCCACGGCACGTGGGATGCCATCGATCACAAGTTGATCGGGATGGCTTCGCGACGTCTACCTATCAAAATTGCCTGGCACTTGGTTGGATTAATCTTAATCCTCCAACGTACCAGCCACTCCTGGAGGTCGTCTAAAGCTAGCTGCAGATTCTGCCGTTCATCTTTTCTCCGGTGTTTGATTAAAAGAGCTGTGTCGTCAGCATAGAGTGCGACCGTAGTCCTTGGTGTATCGCTCGTGTACAGGTGCGGCGATATTACCTACCCTTGGGAGACACCTTCCTCTAGCGCTCTGGGCGCCGACAGGGAGGATCCGACCCTTAGAACGACTGTCTGATCTGTGAGGTAACGTATCGATGAGTTGGCAAATGTTTGCCGACAAGCTTAAGTCACTCAGCTTGTTGATCGTGCCAGACCCTATCGAACTCTCTACGTCCAGCAGAACTAATCCAGAGGTCAGTTTGTAGTTCCTGCCTTCCGCGACGTTCTCTATGGTTTTCAGGATCTGCAATTCTGTCGAATGCAGCGACCGAAAACCATATTGTTCGACGGGCACCACGTTTAGGCGTGTACACTCGTCTTGGAGTCTCCTCAGAATAATACGCTCCACGACCTTCCCAGCGGTAGTTTTGTGGAAATGTCTTATTCTTGTCCCTCTTGTTCAGCATTATCACCACTCCCTGTTCCACCCACTGTGTTTAGTCAGGTTTTCCAACACCTTGTTGGAGATGACGTCCCGTCCCGGAACCTTTGGTTCCACAAGGGTCGCCAGGATATCCCGGACTTTCCCGGGGGTGACCGGGTCCATCGGGTCCTACTGACCTCTGCGGCCCTCGCTCCTCAGGTGCCGGACGGATCTTTGTCAACCGCCAGGATGATCAGGGTGATCATTTAGCCTACACCCTATTTCGAGTATGCAGCGTACGGTGTTTGGAGCAAAGCTTCGTTTACGGGGTCGATGTTTAAAGATCCACGATGCACGATACGGTATCATCAGTTTTTAACTTTTTTGTAAATGACTTTTTAGATCGCAATATCAAATGACCCTTTCAGACTTTAATAGAGGTCTGTCCGCTTCATTTACGAAAAGCCATTATGCCACTTTTTCCGCCAGCTAATTCCACGTTACCCGGTACATTAATGATCGGTATTGTCAGACAACGAGCGACAAAAATCGACCAAAACGAAGCGTACGTTTGAAATTAGCGAAACGTGAACGTTTTCGAACCGAGGACATTTGACGGATTAAAATTACCAACGACACGGCACGACCATTTAAAATGCATGTCCGAAAAGAGGACAGATACTTTCGTCTGCGGCCTGTGTGGGAAATCGAACAGATTGCCCGACAAATTTCGGTCTGAACTTGAACCGATAAATCTTTCAAACGTGACATTAATATGGATTGAAATAGATTTTTTTCAGTGGGTTCACGTGTGAGCACGCTGCGAAACAGCGGTCCACTCAAAGGCACCGCAATTCGATTTGCTGGTTTATATGGGTTTCTTGGTAATGTAAAATTACCAATTCAAACGCAACGTTACATTATCGTTAAAGCGGTTGCGGTATTGGCCGTAAAAATTTTATTATTTTCACGTTCAAATGGTACCTATTTTTGACGTTTATGTCATTCGTGGTAGCATTTTTTTGCAATTGAGGGTACATGCAGTGTGAATAAGAATCGTTTTCAACGGGACGAACGTGTGAACCTCAGAAGAGCTCTAAAAAAATCCCATAAACACATTGTTCATTAAAAATGTGACAGCTCTATGAGGCGCCTCTCTTGTCATGTTGCCCGGGCTTTTCAACTAAAGTAGTTCTGTCAGTTGCAATCTATAAACACCCAAGCGCAGATTCGCTTGGAAGAATAATAGATTATTATGCAAATCGCTCAGGGACACCAGGGACACGACTAATGGCCACGGCCAGCTGAAACCGTTTATCTGCAGATTTAATTAATTGGCTTGCTCCATCAATTACGTACCAGCGCAAATTGGCAGCTGCAGCCATTGTTTCGGTATCGGCCTAAAAGCAGTTCAACTTTGACGCGGACCCAAATTAATGGCGTTCCTGCTGAATTTGAGAAACGCGGTTAATTAGCGACGTTTGCAATAGAAGTTTCAAGTTGGTGAACGGCGACATCGCAGCAATCTGGGCTTTTTGATGAGCTCTTTGGGTGTTTCAATCGAAAAGTCAGCCTTGACTAGTTCGAAAACTACTGGGGTTATGGTTCTATTCAGGTTGGTCCACAAAAGGGTGATGATTAAAAATGATAAACAACAGAATAAACCAGAAGAAAGACAAAGCGCGACAGTTTATAATTATAAAAGTTGGGAGCGTCATCTTAAGTAAGGGGTGAGAGTGCGGTAAACAAATCTAGTTGTCTTCTCCGAAGGTCTGTATGGGGTCTTTTTGAGTATAAACCTGTGCTCTAAGTAAAATATTTTTTTTTCCAAACGTCATTAACTTATATAATAGACGGAGGTAAAACAATTCATTCCCTTATTGTCATCCCGGCGGCAGACAAAGTCTTTTCCTGCCGCTCGTCGTCGGCAGATAAAGTTTTCCTGTTGCCCGTTTGTGACAAGAAAAATCTAGAACAACCATGAAAACTAATTGTAAACAGACAGTTTCGAATGTTTGGATATATTTGTGCTTGAAGGCAATTACCTACGTCCTTGGCTTTCGTCTTTTACACAGAAAAAAAAAATTATTTTATTGAATGAAAACTTCTAGAATGATGATTATTAAATAAAAGAGGTAATTAAAAAAAGAGAGATTTTAAATTAAAATAAAAGACAACTTGTCGGGGATTCAATCTCGGGCTGCCGCTGTAGGAATCTAGTGTAGTGAAGTATAGTACGCTGGTTATATCGTGGACTCCCACCCGGGCAACACGAGATCAAATCCCGGCAAGTTGACTTTTTTTATTTAAATTTTCTGTTTTTTTTTCTATTTTTAATTACATCTTTTATTTAATAATCATCATCGTGTTTTCAGAAGTTTACATTCAATATAATAAATAATATAAAATGTTTTCAAAGTCTAAAAGACGTAAGCCACGGATGTAGGTAATTGCTTTCACGCACAAATAAACTGCCAACGGAATAGATCGATACATTAAAATGTTTAAAAATTAGTAACTGAAAAAGATTTCGAAAGAGCGTTTCTTCTACATTTAGACTGGTGGATTCAACAGTCAGACTTCTGGGTTCAAACTGAAGTTATTCTAAATAGAAGTTATTTTTTAAAGGATATACAGAGTATAGTATTACTGTAAAATTGCTGCGTTTCAACTCAAACTGCACAGCCACGCCAGAAAAGTGACACTTCTTTTTATGAAGCAATATATTATTCTAGCATTTAATACAAGGAATTTTAATACCAGAGATTAGGGCAAATTCTTGACATTAGGTTGAAATTAAAGGATATTTTGATGACCCATCAGAAAGAAGATACATTCTGGTGGTGTATGTTGTCCCTTTTCCTCACTAATATTTACTGTGTTATGGACACAAAGTATTGTGCGATATGCCGCAATTGGCCGCATACTTTCTTGAATGGCTTTTTATAATTTAAGTCCTCGTTTCGCTTCACAGGGAGGATACGACACCTCCGTTTACATAAGATGAACCACCTTCAATTTTCAATTAAATTCTTCAATAGCATAATTTCAGTTTTTAATTGTTAACAATTATAAGCATTGACAACAATTCCAGCTTTCGTGTCAAGGCCCATTCTTCATCTAAGAATTCTAGAAATTTTTACTTATTACATGAAAAATTTATAGAATATTACATGAAAAATGCTGCTTTAAAGGAGCTAGTACAGTTTAAAAGGGGACTCGTTTACAAATGCTTGGAACAGGAGCAGTTTTTCTGGTATCTGAGATCTCACCTTAGAGGAAAGCAAAATGTAACTTTATCTGTAGTATCTAAACTTAAAGCCAATAGCTTCGTCAATACATCCGATAGAGGAAGATGTGGGAACAATATCCCTCGAGGGTGGTTCCTGAGACTAACCTGAGTAATTTAGATGGTGTGAGTATTGCGAAGCAGTTAGTAATGAGAAGCTTAAAAGAGAAGTGAAACAGGTGCAAAAAATCAGAACCCATGCACCAACAAAGCTTGTCTCATTAGTGACCATCTTGAAGTTTAATCCCAGAGAAATGAACCCAAACGAAGATAATATAATAAAACTTTGGCTTTGGCCGTTCTTTTTAGTCAATTTAGAGAAGAAATGCATGGGAGTTGCATTTCTTCGTTCTTTCAGGAAAAGTAATTTTATTGACCTGGGTCAACCAGTAACTCCAAGGGAAATTCACTGAGCTAAACACAATGCTTTCAAATGCATTCAAAGAGATGGTTCAATCAGAAGAGGTCAACTTCCATTACTGCAGTTGGTCATATGTAAAACACACTTTTAGAGTTTGTCATAGCTTGTAAACTTTGTATGAAATCAAGATTCTTCATCAGATTACTTCAAAATCATTCAGTAGGCTTGGCTTCACAGGGTTCCTTGAAATAAGGCGCAAATTACTGGCTGAGCCAGTTATTATCTACGCTAGGCCTGACAGACCTTAGATACCTCTTCCTAAAGGGCTATTTAATTAATAACAGAGAAACGGGCAAGCAAAATAGCTGACGTTAACGTTAATTTATAACATTGACATCCTTTTTTAGCTACATTCCTACAGCTAGGTGACATCGTTTTAGCTACATTCCGAAGCTTTCTCCATGTCATTCCCTTTTTCGAGGATATTCTCTTCTGTTGGTTACGAGATGTAATGGAATAGCCTGGTGATGCGTCTCTGTTAAATTTTTGTAATCTTGTCGTAAACATTTATCTTTGACTTTAATCCATGAAATATGACATTGTGTGAGTAAATTACATAAACGTTTTATTTAAACAGGGGGTTGCATATTTATATTATTATAAGTTCGATCAATCTCTTTTGCCATGCTTTTAAGGAAACTTGTTCCAAATCAGTTTTGTAACTTTTTACTGAATTTTATAGTAGAAAACACAGTATTATCGATACTTACATATTTGATATTATCATTACGACGTATTACCGTCAAATTTTATAGAAATAACGATTTTGCAGATTTTTTTTTCCATATCAACTAAAGTTACCTTCCACACCCCAGTTGCAGCTCCGAGGTCTTTAAAAGGACACTTTACGCAATTATAAAGGAGTCCTTGAAAACCTAAAAGTCCTCCCTTAAAAACAAATGGACCCATTAGTCTTGTCTCAGCCAAAACGAGTCCTCATTTAGGGCTCGAAAACTCTCATTGAAATGATAATATTCGCGCCTAGGCATCTCGTTAAACGCTCTTCGACATGCATCACCTCTTGCTGTAGGGCGATAAGGCCCTTTTCTCCCGATTACTTTAATATTTATGATACAGGGGCTGCGGGGGTCCCAGACGGTTAACGTAGCCTCCTGAATATTCTGAAAGGTGATAAGGCATGTTTATTTTAATTGAAATGGGTTAGATTAGTAAAGGAGCGTGGCTCTTTCGATCAGAAAGATAGAAAATTTTTGGTAAAATTTCCTTGGCTAGTCACTGTACCATACAAACGATATCTGCTTAATTCATGAATGACCTAAGCACGCAAAAAATGACGTCAACCATATGGGTAAATGGCGTTCGGAAAATTAAAAAGGTCAGTGGACCGTTCCGTAAATAATATAAACGCGCTGATATGTCTCAAGGCTGTTTGGCCCATTTAAATTTTGTATGTGTTTGTGTGTATATTGCCTCCGATGCGGAATCTCGAGTGGATTTCGCTTCATAGTCGTTCCTGTTGACTTTTATTATTTAGTTTAATAGGTTTCGTGGCGCCAACACCTTGCTTTATTTGCTTTTGCACCGAAACTGCGCTTATTTGCCCTAAATCGGCGATTCTGAAAATGCATGCGTTCGATTCTTGGAATTTTAATTTTCTCGACTTTTCAATCACCAATCAGTACGCAAGTGAGGTAGATTTGAAATACGAATATTTACCAAGATCACTAAACAGGGTGTCCCAGATAAAATGACATACATGGGGATTTCGTAAACGGTAAGAGATACAGTTTCAGTTAGATGGGGAAAAAGTTGCGCTGTTCCAAGCCCAATCAGATGCGATATTAACATCCAAACCTGCAATAATCTCGCCATCTTGAATCCGATTTTGTCGTGGCATTTCTGGAATTGCTTGTCGAACGGCTGCTTCAAGTTAGGTATCTCCATACACAGAAATCAAGGGGCGTCAAATCAGGTGACCGGGCAGGCCACGCAACAGGACCTTGATTTCCTATCCAATTATCTCCATGATCTTCATTTAGGTGATTAGAAATAATTGCAGAATTATGTGCAGGGCCGTCATCTTGTTGGAACCACATGTTGGCTATGTCATGAAGAGATTTAGCCCGATATTTTGAAAACCCCTATAGATATCGTGGTTATACGATGTTAATATCGCGTTGTGATGTTCCAAGCCCAATCAGGCTTGTATCTCTTACCGTTTACGAAATCCCCATGTATATCATTTTATCTGGGACACCCTGTATATGAGATGTTAAGCACACACAGTGCAAAGCTGGTAAAAGACCTAAAGAGGCGTCATTGTCGTCCGGAATGCAAGTGATAGGTAAATGTTGTCCAGTCTGTATCAACCCACCATTAAAAATCAGATGACTAGTGATAGTCCCTGTGAAGGTCTTTTGCAACTAGCTCTCAACTTCCACAAGTGGAGTTGATTAAGGATTAAGGTCTGATAAGTGATGACAAGACGGATATGTCTTCATTTTTTCCTTCTTTGAGAATTTCCAAAGCGTCCTTATCCACTGATGTTACATCAGTCCTCCCCTTGCCAAAGGAAATTTTCCTCTATAACTCATACCAACTCGTCAGGACTTCCTTGGCATTGGCCTTATTATACAGGGTGTCCGGAAATTTCTATGCCAAATTCAAGATATGATTCTACATTAAAAAATAAGAAAAAAGTTTCATATAATTGTGTGTCCGAAAATGTCTCTATAATGCGCTAGAGCTTTTTAAAGATGGCGCCCAAAAAGTAGTTTCTATTTTTTATCTTAAAAATTGATTTATGAAATTGTTTCAGTTTTGGTACATCAACTACTATTCATTAGGGAATATTTTGTCTGTTAACGGCAAACCGAATTTCAAATCAGGGGCGTGGCTATTGGGGCACATTTTAATATTTGTTAAATTTTTTAATGTTACACAATTTTTGTATAATTTTTCGATTTTGTCTGTTAATTCTACGTAAAAAAGGTATTCTTCAAAAAATGTGTAGCATTACTAGTTTTTGAGAAAAACGGCGATAGAGATAGTCGTGTCATAGAACATTTCTTAAACATAATTTTATTAAAATGTCATAGTTGGCCATGAAGTGACAATATGACACATGGATATGGTTAATTTTGTTGACTGCAGTACTGTCAGTTTGACTTTTGCTAAACGTAAAATTTCACCGTAAATAAGTTATTGTTTTGTTGAGTAAAGCTCTAGCGCATTATAGAGACATTTCCGGACAAACATTTATATGAAACTTTTTTTCTTATTTTTTAATGTAGAATCATACCCTGAAATTTGGCATAGGAATTTCCAGACACCCTGTTTATGGCAATCCTCAAGGCAATCCCCATCAGACGGTAAGTCCATGAAAAGTCCCAACCAGTATAAAAAACAAAACACCTTTGAAAAAATCCGATCGAAAATGATGGTTTAAGATATGGAAAAAGTGAGCTCTAGGGGAAATGGGGGGAGGGACAGCTCATGACATCAGTGTCTATCTACTTCTTTGCGTTTTGCTGTCGTCTTATCTTCCAGAGTTTCGTGAATATTATCAACGTTCGTAAGATCAACCTTTTTGCTCTTCTTCATTTATGAAAAAGTTTGGGAAATGAAGACATTATGAAGTGTTCTAAAACAGAATGGAACCAGTTCGTTCATTTCCACAAACCACACTTCATCATTCATGACATGAACATTGATTATTGAAGAAAAATAGGGTTTAACAACTGCAAAAACTAGTAATTTAAAGCTCTCAGATGTCCGGATTGTCTGAAGATGCAACACTGCATAATTAATAGTGGCTCAATGTTATGATTCTGTACCGTAACCACAAATCAAATTACACACCTACGGCTCTGCAAAATTGCTTATTTGGTGTAATTCCTTGATGGTCATATTCTCTTTGGGGGATAGTTTGAGTTTCGGTCTAGACGATGCAGTAATAATGCTACTTTTTCTTTTTTTCTTGGAGATATTTACCTTTGAATAAATAGCGATTTACACAAACAAACCACAATCTTTTGGTTATGTAAATCGCGATCGAGTGGTTGGGCTCAGCAGGCGCAATGTTGCATTAGTTGATACGAAGTCTTGGGAGGGAGTCTTGAGGTTCTCCAGTGGTCCGTCTTAGAGCTATTGTGGTTTATATTATGCTTAAATTATTTGGAACTAGATGATTACATATCTAAAAATATTCCATTCCACCTCATATGTACGATGTCTCTAATTCTTTGAGCAATGACGAATTGCATTGCAGAGTTGACCAGGATGAGTGAGGGAGAGAGAGACTGAGACCAAGCTTTTGAGTATTTGCAAAGATGACAAACTGATTTTCGCATGTCACGTCGAGGGGTTGAGAACTAAGGTTCTTCTTCTTCTTATGACGTCATCTCCCTCCAAAGGTCTCGATCCAACTGGCTATAATAGTGCGCGAAACTGCACCCCTGAATATCTCAATAGACGTTCGACCAAACCATCTTCTCAGATCCTTGAGCCACGAATTCTGTCGTCTGCCCACAGATCTTTTTCGGAGTATTTCATATCACTCTTCTCTCATGATGTGACCGATGTATTGCAGTTTTCTTTCTTTTATGGTTCTTAATAGTTCTTTATCTTAGTAGTATCTCTTGAGTATCTCTTCGTTGGTTATTCGGTCTATCCAGGATACGCGTAGCAATGCGTTGATCCTTCACTCCAGTGCTTCATTAAAGGTCCATCTTTCACATCCATATAGAAGGACCGAGAAGATATAGCAGCGTAGCATTCGCACACGCATTGCTCATTGATGCAAATGAGCGTCTGGCCTGGCCTGTTCGATGCTTTTTTTTTTGACTTTAGGGTCTTTGGTTTCGTTGACGAGCGTGCCAAAATATTTTAGAGCCGAGACTTTTTGTACAACTGCGTCGTTAATTCTGAGGGTTGCTAGTTTTGGTGTCTTGGAGAATATAACAATCTTGGCAACGTTCATTTGAGTCCGTGCTGCATGCTATGTTCGACAATACGGTTCATCATGCTCTGGAGATGCGGCAAGCTGTCAGCAAGCACGACCGTGTCATCTGCAAAGAGTATGTTGTCAACGCAAATGCCTTTGATCTTGATACCCTCTCTCACATCCTCCAACGCTTCGGAATATATATTGAAAAGAAGGGGCGACAGAACACATCCCTGTCTCACTCCCCTCCGAATCTCCACCTCTTCAGATGTTTCGCCCTCTATTCTGACTTCCGCCGTTTGATTCCAATATAGTTGGGTGATAATGCGCAGGTCTCCCTCGTCAACACTAATGGATTTGAGGATCTCAGCAAGTCTGTGGTGCAAGACGCGGTCGAATGCCTTACGGTCGTCAATAAAACAAGCGTATTCATTCATTCATGTCCCTGCACCACTGCATCAGAACGTTGAGTGTAAAGAGAACCTCGCGTTCCGTTCCTAAATCCGAACTGCGTGCTACCAATATGTCCCTCGCATCTGGGAGGAATACCTTGAGGACATGGGACATCAAGCTAATCATGCGGTAGTCATCGCACTGGGAAGCATTCAGTTTTTTGGGCAGTCCATATTTTCCTGTTATCTCGTCTGTAATAACACTTCCGATCTTAGCATTAAAGTCGCCCAAAACCATTGTTATTTCTCCCTGTTTCGTTAGATTTAAAGCGCATTCCAATGTGGAATAGAACTCCTCCACTGCCTCATGAGGTCTATCACAAGTTGGAGCGTACGCTTGGATTACATTCATCAGTTTGTGGGTAGTGAGTAGCCTCCGGAACATCACGCGATACCCTAGCGGAACAAAATCAATAGCGGACTTCTCTAATTCAGGGGAAATAAGTATAGCCACCCCATTTTGGCGACTGGGATCGTCGCCCCCCGGGTAATAAAGGACGCTCTTCGGGGTTCTGTGGGTTCCGGCACCAAGCCATCTTACTTCGCTTAGTGCTAGGATCTTGATTTTCAGTCTATGCATTTCTTGTACATTGGCGAATTTTCCGGTCATGTGTGAGCTACGCAAGTTCCACGTAGTGATCTTTGTCTTTTCCTTGTACAACTGTATTTTATTCGCTTTTACAGACGGGAGGATTCTTGGACTGAGGATTCTCTCTTCTCGGACTGAGTGCCAATCTTGAATTTAATTCAGCCATGTTAGACAGTGGAATAAATTGTGTAGTGGAATTTTCGTTTCGCTTCTTAACCGCAATGTGTAAGCCGTTGTGTGACCGCAATGTGTTACAGCACTGGTTATGAAGTCCATCTTCGCCATCGCTGCATGGTAGTGTTGTCGCTACCTGCCCAACAACAGTGTTCGCCATATCTGGCTACTCTACTCAATTAGCCGGTGGGTCAACACGGTTTCCCAGGGTGTGGCGCTTGGAGCCTTGAGTAAAAGCTGGGTACCCCATGAGAACCAGTTACTACATCTATCTCTCGTCTATGACGCTTGATATAACCGATTCAAGTAAAAGTTGCTACCTCTATGGCGTGACCGCGTTACACCCAGAACTAAGTTTACCTGTGCCTTAAGAGAGATATCGATAAAAACTCATTTATAGAGATAACTCTTTCACTGACAAGTCGCCAAAGTGTGCAAGGGAGTAAGTTTTAATTATTAATTGGTTCATTAAAGCCTGTCATGATTTGGTTACCACCATCTACCTACCGAGCTCAGTTCTGGCCCTTTCAACCAGAAACATGATTCAGATTCGTACTCCTGAAGGGCACACGAAAACGGAGGAAAGAGAAGACCTTGGGTGACCTAGTGATAGCTCCTTTTATAGAAGGAATACTATTATAGCCCTCTATTGTTCGATTCGATGATGGGTGGAGGACATCAACTCTCCATTTCTTTAGATAAAAAGCTCCCACGTTTGAACTATATTCAAGTTTCTCTTTTTTAAAGAGAGGTGTTGAAAATCCTTGTGTGGGTCCTTATAGCGTTGAGGCAAATGCTCTTGACCATACATCGTCATCGGTCACAGGTCTCATGGACATGGTTATTAATTCTGATGGTCAAGAGTATATTACCCAAAAATATATGGACCCTATTGATTTTTTTATTTTGAACACATATCCTTAAAGAAGTTGCCTCAAAGAAGATGATGCATCAAAGAAGAGCCTTGAGAAAGACTAAAAGATAGTCAAAAAGCCCGCGCTCTTCATCTGAAGATAAAAAGTTTTGATGTTTTTTACTTGCAAACATCCCATCATCAGCTTTTATTGAAGGAAAGTAACTTAATTTTTACTGCCATCATTCTAGCGTCCCTATGTGGCTCCGGAAACAAGGTCTCCACAAGGGTCAGCAGTAGTCACAATGTCAGTGAAATTATAAACGAAAATCACTCCTAAATAGTTGATCATTCGGGTTCTTTGTGGGGGAATTTGAGGTCAGAGTTAATCATAAATCAATGGCTGGAGCTTTCTGTGAAACTAAATAATGTTGCTCTTGGAGTCGTTAAGTGCGACGTCATTTCCTCCGTACCATCGCTATATTCTATTAATAGCAAGCTGCAGGTTATAGTAGACCTTGAGGTCATCAGCAGATACAGAAAATTGCAACCCGGCAACATGTCAGCCAAATCGTCGGTGGTAGTAGTTAGGAAAAGTAGAGGACCCAAGTAGGTGGCCAGAGTACTCTGGATGGCATATTGAATTCACATGACAGTCACCCTTCAATTTCACTTTGCCCGTACGTCTTCTTCTTCTTCTTTAGGTGGCTTGTCCTCATCGGACGTTGGCAATCATCAGCGCTCTCTGAACCTTGTCTGCAGCTCGGCGGAACAATGTGGTTATTTAGCTGGTTATGGGAACATTATCTTAAGTTTTTTAGCCAGGATATCCCTTTTCTACCAGGGTCTCTTCGTCCTTCGAACTTGCCTTCTATAATAAGCTTTAAAAGTCGATATTTGTCATTTCTTAAGATGTGAACGAAATACTCCAGTTTTGGGCTTTTTTAGTGTGAACAGAACTTCGAGTCGCTTGTAGAGGGGTTGAAGTACCTCGGTGTTACGCACTGTTTCTACCCAGGAGATTCTCAATAGCCTTCTGTACGTCCACATTTCACATGTCACCCGTACGTCCAGTAACATAATTGGATAACTTGAACTAACTTGAGAAGGGTTCCTGAGACGCCATCTGAACCTTAGGTTGGATAACAAAACACCGTGGTTCACCTTGTCAAAGACCTTCCGAAAGTCGCAGGTAAATTTAAGAAACCATCTGAAAGCTGGTATCAACCGAGGAACACAAGAAAGAGGACTGCACACTCAAATTTGTGAAACAAGAACTTGCAAGAAGAAAACCGTGTTGTTTGGCGAAGAGAACAGTTGAGAAGCTATGAAAATCATATGGTTAAACGCAAGGACTCAAGAACTTTTTGAGAGTTAGTCAAGCCCAGCGAGAGATCGATAGTAACTCACATCTTCGAGATTATCTCTCTTGTGAATCGGTGTGATGTGTGCAGAATTTAGCGATAGAACTTTCTTCTGAAAATTAATTGGTAGAAGTAAGCTAAGTTAAAAGGTTAAGGCGAAAACTTCTATTTTCTTGGTGTATGTTGATAAGATCTACGTGATGATAAGAGGTAAGACTGTTCATTCTTGTCTTGCCGGTTTGGGTGTAATCAGTACCCTTTGGCCGTTAGTCCATACCTGGCATATTGTGCCACTCTTGCAATTCTGCAACCGTGCCCTGATTAGTTGACTTTCCACATTTGACATCTATTTCTCCAATACCTGTTGATGTTATTGTTCACCACATCTTCCGTCACTTTTTTAACTTTGCTAATGTTATCAGTCCTGGTGCTTAGGTTTATGGTTTTTCACACATCTTACAGTTCTTCTCACCACGTGACTCTTTTCACAAACTGTCACTATTAGCAAGACTTTGTCTTTTGATACACATCGCTTTCTGTTGGGCTCTGTTTTTTCGCTACTAAACTACTGTCGTTGCCTTTCATCATTATGGCAACTGCTGAGTTATTTAGGTCCAGCTTTTAGGCTTCCGAAAAGGCTTGTTTAACCCATGTATTTGCCCCTCTTGGGATGTCGACGACTAGCTGTCCTTCCACCTCTTCGGAAGCCGTTCTGGTGGTTTTCTATTTCTGACGAGTTTTGACAGTCTTTGGTTTTCCATCCCGAATATGTGTTCGTTCTAGAAGCGTCTTCTGGCACGGGTCCATCTAACCACGTCCTCTAGCCCGCACTCTTCCCTAATTTTGCTATTCCTTCTTTGGCCCCAAAGTGTGTTACCAAGTGGCGTTTTCCGTTATTGTTTCCACTGATGTGTTCCTTTCGTTCACAATTATGATTAGCTATGTGTCTACAGCCTTAATTTTTAGGCTGTAGACCATTTGTCGCTTTAATCAAGTTTCTAAATCGACAAAGTAGATGTGCCTGTGTCATGTCATTGCTACTTCATGGGCTTTTCATTGTTACTTCAGTAGTTAGGACCCAAGTAGCATTCTAAGCCATGATTTGGTGATCGTTTCGTAATCCTTGCTAAATGGTTAAATTGAAAGTGAAAAATGCCATTTGGTTAAAAAAGCTGCCAAAAATGCCAATCTATTACGAAATTATTATGGCACCTTGGCGAAAATGAGGAACTTTAATTTCGTCACTATTTCGCTTTTTTGACCAATATATTTAGGCCAGTATTTTGGCCATATTGTGCCATAATAATGAATACTAGATTTTATAGATATAATCGCTAAAATTTGGGTGCTAAAAGATAGCTTTTATGACTAAAAATTGCTAGATTTTAATATTTAGAGCTAATTTCCAGGTTTGCATTGCGTTCCTTTCATCAAACCAACTGTGCATGGAGATTCAAAATGCCGACATGAACGGACTGATTGTCTTGTGTGGATAAGTATATTATAACCTGAATAGTTTGGTTAGCGGAAAGCAAATTTACTGTGAATTTAGAGCAGATACTTAATATTTTTCAAAGCGCCAAGATAATTTTCATTATTTTGCAACCTATATTTTACATTAATAATAAAAAATAATTGACCTTGACTAATTTTTTCTGATTTTGTTTAAACTTTCCTGAAAACACTCCCTTTGACGACTCAATGTATCAAAATGCTTTAAATTAACGATAAAAGTATAAAATATTCAATATTTGCATATGTATATTTTATTACTTTACAAATAGCTGCTAAATTGGAAAATTTAACAGTCTAAAAATCATGGCCGCTGGGTTGTTGCAGAAATTCATCGAGGCTACAACGATGAGAAGTGAAGAGGCTAATGCAGCCGTTCCGCCATAAAAACCAATTAGTGGCGAAAAATAGCAATTTTGGTCGTCGTTTACTTTACGCCCCCTAGCGGCACTCAACGAAGTAAAAAAAAGAGTTAAATTGACTACTTTATGGCTATCTTATGTTAATATTATGTGGCCTTATAAATTAGCTATTATTTGCTAATTTTTTAGTCATTTTGGCTAACACAAGTTTTGGCTATACTTCTGGTCAGAAAAGCAACAAATTTACTGCAATAAAATAGATCTTTTATCTAGTAAATATTCGGAAGTTTTGGCCAGACAAGAAAATGTGATGTTTATCAACATTTTGGCTAAGTTATTGCCATCACGAAAAATGCTACTTTATGATCAAATCTTGCCCATAGATGCGATCTTATAGCTAATTTTTTTGGCCAAAATTTATCTTACATAAATGGCCAATTGACAACCAAATACCGGCTATTTTTATTACTTTATGACTAACTTTTGGCCAATAATGCTATTTGGTCTTATAGTGCTACTTGGGAGGGAGATACCCCCCCCCATCTTACATACTTGCTGTCTCTGTATTTTATACAATTTTATTTACGTTTCTCTTTTTTCTAACTTCTCAGGTAAAATGCCAATTTATTTAAAAGTGTTTTTCAACATCAATTTGAAGGTTTTTATTAGGGTGCATTGCTTCGTGTTTTTTATTGACTTTTCCTCATTTTAAGATGATGCTCTTGTTGTTATCGGGAATAGAAAAAAAAAAAAAATCACTAAGTAATCGCAAACTACCGACGTTTCGACGGTTATTGACGTCTCTCTTAAGGCTACAAACAACACAACTAGTACATCTCATCTACTGAATTAGAGTCTTTAAGTGAATTTACTGAAAAGAAAACTTCTTACTTGCTTCCAGTTATGTAGATGCAACACATAGACACAGTAAAAATATTTCTTCTCTTTCAGTATATTAAACTTTACAGTATTTTTGTTTTTATGTATTTCTTTATTTCAATATTGTACCTATCCTAGCTTAATCCTCCGATGTATGCTTCACAAAATGACTTTAACATACACTAAGGACGTTAATAAGCAATTACCTTGTAAAATTATTATTTATAACAACAATAGAATCTCGTGTGAGTAAAGTAATAAACAATCTAAACACAAAGGGGCCAACTAGCAACATTTCTCTCTAGTAAATAAAATATTGCTCATCGCCTGCTTAATTCGTGTTAAATCAACACAGTTTCTTGACATTAACACTTATAATGACCTCATTGAAGCTCGATTATCAACAAATCTGACTAAATGATTCATAAATCGTCCAGTTGTGGAACTGATTTTAAATAATTCAATTACAGTTTATTGCTTTCCGTTTCTTATGATACGGTCAGAGTGGGTGGCCAGTGGCGGAGCGTCAGATCCGAAGTAAAGGCGTTTTCAGGGTGAAGGCTGACTCTCGGTTAGTATCTGCCAGTCACACATTTTCCGTTCAGATAACCGAAAGATATCTGTTTCATAGAGATTGATGGTTAGAAATTTTATATCCTCAGATAAAAGTTTCATAGTTGAGTGGTTGTGCGATAAGTGAAAAGGTTTCGGGTTACCTTTAGTCTTCGTGGCTCCTCTTTTAACTGGCGAAATCCTCTACCGCGTGTTTGTTGTATGCACCCAAGGGGAACCTGCAAGCAGTGAAAGTGCAGGAAATACCTTTTTTGTTCTACGTTTGTCTGCGAATCGAGAACCGTAAAGCGAAAATTACGTAACGACGTTTTCCAAATTCCTCGGCGTTTTCATCGTTTTTGCGACTTTTCCTGATGGATTATGTGGCGCCGGGCGTCTGCCGAACGCGTTTTTACTATTCATTTATGCGGTCCTGGATATATTCCGATTAATTCGAAATAATGACTTCGATGTTCTCAAATTTCCAAGTTTCCTTAATGTGTCTATATGGCGCCGATTTTCTACGAAACACTCATAGTGTCACATCATAAATAAGTCCGAAAGATATTTCATCTTGGAAGAGCAATACAATTTAAATTTAGTATATTTGAACAAAATATAACGGTTTTGGGCCTCACCTGATGTTTGCCATAACTA
This sequence comes from Taphrorychus bicolor, assembly GCA_951812265.1. Taxonomy (NCBI): domain Eukaryota; kingdom Metazoa; phylum Arthropoda; class Insecta; order Coleoptera; family Curculionidae; genus Taphrorychus; species Taphrorychus bicolor. Next base: position 27,578,394 of record OX638303.1, on the reverse strand, counting down.
TGATTTTTGATGGTATTAACCGCACTTATGAATATGAATAAACGCCTTGAAACGAATGAAAACAGCTATGAACAATATTTCTTCTTGACACCGTTTAAAGTCGAGGTCTTAAAAGTAATAATTCATTAAACAATCTTTATGTAAGTCGATAATAACACACATCACTCATCTCAGTGTTATAACATATTTTGTACAGTTTGCTTGTCGTTTAGCGAGTATTTTGTGCTCAATTGGCTCAAACTAGATAAATTGCTTGCAAATAACTTAAGTACACTTAGCAGATTGTAGCAGCAAGCGTTTCCCCTTTCGGGTTCGTTTAAAAATGTGTTGCGGCAAACAAACCGTCGTGTTCTCGGTTGAACTTTTCAAACAAAAGAAGACGAAAAAGGCGTCTTTTGTTTAAAATCTGTCACCGGTAAATTTTTGCGTCGATTTGTTTTACTCGCCGTCCCAACAGTGAAACATGGCCGCGCTCGAGCGAGCTCTGCTCGTTCCCCGAAGGTCGCTGAACCGAACCAATAACTTTCGTTTTGGGCTTAACAGGATTTATCACCTCTAGTAACACCTAGGGAGGTAATTTAAATCTTTAGTTACCCATTACCTTCAGGCGCATCATCGTCCTGCTTGTCCATCACCACTAATCTTCCACCCCCCAATATAAGTTAGATAGATTAGAGTGCCACATTTTTAAATTTGATGATAGATCTGAGCCTTTCATCCGCAGTTGAAAAAGGATCAGGAAATTGACGAGGTTCATTTCCGAAAGGGATTTTTGCCCGTTAAGCGCGATGCAATCTATCCTACCCGTCAGTCATGTCATCGCGGATGATGATGGTCTATTTTGATCCGAAACATGTGCGCCGAGTAAGTGGCCGGAAATTCCCGACGTCGCGCACCAACCGACCGGAAATTGCGTTCAGAAATGTTATTTAACAGTTGGTAAAACGTAACATATTGGCAAGCGAAAATTGTCACCTTTTTGTCCGGAAACGAACTGTGACCCATTTCAATGGCCAGGCCACGATCTTAGTGGCAACGTTGCATTTACTAACCAATCTTCCAGGCCCTCGAGTTTAAATGGCAAAAAAAAACAAAACAAACTAACGTGAACTTCATCATGAACCGGTACACCGCAATAGCATGCAGAAGGCGCATCCACAAGAGAACCTGCTTAAATATGCATACCCGCCGTTTCATGAATATTTAAATGACCAATCCGAAATATTGCTCCTCACCTCAGTGCATTTCGAGCTACCTATTTGTTAAGAAACCGATCCAAAACGCATTATGTCCTTCTTCCAGCCTGGTTCCTCGTAGGTTAGATGGACGACCCCGATATCCAAGAAACGGTGGAAGCCATCTTGGGCAAGGGGGCCAAAGTAATCGATTGCGAGAAGAAGTCGTCGATTAGGGAGGAGGAGGTATTGTTTATCAACGGCATCCCCGTGGAACTAGAGGGAAGGGATGGTATGGCGATCAAGCAGGCGTTGATTACTGGACAAGTGCCCCCTTGTGATTTGCTGAATAAGTTGCTTATTGACAGGTAAGTTTTGATTACATTAATTATAGACCCTACCTCTCTATCTCGTCACGAATTTAGAGATTAGATAATTTTATCCCTAAATTCGTTTATTTTCTCCATAGAAAATTGTCATGAATAAAAATTTACCGAGATTCCTGATTTTTTTCTGGAATCTCCATATACTTTGATGGTTCGCCAGTGTCTCGCTTGTCACGTAAGTCAAAGACAGATTTGCGACGTTCGTAAGTCACCTTTTATACCAACTGATCACTAAGCTAGATCCATACCGTGGTAGTGATCCACTCCAAAGTGTTTATAAGAGTTGTAGTTCGCATTGCCCTCATCTTAATTATGATCAGAGATTCCACTTTTTCGAGGTACTTGGCAAGATGTAGAACCTTAAACTTTGCTTTGGAAGTGTATTAAATTTTTCATTGTTTACACGATGTCGTTAATTTTCTTCTTCATAGTATCCTTCCCAATATTGGCTTAGTTCTAATCTTCTGTGGGGGCTGCAAAGCCACCCTTGTCAAAGGGTACAGCCGTTGCTTCTTGGAGCACTAAAGCTTCTAGGGCAGCCGATGGTAAAATAGCGGAGAAAAATGCCTCAGGTGTTGCTGCTGATACTCAACCGAACAATGAAACAAGCAATGTGAATCAGAAGTCTGAGTCTGAGCACGATTTAAATGGGTACTATTTTCGGCGGTTATTTCTACTTTGAATATACCTTGAAAAACCACCACCATATAAGCCAAAACTGCTGGTGAGATGGTCACCAAAGCCGATATACATACTGCGGAGCAAAGCAAAGAGGAGGATGAGAAAACAGACACTAAACTTGATCATGCAACGAAATCTGATAAATCTGAAACCTCTTTAGACCAATTCAACCTGAAACATTAATAAATCAGGCCACAACTAAGTAAAAATCCGTGATAACCGCGTCACCGAAAGACCCTCACGAGGACCAGAATATCTGCAACATATTTGGGTACAGCTTCGAATACTCTTTCGCTCTTCATAATCGCAAAGACCTCAATTGCAAAGTTTTCCATACTTTCAAGCAGAGCAATGTTAACGATCATAACCGAAGTAAGAACGTTGTAGTGTCTTCTAGACACGAAAGTGTGTAGAAGAAGTTTATGCAGGAGGAGAAGAATACTTAAAACCAATCGAGTTTGCTCTGATATCATATCTTATCACTGGCAATCTCTATACTTAACATCTTTTTGGTGAATTGTGAGTAGGTGTTTCCACAGTTGATATGCAAAAATTCGGACTTTTATCTACAACTCCTAGAATTTTATGACCTACCTACTGCAAATCAATGGATACTTTGAATTATCTTCCGAAAACAATAATTGCCGGTGTCTGCCCAATTGTGTCATGCGTAATCAACCTTTCAACCATTCCATCTGATTGTGGATACAATGGAATAGTTTGCGTTTTTCAAATCCCATGTATTGCCCTAATATTTTTAAACACTTTCGAAATTGTGACGTTGGTCCTAATGTAATTCCAATTCCAACAGTGTTCAGTGTCCAGCAGATGTTCCATTGTCAATTTCTGCCACAACAGAGTTTCTTCTTGACTGTGGCACGACTAGTGTGGCGAAATTGCTGTTTTTTTCACGGCTTTTTCCAAATTCTTATTTTCAATCTCTGACTTTTATTCGCAACGGTTTTCCACTCCGAGCGGTCTTCTTTTAATTTCCATTCCCGAATTTGGTTTCGTAATTTGGTCATATTTTAAGTTCTCGCAAGTTCAGTCACTGCGATTTCCATTTTAGTTCGACGAATAGCAACTCTATTCTTGAGTAATGTCTGGAGTTTAGTGTTATTGAGCCTTTTATGTAAACCCTTAGCGTTTCCATGAACTCTTCCCTATCCGAAGTAACCATCTTAGTGCTCCATTATAATTAAAAATATTACGAATGTTTGACGTCCCAATAAACTAAGTAGTAGATGGATTAGCGGGATGGGGACAAATAACGACAATTCAGCTTTTATCAATTGCCAACGTTTCGACCATATAGTTTGGTCTTTATCAAGGTTCTTAATGTGCCGAAGTCCTGTACATTATATTAAAAAGTGCGTCCATTGTCCATATCATGGGCCAGAGGTTCTTACAATAGATAACAAAAAACAGCAATAAATTAACATACACAGACAGAAACAATACACGAAAATTAAGTACGGAGCAGGCGAGTGACGAGCAACAGGACGACCACAAAACCATAGCTATGGTTTTGTGGTCGTCATGGTCTTGTTATCTATTGTAAGAACCTCTGGCCCATGACGTGGACAATGGACACGCTTTTTAATGTAATGTACAGGACTTCGGCACATCAAGAGCCTTGATAAAGACCAAAATATATGGTCGAAACGTTGGCAATTGATAAAAGCTGAATTGTCGTTATTTGTCCCCATCCCGCACCTACTACATAATTAAACATTTTCTTTTATACTACCAATAATTCTTTTCGAGTAAAACAATAGTATTTCTTTACGTTGTTGATTTTTTTACTGAAGTAATCGATAACTTTTTCTTGCTCCTGAGACACTACCAGTTCTATTCCATAATTGTTAGAGCCGCGTCCAATCATGTTGTGGTCTTGGATATGTTAAGATAGGACTTGAGCATAATGATGCCTTCAATTTACAGAAAGCTTGAAAGATTGGCAAATTTTTGCACAAACCTTCTATATTAAGGGCATGGAGTCATAGACCCAAGAAGCTTGTTTTTTTTCCACCAACAAGTTGTTCCAACACTGCCTAACCACTACATATTTTCAATGGAAGGAGGATTCAATGAACGAACAATCTGATGGTGTAGCTATGGGCAGCCTCCTTAGCCCACTAATAGCCAACTATTTTATGGAAAGTTTCGAGGCCAAGGCATTGACAACCCCAAATAAAAGGCCAAAGTGCTGGTTCCGATACCTGGACGACACCTTTGTTTTTTGGAGCCATGGCGTGGGCGAACTTCAAAACTTGCTCTTACACCTCAACTCTATCGACCCAAAAATTCAATTCACTATGGGGATATAAAAGGAAGGTCGCCTACCATTTTTTGATGTCTTAGTATCAAGGAGACCGAATGGAAAGCTTGCGCACACCGTTTATAGAAAACCAATAACGGATTAAATCATCATCCCAGAGAGAAAAGGTTAATCATAAAGACTCTCCTTGAGAGCCAAGAGAATTTATGAGCTGGCTGATTTGGAACGGCAAATGAAGGATCTGGAATGAGCCTTTGGTTGGAATGGATGGAGCACGAGTTCGATAGGGCCGTTGGTCCAAGGAATGTAGAGGTCCAGGAAGAAACAACGGGAGAAGATGAAGAAAAGCGCGGATAGACTAGTCTACCATACATCCACAAAATAACGGACAGGATCGGCAGGCTACTGGAAAAGTACAGTATTAAAATTGTCTTTGGACCCACTCCAACAGTACAACAGAGCTTGAGATCGGCCAAAGACCGCAGAGATCCCCTATCGACACCCGGAATTTACTCAGTTTCATGTAGTTGTGGCTACAGCACAAGCGCAGTGTCAACACGAGGATTACAGAACACAAGAGGACTTGCAGGCTGGGATTAACACAAAAGTCAGCATTAGCAGAGCATGCTCTCTCCATCCTTTTAAACAAGGTGGATATCTTATATCAATCGCAGCGTTTCTATCCGAGACTGACGAGAGAGGCCATTGAGCTATTTAAACACGACAACAATTTCAACAGGCAGGAGGAAATTACGTTTCTAAATGCAGACTGAAAGCGAGTTCTACGACATATTTCAAGTGCGCCGAAACCCCGCGCCACTACTACCCCCACCCCAATCCTTCCATTGCAGCGCGACGGCGGGGGAATAAATACCACGGAGCTCCCCATAGTCGAATCAGTCAACGTCCGAAAGTACGGGAGATCATTTCGCCTATTGCTTCATCGCCTTTGATAATGTCTGCTGCAGCTGTAAACGAAACGTCAGGAAGAAATTCCATTGGACCACGGCTTCCAAGCCCGGAAAACACTTTATATTGTAGCTTGTTTTTTGTTTTTCGCTTTTGCTGTCCATTTTTTGGTTGCACTGTCGCTTATTGTACCCTCCTGCTCGTCTCAATTCATCAGTTCTGTCTTCTCAAAGAAATCAAGATTCGTATTGATGGACACCTACGATATCTCCTTGTTCCATTACAAAGGTTTGGGTATCAGATAGAGAGGCGTTTTTTTCCTCTTCACCACACATGCTGCATTCGGAATATTGTTCTCTTCTCATTTGGGGTAGCTGTTTCTCTCCTGCGGTCGAAACCCGGCCCTCCTCAGTTCCTCCAATTTCTCAGTTTCTAGATTCAAGAGTTCATTTGCCCGCTCTCTGATTCTATCTGGGAGATAAATCTCATGCAAGTGAGTCCGCCCCAGAATGAATCTTATTGTTTCCTTAGTAGGACCCTTATTTCTCCCAAAGAATGTTTGGTACCACACAGCACGTTTGTTTTGACCCTATTAGTTTCTCTTTCTTATTTTTTTATACTGAAACGCATCTCTACATAGTCTAAGAAGCGTTTTACTTGCTGTTTGTCTCTGGATTGAGGCCATTATTTGATTATATTTGTTTTATATAATACATAGTATACTGCTGGGCTGTATAGAGGGTGGAGGACATAAGAATTCCACATCTTCAGATGGAGAACGCCAACGTTTCGACTATATTTTAGTCTTTTTCAAGGCTATCTTCTTTGAACAGAGGTGATCAAAATAGTTATTATGAGGTCCATGTAGCCTTGGGTAACAAAATGTTTTTGACCATTAGAATTAATGGCAATGTAAACGTAACCCCATGTGGAACTTGTAAACTCCATCAACAGTCCTCAAGACCAGGATATTTCCAGACGAGAAATTCCTTACAGCCCACCTGTCCGGTACTCGTGTGTCTTCGGCACCGGTATCGACAGTAGCTAAAACAGGTGTGCCATTAACATGATTTAAGGTCAAACTAGTCTCTCCAATCTGGGCCACAGAGAAATTATGCTGGGGCTACAGAGCAATTGGCGTTCGCCCTTCCACGCTGACTGATTTTAGTGATCATGGTTCCTGATCAGTCCTCCAGATTGTCGTCATGGTGGAGCTTTCGTCCCATCGTCTGCGACAGTCTTTCTGGAAGTAGAAACCGGACCTTTCCATCGATATTCCTTCGATTTTGTCAACACCTGGTGTTGTTCCCCTTGTTTGATTACAAAAAGACCGCCTTGCTTTCTCCACCATTTTCTTCAGGACCTAACTCTATGACCAGTGACTCTATGACCACTTTAAACGCCTGATACTCCAGCGCTTATCAAAACATCGCTGATTCCTCACCGGAAAGCGTCATTTCTCAATCCTTATTCATTCAAAAGATCACAGTCAAATTGCTAAAGTTCCAGCTGCTTTAGAAAATCGGAGCAGCCTTTAGATATCCTAACCGCATCAAGAGTTCAATCTCTGTTTCAAATTCCTGCAGACTTTTCCCCTGACATCTGCTGCCTTGTTCGTAGCTCAGCTTGGTGTAGCATAACCAAGTCTCAGTCCTGACACTGCAGGACTTGCGCTACAGCAATTTTACCTGCGCCGACAATGTGATGTTGTCTGCAGACAAACAAGCAAAGAGACTCGGATTCGGTAATTTTGTTAGAGTCGGAATTGCTGCAGCTTCAAATTGGTCTTTATAGATGTTCCATGAGGTGGTACCGTCCGGTCTTTTCTGAATCTTTATCAGGTCCAATACATCTTTGATTTAATTTCTTTCATTTCAGCTTTCTTGTCTTTCATTTTAGCCCCAATTTCTTTGATTTCTGCCCATTGTATTCACCATGAAACAAATGTGAGTTTGGTTCTTTTCTCAATTGCGCAAATATTGTTCAGACCATGTTAAATACGCTCTATATACACACGTTTAATTCCACTTCTTATACCAATGTTACATTTTTCTAAAAGTTGGATAAAAACTCACTGATCAAAATATGGAGTGAGTCCAGTGTACTAAGGGTATACAGGTGTCAAATGGGAACAATTACAGTCACTAAAACTAACAGAACCACACGAGACAGGCACTACAGTTCAAATCTGTTTGGCCAAAGCGGATTCTTTTTAGTTAAAAATTTTATTATTGTGGGAAGGGTGAACACTCACGAGTGCGCCAGGGAGCGTATAACTCTATTAAAACGATTAAACGATGAACCACCTGCCGCTCGAGTAGAGAAAAGAAGTGCTTAATTAAACAACCAAAATATTGGATCTCTTTTTGCTTTGCCCATTCTGAGGCTTTTGCAGTGCAGACTTGTTAAAATGATGTTTTTGTTCAAATGGCCCTAAAGTACACATTTCACCTACTGTTTACCCTACATGAATAAAACATATCCAGTAAAATAACAATTTGACAATACAATTTGCTTCATAGCAACGAAACATACATAATAAGCACAATAATCAAAACATTTGAACAAAAATTGTTGTGAACACCTCGGCTGCGAAATATTTTAACGTCCTAAAGACTGTTTGGTGTCTGAGGAATTATTTCACGTTCTAGGTATACAAATCACTATTTAATTTTTTAATCGATTATCAATATTTTAGCGGAATTCTGAAAGCGCCAGTTAAACTAGACACCTCACTCTCAGTGAAAAGCACCACAGTGATAAAAGAAGAAGTGACCGTGTCGAAAGATGGCAAAATCGTAGACGAGCGCAGCAGAGAGACCAAAGACCATTCCTACTACTCGTCCGCCATGACCGAAGTGTTTGAACCAATCAAAATCATTCCCACTGCCGAGCTGACCAATGGCAGGTATCGTGGTACGTATTTGAAACTTAGATCTTTGATTTTAGTTCCCTAACTAACTCAATAATGTACGGATTAGACGTATGTATCTATGTAACAACTCAAAGTGTAGCATAAATTTTGCTTAGGCAGCCCAAATAACGGGTCCAAGTGGCCGAAATACGGCAGCAGCTCCAGCGCTTCCAGCTACGAGTCCGAGCACGAGCAGCCAATGAGCTACAACAAGCCGAGACAGTGTCTGAGCAAGGACTCGGGCCACATGAGCTCAGAAGTCACGGATAAGGTGGACTGCACTCAGAGCAGTATTGACTCACTGAGCTCTTACGACGAAACTGACTACATCTGCGAGCAGCTAAGTCAGTGCGCTAGCTTTGTCGGTACTAATGGATATTTGGTGAGTTGCGGCAAGACCACTTGCTTGCGAGAGGTATAACCTAAAATATATTATTTACTCTAATGTGGCGTGTAATAATGCCTGCCATTATCTAAAGTGGATTTGGGGGGAGATATAATTAATTTTATATAATAGCTGAGTCGGGTTTTGTGCGCGCGGTATCGTTATCAGCAACAAATAACGGCGGCAAAGAAAGCAATTTCTCCGCGATGTTCGCCAAAATGACCTTTTCACGTGAAAATAGCTTATTATTTCCGCGCTGCGGCAATATGGGCTATTATTTAGGAAGAATTATGCATTGCATTACATAATATTGAAATTTTAATTTTTTAGCCGACGATTTTTGGAACTGTGGCCTCAGATCTGACACCAAAAGACTGCTCAAACCGAAGGGTAAGTTCACACAACACTATACTAAGATTGTTTTACTGACTCAGTTATATTTTTATAGTTATAGCACAGTATAAAGAATAATACATTATATCAGTATCGTCAGTTCGTGTCGGCACTTTTGATATTTCCAAAACTAAAGCGTGCCGCGCCCGGCATTTTTCTCGAGTAGTTACGAGGGGACAAACACATGCGATGCACTGCCAAAGCATTGCCAAAACCAGTTTGGTGGTGCACCGGCCGGCGGCCGGGCGGACGGGGCAAGGGGAGGGGGGTTTCAATTTTTCGACCGACTGACGTTACTGATATAATGTATTATTCCTTATACTGTGATTATAGTTTAGGTCTAGGAAGACGTTAATTGTTATTTAGAAACATAAGTAATAAAACCTACCTATTAAGATTAATTATTATTTTGAGACAGTCAAGGTTTGTCAACAACCAACCAAATCCTCTGCGAAGTCAAGTCTATAAATTTTTTTGTAGATGATGTAGGTCTATTCACTATTCACTATTACACTAAATCGCGCCAGAGTGATGCCTACATATACGAGTGCTTGGTGTTAAGTAGTGATAAACCTGTACGAGAAGTTCTGGATAATTATTTTAGAATGGTTGCATATATGAGTATGTATCTTGTAGATCAGATCTGAGGACTACCCTTTCCTCATCTTTTCTCTCCCCCAAAATTTTCTTCAGTCTTTATTTTATGTTAACAAGGGTTTAAGAATTATGCAATATTTAATGTAGCAACTATGTCTTTTCTCTGGTGGTGTGATCATCCGGGATCTTGTCGCCCAACACTTAAGTCGTTTTTTTTTCTAACTTAATGTACGTTCACAGCATTTTTCTTACATTCCTTAGTTTCCACAAAACCTGAAGCTTCTATCATTATGCGAGGGCGGTTTGACAAATGTCTTGGTTTAGTATAAAAAAACCATTTTATTTGCGTAATATACTTTGATTTTCGACATAATCTCCGCCCAGTTTAACGCACTTGCTCCATCGTTTCTCAAGCATTTCGATTCCTTCGCGGAAATATTTTTTTCCAGCATCTCAAAATACTCGTTTACTTCCTTTCTGACTGCTTCATTTGATTGAAATTTTCGTCCTGCTAGAAAAATTTTCAGCTTCGGAAACAAATAATAGTTCGACGGAACTAGATCTGGAGAATAAGCGGGATGCGCCACCAACTCAAACCTCAATTCGGCCAATTTTTGCTGAGCGATACGACTTGCATGCACAGGAGCATTGTCCTGGTAAAACAACACTTTTCTCTTTGCCATTACTGGGCGATTTTTCGCTATTGCTGCCTTTAATCGGTCTAGAAGAGAGGCATAATATTCTCCGGTAATGATTTTTCCTTTTTCCAGATAGTCAATTAGGATAATTCCTTTTGCGTTCCAGAAAACGGAAGCCATCACCTTTGCGGTAGATGGAACGCATTTTGCTTTTTTTGGAGCTGGCTGGCCATGTCAAATCCACTGTTTTGACTGTTGCTTTATTTCAGGGATGTAGCGGTGAATCCAGGTTTAATCCACTGTTACAAAACGACTCAAAAAGTCCACTCGATTTTTCATAAGCACTTGTAAGTTGGCGGCAGAGTTTCGCATGCGAGTCCCTTTTTGCTCCATTCTGAGTAAACGCGGCACCCATCTCGCGCAAAGCTTTTTCATATGCGATTTTTTATGCAAAATGAAGTGAACCCGTTCAGTTGAGATGCCTGCAGAATCTACTATTTCTCGCACTTTGACTCGTCTGTCAGCATAAACTATTTCCTAGACTTTATTGATGATTGCAGGTGTCATAGCGGATTTTGGAGCTCCAGGACGTGGTGCATCTTCGATGCTTGTTCTCCCGCGTTTGAATTCATTTACCCAAAGTCTAACAGTTTCCTAAGAGGGACATTACTCACATAATGTAGGTAAAAACCTTTCGTAAATTTCTTTCGGCGTTTTACCTTCCAAAAAGAAAAATTTTATAACACCACGGATTCCAATTTTATCCATTTTTTCTTACAGTGGAAACAGTAATGTTTTAAAAAATGGCTAAACAACAAATTACTGTCAGGATGACTGGAAACCATAGATCATTAATGTATAAGAACTGACGTTTATGATGATATATTTATATTATAGTAGCGCCACCTATTAAAATGCGAACCAAGTTATTTATCAAACCATCCTCGTACTATACGACTTTAGGCATTTGAAAAGATTTTCTGGATTCACTTTTTTTTGGGAAATAATTATTTAGTATTTATTAGACGCCAATTGTTCATTTCTCCTCCCCTCCAAGTCTCCTGACTTGATAAAAGTTGTTCACAGTACTTACTGATGTGCCTTTTTTCGTAAGTATCACACTTGTAGTGAATAGTCATTTCTAGAGATCAACTGTATTGTTCCTAATGTCATTTCTAAATGCTCCAAAAAGATTAAATTATTAGTCACGTGGCAGCTCATCCCTGTAACGTGGGTCACTCTTCGAACTAAATTGATACATCATGGCTTCGAACTGTTGTAACATCGTTGATGTTACTTGTAGCTTGCTTTTCCTTCTATTTCTTGCGGAATTTGCTTGTACTACGTTTCATTTTCTTGTCGATTTGGATGCTAAATTCATTTTTTTATTTTATCCGATAAGTTATTTCCTTGTGCAGTGAGATATCACCTTTCCTCAGAAGATTCTTTGCCTGTTTTTTAAATTGCTTTTATAGTTCTTTTCCTTGTCATTTTGGTTTTGAATTTGGTGTGAATTGTTTTCATTCTTAGAAACGTTTATTTGCCTGTTTCTGGCTTCGCTTTTCTTATTTTTCTTGTTTGTCTAATTACTTTCCGACTATTTTTATTTTATGCTCCCTTCCTTTTTTTTTGTGGGTGGTTTCCACGCTCTTTTTTGTAAAGTTGATACATTTTTATTCTCAACTTTATTTCGCTTTGTGCATTACCGGATTCGGTTTGCTATCAGTTGGCTTTGCCTTTCTTAGCATTTTAACGATTTTACTTTCTAGTTTGACACAAATGTCAATATACTCGACAAACGTCCAATTGTTTAGGCAGAAAGTTAATAATGTTACGGGATACGGGTTCCAATATTTTATCGTCAATTAACTACATACTTTTATTCACTTTTAACTATTACAACACGATTAAAACACAATTACTCTCTACTAACAATTCGCACTGTTCGCGGCTCGCTGGCTTATATATCCGGCCTGAATACACTCTCATACTTTCGAGAACGGAGGCGACTGTTCCCGGTTCTCGTTAAATCTAGATGGGTGCCGGGGTCGCGGTAGGCGCTTGGCGTTGCCGCTTCGGCCCGAATCTCTGTGGACCGACGGTCGGGCGTAACATTGCCCCCTCTTAACTCTGATCGTCTGGATCAGAGAAATCGATAAAAAAACTCGATCAGAGAAATCTCCACGACTGTAAGTCTTTAACCGTTCAAGATGAACCACTTTCATCTTTGCTCTAGGAGTACGTTGGATCCTGTATATCACGTCGTTGATTTGTTTGATGACTGTATATGGACCCTCCCAATTTGGAGACAACTTGGGAGACTTTCCTTTCTTCCTCTGTGGATTATACAGCCAAACCAAGTCACCTGCCTTAAATCCTGCAGAATTCGCCCTTAGGTTATATCTGGCTTTCATCCGATCGCTGGCAATCGTTATCTTTGTCCTCACGTTTGGATGGATTTCCTTTAATCTTTCTCGAAGTTCATCAGCATAGTTCTGGACATCTTGCACCGGTTCTTCTGGTGATTCGCACACCAAATCTACCGGAAGACGAAGTTATTTACCAAATATAACCTTGGCAGGGGTATGTCCTGTCGTGTTATGTACTGCACCTCTGTAAGCCATCATTAGAAGAGGCAGAAATTTGTCCCAATCTTTTTGGTGGTCCGCTATCATTTTGCAGAGGTATTGTTCCATGGTTCGATTGAAACGCTCGACCATGCCATCTGATTGTGGATGGAGCGGAGTTTTCCTTGTTTTGCGGATTCCCAGAAGTTCCATGATCTTCTTGAAAAATTGCGATTCAAAATTCCGTCACTGGTCCAAATGAAGCTATAATGGTGCGCCGAATTTACTAAAGAATTCATCAACAAAGGCCCTTGCCACGGTGTTAGTTTCCTGATTTGGTAGTGCATAAGCTTAGTCTTTCTTTGGGGTCCTTTTACGGAGCAGCAGGTATTACAATTTCTGCACCACTGTTCGACGTCATCTCGGCAATTCCCCTAGTAGTACCTTTCCCGAATTCTATCAGGGGTCTTATCCACTCCAAAATGGCCTCCAGACACTCCATTGTGCATTTCTCGTAAGACGTCTTTCCTTCTACTTTCTGGTACACATAGTTTTTACTTCCGGGCTCTTATCTGCGATGATCTTCCAATCAGGTCTTTGGTTTTCCAACTTCCATTGACGTATTAACCCCACAGCATTTTCTCTTGTTTGTTCGACCTTCATTTGTTCAGTGGTCCAATGTTCCTCGACGTCAATCTTGGTTCTCCTAAAAATGCTCATTGTTCTACTCGTTGGCAGTGTCGACATTTCCCTTTACAAGGCGTGCGTGGTAATTCATCTGCGTTACCATGAGATCTGCCTGGACGATGTTCAATTTTGCCAGGGATGGGAGGCTTCTTGCTGGGTTGTCCAGTCCTGATGATCCTGGGGGCTTCCGTGGGGCCAGTCAGCGTTCGCCCCTTTATACTGACTGGTCTTAGTTTTCCGGCTGATGTGTGTCAGTCCGCCAGATTCTCATCGTGGCGGAGTCTTACTCCTTTCCCGTCGAACGCGACAATCCCTTTTAAAATGGCCCATTCTGCCACAGTTGAAACAAGATCCGGGTTAGTTAGGTAGGTTAATTACAGTTTTCAGTGGTCGACAATGTAGGCACGATTTCTGCAGCCTTTCCTCTCAAAGCTACTAAAAGTTCGGTAACCTTCTCCGAACTTGTCCATCCATTTTAAATTGCTGCCGCCTCAAATTGGTCTTTATAAATGCTCCAAGAAGTAGTGCCGTTGAAAACTGGAGGCCTAGTAATGTTTAGTCGCTCAGCAGTTGAAGTTGGCCCCCTGCGTCGTGTTTCCCAGATCCGCCACCGTTCTTCTAACTCCGTCATTTTCATCTCTACTTCATGTTTGACTTAATCCACGTCTTGTTTGACTAGATCCACGTCTTGTTTGACTTGATCTACGTGTTGTTTCACTTCAGTCATTTTGGCTGAGACTTGCGTTCTTGCAACTCGCCACGACCATCCGTTAATGCTTGAAACAGAGCAACTTGCTTTTTTTCTTTGTTCCTTTATCTCGAAGTGTCTTCGATTTTCTTGTTCCTTTTTCTCAAGTTGCCTTTGTTTTCTCTCTTGTTCTTCCATAAAATTCCTTTGTTCCTCTTTGTCCTTCTTCAGCATTTCCATAAGTGCTGCCAGTTGTTCTTCCATGATTTTTGTCGTAGATGGAGTTAATCGCATGTAGAAAACACCAAAGTTCTTGCACTGTCCTTACCACGCAAAAACGTCTACGCGCGCGACGATTCCTGTGTCCGTACAGTCACAAATTTGACGAAAATCATCCCACTTTTGACACCATTTGTTATGGGCCCCAATAATTTATCGTCAATTAACTACACACTTTTATTCACTTTTAACTATTACAACACAATTACTCTCTACTAACAATTTGCACTGTTCGCTTACTTCGCCCATCCACCACACTGCACTATCTATCCTATTCCATCTCGCGCGTCTCGCTGGTTTATATACCCGGCCTTAACACTGTAGTACTTTCGAGAACGCAGGCGACTGTTCCGGGTTCTTGTTTATTCTAGATGGGGTCGCGGACAGCTCTCGGCGTTGCCCCGTTTCAGCCCAAATCTCTCTGGACTGACGGTCGGGCGTAACAATAATCTCGAGAACGAAGCGTATAATTAGCCGCCGAACAATATCATTTGTTCAAAATTCGACAGTTAACAATATTACGAAGACGCTTTGTTCGAAGAAATTTTCAGGACTCAGCGAAAAGAGATATGAAGAAATAAAGTTGGCATTCCACTTTTGCTTTTCAAGACGATTTTGTCGGTTTGAAATCGGTCGACTGCCTGGTTTGATATCGGTCAAATAAATGTCATTCAACTAGATAGATATCAAATCAAACTAAATAGCCAAAATATTAATAATTTAGAAAACAAACCATGGAGGATATTCAGTTAACAATTAAACGGACATTTCTATGTCAACTTCGATCGTAATTCGAAGAGATTTCACACTCTATTTTTATTTTGTTTTAGAACTTGACTTTAGTATCTAATTTGACATCTGTCAAAGAAATGTCAATCAACTCGACAAGGATCAGAACGAGGGGTATTTAAACAAATTAAATAGTTTTAATATAAAAAAAATTAGAGAGTTTAAAAATTATTAATCTCGAAAAAGAAGCGTTGTAGGTGTATTGGGTGTTCATTAAAAAAAACGTTATCTAGCTGTGTGTTTCACATTCAATGTAATATTATCATAGTGTGTGGGAAATGTAAGTAGAAAATGTTGAAAGAACAAAAGCCCATTTACTTTGATTACGTCATTCTTTTCTGTCAAAAAAATTATAGGGTTTAAGATAACTTTTTCAAATGGCATAACGTCATGAAATTACTTCTGTGAAGTGCGATCCTAATTTAATAATATTACTAAGACGCTTCGTTCTAAGAGATTACTTTCAGAATCCCAGAAGGTATTCACTCCAAGAGGTCAATTCTAATTGTAAACTCAAAAAGCTCGGACAACAGATATAAAAAGCAAATTTGAAGCAATAGTTCAAGTACCGTTATTGTGAAGCAGATACAACCTATTAAATACCGAAGATGTAGCGGTACTTAACGAGGCGCCCTCGTATAAGTAGGGGCCACTCTGGCGCAGTAGGCGGAGCCTCGATGTCGTTGAAGGCAGGCGGCACATTGACTCGAAGTACTGATTATGTCGGAATTTGAAAGAATGCTCGCTAAACAATTGGGTAAACTCAAAAAGTCGGCCAACAGATCTAAAAAGCAAATTTGAAGCAATAGTTCAAGTACCGTTATTGTAAAGCAGATACAACCTATTAATTACCGAAGATGTAGCGGTACTTAACGAGGCGCCTTCGTATAAGTAGGGGCCACTCTGGCGTGGTAGACGGAGCCTCGATGTCGTTGAAGGCTGGCGGCACATTGACTCGAAGCACTGATAATTTCGGAATTTGAAAGAATGCTCGCAAAACAATTGGGTAAACTCAAGAAGCTCGATCAACAGATATAAAAAATAAATTTGAAGCAATAGGTCAAATACCAATATTGTGAAGAATATACAACCTATTAATTACCGAAGATTTAGCAGTACTTAACGACACGCCCTCGTATAAGTAGGGGCCACTCTGGCGCAATAGGTGGAGCCTCGATGTCGTTGAAGACTGACCGCACATTGACTCGAAGTACTGATGATTTCGGAATTTGAAAGAATCCTCGCCAGACGATTGGGTAAACTCAAGAAGCTAGGTCAACAGATATAAAAAGCAAATTTGAAGCAATAGTTCAAGTACCGTTATTGTAAAGCAGATACAACCTATTAATTACCGAAGATGTAGCGGTACTTAATGAGGCGCCTTCGTATAAGTAGGGGCCACTCTGGCGTGGTAGGCGGAGCCTCGATGTCGTTGAAGGCTGGCGGCACATTGACTCGAAGCACTGATAATGTCGGAATTTGAAAGAATGCTCGCTAGACAATTGGGTAAACTCAAAAAGATCGGCCAACAGGCATAAAAAGTAAATTTGAAGCAATAGTTCAAGTACCGTTATTGTGAAGCATATACAACCTATTAATTACCGAAGATTTGGCAGTCCTTAACGAGACGCCCTTGTATAAGTAGGGGCCACTCTGGCGCAGTAGGTGGAGCCTCGATGTCGTTGAAGACTGACCGCACATTGATTCGAAGTACTGATAATTTCGGAATTTGAAAGAATGCTTGCCAGACGATTGGGTAAACTCAAGAAGCTCGGTCAACAGATATAAAAATTAAATTTGAAGCAATAGTTCAAGTACCATCATTGTGAAGCAGATACAACCTATTAATTACCGAAGATGTAGCGGTACTTAACGAGGCGCCTTCGTATAAGTAGGGGTCACTCTGGCGTGGTAGGGGGAGCCTCGATGTCGTTGAAGGCTGGCCGCACATTGACTGGAAGCACTGGTAGCTCCGGAATTTGAAAGAATGCTCGCCAAACAATTGGGTAAACTCAAAAAGCTCGGACAACAGATATAAAAAGCAAATTTGAAGCAATAGTTCAAGTACAGTTATTGTGAAGCAGATACAACCTATTAAATACCGACGATGTAGCGGTACTTAACGAGGCGCCTTCGTTTAAGTAGGGGCCACTCTGGCGCTTAATCATAGCCTTCTAGATGATGTTTTCTAATACCATAAGGTCATAATTACCTCTGCAAAGTTCGATCCCAATTTAATGTAAAAAAATCATAGCCTTCTAGATGATGTTTTCTAATGCCATAAGGTCATAATTACCTCTGCGTGGTTCGATCCCAATTTAATAATATTACGAAGACGCTTCGTTCGAAGAGATTACTTCCAGATCCCGGCGATTTGAGACTTCATCGAAAGTATTCCCACACCAGGAGGTCGATTTTAACCGCATTTCAACATCGAAAGTATGTGGTTAAAGTTGAAATTGTGTATTTATTTTATTTCTAATTTCAAAACTTCAGAGACCTGAAGACGCCGTCTCGCGCACCAGAGTAACACCTGCTAATGCAAGGGATCCTCGTTAGGTATCTTTGTCGGCTTATACGAGGAAGCCATATTTTGCATGTATTTATTAAGGAATTATATCGATATTGCAATTGCATGCAATTCAACTCACATCAACAAGAAATTTTGTTTTGTTGGATAATAATAGCATACGTCTATAAAAAATATGTCAAAGTTTTTGCCTACGGCAGGAACTTTACTTTCTTGAAATTGCGTATATTTAGATCTTTTATCGAAGTATTGTTCAGGGTTTTTTCAGTCAGAGAAGCGTGACATAACAGTAACATCTTGGCCACACAAATAACCATCAGTCACAAACCAGTACACCACGGCAACACAAACAAATAATAGGCCACAAAATGAATAAATTAGTTTCATCATGTGATCACAAGGGTTGTTACTATTATGACGTGCTTCTCTGACTGAGAAAGCCCTGAGAAAGACTTCATTAAAGATCGAAACGTTGGCAGTTTCAGAAAAATGAAGTGGCGTTTTGTCTTCTAAATAACGCCTTTCTCCTTTCTGTTCTTTAAAAATACGCAAAGTATATCTTTTCAATATATCTATCAAAGTACAAAGTTAACATTGTTTAAACCTCTTCAGGCTTGAATTAAGTTAAAAACTATGTCCTTCTAGATACATATACCGAACTCAATACATCACTGTAGTGTCAGTCGTAAATTTAGGGCAAGTTTACTCTTTCTACATTCTTCAAATACAATAAATATTCGCTTTCACTCTCAGACTGTGAACGCATGTAACATTTCGAATCTCCCTCGCATCTAGACAGTTTTATTTCCAAACGTCTACGTTGTAGAGACGTCGAAATTAAAAACGGTCGGTAGATGCATTGCCCATTAAAACTATTGCTGCGACCCAAATTCCTACACGTTTTTAATAGTCGCGGTTATAGTTTTTACGCGACTTTTATGGCGCAATAATTGATTTTGATGTCTAAACCTTAGTATTTCAAACCGGGCCCGCTACCGGCGATGTTGTAGCGTAGTTTCAGAACATTTTTTTTTAGTGCCTAATGAAATGTGTTTTTCTCAGAGTTTGCCTCAGACCCCGACGATAAAGAGCTACTCGACGATATTCTCAGGAGATCCGAATCTGGATGGATCGGCGGAATTAGGGATCCAACAAGATAATGTAAGTTACAGTTTCAAATTGTTATTTATGTCAAGTCTAAACAAAAACGATAAAAATAAATTAATTAATTGATATATCGCCGTTGCCGATAACCCGGTACGATAGTAGTGATTCTATGAATGGCTAGGCCTTCTCTATAAATAGCATTATCTGTTGTCTTAGTGCAACTGAAATGTGCGAGAAGCGTATTTTTATTGGGGATATAAACAATTGCCTCTAATTATAGCAATTAGTCAATGGATTCAATGTGAGGAAGAACACGAACATAGGCGGAATCGTGATGATAACAAGGAATTTTTATCGTGATCGCGATGTGTTTTACGATCTTGCGAGATCAGATAAGCGTATTGAAATAAAAATAAATGAAAGTGTGTGCATAGTGCGTAGCGTAGCGCAGACATTTGCTTCAAAATCTCGACATGGGAGTAGTGAGAGCCATCTGCCAGCGTAAAGGTGTAGAACCCATTTATTTACACACTGTACACCGTAATGTTTATTTTGAAGCCCAACAGTGAGAACAGGTTTTGTTTGTTTATTGAACCGGTAAAGCACTTGTCACCAATGGTATTTGTTTTTGAATCGCGGCTTTAGATATCTTGTTATCTCTTGAAGATCCTGTCGAACTTGGGAGCGGCGTGAACTAAAGGGAGATGAGTCGAGTGCAATGTTGAAAATAGCGTTGTTGCTTTCTTGAAGACAGGAGCGGATATATCACCGGACGATGAGGACCGGTAAAAAAAAATCTCTCAGAAAGACGAAGATGAGGAAGTGGTTAAGCTGGATCAGCCAAAACTGCTGGACGAAACTAAAAAAATATTCTCAAAACATGCTAAAATATCGATGATAACTAACGTGAAGAAGGGTAAGAAAAAGACCAAATCACAGTAGAAAGCTTCAAGAAGCCTTAAAAAAAGTCGTGTTACAAAGGGAAACCCACAAAGAAGAAAAACTTGTAAATGGAGGTTTCAAACAATCTAAAAAGAAGACATAAAAAGAGGGAAAAGCTCTTCTGACGGAGCCTGTGAAAGAAGGCAGTGCCGAAGATGAAATTTCCCGAGGTGATCAAAAAAAAAACAAGGAGTTACAATTTAAGAAGCTGCAACCGAAGAAGCGCTTGAATAAATTCTATCAGTATGCGTCTTCCAGGGGCTCGCATTGTCGAAGAATCGATAGAAGCATCTGTTGCGGAACCACCGCCTGGGGGACCCCCACATAGATGTGCTATGCAGTGTCTTAATAATTTCGATTGGCTTATTTCATCAGTTTTGCTTCAAGAAGACGGTTTTGAGCGATTGGCGTTCAATTTTGGTCCTTCTAATGAGCGGTCAAATTTTCTGTTATTTCCTTCCTTAATGGTTTGCCCTTTTTGGTCAGTGGAGTTCTTGCACACATTTTTGAAAAAATATAAAACGCAAGAATGAGGAAGAAAATTGAAAATAAAAATTCGAAAAAAATCGCAATTTAAAAGGCAATTAAAAACGATTTTGATTGGTTTGACGTCATTACACAGCAATATATTGCCAGATTTATGGGCTAGCGGCGTGGATGCCAAGAGTATCATCTGTTAATTGTACTGGAATTGTACTGTTATTGTACAATTTCTTTTTGACTACTGAAATAACAAAAAGTTAACCAAACTTCAACTTGAGAAAGCAAAGAGATAAATCTGAAACAAATCACACGGTAGTGCAGTGTAATTACTGAATTTTACTAAACTTATAGCAGTTGAAGTTGTTCAGGTTTACTAACACGCTCAGAGTACACGCAGTAAGCTTTTGTTTCACTTTTTACCATCAATTGTAATAAGTACGAGAGAGATAGACCGCTAGCTTTACTGTTCTCGTCGGCAATTACCCAACCAGAAACAAATCTATGCTTTATAACTGGCAGCATTGCTCTCTGCCTTGACACTGTTCAAAGTACGTATATCTTGAAAGTCACAGTCGAACGTTAATAAATATTTTTAACCAAAGATTTTGCTCTGTTTTTCTGCATTTCATCAGCACTCTTTCATTCATTTTTCAGCACAAAATCCGTTACTATTTAGTCACCGCCAATGAAACGGACCATTTTCTGAAACAATAACCTAATAATAGAGCTTAATTGCAGAAAATTTTAAATGGAGAGGTATAGTTTATCACCGGGCTAATGACGGCTAACCTGTAATCTACAAGTGTTTTATTACACGCGACCTTAGTGCAATCTGCGAATTCGACGATGAAATGTGTGGTCCTGGGTCCAGCTAACAAAGACTGATTTTGGGGACCCGTTGAGTGAATCCTTGGCCAGTTGAGTTTTACAGTAATCAATCTGGCCATATAGTTCTTGCAGCTAAATAAGCCTGTAAAACTGGAGAGCATGAAAAAATGGATATTATTAGCCTCATTACCTCACTCTCTTTCTCTTTCTACTTCTTTATTTGTAATGAGCTTTAAACGAAGACAAACGTACACGCGGTTCTTGTACAATTGTTATTTGACAAACGTCAAAGCAAGTACATTTTTTAAACCTCTAACAGTTAAATTTAAAACGATATTTTGGCAGCATCGCCTGGGGGTGAGTTTCTACGTCAAAACTCACCAATTTCGTCAGAGGCGGTTTGGCGGGAATTTGGATTCTTTCGCTGTTTTTATGGCATTTTTTCGCTAATGACTTATTTTAAAAAAATAAAAATTTGTAATTAGGTGTTTAAGGTCAAAATGAATCGAATGACACAATAAAAAAAAACGTGCAAGAACCCCATTGGCCAGCTCAATATCTGGGACCGCTCTGGCACGCGCTATGCCCAGATTCCCGAATTTTCAAATGATTTCACAAAGATGTCAATTTACGTCAATTCAAGCGGATATCGCCGCCATTTTTATGGTACCCACTGCCAAGAAGGGGAACCAAAACTGTAAAACGTGAGGGTCTCTCCAGATTTAGTATACTAGCTCGTTGGCCCTGGTACTAAAGGCCAGGTCAAACCTTAGACGGTCGGACGTTTATCTGTCTGTGCTGCTTACTTTATGTGCCTGAATTGTACTGCTTATGGATTAAAGTTACCGATAATTATATGGGTCAATCGATAGTTTTTGTCTCCATACAACCGGTCTATCCAAAAAAACTGCAGTTTTTTTGCAGTATTAATAGGTAGATATGCAAAGCACTTTGCAGTGCTTCGTTCCCAGTTTTCGGTTGATCTTTGAAGGCAGCACCAGATTATTCACCTTTCTTCTTCTCAATGCGCCGCGCCGTCTCCTTTCCAAAGTTGGCGATCCAACTGGCAATAACTACACGTGAAACAGATGCTCTGAAGATTTCGGATGATGTTTTACTGATCCATCGGCTTAGGTCCTTGAGCCAGGAATTCTGTCTTCTCCCTATTGACTTCTTCCCCTAATCTTTCCCTCGATGATCAACCGAATTACCTCTCCCCTCATTATAAGTCCGTTCCCTATTCACCTTTCCATTTATTCTATTGTAACCCACGAGCTAGGGCATTAAATATGGAGAAACCTTCCATATCACGTCTTACCCCTTTTTTAGCTGTGGGTCACGCAAAAATGGCGCCGATATCCGCCGAAAGTGACGTTACTTGACCTTCTTATGTGAAATGATTCGAAATTGCCCTTCGTCAATTGTTGTTCTCTGACGATGATAGGACATTTTTACGGAAATGTCGGCATTTGTTTGGTTAAATAAAAAAATAGTTAAAACTGAACGTTGTAAGCACTGCCTGAGGAAATTAAAAAAATATTCTCAAAACAAGCCAAAATATCGATGATAACTTGAAGAATGGTAACAAGACCAAATCACAGAAGAAAGCTTCAGAGGAAGCCTTTAAAAAAGTCTGTTACAAAGAAAAGCCCACAAAGAAGAAAAACTTGTAAATGGAGTTTTTAAAACAATCTAAGAAGAATACAGAAAAAGAGGAAGAAGCTCTTCTAACGGAGTCTGTGAAAGAAGGCAGTGCCGAAGATGAAATTTTCCGAGGTGATCAAAAAAACAAGGAGTTACAATTTAAGAAGCTGCAACCGAAGAAGCGCTTGAAGAAATTCTATCAGTATGCGTCTTCCAGGAGCTCGCATTGTCGAAGAACCGATAGAAGCATCTGTTGCGGAACCACCGCCTGGGGGACCCCCACATAGATGAGCTATGCAGTGTCCTAATAATGTCGATTGGCTTATTTCATCAGTTTTACTTCAACAAAACGGCTTTAAGCGATTGACGTTAAATTTTGGTCCTTCTAATGAGCGGTCAAATTTTCTGTTATTTTCTTTCTTAATGGTTTGCTCTTTTTGGTCAGTGGGGTTCTTGCACAGATTTTTGAAAAAATATATAACTCTATATCTCGGTTGTCACCAATTAGAAGAGGCCATATACAAAATTTGGATTACCTAAACGCAAGAATGAGGAAGAAAATTGAAAATAAAAATTCGAAAAAAATTTAAATTTAAAAGGCAATTAAAAACGATTTTGATTGGTTTGACGTCATTACACAGCAATATATTGCCAGATTTAAGGGCTAGCGGCGTGGATGCCAAGAGTATCATCTGTTAATTGTACTGGAATTGTACTGTTATTGTACAATTTCTTTTTGACTACTGAAATAACAAAAAGTTAACCAAACTTCAACTTGAGAAAGCAAAGAGATAAATCTGAAACAAATCATACGGTAGTGCAGTGTAATTACTGAATTTTACTAAACTTATAGCAGTTGAAGTTGTTCAGGTTTACTAACACGCTCAGAGTACACGCAGTAAGCTTTTGTTTCACTTTTTACCATCAATTGTAATAAGTACGAGAGAGATAGACCCCTAGCTTTACTGTTCTCGCCGGCAATTACCCAACCAGAAACAAATCCGTGCTTTATAACTGGCAGCATTGCTCTCTGCCTTGACACTGTTCAAAGAGAGTATATCTCGAAAGTCACAGTCGAACGTTAATAAATATTTTTACCCAAAGATTTTGCTCTGTTTTTCTGCATTTAAAAGCACAAAATCAGTTACTATTTAGTCACCGCCAATGAAACGGACAATTTCCTGAAACAATAACCTAATAATAGAGCTTAATTGCAGAAAATTTTAAATGGAGAGGTATCGTTTATCACCGGGCTAATGGCGGCTAACCTGTAATCTACAAGTGTTTTATTACACGCGACCTTAGTGCAATCTGCGAATTCGACGATGAAATGTGTGGTCCTGGGTCCAGCTAACAAAGACTGATTTTGGGGACCCGTTGAGTGAATCCTTGGCCAGTTGAGTTTTACAGTAATCAATCTGGCCATATAGTTCTTGCAGCTAAATAAGCCTGTAAAACAGGAGAGCATGAAAAAATGGATATTATTAGCCTCATTACCTCACTCTCTTTCTCTTTCTACTTCTTTATTTGTAATGAGCTTTAAACGAAGACAAACGTACACGCGGTTCTTGTACAATTGTTATTTGACAAACGTCAAAGCAAGTACATTTTTTAAACCTCTAACAGTTAAATTTAAAACGATATTTTGGCAACATCGCCTGGGGGTGAGTTTCTACGTCACAACTCACCAATTTCGTCAGAGGCGGTTTGGCGGGAATTTGGATTCTTTCGCTGTTTTTATGGCATTTTTTCGCTAATGACTTATTTTAAAAAAATAAAAATTTGTAATTAGGTGTTTAAGGTCAAAATGAATCGAATGACACAATAAAAAAAAAACGTGCAAGAACCCCATTGGCCAGCTCAATATCTGGGACCGCTCTGGCACGCGCTATGCCCAGATTCCCGAATTTTCAAATGATTTCACAAAGATGTCAATTTACGTCAATTCAAGCGGATATCGCGGCCATTTTTATGGTACCCACTGCCAAGAAGGGGAACCAAAACTGTAAAACGTGAGGATCTCTCCAGATTTAGTATACTAGCTCGTTGGCCCTGGTACTAAAGGCCAGGTCAAACCTTAGACGGTCGGACGTTTATCTGTCTGTGCTGCTTACTTGATGTGCCTGAATTGTACTGCTTATGGCTTAAAGTTACCGATAATTATATGGGTCAATCGATAGTTTTTTGTCTCCATACAACCGGTCTATCCAAAAAAAACTGCAGTTTTTTGCAGTAATAATAGATAGATATGCAAAGCACTTTGCAGTGCTTCGTTCCCAGGTTTCGGTTGATCTTTGAAGGCAGCACCAGATTATTCACCTTTCTTCTTCTCAATGCGCCGCGCCGTCTCCCTTCCAAAGTTGGCGATCCAACTGGCAATAACTACACGTGAAACAGATGCTCTGAAGATTTCGGATGATGTGTTACTGAGCCATCGGCTTAGGTCCTTGAGCCAGGAATTCTGTCCTCTCCCTATTGACCTTTTCTCCTAATTTTTCCCTCGATGATCAACCGAACTACCTCTCCCCTCATTATAAGTCCGTTACATATTCACCTTTCCATTTATTCTATTGTAACCCACGACCTAGAGCTTTAAATATGGAGAAACCCTCCATATCACGTCTTGCCCCCTTTTTAGCTGTGGGTCACGCAAAAATGGCGCCGATATCCGCCGAAAGTGACGTTACTTGATCTTCTTATGTGAAATGATTCGAAATTGCCCTTCGTCAATTGTTGTTCTCTGACGATGATAGGACATTTTTACGGAAATGTCGGCATTTATTTGGTACTTCCATAATTACAACTGAACGTTGTAAGCACTGCCTGAGGAAATTAAAAAAATATTCTCACAACAAGCCAAAATATCGATGATAACTTGAAGAAGGGTAACATGACCAAATCACAGAAGAAAGCTTCAGAGGAAGCCTTTAAAAAAGTATGTTACAAAGAAAAGCCCACAAAGAAGAAAAACTTGTAAATGGAGTTTGTAAAACAATCTAAGAAGAATACAGAAAAAGAGGAAGAAACTCTTCTAACGGAGTCTGTGAAAGAAGCCAGTGCCGAAGATGAAATTTCCCGAGGTGATCAAAAAAAACAAGGAGTTACAATTTAAGAAGCTACAACCGAAGAAGCGCTTGAAGAAATTCTATCAGTATGCGTCTTCCAGGAGCTCGCATTGTCGAAGAACCGATAGAAGCGTCTGTTGCGGATCCGCCGCCTGGGGGGCCCCCACATAGATGAGCTATGCAGTGTCCTAATAATGTCGATTGGCTTATTTCATCAGTTTTATTTCAACAAAACAGCTTTGAGCGATTGGCGTCCAATTTTGGTTCTTCTAATGAGCGGTCAAATTTTCTGTTATTTTGTTTCTTGATGGTTTGCACCTTTTGGTCAATTTGCCAGCTATGTGCAATGCCCAGATTTCCAAATTTTCAAATCGGATTTTTCAAGCGGATATCGCCGCCATTTTTAAGGTACCCACTGCCAAGAAGGAAGCCAAAACTGAAAAACACGAGGGTTTCTCCAGATGTAATATACTAGCTCGTTGGCCCCGGTAGTAAAGGCGAGGTCAAACCTTCGGTGGTCCGACGTTTGTCTGTCTGTGCTGCTTACTTTATGTGCTCGAATTGAACGTCTTATGGCTTAAAGTTACCAATAATTCTATCGGTCAATCGATGGTTTTTGTCTCCATTCAATCGGTCTATCCATAAAAACTGCAGTTTTTTGCAGTATGAATAGATAGATATGCAGAGCACTTTACAGTGCTTCATTCCCAGTTTTTGTTTGATCGTTGAAGGCACCAGATTATGCACCAGAGACACTTATACATGTAAGGATAATAAAAAACTCGAAACTGTATTTAGACAAAAACTTATAATTTTAATATTGAGGAGAGCAGAGCGAAACTAGCTAATCCGCCGTTTGGTTCTCGTTTCAAGCCCCAAAATCTCTCTGCCGTTCCTCGAAGTCCCATTTTCCCATGCTCAGTCAGAGTTATAGCGCCCTTCAGCCGCCAAACCCATAAGTGTCTCATTCGTCACCCAAGAATTATTACGGTGTTGAGGCCGTCCATTAGCTTCATTGAGGGTTTGGAATCGGGTTCCTGAGTGGCGTTGGGACTGGATTGTAAGCTAAGGTCGATTCTCAAATATGCCTTTACATTTATTCTATTAGGAGGCGAGCTAGTGCATTAAATAAGAGATTCAATAAACTCTCCATATCACGTCTTACAATTTTGACCCCTTTTTTAGCTGTGGGTCACACAAAAATGGCGACGATATCCGCCGAAAGTGACGTGACTTGACCTTCTTATCATGATTGGAAATTGCCCTTCGTCAATTGTTGTTCTCTGACGATGGGTTCTTGGGTCACACAAACATGGCGGGACATTTTTACGGAAATATCGGCATTTTTTTGGTACTTCCACGATTACCACTGAACGTTGTAGCTGTTTCGATACAAAAATAGTTCTAAATACAGTACGA
This sequence comes from Taphrorychus bicolor, assembly GCA_951812265.1. NCBI lineage: Eukaryota > Metazoa > Arthropoda > Insecta > Coleoptera > Curculionidae > Taphrorychus > Taphrorychus bicolor. Next base: position 27,551,007 of record OX638303.1, on the reverse strand, counting down.
CACTGTCCGATTTTACTCTTAAGTATATTTTAATCTAATCAATGTTTACGTTAATTGTACTCAAAGGTGCAATCTGTAATAAATTTGAGGTGCAATCTGTAATAAATGTTTAATTGCTTTGCTTTATTGTTATTTCTCAAGTGCAACTTGACTTTAGAACAACTTATGGCGCTTGCATAAACAGACCATTCTTACGTCAGGAATATGGAGATTTGGCAACTTGGATGTCATTCTAAAGGCTGATTCGCACAATGACGCTAAAAATGGCAGTTAAACGTCGCTGACGTCCCGTTTGAGATTCCCATGGTTAAACTCAGAAAACGGTCACCCTGTATATGGAAAAATTAATTATCACTCATAATTCCTGTCTGAAATTAAAAGATTTTTTACTGGCTGGACAAGTACAGGGTGTTCATTATAAAACTTCATCTAGTTGGCTGTGAAATGTCAAAAGAAAAGGATGGAAAAACAAAAGTCCATTTATTTTGATTATGTCATCCTGTTCTGTCAAAATTTCATAGCCTGCTAGATAAAGTTTTATAATGAACACCCTGCATATTTCTATTTTTTTATATGGCGTCAGTTGACAAAAGATAGAAATAGACTTAGTTAGCTGAGTGAAAATGCCATAACGACACTGTATGCTGTCGCACACTGTGCTATTGTTGACGAGGAACATGCCGCATGTTCAGTAACAATGACGTAAAGAAGGAAAACACCGCTACATCTTTTTGTATAGATCGTATTTTTTCTTTCCCTTATACACACATCAAAATGGCCTAAGGGACAAACTTAAAAATAGTTTTGGAGTAATTTTTTTCAAAACATTTTTGAATCAGGCTTTTAGGACCTAAAAATGACAACGTTAGAGAGCAGTTAACGTTGTCTTTTCGGTATCTATGCAACGACCTATTGACAATATCTGTTTACGACAGTTGCGTTATTTATTTAAAGATAGGAGAATGGAAGAGATCCCAAAGAGATGGAAAGACATCATCTTAATCGTGATACCGCATTAAGAGCCGTGGGTATGATACAGGGTGGCATGACTATGACTATTCGAAATGTAGCGGATGCATTAAACTCTAGTAAAAGTACCATTGGGCGCCTATGGCAGCGTTATCAAGAAACCGGCGATGTAAAGGAACGACATCTTGGTCCCGCTAGAAAAACGAACGCTATTCAAGGCAGATTTCTCCGCCTTCAAGCTCTTCGTCATCGAAACGCTATAGCCAATCAATTAAAAAATGAGCTGCAAAATGGACACCGTTTAGCAGTGTGCGACCAAACTGTAAGAAACGGATTTAATGAAGTTGGTCTACATGCTCATCGTCCAATTAGAGTTCCTGTGTTGTCGCACGGCAATCGCGCACGTCGATTAGAATGGGCACAACATCATGTAAATTGGCAAGAACAAGACTGTGCTAACGTTCTCTTCACCAACGAATCAAGAGTTGGTTTGAGACCAGATTCTAGAAAAATTAGGGTGTGGAGAAGATCCCAAAGGGGAACAATTATGGTTTGGACAGGAATTGGAATTGGTCGGAAAACTGATCTCGTTTTTGTGGACGGTTTTTTAAACGCAAATGCATATCGAGACACAATTCTTCATCCTGTTGTCTTGCCACAGAGGGAGCAAATGGGCGAACAGTTCTTACTGATGCACGACAATGCTCGTCCACACGTTGCTCAACCTGTTCGAGAATTCGTAGATCAGAACAACGTTAACGTACTACCATGGGCAGCTGAATCCCCCGATTTAAATCCAATAGAACACGGTTGGGATATGCTTAAAAGACGCGTTTTAAGCCGTGGTATAGTGTTCCAAACGAGAGCGGAACTTTTCAACTGTTTGCGTCAGGAATGGCAAAATATTGATCAAAATGCGATAGATAATTTGATAAGAAGCATGCCCAGGAGGTGTCAAGCTGGGATTAATAATCGTGGTGGCCATACCCTTATTAATTGTCTACAATCTTTGATTCCTTTGAGTTATATAAATTATTTTTTTGTGTTAATTGATTTTCCTACACTCTGTATGTGGTTAATTAATTTCTCTCCGTGTTTAAATTAAATCAACTTGTTGAAAACATCTGATTAATTCAATTAAACTGTACCTATTCTTCCACAAACCGCTACAAACATCAATTTTTGCTTTGTCCCCTGGACCATTTTGATGTGTGTAGAATGATTAATAACGTAGAATCTATTCTCAACAGTATTAACTACTTCGAATTAATTTGACTTTCCATTACAGGCGTTAGTATATCGAGATGGTAACCTCCTCAGCGGGTCTCTCGAGGCCCTGGTCCAACACATGGTGCCGACCGAATCCTACTACCCAGACCGAGCGTACCTGTTTGCATTTCTTCTATCTGCCCGACTCTTTATCAAGCCCCACGACCTGCTTGCCAAAGTCCGCGCGCTGGGTGAACAGCAACAAGGCCTGGGAGACGGTGCCCCGCCAGCGGGCACTCAACAAGTGCGGTTCGCCGAAAAGATGGTCCAGTTGCTGGCGGAGTGGACTGAACAGTTTCCCTACGATTTTCGGGACGAGAGAATGATGGATCACGTCAGGAAGATAACGCAGCAGTGCTGCGCCATCAGTCCTAGTTTGAGAGGGAATGTGTCGTTGTTCCTGCACAATTTGCACCCGAGATTAACATCGCTGGAGGAGTACGAGAAGTCGCTGGAGAATCAGACGAATTGCGCTTCGTCGGATGAGCACATTTCTTGCCCTGATATATCGGAAGTTTGTCCTAGTCCTGAGAAACTTGCCCAACAGCTGACGCACGTCGAGCTGGAAAGGTTGTCATTTATCGGGCCTGAAGAGTTCGTACAAGCGTTCGCGAAAGAGAATCCGGCCCTGGAGACTTCGTTCAAAGATCTAAAGAAAACTAGGAATTTGGAACAATACGTGCAGTGGTTCAATAGGTTGAGCTATTTCGTAGCCACGCAAGTTTGCAAGGTAAATAAGCAACCGGACGGGGGGTGGTCAACCATTAATTAATTTTTTTGTCTTTGCAGTATCAGAAAAAGAAGCAGCGGGTGAAAGTGGTGGAGTACTGGATCGAGACCGGAAGGGAATGTTTCAATATAGGAAACTTCAATAGTTTAATGGCTATCATTGCCGGGCTCAATATGTCACCAATTTCAAGACTGAAAAAGACGGTAAGTTTATAAGGGAGACCCTGTGGATGCAAAAGTAAATTTCCGAAACGTTGACAAATTTAGGTAATACTATGCGTATAAAAGGTTATTCAAATTAACCGCTCGTTCAGTTAAATTGGGGCAAAGATGCGCATTTTCGTGCAGATTATAATCATGTTTTAAAGTTATTAAAAGATACCACTAATGACACGCGATATGCCATTTTGTAGAGATTAAGAAGTTTTTACACTTTATATTTAAAAGTTTTCTTCTATCACGAATAGTTCACGAAATACAGACATTTTGACATTTCGCAACCACGAAGTGAAATCTTAAAGCATCTTAACAAAAGGCAAATTTTTCCTAATTTAAGCCACCTTGTAACTCTCACCGTTTCGGAGATAGCAGTGGTGGGAACACATAAAAGAAACACCACGTATGTGCTCCGTTACTTTTTTCATAAAATATGAAAACGCTGTATTTATATTTCCAGTGGAACAAAATCCAGTCCGGCAAATTCGCCATCTTGGAGCACCAAATGGATCCGAGTAGTAATTTTAGCAGCTACCGTAGTACCTTGAAAGCGGCCATGTGGCGCAGCGCCGGCGCTACTGACCAACGCCAGAGGATCGTCATTCCGTTTTTTAGTTTACTTGTCAAGGATCTATACTTCCTTAACCAGGGATGTTCCAATAAGTAAGTTTATTTCAGATTTGTAACGAATACCTGAAATAGGGGAGTGACGAACTAATCCTAGCCAACGCTAGCCCATAGAATTGTGTTATCAATATTTCGCTTTAAGGCTGTTTTTACAGCTTTTATTGTACTATATAACTCCTAGAAAACTGCACAAAATTATTTAAGTCTGGGAATGTTTATAGTTTTTAACGGCGAGGCTCGGGTTTTTGATAAAAGGGATGGACATGAACTTTGAAGCTATCGATTGATCTTAGGTAAATACAAGCTACGTAACCTCTTTCAAAAATTCGGAGAATCCGTGAATTTCCAATCTAGTCGGATTTTTGCATGTTGCTTTGTCTGTTAGTTGACATATGATGATATATATACTTCACCCGAATGACTGTTAATAAATTCTTGAGAAAGCTCCTTATCCCAAGGAATAATTATGCACTTCAACTTAGGAAGAAATACCTTAGCCATAATTGACCTAACATTGGACCAAGCAAACCTAATAGATCAAAGACTTTCGCTATCTCAAAGATAAGTAATCGTTTTGTTCTTATTTTTGGTGGTTCTAATGGTTCAATATCTAATGTAAAAGTGTCTATCACACACGACCAAAGCAATCTAAGTAAATTGGTAGTTTCTTTTGAGGTAAAAACTATGTACTTTATCGGAAGGTGATCTTAACCGATTTAAATGCTCCAAAACCTCTCAAACTAGGACTGATGGCGCAGCAATGCTGCGTTATCTTCCTGACGTGATCCTCACTTGCATTTTCCTAACTTCAATCCTGCACTGCTTAGAATGGAAGTATCCTCTTTACTAAGTAGGATCATCTCCTTCGAATTTACTCCAAGAGTTCGAATATAGACATTTCGTCTTATAATCTGTGAATGAAATCTTTGAGGAAAAGTTTCTTTATGATCAGATGACAGTTGAAGAATTTCAGAAAAAAAAACACAAGAAACGGTTCAATTGTGCCATAGTATAATGAGTCGTCAAATGAGGGGAACAGTCGTTATATCGAGTTATCCCGCACTAAACTGACGTCAGTTTCCCATCATTAAACTGACGTCACTGGGCTATAAATTCGGCCTTCATGTTGACATCACCGGGATGTCACTGGGACGTACCATGTCACCTCTGCCCTAATATTGCCGCATTATACTGCCGCGCCATTTTCACGTCATTGCTCTACTGGGGTTAATATTTTACTTATTTTTGGGCAGCAACAAAGTTCACGCAATTGAGGTAATAAGGCTTTTTACTGCAGCGTCATTAAAGGTCATCTCCTTCGAATTTACTCCAATAGATCGTGAGTATAGACATTTCCTCTTATAATCTGTGAAGCTTGAGGAAAAGTTTCTCTATGATCAGATGACAGTTGAAGAAGACATCTCGTAGCAAGAAACGGTGCACCTGTGCCATACATTACAGTATGTAGTGACAACGTTTAAATTTTATCTTAAGGATTTTGACGCCATTATATGTATTGCAATGTTCTAAAATCTTGAAAAACCAGGATCTGACAATACATCTTGCACATGTCTCAGTGTCGCCTGAAACGTAGTATTATTGTTGCCTAATCTTACTGCCCTCGGGAGTCCAGTAACTTGAATAAAGTTGTAAGAAAGCCGTGTGGAAGTATGAAATGAATTATTGAAAACAACTCGTTAGTGGTTGAGCTTTCAACATGAGAAATAGTATATTGTGCAACTAGTGTCGAAAAGTTGACTTTTCACAAGAGTGTGGAGGTTTGGACACGAGCCGTAGACACGAGCACGAGAGTAATTTTCGTACGTGTTTCACACTATACTTTTTTTACGACTGCGATTTTGCTTCATAAATGATCATTCGTATTATAAAATACATGCAAAGCGGGTGCAAAACAAACAGAAGCGTGTTTAAAGTGAACTTTGCACACGCTTCTGTATGGGAGTAGAAAGCACGCTGTTTGCAATATGCGATTTTTAACGGTAGTTAGTAGTGCGCATTTGTTCATTTTAGAGGCAGTTGTAGAAAAAGTATTTTATCTGATCATTTCTACTGGCGACGAATCGTGTTTTGAGTTTGAACTTCTTTTTCACCTAAATAACAACACAATGCCTGTATCCTGTTCTACTATTGTGCAAAACCACACAGGCAAAAATTACTAATAATTGATCTCGGAATTACTAGTCTCCTGTAAATATTTCGGTTTGGTATAGGAAGAATATAGAAAACAATAATAAATAGTCTTGCTCAGTATGTGTTCAAAGTAGAGAATCTTACAAAACGGTAAAACAATCAGTGATTCTGCAATTATTTTGGAACTCTACTGCAGAATTGTTGAAAGTTTAGACAGGCATGGGTGTCCTGGCAACCTTGACCTTTAAAGGCTAAGCAAAAGGGTAAATAAAATTGCCACCAGAAAGATTACAAGAATAGGATTGATCACAAGAACAAGACTGTCCCATTCGACTGACAACTGAAATCAAAAAGCCCACGTTAAAGGTTTGCGGAGCCCGCACGACGAGGACAGAAATCCCAACAAAAACCGAAATATCGAAGAGGGTAGTCAAGAATATCAGCGAATAAATCATGGAAACAACCGACACGTAAGAATAGTGAAACTGCCTTCACTGCTGACAATTCATTAGTTCATGGACAGTGGTATTTTCTTTTTAGATCTCTGTGAATCGGAAAGTGCTTGTCATCAAATCTGTAAAGGGAAAAGGCACTGTTAGAATTGAAAAGCTATTGAATGGTAGTTGGTATAGTGCAAAGAATAACCAAAGCTTTGTACTTCCCAGAATTAACCAAGAACTTTCTGGAGTGGAAAGAGGTATCGTAAATAATAACATGACCATAGTTAAAAAAAGATGGAAAGGTAAGTGTATACCGGGAATGAAAACCTGTGGCTACTGCTGTTCAAGAAGGAAACTGTTTATACAGGTAGATTTTCAAAACAATTTGTCTAGTTAATTTCATAGTGTCAGTCGTCTTCTCAAGTCAAGACCTCACCGAAAACATGGCATGAACGACTTGTACATGTCATTAAAAGTTCTATATGCAAGATGCTCAAAGCATGGTGATCGGACTAAAACTGCATGACAATAGTGATTTCAGATGCGAATTCCGTATTGTCAGGAAGCATTACAGAGTTTTCTTATCGAAAAACACTTCGTGGCAAGACAAGCACCCCAAAATAATTCATATACAGTGATGTATGTGGCTCCATGACAACACCATTCTTAATTCATTTTTATTTTTATTATCAACACCCCAAAACAAACCTGCCCCTATAAGGGCATATCAAAGCTTGCTGTTTAGATTTAGGTAAATTATGGAAAAAATAAAAATAGGTAGCACTATTATTGATACTAAATTAATAAGAAACAATCACAATGAAAGATAAATAAGGCGAAGCGCGTGATATTAGACGATTCGAGAACATATGCGATTTTTACGTATAGCGTTATCAGATCGCAGCTCTAGAGTGCACTGAGAATATTCCTATCTCTGTTTTCTCAATAAGAATGTAAGGATGGCAGTACCCTCAGACTGGTCTATCTGGTTCCATCTAGTGCTCAACTAGTTTTGATTAATTACTTTTACTGTCTAGGACCTTTTTGTTACCTTTTGTTTGTCTGCGAATTAGAAAGAAGGAGTCCAGGTTTTCATATACAGGGTGGTCCGCAGGAAACTGCATTGATGATCGATTATGACAAAACTATTCATACTAAAAAACTGAAAATTTGATATTGTACCTACTAAATTGAAAATTTTGTATCATTGCTATTTTCCAGAATTTTCTCAAAATCTGTTGATAGTTAAATGATGGCTAAGACCTTAAAAGCACGGCACATATCTTGAATTCTTTTTAACTCAGTTTTGTCTTCCCCCAACAGACGGCGTTGTAGTGCTTCATGGCGAACTCCTCACACTATGTGATTCGGTAACACGGTGTGCAAAGACGAATGGAGCCCGCACCCTCTCTATTAACTGACGTAATTCTTTTCATAAAGCTTAAAAATAGTTCACCAACCTGCTGATCCCGTTGGTAAATTGGAAATAAAAAATTGGAAATCGATTGACAATCTCAAACGTTAGTGCAAAATATTCGGAGAAAAAGTCTAAAATGTTTTAAAACGTTTTGTCTTTTACCTGTGCTACAAGGGATCGAAATGTCATGTCAGGTTATGAATGCACACATACCAAAAAACACCTCTGTTTTTTTGCTTTCTTCCGTAATGTCTAAGCCGCCAAGTAGAACTTCTCTATGTTGAGGGATTTCTGGTATTGAAGTATTCAATATTCTCAACTGTTGCGACGGTGTTACGGCACCGAAATGTTAAATCTTTGCTGAGTTCAATAATGGTTCAATGAAGATTTAACACAATTTCTTCTTCTTGATCTCAGCTTCTCCTTCGGAGGTGATCGGGCTGATCATCATGGCTATTCTAACTTTAGAAGCAGCTGTCCGAAATAGTGAGACAGATGAGAGATCAAACCAGTCTCGCAGATTACGTAGCCAGGAAATTCTACGTCGACCGACGCTTCTGCGTCCCACGATCTTCCCCTGCATGATGAGCTGCAGAATTTCAGATCATTTTTAAACTCTAGTTTTCTTTTTTTTATTGTGAAAATAATTTCCATTTCCTTATCCATTCTTTCCAGAACTTGTTCGTTCGTAATGCGGTCCATCCAGGAGATCTTTAACATTCGGCGGTATGATTGTTGTTATGATATATTGATTGCTATACCCGCCAGCTCCTCTTCCAACGCCTCCCGAAAAACAAACTCCGAGTAAATATTAAATAGCATCGGAGAGAACACACCCCTGTCTGACTCCCTTCTGAATACTAATTTGTTCTGTCAAGGCATTGTCATATTTCACTCTAGAAGTTTGTCCCCAGTAGAGATTTGATATTATTCGGACATCGTGGTAATCAATGACAAGTGCAAGGAGTATATCCGGAAACTGTTCATGTTTGACATTGTCGAACGCCTTACTATAATCTATGAAGCATATGTAAAGGTCTTAGTTTACATCTAGGCATCTCTGAGACGACATTCAAAGCAAAGACTCGTGCCCATTCCGTTACGAAATCCAAATTGTGTATCTGATGTTACAGCCTCACATTTTTTGTATATTCTAGTATGTATAATTTTTGTAAAGATCCTCAGGACTACCAGTTTTTTTCTCTCTCACCACACCGGTGACTTCTTTTATTGTATTATGTAGGCCGAAACTGTCGTACTTGTGTTCTAATTCTTAATTTCCTTGCTCCTTTCAGTCATCCAGACCTCCTTTGCTATTCTTATTTTACTTCTAATTGTGTTCTGTATCTCCTTGTACTTGGCATTATCCCTGCCTTTGTATCTCTTTCTTTCTTCCATCAGTGCCAAAATTTCCTCTCTCATCCATCTCTGCCTAGTTCTGTTCTCGCCCTTACCAATGCTTTGTTGTTGTGTTATTATCGCTTCTTTAATTTTGGTCCACTTTGCCTCTTCACCCAGATCGCCAACATTTTCTTCCTGCAGTTTATGGAGTCTATTATTTACGTTATTAGTTACAGCAGTTCGGACTTTTGGTTATTGTATACTTCGGATATTTAAACTGGTGTTTTGTGCTTGGGAGTTGGGACTGTCTCCTCTTTAACCTCACATACATATTCATTACTATGGGGTTGTGGTCACTTCCGACGTCCGCTCCAAGGTATGTTTTCACTGATTTTATGCTATTTAGTTTGTTGTATTCGCTCTCTGTTGTCGCCCGGTGCTATCCACGTGTATAGCCTTCTTTTCGGGAGTTTGAAACGTATAAAAAAGGAAACTTCAAAGGTAACGAGATGGCAAAAATAAGTGATTGAGTTATACTGTCACACACACAAAAAAAAGGTCGTTGGTTATTGTTAAAATTACCAAATTCAGATTGATACCTGCTGAATTTATACTTTGCTGAATATTTACCGTTTCGATTCCGGGGCTTACCTCCCCTGAAGGGTCCAATGCTGATCTTTAAAACCGAACGGGGTGTTTCAAGCTAGGGGCTAGCATTAGAAATAAAAAGAAGATGATCTACGTAAGCTTCTATATTTTCTATGACCTTAAAAGTAACCAACTCTAGCAAATTTCGCATCAACAAAAATAAAGACAGCAATAACGCAAATAAAATGCACAGTAGTTCTTATCGAAATTTTAGGTAGACCAGGACCATATATTGCGACTCGACTAAACGGACCACGTAGCTCCTGCCGACCTTACGGGTGTAAAAAGACTTCTGGGTGCCAATGGGATGCTTCCGCCCTTCTGTGTACTTTGACACCGAAAACTTAACTGTAGGCTTCAACTGGCGGTACTCGTTCGTCCTTTCGGCGTAAGGACGCACATTCTCGACCTCTATTCACCGATTCCCAAAAAACGACCCTTCTAGTGGGTCCTCCAGACTAGACTTCCTTCGTAAGTCCCCAAAACTAGACTCTGATGGTGGTCGTTCGTCCTTCCGGCGTAATGTCGACCTCCAACCAGCCTCAATGCGGCTACCCGCACCGACTCCTCGTGAACCCCCCCAAAACCGGACTCTCTTCGTGAGCACCCAGTCTAACACAAGTCATTTCTCTTTTGTTAGCAAATTCTTCCTATTCGATTGCAACCTTCTTTCCATGACGTCAATGAGCGGTTCGATGTACCCACATATTGAACAAATTTGCAAGGTTCGATTTTTAAGTTTAAGTAGTGCTTGGTTACTAAACCGGACATCGGCCGGTTTGCTGCAATTTGTATGTCCTTTGGGACAATACGTATGAATTCTCTATTAAATAAGTCTCAGTTTTTTTGTGTATTCATTGACTCTTAATAGCTAAACTTTATATTCTAGATTACCCAATGGTCATATAAACTTCGAGAAGTTCTGGCAACTGGCCAAACAAGTGACTGAATTCATGGCATGGAAACAGGTGACGTGTCCCTTCGAAAAGGACCACAAAGTCATAGCGGTGCTGCAGCACAGTCCGGTGCTGAACGAGAACGCTCTAGCTTTAGCCAGCTTCGAGTGCGAACCGCCCGATAACAGCCAGGAGAAGGAGCGATGTAAAACGCTTAAAGCTGAAGGAGGAGGACAGAGTAATTCTTAGTTTAAGCTTTTTTCAGTTATCGGAAATTGGCTTCTGTGAGGTTGTCGCTGAGATGTTGAAGCTACAGGGGATTACAGAGCAACACCGACTAGATATCAATCTCTTTTAAATCGAATTAAGTTATTCGTTGTTAAGTAATTTCTTGATTTGCAGAGTGTTGCATCAACCAATCGGAAAAAAGTCGCAGTAAAAACACACCTCTCGAAAAATTAACGTTTCTCTTTCAGTGTTGCTTTATAATTTCGCCTTGAGATTAATGTTGGATTAGATACTGCCGCATAAAGTTAATTAGAGTCTTAAGTTGACCGCCCGTCTTCTATACAAAACAATTCACTCCATTGAAGCTCTGGCTTAAACTAAGCTCTACATACGAAGGAACTATTAGTTTGTTGAATTGGCGGGTTGGGACAGAATTAAATTAAACTACAAACTCTTCGCCGAATGTTTTCCTTACTCATTAGTTGAATAAGGATAATATTCGGCGAAGAGTTTGGAGTTTAATTTAATTCTGTCCCAACCCGCCAATTCAACAAACTAATAACAGATCCTGGGACGGAACATATTACCCATACGAAGGAACAAGGGAATTTGTCGACAATCTTGTACTAGTTTTTAATTTCGAGAAAAAAATGAAAGTCGGTAGATCAGTGGGTCCAGCATAGAAACTGTGTGGTTCTCGAAATTCGCAGTTCGTGATGTGTCCACATTTCTTGTCTCTCTTGAACAAAAACCCGTTGATTGTCACGTTTCTTTTGTTCTTTTACATTAACTTATTTTTGCATTTTATTGCTAATTTATTTTTCTACAACGTACAAAACATTATTGTAAATATTGGAAGAGTTATTTTTTAACGCAGTTTAATGTGTTGTCCCTTATATATATTATGTATTTTTTTTGCGCTTCAGGGCTTTATTGTTTATAATAATCAGTCTTTGTTTATACCTATGTTATCGTATGTACATATTATGTTTTTCGCAAAAGTGGCGATATTGTGATTTGTTTCGTAGGTGTAAGTTGTTTTGCGACGCAAACTACTTTCAAGTTTGTTTTTTCAACAATAGAACGACGTTCCTTACACATTCTCCCTTAATTTTGTAGCATAATACAGATTTCTAGCAAGGTCGCCTATATTTAGAGCATTTATTGTTACGTAAAAGTGATTTTTATTTTTGCCTATGTGACGTTTATATGTGATGCTGAGTTACTTTAAGGCAAATGTTATTGCCTAATTAAAGTACGGGGTGTTCATTATAAAATTTCATCTAGTTGGCTGTGAAATGTCAAAAGAAAAGGATGGAGTAACAAAAGTCCATTTGTTTTGATTATGTCGTCCTTTTCTGTCAAAATTTCATAGCCTGCTAGATGAAGTTTTATAATGAACACCCCGTATATACATTTAGGGAGAAGATACGTCTTCATAGGAAAGTGAAAGCGCATAGTTTTCCGCTAGTAAGGTCTGACATTTTTGGTCAAATGTGCTGTCCACGATGTGAGAGGCAGATATCTACTAACTACGGAAATCTATAAATGATTATTTAGTAGGATATATTTAAGTCTATTGTCGGCTTGAAAGTATAATAAATAAATTCTCTAAGCTCAATGCCCACTAGATATTGAGCTAAAGGAATTGAGCGTGGATACTCGCCCTCTTCTTTTGATATTCTTATTGCAGCCATTTTTGTATTAGGTGTCTTTATACCTCAATTTTTTACGAATATTTATACATTTTAGGTATAGATAGATCTATGAAATAACGTACTTAACTTCGACCAAGGTATATTTACTCATAGTATTCCTGCGCAAAGTCTTTATTAATCTCAAAACGATACGATGAGATACGGGTGTGTTTATTGAAACCTGTGTCTTAGCTAAACACCATGTAGTAGATACACGAGATTTGCCACCAATTATTTTTATTATGAACACGCCCCCAGCGTTTTCTTGTTGTAGCATCACCAAGTAAAAGCTTTAATTTAATCCGAACCCACTTATATACAGTAAAGCGACGTATTAATAAAATAAGCTTTTCGTCGATGTGTACACTCTTGTCACAAAAAGTGCATTTCACGTTTAAAACATGTACTTCATAAAAGACTTACAACTTATCAGTATTCTAGTCATTAGATAAGGATTTGTCGCGTATCGCTTACTATAAAATTTAGTTTCTAAGCTACCGAAATGTAAAAATTATTTGTATTGTATCAATAAAAAGATGTTTTGTGTATAAAAGTACTCGTTTCTTTTGTGTCTTGTATACATGCACGATACCACTTATATTCCCTGGTAGCAAAATTATGTCATACAGATGTGGACATTTGGGCTCACAAGTTCAGTTTAAACTTTAGTTTCAAGGTAAAACACGCGTGTCCTCGGGAATATCCACCGACTTATTAATTTATGCAATGAGGAAGAAGGAGGTGTATTCGAACATGTTTTATGAAGTATTTATGATGCGTTTGTTTTCTTTGTTACCATTTTTACAGCAGTACTCTTTGTAAAAGCAAATAAATCGTTAAAAAAGACATAAACTCTAACGAAAATATTAAGTGTTTTCGTATTGAAAAGAGAAGAATCTTCGACATTCAAATTTAAAAAAAACTGAAATGGTTGATGCCCTAGAAAAGTCGAAACGTCGGACTAAAGATTGAATGACATCTTCTTGTAGAGCAGAAAAAGTGCCCATGAGAATGCGTAATCAATTTTTTAATATCGCTTCAAACAAGTTCAGGAAAAATAAAAGGCTTTATTTAAATTTCAGTTTTTTTCAAATATCTTCGAAACTTTTCAAAATTTTGGAAATTTTAAAATGCCATTACGATCTGCACCTTAGTGTGCAAATTTGCCCCAACTCAATCGAATTCGTACCTATCTCTTACGGTTTACGAGATCCCAATGATTAGTGGCGAATTCGAATAGTGCCATGTAAAACACAGTCCAGACGCATAAGGCACATTTCAAAACTCACCGGTGAGTCCTACTGGTTAAGCTGGTCACGTGACGGTCATCTACCAATTTAATGGATTAGGCAAATGACTGATTGAACCGGTGGAACCACCGGTGAGTTTTGGAATTCGCCCATATTAAGGGCACGATAGTGAACAGTACTATAAAGACATTACCGAAACCTGGGCCATATAAACCCAATAAGCACAAAAATATTCCCACCATGTTCTAGGAATATTTCCAAAGCGCTAGTGAATGTTCCTTACACATTCCCCAAGAAACATTGTGTGTATTGTAGGAATATTGTATGAATATGATATTTGTACCTCCAATCGAGTTCCAGTAATATTTTCTGAATAATGAAAATAACATTCCCTATGTCTTCGTGAATTGAATGTGAATGTAAAATTCAAATCCAACACGCTGATGATGTGAATGTTTCAGGAATATATAATGAACATTCAAACTATATTCACAATTAGTTCATTATATGTGACAATACATTACAATTTCGAAACAGGTTTACTTCAGGGGAAGTTAAAATGAATGTAAATTTTAATGTATTCCCGTGCAATAACTTATCTGGCAGTAGTTGCTGGTAACTGCTGTCTATGTGCATTAGCAAAATGTATTTTAGGAATTTATTATTAAACTATTATAAGTGCCGCAACTATAATAATATCAATTCACATAAAAAAGACATTTTGCTTATGCACATTGTCACAAGTCCCACGTTACTGAAAAACATTTGTGTGCTGAAAGATAACAAGTATTAGTAGTCCATAGTAATGGGCATATGTACTAACCAATCATTGATAGACTATGAATATAAAGACAATGACTAAACTGAACTCATTGACAGTCAAGGTGTCATGTTGACAATGACGCGCCTTAATTTTTGAAAGAAATACTCTATAGAGATTGTTTTTAAAGTTAATGAAGACTTAATGTTGCAAAGCATGGCCGAAGAAAAAGTATAGTGTTTTACTCGTCAAAAAAGCATTTTTTATCGCTCGAGAACATTACCAAACTCGGCTTCGCCTCGGTTGGTAAACTGTTCTCTTGCGAGAGAAAATGCTACTTTCGTCACTCGTTAAACAATATACTATTTTTATTAAGTAATAAGATTTACAGACAAATCTTATGGACTGTGGAACAATTCAACCCATGGTTTGTATGAATCCCAAAAGAATGACCAATTTGAAAATATTATACACCTGGAAGTTGTACTTACCTATAATTATTTTTGACAAAGAGAACTCTTTAAATTTATTTTTGTTATTGGCCCCTTCCCACCTAAATTTCAATCCTAGGTCATTAGTGAATAATCTATACATTATTTTTCGAACAAGTTCTTTTAGACTGGAACCTCCAATGAGTGAGAGTTTGGTAGCCTTAAAAACACAATAGATATTAAATAGAACCAGATGAACTTCTGGAAGTACGGATACTCGGATACTCACTAGGTCATGAGCGTTGGCCATGTTTTTATTTAGCCAAGTTTCTATCTGTCCCAGAGCGTTTTCATTACTTAAAGCTAATAAATTTAAAATCAGTAGTAACTCATCATTTTTCTTTTGTGTACTCAACAATTCTTTCGTGGTAGACTTTTTCATTAGAGCATTTAAACATTCTATGGCAAAATCGACTTTTGTATTTAATAAGGCAAAATTTGTCTCGATGTTCTGAAGCAATGCTAAAACGTTAATAAACAATAGTTAGGATTATCTACTAAACTCAAATAACAAACAAGTTCTTTACCTCTGTCTTCTGCAGAAAGTTCTAATTTTTTTGTTTTATGGCCAGAACTTTTCTCAGAACTGTGATTTACTGATATCAATGACTAACTAGATACCTGCCATTGATTTACTTCTGGTTAAAGAGACCCTTGAGAAGTGCAGAATGGCAGTGAGGATGATAAATTCACTGAATTATTATTTACTTTTATGGTAGGTACAACGCTGTCAAATGTACCAACTTAAAAAAAAAAATATATATATATATATATATATATGTATAAATATTGACAAATAATTGCTAATATTACAAATCGTACCTTGTGGCCGAATACATACTTTCTTACTTCCAGTTATCAAAGAAAGATCCCCATCATTCACAGAAAAAAAAAGAAAATAAAATATTTTAGTTTTTTGTTGTTCCATTGATTAAAAAATTTTCTATTATAATCTTTTTCATGGATGGAAAAAATTTGATAGATCACATAATTTTTTTTAAAGTAATAAAACATAAAAATATAGGTACTAATTTTTTACATAATTTGACACATTTAAGACTTACATACTTTCCCTTTTTTGTTATTATTTGGAAAATCTGGAAACTGGATGCTTCCCTCGTCATCCTCTTGTAATTCTGATATTTTTGAAATTGATGATTCATCTGGTGATGAATATTTTCTGTTCCTTTTTATAATCCGCTTATCTGTAAATTCTTCTTGGCTGCTTGAGAGAGAGTCCAGGTATTCAGATTTCTTAGCTTTTTTTAAAGCAACATCCAGATTATCTAAAATTATATCAGAGTCAAAGTGATTCACAAAAACAAAATAGTAATATTTAACCATAACATCCAAAAAGATCCACTTCATAGACTTTCCAGTCATCTGATGGACTGCTCCTATCTATTAATTACACTTTGGAGGTGGCCAAAAGCATCCCTTTGAGCTACTCACATACCATGTATTTGGAACACATTCCACTGCATTCTCCTCAATAAAGTGTACTACACCAAGACATTATGGTATCAGCCTAGATATATATATGGTGAGCAAAATCTAACATCTAATAAAAGTTTTAAACCTATTTGTCATCATTAACTTTAAAAACAATCTCTATAGAGTATTTCTTTCAAAAACTAAGGCGCGGCATTGTCAACATGACACCTCGACTGTCAATGAGTTCAGTTTGGTCAAATTTCAACACTTTGATTCACTTTTCTGAGGCTCGGGCAGGCACAATATACATGTTTTTGTATGATATCACCATTTTCCATGGTGTTTATAAGATTAGACCAGTTAAATCACATTTAATTGGCGATATACAGGCTAAATTAGGAACTACTAAGTTTCGTCACTAGAGACGAAAGTTAACTTTAGCTATTGCTGATTTTCACAATTATTGGTACTGAGTTTCTCCAAGAGCAAACTATTTTACAATATCTTTAACATGCTAGAGCCAGACGAATTAATGTTCAGAGTGCTCGGGATGTCAGTATTAAAGAACATGGCTTGGATTGGTATCCAAGAACATACCAGCTTGCAGCGCAGTCGGGCAAATTGGGTAAAAATCAGCTGATAGTCATCAACCCTGGTAAACATGATTCATATTGCAGTTTCTAGAAACGGCTAATGAAAGAAAAGCCTTTCTTTCTCCATCCTTTTCACATTTCATAGCTTTCTAGATGAAGAAGAACATACCCTATAAACTAAATAATGCTATGCTGGAAGTGCACTGTGGCGGTACTTAAGTAGAAAGAAATATTAGTATTCCAATTAACCAGTAGTTGCCAATTAACAGGGAAAACAGAAACAACCATGTATATACTTCTGCATCAAGAAATAAAGGAATTATAAAGGGCTTAAAACGGACTTTTTATAAGCGTTAGCATTTCGCCTTTAATATAGTCACTCACAACAAAATATCAAAAGTGTACTTACCGGCTCCAAGACTTCTTGCTCTTCTATTTCTATTAGTTATAGCTACATATTATAATAAACACTAGCCTTACTTTTTCCTTGGATTTTTGAACCTCGGTACTGCCACAAACTACAGTCTACGCGACTTATCTAAATGTTGTATGAAATATATACGCGTACGTGATGAATAAGTAATGATAATAAAATCACGAATAAATAATACAAAACGGGATACGACCATACGATGCTAGAAACAAAAAAAAACATGAAATTGTCTCTGACTATGATGAAACAAAATGGTGCCAATCGGAAACGATAGCCGGGGGTGGAGGGGGGGGGGGGGCTAAAGTTGGCGCGAAGTTTTGAGGTTACGAATGCTAACACCTGACATCTGACGCGACCAGCAGTGTGGATAGAGTTTAGAAGGCGATCATGTCATCTTTTATGATATTTTGTGATACCTCGTTATGTTTACCCCTAAAATATCAATGCAATTATAACAAAACAATCGAGGTGACAGACGACACTCAGCTTCTTACGGCATTGCCAAATCGAGCAAGGCTGCCCTTGTTGCCAAATTAATCTGCAATATATATGAAATAATTTTGTACTGCCTAGGAATATATTAACCAGACCACATAGTAACCATAAACTTAATTCAATTTGTCTTCATTCGGGAATATTCTCTCAATATTCATTTTCAAGATATTTATTAATCAGTAATTTTGAACTGCATAGGAAGGTTAACTGAATATATAAGGAATGTTCTCAACTTTAATTCCTTTTTAATTCATAGTAGAATATTCCCTGAACATTCCGTGAATGTAGTGTGCTTATTGGGAAGACGCCCTGGCGGTTAGGTCACATCCTGAACTACTTACTTATAATAGATTTCCTTTTCATCACAATACCGAAATAAGCAGCTGTTTGCAATAGCAAGTTTCCAAAGTTTAAAGATTCCCGCTCTTTTTTCTGGATTTGGAAGCCTAAATCGCTTGTGCTGCTGTAACAGCTCCACACCGCACATCCTGCTTTTCCCATCCTAAGGGGTTAACTTTCACAAACAACGATACTTAACTTATTATACTATAAACTAACAAACAGCAACAATAACTACGGAAACGACTAACAATTTTATAGCTTTTTAAACACTTTCTCGAAGACGCCAAAGACGCGCGATAAATCACATAAAATGGCGGCGCGCGTTTGTTTCAAATTCGGGGTGTTTTGCTTCAAGGCTAGACTTCCAGCTCCGGGCGGAAATAATCTTGAACCAAGACGGAATGCCTGTGGCCTGCGGTGCCGCCAATATTTGATAAAAAGAATTCATCTTTCACTCAAATACGTGTATTTAAGGTTATTCACCGTGGACCTATACTAAATACATTGCCCAAATAACGATTTCACGGTAGAACGCACACGGCGGCAAAACGCTTTTGAACTCGGAATTTCTTTGATTTTTCCGAGAGTGACGTTACTGGTATACCTATAAATATTCTCTATGCTGTGGCTAAACAACGGTTTATTCCAAGCTCTTATTTATTTACATGTTTACGTCTGCTAAAAATGCGCCACAATCTAAGCGTGTCCGTCTTAAAAAATTATCCTTTCCACAAGAATCTCCAGCTATGTTGCCTAATTTCTTCGGTTCTACCTAGGTGCTTCTTAGTTTATGAAAACAACACGAAAATACGTGGTAACATTCCTGGATAAATATAAACCTCGTAACATAAATCTGGTAGAAGAGAAGGAAATTTTATAGAACACAATTTTTGTTATTATATATTTGTGTCCATAATATATGGTAAAATGTGAATAAAATTGTAAAAATTAAGGAACGGATAAATTTCACTACAAGACGTGACAACGTCGCGCACGTCGTTGATGCCAAATGTGGAAGTCAGTTTTCGTAAAAAATTACGCTATTTTTGTTTACTTGGAAATTTATAGCATTTTTGTGTGTTTTAGTGACTTTTTTTACATCAATAAGTGGCAAAGACTGTTAAAAGACTTACCATGGTTAATCAATGCACAGTTTGTAAGATTATGACCCATTCGAGAGCGTATTTGGAGTTCCACAGGTAAGCTGAATAGAGTCCATTTCAAATAGATATTTATCTAGTAAGCTGAGAACAATGCCGGTATGTCCCTAAAAATGGCCTCTCTCTTTGACCGAAAGTCCTTCGCTTCAAAGGTTTCCCTGCCTTAATTTCTAATTTTGTCATCAGCACACGTCATACAAGCGTCATAGCCACTTAACGCTGGACCAAATATTGATTGTCGATTGTGTTTGATTTTTGTTAGGTTAGAAGCTAAGTTTTAAAAAACCTTGGAGCTAGGTCAGCTAAGGGCTAGAAGCCCTCTCGCTCTAAGGAAAAGATGAATATAAGTTCGACATTGGATTAGATTGGAAATTAGAAGTAATAAAAATGATAACAGTGAATAAAAATGACTTTGTACTACTAGACCCTAGACACTAGACCCAAGCGACACCACTTGTTGTAAATATATGCCGAGTTCGGTAATCCATCCGAGCGCTCCGGACACAAAGCATCTCCCAAAATCTTAACAAGCTAGAGTGAGATAGACTGATATCCCGAGCGCTCGGAATGTAATTACCGAACTCAACTATAGCATCAAGGTATTTATATAAGCCTGTCTCTTTCGTCGTAACAAAACTCCCAATATTTTGTCATTGTTGTGGAACCGGCACAATTAGTGACACCAACGGTGACATACGAAGTTAAAAAATGACTATTACCATCGTTTGATTTCTTAATAAGAATGTTAAGGATAGCAATACTCTTAGAGCGGTCTCCCGAAAACTCTATTTATTAGAGTTCGGTAATTACATCTGAGCGCTCCTGACACAAACCATCTCTCAAAAACTTAACAAGCTAGAGTGAGATAGACTAATATCCCGAGCGCTCGGGATGTAATTACCGAACTCAACTTATAATAAAGAAAAGTCAGAAAATTAGGAAACGTCATCCATACGTCGGTGCTTGGATCGTTATTTCGACAATAAAGGGTGGCACAACAGAGGTAAGCTTAACGCAGATACCGTAATGTAGAAAGAGATGATAAAAAAAAAGAATGTTGAAGTTCTTGAAAACAGTGTGTCCCTCGGCGACGTATAGCCATACTTGGGTCTAGTAGTACAATACAAAGTCACTGTAATGGTACGTCTCCATGTGCGGATATGGCGTATATTGCGGATCCACAGTGTTGCCGCAGTGCACACTGCATTCCATCTTTTGATATATGCATCGTTCTACGCGGACCTCTACATTCATATGGCAAATGTCAAAGATTTCGATATAGTAACTGTCGTTTTTTCCACTATTTATCCAATAACAAATACAGCTATAATAAACCACTTAAAAAATTGGCAACCCTTAGCAAGAAACTTCAATTTCAACCAATCACACCACAGCCCCAAATCCGCAATATACGCCATATCCGCACATGGGGACGTACCATAACAGTGACAACTGTTTTGCAATTTGACGTACACGACGTCATGACGTCACCGAGACGGCACTTCCGGCGGATATCGTCACCAGTTTAACAAAAGGTTCCGATTAACTTACCTTCAACGATGGAATGATTCGGTGTAAGTTCATCATTCACGTGCGGAACTATTATGTCCTCAACCTACTATACAAAGCCCATCCAGAATGAGGAACTTGGCTCGCCACCATTTCTCGACAACCAATCAAGGAACTGCCTGGCACAAAAGCCTTGGCCTCCCATTAATAGCGTTTTCTTTTGGGATATAGCTTTCAGGTTTTCCACTAAAAGGAACAAAATTCCTTGTTAATTGCTGAATGCTATAGCCGGTTCACTGACGCAGAATGGATCAATCCAGCTACCCCGTTGGACTACGGTCAGGTATATCTATGCAGAGCGCATTAATGACTTAGAAGATATGAATAGAGCCAACAAATGCCAATAATATCCTAAAAATGATGTCCTGTTTTTTGACCGGAAGTTCGGTACTCTTAGGCCAGATTGTACAAGTCATCCTCGAAGTCGGGTTCAGCTAAACCCGACTGGTAGTTGAACCCGCCCGTAAGAATCGCATTGCTGTCAAATTAATTTCATTTGTGACACTTGCTGACAGCAATGCTTTTCTTATGGGCGAGTTCAAGTACCAGTCGAGTTTAGCTGAACCTGACTTTGAGAGTGACTTGACAATCAAGCCTTAAGTTCCATTGAAGTATTGTTGTCGTCGGCGCACCTCAAACAAGCGTCATAGCAACTTAAAGCCAGACCGGATATTGATTGTGTCGATTGTTTTTGGTTGGAAGTTAATTTTTGAAAACTTTGGATCTAGGTCAGCTAGGAGCTAAGGGCCATAGCGCTTTAGCACTCTAGCTAGGAGATAGATATAAGTTCCATAATCGATTGGATTGGAAATAAGAAATAATAAAAATAATGACAGTGACAACTGTTTGCAATAATTTGACGTAAGATGTCATAACGTCACCGAACGTCACTTCCGGCGGTTATCGTCACCAGTTTAAGGCCAGATTGTACAAGTCACCCTCAAAGTTGGGTTCAGCTAAACTCGACTGGTACTTGAACTCGCCCATAAGAATCTCATCTCATTGCTGTCAAATTTATGTAATTTGTGACACTTGCTGGCAGCAATGCTTTTCTTATAGGTCAGTTCAAGTACCAGTCGAGTTTAGCTGAACCTTACTTTGAAGGTGACTTGAACAATCAAGCCTTAAGGTTTAAAACCGTAAAGGAGGAGGGGTCTTCAGATTAGCTCGATGCTCCTGACAGACGATGATGTCATTTATTAGTGCCACCCAGATTTGTGACCTACGAGATTTGGACAGAGCCAACAATTTCATTGTCAAAGTATACCAATTGCAAAATCATAACTTCAAATAATTTGACGTCAATTCAAGCGGATATCGCGGCCATTTTTAAGGTACTCATTCCAGAATAAAGAGCCAAAACTCTAAAACAACAGGGTCTCTTCAGATGTAATATACTATATACAGCTCGTTGGTGCCGCATCTTGTGTTATTACAGAGAAACACCGGCTGGAATAATAGAAGAACTATCAAGGAACAAGAAACGACTCGGTCCGAATTTACAATCGCGATTTAATTAACGTCTATGCTATTTAAAATGACACATTGTATAAGGGTGATCAAAAGGCCCAGGATAATTTCATTCAAGATTATTGAAGTATAAAATAGCTTTTTAGATTGGCACAAATAGTTTTCCATCAAGTCCGTCGAGGTGCAATTCAAGTTTCTTCTTATATTTCAATACAATGCTAAGGTGACCCATCGAAAACCATAAAAAAGGAACGAACAGTTTCTTCTGGAACTGTTTCGAGCTACTCTGACGGCAAAATGGAAAACGCCTTAAATGTAAACGCGCTTGCTCCAGAATGACAGTGACAGTATGACTTAAAGACACGTCAGTTTTCTGATGTTTATTTAATTTTAGGTTAGGATTTTTTTATAGAGGACCACTCAAAAACTGATAAGAAATAATTCGTATTTTTTGTAAATTGTGATTGTGAGGGCATTTTTCTGTCCACTGCGATGGATTGCAGGTAAGCTTTTGTTCTTAAATGACATAAGTTTCAACGTTTTGCTTGCCCTTTTAACTACAATTTTTATATTTACAAATCCATACATAAAACAATCATTTGTGATTTCCTAGATGCACTCCCGATGGCCGGTGGTTATGGAGTTTCTTTATTTACTCTTAGCTCAGCTCTTAGCTTTCTCCAGTTTTTCCAAGGAACAGATTTTATAAACTTTAGGGTTTAGTGGAAGAGGGGCACTAGCTCTTAACATTTTAATATGAAACCAACTTCTAAATGTCTCATACCCTAGTTCATATCTCACCTGCTTACATAGTACGCAACTGATGAATGGGCCCCAGTTGATAATCAGTTCTGTTCATGAACATTAAAATAAAACAAGAATACTATCACTAGTGATGTAAAAATTATTCTATTTTTTTCTTCATTGTAATATTTGTTAAATTACTAAAACTAGGACCAGAACTTACCGTTTTTTAGCTGTAGGCTACTCTTTTATGGTAATTTATTTCCCTTGTTCAAAAATACACTATTAAAAAAAATTATATTTTTTCTTTAAAATTATTGAACTTGGTATTAAGTTATCTGTTATTGTCTACCTACCTAATATACAGGGTTCAGAAATTTCTATGCCAAATTTCAAGGTAGGACCTATGGACGATTGGTCAATGATGATTTTTTGAAGAATATGGAAACCAGTCTCTCGAAACTTGATTTATGGTCTGTTCAGCTTAAAGAAACACTAACAAAACATCAAAACATTGCACCTGATGGCTGAGGTGCAACATTACACACAGAGACCTAACATAGAGAAACTTTACACTTTACAGTTGTCTGTTCCTATCCCTCCAGCAAGTGAGACAAATTTCTAATGTCAAAGCTAAATGTAGTTCCTCTGCTTTCGTTTACATCATATGCATCTTAAACGTGATTAGACTTTAGATCCATATTAAAATAATCTAAAGGTGTAGAATGGCACATTTTCTTTTAGTTCCTACATGGTATGTGGCAAGTGTTTTTTTCTTGGTTAAAGGTGGTAGATAATGATGGACGATTAAGTGAAACATCTTGGAATTCCATTGTCTTTTTTTTAAGCTTCATTTTAATGTATGGGATGAGTCACAATAAGTAGTCGTAAATAAAATTTTTTGGTCACTTTTAAGAGGAATCTGTCATACAATTGTATTACCTATCAAGCTTTTTCCTAGAATTTCAAAATGCCTCTGTTTTGATTATTCCCAAAGCACTAGATATATTTTAGTAAAATTTTGTGTGTTTTAGTTTTATTTGCTATAGAAGGCACAAATTTTGCATAAAAGAAAAATCGTACCATCACGTTGACGCATTTTATTTGAAGAAATATGGTAAGACACTGGTTTTTGGAAGAATCAAATCTACTTTTTCAATTTCCCATTTCTGTCTGAAGGAAAAAGCCTTCTTTAGGTTTCTGAGAACTAACCGTTTTTGAGTAAATAAATAAAAATCATTGTAATGCAGCCAATTTAACACAGTCGCGAGGCATTAAAGTTCGATGAAAAATCTTAAGTCTTAATATTCTATTAATTATGGCTTAATTATCAATAATTTTTAATATTCAAGTCTTATGAAATAGAAGTCGGTATGTTCAGTATTTTAGATGTTTATCAAACTTAAATGCGTTAGGCAAGAGCTCAGCGAGACTACTAACATTACAGTGTTTATTATGAGTGTTTGGTGTCCCAATAAACTAAGTAGTAGGTGGATTAGCGGGATGGAGCAAATAACGACAATTCAGCTTTTAGCCAACATTTCAACAATATATTTTGGTCTTTATCAAGGCTCTTGGTGTGCCGAAGTCCTGTACATTATATTAAAAAGCGTGTCCGTTGTCCACATCATGGGCCAGAGGTTCTTACAGTAGATAACAATAAACAGCAATAAATTAACATAGAAACAATACACGAAAATTAAGCACGGAGCAGGTGAGTGACGACCAACAGGATTAACACCAAGTGGACTTCGGCACATCAAGAGCCTTGATAAAGACCAAAATATATGGTCGAGACGTTGGCAATTGATAAACTATTACAGTGTTTTTTATTTATCTATATATTTATTGCAAATCGCAAATGTCCGCTTTCCATAGCAGTCAAGATATACCAAATTTTATTAAAGTTTCTTATGCTTTCAGAATAATCAAGACATATGCATCTTCAAACTCTAACTTCAACACCATGCAACTTTTTAACAAAGTTCAATAGGTAACACAAATGTCTGACAGACCCCTCTTAAAATTGAGATTTTATTTTTAACCATCATTATTACTCACCCTGTATATATGTATCAAGATATGTATCTACTCTATGTATTACTTTTTCACCTCACATACAAAGAACACTAAACTTATTTCAGAAAAATTTTTTTTTTGAAGTCTCTACTACTTATCCACATATTTTATGGGCAACCAGATTGTAATCAGTATGGCATATGAGTAATGAAATATTGTGGTGTTTAATTTAACGTTATTAACAAGTACTGGTTATACCATGATAATTGACACATTACAGCCAAGAAATGGCCAACTTTATTAGAAGTTTATCAATATAATAGCAAAAAGCATTCATTAATACACGCATATAAATACAGGGTGTTCATTATAAAACTTCATCTAGTTGGCTGTGAAAGGTTAAAAGAAAAGGATGGAGAAACATAGGTCCATTTATTTTGATTATGTCATCCTTTTCTGTCAAAATTTCATAGCTGCTAGATGACGTTTTATAATGAACACCCCGTATATGTCTAGTATAAAGAACATGCCAAATTCAAGTAGCTTCAGCGCGGACTGACCTGACTATCTTCACTCACAGAAAAATTACTGATGATTGACCATCGATGTATAATTTTTAGGAGAAGAGTTTTGGTATTTGCAGAACTTTAACTTCTATCCCTAACCGAGAGTTACTTTCAACTCTGAAATTTTAATTCATCTTCTTTTCTAGGCTTTCTCTTCTAGGGCTGCTTGTAGCCCTCTTCACGTTAACCCTAGCCGTTGACAGAAACAACTTCAAATCATGCGAACAGAGCAGCTTTTGCAGGTGAGCCCGACAAACGGGCCTTTTGATTCGAACAAAACACATAAACCAATTTATTTTAGACGTCTGAGAAAGTATGAACAAGGTCAAGGTCCTTATCAACTTGACCTTTCCACCCTTCAAATTGGTGATAATACCATCGAAACTACCTTAGTAAACAGTGAAGTACCTGCGGCAAACTTCAAACTGATTTTAACAGCGTTGGTGGGAAACATTTTCCGAGTAACTGTGGACGAGGTTAATGGATTACATCCTCGTTACAAGCCGCAATTTGCTTTAAATGGAGAACCACAAGTTGCAAAGTGAAGTTATATAGTAGAAGTGTAGGGTTCAATTAATTTATTTTATATTTTTATAGATTGGAAGTCTTGGAAAGGAGTCAGGATGTTGTTTCAGTGAAGGCGGGGGATAATAAAGTGGTCCTAAATGCCAAGCCTTTGAGACTTGAGTTTTACCAAGGAGATGACTTGCTTAGTGTGGTCAATGGAAAAGGCCTTTTTGCCTTTGAACATTATAGAAATAAGCCTGCAGAAGGGTATGATGTTTTAATTTTATTAGCTTTCGTGATTAAGGTAAGGATCTGTGTTTTGTAGAGAAACTGATGTACAAATCAAAGATGATCCAGGTGCTTGGGAGGAGAACTTTAAATCCCATCATGACAGTAAGCCAAGAGGGCCTTCGGCTATAGGTGAACAGACTTGTGTTTTTATTCATTCCTGTATATTTATGGTAAGAGGTTTGCAGCTGCGGATTTCAACTTTCCTGACGCCCATCGAGTCTATGGCTTGCCAGAACATGGCGATTTCTTGCCCTTGAGGACCACCACTAAAAGTGGATCAGATCCTTATAGGTAAAAATTTGTTTATTAAATTACCTACCAAAACTATTAACAAATTGTTCCTTGCTGTTTAACTTTCTTATAGGTTATACAATCTTGATGTATTCGAGTATGAATTGGAGTGTACTATGGCCACTTACGGTTCCATACCAGTTGTTTATGCCCATGGGTAGGTATCTTTTTCATTTCATTCTAGGCTATTTAATTTTAATATTTAGATTGATGATTTCATGAAGTGTGGAAATAGAAGAGTTTTTGTTGTGATTGTAAACGCTACTTTTAAGAAATTCACACACAAAAAGATGGTTTATCGTTCCTTGAAAATGCAGAGTCAAAGGACTCAAAGGTCAGGGTCTATTCGACGGCAATAGTTTTCTCAATATGTTGATATGAAATGTTTTACATCAAAATACCATTTATGGTTTGTATGAAATCATCAAAACATTTTTTCTGAGGAAGACCGAACATTTTTTTGGCTTTCAGAAGAGTTGGTGGAATGGTCTTTTTGTGTTTTTTCCCAAGAGTTTGAAACGGCTTGATTGTTTGCACCCTGCAGAGACTACTGATTTTACAATAAGACCGCACTCTTATTTTTTTTTATCATTGACATTAAGATTTTCTTCAGTGCCTTTCCAGCAGTTGCATGCCTGGTATTTTTCAGAGACTGTATTATTCTGTGGTTATAATTAAAACAATTGCTATTTATAGAAAATTTATTAGTTCTTTCAAATGAGTCTACTAGAATAAAAAAAAAAGAAAAGTTGCATCTCCACAGCCAAAGTCAAAAATAGCTATATTGCCGTGACAAATGAAATATGATTGACAAAGCAGCAAATTGATATATAGAAAATATTGCTATGATAATATATATACTTACATCACTAGGTTAAAAGTAACATACGAATTTAAAAATATATGGGCCAAAGCCTGTACCCTGTCAAAATGTATATAACAAACTAAAATTCACTACACTAAGGTGAGAGAATCTGACGCGCCAGTATTTATTGCAAAAACTCCTCAATTTCCTTGAGAATTGCAGAGCCCGCTTGGTCCGAACATCTTAATATTAAGTGAACAGCACTGGTAGAAACGAAAGTTTAAGGAAGCAGTCTTCATTGGAACCAATAAGGGCGTCTTTAGTAAACCAAGTTACAACGTCTCTTCGGTGTGGCATCCGTCGATACGGCGGACAAGTGCTGATCGCTTAACTCACTCAGCAATGATTGGATGGTTGTGGAGTCTCTGGCGTGTTTACACTCATTAGCCAAAATCCCAAAAGTAAAACTCATATGGTCATATAAATAGGTAGAATAATATATCGTGTCTCCCATTTAAGATGATTCTTATTAGTGCCTCTTATAAGGGTATTCTATACCGCCAAATATACAGAAAACTGTTAAATTACAGTTTTGCCTTGTACCTTTGTTGAAGTTTTTTTATTACGTTTCTCTAGGGGTTACCGTATTCTGCCATGACCTACTAATTCGCTGGAATAGCTATAATAAAGAGTAACATAAACGTCGAAATCTCGACTTATTCTAAAGTTCATAAGGTATTCTCGAACGATGTTGCGAGTCAGAGGAACACCTTATATACAAAAAATCTTGCAAATCCTTCTTCGATCTTTCAGGTGACAATTTGGCAAACGTCGAATTGTGGCTTCGGTTTGTTATTACGTGTGATTGAAATGTGGCAAAATTCTATAAATTTTGTATTTATAGAATTTTTCCATTTGCCAACCTGCATTATTTTAGCCCTAAACACACCGTTGGAATCTTCTGGCACAACGCCGCCGAAACGTGGGTGGATGTCACCAACAGCAAAGACGCCAACGTGGTATCCTCACTGGTGAACCTGGTGAGCGGATCCAAAAACCAACCCAACGTCGACGTACGCTTTATGAGCGAAAGCGGGGCCGTAGACTTTTTTGTTTTGATGGGACCCACCCCTAAGGCTGCCGTTACACAATACGCTTCATTGACTGGTGTCCATGGGTTGCCACAAGTAAGTAAAAAATTGCTTATGTCCCACCAGTTCATTATTGTGTTTTTATTGCTTAATTACCAAACACATAAACATGAACTTTATGTCCTCATGGGCAATATGGGCGTAAAGTAGACACTTTAAGACATAAAGAGAGACACTTTGAAGTTGTTCTAATTGTGGCGACATCGCACAACCCTTATAAACTCCAGGGTTGTCAATGTTTACCTATAAGTTAGGTTTTTGAACGTCTCAAAAAGTAAAAATTATGCTTTAATAAAACAGATTACAAGTCTTGCTTATTTGCTAGTCAGCTGACTAATGACAGATGAAAGATGAAGTTTCTTGACGCTTTTTCAAGGCTGTTGTATTCTTGAAGGTTGTGTTATAGGTATGATTTCTTGCTTCATGCTACAGATTTATCCTTAAATGCCCATTTTAGGAAACAAAGAAAACTATTACTGGCCCCCGTAGCCGCATTAAGTGCGACCACTGTAGTCGCACTCAATACGGACCGCTAAGGTGATATCAGACACTTCACTCAGATGAATGATCACTCAAGTTTCATTTCATGCTCACACGACACACACAAAATGACAAACAAATGAACGTTATTCGCTTATTTTCTCGAATATGTCGTCAATCGAAGTTTCCCGCATTCCTACGGAAAGCGAAACCAAAATGACTCAAACTCGAATGAACGTTCTCTTTGTGTTCATATGTTTCATTATACGTTCATTCTCAGTGCGAGTGATTGATGCTGAATGCCGAAATCCAACATCGCTGGATTGGTTCACTAATGAATCACTTTTGATTCATTTAATGGCTAGACGTTTCATTCTTAATGAAAGATGCCGAATGAAAGACAGAAATGAATAAAAAGTGAACCGTCTGATATCACCTTTACGGCCGCTATAGGACCTATTTTATCATAATATTTCGTTTTCTTTTATTTCTTTGTGCCACCGCATACTTGCACCTAATTATAGGTAAACTTAGACGTTTGGCATCACTGTAAATATACTTACATCTTAAGTTGAGTTCGGTAATTACATCCCGAGGGCTCAGGATATCAGTCTATCTCACTCTAGCTTGTTAAGATTTTGGGAGATGGTCTGTGTCCGGAGCGCTCGGCTGGAATTACCAAACTCGGCTTTTACTGACAGTTTGGAGAGTTGTTGCATCATTTTTGACATACATTCTTTTTGAAGTGATGAACCACTATTGGTAAAGAAAAAAAATGAAAATTGACATGACAGACTTTACAAGCACTAGAAATGGAATAAAAATCAGTTGTTTTTTTTTTAAGTTTCTAACGTTATCAGTAGCAACTTGAGAGCAATCTTGGGAGATTCTCAAAGATGCAACCATAAAACTGCGTAACTTTGTAACATTACAAAGTTTACATCGTTGTTTTCTTCATGCAGTTTTCGATTAAACCACTAACTAGTAGCATACTAAAAGGGTCTATATAAAATAGTATGTTTTTAAAAGGCTTCGCTCTGTAATGGTAAATAATGGAATTAGATTAACGGAAAGTGATTCAAAGAGTTTGTTCTCTAGTTTTAGAGGGAAATCGATTCACATCAGGATTTAACAATTTCTAAATTATATTTTGGCAACATACAGACGTAGCACAAACATCTGGTCAGTTTACAATCATCATTTTTTCCAGCTTTTCGCTTTGGCATACCACCAAAGTCGCTGGAACTACATAACTCAAGACGACGTGACCACTGTAGTTGCAAACTTCGATGCGCACAATTTACCTTTGGACGTCATGTGGCTGGATATCGACTACACCGACGGGCGAAAATACTTTACCTGGGAATCGCTTAAATTCTCCGAACCTGAGAAAATGGTCAGCAACCTCACGAGCACCGGTCGGAAATTGGTTGTAATCATCGACCCTCACATCAAGCGGGAGGCCGGCTATTTTGTGCACGAAGAGCTGCTGAAATACGATTTTTATGTGAAAAACAAAGATGGTTCCGTCTACGAGGGCTGGTGTTGGCCTGGCAGCTCTTCCTACCCAGACTTCTATAATCCGGCAACTAGGGATTATTACAAGAAGCTTTACGGGTTTGACATCTTTAAGGGGACCACTGACGACGTTTGGATCTGGAATGATATGAATGAGCCTTCGGTTTTCAATGGACCTGAAGTTACCATGCCCAAGGATGTGCTCCATTATGGAGGCTGGGAGCATAGGGATGTTCATAATGAATATGCCCTGACTAACGTAAGTTTTGACCAAAATTTTTAATAATCAATCGTTTTTGCCAATTTGCACGATTCGTTCTGTAATTTAGCGATTATAGAGGAGTTCAATAATGAAAGTCATCGCGTTGGCTGAGAACTGTTGAGAGAAGAGGACGGATGGAGTAACAAAAGTATCAACTAAGCTACTTTTATTAGGCCATCCTGTTCTGTTGAGAATTCATAGCCACTTGATGAGTTTTATTATTGAACCTTGCTACAAATTGCTAATTGCAAATGTTTCCTAAGCGAGGAGAGAATTAATAACATTAATAAATAGTGATGACGAAGATTGTCGATTTCGGATTACCTATTCGTACTTTTGATCATTCTATTTGATTTCTTTTTGTTTTTTATTTTACCAACATATAAAGTTGGCCAAATAATGGGTGTTCATAAAAAAAACCTAGCAAGCCATGGAATTCTCAACTCATGTCTGAGATAAGTTCATAAAAAAAAACAAGAAATCGGAACAAACCTAAATGCGTTGGGCGAGACTAAGTCACATTCCAATGGCTTTTATCTATTTACTCGAAAACGATGCTTCATACTAAAAAATTTGAAGTGGGCTTTTTTCTTCTTAGATTAATGGGGAATTGAAAAAATAAATGTAATTTTTCAAAAAACCAGTGGCGCACAACTTTTTCTTCAAATAATATGCGTCGATGTGCTGGTATGCGCGCCACTGTCTGCCTTCCATAGCAGTGAAAACATACCAAATTTCATTAAAGTATCTCTTACGCTTATGTTGTATAATCAAAACATATGCATTTTGGAATTCTGACTTCAACACCTGTAACTTTTTAACGAAGCTCAATAGGTAACTTTGTATTCAATATGAGTGGACTTGTACAGTCATCCACCGCGACCTGCAGTCTATTGTGGCTAATATACATAATTGTTTTAATAGGTAGCATAATTGTATAACAAAGCCCCCTTAAAATCGACCAAAGAATGAGAGATTTTATTTTTGACCACCCCTTGCGACTGTATAAACCCTGCATAAACGACTGCATTAACATTAATAGTGACAGACCAAACCACTACCCAGGAGCCTCCACTTATAAGATATGCACCGAGTGCAACGGAGCAGTACTGAACTTAGTATTAATTGCTTTGCTAGTATTAAGCTTAACTATAGTATAACTTCTTGTTTAGGCGGCACATTACTGACTATACTCGAGGGTTCTATCGTCAAAAAGCAACTCTTTATCGGTGGCTTAATGTATGCTAACTACAACATAATACAGGACGGCGCAATAGTGTTACAAAAATCCCAAATTGTTGTTATTCCTTGTTTTTCGAAAAAACCTCTTATATGAAAGTTGGTTATAATGGTCATTTCTACAATTTAAAAATGCTTTCGGCTATACTTGGTGTTGCGAAGGACACAAGGTTTTGTTATTTCAGATGGAAAACGCTGTAGACTTTTGCATATTTGGATTCCTCGTAAAATTCTGCATCTGGATCAATTTTATTTTTGCAACAAACGGCGACGTTGCCAACTTATTTAACAAAATGTTGAAATTAGGGGCAGAACATAAATCTTTGCTATTGGCGATAATTGCCAAATTACTTGTAATAAAGTAACCAGAATAGGCCTAGGGAGTCAAAGCTCTAAGTAAGAGTTTAAATAAGCGACATTCAGGACAACATTACAAGGTGTTTTCTACAGAACTCCCAATTTGAAATTTTTAAAGTATGTTTAAACGATTTTTTGAAAGGGACCACCCTGTATCTGAGCATTTCAACTTATTCTCCTGTCTGTCATTTTCACTATCACCTTTCAACCCTATATAACGCATTCACTTACTTTAATACCTCGTTGCCTTTGAAATCTTCATTTTTTATACCTATCTTCTTTCAGCACATACTGTTAAGCTACATTAAAAATGTCAAAGTTTAGTACTTGATGTCAGTAATATGTGAATGGTGTATATGTATCTTTGCTTGAACGCTGTTTTCGATCTTTTAAACGACTGATGAACCATCATTTCGCAAGATGTAATTGTGCCCATCCCCAGACTAGTTTCTTCGTATACGGCTCGTCAGTGAGGCTTTGACACAATCAGAACTTGCAAAATTTTCGGTACTCAAGACACGTTTTATAGCAGCACCGAGAAAAGTCTCCCGGTGGCGCCATCTGTGTCCGAGATTGCACTCGTCCAGTATCAACGTCATTACCCTAGGTCTAAGGAAAATGATGCAGATTACTGTAAAATACAGAAATCAATTTTTAGCGGTCGGTACGATAAAAACGCTGTATTCGACCTTTTAAACGACTGATGAACCATCATTTCGTAAGCTCTAATTGTGCCCATTTCCGGAGTAGTTTCACCGAATACGGCTTGTCAGTGAGGATTTGACACAATCAGAACTTGCAAAATTTTTGGTACTCAAGAAACGTTTCATAGCAGCCACCGAGAAAACTCTCCCGGTGGCGCCATCTGTGATGAATGAACTGATGGTTCAGCAGTCGTTTAAAAGGTCGAAAGCAGCGTTTTCAAAGTACCGACGGCTAAAAATTGATTTCTAAACCACCTGGAAAAACCACCATGTATGTAAAAAAACACTAAATACCATTCTTATTTAAATCCACCAAATCTTTGCAGTTTCCCTATAAATTCGTTTTTATCTTTCAGATAATGTCTAGTCACGAAGGTCTTCTACTAAGATCACCACATAGGAGACCGTTCATCCTAACTAGAGGTCATTTTGCTGGTGCCCAGAGGTACGCTGCCATGTGGACCGGAGACAACGACGCCAAATGGTCTCATTTGGCCGCCAGTCTCCCCATGTGTCTTTCTGAGGCTCTGGCAGGTCAGTTTCTAATCATTCCCGCTACTGCTTTGTTTAGACAATAGTTTTGCAGGCTTTAGCTTTTGTGGGGCTGACGTCGGTGGCTTTTTCAATAATCCAGATACTGAGTTACTCCAAAGATGGTATCAGGTGAGTTATAGCAAAATCTTATTTAATTTTATAATTGCAGACAGCAGAATCTTAAATAATTTATCATCATAAATAATTAAACTAACAGCAGTATCTTATTGTAAATATCTGAAGAAAGTATTTATCCTTTACAATACTATTTTGAGACCTATTCTACATTAAAATTGAGGCAAGCCGACGAACTAAATAGGTAGTTTGTAGGCCGATAAATTGTTGTCTGAATAAAATAGGGGAAAAAAAGGAGGAGAGACCTGTATTGAATTATTTCATCTAGATTCCGAGTGTCATAAACTACTCAATAATGTTATGGATTCCATTTTGGAAAGTCGATAACTCGAAAACTGCTTCATAAATTTTCGCGCAAATTTAAACTCTTTTGTCCACGACCACTTAATAATTTATTGATATTCAGCTTGTTGACAAAAGTTAAATAGGACTCATATAGCGTCAGAAGGAGAAATGAGTTGAAACTCCCGGATAATATAATTATTCCCGCTCGCATTTAAGTTATACGGGATGTTCATTATAAAACTTCATCTAGTTGACTGTGAAATGTGAAAAGAAAAAGATAGAGAAACAAAAGTCCATTTATTTTGATTATGTCATCCTTTTCTGTCAAATATTTTACTTTTATAACGAACACTTCGTATATGTTGCCTTGGCAACCAGTAGGGGTAGACAACAATGCGGCAGCGTAAAAAGTGTACTAGTGGCAACGGTTTTACTGTCAAACGCGAGTGTCATTTTGACATTTCAATAATTTTATTTACACTACCTATAGATTTTATAATTTGTAATTAGACAATGGCCGTGGACAAAGTATAGTATTATACTCGCTTTTCATGGCCATTATTCTCTTAGGGGAAGTCTATCATAAAAAGCTCGTTTAATAATATACTATTTTCTCACCTCACTCAAGTTGATAAAGTTGTGATGCTTTACTTTCTCTAACTAGAATAAATCGATTACGTAAGAGCGGCAAAATTCTGTTTAGCTACCAAATTTATTTTCTCTTTGTAAATTTTATTGTAATTTCCTAAATTAGGGTGCCATATGGTTGCCATTCTTCCGTGCCCACGCCCACATCGACACCAGGCGCAGGGAGCCGTTCCTGTTCCCCGATGAAGTAATTAATAGGATTCGGACAGCACTGAGGATTCGCTACGCCCACTTACCTCTGTGGTACACCTTGTTTTTCGAGTTGCAATCGTCCGGCGAGCCAATCATTCGTCCTCTGTTCTACCACTATCCGGAAGACGAGAACGTGCTGGACATCGACAATACACTTTTGGTGGGTCACTCGGTATTAGCTCGGCCGGTTACCGACCCCGGAGAGTCTTCGGTGGAAGTGTACCTGCCTGGAGGATCAGCGGCCATATGGTACGACTTGGAAGATTTTAGACCATATCGCGGTGGCAGTCACAGGATTCCCGTGAATTTAGACAGGGTAAGTTTTGTTCACGTTTAATAGCTATAGAGAGTGTTTGCTTTTGAAGCTCGATGGAGCGAGTAGATCGAGCACCAAGCTTGAGGACGTCACCTATAATTGTGCTTCTTGCACGAATCGAGCGCTGGAACATCAGTGTCAACGTCAAATCTAACAGAATATTTACAGTCTATTATTTTGTTGTTAATGCAATGGATATTAATTCATCACCAATACTCGATTTACTCATGCGCGACGAAGAAAATGACGAAACTTCCCCGCCCCGCATAAAGATATTTTAGGTACCTACTGGCTTTAGTAGGTACCTAGTTGCTTCAGCTATTAAAAATTGAAAGTCAGTAATCCGCCATCCACCAACAGGGAGGAGTGTGGCATTGGCACATGTAGGAAGTATATAGGTAACGCTCACACAGTCTCAGAGCTATTTGCAATAATAATAATTATCTTACCTATTATGTTTTTACATAAATATAGGCCTTAACCGTTTACAATGAAAGCCCCATTTGTGCCGTCCACTAGGAGATGCGTATCTTCTATATTTTCCTCCTTTGTGTATATTGTATAGTGAAAAACGAAAACGAAACAAAAAACTTGAAAAATCGCTATTTACAGGCAATTAGCTATTCAGTTACGTCAAACCGCCATTTTGAAGCTCGGCTTTCAGGGACCGAGCGAAAGGAGCTCGCTGGGAGCGATCAAAAATCGTTGACTCAAAATGGCTTGCTCGGAGCTTAAAAAAAACAATCGAGCAAGAGTGTGCGCCGAGCGAATCGAGCCTCAAAACGAACGCATTCATAGACTACTCGAACCATCTGTCAATGTACTGTCAAATTTTGTTTTGCATCTGGTTTCTGGTCATAATTATAGCGTTTTCGATTGGGAGCCCCAGTGCAAAACTAGTGCACTTTCGATTGGTAACTTTCGTGCAGTTTGGTATTTTTTTTTTGTTGGGAAACCAGTGCAGCGAGTTTCACATTGAGTGCAACATTTTCAACACGAGCTGCACTAGGTAGTTTTGCCCTGAGTGCAATTCAAATGCGAATTGCGTGTTTTATTGGAATTGCACCGGGGCAAATATTTGAAGAAACTGAAATTGCCCTGTGGTCGACTCGGTGCAAGGCTCGTTTTGCCAATCGAAAACGCTATTGGTTAACGTAACGGTAAGAAGCTTTATCGGCTTAATAAGAATTTCATGTCATTGAGTTTTGGAGCTTTAGTTGAAAGACAGGTAAGCCATAATCCCTATTTTGGGGGCTGGTACAGTTGAGGGAAGTCGTTATTACTCATTTTTTTCGAAAATTTTCTTTAGGCATTAATAGAATGGACAAAATAGAAAATTATAAGTGGTGGTAGAACTTAAAAACATTTATAATAATATCAATTTTTAGAATAAAAAATAATAAGCTTCGCTTACCTGAAACAAACTGTACAATGAAAGTTGACTTGAAGGTTATTTTAAAACACTGTCATAGGAATATAAATTGAAACGCCATTTGTCACAAGTGTCAACATTTTTGAGAAACTTTGGGTAATCTTGTAAATTATGTAGATTATCTAGAAAAATATGGTAAAACGCACTACTTTAGAGTTTAGTCGTTTCTAATCCGAACTAATCTAACCAAAAGGATCCCTCATAGAAAAACATAACTGAACTAACCTAACCAAAGGAAAATAGAACTGAACTAACCTAACCAAAAGAATTCATACAAAAACAAAGCGGCCCTAACGGGCCGCTTAGCCCTTTATAGCAACTTAGCCCTGTATGGCCAAAATTTGCTTTAATTAACCTGATCGAGGAAAAAATATAACTTTTATCATATTTTTCAAAATAACCTAGATAATTTAGGCTTTAGATTATGACGACAAGCTTCATTGCTGTCGTGTTGACATTTGTGATTAATGTCGTTTCAATTTATATCCCCATGACAGTGTTTAGTTTGTTTCAGGTAAGCGAACATTATTATTATATTTATTCTAAAATTGATATTATTATAAATGGTTTTAAGTTCTACCACCACCTATAATTTTCTATTTTGTCCATTTTGTCAATTTCTAAAGAAACTTTTCGAAAAAAATGAGTAATAACAATTTCTGTCAAGTGTGCCAGAGCCCTATTTTGTACTCCAAGCTATTTATTTGTTTTTCATGTTGGATTGCCCTATATTGGGTGAAGTTAGAGAAAAATTTAGAAATGTGAAGAAGGCTTTAGATTATGACGACAAGCTTCATTGCTGTCGTGTTGAAGTAATTACCAAATATGCAACTGTCTTTATTGCGCGGCAGTGAAAGGTTTTATCTGCCGACGGCGAGAGGCATGCAAATTATTTGTTGGCCCAAGTAAAAAAAAATAATTATTTCAACTTCATCCATTCTGCCAAATAAAGTGAAAATCTAGTGTTAGTGATGATGCCAAGGCATTATGTTTTCTCTTTATCGATTTATAAATATATTGTCTTTAAATATAAATGATTTTTTCCACTACTAGCTTTACTACTGACCGTTAAAGGCCAGCAAAATGACTGTAAAGTAGGTTTTCTTGTTTTGTTAGACATAAGGCCTGGAAGCGATATTTTAATGGCCGCCAGAGTGGTACGACGTGTCAGCTGTTCCATAAGGACTTTAGCAGTATTTTGCTCTTAGTTTTGCATTTTGTGCATATTCAAGTTGTTTTTTGTGTTTTTGTGTATTTTAGTATTAGCTGAATTAGCTCGGAATTAAAGTTTCAAAAGTTAGCAAACTATTGCCATGCCTCACGGTTGCTGTGTAGAGAGATGCAAAAGTAATTACAAGATTGGTCTGCGAAGTTCAGTGTTTAGATTTCCAGAAGATGTTATTTTAAAAGAAAAGTGGATTCACGGTATTAGAAGGGATAATTTTATACCAAATAAACATAGCATGGTAAGTCTACATAACCTAACCTCATACAACACTACATAAACATAAGTATAGGAACATATTCCGAAAAAAACCCTCATATTCAAAAAATCAGCAGAATTTATTGGATTTTTTTTCTCATTTTTAGGTATGCGAATTACATTTTCATTCACATGAAATTCAGAGGAAAGTAACATACTTACATGTGAAAGAACTGGCCAGTCATTAGAAGCTCTACTGTTATATTAGATGTCCCAAGATTAATTCCAGGTAGGGCTTTTTTTCAAACATTTTGTTGTGTAGGGTTTGTGCTATAGATTGTTACAAATATGTTATCCAAATCCATCAAAGATTTTTATATTTGTTTCCTAGGCCTAGTTGTAATCAAATCGAGAATCAAATTAACCAATTCCTGTTTGCAAAAGAAGGAATTCCTCTAGTATAAGACAAAGTGTGTAGGTAGTGTGTGCAATGAACCAAATAGTGTTTTCTGAGGTATATTTTGTCACATGTATATTTAATTTGATTTTTTTTATTTAATATTATAATGTTTTAAAATGATCAAATGTTTTTATTATTTCCACCTAAGTCCCTATTATCAAAGCAGGCACCTTTGAAAATCAGATGGTAAGTATCTATGTAGAGCATAATGATTCGTACACTCTCATAATGATTCGTACAGTCTCATAATGATTCGAGTTATCACATTTCAGTTTTGAAGTGATTATCTTCGAAACTGAATGAGCTATCTATGTGGTAAAAAAGAATTTAATTTAAAAAGTTATACCCTCTATCTTTGTAACGGGATGTTTGAAAACCTGTCTTTATATATAAACTTTTCATCTTTTTTATTCCAAAATACCTAAGCTGTTACATTATTGCACGCTAATTTCAGAATCCCCTGTATATAACAAATTCAGGCAAAAAGTGAAAATAGTATACTTATTCTTCAGAAGTATTAAACATTATTTTTAGTAAATCACTACACTGTATAATAATAATATACAGTATTAAGTATTATTTTAATTTAAGTGTACCCTGGTATAGTTAAATTGTTTATTTATTTACGTTTGTATTGTTTATATATATTACTAATGGCTTTATTTTTATCCATCTAAAATCTAAACCCCAATTACCAAAGCATTCACCCAAAAAGCTTTCCAAAACCTTCGGGTTTTGAGCGTTGAATCTTGAATCGGTCGTCGAATTTTCGTACCACATATGATGACGTCACCGCTCTCCCGCTCGGTCGCTTCCAGGCCTTATATTGTCTAGGTGGCGTTGATTGAAGACGCGCCCGTTCTTAGTAATAAAATATGCGGAGCGCTATCTTACTAATTTAGGCAATTTTCTGTTGTAGATTTATCGAGCCTAGTAGTGGAAAAAATCGTATATACACCGCGGTTGTGAACTACTTATGACCCTCAGGTCTTAGATCCCTCAACGCTACGCGCTTCGAGATTTAAACTTGACGTTCTGGTCATAATAATGTACTTCACAACCTTGGTTTATAATACTATTATTATTGCAAAAGTTGCGCACAAATAACTTTGACATGTGCTCAGGCCGACGGTGTTTAAAAGACAAAAAGAAATAGCCATTTCCCCAGCAACCGGCGGGTCCTCTATCTTTCCTCCCTGGTGCGGATCCAGAATTGCCAGTGCTTCTTGTCTTGCAGGAGCGAAATTACTATGGCGTTATAATAATCAACAGTTAGTTTTCCGGACGAGGCGTTAACTGAGTCTGGAATTTCGAAACGAGTTCTATTGAAAAAATACGAAATTAAGGTTTAATTTTAGGCGCAGCGAATATTTTTGAAAAATCCGGTATAATTTCATTTCGGTACTCGTTACTGCATAGTTTTATTACGGTAATCAGTATAATGAAAAGCTACTTTCCGGACGAAAATCAAGCACTTAAAAGTGTCTTAAATGATATATGATATACTATGAAGTACAGGGTATCCCATTTTCGGCACTTTTGCGGGGTATCTCCCTGATTTTTAAAGATAGAGGGTTGCGGTTTTCTCGACAGTGTGCTACTTTTTTGTGAAACTAAAGATGGCGCCAGCAGAATTTTTATAGCCCTTTTGGTTTTTGAGATACAGGGTGGAATTGAAAAGTATCGCTTTTGAGGCACCCCCCGCATCACAGTTATCTTTAAACTTATCCAAGAAGTTAAAACGCAATCTTAAATAATTTTTTCCGTAGAATCCAATGGCGTAGTCAGTTCTTTCCTAGCAACTTCAGTTTTTGAGTTACGAAGCAAATATATGTTTTTTTAAATTTTTAACACTCTGTATCTTATTTTTCTAGTTTATTAGTCATAATGTGGGCTTTCCAAAAATATATAATTGTATGCAAATATTTTCAAAACAAAGCTCAGAATTTAAGATTTTCTTAAATTTTTATTTTTGTCCAATTCGTAAGTAGTAGGCTATGGCTAAAATATTATTAGGAACAAAATCGATGTAAGTAATAATTATTCTAATTTATAACATCTTCAAATTTAATACAAAAAATCTTTTTTAAATCTCAGTATCTCAGTTATTAATTATTTATTACAGCATTCAACATAATTAAGTAAACAGTTTTTAAAGGTGGTTTTCAAAATGACGGCCATTTCCTGTATGCAAAATTGGCACATTTTCGTTATTCTTCTAATCGCGTTAAAAAGAATCATAGGCCTTCTTTGCAAATTTTGGAAAGTTAAATTGATTGCCGCAAGAAGCTCCGCTCGAGACTGATACTGTGTTTTATAGACTTCATTTTGCATAAAACCCCATAAAAAAAAATCCAAAATTGAAAGATCGGGAGATCGAGGGGGCCACCTTACAGGTCCGTAGGTACCAATCCACCTTTGAGGAAAGTTATCGTCTAAAAATTCCCTTAAAAGGGCAGAGTTGTGGCTTGGGGCACCATCTTGTTGAAAAAAAACGGCATTATAAAGGGCCAAGGGAACATTTTCCATCAGTTCTGGAATAACTTCCTCAAGAATTTCTCGGTAACGATGCGCTGTCAGACCTCCTTCAATAATTCTGTAGACTATGCGTCTTCCAAAAATGAAACACGAGAGTCCAACCCCAAAACGTCCTTGTTGTGCCCTCTCAAAAGTTAAATGGTGATTTTCTGTGGACCAATGTCTAGTATTATGGCGATTAAAAATTGCCGCACTTGAAAAATAACATTCATCGGACCAAATAACGAGTCTGCCAAAAGATTCATCAGTATGGATTTGTTGTAAATACCATTGGCAAAACAACATTCTGCGCTCGGCATCGCCAGGGTGTAAACGTTGAACTATGTGGAATTTATAGGGGTGATACCTATATTTTTTCAAAATTCTCTGAGCATCAGACTTGGATACACCAGTTGCTTCCTCTATATGCTTGCAAGAAGATGAAGGCTTTGCTTCTACATAACCCAATACGTTTATCTCTTTTCTCTCTCTATCTTGTTTGGAGTATGAATTAGGCCTGGGCTGGACAAATGATCCGTGCTTTACTAGATTTGATTTAATTCGGGCAAATATGTCTGGGAAAGGTTGCCTTCTCTCTGGATATCTAATAATAGCAAAAACGACCCCTAAGATGGTATCCTAACCATAGCGTGCAAAATACTTTACCTTTGGAAATATACTTCCGAAGCTTCTTGGGGATTTTCATTAGATTGTATAAAACAAACCAACATATCATACTTCTCATAATTTTCGTAAACCGCCATTATTGTAACAAAATTAATTTAATTAGCAGCTAAATAGTAAAATAGAAACACCAAAACAACAAGCATATTACTAATAAAAACAAAGAGTGACAAAACCACAAAGTTTTTGACATATTGCCTTTTGTTTCAAATAAGCTAGCCATCTAGCCATAGCCTACTACCAACGAATTGGACAAAAATGAAAATTTAAGAAAATCTTAAATTCTGAGCTTCGTTTTGAAAACAATTAAATACAATTATATATTTTTGGAAATCCCACATTATGACTAATAAAATAAAAAGATAATATACGGGGTGTTCCATTTAAAAAAACATATATTTGCTTCGTAACTCAAAAACTGAAGTTGCTAGGAAAGAACTAACAACGCCACTGGATTCCACGGAAAAAATTGTTTAAGAATGCGTTTTAACTTCTTCGCTAAGTTTAAACATAACTGTAATACGGGGGGTGCCTCAAAAGCGATACTTTTCAATTCCACCCTGTATCTCAAAAACCAAAAGGGCTATAAAAATTCTGCTGGCGCCATCTTTAGTTTCACAAAAAAGTAGCACACTGTCGTGAAAACCGCAACCCTCTATCTTTAAAAATAAGGGAGATACCCCTCAAAAGTGCCGAAAATGGGATACCCTGTACACTATGAAGTACAAAGCGATTAGAAACGATCAAATTATTTGATAACGTACTAACAACCTTAATATACAGAGCGATTTATAAGTGGTAACCAAAAATAAAAGCCTCTATTTTTCGAACGATTTTAGAGGTTTATAGATATTAATTATATTTATATTAAGATACGAAAGGTTAAAGTAGGCAAATTGTATGATTGCATACCAAGCAAATATGTAATGCAATTTGATAAATGTAAGCTACAATGTAAGGAAACAATATATTATGCATCAAGGGACTAAATTAGATCTTGTAATCCTGCGGCAACATTTGCTGCCCAACAGCAGGGAGTTACCGTAATAAGTAATACCACAGTATAAGAAATATCTGAGGTGCGAATCCAAGCTAGCGAGAACCTGGAGGTGCGTCTACAAAAAGCCGATAATGGTGACGGAAGTGATGTAGAACCCCGAAGGAGTATGCTGAAGGAGGACCTTATACATACCGAGGAGCTAGACATAGGCTATACGGAGGCAGCGGTGGATGACGGATGAGATCTTACGACCCTTGGACGACAGAAAAGAGAAGGCCAGAGGCGGGGATCGTTACGAAGAACTGAAGGGTGAGAACAGAGTGCCGGAAGGCAAAGCAAGATAAAGCACTACAAGATAAGCACGACCTGTTCAACCTCCACAAAAAAATCAAGCAGTTTACCAACACGCAACGTAAACAGCAGCATTATGTTTTGAGAGATGCCAATAACAGAATTTTGGTGGGCGCTGAAGAAAAGAGAAAACGATGGGAGGAATATGTGAAGACCCTCTTTAACGATGTTAGACCCAAAAAAAACGTCGTACAGGTGACGCTGTTAATGAGTCTAGCCCTGGAATCATGAAAGAGGAAGTAATACGCGCTATCAGGCCTCAAAAAAGCGACAAGGCCATGGGACCTGACCAGGTGCACGCGGAAACACTCAAACTCATTGCGGATGTTTTAGGAGTTTATTTAGGAGTCTTTTTAACTCTATATATCAGACTGGAGGAATACCAGTGGACTGGCTAAAATCGGCGTTCATTATCATACCCAAAAATCCGAATGCTTCCCAGTGCAATAACTACCGCATAATTAACTTGATGTCCCATATTCTCAAGGTATTCCTGCGTATCATCCACACACCTATATATGCCAGTGACAGATTGGTAGCACGCAGTTCGGATCTAGGAACGGAATGGGTACCCGCGAGGCTCTCTTTACACTCAACGTTCTGACTCAGCGGTGCGGGACATGAATGTAGATATATATACACATGTTTTATTGAGTACCGTAAGGCATTCGACTGCGTTTCGCATCAGAGACAGACTGAGATCGTCAAATCCATTGGTGTTGACGAGGCAGACCTGCGCATTATCACCGAACTATATTGGAATCAGATGGCGGAAGTCAGAATAGAAGGCGAAACATCTGAAGAGGTGGAGATTCGAAGGGGAGTAAAACAGGGTTGTGTTCTATCGCCCTTTCTTTTCAATATGTATTCCTAAGCGATTTTTCGTGAAGCATTGGAGGACGTGAGAGGGGGCATCAAGATCAATGGCATTTGCGTTAACAACAATCGCTTTGCTGTTGACACGGTCGTGCTTGCTGATAGCCTGTGCCATCTCCAGAGCATGATGAACCGTATTGTCGAAATGAGCGTTGCCAAAACCAAGATTGTCATATTCTCCAGGACACCAAAACTAGCCATCCTCAGAATTAACAACGCGGTTGTACAACAAGTCTCGGCTCTAAAATATCGTGGCGCGCTCGTCAACGAAGCCAATGACCCTAAAGTCGAAATTCTTGCAAGGATCGAACAGGCCAGACGCTGATTTAAATCAAGCAAGAGCTTCTTCGCTGGCCGTG
The DNA here is from genome assembly GCA_951812265.1 of Taphrorychus bicolor. Classification (NCBI taxonomy): domain Eukaryota; kingdom Metazoa; phylum Arthropoda; class Insecta; order Coleoptera; family Curculionidae; genus Taphrorychus; species Taphrorychus bicolor. Next base: position 27,506,236 of record OX638303.1, on the reverse strand, counting down.
ACGAGTCTGTAGCTGCGTGTGCGAATGCTACGTTGCTATATCTTCCCGGTCCCTCTGTATGGATGTGAAAGCTGGACCTTTAATGAACCATTGGGACGTCGGATCAACGCATTCGAGATGTACTTATATCGACGTATTCCGCGCATGTCCTGGATAGACCGAATAACCAACGAAGAGGTACTCAGGCGGCTGAATAAAGATAAATAAGAACTATTAATAACAATAAAAGAAAGAAAACTGCAATACATCGGTCACGAGATGCAATACATCGGTCATGAGAGGTGAGCGATATGAAATAGTCCGCCTTGTTATTGAAGGAAGGATCGAGGGCAAAAGGCTCAAGGATCTGAGAAGATGGGTTGGTCGAACGTCTATTGAGATATTCAGGGGTGTAGTTTCGTGCACCATTATAGTCATTTGGTCACCAACCTTAGGAGGGAGACGGCGCCATAAGAAGAAGCATTCTCTTTTTTTGTGGTAGTAGTAAATCGAAAGTATTTGCAGACGTTCAGACGTTTAAAAGTGTGGCAAAATAAAATGAACATACCGTACTTTTACATACAAAACTATAGTCCTCACTACTTCTTTGTTTTGCTGAAGAGGAAAATTGTTTGAATCCTGTCTCCACCGAGTTTCCCTTCAATACAATGTGGAACTCAATGCGTTTCCCGCCGGCCCGTCGAATTTACCAGATACCTTATGTGGTCTTTTATCCATTAGCGTCATCGCAATAAATATAACGTAACTTCACTTTTATTTTGATTTATTGTTTGTTTTATTTTCCAATGTGTGAAAGTCAATGATATTATTTTTGTCTTTTTTGATCTGTTACAGTTAATTATAACCTATTACCAGTTTGTTAAATCTAGTTCCACAGTTCTTTGCAGAAATCATGTGGGAATCATGCTTTGGATATTTAACTATAAGAAAGAAACCCGGTCTTGGCCATTTTTTTTTACAAATCTTGTTTTTATTCTAATGACAGACAACTGCTGGATATAGCCTCATCGACATGCACAATATATTATCACTAATAGTACCAAGGTTCCAGTCTAAATACCATAGATTTTTAAAGTTATTGATTTTTTTTTGTTATCGATAAAAGTAACATTTTCTTGTTCTCTTACAGCATGTAATCTTCTATAGAGGTGGAGCAATCGTGCCTCGTAAAGATCGCCCAAGGAGGTCTTCTACAGTCATGCACAACGATCCTTTCACCCTTTACGTAGCGTTAGATGATAAGCAGTCGGCCAGCGGGACCCTGTTTGTGGACGATTACGAGAGCTTCGAGTACAAAAATAACAAAAAGTACCTTTACGTCAACTTCAGCTTCGAAAAGAATAAACTTAGCAGCAGGTACGTCCCCCTTTTCCATGTTACAACTAGTTTGTTAAGAGTTACTTTCTTAGTTAGACTTGTAAATAACTATTAGTAGTTTACCACATCTGATTAAATGAGCCGCCGAGTTTGTCAATGTGATGCTTATTTAAATCATTATTGCGATTTCTCTATTATTAATTGTGAATTATTCTTTTTGCAGCCTTATAGACAAGACTGATTATCCTACTGAAGAATGGATCGAGCGCGTGGTGATTCTTGGACAACCAAAGGGAATCAAGGGAGCTAAATTGAAAAGCAAGAGTAAGTCGTTTAAAAGTATTTCAAGTATTCATACTTAACTTAACGGTGTGGGTGGTTACAATTTGTCCAATAAGTTCTGAAACATCCTGTTAGTGAGAAAGGAAAATCCAATCACGCACTCCATATATCCACATCTCACATTCTTTCTTTACGTAATATTTGGTTATTTTTGTAACAGGTTTGGGTACCGTCAATTTGGAGACATCGTACGATGCCGAATTCAGATCCCTCACCATTCGGAAGCCCGGCGTGTCTGTGAGGGAGCCATTCACAATCGAGTTGTTCTAAGTGCTCGTTGGGACCTTTGTAGTAGGTGATGAACAAAGAAGAGGTGTAAGGTAGGATAATTTTCTATCAATAAAGATTTTTGTGATGTTTATTTAAATTATTATTATTATAGTGCGGTATGAATAACTAAGGTGTGCAATGTCCAACAGATATTAATTAGGTGGGTTAAGTGTAAACACTGTTAATTTTACCGGGGTTGATAAAAAAAAAGGTTGTTTCTTGTGTTAATTTGCGATTAAAAGAGGATTGTTTTTATTCTTGGAGTCAGAATTTAAGCCTCTTTTTATTCGGCCGGAAGTCATGTCACCGTCAAAATATGACACGTTTCGCGCATTACTGACAGTATGCAAACTGTCACATATTTTCACAGTTATCTTTCTCGCACGTCGTCCATAGCAGGATAAAAAATTTACTCGTTGCCATAGGGCACGTGAAAAAAAGTCTTTCGCGCACTCCGTCAATACAGGGGTAGCAGAAAAGAACTGTGAAGCTTAATTATTTATAAAATCGTTAAAGATGTACCCATATTAGTGGTAGGTGGACTTTGTAGAAAAATTGTTGTTCCTAATTCTTGCGCAAAGTGTTTTTCGCGCACTTGACTGCTGCCCGAACTCCGTCGTTGGGGCAACGGCAGTAGCGTGCGCGAAAGTGTTGCTTTGCGCACTCGTTAGGAAAATAACTACTGTTACACCGTTTATTTTCTTCTGAACAATTCATATCCAAATTGATGGCACTTAATTTATTGAATACCTATTATGCTGAAACACAAATAGCAATTATTGCTATTTTTTGCAAGCTGCAGATCGCAGTTCAGTAGTTCATGTTAGAATTATGGGTAAACTGTAAATATGAAACATTTCAAAAATTTTGTAATGAGGAAAAACGAGCTGAGCAACAAAATTAATAGTTATTTTTCTAACAAGTGCGCAAAGTAACACTTTCGACGGAGTTCGAGCAGCAGTCAAGTGCGTGAAAGACACTTTGCGCCAGAATTAGGAACATTTTTTCTACAAAGTCCACCTGCCATTAATATGGGACATCTGTAACGATTTTATAAATGATTTAAGCTTCACAGTTCTTTTCTGCTACCCCTATATTGACGGCGTGGGCGAAAAACTTTTATTTTCAACCACATATGTAATGATGACATTTCTGTCTTTTTTAAATCTTGGAAGTGTCTCATTACTGGTCTAGGACGGGAAGTAGTTACTTCCCGTCCTTGACCAGTAATGCACATGCAAACAAAGCGTAGCAACTTCAGGGAGTTACAAAAATCCTGATTGTTGGTTTTGCTCTATACCATAGCAACTATCAAAATTCCGCCTCCTGAGTGAAGATTTGAGTCAGAATATATGTAATAAATAATATTTAAGAACATTTTTTGATGTTATTCAGAAAGTGTGGTTGAAAATGAAATAGTATACATATACTCGATGGGAAGCTTCATTACTGTATCGAGATTTTATTTATTTCGACGCTACGCGTCTCGATAATGAGATAATCTCTGGTCAATAATGAAAGACTTCCCATCTCGTATTGTAATATACTATTTTTCGCGTGTCTTATGGCAACGAGTAACTTTTTTTTTTACGCTGCTATGGGCGACGTGCGAGAAAGATAACCGTGAAAATATGTGTCATTTTGCATACTGTCAGTAATGCGCAAAACCTGTCATATTTTGACGGTTGTAAAAAAATGTACGGGGTGTTTATTATAAAACTTCATCTAGCAGGCTATGAAATTTCGACAGTAAAGGATGACATAATCAAAATAAATGGACTTTTGTTTCTCCATCCTTTTCTTTTGACATTTCACAGCCAACTAGATGAAGTTTTATAATGAACACCCCGTATTTGACATTTTATCAAGTCCATAGAGTAACGACGTATTTTAAATGGAACACTATGGTGGTCCGCCGGGAATTACTTGAATCGAGTATGGGAAAATACTCATTAAAAATCTAGTAATTTAGTGTTTCTAGTAGACTGTGGAGACAATTCACCTAAAATATTTTCAAGATGGCAGCGCTTTCAGATATAATACCGGAGGCCAACGCCACCTTTGTTCTTTAAATAGAACTATCCAATTTCGATTGCAAGTTTTCATTCTAAGTAATTTTTTTTAAGTAAGTTTTAAGTAATTTTTGTCACATGCACCCAAATATACGTAACAAAACTGATCGATTTTGTCACGACAGTGGAACGTAGCTTTGTCCTGACCATTCGATCACGAAACACTTCTATTGCGTCATGTGTAAAGAAGTTACAAAATGACGCTGTATATGACGAATATCACCCAAACTCTTACCAAATGCTTTCGATCTGTTTTAAAGAATCAAAAATAATTTTCTTAAGTGCAGGGAGAGAGGCATAATTAAGGCTCCTCTTTTGAGCAAGAAGGTTGATAAATGCCCAGACTTCATTTAAACACAATGCACCTGAGACCTAAATCAATTTTTCCCAGATTTTCCAAATGAAACCTAAACGAAACATTCTATCAGCTGCTGCTTCAAAGGAAGTTTTAAGGAAGGGTAGCTCCGGAAGGACCTTACAGTTCAAAAACACATCAATTTTCAATAAATTTACTTTTAGCCACGTATATATATTTACACAATCGAAAAAATAAATAAATAAAAGAATACATACCCCGTAATTTAAGACACTTCGACGGTCGCTTTGGTATCGTGCACGTTGTCAGGAACGTTAGGTACAAATACAAGAATTTAGAGATTTATGGAAAATTTAAAATGTCAAAGAGACCGTCAAAGGCAAAAATCGGGGCGGGAATATTTTTGGCATTTATATTTGTAGAACTTGTTTATATTTACTATTATTATTTTATATAATACTCTTAGTAATCTTTATACACAGCTCTGAAAATACATGAATAACATTTATCATTAGATTTAGTGTAGTTTATTGGTTAAAACTGGTCGAAAAGTGATGTAGATTAAAATGACAGAGGAGGGTAGTTATTCTGTTTTATGGATTCTGTGTAGTAAAAACGTGATGAATCGGTAGTGTTTCAATTATGTTATTAATATTTTTTTTATACCTAGTAATTCAATTTTTGACCAGTATTAGCTTTGCCAATTAAAAAATTTCAATTAGGTGTCGCCGAGATATAGCAGACTCAGATGTTCCTCTTTTCTGGATTTTTTAATAGAGTCCATATGACAGTCTGCTATTAAAATAAACAATATTAATATTATATCATCGGTGACTCCTTTGTATATAATATTTTTTATGTAGTATGTATTTTTGAACGTGTAAGCTTCTTGTAAGGTGTTTGGGTGATTTTTGGATGGGTTTCTTGTGTGAACGTCATAATTGTGTCTCCCTCTGTGCCGCACGTTATTTACAAAAATTGTATACTGGACAACAAAACAAAAAAAGGCATTTGGCACGGGTTTAAAATATCAAAACTTATAACAGTCTTAAAATTTACATAAACTTAAACAACACAAACAACAAGTAATATCACAGAGAGAAACTGGATAGTTTGGAGTGTACGATAGAGCATACGCTCAAACAGAAAGTGTATAAAGAGAAAGTGAAAGAGAGAGACAGGCATATAAAATTTCGACACATCAATGAATGAAACTACTACGATACGCTAGAGGCACAAGTAATTGACTCAAAACTAATGTTCTTTTTTAAATATATTTATCGTTATTTTTATTAGAATTATACGACACATATTGCAGGATGCAAGTTTTTAGTTCATAAAGAGAGATAATACAAACACTACGAAATAAACAACACACAGGATTCTGCTTCTAATTAACCCGGTGCCTGGCCGAACATTCGGTATGATTATGGATCTGTGTGCATGGTTCAGGTACTCGTGAGTGTTGACGTCAGTAAAGTGATATGCAACGAGTGAGAGTGAGCGATCACTCGGACAGACACCGTGCAAATTACCTAAGATATTCACCACAGATATGGGTATATAGTGTCTAAAACAGTGACTACAACTAACGGGGTCGCGGAGCTGTTCAAACCTCTCAGTTTGAAAAGCCTCGAAACTGACAATAAATAACTAAAACTATTTAATAAGTAAACATTACTTTAATACTACGTTTACATTTACTATTTGTCTTTTATATGGGGGAACTAATCCGAGCCCTCAGGTTCGGAATAGAGCGAATGTGTTGCCAGCGATAGGGCTATTGAATTTTGGAGTTTTATCTCTTTTGTATGTGACATGTGGATTCAACAATTCAAGTTAATAAAACTATTTTCCTCCAGAAAGTAGTGGACTTAGCCAAATAATTAGTTGGTCTTTATCACAATCGTCAGTCACAGCACCAAAGGTCCACACAATTTAGTAGTGGGAGCCTGTGTGTGTGTGTGTGGTAAATAGACCAGTGGGTTAAAAGTCACGTAAGATTAGGCCATTCTGTTAAAATTAGATTATTTATTAGGCATGCAATAGAGAAGGTAACAATGAACAGTAGCGTGGATCTCTTAAGCCAAATATACAGGGCGACCGTATTTCGAGTTTAACCATGGGGATCTTTGAAGAGATACGCAGAAGGTTAAATTAGGGGAAAATTGCGCAGTAAAAATGACCTTTTCAAACTTTCAACAAAAATTGAAAATTTAAAAAAACGTTTAAAATCCGATGTTTCGTTTTCATTCAACCATCATCAACTTCATTTTTATAAATACGGTTCTGGATTTTTATGACGCGATTCTGAATTTCCTTGCAGTTTGAAGGTGAAATGCAGTTTTTAGGTTAGATTTTCTTGATTTTGTGATGTGGTTGTTAAAATTTGTTGATAAAGTCGGGTCACTATTGTGTTGACTCCCGGAAACATAATTTAGTTGGGTTGAATGAATTTTTAAACACCACAAATGTTAAACTATTTGATTGGTGATAGGTAGACTGTCCAAGGGTACCTACCGTTGCAGGGGCAAAAAGTCACCCGACTTTATCAATAAATTTTAACAATAAAAAAATCCAGAGTCGTATTTAAAAAATTGTAGTTGATAGTTGCATAACACGAATATTTCCGAAACCAATTCGGAATCTTCGAAATTTGTACACGTCGCTTTTATAGACTTCTAATTGCGCAACTTTGCCATTATTTAACATTCTTGGTCTCTCTTCAAATAACCGAAATTTTCACGGTTTAACTCGAAAAATGAGCACCCTGTAGGTATGTTATGAAGGGTAGTTTTTTTGCAAATGCACATAAAGTTTTTGTATGCTGATGGGGTCGTAAAGAAACTCAATTAATAGATATGTACAAGAGTGGTCGAATCTAGTTCTTAACGTGACCTGTAGGAAATTACGCGGTAATTTATCAAATTAGCCGAAATACAAAGCGAATTATTACACAATAAGAAATCTAAAATAGTGTCAGAGAAACGAAAATATGTAATATACGGGGTGTTCATTATAAAACTTCATCTGGCTGTGAAATATCAAAATAAAAGGATGGAGAAACAAAAGTCCATTTATTTTGATTACGTCATCCTTTTCTGTAAAAGTTTTGTGGTGTGCTAGATGAAGTTTTATAATGAATACCCCGTAATCTGTTAAGTAATTATAAGTTTAGTAAATTTTTTTGTCAATTTTGGGGGGTCTGTATCTCAAAAATGCCTTTGCCGAAATTTAAAAACTAAAGAGAGTTTGAAAGGTCGTTTTTTTTCTAGAATCACCGTGGATTGATTTCAAAAAAAGTTAATCTCTAAAAGATATACAGGGTAAAGGAAAAAGCACTGCAAAATGGTCGCATTTCAACCCACCTCATTTGGTAAGTAGCGTAATTTCAGAACATTAATTGTTATGACATTTAATGGCGTTAGTTGGTATCTCGGGACATGTTCGGCAGTTTTCGGTTTTTTTTTTGGCTTACAAAATAAATTACAGGAGTTTTTCAAAAAGTTGACGCTTTTTTGTAAGTCACCCTGTATCGCGAGAATGCCGCAGCCGATTTTAATAAGACAAATGATCTCTAAAAGATAATTGGTTGTAAAATCAGCGACGTAGACTCATAGTTAACAAAACAATTTTATTCCATTTTGTACAAAGATGCCAAAAAATCTAATAAAAAACTGATTAAAATTTTGTTTACTACGATGTCATGACGGAAGCCTTACCTTTAAGATTTTTGTAATGACATTTAAGAGCTATGGTCGATATCTCGGGACGGTTTTGGCGGTTTTTTGTTTTTTTTTGCCTACTAAATCAGTTACAGGGCGTTTACAGAAAGTTTGAACTTTCTTGTAAGTTACAATACAAGGTACCCTGAAATTAAGTGGGAAGTCCCTAGGCAAAAATAGGGCACAATGTTCATACAAACATAACCCGCAAACGCTTCGTATCCGAGATACAGGGTGTTAATTTTTTTTTTCTTTATAGCTCTCAGCGTTTGAGATATTTGACTCAAATTTAGAATATAGGTAACCATTTATTATCTACATCGTTGGATATATCAACCGCTAGCCAAAATCGACAGGTTCTTATTTTTTCTCGGGTTGTGTCCCTTTTACACTCACAAACTTTTTTGAAGCATGCCACTGATCGTTTCTTCTTAAAAATCCGAATTCTCTATTTCATTTAGAAACTTTCTTGCCTCTTGCATCCTTGTCTTATGTCTTACCGTTTTCGAGAAATTTGCAAAAGTGTTTAGGAATGCACATAATTTTTCCATAAAAAATGTCTGCTTTCTGCGTTCCTATTTAAATTCCCAGATACTGATGAAAAAGAGTCACTTATGGAAAAATTATGGGCATTTCTAACACTTTTGCAAATTTGTCGAAAACGGTGGGAGATAAGACAAGGATGAAAGAGGCAAGAAAGTTTCTAAATTGAATAGAGAATTCAGACTTTTAAGAAAATACGATCAGTGGTGTCCTACAAAAAAGTTTGTGAGGGTAAAAGGGATACAACCCGAGAAAAAATAAGACCTTGTCGATTATCCAACGATTTAGATAATAAATTGGTATCTATATTCAAAATTTGAGTTAAATATCTCAAAAACTCTAAGAGCTATATAGAAAAAATAAAAAAAATCAACACCCTGTATCTCGGAGACGAAGCGTTTGCGGTTTATGTTTCTATGAACATTGTGCCCTATTTTTGCCTAGGGATTTCCCAGTTAATTTCAGGATAACTTGTATTGTAACTTACAAGAAAGTTCAAACTTTCTGTAAACGCCCTGTAACTAGTAGGCAAAAAAAAACAAAAAACCGCCAAAACTGATATATCGATCATAGCTCTTAAATGTCATTACAAAAAGCATCTTAAAGTTAAGGATCCCGTCATGACATCGTAGTAAACAAAATTTTAATCAGTTTTTTATTAGATTTTTTGGCATCCTTGTACAAAATGGAATACAATTGTTTTATTAACTATGAGTCTACGTCGCTGATTTTACAACCAGTTATTTTTTAAGAATCATTTATCTTATTAAAATCGGCTGCGGCATTCTCGCGATACAGGGTGACTTACAAAAGAGCGTCAACTTTTTGAAAAACCCCTGTAATTTATTTTGTACGCCAAAAAACCGAAAACTGCCGAACATGTCCCGAGATACCAACTGACGCCATTAAATGTCTTAACAATTAATGTTCTGAAATTACGCTACTTACCAAATGCAGTGGGTTGAAATGCAACCATCCCGCGGTTATTCTAGAAGAAACGACCTTTCAAAATCTCTTTAGGTTTTAAATTTCGGCTAAGGCATTTCCGAGATAAAGCCCCTAAAAAATGACAAAACATTTAGCTGTATCGATCTTTTCCGTTAGCAGTTTACTTAAGATGTCCAAAAAAGAGCCCTAACGGCAATATCACGCTCCGTATCAAATGACAGTTGAGAATGAGTAACTACTTGATTTCTATTAAGCTTGATTTACAGTTCCATATCAATAAGACGTAAGAAGTAAGGCCGTAAGACTTAAAGATTGCAATTAATTTATAGATTCCGTAAGAAGTTACGTTGTGGCTATTGTACGCAAGCGCAGTTCAGTTTTATAATTTTTCTATGTTGCCAGATTGAGCAGCGTTTGTTTGATTGTCTGGTCATTTAATTTGTCCATATGTCATGTCAAATTTTCGCTTTATGTTCAAGGAAAAATGAACGTGACCGCCTTTTTACTTTTATCTATCTGAAACATAAACACGTGCATCGATAGATATTCGATACATCCGGTAGAAGGTTACATCATTTGAGTCGAGTTTGACTATTTGGCAACAGAGCAATCAACTGTTCACCAAAACAAATGACAATGAGAGCCGGAGGCAACCGATCGCTGTCGATCGCACCCGAGGCCCTAAAAAGTAACGTAAGAAATGAAATAATGAAATGAATAAATGAAATAATCCATTTCTTACGTCTTACTTCTTACTGCTTAAGTGCTACGGACAAAGTATAAACGAAATTGTTGAATTCCAATATTTCATTTTTCTTACTGCTTAAGCTTACTTCTTACGTCTTACTCCTACGGAACTATAAATCGGCCTTTATTGTTTCAAGCCAATTGAAGTTTGCAGCGAAAAAGGACAAGTGAAACAACTTATCGAAGAATGGTCGACGCTTCGACTAATTAGTGTAAATTTTGCTATTTCGATAAAGGGACAATAATTTTGACATTGGGAGTGATTTAAGAATTGTATACAGTAAATGTTACGATTTGTGTGCCTTCGGCATGACGTCACTGGAGTGCTCTAAAATAGGTATACAGGGTGTCCCAAAACTCAACGTCATCCTTTGGAGAGATGATAAGCCCATTACTGACCAGAATATCATAAAATGACTTTATTTTTAAAGTTGGTAGTTTTTGAGATATCGTGACTTTTTATGAATTTTGTAAAAATACACACCTTAGATCAGATTTTGAGTGCCAGAGCTACAAAATTCCATATTATGAGATTCCAAATGTTGTTGCGAAACGCTGAATATAGTCTTGTTATTAACGAAGAGCCAAAAAACATTACTAATGCTAAAACATTTGTGCATTCTGCATTCATAATTTTTTTTTCATAAAAGTCACGATAGGTCGAAAATTACAGATTTTTTACTAAAGTCGTATTATGATATTTTGGTCAGTAATGAGCTGGACTATCACCTCTTCAAGGGATGACGTTGAGTTTTGGGACACACTGTATATTGAATTTATGGAGATGCATGATTTTGTGAAAGAACGCTGTCCGTTTGCTCATCTTGCTTTAGAACAAATAATTAATTTTGTAAGCTTAAACTCATATGTAGAAAATAGCAGTACAATTTTGCGGTACAAGTTACCCAGTGACTTTGTACACTAGACCCAAGTATATCGCCGAAATACACGCTGTTTCCAAGATCTCCAACATTCTTTTTTCTGATCATCTCTTTCTACATTACGGTATCTGCGTTAAGCTTATCTCTCTTGTGGCACCCTTTATTGTCAACAACGATCCAAGCACAGACGTATGCATGACGTTTCCTGATTTTCTGACTTTTTTTTATTATAATAAATAGCGTTTTCGAGAGACTGCTCTGGGACTATTGCTATCCTTACATTCTTATTAAGAAACCAAAGGATGGGAATAGTCTTAGCTTAGAACACTCAAGAGCAACCACTAGTCAATTTTTAATTTTGTATGTCACCGTTGGTATCACTAATTATCCGGTTCCACGACAATGACAAAATATTGGGAGTTTCGTTACGACGACAGAGACAGGCTTATATAAAATACGTCGATGCTATATTTACAAGTGGTGTCGCCATGCCTGGGTCTAGCGGTACAAAGTCACTGAGGTTACCGAACGTTTCACAACTTCGGTGGCACCTTATAAACAAATAAATTTATTGAAACCGTTTCTAGATTATTTGGTCGTTTCTATCCACTATTCTAATGCATTTTTGAGTTAATTACGTTTATAGTATATATTATTTAATAAGAACATTGTTGATGAGTCGTCAAAAAAGTTCAAGGCTATTAGATGGAACAGATTTTATTAGATTTGCAACGACGATTTAGCCTAGTGGGATTTAATCATGAGGAAGACTGAAAAGTCAATCGAAACGTCGGCCATTCTTCGTAAAACGTGTCTCACTTGCTATTAACGTCCTAACCCTGCAAACCTCAATTCTCTCGCATCCTGACGATGCAAACTTGTGATTTAATTTATTTTAATATTAAATGAATTTTTGAAAAAGGCCTTAAAGGATACTATCTTGGTAAATTGTCTAAGACTTCTGAGAAGAACACAAACTAAAAATTAAATTATAAGATGATTAAAACTGATAATACAAATTGGTAAATTACGTTGTTAGTTTAGATAACTTGTGGCAGATCATTGAGAAGAATTAAAGTGACCTTCTTTTACTAAAAATACCAAAATGTGCGTGGTTTACATTTTTTAATCACTCGCCAGTTGAAACATATACAATGGCTTTGAAGAGTACTTTGATATTCAAAATTGTTCATTGTCACCCTGAAGTAGAATTCTCCTTAAACCAATTCGGCCCAGTAATGCAATTTCATGCCACAAGCTAGCTGCTGATATGCAATACGAAGTCCACAAAATTTATCTGCACCAGAAAAGTACATTAATTTTAGATATTGAACGCAAGAATAAATTCTTCAATGTGCTTCCAACTAATTTACAATAAGTTTAGGTTTAGCATTGATGATAAGGTGTTTTTACCAGTATCTGCCTCGTGACTAACAGTTAGACGATTAGATTACAGACCTAAAGCAAATTGACTTCCGGTTAAACAGCTTCTGCCATGATTGTCCGACTGAACCCTTAAACTTCGTACAGACCTGAACATTTCTACTGCTTGATTGTTCCCACTCGCTTTCAGTACTTGCTAATAATCAAAATGATTTTGATCTGACAAAATCAAATTTCTTACTACTGGTTTAGATGATGGTATAGGAAAAACATGTATTGGAAGTCAACTCAAACCAATGGCTGACTGCGAGAGCGGGAACGGGCAGAGAATATTGCGGGACATAAATCAACAGCAGAATACCGCATGAGATCCGACGTGGTGATATGTGCAGTTCCATATCCCGCTGATTTATCTCCTGCTATTGTTCGCTCCCGTTACCGCAGTCCCGCATTGGTCAAAATAGGTATTTTCCCGTTCGAATAGCAGTTCGTAATTCGGTTTGTTACGTGGCGAAATATCCAAGTCTGTACGAAACTTAACATTGGCAAAAGAGGTTAAAACGTTCATGTATGATTAGGTTTTATTGGGTGTAGTCACATAAACATTGGAGAATGAACATAATAGGGCGTTTTTTTAGACTCTTAACAACAACATTGAAACATTTCCTTACATTTCTTGGGACGATTTGCAAAATGTTTGACTCCTGAAGACAATAAAAAGCAAATTTGGCTGTTTAACAAGAAACAATTAACACACCCACGATGCAGATCGTTCAAGTAGTGTGCAGTACAGTACCATTTTCTGTATTTGCTTAGGAGCGACTAACTATAACGTCGATCGCAATAGGGCTTCGAGTAGTAATAAAACTAAAGATGAAAACTTGTCACAAGAAAGGGCATATTTTAAATCAGATTGACCCACAATTAAACTATCACTGTACGATATGCATGTCTGAATAACAGCATTGAGAGATGCTTGCTTAAACCTCTTCTTACTGGCTAGGCATGTAAACAGTGAAAGTTACATGAAGCAAATCTCAATTGCTTTAAAGACCTGTGAGCAGTTAAACCGTCTTTAAAGCAGATGTCAGTGACGAATAACTCTCACACAAAGGTACAAAGTAAAGGAATGTTTTAAACACGAGTTTTGTTAATATCTCTAGAGTATTTTTTTATACCTAAAAGATGAAAGGAGCTAAACTAAGCTGCTACTACTAATGTTTTATTTAATTACGAATGTCAGAATGTTGCAGTTTTATAGTACAGAGCAGAGCAGTTTGCAGAAGAATTGAGCGCAGTGTACAGGAGAAGACTCAATACAGAAACAAATGTCGCTGCTGGTGACTCAATATTGGCAAGGCTTTTTGGAAATTACCTACTGAGAGTCTGAGTCACTGGGGTATGACCCTTCATGTATAACGATTAGTGGAGAAAGCTTTTAAGACCATGAGATCATTGTCTAGGTTCCAGTGCTCTAGGTATATCGCTAGAGCACTGGTTGAAAATGGAAGTCGCTGATGGAAACACTACTGACATAATCACCATTGACTGACTCTCAGTTTTTAAACTGACGCGCCTGTCATTTGCTAAATTGTAATCGATCAAATGAAGTGACATAATCTGCATGTGGCCGAAGCTCTTGGATTTTATGGTCTAATAACAATGTCCAGACTCCATTTCTTTCTTCTCTAATTATGGATTAAGATAAATATTACCAAGTTGATCGTAAACTCATTTATCATCACAACGAATGTTATTTAATTTAGCTCCTTTCAAACAACGTCTGGAGAGAATTACACGTACCAAAATTGTTGCCTATCAGTCATGTAAATCTGCTTTACTAGATATTTTTAGGAAAATCTGCTTTAAAGATGATAAAGTGTGGTTTACTCATTACATGTCTCAAGTTAAATTGCTTTCTCATGGCATTGTAATCTTAAAACGCAATAAGTTGATGTTACTGTCTAGTATCTCAGTTTATATGACTACACCTTATTCAAGCAGGGCTCGTTGCTAGAAAGAAGGAAGACAGATTTACAAACGTTCTTATTTTCTAGAAAGTACCTACTTCCTAAAGGACGAAAAATGTTTCTTAGCTTAAGCACTCTTGAGTTTTTTTTTTAGTTTTAGATACAAAGCTTTTACAATAATTAGTTCGCGATAAATTATTGTAGTAAGTATAGTACCCCAGCAAGTATTATTGTGATTACTACATTTTTAAATAAATGTATTAGTTTCAATCAGAGGTTTTACAGTACCCTTGATCACAAAAAAAGCAACAAAGGTTTGTATATCACCTTGTCAAATTTGCTCCGGGCTGGGGAAACGTCGTGTACAATATTACACCCCAAGAGAGAAAAATTGCTTAAAAAATATCATTTGATATGTCCCTAAAATATGTCAGTAGTGTCAGCTTATTATTTGCTAAAAAAGTTTGAAATAGTTGATATAAATATTGACTTCGGTTAAAGTTTCTTAGAAGATAAGTACTTAGAACTCAAGCCTAATTATCAATTAATTATTCGTTGAAAATTAATCACAAGGCCATGACAAAAAGCAACGGATATTGGGATGGTTTAAGTAAAATATTAAATCGAATGCAAGCACAGTGTCCGCTATTATTGATATTAAGACGAGTGCGTAACTGTCAGAACAAAACGAGTAAATGTCAAAACAACACGAAATTTTGTTGTGACACTTACGCACATGTCAAATATAAACTCAGTGACGTGAAAATCGAACCTTACGGACGTAACATGGCACATTAAGTGTAGTAAGAAAGTATAATACCTAAAACAATAATTTCAGGTCGGTTCCACTCGTGAGAGAGAAGTTGTTATTGGTAGAGATATAGAAAACACATGAACACATTCTTTGTTTATTCTCAATATGAAACCATGTTTAAACTTGAAATGTATGTCCAATAGTTGGTCTGAAAAGTAGCGTTCTCGGGGGCGGTTGAGGGAATTTCCATCCTTTGTTTCGTCAGTAAAAAATTAACGATGGAAGTACTCTCAGAGCGGCCACCCGAAAATGCTGTTGCAGATCAAATATACTGTTGCCTTGATCTCATGAGTAGAAGCCATTGACTTATTATTGACATCAAGCAAATGGACTTTGACATTTTTGTCGCATTTTCTCAACATGTGCTGAAAGGAGATAAATATAAGAAAAATGAAGACTTCAAAGGTAACGAGATGGCAAAAATAAGTGAATGCTATGAGTAGTACATGAGTCTCTGAATATAACATCTCATCAAATATGTAGTACTCAGTTCGCAGGGCGGCGGCAAAAAAATAATACCATCTACCACCTCCGTCGACCCCTGCCCTTGGGGGGCTTAACCATAAGGGCAAACTGCGCCGTCCTACGCGCAGATAATTACATTGCTAAGCGAGCACTTCGAACAAGGCCAACATAATTAAAATTTAATTTTGACTTAGGTAAGTTGGTTTAATTTATCAAATAAAACTTGAACATTTCTCTGGCTTTAAGAGGACAACGAAGTCATTATTGGGTGACTTCGACTAAAATTTGTATCAGCCATTATATTTGTCGTCTTTCAAAAGAAGGAAACTAAACAAATCAATATATTTCAGAAAATCAGCTGTCCCGAGAGGCATAAACACCCTGCATATATATAACATTGATGCTAAGCATTCTTCCCTTTGTGTTGCGATTTCCATGCCACTGAGTATTTTTCTACTAACCACACCGAGTGCCTCTGAATGCGCGGCGATTTTTGGTTGTCGTATTGTCGCTGTCAATGGTTCATTTGCGATAGAAAGTTAAGAATACCATTAATAAACACTCAGCAGTAAGGTGCAGAACCAAATAAAATAATTGGATAAAAGAATAATTAACTTAGACTTGCTGCTTTTTTCAAAGCAAATATCACTACATAGGCGTACTCAGCTAAAAATACGTCGTTGCACTGAGTCATCAATAATATTTCCCTTTTTTTTTTGCGCTAAAATTTAACATTACGATATGTAATTAAAGCTAATACAAGTCCCAATCTGATATCATTATAAAATCGCTAAGATTTAATAATCTATTATCTTAAAGATAATTTTACTATAATGATAATCGAAAATTAAATTAAATGTGGCAACACTGTGATATTCTAGAATTTCTAGGTTTGGCAACGCTATACGATAAATGTAGACGAAATAAAGGTACTTAGTAAAAAATAAAGATAACTATTCTCCGCATGAAAACGCAATTACTCCGAACATAATAAAAATAAAGTTACTGCTCAAAATTTGCTTCTTTGGTCCACTGGTGTAAAGCCGACAATTCATTGTCGAAAGCAGTCTAAACCACTTTTGTCTAACAAATTTTAAGCACAGCGAGCCCCTAACCGATTGGCTGGGCAGCTAAAACATCAGTAAGTACAGTAATTTAACGCTCACACATCGCTAACATAACACAGAGTGTACCAAACTTAATAACAAATTTTATTATTGCACGAAAACAACGTTTTTTTTTTGTCTGTTTGAGCATTTCAAAGCGATCTGCTTCTGCAACACCCTGTACGGAACGTCCATTTGGTTCACGCCTACCGGCACAATAACAAATTGCATGCATCGTTACTACTCACCACTTCAATGGACAATCCGCGCAATTACGAAAACAATTACAACAAACGTAATAATTATAACACTGAACATGGAAAGGATATGTGATTCATAAAAGTCAGTTAAACTAATAACAACAAAACAGATTTACACGTGCGAACAGGGCCGGCTGCTCTGGAGTTCAGTTCGGACCTTTCGAGTCGTCTTTGGCCGGCGAAGGTCCGTTGGCGTTGTCCCCGTTGCGGATCGTCATACTTCGAGACGATGAGAAACATAGTTTCATAATGAATGGGAATTTAGTACCTGGAGAAAATAACATTATGACTAAAGGAATAGCTTATATGGCAATATAAAGGGCGTCGTAAACAAGTTTATACTCTGGAAAAAATAACGTAAGTCACTGTTTATAAATACCGAGGTTGCTGCTATTTTTCGGGCAATGCTGCAAAATATTTTGACTGATGAACAATACAATGAAGGATGAAAATCAATCTTTCTGAATATATGCAAATGTGCAGAAAAACGCGACGTTCTCAGCAGCCATCTAATATATTACGCACCTGAATCACTGTGTAGAAAAATGCTATAAAAGTGCGTTTTTGACATAAACAAAAAAAGTAAGTGTTGACAGTTTAGACCAATAACGACTGATGGACGATAAAAGAATGCCTGTGCGTCACGGCTTTATAAAAATATGGGTCCAATTACATCAGCCTACATGATGCCTTTTTCTATTAAACACTAGACATACAACAACAGTTCTGCAGCAATTTGAGTCATTTTCGCAAGTAAACTCCCATAAGGACATCTAAGGTCAATTTTGGAGTAGAACCGTATCTTACCTCTTGACCCCATGGTGAATGCGCAGGGGCTAACCGCCTGCTCACTGGGCAAGATCATCGCACAGGGTGTTTCACAAAGGTACCGACAAACTTAAGGGGGTTATAGAGGACGCCAAGTCATACACATTTTGGTTATCAACTCCTATCCGCAAACAGGCGACAACTGAATTTTTGTACACGTTTTACCATTACTTGGACGTACTTTACGAGTGTTAGAGCGCGCTTTTTCATGTGCCAGTGCCGGAGATTTTGGGGTCGCCTGGGATTGTTTTGACTCTAACGACTACGCCACTGGAAAAAATTGCAGTTTGAAAGCACATTGTGAAGGGCCAATAATTTCTACACAAAAAAGGTACTGTTACTCAAAAGCGCTAATACGCGCCTGTTTTTAAGTTAAATGTTAAATGTTATGATGGAAAACCTTGAGTAAAGCAACAAAAAAATAAACTGAAATTTTTATTTTTTATACAACTTTAGCATAAATTTACCCGTCGAATCATGGAGTGACGCACCCGTTGAAAGATGTGTGGTGTCTTTGATAAAGAGACATGCTGCATTCACTCTCCCCAACAATTCCTCTTGGTTGTCAACAGAAGTTTCATAAACCAGGGACTTGACATAACCCAACAAAAAGAAATCCAACGGATTTAAGTCTGGGCTTCGTGCTGGCCAATGTACAGCCCTTCTCGCCCAATCCATCTATCAGGAAATATCTGATTCAAATGGTCCTGCACGGATTGGGTACAATGTGCCGGAGCACGGTCATGTTGAAACCACATTATACGCCGAACGTCCAAAGGAACGGTTTCCAGTAATTGAGGTACAACGTTTTGCAAAAAGTCCAGGTAAATGTTGCCATTTAATTGAGGCGGAAGCAAGTACGTGCCAATCTCTCGCCTATAATCCCAGCCCAGATATTAATAGCAAATTTATGCTGATTTGATCTAATCCAAGTGGCATGAGGATTTTGATCGTCCCCGTTTTCAATAAAAACGTCAATAACAATCATGCAGGTAAGAAAGTAATTTTTACCTGCATGATTGTTAAGAAATGAGTTTGCGATATTAAATAAACATTATAAGAAATAATTTTTTCTCTTTTTCCCATGTTTTTCATCATAAAATTCACATTAGCGCTTTTGACCTAGGGTACCTTTTCTGTGTAGAAAGTATTGGTCTTTCACAATGTGCTTCCAAATTGCAATTTTTTCCAGGCGTAGTCGTTAGAGGCAAAACAATTCCAGGCGACCTCAAAATCTCCGCCACTGGCACATGAAAAAAGCGCGCTCTATTACTCATAAAGTACGTCCAAATAATGGTAAAACGTGTACAAAAATTTAGTTGTCTATCTCAACCAGTCGCTGAAATATAAACAAAAAAAACTTTTAAATGAAATATTTCCTTAACACCCTGTATCTCGAAAACGGTGCGTTTGCGGATAGGAGCAAAAAAATACAAGCAAAATTTGTATGACTTGGCGTCCTCTATAACCCCCTAAAGTTTGTCAGTACCTTTCTGAAACACCCTGTATACTGGTCCAAGTCCATCCCTGCTGGTCATTCGATTATCTACTGATTTCACCTAGTGCTGTTAAAAACTAGTTATTAAAAGTTTAGTTCAGTTTCAGATATCTCACTAACTAATAGTAAAGATGTAATGATTTTGCAGGTATAGGACAAATAAAACTCCCTTGTCGTTTGAATAAAGGCCAACGTTTCGACGTTTAATTTACATCTTCAGGGTTTTTTTGTCCGGCACTAAAGTAAAAATATTTGTCGGTTGCTGAATGCTGCTAACTTTTTGTTAAGATTAGAACCTGAACTAATAGTAAAGAACGGTTAAAACCGGTGATAACCATCGACAAACTCTGTTGCCTTGGAAATTTTACGTTTTCGACAAGTAGCACTGTCAGTTTAACGTTCTTTCATAACTAAAGCAAAAACATAACTGAACTGACTTGGACTAACCTAAGCATAGAGCCCCCTCAAAAAAAAGAAAAACCGTGCTGCCGTTTAGGGCGCTTTGTTCCCCAAAATCGTTTGCCCTCACATAACTGAACGATCCTACACGCTTGCACCATCATCCTATATATTGTAAGCATGACTATACAGGGTGTCCCATCTCTATTTAGACACTAGATATCTCCGCCCCTGTGCATTTCAGAGAAAAAACGTTTCAGATAAAAAGTTCATTGTTTGGAAAGGTGCTTTCAATGACAATTTTCCAATATGTACAGGGTGAAGCAAAAACGTACTTTTTGACGTAAACTTATTTTTTTTAATTTTTTTAATGTTATACATTGTTGATTGAGTATTTAAACAGGCATCCAAATCTCCAATAAAATACAGGGTGTTCCATTGAAAAGAATTAAGTTTACGTCAAAAAGTACGTTTTTACTTCACCCTGTACATATTAGTAAATTGTCATTGAAAGCACCTTTCCAAACAATGAACTTTTTATCTGAAACTTTTTTCTCTGAAATGTACAGGGGCGGAGATATTTAGTGTCTAAATAGAGTTGGGACACCCTGTATACTGTTCATGGTGCCAGGTCAATTAACCGTATTCGTTATCGTCTAACAAGAAAAAATCCGAAAAATAGCAATTCTGTACGTAAATGGTGACCATTGGCGCAAACGATCCTCATCCGACAGTTGATAGTATTTTCGGATAAAGCCGTTTGCGTCAATGGTCACTATTTTAATGCATAATCCTGGGTATTGAATGCTCGAGTTTTCGTTTCATGATGCCAGTGTCAATGAATTGTTTAAACCATATTCGCCATCGTCTAACAACGGAAAATCCGAAAAATAGCTATATAGTGACCATTGGCGCAAACAATCCTCATCCGACAGTTGATAGTATTTTCGAATAAGGCCGTTTGCGCCAATGGTTACTATTTTAATGCATGATCCTGTGTATTGAATGTTCGAGTTTTTTTTTCATGATGCCAATATCGATGAATTGTTTAAACCATATTCGCCATCGTCTAACAACGGAAAATCCGAAATGTTATAATTCTACACGTAAAATGTTACCATTGGCGCAAACGTCTTTTATCCGAAAGTTGATAGTGACCAATGATCTAGCAGATATGGACAGAAGCAACAAATTCCAATATTTTCCTAAAAATGACTTCCTTTTTTGACCGCAAATCCATCACTTTTAAGGTTTCCCTGACGTAATTTTGTCGCCAGCATACAAGCGTCACAGCCAAAAGAGCTTAAAGCCGGACCGGCTATTGATTGTCGATTGTTAGGTTTAGAAGTTAAAAGAAAAGTTTAAAAAACCTTGGAGGTAGGTCAGCCGAGGGTTAGAAGCCCCAGGGCTCTAGCTAGGAGATGGATGTAAGTTCAATATTCGACTGGATTGGAAATAAGAAATAATAAAAATGATGACAGTGACAACTTTGCAATAATTCGACGTAAGACGTCATGATGTCACTGGGACGTCACTTCTAGCGGATATCGTCACCAGTTTTAAGGTTCCCACTGCTAAAAAGAGGTGCCAAAACTTTAAAACAATAGAGGTCTCTATATTACCTCGATGATAGTGACCCTTCTGAGTCTGTATTTTCGGATATGACACGACTACACCAAAGGTCACTTTTTTAATGCATCATCCAGTATATTGTATGCATGGCTGTATACTGTTCATGGTGCCAGGTCAATTAACAGTATTCGTTATCGTCAAACAAGAAAAAATCCGAAGAAAAGAAATTCCGTATGTAGATGGTGACCATTGGCGCAAACGATCCTCATCCGACAGTTGATAGTATTTTCGGATAAGGCCGTTTGCGCCAATGGTCAATCTTTTAACGCATCGTCCTGTATATTGTATGCATGGCTGTATACTGTTCATGGTGCCAGGTCAATTAACAGTATTCGTTATCGTCAAGCAAGAAAAAATCCGAAAAATAGAAATTCCGTATGTAGATGATGCCATTGGCGCAAACGATCCTCATCCGACAGTTGATAGTATTTTCGGATAAGGCCGTTTGCGCCAATGGTCACAATTTTAATGCATAATCCTGTGTATTGAATGCTCGAGTTTTCGTTTCATGGTGCCAGTGTCCATGAATTGTTAAAATCATATTCCCCATCGTCTAAAAATGGAAAATCCGAAATGTTAAGATTCTACACGTAAAATGATGACCATTGGCGCAAACGTCTCTTATCCGAAAGTTAACAGTGACCAATGATCTAGCAGATATAGACAGAGTCAACCAATTCCGATATTTTCCTAAAAATGGCTCCCTTTTTTGACCGGAAATCTGTCACTTTTAAGGTTCCCCTGACGTATTTTTGTCGCCGGCATACATCATATATGCGTCACAGCCAAAGCAGCTTAAAGCCGGACCGGATATTGATTGTCGATTGTTAGGTTTAGAAGTTAAAAGAAGAGTTTAGAAAACCTTGGAAGTACTGATCATCTAACAAGAAAAAAATCCGATAAATTGCAAGTCTGTACGTAAATGGTGACCATTGGCGCAAACGATCCTCATCCGACAGTTGATAGTAATTTCGGATAAGGCCGTTTGCGCCAATCGTCACTATTTTAATGCGTAATCCCGTGTATTGAAAGCTCGAGTTTTCTTTTCATGATGTGTGCCAATGAATTGTTTAAACCATATTCGCCATCGTCTAACAACGGAAAATTCGAAATGTAAAAAAATTCTACACGTAAAATGATGACCATTGGCGCAAACGTCTCTTATCCGAAAATACTATCAACTGTCGGATAAGGATCGTTTGCGCCAATGGTCACCATATACGGACAAAATTGCTATTTTTCGGATTTTTTTCTTGTTAGACGATAACGAATACGGTTAATTGACTGGCACCATGAACAGTATAAAGCCATGCTTACAATATATTACAAACGTTCAGTTATGTGAAGCCAAAGCGCCCTAAAAGGCAGCACTGTTTTTCTTTTAGTTATGAAAGAATGTGAAACTGACAGTGCTGTTTGTCGAAAACGTTCTGCGAAATTCGTCCTTTACTGAATGGTAAAGGACGACTAAAAGCTCGATCATAGTGACCAATAACCGAGCAGATATGGACAGAGTCAACAAATGCCGATATTTTCCTCAAAATTACACATTTTTTTTAACCAGAAATCCGTCACCTTTAAGGTTCCCCTGACGTAATTTTGTCGCCAGCATTGTTGACGCACTGGCATTCTTTTAGCGGCTGAACTTTAAAAACAGCACAAAACTCACCGGGACTCTCAATTGCCGCGTGGTTGCACGCCATAACGGCCGCTACGGCCTCTGTGGTGGTTTCGAACTCCAGCAGTCCCGAACTGCTGCGTTCGGACTTCATGGGGAACAGCTTAACGGCCTTGGGTGGTACCACGTCGTAATCTTTGAACACCTGCACTAATTCCCCCTCCGTCACCTGTGGCGGTGTGTTGAAGAAATGAAGGATTTTGCTTGGAGGCTGGATCCTGTTCTTGCTGGCCATGGTTGGGTTCATGAACCGATTGTTTTTATTGTTCAGGTACTCCTTGTATGAGGGCGACTTGTCGGGTAAGGGGTAAGGATTCGTTACCTCGCTGAGGAACGGCTGTTTACTGAACGCTAACTGGAGTTTGTGTTCTTTAGCCTAACGATAGATATTTTAAGTTTTAAATGGTAAATGGGAGTTATTAAGTGACTGACCGATGCTGCCTCTATATCGCTGGGATCTTTATGGTGATGGTTGACCATGGGCGCTGCTCCGGTCAAGCCTACGGCCACATTATTTAAGTTTTGGACGCACCGTTCCACTGCTACACTGTCTCCCATTTGTACCATAGCTGTGCCTTCTTTGGATTTCAGGAACTTTATCTAAACATAAAAACATTATCTCAATTATGACACCCATGCGCGTCTAAATTCCACTCTCACAAGTTCCGTTTAAACTCCGCGTAAAGTTAAAGAAAATATTTTTAATGGATAAATATACATCAAATTCCGAGTTTAAACTGAAGATGTAAAGGGGACACTAAAGTGGTTATAAAAGCGAAAAGCCAAACACACATTATCTCCCTCGAATGAACTACTAGCACTATAAACGGATCAGTTTCTATAAAAGGTCCGTTGCAGGTAACGTCTCTTTAACTTATCAAACTCGTTTACTATCGATTTCGCTATTTCCTTTGTTTCGTTCATGGCTCAGAGGTTCATCGGGATTTTAAAGGGAAACTTAGAGACTTTATGTGGTGAAATGAAAAGGAAGCTTTATGGTATCATTTTAGGAGTAAAATGTTGTACGACGCCGAGTCGAATGAAAACCTTAAAAACCAATATTAACAATAAGTATGCAATTTTTTGACGTAGTTTCCATTACGATCTATGCACTTTCACCGCATGACTCCTGGATCACTTCATCATAACTTTAAATTTCTTTCCCAACTATTGCTTTTTTAAGGTGACCAAGGAAAAGATGATGTAAACGAATACACTTTTTTAGAGAACACATCTGAGACGGAATGGCGTGAAACTCCTTTCGATGAGGAAATGAGCCGACACAAAAGAGGTTAAGTCGTGAGGGTGAGGGTTAAAGAAGAAATGGGTGTCGAACTTGCCACCAATTCAACGCGAGTTAACAAAGTTTAAAAATGTCGGAGAACTAGTGTTTTATTGCCTACAAACGTTTCAAATAATAGTGTCTTAACTCCCACTTCCCACATTTCCCAAATTGATAAAACGCCAATCTATTCCCAAACTAGAAAACTCTAATTGGCGTTAGGGACATCTATAGGGGTGCAAATCGCGTGTGCTCATACATACAAGTACTGACACCCAATTTGTCAAATATTTATTTTGAACCTCGACCACACCTCTCTTTATTTACGTAGTGAAAGATGCATAGTGAAAGAAAATGGTTAAGAAAGAGAGAAGCCTGAAAAAGTGAATGCTCTGCATAAGAAGAAAAAGACGGGTGAGCCTAAAGAGGCCCCGCAAAACTCGTAGTTGGAAAACCTAATCTTAAAAAACTGAAAATCAGGAGCAACTTGACAAAAAGAAGAGCAGGAAAAGCTCCAGCTGAAATGGTTCGAAAAACCTGAAAACCCACAGAGACACAACGGCGTTAACCGCGATTGAACAAAAAGCCGACAACATTCTAAAAAAGGCTACTTAGTGCCTGGAGACCATGCGGTCTGGGACTTCTCAAAGCCCTTCTGTTGCGAGAAGTTGGAGCGAAGTTGTAAAAAAATACAATCCACCGTTGATTGTCACTCCTAAAAATTGCTCTCAACATAGCGAAATTACAAAAAGATGCATCACAGATATCATAGACCCAAAGCAGATAAATGTAAACATAAATAATGTTTTGCAGGTGAAGGAAGGAGGTATTCGCATACTCTGTGATTCGGAAGAATCAACAAAAATATTACAACAAGTAGTAAGCGATAAATTTGCTAATGAATATGAGATTCGAGTGCCTGACATAAAAAAACCGAAACCGGTTGTTGTTGGATTGTCTGATAAAGTGTTGAAAAATATTGACTCTTTTGTGCAATCTATTGCAAAATTGTTGCAAAAAAAAGGGCAATGAGAATTGTTCTGGGTTGCAACAGATACACACCAATTCGTTTGATGTTGGAAACTTTAAACTGGACTTCAGTAAAACAAAATATTGAAATATCAAAGTTGATAATAATTTTTAAAATAAAAAATGGTTTAATGCCACAATATTTCACTCAATATGTAAAACCACGTTCAGAACAGCATCAATATGATATTCGAACTAAGGATGCACTTCATATATCGTTTGAACGGTCAGCTTTAAAAAACAAGTCAGCTTCCAAAAACAAATTTTTGGAGATGGATTGCGCCTTTTTAATATATCTCAGAGTAATGACAAATTTACATTTCGCTTACTGGATGCAATAGCGGCGCAACTCAAAAAACATAGTTTTTTTTCAAGCGGACTAAAAGTACGTCATTTGTTTTCTCCATACGTACACCTAAAGTGGGCTTTCAAATCCTGAGACCAAAAAAGTAGCAAAAAAGTCCTAGGCAGTAAAAGTAAAGTCAAAAGTCACCGCTAGTGTCATGGTGGCGCATATATAAACGATTTTCATTCACCAAAATTATTTTAATAATAGATGACACCAGATAAACCGATCTGAGCGTATTGCCATCTTTACATTCTTGTTGAAAAAACAAAGGACAGAAATACTCTCAGAGCACTCAAGAGCACCATCCGAAACCGTTATTAGTCGAAATCGCATAGGTTCTCGAATTCTGAATTCGTCTGTTAAATGTCATGCGCGTCATCATATTTATCTGTCAATGTGACATTTATTAATTTAGTATTGAAAAAATGCTACAAATTCTTAGTTTACCATAATCATTGGTTATTATTTAATACATTAAAACCATTGAACATTGAAAACTACCATTCTAACATATTCTATGTATTTTACAAATAATATACACCACTAATTGGGTAAGTACCTAGACCCGCTTAAAGAGGATGAGAGAAAATTGCAAAACTGAACCACTTTTAAATAGATTTCTTATTTCTTGCATGCTTGAAAAAAAAATAGTATATGTTACTCGGAGTAAAAGGTCTTTTTGTGCTTCGCCCAGTTGCAGGCCTCAGCTTCGCTTCGGCCGTCAATCTCTGGGCTCAGCACGAAAAGACCCACTTTTACTCCTAGTGACATAATCTACTATTTGAGAAAATCAATAATTAAGATTTGGGTTATAATTAGGACACTGTTTTGACTTGAAAATGAATTATGTATAATATTGTTGCGAACTCGGGGTTCGATAATTCCAGTGTAACGATTTAACACGAAAACACTATTTATTTATTCCACAAATATACACAGGTACAATTCGTATACTAAATAACTCACTACTAAACACTTTATAGCCTTCTATTATCGCTTCGTAACTTTAGCTTACTTATAGCTCGATTAAAATACGACTACTCTAACCGGGCGCTCTATGCGCCTTTTATATACAATCCTAAAATTACAGAAAAACCTAGAAAGTTCTTTATAAGAATTCTTGAATAATCTCACATAAAAAAACGGTTGTAAACAACTGCCTTGTAGATTAAGCCAGACGAGCAATAAATCACTCGTGTCAGCCATGACGCAGCGCGGATAGGTCGCGAAGCTCCACCAACCAACACGCTCCCATGCGTTGCCCCGCCTCCCATGCGGCGTTGCTGCGAATCGTATCATTGCCCTCCTCCTAAGGCTGTTCGTCCCGAACAGATAGAGTTCCATGGTATCGTGCTAATCGATCCAAATGAACGACCTTCATCTTTGACCTAGGGGTCCGCTGGATCCTATACACTACATCATTAATCTTCTTTATAATTGTATAAGGTCCTTCCCAATTTTGGCTGTTTGGGCGACTTCCCCACCTTTCGCCTCGGATTGTATAGCCACACCAAATCACCATCCTGGAAGCCGCGGGAGTTAGCTAGTAAGTCATATCTTGCTTTGGCTCGATCACTGGATATCCGCAGTTTATTCCTGACTTGTTCATGAACATTGTCCAGCCTCTCCTTAAGCTCCTCCACAAAATTCTCAGAGTTGAGTGAGTCTTTTTCTGGTGTTCCATACATCAAATCTGCAGGAAGCCTCATTTCCCTTCCGAACATCACTTTCGCCGGAGTATAACCAGTGGCTTCATGTGTAGAGCCTCGGTATGCCATCAACATGAGAGGTAGATGTTGGTCCCAATCACGCTGATGATCTGCCACCATTTTAGACAGGTTAGTTCAGGTTAGTTCTATGGTCCGATTAAACCTCTCTACCATCCCATCCGACTGTGGATGCAAAGGAGTTGTCCTGGTCTTGCGAATTCCGAGAAGTTCCATGACCTTCTGGAAAACAGCCGATTCAAAATTTCGGCCCTGATCAGAATGAAGTTCGAGAGGGACCCCAAATCTGCAGAACATTTCATTTACTAGCACCGTTGCCACAGTCGTTGCATCTTGATTAGGCAGGGCGTATGCTTCAGGCCATTTAGTGAAGTAATCCATGGCGACCAAGATGTATTTATTGCCCGACTCAGTCTGAGGAAACGGTCCCGCGACATCAATTGCTACCCTCTCGAATGGAGCACCTATAGTGTACTGCACCATTCGGCCGCGTGATCTTGTTCGAGGTCCTTTTGTGGCACAACAAACTTCGCACTTGCGGCACCAAGATTCGACGTCTTCATGATAATTCACCCAGTAGAACCGCTCTTTAATTTTGGCCAATGCTTTATTGACCCCAAAATGACCTCCACTGGTTCCGTCGTGCATTTCCTGTAGTACGTCCGATTTTCTGCTACCAGGAACAACCAACTGACTTACTACGGTCTTGCCATCCGGACTCTCCCACGCTCTCTTCAGTAATCCATTTTCTATTTTAAGAAAGTGCCACTGGGCCCATAGCGCCTTCAGGTTTGGACTTTTACCAGCAATTTCTTGCCATTCTGGTCTCTTGTCGTCAGTCTTTGCAGAGAGGATGGGTCCAATATCTGGATCATTCATTTGTTCTTCTCGAAGGGTCTGTGTGGTCCAGCCATCGTTTATTTCCACCGACGTTCTCCGTACAGAAGGAAGTCCCTCACGCTGCTCAGTTCTTTGACAATGCCGACAATCTTCTTTACATGGCCGTCTAGACAATGCATCGGCATCTCCGTGATACCTTCCTGGTCGATGTTCAATTTGGAAATCGTACTGCTGCAGGCGCTCTATCCATCTGGCTATTTGACCTTCAGAGTTTTTCATCTGTAATAACCATTTCAAGGCTCCATGGTCAGTTCTAATCAGGAACCTTTTTCCATATAAGTAGCGATTGTAATGTTCGACTGCTTTAACGATGGCCAACAGCTCCTTTCTAGTGACGCAATAGTTTCTTTCTGGCTTACTTAAAGTCTTACTGTAGTACTCAATGACCTTCTCTTGCCCGTTTTGTCTTTGAGAGAGTACTGCACCTAGACCACAGTTACTTGCATCCGTGTCCAGAATAAACAGTCCGTCCTTTATAGGGTAAACCAAGATTGGACTAGAACAGAGGGCAGCTTTAAGCCTTGCAAACGCCTGACTGCAATCATGGTTCCACAAGGACGGTGTTTTCTTTTCTGTTAATTTGTGCAGCGGTTTTGCGATGTCGGCGAATCCCTCTACAAATCTCCTGTAGTGAGTACATAGTCCCAAAAAACTCCTTACTTCGTGTTTGTCTCGGGGAACTGGCCAATCTGAGATGGTATGCCCCCCCAAGTACTCGACTTGCTTTTGGAATAGGCTGCATTTCTTGTAGTTTAACTTCAGGTGAGCATTCCGTAACTTGTTGAAGATTTCTCTTAAATTCTTCAAATGCTGGTCGAAATCACGTCCCATGACAATTATGTCATCTAAGTATACCAGGCAAGTTTGCCAAGTCAGCCCCCTCAAGACAAGTTCCATTAGTCGCTCGAAAGTTGATGGAGCATTGCACAATCCAAAAGGCATAACAGTGAATTGGTATAGTCCAGAACCAGTAGAAAATGCAGTCTTTTCTTTGTCTTCGGGAGCAATCTTTACTTGCCAGTACCCACTTTTTAAATCTAGAGTGGAAAACCACTTTGATCCCGATAAAGTTGCTAACGTGTCGTCTATACGTGGCAATGGGTAGCTGTCTTTCTTGGTCACATCATTAAGTTTCCTTATACCGTTTTTCCTGCTCTTCCCTCTGTTGTTGCATAAAGGAGAGAAGGGTGGCAAATTGATCCTCCATCGCTTGATGCTGGCTTCTGGTCACTGGCATAAACACGTAATGTCCGGCAATGAAGCACTCACTTACAGTTCAGCAATGTTAGTCCTCAAATTCCCACTGGAATCGCAATTCTGACACCAATTGTTGCGAACTCGGGGTTCGATAATTCCAGTGTAACGATTTAACACGAAAACACTATTTATTTATTCCACCATTTATTAATTCGTATACTAAATAACTCACTACTAAACACTTTATAGCCTTCTATTATCGCTTCGTAACTTTTTACTTATAGCTCGATTAAAATACGACTACTCTAACCGGGCGCTCTATGCGCCTTTTATATACAATCCTAAAATTACAGAAAAACCTAGAAAGTTCTTTATAAGAATTCTTGAATAATCTCACATAAAAAAACGGTTGTAAACAACTGCCTGCTAGATTAAACCGAGCAATAAATCACTCGTGTCAGCCATGACGCAGCGCGGATAGGTCGCGAAGTTCCACCAACCACACGCGTTGCCCCGCCTCCCATGCGGCGTTGCTGCGAATCGTAACAATATGATCATAGAAGGAAATAATTTTGTACCAGTTTTGTTCTAAGGTAGGGGTTGGAATTTCTAGTTCAGACATTTTGTTATCTAGAATTTCGAGTTTTTTGAGTTATGTCAGTATTACATTCAATGAGCGATTTGTTTTTAAAATCTTTAAGGAATTATTATGTACGTTTAAAATAACATGGTCGTTCCATAAGAGTCATTGTTTTGGCTACATGGTTTTTCTTGAATTGTTTGAAATCTTGATTGTAAAGAAATAGCACTTGCTAAATAAACATATTTACTACTTTACTACTTACTACCTATGCCCGTTGAGGCTATAAAAAAGAACAAAGTGCCAAAGAAACAAGAAGAGAAAAAACCTGAAAAGAAATTGAGTCTTAAAAGAGCAGAATTGTTCATGTTGAGTTTCCTCCAGTAAGCGAATACAGTCAAGTACCTTAGAAGAGGGCCTCAAGGACAATAGTAATTTTCAGGGAACATTGAAGACGCCCAAGGAGAAGAAAATTATGTTCAAGATTAAGGACCTAACGCTAGCTGAAGAGCTCGATAAACTTAAGAAAAGACGAGAAACTGTAGACAAAAAAAATAACGAAGAAGGCGGAACCTGTACCCCTTCCAATCGAAAAACAGTTGTTGTGGACAAGCCTCAAAGAGCTAAGGTAATAGATCTCACTACTCAGGTAGTCAAATTGAGGGATATCAAATTGAAAAAAGGTCCAAGGAGACCAGAAGTGGCAGAACTGTCGCAGGTATAAAACCACAGTATAATACATTATATCAGTATCGGCACTTTTGATATTTCCAAAACTAAGGCGTGTAAAAATATTCTCGAGTAGTTACGAGGGGACAAACACATGCGATGCACTGCCAAAGTATTGCCAAAACCGGTTTGGTGGTGCACCGGCCGACGGCCGGGCGGACGGAGGAAGGGGAGGGGAGTTTCAATTTTTCGACCGACTGACGCTACTGATATAATGTATTATTCCTTATACTGTGATAAAGCTTCCTAAGCTCAAGTTACAAATATGGATTCGCTAGAAATTCAAAGCTGTTGAGAAAGATTAAGAAGCTCGGATCTTGAAGTCGAAGACCTCAAAAAGAAAAAGCCAGAGCAAGTTGATGATGAGGCGTTCAGGTTAGTTCAGGTAATAAGCCTAAGAAAAAGCCCGAAGAAACTGCTGAACCTGTTACAATCAAGATTACCGGAAAGCAGAAGGATCCAGAGAATCAAGTGGAGATCGATATGAGTGTTTTGAAAAAACGCCCAGAGGGGGAAGCTTTGGACGAACTGTATGTCATTATAAGGGAAGAAACCGTTACTTGTGAAAAGGCACCAAAAGGAAGATTTATAAACTTGCAAGCCTTAGGGAACACGACAAGGAAAATGTTTAAATCTTAGATGGTCGCCGCAGTTGAATGCCAAAAGAATGCCTTTTTTTCTATAGAACCTCGCCCTTTGGTTTTAATGGTAGAATTGAGCCGGATCTTCTTCTTCTTCTTATGGTGCCCTGGCAGGTCTCCCTAACGTTGGCAATCACAATGGCGAGCTGATCCCTGTCTTCAGCCACTTCAAACAATTGTTCGACGCTGTATATGCCTGTCCATTCCCGGATGTTCTTTAACCAGGAGATTTGTTATCTTCCTACGATTTCCTCTAATAACATGGCCGAGGTATGCCAGTTTTCGGTATTTAAATGTTGTCAAAAGTTCTGGAACTGTATTTGCCCGGTCTAAGACTGCTTCATTTCTTTGCAAAGCCACCCATGGTATTCTTAGCATACCTCTATGTAACCACATTTCAAATGCTTCTAAACGGTTGATTGTGGGAGCTTTCAATGTCCAGACTTCAGCTCCGTTCAACAGCACAGACCAAATGTAACATTTAATTATTATTTGCCTCAGCTTTAGGTTCAGGCTATTACAAAACAGTGATCTCCTCTTCCGGAACGTTGTACGGGCTGTTTCAATCCTACATCTAATTTCCCTATCCGGGTCGAGTTGCTAGGTGATGTAGCATCCGAGGTATTTAAAATTGGATACTCTCTCAACGTTCTGTCCGTTTATCTATAGTGACGCGTTGAGGTACGGCTGACGGCTAAAGACCATAAAGTTTGTCTTGGCAACATTTACATTCAGTCCCATTTGTTTGTCCCACTGCACTAACAGATTTTATGAGACTCTGGACCCCTGAAGATTATCACATAAAATAGCCGTACAGTATCGTCAGCATAGCGAATGGTGTTAATCAGCTCGCCGTTGATTTTGATCTAGAATTCTTTTTCATATAAAGCCTCTTTAAAGACTTTGTCAGAATCTAGGTTTTAGAGACAGAACACATCGTTGGATTTGACGGTCATCTGTAAATCTTCCATTGACTCGAACGACTGCCTTCCGTCGCCAGTACGGGTTCTTAATTATACGTAAATCTTTTCCATCAACACCAGTATCTCTCAATATATTTATGAGCTTTTTGTGTTGCACTCTGTCGAAGGCCTTTTCATTATCAATAAAACACACGAAATCATCCTTACGTTGGTCTCGACATTTTTGGAGAAGAGCATTCAGATCAAACATCAAACATTGCTTCTCTGGTATCAAGAGTATTTCTAAAACCGAACTGCGTCTCGTCTAAATCACTTTCGCATTTGTTTCTTATTCGAGCGTGTATAATGTTAAGGAACATCTTTAGTGTGTGGCTCATCAGGCTTATTAGCCTGTGATCGTTGCACCTCCTGGCTTGTTTTTTTTTGGGAATTGTTATGAATACAGATTTCAGCCATTCTTATGGTATTTATCCAGTGTTCCCCAAATCATTAAAAAGTTTAACTAAGATGTCAATGTTTTTCTCGTTGATAGTTTGGAGGGGTTCTACTGGGACGTCATTAGGTCTCGTTGCTTTTTTTGTTTGCCAGATTTTATATTAAATAGCACTTCAGATTTTAAGATTTCAGGTCCTTCGTTGTCGTTCATCGTGGTCCGTCTATTGTCTTTGAACAGATCATCTATGCATTGCCTCCATGCATTAAAAACTTCTTCCTCGTCTATAATGGTTTTGCCCGCGTTGTCCACCAAGATACTAGGGGCTCTTTTGTTAAACAGACCAGCTACCTCTCTGACCTTTTTGTACATGTTAAAGGTATCATGTCTTCTCTCCAGTTCTTCCATTTCCTTGCATCTATCCGACATCCACTTTTTTTTTGCATTCCTGATTGCATTTTCGTCCTTCTTCCATGAGTTCCAGGATCTCTTCAGTCAGCCATCGTTGTCTCTTTTTGGACGCTGACGGACCTTTAGTGGTTCTAAATATTTGGCACTAGGAACTGTAACTTCAGTAAGAATTTCTAAAATTACTCTATTTGCGTGGAAAAGACTTCAGGCAACCAGGAAGACACCATACTCGTGTTTTGTCACGGAGGAGAAATTTATTGAGTCCGCAGAAGCTAATCGCGCCTTAAGAGCAAGCTTCTAAAGAATTCTCACAGACACGTCAACAAGCCCCCCCCCCTCCAAACTGACCTCTTTCTGATAGTTAAAAAAACATCCCGGATCTTATGAGTGTAGCAAGCAAAAATACCCATTTTTGGACACCACAGTTGACAACAGATAAGTTCACCCTCAAGATTGACGCGAGGTACCAACTTAATGTAAATACTAAATATATGGTATCCTGTATTCTCTATCATGCTCAAAACACAAATTTGCTCTAAATTCCTGCTTACCCTTGCCACATTCCCATATAAACACATCAGGTTGAATAGCTTATCCGCGTTGGTCCTGAGCGGATCTAGGCCGTAGACCATGAGGACCGCCCCCGGCTGTTGGAACGGGTTCGCTCGAGGGGTCTCCCCGGCCGCCCTGAAATCGGGCGCTGCGGCCGCAGGGGTCGCCCCTTTTCTGAAGACGACGTCGGCAGCGGCCGCGGCCACCGACCCTGGACCGAAGGGCGGCGCATCGTGCGGGTACCCCCCCGGCGCTATGGCGGCGCTGCTTAAGTCGTCGAAACGGTGAGGATCCGATGGGAATGGATCTGAAAAAAAAGAGAAAATTAGACTTAATTTAATAACATTTTATAAAAAAAAGGTAAAGAAGAATTTGGTAAAAACTGCAATTTTTCTTCCTCTAGCTTGGCAATGTGATCTTGTCAAAAAAACAAGAACAAGTTGTTAATTTCACCAATTTGCACTAGTTATAGTTTCGTAGTTTTTAATGCAAAATTATAATACTTCTTCTAAAAATAATAAAAGTAGAAGTAGTAGGGGGGGGGGGGGGGGAGAGGGGAGGTCTTTAAACTAGGCTTTCCCTGATCCATAATATAGGCATAGCGGAAAGTTACCATTCTATATAGGAGGTCCACGTGTCAACGGTCAAGTTGCAATAGCGTGTAAGAAAGCACACAAGGTCTCCCAAGCACTACCAACTTCTCCTAAGGACTGGGCAGTATATAACACAGATTGGTAAAGATTTTTTGGTGATTTGTCTACATATTTCTGGTACTGCATCCAGTTTTGCTTGCTTCCAAGCGCGCCCATTAAAGCGCTGTTGGGAGCCAAGCTTAGCCGATTTGAGCTGTTCCTGAAGATAGCTCGTAGAGCGCTTTGACTTTTGGAGAAGTTAAATCTCCTGTTCAGATCCTTCTTTTTACTGTGTGGCCACTTCGAGTTTTCTAAGGACCTCAGCTCTGGAAGATTGTTGTGTGTCTTCCCAACGAGAAGCATCCTTCTTGCCCTGCTTGTGATGATGATTTTATGATAGACATTCTTGATACGTCTGCATACCATAGCTGATTGCTCTTTGAAGAAAGTGACTTCCTTTTATTTCTTTGAAGAAACAATTTTACTGATTTAGTTTTTTTTATAAAGAAAAGTTTTCGTTTTTGAACCCTTCGTAAACTCAAAATGTTTAGTCTTTAAAGTAATTTTCTTGGATATAGCGAATTTTAAAGGCGAAAATAATATAGCAAAAATTGCGCCAGATGAATGGGTTGTCCTTCAAAATTCCTTAATAAGATATCTCTTTCACAAGGCCGGCAATCTGGCAAATTGTCCTGTGCAAGTTTAAAGCCAGCAAAAAGCTTTGCTAAAAATAGGTTTTGATTCATTACTCCCTCTTGAAAATGTTTTTTTTTTATAAATTAGTTTTTTAGTATCCATCCACGAGTGCTCAAGTTGGAGAATTTAAAAACGAAATGAGCCAGAAACGTAACACGAATTGCCTCGGCATTCGAGAATGGCTCTTTAATAAGAATTGAAGCCCGGGAATCATCCAGGTTGCTCGCACTTCAAAATGGAAAATATCGTCTACGTTCTGGCACTTAACCGGACTGAACTACTCAATCCAGCAGAATTTAATAAAAGCAGAGAAAAAATTACTTAAAATTACTTTCGAGCGCCCGTCTTTTTAATAAAACTCGGGACCCGGGTTCGGATGTAATGTTTCAGAGAATCGAAATTAGGGGAAGTATTAAAAATAGTGGTCCAATTTCTCTTTCCAATGAAATGGACGCAAAGATAGAGTGTTTTAGTTAATAAGCCCCCGTGTTAAAAAAAAATCGCCTGTATCCAGCCGTAACAATGCAATTTAGGTAATGTAGGATTCAATATGTCTCGGAACTCGGATCATTGGGAATTGATGGTAAAATTTAATGGAATTTACATAATACCTCTAAAAATGAGTTGTTTTCAGTTGGTGCACGTAGATCAATAAGTTTAATCAAATTCTTTTCAGCAAAATGGATATGACTAACCAAAATATACAATTTTAAAAATATGAACAACAAGAGAGGAAGGAACTTTGATTACAGTGTATAAATGAGATGGACTTTCAAGACTGAAATTGCTTCACTTAACGTGAAGTGACCGCAGTTGCAGACTGCAGGAAAAGAAATTTTTTAGGAATAGGTACTTTAGCTAATAAGTCAGAACAAAATTAGTCAACCTGTCAAGAAAGTTCAACTGACGAGGCAATTTTATTTGTGACGGAACTTCATCCACTCACTCACAGGTGGCAGTATTAGTCAAAATTCTCCATAACATCCCACCGTTCCACCGGCGCCGAATTTGTCTCAGATATGATATAATACGAACTATGAACTCTCACTACTACGCCTTACCGACGAGTCCAAGACCCCGGGACAAAGCGCCAACACCACATACATAAGCTATAACGATCTCAGGTTACAAACAGCACATAAAAACGTCAGTTGCAATAAAATCTATAATATGTGTGCTTTGGGTCCTGTCTAATATGATAGAACTGCAGATAGCGGGTGTAGGACAATTAAACAGCTACTTCACAGTTGCGAATGCGCCAACGTTTCAATCTTTATTTAGATCTTCTTCAGGGCTTAATTCGGTTTGAGAAACATGTCACCCAAGCTACATGTATGTCTTTTACCGGACATAACATAAAAACAATGATCAATCCACAAACAGGCAACGACCACATGAGATGTTTCGTTTTGTCCTGAACTCATGTGGTCGTTGCCTGTTTGTGGATTAATCATTGTTTTTATGTTATGTCCGGTAAAAGACATACATGTAGCTTATAAATAAAGATCGAAACGTTGGCGCATTCGCAACTGTGAAGTAGCTGTTTAATTCTCCTACACCCGCTCTCTGCAGTTCCATCAATAAAATCTATGTGAGGCAATATGCCCGACCCTTTTCTTTAAGGCCCTATTCAATGAAGCATAAAAAAGACCAACAAGGAAATTAGATTGAGAACAATGGAATTTACACAACGGCTCCTACTATTCACCCACAATATATTAATAGCCTGAAAGAAAGGTCTGTCTAAAAGACTAGAACACGCCTGTTTGCCATCGATTAGTCCATAGCTAATCGATTACATGTTCCAGGTAATACAAAACGACCAAATCGGTAATAAAATGTATTTAGCTCTCGATCCAATCAAAATATTGGCACCGGATCAAGGAGAATGAATTACTGGCACATCGGAAACGCGTTGTAAAACAGAGAGCAATTTTATATTCAAATAAATACGCCCGACGATAAATATAAGAACGTTCACAAGTGCCATTCTCGTGTCGAAAAACGTCATTTTATTTACGGACGAGGTATTATTAATGACATTGCGACGCAGCATTATGCAAGCCAATGCGCTGATTGCTATTTATATTCTGCACGATGACTAAGCCGCGATATTAAGACTTTATTGCCCTAAAACCGACAACGAAATACATCGTGAAAACCGGATGAAATATGATGTTTACGCGTTTCAATTAAGTGCAAATTGCTCAGGAGAACAGAAGAGGGTTCCAGATGTGAAACCGTAAAACGCTTTTTGCTGATGGCGTAAAAAATCTGGTTTCAATTTGGAATCCTAAAAGCAGAACAGTAAACTTTCCTGTTAAGAATGAACCCATAAAATGTGTCCATCCAGAAAGATGTGATCGCACAGTTGATTGAGGAGGGTCGAGAATGAAGGCAACAGGGATCGAAATTGTTGTGTAACACGGATTTTAGTGTTATGCAATGTGTTTTATTTGCTTTATCCAACGGTCATTATATCCTTCACCATTCTATCAGGAACCCTAACAACTCCCTCAAATCCGTTAAGGATTAGAACTATAAGGGCTTGAATTGATGAAATGATAGTCATATCTCTTACGATGAATAATGATTGCTGTATTGTAATCATTATTCATTTTTCCCGACGTTCTGAAGAGTGAAGAGAGCAATTGTGGTTCCTGTGTTTAAGACGGGTGACCCATCTGAAGGCACACCAATTTCTTCTTTTCCAGTAGAAAATTATGGTCTTTTTTCCGAAAGTCAATTTGGTTTTAGAGGGGGGGGGGGGGGGGGGGCCCTATCCTTGGCATACTCGAATGCTGTCTACCATTATGGACTCCTATGAAGCAGGAAGACTATTGCGTGTCCCAATTTTACGACCTGAGTAAAGCTCCTGGTGTCCAAACTTAGGATGTATAATTTTGATGAAAATAGTGTGAGACTAATGGACTCCTACCTTGCCGGGAGATCAGGAAGTAAGGGTGAATAGGGCATTGTCGCGTGAGGAAGCTATTGGTGTCGGGGCGTCACAAGGATCTGTCTTGGGGCCACTTCTTTTTATCATCTACATAAACGATCTGCCTTATAAAAACAGTATGAGCACGTACACACTCTTTGCTGATGACACAACACTGACCTATCAGGGTGCAGACCTGTTGGACTGTGAAATGAGAACAGCTGAGGTCAAATCAAAAATAGAGGAATGGTTTGTGTCAACCAAACTTTTAGTGAACCAAGACCAAACACACACTATGACTTTCACCTTACAGAATACACAGGATCTGTGAAATTTTTGGGATTGCTCCTGGATCCAAAGCTGAGCTGGGGTCCTCAGGTGGACGGCTTGTGTGTTAGGCTTAGCGGAAGGAATTATATTTATGCTCAGGAAACTAGTGGTAGGTATGTGTTTCACATGCGACAATCATGTTAGCTTATTTTCGTGTATTTCACTCGAATATGACATATGGTACACTTGCGTAGACATCGAAGGGACGTTTAATAATGCACCTACAGACTCCCTCCTCAGCGCTAGTAAAGCGAGAAAGTAGTAGTAGTAAAGCGCTAGTAAGTAAATAGAACCAACAACAACCAACTGGATTCGCAACATGTTAGATCCAGACTGATCACTACATCATTAAACGATGACACTATCAAATTCACAACAGCGAGAGGTTGTTCACAGCGCGGAGTCCTTTCACCACCCCTGTGGTTCCTACTAGTGGACGACCTTCTGGCTACTTTGGAACTATGGGGAGTTGCAACTTTGGAACTATGGGAAGAAACCTCCTATACCAACTTAGATTTACCACCCATACAAACTTAGATTATACAGTGGAATTTAGCATTACAACATTTGAAGAATTCAAACCTCTAAATATACAAGAATTAAAGAAAACCGTTATGAGCCTAAAAAACAAAAGTATCAGCGATGAAATTATGAACGGAAAATTTATAAAAGACGCCTTGGGTCAGATCGGATTTCCACTGCTATATTTAATTAATACTTCACTTGCAACAGGGCGAGTACCAAGTGACGCGAAAACAAGTGTGATCGTTCCAGTTCCCTAAGTTCGAGCCCCCACAAGACCAGAGGAGTTCAGACCAATCAATTTACTCTCGGTGGTAGATAAAATATTAGAGACCACAGTGTGTAGCCAGTTGCGTGCTTATTTTGAAAAAAAAAACAATTTAATGTATGAAGGCCAGTCAGGATTTCGCCAAAGGCACTCATGTGAAACTGCCTTACAGTATGCTTGCACTGTCTGGAGGAAAGATATATCTAAGGGGAACATTGTGTTGACTACTTTTAAAGATCTTAAGCGTGCCTTTGAGACAATTAGTAGAGAGGTTTTATTGGTTAAATTAGAAAGGTATGGTATCAGATCTGGAGCTCTATTGTGGATTGAGGACTATCTGACAAACAGATATCACAAAACAAAAGTAAATTGTCTGGTTTCTGAGCCTTTGGCTAATGATATTGGTGTTCCCCAAGGAAGTGTCCTGGGACCACTTTTATTCATAATTTACATAAATGATCTTCAGAATGTCCTAAAAAATAGTGCTCGGAATCTGTTTGCCGATGATACAGTGATTTCAGTAACAGGTGATAATTTTGATCAGGTAGTTGAAATTATGATTAATGAGTTAACAGTTTTATTTGAATGGCTCTGTGTAAATAGGTTGAAGCTAAATTGTGATAAAACTAAGTGTATGGTATTAGGAAGTAAAAAAAAATTGTAAACTTTGTACGGAAAGGAACTTTGAAATACGAAGTGATAACAACAAAATTGATCTTGTCACAAAAATTAAGTATTTGGGAATTTTTCTTGATCAATAGCTCAACTTTTCTGTACATGTGGAATTTAGGTGCAAAAAAATTGGTAAGAAAATAGGCTTTCTTGGTAGATTGGCACAGCATTTGAGTACTTGGAGTAGACTCTTAATCTTCAAAACACTTATACAGCCCATTTTATTTATTGTAGCTCCCTTTTGATAGTTTGTACTAGTGAAGAAGTAAATCGGCTTCAGTTGTTGCAAAACAGGGCAATGAGAATTGTTCTGGGTTGCAACAAATACACACCAATTCGTTTGATGTTGGAAACTTTAAACTGGACTTCAGTAAAACAGAATATTGAAATATCAAATTTGTTAATAATTTTTAAAATAAAAAATGGTTTAATACCACAATATTTCACCCAATATGTAAAATCACGTTCAGAACAGCATCAATATGATATTCGAACTAAGGATGCACTTCATATATCGTTTGAACGGTCAGCTTTAATGAAAAAATAACTTTTCGGAGATGGATTGCGCCTTTTTAATGCTTTGCCTATGTATCTCAGAGTAATGACAAATTTACATTTGTTTTTAAAATCTTTAAGGAATTATTATGTACGTTTAAATAACATTGTCGTTCCATAAGGGCGACTTTTACAAGTTCAAGTAAAACTTCAGATTGAAGATAAAACACCAGACTTGATGTAGATTGCATTGTTTACCTGACAGATAAACAACGCAATGTAGGTTATATCTGGAGTTTTATCTTCAATCTGAAGTTTTACTTGAACTTGTAAAAGTCACCCTTAAGAATGATTGTTTTGGCTACATGGTTTTTCTTGAATTGTTTTTACCATAGGTATCGAATAACTTAATGTTTGCAATGTAAAGTTGTAATTGATTATTATCTTGTATTGATTGTATAGAAATAGCACTTGCTAAATAAACATATATTTATTTATTTATTATACCAACAAATCTCCAGCCCGTTGCAAGAGATGCTGGATTTTATACACAGCTGGTGTTTAAAAGAAAACCTAGCAATAAACCCTAGGAAAACGGTGATTGTGCCATTTACCCGAAGGAAGAGGCTGGACTTCTTGAAAGCGCCATCTTTGTTCGGGACAACAATCCCGTTCACCAATGAAGTAAAATTTTTAGGAGTCATCCTGGACAAGTCACTCACATGGATCCCACATATGACTCGTACCGTTAGGAGGGCACATTTTAGTCGTGCAAGAACCTGTGAGGTAAATCATGGATGATGGGACCCCAACCAACTATGTGGCTATACGTGACGGTAATAACACCGACAATCACGTATGGGGTCATAGTTTGGTATCGAAAGAGCAGACAGAAAATTGTTTGGAACTGCCATAGAACTCTGAACACCCTATCGCAGGAGAACAGCGTTACACTGGTATGGATCCCGGGCCATCGTGGTCACGAAGGCAATGAGAGGGCCGACTCTCTAGCTAAGAAAGTGGCGGACTCTGCATTCGTAGGCTCGGATCCGGCCCTGGGACTCCCATACTTTCTGGTCAAGGCTGAACTCCAGAAATGGAGCAATGCCAAGTCCCAGGACTGGTGGGAGAACCTACCCGGACTATCACAATCCAAAAAATGTATACGGGAACATGGAGGGCAAAACCCCAAACATTCCTCAGACTAAATAGGAGACAAATCAGAGTGGCCACTACACTGTACACAGGACATAGCCACCTAAAATCTTACATGTACACACTCGGACTGTCCGAAGAGACGGAGTATCGGCTGTGCTTGGAGGTCGAAGAGACAGTGGAGCACGCCCTATGTGACTGCCCGGCTATTGCCAGATAGAGATACGGAGTGTTCATTATAAAACTTCATTTAGCAGGCTATGAAATTTTGACAGAAAAGGATGACATAATCAAAATAAATGGACTTTTGTTTCTCCATCCTTTTCTTTTGACATTTCACAGCCAACTAGATGAAGTTTTATAATGAACACCCAGTACTCACTGTTTGGAAACACGATCATTGTACATCATGCAAACGCAGTGTTGCCCGAGAGACAACTAGTGGAGCTAGCAGGGGCAAACCTTGGTGGTAACACTTCGAGTGAGACACAATAGACAGCAGGTCGCGGTGGAGGACTGTATAAGTCCACTCACATTGAATACAATACAATACTTGCGTGGGATGGGGCAGCTCGAGCTCTCCAGGTATTTGAATTGCAAAGAGGGGGGCTTGGGTAAATGCCGGGTTGACTTATCGGGAGGACTGCAGGGGTGCGT
Source organism: Taphrorychus bicolor (assembly GCA_951812265.1). NCBI lineage: Eukaryota > Metazoa > Arthropoda > Insecta > Coleoptera > Curculionidae > Taphrorychus > Taphrorychus bicolor. Next base: position 27,463,924 of record OX638303.1, on the reverse strand, counting down.
TCCGAGAGTTAAAAATACTTACTTTTTCTGGCGAGTATATATTGCATGTGAGGAGAGTATCAGATGATATGCAGAGACACTCTGACCTTCACAGATATCCGATGAGGGGGGAGGACGACTTAGTGCTGCCAGTATGCAGGCTGACAAGGACCCAGACGAGACCGGAACTCTTATGTACAGGGTGGCCTAATTTGGGTGTTTTAAATGGGCAACTCCTAAACTAATAAGAATATTAAAAATCAAAAAGTCGATGCCGGGGTAATTCGTTGCCGTAAACAGAAATCTGCTATCGCCTTTTGTTTTCTTGCAGTTGATGAAAGTTCAATTTTTGCCATTTTCGAAAATACTTTGTAATTTTTTTATTAGTCTAGTTTGGTAAAAATGGTTTCTACATTATAAAGGCACCTTTTTGAATAGGATCCAATGGTGATTTTTGATTTTTTCTAAACTTATTGCTTTTTGAGTTATAACATAAACTTTTATTTTTTTTAAATACAATCTATAATTTCTTTCTACTTTACTAGAAAGAGAATTTTTAAATTTAAAAGATTGAAGGATAACTTAAGGAGCTTTGGGTCTTTTTCCAAGCCAAGACGAAAAATCTATAATGTTGTGGATGATGAAGTAGCAACCATAACAGTAGTAGGAGCTGTAGTTGCAAATCTTTCAATTTCCAGTCGGAAAATTGAATCAGAGAATTGCTGAAATTGCTGAATTGCTACAAATTGAGAAAACAACAGCATCTCCTTCCCGAAGATCATGGAAAGAGACTAATATGGTGTCGGTGGTACTTAAGCCAATTACAAGAAGATCCAAGATTTCATGAAAAAGTTATTTGGATGGATGAGACGTAGGTTAGCAGTGCAGGCATATTTAATAGAAATAACCAACATCACTGGTCTGACGATAATCCTCATCAAGTCCGAGACATCCGGAATCAAGGTAGATTTGGCTTTAGTGTTTGGTGCGCATTGCTCAACAATAGAAAACTCGCATATAGAATATATGATACAAACCTAACTTCAGCCTTGTATAGAGAAATTATTGACACTCACATTATTGATAGTTTTATGGATGAGATTCCGTTAAATGATAGAAATTCCTATTTTCTGCAACAAGATGACGCACCCGCCCACCACTCACGGGTTATTTCAAATTTTTGATGGAAAACTTTGACAACAAATGGATAGGAAATAAAGGGGCTATCAAGTGGCCGCCGCGATCGCCAGATTTGACACCTCTAGATTTTTTCTTTTGGGGTCACTTAAAAGACAAATTGTATAGGCTCACAAATGACAACATGGACCAGTTACAAAACAATTTTTTGAACTGTTTAAACTCAATTTCAAATCAACATATACAAAATGCCATTCAAGGCGTTTCCAGGAGGTGCCAATTATGTATTGATAACAACGGAGGAACTTTTGAACACTTTTTGTAGTTTATTATTTGTTACATTATTTAAAATAATTGTCGAATTGAACTTGTTATTGTTGTGATGTTTAGTTTGGAAATTCAAATAGTTATGTTTTTGCGTTTTTAAATTTGCTGCTAACTTGAAAATATTTTTGAAATAAAATTATGATTATATGATTTTAAAAATAATAAGATAACAACAAAACTTTCTGCTGTGGTCGTTAGACCAGGGAAATTCAAAGTTTTAAAAAACATGTTAGACGTGTAATTATTGGGTAAGTTCCGCCGACGGCAGCAACTTAGATGTTTAGGCAGCGGACGCTGAGAGTCGGGGGAACGCACTGTTTTGGTACGCCATATTAGAATATCTTACTAACTCACACAAGAGCTAACGGGTCATGGTCAACTATTCCAAAAACGAGTTTTTCTTAAATAAAGTACAATAAGTTTATAAAAAATCAAATATCACCATTGGAATGTATTCAAAAAAGTGCCTTAATAATGTAAAAACCATTTTTACCAAACTAGACTAATAAAAAAATTACAAGGTATTTTCGAAAATGGCGAAAATTGAACTCTCATCAATTGCAAGAAAACAAATGACGATAGCAGATTTCTGTTTGCGGCAATGAATTGAGCTCAAAAAAAGACCCCGGCATCGACTTTTTGATTTTTAATATTCCTATTAGTTTAGGAGATTCCCATTTAAAACACCCAAATTAGGCCACCCTGTACATGTATTGTGCACGTATGGAACGTTTATCGTTTTCAAGTATAAATCTCAGATTTAGAGTATTAATTGTACCTACTCTGACGAATGTGTGTTTCATTGACGGAATAAATAGATTGAGATTGAATTAAATGAAACAATCATTTAGTAAGTTCATAAAGCATGTCAAACATAAGAGAGAGGAAGTGGAAGAAGGCCGAAATTAGATTCACTTATTTACAAATTACTGAGGTTTATTTTATCAGTTTTTTTCAACAAATGCTCGTATACAGGGAGGAACTGCTTCCTGCATCGATCGGTTGTGGTATGTGCTATTCACACTAGAAAAATCTGCAAATTTTAGTACTGTATGGCACTAAAGTTAGTGAGGGCAACCGGACAATTCACTTAACAAATATTTTCTCACGATATCGTACGAACATAACAATCAGAGCTAGTAGCCCCGAAAACGTATGCTAACACATGGGTTGTGCGTTAGGAATTTCTAACGCACGGCAGCAAAAACAAATGAATGATGGACTTTCCTGGCGAAGACAAAATGTTTATAAAACAATTGTAACGGTTTAAAATATTCGACTCCGACTGTGGTTATCTAGCCTAAAATTGTATTTGTTTTGATGCTTTTTGGTTGGAAATAAGACCTCAAAATGCATTTTATAGATGCTTGCAGCGGACAAAAGATTTGTCAGAAAACAGTGAGACTTGAGTTTTGCAGAAGTCCTCAGGGACATATTCACTCTTAAGGCCATCCTCCATCTAAGTTATGTACCCGTTCATTTAATATGTCATAAATATATATTCAATATTACCTGTCAAAGATCATTCATAAAAGTGTATTCTTGTACTTACATACCATTCAGAGCATGACATGCTTGAGCGTAATCTTAGTTCATTTGTCTTAGGCCTTTTAAACTTCAACTTCAACTCCACGTTCAACTTTACTTCATTCTATATCAGTACTACTGCATGTTTCCTACATTACACTCATTATTCTGTGCATTGTTAGTTCAACATCACCACATCCATCACTGCACCTTAACTGCTGGGTACTAGCTTCCGGAGATAGCTTGATCGCAGCCAGAACTCGATCAACACGACTTGACTGTGTAGCTGATTGTAAAAGTTACTTATCTATCTACTTATATTTATCTACTACTATCTACTAATAGGTTGTCAGGGTAATAAGAGCCTCCTGTAAGCGAGGCATATCTACATATGCTTCGTGGTATCAGTATACCCCGGTCTTCAGGTCTCTCTGGGCTGTCAGAGTATTTGAGTTGGGTAATTTCAACGCTTAGTAAGCCTCAAAACATTTAAACTTATAAGGCAATAAATTAGCGGCTGATCTCTGTAAGTCCCTGTCGCTTGTTGTCTGGTTAACTCAGAAACCATACAGGGAAAAAGGGACTTTATTCATGTACTTTCACATTGTCATTTGTCATAAGTATTTGTAGGATTCTGGTTTCTATATTAATTTAAATGCAATTATTGGTTGAATACAGTGTTTGAAGTTGAATATAAATCGAGCGGATCTGGTCCTGTTTCTGCTGGGTTCCTAGTTTCCTTGGTTTCCCGCTTTTACTAGTGCTCTAGCATCCCTCGAGCATCTTTGTCCAGCATCCTTGAAGAGAGAGCTTACTAAAGTGGGTGGCGCAATTTTATTAAGGACTTCTATACTCACAACCACTCTCCGATCTAGGGTAGTTTCCGGGAAATTGCTCTCTTAAGGCTGGATAAAGTGAAGATTAAGTTTGGCTCAGTAGATTCAGGGCATTGAAGCAGCGTAACTGTTTTATTTTAACCACCCCCCTCCCCCAAAGGGGAATTGTGGCACAATTGTCTTGTCTAGAATCTTATTTTACAGGCAAAAAATAAATTGCAGCCAGAATCTCCCTGTTCTATTTGATTACAAAAGGTAATAAAAGCATAAATTCCAGTTATTTAATTCAGACAATGACCTGAATGTCTTAAGCCTGTCGCAGAGGACTGTGTGGCATTTCGTTCCTAAGATCGGGAGTTCGATACTCAGTTCCATATTTTTTTTTTATTATTTTTTGTTCCGGTATTTACATATCTGCCAAGTAGTGTCTTTTCTTTGTGTTTTGGGTTGTTGTATGCTGTTATTACTGACGCTCGCGTCTAATTAGGAGGTTACGTAAGTTTTGATCCGAGTTGTCTTAACTGTTTCTTCTGAGATGACTTCTGATGATATTGTTATAATTGTTTATATCATTATATTGCGATCCACTGACGTACCGTTTGAGGAGTGGTGACCCCACGTCTCGTATACAGACTAAGGCTAACGGCCTTATTAAGAGGTTGCAAGATGATGGCTATATTGACGAGGTCTCTGCGAAACAGATAAAGTCATACAATGGGGTGGCGCCACGTCTGTATGGACTGAGAAAAACACACAAACCCAACCTAAGTCTTAGACCTGTGGTTAGCTGTATTAATTCACCAACTTATAAATTAGCTACATTTGTCCACAACATCTTAATTAATGTCACAACAAAATCCCATTATAATATTAGAAACTCATTTGAGTTTATTGATTGTGTTAAGTCCATACAGTTGCCTCCTGATAGTGTTCTGGTTTCTTTGGACGTGGTGTCGCTGTTCACTTGTTCACTACTATTCCTGGGGATTTAGTTTTATCCATAATTAAAAAAAATTTGAAGCACCTATCAGCCTACACGACTTTGTCGCGTGAGCTGTTTTGCGAAATAGTCCAATTCTTATTCCACAATAGTTATTTTTTGTTTGATGGAAGGTTTTACGACCAGCTCGACGGTTCCGCCATGGGAAATCCGGCTAGCCCTGTCTTGGCTAATTTGGTGATGGAGGACTTGATTGATCGTGTAATAACGACCATTCCTTTTCCGATACCGTTCATCAAACTGTATGTTGACGATACCATTTTGGGGTGTCCTAAAGATGCTCTCCATGAGCTCTTGAATTATTTTAATGATTACCACCCGAGAATACAGTTTACTATGGAAACGGAGGTTAACGCCAGGTTTCCATTTTTGGACACCTTGGTCATCAGGCAAGGGGACGGGACTCTTCTTACGGACTGCTACATGAAGCCTACTGCATCTGGCCGGGTTGTTAATTACTTGTCTTCACATGCTACTAGTCAAAAGTTATCAATCATAAAGGGTATGGTTTATAGAGCTATCCAGCTTAGTAGTCCTGTTTTTCATCGTACTAATGTCTTAAAAGTAAAAAATATTTTAAAAACCAATAATTATCCGTCTAGCCTCATAAATAGAGTGTGGAACGAATACCAGCATCAACTTGCGCCTCAATCTCGCGTTTTACGTTCCCATGATCTTACTTACTGCCGATTCCCATATATCAAGGGATTGTCAGAAAAGATCCAATACAGACTATCACGTGTAATCCTAGTATTAAACTGGCATATTACAACACTCAAACTTTGAGCCTAATTTATTCGAGGCTGAAGCATCCTGTCCCCACTTCTCTTTCATCTGAATTAATTTATAGGGTACCTTGTTGAATGTGCGGTAAGTGCTATGTGGGAATGACTCGGCAGTACCTCAGGAACCGAATTTACCAGCATGAATATGACTGTCGTGAGATCAATAGGGGAAAGAGGGAGAAGACTGCTTTGGCACAGCACCATTTCACTTTGGGTCATAATTTTGATTTTCAGAACACCACCATACTGGACCGAGAGAATAATTATCATAGGCGAGTTATCAATGAAATGATACACATCCATATTAACAGTACTGTTAATGATAGGACCGACACCCAAAATTTAAGTGTGCTGTAATGCAATCTTTTACAACATATTAAAAATACACAGTCGAGGTAGACAACTCCTTCTTTCTTCTTCTTTGTGGTCCGCATCTGACCTAGCATAGACAATGTGCGAATCGATGTAAATGGGGAAAAAAATAAATAAAAAATTGGGCAAAACACTGCACTTCGTACAGGTCGAGTTTCACTTTATCGTTTTGGACTCCTGGTTTTATTTCCCTGTTTTCGTTGGCCCGTGTGTTTGTTGCTTGTCTTTTACGTGCACCGTCTGGATTTTAACAATTTTGGTTTTATGTACTGCCATGACGGTCTGTATAAGCTTTGGTGACATTCTTCAATGACTGAAAAAGGTAAGCTGTGTTCCCTCCCGCGGCAGAATACATTCCAATATGTAACTGCTTTTACTCGTACATTGCGGGTATGGCGCGCCATTCAATTACTGAGTGATGCATGGCCATCAAGTTAAATAGTTCATTCGTTTTTTTTTGTTTTGTTAATAATTTATGATCAATTGCCACCTCAGGTAGCGTTTCCCTTTTTTTTTGTCGGTTGCTTGTGGAAATTGTCTATGTCATTCTATTGCTAATCATACTTGTTTATTTATTTTTGTATTATTAGGCATGGTTTTATGGAGGGAAAATGTATAAGATGCACCAATTTGGTGATGCTTTTCTCTTGTTAATTTACCTGTATATTTAAAGTTCGTTGTGCCTATTGGTTTGTCATACGTATGTTGTTATTGTAGCCCTGAGGAAGACCTAAAAATAAAGGTCGAAACGTTGGCGATTTCGAGAAAGTGAAGTGGCTATTTGTCCTACACCTGCGATCCAACACCTTTCTAATTGTTTATATCTTTGTTCATTGTATCTTGTATAGATGTGGTTTATCAGTACCTTTTGTGGCGCCTTCAACTTTAACAAATTATTGCTAAATCTGTTAGGTTTTTTTATTTTCTAATTTATTTGAAATATGTATCAATGTATGTTGAGCCATAATTAAAGTGTCGTCGGGGTTCGTTCTAGCCTTGATAAAGACTGAAACCACAGTCGAAACGTCGGCAATTTTTCCATAACAGAAAATGTTTCATTTGTTGTCCTTCACCCACTACCATCTATGTCGACTCTGCTCTCGTTAAACAAGGTCGATACAGATCCGTACCATGCTTAAGTTTAAATAGCGTATCCGCACAGTAAAATTAAGGGAGAAAGTAGATTATTGACGATATATCTTTGATTCCTCCGCACTTTCAGGAAGAGCCGTAGCTCAAAAACCTTCATTTAACTGTTGCTTTTTCTTCAATCGTCTGCGTCTAATTCTGGCTTGAAATGAATGACTCCATTTGGTGGCATATTTTCGGGGAATTAATCCAAATGACGATTAAGGCTTCTATGCAAAATCCATGGACTAGTAAATATGTATTTATAATTTTGCAAGTTTTGAAAAAAGTAGCAAACCGAACCATTTGCGCCAAAACCTAGGCAACAATCAATCCTTCACCATTCTATCAGCAATCATAAAATTACCTTCAACTTATTAAAATTTGAGATGGTTAAGTGAAATAAGTAATTACGGTAAAGCAGAATAAATTCCTGGACAAGCTCGAACGCCCGGTTAGCGTAAACACGAATTAACGCGGTTTGCGGTTAGGCCCATTTGCAGGTCGATTTGCATTACAAAATTTGCCCTCGTATTTCCCCAGAGTTAATGCCGCGATATTTACTTCCCTGCCAGTGTATTTTCCCTGCTACGCCATTAAGGTTTAACTCCTAAATATTCTAGTTCCAGGTAGGGCGCTAATAAGACAGCTGAACAACAGGCCAGTGAATCACATGAGGAAATGAACCGAGAAATGAACGAGTCTCAATGGACCGATGAAAACCTCGGAAAAATGATTCAGATTTTTGGCTAGTGTTCAGACTAATCCAAATAAATTAACGGTTAGTGCAGGCCGTTTCATATTTTTCACGGATACCGCCTGTCTCTGGCTCAAATTTATTGTGACACTTTTTCTCTCAATTCAAAATTTGGCATTTTTTCAATTTTACGTTGGTGTCATTCATAATGTTTCTCAAAGGCAAAAAAAATAAATACGTCAACTTACGTAAACACCACAGCGCTATTAGCTATAGATCGATCGACTACGGTTAAAAGACATAAACCAGCGAGACAGGCAGGTTTTAGTAAATTTAAAGGTTTAACCCTGGATGTCAGGTTACATCCTTCGACTGGGGTTTGTCTCTAAAAATCCAACAAGGGGTGGTCGGTTTAGTAAATTATTTATAGCAACAGTACGCTATTTCACAGTTTAAGTGGCCACAAGTTGAATTTTCACTATGTCGCCTTTTCGCTCCTCATTATCCAATTTGTCTCTGGAAATTGCACTTCAAAGCCACTAAGTATGTACGTACGCCATACGGATGACAGATTTAACACATTATGCATCCGAAGCCTTTTAGAATGCGGCGCTAGGCGTTCAATTACTAATGCCGTGTTGAGCTTAGAATAATTCGGTCTACTCGTTTTTTTTTTAACATTGTTTACAGTTAAATTAAGACAGAAACACGTAGAAGCAGTAATGTCGGTGAAATCTATTTTCAATGCACGTTATTCGGCCAATTGCTTGTAATAGCATAGTGTATTGGGGGGCCCTGTCCGATGCAGTTTTGGAATGAAATATCGGCCCATCGTGTAAACATCACTGTTGCACTGTTTGTACACACTATGCCGCGCGGCGTCGTTAAAATTTACTGGTGGCATGCCAAAAATACAACTCTGGAACTACAGGGGGTATTAGACTTTTTTCGGTCAATTCCTTTCTTACGCTTAAATTAACAAATAGAGCCATCTGCACACTCCCTTTTCTCATTCTTAAAGAAGAGAGGTATTCAATTTCTTACATCACTCTAATTTAGAGTACTAAATTAATACAACAGACTTGGATTTAATTAAGTTCTCCTGGTCCGAATTGCAGAGCAGAGCTCGCCTCGGTAACAACCTGAAATTTTAATGAGACGGCACCGTAAAATTGTTTTTAAATTGTAACAAACGATATCTGCACAACGCGTTTTCTTAAAAAAAAAAAATAAAACAAGGGAGTTGCTCCAGGAAATCCTGTAGTTTATTTTCAACTACCCATAGTTGCTGGTTATAGAAAAAAGTAAATTCACATAAGTAAATAAATAATTACTAAGATGTGTGATCCTTATGAAAAATGTTAAATATTTTCAAAATTTCTCTAATCTGTTCTTTATTAGAGGGGCTACATTTTACCCTCGATTTTTAAAGTAGTCAAACCGATATAGTAGTTGTAATAGTAGTACTAGTAGACTTGGGGGGGGGGGGGGGGGAGCCTTGCGCCTAGGCCTTGAAGACCCTTTTCACAGCATTCACCCATCCCTACTTTGCTGCCTGAGCTTCCATTCATTAACAACATTTCATTAAACATGCGTCCGGAAATGTTTAAGTCCGAACTTATTGTTATTGTTAGCTATTCTTCCGAAAAAAATAAAGACTAAAGCTTCCTTCTCATGCATCCGAAATCCGACATCCGATGGCCGAAAAATTGACGGACAAACGGATGAAATAAATTTTCGTTTACATGCATCCGACAATCGTATCCGAAATCCGAGGGAATCTGACATAATGTTATGGCATTTATGGTTTTGACTTTAACACTTAATCTAAAAATTTGCATTAACATACTTTATTATTATTAAAACTCGTTCTTGTAGTTTGTGCTCAAGAATGGATTCAGAGAGTTTTTTGTCCCAACCTTTTGAAACTCAGGTACGTAACTACCAATACCTATGTATATCTATTTCATGCCACACAATAAATAATTTTAATGAATATGGACTTTTATACATATTTTTTGCGAAATTACCCTGAATTTTATATGGTAAAGTGCATATCTTCTATTGCCTATCTAATCATCATCATCATCATCATCATCAAACAGCCTGTCTCGTCCACTGCTGAACATAGGCCTCCGTTAACGATCTCCATCTGTTCCGATCCTGGGCATCCTGGATCCAATTTGGTGTTATTCTTTTTATGTCATCCGTCCACCGGGTCGGCGGACGACCTCTGTTCCTGAACGCATCCTGCCTGGGTCTCCACTCTATGATCTTTTTGGTCCATCTTTCGTTGGTCATTCTTGCGACATGTCCAGCCCAGTTCCACTTTAAATATGTTATTCGCTGGATTGCATCGGTAACCCCTGTTCTCTGACGTATCCGATCATTCGGAATCCTATCTCTCAGCGTGACTCCCAACATGGAGCGTTCCATGGCTCGCTGGGCCACTCTTACTTTATTTACCGATTTTCGTGTTAGAGTTAAGGTCTCCGAACCATAAGTCAGAACCGGCAGAACACACTGATCAAACACTTTCCGCTTAAGGCATATGGGGGTTTCGGACTTGAAAATGTGCTTCAGCTTCCCATAGGCGGCCCACGTTAGTCCTATCCTTCTTTTGATTTCGCAGGTTTGATTGTCCCTGCCAATCGTAATATCATGGCCCAGATATCTGTAGGATGTAACTTGGAAAATTTCTTTTCCTTCTACTAAGTAGTTTCGGCTTGGGACTAGATTTGTCATGAAATTTGTTTTCGATGGATTGATTTTAAGCCCAGCTTTATGTGAAGCAGATGTTAGTCTCATAAGCAGTTTCTCTGCCTTATCCAAGCTATCTGAAATCAGTACAATATCGTCAGCGAACCGAAGGTGACTGAGATTTTCACCGTTAATATTTATACCCATATTCTCCAACTCGACACTCTTGAACATATACTCCAACAAAGTGGTAAATAGTCTAGGGGGATTGTGTCGCCCTGTCGTACATCGCGCTGCACTCTGAATCTATCTGTCTCTTCATGGAGTCTTACGCTCGCTGTTGCATTTTCGTATATATGTTGCAGTATAGCAGAGTATCTGTGGTCTACTCGGCAGTCGGCAAGCGCTTTAAACATCTCGCTGTGCTTGATGGAATCAAACGCCTTTTCGTAGTCCACAAATATTAACACGAGTGGCTTGTTGTATTCAACGGACTTCTCGATCAATGTCTTAATAACTTGCAGATGGTCGTTTGTTCCGTATCCGGATCGGAAACCTGCCTGTTCTGTAGGCTGGTAGAAGTCCAATTTCGATGTTAGACGCTTAGTTAGAATTTTGGTGAACAATTTATAGAGATGAGAAAGCAGGCTAATTGGTCTATAGTTCTTCAGGTCGGCAATGTTGCCCTTCTTATGCATGATGATTATGATTGCATTGTTCCATGTTGTAGGTGTTGTGGTTTCCACAAGACATTTGTTGAATAATTTTGTGATGGCCTTTAACAGTTGTTCTCTACCTTCCCTAACTGCCTCAATCACGATGTCGTCATCACCTGGAGCCTTATTGTTTTTCATTTCCGACATTGATTTTAGGACTTCCTCCTCTGTTATGTCAGGCATTTCCTCCGATCCCTGGTTTAAAACTCGAGGGATGTCCTCTGTGCATCTCGGCTGTTCATTATTGCAATATAAATTTGCATAGAAATCTTTCACAGTTTCTAGAATCTCTTGTTTATTTGTGACTATTTGTCCATCTGCGTTTTCCAGTTTAATGATTTCTGTCCTCCCCAAAGCGAGTTTATTTCTGAGTACTTTCATGCTCTTGTTTTCCTCTATGACCCTCGTTACCCATCTTGTGTTGTAATCTCTGATATCTTTCCGTGCGGCTCTCGATATATTCCTATTCAATATTCTCACTCTGTTGATTGATTGTTTGTGTATCATTTCTCGCCTTTGTTTCATAAGGTGGCGGGTGTTCCCCGATAGTCTTTCTTCTTTATCACTCCTTTGGGTACAATGTATTTGCTGAGCTTCTCGTAACGATTTCAGTATTGTGTCATTCAAGTCTTCTACATCCTTTGTGTCTATATTTCCCAATTTTTCAGCTATGGTTCTTTGATACTCTATCTAATAACATTAGCTATCTAATAACAGTGTTAAAATAGATGATCTTGTTACGATTTTTATTGTGTAATGTTATTTCGTTTGGTCCGGCCCTGCAGAGGCAGCGGACGACTATCAATATTAGGGTTTAATTAGTTGAACTTTTATGACTCTTTACAATTTAAGGGATTTTCTATAAACATTATTTTATATCTCTTGATGAACTTTGTAATATTGCAGATGATGGAATTTTAAGTTAACAATTTTTATTGAATTTTTGTAAATAACAACAAAGGTGTAAAACGAAACGGGAGTCGTGATTGGCTAAAAATAGTGAACATGTTGTGACGTCATACTACTCTCTTCCAATCAAAATGGTGCAAAACATTTAGTACAATTTTGCTACAAAATAGTACCTTAAAACAAATCTTCTCCTTTGACCTTCCTTTTTTTTTGGTCTTGCTTTCCACTACAAAATTTCCTTCTAGAAACTTCTTCATCTTCTGGCTCTTGGCTAAGAAAGCTGTGCTGAAGATTTCGCTCTGCGGATTTTTGAGAGTGTAAAAGAGTGTTAAATTTCCAGTATATTAGTGAAGGTTGATACCTTATAATCTTTGACTGATTTTACCATACGGAATAATTTAACATCTCACTCCATTTGAAAAAAAAGGAAATTTGCCAAGTGTAGATCACGTGGTAATTACCATCAGGCCACCCTCTAACCCCAGGTACGTAGCACGTTTTCATTGTGATCAATAGTATCGATCTAGTTCGCACCATATGATTTTAATCCGTCACCATTAAATTATTGCTTGTAATATGATTACCTTTTCATTCATTTTCATTTCCGGAGTTTAAACTACATAAAGCCATTTCTATCCAGGCCTGCTTGATACTAGTTCATACTCCTTGATACTGATTTATACTGCGTCCTGCATCCTGCATCATACTGCAGTAGACGCTGACTGCATGCTCTGAGTCATCCCTGGTTGCTTGACACCGCTTTTTGCGTGCACAGCTCACTCGCTTGGACCTCTGGAGCAACACAGGAAACTCAGGTGGGTTCTTTCCAGTTTATTTACACCGTGGAACACTCCTAGTGAATAACTGAGATACGCACACTAAGAATTGAACACTTAATTTATCATAACATCTGTGTAAGCCCTCCATGTATATATGAACGGTATTATTTTTTTCTGGAAACTGGTGTGCAGTATTTAGTTTAACTTGACTTCAAGTGCAACCCAACTTATTCTACAAATCACTACCTTTTAACAGTTATTTCATAAAGCTTACGCTTCATGTGGAGCACGCACTACACTTAACCTCAGTTACGCGCACACCTTTGTTTAATGTAAATTAACCCACACTTAAATATTCACTTCTGTTCTATCACGTTAAGAACCAAATTTCCTACTGGAAGCAATAACGATACTTGGGTTCAAATTCTTAAGTGATTGTAGAAAATCAGCTGCTAGGTGCTAGGTACTATCAGTTCTCTACCTGTACTTAAAGGGGCCCTGACCCTCGCCCGATAGTTTAAACCTTTATATTAATACCTTTTTTTTATGAGAAAGGGTCATTAGTTTATTAAACAGCATTTTAATTGTTTGACGTTTTGTTTATTGTTTATTCCAATTTGAGTCCTGGTAATTACAGCGTTATTTTATTTTCCCGTTTTTGAGGCTTCTGTCAATTAAGTCGACTTGCTGATCCCACTGTGGGGCTATAAAATCGGGTGGCGCCTTTTATAAAAAATTCACTATCTACTACCCCACGACCCCTCTTCGGCGTAAGGTAGTTAGCGGGTATTTTGCCTCAAAAGGTCAGCAAGGTCGTGAGAGTAAATTCAGGCTAAAAAGGAAGAAAATAGTCACAGAGCTAATAATAATCGTAATCCACCCACCTTTGCCACGCAATACCAATCACGCACGTAGCAATCTATAGATAAGCATATAGTTTATTTTATTAGAGAACTGGCGTGGATCAGAAAACTGGAGTGGAGGAGGAAAGTACTGTTGTGGAACTCCTCATTAGTTGTATCAGGGCTAGACCTCCTTTGTGGAACTTACGACTCCCTCTTAAAGAACGGTCAAAAACCATAAGGGACCAGTTATGGTTAGAGATCCACAAAGAGTTTGGAGAAAATCCCGATTTTTCTTTGAATTTTTTAATAAAAAATTTGACACTTTTATTAGGATTAAGGGTGAAAATACGCCAAGTGGATCGGGAGCAACAAAAAAGAAAATTAAAATAATAACTTCTTCCGACGTCGGACAAAATCTTAAAATAATCAGATGAAATTAGGCGCGAAAATGTTTTGACCAATAGAAGTACTTTCGCATCGATGGACCGTGGGATTTCGGATGCATGAGAATTTGACTTAAAGCATGGAAGATATGCAGATGGAGAAGTCAGCTTTTTAGCTCCAAACTCCTCTGTTTCAAGGCCAAAGATGTCTAATACATCTGTGTCACAACCATGCTCCACATGACCATTTGTATCAAAATCTTCTTTTGCTGATAAGTCAAATATAAAATAGTCAACAACGTCACAAGAGTGTGAAGAGTGATTTTCGTACGTGTTGGTCATTATACTTTTTCTACGACTGCGATTTTGCTTCATAAATAATCACTCGTATTATAAAATATATGCAAACAATCAGAAGCATGTGCATAGTGGACTTTGCACACGCTGTTTGCAATATGCGATTTTCAACGGTAATTAGTAGTGCGCATTTGTTCATTTTCGAAGCAGTCATAGAAAAACACATTTTCTGTTTCACCCATACCCCCAATTGAGTCGCAGAATATACTACGAAATTGGGAAATCTTGTTAGTAGTGTTATAGATAAAGAACGTGAAGTTGTAAAATGGATGAAAACTAGTAACTGCCGGTGAAATAGTAATAACGAAATTAAGCCAATTTTTTTCGTTATAATGAAACCAAGAGCTCCAGCAACAGCAGGACATTCAATCAATTTGTTGCGATTCGTCGTTCATTGGAATTCATGACCCAGGAAGCTTAGGAGGATCAGAACACAGGGTGAGTTTTTTCGAAGTTTGGTGAAGAGATTTCAGAAACTTGCAGGCAGATCTGTCTTCCCAAATTAGTTTTGGATAGCAAGTGGTCAAAACTGGAAAATACTGTCACAAAGAATTGTTTAGCTTTTAAGTTAGTTCAAGGAACTCCAACAAGGTAGAGAAGGACCATATCGATATTCTCCTCCAGGGATAGAGCGATTTTTCGGTGGATTAACTTTGTTTTAAACTGAGGACCAATTTTGTAACCAAGCACTAGTTGACCCAAATTGAAAAATTAGACCTTGCAAATTTGTTCAAAATGTGGGTACATCGAATCGCTCATGGACGTCATGGAAAAGAAGGTTACAATCGTTTGGGAAAATGTGCTGACAATAAAGAAAGTTAGCACGAGCGTTTTTGAGAGAGAAAAGTGACAGTCTGGGTGCTCAGGAAGGGAGTCCGGTTTTGGGGGCACTCACGAGGAGTCGGTGCGGGGAGCCGCGTTGGGGCTGGTTGGAGGGCGACATTGCGCCGGAAGGACGAACGACCACCATCAGGTACCAGACCACTGTTTAAAAGTAGAAAAAGAAGTGACAGTCTGGGTGCTCAGGAAGGGAGTCCGGTTTCGGGGGCACTCACGAGGAATCGGTGAGGGGAGCCGCGTTGGGGCTGTTCGGAGGTCGACATTACGCCGGAAGGACGAACGACCACCATCAGGTACCAGCCCACTGTTTAAAAGCAGAAAAAGAAGTGATAGTCTGGGTGCTCAGGAAGAGAGTCGGGTTTTGGGGGTTCTCACGAGGAGTCGGTGCGGGGAGCCGCACTGGGGCTGCTTGGAGGGCGACATTACGCCGGAAGGACGAACGACCACCATCAGGTACCAGACCACTGTTTAAAAGCAGAAAAAGAAGTGATAGTCTGGGTGCTCAGGAAGAGAGTCGGGTTTTGGGGGTTCTCACGAGGAGTCGGTGCGGGGAGCCGCATTGGGGCTGGTTGGAGGGCGACATTACGCCGGAAGGACGAACGACCACCATCAGGTACCAGACCACTGTTTAAAAGCAGAAAAAGAAGTGATAGTCTGGGTGCTCAGGAAGAGAGTCGGGTTTTGGGGGTTCTCACGAGGAGTCGGTGCGGGGAGCCGCACTGGGGCTGCTTGGAGGGCGACATTACGCCGGAAGGACGAACGACCACCATCAGGTACCAGACCACTGTTTAAAAGCAGAAAAAGAAGTGATAGTCTGGGTGCTCAGGAAGAGAGTCGGGTTTTGGGGGTTCTCACGAGGAGTCGGTGCGGGGAGCCGCGTTGGGGCTGGTTGGAGGTCGACATTACGCCGGAAGGACGAACGACCACCATCAGGTACCAGACCACTGTTTAAAAGTAGAAAAAGAAGTGACAGTCTGGGTGCTCAGGAAGGGAGTCCGGTTTCGGGGGCACTCACGAGGAATCGGTGAGGGGAGCCGCGTTGGGGCTGTTCGGAGGTCGACATTACGCCGGAAGGACGAACGACCACCATCAGGTACCAGCCCACTGTTTAAAAGCAGAAAAAGAAGTGATAGTCTGGGTGCTCAGGAAGAGAGTCGGGTTTTGGGGGTTCTCACGAGGAGTCGGTGCGGGGAGCCGCACTGGGGCTGCTTGGAGGGCGACATTACGCCGGAAGGACGAACGACCACCATCAGGTACCAGACCACTGTTTAAAAGCAGAAAAAGAAGTGATAGTCTGGGTGCTCAGGAAGAGAGTCGGGTTTTGGGGGTTCTCACGAGGAGTCGGTGCGGGGAGCCGCATTGGGGCTGGTTGGAGGGCGACAGTACGCCGGAAGGACGAACGACCACCATCAGGTACCAGACCACTGTTTAAAAGCAGAAAAAGAAGTGATAGTCTGGGTGCTCAGGAAGAGAGTCGGGTTTTGGGGGTTCTCACGAGGAGTCGGTGCGGGGAGCCGCATTGGGGCTGGTTGGAGGGCGACATTACGCCGGAAGGACGAACGACCACCATCAGGTACCAGACCACTGTTTAAAAGCAGAAAAAGAAGTGATAGTCTGGGTGCTCAGGAAGAGAGTCGGGTTTTGGGGGTTCTCACGAGGAGTCGGTGCGGGGAGCCGCGTTGGGGCTGGTTGGAGGTCGACATTACGCCGGAAGGACGAACGACCACCATCAGGTACCAGACCACTGTTTAAAAGTAGAAAAAGAAGTGACAGTCTGGGTGCTCAGGAAGGGAGTCCGGTTTTGGGGGCACTCACCAGGAGTCGGTGCGGGGGGCCGCGTTGGGGCTGGTTAGAGGTCGACATTACGCCGGAAGGACGAACGACCACCATCAGGTACCAGACCACTGTTTAAAAGCAGAAAAAGAAGTGATAGTCTGGGTGCTCAGGAAGAGAGTCGGGTTTTGGGGGTTCTCACGAGGAGTCGGTGCGGGGAGCCGCGTTGGGGCTGGTTGGAGGTCGACATTACGCCGGAAGGACGAACGACCACCATCAGGTACCAGACCACTGTTTAAAAGTAGAAAAAGAAGTGACAGTCTGGGTGCTCAGGAAGGGAGTCCGGTTTTGAGGGCACTCACCAGGAGTCGGTGCGGGGGGCCGCGTTGGGGCTGGTTAGAGGTCGACATTACGCCGGAAGGACGAACGACAACCATCAGGTACCAGCCCACTGTTTAAAAGCAGAAAAAGAAGTGATAGTCTGGGTGCTCAGGAAGAGAGTCGGGTTTTGGGGGTTCTCACGAGGAGACGGTGCGGGGAGCCGCATTGGGGCTGGTTGGAGGGCGACATTACGCCGGAAGGACGAACGACCACCATCAGGTACCAGACCACTGTTTAAAAGTAGAAAAAGAAGTGACAGTCTGGGTGCTCAGGAAGGGAGTCCGGTTTTGGGGGCACTCACGAGGAGTCGGTGCGGGGAGCCGCGTTGGGGCTGGTTGGAGGTCGACATTACGCCGGAAGGACGAACGACCACCATCAGGTACCAGCCCACTGTTTAAAAGCAGAAAAAGAAGTGATAGTCCGGGTGCTCAGGAAGAGAGTCGGGTTTTGGGGGTTCTCACGAGGAGTCGGTGCGGGGAGCCGCGTTGGGGCTGGTTGGAGGTCGACATTACGCCGGAAGGACGAACGACCACCATCAGGTACCAGACCACTGTTTAAAAGTAGAAAAAGAAGTGACAGTCTGGGTGCTCAGGAAGGGAGTCCGGTTTTGGGGGCACTCACCAGGAGTCGGTGCGGGGGGCCGCGTTGGGGCTGGTTGGAGGTCGACATTACGCCGGAAGGACGAACGACCACCATCAGGTACCAGCCCACTGTTTAAAAGCAGAAAAAGAAGTGATAGTCTGGGTGCTCAGGAAGAGAGTCGGGTTTTGGGGGTTCTCACGAGGAGTCGGTGCGGGGAGCCGCATTGGGGCTGGTTGGAGGGCGACATTACGCCGGAAGGACGAACGACCACCATCAGGTACCAGACCACTGTTTAAAAGTAGAAAAAGAAGTGACAGTCTGGGTGCTCAGGAAGGGAGTCCGGTTTTGGGGGCAGTCACGAGGAGTCGGTGAGGGGAGCCGCGTTGGGACTGTTCGGAGGTCGACATTACGCCGGAAGGACTAACGACCACCATCAGGTGCAGCCCATTGTTTAAAAGTAGAAAAAGGAGTCGTTTTTTGGGACTCACTAAGGGAGTCTAGTTTGGGGACTGGCTCGGTGGCTTGCAGGTAGGCAAAACTCCAAGATTTGAAGTTCCGGTTAATTTTTTTGGGGGAGTTACGTCAGATAGACGAACGACCACCCGTCGAAGAGTAGTTAAGTGTTTTCTCAAATTTGTTATCGTCTGAGTACAAGAAAAAAACCACCCTTGTTTCCCTCAAAGTACGTTAAATTGGTTGGCACGATACGGTCCTCGTCTACAGTTAACCTAAGTAAGTGTGGTAACTTTATTTAATGTTCTGTCATATACATGCAACGCGCTGCCAAACGTGTGACAGTATAATGTGTGTTTACGAGTTTCGACTACATCGAGGACTACATTCAATCTTATTAACCTTGTTGTACCTAAAGTTAAATAAAAGTAAGATTAGTTCAGATTGACATATTTTTAATATAAGGAAATAGTAAGGAATAGGCAAATTAACATTACATGGTTCTGGTTTTTTGGATCAAGTTAGCATTAGCTCCAACCAGATTTCAAGCGTTTTTAAATGGCAGCCATGTTGAATGATGCATTAATTACAGGTTTAATGGGTGTCCAAAACTCAAAAAAGCCTGCTAGAAAAAGTTATAAAGTCAGTTACATGGGGAAAGGAATTGCAGTTTTAGGAGACCAACTCAAATGACCTTTAGCATTTTTGAAAAATCTTAATTATCTTGGCAAAAACCAAATTCTGACAATTTTTTTAAATCAATCTACCTGAGTGATTATTGGCTCTATAGCAAAATGATGTAAATATGAAGTTTGTAGATAATTTTACGCATATTGGCAGATTTGGATTTGACATATCCCTCACCCAGTTTGAGAAAAACGTAACCTTCTTATTTCTAAAAATAAAACAAGTGGATGACTTATTTTCGGTTGATTTCTTCCAACTAATACATTATCATTAGAATTGAACTGGGATTTAACTTATGTTTCGCCCAATTTGAGGAAAGTTAATGTTGTCAACCACTGGACCATGGAGGGGGTAATTGTCGTCCCGAACAAAGATGGCGGTTTCAGGAAGTCCGGCCTCTGCCTTTGGGTAAATGGCACAATCACCGTTATCCTAGGGTTTATTGCTAGGTTTTCTTTTGAACACGACCACCTGGCCAAAACGGAAACTTTTATTTTTAAAGAAAGACTGGGGCCAGTAATATTTCAGAAAAGTTGATTTGACCAACTTTTAAAGACGATGGTTTCGGACTACCTGCTACTTTTGAAGTCGAAGGTTGGGAGTATTAAATAATTCGAAGAAGTGAGTAAGGGAGCTTTTGTACTAACTATATTATTCAAGTTCAGAATGTATTTTCTCGAAGATCGACAAATTTTGAAATTTGTAACACACGACAAGCGATTTAAAATTGGAAAAAAAATCTCAGCATTTCTAAATCGTCTAAGTTCTCTGCTGATTATGCTTTTTTTTTTCGAAAAAAAAATCGGTAAAGTTTCGATAAAAGATGATGTAGCCAGTACAATTAGAAATAAGATTTTAATAAGCCTTTGATGTCACTTTTGCGTTTACTCTATTGATGTGTTCTTGGAAGACAAAACATTTTGTTAAATTTATATTTTCTTTCGTTTCTCCTTGTTTTCACCACTTTGCTTTTTTAAGTCAAAATTATGTTGATGGAATGAATGGAATGGTTCAAGGCAATCAGATTAATGTTTGTTGTATTTATATCCGTTTATACGATTTTTTTAAGTGTCGACAAGTTTGCCCAAATAAACTGCTTTAAAAATTTGATTGGCTTTTTCAGATATTAATTAGTTTTGTTCGGCAATATTGGTATATTATACAACAAGCGTTATTCTCATTAAATGCGAGTAGAATACTATGCTTTATCCACGACCAAGACTCCGGGTTTTCCTCGAATATCGTAATTTATAGGTGCCAAAGATAATTCACAATTAACTTTAAAATCACTACTGGTTTCGCTAATCGACGGTGCGACGTTTGATGCGACAGATAGATGACGGTCTAGTCGCCCGTGCATGTTCATTTCAAAGCTACGAGGGTGGACGGTAAATTACTTCATTTTATGGCCTATTTCAAGTATTTTTTAGTGAAAAGTAATATTCTTGGTGAAAAAAAGACACAGTAATCTACATTTGTCTCAATACATCCTAATAGAAGGATAAGTATTTGAATGAACCAGTCGTAACTACCGATTTCACGTATAGGGCGGTTTACTTTTTGAGTTGCCAGTTACCTACGACATGTTTCGTCTCCATGACAACTCATTAATCACTTGTGAATAATGTTCATTATTCACTAGTGAATAATGATTAGTATTAATCTTGAGAATGTACAAGAATAATGTGATTATTATAGTATGGTCGTGGATAAAAATTTATTGATTATATCCATGATCTTTTATTACTACAACGATAAGATTCAGTTTTATACCTTTAGTTTAAATACAAGATTTGTTAAATAATAAATTGTTTACTTAGCAAAACATTAGATTTAACCTAGGGTGGAGGTTAAACTGAGTATAAAGAAAAAAACGAGGTTTGTTTATTAAATATACGGGGTGTTCACTAGAACACGTCATCTAGAAAGCTATGAATTTTTAACATAAAACAATGTCATAATCAAAGTAAGTGAAACTTTGTTCTTACATCTTCATGCCAACTGAATAACGTTTTTAAAGCACACTCGCTATTTGTTTATAATACAAACGGTGAATCACTCGTTGGTCGCAATCGAATTTTCTCCACTTAATTGCTATGGCCATTACGAAAATGTGTGACAACCTTATGGGCGATCCAAATCCCAAACGCGAAATTCCGTAACGAGAAACCTTCGGCAACATTTCAGCGGAAAAGCAAGCCGGACCCTAGAGACCAGAGACGTGCTTTTATCCTGGTTAAAATTTGTTTGATTTTGTCAGAAATTGGAACGTCTCTCTAGGCAGTGTTAGTACTTCGTTTTTGCCTATGGAGGTTGAAATTAACTGCCGTTTCAGCCATTCTGCCCCGAAAACCGAGGGAATATTATGCCATGGCGTGGTGGTTATAGATGGTTGCGGTCCATGTAGACGTGCCCGGACATACCGATGGCCTGTTAAGCCAATTAACGAAGCCCTCGCTGATTGATTTGAGCATGGTTGTTCTATGAGGTGAATTTCAAACAGGTTAACCACAAACTCTCATCTTATTGAAATCCTGTGTAATTAAAATCTCAAAAGAGAATTGTGTTGGTTGCAGACGACTTGCGTAACAATAACGCATACCAGAGTGCTCGTGCAAAAACAAACAAGGCCCAGAGCAAGAGTAATTTTAGCCGGTCGTAAAAATAATCATTAGACGAGTGCGAGAGATAATTAAGAATTTGGCACGCCGCGAAATTAAATCGGTTCCTATTTGTTTTATTAATGGGAATCGTTTTTGAAGACGAGGCTGAACATGGCAGCGACGTAACTCGTTCCAAGGCATGGATTAGAAAAGAAATAGAGAAAAAGTGGAATCGATGGCACATCAAGCTTGGATTTATTGACAGGTCACGAATCTTTTATAAATTTTAGTTTTTTTTCCTTTCACCTGAAGAGTAGCAATGCAGTTAGTTGCGTTTTTGTGATAATTACAGCCGGGCTCCACTTTATTCAGAGCATTTATTATATAGATGCCTGGAACGTGCATTAATGCATTTCTTTGTGCAAGGATATGTGAATAATAAAACTTACAGTATCCCTAGAGTTAGTGTTTTGTCAAATAAATATTTAAAATGTCGTACAGTACAATTTTATACAAAAAAAATGTGTACCTGTGTAACGAAATCGAGTTCATCCGATGGTTCTTTAGTAACCTGAGGTCTGTATTCTTTGAATGATTATATTTTATAGTTTACAGTGGAATAATGGATACGGATTGTTATTGGATGCGCCATTGTCATAAATCCGCGTCAAACTCACAAGCTAAAGCTTCTCGAGACATAATTTTTAGAACAAAATTGTTACCAAATTTTATACTATTAATTAATTAATCAATAATCTGCATTTATTTTTATCTATCTCTCACATGAGATTGTCGGCATGGTAATCGCCTTTTTATCGTCTGTCATTAATGGAATAATATGACAGGCAGTAATCGCAAAAAGACCAGCGGAATACTGAAAGACAATAACAACATAATACTCGTGGAACCTGACGAAAAATTGAAGTGCTGGAAAGAGTATGTTACAAAACTGTTCAACGACGAACCACCAGAACAATCCCTCCAAGCAAGTGAGATCAACGAGACGAGTCCTAACATCACTAAAGAAGAGATAAAATACGTCATCCTAATACAAAAGGATGGAAAGGCTGTGGGGCCCGATGAGGTACACGCTGAAACCTTGAAGCCCTTAATCCATGAAGACGGTATAGGGTTAAGTCGCCTAACAGATCTGTTCAACGATATTTATAGAACTGGAAAATTACCCTCGGAATGGCTAAGATCAACTTTTGTCACTTTACCCAAAAAACCTAACGCGTCTCGATGCGATGATTACCGCATGATAAGTTTGATGTCACACGTACTAAAAACGTTCCTGAGAGTTATACACACCCGCATTTTCAAGAAATGCGAACGGCAAGTTGACGAAACTCAATTCGGCTTTAGAAATGGATTAGGAACGCGCGAAGCTCTATTCTCGCTTAACTACTTACACAGAGAGCACGCGACATAAACGTAGAAATATCATATTCGTACTAGTTAATATACTACGAACGTCAATCTTTCCCCACGGACTAAAAGTGCAGCTTCTAGTGACCTATGGAAACCAAGATTAGGCTCATTGCTTGCTAATGCGCACATTCTTCTGCGCAAGACATATGCAGAAGACACGCCCACCGAAAAAAAATGCGTTTTCGGCCGGACGCCCTAGTGCGCGCTCGGAGTATTCTCATCCTTCTATTCACAATGAGAAAACAAAGGATGATAGTAATGTCGCAGCGCACTGAGCAGTCTACCGAAAACTCTAGAAGAACAAAAGTTTGAGGTTAGGTCAACTCTGAGTACTTTTTGACATGAAAAGAAAATTTGTAATAACGAAAGATCGAAGATTTGTTTTTTTGATTATAGGCTCGTATTTATTTTAAAACAAATTAGTGTAATAAGTAATAAATACTCATCGGGCGGCTTGCAACATCGCTTGGTGGTAGTGAAAGTGGACCGTTCCCTTCAAAGATCGCGTAGGTTCAAATACTTTGTCCTACAATAACACCAAAACTATCAAGTGTATTGTGTATTGATTTCTTGATACCTGACTCGTAAGCCAAGGCAAGGAAGGGCGACAAAAAACTATCAAGTGTATTGTGTATTGATTTCTTGATTCCTGACTTGTAAGCCAAGAAAAGGAAAGGCGTCAATATTTTATAGGATGGTTAGACTTTTTCTGATCAAGAAAATGGTGAGTATTGCGTCTTTTTGAGGTTTTATGATTATAATTAATTAAATTATATTACAATATTATAATTATTATTATGGTTTTATTATCATTATCAACTGATTAATGTATAAATGTTACGCGCGTACCCGCCAAAAAAAAACCTCAAAAGTTAGGTTAACAGCAAATGACGTTGACAGCATTACGGCATTGTCATGTGTAAATTATATTCAGGAATAGAACAGAAGCTTATTTTAAATAAATTATAAGTTTTTAGTTTTTTCTTACACCACACCATGCTAATTTGCCAAGTTAACTAACAGCTCAAACATTTTAGAAACTAAAAATAATTCTTAGTATTTTTTATATTGATATAATACATTATTAGATATTTTATATTTCGGAGAAAACTTAATAAAACATAAAGCTTGGCATCATCGATTTTTCAAAATTAAGGGGCGGAGCTTGCCAGCCGCGCATGCGCTTTTGTTGCCACTGAGCCGGACTTTTTCGGGCTGAGCTTTTTAATGTTACGTTATAATTATATGTAATTTATTATTTATATGAGAAATATACGCCTGATTCATAGACTACCACAAAGCTTTTGACTGCGTGCAACATCAAAAACTAGCAGAAATACTCAAAAAAAAAACAAGTGCAGACGAGGGTGATTTACGAATCATTACAAAACTACTGGCATACGAGACAGCTCAAGTAAGGGTAGAGAACAAAATATCGGAGGAGATAGCCATAACAAAAGGAGTGCGACAAGGATGCATATTATCCCCGCTGCTATTAAGGGCGACTTTTACAAGTTCAAGTAAAACTTCAGTTTGAAGATAAAACACCAGACTTTATGCACATTGCATTGTTTACCTGACAGATAAACAATGCAATGTAGGTTATATCTGGAGTTTTATCTTCAATCTGAAGTTTTACTTGAACTTGTAAAAGTCACCCTTAATCTCTACCCGGAACACATTTTCGCGGAATCTCTTGAAAACACTAGCGCTGGAATCAAAATCAATGGCAAAACAATTAGCAATATAAGACATGCCGACGATACAGTCGTTATTGGCAGCAGCCTGCCTGAACTCCAGCAACTTGTGGATGTCACTGTTGAGTACATCAAGCTTTATGGATTGCATATAAATATCCCCAAAACAAAACTTATGGTTTACTCGAAGGTGCAAACACAAGCTGCCCTCGTTGAGCAGGTATCATCCTTCAGATATCTAGGAGCACTAGTATGTGACAGTTGCGATTCGAAAATGGCCAGGAAGACGTTTATCGACATGAAAAACTTTTTTTTATTAGGCGTGACATAGACTTGGCTTTTAGAATTCGAATGCTACGATGCTACGTGTCCTCCATCCTCCTGTACAGCTGTGAAAGCTGGATCCTCAACCCTTCGCTAGAAAAACGCGAAGAAGCTTTCGAAATGTAACTTTATAATCGAATGAATCGATTGAAATAATCCAATGATTCGGCAGACAATTTTTTTTTAATCATTTATAATCGATTATTCGGATGATCAATCGATTGATCGTTGATTAATATATTTTTTTTAAATCATTCATGAAATAATACTCATAATCGATTGTCACGGTCATTTTTTGCCATTAGTGTCACCTCTTAGTTTTATTAATTAACGTACCTTAACTGATTGCTTATGTCCCTTTATTGAAGTTATGCCTCACACATTTGAATTACTCACTTTTACTTTCACTCTAGTATCTATCGTATGTTAAAAGAGTTAAAAATAACTCAAAGGTTAAAAAATGCAAGTTAAAGTATCTAGGTAAATTCAAATTAAAATTAGGACCAAAAATGGTTAAACAATTACACAAAACATCTAAAAGAGCAACTTTGGAATCGTTGGAAAAAATCAGGTTAGAATTAGGACTAAATCAACTTAAAATGAATGGCTTTATCTAAAAATATAAAATTCGATATTTTTTTGAGAGGGTGAGAGGATCAAGGCCAAAATCGGTGAAAAATGACTCAAAGCGTGTAAAAATACAAGTTTGGCGCTGGGTTTAGAGAAGTTCTAATTAAGATCATGGCCAAAATGAGTTTAAAAATAACTCAAAGGTACAAAAAATGCAAATTAAAGTTCGTGAGAAAATTCCAATTAGGACTAGGGCCAAAAATGATTAACCAATTACACAATGCATCTAAAAGTGCAAGTTTGGAATATTTGGAAAAATTCCTGTTATGATTAAGGTTCAAATCGATTAAAAACGAACGACTTTATCTAAAAATGAAAAATTTGATGTTTTTTGAGAAAGTCAGACTAGGATTAAGACCAAAATCCTTGAAAAATTACTTACAACGTGTAAAAATACAAATTTGGAGGTATTAAAGATATTTAAATTAAGATTATGGCTAAAATGGCTACTCATATACAGAGAGGATTACTCAGAGTAAAAAAATGCAAATTAAAGTTTATGGGCAAATTCAAATTAGGGTTAGGACCAAAAGTGGTTAAAACAATACAAGAAGTGTCTAAAAGCGCAAGTTTGAAATCTTTGGAGAAATTCAGGAAAGAATTAGGACTAAAATCAGTTAAAAATAGCCGATTTCAAGTAAATAAGAAAAAAAAATTGGTTTTTTGAGAAATTCAGGGTAAAATTAAGGCAAAAATCATCAAAATTAAATCAAATCTTTTAATTTCTTGTTTGTGGTAAAATTAACTTTTGGACCAAAATGAGTGAAATTTTACTAAAGACGTTCCAAAATGAAAATTTAATGTTTTTAAAGAAAAAAATCGTTGAAAATTAATCGAAGCGTTTAAAAATAAAAAAATTAAGTTGTTGGAAAAATTCAGGTTACCTGCTAGTGCTACTATCCGAATCGGTAAAAAAAATGCAAATTTGAAATTTTTTAAAATGCATGTTAGAATTAGGGATAAGATTGAGTTTAAAAGTGATCCATTTCATATCAAAATTACAAATTTGATGTTTTTTTTGAAAAAGCTAAGCTAGAATTAATGCCAAAATACGTAAAAAATTATTCACAGCGTGTAAAAAGTGGGGGTTTGGAAAAATTTAGAGTCTTTAGAGAAATTTCAGTTCGAATTATGATTAAAACCGATTAAAAATGACCCACCTTCTTCACCAAATCAAAATTTGCTTTTTTTTTATGATAGACACACAAGATTATAGTTAAAGTTGGAAAAAATGGTTTTAGAGTAGTAAAATACAACATTTAGAGAAACTCAAATTAAGATTATGGCCAAAATCAGCTAAAAATTACTCAAAGCGTCAAAAAATGCAGATAAGTTTCTGGGCAAATTCAGGTTAGGATTAGGGTCAAAACTAGTTAAAAAACTACACAGAGCGTCTAAAAATGCAAACTTAGTATTTCGAAAAATGCAGGTTTGAATAGGGTTAAAATTGTTTAAAAATGACCAATTTCATCTAAAAATGATAATTTTGATGTTTTATGAAAAAGTCAAAATATGATTAAGACCAAAATATATGAAAAACAACTCACAACGTGCAAAGTTTGAAATATATGTAAAAATTCCGGTTACGATTACGATTCAAATCGATTAAAAACGACTTTATTTAAAAATTAAAACTTCGATGTTTTTTGAGAAAGACAGACTAGGATTAAGACCAAAATTCTTGAAAAATTACTTAAAACTTGTAAAAATACAAATTTGGAGGAATTAAAGAAATTCAAATTAAGATTATGGGTAAAATGGGTTAAAAGATAACTCATTTTGGGGTTATACTCATATACACAAGGGGATCACTCAGAGTAAAAAAATGCAAATTAAAGTTTATGAGTTTATGGACAAATTCTAATTAGGATTAGGGCCAAAAGTGGTTACAAAATTACAAGAAGCGTCTAAAAGTGAAAGTTTGAAATATTTGGAGAAATTGAGGCTAGAATTAGGACTAAAGTCGATTAAAAATAACCCATTTCAATTAAAAATGAAAAAAAAATATGTTTTTTTGAGAAATTCAGATTAAACTTAAGGCCAAAATTAGGCTAAATTAAATCAAATCTTTTAATTTTTTGTTAGTGGTAAAATTAATTTTTGGACCAACAAAAGTGAAATTTTACTAAAGACGTCCTAAAATAAAAATGTAATGTTTTTAAAGAAAGGCAGTCCAAAAATCGTTGAAAATCACTCACAGCGTGAAAAATAGAGGGTTTGGAAAATTTTTGAGTCTTTAGAGAAATTCTAGTTAGAATTACGATTAAAACCGATTAAAAATGATCCACCTTATCTAAAAAGGCAAATTTTGATTTTTTTTAAAGAAAGTCACGCAAAATACAACATTGGAGAGTTTAGAGAAACTCAAATTAAGATTATGGCCAAAATCAGTTAAAAATTACTCAAAGCGTTAAAAAATGCAGATTAAAGTTTCTGGGTAAATTCAGGTTAGGATTAGGGTCAAAAGTAGTTAAAAAATTACACAAAGCGTCTAAAACTGGAAGTTTAACGTCTTTGGGAAAATGCAAGTTAGAATAGAGTTAAAATTGTTTAAAAATGACGCATTTTATCTAAAAATGAAAATTTTGATGTTTTGTGAAAAAGTCAAAATATATGAAAAACAACTCACAACGTGCAAAAATGCAAATATGAAGGGTTTAGAAAAATTGTGACCAAGGTCGGTTAAAAGTTAATAAAGTTTTTGGGGAAATTCGAGTTAAGACTAAAAATCGATCAAAAATGACCCAGTTCATCTAAAAAAGCAAAGTTTGAAGTTTTTTTTGAGAAAGTCAGGTTATGATTAAGGCCAAAATTGGTGAAATCCAAAAAGTCACTCAAAGCTGGTAAAAATACAAGTTTGAAGAGTTTGGAGAAATTCAAATTAAGATTATAGTCAAAATCGGTCATTATTTGAAGCGTCTAAAAATGCAAACTAAAATTTTATGGAAAAATTCAAGTTAGGATCAGGACTAAAAGGATTTTTAGCTTTATCTAAAAATATAAAATTCGAAATTTTTTGAGAGGGTCAGACTAGGGTTAAGACCAAAATCGTTGAAGAATGACTCAAAGCGTGTAAAAATAAAAATTTGGCTGCGTTTAGAAAAGTTCTAATTAAGATCATGGCCGAAATGAGTTTATAAATATCTCAACAGTTCTAAAATGCAAATTAAACTTCATGGGCAAATTCCAATTAGGATTAGAGCCAAAAATGGTTAAACAATTACACAAAGCATCTAAAAGTGCAAGTTGGAAAATTTGGAAAAATTCCGGCTAGGATTATGATTCAAACCGATTAAAAATGAACGACTTTATGTAAAAATGAAAAGTTTGATGTTTTTTGAGAAAGTCAGACTAGTATTAAGACCAAAATCCTTGAAAAATGACTTAAAACGTGTAAAAATACAAATTTTGATGAATTAAATAAATTCAAATTAAGATTATGGCTAAAATGGGTTAAAAGATAACTCATTTTGAGGTTATACTTATACACAGAGGGAATCACTCAGGGTAAAAAAAGTCAAATTAAAGTTTATGGGCAAATTCAAATTAAGATTAAGGTCAAAAGTGGTTAAAAAACTACAAAAAGTATTTAAAAGTGCAAGTTTGAAATCTTTGTAGAAATTCAGGATAGAATTACTACTCAGATCGCTTAAAAATAACTGAGAAAATAACCCCTTTCATGTATGTGCAAATGAAAACAAAATATTTTTTTGAAAAATACAGGTTAAAATTAAGGCCAAAATCAGGCAAAATTGAATAAAATTTTTTAATTTCTTTTTTAAGGTAAAATTAATTTTTTGATTAAAATAAGTGAAATTTTAGTAAAGACGTTCCAGAATGAAAATTTAAGTCCAAAAATCGTTGAAAATGGCTCGAAGCGTTTAAAAATAAAAAAAAATGAAGTTGTTGGAAAAAGTTAGCTGCTAATGCTACTAGCCAAACCGATAAAAAAAAAAGCAAATTTGAAATTTTTTTAAAATGCAGGTTAGAATTAGGGTTAAAATAATTTAAAAGTGGCCCCATATAAAAAATTACAATTTTGATGTTTTTTGAAAAAGTCACGCTAGGATTAATGCCAAAATACGTCAAAAATGACTCAGCGTGTAAAAATGGAGGGTTTGGAAAAATTTCGAATCTTTAGAGAAATTCCAGTTAGAATTATGATTAAAACCGATTAAAAATGACCCACCTTATCTAAAAAGGCAAATTTTGATTTTTTTTTATGAAAATCAAGCAAGAATTAATGTTAAAGTTGAAGAGAAATGGTTTAAAGTATGAAAATACAGTATTGGAGAGTTTAGAGAAATTTATATTAAGATTATGGCCAAAATCAGTTAAAAATTACTCAAAGCGTTAAAAAATGCAGATTAAAGTTTCTGTGCAAATTCAGATTAGGATTAGGGTCAAAAGTAGTTAAAAAATTACACAAAGCGTTTAAAACTGGAAATTTAAAATTTTTTATAAATGACGAATTTTATCTAAAAATGACAATTTTGATGTTTTGTGAAAAAGTCAAAATATATGAAAAACACCTCATAACGTGCAAAGATGCAAATATGACGGGTTTAGAAAAATTGTGACCAAGATCAGTTAAAAGTTAATCAAAGAATCCCAAATTGGTAAAATTTTAGAGTTTTTGGAGAAATTCGAGTTAGTAAAAAATCGATAAAAAATGACCCACCTCATCTAAAAATGCAAATTTTGAATTTTTTTTTTTTTAGAAAATCAGGCTAGGATTAAGGTCAAAATTGTGATGGCCAAAAAGTGACTCAAAGTGCGTGAAAATACTAGTTTGAAGAGTTTAAAGAAATTCAAATTAAGATTATAGCCAAAATAGGTTACTATTTAGGTAAAGCGTCTAAAAATGCAAACTAAATTTGGCTGGGTTTAGAGAAGTTCTAATTAAGATCATGGCCAAAATGAGCTAAAAAATAACCCAAAGGTTCAAAAAATGCAAATTAAAATTCCTGGGAAAATTCCAATTAGGATTGGAATTCATGAAATTCAAATTAAGATTATGGCTAAAATGGGTTAAAAGATAACTCATTTTGGGGTTATACTCATACACAGAGGGGATTGCTCAGGATCAAAAAAGGCAAATTAAAGTTTATGGGCAAATTCAAATTAGGATTAGGGCCAGAAGTGGTTAAAAAATTACAAAAATTATCTAAAAGTGCAAGTTTGAAATCGTTGGAGAAATTCAGGAATTCAGGATAGAATTAGGACTAAAATCGATTAAAAATAAACCATTTCAAGTAAAAATAATTCAAAGGTTAAAAAATGCAAATTAAAGTTTCTCAGCAAATTCAAATTAGGATTAGGGCCAAAAGCCGAATTGTTAATGGTTAAACAATTACACAAAACATCTGAAATTGCAAGTTTGGAATATTTGGAAAAAATCTGGTTAGGATTAGGTGAAAACGAACGACTTTATCTAAAAATAAAAAACTCGATGTTTTTGAGAAAGACAGTCTAAAATTAAGACCAAAATCCTTGAAAAATGACTTAAAACGTGTCAAAATACAAATTTGGAGAACATAAAGACATTCAAATTAAGATTATGGCTAAAATGGGTTAATGGGCCATGTGGTTCAAAAACTACAAGAAGCGTCTAAAAATGCAAGTTTGAAATCTTTCAAATTTGCACTTCAATTCAGGATAGAATTACTACTCAAATTGATTAAAAATAACCCATTTCAAGTAAAAGTGAAAAAAAATTGTTTTTTTAGAAATCAGGTTAAAATTAAGGCCAAAATCAGGGAAAATTGAATTTAATATTTTAATTTCTTGTTTATGGTAAAATTAGTTTTTGGACCAAAATAAGTGAAATTTTACTAAAGACATATCCCAAAATGAAAATTTAATATTTTTAAAGAACCAGGTTCAAAAATCGTTGAAAATGACTCACAGCGTGTAGAAACGGAGGGTTTGGACAAATTTGAAGTCTTTAGAGAAATTCTAGTTAGAATTATGATTGAAATCCATTAAAAATGACCCACCTTATCTAACAAAGCCAATTTTTATCTCTTTTAAGAAAGTCAGACAAGGGTTAAAGTTAAAATCGAAGAAAAATGATTTAAAGGGTGAAAATACAACATTGAAGAGTTTAGAGAAATTCAAATTAAGATTATGGCCAAATTCAGTTAAAAATTACTCAAAGCGTTAAAAAATTCAGATTAAAAGTTTCTGGGCAAATTCAGGTTAGGATTAGGGTCAAAAGTAGTTTAAAAAAAAATTACACAAAGCGTCTAAAACTGGAAATTTAATTTGGAAAAATGCAGGTTAGAATAGGGTAAAAAATATTTAATAATTACCCATTTTTATCTAAAAATGACCAATTTGATGTTTCATGAAAAAAACTGTGATTAAGACCAAAATACATGAAAAAAATGTGACTAAAATCTGTTAAAAGTTAATCAAAGTGTCTCAAATTGGTAAAGTAAAATATCGATAAAAAATTACGTACCTCATCTAAAAAGATAAATTTTTAACGTTTTTGAGAAAATCAGGTTAGGATTGAAGCTAAAATCGAAGAAAAATTGTTCAAACAAAAAACTATCAAAACAAAAATACAACATTGAAAGTTTTAGAGAACTTGAAATTAAGATTATGTCCAAAATCAGTCAAAATTCTCAAGAGTATCTAAAAAGGTAAAAGTTTCTGGAAAATCTCAGGTTCGAGTTAAAACCGTTAAACCGGTAAACTCGTAAGTTATTTTTAGCCAGTTAAAACCGGTGACAACTCCTAAAAATGCCAATTTTGTAATTGTGAAAAAAAGCAGGTTACTTATTAAATGTGTATACTATTGCTTGCTCCAAATCGGCTACGGTTTAATCGATTAATCCCATTTTATTATTATTAGTCATAATCGACTATGGGGCTGTTTATTTGAAAACGTCATTTAGTAGGCTGAAAAACATCAAAAGAAAAAGATGAAGAAACAAAACTCCTTTACTTTGATTACGTCATCTTTTTCTGTCAAAAATTCATAACATTTTAATGACTTTTTTTCTTAAGAACACAGAGTATCTCTTTCTATATGAATTAAAATTTGAAATAAAGTTTGAATAATCCTAAATCTATTATGAACGATATAGAATGGATTAATAAAGAAAAAAAATATATAAAAATAAAAGTGTTAATTACTTACCATTAAAAATTTAAATAACTGAAAGTTATTTGTAAATATCAATATCTTTCTTTTATTCGATTATATGATTTATAACATAACTCGTAATTTCTCGATTGTAATAATCGAATGTTCGATTATTACGCCATAATCAAAATATATCATTCATAATTCATAACTCGATGTCTCGATTGCAATAATCGGTTATTATGCCATAATCAAAATATTCCAATTATATCATTCATGATTGCTCAACACTAGTAATAAACTTGTAAATTGTAACCGCTAGGTAGGAAGGACTTTAAATTTTCAAGTCGCACTCTAGTTTCGTGCAAGACTGCAAAGTGAATGCGAAAATATATGCAGAGCTCCGGCTCGCTCTTAACTAAGATCTAAGCCATTTTGCATTTCGTATGCGTGCATTTGTGCTCTACTTAACATAAGTTTTCCGATCGCGTTTAATATTCCATGTTGTTTGTACTTGAGTGCATAAACGCCAGGCTTACGTGTGCTTTACCAATTACCTACGTTTATATTCAATACTGGAAACATTTTTATGGTAAACAGTGTCGAAACGAGAAAAATTCCAATTTGAAGTAAGAGGTGGTTACTGGTCCTGGAAACCCAAATTCCATTCGTAAAGCCTTCGTCCTAAACAAATAACATGAGAAAATAGGAGACAAGAAACCAATTCTACTAGAAGTGCGAAACAAAGGTATCAGTCGTGTGCTTGTGAGCCAAGTATTTTTATTTTAAGTACAATATTTTACGAACGAGTGAATAAGAACGTGTTTTTTTTTTTTTTACGAAAATGCCACTCTTATAGCATACTCCAGTTTTTATGTAATACCTGTATTTATAGTAAAACCAGAAAAAATGCAACAATAGCGGCTAACCGATGTATCCTGCCTGAGTATTTTAACTTCGACGTCGAAGAAAACAAAAATCAACGTCAGTAGAGATAATTTGAGAGTTCTGCGGTCTCGCGACCATTCTGGTTGGGTGCAGTCTGCAGCCAATCAGAATGCTCGGGAGGAGCTTGCCGCAGAACTCTCAAATTATCGCTACTAACGGCACCAAAACGAATCATACATAATACTTGGACCGAATCTGTCCAAAACTGAAGGACGTTATTAAGTAGATTTGTAGGTATATCTCGGGTCCTTTTTCATTTCAAGGCTAAAAAAAAAGCTAAAGCACTTCAAACTTCGGTACTAGTTGAAGAAGACAAGGATGGGGAGGAAGTAACATGTCACATAGCCAATCAGAGTAAATTGCCATTTAAGGAATTTTCTAGTAACTGTGTTGTAAACAACACATATTTTGTTGTGGTAGGTAAGTCCAAAAGTAATGCACTATTTATCGCATTACATTAACAGTTTTATAAAAATTAGACAGGCCAACAGAATCAGCAATCAAAGTACAGTGAGCAGCTCAAAATCAATTAGAGAGGTCTTTTAGTGAATGAACAGCAAGAGCAAATGGAGCAAAAATCGATAGTTACCAGAGTTGCAGTAAAAGTGAACGGTTCAAATGTTTAAAGCATAAATTTAATCAAGTGATATAAGCAAGACAGTTAAGTTAATTAATAAAATTGGGAAATAACACTAAAAACAAAAAACGACAGTGACATAATGCATTCTCTTTTGTATCCATACTAAGAATGCAAAATCAACCATCAGCAAGCATGATAACAATAAAATTGCTCTTCAGAAAGCCCGTAAAAAGTTCTGCGAGAAACGAAGGCCATAGCTGCCCATGAGCCAGAAAAAACTTAACATTTAATTCAGGTAGTATGTTTCAAAAAATTAATAGTGTTTTGATTATGAGATCAAATCAAAATTTCCATACCGCTCAGTCTTATTAGATTTGGTCCGAAGCAGAGTTGTTCTTGGCGTAATAAAAAATGTATTGGAATTGAACTTTTGAATGTAATTATACTAAACCGTATTGAAATAGGTATTTTTAGTTTTTCTTACTTTTTTTAGCTCTTGGACTCTTGCGTGAAGGAAAAGAATAAAGATTAGAGATACCTAGATTAAACTACTTTAAAGAAGCGAAAGAGTGCACTTGAGGTCAACAAAAATTCGACGTAATTGAAATTTGAAATGGTGTGGGGGCATTGGGTGGCGACAACCTCACACTTTTCTTCTTTATCACAGATTGTAATGTGAAAAGAGATAGGTAGAAAGAATGTTCGACATTTTGAGCATAATATCGGAATAGCTAGAGTCGGATCAGATCTATCGGAGTGTTCAATTTATAATTGTAGGAATATAGGACCCAATGTACTGCAAAATAGGCAAATTGTACAGTTTCCAGTACACGCTAGTCCGAAATTAAATCCGAATAAATTTTTAAAATAAATCTTTTCGTAAAAATCATGCTTTTACGGCACTTATTAATGAGTGATTTTTCAGGAAACATTATCATTTCATCTCCCATTCCCATACCACGTCATTTGCAGTATCCTGAACTAGGGTAATAACATTGTATTACATGTGACTAACCAGCCGCTGTGCGAAAGGTCTAATTTATGTGCATGGTAATCAAGTTAACATGTGGACCGGCTGTATAACTCCATCCTCGTACCAAGCCCATACTAAAAGGCCTCTCCATTTTCAGAAACTATTCTCTTCCACAGCATTTGAATAAAACTTAACTGACAAGAAAACACTTTCAGTTCCCAACCGCAAAACTTAAAATTCCGGACGAGGTTTCGTCGTAACTTTTCAAAATTCTTTAATGCTAATTTCGTGTCTGGCTGCTTCGTTTCGAGCATCGAAAGTCTTTTTTTTACTTCTAGCCTTTTTAACTTTCCTTTATCGCCCGACCAACTTCAACGAAAGGGTTCCAAAATTAACTGTACAACATTAACGCCCTGCAATACGTGTCCGTGAAGGGCTTTTGACTCGGCTTTTGATAAATGAATCTCTGGCAAAAGAAGGCTGTGGTGGGAGAGTTTTTAAATTAAATTTGCATTTTTGGCTTTTTGTAATTAAAAAAGTTGAGGACAAAGTTGTACATTGTTCGATGAGCGAAAGATAATCGTTTCCGAGAATTGTAAAGTGAATTTTAACCAACGAACAAAAATTGGGGCTCTTTGATAAAAAATTTTCAGCTTTATTTATCTGCGGGATAATACTTCGCGGACAATGAAACGTAAAAAATTGTTTGTTCTTTGGAACCCTTTTATAAAATGAGATTATAATGTAGAAGTATGCGGGAGATAAACCCCAGTTTACGAACTTTTCCCGACAATGATAAGGGTCTTTGAAAAGCTAGGCGCTAAAACAACAATCGTAACTCTTTGGATAATCGTCCTAATTATTAAACATCCAACTGAAACGTCTCCAGAATTTGTCACTGAAACTTCGTTTGTACCGTTGCAAATTGCGAACTTCCCGCTTATTCAAAACATTTTTCTGAAATGAATTCGAAACTAAACTCACCGTTACAATTCGAAAGTTTTAATGAGTAGCAATGTTACTGGAGAGAAGACGAGAGCGGCTGAAGGTGAACACTTTGATGGAGTTTTTAATTAAACTGTTGTTAATCACGGCGACAAGAAGACGAAGTTAGGCGAAAGGTAGTCTTAGATCGATTCTCGAATGTCGCATTGGATCTAAACAGAAAGTAGGCCGCTCAGGAAGATTGGGAGATTGAACTATCTGATGAAATCAGAAGGATGGTAGGTGATGATATGTAAAACCTGTAAAAAATGATATGTTAGTGACAACTCATTACATTATGCAAACCATATGACAATATATTGATTATCTTATAAGCATATGTAATGCAGACCATCATCCAAGTGAGGGATACTTTAAATTTTTTAAGACCTCACCATCACAAAAATTAATAACAAACCCATGCGACTCCAACCAGAGCGCTCTATTACGACATAAAATGGCAGGTTTTCGATTTCATCTCCACAAATAGCTAAACATCCCCATGTCTAATAAAATTTGCAAAATAATAGGTATATTCTATCAAACAAATTTGGTTTAACAGTAGATGTTGATAATGATGTTTTTGATAACTTCCAGTTGCTTCTTATCTTCAGTTTACCTAGCTTTTCTGAGCAAGTGTTAGTTGTCTACCGAGGCCTTTTCACGCTTAACGTCATTTTTCTTTTTGAAAAGAACTATCACCTCTTCAGAGTCCTCCTTTTCCTCTTTAAGCCATTCAGGTGTCACAAATTCAAATTTCTCAGTTTCTGCGTCTTCGATATCGGTTGGTTCAAACAATAGGAGTGCGAGGTCCTTTTCTTTTTTGTTATTGCGTAGTTTTCTCATTAGGTAACTTCTGTTTCATCGTCTCTGAAGTTGGTTCTTCTTTATCATAAGGTTTATTTTGTTCTTCTTCGGGATAGGGTTTTTGTTTTTGGTAACTTCCCGTGGCTTCTTATCTTCAGATTTCTAGTTTTTCTGAGGAAGAGTTCGTTGTCTTCCGAGGCCTATTCACGCATAACTTCATTTTTCTTCTTAAGAGGAACTGTCACTTCTTCAGAGTCCTCCTTTTCCTCTTTAAGCCATTGAGGTTTCACAAATTCAAGGTTCTCAGTTTCTTCGTCTTCGATATCGGTTGGTTAAAACAATAGGACTGTGAGGTCCTTTTCTTTTTTGTTATTGCCTAATTTTCTCATCAGGTATCTTCTGTTTCATCGCCTCTGAAGTAGGTTCTTTTTCATCCTCAGGTTAGTTCAGGTTAGTTTTTTTCGGGTTTGTTCTTTTTCGGGTTAGGGTTTTTGTTTTTGGTAACTTCCAGTTGCTTCTTATCTTCAGTTTTCCTAGCTTTTCTGAGTTAGTTGTTTTCCGAGGCCTTTTCACACTTAACTTCATTTTTCTTCTTGAGAGGAACTGTCACATCTTCAGAATCCTCTTTTTCGTCTTTAAGCGAATCAGGTTTCACAAATTCAAGTTTCTCAGTTTCTACGCCCTCTATATCGGTTGGTTCAAATAATTGGACTGTGATGTCCTTTTCTTTTTTGTCATTGCGTAGTTTTTTCCATCACGAATCTTCTGTTTCATTGTCTCTGGAGTTATCTCTTCTTTCCCGTCAGGTTTTTTTGTTCTTCTTTAGGATAAGGTTTATGTTTTTGGTAACTTCCAGTTGCTTCTTATCTAGTTTTCCTAGCTTTTCTGAGTTAGTTGTTTTCCGAGGCCTTTTCACACTTATCTTCAATTTTTCTTTTTGAAAAGAACTATCACTTCTTCGGAGTCCTCCTTTTCCTCTTTAAGCCATTCGGGTGTCACAAATTAAAATTTCTCAGTTTCTACGTCTTCGACATCGGTTGGTTCAAACAATAAGACTGTGAGGTCCTTTTCTTTTTTGTTATTGCGTAGTTTTCTCATCAGGAAATTTCTGTTCCATCGTCTCTAAAGTTGGTTCTTCTTTATCCTCAGGTTTCTTTTGTTCTTCTTCGGGATAGGGTTTTTGTTTTTGGTAACTTCCCGTGGCTTCTTATCTTCAGATTTCTAGTTTTTCCGAGGAAGAGTTTGTTGTCTTCCGAGGCCTATTCACGCATAACTTAATTTTTCTTCTTGAGAGTAACTGTTACGTCTTCAGAGTCCTCCTTTTCCTCTTTAAGCCATTCACGTTTCACAAATTCAAGGTTCTCAGTTTTTACGTCTTCGATATCGGTTGGTTCAAACAATAGGACTGTGAGGTCCTTTTCTTTTTTGTTATTGCCTAATTTTCTCATCAGGTATCTTCTGTTTCATCGCCTCTGAAGTAGGTTCTTCTTCATCCTCAGGTTAGTTCAGGTTAGTTTTTTTTCGGGTTTGTTCTTTTTCGGGTTAGGGTTTTTGTTTTTGGTAACTTCCAGTTGCTTCTTGTCTTCAGTTTTCCTAGCTTTTCTGAGTTAGTTGTTTTCCGAGGCCTTTTCACACTTAACTTCATTTTTCTTTTTGAAAAGATACTATCTATCACCTCTTCAGAGTCCTCCTTTTCCTCTTTAAGCCATTCAGGTTTCACAAATTCAAATTTCTCAGTTTCTACGTCTTCGATATCGGTTGGTTCAAACAATAGGAGTGCGAGGTCCTTTTCTTTTTTGTTATTGCGTAGTTTTCTCATCAGGTATCTTCTGTTTCATCGCCTCTGAAGTAGGTTCTTCTTCATCCTCAGGTTAGTTCAGGTTAGTTTTTTTTCGGGTTTGTTCTTTTTCGGGTTAGGGTTTTTGTTCTTGGTAACTTCCAGTTGCTTCTTGTCTTCAGTTTTCCTAGCTTTTCTGAGTTAGTTGTTTTCCGAGGCCTTTTCACACTTAACTTCATTTTTCTTTTTGAAAAGATACTATCTATCACCTCTTCAGAGTCCTCCTTTTCCTCTTTAAGCCATTCAGGTTTCACAAATTCAAATTTCTCAGTTTCTACGTCTTCGATATCGGTTGGTTCAAACAATAGGAGTGCGAGGTCCTTTTCTTTTTTGTTATTGCGTAGTTTTCTCATCAGGTAACTTCTATTTCATCGCCTCTGAAGTAGGTTCTTCTTTATCCTCAGGTTAGTTCAAGTTAGTTTTTTTTTCGGGTTTGTTCTTTTTCGGGTTAGGGTTTTTGTTTTTGGTAACTTCCAGTTGCTTCTTGTCTTCAGTCTTCGTAGCTTTTCTGAGTAACAGTTAGTTGTCTTCGGAAGCCTTTTCACGCTTAACTTCATTTTTCTTCTTGAGAGGAACTGTCACTTTTTCAGGATCCTCTTTTTCGTCTTTAAGCGAATCAGGTTTCACAAATTCAAGTTTCTCAGTTTCTACGTCTTCTATATCGGTTGGTTCAAATAATTGGACCGTGATGTCCTTTTCTTTTTTGTCATTGCGTAGTTTTTTCCATCAGAAATCTACTGTTCATTGTCTCTGGAGTTATCTCTTCTTTCTCCTCAGGTTTTTTTGTTTTTTTTTAGGTTAAGGTTTTTGTTTTTGGTAACTTCCAGTTGCTTCTTATCTTCAGTTTTCCTAGCTTTTCTGAGTTAGTAGTTTTCCGAGGCCTTTTCACGCTTAACTTCATTCTGGTTTTTGAAAAGAACTATCACTTCTTCGGAGTCCTTCTTTTCCTCTTTAAGCCATTCGGGTGTCACAAATTCAAATTTCTCAGTTTCTACGTCTTCGATGTCGGTTGGTTCAAACAATAGGACTGTGAGGTCCTTTTCTTTTTTGTTATTGCGTAGTTTTCTCATCAGCTAACTTCTGCTTCATCGTCTCTGAAGTTGGTTCTTCATTGGATTAAAAGCATTTCTTTTAAAACTGAGTTTTTATTACCAATTACTTAATATTATTTTTGAGTACAAAACGTTTGTTGCAGATGCATTAATGATGGTGAGGATAGTTTCTATTAACAGCCAAAAGTCAATTGTAGTTGCAATAGTGAAGGGCAGTAATATCTCTCTCGCTCTTACTATCTCTTTTTAAGAGCCAAACGTCAACAGTGTCAACGTCGGTCCTCATCCTATAGAAGAGCAGTGAACTGACACCAACATCTTATGCACATTACAACATGATTTACACTAGGGGTTTCTCGTGGTTTCGTTGATGTCTAACAACATTTAACAGAAAGTCACTTTATCTTACGTGACCTCAATGTCAACTCTAGCACTAGCCCTCTAACTTCGATCTAAAATTTGATTAAAACATTCTCCGCATTACTAGAGTCGATTTCACACTGAAATTTGAAATCAGCAGCGAATAAGTGGCCAATACCGAATTCAGTACATTCAATTCAACAGAACACCTAGAAATAAATCGCGAATCAATGAAAAATCCTGAACACTAGAATAAATTTCCTGGATCTTGAAATCAGCCACGAAATAGTCACCAACTCTAAATACAACAAACAGTAAACTGATATCAGTCGACAATTACACGACAATCTTAAATATCTAATATACAGGTCTGTACTAATCAATAGGGAGCGACTTAGAGCAGTAAAAATAATAGGTGATGTGTACAGATGTCGGTTATTCGTTTTTAGAAAGTCACTTCGGAGTGACAGGTGACAACTGACTGGTGGTATGTGTTGAGATGACAGTATAATGGTGGCCTAGAGAGGGTTGTACATTATTATTAAATAAGTAAGGAACGAATGACAATTCAAAACTATAAATCCTCGATGAGACCATAATTGAAAACATTAATTATAATGAAGAATAACTAGTTATTTCTCATTTTTACTAGTGTCGGAAAGTACAACTTTATGCATTTATAAGCGTTTGCAAAGAAGATGTTTTCCTCATACTATCAGGGAATTCCAAAAACATATATTGTTTTTTGTAAAACATAAAGGTCCATATTAAGATAAATAGCGTTGACTACACAGAAGATGACTATTTGCGTTTCTATAGTGTCAATCGACAAAATTTCAAGTTTTCAAAGGTCACCTCCACCGAGGACCTGTCAAGGACGCTTGTTGTGATTCTCAAGGTCACCCCCTAAGCGCTCGTCACGGTCTCTCAAAGTCAAGCCGAGCGCTCAAGGTTACGCATGTCGTTGGCGTTCAAGTCAGTGGCTAGCGTGGACCTATCGTTGTGATTTTCGAGGTCACAACCAAGCGATTGTCATGGTTAAGGTGGAAAAAAGGCCTTGGACTGTTTTCAAATCGGCGTAGCTTACCTACTTATATTTTTTCATCAAAGTTTATGTATCAATGACCAATAGACCATCAAAGTTTCACATTCCTCTTCGATTCTTCCCTGAAAGTTTCTAATACAATTGAGGGCTTTACACGAACTTTCAGGACACGTGTTTGGAATTTTAGAAGATAATATTCTTTTAAAGCTACTATTTAAATCAGCTATTACTTTTTTTCAAACTCTGGACATATCAGCAATGTGTCCATAGTCTCCAATGAAATAAACCTTTTGGAATTGTTTAAAAAAGTTTCCTATTAATCCCTTTTGACGTTTCAGATATTGATGATAATGATAGTCTGGCACACAATCGTTCATTTAGTATATTTAGTAAATATCTCGGTTTAAGATTCAAATCCAAATTAAATACGTTTATCCAAAAAAAAGACAAAAGTGTAAACCGCTGCATTTTGAAACTTCTTCTGGTAATTTCTAAACCAAACAGAACAAAATTTAAACAAAGGAAATCGAATCTATTATATTCAGGGTTTTTCATTGATTCGTGAATGATTTCAAGGTTTCCTGGGAAACCCAGTTTATTGTTGGGCACTTATGCGCTATTGATCTCGTACATCGTATTGCAACATTCCCGAAATTTTGGCCACTATGCTCCACACTTATAGAACTTTCCCAACCACTGAATTAATAACTATATTCAAGATCTTTTCTTTTCTTAAATTCTCCACAATTGAAATCGTAAGCAATGTCATCATCTGATCATAAACTGTACGTCCTGTACCTAATGTCTGCTGTTTCGTTATTTTTATTCTATAACTTAAAGTTTGATTTCTTCCTTTTGTTCCAGTTCATTCTAAAGAATTTAAGAGAGAAATTAAAAGAGTTTATGAAAAGTCTTGAAGAGCCGGTCAAATCAAAATAATGAAGAAATTTTGGAAAATATCTCTTTTATTATTCAGTCGTATTAGTCACAATTATTAGATTTTCTCTCTAGAGAATTGTGTAATCTTACCAAACATGCTACCAAAGAGGGATTAAATTA
Organism: Taphrorychus bicolor; assembly: GCA_951812265.1. Taxonomy (NCBI): domain Eukaryota; kingdom Metazoa; phylum Arthropoda; class Insecta; order Coleoptera; family Curculionidae; genus Taphrorychus; species Taphrorychus bicolor. Next base: position 27,421,305 of record OX638303.1, on the reverse strand, counting down.
CAGAAAAACTCTGTTGAATTCGAAATTAGGGTTAAGAACATGACGAATATAGGAACAGAGGAAACATGTGTTTCGCTTCGAAATAATAAAGAAACTGTGCTTCAGAAGTGGGATTTATTTTTAAAACAACGTGAAGATTTTGAGGTCATCTATTTCTTCGTCGTGTTAATACATTTCCATTTCTTCCTTTTAATCTAAAGAGTTGCGTGATCTTATCGAAATGAATTGGAAGTTAAAAAGTTAAGAAGATGGAGAATATAGGAAAAGAATAAAAGACATGATGTTTTCTTTGGAATAATGTAGAAAAGGTTCTGGAGGGAAATGTAACTTTCTCAGCAACCTGCGATTTCTGAGGTAATTTATTTCTTAATCTTATTAGATATACATCGATTTCTTCCTTTTAGCGTAAAGATTTGCGTAATCTTAATAAAAATGCTGCCAAAAGTAAATAAAGGATGTTCATTAAAGAACATGAATGTCAAATCAAATAATGAATTAATCAAATCAAATGAAATTATAAAAAATACCTGTTGTGCTTGAAGTTTTCAATTTCAACTGTTTTACATTTTTGCTATTTTGAAGATATAGAAAATCGCGACTAGCCGTCTGAGGCAACATCTTAAATTTTGTTTTTCGATAAATAACTAAAATTTCCTGTCATTTCCTTCCATTAATTACTGTTTTCTTTTTTATCTAATACAGATGTTCATAAATAATCGGCAAAGTTTCTTTCCATTTTTTTTTCACTTAGTCCTCTGAATTTCGGTACCTTTTAACTGTACAGGGTGGCCTAATTTGGGTGTTTTAAATGGGAAACTCCTAAACTAATAGGACTTATACCATTAGATGTCGAATTTTTCGAAAGATTGAAATGACATTTTTTCGTTACGTCCTTACAAGGGTAAAACTTAATGAACGTTATTGAACTGTCTACGCTAGTTACGAGATTATTTAATTTCTCCAACCGTGGAATATCGGCAGGGACAGCTGCCCAACAAGATGGCCGCGACATCAGCATCGGAACGTCATCGCGTCATGGCCTACTACTACAAAAAGAAGTTTTTATCAAAAAAGCATATTTTTCAAAGCAAAACCTATCATGTTATACGTCATTTTAAAGAGAAAAAAATCTTTCTAACAAAGTAGAAAGAAGTTATAGGTTGTAGTTAAAAATATAGAAGTTTGTATAATAAGTCTAAGTTTATAAAAATTCAAAAATCACCATTGGAATCTATTCAAAAAAGTGCCTTAATAATGTAAAAACCATTTTGACCAAACTAGACTAATAAAAAAATTATAAGGTATTTTCGAAAATGGCGAAAATTGAGCTTTCATCAATTGCAAGAAAACAAATTAGGCCACCCTGTACTTGTTCCTCAATTTTAGCCTTTACGTAAGTCAAAAATCTTCTTTCATCTTTCTTACGTAAAATGTGAGGACTTCCCACTAACCAGATCCATAGTGTAACCAAAGTTCTAATGAACATTATCTTCAAATTTTGCATTTTCAAAATTTTTTTTTGAAGTTCCTTATCAATGTATATTTTTCGTAGGTTGAATTGTGACGAAAATAAAAAATAAATTTATAGATAAAATAAATACCACAATTTTGATTTTTCTTCACCATTTTGAAAATTTCTCAAAAACCTGAACCCCGTCTAGAACTTTCCTTCTAAAAAGCTTTCTATTTCCTATAGTTTCTGAGATCCCAATACACCCAAAGCCAATTTAGGGCATACTGTATGTCGATTATTGTTTTTTCATCTGTATTTCTTTGCATCTGAACATATGTTTTACTTTTAAGACATTAACATCAACTAATAACAAGCTTGACTACTCTATCTATCGTAAACCTATCCAGTGAGATCAGCAATTCCTTCTAAATCAAATCATCATACATTTCCAATTTGGTCTAACCTCTTCCCACTTATTTGTATGTATAGCAGATCTTAATAGATCCACATCACCTTTTGGTAACAATATTAGGGAATTTCAACATAATTTTATACCTCAATCTGATAATAAAATGATAACAAAACATGTTAAAATGACTCTATTTTTTAAGATTTATTTTTAAAGAAACGTGAAGTTTTTGAGGTCATCTAATTCTTCATCGTGTTAATACATTTCCGAATGAATTGGAAGTTAAAGAGTTAAGAAGATGGAGAATATAGGAAAAGAAGAAAAAACATGATGTTCGCTTCGAAGTAATGAAGAAAAGTTTCATGAGAGAAATGTAACTTTGTCAGTAATCTGCGATTTCTGCAGTACTTTATTTCTTAACCTTATTAGTTACACTTTGACTTCTTCCTTTAGTCTAAAGATTTGCGTAATCTTAATAAAAATGCTACCAAAAGTAAATAAAGAATCTTCTTTAAAGAACTCGAATGTCAAATCAAACCAAAATAGTGATGAAATTATAGAAAATACCTGTTGTGCTTGAAGTTTTCAATTTCAACTTTTTTACTATTTTGAAGATATAGAAAATCTTCCGGCCCTCTGGAGCAAAATCTTAAATTTTGTTTTTCGATAAATAACTAAAATATCCTGTCCTTTTCTAATTTATGTTTTTTTAATACAGATCCACAAATAATCCGCGAAGTTTCTTTCCATTTTTTTTCCACTTAGTCCTCTGAATTTTAGTACCTTCTCACTGTACTTTTCCCCCAATTTTAGCCCTTACCTACGTCAAAAACCTCTTTCATCTTTCTTACGTAAAATGCGATGACTTCAAATCACAAATCAATCATCAAAAAACATTCTATCGTCGCATGCTTCCGAGATCCATACTGTAACTATAAGTTCTTATGAACATCATCTTGGAAATTTGCATTTTCAAAATTCCATTTGAAGTTAATTATCAAGTTGTATTTTTCTTATCATGAATCTTTACAAAAATTAAAAATAAATTTATAAAAAATAAATTTGTAGATAAAATATAGTAGATTATGTCACTAGGAGTAAAAGTGGGTCTTTTCGTGCTGAGCCCAGAGATTGACGGCCGAAGCGAAGCTGAGGCCTGCAACTGGGCGAAGCACAAAAAGACCTTTTACTCCGAGTAACATATACTATTTTTTTTTCAAGCATGCAAGAAATAAGAAATCTATTTCAAAGTGGTTGAGTTTTGCAATTTTCTCTCATCCTCTTTAAGCGGGTCTAGGTACTTACCCAATTGTGTATATTATTTGTAAAATACATAGAATATGTTAGAATGGTGGTTTTCAATGTTCAATGGTTTTAATGTATTAATTAATAACCAATGATTATGGTAAACTAAGAATTTGTAGCATTATTTTCAATACTAAATTAATAAATGTCACATTGACAGATAAATATGATGACGCGCATGACATTTAACAGACGAATTCAGAATTCGAGAACCTATGCGATTTCGACTAATGCCGGTTTCAGATGGTGCTCTTGAGTGCTCTGAGAGTATTTCTGTCCTTTGTTTTTTCAACAAGAATGTAAAGATGGCAATACACTCAGATCGGTTTATTTGGTGTCATCTATTATTAAAATAATTTTGGTGAATGAAAATCGTTTATATATGCGCCACCATGACACTAGCGGTGACTTTTGACTTTACTTTTACTGCCTAGGACTTTTTTGCTACTTTTTTGGTCTCAGGATTTGAAAGCCCACTTTAGGTGTGCGTATGGAGAAAACAAATGACGTACTTTTAGTCCGCTTGAAAAAAAAATACTTTTTGATTTTTCCAAAATCTCTCAAAAACCTGAACTCCGTCTGGAAAACTTTCTTTATAAAAAGCTTCCCATCTCCTATGGTTTCTGAGATCCCAATACACAGAAAGCCAATTTAGGGCTTTCTCTGTATGTCGTTGACTGTTTTTTCATCTTTTTTTTTGAATCTGAACATATTTTTTACTTTTTAGACCTTAACATCAACTAATAACAAGCTTGATGACTCTATCTATCGTAAACCTATCCAGAAAGATCAGCAATCCTTCTAAATCCATGATTCATACATTTCCAATTTGGTCTATACTCTCCCCACTTATTTGTAGATCTTTATAGATCGACATCACCTTTTGTGTGTTACTGTGGCAACATTAAAGAATTCCACATAATTCAATTGATAATAAAATGATAACAAAACATTTAAAATGGATAGGATTTCATGTAGGACCTTAAAATTGACCGGGAGCTGCTAGTTCACACCAACTGTCTGAATACACAAGTTAATCTCAATCCATCTTCATTATCGATGACTTCTTTATTACTTCTTGCTACATTAGACATTCATATTTCTAATAATAGCAAAAATAACAATAACAATCATGATGGTCCACAGAGCGTTGGCACCTCTATATTGGAATCGTCCCAAAACGAAAAGGTTTGTAATTGCGTAGTCTTAACTGTTGTGACAAAGTTAAAATTTAGAAATAAATTTTTAAATTTTACCCCGGATACATTCTAGAACGCACTTGTTTATAAATTTCTTCATGACAAGTGAGTTTGTTTAAGTGACGAGTTGGAAGACGTAAAACAATAAAATTCTACGCCTCCAACTCGTCACTACAGATTTGGAGCTGATGATGGGCGTAAGGCCAAAACGGGTCCGCTTCAAAGATTAAACTCATTTTGCATGAAGTATACAAACCAATTCCTCCCTATCCATTTCTCATCGTACACATGGTATCAAGAATTTTTTATTCTGTATCTGTAACGGAACCGTGATCTCCACACATGGGGCCCTTCTATTTGCAATTTAGCAGAAAAATGCTTAATGGTACTGATGTTGCGTTTATCATACTGTTTGCTAAGACTGTGGTGTGGCGTATAAAGGAGAGACATGGTGGTTACTCCACAATAGTCAAATAGAGTGTGTCAGACACTTGCACAGACAAAACGTTCTGTTGTAATAGTAGATCAATTTTAACACTCAATCTCAATACCTCGTACGATTTACTTAATAAAATATAAGTATAATAAGTTTTAAAAAACGTTCGAAACGCAAGCAAAACAGAATAAAAAAAAATATTACATACACTTACTGTAGGGTTGTGGCCTTGATCCGTAATGTGGTTCCTGCAACAAAGGCTGTGGCCTCCCATTGGCGTTTTCTTTTACTGAAACAAAACAAGCCCCAATTAGATTAAAGTTCTAACGACTCTAAATGAGGTAGATCTAATGTTTGTATACAAAGATGACTTCATTCGGGTCGGTGGAATCACGAAAGTGCACCATTTCGCCGAAAATAAAACTAAAACGGTGTAAACTCAATTTTCTCCTTGGAAGTAAACTTGTCGTGTGTGTATTATGGGCAAATAAGTTTGTCGCAACGGTAAAGCACACCGAATCAGATAAGACAAAATGTGTATCATGCAACTCGGAGTTGTGAATAAATGTAGGGCGGGAACCAAAATGGAGGCAAGCATCCTAAATAACGTTGATAAACTTGTGGGTGCTTTTAAAGCTGATAACGTAAGAGAAAATAGGGTAATGTGATTAAGCAATTTTTCAAGCGTGCTGAAAGTAGATGAGGTTCTGTAGGAAAACGCCTTTAAACTTAACATAACAAAACCTGGGTCTTTTGGAAATATTGACCCACCCTCTTGACTTTGACCCAGTATAGAGTTAGAAAAACAATCCGACTTATATCGAGTGGACGCAATTCGGCCAGAAACCACAAAATTTAAAGCTGCGAAAGGAAATTGCTGTTTGTGCAGCTCTTTAGCCGGCAGAAATTCAAATTCCACCGATTGCTTTTAAGTAGCGGGCTTCCATTTAGATTTAAGATCCGCTTAATGGACCAAAATTTCGAATGTAAAGCCTTTCGATTTTGGCATTATTACTACGCAAGGCTGTTGGCATTAAATGGGGGAAGAACTAGTTATGCTGTTAACGCGGATTATTTACTTTAATTAATTTATATCACTTTGGTTATTTAAGTTTATTCCTCGTTGTACTATTTTTTTAATAATGTTCATTATTATTATTAATCTTACTTTGCACAATTTAATATTCTGTTGCGCCTCCGCGAGCTTGAACCACTGTTGCAACGCGTCTGGGCATACTATTGCCCAGAAAGCATTGAAAAGCCTAGAACATTCTTGATAAGACTCACATAAAAAAAAGTACGTAAATAACTGCGTTCTAAATAAACAGAGCAATAAATCACTCGTGACAGTCCCCTTGTGTAGTAAGGCCGCAGAGCCCGGATAGGCCGCGAAGGTCCAACCTCCAATGTCGCTCCGCCTCCCAGTGCCCGCTCTCCGTAACACTATCAATGCGACTTCTTAAACAATTTTGGGGAATGGCTTTGGTCGATAATGCTAGACCACTTCGAACTAGAATTGTTTCTAACATGTGAACATGGTATTGAAACGGATTGGCCTGCGTGATCTCCTGATATGAATCCAATAGAGTGGTTGGAGTAAGTTAAAATTCGACATAACACAGCAGGGAATTGATTTTCAAAATTTGGGTGAATTGGTGGACGGTATAAAGAATGCGTGGAAAGTTTTTCTTTTCGATCTTTCAGAATAATCAACAATTTTTTTTTAATTACGGTAATTGGGTCATACTCAAAGTTTGAGGCGGAATAGTCGCAAAGAAGCTTAATAAAAACTTTTTTAATCTTAATGGCTAAATAGAGAAAACTTCGAAAAAATTGATTAAAATGTGACAGGCCAATTAAAATAAAAGTTTGTGGACGTCACTGCTCCGAAGAACTAGGTCTTGTGCGAAATGATGATCAAGAGACAGATTTTTTAGCTCAGTCCGAAAACTTTACCGTGTGGCAAAAGTTAGACCTTTCTTGTTGTTTGTTTGGAAGGTTTGGAAAATTCCAAATTTTACATACATGGACATTTAATGTCATTATGTTAAAAACCAAATATACCCTTAAATGTTATTTTTGTGAACGTTTAGTTAAATATTATAATTTTTTACCCACGATTTTAGCCACTTATGGCGTGTTTATGTTTTTTTTGAGCCTTAATGAAGAGTAAAGAATGCAAACAAAACGTTGGCGCTCTTGGCTAGAAAACAAAGTTTCTGATTGTTCTCTATCCGCTATTACTACGCATCATTTTATTTTTACTTTCTACATCCAATTTAACGTAGATTTCAAACCCGATACATCTCTGCTAATGGATACTTCCATGCGCTTTTAATCTCATTTTGTCTATGTAACGGATGATTGCTTCTAATCTCATTTTGTCTATGTAACGGATGATTGGTTTTTATCCGGAAGATAAAAGGAAATTATGTGTGAAGTTTCAAAGCAAACTAGCCTTTAAAAGGTAAACAAAAGCGAAAAAAGACGTCTGATTTGTGACTGTTGCTCTAGCAGATTTGTAACAAAAATTTAAGACTTTTTCGACGATGTGAGTGGTCACTGACCAGTGAGACATAAAAAATCGGTTCCGCCATACATTTCCAGACTTTTCCTGTCCCTTACACATGCCTTCTCTTGGCTGGAACTGACTAATTTCAAGCTAAGGCCGCACGTGTTGGTGACGTTTATTCATGCTTTCTTCACAGTAAGATCCAATTATTGTTGAAACGTTTATACCAGCTCTTCGATGTATTTACTTCAGGCTATATATTAAAGTCATAGATAAGCCATTCAAGTGAACGAGGAAAGAAGGTAGGCAATGACGCTACGCTCTTTCAAGCTAAATAAATTCTCAAGCCAGTCATTTCATTCAAATTATCTTTCAGAATAAATCTCTTTACGTTTCACTACTGATTCTCTCTACATTCAGTTCTTGGCAATACAGTGAGAATTTTTACAAGAAAAATAAAGGGTTTGTCAGATCACTCTAGAAGTTCTATCTTATGTTGTCGTTCTCGTTTTTTCAAAAGTTCGACTGGGGTAATTGGCTTCAGAACGCTGATGTAAAAATCCCATTTTGGAGAGTCTAGATAAAACTTAGTTTGATAAATGATGCCATTTGTTGCTGCCAATACTCGAAACTAACTCATTTTCCTATCTATCAAAGAAAAGCCACTTAAATTCGAAAATTAGGTCACGTTTTTCAGTCAGTGAGAAAAGTTTTGAGTAAGTTTCTAGTTTAGGTTGCATAATCCGGATGGTGGATAGCCCGTGGCAAATCGGAAGTGTTTCCAAACAGTTAAGTGCTATAATTGGGCCCTTAACCTCAAAGCTGCGACCGAGTCTTGAAAGTGTTTTGTTTAATTATTTCATATTAATTAGCACAAAGAAATTGCTTTTTTTTATAACAGCTCACAGGGGAGTGGAGCCTGGGAAAACGGTTTAAAGAAAATTGAGCTGAAATTTTGACTAAAAGGCTTTAAAGTTAAAATGTCTTTACAACTAAAGAATGTAGATAGGTGCACTAGTAATGCTACGAATTTGCAATTGAGCAAGCTGGGTGAATTGAATTACAAAATAAAATGATATATAAACAACAAAAATGGAAGCTGCATAAGCATATACAGAAAGCGTCAAGCAACAAGGTGAATAGGAAAAGGAAGGAGAATTGATGATGGTTCGCAACGACCCAACCTTAACAACAAATTGACCAATTGAGAACATGTGACTCTGACAAAGACCCACCGTACTGCTTTGAGGGGCAACCAAACATTGTCGTCAAACATAAGGGATTTTTCTTATTTATACGAAAATGGTAAAAAATCATTCATTGTCACTAACATCATCACCTAATTATATAATGACAGGAAAATAGATATAAAAATAAAAAATAGTGAGGATATGGCAACTCTACAAACAAATTTCAATTGTTTTCAAATTTTGATTGGTTAGGTGATTTTTTATAATTGGTTGGACATACTATTTTGGAGGGCACACATGTTAAATGACGTCATTCTGGAAAAGTCAATATCAGGCAGAAATTATGCGCCATATGTCAAAAGAGTTGAATTTAGACTTATTTTTACAAGTTTCGTTTAAATTTTAGTTTGAGGCTAACACATCGCAACCTTCAGATGTGGCTTAAACCCCAATCCGAAGTTAACAATCTACAAAAATTATTGCTGCCAATAGTATTAAAAATAGAAATGACTGAAGATATTTTATTTACAATTAATAATGCTTTAGGTGAAGATACACATGATCGGGACTAGAGAGAAATTAATCCTTCGTACGCAGCAATCTATTCAGTGAAGAGTTTTCGACCAAATAAATAATAAATGGATCCATTTATTTATACCTAAGTCAGATATTTTGATTCATTAAATTAAACTCTTTTGTTATCTTTTCTTATATTTTTTAATAGTTAAGCTGTACAACAAAAATTTGGATTGTAATTGATGACTATTTTTTTTTTTACTTTTAGTAGTTAAGAGCAATTTGTGTTTTTAGAAATATACTGAGTGAAAACAATTGTAATATTTTTATTTCCCAAATTCCTTAAACTATAGAACTCAGTAGGTGCGGTCCACAAAATGTGGTTATGACGGTGGTTGAAACAAAAGAAAAATGGAATGGACCCACCTGACTTCTCCAGGTCTCCCACCAGTCACAAACAATATCCAAAGTTGTATTATACCAGGCAGATACCTCGGGAGGGAACTAGGGCCAGAGTGTCCAGGAAATGTCTTGACGAATTTGCAGTTCTAGGATGTTTCGAAAAAGGGGTCCACTCTTCCAAGTCGATTAAAGCATTAAGGACGTATCAAAAAAAAATAATGAGTCATTAAAGAAAAACCAAACTCGTAAAAGAAGGCCTGAAACAAAGGTACTCGTCTAGTCGATGCTAGGTCGTAATATGGAATATCCAAAAAGTGAAAGTGGGAAAGTGTTAAAGAATAGATTCTCAAAGTAATAAAAGATCAATGGTATAGTTAATTAAAATAACTATGCAGTAAGAAAAGTAATAGAAATTCACATACCTGAGGGTGACGGACTTAAGAGAAAACCATGTGCTGGTATGAACTATGGTCTTTGGGTTAAGTTAATCAGTTCACTAAACCACTCAATAGTTGCAAATCAGTCACTAGATTAGGTAAGGCACTTTTATAGCCAAGATAAAATTGAGGGTAGTTCTGATTTATTTCTAAAATCCGCTAGGCGAAAACTGTGGTTCAGCAGCCAGCCAAGAAGCTCACAGAAAAAAAAAGAATGGCAAAATAGCCTTCTAGAATCTTCAACCCAAAAACAACTAGGGCCGGACAAAAGTACCAAAAATGGTATGCAAATTCTTCAAAAATTCCCTTTGGTGGAAAATGGTGATGTCACGACCTTTAGTTAACCTTTAAGGCCAATCAACGTGAAGGATTTGAGATCTTCCAATAATCAATATTATCCACGTTAGCCATCGGAAACCTCGCCAGGGCCGGACTAAACAAAATTAATACTTTGGGAAAAATAAAAACGTAACAATCTCAAAGTCAGTGTGTTGTCCATACCCACATCGTGGCCGTAAACAGATCAATTTATCCAATACTAGATTCAGCTGAATATAAATAAACAAATATTGCTTCTCTCTGGATGCTAACTAAGCATTTTATGAACATTTGACTACTGTAAGTCAGTGTCTATTTTCTATTGGGTAAATTAAGCCTTATTCTAGTCGTTATACCTATAACCAGTGTTTATGCAGAGAGTACTTAAATTACTTAGGCCATACTTGAATAGTTTAGTACAATCCAAAAACGAAATAATGTTTGTACTTAAAAGTCTAACAGATTGGAAATAAAACTATATATTTTTTTCAATACAATAAAACGAGAAACTTTAAAATTTCAATCACAAAATAGTCAAGCATTTGTTTAAAATAGTGAACCAATGCAACTGCTACAAACGAATCCGTTGGTTTATGTGTACGTTCGACCAAATCAAAAATCGAACGAATATGTTTGCATTCTCCATTTTCTAGTTATCGCCCGTCAGGCGGTACACAAAGAAATACATTTCGGAAAGAATTCGTTTGGTCTATTTTCTAGGGTGTGCGCCAGCGAAAAGAAACGATTTTCTGGGAAAGTATTTGGAGATTTAAGGACACATAACTAATTTTTACCGAACACCAGAAGAATTGGAGCGAATCCATTTGACTATATTCTTTCTACCTCGTTCGCTATATGAATCCACACCTCTTAGCATTTAAAGTTATACCACACACTTTTGTCGACTTATCAAAGGCTTATTCGTCACTGTCAGCGCATTTGATTAAAATGTATGCTGTAATAACATAATATGAAAGAAAATGAAATGTTGACTTTTTTTGGCCCACTCTATATTATAGACTACAAAGAAGACAATGCACGACAGCTTACAAAAACTTAAGACTAGAAGCGCTAAATTCTACACTCTTTACGTTATTTTGATATATTTCCATATATGTGCGGAGTAGAAGAAACTGAGAATTTTTGACAGTTGTTTGTCATAGGATTTCTTTCCAATTTAATGAAAGATATTTTCTGCAGAAGACAACACTTTAATTTGCTTTGCTAAGGTATGTATGGGGTTGTTACAACCCCCATCGGGCGCCTCCCCAGGTAGTGGATAAGAGAAAGCCTGCCACATATGGCAGGTACCAAGGAAATTAAATACTAGGGGCGAACCAAAACTAGCCTGGAGTTGAGCAGCAGCAATCCCTGTATTGCCATATAGCTGAAATATTTCATACCGGGGTGGGAAGTCGTTCATTGCTGTCAAGAGATTTAATAGTGTATCGAGACGCGCAGCGTCAAGATGAACTATAAAATCTCGAGACGGTAAGGAAACTTCCTACCGAGTATACTATTTTATTTACAACCTACATAATATGAATTTATTTATATTTTTCCTATAAGATATTTATAATATTTTTAACTATCTTTTTTAAAAATTACCAATTAAATATCTTATCTAGTTCGATGCTACTAGGGACACCTTTTTAATTCTATAAAGACATTAAATTTTAGGGGCCAAAAAATAAGCATGGTAAATGAGGGTTGAAAGAGAGGTAGGTAATAAGCCATTACCGCCCTTGGTTGGTAATGAATACCCATTACCTACGTCTAATTTAGAGGTAGGTAATAGGTAATTTTCTCACCCTCCTATGACGTTTGTAATGATAGCATTACATATATGGTTGTAAATAAAAAAAATTATATTGGCAAGGTATATGAGCAGATTTGGATCAACAGTATGGCTAAGACACTGCGATGAGGAAGGCAAAGAGAAACCACCTCGTTATTTATTCCCTAGTAAAATTATCATGGATAGGCAAAGAAAAAACACGGCTCTTAGTCCCCGCACCCCTTCGATGGGCAGAGGGTGCGAAGAATCACCGATTGCTTCAAAATCGGCACCTGAAACGTTCAAAGCTTATATACTGGCGGCAAAATTCAGAATGTCGTCAAAGAAATGATAAGATTAGACGTTAAAATCATGAGAATCAGCGAATTCAAGAGCACATGGTTTATTACTCTGGAAACGAAAACCCAACTCACAGAAAAGGAGTAGGAATGGTAGTCGCAAAAGAATGCTAATCTACAACGACAGAATGCTACTCTTACAACTAAAAGCAAGTCCAATGGATATAAACATAATACAGGTCTACGCCCCTACAGCCGATAAAGAAGAGTAAATTACGTAGGGAGATTGAGAACTAGATAGAATGCATGATCATTTAAATACACACAGAAAGATAAAGGAAATGACACATACCCGGAGGGAAAACCACAACAGGAACCCTAGTAGACTTACACGATAATATAATCAAACAACATTCTTAGATGATGGACCAGAACATTAAATTACTGTCGAATCTGGACCATGCCCACGCATAACAAAAGCAGAAATTGAGAGAGCTCTCCAGAATATGCAAAACAATAAATTGTCTGACGGACCTGACGAGGTCCGCGTAGAACTGTTAAAAATGTTATGTGACAGTAACAGGGAATTCCTCGAGTCTCTAGACGACATCTACAATCTCATCTATGATACAGAAAAAATACAATAATGTCTTCCTTCATTACCCTTCCTAAAATACCTCGAGCCAATTCCAGCGACCAATACAGGCTTATTAGTCTCATCAAGCACATTGTCAAAGTGTTTACCAAGATCGTCCACAGCAGAATATATAAAAAATGTGACTTATACACCAGCGAATCTCAATTTGGATTTAGCAATGCCCTGGGAACTAGAGAGGCAATCTACACAACTCAAAGTCCTACTACAACGCTGTAGGGACATGAACCGAGATGTGTACGCATACTTTATAGATTTTTCAAGGGCTTTTGACAGGGTAAAACACACAAAGTTAGTGGAAATAATGAGGGAGGTAAGCCTAGACAGCAAAGATGTACGAATTAGAGCGAATTTATATTGGAACCAGTCAGCGTACGTGAACATAGCCGGCAACAAAACAGAGGAGGTGAAGATCCAAAAAGGCGTTCAATTGTATGGTCCACCTTATTTAACATCTACTCTGAAAAGATATTTCCGGAGGCACTGGAGGAGTCTCCTGAAGGGATTAAAATAAACGGCGAAAACATAAAAAACATCAGATTCTCAGATGATACTGTTATCCTCGCAAGTAGCCTGGAGGATCTTCAAACCCTTCTGGAGAAAATCTATAAAACGAGCAAGGAATATGGACTTAGCCTGAACACCTCCAAGATAAAACATATGACGCATCAGCAAAACTCCCAGCCTCCTATGGTTTTGACTCTAAATCAAGAAACTATAGAACGAGTCGACAGGTACACTTACTTTGGATCAATGGTGAATGAAAATTGAAGAAGGCAAGAACTGTATTCACTAGAATGAAAACATTTTTCGTCAACAGAAACCATAGCCTACAATTGAAAATAAGAATGGTCAGATGTTACATCCTTCCAGTCCTTCAGTAAGGGGTTGAGGCCTGGACCATGACGGAAGCCTTGATGGGGAAGCTCGAAGCGTTCGAAATGTGGATATATCGGAGAATTCTGCGCATCTCATGGATCGAGCACGTAGGTAACGAAGAAGTACTTGGAAGAATGGGTAAAACGAAAGAAGTGATATTCACAGTGAAGAGAAGAAAAATTGAGTACTTCGGACATATTATGAGGAACAATAAATATCGACTACTGCAGCTTATCCTGTAGAGAAAAGTCAACGGTAGGAGAGGACGAGGACGGAGAAGGAACTCATGGCTGCAAAACCTGCGCTAGTGGTTTCGGATGAGATCTTTACAATTGTTTAGACAGGCAGCTGATAGAATAAGAATAGCCATGATAATCGCCAAAGTTCGTAGAGAATAAGGCACCACAAGAAGAAGAAGGCCAAGTAACGCAAAATACACATGTTTTTGTGTGATATTAGCATTTTCCGTGGTGTTTTACAAAATTAGATCAGTTGACTCGCATTTAATTGCCGATATCTAGGCGACAGTAGAACAACTTACTTTAGTCACCAGAGATGAAAGTTAACGATATGAAATTTTCTTTCCCTAGAGGTAAAAATTACGTTTTCGGCTATAGCTATTTATGACGAAAGTTGTCTATTTTTACATAATGGTAGAAAAAGCATTTCCTCTCCCCTGATTACAGTGCTTCGTATGTTGGCAGCGTTTTGCAAGCCTTCAATACATACTAGAACATCCAAAAAGATCCACCTCATCTTTTGGAAACCATCATAGTTTTGGACCTCACTATGTCAAAATTCCTCCTTCGATATGATTCCACAAATCTATTAAAAAAATTTCAATAGACTTGACATCAGAGAATCAGCCACGAATTACTGGCTAATTTCAATTGACTGAATGCACAGATGCGAACAGAAGTTAACGACAAGAGACTAATACTTACCAATATTACAACCACTACCCAGATATTATTAAATACCACTACCACTGAACCAATAGCAAAGACCCTTTCATAAAAGTACTAAAAAGGAGGTTTACTGAGGATAAAATGTGTGCAGTGCGCAGCAGATAGGATGATAACCCGGCGACACGTATTTCTTCTTATTGGCTTGCTCAGGCATGTAAATTTATATGTGTACAAGATCGTCTACACGAACCATAAAGAAACGAATTATTACGGGTGAGACCCACCAACACTTTATTATAGTTTCGTTCTTTTAGCTCACTTATAATCAATTAAGAATTAGACTAACTGACCGCATCGGTCCGTGCCTTTTATACCTTAAGTTAACAAATCATTCCCGGCCGAACTTGCGTTGACTGTCGCACACGGTCGCGGGGTTTGGACGGAAAACACCAATAAATACCTAACAATCGTTACCGGACCGGTCGGCATGCACCATTCATTTATGTTATCACCACCGTGAACACAGTCAAGTTTTATATAAATTTTTACAGCAAAAATTATAGTAAAATATAACATTTGCACAAAGAATAGACATCTTTTCTGCGTCTTCAAAATTTGAAAGAGTTTTTTGTACTAACCTTAAAAGTGTTATTTATGGGGTTTAATAAATTGTGTAGCTTGTGAGTTGGCAAAAAAATATATATCTAACTAAAGAATACTATACAACAACATCCACAAATTATTTGGTCGATTTTGGAGACGCGCAATGGGATTGTGTGCGACATTAATTATCGTTTTCATCCAGTTTACATTCACATTCAGCGCAACTCTGTTTTCGTCCCCTAGAAGTGCTTTTTAAGCGTTGATAAAAACTAAAACATATAATCGAAACGTCGGCGTTCTTTTAATAAATGACGGAGGTTTTGATTCTTGTTCTCTATCCGCACCTTCTTAAACTACTTGACACAAGGGCGTAATTTCACCAAATAAAGAAGACGTTATTAATATTATGACTGGGCTGGGAAAAGAAAGAGCTCATCTGGAGCATAAAATTGAAAGTTGAATAAATATCGAGTAGGCGACAAGGAAACTATCATTATTCTATTGAGAAGTGACCACGTTTGGACTAAATTTAACGTTCTTCTTGCATAAAGGGAGACAGTATATCTGTGTTCTATGTTTGAACAGTTCAGCTAGGCCCTTGACAGATACTTTAATGGGCCGAGTGGACATACCGCTTGTAACGAATTTTAATAAGCGAAGGAAAAAGGGCCTCTTTGATATCCAAGCTGGTAATATTTCGGGCGCCACCCTCTAAGGGTTTTACTTGGTAGAGGGTCCACAGGAATGCCGAATCAGGGAGCTTTTAAACAGTGAAGAATGTCCAGGCGTTCTGCCTTTGGTTGCGATTTGAGTGAAGGATACGCACTAGACTCAATACGGTAAAACTCTATTTTCAAGATGCAATGTCAACAAGGTTATAAAAGTATATCAGTTTAGGGCTTTTATGCGAGGCGTTTATAACGAGAGGCACTCTAACGGTCGGTAATTTAAAGGAAAATATACGGTCGGCTTTTCTTGGATGGGAACGGGTACGGAAATTTAACTAATTCCGTAAGTTGTCGGTGAAATGTATATGTGTAGGGCCCAACAAACGCTTTGACCCGTTGGTCCTGTATGAGTGGGGCCCAACAAACCCTAAGCCGAATATATGTGTAAGTGGAATGAGGCCCAACAAACGCTAAGCCGTGTATGTATGTTTATGAATGGGGCCCAACAATCGCTTTGGCAAGGATCGAGGCTTCGGTCTGTTTATATACGGTTTTACTTCTAGGATTGGCGATGTTTACCGTTCAATGGCTGGTGATAGAATCCTCGAAATTTTGCTCCTCAGCTCTTTTATATGGAAACAACAATAATAACACAGTATCCAAGGACTGGTTCTAGCTAAAGACTGCCGGTCGTTCACCATAATTTGAAGGAAATACACACATTTTAAAAGCTGGCAAACATGCCGTAAATTAACCTACATCCGTTAACCCCAATTAATTGAACTTGACTTTTCTAACTTTATGACCACGTTCTCATTTCGCCAGAAATTTAATAACTTCGTTACATGCTTGAGGAGGCAGGTTGATTTTTAACAGACTAGTTGAATAACATTCTTTTTGGCAGACCAGTTTCGGCTCTTAGGAAGGTCAAAAATTGGTTTTCCGACAATAAAGTTTTTAAAAATTCGATATTACAGTAAGGCCACACATACACAATTTTTTAAAATTTTTTGAAACCACTTTTAAATCCTTGTAAAGCGAGATGTGGCGAGATAAGAAATAAAAAATTACGAAAACAACGGTAACAGCTAGTATTCTGTCGACTAATTTTTCTTGGCAACATAAACACAATATAAAAAAAAACTGTCAATAAAGTTTGCTACAACAAAAAAAAACTCTTGACTTTCAACCGCGAATGTCAAAATGTAGTGAGTGTTGTGCTAAAAGCGAAATTCTTATAAAACAAATCAAATAAATACTCTCCTTTATCGCGATATAATTCAGATTTGACGTTCATCAAACGATTCACATTTCCTGCCAGCCACGGACGATTTATTTCAACAAAGATACAATGGAAGTCATTACTTTTCGAAGTTCAAATCTATCCGAGAAGTTTAGGATTTTTATCGCTAAAAGTTTCTATACTTTGTAGTGAAGTTAAAGGCTCATTTTAGCTAAAAGTTCTGCAACAGAAAAAAAACTTTAACAACGACGTGACACGTGCTCAGTTTATCTAGATTACAGAAATCGATTATTTTGAAGTTCGACCTGGTAGGAATATGACACAAAACTTCAAGTATTCATAATAATTACAACATAGCAGCCTTAAAACCCACTTAACTTTCAAGAAATATTTCAGACCCATTATGTCACTTAAAACGTTCACTCACACTCCCCTCTGAGCTATTATGAAAGAAAGTGCTTTCTTTGTGCCACTGAAGGCGACAAAATTAAATGAAACCCTTCAACAATAATTGGTCTTTGCTTTAATTTTGTTGAACTTTTGCAGTCGCCAATTACAACAAAGTTAGCAGTTAAGGAACACTTTAAATTGGTCGTGGGTTATGTATGTTTCACATTTCAAAGCTTATTAAACTAGAATCTTGCCCCAAAACTTTCCTGCTGCCTGCCAACATTAAACGTGACCTAATTTTCCAATTGAAGTGGATGTTCCCTGATAGGGAAATAAGTTTCTTTCGAGTATTGCCAGCAACAAATGGCATCATTTATCAAACGAACTTTTATATCCGGGCTAGTCGAGCGGGAATTTTTAGTTCAGCGCCTGTTCCAATGCCAATTTTCTAAATCGAAAAAACGAAAACGAAAAATACAAGATAACACACTTGGAATGGGCTGACAAAGAGTTTATTTTTCTCGAGGAGATTGCTATTGTGTTGCCAAGAGTACAAAAGAAAGGATCAGTTACGAAATGTAAAGTAGCTTAGGGATTTATTCTCAAAGATAATTTGAGCCAAAGAGAATGAAACGAAACTTTATTTAAGTTTAAACGAGCTTCGCTACGTCAATTAAGTATTTATATATTAAGGGAGGTAAGGGTTACTTAGTAGTCGAAGACGATTTTGCGCCCGAGCGACGCGAGGGCTGGCAATACAATTTGAGACTGCTTTGAGACTTATGTATGGATATGGAATCTCTTGAGCTCTTGGGGCTTTGATAATAATAATATCATTAAGCATGCGTTATTTGATTTTTTTTTTTCGATTAAGAACTAGTTGGTAATAGGCATATTATTAAACAGTGGTAGAAAAACAATTTTTTTATATAAGCATTATTTTAAATCTTTTGTCCAATAAGGGTAAAGTTAACCTTTTAGTAGTAAAGTTAGAACTTTACTTTCATATCTTTAATTTTCATATTTAAAAGTTTGGAAGTAAATTATGATACACAATGCAGGATAATCAAACTTTTCGGCCCACGGCTGAAAATAGAAACTTTTATAATTTTAACCACAGTAAACTTCAACTGTAACAGCAAAATTCCGGGAGTAAACAATATTATTTATTCCATTCCGGTGAGCAAGCAGGTCAAAACATACTCCTCTCCAATTAGAGTTATAATAGGTTTTCAAGGCAACAGCTCAAAATTAAAATTTCAAAGTTAGCTTAATATAAAAAGAGGCCAGAAGCAGCAAGTGCTTAATGAATAAAACATTACCGTTCCTATTTCCTGTTTCTACGCTCCATTATTTAATTTCTACTCCTGCATCGCTGCTGATTAAAGCTATTCCTGGATGAAATTCGATAGCGTTGTATTAGAAATTTGTCCTTATAAATAATGTATTTTGAGCATGCTGGGTTACTGGAGATACTTAATATTGTTCAATACTCAGTATTAACTTTTGGAGTTTTTTTTATGTAGATGTTTTTTTATGTTTTTTTTATGAAATATCAGATAGCAAACACTTTACATACACACATACACTTACGATCTATGAACCTGGCGATCTGTTCTGTGTAACTATTAAAAATATCATCATGGAAGAGCAATAAGGAAGAGAACAAAGGCACTGCAAACTGCTCTCACTTCAACTTCCGGATAAATTACATACACGTGTTACTTTACACGTAAATGCTCTCGCGTCAACTTCAACTCCCGCGTAAGTTACATTACGTTTTAAGCATTAGGTCAAGGCTACCTTAAGAGTCAAATCTACATTTCCATTTCAAATCAACGCCGCTCTGCAACTAAAACTTGTTGGAGTGTTCGCAATCTCTAGTTCTTGATTAAATGGGTGTATAAACTCCTCTCAACTAAAATATTTATCTTATCCGCTTAGCAAGGAAATATCGACTTGGAAGTTGGTAATCTCTTTCATGGTGAGCTAACAATCAAACTAGCATTAAAAAACCCAATGACGCTGCGGAATCTCTATAGTAGAACCTCAAGTAGAACTAAGGACAGGAATGAGATCCTAAAGCAGTCGGGGATTGTGTATCATATATCTTGCACCGGGTGTAATGGAATATACATAGGCCAAACTTTAAAAGTCCTTAACGAGAAGGTAAGAGTGATTGCTGAAGACTCATAAAGCACTTTGTCAGCATCACTATGATATATAGATAAGGAACCTAACTATCACAAAATAGTTATTTATGTATTAAGAGCGAAAAGTACAACTTTTTTGCTCGGAGAGTGAAGTTACTCGAGAGCAAAAAAGTTACTTTTTGCTCGTAATGCATACAACGTTTTTTCTGCAAACGATCAATTTCAAATAATGTGAATCACAACTGAGCATAACTGAAGACACAATCTGAAAATGTAAATCAAAATGACAATGACGTTTTTAATAATTGGTTGAGTGGTGGTAGTTGCTATTGGCAGCAAGCGAAAAAATCTTTATCGCTTGCTGTCCCGGGCAACGCGCGGAAAAGTAAACTCACATTCTGTTCCTCAAAAAAGATTAGGTTTACGTTTGTCTAATGAAAGCGTAAAATGCGTCATTATTTGACGTTTGTAGAAAAAAAATATTTTTGCAAGTGCTTGAAATTGCTGCAGAAGATCACTCCATCAACAAAAGAAGGTCACTCCGTCTAAGCAATATTTATTCTAATTTGATGAACAAATGCAAAATCAAACAACCTAACAACGAAACCTTTAACTCAAACGCTTCAGCAAAGAGGTTCTAACAATTAAAATAAACAAAATAAGAAACACTAATTATTATATGCCAAAATCAGTGCCCAAAAGTACCCATTTCAAATCTTAAATTATACCAGAAATTGGTCTTTGACTAAGCAGTGTTAAACCGGAAAAAAAAAATTTAATTTGGCAATTTTTAACTTTTTGCAAAAGTTTTTTCTCCTTTCTCTCTTTCCTCGAGGACACACTGTGTAATAATGGAAAAGTGAAAAACTGGCTTGGTTTCACTTCACATATATCTCGCATGCCCAGAAGTGGAAGCACCTGCCGTCGTCCGATGGCGCCACTTGCATATATGCACTGTGCCTTGAGCAATAGAGGAAACCAAGTTATCCTCAAACTCGTATTTTTACCAGGCTTGATGTATACCATACTGATGAGCTCAAATAAGAGCGAAACCGGTCAATAGTTCCTCTGCCTGATAGAAAAATGATTTTGATACTCTGCTGAACGTCGTCCCCAGACAGTATAGTTACGAAATCTCGGCCATCTGTCCTGGTTTCACTTCACACTGTGTAATAATGTATTTTTTTCAACGACTGCCTCGAAAATTAACAAATGGGCACTATTAACTTCCGTTGAACATTGCATATTTAGGCATATTGCCAACAGCGCGTGCAAGCTCCTCTCATACAGAAGAGTGTGCAAAGTCCACTGTACACACACTTCTGTTTGTTTTGCACACGCCTTGCATATATTTTTTACTACGAATGATCATTTATGAAGCAAAATCGCAGTCGTAGAAAATAGTATATTGTGCAACTAGTGTCGAAAATTGCACTTTGCACACAAGTGTACTGTTTGGACACGAACCGTAGGCGAGTGATACAACGTCACAAGAGTGTGAAGAGGAATTTTCGTACGTGTTCCACACTATACTTTTTCTACGACTGCGACTTTGCTTCACAATTGATCATTGGTATTATAAATATATGCAAGGCGTGTGCAAAGCAATCAGAAGGACTTTGCACACGCTTCTGTATGAGAGCATACGCAATGTGCACTTTGCTCACGCTGTTTGCAATATGCGATTTTTAACAGTAGTTAGTAGTGTGCCTTTGCTCATTTTCGAGACAGTCCTAGAAAATCGAATATTGTGCAATTAGTTTCGAAAATTCCACTTTTAGAGTGATTTTCGTACGTGTTGCACACTATTTTTTTCTACGACTGCCGATTTTGCTTCATAAATGATCATTGGTATTATAAAATATATGCAAGGCGTGTGCAAAGCAATGAGAAGGACTTTGTACACGCTTCTGTATGAGAGAATGTGCAATGTGCACTTTGCGCACGCTGTTTGCAATATGCGATTTTGAACGGTAGTTAGTAGGGTGCATTTGCTCATTTTCGAGGCAGTCGTAGAAAATAGAATATTGTGCAACTAGTGTCGAAAATTGCACTTTTCACAGGAGTGTGACGATTTGGACACGAGCCCTAGGCGAGTGATACAACGTCACAAGAGTGTGAAGAGGGAGTTTCGTACGTGTTCCATACTATACTTTTTGTACGACTGCGATTTTGCTTCATAAATGATCATTGGTATTATAAAATATATGCAAGGCGTGTGCAAAGCAATTAGAAGGACTTTGCACACGCTTCTGTATGAGAGCGTGCGCAATGTGCACTTTGCGCACGCTGTTTGCAATATGCGATTTTCAACGGTAGTTAGTTGTGCGCATTTGCTCATTTTCGAGGCAGTTGTAGAAAATAGTATATTGTGCAAATAGTGTGGAAAATTGCGTGAAGAGTGATTTTCGTACGTATTGCACACTAGACTTTTCCTATGACTGCGCAAAGTGAACTTTGCGCACGTTATTTGCAATATGCGATTTTCAACTTTAGTGAGTAGTGCACATTTGTGCATTTTCAAAGCAGTCGTAGAAAAAGTATAGTGTGCAACACGAAAATCACTCTTCACACTCTTGTGACGATGCATCACTCGCCTACGGCTCGTGTCCAAACCGTCACTCTCGTGTGAAAAATGCAATTTTCGACGCTAGTTGCACAATATAGTATTTTTCTATTTCGGTTTTAAAATTACAGTGTTTTCTACTGTTATATTGTCAAAACAGTATCAATATGAAGAACCCTTCGACGCCCGTTTGGGTTTTGCCTTGCAATGTTGATGGCGCTGACCAATCAAATGTCACCCTTAATACTGATTTAAAATCAAACGATTTAAATTATTATCATCATTATTAATGAAATCAGAAATTGCGTCCCAGGAATTCAATTTGAGTGGTGGATTGGCGGATCGGGACCAAAGGCAGCAATAATAAGACAATTTCTTTGCCGACGTTTCGTCTTATTTACGTATCTAAACTTCATCAGGGCGCAAAGTTGGTGCATAGCGCTCAAGTCATTAAAGATGAATTTTGTAATAATCAATCTCATCATCTATAAATCAATATGGCAAAACTTTGAATTTAAAACACACATAAACCATAAACATCAACTGAACACAAACGGACAGACAAACAGGCACGGCGATCATCTATCGATATACGCAATACACCAACTATGACCCCTGATAAAGTTTAGGTAAATTAGACGAAACGTCGACGAAGAAGTTGTAGTATTATTGCTGCCTTTGGTAGCGATTGCGATACGGTAATCATAAAACACTATTTATACAGTAACCCAGGATGCGCTGTACAGGAATCTCCGAAACGGTAAGAGAAAGCGGTTAAATTAGGAGAAATTTGTACAACAGGGAACCATAATACCTGATGTTTGCGAAAATGATGCTTGCTTTAGTTTTTAGATATCTCAAAAATAGTAGTGTTGTCACAAATAAGCAAAAAGTCATAAAATAGCAGCATTGTTAGAAATGGTCGGCCGATGACCGGTTTAGTAACCCAGCACTAGTTGACCCAAATTTAAAAATTAAACCTTTAAAATTTGTTCAGCATGTCGGTACCGCTCATGGACGTCATGGAAAAGAAGGTTACAATCGTTTGGGAAAAATGTGCTGACAATAAAAAAAGTTAGCACGAGCGTTTTTGAGAGAGAAACGGCAGTGTTCGTGTGGGTGCTCACGATGAGAGTCCGGTTTTGGGGGGGACTCACGAGGAGTCGCTGCGGGGAACCGCGTTGGGGCTGGTTGGAGGCCGACATTACGCCGGAAGGACGAACGATCACCATCAGATACCAGACCACTGTTTAAAAGTAGAAAAAGGAGTGGTAGTCTGGGTGCTCACGAAGAGAGTCCGGTTTTGGGGGACTCACGAGGAATCGCTGCAGGGAGCCGCGTTGGGGCTGGTTGGAGGTCGACATTACGCCGGAAGGACGAACGACCACCATCCCCATTGGTACCAGCCCATTGTTTAAAAGTAGAAAAAGGCATCGTTTTTGGGGACTCACGAATGGAGTCTGGTTTGGGGACTTGCTCGGGGACTTGCACGTAAACAAGATTACTCCAAGATTTTGAGTTCGGGCTTTTTGGGGAACGTTACGTCAGATAGACGAACGGTCACCATCGAGAAATACTAAATTGTTTTCTTAAATTTGCAATCGCGTGAATAGAAGAAGTAAAGAAGCCACGAGTATCCGTAAGGGCGTAAGGACCCTCCCTGCCAGGGAAGAGGAAGGAGCTCTACCTGCCAGACTAGGTAAGAACCACTGTGTTTGTAATTGTGTATAAATTTCGGATAGTCTACTTTCTTAAAGTAGTTAGGGTAATCTTAAGGCTCAGAAAATAGAAGTTTACTTGAACCCCATCTTATCATTTTAAATCTAAACCCCCTTAGTTTTGAAAGCCCCATTCAGTGAGTAAATCAGCATAGGACTTCGGGGCGGGGGGGGGGGGGGGCGACAACCCGATGCCCAGTTAAAAGTCATTTTAAAGCGTAAATTAACGCACATACATTTTTCGTGACAATATAATGGATTCTTGTATTTATTTATTAAGTTATTTTATACACTATCCAAAACCGAAAAACACTTTCTCATTGCAACTTTTGCAAGCTCTACAAGATGGCCTTTGTTACTTTTTCTTCAAACGTTTTGTTATCGATAGACCGTCACCAACTTAACTTTTTCATAATATAGAAAAAAGTACATGCTGTTTCGGAATATTGTTTGAAATGATAAAAAATAAAAAAAAACAAAATGCATAAAAAGGCTGTTTTGAAGAAGAACAAAGAATTGAAAACTAACCTGAAGTATGTTTTAAACAAAAATGGTAGCAATGGGGAGGTTTGTCATATCCACCAACCATTAATGATATTAGAGGTTAAAAAAACAAATAGCAAGAAATTACCTCTATGTTTATAAAAATTAATAGAAAAAAGTAGCATAAGATACGGCGACCTCTTTGTTGCACTCGCCCATTGTAATCGTCGCTATGCTCCCTCTTTTTGCAAACATGGATTGTTGCCACAATTAACTTCCTTATGAAACTTGTATCTTAATATACTCTTATGAATGTGGGTGTCAAGGCCCTCCGTGACTTTCATTTCTAAAGACTCCTCAGGAAACAAACTACACCGTTTAGAAACTACCCCTAGACAAGAAGTTTCCTTGCCACGTTTAACATAGAGAGATGGCGCTCGAGGTAAACCGCAAAAGACCTGTTACCGACAGAAATGTTACGCAAGACACCTCTAATGTTTTTCTTTAACGATTTCTTTATTTAGGACGAGCGTGGCAAGTCACATCCTAACCTTTGATAGAGGCTGTACAAAGATGACTGAGAGAAGGGGAAAAATCGTAAAGAAGAGAAAACTGAAACACTTACTTGTTAGTTCAATTTCCAGCCATCTGCTTTAAAGCTTGATCCTTGTTTATAAGGCTACAAATATTATTATTATAAAATACAAAAATGCACCTCTATTATTGTATAATTAATAAAACTTTTCATTCTGGAAGGAATTTCTTCTCAGCTATAGTTCTGAATCATTGAAACGAAACGAAATAGCCCTTGAAACCAACAAATTTGTTTTATTTTGCATCATGTCTTACGGACACATAATATCAGGAATTCATAAAAATAGCCCTGTAACAAATGCGATACAGCTCAATGCGATAATTAAATTACAGAGCGCTGCTCCCTACAGTACGAACCAGACAGGCTTAGGC
Source organism: Taphrorychus bicolor (assembly GCA_951812265.1). Classification (NCBI taxonomy): domain Eukaryota; kingdom Metazoa; phylum Arthropoda; class Insecta; order Coleoptera; family Curculionidae; genus Taphrorychus; species Taphrorychus bicolor. The sequence goes on along the minus strand of OX638303.1, from coordinate 27,395,820 downwards.
ACAGTATCGAGGTTTTGCTGCTGAATTTAGCTAGTGTAAAACGACATTAATGTAATTAACCCTTCCAGTTGCTCAGATTCGGATGCACTGTTTACACAATTACAGCATGGCCTCAGGCATAGCTCGATGCAATCATACCGTGCAATTATGCACTTTGTTATTAAATTAAACACAACTTCCAGGCCAGCAAATGGTGTAATAGCAAAGTCCACCTAAACGGAAACGAGGGTGACATTGCTCCGACCCAAAAACCAACAGACACTCTTTTGATTAAAATTTCCTCCATAATTCAGTCCTGTTGCACCTCACCCGGCATGTGACGTGGCTAAGTCCCGGCGGGCTTCCGGGGCCCCTCCATTTGGCTCCGCGCCAGCCAAGGCCGTGTCGGAGCCCCCAAATATGTCCCGGATCCGAACATACTACAAGTTCGGTCTTGTATCGCGGATATTTCTAGATGTGGATAGTAATTAGTACAAATCAAAATGTTGGCCGCATAATTTACGAGAGTACGACACACATTTTGTTGTTAGAGAGTTAGGGCGTGGCAGAATTTGATAGATAACTCCTAAATTTTTTTTAATTACTTACTTTTGGGTATTTTGCTTCAATACAATTTTTTAAGTGCTTTGTTTGATGTTGGAGATCTACGACCACGAACAAAGTTTATCCAGTTCACATCTTATTCTTAACACCACTACTTAATACCATTCATAGCTCTCATTGGAACCCTAGTATATAGTGTAGTATATAGGTATAATTTTGTAAATAAAGATTTCTAGATTTTTTTCTTTCAAGTAGTTCTGAAGAAGGCAATAGAGAATTTGCCGAAACGTTAATCAGGTTTTTTCGTCCAAGCCCTTTTCAGTGTAAATTAGTTTATCCAGTAATTTTACTGTGAATAGTGCAAAATTCGTTCTCGAACATCAAAGAAAGCACTCTAAAAATTGTATTGAGTGAGTTAGGGGAAATTTTATTAATTAATTTGAAATTTGTTTAGTTTTTTCTATTTTTTTTTAGTTTTTTATTGGGCCATTTATTCATTATTTTTATTTTCTTATACCCAAAAGTAAGTAGTAAAAAAATTAATAATTTGCCTCAAAGATTTAGGAGTTATTTACCAAATGTTGCCACGCCCTAACTCACTAACAACAAAATGTGTGTCGTACTCTCGTAAATTATGCGACCAACATTTATTTTTTAGACTTTTGTTCGTTAATTTAAATTATTTTAGCTTACAATCTTGAGTTATAGAGGAGGAGGGTAGAAAGAAAAACATTAAGACGAACGTGGTAAAATTCCTTCTTTAGGGGATGTGCTTTCGCATTTATATTAGGGAATTTAGAAAGATAAATTGCATGGTGGCGGACCGATATTAATAATAAGAAAACCGAAGTAGGATTTTTTGCACGGCCATTATCTTTCTTTGGCAAACACTTTGAAGCCTGGAACGCTCGCCTACTAAAAAGGCGATAATCCTAGGGATTATTATGGAAACGTCTCGCTCCTTTTGTCGTGTTTAAGATTGCCTTTGTTTTTGTAAATATTACGCGTGTTTTTACAAGTAAAATTATTGTATGAGAAAATATCTTGGCTTTGGTTTGAGGCCTAGATTACTGTGTAAATGATTTTCCAGGAAGAAAGTTTCATTTTTTTTTATACGTTTCTCTACTTAGACGCTACATATCATCGCTCCTGTATATCCTAGGAAAGTTTCAGACAAAAGTATAATAATTAAAAAGGCTGCTTTCAATAAAAAAATATATGTAAATAGAATGAGGCAAAAGTGTCCTTTTTGACATAAACTTAATTGTTTTCAATAGAGCACCTCTTTATTTTCGATTCCCCTTTGAATTAATATTTCATGCACCATACAGCTTTTGAATTTCCCACTTTTTCGGAACATTATGTCATCTTTAATGTACTAACATAGTGTGTGCTAGTTCCAATAAAAAAAAAGAAGTAATATGAGCCAGAGCAATTGTTTAAAATAACTTGTGCTTGTTCTAAAACAAAGAGAGAATAAATTAAAGAAAAATATAGAAAAGTTTTTGAAAAACCTAGCCTGCTTTAAAACGCTTGCTTGTAGTATTTTTTTTTCAATAAATGGATTCAATTTCAATAATGGAGAAATAGAGCGTTTTCTTATTACTCCAAGTCGCGATGACTGATTTACACTTGTCTAACCTGTTTTTCCTCGATTATCCGATAACCAGAAAAAACTTTTTAAACAAGCGAATGCCATCCACTCACAAAGTGCATTTATGTTTTGATGACGTCCCTAGTAACTTAATTGAAGAAACTGAGTTACTAACTAGTAAGAGTTACTAACTAGAGAGACCTTGTGGTTTCGTCTTGTTGATTTCATCCACTTTTGAAAACTTACTCATAAACAATGATTTTTAATTTCTCTTTCTTCTTCTTCGCTTCCGCTTTTCAGTCTTTAGCTACCAGGACTAGAGATACGGCCGAATTGGTTGTTTAATGAAAATTCAACTGGGCAATGATTTATCTGAGGTGAGTCTGATCTCGGATCCTACATCCCTGCCTTAGACAACTTGAGAATATTGTATTTAACATATAACCTATTTTTTAATAATTTTTGTAACTCCTCCCCAACCAAGTATAACTGTTCAAAAGGTCTGGACCCTTTGTCGACAGTACCACACTGCCCGACTATTAATAGAATTCAAATGCGAATGCAAAAATAAGAGAATATACAGGGTGTACCGTTACAAAAATTTAATTATGTCACAAGTACACTTTTACTTCATCCAATTCACATAAATAAGTTATTATAGAAAGCTGCTTTCTCAACTATCAACTTTTTTTCTAGCAAGTATCAGAGGCTGTGCTATGTGGCATCTAAATATAATTGGGACACCCCGTATATCACACTTTTGTTATCAGCAAAAGTCAAGACACTCTTTATTAAAGTATTTTCTAAATTGAAAAAGCTCGCTAAAGCCGTTCTGCAGGCTTCACAATATAACCAAACGCTCTTGCCCGTCGGTTAATGCAGAAAAATTGGATGGCCTTCATCACGGCGGAATAATCCAATTTCGGCAAGTTTCCTCAGTATTTTTTTAACGATGGTACATTTAAGAGGCTAACGGCCAGCGTGTTCTCGGCAATAGAGTGCTTAAGCCGTGAGTGAAAAGCAATAACAGATAAAGTTTACCGGGAGTATAGTCAAGTGGTAAACCTCGTCTTTTACAACCCCATTAGGAAAAGGTCAAATTCGAATCCCCGGAATTGGATTGATTGCAGTCAGGAAAAAAGGTGCCGAATTCCTCCCTGATAAACGATACACTACAGTTTTTATGAGGCCCGCTTCGACAGAGCACTCCAAAGCAATTACGGAAAGAAAATCCCCCGACCGACACACAATACGTCACTTCTGACATAATAGTTCATTGGATTCCGCTTTGTTGCATCGTTCTGATCCTCTTTTCACTTGTTATTTTCGCATTCTCCAGGCGGTAAAATCTCAGGCTGAGAGAGGACTTTTCGGGCCGTAGCGTCGTTACTTGTTTGAACAACAGGGCTTTCTAATGCGGCTCTACTGAAAACCGTCATTATTTGAAAGTGATGTTAGAAAAGAGAGTTTAGCTGCTTAGAAATATTACTACACTCACCGAATCATCGAACCATCATTGATATTGCTAACTTTTTTTAAAACCCTTGTGAAAGAATTTAGGCGATAAAATTTCATGTAATCCTGGTTATTTAGTTTAGGTTAACTAGTCGAAATATCTTGTTTTATTGAATCACTGTATATCTCTGTTATTTGTAAACATTTTATTTGGTTGCAAAATTTTCGTTTTCCATAGCAGTCAAAACATACCAAATTTCATTAAAATACACTTTATGACTCACCACGTATACGAAGTGACTAAGGTAGGCCATTTATGCCCTAGCGAAGTTTGCAGTCGAACCAAAGAAAGGGCTGCAAGTTGCTAAAATATTATAAGGTCTCTTAGTCCCGAGGTGTTTAAGCCATTCACTTATTATTGTCATCAAGTAGGGGTTGGAAATTTGACTTCGACATTTCTATCAAATCTTCTCACCATGTGCTAAAAGGAGATGGGTATAAAAAATTGTGGATTTCAAAGGTAACTAGATGACAAAAATAAGTGAATGAGTAATATATTTTTTGCGCTTCGTTGTATTTTTTAAAAAAATCTTAAATCATATAAATATAATCTGTCAGTCATAGTAGTCAAGTCAAACAAATAAAAATGTATAATTTCCTATTACCAGTCGTGATTTTAAAATTGTGAATTATCTTTGTGGCACCATATTAGAAAACCAGTTCGCATTTAGTGAGCGTTATTCTCTCGGGCAATATACTAATAAACTATATCTCTCACCGCTTCCGAGATAGTGAGCGATCTTAGAAAAAGATACTCTGTAATCATGATTAGTAGTTTGGGTCCCAAATGTTGTAGAATGGTCGTGGAGTGTAGCGGATTTAGGACATGGTAGAGTAAAACAAATTTATTTTCTCAAATCGCCGACGTTTCGACCATATATTTGGTATTTTTCAAGGCTGTTTGGACCTAAAGGGCTTCTTGTCAAAGACTGGATTGTTATTCTTGTTCATGACACATGTAGATTGTTTTCTCTTGATATCATCGTGGATATACGGCCGACTCGGACAAACAGTAACGAACCATCGACAATTGAATTGGTACTCTGGTTTGAAGTGTAACAATAGTGAAGTTTGATTTCATGCATTCCAAGCTACTGGAAATCAAATTTCACCCTTATATTTGGATTCTTTTACTCCCAACTCAAAAACTCTTCTTCTTGAAAAATTCGATCTATTGAGCTCGGTAATTTCAATCTGAAGGTTGTACAATTTATTTAGAACCACCAGTTGAACGATTTAAAGATTACATGCGTCACTTTTTTCTCATTTAGACTGAGTTATTGAAGGATTGGTAAATTCACAGAGCGCATATAATAAGTTATCGGTTTAAGTTGGACATCAAGGTTAGTGATTCGTTCTTTGCTTCGTCTCCACGGTAACCAGCGGTTTATTAATATTTTTGCGTAGTAATTCTCTTCCCGTTTTTGCGTGACAAATCCGCACAATTCAGTTAAACTTCCGCTTAGCATGTAAGTGCCTGAATTATAAACGAGCAGCTAATCTATTATTAAATAACTTTCGGATAAGAGCTTTCCGGTAATGTCTGTAAACGGGAAAAAAAGATTCGTTTTTGCTTGACGCATCGGTTATAATAATGTAGCTTACTAAAAGAATTTGTTTGGTTTAGACCTTTTTGGTTCCAGTGGTCAAACCTACAATTCGGCCATTTTCTACCAGAGGAGGCTCCAATGTACTTACCCTCAAAACATATTTGAATGTCGTGGGAACTTACCTGAAACAAAAGAATTAGAAATGAATTAATATAAAACAAAAAATTAAAATAAACAAAATTAAAATAAAAAAAAGATCGATTTTTTTTAGTTTTTTTTTTGTTGTGGTTGATTGAAGTGCATGCGCATTTCAATCAATTTAATAAATTTAAATCACGTTTTATATTATAATTTAAACCAGTAATTAAAATTAGGATTAATTGAAAATGGTATGCAGCTTAATGGAAAGCTTTCCGTTGTACAAAATTAAGTTAAGTGAAACTAATTCAATTATGTACTGTGTGGGCGTTGTTCTTTGGCAGCCAGATATATAAACCCTTTATAACGTTCAGACAGGAAGATCTGTAGATGTAGAAGATCTGTAGATATTTATGTAACCAGTTACGAAAAGACCGATTTAACGAATGAATGTTTCCCGCAATTAGAATGAGATACACAAAAAAGGCTTTTCACGTGTCACGTGTGTCATACAAGATTTTTTCTTAATACCTACTTAGTGAGAGAGATAGAGTTATTATTATTAAACTTCAATAATTACTTTTTTCTAATTTTGACATATAAAGTGGCACTTTTCAATACTGATGACAGTGACGTAACGTCCTACTTTTCGTAACTAGTAACTAGTTACGAAAAGTAAATTCTTTCGTAACTGGTGATGAAAAGTTCGTTTCATCATCAGTTGCAGGTTTCGGTTGTGGCACACCGTTGCTACAGTTTTACGGTATTAAGTTGATACAAAGTGGTTTAAAATCTTTCGTAACTAGTGATGAAAAGTTCGTTTCACGACCAGTTGCAGGTTTCGGTTTTGGCACACCGTTGCTATAGTTTTAAGGTATTAACTAGATACAAAGTGGTTTAAAAGTAAATATTGAAGTTTAATAATAAAAACTCTCTCTCTAAGTAGGTATTTGTAGTAAAAATTAGAAAAAATCTTGTATGAAACACGTGACGAAAAGCCTTTTTTGTGTACCTCATTCAAATTGCGGGAACTCGCTGCGCTCGTCCCGCAAACATTCATTCGTTACCCAAAATCGGACTTTTCGTAACTGGTTACATAAATAGCTATTATAAGTTTCAGACAGGAGGGTCTGTAGACGGCTGCAGGCTTAAGTCTGTGTAGACACTATAGGGGGGCTAAAAGAAACGGCTGCAGTAACTGCTGCAGGCTCACGTCTGTTGGGCTAGGGAAAGGCCAAGATTCAGTTTTGGAGGCGCAAGGCGTGAGTGCTGGGGCTGCCAAGACCTGTGTTGGAAGCACACGGCGAGCTCTGAGCGAACTAATTTCTTTTTTGGAGAGGGTGCGACCCCCGGGGCGAAAAATCTTCTCGATAAGACGCTGGACAGCCCCGCATTCCTGTCTGGTAGTGTGTGATTCTTACCCACCAAAAAAACCCGTTTTTGCTTGGGGATTCCCGGGCCCGGTTGCCTATCCCCAGTCTGCTGCCGGCAGTCTTCTCTGGAGCACGTTCTTTCCTGATTTCCTCGACAGTTTGGCCTCTTGGCTCTGTCACTTTACTCTGCAGCTTGATATCATAGCTGATGCCGTGGCCTCTTCCAGGGTTGCCCTGATGCGGGATCCGGCTCGTACTGAACCAAAGCGCGCAGCAGGTCGTCTGGATGTACTTCCGCGCGTCGGAAGGTCTTCTCTGCTTTGACTCTCATGAAGTCGCTCACTGTTTGCCATCGCAGATTAGCACGAATTTCTTCGTTACTAATGTACCAGGGAACATTTACCGCCATTACATTACGGAGGTAAATGTTTTCGACAGCTTCTACCCTTGAGAGGTGGGCCTCCGCCGCGCACCTCTATGAGGTCGATCAATATGTTAGGATCGGCCGCATGATGGTTTTCAGCAGGAGCTTCCCACTCACGAGCAGATGGCTTCTTCGGTTGAGCAGGGGATGTAGTGAGGCCATAGCCCCTAGCTTTAGCAGCGGCAACCCTAACATGGCGGCCCCAAGTCAGCTCTTTATCCAAGGTTACCCCCAGATAACTTGCCACGGACTTTGATGCCATCGATCACAAGTTGATCCGGGATGGCATCGTGACGTCTACCTATCAGGATTGCCTGCCCCCTTGGTTGGATTAATCTTAATCCTCTAACGTACCAGTCACTCCTGGAGGTCGTCTAAAGCTAGCTGTAGATTCTGCCGCACAACATTTTTTCTCCGGTGTCTGGATAAAAGAGCCGAGTCGTCAGCATAGAGTGCGAGCGTAGTCCTTGGTGTTCTAGGAATATCGCTCGTGTACAGCGTCTACAGGTACGGCAATAATACCGACCCTTGGGTGAAAGGCGGTGTGATATTATAAAGGATTTCGACCAATGCTGCCGGTCCGTGAAGTTTCGGCGCTGCCACCTGTGAGTCGGTGAAAGAGGTTCCGTCACACCGAGCGCCACACCTTCGCAGGGTATTGAAACCGCTTCATTCCGATCAAAAACAGCAAAAAAATCTCATAATTTTTTGAAATTGATCGAAGGGGGCTGCTTTTTTCTCAAATTTCGATTTTGACCGCTCGTAACTTGGACCGACTGGAGTGAATCCAACGGTTTTTTGTTCTTTTTAATGTCCTTTTTCACATCCCACCATTTTATTTGTGGCCCAAAAATAAAATTTACCAAAATCGACAAACTCTAAGATTTCAATCAGTTTTGCTTGTTTTTGCCCTGAAATCAACTTTCTCCAAAACCACCAAAATTTTTCTTTTTAGACAACGTAGGTAATTTTTAACCGATTTTGGCCCTAATAATTGTATAACACGAACTTATGCACGGGCTCTTGATGTGAATGTATATAGAGGCGTTTGTAATTTTTAAACAATTTTGGCCCTAATACTAAACAAATATCTGCACAAAATCGTAATTTGCATTTTTAATCGCTCTGAGAATTTTTTTACCAATTTTTGTTCCCAATTCTTAACCAAATCTCTCAAAAAATTGAAAATTCGGATTTTTAGTTATACTTTGAGTCATTTTTTTCTCGATTTTCGCTCTAATCCGGAATGCACTTTTGAAAAAATTCCAAATTTGTAGTTTTAGACGCTTTATGTCATTTTTGAAGGTTTTTTTTTCATTTTTCATTTCAACGAAAAAAAAAATTTGAGGCATTTTTAGTAAAATTTCACTTATTTTGAGGCAAGAATAAATTTTCCCAAAAACAACAATTCGAAAATTTAAATCTCTTTTGCCTGTCTCTGTTCTGAATTTTAAGTTCTTCGCAAAGCACCAAAATTAGCTTTTAGAAAATTTAACTGATTTTTGGTTAACTCTAACAATTGTAAGGCGAATTTTTCAAACACTCCAATGGCCCTAATTGAAAAGAACTTTTGCACAAAATTGAAATTTGCATGTTTAATCGCTTTGAGTAATTATTTGCTAATTTGGTCCTAACTTTTAATTTAATTTCTCAAAAAAATAAAAATTTGCATTTTATGTTTATTTTCATGTTCGATTTTGATCGTATCCTGACTGCACTTTTGCCAAAAGTTTCAAATTTTTATTTTTACTCTCTTTATGTTATTTTTCTTCGATTTTGGCCTTGACTGACTTTCTCGGAAAACCCAAACTTTTTATTTTGCGGCGTTTTTTGCTAAATTGTACCTACTTATTTTGGGACAAAAATAAATGTTACCAAAAACAACAAATCCGAAAATATGAATCAGTTTTGCCTGAATATTCAAGGGTGCGGAAAAAAATTGAAAAAAATAATTTTTTTTTCGATCTTTCGAAAAATTGAAAAAGGTGCAAATTCAAAACAAATACAACATAAATATATTTATTTTACATAATATTCAATCTAAATTTAATTTAGCTAAAAAAAAATGAAAATATTACAACAAAAGAACTAAAAATATATTGTAATTCTATTAATCTAAAGCAAAAAGTCTCCAAATTTGAATATTCTGAAGAAAAGTCTGCTTGGTGTCTCAATTCGACGTTTTGATCAAAATTAATACTATTATCACGTTCATTTTCATCGGATTTGGTTTTTTAAAAGGAAATCGGAACTTGGAACCCGGAACTTGAAAAAGTGGTATTAGCGTACAGAACTTTCCTTATAACAATTATTTATTAATGACAATTAAACTGGGAACCGACAGAGAGGATCTGACCCTTACAACGACTGTCCGATCTGTGAGGTAACTGTCGATAAGTTGGCAAATGTTTGCCGACAAATCTAGATCACTCAGGTTGTAGATCAGGCCTTCGTTCCAAACCCTATCGAAGGCACGCTCTACATCTGGCAGGACTAATCCAGAGGTCAGTCTGGAGCGCCTGCCTTCTGAAATTGCCGTATCCTCAGGGTAACTGATTATGAGTGGATAATTATTCGTTGATATGATACCTATTCTAAGAAATAGGCCTTCGCGATCCGATAGATTTTTCACTCTGCAATAAGGAAAATAATTCCAGAAATTACAGAAAATTATGAACAATACCTTGAACTGTTAGTTTTATGTTTGGAAAATGAAGATGGAATTGTAGAACACAAAACGTGATTTATGAAAAAATCTATTTTTTTGTCTGGAAAAAATAACATTTTTATAATGTTATGACATTATAATATATGATACTGTTAACACAGAAGAAAGAAAAAATGTTTTAAAGCTAACTTAAACTAAAAATTTATTTAAGGATTGGCTTTTAAGTTTACATTATCTAACATAGAGTAAAACCAACAATCAGAGTTTCTGTAATTCCCTGAAGTTTCTGCGCTTTGTTTGCATGTGCATGACTGGGAAGTAGTTACTTCCCGTCCTAGACCAGTAATGAGACACTTCCAAGATTTTAAAAAGACAGAAGGGTCATTATTACATATGTGGTTGAAAATAAATATTGATTTCTGCATTTTACAGTAATCTGCATCATTTTCTTTAGACCGGGCAATGACGTTGACACTGGACGAGTGCAATCTCGTTAGTTCAACAAACGGATACGGATGGCGCCAACGGGAGACTTTTCTCGTTGCTGCTGTGAAACGCGTCTCGAGTACCGAAAGTTCCGCAAGTTCTGATTGTGTCAAAGCCTCACTGACGAGCCGTAAACGGCGAAACTAGTCTGGGGATGGGCACAATTAGAGCTTGCGAAATGAGGGTTTATCAATCGTTTATAAGGTCGAAAACAGTGTTTTCATAGCCGACGGCTAAAAACTGATTTCTGTATTTTACAGTAATCTGCATCATTGTCTGAGCTTTTTATTAAAATGGAAGCCAATTTTGATTAGTTAATTATTTACAATCTAAAGTGTTTTCCGGGCTTTGAATCCGTGGTCCAATGGAATGTCTTTCTGACGTTTTGTCTACAGTTGCGCCAGACATTATCAAAGACGATGAGGCAATGGGCGAAGTGATCCGCGACATTGACTGGTTCGGCAGTGGTGAGCTCCTTGGTATTTATTTCCTCACCGTCGCGCTGCGGTGCAGGAACTGGAGTGGGGGTAGAGGTGGCGCGGGGTTTCGGCGCACTTGAAGTATGTGGTAGAGCTCGCTTCCAGTCTGCATTTAGAAACGTAATTTCCTCATTCCTGTTTAAATTGTGTTGTTTAAAACGTGTTTGAAGATCTCATTGGCCTCTCATAAGATATCCACCCCGTTGAAAAGGATTTGGTGACCTTTGGAGAGAGCGTGCTCTGCTAATGCTGACTTTTGTGTTTGTCGCAGCCTGCAACTCCTCTTGTTTTCCGTAATCCTCGTGTTGACACTGCGCTTTGGGGTGCCAGTGTATACTGAGCAACAGCTGCATTGTGCCGGTAAACTCCGGGTACCGATTAGGGGATCTCTGCGGTCTTTGGCCGATCCCAAGCTGTGTCGTATTGTTCAAGAGGGTTTAAAGACAGTTTTAACATTGTGCTTTTCCAGTAGCCTACCGATCGACTCCGTTACTTTGTAGATGTATGGTAATCCACACACATTAGTCCATTCGCGGTTTTCTTCATCTTCTCCCGTTGTTCCTTCCTGGCGCTCCACATTCCTTGGACGGACGGCCCTATCGAACTGGTATTTGCTGTATCCATTCCAACCAAAGGCTCTCAAACCAGATGCTTCATTTCCCGTTCCAATTCAACTCGCTCACAAATTCTCTTGGCTCTCACAGACAGAGTCTTTATGACTCCCCTTTTCTGTCTGGGATGATGATTTGATCCGTTATTGAGGTATCGGTCAGTGTGTTGGTTTTCTATAAACGGTGTGCGCAAGCTTCCCATTCGGCCTCCTGGATACTACACTTCGCCACACAATCGCAGCGTTTCTATCCGAGACTAACGAGAGAGGCCATTGGGATCTTTAAACACGACAACAATTTCAACAGGAAGGAGGAAATAACGTTTCTAAATGCAGACTGGAGGCCATTTCTACAACATACTTTAAGTGCGCCGAAACCTCGCGCCACCACTACCCCCACCCGAGTCACTCCACTCCAGCGCGACAGCCGGAGAATAAATACCACTGAGCTCACCACAGTCGAATCAGTCAACGTCGGGAAGTACGCGAGATCACTTCGCCCATTGCCTCATTGCCTTTGATAATGTCTGCCGCAACAGTAGGCTAACGTCAGAAATTCCATTGGACCACGGCTTCAGAGCCTGGAAAACACTTTAAGATTGTATTTAGACCGGCCATGAAACCCTTCACAACTTCATTTTCGTTCATCATTTCTTGTTTTAACAAGAGAACATATAGTATTCATAATTTTATTGAAATCCTCTTTAGCATCTTTCTAAATTTGACTCTCCCGGAAACACGTAAAGTAGGGACTTATTCGAAAATCCTAACGGGCAACGCAAACTTAATTATTACTACACGACACGTCGTCAGGACGACGGAGATTTTGAAAAGCTCCGGCGTTCACATATTTTAAGCTCAAAGTTTTTAAACAAATGCCGACGGTGTATTTATTTTGACATCAAGAGCTTTTGAGGCTTTTTGCTGCTATTAAGCGTTTCGTGGAGAAGCGGCTGTTCAGTCACGAAATTAGATGATAATATCGCTTGCGTCCGATTAATTATATTAGGGCAGCTAGTCACACCCGGAAACTTAAAATGGTCGGTGATCGAGGATAGACAAATAAATTAGCCTATAAATAGCTTGAACGAGTTTAGATTGATACGAACGTTTGATTGTTATTGCTGCACAAAAGAATCTCCTGCCCAGGCGTTTTCACATTTATTTTGGCATAAACTATCAATACGCAAACTAGTTTTTCACTTTATAGCTCAATAATAGTGGTTGTTTCGCCGTAAAAGCACTCATTTTGGCTAAGTGCTTTTCCTATTTTATTGGGTATTCATGCTAAAGCAGCCACATTCAAGCGAATGTTACAGGTACATTCAATGTACGCAAATAACTCAATAAAAGGAACATTTGAGGGTGGCTCGACTTTTCCCGTTGCGGTAACGATTTCAAAGGAATATTTAAATGCAAATAGGCAGATAACTTACCCAGAAGGGCTTCATAAAAATACGGAGGCTTATTTCGCGTGCTCCGGGCATTTTTCCAAGCTTTGAGATTTGTCATCGAGTTGACGAAACCAATTTACATAAGATTTAAAAGCGTAAAGCTGTCTAGTGCGCCTGAGGATGACTTGACGCTTATTAGAACTAAATTACTGCATCTCTAATGAGACACAACATCTTATTTTGGCATTGAGGCCCTGCTGCTTCTGGTCGTATATTCTCTATCGCATTTCAGAACCCACCCTATCCCATTACACCGTATTTAAATCAGACATACAAGAAACCGTCGGTTTAAACTCTGCGATTATCTTAAGCGGAATGTTCGAGAATCCCGTTTATTTCATCTAGTGTTCTATTAAGAAATGATATTAGACAATACATATACATGACTTATCAGTTCCCATATCGCCGACAAAAACTCACTCAAATTCCCATTAGACCTAGAACGCTTCTCAGAAGACGTGTTATCTTTACGACATGTTCATCATTTACTGTGCCGTAAATACGTGCGATATTCCCCGATCCGACGCTCCCCAGGGTTATATCACACATTAAAGAATGTCATCTTAATGTTGCGTGGCTTTAAAGGCAGACTTCCCTAACAATGTTTCCTTGAATAGTTCGTGATAAGAAACTTAGATAAACGCTATGAAACTTACAAGGGGTTACCACATGGAATATATTATAAACTGATTATTCGTTTGTGTTTTCCGCACGAGCATGGTAAAGTGTATAATAAAATAAAATTAAAAATGTTTCATTAAATTTTATTACCTATTATAACAGAATCTATGGACAACATACAGTAATGTTTATGTATGTAGGCGGTCCAACATTTCCTGCGACATAAACGTTAAATTTCCTTTTGAAAATTTTTAAACAGAAAATCCTCTTACAAAGCATTCCGTTCTATTTCGGGGCACTGTTTGTATAGGTACTACATTTTAATGTAACCTTAAACTTCCTCTTCATACTTTGAACAGACGAGACAGGTCGCTGTAATCCTACCGCGACAGCAAATAACGTCAAGAACATTGAGAAATTATTCGGTAAAATGATATATAGCTCTAAGGAAATTCCCGAGCGGTGATAGGTATATAGGGATGTGCAGTGACAAGTTTTAAACAAAACCGTTTCCAGGCAGATGCCACCTTCGTGATCGATTAAACCCAAATCTTTTGCTCGTTAAGAGGTATGACAGTCCAGATAATTTAACTTTAATCCAAATATTATTTATAAGGTTTCAGAAATATTATTGAGATCTAACAAACACAAATTTTAGAAAACCTGGATAGTTAGGTTTGTTTCAATTCTGTTCGCTAAGTTTGTAAATAAATCTATATAAGAAAAAATAAATATGAAGGAAAGTTATTGCAATATGCAGTTTACGAGAAAAGTCTTTAAACTGAAAAAATGTAAAAAACTACTATATCAGGATGTCCCGAATAAAAAAGCACTCTCTAGGGATCTCGCAAACCATAATAAATACAAAGATTAATGGGCCTTAAAAAAGCCTTGCAGCGACATCTTTTCAAAATCTTATGTTCCAATCTATTCTTAATATATTTAAGAGAAACCTGTTTTTTGTCGATTTGGTTTTTATTTTTCTTTAATTTTATTTTAACACACGTAAAAATAAACTTAACGTTCTTGTTGCAACTTTTCTTATATTCAAATGAGGATCATTTCAGCTTTTCTATTTCGTTTTTTTCGAATAGTCCCAAAATTTAATTGCATGCTTACTACATTAAACTTTTAGTCTGAATCGAACGACATATCAAACTTTTTCTGTTAAGTCTTATACCATAGCGACCATCAAAATTCCGCCTCCTCAGTGAATATTTGAGCCAGAATATACTCGATGGGAAGCTTCATTACTGTCTCGAGATTTTATCTCGAGCCGCCCATAATCTCTGGACAGTAATGAAAGACTTCCCATCTCGTATTGTAATATACTATTATTTACAACCAAATACGGGGTTTTCATTATAAAACTTCATCTAGTTGGCTGTTGAATGTCAAAAGAAAAGGATCGAGAAACAAAAGTCAATTTATTTTGATTATGTCATCCTTTTCTGTCAAAATTTCATAGCCTGCTAGATGAAGTTTTATAATGAACACCCCGTATGTAATGCTATCATTACAAACGTCATAGGAGGGTGGGAAATTACCTATTACCTACCTCTAAATTAGCCGTAGGTAATGGGAATTTATTACCACCCAAGGGAGGTAATGGCTTATTACCTACCTCTCTTTCAATCCTCATTTTCCATGCCACTCTTGGCCCCCTAAAATTTAATGTCTTTATAGAATTAAAAAGGTGCCCGTAGTAGCATCGAACTAGATAAGATAGTAAACTGGTAATTTTTAAAAAAGATAGAAAAAAATATTATAATCATCCTATACGAAAAATAGAAATTCATATTATGTAGGTTGTAAATAAAATAGTGTAGACACCTCGGTAGAAAGTTTCCTTACCGTCTCGAGATTTTATAGTTCACCTCGACGCTGCGCGTCTCGATAAACTATCAACTCTCTCGACGGTAATGAACGACTTCCCACCCCGGTATATTACATACATACCGGGGTGGGAAGTAGTTCCTTACTGTCGAGAGATTTGATAGTTTATCGAGACGCGCAGCGTCGAGGTGAACTATAAAATCTCGAGACGGTAAGGAAACTTTCTACCGAGATGTGTATACTATTTTATTTACAACCTACATAATACGATACATAATATGAATTTATATTTTTCGTATAAAATATTAATAATATTTTTAACTATCTTTTTTAAAAATTACCATTTAACTATCTTACCTAGTTCGATGGTACCAGGGACATCTTTTTAATTCTATAAAGACTTTAAATTTTAGGGATCAAGAAATAAGCATGGAAAATGAGGGTTGAAAGAGAGATCGGTAATAAGCCATTACCGCTCTTGGCTGGTAATGAATACCCATTACCTACGTCTAATTTAGAAGTAGGTAATAGGTAATTTCCCACCCTCCTATGACGTTTGTAATGATAGCATTACATATATGGTTGTAAATAATAGTATATTCCATACCGGGGTGGGAAGTCGTTCATTACCGTCGAGAGAATTGATAGTTTATCGCGACGCGCAGCGAACTATAAAATCTCGAGACGGTAAGGAAACTTCCTACCGAGGTGTGTATACTATTTTATTTACAACCTACATAATATGAATTTATATTTTTCGTATAAGATATTTATAATATTTTTAACTGTCTTTTTTAATTATTTCCATACACGTATGTTCCATACATAAGGGTGGGAAGTCGTTCGTTACCGTAGAGAGATTTGATAGTTTATCGAGGCGCGCAGCGTCGAGATGAACTATAAAATCTCGAGACGGTAAGGAAACTTCCTACCAAGGTGTGCATACTATTTTATTTACAACCTACATAATATGAATTTATATTTTTCGTATAATCACATTCTTGACTGTCTTTTTTTAAAAATTACCAGTTAACTATCTTATATAGTTCGATGCTACTAGGGACACCTTTTTAATTCTATTAAGACATAAAATTTTAGGGGCCAAGAAATAAGCATGGAAAATGAGGGTTGAAAGAGAGGTAGGTAATAAGCCATTACCGCCTTTGGGTGGTAATGAATACCCATTACCTACGTCTAATTTAGAGGTAGGTAATGTATTAAAAATGTATGTAATTTTCCACCCTCTTATGACGTTTGTAATGATAGCATTGCATATACGGTTGTAAATAAACTATCAAATCTCTCGCCAGTAATGAACGACTTCCCATCTCGTATTGTAATATACTATTTAGCCGTCAATACTATGAAAACGCTGTTTTCGACGTTTTAAACGACTGATGAACCATCATCAACCAAGTTCTGAATGTGTCAAGGCCTCACTGACGAGCCGTAAACGGCAAAACTAATCTGGGGATGGACACATTTAGAGCTTGCGAAATGATGACTCATCAGTCGTTTAAAAGGTCGAAAACAGCGTTTTCAGCTCAGACAATATTCGAAAAAAATTTGCACCTAAAATTTTCGACTGACTTTTTCACAGAAATTAACCATTTCGATAGAAACGAATAATAAATTTCAACCAACTTAAATAAAATATAAATACAATAATAAATAAAATAATAAATACAATAAAAAAAATCAACGTTTAATAACTCGGTGATCAGTCGGGTAATAAATCAAAATATTTTTTTATTTTATTTAAAATGTCAAAGTCACCCCCCACTCCTTACAATCCGTAGTCGAATAAAACAACAAAATATGATCTGAATGTGTCCCCTATGTCCCTACTATTTCACCCAAATTTCATAAAAATATTGAAAAGCGCTTTGAGATATGCTCTTGTAACTCTTTAAAAATACATACTGGAATTATAAACTAGTTCGTTGCTTAAAATAAACATTTAAAATGCCATAAAAACTTCCTGTGAAAAAATACAAAAAGAAGATGAGCGAGAACCTGAGAAATGGACAGTATATAAGGGCGTCTCAGGGCAATTCTCAGGCCGTCAGTCCGGTAAAAAAACCCAAAAAAGTGAGAAAAAAAAACCAGAAACGAGTTTTTTCCAAAAAAAAAACAGGGTTGATTGGGAGTAATCCTAAAAAATCACAAACTTTAGGTATAGGAAATAACCGTCTTACAATACATGTAGATGCGACTAACCTGAACTAATTATTTGACATGTAGGTGAAAACAATGTAGACAAATATAAAAATCTAACCTCTTTTAAGGCAGATTGTACAAGTCACCCTAAAAGTTGGGTTCAACTGAACTCGACTAGTACTTGAGCCCGCCCATAAGAATCGCATTGCTGTCAAATTAATTTCATTTGTGACACTTGCTGACAGCAATGGCTTTCTTATGGGCGAGTTCAAGTATCAGTCGAGTTTAGCTGAATCCGACTTTGATGGAGACTTGTACAATCAAGCCTTAGAGTTTTCTTTTTTTCTGTATACACTTTTCATTAAATATCTATAGTTTTTAAATAAAGAAATGCTGATTGATATAATTAGCTTGTAAGTTATCGCTATATGATTATATATAAACATTTAACTAGTTACGGAAAGTAAATGTTCGTAATTGGTAACTTAAGATTTTTTTTTCAAAATTTTTAGTATTAACCAAACCACGAGTGAAACAAAGCATAATACTTCACTTTTTGACTGTTTGTCGGATACTTACCGATTTCGACTCCATCTTCAAGAGCCTCAGCTCCGACTTCTTTCTCCTTTAGTGGTCTCTTCAGTGGTGCCCCGGTCAAATTTACCGTCCTCTTTAAGCGTGAGATCTCGACCAACCTGCACACAGACAAAAACACCCTCATCACTTTTGGTGAAAGCAAAACACGACACATGGTGTCGACGAATCGACATCAGAAGAACGTTAATTTGAATACTGTGAATCGATAGTTATGACAATTTTTTTCTGACTGAGTATAAGTGATGTTTTTTGGTGATGTTTCTGTCTGTATGCGAGGCGCAGGAGGAGTTTGGAGAGAAAGTTTTCATATACATATTTAGATATTTTATCGGCATGGTAATAAACGGGGTGTTTTTTTTTTGGGTAGAACAATGATTGTGACTGAAGAATTGTGGAAACCTAGAATCAAACACAATGTAATATTAAGGCTAGGTAAGCTATTAAAAGTCTCTAATAGACATGCTAAAATGTAAGACTAAAGCACATTGTTCTACTCAAAAAAACCCTGTTGGTGTTAATATTTGCTGTTACAGTGTATACTGGATTCATGTGTCTTTTATATTTCAACTTATTATGTGTTTTGTGAAAAATCAATGTATGGGCTGCGGCGAATGATAATAAATTCAATAACCAAACTAAATTACACCAGAACATGGAAGTTGCGATCCCCAAAGCCGTCACCAGCAACCTCACGATTTTAATTAGTTTGTTAAATTAATCCACATAAATCGGAATGAAATTCGAGAGCTGTTCCAGCCCTGAATTAAGCTAGGTTATTACAGCGTCAGTGCATAATCTAGGGCGGTTCAGCCCTTAATTCCTACGCAGCCCTATTTATCAAGGCGGTCTGTGCAGTCATTTGTAATCGCCGCTGTTTTAATAAAAGGGCAATTATTAAAACATTTGAACGTTACAAAACAAAACCCTCCGATTCACGCACGAGATATTCGCAGAAATGCGGAAATTCGAATCATTTCTCATCCGCGCGTTATGCGGTCTTTCAAATTGCAGTCATTTGCCCGTAAGCTCTTTTTAATTGTTTTTCTTTTCTATGGGATCAAGTTCAGCAAATGCCGCCCTACGGAAATAAAAGGGGGAAACCAGTAAATGCGGAAAATCTACCTTAGTTACACGAAATGGGAGGTAATTTGTCGTAACCGTATACAGGGGGAAAAAGTGTCAAGAATGAAAAAAGGAAAACGGAAGGGAATTGGGATCAAAGACTCTGCGTAGGAAATGTAGTTTTGAGGAAAAAACACACATTAAACTTTCCCCATGCAAAAGGCGTTGAACTAAATAAAACATTTAATTTACCAATGGCGAATGGTATAGCGGGGTGAGGACATTCAATAAGAAACTTCTACTTTACGCAAAAATTGCCGACGTTTCGACGTTTATTCATGTCTTTTTCAAGGCTATTCTACGGGATGCGCGGAAGTTATTTCATCATAAGCAAGGAGATACATTTCTTGTCCAAGAATGACTAATGAAGATCATGACATTGACACACATTGGAACAAACACAATCATGAGACGTCAACGACAAAGTTGTTATCTGGAGGTTCAGTCGACGTCTCATGATTGTGTTTGTTTCAATGTGTGTCAATGTCATGATCTTCCGTAGTCGCTCTTGGGCAAGAAATGTATCTCCTTGCTTATGACGAAATAACTTCCGCGCATCCTGTAAAATAACCTTGAGAAATACGTGAATAAACGTCGAAACGTCGGCAATTCCTGCGTAAAGTAGAAGTTTTTTATTGACTGTCCTCACCCGGCTATACCATTCGCCATCGTTGACGCTAATCAACTCCACTATTTAACTTAACACTAAAGAGGGCTGAATTTGAAATTACAATTACATTCAAGTTCAAAAAAAAAAACAAGTGATGCAAATTTGGTTAAGAGCCTTGATACAAGAACTAATAAAAGTAAGATATTGCGCATGTGTGCGGGGCCATACCTGGGGGAAAATCGCCTACATCCCTGGTGTGATAAAACAACAATAATTGTAAAAAAAATAACAAAGGCTACTTTTGTCTCCTACTTGTAAATATTCAAATCTGGTAACCCACGGCACCCTGCGTACCGTCAGACCACAGAGAAGTCGTGCGACCCCGGCAGCCCGTCTAGACTAAACGAGAACCGAAAACAGTCGCCTCCGTTCTCGAAAGTACGAGAGTGTCTTCAGGCAGGGTATATAAACCAGCGAGCCGCGCGATATGAAATCGAATAGATATTGCAGTGTGGTAAATAAGCGGACAACCATCTAAGAACTACGACTCCCAAAAATTCAAAAAATGGCGTATTTCAAACGTCAATTTGTAATTCGAACATTGCGTTTCACACAATATTCTTAGAATTTCGAGACGAATCTAAAAATTCAAAAATATATAGGATGCTCCGTTTGAAATACGCAAGTTAATATCTAGTTTCGGTATAACTGAAAGTGCCGCCATCTTAAATATTTTTTTAGCCGACAGAGCAAGACCAATTACCCCTAATATGCACACATTTTCAGAAAGATTCTGTATTTTTTAGTTTTTAGGGAAAAAACAAATGTTTGGGCAGTTTCAATCCCCTAACCTGGGAGGAGAATAAAAACACATCAATCACAAATAATAAAAAAATATTCAAAACATTTAAAATTTTAAGATTAATTTAAACCTGAAGGGTTGAACCCTAAAAACTAAAGTTAACGCGTTGGAGCGATTTTCGATTTATACAGTGTGTCCGACATAAAGACGGCTATTGATGGTATTTCGAAAACGGTCAGCTTTCGATAGCAATTCGGTAAAATGAGAAAAAAGTTGATCATTTTGTAGTAAGATAACCTTTTAAAAATGACGAAGTATTTTCAAAATGGCAGCCTTTTTGGTTATAACCGAAGCCATAACCATGTTTTCCAGGTTTTCTTTTCAAATAGGGCCACCCAACTTTAATGAATTTTGATTGAATTTAGATTCTAGTAGCGGTTCTAAGTCATTTTTGTCAAAAGAACCACGTTATTAAGGTCAATCGTTTCGACAAAATTTGGCCTAAAAATCGTATTTTCAACTTTGAAAAAGTTCAAATATACAACTTTTCTAAAAACTGCTGTTATCGCAAGAAGCAGTAAGGCGTGTTTACACGGTTCAACTTGGTTAATCATTTTGTGTGATCATTTGTGTGAAAAGGAATTCATTCACCTCAAAAATAGTTCGAATGAAACTTTACTAACTTGCTAAAAAGTCCTACGGTTAAAAATGTTTGTAATCAACATGTAACTTTGCTGTCTTCTACGGATTCTACGGAGTGTCCTCTACGGATTGTTTTTATCTACGTTCTACATCTTCATCTGATATCATTTGAATATGTAACTTTTAAATCGCTTTTTCTGGACGTTCTGCTTTAATAAATGCTTTTTGACAAAATTCAGGTTAGAATTAGAACCAACATCGTTTAAAAATTACTTAAAGCATTTAAAGAACAAATTTTAAAGTTTTTGGAGAAAGTCAGGTTGCGACTACGGCCAAAATGATTTAAAAATTGCACAAGATCTCTGAAAATTCAAATTTGGAGCCTTTAGAGGATTAAAAGGCCCTTAGAGGCTAAAATCGGGGCTACATGGGTTAGAAACAACTTTTTGCATACATTCAATATATGGATAAAATCAAACAAAAGTGCTAAGTCAAATTAAAAGTTGGTGGAAATATTCAGGGTAGGATTAGGGCCAAAATCGGTTAAAATTTACTTTTTTTTTAGATGATTTAATCTAAAAATTCAAATTGAAATATTTGTAACAACACATCTTAGAATTAGCGCCAAAAATCGATTAAAATTGGCTCAAAGCGTCTTAAAATTGAAATTTTGAGTCTTTGAGTAAATTTTAAACTAGAATTAGGGATAAAATCGGTTAAAAACTATTCACATTGTGTAATACTCCAAAATTTAGTGTTATTCAAAATTTAGTATGTAATATGAAAAAAACTAATTCAAACCTTCTAATTTGTTGCTTTTAATTATGTTTCTTTAAATAATTTTTCAAAACGTGTAAAAATACAAATTTGGATTGACTAGAAAAAAAATAGAATAGGATTAGAACCGTTTTTTATCTGATTTTGGACCTAGTGACTCAAAGGGCTTAAGACTGCATTTTTCGCAACTGCAAATTTCGAGTTTGCGCAAAAATTCAAGTTATGATCAAAAATTTGCACAAAGCGTCTAAAAATGTAAGTTTGCAGAAACTCAGTTTAGTTCAGGTTAGATATAGAGTTAAAGCCGCCTAAAAATGACCCAAAATGTCTAAAAATTCACTCACAACTAGACAAACTCAGTTTAAAACTTAGGCATATCTTCTAACTTGTCGTTTTAGGCAAAATTAATTTTTAAACCAAAATAAGTGAAATTTAACTAAAAACGTCTCAAAATTAAAATTTGTGTTTTTCGAGAAAGTCAGGTTGGGATAAGGGCCAAAATATCGTGGAAAAATGACTCAAAGCACGTAAAAAACGTTGAAAAATTAAAATTTTGTTTGTTTGCGGCGAAAATAGATTAAAAATGGCTAAAGACAATTAAATAAAAGTAAGTTGGTTGAGATAAGGGCTAAAATCGGTTAAAAATGACTCAAGGGGTCTAAAAATGGAAATTTAAAATTTTTGGAGAAATTCAAGAAAGAATTATGACCGAAATCGGTTAAAAACGACTCAAAACCAGCTAAAGTGTGTTCCGGGCTTTGAAGCCGTGGTCTAATGGAATTTCTTCCTGATGTTTCGTCTACAGCTGCGACAAACTTTATCAAAAGACGATGAGGCAAAGTAATGAAAGTGATCTCCCTTGCTTCCCGACGTTAACTGATTCGACTGTGGTGAGCTCCATGGTATTTATTCCACCTCCGTCGCGCTGCAGTGAAGGGACTGGGGTGGGGGTAGAGAAAGCGCGGGGTTTCGGCGCACTTAAAGTATGTTGTAGAAGTCGCTTCCAATCTGCATTTAGAAACGTAATTTTCTGCTTCCTGTTGAAATTGTTGTCGTGTTTAAAGATCTCAATGGCTTCTCTCGTTAGTCTCGGATAGAAATACGTCGATTGTTATAAGATATTCACCTCGTTAAAAAAGGATATCGTGACTTTCGGAGAGAGCGCAACAAAAGTTAGCAGTAGCAGAGTACACTCTCTCCGAAAGTCACGACATCCTTTTCAACTCAAGACTAATGAGGCAAACCATTGAGATCTTTAAACACTACAACAATTTCAACAGGATGGCGGAAATTACGTTTCTAAATGCAGACTGGAAGCGAGTTCTACGACATACTTTAAGTCTGCCGAAACCCCGCGCCACCACTACCCCCACCTCAGTCCCTTCAATGCAGCGCGAAGGCGGGGAAATAAATACCACGGAGCTCATCCCAGTCGAAATCCTTTAGTCCAGCAAACACTTTAGATTGTATTTTGACCGGCCGTGAAAGCCTTCACAGTCCTGTACGACTCAAAGCGTTTAAAAGTACAAATTGGGAGTTTGTGGAAAAATTCAAGTTAGAATTGTTTCTAGAGTCGGTTAAAAATAACCCACTTTATCTAAATATGCAAATTTTAATGTTTCTAAAGTATGTAATTTAGTTTTAAGGGAAAATCAGGAAAATTTTGATGATTCTTGATCAAAAATAAGTGAAATTAGACTAATTTTGCCTTAAAATTAAAATTTTGTGTTTTTTTAAAAAGCCAGGTTAGAATTAGAACCAAAAATCTTTGGAAAAGGACTCAAAGTACAAAAAAACAAATTTAAGTGTTTAACGTGAAAATTATGAAAAATAATTAATTTGTGAATCGTTTATTTCAGAAATCCCATATTGATCATAATGGCCAAATTGGAGTTCTATGTGAAACTGTATTTTTTAAGGGTAAATACATCGTTTAGTACACAAAACCCCTAACTTACATACACTATAGACTCCTGTTAACTAGTATTATAACTTACGTTTAGTGCAAAAACACAATTTCATTCAAGCAGAAAACTATTTTAGATATGTAACTCAAAATGTGATATTTTGGAGATCGGGGGTTTCCAAAATCAACGATTCAATAAAAAATGTAATTTAAAAGTTTTTACAAATTTCAGGTTAGTTCAGGTTATTCCCCCCTAACCTAAAATCGGTTAAAAATGACTTAAAGCGCCTAAAAATGCGAATTGGATTATTTAAAGAAACGTAAGGGGGATCGACATCTCAAGTCCTTCTCGACCATCCTGAACTGTTATCGCACCGGCAAGCTGCACTTGGTGGACGAGATGTGCGTGTTGGCCTTCAGTGACGATCTGGAGTATTGAGGGGTAAGTTAAAGTAGAGTCTGCTTAGAACTCAACAGTTCGCTGACAATCCCTGTGGGCTGCTTTCCCACCAATATAAGAGCCAATACCATGAGTGCTTACCAAGTACAGCACCCGAAGCACAACTCTATAAATAGGCCATTTCACACCTGAAGTCTCACTCACACTCAAACTTATCAAACGTGTTATGATTCACACGTTTTAGGCAATTCGTCAAACTCAAGCTATTCTTGAAGGATAAAAGTTTCTAGTGAATTGAAATAAATCGCTTCAGTCTCTGTTATCATCTACTAATTTCTTCAAGGATAACTGAAGCTACGTAATTCAAGTGAAAAAATTCGATCAAATTAAATGTAAATAGGCGCTGCTTCAAGCCCAAGAGGATTAAAGTGAGTGACCATTTTAAGTCAAATCTAATCCATTTGTCAAACTGTATTTAAGTCAATTTTTTCCGAAGAATAAAGTTTCTCACGAATAAAATAAGAGATTTAATCCACTTCGATTCAATTCAGTTAGGACTAAAGCTTTTAAAATCAAACTTCTAATGCTTCAAACGCGCTAGAACATTTTTTAAATTATTTCGCAAAATGTTAGCAATGGTAATGGATTGGAATTATTTTAATTAGGATTTATACCTAATGATTTTAATAAATTTATTAAATCCTAATAATAATAGATTAAAATAAATGTATAAAATCCTAATTGGTAACTAATCATTTACTTAAAAAAAAATGATGAACAGAATCTAATTCAAGAGGAAGGCGTTAGCTTTAATTTGGTAAGATTAAAGTGAGCTGGGACTAAAGTTTTATAATATTCAAAACTTAACCAACTTTAATCCCTAAAAGTCAATCAATGAGTACTCTGATACTGAATAAATGTAATCGATTTTGGAAATAAATTTTAAACGATTGTGGTCAAAAATCGATTAAAAATACTCAAAATCCCTAAAAATGCAAGTTTTTTGAGAAAGTCAGGCTAGTAGTATTTTATGTCCCCCTCACCGCCAACTTCTGGTCGATATCTTAATTCGGCCCTAAGTTGGAGATTGGTGGGTGCTCAAGTTGGAGGTTAGTTCTTAAGCAATCTCATACATTTACTAACCTTACAAGAACACATTTTCCATATGTCAGCACCGATATCGCTGCGTACACATCGAAAATTCCGCGTTTAAAGTGGGTTTCCAATCTAATACAATAAACTTGAAGATATAGCGTCGATTACCGAGCAATTCCGACTTTATTCCCAAAATATTCAATATTGAATGGGACAAATTGAATTCCTCGACTGACAAATTGCTTTTCGAGCTCGCGTCTTGTGTCTCGTTTCCTGGCGGAATAGAAAAATCCACCTCTCAGATTGAAAAATTAAATTTTAATGGGCGCGTTTAGGTTCATAAATATGCTTTTGAGGATAAGTGGAGATAGTCAAAGGGAAAGCGTTAGCGATTTTAGTTCGCGTCAGCATGTCAGTTTAATTTATTTAGTAGTCAAATACATCAACGGCGTGTGTTACGAATCCATTTTCTTTTAGATTTAAAAAGAGATGTTTCCTTTACAATGCAGTATTCACTACGGTTCACGGAGTGGGGTTGAATCAAACTTACTTCAATTTTTCTCACAATACGTTTAACTTCAATAGTGCAAATACGCCCGCACGGAATATCTAACAATGGAGGCATTTCAAATTTCTACTACACATGTTGGTCTTTTGGCATTGTACGTATTTAAATTGCTTCACCGAACATTCCATTACAAATTCAACTTAATCGTCAAACTAGTAATAGATTTATACCCGATGTAACGCGATGTGCATGCTTCTGGACTTAAAATAATAACCGGAATGCATTTTGCAAGCAGCGTATTATTTATGGCAATTTCTCGATCAAAAAGGCCGCTGAAAAGTTATCCTCCTAAAGTGGAAAATACCTGAGGAAGTTTAATACACCGAGTCACGCAAGAGTGCAAAGTTTCACGCCTTTGAATTGAAACGCCACCCAAGGACTACCGTCATCGCCCTTTCCCTTTTGAAAGGTGTTGTGTCAAAGCCAACAGCTGAGACGAACTTTGTATGAGGGGAAAAAGACGCTTAAAATTAATTAGTTCAAATATAGAGCCCTTAATTAGAGGATAATCTTCAAGTTCAATTACTTGGGGTTCTGCTAATTTTATTTGATTGGCTGATGCTTCTCGAAAGAAGGTGAACGAAGTATATGCTTTCTGTTGTATGTTACCAGTGAAGAAAATAGTGCAAAGTTTATGAATTTTTACATTTTTTTTAGAGAGAGTAATGACTAGATGTCATTTGTTTCTGTATATTTCTGTATTAAAGTAAAAGGACTTTTGTTCTTTTATCTTTTGACATTTCACAACCAACTAAATGACGTTTTCAAATGAACACCCCCTACTTCCAGCAGAAAATTCAGAGTGCAGTAGGAAGTCGGTCATAGACGGTCGCCTTGCCTGTTTGTCCATCCATCTGTATGCCTTTCATAAGTTTGAATTTCTTGTTTTATTTATTTATTATGTTTTTAAATTATTCAAAGTTTTATCGTATTAATGTTGATATGGAAGTAGTATCCCTAAGGTTTTTTAATAAATGTATTTTTAATGACTTGAACGCTATACACCAACTTCGAGCCCTGAGAAAATTTGAGTGAATGAAACAAAACGTCGGCGAAGACGTTTATTGCTTCTTTTGATCCCGATCCCGACTTAACCACTGAATTGAATTCCTGGGTCGCAATTTCTAATTTCATTATAAAACAAAATTACACAATATTGAATTTCGCCGAGATGACTTTAAGATATTAAAACGATCTTTTGCAGTTTATAATAGCTGCTATCCATACTTTGATAAAACATTTCTTGTCTGTTCAGGTTAGGCTGTTTTCTTCGACAACAAAGCGATAAAAAAAAATAAAAAGATAGTTCCGTTCAATCAGATGGTTAAATCAGACCGGATACGTCATTGGTGTATGCACGAATTGCACACATTTTTTTTGCAAAAAAAGGTACCGATATCCGCATTATAAACTGCAAAATTTCATTTTAATATTGTTACGGGATACGGGTTCGAATAATTTATCGTCAATTAACTACACACTTTTATTTACTTTTAACTATTACAACATGATTAAAACACAATTACTCTCTACAAACAACTCGCACTGTTCGCTTGTCCGCTTATTTTCTACACTGCTCTATCTATTCGATCCCATCTCACGCGGCTCGCTGCATTATATACCCGGCCTGAACACACTCTCGTACTTTCGAGAACGGAGGCGACTGTTCCCGGTTCTCGTTTATTCTAGATAGGTTCGCGGGTTCGCGGTCGGCTTTGCCACTTCGGTCCCAATCTCTGTGGACCGACGGTCGGACGTAACAATATCTTAAGTCATCTTGGTGAAATCTGTTTTTTTTTATAACATTTGAATATCATGTATCTCAAAAACAAAAGGATTGAAAACTTTGGTATATAAGCGTTTTCTTCGGGACCAAACGAAAAATTCAACAACTGACATTTCGTACAGCTGCGCAGCCATTATCAAAGGCGAAGAGACAATGGCCGAAGTATTCTTTCGTGCTTCCCGACGTTGACTGATTCGATCGAGGTGAGCTCTGCGCTATTTATTCTCCCGCCGTCGCGTTGCAGTGGAGGAACTGGGGTGGGGTGGGAGTAGTGGTGACGCGGAGTGTCGGCGCACTTGAAGTATGTTGTAGAAATCGCGTCCAGTGCATTTAGAAACGTAATTTCCTTAGTGGATAACTTATATCAATCGCAGCAATTCTATCAGAGACTAACGAGAGAGGCCATTGAGATCTTTAAACACGACAACAACTTTAACAGAACGGAAGAAATTACAGAAACTTCTAAATGCAGACTGGAAGCGAGTTTTACGTGGTTAAACTTAGGTCAATTCTAACTATAACAACCTTCTTGGAAGATTTAACTTTACAAATCATTTACAACATAATTGAGACAAAATATTTTCCTATCTGCAAGTTCTTCAAGTAATTTACCTTTCGAGTTGTTTTTCTAACGTAAAAAAGTTGAGTGAAGCTCAACGGAAGAAGTGAAAACTACCTACAATTAAAACAATCATTTGTTTAATTGACAAACAGTACAGTAATGAGCAATGTTTAGAGGATTTACATGCGCCACTCGCCTGCGGCTCGTGACGCAAACCTCCACTATATGAATAATTATTATCCTCATAGAAACTTCGTTTAATAATAGACTAATATTCTCTCTGATGATTACATCGCTTGCATACATATAAGAGACAAAATATATCCACATAAGTAAATTTACACTTTAATAAATCTTTTATAATAACGCACGCATCATAATCAGTTATTAAAGCACGATGCAATGTGAGTCACGCCTAATTCATAATGAATCTATTTTAACCAATTGTCGGGAAACAATATTTACGCATTTAAGAAGTAAACAAGTGATGTTTATCGTAACATCAACAAATATAACAACGCATTATTGTCATATTCTCGTCTATCGCTCCAAATTGGACAAAACAAAATTGTGCATATCCCAAGCAGAATCACTGATAATGAACCACACGTGACAAAACAGATATTATAACATAAAGTATAATCGGCCATTAAAGCACAAGGGAGTTACAATAATTGCAAGCTCGACGCGGAGGAGCGATATTTTCTGAATAAAATGAGCATAATAATACCTTACTTTAGAACTTTGTGGAATCGCTTTATTTTTTCCTATATTACGCATCAGATTTTCCCTACCTACGTAACTTATTTGAAAAGATATTAAACCTGCGAATATTATATAAAAAAGTGTGAGGCCAATTTATTCTGAAACATAAAGATCTCTAATGGAGAGCTCACGTATTTACCGACTTATAAGTAATAAGAATGAATGTGGCATTATTCTTCGTACTTTACGATATTTGTTTCACCATAAGCAACAAGATGAAAACAGAACTTGAATCAGAAGTATCATTCTCACAAGAGAACGTTTTATTTGTTTTCAAAAGTCGCTTCCAGATACAAACGAGACGACATCAAACGTACCCTCACCTCGTAACCTTCGTAGACAGACTTGACACCCGGATCTCGAAAAAATACACATAAAAAGCTTCCGAGCAATGAAAAACGTTCTAAAGAGATTACACCGAGTCACTGGAGCGGCTTTTATAGGATAGAGCAGCCGACGGCATTTTAATATTACAGGAACAGCAATTCGGACGAGTATTTTTCTAGTGTTGCTACAGACAAACTAGAGAGTCTCTATGTTGTTATATGTACACGTGTGTGCCATTTTATTCGCAGACCGCAATATTATGCAAAACGAAATTTATCTGTCACAAAATGATTCAATTTTTCTTTTAGTTATTGTTCAAACGCGGGCAGTAACAATAATCATTAATAATAATACGTATTATATAAATTTCCAATGATGATGGTAATTCAAATGCGCATACATTCCAGTTTTAATAGCTGAAATACCGCAGAGCGCTCTGGAACGACCCGTATTTGGAATAATGATTATCGACTGTGTGTCGTGATTTCGACACTGTTGTCGGACATCACATATTTTTCGGGCCGATGAACACGAACCCCAAGGATACTGAATTCATTATACTCCCAGAAATCGATGTAATTCGTTCTGATCCGAACCGAACGTTGCCTCATCGTTTTTAATGTCAAATTGATACACATGTTATTATACTCAAAATAAATAGGCTTATAGTCTGATTTTGACACCAAGGTTTTAGAAAAAAGAGTAGACCCAAGTGTGCAAAAAGAGAAGAAAAGCGAAGAGTTTTGCAAACGATAAGTTTATATAGGTCATAATACGTCAGTTTGTAACACGTAATAGAGTATGTCACCCTCTGATTTAAAGCAAGTGCCACAGCATTATATTCATTATTCACGCTGCTACTTGTGTTTTTTTATTGTTCTCCATAAAAATTAAATGCATATACCGCCAGCTTGGAGATTACAAACAAAACAAATGAAAGTTCAAACTATTATGGCAGTCCTGATGGCAGCCATGATGGTTTTAACGTCATTTTGACTTTTTTAAGCAGTGGACAAAGTAAAGTATCCAATTTGCCAATAGACATCATTCAACACAGCTATACAATAATATGGTCATTAGGTTCTAAACACTTAATGGGGCTTCACATACCCGCTGAACTGAAACTAGTGCCACACCGTTGTTAACAACGAATAATATTCATTATTCACACAACTAGCTTGTGTAATTAATTCTTTTTTATTTATTTAAAATTAGAATTATTTTTTGTTGCAATAAATTTTTTAATGTGCTTTTGTCAAGCACTTTTGATATATACTATTGGCAAATAACCACATAGTCCACTTGTTGTCTTACAATGAACACAGTAAGTTTATGGAATTTGCTTATATCGCCGAATTGGAATATCGCCATAAGTCTCGTCTGAATAGATCCGAAAAATAAGCTAAAAGCACCGATTCGCAATAACGTGTTACCTTCCTTCCCTTCTTTGGTTTTATCTGGCAGTAAATATGCAAGGAAACTAGTTCAGCAGAATGTTTTACCCTTGGAGTTGCCGGGGTCGGAATTTCTTCCATTTTTTGGTTGAAAAAGGTGTTTGGAAGAAAAAATTTAAATGGTCACAATGATATAATTGACAGTTGACAAGTGGCCATTTTTAGAGACGGGCAAAACTGATGTATTATACTCATCTCTGTCGGCTGGGTAAATGGCAAGTAGGATAACAAGACATTGGCGCTGTAGTTATTTGGCAATAAAATTAATATTATCGTGTTTTTGTTGATTTTGTATATACCTGTAATAAAATCGCGCATTAAATTTAACAATAGAAAAGTTGAGCGTTAATGGAGGGTCATTAATGATCAATTTTGTATACATTAAGAACATGTTAATACTCAGTCGGCGGAAAATATATGTTTTAATGGAGCGATTACGTTGGTTGTTTCTTTCTTTTATATAGAACTTTTTTGCCTCTTGGTAATTTCGTATAAAATGCATCGCTTCTGCTTCGGTGAGTTTGCGGACTCTCTTTAAATGCCAAGATAGTTTTATTGACCTTACAGACTTTTAATACTATTTTTTGGTCATTCTCAGCATTTCTTATAAACTCCTCAAAATAGTTGATTATTTCTTCCTCAGCATCTACCAATAAACTGCCATTATGATTTTCTCATCGTTGAGGAACAAAACTACCAATTTAGCGTCACCATAAAGCAAATAACAAATTTAAACACGAGTACGGCAATAGTAACGTCAACAACTGGTGCTTCTATATGACAACAATATGGCCAAAAATGATACACTCAACTATTTTTATGACGCTTGAAATCAATAATTGTTTCTGGTTCTTGGCCCCAAAGTGCTGACCAAAGTCTTACTGATACGGCAAGACAAGAAAAGCTGTTGTATGGAGTTACAAGTCTAGCGATTTCCGTAAAACCAAGTCGCCAGTACAAAATATTTAAAAACTGCCACCCATAAAAATTATATAAAATAAAAAAGACATAAACTAAACATATTCAGAGAAGTGATTTGTGTTCTACTGAAGGTACAAGGTTGTTCAGGTTAGTTTAATGGAAACGTTCTAATGAACACCGAAGTTTGTGTCCGAGAGCACCAAAACTTTCCAACGTTCCAAACATCAATCCACTCTTGTTTACAATTTACATAATATGTTTATATCACCCCGACCCAATTAAAGTGTCGGTTGACGGGACTCTAGCCACAGCAGCTACAAAGTATAAGAAAATGAGCAAAGGGAAGGTCGAAAGACTTCCTTGTCACTCTCGTGCACAGAGTAGGAAACAAATGGCCCATGTTGGGTGTATAACTTTGGAAAACCTTTCTTGTTTAATAATTTTATTACTGTTTTACTCGTAGAATTTCATTCAAACTTATCTTTTTGGAATTAATTTATTTTTAAAAAGAATGCCAGCGTTATAAAATAATGACCTCAAATTCTGACAATAATGAACTTCGCGTAACTGAAATGTTGGAGTAATTACTTACTCCCTTGGGAATTCCCGAGAGGGTATCCACTTGCTTCTTTTTTGTACATGTATTGTGAAAATAGGGTATTGTCCTAGGTACTGTCACGTATTGCCTGTATTGTGGTGGTATTTTTAGGTACTGTCAGGACTGTGAAAGGTATTGTGAGTATTGCAAGAGATATTTTCAGGTATTGTCTGTATTGCAAGAGGTATTGCCAGGTATTGTGAAGTACTACCAGGTATTGTAAAGTACTGGCAAGTATTGCAAATCTTGGAATAGGATAGGTAGTTTTCAAATTACTTCTAGGTACCCACTGAGTATTTCAGATTACATAAAATTACTTGCTAATAGCTTTGAATGTTTTGATGGTACCTACCTAAATAAATTAAAGCTCCAAAACAATGTGGAAAGTGTGAGGAAGTACACTTCTTAATTATTGAACACGTTTTATACATTGACCGCAATGTGTCTTGCATACCTCAGTTTATGACCTGAGTTTATATAAAAAATTAAGATCCATAACAGAATTAACTTATTTTTTCAAATTTTTTAACACGCTAATGAACTACTAAAAATAGCATTTTAAGGCACTAGTGTTAAAAAAAAGCTACTTTTAACACTAGTTCTAAAAGTAGGCTACTTTACAGCAGTGTATTAAAAGTAAACTACTTTTAACACTGGTGTTAAAAGTAAATACTATTTAAATTTGAATGGAAAGTTTGTAGGAAAAATAATATGTGGGGTTCGTGTTCGAAGTCATGCGATTTGCAGAACTCGCTTAGCTCGTCCTGTAAACTTTCACATGCGTGCCTTAAAATTGCACTTTTAACACTTTGGTACATCTTAAAAAGCAATTTTCTAAAAACTTTTTTTTTAATCGTAAAAATAGCAGGACAGGAGGCGCGGGAGGGCGCAAAAATTACGCCCCTCGATTGGGTATCCTCGATTACCCCCCCAGGTTAAGAATCTTTTGCCGTAAGCTTGATAACCTCGTTGATAGGATAACCAAGTATAGAACCTTTTTTTGGGCCTTGTGATTTGCTATCATCTGCCTAAATTAGACGAAATGTAACTTTCTTAAGGCTCTTATATTATAAGGGCGAATTCCGCACTTTTCTGACATGTATGACAATCTCTTGTCAAAATTTTGACAGGGTGTTCAGTCAGGGTTTAAAATTCAACCTTTTTACGACTTTATCAATACCTAGTGCAATAAGTACTCAATAGTGTCAAACGTGACAAATTTTGTGAAATCTTGGGAAAGTTAGCAAAAAATTGATATTTATATTCATAGTAATAATATAGTTCATGCACACACATATTTTCGTTTACTATAAGTATATTATTTACGGAAAAAAAGGTTCATCAAGAAAAAACAAAGTCTACTCTGTAAGGCACTAATTAAAATTTCCTCAAATGTATTATTGCCATTCTCAGCTCTTGGATCTATTTTCTGCACTTCTTGATTTGTTATTGGTGTTAAGATTTCTTCTGATGATGGGACCACTTCATAATGGACATATAAACTCGTTATAGTTACATATTCTTTACAGTCTTCACAGAAAATTGACTGTAAGATTTGAAACAAAAATTTAATAGTTCAAGTAAAAAAATTCAAATTTTGGGTACCTACCTCGTTCTCTTTATCAAAATACGTTTTTAATCGCTTACAGGAAAAGTAAAAATTAATAAATGCAAGTGGATATCAAATAATGGCGATTTCTCTCTTAAAAGCACTCTATTGCAAATTGACAATCATAAAGTCAATCCTGTGACAAATATAACAAAAATCTGAACTAAGGTTAACTTTTTGCAAAATTTGCCAAGCGGAAAAATGTACATTCCGCTATCATGTAAACATAATTTTTCTTGTTGTTAGCAATTTTGCGAATTTTGTTGAAAATTGCGAATATTCGCTCACATATAAAAGAGCCTTTAGTTTCAGAGAAAATTTCAATTTTGTGTTTTTCAATTTTTTTCCATTTTTTTTTTTTTTTCATAAACGGTAAATGGTACAATATTCCAATTATATCCATCGAATAGCTACTGTCAATGCGCATATTTTTTGTGCTTACCTATTTTGCCTTATCTCAAATCGTTTCACAAAAAATTAGAAAAACTGAAAAATAAAAATTTTCCAGTTACAGTTCAGTACCCCCTCAGGGGTACCCCCGCAAACATTTTGGGAATTTTTTTTATCCCACCGACATATCTGAAATTTTTATGTCATATTAGGACTAATAAAAGAAGCCTAGCAGTGAAAACCGCAGCTCTCTAAATTGACCAGGAAGAAAGTTATCTAATTTTTATTATTAATTTTATTTATAAAAATGGCAAAATAATTTATTTTTGCGACAAAAAAATTGTAAGCACATTAAAAAAAAAAAAAATAAGATCCGGTCGTAAAACGCCAAAATACAAAATTTTATCAAAGGAAAAAAAAAAAAACACATGGCAATGCCGAACACCGAACCCACCACTACAATGTCCAAAGCGGGGTATCGACCCATTAGACCACCGAAGGCCAATGAATTTCTGTGTTTCGGCTTTTCCACGGTATTTAAGAAAAATAAAATTTCAGTGCCCCCTTCAAACTTGGGGGGCGATTTAAATGTTAAAAATCGTGAAAATGCCAGGCAGGGGGGGGGGGGAGGGGGGCGCAAAAATTACGCCATCTGATAGCGCGTCCTCGATTACCTACTAGGAAAAGAGCTTATCGATCTACTTGTAAAAATTAAAACGATAAAATTTATTCGTTAACTGGGAGGCCACACATTTGGTTCTTTGTACCAAATGGGTCTGTGAACTCATTGGACTGTGAAAAAATTCAAAAATATGTCGCCCACTAAAAGGGGGGGGGGAAGAATTGGTTCTACAATCTAATTTTATTGCAATTTAAGGGGCGCAAAAGGAGCGCCCGTCCTCTATTTATTATTAGATGTAGACCTCGTCCTGATTGAACGCATAGTTATCGCGTCCTGTTAATTCCAATAATTGGGCCGATTTTATCAAAAATTTGAAAAATTTTCATTTTTGAGGACTTGTATATTTTAGATCCCAGACTTATATACATCGTTGGAAAGGGTTCGCCGAGGGCTACAATCGGATAAAAATGGATTTTATATATAAAAAAATAGATAAAAAAAAATTGCATCCCCTGAGCCCCCCTGGGGCGTAATTTTAGGGTAATTTTATTATTTTCGGATTCAGCGGGGGTCAAAACTCTATATGTGACGACGGTTTGCCCCTCCGACTGCAAATGTGGTTTTTAGTCCCCCTCGGCCTCCCTAATTAGGATAAGACAATTTTTTTATCAAAAAGTTGGTCAAGGTAAGCCGAGAGGTAAGCCCTATCCAATGATACCACCCACAATTAGGGGGGGTACACGGGACATAAATTTCAACAAATTCAATATAACCATTCGAAAAAAGCCCCTCAGTAGGGGGGAAAGCCGACAATTTGAAAAATCCCACTTTTTGGGCCATCTCACGTTCCCTATTGACGGGTTAGTTGAAACTAAAAATATTTGCATGGAAACTTCCAACTGCTTTCAAGAAACACTTTAAAATATTTACAGGAACCACTGTTAAACTATAAAATGATTAACTATGTACATGATTTAAATAACCAATGTCTAAAAACACACTATACATAGTAAAAACATCTTAGAAGGTGATAAAAATCCTTTAAAAGATTTTTATCTTCATTAAATTTTGCAAATGTCATTTTATGTTACCTGTTACGGCGCCATATTGGTTTATTTTGTAGCGTCGCCAAAGCTAATTTTAATCGCAAATTTTCTCAGGTATTTTGGTATTGTTGGTATTGTGAGGTATTGCCACAATACTTTTTGGTATTGGCTGGTATTGTCATGTACTGTCGGAAGTAGTGCCAAGTATTGCAACAGTATTGTGAGGTATTTTCATGGTATTGTTGGGTATTGTCATGGTATTGTGAAGTATTGTCACCTAATTTGTACATGTATTGCCATGAGTGGATATCCCCTCTGGAATTCCCTTACGACTAAGCTCGAGTTGTGCAATTATGACTTAAGCTTGGCTTAGTTAAGCCATGACTGGTACTTAAATCATTCAATAAGAATGGCGTTGGTGACAAATTAAATCTCTTCCTGGCAGATGCTGACAGCAATGCTATTCTTATGAGATGGTTTAACTTGCAGTCATGACTTAACTGAGCCGAGTTTAGGTCATGATATTGCAACTGGGTCCAAGAGACCAACTTTAATATCCACAACGGGGAACTAAAATAACTATTTTACTACCGACAGTACAAAAAATGTTCTATATCGTGCATTTTGTCAAGATTGTCTTGCAAAAGGCGTGGTACTTTTCTAGAGATTAAAATAAAATAAACTTCTAGAATTGTGTATGAAAACACGAGAATGATACATGGATCAGACCGCATAAAGATGGAGAACAATTTTTGATCTCTCTTCTCAAAAAGGGTTATTACACGAAGAACATAAAAGAGATAGTTAAGCAAATTATTAAGCGCTGTTCCACGTATGAATTTTGGCCCAAGGGGTTTGGCCAAAAGTTGTCCACTAAGGGCCATTTTTACAACTCAAGTTTAAATTCTAAAGTTTAAACTCTGGACTTAGAGCGTATATTGCATTAAGTATTTATGTGTCGTTAAACTTTACGTCTAAAGTTGAGTTGTAAAAGCGGCCCTAAGGATGCTTTATACCGTCCATTTCAGGAGTATGAAATTTACAAATATAATTTACCCACATATTCTAACCCCGAGATGTTGAGAAGATACGATAAAAATGTCAATGACAAATTTTCAACGCCTGCTTGATGACAATAATACGTGAATGGCTTATATAGTATATTGTGCAACTAGTGTCGAAAATGGCACTTTTCACACGAGTGGAACGGTTTACACACCTAGAAAAACTCCCCACAGTGGTGGAAGAATAAACAAGTGAATTCAGTCGCAGAGTGAAGGCTGATAATGATTCAAGCGTTCAGGTCGAATGAGAATCGGAAAACAAGAGGAAAACGGTCTATATACGAGCGATTAACCATACTTAAAGTTGTGACTACTGCGAATTGAACAGAAAGTTTAATCTAACTGTTAAACCAGGTCTTTGACATAAACGTATAGAACTTGGACTATTCAGGACCATTTCTGTTCAATGGAGAAACAGGACTGTACACATGGACAGGAGACCAGGGAGAAACTAGAGCTTCTCCTGGATACCCACTTCCCCGGAAAATATGGCGAGGCCGCTCCTCCAGTTGTTTTACATATATTGTAAATTGTATCATACAGGGTGACCCAAAAGTGCATCAAAGTCCAAAATTGAAGGGTACGGTTCATAAAAACATCCTCATATAGAAAGAAAAGTTCAAACTGGAGGCTCGGTTACTTAATTGTTTTAAGTTTGCCATCCTATTGTGCGAGAGCGCCACTAATGCTCCATTCTCAAAGGTTACAGTTTTCTTCAAAAATACCATAAAACTGCGTTAAGTTGAAGGTGACAATGACGCCACACTGAACATTCCCGTCTTCTTCAACTTGGCAGTATTCAAATTTTGGCACAAATTGATGAAACCTGTTATACCATATTCCATTATTTTCTGCATCTTACATTGCCATGGAATTTACCCCGTATAACATCGATGGTAATTGTCGGCAACTTGTCGTCAAAACAGATACGGTAAATACAGAATTGAAAGGTGATAACTAAAATCGTTAATTTGAAAGCTGACCAATAAGATCGCTTGACATGTTTTTTTAACCAATACAGTCAAACTAATTACTAACTGGTATTTTTAGTCGCAATTGCCTCCAATAAGCTTTAAGATTTTGTCAAATTGAAGTTGCGTCGTTGTCAGTTTTCAATACGTGTGTCAACATTTTAAGTGGATTAAAGAGTAAAAGAATTCCAAAATTCCGAAAATAATCGACATGACGGAAGAAAATTCGATTATTTATAAAAAAGAGCTACCCAACGAAGCCATTAGGTTGGCGGTAGGCGAATTCAGTCCATTTAAGGTAGCGGACCCAGACGGTGTACCATGTGCCCCCTGAAACAGCCATTTGGGATAAACATCCCAACAAGGGACGATTCAAAGATGAGCTGCTTCAGCAACCTTTAAGAATAATCAGGTAAGGTATAAGTACAGACGGATCAAGAATATCTAATATACAGTCGTCAGGAGCCGGAATATACAAAGCAAGCCATGTAACTGTACATGGTAACATGGTAACACATGTATTCGAGATGGCCACACGAACCACACGAGCAGGATATCTACTCCGATAGTCAGGCGGCTTTGCAAGCAATCTGCAGAACTCGATCGAGTTCAAAGCTCGTTAAGGACTGCAGGGATGCTCTAGAGTCACTGGCAGAAACAAAAAGAGTAACTCTGGGATGGGTTCCTGGATCTAGAGGCATCGAGGGGAATGAGCGTGCCGACGAATCGGCCAAGCGGGTTCCCAGACATGCTTTCTGGACCAGAGCCATGTATAGGAGGAAGTAAAAGGTACGTCTCTCACACTGTGAATGAGTTGGCATGGGAGAGTACAAGGACAAACTGAACACAGTCAGGACTGTGTGGACAGACCAAGGAATTCTACTCTAACCCAGATAGTTACAAGGCTTTGTGGCTTCTTGGGAGAATCCGGCAGTGCCTGGAAGACCTTATAAGAATCCTTACTGGACACTGCAGACTAAACAGGCACATGTACCTGCTAGGAATGACTGACAATTCACTCTGCACCCACTGTGTGGCAGGGGAAGAGTCGTCGGCATACCACTTTCTGGGAGTGTACCAACTGCGCCATAGACACTTGAAGCCTCTTTTCTTCATCGAGAGGAGCTTCCGACTCTGAAATGGGACGGGATACTCTGCTTCATTAGAGGGACTAATCGACTCGTGAATGGAGGGAATGAAGGCCCTGGTGGAGTAGAGATGGGTAAACCGGGGGACTGTGAAAAGGGCCTTCAAGGCCTAGTCGCAAGGCTTACTACTACTACTACTAGAGTTATTTCTGTTTCATCTTATGTATTTCATTATTTTTTTAAATCTTTTGGTTAACTTCAAACTGGAACTTGTAAAAGTAAACCTTAGTTGTATCGCAAGTTTTACCTAAAAACTAATAGTTTTAGTGTAAACAAGTGAATTATAAAGATATCAATTTTATGAAAAAAAGTGACGGGTAACTGGCGTGCTGCGAATTGTGTAACATTGTTCTCTAATAAATACGTTAAAAATTTTAATCCCAAAACCTCTTAGTGTCATTTTAACAAGTCAAATCTGAACCCAACTTAAGTTTAGATTCCAGGTTTAACCGTGTCAAAATCTTTCGTTTGAAGATAAGAGTAGCACTTTATGTGCCTTCTACATCTTCAGTTTAATCTATACCTGAACCTTTTCAAATGAATACGTGATACATATGTATATTAGTACTTAATTATAAAATAATAAAAAATCGAAAAACTCGGTTGAAAATTGCATACACACATACGCTTTAATATGTGCCTCATGATTTGATATTTCTTTTGATGATTCTACTACTCATTTAATTTTTTTGTTTCAATTAAGCAGTTGAATCATAATCACCTGCATCGAATTACGTAAATACATCGTGAGTAACTTGCTTAACTCAGAGCCAAAACAAATAGCAGGATTCATTATATTCTTAATATCATTCTTTCGTTTTTTTTCTCATTATTTTTAGATCTTGAGAGCAAAGTTTAGGAATTTATATGCATGACAAATTATGACCTTTGGCATGTTTTAAATGTTTTCGGCAAATATTCCCGTGTTGTTTACTAATTGCAGGATGTACGAGATTTTCATTTGGCATCGTTTCGATCGCAAATAATAATAATAATAATTCTTAGTTGTCTTAACGGCGTGTTTTGGCGCCCAGGCGCAAAATTACAACCTCTAAATCTACGTAAGCAAATTAAACGGCCCTAACTGGTTCAACACTCGCATTAAGTTGGCTACTAACTACCGGTTTGCATTGTTTCAGAATATTACAATGTCTTTTATTGCCAGTATTTAATTTCAATGCGCCAGGTTTATTAACACTCGTCAGCCGGTGGGTCCCCACGGAGATCGATTTCCATACACTGGATGGAAAAGCGACCAGAAGCCGGTGGTACGGAAAATGCCTCTATTTGGCAGAATTGTTTCCACGGCCCGATTGCTAATTTTCCACTTTGATGGGTTGGCACTATCTTCCTGCCCGATTGAAATATCATGTGTCAGATAACACGGTAAGCTTAAAATTTGTGCGGCAACTCAGCACTGGCCGTTTTAATGGCCTCATGTTTTATTCTCACCAAAAAACGGAGATCAGAAATACACGATCGAGAGCCGAATAAATTGCCACCTATAAATCAAGACGTCACAACGTGGAAAGATGCAATAAATATTAAAATACATTCCCACAAAAGTGTTCGTTTTCTCATTACATGAGAACGGATGATCCGACAAATTTCTCGAAAATGATGAACGAGGGTTATGTGCGAGGTCTCTTAAGGGGGGGTTCTTTGCTTTTCGGCTTAGATTGATCGTCCACTAGCGCCGATGAGCTCGCTTAGAGGTACGAATGTAGATTATTTTTCCAACCCTGTCGAGCCAAAGGCCGAGCCTGAACCATTATCAATCACGATTTTATGAATGATGCAAACCTAAGTGGGCACGGTGTTTACGGCCTATCCGATTACAGCCACATGCAGAATAGCCGAGATCCTATTTGCCAGTCTATTGGAACCGACGCAACTCTGCCATTTTCCGAGGTTGTTTCGCAATTTTCCGAGCAGTCGATTCTAGATTTGCTAATGTTATTATGCCTGTCTGAAATATTATTTAGATTGACGTTTGAAAGGAGTTTTATAATTGTTGCTTTATAAGCTTTAATAAGGTTATCACCGGTGATTAGGTTACAATGATGTGGAGGAGGAAAGAGTATGTAAATTTATTTCACATTAAGTTAATGTCACACATTGAGTTAATAATACACGCAGATCGCCAGCCTTATCCAGAGGGGCATCCCATTTATCCTGTCGCAGGAGGAGCGCCCTTGCGATCGGTTGAGACTAAAAGAGCTGCTTTAGCAACCTTCTGAGAATGATTGTAAATGACCAAGAATGGCTGATTCACAGTCGTCAGGAGCCGGAATATACAAAGCAGTCCATGAAGAGCATGAGCTTTCCCTTGGGAAGCCACACGACTTTTTACACGGTGTTCAGGCGATTTTTGCAATATTCAAAGTGTCCACACGAAAGACCAGAAGTCAAACAAGAGCAGAACAGATCATCTTCATCTAATTCGACAGTCAGGCCGTCCTGCGAGCCATATGGAGGCACAGGACGAGTTCAAAGCTCGTTCAGGACTGAAGGCATTCTCTAGAGTCACTGGCAGAAACAAAAGGGGTAACTCTGGGATGGATGCCTGGACATAAGGGCATTGAGGGAAACGAGCGCGTCGATGAATCGGCCAAGCGTGGTTCCCAAACGTGCTTTACTGGACCGGAGCCAGGACTAAGAGTCCTCACTTTCTAAATGAGTGGGCATTGGAGGACACAGACAGGAATATGTAGACAGACCAAGGAAATCTATACCCTAACCCGGATGGATCGAAGGCCTCGTGGCTACTTGGGAGAAGTCGGCAGTGCCTGGGAGACCTTCTAGGGATTCTCACTGGTCACGCCACTGCAGACTAATGCACTTCCTTGGAATTGTGAACAGTCCACTTTGCACCCACTGTGGAGCAGGGAAAGAGTCGTCATACCACTTTCTCGGAATATGCTATAGCGGGGCGCAACTGCGCCACCGGACATTGGGAGCCGCCTTCCACCATCGAGAGGAGCACTCTGAGATGGATGGAACGGGATACTCTTCTTCATTAGAAGGACGCGTGGAGGGAATGAGGGCCCAGGCGGAGTAGGGATGAGTGAATCGGAGGACTGTGAAAAAGACCTTTAAGGCCTAGTCGCAAGGCTTGGGCCCCCAATGTGTTCTACAACTACTACTACTACTAATAACATGAGTTTTTAAAAATTTCATGAAAATTTCAAAACTGCGTTCAGTTTCTATCTCTCCCCAGTCCCGGACCCATCAGCTTACTAAATTACGTATAGTGATTTTGTTTAAGATACTGACCATTTCAGAAGGGCCGATTTTAACTGCTTGAGGAGCCTAAAACGGTGTAGTCAAACATACAGTATTTTCTATGTTTATAGGAAACAAAGAACAAGAATCATGACAATTCAAATGTTGTTTCTCCTTTTAGGATTGTTTTGTTATTCGCATTTTATTAACAATATTATCAACTCCATATATAATCACAGGTATAAAACGTTTAAAAAAATTTGTAAGAATGACAACCAGTTTATTAATGTTAAGGATCATATTTGCTTTGATGTTTTAGGATTTTCTTCTTTTTTCAGCTACAAATACAGCATTGTGCTCCTCTGTTTACTTAGGCTCCCCTTATTGCATTAGGCTACCCTGTGAGCCTCTGTTTAAGACACAACTTATTAAGACAATACTTAAGCTCTATTTATAAACCAAACCTCTGTTCAGACTTTCTAAGTAAATTCTAGCTGAAAAACCAATCTGGGTTATATATATATACCAAGGAATAATTCATTGGACTTACCAGTGATGCAATGTCACAAAACACGTCCATGGGACTATTG
The DNA here is from genome assembly GCA_951812265.1 of Taphrorychus bicolor. NCBI lineage: Eukaryota > Metazoa > Arthropoda > Insecta > Coleoptera > Curculionidae > Taphrorychus > Taphrorychus bicolor. Next base: position 27,352,772 of record OX638303.1, on the reverse strand, counting down.
CTTGCTTTAAAATGATCAAAATCAAGCATTTTCATGCTCATTCTTGCCATGCAGAGGCGCGGGAGAAAAAAATGGAAAAAATGAAATATTGTCTCATTCAGCCCACATTTGAACATTAAGGACATTACAAGAATGGAACATTTTCGCTAAGCAGCAATTTGGATGAAGATTAGGGGCTTTAAGGGATAACTTGTCGTTAAATATATATCAAATCAAATGCGACCTCAAAGTTTCATCTGATAATGCACTAGGTTGGTCGTCCATAGTCATTTTCTTTTCATATCGGTTCTGGTTGATATAAAACTGGCAGCAGATCACCTGATTACACATTAACTGACATGGAATAGTATTCGTGAACGCAGTCTAGCGTTTGTTTGGCCCCATTTTACAGTACTACAGAGAGTCTAGGGTTCGTAACTAGCACATTTACTAATACGTACACAGACCAGCGTTTGTTGGGCCCCATTTTACATTCAAACATGAAGGTTAGCGTTTGTTGGGTCCTACTTACTACTTCTATCTCCTGCTACTTCTTAACTACATAAACACTATAGGCAGTGACCCGCAAAACGTTGGCAATATTTCACAAACGTTATCACACAAAAAAGAAATGTTTTCTGCTTTCCGTATAACGCAAATAATACTTTCTCGCATAAAGAAACTAGTTTTTTCAGAATTAGTTACTTTGATTGAAACATTAGTGCATTAGTTCAACACACATTATCTCATATAAAAATGAGGCTATTTTCTTTAAAAAAATATATATGCTCTATTATAAGAAACAAATTTATTATTTTCCTTTCAGATAACTTTATTTCCACGCAAGAAAATGTCAAATATTTAATTTATTTAAGGAAGAAATAATATAATTATTTTTAAACCAATAATGTCTTGAATTTACAATATCGTTCTCTTAGTTGGAAGAGACCTAAAATGTGATGTGATGTCAAAACAAAACTTTTTTTCAATGAAACTTGACATTTTCTCTGTTCTATAAAAGGTTTTTAATGCACATTTTTGTAATAATAATTTTGCTATTATTATTCTTTGTCATGTTTTCTGCATTTTTTTTTCTCATAGATATTTGTTTTCTTTGATCTAAGTACTTCACTTGTCTTCACTTTCTTGTCGTAACTTTTCTTTGTCGAAGTTTTTCTGTCTTATTGTTTTCGTCACTTTTCAAATATTCGTTGTTATGTTTTGTACAAATGTGTTGTTCTTTTATTTTTTTTCTTTGATCTCAATTGGATTTTTAGATCGAAGAGAAGATATTAGTTTTCCTTTTTCTTTGAGAGAATTTTGACACAAAATTGAAATGTATGTTAATTTGTTATACATATTGTAATAAGAAAAAGTTGATACAAAATTAGAAATATTTCAATTTTATTCCTTTACCTTCAAATTTTGGATAAGATTTTTTCACTTCTTTTCTTCTAATTTTTATTTTAAACTTCGAATTAAGTTTGTTGAAATAATGCTAATTTAAATTTTGCCAAACACTCCAAGTTTGTATTCTTACATACTTTAAGTAATTTTTCATGTAATTTGGCCTTAATCCTAGCCTAACCTTTTCAAAAAACATTAAAATAGTTATTTTTAGGTAAAATGAGTTGTTTTCAAACAATTTTAATTTTAATTCTACTCTGAATTTCTCCAAAGGCTTCAAATTTGCATTTTAAGAGGCTCTTTGTAATTTTTAAATCCTTAGTGCTAACCTGAAGGTGCTTAGAAACTTTTAATCTGCATTGTTAACGCTTTTAGTAAGTTTTAATTGATTTTTGCCATAATCTTTATTCGAATATGTTTAAATTTTTTAAATTTGTATTTTTATACACATTGAGTCATTCTTGGCTTTTTCAAAAAATATCAAAGTTGACATTTTTTTTTTTACCCTAATTCTTAAAAGCAAATTTCTTGAAAGACACCACATCTGCATTTTTAGATGGTCTGTGTAATTTGTTAACCAGTTTTGATCTCAATCTTGACGTGAACTGGCCTAGAAACTTTTAATCGGAATTTTTTGACACTTTGATTAATTTTTAACTGTAATCTTAATTTGAATTTTTTCAAAGTCTCAAAACTTGTATATTTACCCTCTCTGAATCATTTTTCACGTATTTTTTGGCATTAATCTTAGCGTGACTTTTTCAAAAAACATAAAAATTGTTATTTTTAGGTAAAATGAGTTTAAAAAAAAAATGTTCTAATTCTAGTCTAAATATCTCCAAGACTTCAAATTTACATTTTTACCGCTTTTAGTATTATTTCATTGATTTTGGCCATAATGTTAATTTATATTTTTCGAAATTTTTTCTAAGGAAAAAAAATTGTTTTTCTACATAATAGTTAGGTTGCTTTCAAGCTTAATATTCTTTTAGTGGCACTAAATTGCTGCCAGTACCCCATATACAGTTTGTCCAGTTGTTGCTACGTAATTACAAATATTTTTTTTTCGAAAATTTTATTAGACTTTTGTGTTGGTTGAGAAAAATTAGTTAAAAACAAATAGAAACTTTGTGAGTGTACTTTGAAAACTTAGGAAATATCTCAAAACTGGTTTAAAAATAAAAAAAAAATGATGTGCATAGTTAGAAAAATAAAGACGTTAATAGATATCTTGAGAACAGTAGTATAAAGCTCCACGAAATTCATTAGCCGATGGTGTTAATTCGTTTGTATGTTTTGCAAAAGAGCAAAATTATTCAATATCTTGAGAACAGTTTGAGGTTACCAAGATTTCGATAAACGATTGAAAAATTAACTAAAAATTAATACAAACTTAATGGTTTATTTTGGAAAATTAGAATATTATTTAATATCTTAGAATGGCTTGAGGCTCCAAAAAATGCATTAGACTACCACGTTTGTTAGAAAAATGAGCTATTCACAAACAGAAAATTCGTGATCGATTTTGGAAAATAAAAAAATGGTAAATATCTCGAGAATCTCGTTTGAGGTTTCAAAACTTGTACAACTAATTGAAAATAATTAGCTAAAAAAGAATACAAACTTAATGGATTTATTTTGAAAAGTTAGAAAATTATTAAATATTTTGAGAGCGGCTTAAGACTTCAAAAAATACATTAAACTACCATGTTTGTTGGAAAATATGAGCTACATAGAAATAGAAACTTTGTGGTCGATTTTGAAAAATAACATGGGTAAATATCTCGAGATCAGTTCGAGGTTTTAAAACTTGGACTGACCTTTTGTATTAATTGGAAACAATTATAAAAATGGCTTAAATGGCTTAAATAAAATGTAATGGTTATCGTTCGGGACTAAGACATACTTTACCAAAATATTTTTTTTAACAGTTTTATGTAATTAGTTATTCACTTCAATAAAGCGAATAGATTAGTATTTTTCTTAAAATAATTTAATTTGAAATGTGTCTTCATTTAAATTGTAAGCGATATCTGTGTAAGACAGACACAAATTTAATTATTTTGTCTGAAAAAAACGTATTTGTTTCCCCGTAGATATAACATCAAATAATCGTTTTACAGAAATTTGATAAAAAAAAACATATTTTGTTCGTAAGAGAAAACAATAAGAAGATTATTAGAATCTTTAAGAAAAACAAAATTAATTGTCTCTTTTTACTTGAACGAAATGAAATTTGAAGTAAGACAATCGTTAAAAAATGCAATTTTCTTCTAATAAATAGGATGCACTTATTCGTCGAAGAAGAATTTGCTTGATCTGATAAAACATTTTTTAAACAAAAACAGTAATTTTTAAAAGAACGTTTTTTCTTGTATCAAAAAATATTTCTATGTGTGTAAATGTCGTTACAATGTGCATCAGTACATATGATTATTGTATTACGATGAACACAAATCTGCATATGAATCAAGACTATAACCCTCAGTGTACGGAATTATAGAAGTGCAAGCAATAATGTCATTATCAAACTGCTGCACTTGTCGCCGATCACGTGACTCGCCTATCGTCATCTGACAGCGGGTCGTCATGTAAGTGGCCCCCTAACAAGCTGTCGGCGTAATTGATTCTGATACACGGTCAATTACGGACGCTTCATAATTGAATCTCCCCTTATAATTATAAATCACGTCCTGGATAATCCGCCAATAAGCGACGATTATTGAGACTGTTGTTTGAATTCCGATTTTCGCGAGTAAACCTGGGGAAAATCCGGAAAGGGCGATACAGAACGTGTGGAGGGACGGCGAGTGGCAATTATTATCATTATTAATGGAACAATCCAGTTTAGGTTTAAAGGGAAACTTCGATATAATTGAAAAATGTCAATATTTAGAATGAAAATTTTTGGTGCAAACTGGGTCTAACTTAACTATACAAAGAGGTGCTCACTGCATCCAAATTTGAAGTAACTAGCACTTTGGGAATATTCTGTCTGCACGCACTCAATGAAAAACCAACATGTTTGTGTCATGCAGGACTCGAAAAAGGGTAGACACGAATGGTTCTTAAATTATTTATAGTCAGGATGTGTTGCATCAGGATCAATACCCAATATTGGTAATACGATTGACGTAACGATACAAAACGTTCGGAAACTTCATTAAAATGTCCATAAAGCTTTGTTTTAAACTCGACTGAAACAAAATTAAATCCGTCTTTTCAATAAAATATTGTGTTCAAAGCTCCAACCACAATCAAATTGCCAATAAATAAATCATTTATTCGTATAACACAAAAAAAAACACTAAAATATTCATTTAATGATGCCTTTATCGTTGTTTTAACGTGAAATAAAGAGAGTCGTTTATATGTATTTTGACTCACGTATTCTTAACTAAATAAAGGTCGGAAATGCTCGGCAAGTACAATTATTCTCACACCCACTTCATTCAAGTTGTTTTTCACATTTTTTTAATAACTTAGAAGTATAAGAAGACAGTTGAAGTGAACAGTGCAAAGTGTAAAACTAAAAAAAAATCAGACACTTTACTAAATTTACTAAATAGAGCCTGATTACAATTAGTCGGACACCCCTTTGTGATCGTTGCGAAAATAAGTGAAATTGTTTTACTATTCATTACGTAATCATTTCACACTAGATCATACGGTGTGTTCATTACAAGACGTCATGTGCTATGATTTTTTGACAGAAAAGGATGATCAAAGTCAAACGGACTTTTGTTCCTGCATCCTTTTCTTTTGACGTTTCACAGCCAACTAAGTAAATGACGTTTTTAAATGAACACACCCTATTTATTACACATACATTGTCTGTCCTCTGGATCGAAGAGTTTTTGGATTAGACGGAAGAGTGTCGAAAGACTACCGAAACTCTAAAAAGAAGTCCTGTGTTCTCTGACCTTTGGTTCGGGATCGATGGGTTCAGAAAATGTCGCCATATGAATAAACAAAGTATCAAGAAATTTCCATAATTCTGAACGAAACCACTTCAAACTCCATCTACTTCAGTTTAACCCAAGGTTTAACCACAACCAGACGAAACCAAGAGTTGTTTAATACAGAAATCACTAAAACAATTCTCAGACTAAAGGATGGCCAAGTACTTCCTAGTGAAGCACGATTGAAGTCTGAGAAGAACTACCCCATGACCAGAAAAGAGCTGTTATGCTGGCCATTCAGTCACAAGTATCTACTTGAAGTGACTATTTTGAAGTCAAGAACCCAGAGAGAAAAGTAGCCAAGCAGTGGCAGTGCCTTCAGGAGTCTGACTTACTGATGCATCAACAAGAGATTTAATGCTGACGCGGATTCCAGGAGACTTTGTCCTCATCCCTTAGCAGAAAATAGCGACTTTGTAGGATTATTCTGCAAAAGACTGCGACAGTCTGTTGTGAAAAATGGGATACTTTCTATTGTCTGGAGACCACAGACAAGATCTCGACTTGAAATACCAAAATGAATGGAAAGAGGAAGGTGTAACACCTGGCTGACACGATGTTGTCAGCAAGTCCAGAACATTGGGTTTGTAGATTGTGGTAATCCTAACTACCCAAAAAATCACGTTGAAATGCCATGTACGGCAAGGAGCTCAAACTGGAGCCATCATCGACAGTAGAAATTAAGTGTCAATAGGAATTTGAGTAGACGCTACTTTTGGCTAAGTCTAGGTTAAGAGCTCATAAGACTTTTTGCAATTGCAGACGATGTTGATGGCCCCTTATCCTGGAACGATAATGACAACCATCACTAAAAAACCACAACTTGAACATCAGTCTTGAGACCAGGACCGGCATCTATAACCGCCAGGGCTTAGGGGATGAATCGGTTCTCTGGAGAATCACCTCCTTGTGATGGTAAATGAACTGGAAAGGAAGATTACCGGACACAGTATAGGAGTCTAGTGGTAGTGAAGAGTTGGCAAGCTCTAAGTTTATTATTCCTCAGCGTTCTTTTTGGAAAATATTTTGAGAACCTGTAACTACGCAAGCTGTACAGAACGCAAATTTAACAGACAAATCTGTAAAACAGTTAGAAAGCTGGAAAAGGGCCTGCTAGAGAATAGCCCACACTACTTTCAGAGGTGTGTGTGGAGTACTTTGCAAGGTTTCTTTAACCAAACTTGAGCGGTGATGATGTGGCTCAAAGAAAAGACCCTAAAATCTATTGGCTCGACATACTTTAAAAGCCTTGCCAGATAAAAGGTCAATATTATAGTCAAAGTAGTAGTTCTTAAGCGTAAAAAGAGAAAACAGTGGTTCATCAGGGGACTGCGAGTTTCTGCTGGTAAATTGAGATCGCACCGCTCTCTACGCAGCTTTGAGGGGGACAACTTACCTCTGGCAAGTTACTATTTGAAATATCGAAAAATTTGTAGGAGTACTGTTAGGCTTTCTAAAAGATTGTACTGTGCCAATAAAATCAACAACTCCTAACAATAAGGTGAGAGAGACCTGGAGGCTGGTGAAAGAGCTCAGGGGGGCACCCAGAAGGGGCACAGAGGGGGGCACGGGGGGGGGGGGTATAGCATTTGCTGGTGGAACTGCCCCGGGTACACTCGATGCTGCAGCTTATCTTCGACGGATAGTATGCGCTGAACCATTCTTTTTCGACCCTGTTACTCTTGATGAGATCAAAGAAGTGTTTGTTTTACTTAAAAACAAATGAGCAGCGGGATGGGCCGTCTTTGACCCTGTTCATGACCTTACCGGACACTGCCTTGGGAATCCTGGCGGAGGTGATCGACTGTTCTTTTTCTAATGGGCATTTTCCTGACTGCCTCAAGAAAGCTCTTGTAATTCCAAAGTTTAAAGGGGAAGAACGTGACAGTTTATGCAATTATCGCCCAATAGCTCTCCTTCCCACATTGTCCAAAATAATTGAGAAGATAATGAGTATATATATGAATATAATCCCCTGCAGTTTGGGTTTCGCCCGGGCAGAGGTACCAATGCTTGTTCTCGTTCCTGGACCACCTCTACACTCACCTAAACAACTCAGGGCTCATTTCTTGGTCCGCTTCTCTTCCTCATTTATATAAATAATCTGCTCCTGCTACTTATTGAGGGGTCTAAGTCGCGTCTCTACGTCTTCAGCATATTTGCTGATGATACTACCATCTTGTGGACAGATGACAGTTGTCTGAGATCCATCATAAATAATGACCTAACTATTATTATTAAAGAATGGTGTGACGCAAACCAACTCTCACTTAATGTCAATAAAACATGTGTTCTAGGTGTTTGGGTGTGAGATTAGTAACGTATGCCTAGGGACCAGTCCTGTTGGCTTTCCTGGGGTGACTGGGTTCCTGGGACTTGCTCTGGATGGAGGGCTGAAATTTGACAGCCACTCGCCGTTTGCTATGCCGTTCGCCTAATCTATAACGACATTGGGCCTTCTGTTGCCCGCCAGCCCTACTTTGCGCTTGTCGAATCTCATCTTCGATATGGCATCTGCTTCTGGGGCTCATGCTCTTCTGAGTTTTTCTACAGGGTATTCCTTATACAAAAAAGAGCTTCATATTTGTCTCTGGGGCTCATTCTCGGGAATCTTGTCGCCCCCTGTTTGTCAGGCTGAACATTCTCACGCTCTACAGTGTGTATATCCTGGAAACAGTATTTTTGGTATTCAGAAGGTACTGTCGTTACTCAAACGTTACGGTGAGTGGAGACCACATACTTTCAACCCTGCGTAGCGAGAGAGTGAAGAGATCTATTGGGTATAACGTAGGGAGATATTATTCAACCGTCTTCCCAGCGAGGTGAGAGGGGAGGTATGCTTTGCAAGATTTATTCGACTTGTCAGATCAATCCTTCTCAAGAAGGCATACTACTCCCTAACTGAGTACCTTGGTGACGACGGTATACAATAAGCGACTGTGACTCCCTGGTGAATTGGTCTTTTGTATTATGTGTAGATTTTGTTGCTTGATTGACGTGATTATACTAATGTACCTATACTTTTGATAATTTCTTTTATACTATTTGATAACTTTCATTTTAAACTGTTACAAAGTGTTCCTTTACCCTTTAAGCTTTGTCAAAGAGTTCTTTAACTGGTGACAATAAGTATATTGATGATGATGATGATGATGATAGTCAAAAAGTTGAATATCAGACATTTTACTTTGAAGTGTGTAGCTCAGAAACAGGGTTCCAGAAACTTAGAGTGTAGAGTAAAGTGACACTCCAGAGAGAGCGAATAAAACACTCGGTACGAGTGTTCCAACCATACCAACGTTCAAAAAAAGTAAAAAACACGGCTGTGCATCCCAAAAGTCGTTATCAAATGTGTCGGAACGTACATTCACTTCAAAACGTTCAGGATTAGTCGGATTCGGGATTGTAATAAATCTAGGAAGGAATTCAAACGCCCTATAGTCTGTTAAAGTTAAAAACAGTTATCAGTTGATTGTGAAGTTTGTAATTATAAAACTAAAATGCTTTAAATGTTATAATAGATATATAAAATCGCGAATAGAAGAAGTTATTGTGTTAAGGTTCACCGAGATCTGTGTACTAAGGGATCGGACAGTTTGTCCAACATATGAGATACTGCAGTCATGGCAATGCAGCTTATAAATACCACTCTTTGACAAATACGTTAGTTTGTTCTTGTGAGTTGACAATAAAAAATGTATGTTAATTTTTGGGTAATTGGGATATTCCTCTATAGGAAAGATGTCGTTGAAAGATTTCAGAAGCACCCCCAGTTAATTTCGTGAAATGAAAGGAATCATAAGGAAAACCTCTTTGTTGCCTCTCAAAAAAATCCTCCCTCAAGAAGAAATTTGCGACAATCTGGGTGGTTACAATGAAGTGCAGGACAACCAGAAAAGTGGAAAAACAGAAGGGTTTACTTCAGCGCATAAAATCTATTGTAACGAGTAATTGAAGACATAAGTGGATAAAGGTGTCATGTCGCACTTTTTACAAAATTCCTTTGATTTGGCTCCAATTGACTAAAGCTGAATTGTTAGTGAAACTTAGCACCTTTATCCATTACGAAATTCCTTAATTTAAAAGGAAATAATATTCAGGGTTTATTTAAGGTTGGATCTATACCAGGAAAGTTTAAAAAATCGAAAAATTGTGACATGACACCTTTCTCCACTTATGTCTTCAATTATGTTGTAAAGGTGTCGTGTTGGTGTTACTTTGTTACCCTTGATGTTACTTTGTAGCTCTTAACCAGTGGCGGATCCGTGACGATTGCCCCCCCCCCCCCCACCGGTTTTATTTTCGACTCTTTAGATTTCTTTGGGAATTTTTGTTTGACTAGTGATAAATGCAAAAGCACAACTGAAAAGATTCATTTTGACGACTTTTGAAATCGACCTCTGAAGGGGGTCTATCTCCGAAAATATTGCACCTAGGGAAGCACGATGGTGGGAGGTGAAAGAGGACATCAAGAAGAAAAAAAAAACAGTTGGATTCACTCGATCGGTCAAGGCGTTCTCAAGTTACAAGCGGTCAAAATTGAGAATTACGAAAAAAGTCATAATAGATCCCTCTGAAAATTGTCGAAAAAATTTCTGATTTTTTTTTGCTGTTTTCGATCGGAAAGGCACGGTTGGAACCCCTAAGAACGTAAAAAAACCCAATTCGAATGAATTTAACTTCTAAAGAGGTTTTTTTTTAAATGGTTAAAGACCGCGATTCTAAAAGTGCTTAAAAATCGACCTCCGAAGGGGTCTATCTCCGAAAATATGGCACCTACGGAACTGCCGATGGTGGGAGGTAAAAGTAAGGGCGTGGCACCTCAAAAAATGTTCGTGTTATTTTTTTTCTCACGCCCCCCCTTCACAGAAGAACTGCTCTTAACCTGACATAGCACACCACACATTTTTACTTGGGGTTTCATGAGTAGAAAAAGTTTCTGGTTTCGTAGCTATTGAAGGTCAAAAATTAAAAAAAAAAAAATTTATTGTAATATCTAGAGAACATTACGATGCATTTTAATGAAATTTACTGATGATGATGTCAATAAAAATTAGTGACCAATAGAATTTGACTTACTATGATATAAAATAGTACTGTGATTTTAGATAAAAAAAGTACTGTGATTTTAGCAGAGAATGTGTTACTGATGTGAATTAAGTCGCAAAGGTACAGACAATATTTTTTTTTTCTGTATAAACTATGAATGCTACAAGATGTTGCCAATAGCAACGAAATTTCGGAAAAGCATCAATAGTAACTCACCAAAGACACACTAAAGAAACTGAAGAACTTACCACTTGCCCAAGAAGGATGGATGCTCTTTTTCCATTAAAACATGAATTTTACTTAGAAACAAGTTAACGAGACATTACAAAAAAAAACAAATTTTTTCCAAAAAACGTCCTTTCGACCATCAATAGCAACGAAACCAGAAACTGTTTCTTAATGAAAGTTTAATCAATGATTTTCTTTTGAACCAGGGAACGCCGCGGTACCAATTTGATCATGCGCTTACATGACACCCTATATTTTAAATCACAATCACTCCATTAAACAGTTTTGCTACTACTGACCTAAAAGCGCAGATGCGTAACTTTCTGGAGGGATTATAGTAGATTCTTGAAGGTGCACTAGTCATAAGAGTATAAATTAAAAACATTTTTTGCCGGTAGTTATATAAAAGCGACGCTTTAGTGCCTAATAACAGGCAGTAAACTACCACTTTTTATGCCTAACCAAAAAAAAATATTTTACTGCCGCTTACCTAACGCAGGTAATCTAAATTAATAATAACAGATGTTAAAAAAAATTTACTGCTGCTTATAAAAGAATCTGAAGGAATGTAGCCTGATTATGAAGGAATCTGAGACAGTAAATGTGTATTCTCGCCGAGTGAAACTCATAATTTTTTGGTGATTATTGGCAAATAGAATAACTTTGTAGGTTTTACTTTATGTAAGATTTACAATATATCTGCGCTAGGTAAGCAGCAGTATTTTTTTTACTGCCTTGGCGTTAAAACATTTTTTACTGCCTGAAATTAGTAATTCACATTTACCTGCGCTAGGAAAGCGGCAGTAAAACTTTATTAATGCCTAGGTGCTAAAAGAGGAAGTTTACTGCATTAAAACGTCACTTTTTATGACAATCGGCGCAAAATAACTATTTTGGGAGAGATAACAGATTAATTATTTTTGTCGATATTACTGGAAAACTATTCTAGATGCAAATATTCGTTAAAACTTCCATAATATGAGCTGCGAAAAGCAGCGGTGAAATTGACAAACTCACACCATATTTTACTAACTATTCGTCGCTCTGTAGTCCTAAAACCCGATACACAAACAGGGCTTTTGTTTTTATACCCACTTAAACATGTGGCTCATAACGAGTTAAAACAAGTTTCAAGTCTCTGTCACGTACAGAACTTAAATTTGCCCGAAATGTGAAACCTGCAATGCTCGTGGTGCTTCTCCACAATTTCCTTACGACAAAGCAGGTTTCGCATTATGCATAAAATAAAGCGCATATAGCCCCCAAAAATTTTTCAGTCACGTAGAGATATGTTCGTAGGTGAGGCAGCGCCCTACATGCCTCCAGGCCCCCGAAACGGAACGCTCTCGTAATAAAAATTCAAAACTCGTACATTTCTGCTTGAATGACAAAGACTACATCTATAAGTACAAATTTCGAACGCATATGTAACGTATTTTGTTATTCTTGGGGTCTGACTTTTCTTGGAAACCCGCTATTTGATGAGCAAAGATAGTTTCTGTAGTCACTTCCTAAAATAACGACTAGACGGTGTGCCACCTTTGACCGTTTCAGCAATTAATTTAGCTTGGCCAACTGTTACTAATGTCACATGCTACAAGCACACCCAAATATCTTATTGGACCAGTTTCAATTTAGACCAATTGTTATTGGGTTAAGTTACTAACGGCGATCGTGGAAAACCCGCCTCCTGTTAAACGATTCGAGATAGTTAAACGTGATTCTATGGAAAAGCCAGATTCAAGAGTTTGGATGTATAAAAAACGCTGAATACTGTAAATTTGAATAGGCTTAATTGCTTGAAAACATTGAATTGTCCGATAATGTAATCCCACTCGCAAATTTAACGCAATTTTATCCACTGCCGTTGTGAAGTATTTAATCCAATTCCATGGTAAATTACGACCATTAGCATGGGACGTTCTATGAGCGATTTTCATTTAATTGGATTTTCTATACACGGTAGCAAAATTACCGTAATTAACTCTGCCATTGTGAAAAATAAAGTTGCAAATTTTTAACTACAACTTTTGAACATATCAAAAGTAAACAAAATGATATTAAAAAAAATAAAAGAGATTAAAAGAAAAAAATTAAATACGCGGTGGATGGTCACTGAAAATGGCTACTTTTAGCCAGTTAAATCCAGATATGCTGACCGAAAAGACCAAAATGCCGCTGATGGAAAAGGGATTTATAGCTCCAGATTTACGAGGAAAAGCCTTTAAACGGCTTAAATCCCAAAATAGACGGCAAAGATATGGGTGTGAGCGTTGTAAGTCATAAATGATTGATATTATGTATTGTGTGGTTGACACGTGATCGAATGGTCCATTCACTCTTTTTACGTAATTAAGGTAAAAAAAAACTAAAACTCAGTTGCAAAAATACCTAGTTTTGTTCTTCTTTTAAACCGAAAGAATAAATTTACCGGATTGAATTTGCAATTGATGGCACTATTTACAGCATTTTCAACTCATTTTGCGGTAAAAACTCACCTTATGAATATCAGAACCAAATAGCTATTTGTGTATTAAGAGCGCAAAGTGATATATTGCCGGTCTGAGTGAGAAGTTTAGCTATTTCACGAGAGCGGCGGCATTGTCACTTTGCACTCGAATTACACACAAGATTTTTTCTACAACCGATGTTTTTATATAAATGTTTGGTAAAAATTAATAATTATTGATAACCTCAAATTTTTTAGTCAAGAACGATCTTAAAGTCACGCGCTGGCCACAAAGTGGTTCGACATCTGTCAAATACCCCTCAACTCATACTTTTTTGTCAAAAGTCGCAGAAATACTAGATGTTTCTTTATTATGGTTTCTATGGTAACTAAGCGAGCGTTTTGATAACTTTGTCGCTCGGCGAGCGACAAAGTAAAAAAAAACGCTCGCTCCTCGAAAAAGCGCAACTTTGCACTTTCTCTTTGCACTTTTTTCTCGGTTGTAGAAAAACAATGTTTATCCAGTATATGTAGTGTGTTTGTTACCGGTTAAACTCGTAATTTCCTTTTGTTGTTGCATAGGTTGCAAACTTTGCAAACGCGTTTTTATTGGCTTGCACTGATTAGTAGTGTTATAGATAAGAGCGGGTTTATATAACTTATAATTCTTATTTTGCATTTTTATTCGTAATTTTAAAGTTGTTAATTTCGAAGTTAAAAATCTGTATTCGCTTTGTGTTTAGAAACCTTCGTAATTTGTAGTCATAATTTTATGCATAATTTGTGACCTTGCTGACCACATTTTAGTTCAGAAATATATTTTTACCAAAAACAAGTAACTAAAAGATTTCAGTTAGTTTAGCCTGATTTTGTTTTTTTAAAAAACATCGCAGTTAGCATCTTTAGGCAATGTGGATCATTTTTAACTTATTTTCGTCACAATCTTAATTTGAATTTCTCCGAACAATCCAAATTTGCATTTTTTAAGCATTGGGTAATTTTTCACTGATTTTGGCCTTAATCCTTACTTTCTCGAAAAAGACTAAATTTGAATTTTCAGACGTTTTGAACCAAATTTCATTAATATTAGTCCAAAAATGTAATTTTGAAAAAAAAACAATGCCAATTTTTAACCAGTTTGGCCCTAACAGCAATAACCTGATTTTTTCCAAAAGCTTTAAAATTGTATTTTTACATGCTTTGAAAATTTTCAATTATTATTGGTCTACCTTTCTAAATGTGACTTTCTCGAAAAACACAAAATTTCACTTATTTTGATCCAAAAATAAATTTTACCAAAAATAATAAAAGATTTGAATACATTTTGCCTGATTTGATTCTAAAATTAAATTTCTCAAAAGTCATCAATATTTGCATTTTTAGACAATGTGGGTCACTTTAAACCAATTTCAGCTGTAATATTAATCTCAATTTCTCCAAAGGCTCCCATTTGCATTTCATAACGCTCGTATAAATATACTGTGGCCTCTTTTTTTATTATAAAGTTTCTTTGGCCGCATATACGTACGGCAGCTCTTTGTCTTGGAAAGTCGACAGGTGTGAGTTACAATTGGACTTTGCTATCGGCTCCACTCAATTCTAAACTAATGAGATGAGAAATTCTTAGGAATTGAGAAGTTAAAAATTTGTGTAATTAATACGGTGATCAATAAAAAAGTAGAAGTAATTGACCCTATGCATTTAATAATGTGAGTTGGCTAAATATTTAGAAATTACCAAATAACAAATGAAACTTAGGCACATCTAACACGTCACAATACGTACATCAAATTAGCAGCCTAACCTAGTTAGTGACACCATTCGGTGTAACCGGGATATATACAAGTTAATATGTAGAGTTATACGTAGAGTCTATGGCCAAAGGATTCTAAATATAGCGACAGGGTAGTAACTACCAGTTTTAATAAATTAATGAAACATTCCGACCAGAAATGGCTGTTACAAATGGAGATAAAATTGTTTATGTTACTAAGTTATCTCGAATTAATATTAATTTATAGGTGAAATACGTCGGTTGCTTAAGAACACGTTAAATAGAAAATCACAGAAAACAAGGCATAAGGTATAGGTAGTTCCATAATATGTCGATAGGCAATAGAATGTCAGTTATATCATTGACCGTCTGACGAACAAGTTTATAATAGAGAAAAAGGTAATCTTACGGACTTTTGTTTCTTCCATACTTCTACGATGACCAAAATAGGTGTGTAGTATTCTGGCAATTGACCTGATGGTCACCGGACCGTCGTGAAAGCCTTTCTCCAACTATGACTCAGGACAGATTCATCCTAGAGTATGAGTGAAACTCGGAAGAATTTCACATAGGCGTGGAGATAAGTTCTTAGGATCGGATCGGCTCATCAGCTGGACTAACGAGTCCTCAGACCAGGATGGGTGTCATGCACGGGCTCTATTGACTAGAGGAAGCATCCAGGTCATGGAAGAAATCCGTCATGGAAGCAATCTCTTATGGAAGAAATCCGTCATGGAAGCAATCCCTTATGGAAGAAACCCTTTTGACAAAGGCATATGTTGAAGTATAGTTCTAAATCAAAAGTATAGTGGCTGTTTACCTTTTTCTACGGAAGGGCAAAACCAAAATATGTTCGCCTCATTGGAGGAGACAATGGCGTAATTGCCTGTCGCCGATCAAAAACGAAAAAAAAGTGGAAGGAGAAGTTGCCAACTACAAACGACTATATTTAGAGGAGCAATCGCGTTACCAGCAAAGGTGCGGAACGGCATACATAGGTACCATTAAACCATTTAATAAAATAGAAGACCTGACAACCATGGCATCATAGCGATGAAGCGATTGAAACAACTTAGAAACATTGTAACCCGATTGAAAATTATAGTTTTATTTATTTTATTTATTTTATAATTTTATAGACAAATATGTAAATGAACGCTTTTAGAAAATAAAAGCGTTACAATACGTTTAGGCAATTTTGGGCCAAATACAAACCTGAAGAATGCGTTTTTAAAGGCTTTGAGCTATTTTTAACCAATCTTGGTCCAAATGCCAACCTGCTTTTTTTCCACAATTTCCGAATTGGTATTTTTAAACGCTGTAAGTTATTTTTAACTGATTTTGGCCCTAATCCTAAACTGAATTTTAAAAACGGATGCTGAATAGAAAAAGTCATCAAAAAGGTTGTGATGTTTTGAAGAGCAGGACGACAGGATGAAAGTAAATCTCGGAGTAAACGGATTTTTTTCTGTCTTTCTTTTGACATTTCCCAACCAATTTGATGACTATTATATAGCCCCTACTTTATGAAACTAACAAAACATATTGTCTTAAATTTGCAAAAATTAAATGTATTTTTTGACTGGGAAAACTCAGATTTAAAGCCCACAGTTTCATTTCTTTTTGTTAAATTGAGACTTGAGGCCAGGCTTTCTGGTTCGGCAAATACATTGTTACGAGATACGGGTTCCAATAATTTATCGTCAATTAACTGCACACTTGTATTTACTTTTAACTATTACAACACGATTAAAACACAAATACTCTCTACTAACAATTCGCACTGTTCGCTTGTCCGCTTATTTACTACATTGTACTATCTATTCGATTCCATCTCGCGCGGCTTGCTGGTTTATATACCCGGCCTGAACACACTCTCGTACTTTCGAGAACAGAGGCGATTGTTCGTTTATACTAGATGGGTTGCCGAGGTCGAGGTCGGCGCTGCCGCTTCGGCCCGAATCTCTCTCTTAGCTCTGATAGTCCCAATCAGAGAAATTTCCACGACTGTAAGTCTTTAACCGGTCAAGATGAACCACTTTCATCTTTGCTCTAGGGGTACGTTGGATCCTGTTTACCACGTCGTTGATCCGTTTGATGACTGTGTATGGACACTCCCAACTTGCAGACAACTTGGGAGACTGTCCTTTCTTCCTCTGTGGATTATACAGCAACACCAAGTCACCTGCCTTAAATCCTGCAGAAGTCGCCTTTAGGTCATATCCGGCTTTCATCCGATCGCTGGCAATCTTTATCTGTTCTTTATATTGTGTGTCTTTATCTGTCTTTATGTACTGTTATCTTGTCCTCACTTTTCGACGGATTTCCTTTAATCTTTCTCGAAGTTTATCAGCATAGTTCTGGACATCTTGCACCGGTTCTTCTGGTGATCCAAATCTACCGGCAGACGAAGTTCTTTAACAAATATAACCTTGGCAGGGGATGGATGTCCTGTCGTGTTATGCACTGTACCTCTGTAAGCCATCATTAGAAGAGGCAGACATTTTTCCCAATATTTCTGGTGGTCCGCTACCATTTTGCAGAGGTAGTGTTCCATGGTTCGATTGAAACGTTCGAGCATGCCATCTGATTGTGGATGGAGCGGAGTTGTCCGGATTGCCAGAAGTTCCATGATCTTCTTGAAACGTTGCGATACAAAATTCCGTCCCTGGTCCGAATGAAACTCTAATGATACGCCGAATCTACTGAAGAATTCGTCAACCAAAACCATCCAGGTGTTAGTTTCCTGATTTGGTAGTAATAAGCTTCAGGCCATTTACTGAAATAATCCATGGCAGCTAAGATGTATTTGTTGCCATCGTCCGTTTCTGGAAAAAAACCTGCCAAGTCGATTGCAATTATTTCAGATGGTTCGTCAACATTGTGCTTCATTTGCGCCCTAGTCGTCGTTTAGGGTCCTTTTACCCTCGGCGCGACCCAATAGTACCTTTTCCGAATTCTATTCAGGGTCTTATGCACTCCAAAAAGGCCTCCAGACATTCCATTGTGCATTTCTCGCGAGACATCTTTCCGGCTACTTTCAGGTACGACAAACTGGAGCGTGCCAGTTTCCCCCTGGGCTTTCCCACGTCCTCTTCAGTAAACCATTCTCAATCACCAAGGAATCCCATTGAGCCCACATAGCTTTTACTTCCGGGCTCTTATCTGCTTGGTCCTTCTAATCAAGTCTTTGATTTTCAAACTTCCGTTGACGTTTGTTCGATCTTCATTTGTTCAGTGGTCCAATGTTCGTCGACGTCAATCCTGGTTCTCCTAAGAATGCTTGGTCCTTCTCGTTGTTCTATTCGTTCGCACTGTCGACATTCCTCTTTACAACGCCTGCGTTTGCGTTACCATGAGCACTACCTAGACGATGTTCACTTTTGAAATCGTACTGCTGAAGGCGTTCTATCCATCTTGCTATTTCGCCTTCAGAATTCTTCATTTAGAGTAGCCATTTCAGCGCTCCGTGATCAGTACGAATCAAAAACTTGAAATGGTCCACGGACTTAACGATAGCCAGCAGTTCCTTTCTGGTACCGCAATAATTTCTCTCTGGTTTGCTCAACACCTTACTGAAGTACTCGATTACTTTCTCCTGGCCGTTTTGTACTTGCGACAATACTGCTCCAATTCCATGGTTACTTCATATACCTATTATTTAAATATACGGCGAACGTCAATCCCTCACAGTAAATCGAAAATGAAGCTCCTCAGTTGGCTATGAAAATCTCGCAGTTGGTCGACGAGATTTTACTGCGCATGTTTACTGCGCACCACGTGTTAGTTGAAAGATGAGTGACCTTTTGAATCTGAAGTCTACAAATTTTTAGGTTATGCCAAATGTGACATGTTTATTGGCGGGAACGAAAGTCGACAAAAATAAATAAATAGCCAAATTTTCCATTGCACTGATTCGAAGACTAGTTGCAAGATGTTTTAGATGTTTAGTCTTTGGAACAAAGAAAGCGTAAAAAAATTATTCACTTCACTTCAATTTATATAGCTACAGAAGTTATTTCTTGATTCCGGCACGATTGACGACAACGAGTTTTGTTTTATTGCAGGGAGCAATATTTCATGTGTTCAAAGGACTATATAAAGCCATTAAAACTTAAAAGGAAGATAATTATCTACTTAACTAAGTAAGGGCTACATTGAAGGCTACAATTGAAGGAACATCAGATTCTGTTTTAGAGAATTATTCCACTTTCAGTTTCCACAATGAGAAGTAAAAAGCTTTAGGGTTGTTGTAAAGGTCCCACTGAGAATTTAAGTGTCTTTCAATCCCACTGAGAATTTAAGTGTCTTTCATGTCCCTACATACCTAGTTATAGATACTACATCTTTATTTTGTTTTCAAAGGACATGGAATAATAGGATAAGTAAAGCCATATGGAATTAAACACATCTTTTTACAAAGATTAGTTAAAGCAAATAAAGTACTTACTGAAAGAAACTTCTGGTAGTTGTGGCCTGGTAGGTATAGGTCTTGGTATGGGTAAAATAATATGGAACTCCTATAGGAGTTCATTGGAGGAGGGCCTGGATACAGGCAAAACCCCTGAACATCTGTTTAATTGCAAAACAAACCTACATACCTAGGTATACTAAACAAATCTCAGTCAGAAATAGGAACAATCCTGAATCTGCAGCAGTAAACACAGCACAAAAGACGCCGCACCGGAATACCCAGCCAAGCAAAGTTGAATTAGATTAAAACAAACGGTATTTATGCAGGCCGATTAATGATTTGAGTAAATTAAAATAAACAAACACTAAACTGAAAGTTTAAATTTAGCAAAGAACGAACACGATCAACAAGATGAAAACTTGAAAGCGTCCCCAAAAAGTAGGGTTAAATGCAAGGTTGACAGATGTAGTTTCTATTACCGTTTGTGAGTTTTAAAAAATTCAATTTATTGTGAATTTTATCGGTTTTATAATATCATATGTTCTGTTATAATATAAATATGTATCCTGCATAAACTGAAAAATGCTAAAATGGTAATTATCGGTGCTTTTAGTAAGATTTTACAAATTTATCTAATCGCGTGACGTCAGATTCGTCGACAAGTTGGCAACGTAGAACTTTCAAATAATTTTCAAATCTCGCGCATGCCCAGTTCATTTCCGTCGAGTAAATGGGTATGTCGATCGTCAGCTGTTTTTGGCTTCTTTTTCAGGACGTAATTTTTATAGAACTTCAAATTATTTGGGTTACTTGCATCGGTGTCCAGAATAAACTGTCCCTCGGGTCGCGGATAGGCCAATATAGGGCTGGCACATAATGCTGCCTTGAGTCTTCGAAATGCGTCTTGGCATTCATGGTTCCAATAGAATGACATCCTTTTTCTCCGTTGACACATGCAGCGGCTTGGCGATGTTGGCAAATCCCTCGACGAAACGTCGATAATAGGTTCATAGTCCCAGTAAGCTTCTAAGTTCATGCTTATCCTTCGGTTCTGGCCATTCTTTGATAGTTGCTACTTTATTTTCACTGGTCTGTATTCCATTTGTTCCTCTTTGTCCTTCTTCAGCATTTCCATAAGTGTTGCCAGTTGTTCATCCATGATTTTTGTCGTAGATCGAGTATATGGCATGTAGAAAACAGCAAAGTTTTTGCACCGTTCTTACCCTACTTTCACACTGTATGGCAAAGCCGACAATAATTTCTCATTAAAAAGTTAATTAAGAATTACAAATAAAAAGTTGTATAAACCCGCTCTAAATCGAAGACTACATTACCTGAGATCAAAGGTAAGAAAGAATCGCGTAAAACATCCTTAAAAGAAGAAAAATGACAAACAAGCTATTGTAAAAGATCTTAGTATAGTAAAACTGTTTGCGTCAAAAATAAATGACGTGTCTATATGAAAATCCATATTCCTCTAAACCCCATATCCTCCACAGCCCATCGCCCCTTTTTAATAGCTAATTATTCCGGTAATGGCACAAAACCGCAGGCTTTTCCCAGGATGTGACATCGTGTGCGGTCCACGCCGTTACGTCGAATATGAAACAATGACGTACGCGGTCTATGGAAGGACTGAGGATGCGGAACCTCTTTGTCCAGAAATCGACATTGACGATGGATCCATTGTCATGGCTAATACAGGTTACTTTACGTCGATAAAGCGCCAAAGCCGTCGCGTAGAGTGATTTCCGATGGATTGGACAGTTGCCAAATAATGTAGGAAGTGATGCAGGGATGTTTTATTGGAAAATTAAATGTAGTGGTGTGGTGTTGAGTGTACAAACTGTCTGGGAAAAGTGAGCCGTGGAAAGCTAAAAGACTGTTTGATGAAACTGAAAAGTGTCAAGCCAAAACTGAAGTTTGGTAATTTGGTAATACATAAGACCTTGTAAAGCTAGATAGATCAACTAGATGATAAAATTTTGGAATTTTCCAGGAAAATTTCCAGGAAGTTGTCAAAACATTATTTCGACTTTCCAACTACATTTTTTTTGTTTGCGGTTTCGGTTCTGATTTATTCACCATGTTAACCTCCAAAGAAGCCCTGAAATACCTAACATAAAATGCAGGCACCTGCGATTGCAACGAAAAATGTATGAATGGAAAATATGTTCTATGAAATAAAAGTCTAATTACTTTATACTGCGTCGTTTTTTTACTTTTTTGAACACCGAACAGCCTTGCACTCTCCGTAATAATACCATACATATTTACGTGCAAGAAAGAGTTTTTTATTAGAGGAAAAGGCCTGTTTAAAGCTACTGACGAAAGCTCGAAACAAAGACCAAACTTTAATCTAACAAGTTTTCTAAATTTGCTTAATTTCTTTTTCGGAGCTGAAAATACACGGAGAAAACAGACATTTCTTATGGAAAAATTAATGTAATTTAAATGTCTTATGGAAAAATTATGTGCATTTCTAGACACTTTTCGTAGCAAATTTCTCGAAAACGGTGGGAGATAAGACAAGGATGCAAGAGGATGCAAGAAAGTTTCTAAATTGAATAGATAATTCAGACTTTTAAGAAAAAACGATCAGTGGCGTGCTACAAAAAAGTGTGTGAGGGTAAAGAGGATACAACCCGAGAAAAAATAAGACCTTGTTGATTGTGGCTATCGGTTGGTATATCCAACGATGTAGATAACAAATGGTTACTTCTATTCAAAATGTGAGTTAAATATCTCAAAAACTCTAAGAGCTATAAAGAAAAAATTTAAAAAAAATCGACACCCTGTATCTCGGGGACGAAGCGTTTGCGGGTTATGTTTGTACGAACATTGTTCCCTATTTTTGTCTAGGGATTTCCCAGTTAATTTCAGGATACCTTGTATTGTAAACGCCCTGTAACTGATTTAGTAGGCAAAAAACCGCCAAAACCGTCCCGAGGTATCGATCATAGCTCTTAAATGTCATTACAAAAAGAGTCTGAAAGTTAGGGCTCCCGTCATGACATCGTAGTAAACAAAATTTTAATCAGTTTTTTATTAGATTTTTTCCATCCTTGTATAAAATGAAATACAAGTATTTTATTAACTATGAGTCTACGTCGCTGATTTTACAACCAGTTATCTTTTAGAGATCATTTATCTTATTAAAATCGGCTGCGGCATTCTCGCGATACAGGGTGACTTACAAAAGAGCGTCAACTTTTTGAAAAACCCCTGTAATTTATTTTGTAGGCTAAAAAACCTGAGAACTTCCGAACACGTCCCGAGATATCAACTAACGCCATTAAAAGTAATAACAATGAATGTGTTGAAATTACGCTACCTACCAAAAGCAGTGGGTTGAAATGCAACCATTTTGCAGTGGTTTTTTCTTTACCCCGTATATCCTTTAAAGAACAATTTATTTAAGATCAATCTCTCGCCGTGATTCTAGAAGAAACGATCTTTCAAAATCTAGGTTTTAAATTTCGGCTAAAGCCTTTCCGAAATGCAGACCGCCAGAAATGGCAAAAAATTTTGCTGTATCGATCTTTTCCGTTAACAGTTTATTTACGTAAGGATCACAGTAACGAAAAGTATGTAGTAGTTATTTAAATTACGCAAGTAATTACGTAAATAAGGAATTTAATTAGCAGCTTTTGATTTAAGAAAGCATTTAACTATTTTATGTAGTTAGTAATGTACACGCAATTAAATTAGGGAACTAAGGATTCTCAAAATTATTACCAATATCAGAACAGGTTACATCTATCCTGTAAAATTAGTAAAATTCAGGTTATTTTAAAAATTTAAAACGATTTTCAAAAAAGAGAAACAAAAAAGCAATTTTAGTCACTTTAATTCCGTTGATTATTCATTCCGTAATAGAATATTTTATTCCGCTCTATTTTACATTATTTTTAAATTTTATAAATTTTTCTTAGCTAGAGAAATAAATTGCTTTCAAATAAACAAACACAAAAACAAAATAAAAAAAATAACAATTTTTACCTTTTATTGCGCCACAACTTTCAAACCGTTTAACTTAGATCGAAACGGTTTTCACATTCCTATTTTAATTTTTCAAGATGAATTAAAATTTTGTAATTTGACATCTGCCAATTTTTTGACTATTTTATGACAAATGTCAAATTGGACGATTTGGTTAATCGTAACAAGTTAAGAAGATAGGAACGTGAAAATCATTTCACATTAAGTTAAACTGTTAAGAAGTTACAGCTCCGCAAAAGGAAAAGATTGTCTTTTTTTAACCGTCAATATTTTGAAAAGTGTGAAAAATGAAAAGAGAGTATGCTATATAAAATATTCCTGTAATCATAACACAATCCAAAAATGCAAAAAATATACATGGTAGTTCATTTAAATTAACAAAGTTATATAATGTTGTGTAGGTATGAGAACCCTGCAAATCTAAAAGTAATTTAATTTTATAAACAATAAAAACTCATAAAACTTTCGTAAATAATATTTTTTTAAAAACATTTACTTAAGAAAGGTAAAAGACCATCTCGCTTAAATGGAACTCCTTGTCCATTCCAGTGCACTCTTTCATGTCTGTTGTTAATCAAGGTATGGGGTATACACGGTGCGTCACCTTGAACGCCCTCTATCTTCATGCGAAAAAGTGATTTTTTTATAAGTCGTTACGCCCAATTTAGGCAAAACTTTTACAAGACTGTCGTGCATTCGAAAAAACCAATTTTCAGGCTGCATTTTCTCAAAAGCAGTTGTTAGTTTCAGCAAAACAAAAGATATTGATTTGAGTCATTCGAGGTGCACGATTGGTAATGTTTGTTATATTATATTAATATAGTGGTCATTTAAAGAGCAGAAAAAGTGAAAAAAAAACGATAATTACTGAAAAAACTCACCTTGTGGTTTCAAGTACTTGCGATTGCTTTTTTGTATTTTTTAATATTTTTTTATATTTTTGCCATATGTGTGTAATTATATTTATATTTTAGCTCTGAGGAAGACCTCAATAAATGTCGAAACGTTGCCAATTTCACAAACGTGAAGTGTTGTCCTATACCCGCTATTCACCTGTTTCAATTTTATCTACAGAACATTATACAACTTGGTTCAACAATTTTAAATGAACCATCATATACCGGGTGTCCAGCACAACCCTGGACATAGGAGATTAACATGGGAAATCGGTTTTTATTTTTTTGCGTCTGTACGGTTGAATTTGATTGAAAAACTCATTCTGTAACCTGTAATTTTTTTAATACCCCAGTTTTGGCCGTTTTTTGGAAAAACGCCTCGAAAAATGAAAAAATTTGAATTTGGCGCGTGACCCCCCCAATGCATATGACATTTTTTCGGTTAATTTTCACTGCATAACTACGTTAATTACTACATGATAGTCTCTCAAAATAAATAAGAAAGGAAAATCGGCACTAAGTCTGACATAAGAAATTATTATGTTGGCGACACTGCAGATGCAGGGCAGGGGTGAAACGCCAAATTCAAATTCTTGCACTTTTTGAGGCGTTTTTCCAAAAAACAGCCAAAAGTGAGGTATTGAAAAAATTACAGGATGATAGCTGCCCATAAGCTCTACGACTTTACCCTTAAAAGTTTTTCAATCAATTCAACCGTACAGTCGCAAAAAAATAAAAACCGATTTCCCATGTTAATCTCCTATATCCAGGGTTCTGCTGGACACCCGGTATATGTTTGCTTTTTTAGATTCAAGTCATGATTGTAAAATAATTTTATAAGCATTCCGATTGTTAATTGTTTCCGAAATATTGACGGTTGATAAATGACAATTTTGTGAAAACCATTTCCATCTAAGGGTGACTTTTACAAGTTCAAGTAAAAGTTCAGATTGAAGATAAAACTCCAGATATAACCTACATTGCATTGTTTATCTGTCAGGTAAACAATGCAATGTACATCAAGACTGGTGTTTTATCTTCAATTTGAAGTTTTAGTTGAACTTGTAAAAGTCGCCCTAAGGGTAACTCTTACAACTATCAGTAAAACTTCAGTTTGAAGATAAAACACTAGTAATGACGTAGATTACATTGTTGGTAACAAAGCAGTTGTAAAAGTCACCCTAAGTCGTCTGAAAGTAGAGCTCTGCAAAAGGTGAAAACTTACATTTTTCAACGGTCAATATTTCGGAAACGGTGCAAAATCAGAATCAGTATGCTATATGAAACGTTTCAATAATCATGACTCGAATCCAATAATGCAAAAATATACATGGTGGTTCATTTAAACAACAAATTTATGTAGAGGTCTGGAGATGTGAGACACTACCCTGAACATAATTTCTTTCTATAGGTATTAAAAAAATATAAAGTTATGTTAATACATTTTTTTGAAAAAAGTTACAGTAAGCAAGGAATAGGACAATCCCGCTTCGCTGAAACATCCTGTATTTTGTATTTAACTTCGTTGCGTTACTTTTACGTTACCTTACGAAAACCTAAAAACCGAGCTTTAAGCTCGGAACGGGCAGCCATAAACCATTCCGAAGTAGTGTTAATATTCCATCAGCCCGACACGTAAATCTATCGAAATCCAGCCGTCAAGCACTCAGGCGTTCTCAATGTTCTCATATTTGATTGATGATGCACAAAGTAAATGTAACTTCTTGAACTCCACTCAAAAACATCCTTCAATTATTACTTATATATTATCCATTCACTTATTTTTGTCATCTAGTTACTCTTGAAAACCTTCATTTTTTTTATACCCATCTCCTTTTAGCACATGTTGAGAAGATACAATAAAAATGTCAAAGTCAATTTTCCAACGCTTGCTTGACGACAAGAATAAGTGAATGGCTTATAAGTTTGGTTTGTATTTTATAGATCTAAAAAAAATTGAAACTTGCTCCACTATCTATCTGATTTTTCAGCAACAAAAACCAATCCAATAGCACAACTTATCAAGACTTTTACATTTCCTTTCGAGATATCCGCTGCAATTTCCCGCTATATAAACTTTAAACTGAAGAAATATTATCCCAAGCTACGCTTCGTAAAGAACTTTTCTTAACCTCAACTTGAGATGAGATCTAATAAGAAAAGACAGACTTGATTAATCACTCAAGAGGTTTTTACTCTGGCCGCATGTACTAGATTGCAGTCCAATTAATGAACATATTGACAAGTTTGTCAGGCGACTAATTATTACAACACGGAGGGACCTCTATTTACGTCGTTGGTGATGTATTGTGTTAGAGGTTTATAGCAAAAAAAAAAATCATCTGTAATGATTATCCGTCGGGTTCAGCAGGAAAAACCAACTATTAACCAAAATAATAGACTCACCTAATGATACTGTGTAGTCCCAGCTTTCTGAGTCGTTTTTGTGAACGTTGAGTTTCTCAGGCTGTAACAAAAAGAAAACACTTTTTACAAGAGGAATGGGAAATTTAAAAAGCACTCTGTTTACCATTATGCTGCTTAGCAATTGGATCAGTGTTTACCTTCGGGATCGTTCAATATTTAAACACACATTTTCATCGATTAAAATAATATACACAACGAAATTGCATTTGCAGCAGGAGGTTTATGTGCCGTTGTTTTGTAATAAACCAAACGAGGAGTAGGGGATTAAATGATTTAAAATTTATTAAAAGTTAGCAGTTTCCAATTTCGACGTGAATTGCTGAAACCAACAACCACTCCAACTGTGTCTGTTTACCAATGGGTTCAATTTCGTATCTAATCTATTGACACAAATCTCGAAGCTAGATTGTGTAGGATTTCAGGAGGGTCAAGTGAAAACTTAAGGGATTCCGCCCTGCGGAGACAACTTTAATTAAAAATCAGAGCTCTGTTAATGACGCAATCGGTAACAATTATTACTGCACCTGCACCTAAACGGAGCACCGATTTAAACTTCACGATTATTAATGGGCTGTACTTAAGATGCATAAATTGTTATTTTCGTTCCGGGAAACTCTACCAATAGTAGTGGATGTTCCTGGTTCGTTTTCCCCCAATTTAACGGAACAGTTGTCGCCATAAATTATCCTCGAAATTGTGTTTAAACTCGCGACCAGCCCGCGTAGCGGGTGGCCAAAACTCTTAAATCACCTATAATGAAATGCATATCAATGGCGATTTTATTTTCGGGATGTACAGCTTATACTTTTTTTTTACCTTCTGTGCACTTTGTATCGCGTGAGAAAATTTGTATCTTGTTTTTAGGGTTGTTAACAACTAGTAAGAGATGCAAAACAAACTCAAGTTAGAATTAGGGCTAAAAATCTGTTAAAAATGACCTACATTGTCTAAAAACACATTTTTTTTTCAAGCGGACTAAAAGTACGTCATTTGTTTTCTCCATACGTACACCTAAAGTGGGCTTTCAAATCCAGAGACCAAAAAAGTAGCAAAAAAGTCCTAGGCAGTAAAAGTAAAGTCAAAAGTCACCGCTACTGTCATGGTGGCGCATATATAAACGATTTTCATTCACCAAAATTATTTGAACACTAGATGACACCAGAAAACCGATCTGAGTGTATTGTCATCTTTACATTCTTATTGAAAAAACAAAGGATAGGAATACTCTCAGAGCATCACCCAAAACAGTTATTAGTCGAAATCGCATAGGTTCCCGAATTTTGAAATCGTCTGTTAAATGTCATGCGCGTCATCATACTTATATGTCAATGTGACTTATATTAATTTAGCATTGAAAATATTGCTACAAATTCTTAGTTTACCATAACCATTGATTATGATTTAATATAATTTAAACCATGGACCATCATTAAAACCATTGAACATTTAAAACCACCATTCTAACACATTCTATGTATTTTACAAATAATATACACCACTAATTGGGTAAGTACCTAGACCCGCTTAAAGAAGATGAGAGAAAATTGCAAAACTGAATCACTCTGAAATAGATTTATTATATCCTGCATGCTCGAAAAAAAAATAGTATATGTTACTCGGAGTAAAAGGTCTTTTTGTGCTTCGCCCAGTTGTAGGCCTCAGCTTGGCTTCGGCCGTCAATCTCTGGGCTCAGCACGAAAAGACCCACTTTTACTCCTAGTGACATAATCTACTATTTTTATGTCTTTTTGAAACATTTCAAGCTAAAATTACTCAAACTGATTACAATTTTTTATTTTTGGTAAAATTAATTTCTCCAAAGTAAGTAAAATGCCTCAAACCCAAAACGGATCAAAATGCAAAATTGGTCTTTTTCGAGAAAATGGGGTTAAGATGGCCAAAATCGGCTAAAAATAACTCAAAGCATTAAAAACGCAAATTAAAAGTTTTTGGAAAGAGTCAAATTCTGTTAAAAATGACCCATATTGTCTAAAAAAAACAAATCTAAATTTTTTTGCGAAAGTTAGAGGTAAGAATTGGCGCTTTTAACCAAACTCCCTTAAAAAAATTTTTGACGACATCAAAATTAGTTAAAAATTACTGAAAGCCTTTAAAAATGCAAATTTGAAGTTTATGGCAAAAATAAGATTATGATGAATATAAGAAAATGTTTAAAAATTACACAAAATATCTAAAAAAACCATTTAAAGCTACTAGAGAAATTCAGGTTCGAATTAGCGCTAAAAACTGTTCGATTAAAACAGACCACATTGCCAAAAACTTGCGTTTTGTAGGGCGTTTGCAAGGAAAGAGTCGTCATACCCCTTTTGGGACGAGATGTTTTTTTGAGAAATTTAATTTCAAGGTAAAATGACTCAAAACCAAAACTGGTTTCAATTTTTTATTTTTGGTAAAATTATTTTTCCACCAAAATAAGTAAAATGCCTCAAACTCAAAACGCACCAAAATGCAAATTTGGTGTTTTTCGAGAAAATAAGGTTAAGATGATGACAAATTAAAAGTTTTTGGAAAATTTCAGTTTAGGATCAGGGCCAAATTCGGTTAAAAATGACCCACATTGTCTAAAAATACAAATTTTAATTTTTTTATTTATTAATTAAGTTACGAGGTAAGAATTAGCGCTTTTAACCAAAATCGGTTAAAACATATTTTGACCACATCAAAATTGGTTAAACATTACTGAAAGAATTAAAAAATGCAAATTTGAAGTTTATGGCAAAATTAAGATTATGATGAGTGTAAGAAAATGTTTAAAAATGACACAAAATGTATAAAAAAGACATATAAAGCTACTAGAGAAATTCAGGTTCGAATTAAGGCTAAAATCTGTTTAATTAAAACACATTTTTTTGATAAATTTAATTTCAAGGTAAAATTACTTAAAACCAAAATTGGTTTCAATTTTGTATTTTTGGTAAAATTAAATTTTTCCCCCAAAATAAGTAAAATGCCTCAAACTCAAAAAGAATCAAATTGCAAATTTGGTGTTTTTCGAGAAAATCAGGTTAAGATGGCCAAAATCGGTAAAAATAACTTAAAGCATTAAAATCACAACGTTTTAGGAAAACTTCAGTTTAGGATCAGGGCCAAAATCAATTAAAAATGATCCACATTGTCTAAAAATTCAAATTTTTGTGCGAAAGTTAGAGGTAAGAATTACGCTTTTAACCAAAATCGGTGAAAAAAATTTTTGGCGACATCAAAATTGGTTAAAAATTACTGAAAGCATTTAAAAATGCAAATTTAAAGTTTATGGCAAAATGAAGGTTATGAGTGTAAGGAAATGTTTAAAAATTACGCAAAATGTCTAAAAATGAAATTCAGGTTCGATTTAAGGATAAAATCTCTTAGATTAAAACAGACCACATTGTCAAAAACTTACATTTTGCAGGGTGTTTTTGGAGATATTCTGTTTTGGGATGAAATCAGGCAAAACTGATTCAAATATTCAATTTTGTGGTGTTTGGTAAAATTAAATTTTTCAGTAAAAAAATTAATTGAAGTGAAAATTCAGTAAAACTTGATAAAAAAAGGTTTTGAAACGAAAACTTTATGTTTTTCGAGAAACTCAGGTTAGGATAAGAGCCAAAAATGGTTGAAAAATTACTCAAAGCATGTAATGGTACAAGCATAGAGTTTATGGTAAAATTCAAGTTCGGATTAGTAGAAAGTGTTTAAGTGCTTAGTAAAACGTATAAAAAAGACAGTTTGTAGCTACTAGAGAAATTCAGGTTCGAATTAAGGCTAAATTCGGTTAAAATTGACCACATTGTCAAAAATTTTAATTTTCGTTTTAGGACAAAATCAGGCAAAACTGATTCAAATATTCTATTTAGTGGTTTTTGATAAAATTAAGGTTTTCACGAAAATCAATGAAATTTTATCAAAAAACGCTTCGAATAGAAAATTTGATGTTTTTCAAGAAACTCAGGTTAGGATAAAAGCCAAAAATTGTTGAAAAATAACTCAAAGCATGTAAAGATACCAACATAGAGTTTTTGGAGAAACTAAGGTTAGGTTTAGGGACAAAATCGATCAAAATGACTTAAAAAACAGTAATAATGCAAATTATAAGTTTTTCAAGAAGTCCAAGTTAAGTTCTGAGGGCTAAAATCGGTTAATAAAACTGATCAAATATTCCATTTTGTGATTTTTGGTAAAAATTAATTTTGGACCAAATTGGGTAAAACTTGATAAAAAAACGGTTAGAAACGAAAATTTTATGTTTTTAGAGAAACTCAGGTTAGAATAAGAGCTAAAAATGGTTGGAAAATTACTCAAAGCATGTAAAGGTACAAACATAGAGTTTATGATAAAATTTAGGTTCGGACTAGTGTAAGAAAATGTTTAAAAATAAAAACAAAAAAACGTATAAAAAAGACAGTTTGTAGCTACTAGAGAAATTCACTTTCGAATAAAGGCTAAATTTGGTTAAAACTGACTACATTGTCAAAAACGTAAATTTTGCATAGCTTGTTTTAGGATAAAATCAGGCAAAACTAATTCAAATATTCTATTCCGTGGTTTTGGGTTACATTAAATTTTGGATCAAATTCAATGAAATTTGATAAAAAAACGCTTCGAAACGAAAATTTTGTTTTTCGAGAAACTCAGGTTAGGATAAGAGCCAAGATTGGTTGAAAAATTCCGAAAACATGTAAGGTACAAACATAAAGTTTATGGTAAAATGTAGGTTCGGATTAGTGTAAGAAAATGTTTAAAAATTACACAAAACGTATAAAAAAGGCAATTTGTAGCTACTAGAGAAATTCACTTTCGAATAAAGGCTAAATTAAGTCAAAACTGATTCAAATATTCTACTTTGTGGTTTTTGGTTAAATTGAATTTTGGTTCAAATTCAGTGAAATTTGATAAAAAAGCTTTAAAACGCTTAATTTTTCCACCAAAATAAGTAAAATGCCTCAAAACTCAAAAAGCATAAAATTGCAAATTTTGTGTTTTTCGAGAAAATAAGGTTAAGATGGCCAAAATCGGTAACTTAAGATCGGTAAGTATCGGTATCGATCGGTAATCGGTAAGTTTTAAGAAAACTTCAGTTTAGGATCAGGGCCAAAATCAATTGAAGATGACCCACATTGTCTAAAAAAACAAATTTTAATTTTTTTGCGAAGGTTAGAGGTAAGAATTGCCGCTTTTAACCAAAATCGGTTAAAACATTTTTTGACCACATCAAAATTGGTTAAAAAATACTGAAAGCCTTTAAAATTGCAAATTTGAAGTTTATGGCAAAATGAAGGTTATGAGTGTAAGGAAATGTTAAAAATTACGCAAAATGCCTAAAAATGACATTTGAAGCTACTAGAGAAATTCAGGTTCGATTTAAAGCTAAAATCTGTTGGATTAAAACTTAAAACAGACCATATTGTCAAAAACTTACATTTTGAAGGGTGTTTTGAAGGTATTCTGTTTTAGGATGAAATCAGGCAAAACTGATTCAAATATTCTAATTTGTGGTTTTTGGTAAAATTAAATTTTGAAACCAAATTCAGTGCAATTTGATAAAAAACGCTTTGATTCGAAAATTTTATGTTTTCGAGAAAGACTTCGGTTCAGACTTTTGATCATTTTAAAAATAAAATTTTAACTGTGTACGTGAAAAAGTGGTGTTTTTTAAAGATTGGGAAAAAATTTAATTGCCTCGTATAGTGTAATAAGGTGGAGTTCATCATGTTAGAATGATCTGTCACTGGACCCTCTTAGACGTCAAAACATTAGACGCCCTGACGAAGACAATAAAAATTGTCGAAAGTTTTTCTTGGATTTGGGTTCCATGCAATAAAAAGCGTCGAGTCTCTACCCACTTTTCATGTTTCCTCTCAGCAAATCAAAGAAAATTTTTTTTTCTAAATTTGTGTTTCACGCAGTAAAAAACCTCAAGTTCCTACCCACTTTTCATGTTTCCTCTCAATAAATTAACGAAAAAAACGTTTTTTAAAGTGTTGTCAAGAGAAGTTTAACATTTTTAGATTCAGAAATGACAACTTTACAAAAATGTGTGTTTCATGCAATAAAAAACCTCGAGGGCCTACCCATTTTTCCCGTTTCCTCTCAAAAGATCAAAGAGAAAACATTTTTCTAAAATTTTGTCACGACAAGTTTAACATTTTTATGTTCAAAAATGACAACTTTACAAGATATTGTAAAAACTGCATTATTTCAAGATGACTTCTTGGATTTGTGTTCCATGCAATAAAAAACCTCGAGTCCCTACCCACTTTTCATGTTTCCTCTCAGTAAATTAAAGAAAAAAAAATCTAAAGTTTTGTCAAGACAAGTTTAACATTTTTAGATTCAGAAATGACAACTTTACAAGAAGTTGTAAATACTGCATAATTTCAAGAAGATTTCTTGGATTTGTGTTTCATGCAATAAAAAACCTCGAGTCTCTACCCACTTTTCATGTTTCCTCTCAGTAAATCAAAGAAAAAAAAATTCTTAGATTTGTTTTTCATCCAAAAAAAACCTCGAGTCCCTACCTACTTTTCATGTTTCCTCTCAGTAAGTCAAAGAAAAAAAAATCTAAAATTTTGTCAAGATAAGGTTATCATTTTTAGATTCAGAAATGTAAAAACTGCATTATTTCAAGAAGATTTCTCAGATTTGTGTTTCATGCAATAAAAAACCTCGAGTTCTTACCCACTTTTCATGTTTCCTCTCAATAAATCAACGAAAAAAACGTTTTTTAAAGTGTTGTCAAGACAAGTTTAACATTTCTTGGTTTAAAAATGACTGCTTTACAGCTAGACTGATTACCCAAGAATTTCAGCACTTGTTTTTCGAGAAACTCAGGTTAGGATAATGGTTGAAAAATTACTCAAAGCATGTAAAGGTACAAACATGGAGTTTATGGTAAAATTCAGAGTCGGATTAGTGTAAGAAAATGTTTAAAAATTACACAAAACGTCTAAAAAAGACAATTTGTAGCTACTAGAGAAATTCAGATGCGAATTAAGGCTAAATTCGGTTAAAACTGACTACATTGTCAAAAACGTAAATATTGCATCGTTTTTTTAAGGATAAAAACAGGCAAAACCGAATCAAATAATCCATTTTGTGGTTTTTGGTGAAATTAAATTTTGGACCAAATTCATTGAAATTTGATAAAAAACGGTTTGAAACGAAAATTTTATGTTTTAGACAAACTCAGGTTAGGATAAGAGCCAAAAATGGTTGAAAGATTACTTAAAGCATGTAAAGGTACAAACATAAAGTTTATGGTAAAATTCAGGTTCGGATTAGTGTAAGAAAATGTTTAAAAATTACACAAAAAACGTCTAAAAAAGCAACTAGTAGCTACTAGAGAAATTCAGGTTCGAATTAAGGCTAAATTCGGTTAAAACTGACCACATTGTCAAAAATGTAAAGTTTGCATTGCTTGTTTTAGGACAAAATCAAGCAAAACTGATTTAAATATTCTATTTTGTGGTTTTTGGTAATATTAAGTTTTGGACCAAATTTAGTAAAATTTGATAAAAAAAATGTGAAACGAAAATTTTAGGTTTTTATAGAAACTCAGATTAGGATTAAAGACAAAAATTGGTGAAAAATAACTCAAAACGTATAGATACAAACAAAGAGTGCTTGGAGAAATTCAGGTTAGGTTTAGGGACAAATCGATCGAAATGACTTAAAAAACAGTAAATATGCAAGTAATGAGTTTTTAAAGAAATTCAGGTTACGTTTTTAGGGCTAAAATCGGTTAAAACTTACTCAAAATGACTAAACACGTGAAAGAGCACCTTTTATGTGCTCTTTCTGGATGTGTCTTTTTGAGTTTATGTACTACCATGACGGTTTGTATGCTTCAATGATCTGAAAAAACGTCACCAAAAAAGTGAAAGCATGAGAAAGTCTTGAAGAAGACCCACAATAGAAGTTAAAACGTCGAAACGTTAGCGATTTCGAGAGAGTAAAGTGGGTAATTTGACCTACACCTGCTATCAAGAATTTATAATTTAAAAATGTTGCCTAAATATTGCCCAATTTGGATGTTAACGATAAAATATATGTCCAGATTAGGCCTAAAGGTCACTGCTATCCAGATATGTATTAGGTAGGGTAAGAAATAGAGTGTATTAAGTGAAAATGAATAATGGTTTAGTTTTTGTCAGGAATAAAAACGCCTACTTGACGACAATAATAAGTGAATGGCTTATACAGGGTTACAGTTTTTCGAATATGACCATGGGGATCTCTGTTATTTGAAGAGCTACGAAGAAGGTTAAGTTAGGGTAAAGTTGTGTAAGTAGGAGTCTATAAAAATGACGTTTTTATATTTCCAAAATTCCGACAAGTTTCGAAAATGTTCACAAAAAATCAAAATTTCAAAAAAACGTTTTTATTTTTCTCATTTTAATTTAAAGCGATAATCAAATATTTTACACTTTTTCATAGCAGATTCAGTCGGATTGGATAGAATCCTCGCACACTACAAAGATTAAACTGATTGATTGGTGGTAGGTACTGTTGGACAGTTTTAATAGAATTATTAATTGTTCGATTAATTGTCGTGTATCACCGAATACAAACTTGTAAAGAAATTTAGAATCCAATATACAAAATCCAAAACCGCATTTAAAAAAAAATTAAGTTTATGATTGTTACTAAAAGGCCCTATCCTCATATGAACTTTTTTTTTATAATTATCCTTAGATTCACTTCCTTAAATTTGGACATTCTATAACTCCTGAACCTTTGAGGCGGATTATTAATTTTTTTTACTACTTACTCATGGGTATTTTGCTCATATACAATATTTTGTGCTGTTTATTTTGATGTTGAAAACTGAATTTTGCAGTATTCCTAGTAAACTTACTGATAAAATTGCCTTACTCTGAAAAAGTTTCGAACGAAACATCGAGTTGATATACTTGAAATAAAAAACTTTAGAAACGATAAATTTTAAATGTTACCTATTTAATTGAGCTTGAAGTGATGGTAATGAGTAATGTTATGTTTTTGAGTAATTTTACGGGAAATAGTGCGAAATTCGGTTTCCACACACGAAAAACACAAAAAATTGTATTGGGGCGAAATACCCATAAGTAGGTAGGAAGAAAAATACTATTCTATAACACCCTATCTATTTCATTAATGTCTTATGTTATTATTAATCTAATTCTATAATCATTAATGATATGAACCGTGGTATTGAATAAACCGAAACAGAAGAATACCACCAAAACAGAACTAAAATAATAGCGATACGTTTTATGAGGCTATAAATGCATTGTTGTCAGTGCTTTAATATCGAGCTAAATGAACCAAATAGAAAAAAAAATATGATAAATACCCCTGGTACGGCAAAATTGGTATTTTCACTTTTAATATTTTCCTATCTTACTCAAAAATCCTGACCTTACCTCGAAAGTGGCAATAATAAACAAAATTTTCTTATCATTACACAACAATAAAAAAAAGCTGGAATATTTGATCACACTACTAATACACTGATAATACTTTTTTTTACCTCATACCGTTACCGCCCGCGGTACTGAGGTTCTCTGTGGAAAACTGCCCACTCGGTGTCAGATGGGTACTTAAGTTTCTCAAATGCGTCGCCATAAGTCCCTAATACTATTACTAATGGCAAGGCGTAGGTTGCGTGTCGTACCCCATCCCGACCAGAAGCATCGCATTAAATAGCTGATTTGCATTTCTAACCGGTGGTATAATACTGTCATCTTTCACGAGGAATGTGCTCCATTAGAGGGTGATTTATGAAAAACACTTTGAAAGTCAAATAGATCATGCTGCGCTAAAAGTCCTTACAGCGCTTCTGCCTAGTTTTTTTTCTTATATATACACATAGAAATAATCCTCGTCCCTTTAAAAAAGCCATTTTCCAAATAAACAATGAGGTTTCGTTAAAATTCGCTAATTAGCTTATAAAAATCTCGATTTTTCTCATTGAAAGAAAACAAACCAGCATTAAAATGATTGGGTAATAAAGTCGGTCCGGAAATTGGATTTTAAGAGTAAATTGGAAAAAATAAACTTCAGGAAAAAATGGCGCAATTACCGGTGTCAGTCAACTGGCCCAATATTTATTTTCTTTCAATCTGTTTTTTTTCGGGTCAATTGAGCCCAGTCATTTGTTTTGGGTTGGGAATTCTCTTTGATGGGGCCTGCTGAATTAGAATCGTAAATTAAGAGGCGCCAGGTGTGTCAATTATAAAAAAAAACAATCACGAGCAAGGATCCGTTTTTCGGTTTTGCCTGCATTGTTTATTACTCCAACCATATGCCGATATCGTTAAAATGTACTCGTGAGTATATAGTTTTTGATTAAAAAAAAAATAAGTGGACCAGTAACTACACATGTTTCTTCATGCCTACTTGATTAGAACTGATAAAATTAGATCAACGAGACCGCATTGTTACACACCGACATAATTATTTTTCGTGTTCTTAGTGCGTAACCGATGGCAAGCCACCTAATCAGGCAAGTAAACGTACTTGTCCATTAATCAGGACGGCGAGGCGACGCATTACTGTCGCACACAATGGCAGGAGAGCAGTCCAATAATGCACCGTTTGTCCATTCATTGGACAATAGAGGGTACCGCAATTAAACCAATTAGACGCACGAATCGAGCAAGTTTTAATTAAATTTTAAATTGGCCGGTCGCGTGCTATACGGGTGCGCCTCGCTAAAATTAATACACATATTATCTTATTTTGTTTGCCAAGCGTGAAGGAAAATGAGAATTCACTTGCCTGATTGGGATTATTAAGTATCGCACATGGTGTGCGAAATAGAATTAGTTGAAAACAATTTTATACCTAGGGTATAAAAAGCGTGTATTTTTTAAGTGCGTGCAATATTGCTATCTCCGACGGATTTAGTTACGAGATTGCTTAAATTAGCAAAAAGTTGCACTTTGTGGAACCTTTTTAGAAAAGGTTATGAGTGGTTCCGAAATATTTAGATTTAGAGAAATGTAAAAATTGCCGAAAACAAATTTTTTATTTCAAAAACTAATTGTGATACAAAAATAGTTTGTTTAAAGTTGGTAGATAATGATGTAGTATTAAGCGAAACATCTTGGACTTCCAATGTCTTTATTGAGTTTTTTTTACACGACGTTTCGAGCAGTGGACTCTCTGCTCACTGTACATTGGAGACACCAAAATGGATACCATAGATGGAAAAAATCACAGCTCCTGTACGATATCCCACATAGGTTTGAAGAAATTAAGGAATTTACAGGACCACACACCCATTTTTTAGACAATAGATAATTCATGCATCTCAAACTGAAAGAGAACCCGGCTAAAAATCGCAATGACAAGCTTTATGAAGTTTCAAAGAAAGCAGACAACAATCGACCACCAGCAGTAAGACCAGAGGACAATAGTCAACACATCATCGACCGTCTTAAGTTCCACTGAAGAAAGACCGTTGAGCAAAGGATTGAACTTTGCAATTGCTCCAAAGTCAACTCCAGTCATTGACATGATAAGTGCTGTAGAATTAACGATACTCCAGGAGCCAGAGAGAGAGAGAGAGAGAGGGAGGAACTCAAGTGGAAAGTCAGAACACTAGAGGACAAACCCCCACAGAGAAATATCACAAAAAAAGAGGAGTTAGCCATGAGGAAACTGCAGAGGGACAAATCAATCAAGATCCTTCCAGCTGACAATGCTGTTGTCATCGATGCCACTCAGTACGACGGGAAGACACAGGAGATTCTGACGAAAAGTAATTATAAACTAATATCTAATGATCCGACTACAAGTGTTGAAGGACAAATCTACAGAGCCCTAAAGAAATATGAAGGTCACAGTCCTGAAGGTACAAGTAGGTCTCTCACTCCACAGCATAGCAAACCACCACATCTCTATGGATTACCTAAAATTCATAAAACAACCATGCCCCTAAGGCTAATCGCAAACGTTGCGACGTCTCTTCGGTATGGCATCCGTTGATACGACGGACAAGTGCTGGCCGCTTAGCGCGCGACGGTGGCGACGATCCGGCCAATAGGAATGGTGGGCGTGGTTAGCTGTGTTAGTACATAAGCAAGTAGCCTTGAGCTTAATGCTCAGTTTCACTTGAAAACGAGCAGAGATTTCACTGCCTGAGTAAGTATCCGCGCTCCGCTTTGCGTCGCGTGTCTATCGTTTCTCATCGAGCGACAAAATATCCCTTTGCGCTCTTAATACACAAATAACTATTAATTACAAAACTTTATTACTCTAATATTTTTTTTTTAACTATGAAAGAAAATATGTAGATCCCTATTTAATAAAGGTAAGTTTATAGTAACAACTCAGTGGGTCATGGGCGAATATAATTTCAAAATCTTGTATATTAAATGTTATATAGAAATTTTTAAAAATTACAAAATATGATTGGGTTGTTCTCTACCCTTTACTTAAGAAACACAGTACAAGCATTTAAGACTGTATAAACAGGAAAACTGATGATGGATTGAATTGGCTGAAACGTTTAAAAGCCTTACTATCTAATAGGTTATTGTAGTACATGATCAGTATAATAGCGTCCTTATGTAAATTAACTGGATGGTATTGCAGGTAGAGGACAAAAAAACTGTCTATCTTCTATTGAAGAATGCCGGCGTTTCGACTAAAATTTAGTCTTCTTCAAGGCTATCTTCTATGAAGGGAGATAGTCAATAATTATATATGTGAACGATCCACCTAGACCCAGGACAAATGCCTTATTCGGCCAAACAAACATAGTACCGCCTCGATAGTAGGTTGTCTGAAACTGGTACTAGTAAAAACTAGTAAAATACAACCTACTATCGAGGCGGTACTATGTTTGTTTGGCCGAATAAGGCATCTGTCCTGGGTCTGGGTGGATCGTTCACATATATAATTATTGACTATCTCCCTTCATAGAAGATAGCCTTGAAGAAGACTAAATTTTAGTGGAAACATCGGTATTCTTCAATAGAAGATAGAGAGTTTTTTTTGTCCTCTACCTTCAATACCATCCAGTTATTGTAGTAGTAGGAATAAAAGAGGATTTCAAATTAAGAACTAAAATTTCTAGGTTTAAAAAAAGAAGTTAAGCATTGTATACAGAGTGATTCAAAAGTACTTTGATAAACTTCAGGAGGTGATTGCTGGCATTAATTTAAAAAGGATAGTTCTAATAAACGAGGGTCCTTAAGAACATCGTTACAAAGATACAGGGTGTTAAAGTTTTATTAAAAATTAAAAAAATTATAATATCTTCGAAACCGCTTGAAAGGTTGAGGGAGGACATTTCGAACAATTTATTTAAGTTTTAATTTAAATTCTTCTTTATTTTCAAGTTTGAACTGAAATAACACGTTCCATCTTCTTAAGGTACCGATTCTAAGACGTGCATTAAAACGATTTTTATTTTTTTATTTGAAAATGACGCGTCTAAAGAAGAAAACTTAAGAGAGCTTTTTTGTTTAGAACTGACGAGAGAACAAAAGGGTAGAATTTATTTTTTGATAAACCATTGACGTACCATACTTTTCTTCAAAAAGATGAAGCGTCATTGCGTTACGCGCGCTACTGGTGGAACAGAAAAAAATTTCCTCCGAAACATGCCTACTCTCTAGATATTAACAACTGAAAAAAATTTATTAAAACCTTTGAAGCGGTTTAGGAGATATTAATATTTTTTTTATAAAACTTTAACACCCTGTATCTTCGTAACGATGCTCTTAAGGACTTTCGTTTATTAGAACTT
This sequence comes from Taphrorychus bicolor, assembly GCA_951812265.1. NCBI lineage: Eukaryota > Metazoa > Arthropoda > Insecta > Coleoptera > Curculionidae > Taphrorychus > Taphrorychus bicolor. The sequence goes on along the minus strand of OX638303.1, from coordinate 27,312,444 downwards.
TTCTTCTTGAAATAATGGCAGCAATCACCACCTGAAGTTTGTCAAAATACTTTTGAATCACCCATTCATTCAAATCCAAGCCAAACAAAAAAGCTCTGGAGCGTCATCAGAAAGTGATAGACAAAAGGTTCATACAGAGGTGATTACTTCTGAAAGTGCTAATTACTGATCAGGGTGACTAATGACTCTCCAGACCTTTCTTTGGTCTAGTTTTTGTTTACTTTGAGGTCGGCTTGAATTTGAACGCACTATAGAAAGATGTGTCTTCAAAAATATTCAAACAAACCAAACTTTTAATACATTTTTTACGGATTTTATTTCAAAACACATTTTTGGTCAAAATAATGTCACTGATTTCGACAACTTTTTGCCCGCTACAAGGTGGTACGACCAGATAAATATGACGTTTTGCTTTCCCGACACCATCATCAAGACGATTTTAAACATGATACCAGACCTCGTACCAGACTTATGAAACTTTCTCAAAAACATAAGAATTCAACAGAAGAACAGAAAAAAATCTAAAAAAAAAAGTAAAAATAGTTATTTGTGTATTAAGACTAAGAGCGAAAAGTGATATTTTGTCGCTCGACAAGGAACAGGATAGTTACTCGAGAGCGACAATACCTATTTGTGTATTAAGAGCGCAAAGTGATAGATTGCCGTGCTGAGTGAAAAGTGTGGCTATCTCACGAAAGCCGCATTTTGCACTCGAATAACACACAAGATTTTTTTCAACAACCAATGTTTGGTAAAAACTAATAATTATTGATAACCTCAAATTTTTTGGTCAAGAACGATCATAAAGTCACGCGCTGGCCACAAAATTGTTCGACATCTGTCAAATACCCCTCAACTCATACTTTTGTGTCAAAAGTCGCAGAAATACTATAAATGTTTCTTTATTATGGATTCTATGGTAACTAACCCAGCGTTTTGGTTACTTTGTCACACAGCGACCGACAAAGTAAAAAACGCTTACTTTGCTCGAAAAAGCGCAACTTTGCGTTTTGTTTTGAAAGCGCAAATTTGTACTTTTCGCTCGGTTGTAGAAAAAAAAATATAATACAAGTAACGTAATTAATAGTATAAAAAAATTAAATAATAAAGAAATATATAAAATAGTAATAATTAAACCAAGTTTTTCGTTAAAATTGCCAGGAAAAATAACAACAAAAAATTTTAAATGTTAGGTTAAATTCTATTAAAACCTTGTTGAGTTGGGTATAAAAAAGACCAACTTATGCGGTAACCTCTTTTTCTTCGGTAGCAAAACGTTCGAATAAAAATTAATAAACGCCATCTTGTAGAGCTTAAAAAGGTACAAGAAAGTTTTTTTTTGATATTGTTTGAAATAACTGAAAAAATAAATAAAAACCAAAATTCATAAAATTGATTTTTTTTAAATATCTAAAAAATTAAAACATGTCACTCATTTTTATAGACACCATGTTTGAGGTCTTCTACTCTATCATTTAAACTAAGAACTAAAATCGAAAAAAAAATGTTATGACAATTTTGTACTAAAGAGATTTTCGGGTGATCTACAAAATAGGAGAAGTCATGTATAATCCAATAGAAGCTTGCAGTTTTTGTATGCCTTGGTATAGCTTACAAATGTATCGTGCCTTCTTGGAGTTTGTTGTTATAATAAATACATTTTCTGTTCGACTACGCTCCCCAACCATACCTTTGCAGAACACTAAACTTAAAGATAAAAAAGAAAAAGTATGATTTGCAGTAACCCTAAAGGAAGAATTTTCTTACATTCTAAGGACGAAATTAAGAACACCCCCTATAATAAAGTTTGCAAAATATTCAGCAAATCAAAAATAATTGAAATATTTTTCCATCTCTATCTCTCTCCTCTCCTGTAGCTAATAAAAACGAGAACATTTTTAATCCAAGGGCTGCTGTTTGGTGTAGCCTGTTCCACCCCTGCCCTGCACGAAATTAAAAAGCAATTTTTTTATTATTGCTGACATGTTCGATCCCATGATAACTGTAAATTCAGGTTTTGAAACAAGGGTTCGTGACAAGGAGAAAATGAGTATAGTCAATTAACCTAAATATGTAATTCATAAACCGTAACGTAGATTATATAGGGTGGAACATTAAACTGAAATAATTTCTACGGTTAGGTGTTTATATCTGAACAGACGCAATAATTATTTTTTTCTAATTTTGACATATAAAGTGGCACTTTTCAATACTGATGACAGTGACGTAACGTCCTACTTTTCGTAACTAGTTACGAAAAGTTAAATCTTTCGTAACTAGTGATGAAAAGTTGGTGTCACCACCAGTTGCAGGTTTCGGCTGTGGCACACCGTTGCTATAGTTTTACGGTATTAAGTAGATACAAAGTGGTTTAAAAGTAAATATTGAAGTTTAATAATAATAATTCTCTCTCTAAGTAGGTATTTGTAGTCAAAATTAGAAAAAATCTTGTATGAAACACGTGACGAAAAGCCTTTTTTGTGTATCTCATTCAAATTGCGGGAACTCGCTGCGCTCGTCCCGCAAACATTCATTCGTTACACAAAATCGGACTTTTCGTAACTGGTTACATAAATAGCTATTATCACCATCTGTCCTTGAAAACTGAATGTTTGAATAACCGCTGTAAAACAATAAAGCTACTTCACTTTTTAGAAATCGCCAACGTTTCGAACTTTAATTGAGGTCTTCCTCAGGGCTTTTTCGATTCGAAGTACTATATCGGTACTTGAGCACCTACGGGCATATATTGCACTTTCGGACAAGAAGCCCCAGGACAACAAGACAGCTTGAGAACGACTCAAACAACTTTCATGACCGGCTTCTCTGATTGAAAAAGCCCTGAGGAAGACCTCAGGAAACATTGGCGATTTGTAAAAAGTGAACTAGCTTTATTGTGTTGTTGTTGATTTATTCAAGGCTTTTGCTGCGACTAACAATACTCTAAGATGTTTTGAGATATGTATCAAATTACAACATACGTATTGTTAAGGAATGGTGCATGCCGTCGCCGGCCAGTTTGAGGTTAGGATTGTTAAGAATTAGTGCGGGCCGGCCAGGCCCGGCGATCTTTGCCCGAATTATCGATGCGACGGATGATTTTTATAGGTTTTAGGTATACAGAGCACAGACCGTTGCGGTCAGTCAGTCTGATTCATAGCGAGTCTAAGTAAGCTATAAAAACGAAGCCATAGTTGAAAGCTTTGATAAAAATTAGTGGTGAAGAATGAGTTATTAGTGGATTATTAGTAGGCAAAATGTAATTATTATGTTTATTTGTGCCGTCAATTAATATAGTGTTTTAATTGTTAGCAATAACACTGGATTTATTAGAACCCCGAGTTCTCAACACTATTCTCTAGGGTCTTAATGTAGCAAGAAAATAAGATTGCGGTATAAGGCTTATGTAGGTACATGTAAAGTGAAACAAAACTTAGGCTTAAAAATTTATTTAAAAAGCAATTGGATAACATTTTTTTGTGTAACTAAATTAACCTCAAATTCATAAATTAGTCTTGCCTAAATAATTTTTTATATTCTTTTTACAGCTATGACACCTCGTATGACACAGAATAGAAAAGTAAACAGAAGGGTCTAACTGCTGGTTCCTTTGACCATTTAAAACAGTTAAACGCAAGGAAAGGTAAGTTTTTATTTTGTTTCTGCACTCAGTGAGCTTCAGATGAATAATACATACAAGTATTTTGTTGACATAACCTAAAACAAAGGTTTTTACTTCCTTGAAGTACATAGGTGGGGAAAATAGAAACACTGAATTGGTGGTTTAAACAAAAACATTTCATTACATAACTGTTTCAATCTTTCTAGAAATGCGGAACAATGCATCCAATAACCAAAATGGGGAGTGGATTTTTGCAGCTGCATTAAATGCCGAAGTAGAAGATCAAATAATGGAGAACATAAAGGCTCGAGCGCGAACGGGTTATCCATGCAACAAGGAAAAATTGCGTGACTTAGTTTCGACTTTTGTTCAGAAAAGGCGAAAGAAAACTCAAGATTACTTGTAGTTTTTATGAATTTTAAATGAAAGTGCTTTAACAAAAAAAATATTAGCGAATTTCAAGAATTGACTGTATGGTAATTTAAAGACTAAAAAAAAAGAGAAAAGAAAAATGCTCGAAAAAACAAGCAAAACGTGAAAACTGAAAAAAAAAAAAAAAAAAAAATATGGACAGCTCAAGTGAAGAAGTAACTAGAGAAGTTCCTTAAAATGATAATTCATGAATGAAGAAAATGAAATGGCGAACAGAGTGAAAATAAATGGGGAAAACAGTTACAGACGATCATAATGCGGAGCTGAGTATAAGCTTGCAGAATGACATTTAATTAAGCCAGGGCCGCATTTGTCAGTTAAATCTGGGGGAGAATCAAAGAAATTGGAGATAAAATAAGAAGATAAAGTTATGGGATTTAGACGTAACGACCAAAATTTTAACCGAACATATTTTCCCTAAAAGTAAAATTACTGGTTTCCCTAAAGGTAAAACTACTCGTGAGTTTTGTTATGCAGAGATTGAGAATTAAATGGAATTCAGTGGAATTTAGTAATATTTTGGGGGGTTCAGTGAAATTTGAGGAAATTGAGCAGGAATTTGAGATGGATGACAAAGGAAATTTTGGCACTGATGGAAGAAAGAAGGAGATACAAAGACAGGGATTACACCAAGTACATGGAGATTCAGAACACAATTAGAAGTAAAATAAGAATACCAAAGGAGGTCTGGATGACTGAAAGGTGCAAGGAAATTGAAGAATTAGCACAGAAGTGCGAGAGCCTACATAAAAAATAAAATAAGTCACCGGTGTGGTGAGAGAGAAGAAAACTGGTACAGAGAGATGAAAAGGGCGCACTGCTGACTTCGATGCCAGAGTGAGACTGTGGCAGCAATATATAGCTCAACTGTTTGACGACCTGTTTGATAAACGAAGGAAGAAGTAGAGTATGCCATCAAAACCTCAAAATCCGACCAGTAGGGCCAGAATAGGTGCATTGTGAGGTCTTGAAACTGCTGGGTGAGCGTTCAATCAGTGTCATAGGGGATCTATTCAATAGCATTTATACATCAGGAGTAATTCCCAGAGAATGGCTGCTTTCCACCTTTGTTCCTATCCCGAAAAAATCTCGAGCGTCAAAGTGTGATGATCACAGACTAATAAGTTTGATGAGTCAGGTTCTGAAGATCTTTATAAAAATTATACATACTAGAATAAGCAAAAAATGTGAGGCTGAAACATCAGACACACAATTTGGATTCCGCAACGAAATGGGCACGAGAGAGGCCATATTTGCTTTGAATGTCTTGCCTCAGAGATGCCTAGATGTAAACCGAGACCTTTACGTATGCTTCTGAGATTATAGTAAGGCGTTCGACAATGTCAAGCATGAAAAGCTTCTGAATATACTCCAAGGACTTGGCATTGATTACCACGATGTCCGAATAATATCAAATCTCTACTGGGGACCAACTTCTAGAGTGAAATATGACAATGGTTTGACAGAACAAATTAGTATTCGGAAGGGAGGCAGACAGGGGTGTGTTCTCTCTCCTAGGCTATTTAATATTTACTCGGAATTTGTTTTTCGGGAGGCATTGGAAGAGGAGCTGGCGGGTATAGCAATCAATAGCAGAACTGTCAACAACATCAGGTGCGCTGACGATACCGCTGTAATAGCAAGCTGCCCCGAAGATCTGCAGAGACTGGTAAATATTAATATCAATAAAACAAAAATGCTAATAATATCCAAAAGGAACATTAGTGGTCAGCTGTCTATACGCAATAAGACGGTTGAGCAAGTCCGTCACTTCAAATATCTAGGAACTATCATAAATGAAAATGTTGCACACAAACAAGAAATCTTGTCAAGAATTGAGCAAGCGAGAGCAACATTTATGAAACTGAGAAAACTGCTGACAGCCCGAGATCTATCTTTGACTTTGAGAGTGAGAATGGTGCGGTGTTACGTCTTTCCAGTATTACTATATGGTCTTGAAGGATGGACACTGAATAAGGAAACATCGAAGAGACTGGAATCGTTTGAGTGGTGGGTGTACCGCCGAATGTTAAAGATCTCCTGGATGGCCTGCATTACGAACGAACGAGTTCTGGAAATAATGGATAAGGAAATGGAAACTCTTTTCACAATTAAGAGAAGAAAACTAGAGTTTCTTGGGTATGTTATGCCTAATTCAAAATATGAAATTCTGCACCTCATCATGCAGGGGAAGATCGTGAGACGCAGAAGCGTCGGTCGACGTAGAATTTCCTGGCTACGTCACCTGCGAGACTGGTTTGACCTCTCATCTGTCGAACTATTTCGGACAACTGCCTCTGTTAGAATTAGTCTGCCAAGTTAGAATAGGTCATGCCATGATGATCAGCAACCTCCGAAGGAGAAGCTAAGATCAAGAAGAAGCTGGAATTTAGTGGAATTTAAGGTAAACTATACTGAATTTTGGTATGAAATGATTTCCCTCGATTCGTTCTTACCAAAATATTGAAACATGGTGTCACATGCGTGCATTTTCGACATTTTCTACGTAATTTTCTACAGATTCTACATAATTGAACCAATTTTCTACATCGTATGCACCTAATACATTACGAAAGTCTTAGAATCCAAAGCAAATCAAAATTATTTCTTCCATAACCAACCAAATAATTTATCAATAGTTTGTCGGGCTACCTCTGGCTCTAACAACGCTTGCCACCCTAGGGGGCATACTTCTAACCAAACCGCTAATCAACTCTTGGGGAATGGTCTCCCATTCTTCCAACACAGCATTCCTCAAATCATCCAAATCTAGAAACTCTTCTGCACGTTGACTCAAACTCAGTTTCATCCTACTCCACGCATGGTCAATAATATTCATATCTGGTGACCTAGCAGGCCACTCCATTCGCACTATATACTCCTCACTAACAACTCGGGGTCTGTGTGGCCGGGCGTTATCGTCAATAAGAATAAAATCATTTCCAAAATTATTGGGAAACGGCAAAACAATATCTCTTACACAGAAATTCAAATACCTTTCTGCATTTATACTCTCTCCAACTAAAAGCACAGTACATCCTCTGGTGTAGTAGCAGTACATCCAATCAGAAACATTCTCTGGAGGCTTTAAAGCCCCGCCCCCGACCAATCAGAATCGTTAAACTGGTATCTGTCATGCCCTTAAACCCCACCCTCAACCAATCAGAAGCAACCTAACCGACCAATAGAAAGACGCAAATTTTAACTCCACCTTTCTTCGAAATGGCTCCACCCTTCTCCGAAATCTGTCCAAAGCCGTACTCAGTCCTTCTGCCTAGGAATCCATGCATTCTTGATAGGCAACACGGTACCATAAATATTTTCAGTTGGTACGGTCTTGTGGATAAAATCTGTGCAACTATCCAGAGGTGTACCCGAACCTTGCATATATCATTGATAGGTAACACGGTACCATAAATATTGCGATTGCTCCGACCCTGTTACGTGCTTGGACATCCCACTAAAAATCTGTGCAGTCAAACAGAGGCGTACTCCAGCCCTCTGACTATGTATGCTAGTACCACGGTAATCTTGAAACGGTGCTAGCTACGCCCCTGTCTACCTCTAGAAGGATCTATTGAAATGCCTTTATATTCAGGACTTTTGAATAGAGGCTAGATGTGGTAGGTGGGAGGGGTGAATCTGCTTGGTATTTAGGAGAATACATAACCGTTAATTCCTCTATTTGGCGTCCGCTTTCTCTTAGACGAATTATTGAGCGCAAGCCGCTATTCGACAATCGGGGCATATTTTTAAAAATTACTGCTACACTTATAAATAGTAAAAATATTTCCATGGTTACCGTGGTGGTTACATATACGTAAGGAATGCTGTATTGGAGAAACTTTGAACGCTATTCTCCAAGAATTCATTAAGGGTTTGGTTAGCTTTGTGATGCATCACAGAGGGCATACTAATTTAATGTTGTATAGGCTTGATGAATATAGTGGAGTATACACCAAGAAAATTCGGATATTCCCAGCTCACCGAGATGATTTTGACTTTTGACTGACATCTTGAATACGTATTGATTTGGATAATTTTCTTTGGAGAAACGAGTCATCTTAGAGCCAATAAGCAGAATTATGGAAAAGGAAATATTGTCGGAAAATACAATAATATGTTGTAATAAATAAGGAGCAAAACATTACTTGAAATCTTGATATTTTTTGAAGCATTACAAAAAAAATGCACTTCTAGCAATTGGTTCTAAATTCCTTTTAAACGGTTCAAATGATGCTCAGTATAGCTCCGTTTGTATCAAAAATAACAAAGTAAATCCTAAACCGACTAGAGATGATGCGAGGATAAACATTACTACGTTTCTAATAATCCTCAATACCATCAGCCGTTTGTTGTGTATCAGCAACAGCTTTAGCTAGAACAGTTCACTATAAGACCTAAACTCAGATAAACGGCAAAAGAATATAAATTTTACAATTTTGTAGTCCTTTACTTAAAACCCTGTATATTAAAGCATAAATCGTTATTAGCAGCCAGACATAAAGAGAAATCTCTACCCACTACAACCCTTCAAAAATCACCGAAATCAACTCAGAGGTTCACGAGATATTTGAATTTGAATGTGACCTAAAATTTTGCCGTTTTCGATTCAATTGCTGATAGTCAAGATTCTTTTAAAAAAGAATATCCAAAGTTAAAGTGAAAATTGCCTCATTTCGCCGTTTCCGCATCAACACAATTTGAAATACAAATTAGGCAGGAAACATAGTCAATATACGACCTTACTTTAGGACCCTTATTTGCGTGCCGAATCCGCCGGAAAGGAAATGAAAAAATTAATACTTTAACAGCGTTATTTCACGCGAAACTCGCCAGGAATGCGGACTTCTGTGTTAGTGGTAAAGAAGGAAAAAAAATATATAAAGACGCGCTACATGAGATTAGCCCTTGAAATTTTTATGCCCCCCCCCCCCCCCCCGAAGGGGCGGAAATCGTTTTGGAGCACGCTATGGCGTGGGCCACTTCGAGCATTCTATTAGGTAGCCAAACACTAAATAAATAGGTTGCTTTTTACATAATTAAATATAGTTTTTTTTCTTTAATACTCAATAAGGGGAACAATGCTACTGCTACTGAATCATGGCAAAAGTGCAGAACTAGAAATTACATAGGAAAAAGTTACAACATAGTTTCATCTTTCAATCTCTAATTCATCTTGTCACTTTCTAAATACATGAGGCAATTTTCCTGGAAACTACCCAGTAAAGTTCCTAAACTTTACTGCCAGTTTTCCTTTGGGAAGCAAAATCTTGTCAGAGATTGGGCCGTTCCCGAAGTGTGCCAGGAAATATTCATAACCCTGAATTCCCGAATTCGGAACGAGCTTCACGTCTGCTTTAATAAACTGTTGTTATTTTGCGCCCGTCTTTACTTGCACATATACACATTCGTCTCTCTGTTATTTATTAGCATAGTTAAAAATTTGCATTTGACGGGGCCCTCGGTGGATTTCTAGGTTAATAATAACGTTGCACAATTTAATTACTTCCAGTTCACGTGCCGTTTATTTCACGTTTGACATCCAGGCCAAATTGTACACTGGAATAATAAATTAAAATGCAACTGCATTAACAGCTAATAATTACATACCAAGCGCATTTAGAGTTCAATAATTGAATATTTTTGTTAAACCAGGAATAACATTATTGTGGACCTGACTAGAGTTCCAAAACTTGCTCATAAGCACGATTCCGTTTCTCCCTAATTACAATCCATCAAGCATCTCGAGTAATTTAGTACGTATGTACATACGACCTACTCGCAGTAATTTCTCCCGTAATCCGTAATAATCAGTACAATTTTCAGACAGGAAACAAACCGGTTTCTCGTTTGGAAGATAATATGGGGACCCGACCCGTCTTTGAGAAACGTAATTGGTCTTTAATATGATACACTTTGTGACAAAACCACGTTACGTGTTCGAAAGTAGTTAAATTAATGTTTACTTCAATTAACTCTAGAAATTGTTAAGAATAATTATTCCCTTGGCGGAGAATAAAAGTATCTCCCTTGAAACTGTCTCCTTTTCATAGAAGGGGACAAAAGGGCGTACAATTATGTGTTCTCAAGGAGAAAAATGAAGCTGCTGCGAAAGCCCGTTGAAAGAGAAATAGGTTTGTGCAGTAATCTCAACTCTCTGTGTTGGAAGTTGGAAGGAAATTGTCTATTTGCTTACAAGCGATTTGATAACAAAATAAGGCAACAAAGCCGTTGGTTCAAGGAAACCTTTGATCTTGTGTAGGAAGTTGCCTCGCGTAATATGTCTAATAAGCAAGTATGTACTATTATTAGCGAATTATATACTCTGCAGCGGTAGATAAATAGTAACAAATAGAAGTAAAATAGTAATTTATAGTAATAAAAGTATTAATTTACCTCGAAGGTTGCTAGTTGATTGGGTATTTACATTTACATACAAGATGTCCTTTTACTGCGGCAAACGTACCGTCCCTATTTTTTTTTGATATTAATATAAAAAAAGTCTATAAGGCATTCACTTATTGGCATCAGGTAGACACTGGAAATCTGACACTTATGTCGTAAATTATCAACATGTGCCGAAAGAAGATAGGTATAAAAAACAAAGGTATTAAAGGTAACAAGATGGCGAAAATATGTGAATAAGTAATATATACGACAAAGACCTTAAAAACTCAGTTAGTCAAAATTCATGAAACCAATATTAACAATAAGTTTCGACGTAGTCTCCATAATGTGCCATGCACTTTCTAAACCGTTTTTTGAAACTCTACCATCTGGATCACGTCGGGCTTGTGCAGATCCTCATGTACCATCTGACCACTTCGTGACTTTTTTTTCCCAGTTAGTGGCTCTTGATAAGCCCAAAGATATGGTCAGGAGAGTAAGCAGTATATGGAAGACACTCAAACTTTAAGTCTTGGTTGGTCAGTAGTATTGCTGAAGACCCTTACTCACAGACCTCTGGCTTTTGGTTTTAATGGCAACGTTGTGACGGTTCTTCTGTAGTTCTAAATATGTGGCACTAGTAACTGTAAATCCAGAAGACATGTAGTCTTCCAAAATTATTAACCCCCTTGCGTCCCAAAAAAGAGTTAATATAACATTTCGTGTTGAGACCTCTCAACGGAATTTTTTGGGTTTTGGCGAAGAGGAATGGCATCATTCTTTGCTTGTCCTCTTGGATTTAGGTTGACGACAGTGCATGCACGACTCAATCTCCAGTCCCTATCTTTGTCAGAAAAGCGTTGTCAGACTAGCCTTGTCAGAAAAGCGTTTTCTTGTGCTTGGGACCGACGCAAAAGTTCTTCACATGCATCAACATGTTGTATACCTTATTGAGGATATCGTGCACAGAAACTGCAGTAATTTTATCCAAAATAATACCTCGATTTTTTCCTACTGCTAAGGCTTCAACTGCTAAACTGAACCCGGGTGTCCCAACACGATTTGCTTGACCAGGTTAGGTCAGGCTAGTATCTTCAGTCTAGTTCAGGTTAGTTTTAATTTGTTCATCCGTTGAAGCGAACATGAATTTCCATATTTTAGCTTCATTCTGAATGAATATCGTTAGGTGTTACGTCTTCACTTGAGCAAAAATAATAGACAGAACAAATTACAGAACGCTGTTTCTCTCTAGTGCAGTGCCCTATGTGGAGTTGCCATTTTAAACTCTCTGCTCTCGGAATTCTTTCTAAGTTAAGTTATAAGAGCGGTGAGATGTTGTACAAATCAAGAGCAGGGGAGATCCACCAGCGAATTAGATCTAATACTGCATGGCAGATGGCTCTCAGTCTCAGTTCGTGAAGCAGCCAATTCTGCTCTGTACCTTTAAGGTTATCGGAACCAGAACGAAGTGTAAAGAGTAGGTGGTCACCAATTTGTCGATCAACCCATCTGCATCGTTTCGGAGTCTACCACTCATCTGTACAGCTTTGGCTGGTCGACAAATTGGAGACCGTGAGTTCGCGGCTTAAAGCCAAAAATCTACAGAAGAGCGGTGAGATGTTGTACAAAGCAGGAGCAGGCGACATCCACCAGCGTATTAGATCTAATACTGCAAGGCAGATGACTCTCAGTTCGAGAAGCAGCCCATTCTGCTCTGTACCTTTCAGGTTATCGGAACCAGAACGAAGTGTAAAGAGTAGGTGGTCATCAATTTGTCGATCAACCCATCTGCATCGTTTCGGAGTCTAAACCTCATCAGTACAGCTTTGACCGATCGACAAATTGGGGACCGTAAGTTCGAGAAGCAGAATTGGTGACCTACTCTTTACACTTCATTCTGGTTCCCATAATCTGAGAGGTACAGAGCAATATGGGCTGATTCAATAGTGAACAGATTTACAAGTTTATTTTTGTTTTTTTTTTAATTTAAGAGAAAAATTGAAATTTGGGATTTATACTTTTTTATTTTTTTTTAGAGTTGTAGTAAGATATGAAAATTACCACTGTTTGTTTATTGTAGTTTTTTTATAAGCTTAGATACCTCGGACGATTAAAAATATCAACATTATCAACGCGTTCGCTAATCACTTTTATTTCTAACAATAGATTTGTTCATTAAATAACTACAAACGTGGCCTGTAATATTCCAAATATGTAGGTGTCAAATTTTCCGTGATCGATGTAGGAAGCCACAGCCGCGTTTGAATTAGTAATGTGTACACATAAAACCCTACAAATGTGGATGATAGGAAAACATTATGAAGAACTATTACGAGTGAATTTCTGACAGGAGACTAAATGTTTGTCAAGTTTTCCTAATAATTATTAGGATGTTGTTTTTGCACCCCTACTATAAACTAAACATTGCTGTTGAGACGATGAAATAAAAAATAATTAAATAGTAATAATTTAGTTCTTGTGCTTTGTTGAAATCTTAGCTTCCCTATCTATTTTAGTTGGTGCATGAGTCTCCCTGCTAATAAGTTTAAAAACTCGTTTGAAAAAAATCACAAAAATTCTTTAAAAATTCAAACATTAACTATTAAAAAACAATAATGTTAAAAGTAAATATTATTTAAATTTCAATAATTTTTTTTTTTGTATTAGCTTTGTCTTAAAGAGCACTTGCAAAAAGCTTGCAAAGAATTACTTGATTTTAGTAAACAAAAAATAATAAAAATTGCATTTTTTAAAAGCTTTATTACTTTTCTATCCACGTGTGATACATCGCTAGAAACTTAATTTTTGTCTTATTTTTGTGGTACAAAAATTCAAAATGGCTCCCATAAGAAAAACCAAAGAAGAGTGTCAGTATGCAAAAGCTAGGTAACGTAGAAAAAATCTATCAATGCCATACCAAACGCCATTACAAGAAACGCCAGAATCCCAAGTTTTATCAAAAGAAGATTGATAGTTTTCAAGGCAGATTTTTTCTGCATACTTTCTCTTTTTTAGAGATATTTCAGAAGCCGCGACAGAAAAAGCTACTTTCAAGATGGCGTCTTAATGGGAATTAAAATGCGCAACTTTTTCATAATTTAACCGACCCTGTAAGTCTAACCAGTTTGGAGATCCCAAAGATAAATATTGTGAAAGAGAAAGTGTATATCTGTATATCATAAGGCAATTAGGATACGAAAGTACAAGCCATTATATTTTATAGTACATTCTTGCAGCTTTTTGAAAAGCCGAAATTATAGTTTTTCAATTCCATGCTATTTTTTTGGAAACTAATTTTAGGTGTAAATCTAACATAACAAAAAAATTTTGTAATGTCATGTGGTAAGGCTACATCAGTTGCAAAGTTTATATTTCAAAATACTTTTGAGGGAGCTGGTAATTCTGCATAAAAATTTTTTTTCAAAAATATGTTTTATGATCATGAGTGTTCTGACCTTAAATCGTTAATGAAATTTTTCTTACAAAATTTATAATTTTTGAAATAGCCGAGCATACTGGCTGACCACCTGGTAGTGTTCCACGCACCCTATCCGTGCTAAGGGAATTGCATTGATGTAAAGGTGCTCTTGCTTCACTTCGTACTGTAAAATAATATCCACTAACTTTGGTAATCTCCATACCATCTATCATCACCATAATATCGTCGTCATACCTAAATTCATTTAGTCTCACTTCGTTCAAAAGGATTATCTTCACTCAGTCAGAAGCTTTTTCATAATCGATTAAACATGCCTACGAGTCGAAATTAACGTCTCAACATCCGGACCTCTACTCCAAATACCGGTACCGGCCTTATGTGGTACCAGGGAAGAAGCACTCGAATTTACTGTTTAATATTTTTTGTTGAGAGGTTAATATTCCCTTGGGAGCCCAAAGGGAGTATTTCAAAACTAAAAAAAAACGATAGCGAATTTTTAGATTTTCAGTATGAGCAGTGTTTTTATAATTGATGCAATTCCAGGCAGTGCACACTAAATAAGCAATCACTTTACACAATAGAGAAATTTTAAAAACGTTTGAGGTTCTGCTGGGTTTTTATTAATATTTCAACTCATGTTACAACAAACTAAAATAACGTTTTAAAAATTAGATAATTTTATCGGTTTTACTACTAATGGAACATGCTAATTTTGTTTTATTGCCAATAAACAAATTACGGCAAAACAATGGCAAATATTCCGCATTCTCTGTGCTATTACCGACATTTATGCATATTGTATTTCTTTTTGCATGATAAATGTTTGAGGTAACAAATACATGTTCACTGTGTGACAATTAAATGTAATTTTTGTTGTTATAATAGAAAAGTAAAAATATAATTCAAATTAGTGGCAGTGCTAAGGGAGATATTCGGTGATCCACATTAACGTTCCTGGTTCAAACTTTTGAACGTCAACGTATAATGTAATATAATTTTGTTTCTCCTGTTCACATGTTATCTATCTTGAGCCCGATTCAACTGCCAACAGCTTCAGTTTTGTGGTGTCCTTTAACCTGTGGTGTAATTGGGCAACGTGCTAAACTTGTTACTTTACTTTTGAGGTAAAAGAAAGTCTCTCCATCACTTCGGCAGATTTTTTTGTTGAAAGCTTGTTGTTTCTCCTTTTCATCAACAGCCATTTTGTAGTACCTTCGACACATGTTTTTCCATTATTTATTCTCTTTATTCGGTGGTGCGTTATTGGCTTTCTATTGAGGACATTTCTTTGGAAATAGTGGAAGTACCTTTGGAAAACCACACGATGCACACTAATTTAAAAAAAAAACTGAGAAGATAATTATCTTTATTAATGTTTTTTTAATGCGCCTATTTACTAATGTTTTGGTATCTTTCCTCGACGGTTTTGATTTTATGAGCACCGCTAATTTTAAGTGTGATAAGTTTATTGTATTATTTAAAGCTATATGAATCAATTCGAAATTAAAATTATGATTTACCGAGAAATTATGATTAGCTAACACGATGCTCTCATTACGTTTATTTTTGGACTCCTTGCAGTCAGATTTATGCTGAGATAATCTGGATTTTAAGTACTTCCTAGTTTGACCTAATTAGCACGCATTACAATCTGTACATAGAACCTTGAGGACAAGATTAGGTTGGAACTCTGGCAGTGTTAAATCTTTAAGCTTGGTGTTTAAGCATTTTGTATAATAGAAAGCTAGTTGGCAAAGTGGATTAATTTTAAGAAATTGTTTTTGAATTTTCTGAGACAATCCATGTATGAAGATAATTTTGAAATATATTTAGTTTGGTAAATTATTTCATCTGTTTGTTAGTCGGTTGTTTTTTTAAGGCCTGTTCATATTCATTTATAATTTTGTTTCTTGTATGAGTAAAGTCGTCTTTTATCTTCCAGTTTATATTTGTATCCGTAAAGAAGGTTGCAATATACAATCGAAACGAGAACTGGCCTTTATTTCAGTTTATACACCGAAACTATCCGTTTATAAAATAAAATGTTAAGAATGCCACATAGTACACAGGCGCCAAACAGAACGGATCAGATCCATCTTTTCCGAACGGGGCCAACAATAAAATACCAAAAAAAAAAACACTTAAAATTGCCTTGTACAAATTCCGACTTCAAATTTAGTTAAAATTAAACTGGTCACTAAACTGAATGCGTTAAGCATAGCATACCACAACACAGCAAAAGAGATGGGAATTTTCATCTTTGGTACTATGCTATGTTATGTATCATGTGCCTAACCAATCAAAATGATTTATTTTAATTCATATTGGACAGATGACAGTCGATGACACTACTGACTCTTGAGAAGTGTTTGTCTTTTATTTTATACTTTTTAATACCATTTTTTGTAAATATTAACTTTATGTGAAAATGACATAGACGGACAATTAATTGAATTAGTTAAATCATTCCCGCATCGGCAACTGTACAATTTAAAAAATAAAAATTCCAAACAAGAATTATTTGAATGCGTATGAGTTGAAAACTTATAATGTTAATCTATAAATTAAATTCATAACTAGCTTCTGCTAAGCTGCGCTATTCTCTATGTGGCGTTTTTTTGTGCTATGTCTATCTCTAAATCCGGCTTAATGGTTCGGAAGTTAAAAAAACATTCAAAATTATCTTACCCACTGCAAACTCGTTGGGAAGATCAGAGCCTTACCTGAAAAAACAGAAAAAGCAGTTAGTAATTTGATGCATAACTTTTACCATAGCATAATCTGGCTAATGTTGCCACAACGTTTCAACATTTGCCAGACAGAATCAAGATGAGCAGGTCGTACGTAATGAGGGTCATCAAGTGTCTATTTTGGGAGACATAGCATTGGAACCAAATTTGAGTCGCAGAAAACTTGCAAAAATTAGGAATTTATGTACTAAATACAACGTTTCAACATTTGCCAGACAGAATCAACATGAGCAGGTCGTACGTAATGAGGGTCATCAAGTGTCTATTTTGGGAGACATAGCATTGGAACCAAATTTGAGTCGCAGAAAACTTGCAAAAATTAGGAATTTATGTACTACGTCGATTCTTAAAAAATCGTAAGTATCACCCATATAAAATTAATTTGGTACAAGAGCCTAATGATGACGATTCTGATCCCCACTTGTAATTCTGTGAAAAAATGATTTAAATCTACTGGAAACAACTATCTAGACGAAATGATTGTGAAAGTATTTTATAAGAGTATCTGTGGATTCTCAGAAGGATAATGATCCGCCATATTATGTCACAGTATTGCGTAATTTTTTTAACCAAAACTTTCTAAATCAATGGAAAAGGCAGCAATGTTTAACTGGGTGGCCTCTCAAATCACCAGTTTTAATAACCTCACATTTTTCTATAGGGACATTTAAAATCGAAAATTTCTGAAAGGCGACCAAACCACTTGAGGAGCTTCGTCGGCGAATTGTTGAAGAATGTCGTCAGATAACGCCTGAAATGCTTCAAAATGTTCGCTCGAAAGTGGAACAAAAATTGTATTATTATATTGAAGATAATTTAAACAATTAATTAAAAAAAAAAACACTTTTATTCATTCTTAAAGTAGCATTCATTTTTATTGCTTAATCGAAAACAAAGTTTAAAAAGTTGTATGTCATCGTAAGCATAATGGCTAAAACCTTTAAAATAAGGGGAGGTAACAGAATGCCATTTAAAGTTTAAGGGTAGTTTACGCAACCACCTGAAGGGTAGATTCCGATGCATCAAAACTTACATCATGTGCCTTACTTGAAAATAAAATCGACGAATCTCGGTATTTGAAAAATAGAAAAAAAAAAAAAAAATTGAAAAAAGTGAAAATTGAATTATTGTACCACATATTACCAATTCACTTATTTTTGTCATCTAGTTACTTTTTAAACCTCTAATACACAGTCGTCAGAAGCTGCAGCATGTAGAGAGCGAGGGCTTCGCCTTGGGAAGACACTGGACGGATTTCCAGGCGGAGGTGTTTGCAATACTCGAGGTGGCTACACGAAAAGAAGTCAGACAGGGAGCAGAGCAGGACTTCTACATCTACTCCGACAGTCAAGCGGCTCTGCGAGCCATTTGCAGGAGCGGAACGAGTTCAAAGCTCGTTCAGGACTGCAGGGATGCTCTAGAGTCACTGGCAGAATCAAAAAGGATCTCTCTGTGAGATGAGTGGGGCATAGAGGGGAACAAGTGTGCCGACGAATCGACCAAGCGTAGTTCCCAGACATGTTTGGCCGACCAAGAAAATCTACCCTAACCCGGATAGATCCAAGGCCTCGTGGCTTCTTGGGAGAAGCCGGCAGTGCCTGGGAGACCTTACAGGCATCCCTTACTGAACACTGCAGACTAAACAGGCACATGCACCTCCTAGGAATGGCTGACAGTCCACTCTACACCCACTGTGGGGCAGGGAAAGAGTCATCATACCACTTTCTGGGAGTGTGACATGAACGGGCGCGACTGCCCCTAGGACCTTTGGAGTCGCTTTTCTTCAGCCAGGGGACATTCCTACTCTGAAATGGGAGTCTGAGCAAATCCAACTCTCCTTCATTCGAGGGACGAGTCGACTCGTGGAGGGAATGAGGGCCCTGGTGGAGTAGAGATGGGTGGACCGGGGGACTGTGAAAAGGTCTAGTGGCAAGGCTTCGGCCCCACCATTGTTTACTACTTCTTCTAATTACCCATTCACTTATTTTTGTCATCTAGTTACGGTTGAAGCCGTAACTAAATGACACAGTCGTCAGAAGCCGGAATATACAAAGCACGCCATGTAGAGTTCGAGGGCTTCGCCTTGGGAAGCCACTGGACGGATTCCAGGCGGAGGTGTTTGCAATACTCGAGGTGGCCACACGAAAAGAAGTCAGACAGGGAGCAGAGCAGGACTTCTACATCTACTCCGACAGTCAAGCGGCTCTGCGAGTCATTTGCAGGAGCGGAACGAGTTCAAAGCTCGTTCAGGACTGCAGGGATGCTCTAGAGTCACTGGCAGAAACAAAAAGGACCTCTCTGTGGGATGGGTGGGGCATAGAGGGGAACAAGTGTGCCGACGAATCGACCAAGCGTGGTTCCCAGACATGTTTGGCCGACCAAGAAAATCTACCCTAACCCGGATAGATCCAAGGCCTCGTGGCTTCTTGGGAGAAGCCGGCAGTGTCTGGGAGACCTTACAGGAATCCCTTACTGAACACTGCAGACTAAACAGGCACATGCACCTCCTAGGAATGGCTGACAGTCCACTCTACACCCACTGTGGGGCAGGGAAAGAGTCATCATACCACTTTCTGGGAGTGTGACATGAACGGGCGCGACTGCCCCTAGGACCCTTGGAGTCGCTTTTCTTCAGCCAGGGGACATTCCGACTCTGAAATGGGAATCTGAGCAAATCCAACTTTCCTTCATTAGAGGGACGAGTCGACTCGTGGAGGGAATGAGGGCCCTGGTGGAGTAGAGATGGGTGGACCGGGGGACTGTGAAAAGGTCTAGTGGCAAGGCTTCGGCCCCACCATTGTTTACTACTTCTTCTAATTACCCATTCACTTATTTTTGTCATCTAGTTACGGTTGAAGCCGTAACTAAATGACACAGTCGTCAGAAGCCGGAATATACAAAGCACGCCATGTAGAGTTCGAGGGCTTCGCCTTGGGAAGCCACTCGACGGATTTCCAGACGGAGGTGTTTGCAATACTCGAGGTGGCCACACGAAAAGAAGTCAGGCAGGGAGCAGAGCAGGACTTCTACATCTACTCCGACAGTCAAGCGGCTCTGCGAGCCATTTGCAGCAGCGGAACGAGTTCAAAGCTCGTTCAGGACTGCAGGGATGCTCTAGAGTCACTGGCAGAAGCAAAAAATGTAACTGGGATGGGTAACTGGGTTCCTGGACATTGGGGCATCGAGGGGAACGAGCGTGCCCACAAATTGACCAAGCGTGGTTCCCAGACATGCTTTACTGGACTAGAGCCATGTCTAGAAGTAAAAGATACGTCTCACACATTCTGAATGAGTGGGCATGCGAGAATCAAAGAACAAACTGGACACAGTCAGGAATTTGTAGACAGACCAAGAAGTGGATCTACCCTAACCCGGATAGATCCACGGCATTGTGGCTACTTGGGAGAAGTCGGCAGTGCCTTGGAGACCTTATAGGAATCCTTGCTTGACACTGCAGACTAAACAGGCACATGCACCTCCTAGGAATGGCTGACAGATCACTCTGCGCCCACAAGCACGGGAAGAGTCGCAATACCACTTTCTGGGAACGCGCCATAGGATACTTGGAGCCGCTTTTATTCATCGAGAGGAACTTCCGACTCTGAAATGGGACGGTGTACTCTCCTTCATTAGAGAGACGGGTTGACTGGTGGACGGAATGAAAGACCTGGTGGATTAGGGATGGGTGGTCCGGGGCACTGACAAAAAAACTTCTGAGTCCTAGTGGCAAGGCTTCGACCACACCATTGTTTACTACTACTACTACTATTACCTATTCACTTATTTTTGTCACCTTTGAACCTCTAATGCACAGTCGTCAGAAGCCGGAATATACAACGTATGCCATGTAGAGAGCGAGGCCTTCGCCTTGGGAAGCCACTCGACGGATTTCCAGACGGAGGTGTTTACAATACTCGAGGTGGCCACACGAACAGAAGTCAGACAGGGAGCAGAGCGGGACTTCTACATCTACTCCGACAGTCAAGAGGCTCTGCGAGCCATCTGCAGGAGCGGAACGAGTTCAAGGCTGGTTCAGGAGTGTAGGGATGCTCTAGAGTCACTGGCAGAAACAAAAAGGGTAACTGCCTTCATTAGAGGGACGGGTCGACTCGTGGAGGGAATGAGGGCCCTGGTAGAGTAGGGATGGGTGGACCGAGGGTCTGTGAAAAGGGTCTCTAAGGCCTAGTCGCAATGCTTCGCCCCCCCCCCCCCATTGTTTACTGCTACCACTACTACTACTACCTTTAAAATCTTCATTTTTTTTATACCCGTCTCCTTTTAATACATGTTGAAAAGGTAAGATAAAAATGTCAAAGTCAATTTTCCAACTCCTACTTGACGACAATAATAAGTGAATGGCTTATAGGTATACATAATTTTTGAACTATAGATAGCGTAGAATTTCTTCTTTTTTTCTAGATGAGAATGACAACAGCACAACACTTTCCTTCCACTTCACTTCAAAATTTCCCTTTCCTTCCAATCTTTCCTGAAATATACGAGACTTCTTTCTCATAAACCAAATTTTCCGGATTTTTTTAGTCTCCAGGGGAAAGTTATAACTAGCTTACCCTGTATAGGTAAAGTATAGCCAAAAAAAGCGTCTGACCACACATTTTCAAAAACACAAAACTCATATAAGAGGAGGAGTAGAACTCAAAACCGCAAACACGGTGGTTAGAAGCTATTATGTGCACAGTAAGGCTATTATCATTGGAATCAATTCAGGTGGTTTTATATAGTAAATTGACTTTGGACATCTCTTCTGGCAACAGCTGATTCGTCGAGCAGGTGCTGGTCGAGTATGAACAACTTCTCAATCATGCAAACAGTTTAGAGCGTGATTAGTTACTATATCAGCTAGTTAGTAATCTCGGAAGTAATCTCACTCTCACGGCAGTCGTTTGCCTGGTGACCATAATTTCAATGTAGCATATACTACCTTATAAGTCCCGAATAACCACATCTATTAAATTTTACCAAAAAAATCATATTTAGTGTCACCGTTTACTGTAGAAACTCGAAAAACTAATGATGCTCCGAAGAGAAATTAGTTTAAAACCATCAGAACCACCAGATTTACAATTTTGCGACATCGCAGATGGTCAACCATGAACGATTTCGTCTGTACTACCACTCCTTATTTGGTATCCCATTTTGCGACTTTCATTTAGGAATGTGTCAGTGGCTACCTACTAGTTTTAATTTTCAATTACAAATGTATTTGTTTTTGCTTACAAAAAATATTAGTACAATAAATGAAGAAATTCTGTAACAAACGAAGTACTTAAATAACTCAATATATCAGGAAATATAAGAGAATAATATAATATATTTTTTGGTAGGTAGCATTTTTTCTTACATTTCAGAAAAAAAGATGTTAATAAAGTAAGATGATTGTTAGAGCTGTATGCCTACCGACATGTAGTTTTCAATGAGCACAATTTTAAGTAAAGAATGAGCAGAACGTTTTTAGTGAGAGTCGAATCCATATTTCTCCTTTGCCTTACGAGTTTTGACCAATAAGCTACAAAGGTCTCTTTGTATGTTAAATTTGACAGCATGATGAAGGATCCTTAGAAGGAAAAGGGAAGTCACTAAAGACGAGAGACCATTTAGACAAATATGATTCCCATCACAGAAAACCCACTACTATTATATAGTAATCTTATAGGGCCACTTTTACACCACAAATTTAAACCCTATCTAAAGTTTAAACTCCAGATTTCACGTATCTAAATTATTTATCTGTCAAAATATTTCATCCATGTTTAAGAGACTTTAACTTTGATCCCTTCTACCCCTAGTTTTTACGAAAGTCTCTTTGAATGTAAACTGTTAGGTTGAATAAAGGACATGTTGAAGGTGAATCCACTTTGGACTCGCCAAGTTTTAACTTTCAGAAGCCCATGTTTTCTTAGTAGTCCATGGGTTCACGTTGGAGTTAGAGACCACCAGAGGTTTATTCTAGCTTTGCACAATTCCCCAGTCACAAGACCAAAATCGGTATCTTTTATCTATAAAAAGAAATTTTATAGGTGGGAAGGGTTAAGTACTGAGGGATTTTTTATACCTCTTTAATTTTCATTATTATTGAATTGGCAGTCCTAATTAAAAAAAACCAGTGAGGTTATAAATTAACAAATACACACTCCAAGAAGCATATTCAAATAATGCTTAAATGCACCATGTGACAGCATTAAATCAAAAGCTTGAAAGAATTGGTCATGGCATCGTCAGTGTTCAGTGCTTATTTCCCAAACTAAAAATATCTTGTAGTGATATGTCGGTAAGTGAAAGTGCAAGGACAAAAACTTGTTTCTTACCATCACATAAATAAAACTGACTAAATTTTAATAAAACAACAATAAAGATCTCAGTCAACGACCACTCTCAAATTCACAACAACATTTATTAGAGCTGTCAAGTTTTTCTGTGGTTGGCTCGCATGCTGATTTGGTAGATAAAAAGGTGAATATCTTCATTACGACCGTAGGAGAGGTCCTACTTGATCATCAAACGAGTCACGCTTCTATCCGCAGGTAATTTTATTTGTGTAACTTTTGACCTCAGGTTTTGTCGCTGTCGATTTACCGAAAAATTGAGATTTTTGAGTAAACTTATAATATTATTTGCAATCAATAAATTCTAATTAATTATGACAAGAGGTCTAACTACTTTAAGCAACACACTTCCATTAGCTCTTACATGAACGAAAATGATCAGTCAATTAGCATCCATCTTCTTATAACATACAGGCATCTATCGAACGTATTAAACAAGATTAACGTTACTTAATAGAGGTAAGCAACATGCCTCAATGGTGCTCAATAAATTACATTTCTGATTTATTAAATTGGGTCTAATATTGAATGAACCCTGTATATTATAAGTCTGAAGTTTACCACACAAGAGCTATTTCCGACCAAGAGCCCGTAAATAATTTATGTTCAATGAATGAATAGCCCGTGCTATTCTGTTTACTGTCGAGTATCTGTCTTAAGGATGGCCGTTGATTAATCAATTTTTGATTAGGATTTTATTTTAAGAGTGATTATCCCCACGTATAATACTATTTCTGGGTCTTGAAAAGTTTCCATCCATCTTTAAATGAGACATATTTGATATATACAAAACCTATTAAGAAATTTCGTGTTTATATCGTGTCTATGTAATAGCCACAGTAAAACTTTCATCGATATTTTTAGAGTTAAGGTTCTGGTTTACGTCGCTGATGGGTGGAGAATATTAATTGGTATTTACAAAGCTCATGAATGCAAATTAGATTTGTTCTCTTAAGCCACAACAGGATATTGTACAACAAGGGTGGATGTGATGGCCATATCGCACGAGGACGGAGCATCGGGAAAGACGCCGAAGGCGGAGTGCTATATGAATAATATGAACACGACTCATGGAAATGACACCAAAGATAAATAGCAATAAATTATAATTTTTTTGGAACATATCCATGTTTAATTTACTTGGAAATTGACATTTTTAGAAAAATGGATAGCGCGTTTGTTGATAGAGTTGCCCATGACTGGTCTATTTCAAATCTCAGAGCTAAGAGTTTAGCTACCTGCAATTGTCTACTTGTCCATTCTGTGTAAACTGTGAAATAATCCGAAAATATCTCTTTAGAAGTAGAAAATAATATATTGTACAACAAGGGTGGATGTGCTGGCCATATCGCACGAGCACCACGCCGAAGAAGGAGTGCTCAAGCGAGCAAGTGCGATATGGAATATGAACAACCGAGTTTTACAGTTTTTTTTTCTACGACGAATGAAAATTATACTAAAGTTGAATAGTAATAAATTATTATTTTTGGTACATTTCCATGTTTAATTTACTAAGACATTGACTACGTTTATCTCGAGCGAATTTGATCCGTTTATTCGTAAGATGTTGTCTTAACGAGATAAACGAGATTTAGGCTGACGTTTGATAACTGACGGTTGACAGTTATCAACGAGTAATACGTCATTTGTCTAATTCATATACTAAAAAATACAATAATACATGCAAAATTCGCTAACAAAACTGTTCTAGTCCTAATAAGATACTGTTTAAAACTAAGCCAAAATTATCGATTAATGGATCATAATGGAAAGGCAAAGAAAAATGTGTGGCCCAGCCAAGAAATTCGTTATTTTCTCAAACTGATACAGAAAACATTTCTTGAACCTGATGAATGGGAAACGTCTCCGTGTACGGATATTTTCAAAATTTTAGTTGCTTGCATGAAAGAACTGGGTAAAACATTTGAGAAGATAAGAATTGGAAATTTTGAAATTCACTTTCTATTATTGAAATATTAAAAAACATTTTCTTTACTATACAAGGAGGCCGAGTTTAACCAGGAGAATCTCGGTTATTTGAAAAGATAAAAATGTTAAATTAGGGCAAGTTAGGGGTTAAATTAGGGCAAAGTTGAATGTAGTAAAAATAACGTTTTAAAAATTCGAAAATTCTGACTGGTTCCGAAAATATTCGCAAAAAAATGAAATCTATTTTGTCTAGTCTTAATTTATAGAGATAAGGAAAGATAATTGACACTCCTTCATAGCCACTTTTTGCTCTCTTCAACGTGATATTTTCAAATAAAAGATCTGACGTTTCGTTTTAATGCAACCATCATCAACTTTTTTTTAAACCCGGTTCTAGACTTTTATAACGGATTCTGAATCTCCTTGCAATTCTGAATTCATTGACATGTGACAATTAATAACGCTATTACATTTTAGATTAGATTTTGCTTATTTTGTAATGTTAAAATTTGTCGATTAAGTCGTGTCACGATCTTTTTGGCAACTGCAACCATATTAGGAATTTTACTTCTAAGCTCGAAGTGTCTTCAGATATTATTGGCTGCAGTTGGATTTGGGAAGTAAATGAACTTGGGTGTTAATATTTTATTTACTGCATTCACGAACTGATACACAGTTTTACACACAGTGGGATTTGTGCACACCAAATTGGTTACCAACTACTCTGTATTCACCGCAGCTTGCCAAAATGTGTAACGACATAGTTGAGTTGGGCTAATTGCTTCCAATGTGTATTTAGCGTGTTAACTTTTGGGAATAAATCCTGATTCAACTCTTTCCATATAAAGTTAAAAGTGTCTATCGTTCAGCCATTCAGTCGTGCTTAAGTTTGTTTCCTTCGACCAACAACGATTCCGTTTCTTGGTAGGTCCTCGTCTCATACCAAACCCTTTTTTTTTAATGGCACAAAGCATACCTAATCTAAAAATTGTAGAATATTACTAGTAAAGTAGGTGTTCCATTATATGGTATTATCGAGGGTATTATCTCACTTACGTCTCGAAATGTGTTTAATTTTTTTGAGCAAATTGTTGCACTATTCTTGCAAAGAAATAATAGAGTTACAAAGCACCAAAAACAAAGATGACAAAGACTAGGTATAATTCTTAGGTTTTTTTAATATTAAAAAAATAAACACACAATCTGTCGACTTCACAAACCAACGCTAAACTAATACCAACGGTTACTAATACTACTAATTATAATAGAGTGTTCAGGTAGCCACTCTCTGAGAGTGTTACTGTCCTTCAAATCTTATTGAGAAAGCAAAGGATAGGAATACTCTCAGACTTGCCACCAGAAAATGCTATTGAATCTGACTTTGATAACCTTGACTCGTGACATCGTCATTGAGTTGCTGTTTCTTTTCATTTGTATTGCTGTCTTCTTCCAATCCTTCCAGCCTGACAAAGCTGATTTTTCAATCTCTAACAAAACAGTTAGGAGATAAACGATAATCAAAAGTTGACTGTTCAATTCACTTCACTAACCGGATTAACGTTTCACCTTATAAAAGTACTCATGGACATTCACATTTTTAATAAAATAGCGCGTTCATGTTGTACAGATAGAATTGTCCATGATTGGTCTATTTCATTTCTCATAAATGGCTTAACTGTGATTGGCCTAGTGACAAGAGTTGCCCATATGATTGGTCTATTTCATATCTCAAAGCTAGGAGTTCAGTTTGAACAGAAAATAACCTTGTAAAAGTAGAAAAAAATCATATTTAATCCTTGTTCCTTTATTAGATTGCATCAGAAACGTTCAGGGTGGTGTTAGTCAACTAATTCTGTCTTGGTCTTTTATTTTATTAATACGAATACAGAAAGCGCCTTGTTTTGAAAAGCCGGTCTTCTTTTCGGAAACCTTAAGGCTTGTTTTACCCATCCATTTGCCCCACTTGGGATGTCGACGACCTCTTGGAAGGCCGTCCTGGTGGTCTGCTGGAGGCTGTTTTTCTATTCCTGGCAATTTTTGCCAGTCTTTTGCCAGTTTTAATAACACGGAAAAATAAATTATTGTCACTGAGCTGCAGTTCCTCTATATACGTGCATTAGAGCACATTTAGAAAGTTTTCAAAGTGGAGTCAGCGGTATTTTGCAGAAAGTTTGTTTAGCGCCATGGAAGTTTTTCCTTTAAAGTGGTGAAACTTTTAACTGCATATAGCAGCCACTGGTTTGCTACTCTTCAGACTATAAGTAAAAGTTCGCCTCGGCCAAGATTTTTATAAGCATAAGCTGAGTTATAAATGGAACACAAAGAAGCAGTAACGCATTTCTTGGTTGTTTTTACGTCAACAATGAATTGAAATATCAATAACAATGTTCTACCTCTCGGTGCGTTATAAATAATTTACCATAACAATCAAACGAGTGGCTAGAGACTACCGAGTAACGATATTGTTAGGTAGAGGTTGAGAACAAATAATTCTTCTTTTAGCAAAAAATGCGGACATTTCGGTTCTATTATCAATCTACTGACTCATTTAACTTACAAAATAAATATGGTAATACAATCGAACAAATTTAATAAGATCCTTAGTAAAGTTTAAAAGGGGATCCAAAATACATTTTATTGTGCCCCTTCGTATGTGCACTAAAATTCAACTCATGGAAAACTAAACTAAACTTCTCTAAAACTAAACGAATTATCTTTCTACTCGTTGCTACACGGTTTAAACCACAAATTTAAAATAACTAATTTAAACACATTTTCCAATTAGTCAAACTAAAAATTTCGTTTCAAAATTTGTTTTCTAAATTTAGTTAAATTTTCTAGGCTAATGTCATACGCGCCGCTATAGTGTACACTTCAGCTACATTTTATTACGTGAAATGGTGTTGGTGTATTGGAGCCTGACCCGTATTTTCCCAAATAAATAGATACTTCCAGGAAAAAAGATCAATATCCGATAGGTCTGGATATGCTAGAGCTCGTCTAAAAATACAGTCACGTGAAGATCAGCTAAAAAAATTTGATGGTTCCGAGTGGTATTTGGGTCGCCACATATAAATTTTCGCAATCTGTCTACTATGAAACTACGACGCATCTTTATTCACAAATTATATTTTTATATTTTTAATCGTGTGAGAGCGAATACTGTCAGTGTAAAGTATCATATCTAATTATTCTGTCATGTAAAGTAAAATGGTTATTAAAATACTTCAAAAGCTATTAGCAGGATATCTCGAGTATGTTTACATGAAAAAATCGAACTTTTCAATATATCGGACTATCGATAAACTGACAAGTGTTTGATAAAAATAACTCACTGATAGGACATGTTTCATAATTCTGCGAGCCTCGAAAAGTGATGAATCTAACGAAAATACGACTAGCTTTCGTGTTTTCTTCATTAGGAACTAATTGTTCTGGGATGGTTCTACTTTTAGCGGAGTCCTAATGAAATTTTTGTTTGTCAACAATTTGTTTTTTGGCCGATCTGAACACAACCACTTTACCATTTATTTTTTGAAAATTCCATAAATTTTAGCAATTGATTGTCGTACAGGGTATGGGGTCTACAAAACATAAAGATAATCACAAACACCATCAACTGGAATAGTAAAGTCTCTACATGTCATCATACTAATGATAACGATTACAATAACAAAGGGATGTAATTTAAATATACATTCTGTTGTGGTTCCTACAGTTTATGGTAAAATACAATTTGTTGACAGCGATATTTTTCGGTGGGAATGTAGGACTGTCTTTGAGATCTCGGTATATCACGTCAACCGTAGATTTGGAAAGCTTCTGGATAAAAGCGAAACGTTGACCTAATGAAAAATCTTCATTGAGTTTGTCTATGCGACGAAAGAACGGAACATTCTGCAAGAGGAGACACGAATAATTCAACAGGAAACAACGTAATACGTAATCGCAATAGCTGTGAATTGTGTAAGATCTATATGATTCGAATAGAGTGATTCGTTATTGATAAAAATCCCTTTTGGATAGGCGGGTTTCAGCTATCAACCCATCATCAGCACCTAAAATTATTATGACGAGCCTAAAATAATTATGGCTGGTAGAAGACAACAAAGAGATTAAACTACAAGTTAGAGGAAACACTAAGGATTTGTTTACATACCAACATACGTTTGTTTATGTTTCGCTTTTTTATGGCGATGCTAAATCTAACCAGATCCACCTCTGTTTTGGTACGCGCGCCATATTTGATCGAAGCGTCGACTTTTCATTTTGTCTTATTGAAAATTAATCTACCAAAACTACAAGTGTTTATATGAAAATATACTGAATCCATAGAATCAATTAGGTAACAGCCTGCATCCATAAAACCATGACAACGTGGCTTTGTTGATAGGAATTTCCAACTCCGCCCTATTTCTACGATTTACAGGGGCGTCCCCTTGTTTAGGATATAAATTACGTAAATTAAATTTGATAATTACATGGCAATTTTATTCGTATGAATTCATCCCTATTAATTATGTATATTTCCACACTGATCAAAACTATTTTATATTGTCTTATGGCAGAGATAGTACAATATTTGTTCTTTCGACTTATTAGCAGAATTCACGCCGCCTATGGTTTATCAGGCCCGATCTAAACGTAAACCCAAGCACGCGTTTCCAGCTACCGCGTTGCCTAAACCACAGTATAGAGAATATAATATATTCTCTATACTGTGCCTAAACTCATTGTTCAAAGCATAAACAACGATGGTGGAATGCTGGAACATCGGTTTCAACAATTTTATGAATGAACGAGGAAGGAATGTTTTCTCTATTCTGTGGTTTAATTTCTTTGGAAGGCATCAAACTAAGCAAAGACAAAAAAAATTAAAACAATAAAAATGACTTGTGAACAAGTGACCTTAACTCTCGAAAAGGTTAAACAATTAATGGATAATTTCAATGTAATCTGTGAACTGGAGTCTGTTAAAATATTTGGATATTATGTGTTGCAGGATTTTGGCAGCAGACTAAAGGGCCAACTAAAACATCAGACTAAAACTAAAAGGTTCAGGGCTATGATTTTGTTCTTTGAAATGCTTTCCAGAAGATTAGGGGTCAGATTCTTGAACCTGGGGTGTAAAGTTCTCTCGGAGACGAAAATGATGAATGTACTCAGAATTAGGGTAACTGTCTGAGATTACTTTGATCCCAGACTCAACAATTCCCAGAGTTCCAGATGCTCTGCAATCCGTGAGTTGAGGGATCGAAAAGTGCGATTTATGGGCGTTAGTAATAATGGCTATTTAGCTTATAAATGCCTCTTTATGATGAGTGGGAAAGGCTGTCTATCGAATCAAGAATGGGGAAAACTAGTTGAGTGTAAGGTTCTTATACTAAGTCTTGTTGGAAGATCTTGGAAACATCGCGAGTTAATTCGTTATTAATGGAAGGGGCCACCTTAAATCTACCCAGACCGACTTCCTTCGACGAAGGACCGTAATCCAAATTAGAAAGTTCTTTTTGCTTGAATGTGTTAATTAACTTGTATATTATAGATGACCGTCATTTCCATTCTGAAAACCATGGATATTTTTATGTTGAATAGGGTGCTTGGATATGAGTTAAGGGGTGACACTGTTGAAGGTGCTCACATATTTTAATAAAGCAACATTCTAATTATCTGACATTAAATTGTAAATTGTAAAACTGTAGCGTTTAGAACATTGTGTGAAACTTTAAGCCTTCTGACAACCTGAATGTGGCCCGAGCTTGTTATAAATGGCGCGGCGTACTCTCGGCTTTGAGAAACTTCAATCTGACTAGTTGCCTTTTATCTTTGTTTAGCTTGGTGGCATAATTATTAATCATCAAAGTATTAAAACAGGCTTTTTAGTTACGAAAAGAAGGATTTTATTAAAAAGTTTTGCTAAGTACTAAACCATTTCGATTATTTTCTTGTAGGTTACCTATGACCAGAAAGTAAATAGGAAATAACAAACTCTCTACAACGGTAGTAAGCAGTTCTTTAAGCACTGGAAACTAAACGCTCGCTGCTGAATCTGCCATCTGCCTCGGATAACTCATACAATGAAATACATACGAGGTCATTTAAAAACATTTAAAAAAAAATTAAAAAATTGTTCTCTCAGAAAACTGCAACTCTTCTCCCGCGTTTAATCCACTTCGCAAATCTGCCAGTTTTTGAGATCTCTTCACTAAACATCGAGAAAAACTCACCATGAATATGAAATGAAGATGATATTATAAACATTTTTATACCTCCTACAAAAAAAAAATGTTAATTGGGATTCTATAGAACTTACTTGTCTGCCTTCAAAACATGTAGTCTACCTATTATATAATCAATAATTCGATACTGGAATTAATTAATCAGTGTCAGTAAATGAAATAAAAATCCATAGGATTTCCTATTTAAGAGCCAACCCCCCCCCCCCCCATCCTAACTCTTTCACGTAACAAATTCAATTGATAGTGTTAAGAAACATTTAAATTTTGAGAGTAAAAAGTGGAACTGCAGAACTGTTAGTGATGAGCAACTCATCTGCGACCTCAGCAATGTCGTCAGATTAATTAACTTTTTTTATCTGGTACCTTGATGTTATTTCCAAATTTGATTGCTCTTGGCTCATTTGGTCACAGCGAGCAACCGTAACAAGTTACCTAAAAAAATAAATCAATATTTTAGGGTATAAGGTACAAGTAGACACCTGTGCTAGTTAAACTGGGACAGAGCGATGTTGCTGCCCAACAATGATGATCAAGACAAAAAAACAAGAGGTTGCAGAGAAAAGTAGGAATTTTTGTGAGCGGAATGGAACGTTTGTAATGCTCTAAGAATGTAACAAATTTGAATTGAATAAAACTAGTCCTAGAAGTTTTTTTTAAATGGCAAAAATTTGGTTCTAAAAGTGCCTAAAAACCGACCTGCAAAGCGGTATATCTCTGCAACTCTGACTCTGACTGCAAAGT
Organism: Taphrorychus bicolor; assembly: GCA_951812265.1. NCBI lineage: Eukaryota > Metazoa > Arthropoda > Insecta > Coleoptera > Curculionidae > Taphrorychus > Taphrorychus bicolor. The sequence continues at coordinate 27,280,558 of OX638303.1, read as the reverse complement.
GGTAGCAAAGCATACAACCTAAGGGGACTTTGTTGGTATGAGGTGCAAGAGGGCATCAAGAAGAGCAAAACACAGTTGGATTCAATCTAATCGATTCAATAGTTCTAAAATTACAGGAAGTCAAATTTGAAAAATTTGGTCAATTTAAAAAAAAATGGATTTTTTTTTCGCTAATTATAATGACCATCATAAAACTATAGCGACATGCGGATATGAATTATACAAGGGGTATTTCACGAGGCAAAATTTGTACACCTACTGCCAATTACTGTCAATTTCACATGTTACTGCTCATTATTGCCTACTGCCGCTTGTTACTGCCAATTATTGTTTATTACTGCCGAAAACTGCTGGGTAATGCCGATACTGCTTGGTACTGTCTGTAGGCAGTATCAGCATATATGGTATTAAATGGTTAATCGTTAATATTTAATTGCTATCAAGTAATTTTTGGCTTGAAATTATTTTGGTTGTCTAACTGAGATTTAATTTTTTTTTATGAACTTGTAATGGAGCTCTTTAGAGCCAATAATGAGGGTCTGAATGAATATTTAAAACATAGTTACTTTATTATATTAGGATTTAATTTGTTCTTATTTTTTATGATTACACCTGAGTGAAGAAGAGCAATCTGAATTACACCCATGCCTAATTAACTACCTATTAACAAACACATGCATTTAGAGAAAATATTTTTAAGGGAAAAAACGAAAATGTGATTCAACTCTGACCGCCTGTAACTCGACAACGCCTGGACCAAATGAAGTGAATCCAACTGTTTTGTCCTCTTCTTGATGCCCTCTTTCACCTCCCAACATCGAAAGTTCCGTAGGTGCAATATTTCCGGAGATAGACTCCTTCGGAGGTCGATTTTTAGGCACTTTTAGAATCGGTTTTTGCAGGTTGTGCAGGAAATTTCCAACAAATTTTTGAAAATCTTCAAGGGGGGGGGGGGGTATTACGACTTTTTTCTCAATTCTCAACTTTGGCCGCCTGTAACTTGAGAACGCCTGAACCGATTAGAGTGATTCCGACGGTGTTGTCCTCTTCTTGATGCCCTCTTTCACCTCCCACCATCGGAAGTTACGTAGGTGCAATATTTCCAGAGATAGATCCCTTCGGAAGTCGATTTTTAGGCACTTTTAGAATCGGTTTTTAGACCATTTTTAAAAAAACCTCTTTAGAGATTAATTTCATTCCAATTGAGTTTGTTATGTTCTCAGGGAATTGTAAACGTGCCATTCCGAACAAATAGAGCAAAAAAAAAATCCGAATTTTTTTTCAAAATCTCTAAGGGGGGGGGGGGGTATTACGACTTTTTTCGTAATTCTCAACTTTGACCGCCTGTAACTTGAGAACGCCTCGACCGATTGGAGTGAACCCAACTGTTTTTTCCTCTACTTGATGTTCTCTTTCATCTCCCGCCATCGGAAGTTTCGTAGGTAGAATATGATCTGATCTGATCTGAAACCGTTTTTTTTCTTTGTTGGGGTAAAAAGGCTATTATAAAAATCATTGTATTTTCCTAAAAGAACATAGAGATACAAGACAGTTACTAAGCGGTTAATGTATTTTGAGTGGCTAGTACTGATTTAGTATTGTTAAATTTTAGAAAATATAACTAAGGCATAACTGGTCAAACGTAAAATGTCAAATAGGTTTCCATACATAACAACCTCCCCAAGAGCGTCCCTCTCTTGTGTTTATTATGTTTGGGCTTCGATAATACTCTCCATTTATGTTTATTACTGCGTGTTTACTACCCTTTATTGCTTATTACTGCCCGTCACTACTTACGTATTGCCCCTTACTGCCTAACATTTGTACACCTAGTGCCTTCGTAAATTCCCTTGGAATTATATGATATCATTCGCTATGATTGGATCCGCGACCAATACAGTAGCCACTGATTAACGATCTCGATTAATATCGGAGCCACTCAACCGGCTTTAACCGACGTGACGTCACTGGAAGGTCCCCATAATCGCCGCCACACTTATGATTTTGTACTGTCCATGTAGCCAGTGATTGTAGTTCATGCTCAATAAGGTAGAATGTGGCGCATACCGTTTTTCTAGCCCTCTCTACTCATAAGTATGACCTTTTGCATGTGTAAGTATATTTTGTAGAAATTAAAAGCGTTGAGCCCAGAGCATAGATCACGCGGGATTGGAGTCACACTCGATTATACAAATATTATGAATGGAAACTTTGACAATTACGCCTAGAAAATGTTGATTCTATTCTTACAAAAATGACGACGTTGCATTGATGACTCACGTAACAAGATCCAGCTTTATAACTGTATGTTTTGTTTTAATTTACAATTTCTGCCATTTAACCAAAATGATCTTCGAAACGCGCGGATCAAAGCGAGGCGAATTGACGATTTTACGGCGACCATGATGAGACTCCCCCGGTCGGGAAAACAGATAGGATTGGACACGGCAAAATTCTCATAAATATCAAACAAACTGTGAAAAAGTGACTCATTCCTCGTTACGAAGTGTCCCACGTAAGAAAGCTCTCCAATCTAAATAAAACATCACATTACGTTATGCTCGCGATATTAGAGAGGAGCAGCATGGCTTAACATCAAAACAATTCCTTGATAGTAAAAAAAGATAAGGACTGGCTACTTTCTAAGAGGACCTTGAATAAATCACACTGGGTAGCAAGTAAAAGTAACAAGTAACATAATAAATCGGAAATTATGCTTAAGGTGTCTATTAAGATTTTTTGGCAAAACCTGAGTGCAATGACAAGGTTTTCGCGATGCTGTTGACCTTGACTAGTGTAAGTCACCAGGTTAAGAGTATATCCAGGTTGGCATCCAAGACAGCGGGACGTATAAACACATTAGCGCTCAGCCATTTTAGCACGATCGTACCTCAGTAGTTTAACCGTCGATTTATAATAATCACGTAGGACGGGCGTCCTGTCTCGTTTTATTTCCATTTTTCGCGTAAATCTTCATACACAAAGACCACATTCCGAAAAAAGGGTCCGTAATGTCTCCTCGGAGACCTGCCAGACACGAAAACGTATCGTCATCCTTGCCGGCAGCAATGTCATTTCATATTATAACCGCTTTCTCGTCGAACCATTTTTTAAAATTGAGATCGTAATCGCGCTTTCGGTTACCAAAGCATGTGCTCCTTTCTGATATATATTTTTTTTCGGTAAATTCAATTTTGTAGTCAATATATTACGAACTCAATGCAGACAGGGGCGGAAGGTAGATTACCACACTCCTGTTAACTCAATTTTGAAAAAAGCGGACGAAGGCGGAAGGAACGAGTTTTTGCCACTTAAAATCGGGGTTTGTACATTGTGTAGACCAATAAAGGAAAATGTGATTGATATTTTTGCATAAGGAAGTTTTTTTTATTTGTTTCCTATATTAAGTTTGAAAATTTAAGCGCGAGAATAATCTTGTTTTACATGTTATAGGGAGGGATAAAGTGCAACAAGTCACAGCTCTCGTAGTACTGTTTTCCATACTCATGTGTAAGGCTTTTTTGCATGTAAAGGTGAGAAGAAGGTTAGAAGACAGAGTGAACTGATATTGTACCATTCTATGACTCCAGAGACCATATCATGACCAAAGTGACTAGCTTCCAACTAGACCGAACTAAACTAAACTAACAACAGACAGAAAATACATCCAACATAAATAAAAAAGAACACTATTTCCAGCACAAAACTCTGTGATATACCAGCTTCTGGAACTGAATGCTGAAATAGGTCATTCTCAAAGACAGTACCCTCGAAACTAATCCTCTAAGAGCTCCCCCCTAGAAATAAGACAAAACCTAGGCAAAAATGCTCCCTTGGAAGCCACATCATTCCTGTCACATCGTTCTGTGACAGACACTGTCAATGGCCTTCAAAGGATCGCAGCAACCATCTACCCCTGAATGAGACCCAAATTGTATTTAAAAAGCGAACGTAGTAACAACTGTATCTCCGGTACTCCTACCCAATCTAAAACCATGAGGCGCGGATGTGTGAAAATCTGTTAAAATCTGTCGTTTATCTTCAAACTTACGTCTAAACTGAACTTGTAAAAGTGGAATTTACCACGCCACTACTTCAAGCAGCATATTTAACACTTTCTGAGAGCATGTCATGTTCTCCTTGTATACGCTAACAATGTAAATTCAGCAGGAAGATCCTGCAGTTAAAATGTCATTCGGGAGTACCCGAATAAAAAAAACAGTTTTGAATTGCAAATCAACGAAATAGATTTAAACATTAAAAGATGACAATTTGTTATACATATAAGAGATGTTATCGCTGCTAGAAAAAAGCATTGTTCGTCCCATGAGAGCATTATGTGCCAGTAATTATAACTATTATTATGACCAAACCCTACAAAGTAGTTTTTGTATGGTACGACGGTAAGAAAATTAAATTTTTTATCTTCATCTAATTTGTCAAATTAAGTGATAAATGAATAATTTTTGTCATTAATAAAATGGGTATAGGGGGACAGAGTGAGGAGTAATAGTATCTCAATTCGAAAATGTTTTGACCGTTGATTACCCTCTTTACCAAAGCCCTTGATAAAATGTTAGATTATGTTAAAGACGATCCATCATGCTTTTGGGCCCAGACAGTTGAGCAACCAAAATGAAGACAGCTTGACTCTCTTTTTACCAGGGTTGAACAAAATTTGATTTTAATTATTTTTTTTTATTTTACTTAGAAACGTTCTGAGCTCAAATCGGTAAAAATTGATCATAAAAATCGGTAGTTTATTGCGTAAAATCGGGAAATTTAAGTTTTCTGGTTCAGCTCACTTTCCCAATTTTGAACATGTTTTGATCTCATTCTGATCACTTTTCCCATATCTATGATCGGTGGCTTGTCTTCTCCACTTTCACTTAACATTTCTTGAAACAAACAGTATATTTACGAAAATATGTATCAGCACTTAACGGAATTAACCAATATTCTCCCGCAGAGACCGATGGCTTAGTGACACTTTGTGTTTTGGTTTTGGTTCAATCTTTAACTGCTAAAAATTAGAAATTCATTGAAAAGAGTCGTAAAACAACGTCTTGTTGTTTTGTCAAATCCAAATCGGTAAAGTAAAAAGACATCGGATTTCGAAATTTCGGTAGATCTGTAGTAACACTCTAAAATACCGTGGAAGATATAGTTCTTATACGCATCAAAACGCACTTGAAACAAACTTCCTGTCGTCGCGTGCTTCCAACTTGCTCTAACACGATCCAGGCGCGATCTATAAAAGGCGGTGGCGTGATGCGCTTGGCACAATACGTTAATATAAATGTTAGTGAATGTAGGGTAAAGTCCCGTAGAGAGTTGCGATTTTTCTCGTTCATGTATGTAATTGATATTAAAAACAAGACAATGGCTGGAAGAAAAGAAAACAGCGTATAGCAGCTTTACTTCAAAACGACAGATTCAAAAAAATCAGGTCGTAGAGCGACTTCTAAGAATTGCAAAAAAGATGTTCAAAGGATTGTTCAGAGACTGAAGGTGCACCGTGAAAGTGTAAAAAAAAAAACAGCAAGAAACAATTGCGGACGTTCAAGTGTCGCTCGACCCTGTATCTGCTAGAATTTTTGCTTCGATACTGACATTACTCTCTCCTTCTACAAGTCCAATTTTAGACTGTTCAACACTGAGTCGGCTCAAAAGAAAATAAGACGTGAAAATCAGCCTGCGATGAGTATGAGTTGCGGACGACAGTAGCTGAAAAGCATAAGATTGACAAACAAATACCCAAGGCAATTTTTGCTTCCAGTTCAAGCTTCAGAAGCATCGAAAACACAGAAGTGAAAAAGCCGTTCACTTATTAAGATTAGAGCTTCAGGAGATCACGAGATAAGCTTAATATCGACTTCGAGACCGAGACCGAGACCGATACTGCCAATCGAGACTCTCGAGAGTCTCGGTCTCGAAAAATATCATTCGTTTGTAAGATATTAGGTATTATATAATCAGCAGGCAAGGGGTCCTTATAATAGTGCGTTGCGTATAGTTATTCTTAGTACGACAAGACACTTTACTTTAAGTACGTACTAGAGAAGTACTCTAGTACATACTCACCTGAGTTTTCTATTTTCCTCATTTTATAGAAAAACGTTATTTTGTTTGCTTACAAAGTAGTTTATTCACGAATGAAAGCGAGTAAGAACCAAAGACGAAGACAAGTGTAAAGTGTTACTTTCCGCCCTTTACACATGTACAAATAACTATCAACTATCATAACTAATTTCTATGGATTCCTGAGCGTGACTAGCTTGAAATTTAACAATATGATGATGACATTTTTGCGTTTGCAAAAGTATTGTATTATTTCTATACAGAGTAATTTTTAAGGCAAATTTTTAAGTTGATTTAAATTACTTCATTCTACCACAAAATAAAGCTAAAAAATAAGAATTTTTCCATTGGCAGTATGTGCAGTTTTTCGACATGCATATTCGAATTCATAATATAAAACCTGATTTGAAATATTTTCATATTTTCAATGAAATTTTGTAGATGTATCCATAGCTAAGATAGTGCGCATATTTTTTTATAAAAAAATATGTTTAGGAGCATCAGTGGCAATCTACGGGCAGGTCTAATGCAGTTTTACATTAAACTAACCTGATTCTACATTGGAAATTGGAACCCTCAATAATTTCAAATTTTGATTTTAAGTGAACATTTATACACAAAAAAGGACATTTCTTTGAAAACTGTGCGTTATAACTCAATAATTCAGAAACAAATTGAATGTGCAATTCAAACATAATAAGACTTTTTGAGATACTACTTTTTTTTCGAGACTGAGACTCGAGTTGCTACTACAAGACCAAGACCGAGACCGAGACTCAATTATAAATTTGAGACCGACACAGAGAGTATGTAAGTCTCGGTCTCCGTCTCGGTCTCGTGAAGCTCTATCAGAAATAGTCCGATACTAAAAATCAGGAAATAATATAAAAACTTGTAAAATAAAATAGAAAATTAAAAAAATTAAATAATATGCAAAGAATACTAACCAGAACATTTAAAAGCAGTAACAATAAAAGCAGAGAATAAAACTTCACAAAATCAAAAAAAAAACAGAGCATTAACTGCTGTATGGAAAAACTGTTAAATAAAGCAGTCTAGAAATTTCACAATTAGGAAGAAATAAATTAGAAGAATATCAGGTAAATATTGTCAAGTAAGACAGGTAGCAAACCAATTCACACTGAAGAGAAAACAAAAAGGAAAATTAAGAAAAAATATTAAATTTAGGAAAAGGAGAAAAAGTAGGTCAAAGGGAGTATGGAAAGAAGTAGAGAATATAAAAGTAAAGGAAAAATTATGGATATTACAAATGCTGAATAGGTGCTTGAAAAACCGAAAGAGAGCCAATTAAATTTAAGAACATAAAAAACGGCAATCAGAGAAAATTAAAATGAGCTAAAATTTAAAAATTTAAAGAATAGCAGAAATTTATTCAAACAACAAGTATAGTACGCTCAAAAACAAAGTAAGAAGTAATAGAAAAAATAGTAAATGATCTAAAATAGAAAAAATAGTAAATGATCTAAAATAGAAAGGAGTAAAAATTTTGCGAATGGAAGATTAGACGTAAACCAACCAGAGGGAAGAAATTTAATAAAAAAAAAACAAAAACGAAGAAGGGAGATTTATTGGCAGGTCAAAAGCAGTGCCAGAATTAAAAGAATTGGAGCTTGATGAATAAATATAAAACAACAGATATGTAAACGGTGAAAAGATGTATGAAAAACCAAAAAAGAAAAAATAATAGAACTTGGAAAAGAACAATATAGAAAAAGGTAAATGTGTTAAAAATGCAGAACAAGGCTAAAAAGGAGTGTGAGGCAAAAACGGATTTAAAACTAAATAAAAACGAAAAATAAGGCAAAATTAAAAAAGTTGCAATTCGTCAAAAGGGACTAAATCTTAAAAATCAGACCCCTTCGGTGAACGATTTTTAGGCAGTATAACATCGAGTTTTTCGCCAATTTTTAAAAAAATTACTTTTAGGGTTAATATAATTAGCATTGAATTTGTTACGTTCTTAGTGAATTGCAGACATGCCATTCCTATCAACAACACCAAAAAAAATGTCTGAATTTTTTTTTAACTTGACCAAAGGGGAGGGGGCTATAACGACTTTTTTCTCAATTTCAAGTTTGACCGCCTGTAACGTTTGAACGAGTGCACCGATGGGAGTGATTCCATCTGTTTTTTGCTCTTCTTGATGTCCTGTTTTACCTCCCGCCAATACAAGTCCCGTAGATGCAACATTTTCGGAGAGATGACCCTTCGGTGGGCGATTTTTGGGCACTTTTAAAATCGAGCTTTTGGTTAATTAAAAAAAAACTATTGGTTAATTAAAAAAAAACTATTTTAAGGGGAAAGTTCATTTGAATTGAGTTTTTTACGTTATTCGGGAGTTGGAGACGTGCCATTCTGATGAAAAATACCAAAAAAATGTCCCGATTTTTTTTTTAATTGAACAAAGGCGGGGGGGGGGGGGGTTTACGACTTTTTTCTCAATTTTTAACTTGGACCGTTTGGAGTGTATCCATCTGTTTTTTTGCTCTTCTTAATGTCCCCTTTCACCTCCCGCCAACAAATGTCCCATAGGTGCAACATATTCGGAGTTAGATCTTTTCGGTGGTGGATTTTTAGGCCCTTTAAAATCGAGTTTTTGGCCAATTTTTGAAAAAAAATTAGTTTAATTGTTAATTACATTAGAATTGAGTTTGTTACATTTCTAGTGAATTGCATACGTGCCATTCCCATTAAATACAGCAAAAAAATTTCTGAATTTTTTTTAACTTGACAATAGGGGAGGGGGGCTATAACGACTTTTTTTTCAATTTTCAAGTTTGACCGCCTGTAACTTTAGAACAAGTGCACCGATAGGAGTGAATCCACCTGTTTTTTTGATGTTCTTGATGTCCTCTTTTACCTCCCACCAACAGAGTCAACTGTGCGTTATAACTCAATAATTCAGAAGAAAATTGAATATGCAATTCAAACATAATAAGATTTTTTGAGATACTACTTTTTTTTCGAGACCGAGACTCGAGTTGCTACTACGAGACCAAGACCGAGATTACGCGAGTCTCGGTCTCGGTCTCGATGCACAAGACCGAGATCAAGACTCAATTAACAATCCGAGACAGAGAGTATGTAAGTCTCGGTATCGTGAAGCTCTAATTAAGATCCGGATATACGCCTCCTTCTCGGAAGGAGGTAGCAACAACCGTTCTGGATGAGATGTACGAGAGAAAGAAAAAGAGGAATGTTTTTTATCTCTGTCCGGAACATATGTGAATATGTCCCTTGATGGATGATCAAATGTCCGCAAGGAGCCAGTTATAAGTGCAACGTTAACAACGGAAGAGGGACAAGTATTTCTGTACAAAAGTATTGACTAACTAACTAACAAACATGAACTAACTCAGAAGTTATAGTTTATGGCTGCCCTTCACATCTATCGAATTTACTGTGCGAGGACTTTCAAGTACAAGATGTTAAAGAACATGTTGTCCAAATTGTCAAGTATTTTCGCAATAATCATCTGGCTAAAGCCAAATTCAGTCAAGCTGGAGACAGCACTAATAATTCGTTCGTTCGATGAAATAGTGTCGCTGTTTGGAAATGTATGTCACTCGGTGTGACTTGAGTTTGTGAGGAGAATAAGAAGGAGACTGATGCAAATATCTACCAAAAGGTTTCAAATATTGGGCTCAAAATATATCTGACCATTTTGAAACTCATCGCAGTGGCTCTTAACACCCTGCAGTGAAAATTTTTCACTATTTCAGATATTGTAGAGCAATGGAAACATTTACCCTTCGTATTCGAAGATAATTTAGAATTATCTCTAGAGCAGCTCACGCAATATCACTTCAGAGCCTAGATGTTAAGCCCACATAAGCAGAAGTACCTGAAGAAGAGAATCTGGTCTTAGAGGCCATCAATGAGCTACATGAAAATACTGAACTTTTGCCCTTGGTAAGTGGAAAGAATATTCATCACTTTTGGAGTTGTATACCCTGATGTAGGAAACAGGTCGGGAATAGAGAGGAGGAAAATTAGTTTTTTGTTTAAACTTTACAACGAAAATGGCGAAAAGTGAGGTTTTTTTATTTTTTTATTTAAGTATTTATTTTTTCTTTTTATTGTGTTTTTTTTTAAATTTTCTATGCATTTTATTTTGTTTTATGAGTCTAAATAGAAAAGAATTATTTTTGATTTAAAACATGATTTTTATTTAAGAAAATGCGGTGATTTAAATCATGATTAAAATCGCGATTTAAATCAACCCAATCCTGCTTTTTACTAATAGTAAGCTCAGTTTTGGAGCTTACTCATAGAGTGACACGTATCTTACTTTTACTAATCACCCTTTGTATTGAAAAAAAAACACGGAAAATCAACGAAAATAGACCATCCTGTGTTCCATTTTGGGGTACTGACAAATTCCTCTGAAACCAGCAAGGACAGCTTGATGCGGTTTTCGCAATAATTTGTCACTTTTTATAAAATAGTCGATAGTATTATCAAATTTGTCCTTGCTTTGCGTTACGAGCTACAAGGCTTTTTCAGAAACATATAATTTGCCCCCCCTCGCTCCTTCCTTGCTTCCTTGCACCCTCGATTGCGATCGATGGTAAAATTAAAGGACTAAATTTTTTCCTAGAACTATGGGTGAGGTTCAAAATGCAATAGCTCTCTGCTAGCTTTAGAGACACAGCAAAAAAATTCGAAAATGCAATACCCCGTACAATAAACAATAAATTAATTAAACACAATTACTTTCTCAATCTCTCTAGCAAAGCCAAATGTATTCCTCAGGGTTTTCTTGCCCAAATCGCGGTCCATCCAAATTTGAAAAATCATTATTTACTTTAATCAATTCCGAGTGCTATACGCGAGAAGTCTGCCGAAACTAAATAAAATTTATTGGCCCGTTAATCTGGTAGACCATCATAAATCCACCTCAGTGACATTATTACACAAACTACACGTTGTCTACGGCGGATGAGATATTTTATTGAATTTTTTGGGTCCGTTTGCGAATCAGTTTTTTGATTAATCCCAGGGGAACGACCTTGGTAGTACTATTTGTCAGATCTAAAAAAAGTAAAGATCTTCGTACCTCTCTATGCCCATACACTCATTCGATGTGTTCAAATTTGACTAAAAGCAAACTTTGTGATTGGTGAAAAATTTGTCAAAATCATTTTTCGGTTGTTTTTCATAGAAATATGAATGAGAATCCTTAAAAGATAGATTCATTTAAGTGACTGTGTTGTTTATTATTACGATCAGTCACAATCAAAACGATACTTACCTAAAGTTTTCTTTAAAATTCGTGCAGTGTAGTAATAATGACGTCTAGGTGGAATTGACAATAAAAAAGTGGGGAAAGGATAGATACCTGAAACTCTTCCTCAGAAATAACCATAAAGTTACTGTCTTTTTGTCTGACATATCTATCATTTAGTACCGTTTTCTCTCTGCAGAATCTAGAGTTGGGTGTCATCATCAGTATGACGTAATACGGTCTCTTGGTGTTACCCTTTATCGGTCCTGCACACCAGGTTTTGGTCGGTGAGCTGTGTTCGTTAACTGCTTCTCATTTTACGCATATTAGTTCTCGCATCAACTAATTCTTCTGTCTGTTGACGACAGATTCGGGTGCAACACGCATATGTTGCCAAAGAATTTGCTGCTCCGTGCAGACATAATTGCAATTAACTGGTGCCAAAATAATTTCCTCGCTTTGAAAACTCTCGGAATGTGACAGTGAAAAATTTTTAAATTAAAATAACTCCCATTCGTTATATCCGCGATTCGACTGCATTTTTCTGATGCACCAAACGGACACCGTAAAAATTTAACGAGCTACAAAAGAGAAACTCCATAAATTTTCCGACTTGACCTTTTTTTTCATTAATTATTGCAAAACGCAAAACTGTTGCGTAGTTCTAGTTTAATCTGGCACCGATCCAACAATGTCGGGATGATTCCAATTTATAATTCTTACGCCGTTAAACACGTGTTTACACGCATGTTTCCCAATTAGACCGTTCTTCGTCCGGTTCGGCAACTAATAAGCGTAACTAGCAATTCCCATCTAATTGCTCGACTTCATAGTCCACAAAATTTATGGATGGAAAGACAAGAATGAGGAGTTGGTAAGGGAGGGGGGTGGAGACGTTTCCCTCCTCGATTTATTGTGCGGTATGCTCGAATATTTCATTTATCGCGCGAATTCGGGCAGATGCTGCAAAGATAATTCGGGGATTAATAGGGGTATAGAGTTTTAGTAGTGAAAGATGGAACTTGGGTGATAACGAACCAGATTTGGATCGACCAGGCCTAGGCGGTTAACTTTGGGCAAGCTCATCAAAAATGTGCCAGAGCAAATTTCGATGAGTTGGTGGGTCCACTAGTGTTTGATTATACAAAGTGGCTTATTTAAAAAGATGCAGTAATTTGTCATAAAAATCATATTAAGTAAGTGCAAGAAATATTGTAAAGATTGGATCAGACAAGCAAAGGATGTCTGATGGCACTGCTAACGTCAGGTGAATGACAACTTTAAAATTGCAATCTAAAGTGTTTTCCGGGCTTTGAAGCCGTGGTGCAATGAAATTTCTTCCTAACGTTTCGTCCACAGCTGCGGCAGATTTTATTAAAGGCGATGAGGCGAAGTGATCTCCCGTGCTTCCCGCCGTTGACTGATTCGACTGTGGTGAGCTCCGTGGTATTTATTCGCTCGCCGTCGCGCTGCAGTGGAAGAACTGGGGTGGGGATAGGTTTAGGCGCACTTGAAGTATGTCGTAGAACTCGCTTCCAGTCTGCATTTAGAAACTCGTTGTTGAAATTGTTGTCGTGTTGGTGGTCTTTCTCGTTAGTCTCGGATAGAAATGCTGCGATTGATATAAGATATCCACCTCGTTAAAAAGGATGTTGTGACCTTCGGAGAGAGCGTGTTCCGCTACTGCAGACTCCTCTTGTGTTCCGTAATCCTCGTGTTGACACTGCGTTTTGTGATGCCAATGTATACCGAGATACAGTTGCATGGAACTCGGTAAAACTCCGGGTGCCGATAGGGTATCTCTACGATCTTTGGCCGATCTCAAGCTCTGTTGTATTGTACGAGTGTGTTTAAAGACAGTTTTAACATTGTGCTATTCTAGTAGCCTGCCGATCCTGTCCGGTACTTTGTGGATATATGGTAGACTAGTCCATCGGTGCTTTTCTTCATCTTCTCCCGTTGTTCCTTTCTGGCGCTCCACATTCTTTGGATGGACGGCCCTTTCGAACTCGTGTTTGCTGTGTCCATTCCAACCAAAGGCTCTTTCCAGATGCTTCATTTCCCGTTCCAATTCAGCTGGCTCACAAATTCTCTTGGCTCTCACAGACAGAGTCTTTATGACTCCCTTTTTCTGTCTGGGATGGTGATTTGATCCGTTATTGAGGTATGTGTTGGTTTTTTATAAACGGTGTGCGCAAGCTTCCCAATCGGCCTCCTTGACACTAAAACATCCAAAAACGGTAGGTATTCTTTATTTTCTACCTCCATAGTGAATTGAATTTTGGGTTGATAGAGTTGAGGTGTAAGAAAAAGTTTTGAAGTTTGCCCTCGCCATGGCTCCAAATAAAAAAGGTGTCGCCCACGTATCAGAACCAGCACTTTGGCCTCTTATTTGCCGTTGCCAACGCCTTCGCCTCGAAAATGTCCATAAAATAGTTGGCTATTACTGGACTAAGGAAGCTGCCCATAGCTACACCATCAGTTTGTTCGTAGAAATCTGACATATCTTGGCAGTATATTCTGGAAATTCGTGGTTAATATGTTCCATGGCTTCCTTAATGGGTACCATCGTGAAGAGCGAAACAACATCGAAGCTAACGAGAATTTTTCTGGAGAAAGAGTCGAAAAATGCAGTTTTTTGACGAAATTCTTAAACACGACAACAATTTCAACAGAAAGGAAGAAATTGCTTTCTAAATGCAGACTGGAAGCCAGTTCTACGACATACTTTAAGTGCGGAACCCCCCCCCCCCCCCACCACTACCCCCACTGCAGCGCGACGGCGGAGGAATAAATACTACGGAGCTCACCACAGTCGAATCAGTCAACGTCGGGAAGCAAGAGAGATCACCTCGCCCATTGCCTCATCGCGTTTGATAATGTCTGCCGCAACTGTAGACTAAACCTCAGGAAGAAATTCCATTGAACCACGGCTTCAAAGCCCGGAAAACACTTTAGATTTTATTTTGACCGGCCGTGAAAGCCTTCACAGTCTTATAACATTCATAATTTTAATAAATCAATATATTTTTTATTTTCAAATTGGACTCAATTCTTAATTTTAAATAGAAAATGATTGAGGTTTTTAAGAACTAAAACCATCAGAATTCGAAATATCTAGGGAGTGAGTTTCGATGTTTAGTGAGATCTCAAAAACTAGAGTTACGAAGTGGGTTAAAAAGCTAAATAATTGTAGTTTTAGGGAATCAATTCAAAACCAACTTCATATTTTTTAAAAATTGTATGACTTACTAGATAATTCCCAAAAACTACATTTTCACGATTTCTTATTCTAGCAAGTCAATATTGTTCCAGCAAAATGTGGAAAGTACGAAGATTTAAGGTAATTTTATCCTGAATAAGTTGGGCTTGTCAAATATTTTCTGTCAGCTGTCATTTTTAAATTATGATACAAACTTTATTTTCAATAGAAAGATACAAAAGATAAGTTATTTAATAAGTATTTTCTGTTGATCTGTTGGCTTTAAATTTATGCAAAAATATACGTATTGATGCTTTTCAAAATAGCGGACTTATGGCCTTTTTCTCTCTAGGTTTTATCATATTTCAAAAGTGACAGCTGCCAGAACAATTCTGGTTAGCCCATCTCATTTAGGGTAAAATTACCTACAACTTTTGTATATACCTCATTTCTCAAGGATCAATAATAACTCGGCCATACCGGCAGCGGTATTCTTTCATTGATCAAGTAATTCCTAGTTTTATAAGCTTTAGGTATAAAAGGCACGGACCACTGCGGTTTGATGAGTCTGATTTTTATTCGATTGTAATAGGAAGCGAGCTACAGGAAATAAGCGATAGTACAGAGTATTAGTGAAACCTCAGTTATTGTTTGTATTTGTGGAGTAAATAAAAAGTATTTTAATTAAATCAATTACATTGGAATTATTAAAACCCTGGGTTTGCAGCAATATCTTAACTTTTCTGTTTAGAATTAAGTAATGAATCCAATTCAGGAATAAAATATATATTGAATCGTAAAAAAAAATCCAAGTTGTCATACATTAGGCGTTGGTAGTGGTACCTCTCAAAAAATTGATTTTACCTTCACTTGTACCTCTTAAAGTTACACAATATTTATTTGATATATCTTCTTGTACTTGCTATGAGGTGCAAGATGACTGAATCTTTTAAAATCAGCCACCCTCCAGTAGGTGCAAATAAAATATAAAAAGAAAGTTGCGTAGCCAAAACAAAAACAAAGACTATCAAGTTAAAGACCCAGGAAACTTATTAGATTTGCTAAGTTAGAAAGTTTGAAGAACTTTGAACTTTCTCGGTCCAGCCTGAATAATTAATAATTCTGTCGTGACATTATTCATCTAACGAAAAATTAAAGTGTTTCAAATATAGAGCCCGTGAAAAACTGTGCCATAAGAGAATACTAGCCCTCACAAAACCGGAATTTTCCTAACAAACTGACTACTTCTGCTCTGATTTTTTTTGCCAAATTGATCCGAAAAAGCATACAATGTTCTTTTTGTTTGCGCCCTATAGACTATTTGTTGGAAAGAAAGAGAAAATGAGAGAAAAGGAAAGAACGAGAGGGAGAGAGATAGACAGATATAAAACCTTTCCATAAAGCACTTTAGGGCGCCTACCCCAGAGGCTTAGTTAGTATCAAATAATGTATACACCCGAGGTTATACAGAGTGTTTTAAAATTATCATGCAAAAATTTAACAGCTAGTTCTAGACAGAAAAAGATGGTAAAAGTTTGTATAAAGAATTTACTCAAAAGTATCGTAACATAAATACCGTATCAAGTAGATTTCAAAACCTACAAAAATGTAGTTTTTTCCTAAACGTCATTAAACTACCACTTTATTTGACACAATAGAGAAAGGTAAAACCATTAACTGTTATCCCGGAGGCAGGCTAAATCTTTGCCTGCCGCCCGTCGCCGGCAGGCAAAGACTTTTCTTGCCGCTCGACGCCAGCAGTGAAATTCTCTTCCTGTGATTTTATATAAAATTTAAAAGCTCTTAAACTCTCGATCAGCGAAAAGCTCTTAAATAGCATTTAAATATACAGGGTATCCCATTAGAAAAAAAAACCTCGGAATGTGACACTGTGACGGTGTGTTTCACTAAAGCGAAATTATTTTTTTCTAGTAAAAAAATTGCTATGCCACTGGAATTCTGGAGGAAAAGTCCTTAAATCAAACGTTTTAACTTCTTCGATAAATTTAAAGACAACTGAGATACGGAAGGTGACTCAAAAGTAATAATTTTCAATTCCACCCTGTATCTCAAAAACCAAAAAGAACCTGTTCCCTTTGAGATGTTTTTTATACCTATCTCCTTTCAGCACATGATATGTGAAAGTAACAATAGAAATGTTAAAAGTCAAATTTCAAACTCTTATTTGATGTCAATAATCAATGAATGGCTTATACACGAGCTTAAAACTTCAGCTCTTCTATTTCTTTATATCATTGAAATCGGAAATATATATTAGGTTGATCAAGTATCTTACTTTTCATATGTCATTGAAATGTGACAATGAGTGAAAAATCACTCTGTATATTATGAGAATGTTAACAATTAAAAAATGCATTGGCAAAAGTTTTAATAAAAACAATGAAGATTCACTCACACTAAACTTTTATTACACCATTAAGTTGCGATTTCATGGTCGGTCTATTTTGCTGTATCGTAAAATTAGTGTTTACTTTATTACCGCAGTAAAATTTTGACAAATGTACACCAAACGAAAGTTATGGATGCATTAGCAAAATATATCCGGCATTAACGATTTCAATAGTGTCGGTCTTAAGAAACTGATTTTTAAATACTTCTGATTCAATATTGGTTCGGGATAACATTTTGCCTGTAGCCGTTATTGATATATGTATTTAAAGCTTTATCGATGCACAGAGTTTTATCTATATTCAGATTAGGAGCGCATTAAATAAACTTGGGGTTAGATAAACGTTGGTTTAAGGGAACTATAGAAATAATAAAAAGGTGTGTTTGCACGTAATCGGTGTTTATTTAAGGGCAAAACGGGCTTCAATCGCATATCAATATTCTATGGAAAAAATTAGGCACAGGTAAGTAAATTATTTAGGTACCTTAAGTATTAAATTAATCGACGCGAGGAAAACTTGACACAGATAATTACTTTTTAAAATTCTTTTCTGCAAACTTTGATAAACGTTGATATAGTTACTTATCTAACAAGTGCGGAAAGTGGCACTTTACGCATGTGTTAGGTACAAAATTTTTCCTTCGCGTATCCGTTTTCGTTACATGGAGTTAAAATTTACAGAAAAAATAAGTTTGATTTTAGAAGTTTCATCTGACGTGCATTTTTAATCAGAAAACTAAATATAACTTTGTCATTTTTTGACTTGAGTAGTATTCTCGTATTTATTTTAATGAAGGCGGAAAAGTAACTTTACCGCACTCAGCGTGGAAAAATATCTGAGAAACGACTTGGGTGTTTTAGATATAGAGGAGTGTCATTAGGAATAGCTCATGGTTTGTCAACAAACAGTAGTAAGTATTCCATCTTAGTACGCTAACCATGAACAAAACTTCAAAAATCCAAATTTATTTAAAATAATAACGTTATTAAACGCAGAACAATTAAACACTATAAGGGAGATTATGACCGATAAATATTGAAATTAAAAGTACAATTCCTAGCGCATTGTAGCTTTACTGCGGAATCCATCTCTTTTTGCTCTCCGGCTTTAATCTGACTTGCAAACATTGATGTTATTTGACCTTGGTTTGTACACTGGATATTAGTAGCTTTTTTAGAGTCATCATATATGCTCCATACTCAGTGTAGTAAAATAACTTTACCGCACTCAGTGCTGAAAAGTACTTCCTCCCCACATTCAAATGAGTGCGGTAATGTGTACTTTACCGCACGTGAGTAGGAAAAGTCTTTTTCAGACTTACACTTTTCATAATGCTCTTGAAGCCTTGAGAATGATCTCAATGGAGAACGAAATGTCGTCATTTTACTCTGCAAGGTAGTGTTTTATTGTCCTACACGCAAGGATATTGGCGATGCCATACTATGAAAATCCCTACAGTTTTATACAGAAACATTACAATTTCAAAAATATTTGTAAATAGAATTGGCCAGCTAGAGGTGTTTCTTGCAAAAATCCGTGTTTTTGGTGAAAACATTACAAATGCTCACACGCAAACAGAGTGCTAACCAGGGTTTGCTTTTTCCTTTATAACCTGTCGATCCCCTAGTTGGAAGTTTTTGATGGAACGGCCCGAATGAATACAGGGTTATTCTAATTCGCAGCTTATCATTGGAATCTCGTAAATCGTAAGAGATGCAAATTCGGTTAAATTGGGTCAAAGTCGCACATTTGGGTGCAGAGCTTAACAACATTTTAAAATTTCCAAAATCTTGACTGCTTTCGAAGATATTCGAAAAAAACCGAAATTTACAAAAATTGTTTTTTTAATTTCCTGAATTTATTTGAATCGTTATTTTAAAATAAGCTGCACAATACTGTTACGCCCGACCGTCGGTCCACAGAGATTCTGGCCGAAGCGGCAACGCCGAGCGCCGACCGCGACCCCATCTAGACTAAACGAGAACCGAGAACAGTCGCCTCCGTTCTCGAAAGTACGAGAGAAACCTGGATCTTGTTTCAACTGCGCCAGGATGGGCCATTTGAAAAGGGACTGTCGCGTTCGACGGGAAAGGAGGACTCCGCCATGACGACAATTAGGTAGAGTGACACATCAGCCGGAAAAACTAAGACCAGTCAGTGTGAAATGATGAATGCTGAATGGCCCCACGGAAGCCCCAAGGATCATTAGGATTGGACAGCTTGGAAGAAGGCTCACCATCCCTGGCAAAATTGAACATCGTCCAGGCAAATCTCATAGTAACGCAGATGCATTATCACACGGGCCTTGTAAAGGGGAATATCGACACTGCCAACGAGTAGAACAACGAGAAGGACCAAGCATTCTTAGGAGATGTGGTTTTTGGGTTGTGGGATCACTGGTGTTATTCAAAATCAGCTATAAACTTGTCGACGTTTCACCATATATTACAGCATCTTCAGAATAACACCCCTGATCCCACAACCCAAAAATCAAAACCACATCTTAACAAATTGTATCAAAAATCAATAACATTCTTAGGAGAACCAGGATTGACGTCGACCAGCATTAGACCACTGAACAAATGAAAGTCGAACAAACAACCGATAATGCTGTGGGGTTAATACGTCAATGGAAGTTGGAAATTCAAAGACCTGATTGGAAGGACATAGCAGAAAAGAGCCTGGAAGTTAAAGCTATGTGGGCTCAATGAGATTCCTTGTCGATTCAGAATGGTTTACTGAAGAGGACTTGGGAAAGCCCCGAAGGGAAAAGTGCCACGCTCCAGCTTGTACCAGAAAGTAGACGGAAAGAAGTATTGCGAGAAATGTACAATGGAGTGTCTGGAGGCCATTTTGGAGTGAATAAGCCCCTAGATAGAATTCGGGAAAGGTACTACTGGGTGAATTGCCGAGATGACGAGTGGTGCAGAAATCGTGATAACTGCTGCTCCGTAAATGTCCCCAAAGAAAGACTAGGGGGTAAATGAAGCAATACGATGTTGGCGCCCCATTTGAAAGAACTGCAATCGACGTGGCAGGTCCTTTTCCAGTGACGGAATTTTGAATCGCAACTTTTCAAGAAGATCATGGAACTTCTGGGAATCCGCAAAACAAGGACAACCCGCTCCATCCACAATCAGATGACATGGTCGAGCGTTTCAATCGAACCATGGAACAATACCTCTGCAAAATGATAGCAGACCACCTGAAAGATTGGGACAAATTTCTGCCTCTTCTAACGATGGCTTACAGAGGTGTAGTGCACAACACTGTAGGACATACCCCTGAACTTCCTGTATATTTGGTGTACGGATCATCAGAAGCACCGGTGCAAGATGTCCAGAACTATGCTGATGAACTTCGAGGAAGATTAAAGAAGATCCATCGAAACGTGAGGATAAAGATATAAAGATTACCAGCGATCGGATGAAAGCCAGATATGACCTAAGGGAGAATTCTGCAGGATTTAAGGCAGGTGACTTGGTTTGACTGTATAATCCACAGAGGAAGAAAGGAAAGTCTCCCAAGTTGTTTCCAAGTTGGGAGGGTCCATATACACTCATCAAACGGATCAACGACGTTGTATGCAGGATCCAACGTACCCCTAGAGCAAAGATGAAAGTGGTTCAACTTGAACGGTTAAAGACTTACAGTCGTGGTGATTTCTCTGATCGGGACGACTAGAGGTAAGAGGGGAGCAATGTTACGCCCGACCGTCGGTCCACAGAGATTCGGGTCGAAGCGGCAACGCCGAACGCCGAGCGCCGACCGCGAACCCATCTAGACTAAACGAGAACCGGGAACAGTCGCCTCCGTTCTCGAAAGCACGAGAGTGCGTTTAGGCCGGATATATAAACCAGCGAGCCGCGCGAGATGGGATCGAATAGATAGCGCAGTATAGTAAATAAGCGAAATAAGCGGACAAGCGAACAGTGCGAATAGTAGATAGTACCTAATTGTGCTTTAATCGTGTTGTAATATCTAAAAGTAAATAAAAGTGTGTAGTTAATTGACGATAAATTATTGGAACCCGTATCCCGTAACAATATGTACTGGGGGTACTTTTTCTACTCTACAAGATGGTATTATTGAATTTGTAGTCTGACGTTTCGACTTTTCTGGGCATCATCAATTGACTCATAAATTCGAAAGTCAAAAATTGAGAAAGCCCTCTTTGTTACAAATTCAATTATATGTAACACTTTCTATTTTAATTTAAGTTATTCAAATTCGTCGAACTAGATTAAAAAGGAACAAATGCCCATTTTAATATTCATTTTAATATTCAATTTTTTAAATATTAAAAAAAATAACGATGTTTGCTAAAAATGGTTTTATTTTTTTTTCTAAACTAATTCGGAACCCTTAATAACCGAAAAAACAAATTTCTATGCTACTATGGAGGTTTCATTTAGTCCTTCTCCCACTATCCTTCTTTGAGTTAATTATCCTGAGAATAATATAGGATCTATCACTTTTGTTTGTATTTTTTCTTACAGATATGTAATAATAAATTCTAATCTAGCCTCGCTTGAACATCTTCATTCTTGAGTCATATTCTCATAACAAAAACTTTAAAAGAGAACTCTGACGGGAGCTCCATTAATTATCCCCTCAATACAGGGTATTTCTCCATTAATTTTCCCCTCAATTATGGCAAAAATTAACTATTGCCCATCTCGAAGGATGCACAAGTAGGAGCAAGGATCACACATAGCTTCTATATGTAATGTTTCTTCCTATGATCATGCGGAAAAGTATACATATTAGCACGTGATTATTGTTACTTTCAGAGGGATTCTGGTCGTTTCCACTATACTACTGCAGGATTGATTGTTTTTTTTTTTTTGAATTAGCTCAGTTTTGACTTATAAAACTTGATTGATTTTAAATTTATTTCCCTTATAAGTACTTAAAATGATTGAGGAATATCTCAGTGATCGTCCAACAGAGATATTGGAGGCCGCTAATAATGCAAGTAATGCATTAATTCCTGCAAGATCAAGAATTCGCTATGAAAATGCGCTTGTTGCCTTCGACCACTGGTGCATGGAAAAGAACACTTAATCTTTAAAGCGGCCTATTTCCACGATGGTCCAGAACGTATGTTTCTGTCAACCCTATCAACTTCAAGCTAACGGCATATTGGAAGAAATCGAATGTTGGTCACATGCCAAAAAAATCAAAATTATTGGAAATAAAGAAAATAGGACACTTTCTGCTAAATGGTCCAGACAACGTATATTAATAAATTCCAAAACATAAGGACATCCTCAAGCCGCTATTTCCTCTGCACTGAATTTACAATATGTCAAAAATTGTACATATAATTTCAATGTTTGTCATATTAACATATTCTATTAGTTTGATTAACTATAGTTAATAACGATTTGTTAACGTTATAAATTGGCAATACACTTTGTCGCCACTGTCATTTCCATGAACATAGGAAAAATCCTTCGCTTCGCGTCGTTCTGGCAACTGCAATCATCGTGCTGGAAAGTATCACTTTCCGCACTTGTTAGATAAACTACTATTCTACCTGTCTACGCATTGACTGTTGTGTAGTGCAGTTAAGACTAGTTTATGTCCAGATTGACTGTTACGGTAGGGAAAATAATATGGTAGTGTCTACAAAATCGTCATAGAGCAGCAGTAAAACTACCAACTACAAAATGAGATAATTTACTTGGTAATCAATTTAACGACACTTTCTATTCAAACCGTTAAACAATATCTGTCTAATTGAAATTCACCACCCATGATGTTTAAATAATTAATAAGATTAAAATCTAATAACGAAACGAAAAAAAAACGTCAGAAATACTTTCACCCTCTCTTCCGCTTGTCAAGAATGGCTGTTGTATCACACTCAAAATGATGATGTTGCAACGGAATGACCTGTCAGTCATCCCGCTATGGGACAACGTGCAGATATCGAAAATGGAAATTCCAATACTGACATCAGCTTAAATTGTAACAAGTCGACGTTTCGGGGACGAAAATGATATTTGCAAGTGATACGTCGGTTTTGACGTGATAGAGCAAAGCGAGGACGATACGTGCATTCACACAAAATCTGATTAAATGCAGATCTAGGTCGACCATAACGTTATTCATTAAGGATGCAATTTTTAGATAATCAATCGCTGCATTATTCAATGTGACGCGCCTTGCCATGATACCATTCGGAATACAAAAAATTTACCCCGAGGAAAACGCGACCCGAATATAATACTTTTGTTGGTCATGGTAAGGACCTCACAATAAGAGCTTAAAAGCTTTCTATTTTCGCCCGAAGGTACCCAGGCACTTGCCTATTTATAAAACGCGCTTTTTTGGGATCCTCCCGGTTGAGTCATGTGCCACGGGGTAGACGCCAAGCGCGTACTTTTTGAACGTCCATTTGCGATTATAAATTATGGTGTTTTGGTGTAGTGGCATGTCCGCCTGTCGTCGCTCAATGTCGTCGAATGGGGCGACACAACATCGTGTAGGAACCGAAAATAAATAAACAATTAGGTACTACAGAGGTGTATCACTTGAAATCTAGCATCTCCGCGATTGCCAAATCGGCGAGATCAGTTAAAATTTCACGCTTGTGAAATTTTGGAAATCCCACACCAATAAACACTTCCTACACATCCTACTATTACAACAGACCCGATTTTGAGATGTATGATGCACATCAGAATTATTGAGACGAGGCACATGGCGCGGAAAGCTAGAAGCGGCACGTTCTAAATATTTCGTCAAGGAACTGAATGAAACGTCCGCCAAAACAAAAAGAGGCCCGTTTACATGAATGACGCTGCTGACCGTGGTCTAAATCTATTCACATATGCTATTTTATTACTAAAAAGCAATCATTATCGGTGCACTTACCTTGGCGAAATCGATTTTCAATGTGCAGCAGCCGGAGTAGATGTCCGCCCCATTTAGGGTGTCTTTGGCTCGGATTGCGGATTCTACACTGTCGAACGTGATGTGCTGAGTTAAGGACATGTTCATTGAATGTAAAACATGTTATGTCAGTAGTTACCTAACTTGATTCATTTGAATACAATGAACCACCGTTTGTTGTATCAATTGAAGCCAAATAGAGATGTATCGTCGAAATTCGGGCTTGTAAGTCCGGTGGATCGTATGTCAGTTAAATGTCCCATCAAATGGTGGGACATAGTGGCTTGTTAATAAAAACGAGTGGGTGAAAAACAAATCGTACCCAATAGAACAAAAATAAAAATTTTAGAGAACAAATATCTTTTGTCCACATTAATATGGTCATCATTTGTCAGCTTGTATAGTATGGCTATAATATGGTTTGTTATAACCAATGGACTGGAATATCGTGAATAAATGTCATTGTTCACGCTGCGTCTTTTGTTTTTATTATACACTCCATAAGAATTGCATGCAGACACCGCCATGTTGGAAATTACAAACAAAACAAATGAATGTTCCATCTATTATGGCCGACCTGATCAAGTACTTCCATACCATACAGGACATTGCCTATCTTTTACATTACTGGTCTTGGACTGCAAAAGGGGGTAATGGAAACATAATACCTCGTATATATTGCAATTTCTGCACATGCCGAAAAATGAGCGCCCTTTTGAAAGTAACACAGTTCGATTCACGTAGTGTCCACGAATCACGAACTAGGCCGAAAGCACTTGGTTCGTGCTTCGTGACATAAAGTGTTGCCGACTTTCACGAGTTACTCCGGTTATGCGACGTAAATGCGTGTGAGGGAAATTTAATCGATACGGAAGTATGTGATTCTAAGCACGTACGTTTCGAGATTTGGCAACAACCCACGGACACGCGCATAGTGATTCGGATCCCGAGTCCCCATATTTTGGCATCAAGGTCACTAAGGAATGTCCTGTACGTTATTGACGTACTTGGACCTGATGCGGTCGCCGTAATGGTTTTAACGTCAATTTGACTTTGACAATCAAAACAACGCGTGTTGACGACCGACTTATCTAATTAATTACTATGTGAAAATTGTAAATTAAGCAGTGGACAAAGTATAGTATTCAGGGTAGACCGCATGTTTTTCAAAACAAAACATTTTAAATATGTTTTAAACGTTTTTTGATTTTTATATTTTTGTTGGCAACTCTTCAATTGTTTATTGTGTTTTTTGTATTTGCTTCTAGCCCTGAAGAAGACGTAAATTAAACGTCGAAACGTTGGCCCTTATTCAAACGACAAGGGAGTTTTATGTATCCTAAACCTGCAAAACATCTGTAAATTGAGAGGACGCAATACATTATCATAAAGTATAGTATCCAACTTGCATATAGTAGGCATCATTACCTAAGGTGAATTGCGCCACTCGCTACGCTCGTGGGTTCAAAAGACACCTTCGCGAATGGCCTACATTATATGCTTGTTAGATAATATACTATTATGTTAGCTCTTAATCACAGTATAGAGAATACATATCAGTAGCGTCACTCTCGGAAAGATCAAGGAAATTCCGAGCTCAAAAGCGTTTTGCCGCCCTGTGCGTTCGAGTATGAAATCGTTAATTGGGCAATGTATTGTATAAATTGAAAAAAAGTATAAAAAAAAATTCAGAAAACATGACAAAGAATAATAATAGAAAATTATGAACAAAACAAATAAATATCGATGAAAAGCACCGAAACAAAAAATCTTGAAAAGAAACTATTATAAACAAAATCTTATGTATCCAAACAAAGTAGATGTTGCACGTATTTAAATTACTTCTAATTTTAAGTTGAAATCGCATAAAAAAACTTTCAAACATTTGCAAAAGAAGGACCTTTTTGGGACCAAAATTCTTAAAAAAAAATAGATTTTTGACCCGTGTTGTAAAAGCTTTATTTTGGGCGCAAAACCGTATAAAAAAACCTTAAGAATAAGGAAAAAATCATTGTAAAAAACTTAGTTTTGAGACAAATCGAAACAAATTGTTAACCAGTTGGAAAAGTTGAAACGTTCAAACATTTGCAAAAGAAGAACCTTTTTAGGACCAAATTCTTAAAAAAAAATAGATTTTTGACTCGTGTTGTAAAAGTTCTATTTAGTGCGCAAAACCGTATAAAAAAACCTAAAGAATAAGAAAAAATGATCGTAAAAACTTAGTTTTGAACCAACCCATCACAAATCAGAATAAATTGTTGACCAGTTGGAAAAGTTCAATTTTAGATCAAAATTGACTCAAAAGAATAAAGTCGAATTTATATCAATAAAAAAAAAATAAGAAAAGTTGAACGAAACATGACAAGGAATAATAAAAAAATATATGAAAAATAAGAAAAAAATAATGAGAAACGAAAAGAAAAGAAAAAAGGCGACATGGAGAAATTGGTTACATTAGAAGGGAATGACAAGCGACCCCATACAATAGTATATGAAACTAGAAAATTGCGTCCCAGGTAGAATCGTTTGGTGGTCAATTGACGGATAGGGACTAAAGACAGCAATTATACAGTAGCTTCTTCGCCGACGTTTCGTTTAATCTACTTAAACATCTCCAGGGATTGTAGTGCCATGTCCTCAGCTTGGAAAATTGTCTAACTCTATTCTTTTGCACTCAAGTTCAACATCAGAAAATATAAGAACACCAGATTAGCAAATATTTGGAAGAGCTGGATCTCATCATCCACTTTGGATCAGGTGGGAGACGGAAAGGAGGTTCAAACTTTTCCTGGAGGTGTAGGCGGGTCATCACATTGTGGTGTAGCCGTCCACATCTTTGTCTTTAAAAGGAGTATATGGTAGATCATTTGAGCTCAGCCCTTCTGCAAAGGCACGACTGTAAGCACTCTTTTTGCATTTGCCACTCACCATTCTAACGCCGAGTTCACGGTTGGACATAACCCATCTCACTCTACCTTGTTAATTTATTGTGAAATGGTCTGTTTTTGGAGCGATCAGACTCAGTGTAAGAGTGGTCTCAAGCCCGTACTATTTTTGCCTCTGATGGTCCTCCAAGATTGATATTATTCAGCCTTAAGGTGAGAGGTGGGGGAGGAGTCGGGCAAGGTTGACTATGGGCATTGTTACCGACTTTACAAAATCTGAGCATTGCAGCGTGTTTA
Source organism: Taphrorychus bicolor (assembly GCA_951812265.1). Lineage (NCBI taxonomy): Eukaryota > Metazoa > Arthropoda > Insecta > Coleoptera > Curculionidae > Taphrorychus > Taphrorychus bicolor. Next base: position 27,253,531 of record OX638303.1, on the reverse strand, counting down.
GCATTCCTCATCTCCTCCTCCGTACAGGTTTATCAAGATCTCCTTGCCAGAATTTCCTTCTTCTTTCTGGTTAGAGTTTGGAAGAAGGAAAATGCCGGCTAGGTCTATCCTACTTTTGAGATGTTGCGCCACTTTATCAGAAAAAGGCAGAGGTTGTGTCACGCCCACTGAGAGCATGCAGCAACAAAACCATCCCTTGTAAATCTGTATTTTTTCACCTTCCTGGAAATACATGTTCGCGTGTCCAAAACTTAAGACGATGAGGAAGGAGAGCGACGTCGTTCTCAATGATAAAAAGTGAATCGACCGATGAACATATCAGCTTCGGTCTGTTAAATTCATCAAATGTGTTTAGCAAAATTTGTAAAAACTTCGGTGACATATCCCTCCACAATGAATCTAACAATGCTGGATCACCCTGTGCAGGCAGTAACCATTATCATCACTGTAAGCGCTTCGTTTCTCGGGATGATGTTTGCAGTTAGCGGTGTAAATGCCGAACAGAAGAAAGATTTCGTGCTTTTGCACATTCCTTCTTCAGTGTAATAGTAACTGATCAACATCATCAACTCTGTTTATTGTTGAACACTTTCACAGAAGTGCCCGATTCCAAGTTTATTACCACCAATTTGTTTCACTATCAACTCCGATGATTCCCTAGAGGGTAGTTGTTGAACCAGATCTTCCATTTTTTTTTTGTGTTTCTTACATTTTGGAGTGCCCTCATATCAAGGTGATGATGTCAGAGAGTTGCAACTCCAGTGAAACTTTCCACTTCCTCGCAATTGTTGAGCATGGAACCAATTTTAGTGACTCATAACAGACCTGCCTAGATCATGAGTCTAAACCCGAACTAACTTGTTGTTTTGTTAAGAATGTCACTAACTGTACTCACTAACGCCTGTGCCACAAATGCGTTTCTAATGTCCATAAAGAAGCCCATGCGTGTTGTCAAAAATTACGCAGGAATATGAATGAAACTAGAAAATTGTGTCCCAGGTAGAATGGTTTGGTGGTCAATTAGCGGATAGGGACTAAAGGCAGCAATTAAACAATAATTTTTTTTTGGTATTTTGTTGGTTACTTAGAGGAAGAAGAAATACCTAATCGTCGAATTTCCTGTAGAACTGCCACAGCAAATATAAGAGACAATAATTGTAATATATAAAGAAATCCCTCAAAAAACGAAAGACAAAAAAACTATAAATAGAGAAATCGGAAAGCGAGAAAGAGGAAAAAAGATGAAATTGTAAAACAAAATAAAAAGCCGTTACAGTTGAAGAGATTTCCAAGTCATTAAAATATGCTCCTGAGAACACGTGTATTTGGATCTTTAATATTTTTTTCTGATTTATTACTTCGGTGGTTTTCATCGTTTTTCAATTTTTTTTTTGTTTATTTGTTGAAAAGTAATTTCGACACAAAACTTTTTATTAACGATTAATGACTCTTGACTTTTCAAGTTTTTCTTATGCAGTTTTTGGTCCGAAATAGATGATCTAAAAAAGGACCTCTCTTTTTAGCAATTTTTTTAATTATTTAGACCGACAATTAAAATATTCTAAATTTGTGCCTCTTTCTATCTGCCACTTTTGGACATTTTTTTTCTATAATTTTCTGACAGATTTTTTTACTTACGATTTTTCTCGTTTTTTGACGGAAGACACTAAATTAAATAATTTTATAAATTAATAAACTGTGGTGACTTTTAAAACTTTCATCTGGCAAAACTGTATAGCGCATTTCTACCTGGCAACACTTATAGCGCTGGCAGCGTCCTCTACAGTGCGCATCTAAATGATTAAGATTCCGATATCTCGCCCCTAGAAGCCAACTGATGCAAAATTTCATTCAAATAGTAGCAATACAAAAAATTTCATTAATTTGTGTCGACTTCTTAATTTAAACTTTGACGCCCTGTATTACGAAAACCGCCCATTTTCGGATTGTCAGACATAGGTTAAATGATCACATTTTCACCCCAGGATTAGTTGGTAGGATTTTGTACAGATATTTTACAAACACCCTGTATAAATAACTATTACCAACACTTTCAACACTCACAGCAATTTCTGTTCAAACTCCTAACCAAAAAAAAATTTTTTTCCCCAAACTGGAGACAAATACTGCTGCGGTCGACTTTACCGTACCGCAAGAAATTTTGAACCAGAATGGCCCACGTATACAATAAAACACATTTTAAAATGTCATTCATAAATTGGCTCCGAGCCTCGATAAACGACTCATTTCGACCAACTTGTATTGTGGTATGTTATTATTAAAATTTTGAGTAGAGCTGACTGAAGTCACGTATGCCATTTTGCAGAATTTGCTCAAGAACATACGAGAAAAAATCTTAGGATCTCTTTCTTTAGCATTAGTGTCAAAGAAAAAGGCAACAGTGTGGTGAGGAATCGGTGCTTAAACCTTTCCAGAGAATAGTGAAAATAACTTTAAAGTTGCGAAGATCCGTTTCGACAATGGATCGGCGATTATAATAATTCTTGCTAAGCAAAGACTGGAATCAAACATGTTATGAACCACTCTCAGCAAAAAACCAATTCGAATTCTAAGGGAGAATAAATCTAGAACTAAAAGCAAATGTCCGTGAGTGTGGAAAGAAAGGCAATATTAGCTATTCACGAAAGTTTGACATCTTATTACCCTTGGAAATGTCACTTTGACGTTTTTGGCCAATTTTTTTAACATGAGCAAAAGGGAGATGAGTAGAGAAAAATTAACATTCTATGACCACTAGAATAGCAAAAGGTCCTGGATGGCATATAAGTTATTTTCGTTTCGCACCGGTTCTGGTTCTGGTTGACATAAAAATACCACCCCGTCTGATTTTCAATCTGTCACTTTTATGTCAACCAGAACCGTTGTGAAACGAAAATGGCTGTAGTCAGTAGTTCTGGGTTCTGGAATTGTGAAGTGTCGACAGGAGAACCTTAGAGGTGCAAGAATGAGGTAAAGTGTTGGTACAAATGTAAGCAACCAGTTGTGTAATGAGTTGGTGTTTCAGAATGATGTGTTAGGTATTATCTAGACGAAGAGTTTTGTAAGGCCTGGACAATAATATTATTTAGTTGTTAAGAGATAAGTCTCAAGACACTCAGTGTGATGGCGTATTTCCTATTAGACGTATCGTAAGAATTTATGAAGTTTTCTTTTGCCTTAAAAAAAGCGAGAAATTTTCTAGTACCTTACCTTGGAGTGAGGAGTGAGGACATTAGCTAATTGTAAATGAAGAAAATAATATTATATACAAGAAAGTCATAAAGTTCCAAATTCAGTTTAGGATTTTAGACAAATAATTACTTTTGTCGCCAATTAAAAGCATTATTTTATTATGACCCACAGAGTAGCAAAAAGTTTATTCATGATGTTTTATTCATCTTCACATTTAAATTTTGACATTCCATACCACGCTTCAAGGTAATTCACTAATATACCCTCTGTCGTTGAACCCATCTCTAGTGTAACAATATTTATTTAAATTTTAAGTCATCTACTGCGGTTCGTATCGTTAAAATTCGACAACATCTCTCTATTTGTCCAACAGATAACAATTATGCGGCGCTAAACGTCGGGGCTTAATATTGTGGTTTTATGACGCCGCTCCTGTTTGTTTTCGTAATTTTATATTGTATGCAAACAGTAGCTATCTATGCGCCATAAGTAGACATATACTTATTGTTTAGATAAACAGATAGGCAGGTCGCATTACGTCGGAAATATTACATGTAAAGATTTATTTTTTGGATTGCACGAGGATTATTATGAAATTTATTGCTTAGTAGATGGAATCTCATAAAAAGAATGAAAATCTGATGTATTACCTGTGCTTATGTGACGTTTAAAAAACAAAATTCTTCTTTAATGAATTGTTATTGTTCAGCAACAGTAAACCACACAAACTCGTTTGGTTCAAACTTCAATCAATAATAGAATATTGACAAGAACGCAGTAACTCTTGTACTATTGTTTTAAAAGGATATTCAACCATGGCTTGTACTCCATTCTTCTTGAATATGACTATCCTAAGGACTTGTCCGCTGGACTGGCAAATAGTGTGCAGCACGTCCTGAAACAAAGAAAAACCGCAATTAAATATCGTTTTCCTCATTAGGTAAGGGGCATTTCTAAAAACAGACCATAACAGAAATCGGACCACTTTCGCCACATAGCTCAGTTCTAATTATAATTACAATATTATCTTATGCAGGCGCAAGTTACTATTAACTATCACTTATCGTTCTAAATTACTTGTCAATATTTCCTTTCATTCCTAATTAATATACGACCCAGTTCAAATGAACGTGTTCCCTGCAAATGGTGTTTATTACACCTGTGTTAAAGATTTTTTGATATGGAGCGTGGTCTGAGTGACTGAAACAGTTCTGTTACTTAATCGATTCGATTAGCTACTCGATGTCTGTACTGGTTAGCAAAACGAGAAATCGATTTAAAGTAATAACACAACTACTGCTACGAAATACGTGAAACATTACGCCGTAAATCGATAAATATTTTCAGCTCTTGCTACTCCCTTGAGGATACAAGGCAAATCGAGAACTTTGACTCCCTGCGGGGTTAAAGTTTTCTACCTCGTCTATAACTGACGTAAATATTATGAAAACTTTCCTGCAGTACCTCACATCAACATGAAACAAGAAGAAAAAATGGGTCGATCGATCTTCTATCGTTTCCGATTGCATGTCGCCAATGATTGATCCGAAAGGCGGAAAGACACGCACATTGATATAATATTTTCCCTTTATGGGTCATCAAGAGTTCTTCCACAAATTGAAGTGGCGAAGTGGGTCGTTCTTAACACAAACAAAAAAGTCAGGAAACTTGTGAACGGTTTTATTGATCGATCGGGGAATTACAGATATTTATCTATTACGTTTCAGTTTTTGAAATGTCGACGAAAATTAGTAAACTCGATATCTAGCCCATCTATTAAAACTTCAATAATTAATGTCTCTAAAACTAGTTCCACTGCTATTAATTAAATGGTACAAATATTACTTTATCGTGTTCTGCATACACAGCTCCCGGAAACCAGTTTAGTCATAAAAGCAGTGGCAAGTTAATAATATACCTGGAAGACCGGAATTATTTCCTACTTAATTATCTCATGTACGCAAATTCCCTTTGTTCCTTGCAAATTCCTCATAAATAACGCACCAAAGTGGCGCTTTAGCAACGTCCAATAAATTTCGCCAAATTAAGCTGTTTCTCCCCTGGAGAAAAATATATCGCTCGCGTTATCGTTCTTATGACTACACTTTGGGGTTGAACTTCGCATTCAATTGTTTTAAAACTGCGTAAATTTCCCGTAAGGGAAGTGAGTGGATGATTAAGTATATGGCGAAAAAACTGGCAGTTACTCATATTTTTTTTTTATTTTTAAATTTCAAAATGATTTTTTCCAGTATTAAACTACCACTTTATTTGATGCAATAGATAATAATTAGTTTCCTTACTGTGATACCAGCGGCAGAAAAAGTTATGCCGCCTGTAAGCTGTTTTCCTGCCTCCTGTCGCTAACAGAGAATTAGAATGGCAAAAACCAAGATAAATAAAAATAAAAATGATTTTATGAAAATTATACTTATATTTCTTCTGGCAATTTAAGATTGAATCGAGCTTCACATTACCTCACGTTTTCCATGAATTGCATGAAAATTAAGTTGAAAAAAATTAATTTGACTGCGGTCCCTCTACCTGCCGGCGAAGGGCGACAGAAAAAGTCTTTACCTGCCACTGGTAAAAACTTTTAAAGTATAATTCAAGGGTTTGAAGAAAAATCAATGTTTTATTCGGATAGAAAGTGTCACTTTTCTGGAGAGGCTGTACAGTTTGGCAACATGGACAAGTAAGTAGTCATGTTAGCTCCGAATAAAACACAATACTTTTCTTCAATGCCTTAAATTATGTTATAAAAGTACTTACAGACTTTCCCTTATCCGAAGCAAAAAAAACCCCTTGGGAAACCTAAATGATGTACCTATTCAGATAAAGTTATCCCGTTCTAATTGTGATACCTTCCTTTAATAATATTTATTTAAAATACTTCTGCGTTTACCAAGCCTTTTTTCAATATACATAGTAAAGAAAACTAGAAAATTAATAAATTTCCTTTTTCGTTCCTAGTTTACTAAATGGGTGGTTGAGGAAAAATAAACGTATTAACGTATCCTTCGAGCAGAAGAATTATCCTTAAAGGCGAACTGGTTCTCGCTCTTCAGACCCTCCTCAGCGCCAAATTCGGCAAGCCAAAGCTTTAAAAATGAAAGAGAGACTTCCATATTAGAAAAAGCTCCCATCTCTAAGTAAAAAAAAATTTCATAGAAATAATTACGGCACAATTAGTAGAAAACTTAGCTTACTCTACTGTTCTGATTTTTCGAAATTTTGAATTATGAAATCAGAAATGAACTTTGAGAAACAAAGACGTTTTGCTATATTTTATGGCATCTTCCGGACAAGTTCGGATAGATTTTAAGAGTCCTAAGTTTGCTAAACATTTACAGCAGAAAGGCGAATAGAAAACGCCAAATGGACGACATTCGTCTCCATATCGTCAGCGATGATCAAGGGCAGGTCTAACGGCTAGTCGGACAACTAGTCGAAACATACTGAATAACATCTAATTAAAAAAAGTTCAAGAAAAACTTTTCGAGACGTAATTTTTCATATTAATTTCATTAATTAAAATATTTACCTCTGAGAAGTTTGGAAAAGAATTTGGCTTGCAGAAAGAAATTGTAAAGGAACATCGCATATGGGATTTACTGTGAATAACTCTTGGAATAACTGCTGAGTAAACCAATAAAACAGTAAAAACCGCTGCGAATCAACCCCTGAGCCTCGATAAAGCCTATTATTATATTATAATACAATGAGCATTATACTTATAAAGCCGCAAAAGGGGAAGAAAGCCGCCCCCTCTTTTGACAAAATAACTTGCTGCAATTTATCAAAAGACGCAATATTACCACGGATATCCGAATGAAAACTGAACGACAAAGCACTCTTGAGCGATATTTTGATTTCCGTATAGTAATCGTGATCTTTCATTCCTTCATTCATCAAAATCCTTAAATTGGGGCTCAAATGCTAGACAGGCGAACTTCAAGAGGCGATTGTTCCTGTCATTTTACTTCAAGCAATTGCTGATTTGGCCGTCGCGGCTTTTCGTGATGCAAATTTTATCTTTCATGATGTTTTCAAAAAGCTGGATTTGAGTAGCAACAAACTTTGTTTTTAACCGTGAAATATACAAAATACCAACCAACTGCATTCATCATCCCAGATTCGATTTTCAGAAAAGCAAACGAAAGAAATACACACTAAATTACCATTTGAGATGAAAGAGAGTTTATGAAATGCCTGAGTTTTATTGTAGGGTTAAACGCGTTTTGTTCCAAATAATACAGAATATTTCCAATAAAATTCAAAATAAAACAGAAATACTGCGACGACTCGTTGGTCGCTCTTTACATGAACATAGATACATGGTATATAACAACATTTGTCCCAATACCACATGGACCTCATAACAATTACTATTTTGACCACCTCTCTTCAAAGAAAAGACCACTGAGAAAACTAAAATATGATCGAAACGTTGACGTTTTTTATCTGTAGATATAGAGCTTTCATGTCCTCTACCCTCTAAACACCCCCATCATCGTTGCGATCAACAGGACGCTATCACATTGTCATAACTCTTCAAGCTGAATCGAAATAAAGAAGATCATGGAAACGACTCATGTTTCCTGGTCTCATAATCGTGAAATCCAGAAAGTTCTATAAATCGCGTGGAAAAAGCTATAAACCGCTATAAAAAAAGATTTCTGCAAGTGTAAACAAGGGTGGTAAAAAATACAAAAGACTAGAACAGGTTTGGAGTCAAATGAACACGATGCTCTATGGATTAAAATAATGAGTGACAGAAAACCTCAGGAAAGGAAACGAAACTCTTGGATTCGTGAAGAAGATTAATACAAATTTACCTATGTCCAGACGAACAAATAAAATTCTATAGAGTGATCAAAGCCAAGGCAATGTATATTGGTTGGAAACGCTTCTCGAGTGAATTTCAGAGATCTTTTAATTCTGAAAAAAAAAATCTGCATTACAAATCATCACAGGGAGAGTTGTAAGTTCAACTTTTCTGTAGTTGATCCAGATAAAGTACGCGACTGTGTCTTCAACACTCGCTTTAATGTTGCTGGCTATGACAGCCTCTCTCTGCACATGCTCAAATTAAGGCTCCCAGTTATCATCGGCGTGTGGCGGAACTTCATCTACCGACTCACAGGTGGCAGCACCGAAACTTCACCCACCGACTCACAGGTGGCAGCATTAGTCGAAATCCTTCATAATATCACACCGCGTTTCCTGCGACGAATTTGTCTTCAAATACGAGTTCCAACTATGAGGTCTCACCCCGGCAGGATTATACCACGCCTTACTGACGAGTCCAAAGTAGACCCCGAAACACCAACACCATATACATAGGCTATAACGATCTCAGCTCGTCTCAGTGGTGTTTCCCGGAATAACAAAAATCTTTTCTCGGAATATATTTCCCATCTATGGTACGACATATTCGACGCCATAGGCACACTGACCCACTGGGAGTGGCCAATTGTAACCGAAGAACTCGAGAGGGTGGTTCAGCTGCAGGTGACACACTACCTGCTCGTCAGTCTGGGTTTAGATTCAATCATAGCACCACTTCGGTATTAGTGGTCAGATGACCTCTGCACAGTCTTCGACTTGCCCCTGGCGTCTGTCTTTTTAGATTATTCGAAAGCTTTTGATATGCTGGCTGCTGGCTCACGATCTTGTGCGATGTGCGAAGTGGCCGTATCAAAGCTTGACCAGTATTTCATTTTTCCGGTCGCACCGCTCTGATAGAAATCAAAAGGTGCGGTTTGGCAACATGCTTTCGTCCCCGGGACGGTGCACACCCCACGAAGACCCAGGAATTATTACTTTGTTCTGAGGGACATGGTCAAAGACTACAATCAACTCTACACCTACAGCTGGAAGAAGTTCAGCTGAGTTATCTGAATGGGCTAAAAACCCTATGCATGAATGAAAGTACCAGCAGAAAGTTTATTAATTTTAACATGTGGAAAATTGCATGTTAACACCGATGCCTCAGTTTTGCTTCTTTCTTCTTCTTCTTTTCGGAACCCTTAAGGCTTGTTTTACCCATGCATTTGCCCCTCTTGGGATGTCGACGACCAGCTGTCCTTCCACATCTTAGGAGCCCGTCCTGTGGTCTGCTGGACGCTGGTTTTCTATTTCTAGCGATTTTTGCCAGTCTTTGGTTTTCCATTTTGGATATGTGATCGTTTCAGAGACATCTTCTGGCACGGGTCCATCTAACCACGTCCTCTAGCCCCCCACTCTTCCCTAATTTCGCTACTCCTTCTTTGGTCCCAAAGTGTGTTCCCTGTAATAATTTTTCGTATTTTCATTTCGCAGGTTCGTGCCATCCTTTTTGTCTCCGATGTGTCAGCTCGTGTTTCTGCCGTGTATGTCATTACGAGACTGACACATGCTTTATATATTCTAACTTTGATCGGGATTCAAATGCATGTGTTTTTCCATACGGTTGTTCGTAGAGCTCCTGCTATCCTGGCTGCCTTGCCTATCCTAGCCTATCCAGTCTTGAATTCACCATATGGTGATATTGTTGTTCCCAGATAGTTGAATTCAGAAGTCTGGTCTATTGTTCAGTTGTTTAGTTGTAGCTTGCATCTACGTGGTTGTCACCTTGTTTTTTGTTTTGGTGGTTTTGGCATATGCATGTTGATCTTTTCGGCCTCTTTCTTAAATGCCTGTAAGAGCCATTGCAATCTTCCGTATCCGCGAATAGCATTACGTCGTCTGCGTAACATATTATCTTAAGTTGTTGGTTTCCCATCTTGTATGCATGGGCTACCTTGCGCCCTTGCTCTATTATTCTGTCCATTATAATGTTGAACAGCAGTGGGCTGAGGCTGTCTCCTTGTATTCCTGTGCTTTACCCTCCAGAGCTTACGTCTCCCGTGCACCGAACATATAGACATGGAAAGATACGACGAAACAAGCTGGATTCACAAACTAGAGGTATCTTGCTAGTTCCGGGGTGACCCAAGGATCATAGTGGATCTAGTGGGAGTCTTTACAGATCTCTATAGAGGCACATATACACCTTCTTAAAATAGAAGATAGTGTACTCTGGATACGTTGTGATACAAGAGAGCAGTCATTCTATCGGAGAGGTGTTGAGCCGTCTTACATATGCACAAAATTCTGGGAGCTGCACTTCTCCACAGGGAGAATCGCGTTTCTAATGTGATAATTTTCTTCATAAAAGATTTGTTAAAACGACATGGCTCTCTTGGTGGGGATATCATAACTCACCAGCTTACGATTTTCACTTCTACCCGGTAGTGCGTGCCCCCACACTCCCGCGACATAGCATCCCTGGTGAGGATAATTTAGATAATTTTACTTGCAATCTCAGTTATTCTCTAATTAGACATGTCTCTCATTCGCTAATTGACTAATCAAAATAATATTTTATGTTCTGCCTCTTCTTACCAATTGTTGTATGCCACGCTGTCTCTCCGACCAACTTTTTTGATCAAAGTCTATTTCATTCTGCCCCTGATATTAGTGGTCAATCTTGCCAGTTGTTCTAATATGCCCCTTACTCAGACCTACGTTCCAAATATGTCGAATAGCTTCGCTTTGATGTATAGCCTCCCCGGGGGCGGTTAATCAAGCGAAGATTTGATGGATGCCTTTGTTGCTCCAACCTTGTGAAATAATCAGAATGCGAATGGGTCAACACGATGACCACCGACCTCAGTGCCTAAATTGACCATTGGCCATGGAGTGCCCATAGTTCATGGAATTCCAATAACTCGTTGGAAGATGTGTAGCGTCTTCCTTTGGTCTTCTAATGGTCCTCTATAACACCCTAAAGTTTGCCAACCCCTTGTGTAAACTTCTTTCAAGCCGGATTTCAAAACTTTTAATATGCTACAACATCAATTCTCCAAATTAATCTTACACATTTGGTTTCATGAGTAAGCTTTGGAAGCAGTACTTCTACAATGATGGTCTGAAAAAACTTATTTGGCAATTCCACGAGATTAATGATCGACAAAAAACTTGACACTTAAGTATCGAGTGCCAATTTTCTTATCGATCTTTTAGTTTATTTATTCGAGCTTACCGCATATCCATGATTTCGCGAGAAGCATCACACGTGTATCATGAATAAAAACAATCCATATAGCCTTGAAAAAGACCAAAGACTAAAGTTGTTTTATTTTAAAATCCGCTATACTTCACGACTATTTTACAAATTAATTCTGTAAAACCCTTAGTCTAATGTGGACAAAAAGTTTATTTGAGTTAAAGAGCGGAGAAGTTAATTCCATTTTACTTATGTAATTGAAAAAAACAAAAAGTTATAACAAAAACCGCTTCCTGTGTTTGCTGATCTTCTGCTGTTGATTCAACCACTGGGGCATTTGTCCAATATAGCATTTTTTACCCTCAACACGGAGCATCTTGTATATGACATGAGAACTCAAAAACAAGAATGTTTTTTTTGTTTAACCTTAGTTTTTAATAAATGATCCAATTTTGATAAATGTGAAATGTTTTTAAATAATTTTAACACTAATTTTAACCTAGACTTCTTCAAAAACTTGGAAATTGCATTTTTAGAACCTTTAAGTTACTCTTCACCCATTTTTGGCTCTATTCCAAACCTGACTTTCTCCAAAAACACCAAATTTTCATTTTGAGACTTCTTTAGTCACATTTCACTTACTTTATTACTTGGAACTCTGCTAATTTCTCCAAAAAACCATAGTTTAAAAGATTTAAATCTTTTATTTTCCAGATATACGTTTTTAGAAAATGTGAGTTATTTTTTACCAATTTTAGCCCTAATCCTAACTTAAATTTCTTCAAGAGAAATTCTTCAAATTTTCACTTTTTTAACTAGCTAATTTTCCCAAAAACCATAATTTAAAATAATTAAACACTTTTTTTTTTCAAATATGCATTTTTAGACAATGTGAATGATTTTTTACCAGTTTTAGCCCTAATTCTAACTTGAATTTCTTCTAGAGAAATTCTTCAAATTCTCACTTTTAGGCGCTCTGTGTATTTTTAAAATGTCTTTGGGCATAATCTTACCGTGAACTCCACACGCTCCAAAATAGCATGTTTAGAATCTCCAATTCATTTTTCATCCATTTTTGACTCTAATCTCTAATCTTAACCTGACTTCTTCAAAAAAAATCAAATTTTTATTTTGAGGTGTCTTTAGTCAAATTTCAGTTATTTTATTCCTTGAAACTCTGCTAATTGTTCCAAAAACCATAATTTAACAGATTTAAATCATTACTTTTCCAAATATGCATTTTTAGAAAATGTGAGTTATTTTTTACCAATTTTAGCCCTAATTCTAACTTAAATTTCTTCAAGGAAAATTCTTCAAATTTCCACTTTTAGGCGCCTTGAGTATTTTTTAAATATCTTTGACCATAATCTTACCCAGAATCCAAAAACTCCAATATAGCATTTTTAAAATCTCTAATTCATTTTCATCCATTTTTGACTCTAATCTTAACCTGACTTCCTCAAGACACATCAAATTTTCATTTTGAGGCGTTTTTAACCAATTTTAGCCCTTATTTTAACCTGAATTTTTGCAAATGCTCCAAATTTGCATTTCTAGACGCTTTGTGTATTTTTTAAATAATTTTAGCACTAATTTTAACCTAGACTTCTTCAAAAACGAGGATATTGCATTTTTCGAGGTGATCAAAATTTTGTACACCATTTCCTAATCTCGGAAATAAAGTACATTATTTCCGATATTTCTGCTATCTCCGTTATTTCCCAAAATCCTCTTATATAGCCCCTTTTATTTCCGAATGTTTCCCTTATTTCCGTATATTACCGCTTATTTCCGATATTTCCGTTATTTCCGAGGTTATTTTCCAACACTTCTTAGTAGAGGGTGTTCACTTTAAAAACGTCATCTAGTTGGATGTACAATCTCAAAAGAAAAAGATGAAGTAACAAAACTCCATTTACTTTGATTATATATGGACTTTCATTGACTTTAAAAATACGTGTTGGTACATCCGATGCAACCCTTTCGATTATAATGCCTTCCTTTTGAGCCTCTTGCCTGATATACTTCCATCGTTTTAAAAAAGCATCAAATGTAAATTTATATCTGATCCATACACTGCTAATAAAAAAGACGGGACACCATCAGCTAAAGGTTGGGCCACATAAACATATGCGTTTTTAGCGAGAGTTTCATTATCAAATGCGTTCTTTATGTCTTGAATTAACAAAAAATTGCCAGTCCAGAATCATCAACCACCTACAAATCCAATTTTAGATCGCTAGTCACCCTTGTAAAAGGTAAGACAGTTTAATGTGCCAACATATTTGTGTTTTATAGATTATACCAAGGCCTGTGACTGCGTTCAACGGCACAACCTTTGGCGTATTTTAGATGAAATGGGCGTACCAAGGCACCTTATATCTCTCATCAAGAGTCTCTATGAAAATAACAGAGCATACGTAAGAATGGAAAATGAGCTGACAGACCCATTTCAAGTAGAGAAGGGTGTCAGGCAAGGATGCATACTGAGTCCTCTCTTTTTCAACATCTATGGCGAATGGGTTATGAGGAGAGCATTGGAAGACTGGACTGGAGGAATAACACTGGGTGGTAAAAAGATCAACAACCTTCGCTACGCTGATGACACTACAGCAATTGCGGCATCAGAGGAGGAACTCTGCCACCTGATCAGGCGAATAGAGCATTTCAGCGAGGAGATTGGCTTGAGAATAAATAAAAAGAAAACCAAAATTGTGATAGTTAGCAACAATAGACCAGAAATAAAGAAAATAAATAACATCGACACAGTTAACACTTTCATTTATCTAGGTTCATTAATATCCAACGAGGGCGGATCCAGAGAAGAGATCAAAAGGAGAAGGAAGCTATGACTAAACTAACAAACGTATCAAGAAGTCATGAAATCTCTTTGGCAACAAAAATGAGATTGGTAAGGAGTCTGGTCTTCTCAATTTTCCTCTATGGGTCAGAATGCTGGTCACTCAAAACAACGGACAAAAAGAAGATTGACGCCCTGGAAATGTTCTGTTGGCGTAGAATGCTGAGAACTTCGTGGACACAAAGAAGAACCAATGAATCAATAATTCAACAAATAAAACTAAAAATAGACTAAGAACAATAGTAGCTGAAAACATCGCTAAATTTTTTGGTCACGTAGTACGAAGAAACGGCCTTGAAAGACTAACCGTTGAGAGATATACAAGATATACGGACCTCATCACTAACATCACGGTACAAAGTCTAGCCTGTACATTTAGGATGGCAGAGAACAGGGAGGAATGGAGACATATTGTGGAGATCGCGACTAAAAAGAAAAAGAGGCCCCCTTGAGTTGTAGACATCCTGTGTGAGAAGGACCAAAGAAAGGACATTGATATTGACCTTAACAATACTTTTACAACGTCCACAGAATTCGGTAAAAATTTAAACGACACAATTTGGTTATCATTATTGTTATCCCCTCGTTATCCTAATGATAACAATTCAGTAGTGTTTCGAAAGTTTGCTCCGTCATACTCAAAACTGCTTAAATTGGGCAAGATCTTCCTGAAACTCTTTCCTCAACTTTCTCAATTCCGTTTAAAGCACCTGCAGCAATAATCATAACAAATACAGCCTTTTTTTCTGTTTTAATTTAGTGGCCTGTACTAGGACGTTCAATTTTTGATGCACAAACCTTTTTTCATCACAACAAAAGAGTATATGTTTTAAGTTTATGATATAATCCTGAACTCAAAAGTTAAGTCCAGTAAAAAAAGCGTAAACGTATTTTTAATCTCTAAAACCATATTTACAAATTCTAATGTTGGCGCAGCTGATAACTGACAGCTTTGTCATACAACTTCATTTGCTGAAAAACACAAATTTGACGTCAAAGAATACGAATAATTTGAAGCAAGATGTGATCAAGTTTATTTCTCAAATTTCTTTGAAGTGAAACTTTCGGTGTAACGACGACAATAGAAACCAAAACAAAACAGATTAAAATGATGGGCAGCACATCATAAAGAGAGACAGCCATACAAGACGTGTGCAACAACGTGGTTCATTCTCCTAATTGACGTATCCACAATATTAGAGTCATACTCTCGATCATACCTATTATACCCATAGACGACCCTTCCAAGCGTACAAGTCAGTTACAGTATGGTCAAGCTTTTCATAATCATAATATAAACCTGCACGAAAAACGAGCTCAGATTGATGATGGTCCTATAGCTGAAGTCTATGGTGATGTATCATCTGCCAGAGGTACCCCATGATGTCAGATGATACAGCCTCTGGCAGAAGCAAAATTCGTTAATGAAAACCAGCAGGAACGACAAAGAAAGTAAAAGGACAAGCAAACAAATTAAGTAAACGTCTTCGAAGTTTCTTTCAAAGAAAAATGCAATTCTATATTATATTATGATGAGACCGAACCAATGAATTCAATGGAAAGAAGACACCCATTTACATAGCTGAATTCCTCCAACGTACCTCCACATCAGAGAAGGATAATCTAGGATTGATAAGACTCGCAAACACATGGTGGAAAATGTTGGTAGCATAGATAGCAAAACCTATCAAAAATTAGGTAAAACATTCATGTTCTATTAAAAAAAAAGCAAAATTTAAAGTTAAATTAGAATTCGGTGTAAACCCAGCCGCAACACAACAGTATTAGACTGTAATCTATCTTACCAAAGTTAATCAGTGATTTTACTGTAACTGGGAAAGTGAACGCTCCTCGAAAATTAATAGGAATTTCCAATCGTTATCTTAAGACATAATGAAACCCATCATTAATCATCAAGATCGCGCTTTTTATTACACCATGTGGCAGTGACCGTAATTTCCGCTCTGAACTCTTCTAGACCCTTGCCATCTATTCTTAGATCGGTAACCAAGAATCAACTTTAATCAGATAAATAAAAAAAAAGCAAAGCCGTTAGTCAGTGTCAAAAGTCCAGAAATATGTCATCATATATGTTCGTTATGTGCTACCAAAAATAACGAAGAAACCTATCAAAAAGCTTTTAAGAATCCCGCACTCGTGTCAGAATTCCGAATTAATTTGTCAAGTACACAGATAGGATTTGTAAACGTACTATTAATACCCGATAATAAATTCAATAACGTGAGTAGGGTACAAATTGAGGTGCACCTGGAAATTAAATCGTCAATATTGCAGCACGCATTATGCTATAGAATTTCAGTAAACCTTCAATTAAATTGGCGTTTTTCCAATAATGCCTTTTCTCTACAATTTCAGTATTTTCCGTTAAGTTTAATATTGGAGCAGATTACATTGCATTTATTTTTTTTTATATTCCAATTAAAAATCTGCGCTATATCATAGAAGGTATCTAATAAATACAAATCACTACTTGTAAACCTGTCTCGAATAGTGCAAGTAAATAAATACTAATCCCGCGCAATATAAACTGATAGCTGTAAATCCTATACACAAACGTAAACCTTGAGTGTATGATTTTGATGGAGCTGCGTAATAGGCCTTAATTACAATGCTATTATGAAATATGAAATACTGAGATTTCAGCATCGTCAACTGAGTTAATAACGGCTATAATTCAAACCTAATCTCCGGCAGTAGAATCAGTCAGGAGTTGTTAATAATTTATACTAATTTTGTTATCTGTTCTCCAGATAAGTAAAACATTTTGACTACCTTATACATTAAAAGATTAGGACCCGATTTATTTATTTTTAAATCTTAGCAGCCATATTTACTTACTCATTATATATGATGATTAAACAAACATTAACTTTGGGTCGTAAAGTTTTTTACCTGCCTGAGCTTAAAGTAGCATTTCAACCGTGCGTTAATTGGCTCACCTGTCAGTCATACAATACTATGTCTCCTTGAAACAATTTCTAAAAGACCATTGATCATTATTATTATGCCCGACGTCAAAATTTCGCACATCGCTTTCTTAGCTAATTGGACTGACAGTGACAAGTGGACCAATTATGCCATTCCAGTAAAATTATTTTGGTCTCGATTTTGGGGAGAAAAAAGATTTCAGATAATACCGAGGATAATACAGTCAGTCAGTTATCAGATAAGATTTCAGACAAATTATTATTTTTGAATGAAGCCTGCGGTTGTGATTTTTATTTTCCTAAAATCACAGAAATTCGTACATTTTACTTGTAAATTACTTCGAAAGTGTGCACTAGCCTAAAAAACAATTAGCTAATATAGTAATTTGTGACGAGATTTATTTTCTTTTCATAGAGACCTAATAAACCAATTTACCTCAATTTATGGGGGACAATTATCTCCCAACCTGCCGTAATGTGCTTGGGTTTAGAACGGATGTCATTTCTTGACGGTAATGGTTCAATTTACTATTCAAATGATCTTTTAGTTGACATACACACCCGAAACGGAAGTAGAGAAATTTTTTTCAGTAGTCCAAGACCTCATCCTACACTTTTAAGGCAAACTGATATAAAGTGATATTGTGTAGATCATATGATATATAACTGAATATAATATGAACGCAACATTAGAAAGTGCAGCTCAAAAAACCAGGTTGAAAACCAGCTGATGCGCATACGCCGGATGCCAAGCCCCGCCCCTTAATTTTAAGACACTCTGAGAGTAATTGTCATCCTTATATTCTTATTGAGAAAACAAAGGACGGGAATAGTCTCAGTGCACTCTAAAGCCGCCATCTGAATACGCTGGCGTGTCATTGTCGTACGTGTTGCGCATAAAGACGTGCGCATTAGCAAAAATTCGACCTGGTTTTGTTTTCCCTAACTTCATATCCACAGCCAAAGACAGACGCTCGTAGTATATAACTAGTAGAAATAAGGTTTTAAATTAGTCGAATAATGGACAGAAATTTCAACCCTGTCAAATAAAGAAGGGACATTTCGTCAAATTTTGACAAGCGTGATGTCATTTCCAGGTTTGAGGGCGACGTCACATACAGCGAAATTTGGTTAAAAGCGGAACGGAGCGTAATTTGACAGTTGAATTTAAACCAATCAAATAAAAGATAAAATAGGAATTAACATGTGTAACGACCTTATTGACAAGTATAATGACGTTATTGACATATGTAATGACGTTATTGACATTTCTGCTCCGTTCCGTTCCGCTGTATGTGACAGCGGCCTGAGAAAACAGGATTTTTTTATAGGTTGCTATGGGATTTTTTTACCAATTCTAAACACAATTTTCTCTTAGGTTATGAAATATCATGCAAAATTATTTCATTTACAGTTTAATGCTAAAAACATCTGAAGCATCGCCTAAAGTATTATGCTTTACTACCATAACTGGAACGTATTAGGTAATGGGAAAACAGCAGACTGTTAAACTGTGATGCTGATGTCACTGAACTTAACTGACAATTCCAGAACTATGTGTGATGTGAATGAACAACTGAAATTTGTTTTCAGAGTTTCCATTCTCACATTTTTCTTTATTATATTTTATCTTCCTGCAATTATACAGGATGATTCATAAGTGGTAATCAAAAATGAAACCTTGCACTCTACGAACAATTTTTAAGGAGGTCTTTGATATAACAAATTTTTCTACGATGTTTTGTTAAAAAGAAACAGGGCGTTGAAGTCGAATTTAAAAAACGCAAATCTTATGAATCTCTGCAAAGCACTGCACATACTTATATTTTTTGGTTATTGTCTTTCCAATTCTGAAGAAAAGATCCACCTGGCAAAAAAAAGCTGAGAAAACTATATTAATGCGTTTTTATTTAATTAATTTTATATTAATATAATTTATTATATAAACTGTGTCTCAACAGTGTGGTCAAAGTTCAAAATCTTACTTAATTTACAAGCAAAAGAGCAAGATTTACAGCAAGAAGCTAAATATGAAAGTTGCAGAGTTCCGAGAATGTTTCATTCCAATCAAAAAACAAGAAAAAAAATATTTTTTTTTTGGGCTAAATTGACCAAAGCGGGGAGGTAATACGTCTCTTTTCTCAATTTCCAACTTTGATCGGCCATAACGTCGAAAAGAATGGACCAATCAAAATAAATCCAACGGTGTTTTCCTCTTCTTGTTGTCGTCTTTGTCCTCCCACCAACGAAGGTACCAGTGTTTCAATAATTTCGAAGATAGACCCGTCCGTGGCGGATTTTTAGGAACTTTTAAATAGTCTTTTTTTGCCATTATTGTATACGTGTGCCCAGTGTAACTCATTTTTCGCCGTTTTGCGGGGTATCTTCCTTTATTTTTAAAGATAGGTAGATGGCTGCCGTTTTTTGCGACAGTGTGTTACATTTGAGTATACATATAAAATCGAAGGTAGCGCTAGTAGAATTTTTTTGACCATTTTTGAGATACAGGGTGGTATTGAAAATTATCACTTTTGAAGCGCCCCACCGCATCTATGTTAATGTTAACTTATTGAAAAAATTAAAAAGGATTTGTAAAGGTTTTTTTCCGAAGAATCCAGCGGCGGATTCTTAATAATGTTTTTAATAATGATGCAAACGTATTGTTACGAAGAGCGGGCGCTGGGAGGCGAAGCAACATTGGAGGCTGACCTTCGCGACCTATCTGGGCGCTGCGGCATGGGATGACACGAGTGATTTATTGCTCTGTTTAATTAGAACGCAGTTATTTACGACCTTTTTTTTTATGCGGGTCTTATCAAGAATGTTCTACGCTTTTCTGTATTTTTAGGATTTTGTATAAAAGGCGAATAGCGTCGCCGTTTGTATTAGTCTTATTAAAGCTAAAGTACTAAACGATAATAGAAGGCTATAAAGTGTTAAGTAGTGAGCTATTTAGTAGTCGAACTGTACTTGTGTGTATTTGAGGGATAAATAAATAGTGTTTTCATGTTAAATCGCTACACTGGAATTATTGAACCCTGAGTTCGCAACAGTATGTTTTTTTAATGGAACACCTTGTATATTATTTTTTATGTTTATTTATTAGGCATAACAAGTATGGGTTTTTCAAAAATATTTAATTGTAAACAATTATTTTCAAAAACAACAAACTCAAGATTTCCTAACATTTTCTTTTGTGCCTAATTGGTAGGTAATTGGCCAGTCTACTACCTACTAATTGGAAACAAAATATAGTTTTTATTTTAAGTTCTGATTTTGTTTTTGAAATGTTATATAGTACTATAAACGCGAGGGGTGTGACACGGGTAATTTTCGGTGTACCTTTGATGAAAAAGTAATTCACAATTACAAAAATTATCATTAAAATTATATACCTAATTACTGCTCCAATTACGGTTATTTTCTAAAATTATTTAACCGGTACAGAAATTATCAAAATTACAAAAATTACCACTAAAATTTAAAAATTTACTTTGAAAATTAGAAAAATTATCTATTATCACATCCAAGAACGCTTGAAATTACTGAATAAATAAAATTTGACAACACTGCAAACATGCTTAGCAACCTCGCAACTCTGTGAATAACATGCCGACAGGCATACTATGGCACACGTCTCCATTTATCCCATTGTAGTGGCATAGGTTGAGGGTATAATTACTGGGTGGCCATTACTAAAATTTCATATTTAGTAAATAGTTTTTAATTATTTTATTTTTGTATATACAAATTGTCTCAATTTTGTGCATTCATTAACAACTTTCTTATTTAAAATTAGACATGACATTCTTTTTCATGAAATTTTTCATTCTTGAAATTCCCAATAGGTATCTCCGAAAATACTACACCTACGGAACTTCCGAGGCAATCCTGGTGTAAGGTGAAAGAGGACATCAATAAGAGAACAAAACAGTTGGATTCACTCCAATCGGTCCAGGCGTTCTAAAGTTACAGGCCGTCAAAGTTGAGAGTTAAGAAAAAAAGTCGAAATACCTGTGAACATTTTCCAAAAAAAATTCGGGAAATGTTGTTTGCTTTGTTTTGATCGAAATGGCAGGTTTGCAATCCTCTAAGAATGTAACAAACTCAATTCGAATGAAATTAACCTCTAAAGAGAATTTTTTAAAAATGGTCTAAAAAACGATTCTAGAAGTACCTGAAAATCGACCTCCGAAGGGGTCTATTTCCGAAAATATTGCACCTACGGAACTTCCGATGGTGGGGTGAAAGAGGGCATCAAGAAGAGGGCAACACCGTTGGATTCACTCTAATCGGTCCAGGCGTTCTCAAGTTACAGGCGGTCAAAATTGAAAATTGAGAAAAAAGTAGTAATACCCCCCTCAGAGTAAACTCAATTGGAATGAAATTAACCTCTAAAGAGGTTTTTTTTAAAATGGGTCTAAAAAACGCGATTCCAAAAGTGCCTGAAAATCAAACGACGAAAATAAATGAAATTTTACTAACGACGCCAAAACAAAAAAAAATGTTTTGCGAGGAAGTCAGCTCAGTCAAAATAACCATTAAAATTGACTTGAGGCGTGTAAAAATAAAATTTTTAAGTTATTTGAACAGCTCGAGTTACATGCTAATAGAGTCAAATAGCCAAATAATGAGTTAAAGCGTCTAAAAATGCAAATTAAAAATTGTTGAAAAAATCTAGTGTAGAATTAAGTCCAAAAGTATTTAAAAATTACCCTCATCGTGTACAAAATGCAATTTTTGATGTTTTTAGAGAAATTCTATTTTAGAACGCAATCAGGTAAAATTAGTTTAAATCTTCAAATTTGTTGCTGGTGGTAAAATTAATTTTTGGGCGAAAACAAATGAAAGCTTACTAAAGACGTACCAAACTGAAAATTTTATATTTTTCGAGGAAATCAGCAAATAATCGAGAAAGTTAAAATTCAAGGCGTGTAAAAATAAAATTTAAGATTTTTGAAAAACTCAGGATACGTACTAACAGAAGCAAATTGCTAAAAGATGAGTTAAAGCGTCTAAAAATGCAAATTTGAAATGTTTTGCAATTCGCAGTATACAATTAGATCTAAAATTAATTAAAATTGCTAACATTGCCTAAGAATGAAAACTTTTTATGTTTTTGGAGAAATTCTACTTTGGGACTAAATCAGGCAAAATATATTTAAACCTTATAATTTGTTCTTTTCGATAAAATTTATTCTGGGCCAAAATATATGTAATGGGGTTTTTTCGAGGAAGTCAGTCCAAAAAAGTTATTTGAAAAGTTCGAGTTACGTGCTAATAGAGTCAAATGGCCAAAAAGTGAGTTAGAGCGCCTAAAAAAATGGAAACTAAAATTTTTTTAAAAAAATTCTGTATAGAAGTAGGTCTAAAATTATTTAAAAATTACCCACTACGAATTACAATAAATTACCAATACTACTTCCAAAATAAAAAAGTTTACCATAAAATTTACAAGTGAATTGAAAAATTATTATAATTATTTAGAAATTACAATTTTTAGTCAAAAATTATTATAATTACTGAAAATTATTTTAAATAATTTTGCTTATATCAAAAATAACTTATTCTAGGATCAAAAATAAGACAAATCTTTATATAAACATTTATCGAAAAATACTTCGTTTTCCATACACAGAACATGAAGGGTTAGTTCCTAAAGCATACAACTATTAATTAAAATTGCGTTACTTTGCATAATAAAATTCATTATTTTCATTTTTAGGTTTTTTCATCATTTTCATTTTTTTTTTTTTTTTTTTGAGAAGTATTGCAGAGATCGACTTGCAACAAGAGTAGGTACCTTTTTTGATGTAGATATCTGCAGATTTGTTATTTATTCGAATAAATAGTATACAAACAAAAAAGTTCAGATAGTTTTTACTGTCAAATAAAAATATCAAATTCAAATTTCCAACGCTTATTTGACGACAATAATAAGTGAATGGCATATATAGAGACTGTTGCATTTATAAAAACATGTTTGCTTCGTCACTAGAAAAGAAAAGTGGTCAGAAAAAACTGACTACAAAGCTGGATTCTATAAAAAAATTTCTATAAAAATACGGGGTATTCATTAGAAAACGTTATCCAGAAGGCTATGAGTTTTTGTCAGAAAAAAATGACACAACCAAAGTAAATGGACTTTTGTTCTTTCATCCTTTTCTTGTGACATTTCACATCCAACAAGATGACGTTTTTAAATGAACACCCCCTACTTTCTGATTTCCTCGATTAGTTTAAAGATAACAGAAATACACGGAGTGCCTCAAAAATATTTCAGAAACCAAAAGGGCTAGAAACAATACTAGAATCAACGAGGAAACACAACATCCATCATACAGGGTGTTAATAAATAGGTGTTAGACACGGGAAAGTACATTGCGCCCCTTGTCTTCATAAAGACCGTCGGGCCTCAAACTTCGTAAGCGGGGGTAATTTTCTACTTTCGGCCTTTTCTACGTAATAACTATTTTAAACTGACACGATTCAACAGGGTCAGAAATCGGCCATTGGGCCATTCAAGGACTAGAGGGATTTCCTATCATGGTTTCCGTCATAGCATTAGGGCGGAAACGATATGGTCTTCCTCTGGGCAACCAAAAAGAGGACTAAAGAATGACTACATTGAGGCCTGCTTACAGGCTTGGTAAACTGCTGAGCTCAAAAACATCATATGCACCAATGAGGTGAGCGTATATAAAAAAACTCAAGTTTGCTCTGAGGCATTGAAAGAAAATAATGGAGTAACTTTAAAGGTGCCATGCTTTTTTGTCAAAAATTCATAGCCAATTTGATGATTATATTATTTAACACCTGGCCCTTAAAAATTAAAATTAAAACATATGACATTCAAATAAACAAAAAGTCTAAAACATACAGAGAAATAAAGAAATGGCGCGAGAGTGTGTTGTATCCAACCTATAGTTACTCAATGTTTTGTTCTTTTCAATCGAGGTTTCAATAGACGTCAGCTACTGTGTTGCTAGTTAATATACGAACTTCCACATAAAACTTCAATTACCTATTTCAGAAGAATAGCTTTCAAAAAAAAGGAAAATAGACGTGCTCATTAAAAATCAATCATCAAGTTGGCTGTGAAATGTCAAAAGAAAAGAATGACAGTAACAAAGTCATTTACTTTGTCAGCATTTTCTGGCAAAAATTAAAAGCTCAGAATAAGTAGAATAATGGAATCCGCGCGAGCAATTCACCGCTACATTGACAGCTGCTACCAAAAATGATGAGACGCCATGTTTAAGGCGAAACCCAAACTTTTTGTTGGCTATGTGTTTTCTTGCAATAAATTGCTTTTTGAAAGACTTTAATATTATAAATAATTGTGTGGTTTACAATGATGGGATGTGCAGATTACGGTTGTAAAAGCAGCGGCTATAGAAAGGAGCTTGGAGTTACGTTTCACAGGTAAACAGATAATGGCGTTTTTCAGCAACAATTAAATTATTTCAAATCCTAACTCTAAAACCAGTTATTTTACATCCAAATCTTCGAAATATGATTTAGTACGGGGTGTTCATTATAAAATTTCATCTAGTTGGCTGTGAAATGTCAAAAGAAAAGGATGGAGATGGAGATTATGTCATCCTTCTCTGTCAAAATTTCATAGCCTGCTAGATGAAATTTTATAATGAACACCCCGTATATACCGCAGTGAAGTCAATAATGTTATTTTGGAAAATATTTTTCTAATCCTGTAACTTGTAGACAGTTCTTTTATTTAAATTTTTGAGCAGTTTCTCCAGTGGCGCAGGAGATGTAATCCCAGGGTTATCAACGACTATTAATAGACAATTATTTATTTAATAGTAAGTCGATGTTTGCTAATAATATTACGCCCAAATGTCACAAATAGTAATTTAGTTCCATTAGTATTTTTAAAAAAAGATTTTCTTATGTGCTACAATACCAATGCTACTTCACTGGCATTTTCACACTTGACAGATTGGAGCATACTGGTAACAGACGCCGGCGTCGTATCCTACTTCCTCTGGTTTACCTTTTCTAAGGCCAAAACTAATAAATGATGACTTTAGTCACCCCGTATATATTTCGTAATATCTGAGGGCTAAAAGCTTAATCGTAGAATGCACACAATTCTTATAAGCTTGACCGCTTCGTGATAAAAAAAAAAAATATTTTCTATTGGCACGTAGATTTACAACCTGAATTTCGAACTTTGTATGTACCGGGTGTCCAATTAAGAAAGGAAGACGAGTATAAAAAAATGTCAAATTTTATCATTCTTGCATGGAACTTCGACTGTTGTGAATAAAAATCCGGAGTTTTATTTTCGTTTGGAATTTAATTGTATTTTGTTCGAGATTTTGTTGGTATTATACATAAAAAAATGGGAGCTAATAGCAGTTCAGAACAAAAATTGGCAGTTTTCCTTATAAATTGGTAGGTAGTGGAATTTCGAATTGCAAAGTGATGAGTGGTATTTTTGCGTTATACAAATTTAGGGTAGTGATTTTCTCCCAATAACTTTCTCCTCGGTTATACCAAACCAGACTCTCCCCCCCCCCCCCCAACCCCAATCATTCTCATCTAAACATAAAAAAATATTTTTCAAAATTACTCACCACTGTAATAGGATACATGGGATTAATAATAGTGAACAGCAAAACGTGGTTCGGCTTAGATTCATCCGGTCTTTTCCGTCGAGGTTCCTCCGAGGATGTATTGAAACCCTGAAAAACAAACGAATATTGCAGTACATACATTATATATCGTATTACGTGCACTGCGTGTACACGTAACAACTACCTAACGAGGTAACCTAATCAAAAGCGGTACCATAAAGCCCCAAACCGGCTCGGCTGATATTTCGCCCGCATTCGAACCTGAGAAAGTACTGCACGGACGGTGGAATTTACCTTGAAAACGGCTGTATGACAAACTGTAAATGGAGATTTTCATGGCAGATTAAGATCTGGGCTAAATCTGACATGAGACCAGTACGTGCCGCCAAACCTTATTACTTCATATTAAGATTATTTATTGATTACTTATTAATAACTTCTTGCCAGGAGCTCTCCGACAGGTTTTTAGAGCTATTTCGCGTGGGTAATGAAAATGTTAGGTGTTAAAGAGCTGCAACGTACCAAGTTTCTAATCATTATTTTTTTGCTTGTTAGCACAGTCGGACACGTTTTTATCATTGCAGTGCTGAAAGTTTCCCGTTTCCTTGATTTTTGATTAAGAATTGGAGCAAATCAGCCATTAATTAAATCCTGCTTCAATCGACTCGATTTTAGCTTTGAACGGTAAACTGATTAATTAGCTTCCTCGACATGCCTATTATTTATCTGCTACTGGTTTCTTGCCATTGCATTTATGCATACAAAACGCTGAGTAGGCAGGATTTTACATATTAAGACTATACGTCTCGGTGTGAAGAAATAGTAATTTTCATTAGCCTTGGTCTTGAAACGGCGGCCGGGGCCAACGACCCTCGACCAATCCGTTTCAATCAAACCAAAACAAGGCTGACCAGATGCAGTACCCAAGAAACTAAACCCGGTTGGTTTGCTTGCTTATTTGGTTTTGCTTCAATTCTCACACAAAACGATGTAAATTAATTTGCTTTTAGTGGTTGTCATGGTGTCTGTAAGTCAAGACTAATTTATTTACTGTTCGTCACATACGCCAAACCATGAAATTAGCTATGACAACTAAGACTGAACTCTGACTGTCTGACATTGACTAAGACTGAACTGAACTAACCTGAACTAACCTGAACTCAAACGTTGACTGATCTTTATGGTATTTATGGCAAACGGAAACCGAGTACTTTTTTTTTTTTGATAGTTTGATAACTCGATAGTCGCTACTTTTGGCTTAAGTAAGTACCGGTTCCTACTGACCTGAAGTGGCTTTCCTGTTTGATATGCGATTAATTATATGTAAATTGTCAGAAAAATGCCCGGAGTGTAATCATATAAGTTCATATAAGTTTATATAAGTTCATATAAGTCATATAATTACTCTTAGTAAATTTTCAATCGCTATTTGGTAACGGCGGGTCTTAATCTGCATCCCATATACGAATTGGGAATATGAAAATCACGAAGGTAATCAATAATTCAGAAGTTGAGGCAAGTCACTTAAAGTGAAAAGAATCATAGTTTCTAGGCTCTATAGATATCGATTTGATATCATTGCAGGATATATCCAACTTTGAGCTAATTTTATAAGTTTAAACGGTTACGTTTATAACCTTAAGAGGAGCTTAAACTTGAGATGTAAAAGCGATTTAGTATATGATTTGAAATATTTGTAAGCAGAGGAATGATTGAAATTGAAATGATTCTAAGGCGCCAACTGCTGGGTCATAGATACGGAGCCACTTTTAGCCACTGAACAATGGGAACGACGCAAATCTGTTCTCTATGTCACTCAAAAAGAAACAACTAGCTCCTTTATAACATCTACATTATATATTGGATGGAGAAGAAAGTGACGTTCGTGTTGTTTTGCAAACTCGGACTGGTGCGACAATGAGATTCTTTATGAAACTTGTATCCGAGTGGCAGATCGCTGAGGTATTTTGGTGTACAATCTCAAGGTATTCCGAGATAACGCGAGGTATTGTGATGTATTTCAGAGGTATTTCGAGATAATTTAGGGGCATTTCGTGAATTTCAAGGTATTCTCGAGGTAATTTGGGGTACTTTCGAGGTATTTTGAGGTAGAGTTTTCGCCATATATATATTATAACGTATTTCCAAGAGATGTCTCCAGGGGGTAGAAACGGTTTCAATCGGATTTGAGGTTGTTTCGAAAATTTCGTTTTGCTGTTTGGTTGCAGGTGGCTATGCTTACTATTTGTTTTGATTTATGGGCCAATCTAATTATTGATCCTATAATAAGAACTGATCAAAATAATATAACAAAGAAATATACTGTAATGGTTAAAAACTGTCGCTAGAATAAGTCTTGCAAATGCGGATATTTGTCGTATATTTGGGGCTGAAACGTAAAGATTTGAGGTTGTTTATTTACCTTTTTTTTTTGCTAACCTGTGGAAGGTGGATAGGGTTCGCGTTTTGTCTTGTCAGGGGTCTCAGGACTGTGCTGGCAGTGAGTTGCGCCCATTTTCCTTGCTTTGGTTTCAAAAAGGGAGGATTATATACACAGATTTTATTAAGTTTGAGAAATTATAACCCCAAAACTTGGAAAATAAATAAACAACTGACTTATTTCAAATGTCGGATTGATTGACTGATATATTGACGGATTTGTTTTGGCAATGGGTGAATTGTGTAGATATGGAGGTGACTGCCTATCAGCCTAAGTGCTTCGGTTTCTTGGCCGGAAGTCCGCCATGTTTAAGAGGACTTTGCAAATTCTTTGCTTGCACCTAATAGCCCATTGTTAGCTGTTCGTAAGTCAAACGTTATTTTATGACAATAACACTAGATGAAATGGAAAACATATGGGACAAACTTAAAGTGGTACATTTTGCTTCTTTTCTGAGGAGTAAAAAGGGTAGCGAGAGCAAGTATTTTGGGCGTCGTCCTAAAACGCCTTTCGATAACAATGAGAGTTGTCATTCGTCAATTGTTCGTTGCGCGCTGGCGCTCTCGACCAATATCTTTTCCCCACCTCCACCTTTTATCTATTGAAAATCGGAATATTGGTGAAGATCTTTCTTTCTGGATCAAGACACATGGAAGACACCACTCATCTCTTCGCTGCTACTCATTTCGACGTAAAAGTGTAAACCACTACGTGGGATTTAGTCGATTTGTAGTAGTATTTCAACTTCCCTTAGTTGGTGTTAGTTTTGTGGTCACTCGACCAGTTTTTGGGACATTTTTGGATGAGGGAAGTTGAACCGAATTTCGGGATTGTGCAGCAAGAGGTAAGTTCACGTCTCCACTGAGCCTTTTGTATTTTCTTTCTATCAGAGTTTGGGCCTACAAGCAAAGCATTTGTCAACCTATACTACGATCCAGGGCCATTGTACCACGTGTCAGCAAGGTTAATTTGAGGGCTGAAAGCAGCTACACCACGTGTTTATTTTGTTCTGTTTTTGGAAACCCTCGTGGACGAGGTAATTATTCATTAATTTATCTATGTTTAGAATTTTATGATTTTTCTTTATTTGTTGGATTTTTCCAATCCAATCTGGGGTCATTACGGGGTTAAATTGTCTGGGTGGATTTGTTTCAATTGTTGAATAACTTTTGTTTATTTTATTTATTGATTTACAAAGTCCATTTGATGAAAAGAAGTTCATGAGAAAAATTTTCCTGTCACTTTATTGGTTAACTTGTGTATGTAATCGCTTCACGAAACATACATATAAATGAAAAATAAACTAGGTCAAGGGGCATCTTAGTAAATAATGTCCTTCCTAGGGTGTTTCCAAGGGGGCCTACCGCCACCAATTAGTGTTTCCAAGGGGACCTACCGCCACCATTAGTGTTTCCAAGGGGGCCTACCGCCACCTTTAGTCTTTCCAGGGAGGCCAACAGCCACTTTAGTGTTTCCAAGGGGCTACCAGGCACCATTATTGTTTCTGAAGGTTAATCACCACATTATTGTTACCGAGGGGTGCAAATCACCACCTTATTGTTCGAAAACCACCACTATTGTTGTAAGAGGCAGACAGCTACCACCATAATTTTTGGAGGGCCAATAGCCACTACCTTTTGCGTTGTTTTGGACCTAAGGCGCCTAGCCTTTGTGACCATCTGTAATAGCGTCGTGTCAAGCTCTCCCTCTCTCTCTCCTCAGACTGCATTCATCCACTCCTGGATGTAGTCCTCTTCCAAATTTCTCCATGTCTCTCTGTTTATCGCTGTTTTCATCCAGTTTCTCCCTGCTATCCTTTGGATATCGTCTCGCCATCTCTTCTGGGGTCTTCCCGCACTTCTTCTTGTTTCTCTTGGTCGCCAAGTTTGTATTTTGTGCGTCCATCTATCTGGGGTTTGTCTTGCTATGTGCCCTGCCCATTGCCATTTAAGTTGGGCTGTTCTTTTTAGTACGTCCATTACTTGGGTTCTTCTCCGTATGTCTTCATTTCGTACTTTGTCTCTTATGCTGATTCCAAGCATGGATCTTTCCATGGCTCGTTGCGTGATCTGGAGCCTGTTCGCCATCTTGCGTGTAATAGCCGTGTCAAGCTAAGTAGTAGTATTTAAGTTAACCTGTTTTTTTTTGTTTCGCTTGGTGATCACCACTAGGGAGATATTTTCTAGACAATTGTGATAAGTAGAATTAAGGAAAACCTTTCACTCATTGACATCGTAAGTACAATCATCATATTGTACAACATTGATTTCGTTCTTTGATATTATAGGACATAAATTAAACTTGTTAGTTTTATTTCGTTTGCAAGTACTATGGGTATTTTGGAAGGGAACTGATCAGCTACCTAACAGCGTAGGATTTTTCCAATTTAATTGATTAAAATTGGTGGCGCCCCGAACTCATTTTACCGGCCGGTTTTGTAGCACTTTTTGAATATTCCAAGATACCTTTACTGAAATTAAAGTGTTGCAATACATTTTTGAAAAAAACATTGCGTTAAAATCATAAATAAATAACTATTACCAGTAAGTCCTTGGGCAGGCGACCTCAAAGCATTATATTTGTCATCGCATCGTTATGCAAGATAAGAAAAAAATTAATGACTACTTTTACAAGTTTAGTTTAAATTTCAGCCGAGACTCCACCTTAAGTGTACATTTCATATTTGATACAAAAACCATCGAGTATATGTCGAATCTGGAAAGCTAAACTGCAGAATGTAGTTTAAACTGCACTTTAAATGTGGCTCCCAATATGTTCTGGCTAGGGTTCTGGTTAAGTTTAAATTTTCGTTCTGAATTTTCAGAACATGATGTTTAATTCTCATGTGCAAAAATTTAACTTATTAATAATAATAAGTAGTAGTTAAATAGGTAATAGGTTCGGTTGTATAATCACGGTTTCATCTTGGTTCCGCTAAACCCAACCCTCGTAAATTTTGACGTCCATAAGGCCCAGTTGTACAATCGTGGTTCAAACTCAGGTTCAGCTGAACCTGACTGGTGCTTAACCCCCATTTGCACCAAGCAATTTTCAAGTACATCTAGTTAAGGCTTCCATTATTACCATGGTTACTTGTGCTAATAGCTATGGTTTAGGGGTTCTTAACTTTAGGTTTACCTAAATTTGCGTGGGGCAAATGGGGGTACACCACTCCATAAGAATAGCATTGCTGTGAAATTTATTTCGTTTGTGACACTTGGTGACAGTAATGCTATTCTTACGAAGCAGTTTAAGTACCAGTTAAGCCTGCGAACCAGGATTGTACAATTGGGCCTAATGTCAATGTGACACTCGATGTAACATTAACAAAGTTCTTAGTGGAACCAGGAACTTATGAGGGTCGAGTTTAGCTGAACCAGCCTTAGTGCGGTTTGCACCGCTTTCCCATAAAGTTAAACCTAAGGTGGACCTTAAAGTTTTCCATGTATATTCCAATTTTTTGACAACCACACAAAATGCATTTTATGTGGCAAACTTTAAGGTCCACCTGAGGGTCCACCTTAGGCTTAACTCTATGAGGAAGCGAAGCAAACCGCACTTAACTCACTATTGTACAACTAAGGCTTGTTTATTTTTGAAAAGAAACAGAGAATAGAGAGCAAATCATAAAATTATATAATTTTTAATGCATACCTACCACGTTACATCTGGGGTAAGTGTGAATGGCTTTAAGCTAAACTTTGCCCTTTATTGTAAACTGTTTGTATAGTGAGTATTTTCTTGTTTTTGTTGCTTCGTAATAAAAAGAGACCTTTATTATATTATCAAGTCAATACTAAGGATGGGGAAGGGGGAGGATCTGAGTTCTACCTGGAGCTCTTCTTCTACTATTCACAGTTTTAATTATCTGACTGCTGAACTATGAGGAAAAAATGAGGAAAACATATTAGTCTAAGGTAGCTTTATTACAAAGATTAGAAAATATGCATTCTAGTTCTTTTCTTGATTATTTTGTATTTTCCAGGTATACTGTTAATTTGTTAATAGAATTTGGAAAATAGTTTCTAGCTTTTTGATGCTAAAATTTAAAATTAATCTCTCGTATTTAAAGGTATTTTGAGTATTTTTCGAGGTATTTCGAGGTTATTCAAGGTATTTTGAGGGTATTTGAGGTACTTAAAGGTAATTCAAGGTATTTAAAGAAAATTAAAGGTATTTTTGAGGCATTGCAAGAGTATTGAGACGCATTTTTGGAAAAAGTAATTTCGAGGGTAATTTGGGGTACAAAAATTCATCAGCGATCTACCCCTCTCTTGTATCTTAATATATACGGGATGTTCATTAGAAAACTTCATCTAGCAGCTATTTTGAATTTTGACAGAAAAGGATGACATAATTAAAGTAAATGGACTCTTTGTTTCTCCATCTTTTCCTTTCGACATTTCACCCCCAACTAGATGAAGTTTTCTAATGAACACGTGGTACTTTTTCCTTATAAGCAGACAGGTGTACATTTGTAGACACGCTTTTCAAACAATCATAAGAAAAAACTTCATATCCGTATTTAAAAGTTAAGATAGACATCTAAAAACCGTTTCTCTCTAACTCAAACCATTCAAAAGTCGAAAAAGTGGCGTATTTAAAACGTCAATATTCTGAAAACGGTCGAAAATTGGAAGAGGTTGTGTTAGAAGAAAATAGCCTTAGAATTTCAAGACGACTCTAAAGATGCAAGAATATACAGTCTTTTTCTTCTGATATAACCAAGTGTGCCATCAATCATCTTGAAAACATTGATAGAGCAAGACCAATTACCTACATGTACAAATTTTTTGAAAGATACTGCACTTATTTTTTCTGAAATGTGGAACGTACCATCGACTGTCAGATACTTACCCTGTATATGCTTGGGGAAATTCATAGAA
Source organism: Taphrorychus bicolor (assembly GCA_951812265.1). Lineage (NCBI taxonomy): Eukaryota > Metazoa > Arthropoda > Insecta > Coleoptera > Curculionidae > Taphrorychus > Taphrorychus bicolor. The sequence goes on along the minus strand of OX638303.1, from coordinate 27,220,570 downwards.
TATTACCGGTAAAGTTTAAGGTATCGTACAGTTAAAAAGATGTGCCAATGTGGAACTTTTGACGTAAGTTAGTAGCGATTAAATGTCAAAAAAGATATGGTTAGGACTAGAGATGTATGGTCGTGTTTTTAAAACCCGGCCGAAACGGGTACCTACCCGGCGAAACCAAAGCCGCGGGCACCAGGCTTTTGTTAAAGTATCTATTCGGATACTCTCTATCAAAAGTACTACAATCTTCTAACATTTTACCTAAATTGGTCCTAACGACTTATTAAAATAAATAAGTTTTCAAAAATTTCTTATGCCAACTTTTTAGTACAAAGATAAACGTCGTTTGTGGTGGAACACCCTGTATTATAGACGTCAGGCTACCTTTGTGTGTGTGCTTTAGCGTCGTAATAAGACAAGGTGTTATGTTGATTTGATGTAGCGTTCTGAAAGTGAAACCGTAGTAAGATTATGGGGAATAGAACAAAAAAAGTTTGTATTTGCCAAATTATTGAAAAGAGTATTTTTATAACATTGACTTCTAGGTTGCATTGCTTCGTTGCATATTATTGGGTTTCTCTCATTTTAAGAGGCTGCTTTTGTTTTGCCTTGAAAAAGAGGTCAATAAACGTCGAAACGTCGGCAGTTTCTGCTAACATAACCTACAATTTTTTATTTGTTCTAGGCCCGGTAATCTTACTATGGATAAGGTGTTATGTTGAATACTATTAATGAGTAGTGAATTTTTTAGATTTATTGTCGGTATAATATGGTATGATAAATAATGATAAACACAATGAACGTATTTAATGCTGAATCTAGGGGAGTGTTCATTTGAAAACAATTGGTCAAGAATTAGAATTCCATAGCTCTAGACCAACCAGATGAGAAGAAACATATAAAACTTATTGCATACGTTTTTAATAGTGTCTACGCCGAGGGGTAAACCGCAAAGGAATTGTGGTGTACAGCAGAGAGGAATTAGAAGGAATTAGTGGGAATTACTCAAGGAATTAGTTGGCATTACTGCGAATTAGTAGGCATTAGTGATTCATTAGTAGGCACATATGAGGAAATTTTATTGTAAAAGAGAAAAATATCTAAATTAATTACCTAATGTGAGATGCCAAGACATGGTTACCTGGATTTTTAAGTTCAATTTTCTAGTCTTAATTTAAAGAGAAAATTAGGTTGTGGGTTAGAATGTTTATTAGTACTTATTTCAAAAATACGTGTTAATTATTAAGCTTTCATGTTATGTGAAAAAGAAAACAGGGCCGAATTAACAAATTCGAACAATCACATCTCAAAATCACCAAAATCTAACCTTAATAGAATTATTAATTGCCACATATCACCGAATGCATTATTGCAAAGAGATCCAGAATCCGATATGTATAAAGTAGAATCCAGAACCGTTTTTAAAAAAATGAAGTTGATGATCGTTGCCTGAAAACGAAACGTCGGATTTTAAATTTGAAAATACTTCGTTAAAGGTTGAAGGGAGCAAAAAGTGGCTATGAAGAACTGTCAATTGGTTTTTAATTAGTTATCTCTTCAAATTAAGATTATAGAAGGAATAAAAAAGTTTTTTAAAAATTTGGATTTTTTGGGATTATTTCCGAAACCACTACCCATTGGTCCGGCTCCAAATGGATTGCAGTTTTTCAAGCTGCCGTATATTCTAGGTTTATCAAAAAACGTCAACAGATGTTGGAAACTCCAAAGTGGCCTTTTACAATCAAAAGACTCTAAGCAAAAAAATATCATAATAACTACACAGAAATTTGCGTGCTTTTTGATGTAAAAAACAATGGTTGTTCAGCTCCTGTGTTCAAACTTCAGAAAAAGTTAATAATAAAAAAGTTAGGGCTAAAAATACTCTAAGCCGGTCCTGGTTAACACCCTTCTAAGCTGGGTTTCTAAATTTGGTTGAAATTTTTCGACTTGCGAATCTAATTGAACGTGTACAATTTTATCACGTTTTATAATAGTTATTTACGTTATAAGTCCGGTAAATATAATTTTACAGTAAGAGTAAGACGTTTCTGGACGAGGCGACACCCGAATCTGTAATTTCGAAACGACTACTGTAACACATTACCGGACGAATACATTTTTGAGAAATCCGGTATAGTTTCATTACGGTATCCTGTACCGGCACAGGATGTACCGGTACTCAATACGGTAAAATTTCTTTACGATATCCAGTCCTGTAAAAAGCTATTTATCGGACTAAAATCAAGTACATAAGTAAAAGTGTCCTAAATGATACAGTATGAAGTAAATGGTATATAGGAAGGGTCATGTCATGTATGGAAGGTCAATAGGAATTAGTAGGAATTAGTGGGCATTACGGGGAATTAGTAGGCATTGGTCGAGGAATTAGTGGCATTAGTAGGAATTATTAGGCATTACTCGAGGAATTCAATTTAAGGTCAAGTTCTTAAAATCCAATCTTAATCAATTTGTTTGGCCCCGCCAGGAAGATACTGACATTGTTAAAAAAAACATTTCTTTTATAATGGACCAATTGAACTTGTCGGATGTGAACCGTTTAATTTAAAAAGTCAAGATCTAAGCAAGATCGGAAAATTATATAAATTAACAAAATAATGATGCTCAGGCAGGGTTCAGTAGGTATACGGGGGTGTCCATTATAAAACTTCATCTAGCAGGCTATGAAATTTTGACAGAAAAGGATGACATAATCAAAGTAAATGGACTCTTGTTTCTCCATACTTTCCTTTTGACATTTCACAGCCAACTAGATGAAGTTTTCTAATGAACACATGGTACCTACTTGTCCAAAAATAATTACGTGATATCAGGCGCAGTAATCCACGACATGTTTCGCGATATGCTTTAAGACAAAAAACAAGTTTAGCCATCCTTTTTTTATTTAGCACCCCTCCCCCCCATTGGATATCTACGTACTACAACATAAAATGTAGTACTTAGATATGCATTTTTTCTAATTTCAAAGAGATTTTCAATAATTGAAATATTTTTTGATAAGTATTTTCCGATGTATTTTCTACTTACCTATTTGGTTTCTTGTACCGAAATTCCCATTTACACAAAATTGGGTGTAAAACAGTGGTTAAAGCCAAAAACCTTGTATTCCTAATATTAATGTTTCTAAAAGTAGGTATCAATTTCTGCAAAAAACATATGTTTTATATGTTTTACATCAAAAAACACATTATTCTTGCACATTTTCAAGATTAATGCTAATTTTTATTCACAAGTGAATAATGTGTTGTCATAGAAACGAAACATGTCGTAGGCACCTGGCAACTCAAAAAATAAACTATTCTAAACATGAAATCGGTAGTTACCCCTCATTTAAATAACTATCCTTCTTTTAGGATGTATTGAGGCAAATGTAGGTTACAGTGCCTCTTATTCACTAAAAAATGTACTTTTCACTGAAAAATACTTAAAGTAGGCAATAAAATGAAGAAATTTACCGTCCACCCTCGTAAAATATGCACGGGCGACTAGACCCGACTAGACCGTCATCTATCTGACGCACCAAATGTCGCGCCGTCGATTACCGAAACTAGTCGTGGTCGTGGTTATAAAATTGTGAATTATCTTTGTGGCACCTATAACTCCAGCTATAACCTATCATATTTTGAGAAAACCCGGAATCTTGGTCGTGGATAAAGTATAGCATTCAACTCGCATTTAATGAGTGTTATTCTCTCGGGAAACTTGTGCCACTCGCTTCACTCGTGGGCTCAAACTTTACCCTCGAGAATAACGACTCCCATTAAATGCTTGTTGTATAATATACAATTATGAACTTAATACCTACTACGTAGGAGGCCTTTTATTTTTATTTGATTATACAGCCTGTCCCAATTCAACGTATATAACCATTGACAAGAATCGAGATATTGCTGAGGCCAAATTAGGCGATTTAACCAAACTTGCATATATCCAAAGTTGCTTCTTTTGGCCACAAGAAACTGTCACTGTAATATTTTTTTTAGTTTCTCGAAAACGCCTCAACAGATTTTACGATTATTCGCGTTATAGGGTGACCTAAGATGGTCAAATAAAGTTTTATGGTGGCGGAGACTAATTCTTTGGAAAACGCCAAATAGAAAAAAAACCTGCTCAAAAGACATTATAATATCTAGTTTTCAGTCGCGTGAATATATTAATTACAAACATGTTTCTCCATATAGCTGGCTTCATTTGGAAGCATTCTTGTCTCTTACCCTGTATCTATCTAAGATCGCGACCAAACATCGAGATAAACCGGTATATAAAAACCATAAATTATGTTTTTTGTCAATTTTGATTTTAAGAAATAACAGAGGTAAAAACGTAATAGGAATTAGTAGGAATTAGTGGGCATTACGGGGAATTAGTACGCATTGGTCGAGGAATTAGTGGCATTAGAAGGAATTATTAGGCATTACTCGAGGAATTAGTGGCATTAGTAGGCATTAGTGGGCATCAGTGTACAAGATTTCGGCCTGCGGTTTACCCCCTCGGTATACGCCTTAGTACAGCCAGATAAATCTTACCCAACCAGAGACCTTCTATTAGTACACATAAACATGACGACATAACTTGTTGCCAATGTATCAACGAAGTAATTCGTTTAGCCCTAGTTTTAGCCTGTTTTTCGTTTTCAGGAACTCCAATATTTCATCTTTGTCATCGACACTCGGCAGTCAATGACATGAATGGTGACATAAAGAAACAGAGTCTACGAGTAGTATGCGATGTAACGGCATATCGCCATGTGGTATCTACTAATAGGTCTCTGTACCCCACCCATTTCATCCCGTTGATTTAAATTAATACGGATGCGCCCCGAAGAATGTTAACCGATTTCAAATCATTTGACGCAAGGCGTTAGTGACGACACTCCCTGTCAATTTGACCACCATTTTTGTTTTTGTGTATCCTACTGCTCAAATTCCATTGTTAGCGCACTAAGAAAAGAAAAGCATTACAAAGTGCCGTTAATTTTGAGGACAATGTACTGCAAGCTCTAAGCCCATCTACAACTAAGCGGGGTTCAAAAACTAAGCGATCAGTATGGTGAAACTCCCGTACATAAACGGGTGCTCACTAAGGAACAGGGGCAACTGAGCAGATTGTACCGCAAGGGCCCTACAGAGGCTGCTTAATGAAAACAGCCAACCAAAGAAGGAAAGCCCTGCGGAAACACCTTAGGCGCTGTTGGGATGAAAGACTGAATAGGCTAGAATCGCATTCAGCTGGCTTCTGGCGTCCACAAAAAGACCTCAAGCGCGATAAGAATGTCACACCAGCGTTTTGCAGCTCAAACACTGCACTGAGTGTCAAGTCCAGTCAGAGTGTAAGACGATTATGGTTGTCACATACTGGCAGTTGAGAGAACTATCCGACATCTAAAGAGGGAGGACTTCAGGAATCTGCAGGATACAACAGACTCGATCATCATGGTAAGTTTTGAGGACCCATGTGGGGTAAAGCTACCGACTGACAGGCCATCCAACAAGGTACTAACCTGACCAAGAAGAGTTGCGTTTGCTACCTCTCACTTTCCAACGAGATCGAATGTGGTGATATGATAGTGAAAAAGCTGATAATTCTAAACAGGCAGGACAAGGATAAAATTTCCCACAGAACTACTGACCCATCACACTACTGTATGGGGCTCCAAAAGTCGTAATATTCCGAGAAGAATCGAAGACGAGTGCACGCGCTGAATAACCTGAAGGACCCTAATACATTCTGAATATGCCTTATAGAGCCGATTCTTCAATGTTTTGCTAAGAGTGCTAAGAAACCTACAATCGGCACTAGTAAGTAGTAAATTTTTACGAGAGCAGGTTTTTTAAAGCAACGAGCTAGGATATATGGAGAAAGCCCCGTGTTTTAGTTATATCCTTCCTTTCTAGCACAAAAATACTATCTATTATCGCTCTACTTTTTTTCAGTCATTAAGTGATATATATTTCATCACGAGGTACTTATACTAACTCGTTCAGTTCGTTGGCTAAGTTACATGTAAGTCAATACTTTGATGAAACCAGATTCACCGAGATTCACACACTGGTACACCAAAACCTCAATCTTTCGGTTTTCTATACAGTAATTAGCTAATTGTGAAAAAAAAATCACCATTTAGAACTCGAAAAAATAAGGTTTCTGCGTATCAGTGTGCAACCGTTCTAATTGGAAAGTATGACATTTCCAATAATTTGACACATGCATAAATGCAGATGGAAGAAACGCGTTCAGCCGCTTGATGTCACCGGATGGGTGATTCTCTAAGCGGAATAATTTGGTGCGACACTGAGCACGGTCAGCGCTAAATTATTCCGCTTAAAGAATCACCCATCCGCTGACATCAAGCTGCAGAAAAGCGTGTCGGGTGAACGAAACCATTGTGTTAACTAGACGAGTAGCGTTAACATAGCGATACAACTTGTTGCCAAAACATAGGGGGTACTTCTTCTACCCTCTTTCGACATAAAGAAACTCCGATATTTTATCTTTGTTTTGGCACTGGGCCACAAGAGAGACAACTCTATTAGAAATCCAGAAATCGCAATGTAGAGACGGTCGAAAAAAAAGTATGTTGGAACTTTTGAAAACAGAGTTCTCTTATGTGAAGTATAGTAATACAAGAGTTCTGCATAATGGGGATTTGGCTACGTTTGTTTTCACTGTGATATTTCTCGCATTAACTGCATTAACTACCTATGTCACAATCAAAATAACACTTAGCTTAAGCTCTTTTTTCGTTTTTGCTTATAACATGTGGACTTAGCATTTGATAAAAAAAAAACGTATAATCTGAAAATTTCATAGACACGTTTGATGATAAATTTTTAACTGGTTAGCTGCTAATACTATAGTAAGAGAAGTTATTAATAGGTACCTCAATAAAGAAATAAAAATTAAAAACAACATTCTAAGCATTCCAGAGCTCTCACCCAAAGCATGATGAGTTTATTGTTAGTATGCCATGGATGTCATAATTTTGACAGTTACGTAACGAAAATGACAACTGTTCAAATGCAATTGTTTTATTTGCGTCACAAATATTAGCAAAACTTAAATAAACTTTTGATGTAAAAAAAGGACCAGAAACGTTTTCTAAAAAAAGAATGATCCCAGATAATAACAAACCCATTCCCCCACTTACAGGGAAGATTCCCTCACCCTTATTATGACAGATAAAGGAGATCCCTTCCAGCTGAAGAGGGATGTTATCATCAGTCATAACCTAACCTAACAAACTGAGCCGTCTCAAGTACTAGCAAACTGCCTAAAAGAATGTACTGAAGGGGGGTACTTACTCTGTTATTTGCAGTGTCCGTGTCGGTGCGCTGTCTTTTGCTATGAGGCCCGTCTCCGTTGAACGCCATTTTGAAACAAACAGATCGCGCTAGGTCCAAAACCCCGACTTACCTTCGACAAGGCACGCGCAAAACTAGCAGATTGTCGATTTTTCGTAAAGTCGCCGACGATGCCGGATGGATTGTTTTTCTGCCAACGGTTGCGACATCTATAGTTGAATTTCGGCCCCCACTAATCTATATTTAAATATTTTCGAGCACCTTACAGGATTCTGGTTAATAATCGACCTTGAAATTATTTTTTAAATTGTTTTGATAAGCTAAAGTTTACTGTAAATTTAGAAAAACCATGAAATCAATAACAGAAAATATGGCGCCATCTATGAACGAATGGTGCATTGGAGCAGAATCCTGCGACGTCAAATTTGAAGCATCGTCACCGATTGGCGAAAAATCGCAAATCAGCCATCTTTGCGCCTGCGTCAAACCTCCCTGTCAGAAACTGCTTTATAACCGGGATCTGTCATCAAAACGTAGAAAAATCAGTTTTTTTAGTGTATTTTTCCTGGTTTTTGAGTGCTAGAAATAGAATAATGCTGAGCAAGCAAGAGCAGGTGCTCCACATCGAGCCCCAAAGCGAGCTGAAGTTCGTAGGTGAGAAGACTGTGGTTAATTTTTTATGCAAGGCAAACGGCTCTCCACACCACTTATAAATACTGGCTTTTCCTACGTTTTTAGGCGGAATCTGCGACCCTGTTTGACCGTTTTTCGTGTAAAAACGCTATTTTTCGAGGGCCGGCCTCGCTTCAGATTGAAAATCGTTAAAGGCGGCCCGAAATTAGGCCATTCCTCATGTCAGTGGGTATGGCAACCCCACAAGTGCTGCAACCTCCATGTTCCCTTTAACCCAATGATAAAAACTTATTCCTTTTAATTGAACTGAATTTTAATTCGCTATGAAGCCAAAGTCCTTTAACATCAGACAACTACCTGTATAATTGACTGCCTTTACCTTGAACACATTTAAACCTATGTTTAAAGTGTAGAGGCAAATAATTCATTCAAATTGTTATAAATGCCAGCTAAATATATCTGCAACAGGACAGTACATTTTTAAAGATGGGCTTAAAAATTAAATAGAATTATGTTTTTAGTTATAGCCTGGCTATTTAATATTAATTGGGGAGGATTCTATTTACATTTTAAACACCTACATGTAAGTTTACTTTTTTACCAAAAATTCCAACATTAGTTGCCTTTTGTCTTTACTACATAAGTTCATTTGAGAGCATTAAGTTGTAGATTTCTTCGAAACTCCTTACACTGATGTATAAGTGTTATCCTAGGTATAAAAATATCATTAATTACCAATGAAGGTCATCTTAGCCAGTAATGCTATTGTCAACACATAGCACCTACCTATCCAAAACATTAATCCTGCTTTGGAAGATTTTGCATCATTTTTATAAAGAAAAAGCAATTTCACTAGTGACACCCAAAATAGCATCACTACCTATTTCCTGTATTAGCATATCATGTGGGAGTAGCCAATGAACTAATATCAATTTATTTATGTCTGGTTATTTCACTGTTTACTTTACAATGGACATCAATTTAGGAGGAATTGGTTTTTGTAAATATGTATGATGCTCACATGATGTATACCAAACCTGCTTCCTAAACTGCGTTTAGGTTAAAATTAAAATTCACAATTTTAAAGTTTAACTTCCATAGTAGGTACTTAAAGGACTAAAGTTAGCCTGATTTTGGTATGGCAATACAAGGCAAAATTCACCGTAATATCCAACCATTTTCACATAGTGTTCATTGCAGCTTAGGTATCTGCATAGGTTTCAGTATTAAAGAAATGGTCTGAGAAAAAGTGAAAACTGTGATAAGATAAGAGAGTCTATTGAAATGATTTTTAAAAGGCAATTTGTGATCTTTCAGCCACCAAATTAAGTTTTTAGATTATAGAAACATAGTGCTTGTGTAGTGCTCTTGAGTTTTGTTCAATTTTAAAATACACTAAAAGGGGATCAAAATGAATGCACCACCAGAAATTACCACAGATTTGATGTTAAATAACTTCTACCTTATTGTTTGATTTGAATGATTTTTTTACTGAATTATTCCCTCGGAATCTTTACATATACATTTCAAATAGATATTCATCTAGAAGGCTAACATGTTGACATAAGTATGAATGACATATTTACCTGGATTTTATAGATCATATCTGTCAATTCCTCAGTCAGCTAGATTAATCCATTATGGGGTTCTGTAACATCTACCTCAGCATGTTTTTCACTCAAAAATAATTAGATTTTTAAGCTCAACTTGGTCATTCACAAAGCAGTAACTGCTGTGGGGAGTAACAATACAAGGAGAGCATAATTTCCCAAGACACTGTCACTGTCTTACAGCTTTCATATTTTTGTGAATAAGTCATGACACTAGTATTTGGCTGTAGGGGGCTGTAGAATTTTGTTAACACCCTTTGATAGCTGCTAATAAAAAACAAGCACACAAAATGAGGAATGTGACTGGATTTGTCAAAAGGGGCAGATTGTTTACATGTTTTATTTTCTTTCAGTCTTTTTTTATGTTTATAATTTCATGAGATATTGAGCGAAAAAATCTGTGAAATCAGTTTGAATGGTGTTCCACAATGCAGTTGTCCAAAACCATTTAAGATAGAATGAAACAGTTGCACTTTCATATCTTAGTTTTGCAAGCTCCATCAAATGGCAATAATTTAAAATTTTTCAAAATTACAATTTTTTTAATAATTTGGTTTACATTAAATAAGACATCATTAGAAAACTTTAAAAATTAAGATGCAAAAATGCAAATTGATTTGTTCTATTGCAAAAGATTTTGAACGGTCGATATGTGGTAAAAAATGATGAGGTTTGGTTGACACTATTTATTAAGAAAACAAATAAATATTAGAATAGGAAATGCTAAGGAAATTGTATATAAGCCCGTATATTTATCTATGATTTTAAATTGTGCAGCAAACGGTTTCCTGCAGCTGTTTAGCTTCTTGCTCTAATCAAACATTAAGTCCGATTTTGAGCACTGTTGGGACACCCTGTACGTTAACATGGATTTTTAAATTAAGTAGTAATACGTGTATTAAGAACTGACGTGTACTAAGATATATTTTGCTGCGTCTTGGGTCTATTATTCTAGTGTTAATAATGACATAAATGACTCGGCAATTCTTTTGTCTAAGTGCTTTAAATTTTCTCCTCTACAAGAGCGACAACCGACAATAGACTTCCATGCACCTATTTTTATTACACTTTGCATGTGGTGATTTTTTTAATTGAAAGGTGTTCCAACGTCCAAATGCTGTTTACTTCTATATATTCTTTCTTAATATGCAAATAAAAAAAAGAAAATATAAGAGTTAAGAGGACCAATGACACTAAACTAATCTATATAATCTTATGCTTTATACATTTTCTATCTCCCCTTTTAATCTGATAATCGATTGTGAATCAATTTGCAAAAAGATTATTTTTTTTATGTATATATATTTCATATTAAACCTAACAATTAAACTGATATTGCACGAGTCGCAGAATGACTATAGAACAAATGAGTATGTTATTGAACATTGACTCCATAATTATAATAGAAGCAATAAAAGATTAAATGAAGAAGTATCTACATTTCTTTATCTATCATCTGATAAGTTAAATAGTTTAAATGCTAGTATCAATTGTTCTTTCGAACAAAATTACTTTCCACATGTAGTTGAAAATTCAATTGAAAGTTAATTGTAATTTCTTTTTTAATCAATTAGGGTGACTCTTACAATTATCAGTAAAACTGCAGTTTGAAGATAAAACACCAGTAATGACGTAGATTACATTGTTGGTAACAATGCAGTCTATGTTATTACTGGTGTTTTATCTTCAAACCGAAGTTTTACTGATAGTTGTAAAAGTCACCCTTAATTGTCAGTTTTACATCCTTAGTTTAAACTCTACCTGAAGTTCAAAATCCAAATTTTACCTATATTGCTTTGTTTTATCAGTCAAACATCTTTCGTTTAACTTTACATGGAACTAATTAAAACGGGCCTAAATAATGGATTTAAGTTGATAAATGCCCAACATTGCTTCAAACTAACATTTATCTAATCCTCGAATTCACAGGGCCCTTCACCCAGCCAGTTACAAGCTTCATGAAGCTGACTAATCCTTCAGACAAAAAGGTTATGTTCAAAATTAAAACGACAGCCCCTAAGAAGTATTGTGTCCGACCCAACTCGGGTGTCCTGCAGCCTGGCGAAAACACGCAAATTGCAAGTGAGTGTTCGACATTATTTGCGTGCCACCACACCTTCACCATTATGGTCGCTTTTCAGTTTGTTTACAACCATTCCTGTACGATCCCGCGGAGAAGAACAAGCATAAGTTCATGGTTCAAACGGTGTTCCTGCCAGAAACTGGGGACTCTAATTTGGAGACTCTATGGAAGGATGTCCAGGCGGATCAGTTGATGGACTCGAAGCTAAAGTGCGTTTTCGAGATGCCGGCACAGGAACAACCGAGCGCTGGCAGTGGGGGAGAGGTGACAGCTACCGTTCATTCTGCTGATAACGAAGCCTCTAAGGGGGACGTAGATGACTATGCTAAGAAACCCGATAAAAGTCAACTTGTTGCAGAGGTATGAATGTCTTGATTATATTTTTACCGGTTTGTTTTACTACCCGTAATCATGATAGAGGTGATATCGCTGACTCGTCTACATCACTGGTGTATAATCAAAGATTTGTAGTAACAATAACTCCTGTTATTCGCAATATCGGCAAAGTAGGAGGTTGGTCCAGAAAGAGTAACTTGCGTTTTACAAAAATCAAACTTTGTTGGTCTATACATCTTCAACGTGTTTATTACTCTGTGCGTTAAATGTTACCCCACAGGCGTAATTATTTCAGGTGAATAGTAAGTTTGCGAGAAGTTTTAAAAATTGTCACACACACCGTATTCCTGCAGAAATGCATCGTCGAGTGACCTATGGAAACCAGAATCGGGTCGAATTTTTGCTAATGCGCAGTCTTTACGAACAGCACGTACGTCTATGACACGCCAGCGTTTTCGGATGACGGCCTTACAGTGCACTGAGACTATTCCCTTCCTTTGTTTTCTCATTAGGAATATAAAGATGGCAATTACTCTCAAAGTTTCTCAAGATTTCGAGGCGGAGCTTCGCACCCTGCGCATGTGCCTCTGTTGGTTTTCGACCTGGTTTTTCGAGCTCCAATTTCTAATGATACGTTCTTATTATATTCAATTGTTAATTATATGACAGATACAAAATAATTTAACGTAAATTTTAATGTAGGTATTTCCTATGGAAAGTAACACATGTGATGTAAGGCTGAAGTCATCCAACTTCTTATTCTTACTCCTAATTGCAGTCTAAATTTTCGTTTCGTGTTTCGTCCATTTCAACCCATGTAAGCAAAATATCCATAACGAAACATGTTATGAACGAAAATAAAGAACATGATTGCGAATAAGAAAAAGAAGTTAGATAACCCCAACCTAAGTCGCACTTAAAACATGATTGAGCACATGGGCTATAAGCTAATTTGCGTTTTGGCAACGTAAATCTGTGGTGAGCTCCTAGAGATACAACGTAACACTTTAATTGGAACAAGAAATGTCAAAATACCTTTATTTTTAAACTATAAAGTAAAAAGTAAGGCAAATTCTATCTATATACCTTTTTCTATCTTTCAGGGGTTTGCTCCACCTCACCTATAGCATTCACCTTGGCCGCCATTTTCTCCCAGACATTCCTCAATTTACTCAATTAGCTTTTAATATTGCTTTTCTGTGGATTTTTTGGGCGTCATTCTTAAATATTAAATTGAAACAAACCTTCTCACATTACATACCCGCGAAACTTAAAGATCCTAAAAGCACAAAGTGGGCTTCGTATCGAGACTCCCTCCAGACAACTGAATACGATCAACATCTCCTTTGACAGTCCTATCAACATAGAGTTGGCAACCGAGCGGCTGGCAAAAGCTGCTCTTCAGGCCTATGAAGACGAATGTCCAACGAGAACAAAAAAAGACAACAGACAAAAATCCTGGTGGAATAACCGCCTGGAAAGCCAGAGGAAAAACGTCCGACGACTCTTTAATAAAGCAAAAATAACCAGCGACTGTGACACTTACAGACACGCTCTAACTAACTACAACAAGCAGGGTTGCTAAAAGAGAGTCTTGGAGAAGGTTCTGTGGCGGGATTGAAGACCTGCCAACAGGAACCTGAATCCACAGGATTCTCTTCAGGGAGCCGTGTCAGGAGCTTGGATCGATAAAAGGGTCCTACACCTCCACTGGGAGTGAAACGTTAGAGATACTCGCAAACTGTCACTTTCCGGGTATCCGGAAAATGACATTGAACATGGTCTCCGATCTAATGACATCAAAACGTACATTTGACAGCCGCGGTTCTCTCACGGCCAGACACTGGGACGAACGAGGCGAAGATCTACAACTGGCCGGAAGTACCTGGTACACGGACGGATCAAAAACCGATAAAGGGGCTGGCTCCGGAGTGTACGGGAGATCGGATGGCATCTGCATAGCAGAGAGCCTGGGGCGATTCACCACGGTGTTTCAGGCAGAGATACATGCCATTGAATTGTGTGCTCGACACTTATTACAGTATATATTAGTGGAGCTAGCAGGGGCAAACCTCGCTGGTAACACTTCGAGTGAGCCACAATAGACCGCAGGTCGCGGTGGAGGACTGTACCCTCACATTAAATACAATATCCGCGTAAGCCGTCAAACGGAACAGCACGACAGAGATCTTACGTTACCAAATGGATTATTGAAATTAATTCCAAGGGTTCGAAAAATGGCAAAACATCAAAATTTTACACTTTTTGCATCACTTTGTTTCACACCCTGTATATCAAAGATTCATCATTTTTTAAAAACTGTTGTTTGTTTCTTAATCTATAGGAAATCGGGTTTCAAACCGTGCAAATTTATCTATAGTGATTTATGTTGACCAGTTTATTTATTAACTGCAATGAGGAGAAAAAATATTGCTAATAAGCACCTCGGAACCTCTACGTCATCAGCCGCTAGTGGTCAGTACACTTCAGAATGTACTCCATTTAGTAGGGAGCTAATCTTATTAGAAGCCATAATGTGGAACAAAGTCTATTCTATGACGTATAGCCATGTTTGAGTGTAGTAGTAAAAACTAACTGTACTAACCAAACATTGGTAGACTATGAATATAAAAACAATGGCAGTATGCGATGCGAAAAATCATTAGTAATGTCATATGCACCAAGCCGACGCTATTGGAATGCCGCGCCCTGATAAAAACGACATGAAAGGACGTCATACCTTGTTTTTTTTTTACTAAATAATTTTTATAGCTAGTTATTCGCAAGTTTTGAAGGTATTAAATATTTTTTGGCGAAGGGGTGCGTTCATAGATAAAATACTCGTCTTAGTGTCCCCATGCAAGTCCAACCGACCGTTCTAGTTCCAATTGTGAAATGCACAGACGATTTGATCTTAATACACGCCTTTTGCTTTTAGGTGAGCCAGTTACAGAAACTGGAAACCGAACTACGGCAAGAAATACTGCTGCTAAAGGAGGAAAAAATCCAATTGATGAATCAAAGAGGCCTAGCCGCGAATCGATACGCGCCGCCCGAGCCTCGGCTTCGGCTAGATCAACCTCCTTCAATGTATGTCATTGCGATAGCAGTAATTGTAGGTAAGTAATATCGTAGCGGTGTTCCACTTATTTACAGTGAGTCTATTCATTTCTCGTCAGTTACAATTTTAATATTTTTTTAAGTTAATGTTAGGCCCAATTGTACAAGTCACACTCAAAGTAGAGTTGAACTAGTACTTGAACTCGCCTGTGAGAATGGCATTTCTGTCAAATTTATTTCATTTATGACACTTGGTGATGGTAATGGTTTTTTATTGTAAGGGTATAAATACCAGTCGAGTTTAGCTTTGAGTAATTGCATCGTATTTACCTAATAGTAATGACATGTATGACCCACGTAACCAACTTGCGGTCCATTTTCTGCTGGCACTGAAGCTGTCGCTTATCAATACTGCTTTATTGTCAGGAAGAAAAATAAATTTTGTTGACAAAGCTATTATTAAATTTAAATTTATAAAAGAGTACCTATGTAACAACACAAGCCTCCGCAAAAAAAATGGTTCCTCTCATGAGTACAAACACTGGTAACAAGGCACAATATGTCAATGTGATAAAGAAAAAAAAACACTGTAATGAAATTCAAATCCAAATTTATCTGCCGTGTGCATGGTAACAAACAAGTAGGTAGGTTTGGGAGAGTGCAATCCTGCAAACTTCGTGCAATTTTCTTTAAAATCCTTTATTGGCGGACCGGTTTCGGCACAAATGCCATCATCAGCGCCCAAAAATTCGTCAAAAGAAGGGAAGCCAAAGGCGAGGAGTCATCGCGCCAAGGTACCTCATAAATAGCCAGTCAATCACAGGCAGTCAATTTAAAACTTAAACCATTGGGAACGTCAATAAAACATGAAAAGACACTAACAGACCTTTAAGTTTTAAATTGACTGCTTGTGATTGACTGGCTATTTATAAGGTACCTTGGCGCGATGACTCCTCGCCCTTGTCTTCCCTTCTTTTGACGAATTTTTGGGCGCTGATGATGATGACCTTTGTGCCGAAACCGGTCCACCAATAAAGGATTTTAAAGAAAATTGCACGAAGTATACACTCTCCCACACCTACCTACTGTAATGAAAACCTAATACCATAATTTACAAGAGTATTCTGAAGTCAGTTATTAATAGTCACATGATTAAAACTTATCACTATAGCGCTGTTACAAAAAAAAAACTACTACAGATAACAACATCTAACTAAGAGCTCATCCATACTCCCATCCAAACACAGCAAAGTGTAACTCTAACCTCTTGACCGTGCAAAATACTCATTCAAAGAGTAATATGCTTCGTCCGAAAAGTAAGCCTTGAGTCGGCGACTAACCAGCGTGTAGCTGGAAATGCTTCTCAGGTTAAGGAAAAGGCTGTTCCTGGATACATATATAATAGAGTTCTGCGTAAGAGCAAGCCAAGGGACAGGGATAGGAATCAAGAAGCGATATAATCACAATGCTTCCTATGCATTAAGCATGAGGTCTCCAAAATAAAAATTGAAGTAAGAGTAAGAATCCTTTGCGCAGTAAAATAACCTCTACAAGAAGCTCTAGACCCCAGGGAACACACGCTCAAACAATCCAACAAGGCCACATGTACCCCAGAAACAAATGCCGTACCTAAGGTGAGGCTCCACAAGAGAGAAATAAACAATCCTAGCCAGTGAAACTCCAAGGTTGAGACGCACGCTATATACAGCATAGCAAGCTGAAGGTACCCGACCGTAGAGATCTTCAATGTGTTTATCAAATTTGAGCCTTTGATCTACTTCCAGACCTAAGTACTGACAAGAGTTCAGGCAGCCCACCCCGGGGTTGATCCAATGTAAGCATTCAATGCGCACTTAAAGTTGATGCTATTTGTTTTGGAGACATTAAGGGTAAGGCTATTTACCCATCTATCCAGAGTGACCACCCCTGTCCATCTCCAAATCCAAATTAACCAAGCTCTCCTACAGTGAGACATCCTTGTGACGTCAAATGAATGATGTGTCATCAGCAAACGAAACTCACCTGCCGAACCAAACATTCAGGGGGAGGTCATTTACATATACGAGGAATAGTAACGGGCCAAGCACCGATGCCTGAGGCACACCTGCAGAAAGTCTCCCCCTAGCCGACACATCTTCACCAAACTGAACGCTCCAACACACTACCCCTGAATTCATACCACTCCAGTTTACAAAGCAAAGTCCTGTGACAAACACAATCAAACGCTTTTGTCAGGTCACAAACCAACCACTGAAACCACCTTCCCATCATTAAGGCCGACATACCTCAAGCAATCCAAACATAACATCCGCAGTGTTCATATCCTTTCTAAAGCCATGCTGAGATGAGTTAAGGATAGAATGCCTGTTCAAACAACAGGACATTCTACTCACCATGACCTTCTCTGTGCTGTTACTCATAGTAGGCAACAAGGAAATGAGCCTGTATTTAGAAGCAGACTTTCGTTCACCGGAATTGAACAATGGTATTAGTGATGCTAACTTCAAAACACTTGGAAAGTATCCATGGTGCACGGAATGATTTATAGCATTTGAAATAGAATCACAAAGAAATAGAAACTCGCGCATACAAGGTTCCATATCAAGAACAGGATCATCACCATTTTCACTGCTTCCAAGCCTCTTATTGTACCACCAAACCACCTTGGGGATAAAAAATAAGTAAATAGTCTTGTATGTTTTCATAGAATATGATCAAGGTTAAAATCTAACCAAGAATGGTCTTGATTTTATTTACGATTAGTGACAATGCAACACATTTTTTCAAGGTTGCAACCCACATGCATCAAATCAATTGCCTACTAACACTTTAGTGCTTTATGCGGACTGATTTCGAAACATAGAATATCTTTGTAGTGCCATTAGAGCCCCTTTAAAGAAAGCTTTCCAAAGTTCCATCTTCATTTCATCTTGGAAATCTTCTTGTAATTCTGCATTCGGTGATATGCGACAATTAATAATTTTACTAACTTTTAGGTTAGATTTTGCGGATTTTGTGATGTGATTGTTAAACTTTGTCGATGTAATACAAGGGTTTTGCGGTGTAAACGCAGCTAATTTTAACTGCTTTGGCGCCTCAACTTAGGCAACTTTTTATACACGTCTGTATTTACGTCTGTAAACCTGGTGAAGATACGAAAATTGTGAAAAAATTGTTTTCTGTGCTAATTCAGGTTTGCTTTAGTTTCTTATGAATAAAAAAATACTGTGTGTACACAAAAAAGGACAACAATTGAAACTTTAAATGCGTCATCCGTATGGTAATAGATCCAATCCGACTAAACTATCGGCTGATGAAAAAGTCTATGATCTGCGGTGGCCAAAAAGATCGTGACCGTATAACATTATCAAAAACTTAAACAATCACATCACAATATCATCAAAACCTAACTTAAAACTTAATAGAACGATTGTGGCATATCACCGAATGCAGAGTTACAAGTAGATTCAGAATGCGGATTATTTACCTTATTGAACATTGTTTTAGGTCCAAATTTATAAATTCAGTTTAAACTATAAAATATATAAATTCAGATTTTGTCAGATAAACAATGCCATACGCTTCAAATCTGGAGTTTAAACTTCAGATGGGCTTTCTTCACTTGTAACGAACTGGCACTTAAGGGTGACTTTTCCAAGTGCAGTTATTCTAGTTTGAAGTTTAAACTTCAGATCAATCAAAATTTACGTATTACAACTTATCGTAAACAGCAAACTGAAGTTTCGCCAATACCTGCACTTCAGTTGTGGTTTAAACTCCAATCCGAAGTTTAAAGCCTATATACTAAGGACGACTTTTACAACTATCTAAAATACTCTAAAACACCAGACATGATGTTTACCTGACTGATAAACAATGCAATGTACATCATACCTGGTATTTTAACTTCAAACTGAAGTTTTACTGATAGTTGTAAAAGTCACCCTAAATAGCTTATTCAGCTATAGTTTTTCACCAAATAAATGGACTATTTCATCCTATAAGCCAGATATTAGTGCTCACAGATCGACTTTATCTGGCGACTTTTACAAATTCAGTGTAAACTTCAGTTTGAGGTTTAAACTTCAGATCATTTGCATTTTACAACCTAGCGTAAACTGAAGTTTATCCGCTCCCAGCTAAGAGCGACTTTTACAAGTTCACTTTAAACTTTAGTTGAACATAAACGAAAGATTTTTGACAGATCCAATATGCGTCAAATCTGGAGTTTAAACTTCCGGTAAGGTTCAAACCTGACTTGTAAAAGTGACACTAAGGTGTGAGTATCCGTTACTGTGAGTTTTAAGTTTTTTATCGTATCTTCTCAACATGTGCTGAAAAGAAATAGATATGATCAAGGTCTGATGAAAAAACTAAGGTTTTAAACATAACGATTTGCCAAATAAGTGAATGAGTTATAAATCCGCATACTTTAGAGACCATTTGAGTCAAATCCACGAGAATGCTATTCCTCAAGTTAGTCAAAAGTCATAAATATTGTTACGGGATACGGGTTCCAATAATTTATCGTCAATTTACTACACACTTTTATTTACTTTTGATTATTACAACACGATTAAAACACAATTACTCTCCACTATCAATTCGCATTGTTCGCTTGTCCGCAAATTTACTATACTGCACTATCCATTAGATTCCATCTCGCCCAGCTCGCTGGTTTATAAACCCGGTCTGAACACACTCTCGTACTTTCGAGAACGGAGGTGACTGTTCCCGGTTTTGCTTTAAAGTTTGAATGTTTTCCCTCATTAAAAGGGAATAAATGCTTGGACTTGACTTGGGTAAATTACTTCGTCGTGGCTAAAACTTTTTGTGCGCTCACTTGCATTCGCTTATTTTCAATATCTTGGGCAGGAGCGAATGACCCCTGAAGCTTCATATACCTATGCAATGCTCAAACTCTTGTTCAGTTCTAGTGATCTGGTAAAACAATCTCTGATCTTGACCAAAATGTCGGCCATGATATGGACTAATATTACAGAATCATAGTAATGGCGAGTCAAAATAGGCGTTCGCCCTCTGGCGTGGAGTTTTCAAACTGATGAGAGTGATTTAGTCTCCTAAAGAAAAAATCTCGCTTTACAATGACAGTAGACATATTCGTATTTTTTTTAAATATTTTTCACACATTATTGCTATTCTAGGAGTTATTATTTATAAAATAGTATCTTAACGAAATTAGTTTTTGTGTTAAAGGCTCAATTCCGTAATTTACTTTTTTTTTCAGGTCTGATGGGCATTTTGTTTGGGAAGTTTTTGCTTTGAAAGAATCCTCGTCGCTACTTCGACACCCTTGTATTGTATATTATTTATTAAAAATGGATACTTTTAAAGAACGCATCTAAACAACAAAAATTTTACCCATTATACTTAAAATATGTACCATAAATAAACAAACAAATTTTTGGTGTCAAACTTCTCGTTTTTCCAGCCGCATTTTGCGTTCTCTGTCTTTAATTATGTATCTATAAATAATAATGTACCTACTTAAAAAGAAACTAAGGCGGACAGCTATATACGAAGAGATGTGTCCAAGTCGGCAAACTTATATGAAATGTAAATATTTGCAGACTTTTAGGCTTCGGGCTTATAATTATAACAAATACCCCTCGGTAGCCAGCTTAATTACCTAACCTGTACGACGAAGGTGGCAAAACTCTGCTATAGAATAGTGCACTTTTACTTTTAACTTGTTAAGAAGTGTGTGTTCCAAAAGTTTTGAATAATTACATGGCTTCGCTGTATTGTTATTTTTTTCTTTTATTTTATGTATGATGTGAGGCCAGATGCAGTTTTTTAGTCTTTTCTTATATGAATCGATATTTTCCGTGTTAATGGAAACGAATCGTCTTTATATTCAATAAGGTTTATTCCTTGTTAAAACAATAATTTCTTGGTAATATAAAACTTACTCATCCGAAGCATGTTATATAAAACCTGAACTGCGGACGAAAAATCCCCTATTTTTGTTTCATTGATTCTAACTATTAGTAATTAGTTGCAAATTAGCCTCGCTGTCTCTTTGTATAATATTGTAGAAGTTTGTTGGTATCTATCTATTCGTCAATAACCTGTAAGTATATGAGATCTATGTATTTGTTGGGGGACATTATCGTACGGCTGGGTTTTTGTATTTTCTTTTTGTTATTAGGACGTGCGCTTTAATGTTTTAAAAGGTTTTAAGTTTTTAATTTGTATACAAGAGTAAAGGTTTAGCATTTTAGATGAGTATAATCTTCGATTTTTAGATTTGGAAAATATAAATGTTTGGAAAGTTTATTTTTGTGTTTTATTCACTCTTCCATTCTATAGTATGACATACAAACGAAACAAAAAATGTCACAAATAACTCCAAATTAATATATATTGTATACTGTTTAAAACTTGAAGACAACTATGTAGTCCAATTCAACTCCCTGGTATTGGCGTTTGATTATTAGGAATCGATTGATACAAAATCAGCATGATTTATGTTAAATGACGTTAGGCATCTCCACTAGAGGCGACTTTTACAAGTTTGTAGTTCATATGCAATGATTCATGTGCTCTGATTTTGTATCAACCCCAATTTTTCGTCATTCACGGAGTAACTCGTTTAGGATCGCGAGGAAACATTGACGTTTTTCTAACGTTATCCAAACCCAAGTAAAGCATTACCACCCGTTCTAGTCCTATGCCTCCCCCGGCGTGTGGAGGGCAACCATATTTAAAGGCATCGATATAGGCGGCGATCTTGGAAATGTCTGTCAATCAGTGCTATTTAAAACAAATTCGACCTAATTTAAGAAAGCTTACCTATTCCGTGATGTTTCGCTCTTTCGGTCAGGAACTGTGGATCGTGGATCCTCTGAGCCCCGCTCAGAATTTCCTCGCCCCTCATGAACATGTCGTAGGAATTTGACGTTTTCGGGTTTTGAGGATCCGGCATTGTGTAAAAAGGTCTCACAGCCAGGGGGTACTTGTCCAAGATATAGAAGTCTGTATCGTATTTGGCCTGAAATTAGCACACTTTACATAAAACTCCTGAATCGCTGCTTATACATATAAGGTGTCCCACAGAGAGATTAATCGATTTATGGAAAAATTAGGAAAAGTTTTCAACTCAGAAGTCAAACGAAGTCGCTGGAGGACTTACACCGACGTTTTTCCAATTATGGATATAAAATATTTACAAAGTGAAGTAAAAGGTCCGAGGATCGGTAGAATATGTGTGTTAAATTGGCGGATGGGACAGAATTCAAATTATAAACCCTTTATACAATCTAAAGTGTTTTCCGGGCTTAGAGGCCCTGGTCCAATGGAATTCGTTCTCTCGTGCTTCCCTACGTTGACTGATTCGACTGTTGTAAGCTCCGTGGTATTTATTCCCCCGCCGTCGCGCTGCAGTGGTAGGACTGGGGTGGGGGTAGTGATGAAGTAGGGTTTCGGCGCCCTTGAAGTATGACGTAGAACTCGCTTCCAGTCTGCACTTATAGCGTTCTCTTTTGATAAATATGGTTTCACATGAGGGTTGCACTAGTTGTCTACCAGTTCTACTAGGTATCACGTAAAACTGGTGCAGTCTCAAGTGAACATGAAGTCGGCGTCAATGTAATGAGTGCGGCACGAGCTCGAAGAGGTCGTGCCAAAAAGGTGGGACTCAGTTCAAAACTGGCCCAATCAGTTATCCAATAGAACACACAAATATGCACGCGTTCTACCAAAAGAACATGCAATTCGCAACATTGCAGCACTACTGCTGCCCGGTTTTACCGAAAGAAAACGCTATTACAAACATTTACAAATTTTCTCCTTCCTGTTGCAATTGTTGTCGGTATAAGATACTTCTAACTTTTGTGTTTGTCCCAGCCTGCAATTCCTCTTGTGTTCCGTAATCCTCGTGTTGACACTGCGTTTTATGGTGCCAATGTATATCGAGCCACAGCTGCATCAAACTCGGTAAACTCCGGGTGCCGATAGGGAATCTTTGTGGTCTTTGGCCGATCTCAAGCTCTGTTGTATTGTACGATTGGGTTTAAAGACAGTTTTAACATTGTGCTATTCCAGTAGCCTGCCAATCCTCACATGGGGTCACAAAGAGGGGTGGAGGAGTCACAAAGACTCTGGCTGTAAGAGCCAAGAGAGTTGACGCCAAAGACCGCAAAGATCCCCTGTCGGCATCCGCAGTTTACCGAGTTCCATGCAGCTGTGGCTCAGTATACAATGGCACCACAAAATGCAGTGTCAACACGAGGATTACGGAACACAAGAGGAGTTGAAGTATGACGTAGAACTCGCTTCCAGTCTGCATTTAGAAACGTAATTTCCTCCTTCCTGTTGAAATTGTGGTCGTATTTAAAGATCTCAATGGCCTATCTCGTTAGTCTCGGATAGAAACGCTGCCATTGGTTAAGATATCTAGCTGGTTGAAAAGGATGTCGTGACCTTCCGTGCGCCACAGCTGCACGGAACTCATTTAACACCGGATGTCGATAGGGGATCTTTGCGGTCTTTGGCGACAACTCTCTTAGCTCTCACAGCCAGAGTCTTTGTGACTCCCCTCATAGAGAAAGTAATAATACACTACGTGTATAAGAGGCTTCGATTGAATGGTAAAGGTTAGGAGCAATGTTCGATTGGCGCGCCATCTGTGGCTACCGACAAAATCATTCCAGAAAAACCCGGGCTTTTTAATTATATAGTCAGTAGTGATATAATGCGTTTTAAATTTTATTCAAGAATTTAATGCGTGATTATTTTATAAATTATTTTCAATGTGCAAAAGGGATGGAGCAAAAAACTACAAGTTTTTTTAATCAACAGATATATTACGTAGGTACATAAATCTAAAATCTCGAAAACAATGAAAAAAAAACAACGTATCAACATAATATAGACATTATAATACTAAGAGGACTAAAAACAAAAAAAAGTCTTTCTCAAAATATCACAGAAAAATTAAATGAGAAAATATGTGCCTCTTAGGGCAAACAACAGGTTCACTACCTATATCTGGTTTTATCTGATGTTTGCATAACATAGGTTTCCTTTGACAAAAAGAAATTGACGTTGTAAAAACAACAATTAATATTATACCTTCATCAACTACATACCGGAATAAGATTAATTATTTTTCTTTCACTAACGCATGGAATTTGCACGGAATAAAACTGGAACAACAAACATGACATATAAATTCGGAAGTTGCAAATGGCAATGATGGCGTCTTTGAATAATGGCAATGAAAGTAGTTTGTAAAGCAACATCAAACGTCTTCTTGAACAATCCAACTTTCCCTGATGAGGTAGAAAGAGATAGATGTCATCACGTAGGTGATTTATAAAATTAGATCGTAGTTCGGCGGCAAGCCGGAATACGCTATACGCTACCGAAACGTTTTCCCTGCGCGTACTCATATAAAAGAAGCCTCTTATACACGTAGTGTATTATTACTTTCTCTATGACTCCCCTTTTTGTATGGGATGATGATTTAATCTGTTATTGAGGTATCGGTCAGTGTGTGTTGGTTTTTTATAAACGGTGTGCGCAAGCTTCCCATTCTGGCTTCTCAATAGAGCTCCTCCTTCCCCGAATGGGAAGCTTGCGCCCATTCCAACCAACTCCACAACCAAAGGCTCTTTCCAAATGCTTTATTTTCGCTTCCAATTCAGCCGGCTCACAAATTCTCTTAGCTCTCACAGCCAGAGTCTTGTGACTTCACTTTTTTGTCTGGGCTGATGATTTGATCCGGTATTGGTCAGTGTGTGATAGAGCTCTTTTTTTCCAGAATGAAATCACTCCGCCCATTGTTCCATCGTCTTTGATAATGTCTGCCGCAACGGTAGAAGAAACCTTAGGAAGAAATTCCATTGGACCACGGCTTCAAAGCCCAGAAAACACTTTATTTTGTATTTTGACCGGGCATGAAAGCCTTCACAATCTTATAAACTCTTTGCCGACGTTTCGTTAAATTACGCTTAACCTTCTTCAGGACTACACATATTTTAATAGTTCAGAATCAGAAACGGCAAACATCTCTTTTTTTTGTCTATTACATTTTTTTTCCATAGAGATACCCGTAAATGGATTCCCAAACTCTCGAAATCAAAATAGCCAAAAATTGGTGATCGTCCTTTGTATTTGATTACATGCAATGTAATACATGAACCTGCTGTTAATCGTCATTTTCTCATTACTTGATTATTTGTTGTTAAAAAAATGTAGAAGACATTCAAGTTCTGATTGTCTGTTCTAAACTTTGACTCACCTTTACCAACCTGCCCAGCAACTTCTCGACGGGCGTGCTCAGGTCCTCTTCTTCGCCCACTTCTACCCCCGCTTCCTTGAGCATTTTTCTCGCTTCGGGATATTGTAGAACTAAGGGCGGTTCTAGGAAAGTGAACGGTTCTGCCGGGTATTGCTGACCAACCAAAGAAATGTCGTTGCTATAGTGATCGCGTAGTCCTTTGAACATTTCGGTAAACAAATCGCCGATAGTCAGCATCACTTCGTGGTAGTGGTACTGGAAGGCCATTTCCAAATCGAGGCCGGTAAACTCGGTCAAATGTCGGTGAGTGTTCGAGTCTTCGGCTCTGAACACTGCGCCAACAGTGAAGACTTTCTCGAAATCGGCTGCTATGGCCATTTGCTTGTAAAGCTGGGGACTTTGAGCCAGATACGCTGAACCTATCATTTAAATTCGAAGCTAAGTTACGCTCCTAGTGACCCAGCGGTAAATCTACCTTTAAAATAGCTCACGGTAAAAACATTAGCCCCACCCTCAGAAGCGGCAGGTATGATTTTTGGAGTGTGGATTTCAACAAATCCCCGTTTCGTTAATGTGTCACGAAACAGTTTACAGACTCCTGCTTCCAGTCTATACAAAAGAAATGAACAGTCATGTAAATTAGTAACATTGCAAATCGTCTAACCTGAATATGGCTTGGTTGGTGGCAGTTCTTAAGTCCAACACTCTGTTGTCCAATCTTGTATCTTGATTAACACGAATATTCAAGGTGTCCTCCTCCTGAAATTCTTTATTGAAACATATTTGCTTATTAAGAACTTACAACAAAATTACCCCAGGCTTCTCAGGTCTACTAGCGTCTTCAATTTGAAGTGGTAACTGCGGCTGCGACGCAGAAACCACCCAAATTTGTGACGATACTAATTCCACCTCAGTCTGACTGCAGCCTGCGACTCCCGAAGGCACTTCAGTAATTTTTGCTTCGACGTCTATAATACTCTCTTTAGAAATACTACAGAAAAATTACGTGTCACATTTTAAAAATTCACTTAAAACTGCAGCTTACTTGCTAGAAAACTTGACCATAGCCTTAGACACCGTCTCTGATACATTGACAAGAACTTGCACGGTAAACTCCCTTTGTCGCAAAACTATAAAACATTGCTTGCCCCGCGCTCTGCTAGTATGTAGCCTACCTCTCACCCACACTGACTGGCCAGTCAAAGCTTTGGTTAAGTCTTTGATGTAGGTGAAAGTGCGTTTTGGCGCGGTAGAGTCGGATTTAATCAGAGGTAGTACACCATACTGTCCAATGGAAACGTCTTCTAAATAAAAGTAAAAAAGTAAAAGCCGTTAAGGCATTGACTTTGCATTGTAATAACAAACAAACTACTCATGAAAAAAAGTCGGAACATCCAGTTTTTTAGTAATTTTTTATGAGTTGTATCTTAGAAACTTTTTCATCCTATTTCAATCCAAATAGTAAACATTTTATGAAGGACCCCATCATTGTTCAACATTTACTCTGAGCAGATTTTCAGGGAGGCTCTGGAGAATAGCAACACTGGTCAAGATTGGTGGCAAAATTATTAACATCAAATACCCCGATGACACAGCCCTTCTTGCTGAGAGTATTGAAGATCTGCAAGCACTCCTTAATCGAGTAAACCGAGTGTGTAAACACAAAGGGCTAAGCATAAATGCTCTCAACACCAAAAGGATGGCAGTGGGCAAAATCAATATAGAGCTAAATACCACACTAATGCTCAAGAACAACAACATAGAGAGGGTTGACTGTTTCAAATATCTTCGCTGTTGGATAAATTCCAGCAACGACCCAGACATGGAAATCGAAGTTAGAATTGAAATGTCAAGAAGCACATTCAATAACTGCAAAATGGTTCAATCGTAGGATGTTACGGGTGACTTGGATATCACATAGTACCAACGAGGAAGTATTAAAAAGGATGGGCACAGATTGCATACGGCTGCCTACCATCAAAAGAAGAAAAGTATCATATTTCGGATATGTGATTCTTGGCCCCAAGTACCATCTGGTTAATATGCTGATCCAGGGCAAAGTGGATTGGCTGTAAAAAGCTTTCCTGGTTGAAAAGTATTCACCAGTGGACCCGACTCCAAGTGGAACAAGTTTTTAGAATAGCCAAATACCGAGAGGCATACTGCCAACTGATTGAAATGATGACTGCCAATGCTTCAACATGAGAACAGCACAAGAGGAAGAAGATAAAATCCAAACATTGCTGATTCTGAAATACTATAAAGGGTGACTTAGGGTGCTTGAAATGGACCATAATGCTAATAATATGATGCACAACAATAAACAAGAAAAGAGACTAAAATTATAATATTTAAACCTAAACTCTCCCAATTCAGGTCAACTTTAATTTAGAAAATTGCCTTACCTTCAGCAACATTTGCATTATCAGTTTTTGAATTTTCAGCTCTGTGCTCTGCTTTCTTGGCTGCTTTTTCAGCCTTCTTTGCTTCCTTTTTTGCCGCCTTTTTACTTTCAGATTTTTCAGTGTCTTCAACCATCTTGCACCAGGTTTCAAGTAATTCTTTTTTCTTTTGACAATCTTAAAATGATTATAATAGTTCTTCAAAACATTGCATCATATTTAGGTAAACTTTTCTATAAAGAACTCAACAAAATTAACTCAAAACAAAAATACTTACTAATTCAATATTTCCAGTAGTACTAGTAAGCAAATAAAATATTTAGAAAAAAAGAAAATTGATATTAAGAATTTTAACACCGGCTCTCATGCCACAAAACCGCATTGAAACTCAAAAATAAATTAAAACTTTCAATGATTTTAAAAGAAAACATTTTTTTTATGAACGTCACCTGGAGACTGTCACTGTCATCTGCCAGTAGTTTCATTGGTTTTTCCTATAGATGGGCGAAGGGAAAATTCTCAAAAAACCTTTAAACCCAATTTAGGGTTTTTACCCGGGTTTTTTTCCATCTTTTCTTGAAAGCACCCGGCAGTTTCAAGATTTAAGTTTAGATTTTAGATTAGAATTGAATAAATCCAGATTCTGATTTGTTTTTTGATAAACTAAGCACTGGTCAATTGATCAAAAGCTTCAATCTGCATAAATGCTGTATTGAAAAAGTTAAATTTAGAGGTTATAATGGAATAAACCCGGAATTTTCCCGGATGTTTGCAGGGAATAAACCTTCCAACATGAAAAAACCGGGTGAAAACTCATCTCTAGTTTTTCCCTAGACTGTTGTCGCACTTTCGGGTGACTGGTCTAGAACGCTCCGGGAGTATTCCCTTCTTTATATTTTTATCGTGAAAACAGAAGATGGGAACACTTTCGAAACGTTATAGAGCCGCCACACGAAAACTAAACTAAAATAAGACTATTCGGAAATAAGCGGTTTTTCAACTGCAGTAAAAGTTTGAGTGTGACCACAGAGGAAGAATTAGCTAGAGTCCTTTATTTACAAAATTTTGCCTGGCATCATTTCTCAAGTCAAAACATAGGTAGAAAATCTTTTTAATTAACGAATTGTGTGTAATTAACAATGTGTGTGTCAACCTCATTGATCTCATGTACACCACAAAACGTCAAAACGTGTTTCCTTTGTGTTTGAAGTTGAGATAGTGCTTGCGAACGTTTTGTGCCATTTTTTGGTGTTTTATTAAAGACGGGTGGCAAATCTAAGACTTCTAGTTATAAAAGTGGGACAAAAATCTTTCGTGTATCACAGGTAAGTGCATATATCATGTTTTCACCGATTACCCGACTCAGCGGCCATTTTTTCATTCCCTTCGCGACTCGCGCCATCTGTGGTCAATACGCATGTTGGAAGTAAACAAACTTAATAATTTATGATTGACTTAATGATGAGTCTATCTAGTTTGAAGGTCGACGAGTGTGACGCTCGGAGGCGCCCTGAGCGTTAATAAAGCAACTTATCACAAAGCTTGTAAAAAACGAACAATAAAGACAAAACTCCTTAAACAACAAAGTATCGGTAGGTACTCGAAGGACGAGGGGGGGCGGAACATTGAAGCGCTTTAATGGTACGTCCCCATGTGCGGATATGGCGTATATTGCGGATTTGGCGCTGTGGTCTGATTGGTTGAAATTGAAGTTTCTTGATAAGTCTTGCCAAATTTCTACATTCTTTAGAGTGATATAAGTCGGCAAAAATTGACTTTTTTAGCGGACTGGTTTGAATTATTGGTGTGTGTCTGTCAAATATTAATTGTCAAGTTATATGCGACAAATTTTTAGTTTATATGTATATTTTATATTTTAATGCTATATGGTCCGCGTAGAATGATGCATATATCAAAAAAGATGGAATTCAGTGTGCACTGCGGCAACACTGTGGATCCGCAATATACGTCATATCCGCACATGGGGACGTACAATAAGTAACCTTAAGAAAACGCCTTGGGCGACCCGACGGCCGACACCAATGACCTAGGAGATATGGACAGAGCCATCAAATGTCTCCTAAAAATGGTCCCGTTTTTTGGCCGGAAGTCCGTCATTTTTAAGGTACTCATGATGTAATTTTATCATCGGAGCACATGAATTGGCGAATCATAACATCAAATGATTTGACGTAGGACGTCAATTCAAGCGGACATCGCCGAAATTTTTAAGGTACCCACTGCCAGGAGCCAAATTTGTAGCACAGTAGAGTTTCTCCAGATGAAATATACTACCTCGTTGCCCGACACCGACAAGGACAAACATTTGGTAAGACCCTCCTGTTTCACAGTTTTGCTTTACTTCCCTTCAGTTTTAGGGAAATATCGTCATTGGTTTGGTACCTCCAATCTAACATTCAAGCGAACCACTGCCTGCTTTTGCCGCTTTGTGCGCACACATTTTATTTTTAACCATCCCCCCGTTGAAATCTATTTTTTCTACAACCGTCAAAATACTACACGGTTCGCGCATTACTGACAGTATGCAAAGTGACACATATTTACATTGTTATCTTTCTCGTACGTCGCCCATGGCAGTGTAAAAAAAAGTTACTGGTTGCCATAGGACACGTGCGACAAAGTCTTTCGCGCACGCCGTCAATACAGGGGGAGCAGAAAAGAACTGTGAAGCTTAATCATTTATAAAATCGTTAAAGATGTTCCATATTAGTGGCAGCTGGACTTTTATACCGTTGTAGAAAAAATGTTGTTCCTAATTGTTGCGCAAAGTGTCTTTCGCGCACTTGTTAGGAAAATAACTATTTTCTACGACCATGTAAAAATAAACAACTTTTGTCATACCTTGCCCTAGCCGAAAACGTAACTTTGTCTCTAGTGAGAGAAAATCCCATAACGTTAACTTTCATCTCTCGTGACGAAAGTAAGTTGTTCTAATTTCGCCTGTATATCGCCAATTAAATGCGATTTAACTGTTCTAGTCTTAGCATGGTGGGAAGAAAAAGTATAGTGTTTTACTCGTCAAAAAACACTTTCTATCGCTCGAGAACATTACCAAACTCGGCTTCGCCTCGGTTGGTAAACTGTTCTCTTGCGAGAAAATACTATTTACGTCACTCGTTAAACAATATACTATTTTCTACTCGCGTGCGCGATAGTTTACTTTTCCGCACGCAGTTAAGTGCAGAAAGTTGTGCTACGTGCTTTCGACTATAAGAGTGGATATTAAATTTGAAAAAAAGATAGTGGACAAATCGTTATTCCACAATTCTCATTACAGCCCTTGTATTCCTAGAAAAACTGTAAAACATGTATCTTTCTCCACAAAAATGCTAGCTCGTTGATTTGAATTTTCCTATAGAACCGTCAATCGAAGCCGAGTTCGGTAATTCGATTCGAGCGCTCCGGACACAGACCATCTTCCAAAATGTTAACAAGCTAGAGGGAGACAGACTGATATCCCGGGCGCTCGCGATGTAATATGTAATTACCGAACTTGACTCAAATGTCAGTTGTCAATTATGTCATTCCAAGCATGCTTGCTAAGCTAAACTTGCTGCTTTATTCATTTTAATTTTACGTTTTGTGTGTGTTGTATGTTTAACAGAGCCGGCTAATAAGAAATTAAAAAAAAAAGAAAAAGTATATTATTGATTAAAGTAAATAGTTTCGGTTTTTGGACCTACTTATTATATAAGTGTGCGGAGCTGTAAGTTTTATATTTTATTGCTTGTCCTTCACCAGAAGCTTCTTTACAAAAGCTGTGGTATTGGTATTATCCGTTGCATCATGGCGGATAATCCGGAAGAAGCTGGAGAAATCCGGCGACAAGATGCTAGTACTAGTATTCATGAGCATAGAGCAGTAAGATGTAGGTCTAGACCTCCTCATTCACATTTGTACAAAAGTGGGAGCAAAACTCCAGAAGCTGCACAGCAGGAAAGGAGAGACGACTACCTACACCGTATGAAAAAAAGGCGGCAGAATGCCTTTGAAAGCCGGCGATGTGTCGACTATGAACCTTTACCAGAAGATATTATAGAAGCCCTAATTGCAGATCGGCCTCCAGCAATGTCTGATATTCAATTTGGAGAACTTTCTTTAAGACCTTCTGAAGATCCTGTTGAACCTTCAGGAAGCATGGAAGTAAGCCAAGAAGTAAAGTCATCTACGTTTGTACCTGAGATGACAAAAGAGCTGGCAGAAAAGAATGAAATGAGAAAGCTTAAGTTGATGGAATCAGAATGGCTGATTGCTGTTCCACCAGATCTAGCAGAGAAATGGTTATGCAAACTAGTACCAGATGGCTTTCGTGTTTTGTTGATTGCCAAGAAACGTAACACATGGCTGTTTACCAAAAGGGGACGGGTGTTAGAGCTTAAAACTTTTCTTCCGGGAGGTGGATATTATGATGGTACTAACGGACTTACTGCCTTAGACTGTATTTATGACAAATCTACCAAAACAATATTTGTATTAGATTGCTTATACTGGAACAAGATGTCATGTTTACAGGCTGAAACTACTCTTCGTTTTTACTGGCTTGAGAATCAGTTTAGAGAGAATCCAAAACTCGTTGAGACCAGTAAGGATCACCGATTGCATCTTCTAAAATCTTTTCCGGCTGACCCGTCACTCATTCAGGTGAAGATTTGGGAAAGGTATATTCTTAACATACCACTATATCAAGATAGCAAATGTACTGAGGTCATTATGCAAGAACATCAAGTGGTGCATAATGGAGTAGCGTTCTATCACAATGAGTATATTTATGAGTGTGGTGTGAAATCCCCTCTATTTTGCTGGCTTTACTCCTACATGGTACCTGAAAAGTTGGGAGTTTCTGTACCTTCATTCTTGATGGCAAAGATGCCCATAGGATATGCAGGTTTTGACTTATATCTGAACTCTCTTCCATATAAAGAAGAGAAAAAGTTTAACAGAAGACGAAAGAAATATTGGTCTGATACCAATCCACCTGAAGAAGAATTGAGCACTCAAAATATGGATGTTATTAGTGACCCATTTATGGAACATTAACTAAACTTTGAAATAGATTTTAATGAAATTCTCAAGTTTGTGTAATTTATGCTAATCAAAACAGGTCTCCAATTAGTACCTGGATATGAACAATTTTAATACTGTCTCTTCGATTTTGTGTTAGTAGTTAAGAATTATTGAACTTAAAATTTTATACAGGCTGTGGTATAGGAAAATTGAGTGGTTTGTATGTATTGACTATGTTGTTTCTGTGTTCTTCTAATTTTAGATATATAGATTTTGAATTTTAGATAAAAGCTGTGACTGACAAGCAGCTCTCTTGAGTATGTGCCATATAGTTATTAATAATGTTGACATGTGTCATGAATAGTTAGGCATTGTATTTAATAAAATAAGAATTTATCATTTTTGCAAAAATGTAGTTTAATTTTTTTGTTTTCAGAATGGAGTATAGGATAGGTGCAACAGTTATAGTCTGATGCACTTAATACATTTCAGAATTAGTAGAATGACTTATTATTTTACTGTTTTTGAGAATACAACCAATTGATTAGGTAGGATCATCTTGGAAGAACTTAATAAAAACTAATTGATTATATATTTAACCTCATCAGATTTAATGCTAACCTAAACTGAACTAACCAAAGTTGGCACTCTCTTGTCATGATGCATGTTAAGGCTTTCCATTAAAATGTATTCAATTTTGTGTTTTGAGCCTTAAAAAGGTAACTTGTTTGCAGTTGGTGTCTTGTAAAAAAGACCAGAGTAGCTATACTGTAGCTAGAAGTCACAAAAAAGAAAGATGTCAAGTGGTTCTAACGAAAGTTCTTATCTAAGTCTTGTAATTGCTCGTTGATACAAGCTTTCCAGTATCCTCCCAAGAGTTTCATTTCAGTACATAGTAGTGATACAGTTACAATACAGTCCACTGAAGAGCTAGTGTAGTACAAGACAGACGATGTTCGGTACAATGCATGTGCTGTGAAAATTGTTTTGGATGATCATTCTAAAGGAGAGTTGGGACCATCGTGAAAATTTGTATTGATCAGGTATCAGATTTGCATGAATGATTTTCACTGTCTTGTAGATTTGTATGCATTCCAAATGGGTCCAAAAACATATGGAAATGAGACAACTTATAGTGACTAGGTATAGAGCTAATGCCATATTTGAAAATTTGTTTTTTAGTTTTGGGTCACCCTGTAAAATAAAATTCAAAAATCAACCCCATACGCTTACCCCAAAACTATTAGATTAACGCAATAAATCAGTGTATATGCCAAAAAAACTGAAATTGTATGTTTCAGAATTTTTTCATTTATTACTATTTAGATATCAAAAAACTAATAGATTTAATAGATGCAGATTTAATTACCAAAAATTTAAAGTAACATGTCATAATAGTATATTGTGCAACTAGTTTCAAAAATTGCACTTTTTACACGAGTATGACGGTTTGGACACGAGCCGTAGGCGAGTGATACAACGTTACAAGAGTGTGAAGAGAGAGTTTCTTCACACTATACTTTTTCTACGACTGCGATTTTGCTTCATAAAGTATTATAACATATACAAGGCGTGTGCAAAACAATAAAAAGCGTGTGCATAGGCATAGAGGACTTTTTGCAAACGCTTCTGCGCGTCGGCACTTTGCGCACGGTGTTTGCAATATGCGATTTTCAACGTACGGTACCTAGTTAGTAGTGCGCATTTGTTCATTTTCAAAGATACTACAAGAACAGTCGATTTTTATAAATAATCGCTGGCAGAAGTGTTATTCCAGTGAAAACTTGAGAACTTACCTAATAGTGTTGTGCCGTGGCGCAAATCACCTGATGGAATGATGCCTATTATATGCAAGTTGGAAACTATACTTTTG
This sequence comes from Taphrorychus bicolor, assembly GCA_951812265.1. Classification (NCBI taxonomy): domain Eukaryota; kingdom Metazoa; phylum Arthropoda; class Insecta; order Coleoptera; family Curculionidae; genus Taphrorychus; species Taphrorychus bicolor. Next base: position 27,185,974 of record OX638303.1, on the reverse strand, counting down.
TCAACGGATTTAATTTACAGTAGGTATTGTCGCGCCGTGTCCCCCCCGCTAATGATAATCCGTTTAATCGGTGGTTGCGTGGGGGCGGCTGTGTTCGCGGCTGCTGCCGTGTTGCCGCCGTGTCTGCGGAGATTCGACTACGTGGATGTTCTAAGTCCAACGTATCTTCGTGTGTCAAATCTCTTTTACCACGCTCCAAGGGGGACCCAACTCTTGGAAAGGATCTATTGTCCCTAAGGTCGCTGATTTAAATAATATAAAATTTAATATCTTTGGGATGCCAGCAAGGTTTTATTGTTTACGACAAAACCTGCAAAACGCCAAAAAAGAAAAAAACTAATTGATTACTAATTAATTTAAAAATAAAATCAAAAAAGACAATTCTTAGTTTTCTCAGGAATCTGAAATAAAATAGCGGCGGACGTGAACTTTTCGCGATAAGCTCAGTTGTCCCCAGAAACGTGCTTGACGGGTACACGATTTCTTACTAAATTGGACTACACCAAAGAAAACTAAACTAACGACGCACTGTAGAAGAGAACAGTATTCTGCCAGTAGCTGGGATCCTCGATATTATGGTGAGCAAAACACTCCTATAATATACTAAATGATTCAACTTCTACAACTACTGTACAAATACTTAATTGCCGGTAGTCTCCTGCGTCTGCAAAGTATCCGCTATCTGCAAGAAAATGGCCTATTCAGGAAAAGTGGGTTGACACTATATGGCACCACCGAAAAAACACTCCACGAAACTTTTCGTAGGCGGGCAATGAGCGGTGTAATTGTTTTGGCACTAATTAAAGATAAAAATAATTAGCGCGGCGGACTTAAAACGGGATTCACAAAGGGGAAAAAATTACGAATTGGCGATAATCAGAACGGCGGAGCCAAGGACTTTTCTCGCGGTAAAATTCAAACTTTTTTTTTTTGTCTTCCCGGTTAATCGTCGCTTTTTGATCGTAACTCTACTGAGTTCAAATACGCGTTTCTTCTCTTCGAGTGTCGAAGATCTTCTCTCTTTCGCCATCCCCTCGGTACTTCGCATCCCCGAAAGGGTACTCTAGAAAAATCAATACCACCCTGACCAGTGGCGATTATATGGCGCTTCGGACAGCGCGGGCATAAATTTAGTAAATGAGCATTTCTGAAAAATCTGCTAGTAGAAGAAAATTGAAAATGTGATCATTAAATAGAATAAATTATGCTCTTTAGAATGACACCTAACATGACATAGTTTAATGGACAATTAAAGCTTTTTATTGAAATTAAATGTTAATTTCCTGGCTCTGTCAATTAAGACATTAATTGCTCGAATTTACAATCAAAGGATCAGAAATTAAAAACTCTATCTCCTGAGAGAATAAGATTTTAATTTCAATTAACGATATTCGCAAAATCGCCTTAATTACTAAACTATTGTTCGGGTCACATACACGTCTGAAATTCGTTCAAGGGCCATAAACCATTAAAAGGGCGCCTTTGCCGGATAAAGAAGAATGGCAATTGTAGGGTATCATGTTTTATGGCCGAAATTCCCAAGAAATTGTGAAAGTGCCTGTCCAACACTAACAAAAGAAATGCTCTTGACGAAAATAAAATATAATTGCAAACATATGTGCATTTAGGGCCTCATGGGTCTGGTTTATTTAGAAAACCGAAAAATAGAAAAACTTCCATAAGATTAAAGCTTAAAAGCTTCGAACAATGGCTTACAGGGTTGCCATGCTTCCACACATAAACTCATAGGCAAACCGAGAGGTCAGTTTGCATATCAGTATTTATATAGTAATCAATTAGATAACCCGGGTCTTGTTTTGATTGTCAAAACCGAGATGACGTTAAAACCATCATGGCCGCCATCAGGACGGCCATAATAGTTTGAATCTTCAATTGTTTTATTTCTAATTTCTAACATGGCGGTGTCTGCATGCAATTCTTATGGATCGTATTGTTACGGGATACGGGTTCCAATAATTTATCGTCAATTAACTACACACTTTTATTTACCTTTAACTATTACAACACGATTAAAACAAAATCACTCTCTACTAACAACTCGTACTGTTCGCTTGTCCACTTACTTCACTTATTTTTACTACACTGTACTATCTATCTATTCGATCCCATCTCGCGCGGCTCGCTGGTTTATATACCCGGCCTGAACACACTTTCGTACTTTCGAGAACGAAGGGGACTGTTCCCGGTTCTCGTTTAGTCCAGATGGGTTCCTGTGGTCGCGGGAACCCGCCCGAATCTCTATGGACCGCCGGTCGGGCGTAACTTTGCCCCCTTCTTAGCTCTAATCGTCCCGATCAGAGAAATCTCCACGACTGTAAGTCTTTAACCGTTCAATATGAACCTCTATCATCTTTGCTCTAGGAGTACGTTGGATCCTGTATACCACGTCGTTGATCCGTTTGATGACTGTCCCAACCCTCCCAACTTCGGGATAGGAGACCCCCCCAACTTAGGGATATGGATCCTCCCAACTTGGGAGACTTTCCTTTCGTCCTCTGTGGATTATACAGCCAAACCAAGTCACATTCGCCTTTAGGTTATATCTGTCTTTAATCCGATCGCTGGCAATCTTTATCTTGTACCTTTCCCGAATTCTATCCAGGGTCTTATTCACTCCAAAGTGGCCTCCAGACATGGGCGTACCCAGAACTTTCTCCAGGGGGGGGGGGGGGCAAAAACAAGAAAACGAAATAAAACATCAATGGTTTCTGGCTAAACCTTAACAAAACCCCCTTTTCAACGCTTTTTACGCTCATCACACAAAAGCCAACCATCCAGTTTTCGGTCATTGTTGACCGTAACCACGTTTTTACCCTGCGCAAGAAGCTGAAGGACCTTTCGATAGTGCATGTTGTGTATGGCTGCGTAAGGGAGATAAGTAACGCCTGTTTTATTGCTGGGTAGAACAACTGCGTTTCTTTAACTATTGCAGCTAATTCTATTTCTTTCAGTCCGGCCTTTGGCGCTTTTTTTCTTTCAATTGGATGTATATACCACAGTTCAGCTTGATCGGCGAAATCAGTTAAATGGTATTAATTACCAAAATTTTCTGTTTTTTTCAAAAAATCTTCATATGTCATATCAAGCATAACGTGCTGTTCCTCAAATGTATGTGTAGGTACCGATTTGCACGACACTTGAAGTGTACTTTTTTACATTTTAAGTATTTTAATTTTTGCATATATTTTTTTTCTTTTTCAATTAAATTTTTTTCTTGAGCCAGAAGGGGGGAGGGAGGGGGGCAGTGCCCCACCCTGCCCCACCGTGACTACGCCCATGCCTCCGGACACTCTACTGTGCATTTCTCGCAAGAACATTGTTACAGTTTCAAACAGAAATCAAACACTTACCTGATTGAATAAATAGGAATCCCTATTGTTTATTATTGTGCCAAAGACAATTCATAGTGCGCTACAGTGATTGGTCAAAAATATGGAAGCACGGTATGACATCAGAACAGCTGCAACCAATCATAATAACCAGAATCATTTAGTACAATTTTGCTATTTTTATGTACCTTCTTTAACCTCTGGTACGGCCCTGATTTTTGAAAATGAGTAGGGGGTGGCTGTCGCCATTTTGTTTTAATTCGGCATTTCCTTGGCTGAGTAGCTGCAAGTCCAGATTTTCGAGTTAAATCGGATTAGGACCACCCTCACACCTACTGTAAAGTCCCCGGAAGTCACAGTGACTGTTTTATATTCTGAGGGTTGCAGGAAAGTTAATTTCATTTCATTAATAAAATACCAGTCACATATGGTATTGTCTTAAAGGCTACCCACCATCTGAAGGTAAGCATTATGTCTCCATAGTACTTTTATCAACATATTTTTTTCCATACACTTAAAGTTTACTTTCTCCTTACCTATCCGTTTTATACTGATGGCGACTACCCGAACACTTTTGTTCCAGGCCTTCTTCTTTTTCTGTTTTTCCTATTGTCCTCATTATCCTCAATGTATGTTGCACCAACCTAAGAACGGGGATTCTTGCACGTTTTTTTTTTGGTGTCATTCGATTCATTTTTGACCTAACTACAAATTTTTAATTTTTTAAAATAAGTCAAAACGCCTCTAACGAAGTCGGTGAATTGTGACGTGAAGACACCCCCGGGCGATGTTGCCAAAATATCGTTTTAAATTTAACTGTAGAGGTTTAAAAAATGTACTTGCTTTGACGTTTGTCAAATAGAAATTGTACAAGAAACGCGTGTATGTTTGTCTTTGTTTAAAGCGCCATACAAATAAGGAAGTAAAGAGAGAAATATAGAGCGGTATTGAAGTATATATAATAAGAGTATATAATAAAATTATTTTATTACCAGTTGTCTGTTTCCTTTCCGCTTAAAATTAAAAGTTTAAAGCTTTAATTAATAATCTAGACTTTTTTTGGGTTTCTAGAGTTTTGCCATTAGGTTAACTTCTAGTTGTTTTTTGTTTGTAAACCATTGCTTGTCGTTTGAGTGTTTGTTATGAGCAAAAACGCAAAGAGATGCCTTGTGCAAAGCTGCAAAAATACTTCTTTATTAACGTTAAACAAAGAATGTATCATCTTACCTACAGATAAACGGGTCAGGTTTGCATGGCTTGAAGCTATCGGCAGAGATCCTAATACTATTTCCATGAAACGTAGTTTATATATTTGCGAGAATCATTTTGATATAAGTATGATTAAATTCTATGCTGGTAAAAGGTTTTTAAGACGTTTATGCCTATTTTACTTACATAAGAAATTGAATTAATACCACAGCGTTTATTCTTACAGTCAAGGCAGAGAGCAATGTTGCCAGCTATGAAGCACAGATTTGTTTCTGGTTAAGTGATTGCCGACGAGAACAGTAACGCTAGAAGTCTATCTCTCTCGTACTTATTATAAATGATGGTAAAAATTGAAACAAAAGCTTACTGCGTGTACTCTGAGCGTGTTCGTAAACCTGAACAACTTCAACTGATATATTAAAATTAAGAAATTACACTGCCCTATCGTATGTTTGTTTCAGATTTATCTCTTTGCTTTCTGAAGTTGAAGTTTGGTAAACTCTTTGTTATTTCAATAGTCAGTACAATTAACAGATGATACTCTTGGCATCCACGCCGTTAGCCCATAAATCTGGCAATATATTACTGTGTAATGACGTCAAACCAATCAAAATCGTTTTTAATTGCCTCTTAAATTTCAAATTTTTATTTTCAATGTTCTTCTTTAGTGTTGCGTTTTGGTGATCCAAATTTTGTATATGGCCTCTTCTAATTGGGGACAACAGAGATATAAAGTTATATTTTGTATCAAGAATCTGTGCAAGACTCCCATTCATACCGACACAGTCTTAGAGAGTGTGACAATAGTAGAGCAACACATCTAGACACTAGTCAACACTATCTCATCTTGTTTGGTTGGTCCATTCCAATTACACATAGTGCTTACACAGAACCTCTTACCAAATGGTTATATATATGTTATATGTTAAATACTATTCTGATTTCGTAAATTAGGTGTGCGCCCAGTAAAGTTGCCGTCTCTACATTCCTTTTAGATATCTGACTTTAGACTTAAACACCATATTCAGGTTTAAATCCTACAAACATTTAATCCGTGTATGAAATTGTGTGCAAAACAACCAAGTGTAAGCGTGCGCAAAATTCAATTTTGCGCACGCAAATGCGTGTGCAAAATTATGGCTTTGCAAACAAACGTAGGAAAAAATCATTAAGGCTGCCACAGGGCGGAAAAAGCAACCAGGATGCGCCGGAGGCCAAGCACCCCCAGCTCCACTTTTTAATTTTAAGAAACTCTGAGAGTAACTGCCATCTTTATAATTTTATTGAGAAAACAAAGAAAATATAAGAAATATAAGAATGTGCGCGTTAGCAAAAATTCGACCTGGTTTTGGTTTCCAGTTTCCACGCACTCAAGAGACGCCGCACTCAATCCATGGCAAAAGATTGAGGGCGACGTCAGATACAGCGGAATTTGGTTAAAAGCGAAACGGAGCTTAATTTTTAAACCAATCAGATAAAAGCTAAAATAGGAATTGACATGTGTAATGACGTTTTTGACATTTCTGCTCCGTTCCGTTTCGCTGTATGTGACGGCGGCCTCAAGGTCGTAGTATATAACTAGTCGAAAAGTAGGTGTCTGCATGCAATTCTTATGGAGTGTAAAATGAAAAACAAAAACGCAACCTTAATAATGAATATTATTCACGTTCTTCCAGCTCAAAGGTTGTGATACACCCTGTGTAATACACACATGTGCTTACAACCTGGTACAGTCTTGGACAAAATTGATTATTCAGTGTGTTAGTAAACAAAACATGTATTTGTTCGTTTTCGCTTTAATAATAACTGACTCCTAACTGTATACAAAAACACGGACACTTCTATTTTAACATCTTCTAAATTATTAGAGCTACTTAGTAGATAAATTTTGATAATCAGATTCGGGTTGGAGAGAAAAATATTGCTAACTAATGCAGATCTATCAACTGAAAACTAAAAACGTAAATAGGTATTACTTTTAACAACTTCAATTTAAATTATTTATTCTATAGAGTTAAATGCTAACCAATCACAATTAAATATATATTCGATAAATGCAAGACCTAAATTTATTTAGTTTGCTGGTGAACGTTTGGCTGCTGTTGGTTACCAACATTTGGCTCGGCCTACATAAAAAATTCACGAAATAGTGACGTCCCAATAGTTATTTATGTATTAAGTCAATAATACATAGTATTATAAATAATTTGTCCCACCAGTTCATGTTAGTGTGTTTCAACAATAAATTATTATTAAAAAATACTAAAATTTATTTAGTTTACGCTCGTGCGGGCCGTAAACAGTACTTTATGCCCGCGCATCGTAAAGTGTACTTTATGCCCGAGCTTATGGCAAGTAAGCAATAAAAGCACAATAATTAACTGGTAGGACATAAATATAATAAGTAGGTAACAAAAAAGCTTACTTGTTGTTGGTGTGGTGGGGGGACCGCGTTACCCTGGTGCTGAGGGGGATTAGCAGGAGCTTGAGGACCTTGATAAGCAACAACCCTCGCCTGGGGTTCAATCGGGATTTCCGGATAAGGCGTCGGCCGCTGAAATTGTCTGTAATATGGCGTTGATGATTGAGATTCTTCTTGATGTTGTGCCGCTTGTTGCTGGTACTGAGCCGGTTGTTGTGCCGCTTGTTGGTGGTTCTGAAGTGGCTGCTGAGGCGGTTGTTGTGCCGCTTGTTGGTGGTACTGAGGTGGTTGCTGCGGCGGTTGTTGTGCCGCTTGTTGGTGGTACTGAGGAGGTTGTTGTGCCGCTTGTTGATGGTATTGAGGCGGTTGCTGGACCGCTTGTTGATGGTACTGAGGTGGTTGCCCGCCGTAAATTTCATTGGTGTTTAAATCCTTCGTACGTAAAAGATAATTGTTTGTAAAGAGATATTCATTTGAAAACGTGATCTAGTTGGCTGTGAAAAGGATGAAAAAACAAAAGTCCATTTACTTTTATTTACTTTTGTGTCAAAAATTCATAGCCTTCTAGATGACATTATATATAATAGTATAATAGGTCATTCAGCATGAATTACTAATACTCTTATGTCACTCTGAAAGTCTTCACAAATTTAATCAGGGGGTATTGGTCTAGGGACTTATTTTCATAATTAAGGTCCATATCGCTTACCAAAGACTGTGGAGCCATTTGCGGCACCTGACCCGGATTGAATTGTTGGTTCGGGGGCGGCCGTTGGTATCCTCCAGGGGGTACTTGCTGGTAACCTCCCGGGGGAACCTGAAAGGTAAATAGAAAAACATATATTTCGCATTTTCACTAAAGTTTGTAAAGTGAAAATACGGGAGATACCGCGACAGCTGGGTTGACCTTCTGGAAAACAAGCTTAACTCTGTGCACCATGTCTTGAAACATCCGCTTGAAAAACTGAAAAAACAATTACAACTTAGACCATGGTTATAAACTTGCAAAGTGCCATAGAGGAGTACTTAGCTCAGTTTGCATTCCTAAGTTAATGGGTTATGAAAGTTGAAAGGAATTTATTTTCTGTGAAGTTTGTTTTTTTTTTAACTTTTTAGGCCAATAACAACTATATAATAATATTGGTTCCTTTACAATTCTAAATTTTTACTAAACTAATTTTAACTAATAACAAAAATATATATAAAATATAAATATAAAACTAATAACAAAAATAATTAATGTACAAACCAGATTGATTTTCAAAATATCTCTATAAAAGACAATTATAAACAAAAAAAGAGACGCTAAAGCCAAAGAGTTACGTGGTGTTTACAATTGGCGCCAGATGGCTTCAGTTCCCACGCCGCTGTTAGACCTGTTACCGGTCGGAGCCAAACCTGATTTATTACCTTGTTTACACGACTTTTAGAGGTATTTAAACGTTTAGGGGTATTTTTTTTTATTTTTCAATGAATATTAGGGACTTATCTAGCTTAGGCACATAAACCGCTTTAGACAGGGATCGCAGCCGATTGAGCCAAATTCTTAACGATTATAAGTAAGGTAAAAGAGTAAAGCAAATTGAGCTATAGTAAAGTGTATGCGTAAGTAAATGGACTGTACTTGTGGTTTGTTTGTTGAATAAGTAAATAAAATTTTAATTAAAAACAGTTACAGAGGAATTACTAGAGCCCAGAATTCGCAACAAATGTTATGAGAAGTGAATTTCCAATGTGAATTTGAGTACTAATAGTGTTGAACTGTAAGTGAATGTGTAGTGCAGGACATTGCAGGATCAACTTGCTGCTCCGCTTACTTTTATGCAACACCAAAAGGAAGAGCAGGAAAGACGTCATAAAGAACAAAAAGTGCTGAGAGAAGAGCAGGAAAAACGTTTCTAGCAGACAAAAGAAGAACATTGGAAGTTATAGATGCTGGCAACAAGAAAGTTCTCGAACTGGAAAGAAAATTACAAAAACAACATACTGAGGACGACAACAGAGAGTTTTTTTTGCACGTCCATCGCCAAAATTAAGTCTCCTGATTATGACGAAAAAAATCTATAAAACCCAACTTAAAGCAGCTGCAAAAGCCAACAACTGGTCAGAATCACAGAAAGCCACATCATTAGTGGTAGCACTGAGTTGAAGAGCTGCAGAATTATTTTAATCACCGTCGGCGGCAACGTAATTATACAGCTCTGATACACGCTCTGCAGCTACGATTATTAAAATATTACCTGTGGATACCCTGCAGGGGGTTGCTGCTGCACAGGCATATAACCATGTTGGGGAATCTGATTCGCTGCATGATGTCGTCTTACATATTCAGCTAATTCTTCATCAGTGTATGGCTTAGTTTGTTCATCCAAACCCTAATAACCATTTTTTTTTGTACAATAAAACAACTAAGTTTAGATAGCCTGCACATACTTGCCATCCTTGATCTTGTTTAAAGTCGTTGCTGTTAGTCTGTCTCAAAAATTCTCTGTAATCAATAAACCCGTCCTTGTTGACGTCCATTTCATTAAACACACTCTCCCGCATTCGTTCCATTTCTTCGATTCGCTCCCTCATATCATCTTCTGGAGCCCCTTGCTGATACATTTTGTCTAATTCTTTGATAAAGAGAGCTTTCACCTCTTCCTAAAAAGCAGTAGTTTAATTAAATTACTGGCTTGTCAATAAAGTAAATGAATACCTACCTGATCCCAGAGGCCGTTACCGTCAATGTCATGCAACATAAAGAATGTTTTAGGATCAAAATCTTGCTGCATTTGATCTTGCTCTTCCCACACTTCTTCCAATTGAGCCTTGTGGCCTGGTTGATGCAACTTTTCATGTTTCTTATGCTTTTGTTCCATTTCCTACAAAGTTACATTACCTGCATAATTTTCTACAAAAATTCGTTATTTACCTGGAACTCATGTTCCAATTTTTCTCTTTCATTTCCTGCTGTGTGATTTAGCTTTTCTTGTTTTTGATATTCTTTCTCAAGTTCATACTGTTTAAACTCTTCTCTTCTTATTTTGTCAGCTTCTGCTAAATCCTAAAAAAAAATTATTTCTAATAAAATAAACCCAAAAGTCAAAAACGACAAAAAACGCTATTATTGCTCCAGTTCTGGAGCCCACCAGGGCTCTTACAAACAACTACCTGAGTGGTCTTCTTAATTAATTTCTTCAAGTCTTCAATCTCAAATGTATGAGGGTTATCGTGATCCAAATGCTGATGAGTCGGATCTTGGTCTATTGAATTTCCTTCACCCTCTAATTTCAATTTCTTCTCCATTAGTTCTCTGAGACGTTGCAACTCTACTCTTTTTATTTCGTCTAATCTAAAAAATTACGTAAATGGGGTGTAGCGTCTGATTTTGTGCTCAAATGTATGGTGCATATCCATTTTAACACCAGCAAAGTTGTTTGCAATATTTCATTCAAATCTTACAAAATTTTGTTATAAGTTTGTTACACATAATAATACATTAGAAATATAAATATGAAAATTGAAACAATTTAATAACAAGAAAGAGCAATTATATAAGAAAAAATACAAGTTTATCTATATCAGATATATTGCATATATTAGTTTATGGTATTTGTTTAAAATTAGATTAGGAGATATATTGCTTTATTTTCTGGTGTAGTCCTTATTAACCTCTAACCATCCTGACATCAAAAAATTTGTGAATAGACCTTTTATTTTATCTTATCCATAGAAAACATTATCTAGAAGACTATGAATTTTTTGACAGAAAACGATGACATAATCCACGTACCTAAATGGACTTTTGTTATTTAAAACAGTACTTATAAACCATTCACTTATTATTGCCATCAAGTAGGCGTTGGAAATTTGACTTTAACATTTTTATCGTATCTTCTCATCATGTGCGGAAAAGAGATACATATAAAAAAATTGAAGGTTTCAAAGGTAACGAGACACCAAAAATAAGTGAATATGGTATAGTTGTTTTGCATGTCAAGTTTCATTATTTATTTGCCTGGTCTAGTAAAAACTGAAAGCCCCAGTAGATAAAAGAATAAGCATGTCACTTATCTTAATCTTGCTGACTTTAATTGGCAATATCTAGGTACTAAAGAGTCTGTAAACTGTTAGTACTGCTAATAGTAGGTAGGCTACTAAATATAAATTGTGCAAGATTATTCATATCAAACAAATTTCTTATATTTCATTTTAAGTAAAAAAATGGGATGTAATTAAAGTACATCCTACACACAGCCTCTGCCAACATAAATGTAAAAACTAACCATTTTTCTTATAACAAAATATAAAATAACATATTGAAGCATATGAGTCTTCTTCGGAAACACCCTGTATGGTTCCTTTGAAAAAGCAAAATTAGAAATGGTAAATGCTCAATGATTTATAAAACTATTCCTTCCTATTAACAGATGGTGTTGTAAAATTTTGTCAAGAGGTCCCTTTTAATTCTGTATGGAAATGTCATGTGATTTGGGTTCATTTTAAAAAGTTATTTCCATTCCATTCCACTCTAATTTAAACCATTTGAAATTTAAGGGCCATCATGTAAAGGATAGAACTATGATATTTCAAACATGAGTCAAAAACCATTAAAAAAACTGAATAAAATATGAATAATACTCTATTCAGTTTTTGCTGTCAAGTATGTGCAGGCTATACTGTATAGCTACAATAGACCACATGTCATGGTGGAGGACTGTACCTATGCCCACTCACATCGAATACAATACAACACTGAGTATGATGCATGAAATGTTATTAGAAATCAAAAGCAAATCAAAAAATTAGAAGTTATAGGGTGTTCCATTGAAAAAAAAATGATGTCAAAATCAAACACATCAACACACATCTAATTCACCCCATATAAAGAAGTAAATTTTTATTAAAAGTAGCTTTCTTAACTATCCCCTTTTTGTTTGAAACTTTTTACTAGCATGAACGGGGGCAGTGATATGTGATGGTTAAATAGAGTTGGGACACCCAGCATACCTTACACTTAGTAAAGTGTCTAGTCCTAGGGGAAAAACTTTTGTGAACTTTGTTGTACACACATTGGGAATTTAAAGTCGATTATAAGAATTTCTTGAAAATTAAGTTTTAGTGTAGGTACATATTTTACAAAGACTTTTTTCTTCATTTTGTATTTATGTATCAAGAGAAATATTACTGGAGAATTTTGTAGTGCATACATTGGGAATTTAATAGTATTTAATGAAATTTAATAAACTTGAAATTTAATGGAATTTAAAGTGAATTATATGGAATTTTGGTGTACATGTTTATGTTTTTTCCCCTTGATCTGCCCAGAGTGCAGAAGGTATCTACCCAGGATGCAAAAGATTGCCGCTGGTGGTTCAAACAGAAGGGCTATGAATTTAAAATATTACTCTTCTGTCTGCTAAAGCCACTAAACATCACTGTTAAAAAAAATTGAATAGTATTCTCTTACCTGCTTCGAACATGATGAGACACAAACTGCAACTCATCTGCAATTTTACCAGACTTAATCTCTGTTTCATCGGCTTTTTCTAACTTCTGTCTAAAATCTGGATCTGACTCCAAGGCATTCACAACCTCTTTAAGGTATCTGTGGTATTCCATATAATCTTCCAAGCCTCCATATCCTGAGTCTGGTGGTGGTGATTGATTTTCTTTTTTGGTTTCAGTCACAGGAGGCGCAAAGCAAGTTTGGAGTATCAGAATACAGAGAAACAGAATGTTAAATTTGTTAATCATTATGGTATAGTCTTGGCTGGAGCTGGAGGTGGAGTTCAGGTTTCGGGACCGGTAGAGAGCCAGAGCATCAAAAAACCAGAAGGAAAACTATAGTTTACTGAAACTGGGCAATAAGCTGAAGTAAGACAAACAGAAAGAACTTCTAGTTGAACTAATATTATAATAAATTTACCTAATTTATTTCCTACTTGGAGAAAATGTTTTTTGTTCTATCAGGGCAAAACACACGTATTTCTTTCAATTATATGTACTTGTTTTTTTTTTATTGTTTATAATTATTGATGACGTTGACCCCACTGTCACTGACACCAATGACCAATGACGTCTTACGTCATTGATCACTGATTAATCCAGAAAATGTCATTTGACATCAATGCCCCTCACGGCAATATGGCCGACCAATCGATCTAAAACTCATATCATGTTTGATTGGAGATAAATTCTATCAAGTTATTCTCTAAAGACTCTATCTTCATCCAAATTGTTGCTTGTTGAAATTGTGCTATTCTTTTAATGTTGTTAATGTTCAAATGGGTGTTCAATAAAATAACATTTCATGCTTTCCATTTCCTCCCCTGGTTATAGTGAATAAGGAAATGCTTAGGCTTGATTTTGTCTCTTTTAAAAGAAGCTAAAGCGTAAATGGACGTGTTGCGTGATATTTCATCAATTATTAATTCTTTAAAAATAGCTAGAAATCAAAGAGATGGTAGGGATATTACATTTGGAGAGACCTTTCTGTTTTACAGCTTTGGCCCCTCTTTTTAGCAGTGGGTACTTTAAAAATGGCGGCAATATCTGCTTGAATTAACGTCCTGGCAAATTACTCAACTTGGAGCAGACGCCATCAGGAAGACAACAACAACAACAATGTCACTTGACGTCTTACGTCAAATCATTTGAACCTCTATAGGTTTCGTGTACATGACGTCATTTTGCCAGAATTTTAGTAAATATAACCTCACTTTAATAATTAATTATATAATTTTTGCAATAAAATTGGTCTTTTTGCATTAATTTTAAATCCTAAGAAGGCCTTTTTGGGGGATCCAAACTTTAAATTTAGTTATGTTGATGCATAAGCACAGAAATACAATATATTTTTTGTTTTCAACCAGTGCCGGACGAAACCCATTCGCCAATGGGTTTCGTGCACATGACGTCATTTTGCCAGAATTTTGGTAAATATAACCTCATATTAATAATTAATTATATAATGTTTGCAATAAAATTGGTCTATTTGCATTAATTTTAAATCCTAATAAGGCCTTTTTGGGGGATCCAAACTTTAAATTTAGTTATGTTGATGCATAAGCACACAAATACAATATATTTTTTGTTTTCAACCAATGTAGTCACGTGCCGCACGAAACCCATTGATATGCTCTATACATGGGCGAAGGGAAAATTCCCAAAAAAACCTTTAAAATTTTGGGTTTCTACCCGGGTTTTTTTCCCTATCTTTTTTGAAAGCACCCGGCAGTTTCAAGATTTAAGGTTAGATTTTGATTTTAGATTAGAATTCAATAAATCCAGATTCTGGTTTGTTTTTTTGCACATTGGTCAATTGATGATCAAAAGCCTCAAACTGCACAAACCAACAAATTGTTGGTTAATTGGTAAGTGTTAGGCGTATTGAAAAAAGAAACGTACGTTAAATGTAGAGGTTATAATGCAATGTTGGTTTTCTTTTAGTACGTAGTTGTGGAACAAAGATGTTATTCACTCTTTTAGATAAGCTACAGTCTAAATAAACACAGGACAATTTATGTGCAGATAGGCTCCGCTCTGTATTGGCGGCAGTTCTGATTCTTTGTGATTTCGTTGAATATTGTTTATAATAATAACAATGAAAACTCTGTCAGCAAAAGCCATACCAACATCACCTCCGCTTTATTGAGTTAAAAGTTAGCTAGTCACTTTGAGAGCTTTGAATCGAAACAGAGAACTAATTTGTGGTTTTATTTAAAACCCGAACCCATACACCTTTCCTTTATGGAATAAACCCGGAATTTTCCGGGAATTCTCCAGGTAATAAACCCTTAAAAATGAAAAAAACCGGGTGAAAACCCATCTTTATATTCATCCTTTTCTTTGACATTTCACCGCCAACTAAGAAGACTTTTCAAATGAATACCTATAATATTTCTACCAATAAAATGATTGAAATTAAAGTTCTCCCGTTTTACGCTGCTTCAAAATCTAAATAGATAAGAATCACGAGCCGCCTACGTGACAGTGATAAGCCCCTCAAATGCGCAAGATCGCAAAAACAATGCCGGGGAACCACTTGATAATTTTGTTCATTGGACTGCTAGAGACGTTCTACCATATCGATATTCTAACCCGCAGAATTAAGGATCTCAAAAAATAATATGAATAACGGATTGAGTACGTACCTACATAAACCGAGTGAATCGATGGTATGTGCCACCATACCCATCTTAAGTATACTCTAAGAATTAAATATATGGTGCCTTTAATGTGGTTTCATGTGAGCCTAGGAAATCGACAAAACATAGGAGCCTCCTTAACTCATTACTATAAAACACTGGATAAAGTGGTGTTTACCCGACACGCATATATAAAATAAAAAGGAGAGTTTGAGCGACGTTCTCGGTTCAGTGGGTTCAGTATTATAAGTGTGGTTTGAGGAAGGAAGTGGTCAAGTAGGATGAAGACTAGTTTTTTATGTTGCACTCAGTGTTAACTGTTCCACCCGCCGCCATCGTTAAGGCTTTTCAGCATTAAAGAATTGATAAGATTCAAGGTCTGGAATCAATTTCACATATGTATACTATAATAGTACCTATGCTTTATTAGATCCTTGCTTGAGGGTTAATTACTTATTGAGTGTAAAGAACTAGTTCTATTGACGCTGTGATAAAGACATATTATTCATTCAAAAGTAAGTACCTATATTTCACAAATTATTTATTTTAGGTATAAGTATGTAGGTATCTAAATTGTTTTTTATCTCCGTTACTGCAGTCTATGCCTGGGGTCTATACTGAACTACCTACGGGGTGTTCATTATAAAACTTCATCTAGTTGACTGTGAAATGTCAAAGGAAAAGGATGGAGAAACAAAAGTCCATTTATTTTGATTATGACATCCTTTTCTGTCAAAATTTCGTATCCTGCTAGATGAAGTTTTATAATCAACACCCCGTACTTAAAACTGATAAGAATGCCTTACTCAGAATATATTTGTTGTTTATTAATGATTTGAATGATTAATGGCCATTTCCACCAAGAAAATTTTAAGGAAACTTAAAGTTAAGGGCTCTTAGGCCATATATGTATTAGCATGAGTAACCATGGTAATAATGGAAGCCTTAACTAACTATACTTAAAAATTGATTGGCGCCTGGACCATTAGGTACTTATTCCTATTTAGGGGGTAGAGGGTGTTTTGTCTTTAAATTTATCAAGTTGGCTGTGAAATGTCAAAAGAAAAAACAAAGCAACAAAAGTCCATTTTCTTTGATTAGGTCTTTTTGGAGACTCCTAATTTGCTGATCTATAAGAATTGTTACATCAATTTTTGCTGACTCATTAGAAGATCTGGTTGACCAGTATACAAAGTAATAGCTGAAACTGCACTACACATTGTCTGTAAAATTTCCTGAGAATCTGTCAGAAAATTGCTAATGTATAGCCCTTTAAAGTTTTTTATAGTGAGATGTTATGCTGAGCCAATAGAAATTCTTTCTGACTGGTATGCAAGGTGATCAATTAATCTTAATTCTGCAATTGTAAAAAAACACTACAAACACATTCCTCAAAAGAGTAAAGTATTAACTAGTACTGAAGTACAATAGGTACACTAATTTAAAACTTATTAACAGAAGTGTCAGAATTTATTGACCAGAAAAAAACCGATTGACTGGATATTTATTCTAACCAGATTTACAGCAAACAAATGATGCTCCTGATCCGGCTCCTGACCCGGAGCATACACCATTAAAATTTCAGATTCAGATGTCCATTCTGAATGACACTACCCTCTAGAAGACTTTAATAAAAACCGATTGACTGGGTATTTATTCTAAAAAGATTCACACCAAACTATGCAAAAATAATTCTTCTGATCTGGGCCATATACTGTTAAAATTTCAGATTCGGATGTCCATTCTAAAGGACACTACTCAATAGAAAAATTTGGTAATAACTGATTGACAGGGTATTTATTCTAATCAGATTTACACCAAATTTGGTACGAATGATGCTCTTGGCCCAGAGCATACACCGTGAATTTCAGATTTGGATGTCCATTCTAAAGGACACTACCCTCTAGAAGAATTTAATAAAAACCGATTGGCTGGGTATTTATTCTAAAAAGATTTACACCAAACTTTGCACAAATGATGCTTCTGATCTGGGCCATACACTGTTAAAGTTTCAGATTCAGATGTCCATTCTAAAGGACCCTACCCTCTATAAAAATTTGGTAAAAACGGATTGATAGGGTATTTACTTTAATCAGATTTACACCAAATGATGCTCTTGACCCTGACCTGGAGCATAGACTGTTAAATTTTCAGATGCGAATATCCGTTCTAAAAGACACTACACTCTAGAAGAATTTAATATAAGCCAATTAATTGGGGATTTATTCTAATCAGATTTACACCAAACTTTGCACAAATGATGCTTCTGGCCCGGGACATACACTTAATATTTCAGATTCGCATGTCCATTCTAAAGGACACTACCATCTAAAAAAATTGATAAAAACTGATTGACTGGGTATTTATTCTGATCAGATTTACACAAAACTTGGTACAAATAATGCTCCCGACACGGAGCATACACTGATAAAATTTCAGATTGGGAAGTCCATTCTAAAGGACAAAAGGACACTACCCTCTAGAAAAAATTTAATAAAACAGCCAAGTTTTAGATTTATATTTTTATTCTTACAGTTGACATGTGTTATGTCTGTCCTTTTCAAATTTTAAATATTGCACTGTAAAATATTTTTGATCTATATTTAGAATTAGATATACTTTAGAGTATGATTGAAAATTCTGTTGCATAGTGGGGCAGTATTGGACCCTTTTCTACAGTGTTTTATCTGTGCTTTGTCAATGAATTTGCATTTGGAGTTCGAGACAATAAAGGTGCTTTTGATTTGATTTGATTTGAAAAACTCATTGACTAGGTAGTTATTGTGAACAGATTTACACCAAACTTGGTACAAATGATGCTCCTGACCTGGAGCATACACTGTTAAAATTTCAGATGATCCTAACACAGTTCACAGACTGCGACAATTTGAGATTGTCAATCGGTTTTTATCAAATGTTTCTAGAGGTTAGTGTCCTTTTGAATCGACATCCTAATTTGAAATTTTAACAGTATATGCCCCGGGTCAGAAGCATCATTTGTATCAAGTTTGGTGTAAATCTGATTAGAATAAATACCCAGTCAATCGGTTTTTATCAAACGGGGTCTCTCAATTTTGACATTTTTTGAGATTCATCTAGAATTCAGTTGTTTGTTTTTTTTTAATTTCTTTGTACCAGATTTCAGAAATCAACTTTTCTCTACTGGTGATGTTTCAAAAAATGTAAATTTGCAATTAAAAGCATAAAAAACATTTTTTGCTGAAATTCAAATGGTATGTACATACTCTAGTCTGCTTCAATAGTATTGCTATCCTTAAATTCTTATCGAGAATCGACCTCAGAGCGCTCTATAGAGCTGCTAGCCCAAAACGCTGAAGGTTTACTGCTCTAATTGGTGTCTTTATATGGTATTGTTGTCTTTGGGAATTCAATTTGTGATAAGACAAGAAACACATGACAATTTAAAAAAAATTTAATAACTAGTCAAATCGATATATGGATATGGAGCTTCGTGATAATGATAGAAGCAAATTTTACTAATAACGTGAACAAAAGGACGGGATAAACAAAATGAACAAGCCAATTTTGTTAATTTGTCAATTTTACAAATTTATTTTTTTATTATTTACTTTTTAGTTGTATTTTTTTAAATAAAACACCTAGTATATTAATGTATTTTCGGTATCTAGGGATAAAAGTAAAGGTAAAGTAATTTTATTAAGGTTTGTGGCATCTAAACCGTGTCGTTCTTCAGATATTCGTGATTTTGTGAAAATGCAGCATCAAATGAATGTTTAAAATCTCAGCACTTGGTTTCTTTTCAACCACCGAAATTCGCTGGTGGGCTACTAGTACATTAAATGTTTTGCAATATATGTTAAGTATTAACCACTGTGTACCGAATGTCAACAAATGAACACTAACTTATTACAACTTCCAACAGTTATAACCCGTTTAATTTAAATTAGACACCCTGTATTTTATAGTATCATTAGATGTAAAATTTATTTCTTTGTCAAAAACTATCAAACATTCCTATAGTTTATTGGTCTTTGCGTTTGCTTGGAAAATGGATTTTATTCTGAATTTGAGCTGACATAAACGACTTTTAAGAATGTATGCCCCGGGTCAGAAGCATCATTTGTACTTGTTATTTGCACTTGGTGCATTTGTAGGTACTTGTTGTCAGAAGCATCTTTGTACTTGTCCTTTAGAATGGACATTTGAATCTAAAATTTTAACAGTTTATGCCCCAGGTCAGAAGCAACATTTATACCAAGTTTGGTGTAAATCATCGAGAAAGGAATAACTAAGGAGAGCCTTTAAATCATATCGGGATTTGGCTTTAGTGTTTATGCGCACCATACATCGCGCATGGCGTTCAGTGATGACATTTTAAACTAATTTTGACAAAAAAGACATTTGACATTTATTAGAAATTGAAGGTTGACTTTGTCAAATTTGAGAATTTGACTGGTGCTGGGTTAGTGGGTTATTTTTCGTTCATCAGAGACACTGCCATTCATCATTCATTGCGACTGATACTAAACCAAAAAGTAAACTTTTTTTATAAATAAGCCTGGATTTGTTGTAATTTATAATGTTTTAACTGCTACGGAATAAAAATGTAAGTGCATTGATAATTAGCAACTAAGTGAAAATGTTAAGTAAAAATTTTAAAAACTAGCAGGTTTATTGTCAACTGGAAATACTAGAATTAGGTTCTTGGAAGAAAATCTTCAAGGTGGCAATCCGGCTGGCCGGCTTGAGTGGCAGTCTCAAATAAAAGGAAAAATCCGACAAGGAATTATACAGTAAGTACTACAATAGGCATTTTTGGAAACTTATTTGGGTTAACTCCCATGACCAAGGTCACCAGCCCAACCTACATTTTACTTCACAAAAAGTATTTACAGGGAAGCAACTGCAGGCTACTCTGCTTCGACATAAAGCCTCTCAACTTTAGAAAAGTAGGTTCACTTTCATAAGGAATCAGGCGAATCAGGCCACTTTCCTGGGTTTATGTCTAAGAGGACATAAATAGCATGGACAACATGTGCTGCCAGAGTCTGCTGCCAGCCATAGTAACAACTAACAAAAGCTAAGTGCTGAAAACTTGGTTTTGTCATGACTTCAGGTAGTCAACTAAAAGCCCGTACTTTTGTTAGTTGTACACCCGTACAAAAGAATAATATCTAATAATAATATTAAAGGCTGTTCAGACCTTTTCAGTGTTATAAATTTAATTTTTACACTATTTTGTTGTTTTAATTACTTGTTAACCTAAATACAAGGTGTACTTTTGGTGCCGTATCAGATATTGAAATGATATAATTTATGCTATCAATTTTTAACATTATTGCGTTAAAAAGTGATAACAACATATCATTTCTTATCTGGTATGACGCCAAATACGCTTGACTTCCCGTATAACCATTTAAAAGACCCGCGTTATTTTGAGAAAGAGATACCTGTAATACCGATCGCGTCACCCGACTACCGAATAGCCTTTTAGTTCACATGGCCGGCCAGCGAGTCGCTAGTGCTCTGGCGAGTTTAACATTGTGCCAATTCTAATGCACGGCTTCGAATCCTCTTATAATTGTTCCTTTCTCTATGGTGTAAATCTGATTAGAATTAGACCCAATCGGTTTTTTCAATTTTTTCTAGAGGGTAGCGTCCTTTAGAATGGACATTCGAATCTGCAATTTTAAGAGTGTAGCTGTCACATCGTGTGTAGGGTCTGAAGCATCATTTGTACCAAGTTTGGTGTAAATATGATCAGAATAAATACTCAGTCAATCGGTTTTTATTACATTTTTCTAGAGGGTAATGTCCTTTTGTCCTTTAGAATAGACATCGGATGTTGAAATTCTAACAGTGTATGCCTCGGGCCAGAAGCATCATTTGTACCAAGTTTGGTGTAAAACTGGTTAGAATAAATACCCAGTCAATCGGCTGTTTTCAAATTTTTCTAGAGGTTAGTGTCCTTTAGAATAGACATCCGATTCTGAAATTTTAACAGTGTATGCCCCGTATCAGAGGCATCATTTGCACAAAGTTTGGTGTAAATTTGATGGGAATAAATACCCAGTCAATCAGTATCTACCAAATTTTTCTAGCGGTACTGTCCTTTAGAATGGACATCTGTGAATCTGAAATTTTAACAGTGTATGTCCCGGGTCAGGAGCATCATTTATACCAAGTGTGGTGTAAATCTGATTAGAATAAATACCCAGTCAATCGGTTTTTATCAGTTTTTTTTAGATGGTAGTGTTTTGTAGAATGGACTTCCGAATCTGAAATTTTGACAGTGTATGTCCCGTATCAGAGGCATCATTTGCACCAAGTTTGGTGTAAATTTGATTAGAATAAATACCCAGTCAATCGCTTTTTACCAAATGTTTCTAGAGGGTAGTGCCCTTTAGAATAGACATCTGAATCCGAATTTAATTAACAGTGAATTCCCCGGGCCAGAGGCATCATTTGTGCCAAGTTTGAAGTAAATCTAATTAAAATAAATACCCAGTCAATCGGTTTTATCAAATTTTTCTAGAGGGTAGGGTCCTTTTGTCCTTTAGAATCCGATTCTGAAACTTTAACGGTTTGTTCCCCGGGTCAGAAGCCTCATTTGTACCAATTTTTGTGCAAATCTTATCAGAATAAATACCCAGTCAATCGGTTTTTATCAATTCTTTTTAGATGGTAGTGTCTTTTAGAATGGACATGCGAATCTGAAATTTTAGCAGTGTATGCGGTCAGAGGCGTCATTTGTACCAAGTTTGGTGTAAATATGATTAGAATAAATAGCCAGTCAATCGGTTTTTATCAATTTTTTCTAGAGGGTAGTGTCCTTTAGAATGGACATCCCAATCTGAAATATTAACGGTGTATGCTCCGGGTCAGGGGCATCGTTTTTGCCAAGTTTGTTGTAAATCTAATTAGAATAAATGCCCAGTCAATCGGTTTTTTTCTGGTCAATAAATTAGACGTTTCCCTTATTAACTAGATTTACATTTACAGTCAATCTAAAACTAACACTCTACCACATTTAAACCTAGACATTAAAATTCATCAATGTCGTATATTACCCTTTCTACAAGATATCTCTAACACATTTTTAAATTCTTTTTCAGGGAGCACTCTGATATTCAGAAATATCTGGTTAAAAAATTTTTATCCACCAATTCTGTCCTTTTTTGTATTTTTGCCAGCTTACACAAGGGCAGTATGAAATCATTCTTCACACTTGTCTCGTAATCATGAATGTCCGAGTGTTTTTCTGAGTGTTCTGGAGCTGTGACTCACCCGTCTTTATATAGAGAGCACATTCTAATATATCAGTCTTCAGCACTGTGAACTGTATATGGGAGAGTGTGGATCAGGGTGATAAGGTGGCTGATACCATGAGGTTGTAGTATATTCTTTTGATGTTGCTTTGTGATGTTTCTATCATTTTGCTGCAATAAAGGATGTTATTATTACATATGCTGGGAAGTGTAAAAATCTCCAGACTTTGTAAAACACCTCTGCAATCTTCTCTCAGCCACAAACCAGCAAAAATCCTGACTGCCTTCCTCTGTCACCTAAATATGTGACTCGCCCAGGCTGCTACGCCCCCACACAAGCACCCTATAGATCAAATTTTACCCTTAAAATCGACCAAAGAATTTGAAAAAAAAATTGTATTACAAATCTCCTCGTTTTGGAAATTTGTCTCCTAGAAGTTGATAACATCATTCCTTTAATCTAAAGCCTATTAAAAGCGAATACAATATCGCCAGACATGTAAAATTAGATTTTCTTGGAAAACCATAGCGATTTGATTAAATATTACTTTAAGTGCTTTTATGTAATCCACGATTGGTACTCCTCCAATTATGCGAGATAAAGCAATAATTTCATAAACAAGAACAGTAAAACAATCGGTAGTCTACTCAAAAACGTTATCTATTTTTTGAGGGCTTTAATAAGTTATAAAATTGTTTAGATTAGAGACCGATCGACAATAAGTTAGCGGTTGCTAGGCCGATTATCGGTATATGTCAATATACTATAATACACAACAAAACATCCAAATCTTCTGGTGATTATGGTCTAATGGAGATTAGGCTTAATAAGTATATTTTTGTTAAATATCCAAGGAGTTTTAAAATTTTTATAATAATAGGTCACAGTTTGGCAAGGTTGGTCTCCATTCGGTTTGTGTTTTATATGATACTTGTTTTAACAATCCCATCCGCTGCGATGGGAAGCTCTTTATGTGGTATTTCTTGAGGAGATGTTGAAGCTTACTTCTCTGCACTTTAAACAGTTACTTTTTAAGGTATAGGAGACATTCTAAGCCTTCGGATACGTGCAGCTACAGGCAGTTCTTATTGGCAACTGCTTTAATTTCTTTTGTCAACTTCTTTCAACTTTCTTAATTTCCAGTTCTACGTCATTTCTTACTTAGCTGTTTCCTTAACTAAGTTTTGAGCTTTCCTAACTTACTTTCCACTGTGGCTTCCACCAACTGTTTCAATTGTACTACTTAGTTTTCTACTCTATTTCATTAATTAGAAGTTAGAGTTCTTGGACGACTTTCATTTTGTTGAATCTGTGGTTCTAGTCAGTTTTTACCTCATCTTGGCTGCTTTTTAATTATTTTTTTTTGTTTACTAGCTTTCGCTTCATTGGTCTTTACTACAGCGAAGTTGGTGCTTAGAGGGCAACATTATCTTGTCGAACTTATGCGCTTTATTTCCGCCGCCTATGCTCAGGTGCTTTTCCAACCTACTTTCTCACTTCTTGGGCTAAAATGAAATTCTGAATTCAAAACTGAAACTGTACTGTTAAACTACCTCCGTAAATTAAAGGCAACTTATATTTGAATTAATAACTTCGTTTTTAGATGAGTGACACCGAGAGTAGTGACGATAACAAATCGGAGGTTGTTAGTCGAGATCTATCCCCAATCACCCAGAGAGCTTTACCATGCCCTGAACAGGCAATAGAATTGGCTAGAGAGGTAGAAATGGTTGATATTACCGATGAAGAAGATGACCCGTCACCTCGATTTAACAACCATCAGTACACTCAGTCTTCAAGTAGGGACAATCGATTTCCACCTTCTTCAGTTAACCGCCAGTTCACACCCACTGCAATTGCCGGAAACGGAAATCAACCTTCTCATCAGGCGGTAGCGAGGCAGAATTGGCCACCTGAAGTAACTAAGTCAGCCAAAGAAATTAATTTGTTGCTTCTTGGAGAATCTGGGGTTGGGAAATCGACATTTATTAATTCATTTGCAAATTATATGAAACATCAAAACTTTGAAGCAGTAGAGGAGAATGATTTGACCGTTCTTATACCGGCAAGGTTTCATATTTTTGATAAGTGAGTAACCACTTTTATTATTTAATAATTTGTTCTTTGTAATTTATTATTTATTCTATCACATTTGAAGCAATCTAAAACAACAATCAATTTTAGTATTTTTTCTGGTCTTTTTAACATTAATAACCGATCGAAAGCAATTGAACTCTAAGTCGTCACTTTCAGATCAAATAATTTGAGACTGCTGACTTAAAGTTGAATTGCTTTCGACTTTGGATTTCTACCTATTTGAGACAGAAAAATGGACTTTTTCTATGATAAATAATCACAACTCAAAGATAGAAATAGATTCTTCAGCCAAAGTGTATTCCTCGACATCAAACACTATCGAATTTTGCAAAATTATCTTTCTAATGCCCTCACTATCTTAATTACTATTTTTTAGAGATCTTGACAAACATTCTGTAGAACTGGGAACAAAAGACAACAATGAATACTTGGCCGATGGAGCAGCAGCCACGCAGGACGTAAAAACTTACGTTTTTTTCATAGAAATAGATCAGGCTTATTACAAAATCCGATTAATCGACACACCAGGAATGGGCGATCCTCGTGGTATCGCTCAAGATAATAAGAACTGTGACTATGTTTTAAACTATTTGGGTAGATTAGATAAAATCCATGCAATATGCCTTTTGCTCAAACCCACAAATACTCGTTTAGACGTGTTTTTGAACTATTGCGTCACGCAAATACTTTCCAGGCTGGAAAAGTCGGCAACTGACAATATTGCTTTTCTGTTTACTAATACCAGAGGCCAAAACTATACTCCTGGCGAGACATATACGTCCTTAGAGTTATTGGTGAAAAAGATCAAAGATACTAATAAAGTACATCTTCCCCTCAGTAAGGATAACGTATTTTGCTTTGACAATGAAGCATTTCGTTTTCTGGCAGCAACAAAACAGGGAGTAGAATTTAAAGAAGGGATTTTAGAAGCCAATATTCAGAGCTGGAAGTATTCATACAAAGAAGTGTATAGGTACTACTTGACTAATAAAAAGATTTTCTCCCGTTTAGAATTAATTCTTTATTGTCTTCTGCAGGCTTCTTTCTTATATAGTCAACCTTAAACCACACGACCCAAAGAAAACCGTTAGTATTAACCACGCTCGCAAAATGGTGATGCAATTGGCACAGCCGTTAGCTGAAATTGTACAGCTTATTGGTGATAACATATATGAATTGGATCAGCATACAAATCAATTGCTAATGGAGAATCAAACTTTGGAACAACTGAAGAAAAATCTTCATATGCCAGTTGTGGATATACGAGTTAAAGAATTATCTCAACCAGTCACCGTTTGTACTGATGCCAAATGCAGTACTATATACAAGGTAAATAACGTTTTATTTACAGAGTTTTATTATAAGTGTGTAAAAGTTGGTTTTATAAGATTCAGGTCAACCTGTGGTTGATAATTGATAATACCTCTCAGAGACCTTCCAAAAATGAGTAAATCTGGGAGTCTTATGATTCTGAAGGTCTAATGAAATTTATCCAATTTCTCGTGTTTACTATCCAGGTACCTCCTTATCTTTGTGTTTTTTTTTAAAAAGCTGTTATGTTAGGCTCAACAGCAGATAATTAATACATAATCTATTGTCGGAAACGTTCCAACGACTCACACCTCAAATTTTTACAAAAGGAGCTGCGCTTGAATATTAAATGAAACTACTCAGGCACCACCACATTTTTAGTTTTCATGTGCAAATTTAGCTCAAATATGCTTAAAAACAGAGTTTTAATAAATAATCCATTGTCGGAGAGCGCGCCAATTTCTTACACACCACTAGTTTTAGTAAAAAAGTCCATTGCTCAGGTATTAAATTGATACTTACTATTCTTACTAATCACTTCGCTAATATCGCTCCGTTACGTATATCTTTATTTTCACATGTTAGACATGAAGCATGATATAGATTTATGATCTAAAGGTATATGGACTAACGCCTATAATTTAGGCCGCTTTCCAAATGGGCCGCGGTCTCAAACTAACCTAACCAGAGAAACTAACCTGAACTAGCCAAAGGAAAAAACATAATTGAACTAATCTAAGCGAACCTGAACTAACCTTACCAAAGCACTCCGCATGGGAAAAAATTATGAATTTTGTATTAATTATCTTCTATTGAGCATAATACTATCGCTTTTTAACAAGAAAACAAACAATTAGGTGGTGCATGGATCGTAAATAATTACTTTTTCAACTTTTGTACAACGTGTTTCAAGTTGTATATTTTTT
This sequence comes from Taphrorychus bicolor, assembly GCA_951812265.1. Taxonomy (NCBI): domain Eukaryota; kingdom Metazoa; phylum Arthropoda; class Insecta; order Coleoptera; family Curculionidae; genus Taphrorychus; species Taphrorychus bicolor. Next base: position 27,159,273 of record OX638303.1, on the reverse strand, counting down.
GAGACAAGAGCGGGTTGTCGGACTGCTTACACACAGTGTATAATTCGTATTATTTCAATCGCAGCTTAAACGGAATTTTATTACTTTTAGGTAGCCGGTAAAAATAAGTACCACTACAAACAACGTTGCCACAATCCATGTTATTTGAATAACGTGCCCGCGGAGATAGTAGGTGATCCAAAACTCTTAAATTGTGCCGCAATGAATGGAAGTCAATCCTGTAATGAGTGTGGTTGTCGCTTTAATACACATATGCACATCTACTACGAAACGGAGACATTTCAAAACAAAATTGTTGATGAAAACGTTTTGAAAAATATAAGTACCAAAGAGGAAGCGACTAAGGAAAAGGAGAAGCTAATTAATATAGTTTTGAACAAAAAAGAAGCTCTTGAGAAAGAACACAACTACATAATTAAATGTACTGCTTCGTTTGCTCATTTCCTTCAACAAAACGCAATAACACCTATTAACGATTCACTCGAAGAATATATCAAATACTTAATAACAAGGTAAGTAAGATTTTTTAACAGACTTAATAACAAGGTAAGTAACAGATTTTTCTTAGTGAATAGTACGACTCGCTGTAGAGTATGTGTTCAATTTGTTTCCCTGCAAAATCCACCATTTGGTCAAAAAATTTTGTACGTAACTTCAACAAACGTTCTCCAGAAACTTTTATTAATGCCCATTATAGAATATCCTTTAATGACTATTCGTAAACTTAACATAATTCGCTCAAAAGAAAATATCTAACGTGAAACCAGTCTGCTATGAAAATGGGTAGTTTTGTGTGAATGACCGAGTTATCTAATAATTATTATTACGTAAAAAATGTAAATTAACCCGTGGACAAAGTATAGTATTCAACTTGCATATAATAGGCATCATTACCTCAGGTAAATTACGCCACTCGCTACGCTCGTGGGCTCAAACGTTACCTTCGGCAATAGTGGCCTACATTATATGCTTGTTGAATAATAAAATATTACTCACGTAGGCATGATAAGATAGCTACGTGTATAGGAATGGCCGTTCCCCGCCCCCCTTTTGCAGCACTCACCTCCAATAGGCTGACGCATTGCTTGTTATTAATTTGAAAGTTCCTCAAATGGTGCTTGCAACTGATGTCGCAAACTAGCAAAAGTGCTCGTTGGCTACCCAGGAGAATGTTGAGATCTTCCTGTAGCATTTCGTCCCACGAATAGGTATTCTTCATCTGATTAACGCTTGTAATCATGCGGTCCAAAACTGCGTCAATTTCCGAGTCACGAATATGGCCTCCCCTCCTTTAAGAATTCCTTTGGTTGTAGCGATACGTTAAGGTATCAGTTCAGGAAGTTAATGGGAATAACTCTCGCAACTTGGTTTCTTGGAGAGCCGAGCCAGAATGACTTCCTTTCCACCAAAATAACCATTATTGTCTTGTACTTCCTGGCCCTTAGCCCATTATGACGTTCTGGAGCAAAATGTTGAGCGAATCAGGGCGTCTAGCACCCGTCAGAAACTCGGTGCGTAGTGCCTTGCGCATCTAGTCTAGTCCCAGCAGTTTTTAAACTTAGTTCAATATTCTTGATGAGGTCTTCGTCTGTCACTGTAACGCTCTTCGTGCCCTTTGCAGTATTCGGGTTTACGCCCGGCTGTCTGAATCAAAGTAGAAAAACGTCTTTTGTAGGTAATCCTCCCGTGTGTTATGGAGGTAGTTTGTACCTTGTGTTAATTGGTTTCTTTATTATATTATAAGAAACTATATATCTTGGTTTTTTATTCTACACATATATTATGTAATGATGTTAGAGCATCTGCCTATGGGTTTTTGATCTTTGAGGAGTGCTGACGTTAGTCGACATCCTTCAATAGAAGATTTAGACTTGTGTATGTGTGTTGTCCTCTACCCTCTTATCACAATATGAATAACGTTTGATTTTAGGGAGGAGAATTTGGGACCCCATGCTGAGAGAGCAACGCTAGACTATCTACGGCGGCTCCTTGCTGAATATGAGCAAGAAAAAAAAGTTCTAGAAGAGGCACTCACATATGACCCGGCGACTAACGGTACAGTAGGCAGTTCACTTAGTGGCATTGAGAGAAAAATTCGTGACCTATTCGTACTACCCAATTTCGGAGCCAAAATCAAGAAGCTCTATGATTTACAACAGTCGGGCGGCCTGTCGGAACATCTTCAAAGTGAACATGTCGTACAAGAACATTACCAGCTAAGCCTTGTTCAAAGATTGACGTCTCAAACTGGTAAATTTATTAATTCAGTAGTGGGTAAGATTACAGGGCGGAGAACTAAGAAACACGTCGAAATTCATAGAGGGCTTGAAGATCCAGAATTACAACGACAGTTTCAAGCGTTTCTACAATTTCAATATATACAAGGACAAGGTAACCAATTTTTCGGCAAAGGTTCGCAATCGTATATGTTTCAAGAACAACAACAAAGAACAGGGCGTCCTGTGGAGGCCTTACAAGGACAAGATAACTATTATTTCAACAACAGATCGCAATCGTATATGTTTCAACAACAACAACAACAACAAAGAACAGGGCGTCCTGTGGGGGCCTTGGGAGGAACGGAAGAATACAGCGTGAGCACTTACAGCCAGGATGACAATTACAATCCTTATCGCATGCCTCCGAGCCAACCTGTTCTGTACGGAAATGCAAAAGCAAATGGACATACTACTCCAAATACAATGACGGAGTTTTATAACGACCGCACAAAGGGTTCCAAGCAACCTAAAGCTTTGGAGTACCGTCAAAGCAAAGAACCCCCAACCAAAATTTCAACTGATGATGAACCAAATGATGAGTCCTCTAGTTCCCAAGCAAAGCCTGGGAAGAATAACAGCAAATCTCAAGTAGGCAAAGGCAATAAAAAGGGAAAGAAGAATAAGAAGAACAAAAAATAATTAGTCGATTTGCATTTAGTACAGTCTGCTATTAATGCAGTGCATGACAATATTTTTTTCAATTATCACTTACGGATTTATCATTCCTTTACATTAGTTATATTGGTTTATTAGAGAATAAGTTTATTTACCGTTCTAATTAATATTCCAATAGGAATATTGCTCCAATTAGGGATTTTCTGCTTGCTGCCCATAATAAAATATTGATGAAAATGTTATATACAAAAACAGTAGAAATGTGCACGGTTTGGGATGTTATTCAAAATCGATTTTTTTTTTGCAATTTTGAGTTTTATTTCTGTTGTTTTTTTTCGACCTCACTATGGTCTTTCTCTTTTGATCTTTAAAAATGTTTTTCCTTCTACTGTTTTTTAATCATTTATATTTCTGTATTTAACACTTTTTTCTATTTCTTTATGACAGCCGTTAAATATCCAAGTAAATTTCAAAGCCGTTAATAGCGTTTTTATTTTATATTACTATGATATATTTACAGCAAATATTTGATTTGGTGGTTAATTGGCGGATTAAAACAATAAAACAACCATAAAGCTTTTCATTTCTTGGCCACCTGTGTCGAAAAACTTGATGAAAAGCTCGTTTCGTTTAGCGACGTTTCGTTTCTTGTCATAATTGAAAAAATTTTGGGCTAATTATTTCAGTTAGGCTCAACATTGGATAAGACACGCTAGTACATTTGCACATTCAAAGCACAAAATTAAAAATTTCGCAGGGGGTACAGCTAAAATCACAAACGCAGTACGGCCAAACGTCTATGGAACAATTTATTCGCTGTTAGGTGTTGTAGCCCTGAAAATGTTGCGTAGATTAAACGAAACGTCGGCGAAGGGATTATAGAATAATTGCTGCCTTCAGTAGCTATCCGCTAATTAACCATTATCAAATCATACTACCCGAAACGCAACAATTTTGGGTTTCAGGAAATATTTGTTTGGTTCTTATATATTCCATATAATGTGTTATAAATCTTATGTTATATGTTCATTCCGAATCGGTTAAGTTTTAGTTTATTAAACACACTTTTATAAAAGCCTCGTGTTATTAAAACCTTCAATTTTTCTTGTCCAAGAGCGGGTATTGGTAACCCATACAGATATCGAAACGTGGTTAGAGAAGGTCCTTAACCAGAACTTGTGTAAAAAATTATCAGGTCAGTTCAGGTAGTAATTAAAAGTGGCGATACAGCCTAATCCACTAAACTTAAAAGTTGGATTTATAATCCAAAGATACGAGGTATTCATTAGAAAACGTCTTCTATTTTTGACTAAAAAGGATAACATAATTTAAGTAAAAATTGCACTTTCGTTCCTACATGCTGCGACATTTCACAGCCTACTACATGACATTTTCAAATGAACACCCCTTACCTCAATTATGTTTGAAAACTGTCCAATAGATCGGCGTAACGTCTTAGCCATTTTAGTTTTGACCAATTAGATAAATAGCTGTTTCTTCCAATAGGCTTAAGCCTAGTTTAAAGCAAAAATTCTATACGCCGGATAACATAAATCTACCTACATCTTTCAAGGACGCGAAGTAGTGATGGCAATCCTTCAGAAAAAAAATCGATATTTGAATCAACTTATTCGAAGGGGTTATCTTGTTAGGCTAACCCTAATTTTAGGTTTCCCTAAAGTGTGAATTTCAATTGCGCCACACCCAAGGAGTGAAAGTGAAAGTAAGAATCGCTGGCCAATAGAATTCGTCAATAGATTTTTTTTTACCAATCAAGGTTGTTAAAATTCTCACTTTCGCTTTCACTCCTTCCTTAAAAATAAGCGCCCTGAATGAAAATTAAAAATTTCATTTTCACTCTCACTATTAGTTTATGCACTCATCACTTGGCGCTGCAGTGTTTGTGTCATCAAGCTAATCTGGAGACCCCCTCTTGTTTTACAGCTTTGGCCCCCTTTTTAGCAAGTGGGAACCTTAATACTGGTGACGATATCCGCCGGAAGTGACGTCATGACGTCTTTACGTCAAATTATTACAAAACAGTTGTCAGTGTCATTATTTTTATTGTATCATGTCATTATTTTTATTATATTTCCAATCCAATCGAATATCGAACTTATATCCATCTCGTAGGCAGAGCACTAAGGCTCCTAGCCCTTAGCTGACTAAGCTCCAAGGTTTTCTAAAACTTAACTTTCAACCTGACAAAAAACAAATATCCGCTCCGGCTTGTATGAGGTGCCCTGGCGACAAAATTACGTCAGGAGAACCTTAGAAGCAGGGATGGGTAAGTAAGCCAATTAGGATTTATTTACATTTATCTACGTAAATAAATATTTTTACTCGTAAAAAAATGTAAATAAATGTAGATAATTAAGAATGACAGTAATGACAATTCGGAACGTCAGTTTTAGCATTTGTCATAAGAATTGAGTGTCAATGAGTGACAAATGACACCGATCTTTTTTATAATCATATCGTTATTTCAAATTTCAAAACTAATAACGTTTTTCACTGGGAAAACTAGTTCGCACTGAGTGTATTTCTCTCCTTTGCCAATTCAACCAAAATATAAAGACGGAAATGCACTCGATGCGCACTAGTGCAGCCAGTTCAAAGTGCTAAAAAGTCTTGATTTCAATTAACAGACTGTGGTTTATTGTGGTATACTGTGGTATGCGACAGCGATAGGCAAATAAATACATTGTCTAAATAGGTTCCAGAGACTTCCAGAGGAACAAGAACAACGCTACTGTTGGGACTGGTGGGAGAAATGATAGGTTGAGGATTCAGTTTAGAAGAAATGTATGGTAATTGTAACGCAAATAACTGTTATGCAAACTGACCTCTCTGTTTGCATATGAGTTAATGTGTGGAAACGTGGCAACTCTGTAAGCCATTTTTCGAAGCTTTTAAGCTTTAATCTTATGGAAGTTTTTTCTATTTTTCGGTTTTCTAAATAAACCAGACCAATGAGGCCCTAAATGCACATGTGTTTGCAATATTTTTTATTTTCGTCAAGAGCATTTCCTTTGTTAGTGTTGGACAGGCACTTTCACAATTTCTTGGGAATTCCGGCCATAAAACATGGTCACTACAATTGCCCTTCTTTTTTGACCTGCAAAGGCGCCCTTTTAATGGTTTATGGCCCTTGAAAGAATTTCAGACCTGTACGTGACCCAAACAATAGTTTGGTAATTAAAGCGTTTTTGCAAATATCGTTAATTGAAATTAAAAGCTTATTCTCTCATCAGATAGAGCTTTTAATTTCTTATCTTTTGAATCTAGATTCGAGCAATTAATGTCTTAATTGACTGGGCCAGGAAATTAACGGTCAATTTAAATAAAAAGCTTTAATTGTCAATTAAACTATGTCATGTGAGGTGTCATTTTGAAGAGCATAATTTATTCCATCTAATGATCTAATTTTCAATTTCCTTTTTCCAGCGCATTTTCCAGAAAAGCTCATTTTCTGAATTTATGCCCGCGCTGTCTGAAGCGCCATATAATCGCCACTGGTCAGGGTGGTATCGATTTTTTCGGCAGTACCCTTTCGGGGATGCGACGTACCGAGGGGGTGGCGAAAGAAAGACGATCTTCGACACTCGAAGAAGAAAGACGCGTTTTGAACTCAATAGAGTTACGATCAAAAAACGACGATCCAACCGGGAAGACGGAAAATTTCGAATTTTACCGCGAGAAAAGTCCTTGGCTCCGCCGTTCTGATTATCGCCAATTCGTATTTTTTTTCCCCTCTTTTGAATCCCGTTTTCGTCCGCCGCGCTAATTATTTGTATTTTTAATTAGTGTCAAAACAATTAATTCGGCTATTGCTCGCCTATGAAAAGTTTCGTGGAGTGTTTTTCGGTTGTGCCATATAGTGTCAACCCACCTCTGCCCTTTTCCTGAATAGGCCATTTTCTTGCAGATAGCGGATACTTTGCAGACGCAGGAGACTACCGGCAATTAAGTATTTGTAGAGTAGTTGTAGAAGTTGAATCATTTAGTATATTATAGTAGTGTTTTGCTCACCATAATATCGAGGATCCCAGTTACTGGCAGAATTCTGTTCTCTTCTACACTGCGTCGTTAGTTTAGTTTTCTTTGTTGTGTTTTTCCAATTTAGTAAGAACTCGTGTACCCGTCAAACACGTTTCTGGGGACCACTGAGCTTGTTTGCAAAAAGTTCACGTCCGCCGCTATTTTATTTCAGATTCTGGAGAAAACTAAAAATTGTCTTTTTTAATTTTTAATTTTATTCTTCCTTAATTACTATTCAATTAGTTTTTTTTTTTTGGCTTTTTGCAGGTTTTTGTCTTAAACCATAAAACCTTGCTGGCATCTCTAAAACAATAAAATTTTACATTATTTAAATTAGCGACCTAAGGGACTATAGATCCTTTCCAAGAGTTGGGTCCCCCTTGCAGCGTGGTAAAAGAGATTCGACACACGAAGATACGTTGGACTTAGAACATCCACGTAGTCGAATCTCCTCCGCAGACACGGCGGCAACACGGCAGCAGCCGCGAACACAGCCGCCCCCCACGCAACGACCACCGATTAAACGGATTAATACGGATTATCATTATTATCGGCTGGGGGGACACTGCGCGACATAACCTAAAAAAAGTTATTAATCCTACAAATTCACCTGTAAAAAAATAATTATCTACGCGTAGAAAAATATTTGTTTACTAGTTAATTATCTACGCTCCCATCCCTGCTTAGAAGTGAAGAACTTAAGGCCAAAAAGGGGGGCCATTTTTAGATAAGTATTGGCATTTATTGGCTCCTCCATATCTGCTAGGTCATTGGTTGGTATTAATTTAAATCTTAGAAAAGGTAGACAGAGGAAGTAGGATACGACGCCGCCGTCTGTTACCAGTTTGCTCCAATCTGTCAAGTGGGAAAATGCCAGTGAAGTAGCATTGGTATTGTAGCACATAAGAAAATATTTTATTAAAAATAATAATGGAACTAAATTACTATTTGTAACATTAGTAATATTATACGTAATATTATTAACAAACATCGACTTTCTATTAAATAAATAAAAATAATTGTGAATTAATATATAGTCGTTGATAACCCTGAGATTGGCTCCTACGCCTCTGGGAAAACCGATCAAAAATTTAAATAAAAAAACTGTCTACAAGTTACAGGATTAAAAAAATATTTCCCAAAATAGCATTATTGACTTCACTGCGGTATATACTAAATCATATTTCGAAGATTTGGATGTAAAATAACTGGTTTTAGAATTATTTGAAATAATTTAATTGTTGCTGAAAAACGCCATTATCTGTTTACCTGTGAAACGTAACTCCAGGCTCCTTTCTATAGCCGCTGTATACAACCGTAAGCTGCACATCCCACCATTGTTAATAATACAATTATTTGCAATATTAAAGTCTTGCAAAATGCAATTTATTGCACAAAAACACATAGCCAACGAAACCTTTGGTTTTAAACATGGCGTCTTATTATATTTGATAACAGCTGACAATGTAGCGGAGAATTGCGCGCACGGATTCCATTGTCTACCTATTCAAAGATTTAAATCGTCAATAGTAGCCGAGTTCGTTAATTCCATCCGAGCACTCCGGACACCGACCATCTCCCAAAATCTTAGCAAGCTAGAGTGAGATAGACTGATATCCCGAGCGCTCGGGATGTACCGATGTAATTACCGAACTCATCTAATGTATAGTAAGGGCAGTGACTTTGTACTACTAGACCCAAGTATGGGCTATACGTCGTCGAAATTAGAGATGGGTTTTCACCCGGTTTTTTCATTTTTGAGGGTTTATTCCCTGCACACATCCGGGAAAATTCCGGGTTTATTCCATTATAACGTCTAAATTTAACTTTTTCAATTCGCATAACTCTTACCAATTAAACAATAATTAGTTGGTTTGTGCAGCTTGAAGCTTTTAATCAATTGACCAGTGTTTAGTTTATCAAAAAACAAACGAGAATCTGGATTTATTGAATTCTAATCTAAAATCTAACCTTAAATCTTGAAACTGCCGGGTGCTTTCAAGAAAAGATGGGAAAAAACCCGGGTAAAAACCCTAAATTGGATTTAAAGGTTTTTTGGGAATTTTCCCTTCGCCCATCTATAGTCGAAATACACGCTGTTTCCAAGACTTCCAACATTCTTTTTTCTGATCATCTCTTGCTACATTACAGTATCTGCGTTAAGATTATCTCTCTTGTTGCACCCTTTAATGTCAAAACAACGATCCAAGCACCGACGTTTCCTGATTTTCTGACTTTTCTTTATTATAATAAATAGCGTTTTCGGGAGACCGCTCTGAGAGTATTGCTATCCTTACATTTTTATTAAGAAACCAAAGGATGGGAATAGTCAATTTTTAACTTTGTATGTCAACGTTGGTGTCACTAATTGTGCCGGAGGTAGGTGGACTAAAGGCAACAAACAATTGCCAATATTTTCCTACTATTGTTAACGGTTTTTCGCCAAAGTCCGCCATGTTTGTTTGACCCATGACGTAATTATTAATGTCATTGCCAGAGCACAATTGGCAAATCGCGTTTTCGAATCATTTGAGATAAAAACGACAAGTAACGTCTCTTTTAGGTCATTTTCGTTTCGCACCGGTTCTGGTTCTGGTTGACATATAAAAATGACAGACCAGGTAATTTTCAACCAACCAGCTTTGTTCAAAATCAGCTGGTCTGTCATTTTTATGTCAACCAGAACCAGCTGTGAAACAAAAATGACTTTTGCTGATATTGTAGCAGTTTGTTTGTGATTCACCGTTAAAAACCGAAATAGTATTCGACGTTCTTAAAACGTACAGTTAAGGGACGGATCAAGCCGGGACGTCCTCGACCTGACTCGGACGTTTTGGAAACGTCAATTATAGAGTAGAAAAGTATCAACCTAAAGCCGACTTTTAAAATCGTTCGTTATCTGACCTATTGCAAGTAGATGTTGTATCTACTGTTTGAGTGTTTGCCAACGGCGGCGCCGCCTAGCGGACTCGTATTATACCTTTTTTCGACGTTGCCAAACGTAGAAAATTTTTTTATAGAGTCCATTTCAAATATATATTCATCTAGTAAGCTGAAAAATTGACATATAAATGACACATTTACATGTAAGGAATGGGACAAATCTGTCAATTCCTCAACCTACTAGATGAATATCTGTTTGAAATGGACCATAATACAAAATGTTTGAGCCTTTGCTCTTTATCCCTTCAATTAAGCTTTTTTTTGTGCTTTTGCACTCAATATTATTTTTAATGTTTTGACCAGTACCTGGAATAGCATACGTAAGTAATTGTCACGACGCGACCCGGCAATGCGATCAATAACCTAAAAGATATGGACAGAGCCAATACTTCCCTAAAAATGGCCTCGTTTTTTAGCCGGAAGTCCGGCACTCCGGCACTCTCAAAGGTTCCCATGACGTAATGTTGTCGTCAGCGCACGCCATACAAGCGTCATAGCAGCTTAAACCGAACCGCATATTGACTGTCGATTGTTTTTGTTTTTTATTAAATTACTTATATATTTAACTTTTAGAAAACCTTTAAGCTGGGTCAGCTAAGGACTAGGAGTCCTAGCTGATCCTAGAGTCTAGCTAGGAGATCGGATATTAGTTCGATATTCGATTGAAAATAAGAAATAATAAAAATAATGACAGTGACAATTGTTTTGCAATAATTTGACGTAAAATATCATGACGTCACTTCCGGCGGATATCGTCGCCATTTTAAAAGTTTTCACTGCTAAAAAGGGGGGCCAAAACTGTAAAACAGAAGGGAGTTTCCATACGTAATATAATAGGGCGTTGGAGGCTACCGTAGTTGGAACCTTCATTTATTTCGTTTGTAATATCTAAGATGGTGATGTCTGCATGCAATTCTTATGGAGTACTTATATAATATAGAAAAAATAAAATATGCAGCGTAAATAATGAATTATTCACTCAGTGCCAGTCCAAAGGTTATAACAGACTATATTTTGTGCTTAAAACCTTACAATAATGACCGCATTATTGTACGGTTGTACTAACCTGATAAATGACGACCATATTATTGTATAGGGGCGGACAAAAGAAATTAAACTGCCAATTCAAAAAGCCCGGGTTCTTAAAAGTGTTGGGCGGTTGTCGCGGGTGGCGCTGTAGTCGAATATATAAACCATTCATTTATTATTGCCGTCAAGTAGGCGTTGGAAATCTGACTTTGACATTTTTATCGTATCTTCTCAACATGTACCGAAAAGAGATAGGTATACAAAAAATGAAGGTTTCAAAGGTAAGGAGATGCCAAAAATAAGTGAATGAGGTATAGCTACTAACCTAACCTAACTTAAAAAGAGCGCCAGAAACGACAGAACCGGTGAACACTGAACACGAGATAAACCTGATTACAGAAAGCAGAAAAGGAAAAGAAGTCTTTACTTAACCAGAATAGTTTATAGTGTATAGAATCTCCAATTGCAGATCAGGAGAAGAAAAAGTGTGTGAATAGTGAAAATCCTTACGGCCACAAGAAACATGGATGCAAAAAGACCCCGAACAGATGCTCTTTCAGGTAGAATGGATGTAGGTAGACCAGAAGAAGCCGGAACTTCAACAAGCATGGAAGTAGACCCAGCTGAACCTGAGGGAGCTCCTAGCAGTAAAAAACACCAACATGTTAAATTGATGGAGTCAGGATTATTGATTGATGTTCCAGTAGATTTAGAAGATAAGTGGTTATGCAAACTAGTCCCAGAAGGTTTTCGTGTTTTGTTGGTTGCTAAGAAACGTAACACATGGCTGTTTACCAAAAGAGGGCTAGTGTTAGAGCTTGAAACCTTTCTTCCAGGAGGAGGATTTTATGATGGTGCTAATGGGTTTACTGCCTTAGACTGTATCTATGATAAAGTTTGCAAAGTAATATATGTATTAGATTGCTTATACTGGAACAAAATGTCATGTGTAGGGTGTGACACTTCTCTTCGTTTTTCCTGGCTTGAGGCTCAGTTCAAAGAGAATCCAAAACTTGTTCAGACAAATAAGGCTCATCGACTGCACCTACTAGAATCTTTTGCTGCAAAAAAAACAATGATTCAAGATATTATTGGTAAACGTCAGCTTGTTAAAATACCACAATATCATGATAAGTTTTGTGCAGATGTGGCTATTGAAGAGCGCCCCATCTTCCATCATGGAATAGTATTTTATGACCAAGAGAGTACTTATGAATGTGGTGTAAAAGCACCTTTATTTTGCTGGCTTTACTGCTACATGTTACCCGAAAGGTTGGAAATTCAAGCTATACCAGACTACTTGATGAATAAGAAGCCCCCAACATATGTAAATTTTGATACCTATTTGAAGATTAAACCTATTAAACGAGTGAAAAAGTTTGTGCAGAAAACGAAGAAAAGAATTGATGAGGGTAGAGTTGTGCACTTGGAGGGCATGCCTGCTATTAGCCACTTTCATGCAGAAATAGATTCATAAAATTCTCAGGTTTAAATAATTCATACCAATCGAAACAGGGTTAAAATTTGTGTCAGATATTAAATCACCTATTAGAAACATCTGTACATTTTATGGGTTCTGTATGTCTGTGATTTTTTGTTATTAATCAAGAATTATTCAGTGTGGTCTTATGTAATTTTTTTGTTATTAAGAATTATTAAGGTTAATATTTTATACAAGTAGTGGTAAATTGAGTGATTTGTTTATACTGATTATATTGTTATGCATCCCAATTATGTTGTTTAAGAGCTATTTATATTATATTTAAAAAGGAGCTCTTTGAGGATGTTCCATATAGTTAAAATGTAGATATATTTTGTTATTAATTAAGTTTAATGTTTTATACAAGCAGTGGTAAATTGAGTGATTTGTTTATTCTGATTATATGGTTATGCATCTCAATTAATACACAGCAAATTAAATGTTGTTTAAGAGCTATTTATGTTATATTTAAAAAGGAGCTCTTTGAGGATGTCCTATATAGTTGAAAGGTTTATATCATAGGTAGGTATTTATATTGTTTAATAAAATAAAACTTATTTTTGCATAAAAATATTGTTTCATTATTTCTTTAGAGCATTGCTAAGCATCAGGTGGAACAATCAGTGATGTACTTCCAGATTAATGATTAATGAATTCTAGAAACTGTTTTATTTTATGGATGTTTTAAAAAAAGGAATTTATCACTTATTATCTATACTCGTCATATTTCCAAAAATTGGCACACAATTGCTGCTGACACGAGAGATACACTGTTTAATTTGGAGATTTTAATGTCCATTATGCAGGACACTTCTCTTGAGGGTATCCGTAATTTGCTGACCCATAAAAATTGCAGTCATTTCCGAAAATGTTGCTGACTCGTTAAGGATTCATGCTGACGGTATGCAGGATTAGAGCTGAGACTGTACGTACACATTGCTTGTAAATTTTGTGAAAATTGCGGGTTGGGAATCCCATAGCAGAGCTCCTCTCGATGGAGCAAGGCAGCTCCCAGTGTCCTGTGCTGTCCGCAGTCGCGCCCACCTATAGCACACTCCCAGAAAGTGGTATGACGACACTTCTTTTGCTCCACAGTGGGTGCAGAGTGGACTTCCACCATTCCAGGAGGTGCATGTGTGTGTTTAGTCTGTAGTGGCCAGTGAGGATTCCTATAAGGTCTCCCACGCACTGCCGACTTCTCCCAAGTAGCCATGAGGCCTTCGACGTAGTTTTGAGTGTGTCCAGTTTGTTTTCTGTACTTTTCCATGCCCACTCATTTAGAGTGAGAGACGTACCTATTGCTTACTCCTAGACAAAAGAAGAGGAGTTAGCCATGAGGAATCCGCAAAGGGACAAATCAATTAAGATCCTTCCAACTGACAAAGGAAATGCGACCGTCGTCTTGGATTCCACACGAAACGGATTCTGACGAAAGGTAAAGATAAAATAATACCTAATGACCCGACTAAAAGAATTGAAGGACAAATCTACAGAGCCCTATAAAAATATGAACGTTATATTCCTGAAGGTACTAGGAAGTAGGATCTCACTCCACACCATAGTAAACCACCACATCTCTATGGGTTACCTAAAATTCACGAAACAACTATGCCCCTAAGGCCAATCACATGCTTTAGAGACTCGCCAACAAGTTCACTAAGTAGATTTCTCCTTCAAATCATCCAACCTTTGGTTGAAAAAAAAACACCTCCTTTGTAAAAAATTCTGAACAATTTGTTAGTATTGTTAAGGACATTGTTGTAATTAGCGTCCTTAAGTTGTAAGTTGTTGGTGAAATTTGTTTATTGGTGAAAAATGTTATTCGCAAATTTTGTACCTTATGCAGCGGGCGTGTAGTTTGTCGAGCCTAAGATACCAGGGTCACCGAACAATCGAATGGAGTTTGCTATTTTAACCATCTTGAATAGATTTTTAACTGACTACCCTCTCTTAGTGAGAATAGCCTTGATGGAGACTAAATGAATAGTCGAAACGTCGGCCATTTTCGAATAAAGAAGAGATGCATTATTTGTCCCAATCCTGCTAACTTCACCAACAATTCTTAAGGACTTGAAGAATTGGGTGATCGAGACACATTTGTGAGTTTCGATGCAGAAAGCCTTTACACCCACATGCCCTTTGGAGGAATCGTTGGATATCGTCGAGGTCAGTCTGAGGGCGGATGCATCTTTGAAGGAAAGAACGTCGCTGCCTGTGGAGGGGGTGATGGACCTATTGCGCATCTGCCTCAAAGGCTCATACTTTCACATTAAAGATCAGTTTTTTGAGCAGGAGGATGGGCTATGCCCCTAAGGGCAATCACATGCTCTGGAGACTCTCCAACAAGTTCTCTAAGTATATTTCTACTTCAAATCATCCAACTTTCGGTTGGAAAAACCACCTCCTTTATATGAAATTCTGAACACTTTGTTAGTATTCTTAAGGACTTGAAGAATTGGGTGATAGAGGTACATTTGTGAGTTTCCATGTAGAAAGCTTTTACACCAACGTGCCGTTGGAGGAGTCGTTGGATATCGTCGAGGTCGGGCTGAGGGCGGATGCATCTTTGAAGCGGATACATCGCTGCCTGTGGAGGGGGTGATGGATTTATTGCGCAGCTGCCTCAAAGACTCATACTTTCACATTAAAGATCAGTTTTTTGAGCAGGAGGATGGGCTCCGGCCCAGTAAAGCTGGGAACCACGCTTGGCCGATTCATCGGCGCGCTCGTTTCCCTACTCAATGCCCCATGTCCAGGAACCCATCCCAGAATTACCCTTTTTGTTTCTGCCAGTGACGCTAGAGCATCCCTGCTGTCCTGAACGAGCTTTGAACTGGTCCTGTTCCTGCAGATGGCTCGCGGACTAGATGAAGAAGTTCTGTTCACCTCCTTGTTTGATTTTATGTCGTGTGCCCATTTCTAGTATTGCAAACACCTTCGCCTGGAAAACTGTCGGGTGGCTTATTCCCAAGGGAAAGCTCTCGCTCTCTTCATGGCCATGGAGTACTAGGATGGTTACTGTGGATAAAGAACGCGAAAGTGTGACACTAGATAGAGCGACTAAAGAAAAATCTGAAGCTGAGGCCTCTCATCTGAAGACCTTGTAGAGATGACTATTGACGCCATTTACGAGATGTAGAGATAGTCCCAATCCTGAAATGGAAAGTAAAAAAAGACCTCCCTGAGCGGAAAAAAATGAAATAGCGGCTGAATACTCTTCCGGGAAAAAGTGCCACAAAACTTGGTGGTAATGAAGCTGAGTCAATTTCAGCTAACCCTTAGACTAGTGGACAATTACCTTCGAAGGTCTGAAAAACCAAAAAAAGTGTAAACTACAAGAAAATGCCGGTTCAGACGAAGACATTGAAACTTCATTGTATGAATCGGGTTCGGATCTTGAGTAAATAAAAGACATATTGAACGATGAAGAATATGTCGACCATGCTTCAATAAGTGCCATCGCTGAGACAGTCGCATTAGCAAATCCATATTGCTTACGAGACTATTTAGTGGTTCGGTTTTCCAATACGAATGTTCAAATATTGTGATAAAGATTCTGGAACTGTAGATAGCGGGTATAGGACAAATAAGACAGAAAGCCCTGAAGAAGATCTAAATAAAGATCGAAACGAGTGTAGGTGGTCACCAATTTGTCGATCAACCCATCTGCATATTAGTTTCGAGGTCTACCCCTCATTGGTACAGCTTTGGCTAGTCGACAAATTGGGGCCCGTGATTTAGCGACTTAAAGCCGGAAATGTACGGAGTACCGGTGAGATGTTCTATCAACATCTCACTGGTACTCCGTACATTTCCGGTTTTAAGTCGCTAAATCACGGTCCCCAATTTCTCGACCAGCCAAAGATGTACTGATGAGGGGTAGACCTCGAAACTACTATGAAGGTGGGTTGATCGACAAATTGGTGACCACCTACACTCTTTTCACTTCGTTCTGGATGCTTATTGTGATTAAGTGTATAGGAAAGAGTGAAAGTGAAAGTGAGAGTTACTGGCCAATGGAATTCGTCAACAGAATTTTTTGACCTATCAAGGATGTCAAAATTCTCACTTTCACTTTCACTCTTTCCTATAGAGTAAGCGTCCTGGTTCCGATAACCAGCGAGGTACAGAGCAGTATGGGCTGCTTCTCGAACTGAGAGCCATCTGCCATGCAGTATTGGATCTAAAATACGCTGGTGGATGTCGCCTGCTCCTGCTCTGTACAACATCGCAAAGATCGAAACGTTGGCGTATTCGCAACTGTGAGGTAGTTTCTTATTTGTCCTACACCCGCTATCTATAGTTCCATTGTATCAGAAAGGACCCAAAGCATACATAATATAATGTCACAAAATAGAGGATTTTTTTCGACACATGCTATAGGCGTACAGTGAACGAACTCTGCGAGTACTTAAGACATAGACAAATCTCGAGACTAAGCTAGCCGCGTTGTTGAACAGAACGCCCTGAAGAAGATCTAAATAAAGATCGAAACGTTGGCGTATTCGCAACTGTGAAGCTTCTTATTTGTCCTACACCCGCTTCCATTGTATCAGAAAGGACACAAAGCGTACAAATAATAGATAAAGATTATGAGATGTTTATTTTTCGAAAAATCGCTCAGACCCGTCGATTTTTGTTTTTAATTGCGCATTATCTGAACGAATTTGTATTTATACAGCGTGACCCAAAAAAGTTATGATATCAAGACCAACTTTGTAAAATAGAAACTCCCTCGTTTTGTGATTTTATTCAGTTATCTACGAATCTTTTTTATGTTGCATACCCTAAACTTAGTTTTAACAGTTTTCGAGAAAATGGCGATTGGACATTTTAAGCAAAATTACCGCCCAAATTAGTAAACTAATTAAAATTAAGACTAACAAAGTTAAATTAAGTGCTCAAACTGCCACCCATTGGTTTTCTGACAATACCCAATCCTATGTACGAACTCATCTTTAATATTATTGAGTGTCTGTCAATCTGTCAATATTTCTGATTTCCTGTCTAATTTTGGCTTTTAAGTCTTCGATGTTTTGCGGTCGGTTGGGATTTTAAACAATCCCATAAGAAGTAATCCAAGTGTGTGAGATCAGGTGACCTTGGAGGCCACTTCTATTCGACCCCGTCTTCCAATCCAGCGTCCAGGAAAACATTCATCTAAATAATCTCGGACTTATCGAGAAAAATGAGGTGTCGCGCCATCTTGTTGAAAATACAAAGTTTTGCTTGGAATATGTGGGTCATTTTTATTTGGTAAAAGTTGAATCAGAGCAGGAATTAGGTTAAACTGAAGAAAAAAGGCCAATAATCTGGTCATTAATAATGCTTGCCCAAACATTCACCTTCTGTGGGTACTGTGTAAGTGCTTCCGTCATCCAATGAGGATTGTCTTGACTCCAGTACCTGCAGTTTTGACCATTTAAACAGAATGTTGCCTCGTCTGAGAAAAGGATTTACAGAGAAAACCGTGGTCTGCGTTCGCATAATGTTGAAATGGTTTCACAAAATTGAAGACGGGGATCAGGATCATCTTGTAAAGAACATCGCCTTATCACCCTAATGAGTCATTTTCTAAAACTCTTCCTTCGAAATCTGCACACAAGGCTTTACAAAAAATGTGAAGAAGTTAGTGGAGGTAGCCAGTTTGGTTTCAAGAAAGGCTTCGGAACCATAGAAGCGATTTTTAGTCTACAAACATTAATACAGCATTGTCAAGATCAAAGAATAGATGCTTATATATTCGCTTTATAGACTACGAAAAGGCATTTGACAACGTTAAACATAAACTCCTGATAACATATTTAAAAGACGTAGGACTAGACGATAAACACATAGGCTTATAATCAACCTATACTGAAACCAGAAATTAATAAATAGCTCAACAATGGAACTGTTTTAAATAAAAAAAAGGGTGTAAAACAAGGTTGTATCTTGTCTCCAATGCTTTTCAACTTATATACAGAAAGAGCGTTTACAGAGAGTCCTATAGGTTTTAAAAAAACGGGATTTCCGTAAATAATATCAGATATGCAGACGACACTGCAATATTAGCAGATAATGTGAATGATCTCCGGACACTGCTTAATCTGGTTAACGAAGCAAGTGAAAAAGTAGGGTTAAAAATTAACATAAATAGTAATGATAGTAAGTAAAAATAATTCCCCACACGCTAGAATACATAGAAATGGAGAAGTTGTTGAGAGTCGCAAGATTCAGATACCTAGGTTGAATACTGAATGAAAAAGAGGACCCATAACAAGAGATAAGAAGTAGAATAGAACAAGCAAGAACAGTCTTTATAAAACTTCGAAAATTCCTGGTAGATAGACGTTTAAATTTTAAACTTAGATACAGAATGCTGAAATGTTACGGATATTCCTACTATATGGGGTGGAAACATCCGACAGTGGACAGGCATACATAACTTTCAACTGCAAAGAGCAGCAATAAACAGAAACATCTAAGGGACGGTCGCCAACGCAGGAATCCTGTAAGGCATTATAAGAAGAAGAAGAAGAAGAAGAAGAAGACATCTTTCTTTTTTATAAATACACCGGATTGATCTTTGCGAAATTACATTTTCCCGCGCAATATCTTTGGTAGAACACTAAGGATATTCTTGCAGCTGCAATATGATATTTAACTGAACGTCATCGTTTATTTTGGAACGGCCTATTTTGGGAATGTCTCTTATGTGACCAGAATATCGAAATTTCTTGGCAATTCTGCTTAGAGTGCTTTGATTGATTGTATGATCTGGATACTTATCATTGAAGATCTCGCACACTATTTGCTGTGCTCGGGCTTTGTCACCGTGCCCTAAATGAATTAGAATTTATATCCGCTATGTTTCTGTTAGATGCGCCATTTGGTCAAATATTATTACCTGTTTGCACAATTCTCAGTATAAAAAGGTATGCTTAAATACTCGAAAATATGAAGAAGTAAGTAATAGTACAGGGTGTTCATTATAAAATTTCATCTAGTTGGCTGTGAAATGTCAAAAGAAAAGGATGGAGAAACAAAAGTCTATTTATTTTGATTATGTCATCCATTTCTGTCAAAATTTCATAGTCTGCTAGATGAAATTTTATAATGAACACCCCGTATATTACAAACCAAGGTTGTGAAGTACATTATTATGACTCGAACGTCAAGTTTAAATATAGGATCTAAGACGTAAGGGTCATAAGTAGTTCACAACCGCGGTGTATATACGATTTTTTCCACTACTAGACTCGATAAATCTACAACAGAAAATTGCCCAAATTAATAAGATAGCGCTCCCCATATTTTATTACTAAGAATAGGCGTGTCTTCAATCCATATGAAGGCTTCGTTATCGTGGCAACCTATAAAAATCGCCTTATCACGGCGCCTAATGCGCCTGACAACTGACAGTTTTATTTACCGGTAAATAATCGGCCATAACGTTGTCATTATAGACCGCTTATGTTCAATTGTTTTATAAGCAAAACAAGAAATAGTATATTATAAACCAAGGTTATGAAGTACATTATTATGACCCGAACGTCAAGTTTAAATCCCGAAGCGCGTAGCGCTGAGGGATCTAAGACGTGAGGGTCATAATTAGTTCACAACCGCGGTGTATATACGATTTTTTCCACTACTAGACTCGATAAATCTACAACAGAAAATTGCCTAAATTAGTATTACTAAGAACTGGCGCGTCTTCAATTCATATGGAGGCTTCGTTATCGTGGCAACCGATAAACAAAATCACCTTATCACGGCACCTAATGCGCCTGACAACTGACAGTTTTATTCACCGGTAAATAATCGGCCATAACGTTGTCATTATAGACCGCTTATGTTCAACTGTTTTATAAGCAAAACAAGAAAACCTACTTTACAGTCATTTTGCTGGCCTTTAACGGTCCGTATTAAAGCTAGTAGTGGAAAAATAACATTTAACTGACTTTGACGTGACCTACTGTTTGGTTGTTTGATGGCGGTAACAATGTGTGTGTCACGAGAAAGCTAGAAGAAGCTTTTCATATACGACTTCTAGGCGGCATTTTCTCGAAAACCGTTAAAGATAATGCATAGGATATGCTACACAAAAAAATTATTAGAATTCCGTAGAGAACTGAATAAAATCACAAAAAGAGGGGTTTCTATTTAAAAGTTGGCCTCGATATCATAACTTTTTTTTTGGGCCACCCTGTATGAATAAAAGTTGGTTCAGAAAAGGCGGAAGTAAAAACAAAAATCGATGGGACCGAGCGATTTTTTGTATCAAAAAAATGTCACTTGCAGATTTCAGAATGTTATAAGTAGATGTTGTAACAATCAAATAAAGATATTTTTTAAAGAAAATTTAGGCTTTTTTTAACCTGGTTTAGGACAGTTTTTTTTTGTGAAACTGATGGCAGAATTACGTCAACTAACATCTAGAAACAACATTATTATTTGTGATGTTCCACCAACATGACGTCATTCAGACCAAGTGCTGTCGCTAAAATGACGAAATGTATTACCTGGGATGTGGGCAGGGTATTATAATACAGACACAATTAAATAATTAAATAATTTAGAAAAGAATAAGGTTATATTTCCATTTTCTTGCTTATACACGTTACACTAACTAAGAGTCGGATAACTGTTATAAAAATAAATAAAGTGTTCAATGAAAAGGTGTAGAACCCTTCACGCTTCGCATACGACTGTGTACAGAAAAGAAACAAAAAAACCGCGTTAATCTACTCTATCTTAGTTTAACAAATCTATACAGGGTGCAACATTCTTCTAATATCCAATCTCTGCTATATCTCGAAAATAATAGTACACTTTGTCTCACACATCTTGTTTTCTCACCACTCGTTCTTAAAAACGTCGTTCAGTGAGAAGGAAATTATGTAATCAAATCAAATTTTTATTTTACTTTTATTTACACTAATTAGTAATAAACAGAAGTCGCTCAACTACGAGTGATGCGACATTTTACATAGAAATCGGGTTAGATTGGAGGAATTTTTCAGTTGGAGTCGCTACCGACGGGAGCGGTTCTACGTGCCAAACGCTCCGCCCTGGACGACGCCGATGCTTCGTCGCTAGCTAGAAGAGATTTCGAAAATGTGTCTTCGATCTTCGTTACAGAGCAAAAAAAAAAGCGAAAACTAAAAAAATGTCAGAAGACATTTTTTTTATTATAAAAACTCCATCTATATTGGGAAAAATACCAAATAATTTATGAGCGCCACAAATTCTCGTTTTATCTCTGCTTCATGGGGGCTTAGAAATAATAATTTACCTACATATGTTTAAACATTTACAAAATTTAACGTAGAGGGGAGACTGGTGACTGAGAAACCAGCCGACAGCATTTTACATACATACATATATCATTCTTTGGAATACATCTGCAGTGTGTCTCAAATTCGATGATTTTTGTTGGAATTTGAAGCAATAGATCGTGGATAAAAATGATCTATCAAAATAAAGATGATACGTACACTATTTAATGTACAACCATCATATTTCAATGAAAAAATATTAGAGAATTCCAGCGCGCTAATGGTGGGCATTAAAATTGAGACACACTTTGAACTCATATTTTAAGATGTAAATGCCGTCAATTTACGAGTTTCTTCCGGACTTTCCGAAATTTACGAATTCTACCGGACAAAAAAGTCTTTCAACAAAGACCGATTATTATGTAAATTTAAAATATACCTACAAAAACACTAATATAAAAAATAAGTATAAATATTTACATTATAATTCTCTTCGCAGAACTCGTACCAAACGCGGTCTAAGCACAAACAAAAACAAAATAAAGGGCAGGAATAAAAAGCCGCAAGCAAAATCGCTTGAACAAAATCGAAGCTCCGAAACATGGCGGTGAAGCGGTTTACCTACTTTTACTAGAGCCGGCCGCTGCTTTGGGAGCGGGACTGCTTTCCTTTGCCCCGTTGGTCGATTTTGGTGGTTGAGGAATAATGGTTATTTCGTCGTTGATCTTCAAAGGCTTCATATCAGAGCTCTGGAAAAACACGAAAGATTCACTTAGTAAAATACATTTCTTCAATAACGCATAGATCTTTGTAAGCATATTGTTAAATAATGACGTAATTTTACGTACACCTGGTAGCACTGGAGATATGGGACAGCTACTATACCACCGTTCTCGAAAGTACGAGAGTGTTCAGGCCGGGTATATAAACCAGCGAGCCACGGAAGATGGGATGGAATAGCAAATAAGCGAACAGTGCGAATTGTTAGTAGAGAGTACTTGTGTCTTAATCGTGTTGTAATAGTTAAAAGTAAATAAAAGTGTGTAGTCAATGGACGATAAATTATTAGAACCCGTATCCCTAAATGGTACAATATCGTGAATATACATACCTTTGCGGAGGCCGATGGCGACGACGCTGCTGAGGTAGATGACGTTTTCTTGTCCATTACTCGTTTGGCCACAACGCTGTGAGCCGAATAGACATGGTTCTCGAACTGCTTGTACATGCCGAAAGTGGCCGTGCAAACTGTACATTTATAGGAAAGATGGGCAGGTTTCAGTGTCATATTGTGGTCTCTGGCCACGTGGTTAAGGAGTTTCCATTGATAAACCTAAAAACAAGTTAAGGTTCTTCCTCAATCTTAGATATTTGCTAGATTTTGTAAAAACTTAAAGCTAATGAACTTCACTAAGTCATAATACAACCTAATAGTTTTAAAACAAAGCGCAAATTAAGTTTGCGAAAATGGCTATTGCCACCAACAATGACCCGTGTATTTCAGTTTCGTTAAAAAAGGTATTTTAATCTTTCATAAACCGTTAGAGAACAATACCTTCCAATGATCTAAGTGATAAGAGCACCGTTTTTTTTTTAATAATTGTTCCTTTCCTTTTTGGCAATGGGATCCATAAAAATGGCGACAAAATTGACAGGAATGTGCTCCATCGATCAATGCACGTCTAAACATATCTTGTAATAAGGAACGCAAAGTAGTAATAACTGATCAATGCCTATAACAGCCTACACACAAATAATTTAAACGTTGCTGCAAAATCTGAGATACTTAAATAAGATAAAATTATGCAACTTTCAACATTACAACAATTAGTCGACTTGAAATGGCAAAGTAGTAGTAAACTAGGAAATGTTTATATCTTGTTTTAAAGGACACCATTGGTAACCAACTAAAAAGTGATTGAAAAAAATTGAAACTGTCGGCATCCATTAATTCCAAGATATCAAAAAGAGTGAGTAATTGATTTTGTTCTCTCTTGCTCTCATAAAAAAGTGAACAAAAAACTACACTTACCCTGCCACATACAGGACACCGTCCGGAATCTTTGCTCTTATTGGCCGCGTCCTGCATACTGGACGTAACCAGGCCGTGTGAACCCAACAAATGACGCTCCAGGCCCTGATCGGTAAAGAAGCGGAACTGACATTTCTGGCAGTTGAGAGGTGGCCTATTATAAATCATCTTAGGATGGATCTTGATCTTGTGGATCCATTGCATATGGTTGCGTAATTGTTCTAAGTCCTGAAAAATATAAAGAGAAACATTGTATATTTCTACTAGGTTCGGTGATGCGGCAGTTTAGGTTAGTGGGTTTTGGCAGATGGAAATTTTGAAACGTTTTCTTTCACTGAATAAACGGTTTTTTTGTATACTATTTGTGTTGTCTAACAAATCCTTCAATGGGCGCAGTTACAACCTAAACGATAGCGAACCGAAGATGATATTCTACAGAATCTCCAGAACCTCATTGAAGGGCAGCTGTAAATGCTCAGGTCTCTGAAAGATGCAGGAAAAATCGTAAAAGGCAACGGTTACTTTGAAAAATTTAGCCAAGCGCCTAGGAACATTTAGGTATAATACCGATGGCGAACTCACGTTCGAGAACTGGAATCAACTGCGGCATTTAATAAGGCCAAATTAGCATTGTCTCCCACACAAATTATTGAAATAACAGTCCGTTAAAATCCAAAACGCACTAAAAGTAAACAAAGACTAGAATATATATAATAAAACAAAGCTCTGGAGAGTCATTGGAGTGATGGTTTACGATGCCATGACCAGATGACTAGCTCCTAAAAGTGATAATCGATGAAAAAGATCAACACAGATCGCTCAACAGATCTTTGTGTTGTTCTAATCTTTCTTTACTTTTAGTCCGGCTTGGGTTTGAACCAATTTTACTGCTTAACTCCTTGGATGAACAAGAATTTGATTAGTTACGTGTACGTTTATCTCCAAGACACCCATCAAAATTGTCTTTTAACAGCTTAGTTGACGAGCTTAATGACTTATGCTCCGACTACAAGACGCTTTTCCAACGACTTTATGAGGCTGATGCTTCGGTAAGGCAACAAACAGGAACATCGATGCAGTTCTGGACAAGACCAACCTCTTCAAATTATTACGCGAAGCTTTTTCCATTTTTACTCATTTTTGTTTACCATACCACCTTAAACATCTGGAGTAAGTAACTATGAAGTGAACATTTTAGTTTTAGTGTGTCTCTATCCAAAACTTCCATAATGTTCCTACATTTAGCAATGTATTCGTGCATCCTCGACATATCGCCACCGACACTTATTCGAATCCATAATGGCCATTTCCACCAAGCAAATTTTAAGTAAACTTAAAGTTACTTAAAAGCTTTAATTAAGTGTAGAAGCCTTAATTAAGTGTACTTAACAATTGCTTGATGCGAACATTGCGAACGGCCCTAAGAGACTCAAAGTTTTGCCTAATATTGAAAACCTTGATTTTAAGCTCTTGCGGCCAGCTTTCAATCCCAAGGGAGCATTTTGTCAAGGACTAAAAAAACCCTAGTGTTTGATACTATTTTTAATAGGGTCTGGCATCGTCGCATTTCATAGTTCCCAATAAACATTTTGCATTGTCTTAAAGGCTTATAAGTTTTATAACGAGTATATAAGGGTGTGTATGGAACAAAAAGCGCCCATAAAGGATTTATAAGATTACCAACGGACACTTAAAGTTTATAAAAGTGTTAGTACAACACCATAACTCACAGGGTTATAAGAAAGTGATGAAAATATTTCAGATACTTCCTTATAAAACTTCAACGGGTGTTTACCAAAAGTTATATAGCAGATTTATATAAAGCATTCCATCACCTAACTGTAACCTTGAGATATATAGTAGTTGAATACATTACCTTTATAAAAATTGTAAGTTTGAAGGTGATGGAAGGATGCATTATAAAACTTTTGTGATAGGAAGACCAATAAATCATCTTTATATATCCTTAAGTTACATTGTGGTTACCAATAAACCCATTTTAAACCTATATCTTCCCGCCAAAAGAACGAATTTATTGTAATTAACCAAAACCATGTTTTTCATATGTTTGTTCTAAAAATTTGTTTTTTTTCAAGCGGACTAAAAGTACGTCATTTGTTTTCTCCATACGCACACCTAAAGTGGGCTTTCTAATCCTGAGACCAAAAAGTAGTAAAAAAGTCCTAGGGAGTAAAAGTAAAGTCAAAAGTCACCGCTATTGTCATGGTGGCGCATATATAAACCCTCTTATTGCCATCTTTACATTCTTGTCGAAAAATAAAGGATAGGAATACTCTCAGAGCGCTCGAGAGCACCACCCGAAACCGTTTTTAGTCGAAATCGTATAGGTTCTCGAATTCTGTTAAATGTCGTTGGTCGTCATGCGCGTCATCATATTTATCTGTCAATGTGATTTTTATTAATTTACTATTGATAATAATGCCACAAATTTTTAGTTTACCATAATTTAACTAACCTAAACCACCTAAACCATTGGTTATGATTTAATACCATTAAAAACCACCGGTCTAACACATTCTATTTATATACACCACTAAATGGGGAAGTACCTAGACCCGCTTAAAGAGGGTGAGAGAAAATAGCAAAATTGAATCACTCTCAAATAGACTTTTTCTACGAGCGTTCTTAATATATCACTTTCCCGCACGCATTTTGTTTTCGAAAGTTTTACTTTCCCGAACGGCGTGCGTGAAAGTAAATTTAGCGTGCGGGAAAGTAAATATTTAAAGAATGACTGATTTGTAATATAATTTAGACTTTATAGTCTGTCTATCTAGATAGGTGCATCTGCCTTACAGCCATGCCAAATATGTTTATCTGTTTTCAGGAACTATTATGCTTGCCTTTATTGATTTTTGATACAAAATATACCTATAATATCCGTACTTTTTATTCCAATGTCACCGGTCCATGCTTGAAACATTATGTCACGCCAACAATCACACCAAGTTTTTGCCATAACAACCAATTGATTGTTGATTAATTCAGAGCTGTCATACTGTTAACAAAGATACAATATAGAACTTACTTTTTAATTATCTTTATGTTCCAAGTTTCTTTACTTGGGCTCGTAGAAAAAATATGGTTACTAACTCGTGCGAAAAGTGTCTTTCCCGCACTCGGCAGACAGCGTGCGGGAAAGTATCACTTTCCGCACTAGTAAGGAAAATAACTATTCCTGCATGCTTGAAAAAAAATAGTATATGTTACTCGGAGTAAAAGGTCTTTCTGTGCTTCGCCCAGTTGCAGACCTCAGCTTCGCTTCGGCCGTCAATCTCTGGGCTCAGCACGAAAAGACCCACTTTAACTCTTAGTGGCATAATCTACTATAGCAGAATGAGCGAATGGAGAAAAGTGAAACGAAATAGTGCTTTCAGCAGAAAAGTTTCAATAAAATTTCGTGAAATTATAACAAGTTTAGTCAGCTCAGTGGAACCAACAATAATAAGTGTTGTCGATTTGTGTAAAGATGAAGCATCACACTTAAAAGCAGACTCTGATGAATCTATGTCAGGTTCTGTTGATAAGCAACTAATTTTTAATCAGCATATCAATAATTTTTCACTTGATTTTTCGCCAGGGTTTTGGGCCTTAAATGAAGACGAATGCAGAATAAGTAATTGAGTGAATGAATTTATTGACGATCAAACTGAGGACAATAATGATGAATGTAGAAAAAATAAACGGTTTCGTACTGTTTAAAAAAATGGGCTGTAAATTTTAATATTACACCGCGAGCCTTAAAACAGCTAATGGAAATTATAAATGTTTATTCCCCTATAGAAAATCCTAAAACTTTACAATAAGTTAATTTTTTAACAATGTGTGCCTAAAGCTAATTACAAAACGATAAAAAAATCGATTATCGTAAAGGTCTAACTCCAGAACTACTCAACCAACTGGAGTGCCGTTTGCGATTTCTGAAAGGGTACAACAAGAAAAAGAAAAAACTGCGGGATTCACTCCAATCGGTCTATTATTTCTCAAGTTAAAGGGTTTTAAAATTGGAAAATTGCTAAAAAAGACGAATATATTCCCTTTGTAAATTTAGAAAATTTTGATTTTTTTTATGCGGTTTTTTATCTGAATGAGACGATTTCAATCCTTTTTGAATTACGCGAAGTAAATTGGAGTGAAAGTTTTACAATAAGTAAATTTTTTAACGATGTGTGCCTAAAGCTAATTACAAAACGATAAAAAAAATCGATTATCGTAAAGGTCTAACTCCAGAACTACTGAACCAACTGGAGTGCCGTTTGCGATTTCTGAAAGGGTACAACAAGAAAAAGAAAAAACTGCGGGATTCACTCCAATCGGTCTATTATTTCTCAAGTTAAAGGGTTTTAAAATTGTAAAATTGCTAAAAAAGAGGAATATATTTCCTTTGTAAATTTAGAAAATTAACAAGTTACATTGAGTGAAAGTTGTACAATAAGTTAGTTTTTTAACGATGCGTGTCTAAAGCTAATTACAAATGGATAAAAAAATCGACTATCGTAAAGGTCTAACTCCAGAACTACTGAACCAACTGGAGTGCCGTTTGCGTTTTCTGAAAGAGTACAACAAGGAAAGGAAAAAACTGTGAAATTCACTCCAATCGGTTTGTTATTTCTCAAGTTAAAGGGGTTTAAAATTGGAAAATTGCTAAAAAAGAGGAATATTTCCTTTGTAAATTTAGAACATTTTTATTTTTTATATATATATATATTTTTATATAATAGCTAGCGAGTAGTCATGTTTCTGTTAAACGAAATTTTTTTTGTTCCACCAGTGGCGCGCGTATCGCAATGACCTTTTTGAAGAAAAGTATGGTATACTAGTGGTCTATCAAAAAATAAATTCTACCTTTTTATTTTCTGTTCAGTTCTAAACAAAAAAGCTCTCTTAAGTTTTCTTCGTTAGGCGCGTCATTTTCAAGTAAAAAAATAAAAATCGTTTTAATGCACCTCTTCCAGAATCGTTACTTCAACACGATGGAACGTATTATTTCAGTTCAAACTTGAAAATATTTTTTTTTAAATTGAATTAAGTTAAATAAATTGTTTGAAATGTCCTCCCTCAACCTTTCAAGCGGTTTCAAAGATACTTTCATTTTTTTTTGTTTTTTAATAAATCTTTAACACCCTTTATCTTTGTAACGATGCTCTTAAGGACCCTCTCTTAAGTTTATTAGAACTTTTCTTCTTAAAATAATGCCAGCAATCACCTTCTGAAGTTTCTCAAAGTACTCTTGAATCACCCTTTACATATGGAAAGCTTCATTACTGTTTCGAGAGTTTATTTTGAACTGATAAAAAAATCTAGAAAAGAAATTGGCCCGAGACAGTAACTTTATTTTTTATTTCCACATAGTTTATGCCTAGTTTATACCTCTAAATTAAGAATTTAACACTTGTCGAAGTTAAATGTGTACCTTTAGGTAAATCTGTTTAAACTTTCATGATTAATTATTAAATGGAAGTATAAACGGGTCGAATTAAAAGTTGACATTTAACTTTGACAAGTGGTAATGAAAATGAGTTTAATTCTTATTTGGAGGTATAAATCTGGCATAACGTAATTATTGCCGTAATTTCATTTCCATCAAAGTTCGGTAAGAATGAGGTTAGGAATGACAATTTAGGAATGGCTACTGGACCATAAGCTCGTAAAAATAACGTTTTCGATAGCACCGCCGCGAACTTTTTTGATTTTTCGAATCGACGGATCGACGTGTTATATAGTTTTGTCTCTAATATCCCAATTTTCAGTGTGTGTTAATTAATTAAGCATTGCTATGTAAATTTCTAAACCAAAAAATAGAATAAGTCAAATTCTCAAATATATTCGTCATACGAGACACTAGACAGAGCTTATCATATACCAATGTGGCAAGGAGCATGTTATATAACGGTTTTATAGTAGACACTATTTTACCACCAAAGGTGATGTAGTGGACTCAAATAGTTTATAAAGGTGTCACGTTTAGTCCGCCATGTTTACGTGTTAATAATTTTAAAATCCGGAACAGATTTGATCTTGGTCATTAAACAAATAGGCAACTGGCTTTCATATTGTAAAGGGTATAAAAGAGGGCATATAAGAGGGTTATTTAATGACTTTTAAGTTAAAAGGAACACCTATCATGCAATAAATGTGTCTTTTACCTGATTGGGTATGCGTTTTGACTGACACTGATTAGGCCCCTGCTCAAATAAAACTCATATAGATACTCCTAAACTTATATATATTTAAGGCCCATGAGTTGTACTGAAGTATCTCGCATATATTCACAGTAAAACTTGGATTGCAAGAAAATTTTCATCCATGGAATCGCAAAACCACCACCCGTTAAATATTGTTACTTTAATATCCGATAACAACAGCGCGCCATTCAGGCATAGAATTTAGGAAGACTCGAGAATGAGGAGTTCAATGTGTAAAAGAGAAAGCAAATTTCTGTACCCTCCTACTGTCATTTGTCAAACGTACGCAAATATATACAACTAAACCATTACTTTACGAACACATTTATAGGCAATATTTATAAGAGTCACGGAAGAGTTGTGAACACTATAAGTCGTGGTTAATTTCCAGTTATGTAAGAGTGACCAACAAAGTTATATAACAGTATTCAAAAGTTGTTCATAACAATAGTTATAAATCCTTAAGTCCTATAACGTTACTAAATCAGTGTTACTGCAACCTCTATAAATTGCCCCATTTAAGCTCTTTAAGCGGTATATAAGGGTATGCAAGAGGTATTGCGAACGTTTTTATAAAGCTTTTAGTTATATACTCAAGTGGTATAATATTTGCGGTTACTCATATATAACGAAAAATGTTTATTGGGTTACTACACAAGCGCAAGTAGTAAAATTTTGTACTTGAAACGTGCGACATGCCTAGACAGCCCTTGGTTAGTCAAGTCGCAACTGCAATCGCGAGAAGTAAACCCCCACTTACTGCACGGTAAATAAATATTACCTAACAAGTGCGGAAAGAGATACTTTAATGAACGCTGGTGGCGGATGAATAAAGGATGCAAAACGGACGTCGGTCATCAATCGAGTGCGTAATATCAATCGAGTTGAATACAATCAGTTCATAGATGCGTTTTTTCAATGGACGTGTGGGGCAAAGAGCCTTATGAACGGGAATATTTTCGAACAATATGAATTAAATTTTCTCCATGTAGCTTTTTTAAATTCTAATAACGGTATTGCCGCCACTCTCATTTAAAATAAACGTCAAATTGTGACTTGGATTATCAATAACTTTCATATTAAATGAAACTTATGAACAAAGAAATCTTCTACTTGATCGAAAATTGCAACTCACTGCATTAATTCAGATGTTTATTTCGATACGGTTTTGACGTCATAACAGTGCGAAAAAAACCGTCATATTAAAACGGATATAGAAAAACACTTTTTTATCGCACGCTCACAGGAAACAAAAAAAAAAGGTCATATTTCAACAAACTTACCTTAATATAACCATCACAAATTTCGCAAATAACGAACGAGTTCTTGGAACTGGTGTCGCCGGGCTTGGAAGCGGTCGGAGCGGCTGTGGTACCTCTCGGTAGCGGGGTAATAGAAATGCTGGGCGTATTCGAGGGCTTCTTCGGAGAAGGTTGCTGCTGCGACGAAATTTGCGTGGCCTGCAATCAATAAATAAACGTCAGATTGCCACACCTCACTCGACAGTTACTAAGAAGCTAAGAAAACGACGTAGAAAAACATGCAACGTGGACTCAGTTCCCGAGTCTGACATCCGATTGAAACCCCAAATGTTTGCATAGAGTCGAACATAAAATACTATTTGGATAAATTCGTACAAACAAAAAAGAAAACTATATTTTTAGGACGAATATCAACGTATTACCCATTCACTTATTTTTGTCATCTAGTTACCTTTGAAACCTTGATTTTTTTATACCCACCTCCTTTTAGCACATTTTGAGAAGATACGATAAAAATGTCAAAGTCAATTTTCCAAAACCTACTTGACGACAATAATAAGTGAATGGCTTATATATGCAGCAATATTAATCGCAACTTATGACGTAATTTACCATTTTTTATCAAGATAAAAAAACACATCTCTGTTAAATGATAAAAATTAATAAATGAACGATTTCCAAACTTGATGCCTTATCTGCTATCTTCTTATTTAACTCCTACCAATAGAGGTAATGGAAGGCCAATAGGGCCTGACCTCGGGTCTGGTGGTAGTAAAAGAGGCGTTTTTTCGACTTCTACGCACGCATATTTTAGTCCACTAATGAGGATTCTCTTAATACAGTTACCGCCTGTCTTGTGAAGAAAAATTGTGAAGAGATTAAACTGCTTCAATTGTCCAAATCAACATTTTGACTTTTCAGAAAACCAATTAATACCAAGACAGCCATGAAATAGTAACTAAAAATGTTTTCCAAACGTCATCAAATCAGCAATCAAATTACCGACAGGAAGTTATTTTAATGCTGAAGAATAACAACTTCTCTAGCTGATTTGAGTTTAATAATTCTTAACAAATTTCTTAGCTCGTTAATGTAAGTTATGAGGCTTCAACCTCAAATTACAGAACGATACAACCAAAAAAGGGGTAGTTATGGAACGTTTGCCTATAGAAAAAAAAATAAAAAAGTATGAATCAATGGTATTCTTCTAGTAAACGCTAATAAAAATTGGTAAATTACGAGTACATCGATAATTTACGAATATATATCATATCACTGCTTATATGCGTGAGATATTAGTTGATAAAAAGCCAGAAACCCTGTTAGCCGGGATTAGATATTAGAGACACAGCGACGGCCGCCGCCTTGTAAGTAAAAAAAAGTGGCAACATAATCGCATCGCAGTATCTCTCTATCACTAACGTTGGGGGAGTGTTAAGTGGGGTCCGTTACCTGTTTAGAGGCTGCCTGGGCGGTGGAGGGAACAAAGGTCATGCCGGGCATGGGGCCCAGTCGACCGCCCAACTCACTGCCGCCCACCACCTAACATATTAACACTCTAAGTCACGGACATTAATACATGTTTGGTAGGTAGAGTTTATCTCTAGAACCAACCACATCTATTGTGATTATTCTACAGATTCGTTTCTAGATAAAAATATCACCTACTACTTTTAATAATTGAATACAAGTTTAAATAACGAATGCATCTAATAGCAACTCACCTGGAATACTTGGTTCCCGCTGAGTTGGTAGTTAGCGGGAACAAGGACCTGGCCTCCAGTCTGTTGTTTGAAAATCATTCCCTGAGGTCGAATTATGGGCTGCGTTTTGACCGTGGGGCCCATGGATGGTCGGCCGCGGCCCCTATTCAGGGCCGAAGCTGCAGCTGCAGTAGCCTGAAGTTGCATCTGAAACAAATTTTCTTCACTTAAATCATGTGAAAAAAACAAATTCAGTATTGAAAATAATAATCTTTTTGGAATATTTATTTGCAGTATCTATTGAATATCAACACTATAAGCGATTTACTTTTCCAACATCAAGTAGGCGTTGGAAATTTGACTTTCACATTTTTATCGCATCTTCTTAACATGTGCTAAAAGGAGATGGGTATAAAATGTCAAGCTTTAATAGTAACTAGGTGTGGGTGGCCCAAAAATGATCTACATATACAGGTACAAAATTTGCCAATTTTTGAGTATTCCAGCTTATAGTCCTCAATGGTTCCCTCATAACAACATCAACATAACAGAAAACTGGCTTGGTTTCACTTCACATTTTACAGGAGTTGTCAACATTTTTAGCGAAACTTGATTGTCACAGATTTTGCTAAATTTGGTCTCATCAGAGAGGAGATAAAACTATGTTAAATAGTTTAAAAGTTATGAGCGTTGGAACAAAAAAAAAAAACAAATATCTACAACCAAAACGTCCGAGGAATGAGATGCTTAAATATCGCATTCGAATATAAAAGTTAAGAAAACTCACCTTCGACAAAAACTGGTACTGCTGTTGAGCGTTCTTATTAGCCGCCAACGTTTGATAAGCCTGGACCGTAGCGTTCAAACCGGTCGCCCTCATTTTCGGCATCCGCGGAATCTTCGCGGGTGGCTCCCAGTCCGGTGGCGGTTCCAAATTCCTATCCGGCTTGAACTTTCTGGCGCACACCACCAAATGCCTGGACAGTTTGCCTTTCTGGTTGTCCTCGAAGGGGCACGAGGGACACTGGTGGAAGGCGGGAGCCCGCTCCAAGTGCCCTCTAACCGCGTGTTCGGCCTCCATGTGGAACAGAATGTCGTGCGGGCTGCGCACTTCGTACGGACAGAAATTGCATTTGTAGACGAAGTTTTTCATGTGAGGGGTCTCCAAGTGGTAGGCCATCGCTAGTTTTGATTCGGTTTTGAAGTTACAGAATTCACATTTCTTGATTTCCATCCTAAAGGTCAACGAAAGCCCATTGTTCAATGTTGAAAAATTATTAATGTATTAGTCCGTTAGTCCAATGTCTACAAGCTTGTCAAATAAAAACATGAGATTCGGCAAAAATTTGTTAAAAATCATTTTTCGGACTGACGGGTGCATGGTATTCCGGCTTAAAGAGTTCAACAACTTTATACACTACCAAACAACCTTAACGTACTTACTTGAAATGTGCATTGCTGCTCTTGGTCAATTCAATGTTCTTGATTAACGAGGATATAGTTTTTAAAGTCTCAGGATTATTTCCTTGTTCTCTATCACGCTTTCGTTTCTGCTGCTTCAGCAAGTCCGTTTGGACGTATTCCTGGACCATATTCAAACCAATGTCGGTGAAAAATTTGCCTGCAAGGAAATTGGTTTCAGGTATTGTTTTAAATCTGTATTTATTATGCCTTACCTAAGGGGCTATCGAAGTAAGAGTAGGTTTTTTTGGGATCTACTACTTCAGGCTTTACTTCTTTCGGTTTGTCCTCTTCGGAGCTCAGGGAATCGCTCTCCTCGTCATCATCTAGATTAATTACTAGACAAATAAAAACAGACAAAACTTTTACAGTAGAATACAAACCTTTCTTCTTTGCCCCCTTCTCTTCTTTACTGTCTTTTTCTTTCACTTTTTTGTCTTTCTTTTCTTTCTTTATTTCCTCTAAACTCTTCTTCATTACTGTCACGTAGTCTTTTAAAATCTGAGATGGCGGCTTCTCGTATACGTAAGGGACTGAAAATTAATTTTTTATGCTATTATATATTATAATAATTTTTAATTCCATTCATCATTATTTAAAGATTTTACAAATTAAAAATAATATAGTTAGACCATCTATCACTGAATTCGTATTGGAAAGAGCTGTAATAATCGCCATGTTAAAACAATGAAAATCGCTCTAATGAAAACTAACTAGCCGACCAAAATTTCACCATTTCAAGAGATACTCAAATTCTTGGCTAAATCTAATATATTTTTATAGATTTTTTTCTAATAATTGAGTATAAAACTTAGGTTTAAAAGACGGAAAAAATTGCGTGAGTCGTTATTTTTAGGGAGTTTAAAGTCAAAAAGTTGGATTTTTATTATTTGGAAACCATTACGACAGTCTGTTAAAAATGGTCTATATTTTAAGCAAATAAATCCAATTCTCTTAATATACTGCCATTTTAGCTTTTTTTACTCACCAATAAACGATGGAGCCTCCACAACAAACATGTCATCAGTCAAAGTGGGCAACAGAGGTGGCACTGCGGGCTGCAACGACGACGCCATGATGGGCGACGCTTTCGCCGCTCCCCCCGTCGCCGGTATGGGTGTAATGGTGGCCCGCATATTCGGAGGATACATTCCCTGGGCGTTCACCGACACTGGCAAGACACTGGCAAAACTCGATGTGGGTATATGGGCGCTTGACTGCTTGGATGTTGGAACTGGTACCGGGCCACGACCTAAATAATCTGGATTAGATATATCGAGAATAGGATGTAAAAAATAATTTAACAAAGTTAATTTATTACTATAGTAGTTTTCGTAATGAATGACTAGTGAGTATCATTTACTTCATACTGTATCATTTAGGACACTTTTACGTACTTGATTTCAATCTGGTAAATAACTTTTTACAGGATTGGATATCGTAAAGAAATTTTACAGTATTCAGTACCAGCACATCCTGTGGCGGTATTCAATAAATCCATTGTATCCATGGTATCCTGTACTGTTACGGGTACAGGATACGGTAATGAAACTATACCGGATTTCTCAAAAATTTATTCGCCGCGCATAAAATTAATTTGTTCCTGTTTTTAATAAGTATGAAGTAAAATGTTGTACATCATACGTCCGGTAACGTGTTACAGTAGTCGTTTCAAAATTCCAGACTCGGCTGGCGCCTTGTCCGGAAACATCTTACTCCTACTGTAATAGTTATTTACGTTATAAGTCCGGTATTTCGAAACGACTATTGTAACACGTTACCGGACGTATGAAGTACAACATTTTACTTCATACTTATCAAAAACAGGAAAAAAATCCTTTTATGCGCGGCGAATATATTTTTGACAAATCCGCCAATTTGACAAATAGTTTCATTACGGTATCCTGTACCAGTATTTTTAGGTAGGTCACCATGGATACAATGGATTTATTGAAGATGTGCCGGTACTCAATACTGTAAAATTTCTTTACGATATCCAATCCTGTAAAATGCTATTTACCGGATTAAAATCAAATACGTAAGTGTTCTAAATGATACAGTATGAAGTAAAACTATATTTACCGAACTTATAACATAAATAACCATTATACAGTCGTCTTGGGTTTGTCATATCACCTAACATATAGGCTGTGTCAGGACGACCGTCAATAATCAACATTGAAATCACGGTAGTACGGAGTTTGACCCACTCTATGCCAATTCGAGTGGCAGATATTAGAGAAACAAAGGTCAAGCTTAAAAAAGGAACAGTTCTTGGCAACTACGCATGCGTGTACGAGTAGAACCATAAACAAGGTAAATTTCAAGCCAAGCTTCTCTAGAAGTTCTTGATGCTTTCAAACATTGGAGCCACTTGTAGAACCAGCAGCTTGAATCTGCCATTAAATTTGTATGGCCTCAGTATTATCGATTATATATAATAAAATCAACACGGTAAGTGTTCAATCAATACGCCAACACCTACAATAAGTCCCTCTGGCTAAATAACAGGAAGTCAACAATTTACTAAATGAAATGCTAAAGGAAAGCGTTATAGAAACATCATCTAGTCCATGGTTGCCGTCTTCGAAATGCCAATGCATTCGAATGTTCTGAAAACCGTGTAAAGAAAACTGTCGGCAAGTCATAGCACTTAGAATTGCACAAGCCAACCACCCACATATTGAACCCATAGTCTTAGCAAAAATTGACGATAAGCGGCCGTAGTGGCAAGATATTGCCGATAAGAGTTCAAACTTGAAGGCGTTATAGGGTCAGAGATGAAAGATGAAGGTTTTTCATGTGTATCGATTAACGAGATACCTGAATTCAGCCTTTAAGAGGAGGTCAATGTTGCGGGAATCGGTGCGGGCCCGACATCGCTCCTTCTCGAGGCGCTTGACTTTAAGCCTGAATGTTTTTTATAATTGTTCTCGTAATTTTAGAGATTTTTCTAGTTTATAGGTGTTTTATATTAAAATGGTCGACCGTTGTAATGAGCTAGTTAGATTATTAGTCGAGTCTGTCTAATATTACAGCTATAAAAACGAAGCAATAGTAAAGGCTATATTGAAGAGTTTCGTAGTAAACCATGAAATATTAGTAGACGATTTATAATGGTGTTTATTTGCGAAGACGTTAAATAGATTGTGTTTAATTCAAAATCAGTTGCACAGGAATTATTGGAACCCCGATCTTGCAACAATATCATTTAGATGCTGTAACTATCAAAAATACTGTTGGGTGGAGAAAAGGGCCAATATACTTTGTGCAAATCTTTATTGTGAAATCCTTTTTGGCGGGAAGTTTCGGCGCCTAAACCATTGCAGTGGTTTTGGTTGGCACACACTCCAAAAAGCAAATGGAACCGTCGATTAACTAGATAATATTTACTTCCAGAAATTCAGAAACATTTTCCATTATTAAAATTTAAAAAAACGCGTTTTCACT
This sequence comes from Taphrorychus bicolor, assembly GCA_951812265.1. NCBI lineage: Eukaryota > Metazoa > Arthropoda > Insecta > Coleoptera > Curculionidae > Taphrorychus > Taphrorychus bicolor. The sequence continues at coordinate 27,121,512 of OX638303.1, read as the reverse complement.
GTGTAGAAGTTTAGTAATCAAATTAGAACTTTTTGGCTTTTACAGTGAAAAAGAGTAGGTACCAATTTTATTTCCTTTTTTAATTACTGGTATTGAAAAGTGATGTGAAAATGGTATTAAAAACACTTAAAATTTAATTTTTAAGCCACGATTATATAAGAATTGTTTAGATTAGCCCATAGAAGGAATCATGGTAATTGGTTTAAAATCACGTGTTAATTTAATTAGCAACCGCTATCAAACGTAATTGTCACTGTCAAAGTCTAATAATATTTTTTAATAATAATTACAAGAAAACCCTGCCAAATATGGCCAAAAATCACAGTTTTCCTGGAATTAAACAGTTTATATAATACACGAAACGTTGTGTCTTACCTGACAAGATCGAATTGGTGTCGATGATGACCAAAGTTGGTTCCTTTTTCCCCGTCGATAGTAAGTTTGAATTCGAATTCGACTTCGTGGCGATTTCCACCAATCGCTTCGTGTCCTTGACGACGATCGTGGACGCGTTGTCCGACGTGGGTTTTTTGGTACTCGGTATACGTTCAACTGTAATTTGGTCATTCACGGCTAAAAAAAAACAATAACAACCATACATTTCCAAAAAGTAAATTTTTCGAAATTTTGAATGAGACAATAAAGGTAGTGGAGTTATATGCACTCTAATGCTCGATAAAAACCGTCAGAACCATATTTTTGAGAATTTTTAACAATTAATGCTGAATCGATAAATGTGAAGAAATCGGACGTTTTGTTTGGATCTTCAGACATTTGGATTCAGCTTTAGTTTAAAAATCGTCAGTTGACAAGATCCCAAAAGACACCGGGGCATTCAACATGTCGCACTTGAACCACCACACAAGTTTATTAAAACAAAAAAATACTGAATATTTACCAAGTCTCATCATAATATACAAATAGATATGGACATTTTAAGTTTTCTAAGCCATCGAAAGAGGGATAACCATCTATTAAAAGATTTTGTCCTTACCTAGGGGATCCTGTGGCAGTACTTCTTCAACGTCAGATCCTTCCGAATCCCCCTTGCTTTGATTCTTTTTCTCGCGCGGTGGTGAGTCTTCTTTTTCGGCCTCGGTATAACTTTTGCTTTTGTTCAGGTTCCTAGAGCTTCGTCTAGGCGTCACAGTTTCGGCCTTTTTACTATCCGATTCTTCACTCGGTGATTTCTTTTCCGGCGTGTCTACCAAATCGATTATCTCAGTTCCGTTCGTTTTGGGACCGTCTATCAATTGAACTTCATCTGAAAATGTCGAATAATAATGTTGTAGGTACGAGGCACTGCAAATTGCAAGTTGAAGAATGGTCAGTGAGATAATTGGTACAGAGAACTGAGAGACAATGAAAGAAGAATCATAGGAATTGTCGTTAATCCGAACAACAGTTTCCCCTTGCAAAGCTCAAATTTCCAGCCTTTCCAGGCCAAACTAGTCAAACATTAGTTTTAAACACATTCTTTGCTAATTATTAACATATATTTTATTTTATAATTATTAACATACATTCTCTCAGGACCTCAGGAAACTATTTTTTTTTCTATAGGGATGGCCCAGTACAGGGGAGAGACATACACAATTTTTGTAATTTCTGTAAACTTCCTAAAAGCTGAATATGATAATCTCAGCTCAATCGCTTCATGCGATTGAGCAGGTGTATCAAAAATTTAGTAATTTAAGAAACTAAGGTATTTTCAGCATTGTATTAGCATTTTTGAACGTACGTACTAACAGGCATCGCGCATATAATAATGGATGTCAACTTCCTTACAGAATTGGCGATATTTCGACTCTAAATTCAGTCTTTTTAAAAACAGGGAATATAATGAGAGCTACTTGCTTGATGAGCGCTTTTCATAAGCAGCAACAATAAAGGTAAACTTGGTTATTACTTCTAGTAAAACTGTATTGTTATCCACAATTGATTATTTACGTAAGATACAGCAAGTGAAAAACTGACAAAAAAATTAAATTTAAATTAAAAGATGAAACAAACAACACCCTCTGGACCCAAATCACGAACAACTACGGTCATAGGAAAACTAAAACCTTGGTCCATAAAAGTGAAACTTGTCATAAAAAAGGTAAGTAAAAAGAGTGTCTCAAAGACGCGCAAACGTATGCGGATACTTCGTTGACTATACAGAAAAGACTACCGACATTTAAACGGGTAAAATAATAGGAACCTAATTGTTTATTTACTTTTATTGATTGATAACTATTCGCTTTTACGGTAGGCATGTTTGTAGCAAAATAGTCGGAAGCTCTTATTGTCGTCCAGATGATCTATTTTTAATAGAAAAATTTAATAATTATATAATAAGTATTATTTCTAAGTAGCGGTAGTAAAAGTGGGTGTAAAACAAAAAATATATAATTCAAACAATGTGATCTCGAACCATTTCCATTTACATTGAGAGCTTTATCAGTGCTAAATAAAACAGCAAGTTATAAAGCCTTTTTTGTCCGAAATTAGTAATATTTAAATTCATAAAGCCTAGAAATTCACGAGACAAAGATAAAAATAAAACAAATCACAAACTAACCAAGTCGCGAACCAAAAAATACACTCATATTTAACTTAACTGTCGCACTACAGCCAAAACCCCCGCTAAAGACGCCTTTAAAGTACTCACTGACGGTAAAAAAAAGCACACTCACGCTCAATGAGTAATTTCAAACATTTCTGTCTGGAGTTTTTTAAAGATGACTCTTTAATACCAGAGGCTAGTGATTAAACAACTTAACGTCATGGTAAACAAAGGCTCGCTGTTCCAAACTAGAGTGGGAAATCGGGAGTCCAAGGTTATGGCTTTGACGAGTGACCCATACATCACGACCAAAGGCGAAACACGTAATATGCCTGTTTATCATACAGACCGTCTCAAAGATATATTTGGATGGAAGAATCAAGATATTATTCTCAATAAACAGTAAGACTTGGGCAGGACTCGACCAAGGAAGGAAAGCCCCTTTTTCTAAAAACGAAAACCTTTGAAACCGTAAACATACATCTGCAGAAGGAGTATATCGTCATCTAAAACAAAAAATCACAAAGCACCGCCGATGACCCTCCTGTTTATTGCAGTGTGCACCTCCTCCAGAAAGCTGAAAAATGGATCCGGGGTACCAATGCCACAGAACTGTCTGTCAGATGTACAAAATAATTTTGTATATTGCAGAAAATAACTATAATGAGCTTATGCCCATTACAGTTGTAAATGGAAATAACGAGAGAAGACTTTAGGCAAGAGCCATCAACTTCTCATATAAAACCTACTGACAGTGAGGGGGGGGGAGGTCCAGAAAGGCTAGGCGACACCCCACCCCCTGAGGCTGACCTGGACATGATCGATCAGTCGAAAAAACGTCGTTGATCTCATGTAGATCAGTAAACAGAAACAAAAATTACCCAGGCACCCGCAGGCCGGATCCACAGTCGACACCTCCGACAAGATTCGCAGCAACAAAGCAATAGTAGTCATTAAAGTACGTTGGCTTTAGCTTCGTCCTCACCTGGCTTGGACCAATTCTCCTCGTAAGATCGTTAACCTTACAACAGTCCCGTAAGTTTACGATATGAGTTAGTAAAGACTCCATATAAAAATTTCAGACACAAAATGCCTGCGAAGTGCATTTAGAGCCGCATTAAATACATCACTCTATCAACTCCTGTATAAAAGGAAGAGAGGTCACCAAATAAGCGCTCAGTCCAATCAATGGAACTACGTAACTACTTGAGATGGCTAAACTGTATCCTCCACCCATGCAACTAGGCATCACAGGGGCTCCTAACGGAGGCTAGAAAATCAGTGCTTTGTGCTCAGAAATATCCACATCATAAATCCTACACGTGACCTCTCACTGCCTATTGGAGCACACATAATCGACGGAGGTAAAAGAAGTGGATGACAGTAGGGTTGCCCTTGTACACGCATAGATAGAGTTATATGCCAGTATAATCGTAGATTTATTAGACAGTCCCGACAGCAACTGTTCACAACTGTTTTATAGTTCATAAATCCATTAAAGACGCGTTAAGAGAACGATACACATAAGTATTCACTCTCAATATAACAAAGAATTCAAATGTCCTCTTGACCAACAGTCCATCGGACCCATCAAGAGGCTTCAGCCGGCTCAGCAGCGTCCAACCAGTGCTTTGTCAATACTAGGAAACTATATTCTGCGCAAAAAAACCTCAAGCTCATATATCTTATCTTTAGCGGATTGAACATGACTCTAATACGCTGCGAGACTCAGAGCTCTCCTTTAACAGGACCTTTTCGCAGGATGTAGCTTATTTGGGCTTAGTCGGGGTGCCAATAAAATGTGAGGTAAATCGGGGGTAAAATCGGTGGCAAAATGGTTTCTAGAATGAACTTTTCAGCCAGGCAATTTTTTATGGGAGAAATTGGACAATTACTATGACATCTAGGGGCCCAATTCTTGACTCTGAGCAACAAGGTTCTCTCAGTGAGTGACGTCGGTCTAATGCCAATTAAATGTGAGGTAAATTGGGGGTAAAATCGGTGGCAAAATTGTTTCTAGAATGTACTTTTCAGCTAGGCAATTTTTTTATGGGAGAAATTGGACAATCACTATGACATCTAGGGGCCCAATTCTTGACTATGAGCAACAGGGTTCTCTCAGGGACTGACGTCAGTCTAATGCTGAATGACAATTGTAACAAATGAATATAGTCAGGCCATATAAACGCCTCCTAATAGTGACAGTAAGTAGTACCTAATAGATAAGTCTCGCTAATGGTAGAGGTTATACCCTTTGGTTGAATTTTTGAAAAAAACCGCCGGCTAAACTACTAATTTGGAGTTCTTGTAAAGTGGAAGTTTTTGTTTGTAAAGTGAAAAACAAATAACTTAAATGGGCTCGAACCGCCCGGATTGCTAAACCCCTCATAACTGGCAATAGCGCGTAGCTTAATTTGTATTTGCTGGGCGGCTTGAGAACATAGGTGTTGTATTTCTAGATACCAACACAACCAAAAGTTGCAGAATAGACCCTGTTGCCAAAATGTCCAGTTATTGCCCAAGTCAAGTAGAAGTAATAAAAAAGATTCAATGTTCAGCACGTCGAACGATATTCCGTTAGGAATCGGAAGAGATCGGGTACAATCGGTCGTTTCCAAGCCAAGCAAATAAGAATATCTTTGGTGACGTCAAATCTGGGTGGCCCAAACACAATTGTTATTTGTTTTCAAAGTTACAAGAGGTCATGGGAATTTTAATAAAATGTTGGAAGGTTATACTATTACTTAGGGTAATTCACGACAAGATTATCAAATAACTTTCTTTAATATCCCTTGTTACGGTTTTGTTTTTATCCATCTTCTGTATAAAAAAAAATGTCAGGTATATTTGATCTTTAACTTACCTTCATCTTCACTATTAAGTTCTATTGTATCAGCCGCCTTTTCCTTATCTTTTTTCTCTCCTTCATCTTCGCTCACTTCTCCTTGAGAACTGGCTTTACTACCCTCATCCCCAATATCACTAGCCTTTTCCGACGATTTGTCGTTCTTTGAGGATTCGGTTTTAGATTCAGAACTATCGTCCTATAAAAGACGCACTTGGTAAAAAACATACCTCAACAATAGCAAAATCAAACAAACCTGGTCTTCACCATCGCTTTTTTTATCAAGAGATTTGGGATTAGTGCTTTGACTATCCTCATTTACTTGTTCAGGAGCTCTAGATTCGCTAGTAGTGTCCCCAGCACTACTTCTCGAATCTTCATTCACATCTTCATCTTTCTGAGGAAGACTGCCATTAGTATTAGTATCCTCGCTGGTGGCATCTGCTGGGGCACTGCCATTCTCATCGGGAATTTGTTCAGAATCTGCAGTTGAATCTTGGCTGCTTTGGCTTTTTGCATCCTGGCTAGTTTGGCTATCCTGGCTGTCTTGACTATCTTCGTCTGATCCACTCGGACTCGACGCGTCCTCTTTACTTTCCATTTCCACGTCATTACTACTGTCTATACTGGTGTCATCTTTGCTATCTTCATTGGACTGTGGAACTACTTTTTTTATGGAAACATCTTGCATATCTACATCTTGGTCGTCCGGAGTTTCTCCGTCCCTGTTTTCCATAGTTACATCTTTGGTTATATCGCCGTTTAATAGGATGCCTAAGTAACAATAAAAAAGTGTTGTTAAATAGTAAGATAGAGAGGATGGAAAACCGCTTACCAGAATTTCCTTCGGTTGAGTGCATTTCGTCAATTTCCCCCATTTCTGCCACTTCTGCCATAGCCGATTACGTCAAAACCTGCAAATGATTACCGGGATTACTATTTTAATTGAATGCGTAGAACTTAATTAAAAAATAATTCTAAATTTATTTTCAGAAAAAAAACTGTGTAGGTAATAAAATATTATTATTTAATCCAAAATTTTTCATGTTTCCTATTTCAAACGTCCATCCCAAATGGACGTAATAAACCAGCATGACTGGTAAATGTTTGACGAGCGGTCGTCCTGTATATCGTTTCTACCTTCTACACTAAAATGAAAAAGTGAAAAGAGGAAAAGGCGAGGAACACGATGTTGTAAACGGAGACAGAAAACGTTGGAAAAAGACAGGTGCTTAGGCGTAGCGAGAGGCACTCGGCGGCGGCCGTACGCCACTGAAGGTCCATCACTTCTAGGAAATTATTCCATTTATTACTGTGGAACGATAAGAAGTTTCATGAGTAATATTAACCTCCCGATTTCAGCTTTGTTCTCTGCCCTAAGGTAGCAATTAAATAAACAATCTACAAGGCAGTAAACAAATTTAGCAATTTCTTTTATAAGACATTTTGTCTGAAGTATTACCTAATAAGATTAGCATGGCTGAAGCGCAATTTCTTTGAAATAATGGTCAATAGACCTATTCGTAGTATTGACATTCAAAGTTCAAACAGGTTAGGTACTTAGTTCAGACTCAGACCGGTTCCAAAGGTCAAATTTACCCCTTAAATCTGTACGAGGGTATCCATTAGCTATGAGTCGCACGACATCCTAATAATGTAAGTGGTGTTTGTAAGAAAAAGTCACCTAGTTGACTGTGAAATGTCAAAAGAAAAGGATGAAGTAAGAAAAGTTGGTTTACTTTGATTATGTTACTATTTTCTGTCACAAAAGTCATAGTCAACTTTTTTCAATTAACCATCCATAGAAGTTTTGGAAGGCCAAAATAATGATCCTTTCCTTTCATACTTCTTTTTATTACTTTTATATATTTTATGTACTGGGATCAAAACCCACTAAATCCACTTAACTAAAGTTTCAGAAAAGCAGAAAACAGTTAATAAAATAATTTCTAATAAAAACTATAATTTTGTTTTGAATTGTAAAATTTTTTTAACTGTGATCTGAACAATCTGTACCATCAGTTTAACTAATTTATTTTTAAATTAACTAAAAAATTTGAAAATAAAAATGCGGTTGTCACATTTTTTATCAAAAGTGGATTTAAGGGTTTTGATTCCAGTAGACTCAAATGGCAAGCGCCTCCTACAAATTTAAAAATCGTATCCATTTTTTTTTGTACGTGGTTCTTTTGCCTCAATACAGAACACTATATGTCCATAATCATCGTCATGGTATTTTTGTCAATTCCAAAAAGTGACATATTATTAATTAACTTTATTACTAATATTTTCAGTAAAGTGCCTTTCAAATCGCTTATCCTTATTTCCAAAATAATAAAAAGTGGATTTTAATGTCTGGATAACTCCGATCAGATAATATCAAAACGATTCTAATGAAATGGGTCATAAAAATATTTTTTCGGTTTTTATGCTAGAACCTTAGCTAGAAGAGTGGTCGCCAACTTGCATTTATATGTATTAGTTACAGTGATATTTTGAAATAAACAGTGAGAGACCATTATTGAGCTAATACACTAGGTACTCCATATAGGTTAACACCTTTATGGAACTGACTTCTTTAATCCACTTTTTTATGAAAGAATTTCTTTACCTACGTAGAACGCTCATTCTAAAAACGACATTCTTCAGTTCCCTACCTAATGGTATGTATGTAATTTGCATTTTCATCAATCAAAGCACTGTACATAATTTTAAAAAGTGAGTTTTTTTATTTATTGTTCTCTAGGTGATCCTGTCAGAAAATAAAATTGTGTGCTATATTCCACTGAGCATAAAGAGGAATTTAAATAATAAATGAAATATAAAAAAGTTGGTTAAAAAAATTAATTGAATGTAAAGGACCAAATTACTTCCAAGCAAAGCAATCCCAAATAAAAACCTCTGATCCCGCATCTCGTTTTTTTACTGTCGGCCTACGATATTTTCGATTTTTTGTTGGAATTGTATGGCTTTTTTAATCTTTCACATTTCATTCAATAAAAAGTAAAAACTTTTTACATCAATAAAAAGTATCCTCCTAGTGCAGTGTTGCCTTGCAAACCCTAATTTGTTATTAGATCAAAATATAAAGGGTTTCGTTTCAATTAAGGGTCGCGCGCTTATTGAAAAGCTTTGATTAACTAATTTTCTTTGACCATCCATCATTTTCAACTATAACTCTAGATGTTACTTCCAAGAGTCATGTTGAGAAAATGTTTTAAAATCAGGTTACTATTGTTACTGATACATCAAAAGAAGATCCAGTGACTTGGATGAAGAACATATTGAATGAAACTGACACTAAAATACTAATTTATAAATGTGTCTTTTAAAAGATCAAACCTTCAAATGACGTCAATGGTAACAGAAGTAAGGTAGTCTTTCTTCAGGTAATGTGAATTTGTTTTTGACCCAATGTAGGTACTCATATGGAGTATACTGAAATAAAATGATGCTTAACTTTTTGTTTTTCTTCCTACAATAGGCAAGATACAGCGCCATGTCAAAAGCGAAGTTTTTTCAAAAAAGTTCCTGTATAGAGAAAGCCAATCAAGCTCGCCATGAAATAATGACACCAGAAAATATATGTTGACTATCAAAGCCGAGAATGTTCTATCAGATTTTATCTATCTATTACAGTTTTGACAACATCAAATAAATCCATCAAAAAGGCGCCATCCTCTACGCACATTGGGAATTTAGTGGTATTTAAGCAAATTTAGCTTGGAATTTAACGTGAATTATATGGAATTTTAAGTAACTTTTCTTAATGATTTTCTGTTGTATGTCTTATAGGAAAGGATTCCATTACATAACTTTGTCTAACCAATAACGTATCAAAACAATATCAAAACACATGAAAGTCAAGGTGTCAAACGAAGTATTGGATCCACGACTCACAGACTAAATAAGGGATGTTCATTTAAAAAAGTCATCAAGTTGGCTGTGAAATGTGAAAAGGATAAGTGACGAAAGTCCAATGACCGACAAAGTCAATTTAAAAAAAAAAAATTTTAGATTTCTAAATGAAATTTTTTAATGAACACCAGTACTTAATACTTATGAGTAAAAGAGATCTATTAGTTCAGAAACTGGACATAATATGTAATAAGGACCTTGCAAGGGAAAATGATTCAGTGAAAGACAAATTATATATTGTAACTCGCAGAATTAGAACAACATTCATTGTGATGAATGCCAGATGAGACCAATAAGGGGTAGAGGAGGGAGGACACAATAGATCAATAAAGATCTGCTCGGATAGTCGGGCAGCGCTTCCAGCGCTTATGTCTTTGCGCTGCAATTCCAAAACTGTTTGGAACTGCCACAGGATACTGCACACCCTATCGCAGTAGAACAGCCGGCACTGGGAGTCCCATACTCTCTAGTCAAGGCTGAACTCCAGAAATGGAGCAATCCAAGTCCCAGGACTGGTGGGAGAACCTACCCAGACTATCACATTCCAAAAAAATTATCACGGGAACAGGGAGGGCAAAAGCCCAAACATTCCCCAGACTAAATAGGAGACAAATCAGAGTGGCCACTGCACTGTACACAGGACATAGCCACACCTAAGATCTCACATGCACAGACTTGGACTGTCCGAAGAGACGGAGTGTCGGCTGTGCTTGGAGGACGACGAGTATTGCCAGATTGAGATACTCACTGTTCGGAAACATGATCACTGATCCTCAAGATGCAAACGCAGTGTCGCCCGAGAGACTCGTCAGATTTGTTGAGAGTTGGGGCATAACAGGTGACAACTAGTGGAGCTAGCAGGGGCAAACCTTGCTGGTAACACTTTGAGTGAGCCACAATAGACCGCAGGTCGCGGTGGAGGACTGTAAGACCACTCACATTGAATACAATACAATGCCAATAAGGGGTATGGTCTCAGATGAGGTTTCAAACATACTTGGAACAAAAATGCTGTGTGAGGCAAAGATGGATATTTTCCAAATGTTTTATTACATAAAAGAACCTAGGCTTTAAAGGATGAAAATCCAAATAGTTATGTTAGTCACCAGTATGTACTTCTATGTGTCTGATTGTCTCATTCCAAATGTGGTTTGGTGAAAATTAAGAAAAAAGTAACAGAAGAAAATGAGAAACTCAAATTGAAGTTTTTGGAACATTCATTATAGAGCCCACCATTTTACGATCTACAAGTAGTAGAACAGATGGGAATGTCTCACAAATCTGTAAAAAAAAGCCAGGATTGCAATGTTTAAAACTAAATGTTTTAAAGATTAAAAGTAGTTTTAAACTGTTTTTTTAACATCTTTTTTTTTAAGAAAAAATAATAATTAGATTTAAGTAGATATAATGATAATTTATAGGATTCTCGTGGCTTCAGCACAGTAATGCCAGATTGAGGGATTTCTCCCCAGTTCTATGGGTAAATTAGCTCAAGCGGGACCTATAGGGAATTGGGAAGTTTCTAGGGATTTTTATAAAAGACATAAAATGCACATATACTAATTTAAAATAAACAAGAGAATTGAAAGGAAACATCTAATTTATAGTACTGCAATTCAATTTAGGACCTCTTTTATATACCTTCAGATTAAATTCTACCTAAAATTTAAACTATGCATTTGACGCATTGTTTATTTTGTCAAAATTTGTCCTAAAAGATTACCTTGTTTAAAAATAAAAATTACGGTAAAAGTGACTAACTAAATGTCAATAAATGCTCTAGTTTTTAGGGAAAATCTGGCATATTTTAAAAAATACATAGTTGGGAAAAAATTTAATAGGGATCGAACACTGCTTCAACGTTGGGGCTCGAGTCAATGTTGCTAACAAAAATAAGCTATTTTAAAATATCAAATCAAATGGCATGTTTTCGAAACATTTTATAATGGAAAACAAACTTGCACATCAATAAATGCCCTTTTTAAGCGATTTATTCAAATAAAAACACTTCAGAAAAAAAATTCTGTTGTGTTTAAAACAGTTTAAAGCACGTTTTTTTTTAACAATGTTTTAAACAGTTTAAAATAGTTAAAAACAACACAAAAAAAAAACATGCATTTTTGTTCTTTTGAAAAATATATGTTTTTTTGCAACCCTGAGAAAAGCACTGAAAATCCATTAACTTCATTCCTATAGAATGACACGAATATAAAATACTACTGCCTTGACTGCTCCCCTATGCCATCCTTATAAATTACTCAATGAAGATGATTATGATAGAAGAAAATATCAAGACTAAACCTAAAAATTAATATTTGGGTGGGTATTCTTGGAAATGCTATTGTTTGGTCTGTTGTCGAGTCCTTTGTTTACTGAAAGAAACTTGAATGGCAACCTATATCTTAATACAATGCTTGAAGAGACTATCACACTTCTTATAACTGACAAGCCAGAAACTCACAAATTGCAGAGCAGGTGGCCCTGTTATACCTTGAGATCAAAAATTAAATGGCCAGAGTTGGCTATGGAACCAAAAACGTATCTCTTAGCTTATGCCATCTTTTTATTCAGTCACAATTTTGATTAGACTGTTTGTCATTTTTTACATTTTGATGGTACAAGCTAAGGGATACGTTTTCGGTTTCATAGCCAACTCTGGCCATTTAATTTTTGATCTCACAGTACATTTCCAGCAGAAGAGTTTCATGTCCAACCCCATCATTTTCCAAGTTATTTTCTTCCTGTCAAACACTGGGTAAATTGAGGGTTAAACAAGAGAACTGTTTATAAAGCCAAACCTGGTGATGAGCTTAAAAGAAAACTTAAAGCAGCATGCCAATCAATTCTTGGTAAATTTCTCCACATTGTTAAGAATCTCAGAGACGAGTTTAGAAACCAGACTTTATTACTGTTCACAGCAAAATGGCCAACATTACAAACTAAGTTCTGAACTATTTGTTCATTGTTTAAATCTCTCTCTAAAATGAAAAGTGATTTTTTTTTTTTAGTTAATCACACATCGTAGCTTTACAGGTTGGAATGGTGCCACCTACTCTTTTAAACAGGACTAAGGTTCACCATTTGCTTAAGTATTTCTTGAATACATAGGCATAGTTTTTGGAAGTAGACTCAAGCACAGCTTTTTTTTTTTAGGACAAATGGGAGAAAATACCTTGAGGCATAAATCACTGCTGAATTCTGGTGTATATCCATTGAGAATTTAGTGGAATTTAATGGTATTTAGAAAATTTAAGGTAAATTATATGGACTTTGGGATATTTTTTTTTCTTCACATTAAAATTCACCAGAAATTTTCCCTAAAAGTAATATTCCTGTTAAGTCTTGTTATACAGACAGTGGGAATTATGTGGTATTTAGTGATATACTTAAGGGTCAGAAGTAGTTAGGTACTTCCCATCATAGACCAGCGAGTAGACAAGTAATTGGAAATATATTACATGAATATTGAAGAACATTTTTTTATGTTATTCAGAAAGTACTTAGTAGTTGAAAATAAAATAGTACACATACATGCAATGGGGAGTTTTATTACTGTCTTGAGATTTTATTTATTAAATTATTGCTAATTTAAATAACATAATCTCTGAATAGTAATGATACACTTCTCAGCTTGTAATGTAATATACTATAATTTGCCAAAGCATGTTCTTTATATTTTATTTTAAATCAATTTTAAATATACTTAGTGATAATAATATCACAAATCACAAATAATCTTTATTTATCTCTAATAATCTTTACTTGTGATTGGGTATTTAAGTACATTAAATAAACACAACTACACAAACAACTGGCCTCAACTATGGACTTAAGTTGCCCACATGGTAAATCTTCATGTATACTGACATTTGATATCTTGTTACCTTTGATACCATATCAATAATAACCTCAATAATAAGTGAATAGTTTATAAGTACAATTTGTTTTTTTTTTTTTATATCCCTATCTAAAAATTCCTTTAGAGTACCTATGAATAGGAAAATTGGTGGGTTCTAAAGTACATACATCTTCCAGCATCTATTATTATTGACAAAAATTTAATAGGTATGTATGTACCTACAAATGTACTAGACAGATTAATAAAAGTACCTACAAGAAAAGTGTGAGCTGTAAAAAATTTAGTTAATGGTAGGATTCTGGAACTTTTGCTTACAGAGGTGTATGCAATGTATAGCCCTAAAGGAAGCTACAGCTGAAAATGTATAATTTACAACTTAAGTTATCTTCAGTATTTTTGGAACACAAAAGATGAATGGCATGTGGATCAAATAGAGCTTTATAAATGTATTGTTTTGAGAAGGAATAATTGAACAAATGAGAAAATTTGAGTGCCTTTCAAATAAGTAATTGCACCTTTAGAACAATACAACGATACATCTCTTGCAATGCTGTACTCAAAGTTACAGAATCCTACCATAAAGCACCTACTAAACTTGTCTTTTTTATGATAACTTTGCAAATATTTAAAGTTATTAATAAAATATGAAAGTTCAAGACTCTATATAAGTACCCTGACCTATACCTATCTATATATTATAAGCGAGATTATAAGGGTTAGTTGAATTAAAAAGTAGAGGGGGGGGGGGGGAAGCTAAGTCAGGGACTGTATTACCCATTCACTTATTTTTGTCATCTAGTTACGTTTGAAATCTTCATTTTTATTATACCCATCTCCTTTTAGCACATGTTGAAAAGATAGGATAAAAATGTCAAAGTCAATTTTGAAATTTTCCAAGCCCTACTTAGTTTAGAGTAAAAGTCAGTGCCACCTCACATGTTTATATTTCATACCAAAGATGGTAATGTTAGATGGAGTTTATGTAAAGGGTATAGTAGATACTTGACCAATATTAAACTTTGTTTACATTGAGATCAAATTATGATGGATACAAAGAGGGTATAAAATTCAATTTAAACTTTTATGATGCAAAATCTAAGTACTACGAATTTTGTAATAATAATCAAACAATTTTCTTTTTAATTTAAATTAAAAAAAAAATATTGCATGCACATAACCTCAAAGAAACAAAAATATGAACTGCATCCTAGAGTTGTATGGGTGAAATGGGGCTCTAAGATGGGCTGAACATTTTCGAGTATTTTTAAATGGGGGTCTAGGCGTAACAAATGGTCGGCGCCCCGCCACTGGCCTAAGGTTCGTGAAATGATAACAAAATCCCCAGCTCCGTGCGCGCCGCCACTGGACGGAAAACCCGACCCTGTTTCGCCGTGCCAGGCCACCAGGGGGCCAAGGGGGCCCCACGGCCCCATTTCCCACACACAAAACTTGAATAATTACCGAAAATCCGTGGGAATAATTTGAATTCCCGCCACGGCACATGAGATATCACTGAAAAGAAACACAAAACATCTGCACCGTCCAATCGCGAGGTGATTCCGAACAATCGTAAATACCCGAAGAACAAACGTTGCCCGACACTTGCCCGGGATATTCAAATGTGCAAACAGGTAAACAAGGCCGAAACGCGATTTTTCCGGTGGGAAATTGATGGTTCCGATGGGGAATTGTTAGGTTTTTGCTCGGGAATAGCGGAGGACGTTCACAGTTACGTAGCAAACCCTTGGCAACGCACTAAACTGCCAATATGGCGTCTAACGGTACGTCACGTGATCAAATAGTGACGTCGCCTCTCTCCTCTCACTTCGTCCGCCCGACGACGGCGCCTCGTTGGTTTCGACTTTACGTCGGCCGCCGGCCGCATGGAGCGTGGAGTGGAGAACGAATTTTTACAACAAAAATTCTGCCAAAATGGGTTTATCGATTGGGGCGCCGATTTGAAAAAAATTGGTGCCAGACGAGTTTTTATACCCGTAATAGGGCACATTACCTCTATTGTTGAATTGAAACCTTTTGCTCCAAATGGAAAATTATCCTATTTACCTATATATTGCTATTTTATATAGGTACCTCGGTATTTAACAATACCTTTAGTTGCATATGTAGGTACCTACCTATATCTCAATCACTTATTAAACAGCTTTGAATAAAAACTCATTTGAAAAACACTCATAAAAACTTATTTCTTATTAAAAGTACATAAAAAACATCTTGAGAAGATACGGAAAAAATGTCGAAGTCAGATTTCCAAGCCTGATGAGATATAAAAATGATAAATGAATGAATCAATGAGGGCGAAGTCACATACAGCGGAATTTGGTTAAAAAGTGGATCGGAGCGTAATTTGACAGTTGAATTTAAACCAATCAGATAAAAGCTAAAATAGGAATTGACATGTGTAATGACGTTATTGACATTTCTGCTCGGCGACCACAGTGGTACTAAAATGAAAGTTTACGTAGCTAGGAATACATATAGCTACTTAGTTGAAACTTCAAGTAATTCTCATCACTCACAGACATATTACCACTAGTAATAAAACAAAAGAGTCATCTGCCTGTATAAACCATTCTCTTATTATTGCCGTCAAGTAGGCGTTGGAAATCTGACTTTGACAGTTTTTTCGTATATTCTCAACATGTGCTAGAAGGAGATGGGTATAGAAAAAATGGGGGTTTCAAAGGTAACTAGATGACAAAAATAAGTGCATGGGTAATAGTAACGTTTGTTTGGAATAATCGCTAAAAAGTATTTTTTTACTCAGGTACCTAATTATGGTAATGACGCCATTTAAACAAAAATGGTCACATGTCATTTTGACAAAATTGACAAGTATATAAACGAAAATAAAATTAAAGTAAAAAAAATATTTATAATACAAAAAGGCGTAATGCTAAAATAAAGTGGCAATAAGGCCCCATAAAATAGGAAATACAATTTTTTTCACTTACTTTAGACAGAAATGTTTGTTTTGAAAGATATCTAAAAAGTTTGTTTGATCTCAGGTAAATACTGTGATGACGCCATTTAAAAAAAAATGGTCAAATGTCATTTTGACAAAATTGTCAATTAAACAAATGAAATTAAAAATTAAATAAAATCAATGGCAATAAAGCTCCATAAAATAGAAATTACAATTTTTTTCACTTATTTTAGATAGAATTTTTTTTTTCAAAAGATCTGTAAACATTTTTTTTTAACTGAGAAAATTATTTTAATGACGTAATGTAAAAAAAACATATTATCACATTCCATTTCGAATTTCGACAAATTTGACAATTATACAGTTACCTAAAAAAATGAAAATAAAAATTAAATAAAAATATATATTTATAATACCAAAACGCGTCACGTTAAAAAAAGCAGTTCCAATAAGGCCCCATAAAAGAGTTATGCAATTTTTTTTTCACTTATTTTAAATACATAATAATTTTTGTGCCAAAAGATCTATAAAAAGTTTTTTTTAAACACAGAAAATTACTGTAATGACGCTATTTAAAAAGAATGATCTCATTTCATTTTGACAAAATCGACACAAAGACACGATAGAAAACCTATAAAATAGAAAAAAAAAAATTTTTTGAAAGGAACGTTTGATTCAAAACATCTTAAAAGTATTTCTTTGACCTCAGGTAATTATTACAATAATGCTATTTAAAAAAATAGTCATATGTCATTTTGACAAAATTGACAATTAAATAAATTAAAATAAAAACATGTATTTAAAATATAAAGACGCGTCATGCTAAAAAAATCAGACCCCATAAAATCGAAAATACTTTTTTTTTTAAATTTGCGCTCTTTGAAAATATTATTGTAAGCTCCACGTTATCGGAATTTCTCAAGTCAAGCTTCATTATTCATTACTCAATAAATTCTTTATAATTCAACATGGCGGCAGCACCGTACAATATTTCTAGAATGAGGCTACACATCCGAACAACATGAAAAAAACTCGAGTTCAACAGCAACCGACCGTCCCCGTTGAGCGCCGAATGGTTTCGCCCGAACCTCATTTTGTTCATGCTCTCTCCGTTTCTAATAAATTTTTCTCAACGTCCGCCGCCATGCCATGGCAGTCATGCTGGCCATGGCACTTTCCAATTTTGTTTAAAAATATCTAGCGGCGGCGACCCGAAAATCCGCCCCTCGTCATGCCACCAACCCTTGGGGGGGTCAGTCGAAAAAAATCGATTTTTCTTTTTAGAATTTAGTTTTTTGCATGTTTGTCAACCTCCCCGCTTTCTCAGAAAGCTGTTTATCGAATAGCACCGACGCTGTTTGATATTTTAAAACCATTGTATTATTAGCAGTGACGTAACAGTTGTTTTTGCAATAATTCCGTGACCGAAATTGCATTGATTAGGCATACACCGGCTTTTTCTTCTTGGTCCATTAAAAACACTAGTTTCAGTCCTTAGCTGAAAATATTGCGTCATTTTTCCATATCATGATAACGCGCCTCAAGAATCATTCAGCAACCCCTTAGTTGTTTGTTAATCATGCAAGAGGGGTATAAGAAATTTATCCAAAATAGAACTCCACCTATTTACCCATTTACTTTTTTTTGTTTGTCTAAACTGAAGAAATTATGTTTTGTAAGAATTTAAAAAATATATATAAAACAAAAAACTAAAGAGTACATACTTACTTCTAGTCTTCTTCTGCGTCTTCGTCGTCAAATGACAGAAGGTTTGTGCTTTTCTCTTTTTTAGGTTTCTTGTTTTTGCCCCCGCTTGAATCCGATGACCTCTTTGAGGACGTGGGTTTGTCTTCTTTCGACCCCTTTTGCTGTTTTTTTGGAGGTTTCTTGAAAACGATTGGAGCAGAAAGATCTGCCGGCTTTTGCTCTTCCTCTGCAAAAAGAAACACATCTTCCATTAATTGCTTTATTCATTGTTTTTTCCTGTATTAGTCTTGCAGTTCTCAATTTTTTGATGATAACTAAACATATTTCCACATTGTTTTAACCCATCTGAACAAGTTTAATGTTGCAGCAGTTTTAACCTAAGTCTGTTAAAAAGTGCAGACAATGTTGTGCTAACAGCTCAGTTCGAGAAAGTAATCAAGGGAGTAAGTGCTAAAATTTTATAGGTCAACCCTATAAACAAAGCGGTTTAATAGTCCTTGACTGAGCTTGACAGCACGGTTACCATGGCGACCGACAGCTTAGCCAATGGATATTTAGTTCTCGCTTCAAAGGCTAATAGTGAGTTGCAGGCTTATATTTATTTAACTTTCTTAGACCCACTAGATCAATGTTCTGGTAATTTTAGCAGGAATATAATTTCGATGGGAATGAAAAAAACAGACTGAATCCATTTGGATCCAATAGCTTTAGCGCTTTTAAGAAAAATGCTGCCATCCAGTTTTTTAATTTTGAATTAATAACCCAATCATATTTTATTATCTTCAAATTGAAAAAGGAACTAAAAATTAAAAACCTTTGAAATAAAGGTGAAAAACAATGGAAAAAAAGAGTAATCATTTTTCTATCTTTTGTTGGTGATTTCTCAGCCATTTAGTGGTTATTGTAATTTTTTGTTACGTCAGAGTCGCCACAGAATTTTATTAACCAGATTTCGAACCCACTAATGGAGTTTCCTAGTTGTCAAGAATTTGATAAGTCAACCCCACAAACATAGCGATTTAATAAACCTTGACTGCGCTTGACAGCATGGTTGCCATGGTGACCGACTGGTTAGCCAATAGAAATTCAGTTCTCGCTTCAAAGGCTAACAGTGGGCTGCAGGCTTATTTATCCTTCTTAGACCCACATCAGAAAAAAACTGGCTAAATCCATTTAGCCCAACATCAGCCTTGGCTTTTTAAAACCAAATGCTGCATTCCAGTCTTTCAATTTTAAATTAATAAGCCCATCATATTACACTCTCTCCAAATTAAGAAAAAACTGAAAATTAAAAACCTTGAAAATCCCGGTCAAAAATTATAGAAAAAAAGGCACCAAAAGTAAAAAAAAGCGGCAACTCGCACCTGGTTTTTAAAAGAAAATTATCCGTTTGCTAAATTGCCGGAACACTTATCTGTTCACCCCTTTAGGCCCTATTTAATGTGCTCTCATTTTTTTTTATGATTTGCCTATCCTTTGTTGCTAATTTCTCAGCCATTTGGTGATTATTGTAATTTTTTTGTCATGTCAGAGTCGCCACAGAATTTTAGCAACCAAATTTGGAACCAACTAATGGAGTTGTCATGAATTCGATAAGTCAACCCCACAAACATAGCGGTTTAATGAACCTTGACTGCGCTTGACAGCACGGTTACCATGGTCACCGACTGCTTAGCCAATAGAAATTCAGTTCTCGCTTCAAAGGCTATAGCGAGTTGCAGGCTTATATATTTTTTCTTTCTTAGACCCCAAGATCAAAGTCCTGGTAATTTTAGGAGGAATATAATTTCCACAAAAATGAAAAACTGGGTATTATTATAGTCGAATTATCTGTTATATTTGATTACCTTCAAAGGAACAGAAAATTTAAAATCTTGAAAATACAGATCAAAAATTTATGAAAACATATTACTTAGACTAAGGTTTGACAATACGGGAACTATTTGCTAAAATTTTGCGTAATTTTGTCATGTTATTATACTATTTTTGAGAATCAAATAAACGTTATTTGTTTGGGAATTTTGGTGTTATAAATGTGAAAAAAATGGGAATTTTTAGTGTTATAAAATATAACAATAAAACTTCCATCCCCCCTCTTTAGTCGTTCTGAATACTTTTATAGAAACAAATGGTAGTGCACGTCGCACAAAAACGTTTTTTTATTTTTTGTGTTCAAGTTGATTGACAGTTAATTTAATTTTCTGAAAGTGGAGCAAATAGTAGAAAATAATACTAAAATGGCATTAATGCAGTAATGTGAGGCAAATTTGTTACTAATATTGCAATGTGAAACATCTGCATTTATTTGACCGTCATTACCGAACGTGTCGTTTGACCCAAATACGTCAATAACGTACAGGCTATTTCTTAGTGACCTTGATGCCAAAATATGGGGAATCGGAACTGATTCATTACGCGCGTGTGCGTGGGTTGTTGCCAAATCTCGAAACGTACTTGGTTAGAATCACACACTTCCGTATCGAATAAATTTCTCTCACACGCACGTCGAGTAACCGTGAAGGAATCGGCAACATTGGATGTCACGAATCATGAACCAAGTGCTCTCGGCCTAGTTCGTGATTCGTGAACAGTACGTGAATCTAACTGCTCGTGGTTCTAACTGTGCCGCTCAAGGGCGCTCATTTCTCGGCATGTGTAGAAATTGCAATATACGAGGTATTGTGTTTCTATCCCCCCCCTTTTGCAGTCCAAGGCCAGCAACGTAAAAGATAGCAATGTCCTGTATGTTGTGGAAATATGTGGTGATGACCTGCCTATTTTATGCAAGTTGGATCCGATCAATGACCTAGGAGGTATGGACAGGGCAAACAAATCCTGATATTTTCGTAAAGATGGTACCGTTTTTTGGGTTAGAAGTCCGCCTTATTTAATAGCGTTATTTCATCGTCCGAGCACATAAATTGGCGAATCGGGATTTCGAATTATTTGACTTAAGATGTCTTGTGACGTCAATTCGCCGGAAGTGACGCCGTATTTTTTTTGGAACCCACTGCTAAAAAGGGAGGCCAAAACTGTAATACAAGAGGATCTCTCCAGATGTAATATACTAACTCGTTGATACTATACACTTTGTTCATGGCTTAATTTCCAAAATCAATATGGCCGCCATTAGGGCATCCATAATAGTTTCAACCTTCATACGTTTTATAAGGGTGTCAAGCTTTCACGGCCGGTCAAAATACAATCTAAAGTATTTTCCGGGCTTTGGAGCCGTGGTCCAATGGAATTTCTTTGTGACGTTTCATCTACAGCTGCGGCAGACATTATCAAAGGCGATTGGGCAATGGGCGAAGTGATCTCCCGTGGCTCCGTGGTATTTATTACCCCGCCGTCGCGCTGCAGTGGAGGGACTGGGGTGAGGGTAGTGGTGGCGCGGGGTTTCGGCGCACAACCTTCTCCTTCCTGTTGAAATTATTCCAAAACTTCCTCTTACACCCCAACTCTATCAACCCAAAAATTCAATTCACTATGGAGATAGAAAAGGAAGGACGCCTACCGTTTTTGGATCTCTTAGTATCAAGCCTAACTTCAAACATGGCGGTGTCTGCATGCCTGCAATTATCGTGACTAATGCGTATTATTCACGCTGTGGCACCTGTTTTAATTCAAAGTGTATGACACATCCTGTTATGTAATTACAACCTGCCTTATTTTTGTTGTATAGCCATGGACAAATTCTTTTATTTTCAGACAGGAATTACTGTGGGTGATCAATAACTTTTCTATAGACTTTGATGGCAAATTTCTGTTTTTCGATGTGGATTTGTTGCCATTTCTTAGTTTTCTTTGCAATTTTTTTAATGGTAACTCGTTTGGTTAACAGGACACAAGATGGCTAAAACCATCAGTATTTGAAACATCTGAATGGCGAGTTGTTTCGAGGTTTATTGAAGAGATCTCAAAGAGTTTATGATGTGGATTAAATGCAGGTTTCTTGAAGAGATCTCACAAACTATCAGAGTTATCATGTGCAGTGTTAAATGGGGAAAGAATTGAGTTAACTGCAATCAAAACCCACAAATTCTAATTTATCAGGAAAGCAGGAAAACTGCTTAAATCATTTCTAACAAAAACTATAGTTTTGTTTTGAATCTGATCAATTTTTGGTTACTGCACGATGTATACACCACTCATTTTTTGCAACTTCCTATTTGTTATGACGTACATAACAAGAACCACATTACTTTGTTCTACAACAGCCAGGGATTTTTCTGCAATTTTATATTCTTAATCACTCTTTTCCTTAATTTCATTGTTCATTATTTGACTTTATTTTATTCAATTGTTTTTTTTATCTTGTTTCTGATTGGGTTTTCACTTGATTTTCATATCTTTGGAATTAAAATTTTGTGATATTTTCCTATTTATTATGAAATCAATATCAGTATTGGCTAAATAGTAATCATACTCTCCTACTTCTTTTATTTGTGATTTTTCTCTTTAGACTCCATTGTCTCTGAAAAAATCCTTCAAAACTCATTTTCTTACTTAACAATTATTGTTAAAACAGAGCAGGCATTTGTTATTTTGAGCCCAATGAATGCTAAGCTTCATGTGAGCGTACTACTGAGGCCCAACAAACGCTAAGCTTCATGTGAGTTTGCAAGTTGGACCCAATAAACGCAATTTGTATAATGTAAATGGAGTACAACGTAAACTAATTTCCGTGTGTGACCTTGTTCAGTACCAGGATTAGTGGCTATATAGCTGAGTGGTTGAATTCAAAGGCTCAGGGCGATTAAATGCGTTTATTTCTTCTTGTAGAAATTGATTTTTTTGAAAAAACAGATGAAGTTTATAAGACGCCATTATGAAGTTTTCTCAAAGTAGTAACTACATTTCTACCACCCTGTTATAAAACTTATGATTTAATAAAGTTTTCTGAAAGTGATAACAGCAACCGTTATAAGCTGCGCTCTATAAGGGTTATATGTAAGTATAGAAGAAATTAGAACGGTGACGTCAATACCTAAAGTTCCTAATTGACTCGTAAGATATAAGAACTTTAAAACAATCGCGAATAAAAACTGCCAACACTGCATAATAGCTATTTATGTAAACGGTTACGAAAAACCCGATTGTCTGTTACGAATGAATGAATCCGTCATTCCCGTAATTTTAATGAGTTACACAAGGAGTTTTGGTCACGTGTTTCATACATAAAAGTAGGGATTTGTTAGACATTTACCTTTAAAACACCTTGCGTCGATTTAGTTATGTAAAACTGTGGCGACTTTCTATTCGGATTCGGTAAAGTTTCTTTATCGCACTCATTTGCGAGTTAAAACTAGCACTGTACGGCACTAGTGTATGTAATTTTTCTTCGGCTGGCATGTTACTTTTGACATGGTTTATCAGTAAAACTTTTTACAGCACTAGTGCGAGTAATCATTTTTACCACTCGTGTACGTTTCTAGCGACAACTTTTCTAGCGAGGCTAACGTGGTGAGTCCGGTAACACGGGCGAGCAAGAAGTCACTTCACCTCCGAGTAAAACATATTAATTTTTTCCACCTTTTCACAAACACTTTACACCCTTAAACAATTAATCAAAAATTGTTTTAAGTGCTCACAACTTTGTAGATGATCTGAGAAGCGGCAGGTAAAGTCTTTACCTCTCGCCGGACGCTTGCAGCAGCCTGTCAAATCAATCGAGCGGCAGAAAAAAATTTTACCTACCGGAGACAAGCGGCAGGAAAACACTGCATGCCACGGGGATGACCAGTTGGGAAATGAATTGTTTAACCTTCGCCTATTGCGTCAAATAAAGTGGTAGTTTAGTGACGTTTAGAAAATATAGAGTATTGTGCAACTAGTGTCGAAAATTGCACTTTTCACACGAGTGTGACAGTTTGGACCCGAGCCGTAGGCGAGTGCTACAACGTCATAAGAGTGTGAAGAGTGATTTTCGTACTTGTTGCACACTATACTTTTTCTACGGCTGCGATTTTGCTTCATAAATGATCATTCATATTATAAAATATATGCAAGGCGTGTGCAAAGCAATCAGAAGCGTGTGCAAAGTGAAGTTTGCACACGCTTGTGTATGAAATTTTCAATATGCAAAGGTAGTTAGTAGTGCGCATTACTTCGTTTTCGAGGCAGTCGCAGAATTGTGCAACTAGTGTCGAAAATTGCACTTTCCACACGAGTGTGACGGTTTGAACAGAAGCCCTAGGCGAGAGATACGACGTCACAAGAGTGTGAAGAGTGATTTTCGTACTTGTTGCACACTACACTTTTTCTACGGCAGCGATTTTGCTTCATAAATAATCATTCGTATCATAAAATATATGCAAGGCGGACTTAATTATAAAATATGTGCAGTGGATTTTGCACACGCTTCTGTATGGGAGTGTGCGCAATGTTGGCTTTGCGCACGCTATTTGCAATATGCGATTTTAAACGGTAGTTAGTAGTGCGCATTTCTTCATTTTCGAGGCATTCGCAGAATTGTGCAACTAGTGTCGAAAATTGTACTTTTCACACGAGTTTGGCGGTTTGGACCCGAGCCGTAAGCGAGTGACACAACGTCAAGAGTGTGAAGAGTGATTTTCCTACGTGCAAAATAGACTTTGCACACGTTCCTGTATGAGAGCGTGCGCAATGTGCACTTTGCGAACGCTGTTTGCAATATACGATTTTCAACGGTAGTTAGTAATGCGCATTTGTTCATTTTCGAGAGTACGGGAAGTGATGTTTAACTGCACCCTGATTGCGATCAGCAGCAATGTATCTCAGTTTTTGTTGATATTTCGAAAAAGCACCAGCAAAAAACCTAATTTTCTTGTTCTCAACTTTGTCTTATCACTGACTGTGCATTTAGACAAAATGTTCAGTAGAAAGTAAACAAAAACGATTCTAAATTTTAAATAGAACTGAAACCAGACGAGAAATGACGGTAAGTTGTTAAAAACCTACTTCCCAAAAAGTGCAATAGTTCTAAAATACTAGAAACCAAAGATATATGGTTAAAGCAAACTAAAAGTGAACGTTAAAACTGATTTCTGAAGAAAAATTTAAGTCTCTTAACCGACTAAAGGGGGAAATAAACATCTATGCAAACTTTGAGTGTGAAGTGAAATCTATTTTTCAAAATCTCTTAAATCTCTTCAGAAAACATAAACCAGACAAGCAAAATTAAAAACAAAATCTTATTCAATTTAATCTAATTCAATCAAATTCAAATAAATTGAATAACCCGTATATTCTGCGTAAAAGTAAATAAACAGTTAAAAATTACATAAACTCTATAACAAAAATGTAAAAAAAAATTAATAAAGAGATCTTCCATTTTTTTACATTCGAATTTAGGAGTAATAATTGAAAAACTAAAGTTAATGATGCCTCAGGAAAGTCAAAACGTCGGACTACAAAGTGAATTATACCGTCTTCTAGAGCAGAGAAAAAAACCCATGAAAATGTGCAATTTATTTTAAAATGACGCCTGAAATAAATTCAAGAAAAGGCAAAAATGATTTTGGTAAATTTCGATTTTTTTCGAATATCTTCGGAAGAAGTCAAAATTTTGGTAATTTAAAAATGTGATTTCGATCGTCACCCATATGCGTAACTTTGTCCCAATTTAACCGAATCTGTATCTCATCATTAACACAGCATGGAATCCTTTAATATTCAGGTAACTTGTCAAAATTTAAATATTTTTGATTAACTTGAATTAGAAGATTTTTGAAAGAAAACATTAAATACCTATTTTGACGAACCTTAAACTTGTTACACATCGTTATAAACCTTATAAGTCAAAACTAAATTTTTATTAAAAAACTTTAATTTGTTAAATTTTCTTTCCAATGGCAACTTGATCCAGTAATGTCTACTATAATAAATAAATCAAAAAAAAAGAAAAATAATAATACTAGATTTAACATTATTTCGTAAATATTAGATTTCTGGTGAGAATTTGACACTAGTGGGTGAGGGAGATCCTTCACCAAAATGTTTTCCTACCTACTCGGAGCAAAAAATAATAAAGAAGAAATAGACTAGGAGAGACAAATGTCACAAATGGATAAATAAGCTTTCAAAATGAAAAAGCTAAATTAATTGGAAATTTAATTTATTATCATAAATAAAAACAAAAAATAAAAAAAAATAATTCGAAAATGCATGGGAGAAAATTTGCGATAACAGCAATTAGCTATTAATTTGAGTGTTTTAATAAGTATAAAAAAACGGGTTTTGCTGACAGCCAAAATAACGGTGACACGCCACTGGCGCACCTCTCAGCCTGACGGACACCTAAATTTGGAATAATATTCCCACTTCCTACGGTTTTATTAATGACAACATTTACAGATACTTATAACGTTCAAATAAATAATAACAATAAAAGTGATACAGAACGATATTTTGGACAAAAACGTCAACCGGCGGGAATGAGCCGGTTTACGCCAAAGTTAGGAATAAATAATAAAAGGAGATCGCAAGAGAGAGAGAGAGAGGGGCTTTGTTATATGAGACGTGGCGTTGGGAATATGTACTTTTCCAAGATGGCCGCTGAACTCTACTACCAAGCCAACTTGAACGTGGGGAAACCTTCAAAAGACCCCGATCACGTGACCGCCCGATTTGTAACCAACATGTTAGGGAGTTTTTGCGCTGTTTTTTTCGTCCTCTAGAATATTGCTTACTAATCGACCACCTTTATAATATTCTCATTCTTAAAGTGTAACGTACATGCACCTGTAGGTCAGCAGGTATACCCCAGTTAATAAGAAAAATTAATACGGACTTCAGAGTGACAGAAAACTTTGACCCAAACTTGATCAAAAATATGATACTATAGGAGGAATATAATAATAAACATTTAATCACATTTACCTAATTTTTTTCTTAATTCGTTGGTATCGTGTTTCAACAAATAAACGTAATTTTAAATTATAAAAAATTCTAATTATATTTCTCTTTTCATATTAGTACCTATATTTATAAAATGTAATAATATATAAATAAAGCAGAATTTATTATCCTATCACAGCGAATTAAATATGGCGGACCCGGCCAGGAGAAAATTTTCTATCGTTAAAATAAAGTATCTCAGAGCAAATTACCGTTCGGCATTATCGACGGCAGTGACGGCACCATGCTCTCACAAAATGGGACTCCGCGCGTCTTATTCACACGTTCACAAACCGCAATTTGGCGTCTCTGTCGCGCGCACCATCACCACCTCGATCCGTCTAGTCGCCGACGTAGAGGAAAAACCGCGCACCTTTAGCGGTAAAATGGTTCGGTGGTGATAATAAAATTTTCCTTTTCATTTTCTATCCAGAAATTTACTTATTACTACAGAACTTACCGTTAAGTTAAGCGTTTGTAAGAGTCGCAAATAAAAGCATAAACAAGAAATGCGGGATAGTCGCAACAAAAGTTTAAAAATTCAAATGAAAAGCGTGGTGCGCTCAGATTGAAAATCGTAGCTTCGCGGGCCATGCGGATTTGGCGGTAAGGCGCAGGCGTCGCGGTGACGCCACTCCACAGATGATCACTAATGCGCGTTTGCCAAGTTTTCATTTCCTCTAAAAATACTAGGAAAGTGTGAATTTTAAGGAAAAAAAATTGTGCCATTGGATATAAAAGAGAAATTAATATCAAGACAAACCATCACTAAACGATAATTTGGAGGGGGAGGAGGGGGGGGGGGGGAAATCACTTTAGTTAGGATATTCAATTTGGATTAGACCATTCTAGATAAAAAAGAAACATTGACTTGAAAAAGTTATTATTTTCTATTTTCTTTTAATAAAATCTACGATATAAAGAAAGGATAAGAACTGGACGATAATTAATATTCGAAATAAAATTTTTCTTGACTTGATTTATCCAGCAGTTCCGAGATTAATTCTAATTTATTGAGTTTTCAAAATCAACAAATAAAGTGAGTTGTTATGATTAATTTTGTTTCAACTTCTTTCATTACATGTTCAGCAAAAAACTCAATAAATCCAGAAAAAGTGCAAAAAAAAACCTATATTTTATTTGGTCTACGTTCACAAGAGCAAATATTACCTTCGCCAAAACATCAGGAATAAACATTATTGGATCGCTTAGGGAGGTAACTTTGAAGTTGCCCTAATTGAGAGCATAAACTAAAATGTTTTACACTAAAATCTAATCCAATAAATGACATTAACTGAATTATCGTAAACTACACTTTTTTTTAAAGTGATGTTAAAGTTTTTAACCAATGTGAACGTTTGGATAGCAGCTGTAGGAATAGAAAAGTAAGCTACCTCACTTTTTAGAAATCGCCAACGTTTCGATCTTTAATTGAGGTCTTCCTCAGGGGTAAAATACAATAAATGGTATGCAAATTGGCAGTAAAAAAACACTAATTACAAAGAATAAAAACGACGAACAAAAGTATACAAATTAAAACACAATACATGAGTAAAAAATTCCCCTATTCTAAGGGATCCGTGGATACTGTGGAGATATAAGTTGCAAAACCCACTTAAGGAATAAAGATGTGTCGAACTTACCTTTTTCAATCAGAGAAGCTTGTCATGAAATTAAAATAAAGTACCATTATCAATAAAAATAAAATTAGAAAATAAAATTTTAATTTTAATTTCATGACAAGCTTCTCTGATTGAAAAAGATAAGCTTGACACATCTTTTTTCTTTTTTTCTTAAGTGGATTTTACAACTTATATCTCCACAGTACGCACGAATCCCATATAATAGAATAGGAGACTTTTTTACTCATGTATTGTGTTTTAATTTGTAAACTTTTGTTCGTTGTTTTTCTTCTTTGTAATTTGTGTTTTTACTGTCAATGTACATACAATTTATTGTATTTTAGCCCTGAGGAAGACCTCAATTAAAGGCCGAAACGTTGGCGACTTCTAAAAAGTGAAGTAGCTTTCTTTTCTTGTCCTACACCTGCTATCCAAACGTCCACATTAGTAAATAAAGGACGCTAAGCACAGATGATGTTTTTAATTAAATTTGGGCATACTTATTTGACTCAAAAGTACAAAATTTTAAGTTTTTTATAAAATTATATTTTTAAACTAAAACCAACTCACAAGGTCAAAAAATAAATATTTGCTAAAATCAATTTTTGCACCAAAATCGAAGTTACGTGCCTCAACTTGAATTCATATAAACTTTTTGATAAACACAATTTTTAAATTAAAATGGTTCAAAATCGTCTCAAAACGTCGCAAAATGTCAATAATATGTTTGTGAAAGTGAAAGTTTTCGCACCGACATCGGCGGTAAGAATTAAATTTCGACTAAAAAACTTCGATAAACAAAATCCTATTTTGGAGCCACAATCGGTCAAAATCTACTCAAAGCGCAGATAAATTGCGTACATTGGTAAAATGCTATATTTTGACCAAATTAAGTCAAATTCAACTGAAAACCTTAGAATGCAAATTCGAGAATTTAATTTTTGGATCAAAATCGATTTCAGGCTTTGCGGCGTTTTGCGTCGGTTTTGAAACATTTTAAATCAATAATTTAATTCCATTAAAGACGCCGAATTTGCATTTTACCCTTCAATGGTTACCTTTGTTGCAAGGTACCAGGTAAGAATATTAAATTTTACCATTACCTACAGAGTTTTCAACGTTGTGAACAATTTTCAAAAATCGTGAAGTGAACCAAAACCAGTTTTCTGCCGAAGATGTCACTTCCCACAGACGGATGACCAAGATTCGTACCTATACCGTCTGGGGGCGACGATTAGCAGAGCATCAAACTCATTTCTCTATCAGGCAGAGGAACCATAGACCGGTTTCGCTCTTATTAGATCTCATCAGTATGGTAAATACCTCAAACCTGAGAGAAATACGAGATCGAATGAAACTTGGTCTCCTCTCTTGCTCAAGGCACTGTGTACATTTGCAAGTGGCGCCATCTGTCTGTGGGAAGCGACAACTTCGACAGAAAACTGGCTTAGTTTCACTTCACGATTATCTCGCATGCTCTAGTGGAAGCACCAGCCGTCGTCCGATGGCGCCACTTGCATACATACACAGTGCCTTGAGCAAGAGAGGAGACCAAGTATCATTCGAACTCGTATATCTGTCAGGTTTGAGGTATACCATACTGATGAGCTCCAATAAAAGCGAAACCGGTCTATGGTTCCTCTGCCCGATAGACAAGAGTTTGATATTCTGCTGAACGTCGCCCCCAGACGGTCTAGGTACGAATCTCTGCTATCCGTCTGTGGGAAGTGACAACTTCGGC
The DNA here is from genome assembly GCA_951812265.1 of Taphrorychus bicolor. Lineage (NCBI taxonomy): Eukaryota > Metazoa > Arthropoda > Insecta > Coleoptera > Curculionidae > Taphrorychus > Taphrorychus bicolor. Next base: position 27,091,448 of record OX638303.1, on the reverse strand, counting down.
AGAAAACTGGCTTAGTTTCACTTCACGATTATCTCGCATGCCCTAGTGGAAGCACCAGCCGTCGTCCGATGACGCCAGGTACAATTTTTAAAAATTGTCAAAAATTTGTAAAAACTCAATTTTTATACCAAAACTGATCTAGTAAATGAATCTGAATTAACCTGAATTGAAATAGGTAGCTGAACTAAAATAACCTGAACTAGGTATAACCGAGAGTATAATCTTTCTAATAAAATAATTCTTTTTCAACTAAAATCATTCAGGAATCAGGATTATCTCAAAATGTGGTAAAATGTCAATTTAAGGTTGTTTGTGAGATTCAGTTTTTGCACCAAGACCCGACATCGGTAACAATTAAAATTCGGTTTAAAAACTTCGAAAAAATCTACTTTGACACTCCTGGTGGCAACGTAAAAACACCGAAAAAGTAGTAAAACCAGTATTTTCTGGACCAAATTAATACAAATTCAACTAAAAACTAAGAAAAATGCACACTAAGCATATTTAATGAAACTCGAATCAAGTTCAGTTTTTGAATTTAAATTAAAAACGATTCAAAACCGATTTAGGTAAGACGTCGAAAAATATCAAAATTGGTTAAATTCCACTCAAACCGTCCAAAAATACAAATTTGTAGGTTTTGATCTAAAATTTAAATTTATGCTTGGACTACCTATATTTGGTGGTTCCTTGTGACTAAACTTTGACGTCAAAGTCAGGAAAAATTGACTTAAAACATCAAAAATTGGATATTTGGCATAGTATAAAATTCAATTTTTTGAACAAAATCGTTAAGGAAATTAAATTTTATGGATTGAAAACGGAAATGGATTTGATAACTTTCATTTTAAACTGTTGAAAAGTGTTCCTTTACGCTTTGAACTTTGTCAAAGAGCTGTTTAACTTGTGACAATAAAGTATATTGATTGATAGATTTATAGAAGATTAATATTGAAAATTCAAGTTTTCAGCCACCATTTGCTCGAAAATGTACCAAAACCAAAACATTTGCAGGGTGTTCCTAAAAAACAATTTTTTCGATTGCACCTCAATGGAAGTGACATAACCAAAGGGAAAAAAATATTATTCCATTTAATGGTTCAATCAAAAACAATGGATACCAGAACGCATTGTGGAACACCTGTATAAGACTTAGAGATTATTACAGAGAGAATTTGAAAAGTTTCTTTATATATTTTACAACTAACATCAATAATAAATAAATAGAAATAATGATTAATAAAAATAAAGGGAACAAAAATGCAACTTGAAAAGTCCGTTCTTGAAATTTTCGTGGAGGTTATTGGACCATCTTTAGAAGTTGCCCATTGTATTTTTTTGCTTTATTTTTTTTTTAAATAAATTGAAAGTTAAAGCCTGTTTTTTTATTTGGAATTTCACAAAATAGTAATATGGACTAGTTGGCAATATGTAGAATTCTTGAACACTAACGAGTTGTCTAAATAAAATGATTTGTAAAACTTAATCTGGTACATTTTACTAAATTAAATAGAACTTGTACTATTAGCTATTCACAATAGTTTGGCATCTCGTTAGTCTTGGATATATGACTTTGATATTGTTAGCCAGTCTTTTTGACATGAGCAAAAGGGAGATGGGTAGAGAACAAATGAACATTCTATGACTATACTAAGATGCCAAAAAAATCCAGAATGGGCAATATGTACCTATAATGGTATTCAGTTAAATAAAATTAAAATATTTTTGAAAAGAAATTTTTTTTTGGAATAGACTCTTTCCAAATATGTAGTTCGATTACCATTCCCTCAGGGAAATGTATATAATTTTATATACATTATGCTTATTGGATAATATACTAAAAAAAAGCAAATTTATAATATATATTATAAATTTTTTTAGAAACTGGTATATTAGGTATACCAGTTTCCACACAGTGGAGTTGTTAAGATCCAAATGTGAGGCAGATTTAGATGAGACCCAGTTTGGATTTAGAAACGCTTTAGGAACTAGAGAGGCACTGTTTCTGAACATACTACTACAAAAATGCCGTGACCGGCGCAAAGACGTTTTTGTGTGTTTTGTTGATTACAAGAAGGCCTTCGACAGAGTGCAACACAGAAAACTTATAGACATCTTAAAGAACAAGGAGGTGGACAGCAGGGACGTTAGAATTATCGAAAATATGTACTGGAGACAGAAAGCAGCAATACGACTAAACGGAAAGCTCACAGAAGAAAGCCAAATTCTACGAGGCGTCAGAGAGGCATACTGCATACTGTCACCACTGCTTTTTAACATAATATATTCAGATAAAATCTTTAAATGGGCTACTCAAGAACAAGAAATGGGAGTACAAATCAATGGAGAATATACCTATAAATATGATACAATATACTGACGACACTGTCATACTGAGTGACAAACTAGAAAACCTGCAACATCTACTAAACTGTGTAAAGGCAGGACAAGAAATGGGGCTCAACATAAATATCAATAAGACAATATTTATGGTCTTCAGTCGACAACCACATCCTAATGCTGCATTACAGATAGGTATGAAAAATATAGACAGAGTAACCCACTTTAAATACCTCGGATGTTATATCACCAAACATCTAAATCCAGATAGAGAAATAAGATGTAGAATAGAGACAGCCCCAACAACATTCTGGAAAATTAAACCACTATTCTGCAATGATAATCTGAACCTAAAATTATGACAGAGAATGGTAAAATCCTACATATGGTCGGTGTTGCTGTATGGGGTAGAGATCTGGACCATTAAAGCCACTACAGTTAATCGGTTAGAAACGTTTGAGATGTGGTTACACTGGCAAATGCTGAGAATACCCTGGACAGCTATGCAGACCAACAAAATGGTACTAAACAGGGCCGACGTAACGTTTGCTACTAAATACAGTTAAGTGCAGGAAAATCTCATATCTTGGACATGTCTTCAGAGGGAAGCGATACAGAATCCTACAACTGATCATGATGGGAAAAGTGGAATGACGTAGAGGAGTCGGAAGAAAACAGGCTTCCTGGCTGAGGAACATCCGTGAATGGACCGGTATACGCAGCACTGAGGAACTATTTCAATTGGCACAGAATCAAGAAAAACTTGCCCAAGTAATTGCCAACCTCAGGGGGACGTTATATGGCACTTGAAGAACAAGCAGGAGTTGTGAAAACAGTAAAAAAACAATTGACTTTGGACAATGAACACCTACTCTACAGAATCTCATTCACTAGGTTGTGTTTAAAAAAGTCATCAAGTTGGTTGTGACATATCAATAGAAAAGGATGAATGACGTAACAAAAGTCCATTTACTTTGATTATGTCATCAGTTTCCGTAAAAAATTCATAACTTGATGAGTTTTTCTAATAAACACCCTAAATCTGTATTCGACATATATAAATCTAGTCGAAAAAGTTAAAACTGCCATGTGGCAACGCCGCGATTTTGTCAAATGACACACCACATGATTTGTTCACACAAATATCGGTGGCCGGGTATTATGACGACAACACCTCATACGTCCCTGATCTCAGCCACGAGAGCGATAAAGACAGACGATAGCCGCTTGGTCTCAACTAAAGAATATCGATTTCCCGGAACAGACAGCGCGAACAAAGCTCTTATCACAAAAGTAATTTTTCCATTTTTTTATTATTTTGTCTATTATTTGAGTCTCCTGACAGTTATTTCTTCTATAGACTAGCGTATCTAGTGACCGGGGCAACCATTACGTGCATAAGAAATCAAAAAGTCAACTCACCCTTCTCTAACCTCAACTTTTCTCGTTCGGCCTCCTCTGCGGAGAGGTCCCCGGGGCGAAGCACCACCACTTGAGGCTGCTCTTCCTCGGTGTCTATAAGATCCTGTTCGTCGACAGGGCCCAAATCTTCCCTCTGTTGAACGAAAACAAGGAGTTTTTGTAAGCAAATCAGTAGTGATTCCCGTACCTAACCTACTTTTGTGTCAACAGTGGGCCCCTCTTTATAGCCGACCTGTTCTTTAAGTTTTCTCAAGAAACTGGGTTCCTCGGGTTTCACGTAAGCAATGTTATGCTTCTTTGGCATTGCTCATTCGGAAAACCCTTTTTGATTTATTATTAGTCGCGAGTAGGTATAAAAAAGGCACTACACGAAAGTCACCTACGTATACACTATGATGATAACATTGGGACTGACGCGGGCAGGGGACAGGGGAGGCCAGAGTACTCCTCTTCTGAGGCATTTTCGACCGGCCCATTACGGCGACTTTTTCGCCCTCGATTGGTCGAAAATCGGTCACGTGACGCGTTTACGTACCGTTATATCGTGGAAATGTCGGTGCGAAAATGCACCAATGTTTCGAAAGTTTTTGCCGTATGGTTGAGTTTTGCCTTCCCCCATAATTTTCTATAACTCAACTCTATCCCACTTGGTTTTTGCTACAACGTCAGTTGCGTCTTGAGAACCTGAGAGAATATCCATTAAAACGAATAGACCTCATCATGACACTAAAATTATCTACATTGTTTATTTATAAAACAAAACTTTTGTTTTATATAATTACAAATTATAAGTATTTACGTACATTATACATATTTATGTTATACAGTTATAATGAATTAGATGGGTTCAATAAGTTTAATCATCGGTAGATCCATTTATCCGACGATGACGTAACAAGTTTCGCAACTAATGCAGCAACGCAAGCAACAACAAAAAGAGCGTCCTCATAGGCGGGTGGTCAAAGGCTTTTGGAAGGGCGAAAAACTAATAATAAAAATCACGTTTTTTCTACCTTAACAGTTCAGTAAATCTTGCTAATTAGGTAAGTATAAGCAACCCAGACCCAGAGCACTATGTATACCATAATGCTTTTTTGGGTAGAATGTCCGACTGGTATATTATATCACAAAATTAATGATGACTATCAAAGTAACTTAAGCTTGCATTACACTGATGATGTATTCATGAATTAATTATTTGACAAATTTCTTCACGTAGTTTACCCTTTCACATTGGTATGTCTTATCAAGACAAACATCTTACGAAGTCGATAAGACAACAACATAGTCAAGACAAGACATGCTTTGAGTTGTCTTAACAAAGAAAAAACAATTACCCATATATAAACCATTCACATATTATTGTCAAGTAGGCGTTGAGAAATTGACTTTGAAATTTTTATCGTATCTTCTCAACATGTGCTAAAAAGAGATGGGTATAAAAAAAAAACAAATTAGTCTTACAGCGTTTTTCACTGACAGCACTAGTGCGCACTGAGTATATTTCTATCCTTTGTTAATTTAAGCGAATTATAGAGACGGATGGTGCACTAGTGCAGACAGTGAAAAACGCTATTAGTAGTGTTTGCATTTTTCATTTTATGTTGCTTCTTTTCAATAGCTAGGAAAGTGTTATGTTTTGACCTCTGGACTAAAGCTTATAAATTTTCTTCAAACGCGTCTTCAGTTGCAACTTCTTGTTTCTCCACCAACTCGACAATTTTCACTAGATTTTCTTCAACGGTGGCTGCTACTACAAGTTCCGTTAGAAGCAGTTCTTCCTTTTCTTCATTAGGTTCTACAATTTCTCTCGGTTTGGAGGTTTAACCTGCCTTTTACTGAATAATGACTTTTTCCCCAACAATCTCCGCTCTGACCCGTCTTTTCCGTCTTATTTCGGCTGTACAGTAACTGTTATTTCAACTACCTCCGCTTCCTCAGGTTTGTATGCTCTCTAAGCTCTCTTCAATAAAACTGTTTCGACCTTTACTTCGTCAGGTATCGTTGGTGAGGAAACATAGTGCAAATGCATTTTTAATGTTTTTGACGTCGAAGCATATTTTGTAAAATTGTTTTTTTTTACTAAAATTCCATACAAAAAATTAAGTTGAAAGAAGAAAAAAAAACAAGAAAAATAATTTATCATATAGAAAACTTAAAGTTTTGGACGAAATTCGGGCATACCACAGAAGAAGAATTAACTAGAGTCCTTTATTTACATAATTTTGCCTGGCATCATTTCTAAAGGTTCGGTGCGATGTTGCCAGGTCTCAGGTTCCAACTACACAACCCATATTTTATATGTTGTGTAGCCAAATGTAGCCGTACAGCACGATCAAAACATAGGTATTGGCAACAGTGATGTCAATTGAATGTGTAGGTATGTCAACCTCATTGAAGGGATGTCAATCACAAAACGTCAAAACGTGTTCCCTTTGTGTTTGAAGTTGAGACAGTGCTTGCGAACGTTTTGTGCGATTTTTTTGGTGTTTTATTAAAGATTTTATCATTATGGTGAGGTACTGTGGCATATATGTAACATTTCTAGTTATAAAAGTAAGTGGGACAGATATCTTTCGTATCACAGGTAAGTGCATGTATCATGTTTTCACCGATTACCCGACTCGGCGGCCATTTTTTCATTCCCCATGCGACGCGCGCCCGCTCTGGTCCATATGCATGTTGGAAGTAAACAAATCTGACAATTTATGATTGACTCACTGAGTCTATTTAGGTTGAAAGTCGATGGGGCATACTTACTTAATGTTCAAACATTGGAGTTTTTGATAAAATTTTATTTTTAGACCAAAACCAACTCACAACGTCAAAGGATAAATATTTGCTAAAATTAAATTTTTGCACCAAAATCTAAACTAGTAACCAACCTGATTTAACCTGAACTACATACAACCTTTTCAATGAAATACACTTTTTAAATTAAAATCGTTCAAAATCGACTCAAAGCAACGCAAAATGTTAATTTAATATTATTTGTGAAACTCGAGTTTTTATACCGGCAGTAGTAATATTAAATAGGTAGGTAATTAGTGTTTTTGGTAAAACTCTATTTTGGAATCAACATATGTCAAAATCTACTCAAAGACCAGAAATTTCAATATTTTACCTAATTAAGACAAATTCGTCTCAAAACTTCAGAATTGCAAAAAATTCGAAAACTCAATTTTTGGATCAAAATCCACATATAAGACGTCGAAAAATGCACATTTGTTGAATTTTAAAGTTCGGCGTTTTGAGTCGATTTTGAAACATTTTAATTCAATCCATTTCTTTTATTGAATTCAATTTTTTTAACTACTAGGACCCATATTCGTACTAGTTAATATACTACGAACGTCAATCTTTCCCCACGGATTAAAAGTGCAGCTTCTAGTGACCTATGGAAACCAAGATTAAGCTCACTGCTTGCTATTGCGCACATTCTTTTGCGCAAGACATATGCGGAGGACACGCCCACTAAAACAATTGCGTTTTCGGCCGGACGCCCTAGTGCGCTCTCGTTGTATTGTCATCCTTCTATTCGCAATGAGAAAACAAAGGATGGTAGTAAGGTCGCAGTGCACAGAGCAGTTTACCGAAAACTCTAGAAGAACAAAAGATTGAGGTTAGGTCAACTCTGAGTACTTTTTGACATTTGACATGAAAAGAAAATTTGTAATAACGAAAGATCGAAGATTTGTTTTTTTGATTAAAGGCTCGTATTTATTTTCAAACAAATTAGTGTAATAAGTAATAAATACTCATCGGGCGGCTTGGAACATCGCTTGATGGTAGTGAAAGTGGACCGTTCCCGTCAAAGATCGCGTAGGCTCAAATACTTTGTCCTACAATAACACCAAGACTATCAAGTGTATTGTTTATTGATTTCTTGATACCTGACTCGTAAGCCAAGGCAAAGAAGGGCGACAAAAGATTATCAAGTGTATTGTGTATTGACTTCTTAATACCTCACTTGTAAGCCAAGACAAGGAAAGGCGCCAATATTTTATAGTATGGTGAAGACTTTTTCTGAACATGAAAATGGTGAGTATTGGGTCTTTTTGAGGTTTTATGATTATAATCAATTAAATTAAATTACATTATTATGGTTTTATTATCAATATCAACTACTGGCTAATGTGTAAATGTTACGCGCGTACCCGCCAAAAAAAAACCTAAAAAGTTAGGTTAACAGCAAATGACGTTGAAAGCATTACGGCATTGCCATGTGTAAATTATATTCAGGAATAGAACAGAAGCTTATTTTAAATAAATTATGAGTTTTTAGTGTTTTCTTACACCACACCATGCTAATTTGCCAAGTTAACTAACAGCCCAAACATTTTAGGAACTAAAAATAATTCTTAGTAATTTTTATATTGATGTAATACATTATTAGATATTTTATATTTCGGCGAAAACTTAATAAAACATAAGGCTTGGCATCGTCGATTTTTCAAAATTAAGGGGCGGAGCTTGCCAGCCGCGCATGCGCTTTTGTTGCCACTGAGCCGGACTTTTTCGGGCTGAACTTTTTAATATTACGTTATAATTATATGTCAATTATTATTTATATGCTAGGACCTGGCAAAATGTCAATTTGATACTCTTGGCGATACTCAGTTAAACTCAGTTTAACTGAGTCGAGTTTAACGTCGGTAAAAATTTAAATTTGACTTAAAAACTTCGATAAAAATAGTAATTAATATTGAGTTGTTGGATTAAAATTTAAAATCATTCAAAATCGTTTTAAGACGTTGAAAAATTATCAAATTTGGTAAAATTTTACTCAAATCGTCTAAAACTACAAGTTTGTGGGTTTTGATCCAAAGTTTAATTTTGTGTATAAACTATATTGGAAATTTTCAAGAAAAAGTAAATTTTGGCATCAAAATCAGGAAAAATTGACTTGGAAACGTGATAGAAAAAACTGCCAAGTTCTGATCCGAACACCAACACATTTTGGTAAAATTGAATTTTTTGAACAACATCCTTAAAAAAAAATAGAATCTTACCATTATAAACCATTCACTTATTGTTGTCATCAAGTAGGCGTTGGAAATCTGACTTTGACATTTTTATCGTATCTTCTCAGCATATGATAAAAGAAGATAGACATAAAAAAATTCAAAAGTAATGAAATGACAAAAATAAGTGAATGAGATTTATTTACACATTTTTTTTGACATTATGCAAGTGGCGCCATCGGACGACGGCAGGTGCTTCCACTAGTTCATGCGAGATAATAGTGAAGTGAAATCAAGCCAGTTTTCTGCCGAAGTTGTCTCTTCCCACAGACAGGTTGTCGCTTCCGGTCTATGGTTCCTCTACCTGTTAGAGAAATGAGTTTGATACTCTGCTGAACATCGTCCCCAGACAGAATAGGTACGAATCTCGGCCTATCGGCTGTGGAAAGCAACAACTTCGGCAGAAAACTGGCTTGGTTTCACTTCACTACTATCTCGCATGCCCTAGTAGAAGCACCTGCCGTCGTCCGATGGCGCCACTTGCATATTTACACAGTGCCTTGAGCAAGAGAGGAGACCAAGTTTCATTCGAACACGTATTTCTGCCAGGTTTTAGGTGTACCATACTGATGAGCCTCAATAAGAGCAAAACCGGTTTATGGTTCCTCTGCCTGATAAAGAAGTGTGTTTGATACTCTGCTGAACGTCGTCAACGTAACAATTCGCACGGTTCGCTTGTCTGCTTATTTACTACACTGCACTATCTATTTCCGTTTATACACCCGGCCTGAACACACTCTCGTACTTTCGAGAACGGAGGCGACTGTTCCCGGTTCTCGTTTAGTCTAGATTTCCGGAGTCGCGGTCGGCGCTCGGCGTTGCCGCTTCGGCCAGAATATCTGTGGACCGACGGTCGGGCGTAACAATATAGAAAACTTAAAATTTTGGACAAAATTTGGGCATTCTAAAAATTAAAAAAAAATTGGAGTTTTTGATAGAATTTTATTTTTGGACCAAAACCAACTCACAACGTCAAAGGATGAATATTTGCTAAAAGTTAATTTTTGCACCAAAATCTAAGCTAGTAATCAACCTGACTTAACCTGAACTACATACAACCTTTTTAAATTAATAAACAAACTTTTTAAATTAAAATCGTCTCAAAGCAAAGCAAAATGTCAATTTAATGTTATTTGTGAAACCCGACTGTATGTGACTTTACTGGAGTTCTATACCGACATCGGCGGTAAAAATTAAAAGTCGACTTAGAACTCCGTTAAATAGGTAATTTGTGTTTTGGTAAAACACTATTTTGGAACCAAAATAGGTCAAAATCTACTCAAAGCTCAGGAATTGAGCAACATTGGTGAAATTTCAATATTTTACGTAATTAAGACAAATTCAACTCAAAACATCAGAATTGCAACAAATTCGAAAACACAATTTTTGGATCAAAATCTACCTAAGACGTCAAAAAACGCACATTTATTGAAATTTAATGTTCGGCGTTTTGAGTCGGTTTTGAAACATTTTAATTCAATCCATTTCTTTTATTGAACCCACCAAGAACCCACGTCACGTCCGAAAAATTAAAATTTTATTTTAAAAACTCCGATAAGAATAGTAATTTGGGTTTTTGGTAAAATTATATTTTGAGACTTTTACGGACAATGTGAAAAATTCGAAAAATTTGTGAAATTTTTTGGACCAAATTAAGGCAAATTCGACTTGTAATCAATACTGAGTAATTGGATTTAAAATCATTCAAAATTGTTTTAAGACCTTGAAACATATCAAATTTGGTCAAATTCGACTCAAATCGTTAAAAAATACAAATTTGTGGGTTTTTGATCTAAAGTTTAATTTTGTTTATAGACTATATTGGGAATTTAAAAAAAAAATAAATTTTGTCATTAAAATCAGGAAAAATTGACTTGGAAACGTCATCGCTAAACCTGCCAAGTGCTGATCCGAACATCAACACTTGGCATATTTTGGTAAAATTCATTTTTTTTAACAAAATTGTTAAAAAATAGAATCTTACAATTACCTTCACATTTTTTGACATTTTGAAGGAGTTTGGTCAAAAAAATTGAACTTCATCAAAAAAAAACACCCAACTGACATTTGGTTAAATCTTCCAAAATCAAGTCATAGTTCCAAAATCTAAGTCATAGTAACGTCGTTACAATACATTTTTTTAACTACTCAAAACCTGGCAAAATGTCAATTTGATGCTATTGGTAATACTGGACTTAAAAAACTTAATAAAAATAGTAATTTGGGCTTTTCGGAAAATTCAACTTTGGGACTCCTACTGGCAAAGTAGAAAATTAGAAAAATTGGTGATATTTATTTTCTGGGGCAAATTAAGACAAATTCGACTTATAATCAATATATTGAGTTGTTTGATTAAAATTAACATTAATAAAAATTAAAAAAATTAAAAATGTAATTGTAGAGGTTGTGGAGAAATTCCGGTTACAATTAGAGCTAAAGATGGTTAAGAATGACTCTGAAAAAATAAAATTTTGTTGTTTTTGGATAAACTCAATTTCAGGGCAAAAAAAAGCCTCAGAAAAACTTTTGGTGTTTTTTCGAGAAAATCAAGACAGGATTATGTCTTGAAAAATTACCCAAAGCGAGTAAAAATACAAAATGGGAGTTTTTGGAAAAATTTAGGTTAGGATCAGGACCTAATTAAATCGGTTAAAACTTACTTTAAGCTTCTAAAAATGCTAATTTGTAGTTTTAGGAGAAATTCTGGTTGAAATTAGAGTTAAAATCGTTCAACATTATTTCAATAGTGAGTAAAGGCAAATTTGGAGTTTTTGGAAAACCTCAGATTAGATAGTGCAATCTCATAAATTTCAATATTTAAACGATTTTGTTCAAAAAATTGAATTTTAACGAAATATGCCAAATTTTAATTTTTTGATGTTTCCGATTTCATACCAAAATTTAATTTCTCAAAAAACACCAAAAAATATAGTTCTTGCACAAAATTAAACTTTAGATTAAAGCCTACACATTTGCATTTTTGGACGGTTTGAGTCGAATTTGGACGAATTTTTCTCAATACAAAATTAAACAAACTTGTTCTGTTTAGTGATTGGTTCAAAAATTATTACACGAATGTCACATGATACAGCACGATCCATACCGTTTAATCATTTTTGATGAGGTGGTGAATGTTTCTCTCACAGTTTCTTGGGGCATTTGCGTTCTATTTTTAAAAAACAGTTAGCACCTCGAGGTAGATATTAAATAATATCGAAGGCTTGGTAACTGAAGAGTTTTATTCGACATTGCCCAGACCGAATATCCAACCAGTTTATCTATTATGTCAAATAAAGTTGTGGTTTACCGACGTTTCGAGAAAAAAACTAATTATTAGGGCTGATTCGGGCTGATTTGGAGGAAGAGTCTGACAGTGTGAAGGCGTTCACGGCCGGTCAAAATACAATCTAAAGTGTTTCCGGGCTTTGAAGCCGTAGTCCAACGGAATTTCTTCCTGACGTTTCATCTACAGCTGCGGCAGACATTATTAAAGGCGATGGATCTCACTACAGTCGAATCAGTCAACGTGGGGAAGCACGGGAGATCACTTCGCCCATTGCCTCATCGACGCCGGGAAGAATTGTCAAACGTCAGGAAGAAATCCCTTTGGACCACGGCTGAAAAGCCTGGAAAACACTCTAGATTGTATTACATTCATCTTTTTCAATTTCCCTAAAACGAAATAAATTTAGCCTCAGTTAAAAACTAGTTATTTAATACCTCAACTTCTCGGTATTCCATGATTTGGATTTGTAGCTAGGTAAATATTATCCACTTTTGTTTGAGTGGTTTCGGCTTTTCTTTTCTACTTGTACATATACCAATTTGTAGATAGTAATCTCATTTTCTCAGTATCTGCAATCAATGACAAAATTGAAAATTTTCAGTATTTTATTGTTCTTCGCCTCCCCCTCCTAACCCGAAATCAAACAAATTACTCATTGACAATAAGTTTGATTGTGAAATTATTGATAAAGTATCAGCTCTCAGGTGACAGCCGCCTACGTTCCTATACATATATACACTTTGGTTTAGCTTCCACCATATTATACTCGTAGTTTACAACACCTTTATCTCCTGATATTATTTATTGTTTTCCCATTTTTATCTATGTAGATATCGCACCAAATTGCTTGGATATGATATTATACTCTAAAAATAATTAGTTCTGAAAGTGCCATCAGCAGGTGCGTAAATTATGCTGTGACATGTCGGGTATATAAAATATACTTATAGGTACTGAAATAAGGGTATATAATGGATCTTGTGAGGGAGAAGCAGCGGGCAGCTAAAAGCCTGATGAGGCCTTTGGTGAAAACAGCTGCAATACTGGGAATAGTAAGTGTATTTTTGTTTATTTCTTGTGAAGTTGTTTAAAATTCCATTTTAATTAAAGCTATTTGGATATACATAATATGGCATCATCATTAGGCTCAAAGTGTCAATACATTTTATCGCAGTTATTACTATTTTGTGCAGTACATATAACATTTAATTTTTTTTCTATAAATCTGAATTATTGAATGATTAGCGTTATAATGTGAACACATTATGAATCATTTATTGTAAATGAATGATAGTAATAAGTTTAGCTAATCTCCAATGCACGATACTTACGATTTGTTAAAGGTGACAATGAAGTCATCATCATAATTGGTAATGAGCTTGGTTTTTGCCGATCATATCGAGTGCACATTTGAGTATTTATTGCCAACCCAAAAAAACTGTGATATGTACTAAATTATAAAGGAATGTTTATGCAAACCATCTAAGTCGCAAATTATTTATTTAAACTAGTGTGAACCGATACCAAATTTCATAAATGATAAAGGTTCACTTGAAGCGTTTTAATCCTGCCGAAAATGGATGGAGGATTTATATATTATGAATGTTCAATCAAGAACGATTGTAAGTAACAAAATTCTAGACTTCCAACTAAGACATCATCTTAGTTGGAAAAAGTTAGTTGAAACAGAGAACAAACTTCATAGGTTTATCAATGATAAGAACGAAGTTAGTAAATATCTCGAAAATGGTTACAGGTAGAAACTATTGCACTTAACTACTGTCTTAGTTGAAAAAGAGTGCAAACTTCATAGGTTTATCTTTGATAGCAACGAAATTAGTCGATGTCTAGAAAATAGTTAGAGGTAGCAAAAACTGGATTTGTAGTTGGAACTATTAATGACTATCCTATAGTTGGAAAAAGTTACCTGAGAACGAGTATAAACTTCCTAGGTTTATCTTTGTGTGTAACGTAGTTAGTAAATATTTCAAAAACGGTTGTAGGTAGTAAATTGAACTATAATCTTAGGTGGAAAACGTTAGTTGAAAGAGTCCAGTCCAAACTTCATCATTAATAATAAGGAAGCAAGTAGGAAATATCTCAATAACGGTTGTAGGTAGCAAATATTGAAATACACCATCCACTTAATTGGAAACAATTAGTTGAAAAAGTGTAGAAACTTTATAAGTTAAATAACAAAGAAGTTAGTCAATATCTCGGGAACGCTTGGAGGTAGAAACATCTGGATTTGACCGCTGTTTTAGTTGAAAAAGTTTGTTGAAAACGAGTACAAACTTCCTAAGTTTACAGAACTATAGTGAATAGAGTCTCGGGGAATAAGAAACTGCGAGTTTTCTTGATCAAGCTATTTATTGTGCGACGTTTCGACCCTACTCCAGGTCATCATTAAGCTAAAAAAATACAATGCATCACTAATATAATATACAATGCCATTGAAAGCGCCAAGGACAAAGGTCCCACGAGGCACCTAAACATTAACAATTTGATGGTATCCGAACAATTTCAAATTTACAATTTGAAAATTAAACAAAAAATGACATTTCCATCAAATTTTTCCGTTCGAGGTCAGAAGACCCCATGATTGTGTGTGTCATGACGTAACGTTATCGTCAGAGCAGAAAAATGCGTAGTTTGCAATTCCGGATCGCATAAGACGTCAAGTGACATCACTTTCTGCTCATCTCGCCGCCATTTTTGACTGTCCCAATAATAAAACTGGGGTCAAAATTGTAAAACACGAGAATCCCTCTTTGTAATATAGCAGCTCGCTGACGATATGTCAGCGAGCCTGATTATGAACACCTGGTCAACACGTGGAGATTATATTGTATCAGAAAGACCTTCCTGTTTGACAGTTTTGGCTCCCTTTTTTTTAGTGAGTCACACAAAAAACACAAGCACTCCCCAGTTTTTTAGGTTGCTTTTCCAGCCAAAAGAAATTGGTTTTTGACCCAATAAAAAGTTTTATTTCGGGCCAAAACATAAAAAAAACCGTGAAAAATCGACAATCATTAATTGGAGACACAACTTTTGGCCCAAAACTGTCTCAAATTAATTTACGTTACAATTACTTTCAAATTTGTAAATCTTCAATAAGATTTATGAATTAGCGAGTAACGATGTTAAGACGATTCTAACAAGTTCAAAATTTTCCTCCAATAGAATGAGTACTCTGTAGAAGGAAATTGGGAAAAAATCGATCATCGATATTGAAAAGAAAATTCGAATTTTGATCATATCAAATCGATTCAAATTAATCGTATATTTTGGTAAAAATAATCGAGTAAAAAATATCGATTTGAATCGTACATCCCTAATACGACCACAACGTTTGCAACCAGGATGTAGCGAAAATTACCTTATATCAAGTGGTGCAATATTGGTAGAATAGAGTAATCTCAGTGACGTCACAACTGTAGCATCGACAGTGACAGGGGGATGCGTCAAATCACCAAAAAGACGTCCTGACAAGTCTTTCACTGTCAATGACCAATGGCGCCCACTAGCGCAATGTTGGAAAGTCATCTCATACTTTCATAGAGTGTCAAATTCCCAAGCTTCATTTAATCGAAGATTTCAATCTGGTAGTTAAGTTTGTCTGTTGAGTTGTCAGAATGTCAGAATCTTTTTCTCGTTGCCACCTTCAGAGCATTCAAATGACTGTTCATTATGACACCGAACAAAACAGTTTTACTAAAACATTTAACATGCCATTTTTCATATCTTCAGTGTTCCTCCAAGTTTCATCTAAAATTTCAACTGAAGTTTAATTACATCTTGATTTTTAACTCGGAATTTAATTAAATTCCAACTTTAGAGTCGCAATTAACTAATTTCTGACCTTAAAAACGAAACTTAATTAAGTTTAGACTTTAAACTCGGAGTTTAATTAAACTCCAACTTAAGATATCAGATTTAAGTAAATACAGACTCTAAAGTCGGAATTTAACTATATTCTGATTTTTTAAAAAGAAATTTAAATAAATTCCGACATACACGGAGATTAATTAAATTTTAATTTTTAACTCGGAGTTTAACTAAATTCTAATTTTAAAGTCGCAATTTAACTAATTTCTGACTTTAAACATGGAACTTAACGAAATTTCGATTTTAATCGCGGGGTTTAACGAAATTCAATATTTAACCAAATTCCGATTTTAGACTGCGAATTTAACGGAATTCTGATTTCAAACTTGGAATTTAACTAAATTCCGATATGCATTCAATTTAACTAAATTCCGATTTTGAACTCGAAATTTAACTAAATTCTGATTTTTGAGACATGGAGAAACGGAATTTAATCAAATTCCGATGATATACAAGAAATTTAAATAAATTCCGACATACATAGAGTTTAATTACATTTTGATTTTTAAACTGGGAATTTAAGTAAATTCCAACTTTAAATTCGCAATTTAACTAATTTCAGACCTTAAAAACTAAAGTTAATTAAATTTCGACTTTAAACTAGGAGTTTAACTATATTCGGAATTCACATAAATTCCAATTTTAGATATTAGATTTAAGTAAATACCGACTTTAAAATCGGAATTTAACTAAATTCTGATTTTTCAAAATGGAAAAACGGAGTTTAATCAAATTCCGATATTATACAAGAAATTTAAATAAATTCCTGTTTACATGGAATTTAATTCAATTTTGATTTTTAACTCGGGGTTTAACTAAATTTTAACATTAAAGTTGCAATTTAACTAATTCCTGACTTTAAACACGGAACTTAACGAAATATCGATTTTAAACTCGGGGTTTAACCAAATTCGATATTTAACTAAATTCCGATTTTGAACTCGGAATTTAAGTAAATTCTGATTTTTGGAACATGGAGAAACGGAATTTAATCAAATTCCGATGTTATACAAGAAATTTAAATAAATTCCGACATACACGGAGTTTAATTAAATTTAGATTTTTAACTCGGAATTTAACTAAATTCCAACTTTGAAGTCGTAACTTAACTAATTTCAGACCTTAGAAACGAAACTTAATTAAATTTCGACTTTAAACTCGGAGTTTAACCAAATTCGATATTTAACTAAATTCCGATTTTTTAAACATGGAAAAACAAAATTTAATCCAATTCCGATGTTATACAAGAAATTTAAATAAATTCCGACATACACGCGGTTTAATTACATTTTGATTTTTAACTCGGAATTTAAGTAAATCGCAACTTTAAAGTCGCAATTTAACTAATTTCAGACCTTAAAAACGAAAGTTAATTAAATTTCGACTTTAAACTCGGAGTTTAACTAAATTCGGAATTTAACTAAATTCCAATTTCAGATATCAGATTTAAGTAAATACCGACTCTAAAGTCGGAATTGAACTAAATTCTGATTTTTCAAACATGGAAAAACGATATTTAGTCAAATTCCGATGTTATCAAGAAATTTAAATAAATTCCTACTTACACGGAGTTTAATTAAATTTAATTTTTTAACTCGGAATTTAACTAAATTCCAACTTTAAAATCGCAATTTAGCTAATTTCAGACTTTAAAAACGAAACTTAATTAAATTTCGACTTTAAACTCGGAGTTTAACTAAATTCGGAATTTAACTGAATTCCAATTTTAGATATCAGATTTAAGTAAATACCGACTCTAAAGTCGGAATTTAACTAAATTCTGATTTTTCAAACATGGAAAAACGAAATTTAATCAAATTCCGATGTTATTCAAGAAAATTAAATAAATTCCTACTTACACGGAGTTTAATTAAATTTAGGTTTTTAACTCGGAATTTAACTAAATTCCAACTTTAAAATCGCAGTTTAACTAAATTCAGACCTTAAAAACAAAAGTTAATTAAATTGCGACTTTAAACTCGGAGTTTAACTAAATTCGGAATTTGACTAAATTCCAATTTCAGATATCAGATTTAAGCAAATACCGACTCTAAAGTCGGAGTTTAACTAAATTCTGATTTTTCAAACATGGAAAAACGAAATTTAATCAAATTCCGATGTTATTCAAGAAATTTAAATAAATTCCTACTTACACGGAGTTTAATTAAATTTAGGTTTTTAACTCGGAATTTAACTAAATTCCAACTTTAAATTCGCAATTTAACTAATTTCAGACCTTAAAAATGAAAGTTAATTAAATTGCGACTTTAAACTCGGAGTTTAACTAAATTCGGAATTTAACTAAATTCCAATTTCAGCTATCAGATTTAAGCAAATACCGACTCTAAAGTCGGAATTTAACTAAATCCTGATTTTTAAAACATGGAAAAACGGAGTTTAATTAAATTTCGCTGTTATACAAGAAATTTAAATAAATTCCGACATACACGGAGTTTAATTAAATTTTCATTTTTAACTCGGAATTTAACTAAATTCCAACTTTAAAGTCGCAATTTTACTAATTTCAGACCTTAAAAACGAAAGTTGATTAAATTTCGACTTTAAACTCGGAGTTTAATTAAATTCGCAATTTAACTAAATTCCAATTTTAGATATCAGATTCAAGTAAATACCGAGTCTAAAGTCGGAATTTAACTAAACTCTGATTTTTTAAACATGGAAAAACGGAATTTAATGAAATTCCGATGTTATACAAGAAATTTAAATAAATTCTTACTTACACGGACTTTAATTAACATTTGATTTTTAACTCGGGGTTTAACTAAATTCTAACTTTAAAGTCGCAATTTAACTAATTTCTGACTTTAAACACGGAACCTTACGAAATTTCGATTTTAAACTCTTAGTTTAACCACATTTGATATTTAACTAAATTCCGATTTTGAGCTCAGAATTTAACTAAATTTTGATTTTTCAAACATGGAAAAACGGAATTTAATCAAATTCCGATGTTATACTAAAAATTTAATTAAAGTCCTACTTATACAGAATTTAATTAAATTTTGATTTTTAACTCGGAGTTTAACTAAATTCCAACTTTGAAGTCGTAACTTAACTAATTTCAGACCTTAGAAACGAAACTTAATTAAATTTCGACTTTAAACTCGGAGTTTAACCAAATTCGATACTTAACTAAATTCCGATTTTTTAAACATGGAAAAACAAAATTTAATCAAATTCCGATGTTATACAAGAAATTTAAATAAATTCCGACATACACGCGGTTTAATTACATTTTGATTTTTAACTCGGAATTTAAGTAAATTTCAACTTTAAAGTCGCAATTTAACTAATTTCAGACCTTAAAAACGAAAGTTAATTAAATTTCGACTTTAAACTCGGAGTTTAACTAAATTCGGAATTTAACTAAATTCCAATTTCAGATATCAGATTTAAGTAAATACCGACTCTAAAGTCGGAATTTAACTAAATTCTGATTTTTCAAACATGGAAAAACGATATTTAGTCAAATTCCGATGTTATCAAGACATTTAAATAAATTCCTACTTACACGGAGTTTAATTAAATTTAATTTTTTAAATCGGAATTTAAATAAATTCCAACTTTAAAATCGCAATTTAGCTAATTTCAGACTTTAAAAACGAAACTTAATTAAATTTCGACTTTAAACTCGGAGTTTAACTAAATTCGGAATTTAACTGAATTCCAATTTTAGATATCAGATTTAAGTAAATACCGACTCTAAAGTCGGAATTTAACTAAATTCTGATTTTTCAAACATGGAAAAACGAAATTTAATCAAATTCCGATGTTATTCAAGAAATTTAAATAAATTCCTACTTACACGGAGTTTAATTAAATTTAGGTTTTTAACTCGGATTTTAACTAAATTCCAACTTTAAAATCGCAGTTTAACTAAATTCAGACCTTAAAAACAAAAGTTAATTAAATTGCGACTTTAAACTCGGAGTTTAACTAAATTCGGAATTTAACTAAATTCCAATTTCAGATATCAGATTTAAGCAAATACCGACTCTAAAGTCGGAATTTAACTAAATTCTGATTTTTCAAACATGGAAAAACGAAATTTAATCAAATTCCGATGTTATTCAAGAAATTTAAATAAATTCCTACTTACACGGAGTTTAATTAAATTTAGGTTTTTAACTCGGAATTTAACTAAATTCCAACTTTAAAATCGCAATTTAACTAATTTCAGACCTTAAAAACGAAAGTTAATTAAATTGCGACTTTAAACTCGGAGTTTAACTAAATTCGGAATTTAACTAAATTCCAATTTCAGATATCAGATTTAAGCAACTACCGACTCTAAAGTCGGAAATTAACTAAATTCTGATTTTTAAAACATGGAAAAACGAAATTTAATCAAATTCCGATGTTATTCAAGAAATTTAAATAAATTCCTACTTACCGGAGTTTAATTAAATTTAGATTTTTAACTCGGAATTTAACTAAATTCCAACTTTAAAATCGCAATTTAACTAATTTCAGACCTTAAAAACGAAAGTTAATTAAATTGCGACTTTAAACTCGGAGTTTAACTAAATTCGGAATTTAACTAAATTCCAATTTTAGATACCAGATCTAAGTAAATACCGACTCTAAAGTCGGAATTTAACTAAATTCTGATTTTTCAAACATGGAAAAACGGAGTTTAATTAAATTTCGCTGTTATACAAGAAATTTAAATAAATTCCGACATACACGGAGTTTAATTAAATTTTCATTTTTAACTCGGAATTTAACTAAATTCCAACTTTAAAGTCGCAATTTTACTAATTTCAGACCTTAAAAACGAAAGTTGATTAAATTTCGATTTAAACTCGGAGTTTAATTAAATTCGCAATTTAACTAAATTCCAATTTTAGATATCAGATTCAAGTAAATACCGAGTCTAAAGTCGGAATTTAACTAAATTCTGATTTTTCAAACATGGAATAACGGGATTTAATCAAATTCCGATGTTATACAAGAAATTTAAGTAAATTCCTGCTT
Organism: Taphrorychus bicolor; assembly: GCA_951812265.1. Classification (NCBI taxonomy): domain Eukaryota; kingdom Metazoa; phylum Arthropoda; class Insecta; order Coleoptera; family Curculionidae; genus Taphrorychus; species Taphrorychus bicolor. The sequence goes on along the minus strand of OX638303.1, from coordinate 27,070,490 downwards.
ACAGTGAATTTAATTAAATTTCGATAACTCAATTCTGATTTCAAACTCGAAATTTGACTCGATTCTGACATATACGGAATTTAACTAAATCCCGATATTCTACTTGAAATTTAACTAAATTCTGACTTTTCAAACATGAAAAATGGGATATAATCTAATTTCGATTTTATACGATATTGGGAATTTATGTCGGACATTGGGGATTTGGGGGTTAGTTCGAGAAGAGCTAACCCCCAAAAAACTCCTACAACTGAAACGTAAAAGTGGAGTAGAACTAGGACTATTTGGAGCAGGGTAGTATATTAACATAAAAAGTCGTAGAAATACTCCGAACGGAGTAAGTATGGCAACACTGGATACCGGATTATTCCTTTCTTTTTCTAGGCGGTCGTACGAGACTAAGAAAAGGAAGAAAGTTCCTAGTACGGAAAATCCCCTACAAGACAAATTTCATCATTGTTATCCTAGAATATACAGAGATCAGTGTCAGAGTGAAAGCTATACCACCATTTAGTAATGCACCCTCGTATATGTAGGCGTCTTCTGGCGCGATGATTCCGGAGCAACGAGTAGATTTTAGATAGTGGATAGTGGTTTATTCGATGCATAGTTTAAATAATGAAGATTGTTTTAACGATTTTGAACTGAAATAAAAATCAGGGCTAAAAAAATAGTAGCTCCTCTTCTTTTAACAGACGGTATATTTTCTCTGATTTTTGGAAATCCTTCATTGAACATGTCAAAACTATATATGAAAATATTCCAATAATTGTCATTTTTCTAATTACCTGTTTACCTCCCTTTTTGTTTACCCATAAGTACTACATATCAAGTAGATAAATAAAAAAATATTTTTTTTATTATAGATTCAAGGAGGGGTTTGGAGCGTCTTGAGTATAACAGCTATAATTCTCTATCATACAGCAGATATAGACTACAACCAACTCAATATTGTTGGAGCTTTTATTTATAGTTTGTTCCTAGGTAAGTAAATAGTGTTTTCTTCAAAAGTCACAAAAATTATATTTTGTTTGACGCAATATCAACATCTGTCGTCAATATCAACAACGTCTGCCCTTAGTAAATTCATCTACCAATCAGTGCTTGTTACTAGTGTGAGTACTAAATGAACAGGGTGATTTACTTTATTCGAAAGTTTGTTTACGTGTTTACAAGTAATTAATAAACAATTTCATGTAGTCCATTTTCTATAATTAAATGCACCAACATCATGAAGAATACCCCCCACTGCACATATGTAATATGTCAAGAATGTCTCGACTAGGTGCTGGGAATCTGGACCAAGGAAACAACTAATCCATTTTGGAAATCAATTAAATTTTGATAGGTTTAATGAACTACATTGATAGAACGATCCTTTATTTGAACAAAACTACAAAACGTCTGACAGTCTCTGTCAGACGTCTTACAGGTGTAACTCAATACCAAGACCCAACAAATTTCTTATTTCCCACCATTTCCCTTCCCCTCTTATTCAGGTTGAACCAATAACGTAATTTTCTTTTAAAGGTGTGATTCAGGGACTCTTGAATCAAAAAATTCCTCCAGGAAAGATCAACAGAAAATCTTTACTTGTAACTACAGGACCACTTTTACATTTGAAACTTTTAAATACTTTTTTCACTTTATAATTTACTTTAAAAAAGTATATCGATATTTCTTTGTAGTATCGGATGGCAAGGCTGAAGATGGTTTTATACTGGGAGCCAAGGAGTTTAGTTATTTCATGTACATTTATTTCATTTTGAGCATCACGTGGATGATTGTATCAGCGGTAACTCTATGGGGTGAGTTTTGAAATAGCTGTTTATGATGTAAGTGTTAAAAGTGCAACTTAAAGAAACGCATGTGAAAATGCATGAATCGCTTTAAGAGTGTTCCTAAAAAAAAACTCGCAGCTAGCCAATGAATTAAAACTGTTGTCTGAGCTAGGTTCATAAAACAAATCAAAATCGCAACATTTTATGACATTTTCGACTTTGAGTTGTTTCTTTGAAGTTATCTCAGACCTAGTGTTCTAATTCTATGGACTGCTTGAGGTTTTTTTTTAAATGAACGCACGTTTGTAGAAAAATTTAATATAACGGTGACATAATTTTTTTTATTTTTATTTGCACTTTTCCAGGAACCTTAGGAAAAAAACGCGAGAAATATTATGATTCATCGATAAGGGCGTGGATAGTTGTGACGTCTCTGGTAGCACTGCTGGACCTGATCCTTTTGATTCTGTTATCATGTGACTATCATAAAATTCAAGAAAGGCTTAGAGTACGTATTAAAGAACTATTTTTTTTGCATAAATAATCAAACTATTATTGTAACGAATTTCTTGTGAACAATATAGGTAGATGAAACTCTTTCCTTGAGTGAAGAAGGAGTAGTCATCTATGGAATAGTCATGACAATGGCCGCTCGAGGATTCGTCCTATGGGTCGTAAACGTCATATTCATCGGAATCCTTTCCAAATACGCATATCAAAAGTATAACGAGGAATCAAACAAGGTTCGTATTGGTACTTCTGAAGCCTAGAAATTATTTTAATCATACCACTTTATTCCAGATAAATAGACGAGGCAATCGTTCAGTTATAGACGGCTACTCCGGGTATGACATAAACTTTAATAATTTGCGTTCTCGTATACAGTGTATCTTAAATTGACCTTCAATTTATTGGAGTTTTGGAAACTTTAGGAACTCTAAGAAGTCGGTTAAATAGGGGAATATCTAAGCAATTCAAAAAAGCGCAGCTTTTTAAAATATAAACCAAAATTTAGAAATAGCCGTTCTCACTTCTATATTTAAAAAAAAAAATCGACATTTGAAAAGACATTACTGAAGCTTTTTGAAGAACTTTTTGAGATAAATAATAGATTTGTAAAGGGGAAAGTTCAATTTAATGAGACTACGAAAAGCGATCTTCTTAAAATGATTCAAATGCTAATGCATCCAACTTGAAGAGTTTAGAAAGTAACTTTCAAAGTAACTTGGTTACATGGAATACAGATTACGTCACGGTGAATAACCTTAAAGAAATACAAAGAGGAACAAAGGAATTTTTTGGAACAACAAGAAAAACAAAAGCAACTTGAGTAAAAGGAACAAGAAAAACAAAGGAAACTTGAGATAAAGGAACAAAGAAAAATCAAGCTGCTCTGTGTCAAGCTTTAACGGATGGTCGTCGCGAGTTGCAAGAACTTTTCCCAACGCCAAGCAAGACGTAGATCAAGTCAAACAAGACATGGATCAAGTCAAACAAGACGTGGGTCAAGTCAAACATCAAAGCAGAGAGAACATGAACGTGACTAATTCAAGCAACAGTATCGCTAGTTCTTTGGAGACTTTAAACAATGATTGTGCGAAAGATGAGCAGTTGGACGTGAAAGGGCGGATTATGATTTGGTGAACGTACCCTGGAGAAGTTTTGTGGATGAAATGAGAGGTTTCGAACTCAGGCCCATCATAGGGAGTGATGACGTAGAGAAGGAAGCGGTGAGAATGCAAGAGTGGGTCCGGAAGATAGTAAGGAGGAGAATAAGGAAAGTGAGAGTAGATGAATGAAAGGGGAAAGAATCGTGGGATGGGGAATTGAGAGAGATGAGGATAGATGTTAGGAGGGCGAGGAAAAGAGCGCAAATGGAGAGAGACATGGATGGACACGTTAGATTGAAAGTTGAATGGAGAGCGATTAGGAGAGAGTACAAAAACAAAATAAAAGAGAAGGTGGAATGTTGTGAAATGGATGTACGGGAGATCACAGAGAGGGGAACGAATGGAACAAGGTCTGGGAAATAATGGAAAAGCATGGGATCGTCGAAGGAAAAAGAGTTGGACAAAAGGCGGGGGCAATGAGGACACAGGAGCGGGAAAGGGCTCTGGTGGAAGAGTACCACCCCACCGTTAGCGCAGATGAAATAAATAAGCTGAGAGAATACAGACATGAAAGGGAGAGTGGGGAGGAGGACGAATATTATGATGTAGGCATTGGTAAGGCGGAGGTTGAATGGATGGTGAGAGATTTGAAGAGTGGAAGAGCAATGGCGGATGGTAGACTTCCGAATGAATGTATGAACCACCTATTTGAGGCGATTGGGCAGGAAGTTAGTGAACTGTATGATGCATGATGGAGGATGAGTGTGTTCTCAGGGATGTAAAAGAGAGTGAGATTGATGGGGATTCCCAAGCCGGGAGGGGGGAGTCAGACCTATCAGCCTGACGCCAACTCTGGGAAAGATCCTGGACAAGGTGGTGAATGAGCGAATGAGAAGTTGGTACGAGAGGGAAGGGAAATGGAGCGAGAGGCAATATGGGCTCAGAGCGGGAAGGAGCACGGTTATGGCAGCGACAGAATTGATTGAGATTCTGAAAAGCAATAAGCGGGATAGTCTACACACACTGGTGGTAGCGTTGGATCTGAACAATGCTTTTAGTCTGGCCAGTTGTGGATAGAATGATGGGAAAGCATGTGATGAGCAAGAGATTGAGGGGTATGTTGGGAATTTTTGAATGATAGGACTATAGTGGGTGGAGAGGAGACCGTATCGGTCAAGACGGGTTGCCCCCAGGGATCTACCCTCGGGCCGAGTATGTGGCTCGTGTGCTTGATCGAATGAGTGAGATTGAACGTGAGTACAGGGTGCATGTGCGGGCCTACGTTGATGATCAGATTATTCTGATACCGGGTAGGTCTGTGAAAGAAATTGAAAGGAAATGGAAGACGGTGGGATAAGTGTAGATAATGGGAGACTGGAAGCAAAATGAGATTCAATCAGGAAAAAACATCTGTTATGTTTGTGGAACAGGGTGCAAGAACTAGACCTCCCGTGGTGAGAATGTGAGAGAGAGTAGTGGGACATGTGGACAGTGTTAGGCATACATGTTGACAAATAGATCAACTTTGAATTTGGACAAAGACATGGCTAAAATGTTGCATGAAAGGGTGGTGGAAGGAGCATTAATGTATGGGAACGAGATGTGGGGAGTCAGAGGAGGGGACTCGCGGGTGACCAGGCAACTGGATACGGCGCCGAGGCCCTTCCTTCTGATGATAAACAGAGCGTACAGGACGGCGCCTACGGAAGCGTTGAGAGCGCTTGGAGGTATTGCGCCATTAGGTGTGACGGCTCTGGTTATGAGCGAGCGGTGGGAACAGGTAAGTGAGGAAAGGATAAGAGGAAGAATGAGAGAGAGTGAGGAAGTGTACCCGGCTTACCAGTGGAGCAAAGATGTGGAAGAATTGGACGTACAAGGATGGGTGTCTGTCGATGCTAGTTGTAGACAAGAGGTTTCGACGGTGGGGTGGTGACAGTCGCCTCCGTTCTCGAAAGTTCGACAGTGCGTTTAGGCCTTCTCAGCGAGCCGCGCGAGATGCGGGGAATACATAGTGCAGTGCAGTAAATAAGCGGACAAGCGAACAGTGCGAATTATTTGTAGAGAGTAATCGTGTTGCAATAGTTAAAAGTAAACAAAAGTTTGTAGTTAATTGACGATAAATTATTGGAACCCGAATATTAAGAAAAAAAAAATGAGAAGATGGTTTTACTGAACAGAAACGTTCAATCCTTGGATAGAGGTTTTTTAGGAAATTTTTTTTTCAACAATAATTGAGTAGCTTTTTTCCAGCCTCTTCTACTTTAACAACTTGTGTTCATTTCTCTTTGACGATCTTTTTCTTCATTAGAATTCGTGTCATAATTTTTTTTGAGAAAACACCTTCCTCAATAATAGGTGTCTTCGATTTGCTCAAATACTTCTTCAGTATTGTTCAGAGACTCTAAAGTCTTTGGAACCTTTTCCATTGTAATCCTTATTTGAGACTTTTAATATTTTCCTCTATGGTAAAAGTTTTAGTTATTTCCCATTATCATCTTTCTATTTACTTTCTATCTAGAACTATAATCTCTTCTATTTGTTTTGTCAGTTCTTCAACAAGACATTCTGGCGATTTAGGAATTTCTGATTCCCTTAAGTAACCAATAAAATACAAAAACAAAACTTACTGTTGTTTGCCTTCTTCTTCTACTGTAGCTATTTCCATCTTCTCCTCTCTGTGTCCTTTTTTCTTTCTCAACGTTATTAATATTTGTTAATTTTTTAATGTTCTTTGTTATGACTCGTTCTACTTTTTGTTTCAGTTTTCTTTTCGTCGATCTAAGTTTGATTTTTTATTATGTTTTTTATCCTTTTGAGATAATTTTGTGCTAAAATTGAACTTTTCTAAAGAGTGAACAAATGTAATCTATGTTGAATTTTTAATGAAATCTTTGGCGCAAAACTGATTGTTTTAACGATCAATGATTATCGATTTTTTCATACGGATTTAGATCGAAATAAAATAAAATTCAAGTGGCGCCATTGGACGACGGCAGGTGCTTCCACTGTGTGAAATGAAACCAAGCCAGTTTTCTGCCGAAGTTGTCGCTTCCCACAGACAGATCACCGAAATTCGTACTTATACTGTCTGGCGACGGCATTCAGTAGAGTATCATACTCATTTCTCTATCAGGCAGAGGAGCCATAGGCCGGTTTCGCTCTTATTGGAGCTCATCAAATGGTATACCTCAAACCTGATAGAAATGCGAGTTCGATATAACTTGGTTTCCTCTATTGCTTAAGGCACTGTGCGTATATGCAAGTGGCGCCATCGGACGACGGCAGGTGCTTCCACTAGGGCATGCGAGGTATACGTGAAGTGAAATCAAGCCAGTTTTCTGCCGAAGTTGTCGCTTCCCACAGACAGATCACCGAAATTCGTACTTATACTGTCTGGCGACGGCATTCAGTAGAGTATCATACTCATTTCTCTATCAGGCAGAGGAGCCATAGGCCGGTTTCGCTCTTATTGGAGCACATCAGTATGGTATACCTCAAACCTGATAGAAATGCGAGTTCGATATAACTTGGTTTCCTCTATTGCTTAAGGCAGTGTGCGTATATGCAAGTGGCGCCATCGGACGACGGCAGGTGCTTCCACTAGGGCATGCGAGGTATATGTGAAGTGAAATCAAGCCAGTTTTCTGCCGAAGTTGTCGCTTCCCACAGACAGATGGCCGGGATTTCGTACCTATAGTGTCTGGGGACGAGTATCAAACTCATTTCTCTATCATGCAAAGGAACCATGGACAGGTTTCGCTCTTATTAGAGCTCATTAGTATGGTATACCTCAAACTTAATAGAAATACGAGTTCGTATTTTGCTGAACGTCCTCCCCAGACAGTATAGGTACGAATCTCGGCCATCTGTCTGTGGGAAGCGACAACTTCGACAGAAAACGGGCTGGTTTCACTTTACATATACTTCGCATGCCCTAGTGGAAGCATTTGCCGTCGTGTGGCGCCACTTGCATATACGCACAGTGCCTTGAGCAATAGAAGAACCCAAGTTATCTCAAACTCGTATTTCTATCATTTTTGAGGTATACCATACTGATGAGCTCCAATAAGAGCGAAACCGGTCTATGGTTCCTCTGCCTGATAGAGAAATGAGTTTGATACTCTGCTGAACGTAGTCCCCAGATTGGTTTCACGTCACATAAATTAAAATTTTACAACTCAAGTAAAAAATCAATAAATTCAAATAAGAAAAGGACCCTTTTTTTGCAAATGTTTTCACAATTCTGGCTTAAAGTTAAAAATAATTTAAATTTGTGCTTTTACCTATATCTTTTGGACATATTTTTTTCTACAATTTTGCTTTTCGTTATTTTTAATTTGTTATTTCTTATTATTCTTTTATTGTTTCTAATTTTCTTATCTTATTCTTTGACACGTTTTTTGTTTTTTTTTCTAAATACGTTTTTTTTTATTGAAATAAATCAGACTTTTGATTGGGTTTTCATTCCTTCTTTAGAGAGTCTTTTCACTCCAACTATTTCAAAAAATATACTATAACTAATAATTAATAAGTGCACTAATTGGTATTGAAACAATTTTGTCTCTAAACTTTTTTTTTATATAATTGATTCGTGACTTTAAAAAACGGTATTTAAAACTTTCCAACGAATCAAAAATCAATTTTTTTGAGATAATTTTGGTTCGAAAAAAACTTCTTTTAAAAAATGTCTCTACCTTGCTTATTTGGAATTATGTTTTTTTTTCAAAAATTTTCAGATTTTTCAGTTTTTCTTCTTTATGTCGTTCCTTTAGAAGTACATTTTAAAATTGCTTAGAACACTCAGGTCTCATAAAATAACAATGTACTCTAGTTGTGTTCTTTTTTTAATCGAACTATACAGGGTTATTCGAATTCGCCGCTCATCATTGGAATCTCGTAAACAGTGAGAGACAGAGATTTGGTTAAATTGGGGCAAAATGCGCATTTTGGTACAGCTGCAGGTCGTAATGACATTTGAAGTTTTCCAAACTGAAATTTACGCTTTTAACGAATTTTGGGCCACCTTGTATATAAACAAAATTTTAGTTTAAAACAACAAAAAAAAGTATTTAGGACAGATTAAACAAATTAACCTCAAAAGTCTTTACAATTATTGTTTTACTTATTTTGCTCAAACTACTTATATTATAGGGCGCGGCAAGACTTACCATGGCAAAACGGTGGCGCAGCCCCATTCGGCGAACCGACGTCCTTTGACAACAAAGGATTCAGAGATGACCAGAACGATTATCCATTCGCCTCGCGTGCACGTAAACCTGACAATGATAGAAGTCCTAAAATGTTTAATGACTATACCAACCCAAGTAGTAGGGAGAATCTCTATGCCAACGATAGAGATTATGCATCTCCATTGACTCCAAGGGTACCACAACGAGGAGACAATCAAAATTCCTGGAATAATCGACCTGCAGCTAAAGGTAAATATTTTTTCCTTTTATGGTGGCTCACTTTGAAAGGAGACTCATGCTCTTATTCTAAATTAACAGATAATGGAGGTTTAGCGCGTGCGTATCGCAGCGAGCCCTCAAGTCTCCCAAGAACCGCGAAGATCGGTAGACAAGGAGGGCAAAGGAGTCCGCCATTGCCTGTGAACTCTCCGTACATTCCAGATCCAGACTATTCTCCTCCAGGTTCGCCTAAAGTTAGGGGAGTTCTTCGACCAAATAGTAACTACGCCATGTATTAATATACCCCATTTATATGGTATTACCTTTAGGTACAACTATTAGGTACCCATTCATTTAAAAGAAAATATAGGGTTTGGTTATCAAAAGCCTTGACTTCCAATTTCTCTTTCCTGTACTTCTGTTTATAAGAAGGAGTTAACAGAGGACATTGTGTGTTGTCAGAGTACTTCTTGTTTTAAATGAATAGTGGTAGGTTTTCGGGTATAGGAAGGATTGAAACCAGCTCGTCTTTAAAATATTGCCGACGTTTCCCTTAAGAAGGTTGGAATATACAATCGAAACGTCGGTAAATTTTTAAACGAAAGCTCGTTTTAATCGTCCTATACCCGAAAACCTATCACTAGTCAGTTAGCAGAGGTTTTCACGGTACTTATTTTTATTACTAGCTGTTAAGAATGGATCATAACTACATTTTGTTAACTTATTATATTTTTGGTTGGAAATAGATTATATTTTTGTTTTAAATAAGTTGCATGTTTTTAAGGTAACAAGGAAACGCTGATATGAACAATGTAACAAAAATCTTTATTTAACAATTCTGTTAAAATAAGATACCATCATTAAGAGCGAATTGGAATGGACTTTCCGGATCTCAAGAATAAATGAAAATATGATTATAAAAGTTGACAAAAGACATATTGCAGTTCTTTAATGTGTTCCTATTTTTTGCTTTTTTAAGCTTATTGAGCAAAAAAGTCCATACAATCGCCTTACTTGACCATACATTAACATATCGCTACACATCGTTGCATCACGTGAACAGCGTAGTAAGTACTTATTAGCTAACTAAGTAGGAGGTGTTCATTTGAAAACTAGTAGGCTAGAATGAGTGAACAAAATTCCATTTACTTTAATAATACTATCTTTTTCTGATAAAAAGTCATATCCATTTAGTTGAATTTTTCTAATGAACAGCCCGTATATTACAATGGAAACTTGCGTTGGTGTATTTCAGTAAAAGCTGTGCTAAAGCAAAATATAAGGGAAAAAGTTGATAAAAGTCAGGGTCACTTGGTTCGTGTGAGGTATACAGAGTTGTAACAAATGTTATTATTTGGGTTATCTCCTGGTTTCAACATAGGGTAACATAGTTGTAGTTGCAAGGTTACAGCTAATGAACCTGTTTGGGCAGATGTTAAATATAAGAGATTCAATTCGGTAGCTGTAACTCCCAGTGCTCACATCAGTGTTATCTCTGTCAAATGTCGACTTAGGCCGGGTTTATCCAACTTCTTAGTCATAGTCATAAACTTATTCTTAATTTTCGTCCATTATAATGCATATAAACCAAATATTCACAACAACGCTCGTTATATGGGTTGTTATGGACGAAAATTAAGAATACGACTAAGAAGTTGGATAACCCAGGCCTTAGACTTGTGTATGTCAAAGTTGTGTTTATAGAGAATTTTAAGTTGATAATCCCGAGGTGAGGAAATACTGACAGTTTGAAGGTTCACTTCATGAAGTTTGATATCCTTATCCAAGGTTTGAAATACTTAAGATCTTTAATTGATAACACAAAACATGAGGCCATGGTACTGCTTTGGAGTCTGAAATGAAAGGTGGAACTAACAATAGTGACTTTTGAAAGCACAGGTGCTAATCAGAGATTCAGAAGAGGTTTTAGAGGCTAACATGGAAGAGTCAGAGGACAATATTCAAGATAGGGGCCAGAAGTAAAAATGTTCAACCTAAACGTGAAAATGCCGCGCCAGCTGAAGGACAAATTACAATTCCATTTACCAAGCTAGTTTTCTGCCGAGGTTGTCGCTTCCCAGAGACAAATGGCCGAGATTCGTACCTATACCGTCTGGGGACGACGTTCAGCAGAGTACCAAACTTTTTTCCCTATCAGGCAAATGAACCATAGACCGGTTTTGCTCTTATTGGAGCTCACCAGTATGGTATACCTCAAACCTGACAGAAATACGAGATCGAAAAATTGGTCTCCTCTCTTGCTCAAGGCACTGTGTATGTGTGCAAGTGGCGCCATCGGACGCCGGCAGGTGCTTCCACTAAGGCATGCGAGATGATAGTGAAGTGAAACCAAGCTAGTTCCTCTGCCTGATAGAGAAATGAGTTTGACACTCTGCTGAACGTCGTCCCCAGCGGTATTTAGAAAACTAGCTTGGTTTCACTTCACTATCATCTCACATGCCCTAATGGAAGCACCTGTCGTCGTCCGATGGCGCCACCTGCATACATACACAGTGCCTTGAGCAAGAGAGGAGACCAAGTATTTTTCAAACTGGTATTTCTGTCAGGTTTGAGGTATACTACCATACTCATGAGCTCCAATTAGAGCGAAACCGGTCTATGATTCCTCTGCCTGATAGAGAAATGAGTTTGATACTCTGCTGAATATCGTCCCCACACTATATAGGTACGAATCTCGGCCACCTGTCTGTGGGAAGCGACCACCTTGGCAGAAAACTAGCTTGGTTTCACTTCACTATCATCTCGCATGCCCTAGTGGAAGTAGCTGCCGTCGTCCGATGGCGCCACTTGCATACATACACAGTGCTTTGAACAAGAAAGGAGACCAAGTATTTTCGAACTGGTATTTCTGTCAGGTTTGAGGTATACCATACTCATGTATGGTTTCTTTTTCCCGAAGCATTAGTGATTATTTCCTCGGTTTCTAGGTTTTTTCTGCTTCCTTTTTTTTTCGCTTCCTTTACAAGTTTTTTCTTTCATGTTTCTCAAGGCTTGGAAGGCTCATGCGTTTCTCTTTTGGTGTCTTCATGGGGGAAAATCAAATGGTTCCATATCTGTCGTTAAAGACGGCCTTCGGTCCCTTTCCAGAACTATCTGTTTGTTTTATGTAATAGGTTTAAATTTTATCGTACCAACCGCTTCTTCCTTCTTTGATTCTTTCTTCTTCCTGGTAATCTTGGTTGAATCAGGTTCACCAGTTTCTCTCTCGGGCTTTCCTTTGGGTTCACGCTAACATCTCAACGGATCATTGACTTCCTCCGGCTTTAGTCTTCGTGATATTTTCGACTTCAATGGCCTCTTTTTTCATCTTTTTTAGCTTCCTCTTGTTATTTCTGGTTATTATTATTATTGTACAATTTTCTCTGATAGCTCCAATTAGGGTGATCTGAATTAATTGTACTATTTTATTGATTGGTGGAAAATACACCCAGTTAATCCTGCCAAGGTTAGTTAAAAGGTTTTTTCAGTTCTGTTAAGTCTTGACCTAAACAATGATTACTGGAAGGGGGACTGGATGCTCTTTCCTTGGTTTCTTGAGCCGCTTTCTAAACTCATCGGCTACAGTTTTAGGTTCCTTCTTAAGTTTACCGAGGTATTAAACAGAATTGTCAAGGACAGTTCTGCTCATAAGCCTCAAACCAAAAGTTTCAGCTTTCTTGTCTTCAGGTTTCCTTGGTACTTTTTCTCCCTATTTATATCCTTCTTGCTCCTATGAGTTTAATAAGTTCAGGTTTAGAGTCTTCGTCTCTTAATTAAGGTATTTAGAACTCTTCAGGTTTCTTGCCTTCAGGTTTCCTTGGTATGTTTTTCTCCTTATTTATATCCTTCTTGCATCTATGAGTTTAATAAGTTCAGGTTTAGAGCCTTCGTTTCTTAATTAATGTATTTAAAATGGTTCTAGCTGCGGCCTTACGTATTCCTTGTATTCCCATCTCTATTATCTTCTGGTCTGGATTTCTGTTTGAATTTGTGAATAACTTCTGGTTGCTTCTCATCTTCAGTTTTTCAACTTTCTTTTTCTTGTTGCGATGAACTTTCACTACTTCAGACTCTTCTTTTCCCTCCTCAAGCCATCGATGTTTCTCAAATTTAAGTTTCTCAGTGACATCTCCGCCTGTTCCGCTTAAACTTAGTGATTACTAAGTTTAAGCCATATTATATTTATGTTCGCATCTTACGTACCTACATTATACAGGGTGGCCGCAAAACTAAACCGAGACCAAACTCTAGAGACGTTTCAGGGAAGAGGAGAGTTTAAGAGAAAAGGAGGGAATTGCAGTCAACATTCTGTCTGTAGGGACCTTTAAAGGAACGAATCACAATATAACAGCTATGTTAGGACTGAGTGAGGTGGGAGAAAATTTGATGACAGCAAATTTTCCTATATTGTTCTAAAATCGGCCATGTTTGTGTGTCTCGTGGCGTAATGTCGTCACGAGACGTAATGTCGACGTCGTCATGCACGAATGACAATTTCGGGTCATTGGACCTTAAGGCATACTTTTGTCTTGAATGTATCCTCTTTACCACAAAAAAATTGGGGACAACACTGCAAAAAACGATTGGATCTCTATTATTTCTCTACTACATTTGGATTATCTCTCGATGCCTGAGAACGGCAGGTATTCCATGAAGCAAGAATAATAGCAATAATATATAGTTTAACCCTGAATTTGAAACCTTGAGATGACAAAAAACCTCTTTTTACAAGACCCCAAATAATATTTGTCTTCCTCATTCCTCATTAAGCGTTTCTTACAACCTAGTGGCCTCAGAATTACTAGGATTCTGAGGCTTATTACTGCCACTGTTCTGCCCCTCCCCCTTTGACGACCGCCTTGCAGCACTGTAGTACCCAAAATTCGGGTCTGTAGGACTGATGACGCTCTGTCGCGGACTCTGGAAAAACCTGGACTCGCTGGTGTCTGGCAGGGGCGAATTCGCTTCTAAACACTCACAACTCGCACCCGAATCGCTCAAGTTTTCATTGGAGTACTTTGGTACTGAAAGCAAACTTTCGGTAGATTTATTAGATTGGAAGTAGCGTCTTTGCGTATGAGGCGTGTATTGGGGAGTCCCCTTTTCCACCCGCACGTACTGAACAGTGGTAGTTTTTTGGGCACTTCTCGGATTCGTGTTGCACTGCTTGGTAGTACACTTCGCACTCCCAGAAGCCTCCACGCACCCATATCCAAAACCGTAACCACCGAACGCTTTCGTAGTCAAATTGTCCCAGGACTTGGGTTTAACTTGGCTGTACTGCACATAAATGGGCTCGTGAGAGTACTGTTGATGCTGCGCATATCTCTCAGTTTTGCTAGAAGTACTTTTTTGGCTCAACTGCCTGGAAGGATTGTCAGTGGACCCGTCCCAGTAAAGAGTGTCGGTACTTAGTGACGTAGTATAACTATTGGCACTACTTTCGCCGATAGTGGTAGGCACAATGTTACTGAGTTCGCTAGAGGTGCAGGAATGTAAACTACATTGGCTCATGAGGCCTCCGGTACCGAGGTGAAAATATCTTCTGGGAACGGAGCTGTAGCCTTGTGGAGTAGAGGAGGTACTTGGAGCTATTTGGGAAAGTGGACGTGATCTAGGAATCTGTAACATGTATTTGTTTTAACCTAGAACTTTGCGCCAAGAAGTACTTTACATACCTGTTGGGAGAGTTGTTGAGGTTCAGTCTGCGTTTCTTCAGTCTTTGACTCTCGTTTCCTTCCTTGACTATTTTTTTGACTTCTGGACCTCCGTCTGGCAGGCATGCAGTGAGGGTCGCAACAAGGGCTTGCCAAATCGTAGGCATCCAAACTAGTATTGTCACCTGAACAACAACTAACTCTACTTCTCTGCAGAAGCAAAAGTTTAAGAACTTACCATTGTTGGAGCTGGTGTTAACACAGGGACTACACAAATGTCCTCCGTAACTGTAGCAAGGCCCGTGGCCTTTTTTCGGTTTTTCTAAGCTCTGCTGCTGAGATCTTGTTGGCTGCTTTGGGGGCGCGCTGTCGCAGGGGGTTTTAACGATAAAATTTGGATCTCTTCTAAAATAACCACTTAAAAAGTTGCTCATAAGGTTTTTAGCTATCTTGCTACCTTTGGGGCTCGAATGTCAGAAGGTATTCCCCACTAGAACTAGTGGAAGGTTGCAACATGTACCTATATGTGCTGTCTAAGTACTGGTAAGTAAAAACAACCGGTGGTGTGACCGGAAGTTTTCGTTGCGCTACCTTGGCTACGTCTTCGGTAGACACTGTAGGTCTACAAAATGTGTAGTATCCTAAAAAGAGATTAAGGCTCAATTAGTTTCAATGCGTGCCAACTAATAGTACCTTGTGGAGTGGGAGGGCCACTACTATCATTTTGGGAAGCTTTCTTTCTAGCGGGCAAACTGTGCGTCTTCCACTTGCCTTCCAGAAGCTGCCTTTCTTTAATGCAGAGTCTCTCGAGTTCATCCATCTTTTGTTCCAAGATATTTTGAAGCTTTATGTAGCGCATATGTAGTTCTACCTATATTAGACAATTTACTGTGTTAAAGCTGATCGCAAATGTCTTGTGAACTATTTTCAATTTTAAGCTGTGACCTAATGAAATTGGGCATTGGTATCTGGTACGTATCTGCGGGGCGTATGACGTATAACGCGATGTAATAACGCTTGAAGAAGGTGAGGAAGGAAGAAGCTTCTTAGACTACCACGCAGGTGCTGACTTGAAATTAAAAATGTCTTGGCAATTAGCGTTTACAAAACACCGGTTTATTCAATTTTTTATGAAACACGCTAGAAGAAGCTCTAGAAGCTGATGAAGCAAAAAAAGGAGATAGAGCATGCCCGATTATGCAATGCCCGATTATAGCTCAAGGTAGACAGCATATAAGAAGAGAAAAATCAATAAGCTCTCAGACGAATTAAACCAGTCTCGTCAGATAAAAGAGCTAAATAGAGCTAAATAAATAAAAAATCGAAAGAATTCAAAAACGAGGAGGAGAAAGAAGAAAGAGGAGGAAGAGGTGATTTATTTGTACGAAAGAAAGGGGCAGGTGTAAAGAGATAGATAAGGAAGGTAATTACGATAGGTATGATAGAAATGTTAAGTGACAGATGTGATTGTAAGGAAAACGCCAACGGACGAAATAAATACATAAAACATGGTTTCGAAAGTAGTTATTGATATCTGCAGGAATAGTGAACGCACCAGACCAAGAAAAGCATTCAAATAAGCAAAGTATCTTTGTACCATCAAAGTATCCCTTTTGGCGCTTGTTAGGAAATAACCTATTTCGTGGTTCTTACCTTTCTAACACAGTCTTCAAATAAGACCACCATCCTCATTCTAGACTCGCAATTTTTAATATAATTAACTAAAGTCTTGTGGTCTGCTTTCTCCATGTCTGCGCCATTAATGGACAGAATAACGTCTCCCTCGCGCATGCCAGCTCTAGAAAACAATAATCAAACAAAAGTTTTTGTTATTATAACTTGTTACCTATAGGCTGGTCCATCGTAGTCTACATAATCTACATAAGTGATCATTTCGATCTCCTTTTCTTTCTTGTAGTGGATGCCGTAGCTTTGGATGGTAAAGCCGAAACTTCCATTCTTTTTTTCTACGATGATGGTACGCCTCCGTCGGTCTTCTTCTGGCTTGGTTACAGTCACTTTGTCCGATTGCACCCTTTCTAGTATTTGTGCCTAAAAAAATATGACAAAAACGAATAATTTTTTTAAAGAATTTTGGCATAGAATTGTGGCTCAACATTTTTTTGATCCACATTAATGAGTGTTTTCACTGCTTCTAAGAACCTAATAAAAGATCATGTTTCCAGGTCCCTTTCTTCTCCGCCCACTTTATATTTTATCTTTATATCACTACTTATCAGTATTTTTTTTGACGTAATTCCTCTAGGGACTAAAGTCAGTTCTTTCTGTTTTATCTGAAGCAACTGAGGAGCCCCTGATTTTTCCTTTTAGTTTTGTCTAGTACACTGAATTTTATTCGATTCTTCTAAATAGGGTCAATGAGTTTTTGTCAATGAGACCCTGGTTCCGAGGGGATTTTTGGAACCAGGTAGTGTTTACTAAAGTTACCTAAAGTGTATTCTACTCTACGTAGAACTACGTTCTAAAGTACATTCTACCCTACCTGAACTACCCTTAACTCAGTTTTTAGGACCTTAATGTTGTTTAGACTCCTAAACTCTTCTCTATTATTTCTAGCGATTAGGAGGAATAACCTGTATAAGGAGGGTTACTAAAATGTATTTTTTTTTAATTCGTCTCAGTGAGATTCTACTACTAAGTTATTAAGAAAACTGAAGATCTTAGATTCTTTATTATATTAAGTCAAGAAAACAAAATACAAAGCAGTTCCTACATTTTAATTTTATAAAGTGAAAGACACAGAAAACAGATAAATTAAACAGGTGTTTCCCCAGTAGCACCATGACGTCATAATGACGTCATCAACTCACATCATAGAACTAACGTGAATAAGACGGTCTAGTTCAGCTAAGACGGCTAGGAAGTCATCTAGTTCATATTTATAAAGTATTAATGATTTACTAATAACAACTAAAACATTTATAAAGCAAGGGAGTTCTCTCATAATTTTATATTAGAGAGGAAGGCAAAGTGATGGAGATTTGCCGATTTGCCCCTTTTTTTGTCGTCCTCTATGGGGTCGCATTGATTGCTTCTGACGTTATGTGTTGACAGACGTCCATCTTGTCAATTTACTCGTTCATAAATGTTTGCTGTATAAATCAAAATAATAAAGTTAAAATTCTAGAATGCAATTATGATTTGAAAAAAATCCCTGACGTAACACTGACGTCAGAGTTACGTGATTTTGTCTAGCCAAGCTGACGTCAGTTTCACGTCAATAAACTAAAGGTTACTATCACGTCACGAAGCTGACGACAGTTTCACGTTAGTAAGGTCACGTCAGTGGGCTGTGATTTAGGCCCGTCATTTTGACGTCACTACGACGTCCTGTTTTACCTGGGTTAAGAGGTTCTATTTATAGGTAATAAACTTATTACTCAGTAGGTACTTTCTATTTAGCCTGAAGTAATAAAAACTCTTGTCCAGGTTCCTCTACTGTCAAAATTTTTGTTCGTTTCTCTTTAACCTCCTTTTCCTTCTTTAGAAATCGTCTTTAATTGTAAATCACAAAAACACCTTCATTAACATTAACTTACATAACATCTCGTGTGTCTAATCCCTTTAACTATTTCCGTCTCCTTATCCTGGTTACTTTTTTATTTTCTCTCTCTCTCATTGTTATTTTTAAAAAGGTTTTTATATTATTCTTTGTTATGTTTTGTTAATTTTTTTTTACTTTCATTTTTAAATTCGTTTTAAATTGTTTTCTTCTTTTCTTTTCCTACGAGTGAACAATTGTAATGTGAGTTGTTTTATAATACGAACATTTTTGACCAAAACTGAGTTTTTCAAATTACTGATTTCTGCAATCTAAAGTATTTTGCGGGCTGTGAAGCCGTGGTCCAATGGAATTTCTTCCTGACGTTTCGTCTTCAGCTGCGGCAGACATTATGAAAGGCGATGAGGCAATGGGCGAAGTGATCTCCCGTGCTTCCCGACGTTGACTAATTGCAGGGAGCCCCGTGGTATTTATTCCCCCGCCGTCGCGCTGCAGTGGAGGGACTGGGGTGGGGGCAGGTGGGGACAGGCTACTGGAAAAGCACAGTGTTAAAACTGACTTTAGACCCACTCGAACAATACAACAGAGCTTGAGATCGGCCAAAGACCGCAGAGATTCTCTATCGGCAACCGGAGTTTACCGAGTTCCATGCAGCTGTGGCTCGGTATATATTGGCACCACAAAACGCATTGTCAACACGAGGATTACGGAACACAAGAGGAGTTGCAGGCTGGGGAAAACACAAAAGTCAGCAGTAGCAGAGCAAGCTCTCTCCGAAGGTCACAACATCCTTTTCATCCACGTCTTATATCAATCGCAAAGTTTCTATCCGATACTAACGAGAAAGGCCATTGAGATCTTTAAATACGACAACAATTTCAACAGGAAGGAAGTATTTACGTTTCTAAATGCAGACGAGTTCTATAAAACATTTCAAGTGCGCCGAAACACAGCGCCGCCACTACCCCCACCCCAGTCCCTCCACTGCAGCGCGACGGCGGGGGATTAAATACCACGGAGCTCCCTACAGTCGAATCAGTCAAAGTCGGGAAGCACTGGAGATCACTTCGCCCGTTGCCTCATCGCCTTTGATAATGTCTGCCGTAGCTGTAGACGAAACGTCAGGAAAAAATTCCGTTGGACCACGGCTTCAAAGCCCGGAAAACGCTTTAGATTGAATTTTGACCGTCCATGAAAGCCACTTCACAGTCTTATAATGATTTCTGTTTTTTCAAAATACGATTTTGCCAAGTTTTGGTGTGTCCTGTGACAAAAAAACATTTCCAAGTCAATTTTTTTTTAAGAGTTTTGATTGGAAAAGAACTTCTTTTAGAAATTGTTTCCAATTGTTAGGCGATTTAGGCCCAAAATTAGAAAAAATACAAATTTGCTCCTACACCTACCGATTTTGGACTTTTTTTTATAATTTTCAGATCTTTCAACTTTTTATAACTTTCATACTGTTGCGAACTCGGGGTTCAATAATTCCAGTGTAACGATTTCACACGAAAACACTATTTATTTACTCCATAAATACACACAGGTACAATTCGACTAGTAAATAACTCACTACTAAACACTTTATAGCCTTCAATTATCACTTCGTAACTTTAGCTTACTTATAGCTCGATTAAAATAAGACTACTCTACTCCGCGCGCTCTATGCGCCTTTTATATACAATCCTAAAATTACAGAAAAACCTAGAAAGTTCTTTATAAGAATTCTTGAATAATCTCACATAAAAAAAAAAGTTGTAAACAACTGCCTTCTAGATAAAACCGAGCAATAAATCACTCGTGTCAGCCATGACGCAGCGCGGATAGGTCGCGAAGCTCCACCAACCAACACGCGTTGCCCCGCCTCCCATGCGGCGTTGCTGCGAATCGTAACAATACTTTCTAACTTTTGAATTCTTTGAAACTTTTTCATTTTTCCTTTCTAACTGTTCTTTTATTCTTCATATTTCTCTATTTTGTTAACGTGCTTATTCTCTCAATACTTTTTCTCATCGATCTACATTGCGTTTGCATGTACTTTTGACCCAACAAAATTGGACTTTTGCAACCAGTGATCACTTGTTTCGGCCAAAAATCAGGAGTAAGGATTCCTGATTTTGTTTTATTTTTTAAAGGGCATTGGATCAAAATAGAAGTAAGAATTATGATCTCAAAAGGGACCTCTTTTAGCAAATTTTTGAAAGGTTTTAAACAATTCTTACTTAGATTTTTAGAAAATTAGAAATATTTTAAATGTATGCCTTCAACTATTTTACACTTTTGGATATATTTCTTACTGTTTACTTATTGTTAATATTTTTTATTCTTATTCTTTGTTATGTTTCGTACAATTTTTGTTCTTTTATATATTTTTTTAATAGGTCTTTTTGTTATTTTTTCTGTGAAGGTAACGTTGACTGAAAACGAGTAAACAATTGTAATTATATTGATTTGCAGTGAGACAAATTTGGCCTAAAACTGTTTTGTTTTACATGAATAATTCCTAGACTTCTAGGAATCATTTTATAGGGGTTTAACCTGAAACGCAACTTCCAATGATGGAGGAAAAAATCGATTTTTATTAAACCACAATTAAAATGTTGCCGATATTATTGAATTTATGTGATATTGTAAAGAAGTATTCTACAATAAATTTTATGATTTACAGGGACGCAATGGAAATTGTTTTTCTACCAATTTTTAACTTTAAATGTTGTTTAAACTGCAATTAAAAACTATTGCCCATATCATTGAATTTATATGATGTTGTCATGAAGTTCTAAATATTAATTTCTATTTTCACTTTTTTTCTAACCTTAAAATGTCTTTAAACTCTAATTAATTAAGAAATGTTGAGTTATTGTAGAGAGACTTAATGGATTTTTTCTACCGATTTCTACCAATTTTGGGCCTTAAAGTATCTTTGCACTGCAATTGAAAAAATGTTAGCGATATTATTGAATTTATAAAATATTGTAAATAAGTCCGCAAAAAAATAACTTCTATGGTTAAGACTTCTATAGAAATTTAATTGAATAATGTAAAGAATCTGCAATAATAATTTATAGAAATTTAATTGAAATTTGTTTTTTATTGATTTCCTAACAACTTACCACAGTTAAAATGTTGCCGATATTATTGAATTTATGTGATATTGAAAAAATTAAAGAGAGAATTCCTATGATTAATGCATTTACAAAGACAAAGAAATTTATAGGTGATATGATAAATGATAGTAGGTGATGATAGGTGATAGTAATAAATGCTTTGATATCAGTGTCATGAGTAGTTTACCTACCAAATTTGATTGCAAATCAGACTTTGGTCATTGGTTTTTTTAGTTCAAAATACTCCAAATCTGCAAAATTGCTATGTTTAATATGGCTTACTTCTAAGAACTTAAGGGTTAAATAAAAATTAGAAAGGCGTTTAGTGGCAGTTTTGATTTCTTGAAGCCCACAGAATAGCACATTAGGCATATTTTGGTCCTTCGAGCCGAAATTTACGATACTTCAGCTTTTTTACCTGTTGACGTAAAAATTGATGGTTCAGACTTAAAACTGTTTACTAGTGAAACAAAAAAACCATAACGGTTTGAAACCCTCATTAATGTTTTTGTTCTCGTTTCAAAAACGTAATTTTCTTATCCATCTCCCCAATTTCATATCAATGTTCTTGTGACGTCTTAAAAACGTTAATCATGTTTTTAGTTGTCTTGAAAACCGCCATGAATTGAAACAGGGTTTTTGTCGCCGTTCTTCTATTTTTTTCCTTTGTAGTATATTAGTATTCTAAATTTGAAAAATTTGGAGAAAAACTGAATTACTATACACAATCTAAAGCGTTTTCCGGGCTTTGAAGCCGTGTTTCAATGGAATTTCTTCCCGACGTTTCGTCTGTAGCTGCGGCAGACATTATCAAAGGCAATGAGGCAATGGGCGAAGTGATCTCCCGTGCTTCCCGACGTTAATTGCTTCGACATTCGACTGTGGTGAGCTCCGTGGTATTTATTCCCCCGCCGTCGTGTTGCAGTGGAGGGATTAGGGTGGTAGTGGTGGCGTTGGGTTTCGGAAGAAATATCCATCGCAGCGTTTCTATCCGAGACTAACGAGAGAGGCCATTGAGATCTTTAAACACGACAACGAACAATTTCAACAGGAAGGAGGAAATTACGTTTCTAAATGCAGACTGGAAGCGAGTTCTACGACATATTTTCAAATGCGCCGAAAACCGCGCTCCACGTCCACGACCCCCACCACAGTCGCTTCACTGCAGCGCGTCGGCGGGGGAATAAATCAGTCAACATCGGGAAGCATGGGAGATCACTTCGCCCACTACCTCATCGCCTTTGATAATGTCTGGCGCAGCTGTAGACAAAACGTCAGGAGGAAATTCCATCGGACCACGGAAAACACTTTAGTTTGTATTTTGACCGGCTGTAAAATAATACACAAAATTTTATTTTTGTGGAATTTTAGATTGGTAAGGAACTTCTTTTAGAAATTCTTTCCAACTGTTAGGCGATTTAGGCCCAAAATTAGAAAAATTATAAATTACACATTTATCTACCTATTCTGGACCTTTTTTTATGCATTTTCAGTCTTCTCAACTTTTTATAACTTTTGTACTTACTAACTTTCGAATGCTTTTGATCTTTTTTATTTTTTCTTTCTAACTGATCTTTTATTCTTCATATTTCTCTTTTTCGCATGTCTGCATTATTTCGACTTACTTC
Organism: Taphrorychus bicolor; assembly: GCA_951812265.1. Lineage (NCBI taxonomy): Eukaryota > Metazoa > Arthropoda > Insecta > Coleoptera > Curculionidae > Taphrorychus > Taphrorychus bicolor. The sequence goes on along the minus strand of OX638303.1, from coordinate 27,047,779 downwards.
TTTTGACCCAACAAAATTGGACTTTTGCGACCAGTGATCACTTGTAAAAAAATTCATTTCCATTAAGACAATTTTGGCCCAGAATCTGGACAAAAATCAGGAGCAATGATTTCAGATTTTTTTTTATTTTTTAAACGATATTGGAACCAAATAGAACTGCCCCAACAGGTCAAAAATCAATTATTATGGAAATAATTATGATCTCAAAAGGGACCTCTTTTAGCAAAGTTTTGAGAGCTTTTAAATAATTTTGACTTGGATTTTTATAAAATTAGAAATATTTTAAATGTAGGCCTTCAACTACATATTTGAATTTTTTGGATATATTTCTTATTGTTTTCTTATTGTTAATATTTTATTCCTATTTCTTATTCTTTGTCATGTTTCGTTATAATGTTTGTTCTTTTATATATTTCTTTAATCGATTTAATTTGGTCTTTTTGTTTTTTTTTTCTGTGAAGGTAATGTTGACTCAAAACGAGTAAATAATTGTAATTATTAAAGGAGTATGGTGGCCTCACTGACTTATAAGTAGTGAAGGATTTGTTGGGGTAGGCCAAAAATACACTCAGAGGTATCTTCTGTGTATATTGTCGACGTTTCGACCTCTATGAGGTCATCCTCAGGACACTGATTTCTAGATTTCTAGATTTCTAGAAATCATATTTTATGGAGGTTTAACGTGAAATGCAACTTCTCCAATGGAGTAAAAAATCAATTTTTATTGAGAAAAAGTCTTTTAGCAAAGCTTTTATAGATTTTATATGCTTTTGGCCCAAAACTAGAAATATTTTAAATTTGTGCCTCTACTTACAGCTTTTAGACTTATTTATATATATTAATATATATTTTCTTCTATAATTTTTCCAGGTTTTTTAACTCGCTGCTTTTGTACTTTTCAATGTGTTTCTTTTTATTTTTTATCGTTTCTTTTTTCTTCAGATGTTTTTAATCTTATCGTTGCTATTCGTTGAATTTTTAGTTCTTTTAGTTTTTATTAATTCGATCAAAATTGGATTTTTTATTGTGTTTTCTTTTACCCAAAATTGAACTTTTCCAATTGCTGTAATGTATAATAATTTACATACCTAATAAATAATATAAAGTCACCCTTAGACCATAACCCTCCAAATTTGCAAAATTGGCATGTAAAATATGTTCTACTTCTAAAAACTTAAGGGTTAAATAAAAATTATAAAGTTGTTTGGTAGCAGTTTTGATATCTTTAAGCCCATAGAATACCACATCCCAGTAAACAATCGAGCGTTGTTTCAACGTAGAATCATCGTTTGGTCCGTTGATTTATAGTTGTCACGTTGGTTTTAACGTGATGATTTCAGGTTGATATAAGCCATACTGCACAATCATGATTTTCGACGTTAAATCAACGTTGTTAAAACGTGTTTTGGATGTGTTTTGATATTGGTTGAATTTGTCCTGTTGATTAAACATTGCAAATAGGTGACAGTAATTAAACCGTCACGAATGCGCGGTTGCGATATGTCTTGCAAAACTTATCATCATTTGTTCGGTTGATTTATAGTTGCCTTTTTGATTTTAAGCTGTTGATTTTTGGTTGATTTTTCGAAAATGAACAACCATGTTTTTCGACGTTAAATCAACGTTCTTAAATATGTTTAGATATTGGTTGAATTTATAACGTTGATTAAATGTTGAAAATAGGTTTACATGTCACATACTCTGAGCGCTAGGTGGCGTTGGCGTAAACGGAGGACGACCCAGATTCCTATAACGAGGCTTAGAGGGGTAGGACGTATTGCCACGATTCCCGGTGCTTATTTTTCTCACGCGTGTCGGGCGTCGGCACTGTCGGCTGCTTGAGACTTGAGATGTTATTGTCGGCCATGACACGACGTTCGTTGTTGTAGTTCGTTTCGTTTAGTTTGTTTACCGTTTTTTTAGGGTGAAAAGTTTCAAATCGCTTAAAAGGTGAGTACTCATGGGTTGAGATTTTACTGTTTTTTTAAGATTAGAGACAAGATGGCTGGAATCTCACCACCACCATTGGTTTTGATGAGTGTGGCTATACTATTTTGCAGGCGAACTAATTTAAGTAGATATGGTTAAATTAAGCTGTACTAAATTAGGTATAGCCTTAATATTTTGTGACGTTTTAAAAACGTTAATTTTGTTTTCAGTCGTCTTGAAACCGCCATGAATTGAAACAGGGTTTTTAGGCGTCGTTCTTTTATTTTTTCTTTGTAATATATTAGTGCATCATTATTCTAAATTTGAAAAGTTTGGAGAAAAAGTGAATAACTGTACACATTCTAAAGTGTTTTCCGGGCTTTGAGGGCGTAGTCCAATGGAATTTATTCCTGACGTTTTGTCTACAGCTGCGGCAGACATTATCGAAGGCGACGAGGCAATTGGCGAAGTGATCTCCCGTGCTTCCCGACGTTGACTGATTCGACAGCCGACATTCGATTTTGGTGAGCTCCGCGGTATTTATTTATTTCCCCGCCGTCGCGCTGAAGTGGAGGGATTGGGGTGGGGGTATTAGTGGCGCGGGTTTTTGGAAGAAATATCAATCGCAGCTTTTCTACCCGAGATTAACGAGAGACGCCATTGAGATCTTTAAACACGACAACAATTTCAACAAGAAGGAGGTATTTACGTTTCTAAATGTAGACTGGAAGCGAGTTCTACGACATATTTCAAGTGCGCCGAAGGTGAGCATCATTCAGCAGAATGTAGGAAAACGAGAGAGATTCCAGCCAAGTGCGCAAACTGCGGTGGCCCCCACCCAGCAAGCTATCGAGGCTCTAAAGAAAACCCCGCTCATAAGAAGCCAGAAAAGGCTCCTCAAAGGCAGCAGAACAGCCAAAGAATCCGAAACAAAAGCTACGCAGTCGCCGCTAAAGCAAGTAGCAGCCAGTCAAAAGCCCCAACAGCTGCCACCGAATCTTGCTCTAGCTGCGCAGCAAATGCAAGAAATGCTTTCAGCAATGAGTGCTTTTTTTGCAAAATTTGCAACAGCTAAAGTTTAATTTTCTATTTCACATACCACAGAAGCCAGGATTATTCAAAGAAGAGACAGACATATCCTCTACATACGAGACATTCCCCCCCCCCCAGGCAGCAAGAATTTATTCTCAAAACCCGGGTATAATCTACCGTGGATAACTGATGCTAACCAGCTCTTACTCACCAGGGTGAGCTTCCTGCCCACCCAATAAACTCATCCCACCCTGTATTGTTACAAAGATACTGCAAATTCAAATTGCTATATTACTTGCTTCATTTCAAAACCGACAACCCGAAAGGGTGACAGCCGACGAAGAAGGAAGCGTCCAGGAGGACAAGAGGAGCGCCGGAAGAGCCCCAGTCGGCGGGGTACTTCTAAACAGGACCCAGAAATGGCCACCAATCAGGACTGGGCAATCTTCAAGAATGTTCAGAAGGGACCCACATAACATTAAAGGAATATTCACGTTCCTCTCACATTCCCTCAAGCTACCCAAGAGGAACATTCTGTTAGTAATGTGAAGGTAATATGTATGTAATGTTCTCTCGAAGAACATTTCACAAGAAAGAAGAACATCTCACATCCTCACATATTACGTACTTTTCGATATGAGAATATCAGGTGACAAGAAATTCTAGTAAATTATACGATAAAAACTTTCTTTGAAGGAATTTAGTAAAGTATTATTATTTATTCAAGTTTATAAATAATCTATTTCTAGTTGTTAATGTAAAATGCAAATGGCGTAAGCAGAGTTAAAAAAAAATCGACTTTAAACTCTGATGATATTAAAGTTCCAAATGATAGTTATCACATGAATATCACATGTTAGGAATGTTTCAAAGGAACATAAAAACTGTTTATCACATAGCTAAAGAATGTGTTGGTCATGTTATAATCACATAACACGGAACATAATTGGAACGTTCTGATAATATGAAAAGGAGGTGGCAAAACACATTCGTCTCATGTGATACTCAAGTTCCAAATGACTATTTTTCACATGAATATCACATTTCATCTCCTCAAAGGTATGTTCTTGTTAGATAATAAGAATATAAAATTGCTATGTGGGGAGACAGGTGGCTGAAATTTCTGTTACTGGCTGGTCTACAGCGCATCTTTTAGTCACTGATAGTGGCGCGACAGTCGAATGAGTCAACGTCGGGAAGCACGGGAGACCATTTCGCCCATTGCCTCATCGCCTTTGATAATGGCTTGCGCAGCTGTAGACGAAACGTCAGGAAGAAATTCCATTCGACAACGGCTTCAAACTCCTGAAAACGCTTTAGATTGCATTTTGATTGGCCATGAAAGCTTTCACAGTCTTATATAACTATACACACCCACTTAACAATTTTACACTCTTATCATCTGGTGAAAAATTATCATTTGGAACTAGAATATCACATGAGAAGAACGTGTTCTGTGACCTCCTTTTCAGGTTCTCAGAACGTGCCAATAATGCTCCGTGGCATATGATTATTACGTGATAAACACATTTTTTTGTGATATGATAAACATGCATCATTGATGTTCTTTTGGGACATTCCTAGCACCTGACAAGAATAAGCCTTTCAGGAGAAGAACATGTGATATTCATGTGAAATATTATCATTCGAAACTTGAATATGATATGAAAAGAACGTGTCCGGTGACAAGTACTCAGGACGTTTGTCCCTGTACAAGTATTCAGGACGTTTTTGTTATATTCCGTAAAGTGCCCTACTTTCACAATAAAATGTGTGCGGAATAGGCTTTTTAGAGGATGCACCTAGGAAATAGTGAGTTACCTATCTTGGTTGCTCCCGCTACAAGCCCAGTCCCCATTGACCTTTTACGTAATTGACAATTTGACACGATAAAGACATTAGCGACACGCGTATTTTTAATGTCAAATTTCTGATGCAGTGGATGACGTTTTTCAACAATCGAAAGAAATAGACTATACAAATCTTCAAATATACGACAGTTACGTCCTATTCCACCACAGCAGTAAGTTTACTATAAAAACAGGCAATACACTAATGAGTAATGACATAATACGACGTTTGGTTATTGATACTGCGTTCGAATCGTGTTTAGTCAGAGCAGTCAGAAGTGTTCTGGAACACGGAATCCTACACTTAGGAGTTATTTTGCAGAACAAGTTTATTAATTTACATTCGCAGGAATAGAAAATTTTGAGATGCCATTGGCATTTTACGTAATAAACTAGAAATTGGCAACTTTTCAAATTTATTTGATACTTAAAATTCACTTCTATTATAACTATTATTTTTTGTTTATTGGTAATTTAATAAATGGGATATCAATATTTGACTTAATTGATTAAGTTCCTTTAAAGAACGTTCCTATCATATTATTCATTAGAACTTCTTTTCAGTAACCTCCTTGTCATGTGATATTCTCATACCGAAAATTACGTGATATTTTGACATTCTTCCAGAGAATTCTTCCGCATTCATGTTACCTTCATATTACTTAAAGAATGTTCATTTTGGGTAGGTTAAGGGAATGTGATAGGTACGTGAATAATCTTTTAATGTTATGTGGGACACAGTTTCAAAAAGTTTGAATTTTACTTAGACCAGAACCAATCAATTTCTTTGTAATGTTTTCATTTAATAAACTTGATAACAATAAGTATCCACAAGTAGTTTTGTTTACATATTTGAAATTAGTAATGTTTTACTGGAATGATGCTTTTTGTTAATAAAATAAATGTATCTGTTCAGGTGATTTTAAAACTCTTTTCTTATAATGTGCTATGAAATACCCCGTGTTCATTAGAAAACGTCCTCTAGAAGGCTACAAATTTTTGACAGAAAAGAATGACATAATGTGGGTAACAAACTTGTGTTTCATCCTTTTCTTTTGACATTTCACAGCCACCTAGATGACGTTTTCAAATGATCACCCCCTATTTCCTTTGATTATAATATACCTATTTTTTTCAAATTTTGGACGAATATTAAATTGGCAAACATTTTAAGTTACTTGTTACGGTATAACCATTAAACATTTTTTTAATAAACTTTTTTGACCAAATTTTAGTGATTTCCAAAATTTTCATCGAGCAACCCTGTATTGAGAATATGCACTTACTTAGACGCGAATTATTGTTTTAACATATTACTAATTCTCTTATTTTTGCCATCTCGTTACCTTAGAAATCTCATTTTTCTATACCTATATCCTTTCAGCACACGTTGAGAAGATACGATAAAAAGATTTTTAAAGCCTACGTGATGTCAACAACAAGTGAATGGCTTATAGTCACGTACTGTTCTATCGTAATATTGATTTGCATTTTAAGCAGTTATTGTGCTTATTTTAAAATCCATTAAAAAGACAAAGGATTATCCGATTAAGGAAGATTTTCCTTCTAGACATTTATCAATTTTGGGTCACATTAATATAAAATGCAAGGCGACACCTGACTTCTCCTTTTCTGGGGCAATAACATAATATCGATATGAGAGTCACGATTAAAGTGTATTGTTTGTTGGTGGATGAGTCAATCATTGTCAGTAACATAAACTAAAACCGGCTAATTTGAGTACTTTTTGCTAAAACTTACAGAACTAACTGTAGCGGCACTACATTCATCATCGCTGCTCTGAGTTTGGCTGTTCTGATGGCTCTGTCGTCTCATTGCCATTATTTCCAAAACCAGCACCAACTTCTATGTTTGTTCCATGTTCACGAGCACTTTTCACCCACATATATAACTTACGATAGAACGATATTTGGTACGTTCACCCTTGCGACTTGAGATCGATAAAACATAATAAATTTTCTGTTTTCTGGATAAAGCTTTAGCGAAAGTGGTACATCCTCGGAAAGATCAACCAACTGTAAACGAATAGCCAAAATCGACTAAAGCACTTGGAAAAGCTGTTTTTCAAGGGCCTAAAACAGCTGTTCGATCTAACGATTGTCTATTTATGTGAACATCCACTAGGCGCCGTGGGGAGACGCGACGCTTGTCCCCTATCGACGTCGGCGTCCCGGCGCTAAGGCCTATACAAGGGTGCATATAAACGTTCCGCTTCAATTGTACAGGGGTGAGTTGCAACACACGTTATTTCAATAAATCACTTACGTTAGTTTGATCCATCTCATTTTGGCCCATTAATGCATCGTGCGACGAGGCATCGGAATTTCCAGTAACTGGTCACTCGTCATTGTAATAGCGACAGTCAAATATTATTTTTGCGGTATATTTTTAGATTTAAGTTTTGTGCCACGGGATTTTCTAAATATTTATTATGTTCTGTCCGGTGCGTTGTCACTACATTACTATCGCGACAACTATAAACACGCATACGCAGTACCAACCAGCGCTTGGCGATAGTTTTTTTAACCCAAACGCGACGGCAAAAAACTGCCGTAACCTCCGAGGAACCTTCAGAAAAGTCAGAAAACGATTGGCAATAATAATAATTGTTTATTATAATTTGTTCGCGGGTCGCAGGTTGAGTGGCACTGGCTCGTTCCCACTAAAAACCCGCCATCTACGAAGTCGATGCATAATAATTATTGCTGGCTAATTAATGTACTGGGCGTCTCAAGTTTTAAACAAACTATTGCACATTGTCTCTCAAGAAGGTCTAGGCTATGCTTAAGTAGTAGACCGATTAAGGGGGATTAGCTAGAGTTTTACATGATTTACCGCTTAAGCAAGCCTTCTTGGGTTTATGTGTAAGGTGCTGTTCTTAAGCCTTAACATGCAAAACTCATTATTCTTACCTAAGCCATCAGGCTGAAGTTAGATTTAGATTTGCTATTCACATTTCTACAACAGATCAGATAAGTATAGAACGTCATGAAAAAAATATATATATAAGGCTTTTCATTAAGGTGGCCATGGATATTTGACAGATTACTCACTGGACCAAGTTTGAACGATGTCTGAGTTTTTGGTTACATTTCTAAAATTTAAAAGTTACAAAATACTGCCTTTACTTTTAAATGTTAGTGCCAGAACTTATTAAAAATACAAGCTAGAGAAATGAAATTACTCTGTACAACAAAAATGTTAAAAGAAAGTTTGTTAGTCCTGAACATTAACACACTTTATATAAATTTAACACTTTTTAAAAAGTCAACTTTTGGGACTAATTTTGAGTCTTAATTTGATTAAAAATAGCAAATAAGATTTTCTGAATTATTTTCAAAATTGACGACAAGGGGTATTCCGCCTTTTTTTTTCAATTTTGATGGCCATCTAGCACTTGAGAACCAATCAGAACGACTAAAACGGTTTATTTCTTATCTTTTTGTCCTCTTCCCCCCCCCCCCTTACGGGTCCGTCATTCGCTCTCTTCTCCAAAAGTCTTTCTCTACCCCACTCATTATTACTTAAAAATTATTTTGATTTTTTTTTCTTCTCCACAAGTCTCCACTGTTTTTAATAATACAAATTATGTTCGTTTTATGAGTTTTTTCTTATTCATTTTTAGTTTGTTTTTCACTCAATTTTCAGTCTACAATTTTCTTTTCTTATTTAATTTATAAAAATTATTATAGTTTTTTTTGTTTTCTCCTTTATGCAGTGTTTTTGTTTGTTCTTCAATTTAAATATATTTATGAACTTTTTTTTTTATTTATAAACTCATTTTATGGATTTGCTCTAAAATAAAGCAAAGAAGTTCAAATTAAAAAAAAAACAAAATTTTTGGGTCTGTGTTGAAGAAAAAACTGTACAAAAAGCTTGATATCGAAGAAATTGTTCCTAAAAATTCTTATATTAAAGAAAAAACTTAGGAAAATATTTTTAACTTATCAGTACCTACCCACTCAAAAATTTTGAAACTTGCTTGCTAATCTAAGAAACGTCAGAAAAAAAAGATCTATGCATCTCACTTTTAAACTCTCTCTTCTCCATAAGTCTTTCTCTATCCCACTCAATATTACTTAAAAACGGCTTTAAAAACTTTTTTTCTTGCGAGATACTTCACTGTAAATTTTGGTTTTTTCAAAAGAGCTGAAAGCAACTAACCTGAACTAACTTAAATTAACTAGATATAACTTGTTCTAACAATTATATGAAGACGTCATTCGCACCAATGCGAAAAAAAGATCTATGCATCTCTCTTTTAAATGCTCTTTTCTCCATAAGTATTACGTCTTTCTCTATCCCACTCATTGTTGCTTAAAAATGGTTTTGTTTTTTTTTCTCTCCACAAGTCTCCACCTTTTTTGATAATAAAAATTATGTCCGTTTTTATGATTTTTTTCTTATGCATTTTTAGTATGTTTTTCACTAAATTTTCCGTCTACATCTTCTTTTCTTATTTATTTTATAAAAATTATTATAGTTTTTTTGTTTTCTCCCTTATGCAGTGTTTTTGTTTGTTCTTCAATTTAAATATATTTATAAACTTTTTTTTTATTTAAAAACTCATTTTATGGATTTGCTCTAAAATAAACTAAGAAGTTCAAATAAAAAAAAACAATTTTTGGGTTTGTGTAAAAGAAGAAATGTCTAAAATACCGGTCGAAAAGGTTGAAATCGAAGAAATTGTTCCTAAAAATTCTTACATTAAAGAAAAACTTAGCAAAATACTTCGAGTTATATTCTGAAGGAAAAATTTAATTTTGGTTGTAACTGTTGTAAGTGTACGTGTACGTGGGGCAATTCTCCATTCATATTCGATTGCTTTAAACTCAGGAATTCATCAATGAAGGCAAAAATCGATGCAGTCGCAAAAATGTATCAAAAACAGTTTAAAGACAAATTAAAAGACATTAAAAAAAGGGGTTAAAAACAATTGTATAGAAGAATACACATTTCCTTGAGTAAGTAGTTCGTGCCTCTGAGTTACGATAAAAATCACAAAAAATCACCATAAAGTAACTATATAAGATAAATCCTTTCAATGGTCAATTTCTAGGTAAATACTTTGAAAATCGCGTTATATATTGAAAATTGCCCACTTTTTAAAAAACCGACTTTTGGGACTAATTTTGCGTCTCATTTTGATTAAAAATAGCAAATAAGATTTTCTGAATTATTTTCAAAATTGACAACAAGGGGTATTCCGTCTTTTTTGTCAATTTTGATGGTCATCTAGCACTTTGGAACCAATCGGAACGAATAACACGGTTTATTTCTTATCTTTTTGTCCTCTTCCCCCCCCCCCCCCTCCCTTACCGGTCCGCTTTTCGCACTAAGCAAAAAAAAAGATCTATGCATCTCACTTTTAAACGCTCTCTTCTCCATAAGCCTTTCTCTATCCCACTCATTATTACATAAAAACGATTTCGAAAACTTTTTTTCTTGCGAGATATTTCACTGTAACTGCTGGCTTTTCCAAAAGAGCTGAAACCAACTAACCTGAACTAACTTAAATTAACTAAATATAACTGTTCTAACAATTACATGAAGACGCCTTTCGCGCTAAAGCGAAAAAAAGATCTAGGCATCTCTCTTTTAAACGGTCTCTTCTCCATAAATCTTTCCCGATCCCACTCATTTTCAACACCTTTCTAATTATCGATAGGACGCAAAGCGCAATATGATAACATCTGTAGTATGTTTTTCATTCAATTTTTAGTCTATAATTTTCTTTTCTTATTTATTTTATAAAAATTATTATAGTTTTTTTGTTTTCTCTTTTATGCAGTGTTTTTCTTTTTTCTTCAATTTAAATATATTTGTGAACTTTTTTTTAATTTAAAAACATATTTTATGGATTTGCTCTAAAATAAACCTAAGTTCAAATAAAAAAAAACAAAATTTTTGACTTTGTGTTGAAGAAGAAATCTCTAAAAAACTGGTTAAAAAGCTTGAAGACGAAGAAATTGTTCCTAAAAATCCTTACATTAAATTTTTATTCTATTAATTGTAAAACACAAAATTGATTTTTTTTTTGTTTTTGGGATTACGTGGGGCAACTCTCCAATCATATTCGATTGCTTTAAACTCAGGAATTCATCAATGAGCGCAAAAATGGTGTAGTCGCAAAAATGTATTTTATAGAAGTGCTTTTTATAGTTTTTATAGTATGCATCTCACTTTTAAACGCTCTCTTCTCCATACGTCTTTCTCTATCCAACTCATTATTACGTAAAAACGGTTTCTAAGACTTTTTTTTCTTGCCAGATATTTCAATGTAACTTTTGACTTTTTCAAAAGAGCTGAAACAACTAACATAAATTAACTAGATATAACTTGTTCTAACAATTATATGAAGACGCATTTCGCACTAATGCGAAAAAAAGATCGCTGCATCTTTTAAACGCTCTCTTCTCCGTAAGTCTTTCTTTATCCCACTCATTATTACTTAAAAATGGTGATGATTTTTTTTCTTCTCCATAAGTGGAGACCTATTTCGTGCATCTGAGTTACCACAAAAATCACAAAAAAATCACCGTAAAGTAAAGTTTCAAAATTGACGATAAGGGGTATTTCGTCTTTTTTCTCAATTTTGATGGCCATCTAGCACATTAGAACCAATCAGAACGAATAAAACGGTTTATTTCTTATCTTTTTGTCCTCCCCCCCCCCTTACGAGTCAGCCTTTCGCACTAAGCAAAAAAAAAAAAATCTATGCATCTCACTTTTAAACGCTCTCTTCTCCATAAGTCTTTCTCTATCTCACTCGGTTTCACAAAACTTTTTTTCTTTCGAGATATTTCACTGCAACTGTTGGCTTTTTCAAAAGAACTGAAAGCAACTAACCTGAACTAACCCAAATTAACTAGATATAACTTGTTCTAACAATTATATGAAGACTGCTTTCGCACCAATGCGAAAAAAGATATATGCATCTCTCTTTTAAACGCTCTCTTATAAGTTTTCCTCTATCCCACTCATTATTACTTAAAAATTAATTTCATTTTTTTCTTCTCCGTAAGTCTCCACTTTTTTTGATAATAAAAATTATGTTCGTTTTTATGATTTTTTCTTATGCATTTTTAGTATGTTTTTTACTCAATTTTCCGTCTACATCTTCTTTTCTTATTTATTTTATAAAAATTGTTATAGTTTTTTGTTTTATCCCTTATGCAGTGTTTTTGTTAGTTCTTCAATTTAAATATATTTATGAACTTTTTTTTTTATTTAGAAACTCATTTTATGGATTTGCTCTAAAATAAAGCTAAGAAGTTCAAATAATAAAAAAAACACGTTTTGGATTGTGTAGGAGAAGAAATGTCTAAAAAACTGGTCGAAAAGGTTGAAATCGAAGAAATTGTTCCTAAAAATTCTTACATTAAAGAAAAACTTTGGAAACTACTTCGGATCATATTTCGAAGGAAAAATTTAATTTTCTTTGTAAAACACAATTTTTTTTTGTTTTTGAGATTATGTGGGGCAATTCTCCATTCATATTCGATTGCTTTAAACTCAGGAATTCATCAATGAAGGGAAAAATGATGTAGTCGCAAAAATGTATCAAACAGTCTAAGATGAAGATCATTTAAAAAAAAAGTGGTAAATAACTATTTTATAAAAGTGTTTATAAAATAGTTATTTATAAAAAATTTAATAGAAGTGAAAATGCCGCGTGTAGGACATAAATAACTACTTCACATTTATGAAAGAGCCAACGTTTCGACCTTTAATGCGGTCTTCCTCAGGGCTTTCTGTTAGCTAAAGAAGCTAACTTTGTTGCAAGATTGGTCCAGGCCTTCAATACTTGCACCGTCTGCTCGCCATACGTATGTAGGATGTGTTGAAAGAATCCCCCATTAGCTGACATCATATATATTTTGCGTCCTTTATATCGGGTCGATAGAAGTGAAAATAGCGGGTGTGGGACAGAAATAACTACTTCACATTTGTGAGCCAACGTTTCGACCTTTATTGAGGTCTTCCTCAGGCAGTTAGCTAAAGAAGCTAACTTTGTTTTAAGAGTTAATTTTTTTTCTGGCGAAATATATTTCACTGTAATTTTTGGTTTTATCAGAAAAGCTGAAAGCAACTAACTGAACTAACCTAAATTAAATTTTGACATTTAGGGACGGCCGAAATCGATTGGCACCAGGGCGGCCCCTAGTTTAGGATCGCCCCTGTACACGGTGATACAGTTTTATTAAGATATAGAAAATTGTTGATTTCTCTAAAACAGGCAGATATTTCTCAATAAAATTGGGCAATCCTTGACAGCTATAGAATTCGAATGTTTTGCAATAAAAACCAAATTTTCTCTCCACCAATGAATTACTTCATGTCAATGCATGTTTTTAAAGAAAAAGGGGTAGACAACTGCTTTTTCGCAAAATAGCAACCATTGTTGAATTTGATTCAATTATTTGTTCTGCATCTCGGGTATACAGTGAGATTTTTTTATCTCTGAACATACAAGCAATTTTCCCTATGTTCAATTTTAAAAAAATCATCTCAAAGCATTGGTGTCAGACGTTGATGTTTAGGTAAAACATTAAATAACATTGATAAAAAGATATACAGTCCTAGAAAAATTATTGGTTGATATGGTTGTCGGATTGGGACAAGGCAGCAAATTACAAAACTATTTCTCTGCCAAAGCAGAGAGGCACAGGCACAGAGATAGTTGTGTAATTTGCTGCTTTGTCCTAATCCGCCAATGATATCCACCAATTAAATAACATTTTTATAACAAGAAAACATTTATTGAAAACACTAGAAAATTAAAAGTTTATAACAAATTCTCAAAATGTCCCCCTTCGCGTTCTAAACAATATGCAAGTCAATCTTGAAAGGCACGAACTGTGTTTTATAAGCAATTTTGTTTCAATTCGTTGCAGGCTGTTCGGATACGTTGTTTTAAAACGTCCACATTCTCAATTTCAATATTGTTATAAATTTTCGACTTTAGATCGATTAGATAGCCCCATAAAAAGAAGTCGTTTGAGGAGGTCACGGGACCTTGGTGGCCATGAAATAGGCCCAAACCTTCCTATCCACCTGTCAGGAAATTCTTGATTGAGGAAATTTCTAACTTCGTTCGTGGAATGAGCAGGAGCGCCATCCATTTGAAAACACGTGTTTTCAATATTCAAATTTTCAATTTCTGGCATAATTTGGTCACGGAGCAGGTTTAAAAATTTAAGGGAATTTAAAGTCCCTTCAATAAAGAATGGTCCTATCAGTGTATCTCCAATTATGCCTATCCACACGCTGACTCTTGCATTATATTGGGAGTGAGTTAAATTTTGTAAATGCTGATTTGTTTGAGACCAGTATCTAAAAACAGTAGGTAATTAGGATATTAAAAAGCAGAATTCAGGCGATTGCTATAAAAGTTCTTTACCTATAATTTTGGGAATTTACACAACCATTTAATGAAAAAGATGCTTCATCTGTAAATACAATTTTTCGCAAAATGTTGCCATTCCTATGGAGTAAATTTAGGAATCTTTCACAGAAATCTGTTCATCTTTCTTTGTCGTCGTCATAGAGCACTTGATGATTAGAGTATTTGTAGAATTAGAACTTGAATTCTTTTAGGGTCCTTCACACAGAAAATTTTGAAATTGGAAATAATCAGCCACTTGTTTTAAGGTGGATCCAGGATTTTCTTCCATAAAACATAAAATTTCCAGTTTTAATTCCTCTGTAAGAACATGTGGTTGTTTGCTCCTCATCCTATGAGAGTTAACTACACATCCTTCTGAATTAAACATCTTGACGATATTATGTATCGTTCCCATAGAAGGAATGGGACTGTCTGGATGACTAGTTGCAAATAAATCACGCATTCTCCTAAGGCTATTTTCTTTTTTGTAAAGATTAAACAATTCTATTTTTTCCTGTTTAGAATACATTATCTAAAGTCTATGAAAAATATTCAGCAAAAAGTTTACTAAAAGCAGCGTTATAAAAAATAAAGTTTGAAGTTTTCGAGCTGTTAAAGTTACCTGTACAGATATCTGAACCTAGAAATTAAGATCTGACAGCAATGCATTGAGATGGTTTTTTTTAAATTGAACATAGGGGAAATAGCGTTATATGTTCAAAGTTAAAAAAATCTCACTGTATATTTTCTTCAGGACGTTCAATACTTATCTGGTCCGCCCTGTTAAAAATGTCAGATAGAAAAGTATAGAAAACATAATGTTTGCAAATTGGATCCATAAGGACGAACCAGTATAAATATGGACATTTTCTTTTCATATAAAGCCGCCTGAAGGAATTAATAAGGATTAATAAGAAATACATATGACATAGTTTTTTATAAGGGATTCCTTTACTAAATCTGAAATAAACTTCTTGGCTTTAATCAGTTTTAATGGTTCTGGAACCAACAAGTTTCTATTTGGTGTCCCACATTCCCAAAATGTATCAGGTTTTATAAGTTTTAAATCAGACTATAATTTCAGTTGGTTCTTAAAGGTAATTCCTTATTAAACCTCAAAATGTTTTAATGGGTTGAATCAGGTATAATTGGGCAGAAATCAATAAGATATGTGGAGTTCCACAGTTACCGAAGTCTATTAAATTTTACAAGTTTGAAATGGGACAAGTTCCAATAAGTTTTTATAAGAAATGCCTTATTAAACCTTAAAATATTGAAATGGTTTTAATCAGGATTAATAGGTCTAGAATCTATAAGATTCGGTTTGGAGTTCCACAGTTATTAAAGTTTATCAAGTTTTACAGGTTTGAAATGTTCTTGACTAGTTCCAATAAGTTTGTATGAGAAATTTCTTATTAAATCTTGCGTACTTCAAATTATTAATAGGTCTGGAATCTATAAGATTCGGGTTGGAGTGCCACAGTTATTAAAGTTAATCAGATTTTAAAAGTTTTAAATCGGAACAGATTTGATAAGATTTTATACGTAATTCCTTATTAAATTTTAAATAATTTTTATGGTTTTAATCAGCTTTAATCTTTCTGGAATTTATAAGTTTATATTTGGAGATCCACAGTTCCCGAAGCCTATCAGGCTTTACAACCTTTAAATGGGACTGGCTTCATGAAGCCCAGTCGCCCATCAGTGCACTGAGTTTTTATATACATATTCCTTATAAAACCTTAAACAATTTTAATGGTTTTAATCAGGTTTAATCTGGATTCTATAAGATTCTGTTTGGAGTTCCAGAGTTATTAAAGTCTATCAGATTTTATAAGTTTTAAATAGGAACTAGATTCAATAAATTCTGATATGTAATTCCTTATTAAACTTCAAACAATTTTAATGGTTTTGATCAGGTTTTATTGGTCTGGATTTTGTTTTAAATCGGACTAAAATTCGACACCATGTGTAAGTTTCAATCACTCCTTATAAGATATTCCTTATTAAATCGCAATATATTTTAAGTCTTAAATTGAATTGGATCCGTTAAGTTTTTATTGGAATTTATTCAATCGTTAAGCCTATTAAAAGCACTTTTCTCCATATTCAGCCCCGTTAAGACCCGTTGAGTCCGCTTCCCACCTCATGGAGACTTCAACTCAATTCTTAGTCCATATTAATACCAATAGTTTCATTCCATATTAATGGCACTATTCTCCATATAATAAGACCCGTTAAATCTCCTTTCAACCTCATAGAGACTCATACAATTAATTTTTGGTTCATATTAATACCAATAGATTTTAATTCCTTATTAAAAGCACTATTCTTTTTTATTCAACATCGTAAAGACCCATTGAGTCTGCTTTCCACCTCATAGAAACCATTACAATCAATTTTTGGTCTATATTAAATCCAATAAGATTTAATTTCTTATTATCGTCCAAAATATAATTCCTTATTAAACGCACCATTCTCCATATTCAGCCCCGTTAAGACCCATCGAGTACGCTTCCCACCTTATAGAAACGAATACAACCAATTTTTGATCCATATTAAATTCAATAGAATTTAATTCCTTATTGAAGTCGCCATTCTCCATATTTTACCGCATTAAGACAAATTCGCCTTTAAATAGTATATATATATTATTTGAGGTCCATATTTATCCAATTTAAACGTATACCAATACTGTTTGAAATACACATCTTCAAACTAATTAAATCTTATTGAATTAAATTTGGAATTCCTGCTTCAGTTTGATTCATACTTGTAGATTGCAAATAAAAACAATTAGGATTCAAATTCTTTTTTTAGTGGATTTCCAGGGTTTGACCTTGTTACACACCCACTACGTATCTTATTTGTAATTCCTGTTTGAAATACACATGTTGCGCCATATTCAATCATATACACTTTTTTTTTATAAGGTTTAATAAGGAATTTTTAACAGGGCGTTGTAAAATTCTGAATATCAAGTCTAAATCTGAATCAAACCTCAGCCTGATTAAAAGTCATTGTGGGTACCAATACTCATCTTCAGTTTTACTTTTATAATCACACGACATATTATGGTACCTTTATTTAGTGGTACTTATCACAATTTTACAAACGTTTTAACGCATTAGCTCTGAGGTAGATGACGCACTACACTAAACTATCAAATTGGTACGTTTATTATAACAATTTAGTACATTGTAAAACAATTTAATTCTAAAAAAGATTTGCTTGTTTAAGGCAATTTTTCTGTAGTCGTTTGTTGCTGGCTGGTTACCAATTTGGAAAGCCCCAGTACCTGAGTAAGACCTAAAAAAAGCAATAAAAAATTTGGTACCTCGACATTAAAAAACAAAATTTTGCCATACCTGACAATAGATTATCGCCTTGTTCCTTACCCACGGTGGAAATATTTTTGGTCACCCTTATTTGCTTATCAGGAAACAACAATGGCAAACTGCTTTGGTTGAAAGAGCCTTGGGTTTCATTGTCTGGGAAGATTAAGCTCCCAAAATTTGAGGTCACAATTCCCGTGAGAGCGACGCCACTGACATTGGTTTCCACGGGGAATGGGATGTTGGAAAGGTCCACGACTGTCCCATTGTCCTCTGGATCGAAGAAAGATACGTCGATTTGTTCGTGCCTACCATAAAAATACATTTTTTTAATCTGAAACCTTATTAGTAGAATTTTTCAACAGTTTAACTTACGTTTTATTATCATAGTCACTGCTGTTACTGGCATCTGTTAGTATCCCAATTTCATAGACAACCTTTCTTATGACGTACCTTAAATTGTTTATGTGTACGTTATGGGTGGGTACAATGATGGAACCTACTTACAGGTCTTTGGGAGATGTATCGTTTGTTTGTGACTCCTCGGAACTGGAACTGTCTTCTGCACTAAAACCCTCACTGGACACTGCATCGTCTTCCTCAACAACGCTCGAGTTCACGCACAGGGCCAGAAAAGCGACGGCTAGCACAAAGCAAATTTTTGCCATATTGATAGCAAATGTGGGTAGGCGAAGCAAGTGAAGTGAACAATTTATCAATATTCTCAACGAGTTAAATTGCTTAACTGATCATCTAAGTTAATGAGTTTCTTTTTATATGGAGGGGTCCAGAGAAATCCGAACGTCCATTAGCACCTGGTGACGAACGTTTGTTTAAGCAATTTTACCTAAACATGTTAATTTTTACGTGAGGGAATTTTTAAGAAAACTCATCATGTTTTGTTAATGTTGTTATATACAGGTAACTATTTATTGTTTACTACAAACACAACGGTTGCGTTTCTTTTTTATGTACAGCATTTTATTGAGCAAAAAGAAGTTAAGCTTTATCTATTTTAAAGAAATTGAGATACTTAAGTACCTCTGCTACCTAAATAATATGAAAATCACTTTTCCATAAAAACGGTAAATTGAAAGGTATAATGGTGAAGAGCAAAGAAAGATTTAAATCTGCTTAATATATACTTTAGTTTTTTTTTATTTTCTTATTAGAGTTGACGTATCCATTGTAGCAATTTCATAGGTCTAAAAAGTGGAATTCATGTCCTTCTCATACAAAGTTTTTTTCTCGTTTAATAAAATTAGATATCGTAGGGTTGTTATACTTGCTTAAAACCCATTTTTTTGCCCTTAACCAGACATGAGAAAATTTAGTATAAAAAAACTAAAAATTGATAATGGCAACACAAATTAGTTAACTCCTCAAAAAGTTGCCTCAGACTTGTTTTCACTGACTTCGATTGTATTCTAAAATGAAAGGGCCATAACAGTTTTTTTTATAAGTTTTTTCAATTTTGGTTTTTCAAAAATTTCTCAAAAACTTGAATGGTTAGGCCCACCACGTTTTTGTCATTACATTACTAATATAATTTATTTTAAATTTTGTCCCATATAACCAACTTGTGGAACCAACATATGGAAGGCCAATTTGGGCCACCCAGTATATGAAAATACAGCAAAACTACTAAAATTAAATGCTATCACACATATCAGTCCCATCTGAAATTGGCAAATCATACAGCTCGTTGCTCAAGTAACTATAACGTATAACTTGGCAATGCTAGGTATGTCAGCTATGTTACGATTCATGATACTCCCTTAGGTAAGTTCAGATTAGTTCAGCCAATTTGTTGATATAATAGGTTGTTCAGCCAACCTATCATTCAAATTTGAACCGTGTCCCTTCAACAGTATCTTAAATATGACGTCATTTATGTTTTTCCCATTTAAATATATTAGACACTTTTATTTTGGAAGACACGTACATGTGGTAGGTACTCTTGTAATTTATAATATTAGGTTTAAATTGTTTTTTTTTTATATATTTATGTTGACATATTGTGCCTTGTTACCAGTGTTTGTAATCTTGAGAGGAACCATTTTGTTGAGACTGAAGCTTGTTGTTGCTGCATATTCCTGGATAAATTTAATTTAAGCATGGCTTTGTCTACAAAAATTTATTTTTTACTGACAATAAAGCATTATTGAATTGAATTGAATGTGAATAAAGCCTAATGGTTGCTTAGAATAGGTGAAATGTCGAAACGTCGGGTATATTAAGTTTCATGGGTTCTATTGCAACACTCTCTGAGTGGCAAAAAAGTATCAATTAACCGAATAAAAAAAATGGTACGATTAACCCTGACCGATTACCCGAAAAACTTGCTTCTTTTTAAAAAATGGAACCTTGGGTACTCTCAGAAAGGCGACTTCTGCTGGTTCATCCCATGAAGAAACTAGGTACATACCCAATTCCAGCATCTTAGCTCAAGACTCAAGCTCAGACGGTTCCCGAGATATGATTACCATTTAAGCACTTTTTCCTCGGCAGCCATCTTATAGCGTTTTCGGCTGGCGGCTTTAGAGGCGCTCTGGGAGTATCTCCATCCTTTGTTTTCGTAATAAGAATTTAAGGATAGTAATACTCTCAGAGCGGCTTAGAGCGAAAACGATCTTAGAGTTTTCAAAATGTTATTTCTAGCTTGAATTACATAAGAATTTATGGTCCATTTCAAATACATATTCATCTAGCAGGCTGATGAATTGACAGATTCATCTTATATCATCCATGTAAATGTGTCATTTACCTATATGTCAATTTCTCAGCTTACTAGATGAATATTTATTTGAAATAGACTCTATTATTTGATTTTCTTGATCTTTGATTGAATAATATGCATGTGCTATCAATAGAACCGTAAATATGGCGTATTCTAGATTTCTTCCATATAAAATTCATTGGATAGCGTAGCCCATATTCATAAGACCACTTTACCTAGAAATTTTGACAGAAAAGGATGATATAATCAAAGTAAATTAACTTTTGTGACATTTCACAGCCAACTAGACTAACGTTTTGAGATGAACATCCCCTATTTCTATTTCTAATGAGAGACTCAGCTGACTCACACATGTCAAAGCCTGATGGCGTGTATAGCGGATGAAGTGTCGAAGCGTCGGGTGGATTTGACCGTTGGAATGGCAGCCATGGAATTGATACCCAAATAAAGGTTCCGACTCTTTGTTAGTGCAAGCTATGCAAATTTCAGCTCAGCTCCCTTAGCTCCCTAGCTTTATGCCTCTCATAGATATCTATCACTATTATATATACTGCAAAACTGATGTAGATAACCAGTTATACAATCGGAAATGTCGTAAAGTTGACAGTTGACATTAGTGACAGTTTCTACTTCGGATTTCGAAATCGCGAACATAACCTCACTTTGCTTGTTTTGCAAAATTTGGAAATTTCCAAATAAAACCTAAGTCAATTTAAAATCTATTTAAGTTTCCTTTTAATTAATTCTTCTCAACAATTCGATTATACAGCACAGTTCAAACTAACAGCATCAGTAAGAACAATCTCATTATATTTATAATGGAAGTGTAGATAGCGGATGTAGAACAAATAAAAAGCTACTTTACAGTTGCGAATACGCCAACGTTTCGATCTTTATTTAGGTCTTCTTCAGGGCTAAAAAATATGCTCAAAGAAAAGTCTACAACACACTCAATGCATAAACAAATCAATAAATACACAACCAATAAAAAAATTGCATAAAAATATGTTTCAATAGTTAAAAGTAGCTTTGGTAGTTAACAATTAAATTATATTTATATTATATCATTTTTTTTGTCGTAGTAATAATGTTTCAAAAGTTACTTATAATAGTTACATCTTTCTAGTAATGGATTTCTGGCGAGATATTCTAGGCAGCCCTACTAAAATTGTGGCCCCAATGGTCGATGCCAGCGAACTGGCCTGGCGGTTGCTGAGCAGGAAGTATGGGGCGCAGTTGTGTTACACACCAATGCTACACAGTGCATTATTCGTTAGAGATACCAAATATCGCAGTGAAGCTTTGGCTTCTTGTGAAGATGATAAGCCTCTCATTATTCAGGTAAGTTTCAGCTACATGGTTTGACCAAACTCTGCTGTTCAAGGCTGGGCTTAATCAACTTCTTAGGCCGGCTTTTATAACTTGAGTTTAAACAGCATGTAAAGTTAAACTAAAGATTTGGATCATAAACATTGCATTATAGTTACATCAAATGTAGATTTTAAACTTGTCTACAACATCATCAACTGTCAGTTAAACCAATAAACAAAAACAATAAAGCTCACAATAAGGGAGGATTTATACAGGAAATAAAATAATATATAAGAATCGGTTTCATGCATTTCTATATAACCATTTTTACACCCAATAACATAGATATAAAATAAAATAAAGACTAAGGGCTCTGGTAAACTAAACTTTTTCACTCATCAAATTTTTATCTTCTTATTTGTTTCTTTTTTTAGAAGATATAATATTGAGCAAATTTAAGTATATGAAAATATTCCTGGGTAAATCACATTTGTAGAAAAGAAAACAAGAGTAAGACAAAAATAAATTTATTTAAAGTTATGTTTGAACTCATGCTAATATTTCAATTTCTTGTTTTATGATTTTAACTCGAATGTACATATAAAGTGTTCATTAGATTCATTTTGTTTTAAATAAAAATTGAAAATAGAAGAAGTAAATAAAACAATTTCACTAACAAGAAAACCTACTACCTATGCACACCACGTTTGTGTGGCTTTCCAATAAAACTAAGTTGTAGATGGATTAGTGGGATGAGGACAAATAAGGACAATTCAGCTTTATTCAATTGCCAACATTTTGAACATATATTGTGGTCTTTATCAAGAAAGCTGTAAAGACAAGAAACATCAATCAGTTTATAGCAAGGAGCAGTACTAAATTAAAACTATAAAATTTAAAGTTTATTCAAATTAGAAAAATTCAAGAATAAAACTTGTTTTAAAAATTAAAATGCTCAAGTCCTATCAACCATTTCCAAATTAAAAAATTAATTTTTTTTTTAAGAAATTTAAAAGCATATTACCTATGTGTAGGATGTTATATAACTGATAATGGATTGATTGATGTCAATTGAAATGATAATACCTATTATAAGTGGCCTGTCAAGGCCGCTTTGTTTTCCATTAGGGCCCTTTGGTTAAGTTAGTGCAGTTATGTTTTTCATGTTTTGGATAGTTCATTTTTGTTGTGTATTTTTTTTTAGTTAGCGTTAGTTTAGGTTTGTTCAGTTCTGTAAGGCCAAGCAGCCCACTTTAGCTCATTAGATCTCCTTTGTTTTCCTCTGGGGAGCATTCCATGTAGAGCCTTTTGGTTAGGTTAATTCAAGTCAGTTTAGTTATGTTTTTCATTTGTTTAGGTTAGTCATGGTTAGTTCAGTTATGTTTTTCCTTTGCTCAGGTTAGTTCAGGCATGTTTTTTCTTTGATTAGATTACTTTATGGTCTATGTTCTACTTTCGATACTTGATACCATGAAAATCATAACATTAAAATAAATCTATACATTTGGCAACATTGTATCATTTGTTCCTGCTGTCATAGCTTAAGAGTTTTCATGTTGTATTAGAAGTGAATTTTAATGATTTTGATGAATATTTTGTGGTTCAAAAGTTGTTCAACAAGAATTTTTTTACTTTAAACAGTTCTATATGTCCTAAAGATCTGTTTAAAAATAAAAAAAAACCTAAAACTCAAGGAATGAAAAAGTTCACCAGATCCCAGATGAAGAAGTTAACCAACTTTCAACTTCTTATCTTATTTGTAGTCATTAAATTTTTATGTATTAAGTGCACATGCTCCTGTTCCTGTCTCACATGTTTTTGACCAATGAGATGACACAATATCATGAGTCATGAAAACCCACTTTAAATTAGAGACAATTCTGACAATTTCATGTCTATTTGACATAAATTTTACATTGTTTTTTTCTTAATATGCACTCACTTGGTGCATGGCAACTCTTCCAATTGATATTTTAATTATAATTTTATTATATTTGGCTTTTTGACATTTTCAGTTTAAATTTTTCTTCGGAATTTAAAAAAGTCCTGAATGGCTGTGACATACAAGATGTGAGAAAAATCTATTTGGAAAGTTTATGTTATGTTTGGACAAGTACCTACAGAATTTGGCAAATATTTGTTAGTTGCATGTAGGGATTTTTGCACTTTTTTATTTTTTTTTACTGAGAAGCCATTTATGCAACTTCTTGCGCTTTTTTGCCACTTTCTTAATGGTATCATGTTGCTTATCGTGTGGTGAACAAACAGTATACCTCCTTAAAATTTATGTCACTCTATTGTTTTGTAAGTTGTTCAGCTAAACTCGACTGGTACTTGAACGCACCTATAAGAATCGCATTGGTCAAATTAATTTTATGTGTGACACTAGGTGAGAGTAATGCTCTTATTGGCAGGTTCAAGTTAATTCCAGTTGAGTTTACAACTAACTTGAACCCGACTTTTGAGTGTCACTTGTACAATTGTACCTTAGAGCATTTAAAGAGAACATAGTTTTTGCAATCATGATAAGGATTTTGAATTTCGCTAAGGTTGATTAGTTGTCAAGAAATAAATAAATTCGTGCATTTTGTTCAATGTTTTCACCGATTCAGACGAAATTCCAGAACCTAAAATCTGTTGAATTTGGCAACTGTGAAATATCCCAAGAAATAGCTTTTAATCAGAAGAGAGTTTTAATCCATTCAGGACATCACTTTTTATTTTGGGTCTATTAATGGGTGAATTCATATGCAAATAATGAATAAGAATGTGGATTATTGCACAATAAATAGGTATAATTTATACATTATACCTTTACTTGCACAGGCGACTGAGATATTTTTCTGTCTTTTTTGCACTCCTGATTCATCAGTTTTTTTTTGCCACCCTGATTTTTTTAAGCCGAATCCATAACTATGCTAAATTGAATTTTCTCAAAACTTAACCAATTATTGTCTCATGTTAAGTTACAGTCTATTTGGATCCTGTTCTGTTATAAATATAGAGAGGCAACTTATCAAAGGTATTGGTTTAAGTGTGCGATTATATTCTTTTTATTGGTCAATATATATGCTGTCTCAAATTATTATCGACTCGGGTGTGCCATGGAATCTAGATGATTTGGCCCTGTATAAATTTTTGACAATGACACTAAGTGAATTTGGCAAGTAAATGAGGTTGCAAATTTGACAAATGTCTAAATTATTTGTAAAACGTTGCCAAATTAATCAAAAATTAAGTATCAAACATTCAAAATATTGAAGGCTCTTTTATATGAGAGCGAATATTCGCTATTTTTGACGAAATTTGCGAAATCGCTAACAACAGGAAAAATGATGATTACATGATAGCGGAATGTACATTTTTTCCCTTGGCGAATTTTGCAAAAAGTTAACCTTAGATCAGCTTTTCTGCGGGTTTTTGTTACATTTGTCACAGGATTGAATTATGTTGTCAATTTGCAATAATTGATTTTAAGAGAGAAATCGGCATTGTTTGATATCCACTTGCATTTATTAATTTTTACTTTTCCTGCAGGCGATTAAAAATGGATTTTGATAAAGAGAATGAGGTAGGTACCCAAAATTTTAATTTTTTTACTTAAAATATTAAATTTTTGTTTCAAATCTTACAGTCAATTTTATGTAAAGACTTATGAAGTGGTCCCATCATCAGAAGAAATCTTAAAACCAATAACAAATCAAGAAGTACAGGAAATAGGTCCAACAGCTGAGAATGGCAATTAATACATTTGAGGAAATTTTAATTAGCGCCCTACACAGTAGACTTCTTTTTTTCTTGATAGTATATAAATTTGTCACGTTTGACACTATTGAGTACTATTGACACTAATTTAATAATAATAATATAATATATAAATAATAAATTCGTAAAAAAATGAATTTTACACTGACTGAACACCCAGTCAAAATTTTGACAAGAGGTTGCCATACATGTTAGAAAAGTGCGGAATTCGCTTTCATATAAGAGAGCCTTAAGCGTGCCATAAGTAGGCATTATGTGTAGTAGAAAGAAGCAAAATCATGAAATGGGTAGGTGAGGTAAAAAACCCAGGATATTATAATTGATAATTAGTCATGACATTTTTTAATTTTGATAAATAAAGGACTTCTGATATAAGCTCGAACATCCGAACATCATCACAATTTTACACTTCCGACTCATGAATATAAAAAAAAACACCAAAGCACAGAGGACTGAGGTTAAAAAGTTAGCTTTAACTCCAAATTGACATCCTAGCCTTCTTGATATTTGTATTAATTCTTAGAAAAAGAATATTTGTATTGTCCTACTTGATAAAGTAATTAATCTATCTTCTATTCCTGTATTTTCTTTTCTTCCTTCTTGCCAGATTTCTTGTATTAACATGTCATTACAAAATTCTATTACAGTTTTGTGGCAATGATCCCCAAACATTGCTAGAAGCCGCTCTCTTAGCGCAAGATCACTGCTTAGCAATAGACATAAATTTGGGCTGTCCGCAAGCGATTGCCAAGAGAGGCCATTACGGGGCGTTCTTGCAGGACGAGTGGCCTCTTTTACAAAACATTATCAGTCTCTTAAGTAAAAATTTGCAAGTCCCCGTTACTTGTAAGGTCCGAAGGTTCGAAACGAAGGAGAAAACCGTAGAATATGCGAAAATGCTAGAGGCTGCTGGATGTAAAATGTTGACTGTCCATGGAAGGACTCGGGAACAAAAAGGACCACTTACTGGTTTGGCCGATTGGAGCTACGTTAAGGCTGTAAGGTGCGTGTTTTTTGTTTGTCAAGCGAAAAAGCGCACATAAATTGTTTTTTCTCTATTTAATCTAGAGAAGCTGTCAGTATACCGGTTATTTCAAATGGCAACATTCAAAATATGCAAGATTTGGAAAGGTGTCTTGAGGAAACAGGAGCTGTCGGAGTGATGACCGCCGAAGGCAACCTTCAAAATCCTGCTCTGTTTATGTACCAGAACCCTCCTTGCTGGGAGCCAGCTCTAGAATATTTGGATTTAGTGGAGAGGCACCCATGCCCCAATAGTTACGTCAGGGGTCATTTGTTTAAATTGTTTCATCATGTGTAAGTTGCTTTCACGTTATAATTATTTTTCAGCCAGTCGGTTATAATTTAGTGCCACTTTTACTTGAGTGAAGTTTTAACCCTAGTAGTAGTAAACATTGGGGGCCGAAGCCTTACGATTAGGCATTAAAAGTCCTTTTCACAGTCCCCCGATCCCTCCACGAGTCGACCCCAAGTAGCCACGAGGCCTTGGATCTATCCAGGTTAGGGTAGATTTCCTTGGTTTGTCTACATATTCCTGATTGTGTTCAGTTTGTCTTTGTACTCTCCATGTCCACTCATTCAGAGTGTGAAAGACGTACTTATTGCTTAGGTACTCCTAGACATGGTTCTGGTCCTGCAAAACATGTCTAGGAACCGACACTGGCCGATTCAAATGCGCGCTCGTTTTCCTCAATATGTTCAGGAACCTATCCCAGAGTTACCCTTTTTGTTTCTGCCAGTGACATTAAGAGCAACCCTGCAGTCCTGAACGAGCTTTGAACTCGTCGTGTTTCTGCGGATGTTTTGTTCTTCTCCTTGTTTGACTTCTGGTCGTGTGGCCACTGCGAGTATTGCAAACATCTCCGCCTGGAAAACCGTCGTGTGGCTTCCCAAGGGAAAGCTCTCGCCCTCTTCATGGCCTGCTTTGTATATTCCAGCTCCTGACGACTGTTGGGTTTGTGAATGTTTATCCCAAATGGCTGTATTAGTCTCAGCAGATCTCAAGGGCGCCCCTCATGTGACAGGACAATTGGGATGTCCCGCTGAGGAAAATATTCCTCATTTTATACTGTACAAAATAAAATTTGTTGTGAAAAGTTCTATTAGTCTTAAGAGTTTTTAACCCTAAAAAAGGTAATTTTGTAATAATGCACAGATGGCACAGTGACAACATTGCATGAACAGGGTTGGTCAGAATAATTCACAAACGGACTTTAGCAATAAATCAGACAAATAAATGTGTTGTTGAAAGTTACAACGTCATTAATAAAAACAAAAAATCAACAGCAATTTAAAATACGTAACCAACCATCGCAAAACTTTAAAGCCATACTGCTTACCTGTTCTGAAACCGACAGGTCCATATCATCCGTTTGATGTTGAATTTAGCGAGAAACGGCTTCTCCAGGTGGTTGATTTGGATTGGCTGCCAACTGCTCCGCACTCAGAGTGGACTCAACCTGAGAGCATGCTGGCTGTGACGCCGTAGAGAGTCTGCGATGTTCTTGTTGAGTTTGGTCGAAAGAGGGCATTGGAGGTAGAGAGGTGGTGAAAGCTCGATGTTGGTCTTTCAAGCTTTGTGCGGCTAGTTTCTGTTGCAACTGTTCGAGATTCATTGGCGGGATTTCTGTAGTCGACAATCTGAAAAGAGAAGCGAAATTCAACCCTAAAAATGTACAAAAATTAGTCTTTATTTATAAAATATTTGGCTGGCGATCTGCCTGTGACCGCTTTCCATAAGTGTTTCCTTTCACTGGTTGCACTAATCCGTCCTCCTACAGAAAGCCATCGCCTTCCTCTTCGCCCAGAGTGGAAGCTCTGGCAGTCCCAGTCATTGCAGAACGCATCCGTTATGGCGAGGCAGACTGTTATGCAGACGCATAGCAGGCCCTGTCATCCGCTGGCAACCAGACCATGGACCAATAGGATATTCGGTCTGATTACCGCACTGACTGTAGAGTCAGTGCAGGACGTGTGGCATTAGACCCCACCTCCTGCCCACTGCCCCGCTTAGTTGCCATGTCAGTGTTGTTGATTACGTAAAGTGTAAACTCCAAGTTTGACATATTTAACATTGTTTGTCTGTCAAAAATCTTTCATTTATCTTCCAACCAAAGTTTGAACTGATCTTCTAAAAGTGCACATTTTGTTTCAGCCTTTGCCTTCCCGAAAATCAGCACCTACGTATTGAATTAGGTAGTGCAAATAGTCTAGATCAATTTAAAAGCATTAGCAAGACAATCAAGGAGATGTATAGTAAGTTCTATATTGGTAAAGAGCGATGGACGAATACCACTGAGGAAGGTACAGAAAATTTAGTTTTGCCACCGTGGTTGTGTCAGCCGTATGTCAGGGACACGCCTGAGAATTACTTTAGAAAAGTTGAAGACAAACTGAAGGAGGCTGAAGAGAGATTGGTAAGTACATTCCGTTTCATGATTCCGTTGAATTTTTACTTATTACTTAGTGTCCCAAATTTTGAGATGTTTTTACTTGAAGTAAAGTTGGATATTTGGGTGAAATTCGAATTTATGATTGTGATTAGCGTCCTTGAGTTGCATATACTGGTGAAGGTAGCAGGATTAAGACAAATAATACACCTCTTCTTTATCGGAAAATGACCAACGTTTCGACTATTTATTTAGTCTTCCTCAGGGCTGAAACCCAAGAAAATGTCGCTGTAACAAATCCCAAGGCTCAACATTCAGCCACAAACAATGCTTGTTAGAAAAATGATGGAAAGTAATAGTCATTTCCATCAACATTATAATAACTCATAAATAAAATGATACATAAAAAGTGTAAAAACCATACTAGTATTTAACATTTAACAATTGACAGTACCAAACAAAAAGTAAGAAGTAAGGGCGACGTCACATACAGCGGAATTTGGTAAAAACGAAACGGAGCGTAATTTGACAGTTGAATTTAAACCAATCAGATAAAAGCTAAAATAGGATTTGACATGTGTAATGACGTTATTGACATGTGTGATGTCGTTAATTACATGGGCAATGACGTTAATGACATTTCTGCTCCGTTCCGCTGTATGTGACGGCGGCGTGAGACGTACATTGTGGAAAACACAACTTACCTATCTTCCACTATAGAGAACAGTTAGTTTGAAATGTTTTCAACATGGTTAAAGCTGTAAACTTCACTCGATTATTGGACGACCCTGGTATCATCAAGTAGACAAACCACACGTCCGCTGCATGCGGTACGAAAATGCGAATAATGATAATTTGCGTGCCAATGTCGCTCAACACACGAAGATGCCATTTTTTTCGTATTGATGTGGCCTCCATAAGTTAGCGAATATTTTCAGCTCTCAGTCGATTGTCCCAGTGGGAAGTTCAAAACGATTATGTTGTGGCCATTTAATCTACAAAAGTTTATTTATTTTATGTAGATTAGCCTTTGAAGTGCTTCCGACAAGCCTGGTATGTAGGTAGGGGAATTTACAATACAAGGAGTCGCTCTTTGTTAGGTTTGCATTAGAGCCTTGTTCCAATTTAGTTAGATGGACCTTATAACTATTTATAATTCTGTTTATGAAAGACGAGGGGTAGTTGTTACTTGTCAAAATGTCCTTGTGATTGAAGAGGAAAGGTGAAACGTCGGCAAAATCTCTGCAAAAGAGTAGAAGTTTCTTTTCGTTCGAATCCTGTCCCTGTTGATTTGTAGTTTTTTCTCATTATTTTTTCTTCACATGTGAGCTGTAGACCATAAATTAGTGAGACCGACACTAATTTATATTTTTGTCTTTTTTTTAGCCTGAAGGAGCGAAACGATGTTATGAAGATGCGGATGGAAACGTTATAAGTAGAAAGAGAATGAAGAAATTGAGGAGAATATTGAGGAGGCCAGAAAAACCTGAAAACTGTCCAAATAGGCCTACAGAAAAGTGTTCATTATGTCAAAATATATTGGTAAGTTTAAAGATTTTATTCAATGCACTCGTTATGTTGCAGAAGCTTTTGTGGGTATTATATTGAATCTTTTTTCTTTAGGGTTCCAAATGTATTTACAAATTATGTAAAAAATGTTGCCGGGATAAATGTTTTGTAGAAAATTTGGACTGTGAAGGCCATAGGATATTGGTCAAAACTCGGAGAGAAACGGCCAAGCTCTTTGCTAAGGAAGAGAAAGCTCATATCAAGAGTGAGCAGCCGATCACAACTACTGGGATGCCTGAAGGTATAGTTAATATTGCTATTGTTAGTTCTTATCGCCAAATAAATCAATATTAAAGTGTTTTTCTTAGAATTTGTTTCCAAACCTAGATATACCATTGAGTACACCATTGAGTGTAATAATTATCAAAAAATATACTACCACTAATTTAGGGTTGAGTATAACGTATAGCGTAGTATTTAAAGAGATTATACAATGAGTAACAAAGTGAACATAAATAAATAATGTTAAATACAAGTTTTGAGATTTTGATAAACTGGCCTCAGTATCAAAATATGCTTGAAGACGACTGAGAAGTTTAGTGGCTCTCCTAGTATAAGCATAACTGATGAAATTTCCATGTCTTTTCTTAAAACTAAGCGGATTCCACGTATCAAGACATCAATTAACTCGTGAGCTTGAAACTATCTTTGAAAGCGCTCAGCGAGTTCATTGGCAGCAGAATAATTGGTTGTGCGATGCAAAATGACTTAGTTAACCTTTGAAAGTTGGTGATAAAAACTGGTTTACCAAATTTATTTTCCTGATCTAGTAACGACTCAAACCCACAGCAGATAAGAGAGTACCCGTGCCACTTATCCTAATCCTGCTAACTTCAACTGCAATATGTAAGTACTAAAAAGTCCGTAAACTATTGGTACTATTAATAGTAGGTAGGCTACTAAATATAAATTGTATAAGTTTATTCATAGCAAATACATTTTTAAAGTCTTATATGTGTTCCTTTCAGAAGCGTCTTCTGGCACGGGTCCATCTAACCACGTCCTCTAGCCCGCACTCTTCCCTAATTTCGCTACACCTTCGGTCCTAAAGTCTGTTCCCTGTGGTCATTCTTAGTATTCTCATTTCGCCGTGCCATCCTTTTTGTGAGGATCATAAGTAGTTCACAACCGCGGTGTATATACGATTTTTTCCACTACTAGACTCGATAAGTCTACAACCAAAAATTGTTTAAATTAGTAAGATAGCGCTACGTATGTTTTACTGCTAAGAACAGGCGCGTCTTTAATCCATATGGAGGAGTCGTTACCATGGCAACCGATAAACAAAATCGTCGTATGACGATATCACGGCGCGTAATGCGCCAGACAACTGACAGCTTTATTTACCTAGGGAGATAATCGGCCATAACGTCATTATAGACCGCTTATGTTCAATTGTTTTATAAGCAAAACGAGAAAATCTACGTTACAGTTATTCTGCTGGCCTTTAACTTTCCGTATTAAAGCTAGTAGTGGAAAAAGGTAATTATTTATGGCATAGGGCAAGAATTCTTATTAGATTCAGGATCTCAAATATCAGGTATTAGTGAAGCATATTTTGCTAAAAAGTACCGTCTATGTAAGGATGATTTAATTTTGTGTGGCTACAGTAACTACATCTTTCGTCCCCTAGGATATTTTGTTGTGAATGTAACATATACAAAAATGAGCGGCCCTATTAAAATATATGTAGTGAAGGAAGGTGCTGCAAACATAATGGGAAGAGGGAAGAGACTTCCTCAATGAATTTAAAATTAAATTTAAAGTTGTTGGTTCCATTAAAGAAATGAACCTTAACATTGAAGTATCTCGAATTATAGAAAGTTTTCCGGAGGTTTTCACAAAAAAGTTAGGCAAATTTAAGTACGCAAAGGTATCGTTGGAATTGAAAGAGGGTTACACCTGTGCCTCTGGCATACTGGAATCGGTTGGATGCCTCCATTGACGAGATAGTGAAAGAAGGAATATTGACATCGGTGGAGACTAGCGAATGGGCTACTTCAATAGTTGTTGTAATAGTTATAGCGTGGAGGTTACAAAAGTACAGTAAATAAATGGTTAAAAGAAGAGCATCATCCAGTACCACTGATAGAGGACATCTTTGCAAATCTTCATGACAGTGAGCATTTTTCAAAATTAGATTTAAATCAGTGGTGTGATAATCAATTTGAATTGGACGATAAGGCTAAGGAAATTTTGCCATTGAGTACGCATAGAGGTATATTTACCATAAATAGAATGCCTTACGGTATAACTCCAGGTAGCAGTAAGTGCCATAAATATATGGAACAGATGTTCCAAAGAATGGATAATGTAACCGTATACCTGGACGATTTATTGATAACAGGTTTTAATAAAGCATTCATTTACTACAAAGTACTTCAGAAGCTCAAGGATGCGGGATTGACAGTGATGCCAGAAAAATGTGAGTTTTTCAAAAAAGAAATCAAGTACCTGCGACACAAAATCAGCAGACATGGCCTTCATAAGGCAGAGGACAAAATTAAAGCCATTTGTGAAGCAGAACCCTGAGAAGCAATTTATTATGCTCTCTGAAAATAATATTGGATGGTTTGGACCATAGTTGAGGGCAATAAGAGAGCATTTGAGGCTGTTGGGTAATATTAGCAGGCAGTATAACACATATGCAAACAAACAGTGCTATATGAAATTTAAGAGAGAGCATAAAAATCACATTCGTAAAACTAAAATTTCTGCAAATAATGATAAAATAAATTCATCAAGTAACCCTGTTAAGACCATGTGGCAAATTATTAATGAAGGCATGAAAGATAAAAAGGCCAATAATGGATCAGGTGGCCTTTCTTCAAATGATTTTAATATCAAGTTTCTGAGTATTGATTCTTTATTTAACCTTGAGGATATGCGTGGTCGGGTTCAAAGTGTTTTCTCCTTTCGTGAAGAGAGTTTTAATGAAGTTAGAGATCTGTAATAAATCAGCTAAAAAACAAAAACAGCCTCGATCTGTATGGTCTTAATGTGAAGATCATAAAATCAGTAAAGAATCCTATACTGGTACATCTTACAAAACTAATAAACGCTTGCATTAGGGAGGGAGTTTTTCCTGATTGCATTAAAAGGGCAATTGTGGTTCCTCTGTTTAAGGGGAAAAACGCGGATGAGATAGAGAGTTACAGACCAATAACCCTTCTTCCGGTATTGTCGAAGGTCCTTAAGAAATGCATGTCTGAGCAAATTGTAAACTTTTTTGAAGATAACAACATTTTTAATGAACAACAATTTGGGTTCAGGAAAAACAAAAGCACAGTCCTGGGGATCAATAATCTATTGTCGGGTATCATGGATGCCTTTGAAGCTCGACATTTTAATACTGTTTTATTGAGCGATCTCAGTAAGGCTTTTGATTGTGTGGACCATGGTATACTTCTGCGCAAGCTGGAGGCATACCGCTTTGTTAATAGGGGCATTCAGCTCTTGAAATCCTAACTTACAGGGAGAGGCCAGTCCTTGAGGTATAATGATGTAACATGGTCCGAGCAAGAAATAACGATTGGAGTGCCACAGGGATCTATCTTGGGGCCAGTGCTCTTTCTTATATACATTAATGATCTTCCCTTAATTGACAAAAAATCCGGATACACTCTCTTTGCGGAGGACACCACAATCTCTGCGAGAGACCCTCGAGGCTTCATTTGAGGCTGAAAAACTGGCCAAAAATTGGTTTCATTCCACTCGATTGCTGCTGAATATGGGCAAGACACAGAGGATGGTGTTTGCATTGAGGGAGTTTGGAACCGTAAATGACCACGTATCCCAGGTTAAATTTCTTGGGGTTCTTGTGGATGAGACCGCCAAGTGGGATTTACATACTGATAACTTGGCTTCAAAACTCAATACAAGTTTGTACCTGCTACGTCAGCTTTCAGATAGGATATCTCGTACGGTACTTAGATCGGCTTACTTTGCAGCCTTTCATGCACGGTCTCTTATGCTGTACTTGTTTGGGGGCCACGCCCCGGGGGCTAAGCGTTTGTTCGGGCTTCAGCGAAGAGCGGTCAGATTGTTGGCTGGCCTGGGCTACAGGAATAACTGCAGGGCGCACTTCAGACAACTAGGCACACTAACCCTGCCCTGCATGTTTATATTGGAGAATTTGCTGTTTGTGAAAAATAACATGTATCTGTTTTCTGCTCACGAGGACATGCATGCTTATACCTTACTAGAGGCCGAAAAAATTTAATAACCTCATACTGTCGTTTGAGAAGGTGTCAGAATGGCCCTGGCCACTGGGCGGTAAAATAATTCAATGTACTGCCCATAAAAATTAAAGCGTTGACAGTGGATAGTTTCCGAAAGGAAATTATGCAAATGTTAATGGTAAATGTTTTTTATTGTGGTGAAGAGTATTTTAAGTATTTTAATCAAAATTATTATTTTTTTTTCTTCTCTCTGTCTAGTCTATTTTAGGATGTTGACTGTAAGCTTTTAGGATTAAGTAAATAATGGCATCTGGACTGAATTTATTTAAATTTAATTTGTAGACTATTCTATTTTTGACGTATGAACATTGCTGTTTTGGTGATTGTAAACATGAATAAATTTCAATTTGAGAACCGCCAAAGAATGTCACGGAAACAAGAAGCCCCATAGGTATGATCACATATTATGCCAAATTCATCCCAAATTTATCGACTATATTAAAATCTATTTATAACTTACTAAAGAGAGAAGTTGCATTCAATTGGACAAATGCATGTCAAAAATCTTTTAGTGAGATAAAGGACATGTTAATGTCAAATTTAATGCTAACACATTTTCACCCTAAATTGCCTCTATATCTGACTACCGACAGCTCCATTAACTTTGCATCCAGGACGTTAACTCCAGCTGAACAGAGGTGTAATACTCTCCATAAGGAAAGCAATGCAATTTATTTCGGGTTGACTAAATTCTACCAATATTTAGCAGGAAAATTCTTTATCATTATTACTGCCCACAAACCTCCAATAACATTGTTGGGCGAACATAAAGGCATCCCAAAAATGTATGAGAACGGATTCCAGAGATGGGCAGCATTTTTTGGCAAGATTTAAATATAAAATAGAGCATATAAAAGAAAAAAAAAGAGTTCTGTAGCAGACTATTTTTCAAGAAAACCAAATAAGCTTGAAAAATCAGTGGAGGGGAAAGTAAGTTTCATAAATTTCATTGATAACTTAGGAAGTTGGCCTATAGACAATGCAGAGATTAGGAAACTCACTAGGGAAGGCAACGACATGCAGCAGATCATCAGATATGTAATGGAACAACGATGGCCAGAGAACATTCCAAAGAAAATTAAAGCATATTTTCATAGAAGAGATGAGCTTTTTGTGGAGAATGGCATTCTGACATGGGGTCAGAGGATTGTCGTACCAGAGAAACTAAGAACAAGAATGTTGAGCCTAGTGCATGAGAGTCACAATGGCATAGTCAAAATGAAAGCAGCAGCTCGAAGTTTGATGTATTAGGATGGTATGGATAAAGATATCGAGCAAATGCGTACGTTCCGCCGACGGCAGCAGCTTAGAAGTTTAGTCAGCGAACGCCGAGAATCGGCACCTGATTGGCCAATTTCAGGGTTCGTTGACTAAACTTCTCAGCTGCTGCCGTCGGCGGAACGTACGCAAAACCAACACAATGCACTCCGTGCATGTTAAATAGACAGGCACCACCCAAAAGCCCATTAACATCATGGCCCATTGAAAATAGACCTTTCAGTAGAGTACATATAGACTTGTGTGGACCAATAAGAAATCAAAACTTTTTGATAATTGTTGATGCATATACTAAATGTATGGAGGTCTTTTCAATGAGAAAAATAGCAACAGAAGAAATCATAGGGCGACTGCGCGAAACGTTTGCTTGATTTGGAATACCTGCCACCATGGTGAACGATAATGGAGCAAACTTGGTATCCAAGAAGATGGAAGAATTTTGCAAACGCAATGGTATTAGACACTTGAAATCGCCACCAGGGCACCAGCAACGCAATGGAGCAGTGGAAAGTGCAGTCAAATACGTTAAGACTAAACTGAAGACGCTATGGCAGGAGCAAACAAATAAGAACTTTCCGATTCAGACACTAGTCTCGAGTATAATGCTAAATTATCGAGCATCTGAACACACTACCACCAAAGCAACAGCGTTGAAGTTAAGAACCAGACTCTCTGCCATCAAAGACCAGGAAACGAGACCAGAAAAGGATTGACATTGGAGATAAGGCCTACGTGAGAGACTATAGGAGGCAGAACGCACCAGGATGGACAAAAGCTACCATCATAAGAAAAATTGGTATTGCAACATTTTTATGTCAGATAGAGGCTGGAAATATATGGAAAAGGCTTGCCGATTAGATTCAGGTGTGTCGGTGAGGAGTAAGGTTTTATCCAGAAGTAATACCATCACCAGCGAGACGGACTATGGTCCTCGAAAACATTACAATGATACCTCAAAATTACAACATACCGTAAGGTATAAGTCTCTAACTACAAGTACAGCCAATGCGGATACTTCTAATCCTGTAATTCTTATAAATCCTGTAGATGATTCATTAAAATCCAAATCAGGTAATGAACCCAGTGTGGCATCATCTTCCCATACCAACTGTGATAAATGTAAATTAAAGATGAGCGTATGTGAATGTCAAGAGAGTGAATGCGACGGTGAGAGCGACTTGAAAGTGGCGGACAGTAGTGAGAGTGACGACGAGTTCTTGTTAGCCGAAGATAACAACTCTGCGCATGTAGGTGAGGATGAGAATGACGAATGTCAAAGCTGACGACAATAGCGATGTCGTTAAGATATTGTATAAACGTAAGCCATTGGTTAGTAGCGAATGCAACAGTGAAGGGACGAAAAGCATCCCTGGGATCTCAAAACGCATACGTAAAGCTCCGGGTTTATATAAGGACTATATGTAACGTAGATATTCATATATCCAAAATGTCTTGTTACATATTAGAGCATAGTTTAAATAATCGTCAGGGTGGCAAGAGAAAATATATATATATATCATGCTGCCTGGTTGCTATGCGTCATGTGGATTGTGGACAACATAGGTATTACATGTAGTAATTAGGATTATCACTCTGAATTGCCTGTGGCAAAAGATTGGCAGAGGGGTGTTATATTGGTGACTGCGCCTTGACACGTAGCGCCGTAGTGGAACAATGTACACACATGCGTATATGGCCATGTTCACAAGAACTTAGAACAGTCCAAAGAGGATATAATAATTCTATGCTATAACTAAAAGTATTATATCCTCGTTGGAACAGTCTCGTATCAGCATTATAAGCAACCACTTGCCCGTTTAGCCACCCGGGATCGCCCTTATCCATTGACTGTCGCGCCAACCTGTAATCGCAGTAACAATAAAAGTCTAGGTATAGTGAAGTGAACTGCTGGCCTTTATTATAATGCCTTGACCGCGAACCCCATAAAGAACAGTTGTATCATAATTTATGCTACCCCGCAGGTAACTACCTACCATCAAAATATGAATCATGTGCTAACAATTCGCAATATTTTCTTCTGTTATGAGTAGCAGGGTGTTTACTGAGTAGATCAAAAGAAAAGAAAATGTGAATGAACCATATTTAGTAACGGAAAATCATTTTTTCTATAAGCGTATTAATTCTATCTCTTGCTTCTGTTTGGCGTCCTGCTGAACTAGGCAACTTTCAATACTTTCATAGTGATCGCTACGCTCGGTCGTCGCGATGAAAGCAATGTTGCCAGTTGGGAAATTTTAAATTGTAATGTGTGGATGCAATGCATCATACATGAGGGCCCCGTAAGGGGTGTATGATGTATTGCAGGTTACTTTAGGTCAATTTAGGTTAGTTTAGGTCAGTTTAGGTTAGTATAGGTTAGTTTAGGTTAGTTCAGTTTAATTATGGTTAGTGTAGGTTAGTTTAGGTTAGATCAGGTTTGTTCAGTTCTGTTATTTCTTTATTTTCTTATTTTACGTTACATTTTGCTTGTAAGGCATTTATTCTTTTAAACATTTAATTTTGTGCAACGATCGGCAACGCTGTATATGGCTAATAATGCTGCGAAGAGTTTTAGCATAGTAAAGTGTGATAAATTGGCTGTTTTGTGATTAATTTTTTTATGTTAAATATATGGATCATTCACATTTTTCTGCTCAGTAGACGCCCTGCTACTCATAACAGAAGAAAATGTTGCGAAATTCAGTGGTACCTATATCGATATAGACCCGACATAATCAAAGTAAATTAACTTTTGTGACATTTCACAGCTAACTAGACTATCGTTTTGAGATGAATGATTCTATTTCTAATGAGAGAAGAGAGACTCGCATGACGTCAAAGCCTGATGGCGTGTTTAGCGGACGAAGTGTCGACGCGTCGGGTGGATTTGCTGTCAGAGCTTTGCTTTAGCTCGTTAGTCGTTAGAGTCTGGGTTCTTATCAAGAAGCGTAGCTTTTCTAACATTTCCTTTAATGGCACACTTGGAATTGGTACCCAAATGAAGGTTCCGACTCTTTGTTACTGCAAGCGATGCAAATTTCAGCTCAGCTCCCTTAGCTCCCTAGGTTTATGCCTTTCACAGATATTTTTGTATCACTAGTGCAAACATGATGTAGATAACCAGTTATACAATCGGAAATGACGTAAAGTTGACAATTGACGTTAGTGACAGTTTCTACTTCGAACTTTCAAATCGCGAACATAACCTCACTTTGCTTGCTTTGCAAAATTTGGAAATTTCCTAAATAAAACTTAAGTCAATTTAAAATCTCTTTAATAGTTTCCTTTTAATTAGTTCTTCTCAACAATTCAATTATACACCACAGTTCAAACTAACAGCATCAGTAAAAACAATCTCATTATATTGATAATGGAAATGTAGATAGCCGGTGTAGGACAAATAAGAAGCTACTTTACAGTTGTGAATACGCCAATGTTTCGATCTTTATTTAGATCTTCTTCAGGGCTAAAAAATATGCTCAATAAATCTACAACACACTCAATGCATAAACAAATCAATAAAAACACAACCATAAATATGGATAAAAAAAATTGCCTAAAAATATGTTTCAACAGTTAACAGTAGATTTGGTAATTAACAATTAAATTATATTTTTTGTATTATATCATTTTTTCTTGTCGTAGTAATAATGTTTCAAAAAGTACTTATACTAATTACATCTTTCTAGTAATGGATTTCTGGCGAGATATTCTAGGCAGCCCTACTAAAATTGTGGCCCCAATGGTCGAAGCCAGTGAACTGGCCTGGCGGTTGCTGAGCAGGAAGTATGGGGCGCAGTTGTGTTACACACCAATGATACATAGTGCATCATTTGTTAGAAATGCCAGTTATCGCAAACAAGCTTTGGCTTCTTGTGAAGATGATAAGTTGCTCATTATTCAGGTAAATTTCAGCTATATGGTTTACCAAACTCTGCTGTTCAAGGCTGGGCTTAATCAACTCCTTAGGCCGGCTTTTATAACTTGAGTTTAAACTGCACGTAAAGTTTAACAAAAGGTTTTAATCATAAACAATGCATTATAGGTACATCAAATGTAGATTTCAAACTTGTCTATAGCAACATATACTGTGTGTCTAGTTTACTAGTTAAACCTTCGGTTAAATCAATAAACAAAAACAATAAAGCTTGCAATAAAGGTGGATTTATACAGCAAATAAAATAATAAGTAAGAATTGGTTTCATGCATGTCTATATAAGCATTTTTACACCAAATAACAAAAATAAAATAAAACAAGGAATAAGGACTCTGGTAAACTTTTTCACCAATCAATTTTTTAACTTTTTTTTTGGTTTTTTTGTCAGAAGATTATATAATATAGAGCACATGTAAGTAGACAAAAAAATTCCTGGATAATTCACATTTGTAGAAAAAAAAACAAGAATATGACAAAAATCAATATATTTAAAGTTGCATTTGTTCTCATGCTAATATTTCAATTTCTTGTTTTATGATTTTACCTAACTCCAATGTACAGGGTGTTTCAAATTTGAGCCACATTATTGGGATCTCAGCAATGGTAAGAGATACAGGGTCGGTTAAATGGGGGCAAAGTTGCGCAGTTTGGAGCTCAATAATGTGCCTTTTTAACATTTGAAAAATTCCTATTACTTCCTTTTTGTTTTTATTTTGTTTTGAGCTTATTTAAAGAGATAATTCAAAATGATTGACACTTCGTCATTGCAAATTTTTTGTGCCCTGTAAGATGGCATATTTAGTTTCTTCCTGCAATGTTTGGTTTTTTGGGAACCATCATCAACTTCACTTTTTTTAAATACGGACCTGGAGTTTTTATTCATTATTTTGATCGCTCTTTTTAATCCAAACAACACGATACAGAACATGATATATTTTGCAATTACAGTTTAGCTAAAAATCGTTTTTCATATTTTTCTGTGCTTTTTGCACTTCTGAATCCTCAGCTCTTTTTTTGCCACCCTGATTTTTTTAAGATGAATCTATAACTATGCAGAGAATGAGGTACAAAATCTAAATGAAATCCTAAATTGAATTTTCTTAAAACTTAACCAATTATTGTCTCATGTTAACTTACAGCTCTATTTGGATCCTGTTCTATTATAAATATAGAGAGGCAACTTATCAAAGGTATTGGTTCAAGTGTGCAATTATATCTTTTTTAAAATTCTTACTTATTATGAACTCGGTTGTGACATGGCATCCAGATGTTTTGCCCCTGTATACATTTTTGCCAATGACACTGAGTGAATTTGGCAAGTAAATGAGGTTACAAATTTGACAAATGTTTAAGTTATTTGTAAAACGCGGCAAATTAATCAAAAATTAAGTATCAATCATTCAAAGTACTGAGAGTGCCTTAAGTAGGCAGTATGTGTAGTAGAAAGAAGCAAAATCATGAAATGGGTAGGTGAGGTAAAAAACCCAGGATCTTATAATTAATAATTAGTTCATGGCATTTTTTAATTTTGGTAAATAAAGGAGCACTGATATAAGATCGAACATCCGAACATTATCACATATTTACACTTGAAAAAAAAAACTCCAAATCACTGAGGGCTGAGGTTAAAAGATTAGCTTTGACCCCAAATTAGCATCCTAACCTTCTTGATATTTGTATTAACATATCTAATCTGCCTACTAGTCCTATATTTTCTATTCTTCCTTGTTGCCAGATTTCTTGTATTAACATGTCATTACAAAATTCTATTACAGTTTTGTGGCAATGATCCCCAAACATTGCTAGAAGCCGCTCTCTTAGCGCAAGATCACTGCTTAGCAATAGACATAAATTTTGGCTGTCCGCAAGATAATGCCAAGAAAGGCCATTACGGGGCGTTCTTGCAGGACGAGTGGC
Organism: Taphrorychus bicolor; assembly: GCA_951812265.1. Taxonomy (NCBI): domain Eukaryota; kingdom Metazoa; phylum Arthropoda; class Insecta; order Coleoptera; family Curculionidae; genus Taphrorychus; species Taphrorychus bicolor. The sequence continues at coordinate 27,006,056 of OX638303.1, read as the reverse complement.
CTCTTTTACAAAACATTGTCAGTCTCTTAAGTAAAAATTTGAAAGTTCCCGTTACTTGTAAAGTCCGAAGGTTCGAAACGAAGGAGAAAACCGTAGAATATGCGAAAATGTTAGAGGCCGCTGGATGTAAAATGTTGACTGTCCATGCAAGGCTTCGGGAACAAAAAGGACCACTAACTGGTTTGGCCGATTGGAGCTTCGTTAAGGCTGTAAGGTGAGTTTTTTGTTTGTGAAGTGAAAGAGCGCACATAAATTGTTTTTTTCCTGGATTAATTTAGAGAAGCTGTCAATATACCGGTTATTTCAAACGGCAACATTCAAAATATGCAAGATTTGGAAAAGTGTCTTGAGGAAACAGGAGCTGTCGGAGTGATGACCGCCGAAGGCAACCTTTACAACCCTGCGCTATTCATGTACCAGAACCCTCCTTGCTGGGAGCCAGCTCTAGAATATTTGGATTTAGTGGAGAGGCACCCGTGCTCCAACCGTTTCATCAGGCCTCATTTGTTTAAATTGTTTCATCATGTGTAAGTTGCTTTCACGTTATAATTATTTTTCAGCCAGTTGGTTATAATTTAGTGCCACTTTTACTTGAATAAAGTTTTAACCCTAGTAGTAGTAGTAAACATTGGGGGACGAAGCCTTAAAGGCCCTCCACGAGTCGACCCGTCCCTCTAATGCCCCTCCAAGCGGCTCCCAATGTCCGGTGGCGCAGTCGCGCTCACCTATAGCACACTCCCAGAAAGCGGTACTATGACTTTTCCCCTGCTCCACAGTGGGTGCAGGGTAGACTCTGTAGACCATTAACAGGAGGTGCATGTGTCTGTTTAGTCTACAGTGGCCAGTGAGGATTTCTATAAATTCTCCCAGGCACTGCCGACTTCTTCCAAGTAGCCAGGAGGCCTTGGAAATATCCAGGTTAGGGTAGATTTCCTTGGTCTGTCTACATATTCCTGACTGTTTTCAGTTTATCTTTGTACTTTTCCATGCTCACCATTCAGAGTGTGAAAGACGTACTTACTGCTAACTCCTAGCGATGGGTCTGGTTCTGCAAAACATGTCTAGGAACCAATCTTGGCCGATTCATTGGCGCGCTCGTTTTCCTCAATGCCCATATGTCCAGGAACTCATCCCAGAGTTCCCTTTTTTGTCTCTGCCAGTGACATTAAGCCCTGCAGTCCTGAACAAGCTTTGAACTCGTCTTGATTCTGCAGATGGCGCGCAGGGCCGCCTGACTGTCGGAGTAGAAACTTTTGGTCGTGTGGCCACTTCGAGTATTGCAAACACCTCCGCCTGGAAAACCTTCTTGTAACTTCCCAAGGGAAAGCTCTCGCCCTCTTCATGGCCTGCTTTGTATATTCCGGCTCCTGACGTCTATGAATCGTCTGTATACTATACCTGATTATTCTCAGAAGGTTGTTAAAGCAGCTTTCCTTTGAATTCTTCTCTTATTGGGATGTTTGTCCCAAATGGCTGTTTTTCGTCTCAGCCGATCGCAAGGGCGCCCCTCCTTCGACAGGACAATTAGGATGTCCCGCTGGATGAGGCTGGCGATCTGCATGTAACCGCTTCCCATGACTGTTTCCTTCCACTGGTTGCAGCAATCCATCCTCCTACAGGAAGCCATCGCCTCCCTCTTCATCCAGATTGGAAGCTCCGGCAGACCCAGTAAGGCATTGAGACAACTGCTCCCGGTGTTATTACGAACGCACCCATTATGGCTAGGCAGACAGTTCTCTGCAGTCTGGCACACCTCAACCATGTGGCATTAGACCACACCTCCTGCCCACTGCCCCGCGCAGTTGCCATGTCAGTGTTGTTGCCTTATTGCATGCCTTTTTTACGTGTTTTAATCCTCCTTCAAGTGTAAACTTCAAGTTTGAGATATTTGACATTATTTATCTGTCAAAATCTCTTATTTATCCTCAAACTAAAGTTTAAACTGAACTTGAAAAAGTGGGCTTTAGTGTACATTTTATTTCAGCCTTTGCCTTCCCGAAAATAAGCACTTACGTATTGAATTAGGTGATGCAAATATGCTAGATGAATTTAGAAGCATTAGCAAGACAATTAAGGAGATGTATAACAAGTTCCACATTGGTCAAAAGCGATGGACGAATACCACTGAGGAAGGTACAGAAAATTTAGTTCTGCCACCGTGGTTGTGTCAGCCGTATGTCAGGGACACGCCTGAGGATTACCTTAGAAAAGTTGAAGATAAAGTGAAGGAGGTTGAAGAGAGATTTGTAAGTACATTCCGTTGTATGATGTTGAATTTTTACTTATTACTTAGTGTCTCAAACTTTGATCTGTTTTTACTTGAAGTGAAGTTGGGTAATTTGGGTAAAATTCGAATGATTTTCGAAATATCTGGAAAACCACGAAATTGCTTTGGACGGGCCCTAAAGTAGGTTTTTGAAATCTGACGTCTTGTTTATTCAGGGCTCTCAACATCTTCCATATTTGAATGTTTTTTGCTACAATTATTTTAAATTTCTTAACACGATAAATACAATATCCACTTAAGTACCCATAGTTCATCTACTATAACGTTATTTGCGCAGTAAATCATGAAAATTTGACATTGGGAGGGATATTGTTGTTCAGCTATAAAAGGCGGCCACGTGACAGTTTTCATTCATTCTGGATCCGACTCTTAAAGAATCAATAACTAAATCTAAAAAACCGTAAAAAGGATTAAGAAGGAAAATATCAGGAAAATTATTTCTCATACACCGTGCTTGGCAATATTCCAGTCCCACTACATTTAACACCGCGCCTGGCAGTAGTCGGGCCCCACTTCATATACACCGTGGCTGGCAGTAGTCGGGTCCCCTAATTCACATACACCGTTCCTGACAATTGTCGCGTGTCACTCACCGTAAAAACCGTCTCATTCCTGGACTTTAACCTTACCGTGTAACCCCGTTCTAAACCAAGGTACCGCACTCACCGATTTCTACCATATTTATAATCATCTTCCTCGACCGTCGCACATCCCGCTCTGGGTTGTTTGTAATACTTTGCGTTAGGCAAGTTATAGTTTTATCAGCATCTCGTTGAAAGTATGACCCTTGTGTTAAATAGAAACTATTGAGCAGTCTCTTGTCTTTCACTAAAGCTCTAAAAGGACATAACAACCCCTGGAATTACCATTCTCCAGTGTCTAAAGGCTTACCCGAAACGAATTTGCAGACCCTCTACCACCACTAAAACTATAGAGGGTGGCGCCCGAGAAATCCGTTGCACGTCACAAGCTACCAGGTTGAGCGAGTGAAATCAGTTCCACCGCTGACCTAGAGATGATTTGAAGCTGAATTTCTTGCTTTGCATTGGATTTTCTTGCCGAATTCAGTCTCATTAGAAGCTGAATTTTTTGCCGATAGACAGGGTTAAAAAATTAAATTTCTACGCGCAGCTAGGAAATTGCGTTGATTATTTAGAATACGCAGAATCAAAATGTCAAAAATGCACACTTCTGACACCTTCTTCCTCTTGTGGTGCCTTAGGCTACGGCCAAGCTTGCGACCTGAACGCTGCGACCCAGACGCATTGATGTGTTGCATCGATTATTATGTAGGTGGCCAGGCTTGCGACCTACCACAGCGACTGATTTTTAAAACGCTTTTATGAGCGTTTTTGAGACGCTGCGACAAAAACGCTCCCCATAGTTTTTAATAGTAGACGGTCATATTAGCGCTCCAAACGCTGAGTTCGGTTCTGGAACAACCACGATTTCACTGTTTCACTCTGTGAGAGCCGGGACTGCGCATAGAAAAAAGTGAAGTGAAAAAATTTTTGATACCGAATTATTTATTAATGAAGTTCAAAGATGGCCACTGCTTTGGAATTCAAAGCTAAAAGATTATCCTAACAGGGGTATTAAAGGAAAATTGTGGATTGAAGGTTCTAGTATCATTGTGCAAAACTGGGAGGAAGTTAATAAGCCACATTCATTCGAAAGTATAAAAAAAATCTTTCTTTGTGGCTTCTGACAATACTAAACAATGTGTGACACTGTCCAAATTGTAATCTCTCGGCGTTATCTGGATGAATACAATATTTTCTTTTCCTTCTCTTTTTCTGTAAATACTTACAGACAATAATTGCAGTATATCATAACAGTATATCGTCTTAAAGCACCAAAACCAAATGAGGAAAATAATGACAAGTTATTTTTGTTATCCCTTTTGCCCATGTTCGAGAAGCTAGATGACCCTACAAAAATATGGGCCCGGATTAAATTCATGGAAACGTTGCAGCAAGCGTTCACTTATAGAATGCCCATGCCATCTCCACCAATATCTAATACAAGTAATATTCCTGCACATCCCACATTCACTAATACTGCATATCCGCCATTCCTCAAGAATAATCCTACCTATCAGCCATTGACTAATAATGTCCCTGCACATCCCCCAATGCTTAAAAATATTATTGTGTCATATCCGCAACAAAATATTTCAAATTTTACTCAGCTATCCCCTTCACCCGATCCAAGTCGCCCATTTTCTTCAGTGGAACCAGCAGCAGAGTCTCCCACATACACAGACTTGTCGTCCTCGCATTCGAAAGGGTCTTCCATTTTTGATATACAGGGTGTCCCAATTCTATTTAGACACTAAATATCTCCGCCCCTGTAAGTAGAGAGTTTGTGGGAGACCCTCCTCCTCCCAATCTCACTCCTCCTCCGAAAACCTATGAGAGAGCAAACTCCTTCTCCGAAAACCTATGAGAGAGCAAACTCCTCTTCCGAAAACCCATGAGAGAGCAAACTCCTCCTCCGTCCGATACATAACCATCGCCCCACCACCAACACTGCATGATACTTATACGAGCGTTTAAGTTCGAAGATTAGTTTGGTTTACAAAGTATAAGCAGACAGATATTAGTAAAATAAGTATGAGTGAATTAGTTCAGTTAACACCAATAGTTGAAGAAGCTGAACCCATAAAGCCCACAACTGAATTAATGGAATTGACACCATTAATTGACTTACCAAATAATGAGTTAATTGATTTGAGCTATGAAGACATAGACAGTGTTTTGTCTACAATTGATCCAAGTGTAGACTTATCAAGACCTAGTCGTTTTATCAATTTGATCACCGCAGATATGAGCATATTTTCCTCTCCGCCTTATCCAAGTGAGGAAGACAGAATCGATTTTGAAATGGATTGTGCAACTAAGGAACAAGGAAATGAAGAAGAAATAGTTACTTGTATTATTTGTTTCGAAGAAGTGAATGAGGTCTGTCACCCAAATAGTTGTAATCATAAATTTTGTTTGCAATGTATTATAAGATGGACAGATAAATCCTGTTTGTCATCATTGAAGTCAAAAAAATGTCCATATTGTCGTCAAAGTTATTCTTATTTAATTGAAACTTCAAAAGATGTAATAAGACATCATAATATTTTCACAATGAGAAAAAATTAATAGTTTTAAGAAGTTGTGTAGTTTAAGGAAATTGGGAAATAAAAATATTACATTTGTTTTGCCTCAGTATATTTCTAAAAACACAAATTGCTCTTAACTACTAAAATTTTAAATATAGTAATCAATTACAATCCAAATTTTTTATAAAAATATTACAATTGTTTTGACTCCATGTATTTCTAAAAACACAAATTCCTCTTAACTACTAAAAGTTAAAAAAAAAATAGTCATCAAAAACAATCCAAATTTTTGTTGGACAGATTAACTATTAAAAAATTATTGCTACATAACATGTCTAGAAGAAATGATAAAATTATGAATTATTTAAAAAAAGAAATAATTAATACATAAATAAATGTTCAGAAATTAAAGTTCTGGATGAATGGATCCATTAGTGTTTATGGGCTTCGTTTCAAATGTATTACAGAATAAGCAAGCTTGAGCCGGTGTTACAAAGAACAGATTTGTATAACACATACAACATTTTATATCGATACTATTATATTCTAGGGCTCGTTTATAGTGACAATTAACAAATTGAAAGGTCCCTCCATATGGAAAAATAGAGTGGTTTTCATTGCATAAGAAACACAAGGCATACGTACCCCCAAACACTGAGGTTATTTGCGCATATGATTGAAATACGCAAAAGCTTTTTCTTTCATACCATAATTGGTTCACTTCCTGAAGTGACACATCACTCACTCTCACTTCACCCACGTCTGCAATTTCTGATTGAATGTCCATACCTATTCCTTCATCTTCACTTTCCTCCTCCTCAGAAGTTTCCACCATTAAGTTCAAGTCTATATTTTGCAAAGCGAACTCACGTCTTTCCAAGTCGTTGTTATCTCGCCTGTATTCCACAATTTTTTGATGATCAATAGAAACAAACCGTTCTAAACGTTGTACAGCACCGGGTACGTCTACAACTTCACCACTGCCTTCACTTTCAAATTCCAGGAAATAGTAGTTCTGCATCGTTTGGCAAAAGTAATAACGGCAAATGGAATACTTAAAAACGGGTCAAAAGCAACTAGCACTAACGTTGAACTGGCGGATCAAATGGAATACTTTTAAAAATTTAAGAGTCATGAGCAACTTTCTACTTGTTTTAGAAATATACTGAGTACAGAGGTGCATCAGGCATTGAAATATATAGTAATCGACCGCCACTCCCTAACCATGCAGTGGGCAAAGTAAAAACAGGTTTTATTTTAATGTATGCAAAAAAATTTCCACGCTCGATACCACTGCAGATTCGTAGGGCGCTCGGCCGCTGCGCGGCCTCGCGACTTAGGAGGTCGCTCGGCCGCTACGCGGCCTCGCGGTCTCTTGGGCCTCTCGGCCTGCGGCATCGCCGAAGGGCCGCGCGATGCCGCAGGCCGAGAGGCCCAAGAGACCGCGAGGCCGCGAAGCGGCCGAGCGTTCTACGAATCTGCAGTGGTATCGAGCGTGGAAATTTTTTTGCATACATTAAAATAAAACAAAATTACTCGTGCCTGCAGGGAAATATCGCCACAAACTATTAGAAATGCATGTACCGGGGAACTGCTTAGAAGATATGAATTAAGCATACCGAAAATGGACGCCAGTTTGAGCATCTCTTATAAGTTTAGTTTTTAACAACTGTACTTAGTATTATTATGTTTTTTGTGATTTTCTCGAAAAGTATTGAAATTAGAAAAAAAGTGTTATACATTGTTGATTGAGTATTCAACGAGGCATCCAAATCTCCAATAAAATATAGGGTGTTCTATTGAAAAAAATTCAGGTCAAAAAGTACTTGCTTCACCCTGTACATATTAGTAAATTGACATTGAAAGCACCTTTCCAAACCATGAACTTTTTATTTGAAACCTTTTTCTCTAAAATGTACAGGGGCGGAGATATTTAGGGTCTAAATAGAGTTGGGACACCAGGTATATGAGTGCAACTTAACAATAAAAATATCGAACAAATATATTGACTTACCTTAAAGTTAGTACAAGCTTCTCTTCAACAGAAATTGCGTTATTAAATCTTGTTGTTTGCATCTGTAAACCTTCTTTAACATAAGCACAAAATTCGTCAAATGAAGCCACACTCATTCGAAAGTATAAAAAAAACCTTTCTTCATGGTTTCTGAGAATAGTAAACAATGTGTGAAACTGTCCAAATTGTAATCTCTCGGCGTTAACTGGATGAGTACAATATTTTCTTCTCCTCCACTTTTTCTTTAAATACTTACAGACAATAATTGCGAACAGTATATCATCCTCCATCGTTAATCTGAATCTGATGTTAATATCTGTCATATTCATCCATTAAATATGTCAAGTATATGACAATTTTTCAGCCTACTAGATGAAAATCTATTTGAAATGGACCCTAGAAAAACGCTGTCGCATTATTCTCTGCGAACGTTGGCGACTATCATGGCTATCCGTATTCTATCAGCTGCCTGTCTAAATAATTGTACATATGTCATCCCAAACCACTGGCGCAGGTTTTGCAGCCATGAGTTCCTTCGCGTTCCTAGTCCTCTCCTACCGTCGCCTTTCCCTGTAGGATAAGCAGTAGTGTGACGCCATGTTTCTTAAACCAACATGAATGCAAATTCAATTAAATAATATTAATATTTTGGTAGGAATCGAGGGGGAAATCACTTCATAATTAACGCGTACACCAAAATTCAATATAATTCACCTTGGTTTCCGCTAAATTCTGAGCTGAAATTTCTGAGCTTAGATTTCACTGATCTCTACAAAATCCCACCAAATTCCACTAAATACCACTAAATTCCCAACGTCTGCGCAACAAAAATCACCAGTAATTTTACCTTTAGGGAAGGGATTAGCTCATGTTAGTTTGCCTCACCATCTCAACCGAACTACATACTCGGGAGTATAACACGTCTCCGCTCTAACTTCGCATCGAAATATAATAATTTAAAATTTTTCAATTAATTATAGGACGTGTGCCGCTATCGTCCAATCTCAATTCGTAATTACTGGGTTTGATACAAATTTTATATAATTTTAATTGATAAAGTTTGTCCCGTTCTCATGTGAAGTTCCCATGTAGTAGAGCAATAGTTAAACAAGGAAAGTTTTAGAGAATCACATAGACCAATCAAAAAATGTTACAAAAATTTTGATTTTTAATATATTTGAGAAAAGTTGTTAATTCATCGAAATTTGTTTTGCGATTGCTTAGCAGCCTTGGTAAAGAAGTCAAATAAAGGTGAAACGTCTGCAGAAGTCGATAAATCACCGGATCAAACCTCTGAAAAAAATTTTCTTAATCTCGCGGGCGAGCTGACGGCCGCTTAGGGCACACCCTACGCATTAGTGCACAAACAATCTCCCTGGCATATCAAAATGTTAGAGGGCTACGATCAAAAATAGCCCAGTTTAAACAGGAGAACCTTAATAGTGACTATGATGTGATTGTTTGATGAGGAGCTCTTTCCGCCTAACTATGTCGTACTCAGACGTGACCGGGATGGTGAGCTCAGTGGAAAGACCAGAGGCGGGGGAGTGCTGATTGTAGCCATCAACACAATAGGAGTCACGACCTTGGCGAATACCAGTGACATCTGTGAAGCTTTATGGGTTGGACTGGGAACCAATTCCGGACCACCAGACCTCATTGTGGGTGGGAGGGCCTTGTGCACGTAACGGGCGACGTGCTCGACCGGCACCAGGAGACTAATCTTATATTCTTAGGGTACTTTAACTTACCCAACTACGTTGTTACTCTTGTCCAGATCAATTCAAGGCACATAAGTGGAAGTTTCAACACTGATGGAGCCACTGTCGCTTCAAACTGTTGCTTGGGTCAAGTTTTCGTATCACGAAATGATAAAGAACTGGTTATCCACGACTGCTCAAATTTTCATAAGTTAGTTCAGCATAATAACGTTCGTAATCACCAAATGACCATACTAGATTTAGTTTTTTCCAACATGGCTAATATAAATTTACGCCCGAACTTCTCTCCGCTGACTGGCGAGGATCGTTATCATCCTGCTTGTCGAGTTCAGGGTGAACGACACCTCTCAGCATCTGCCACATGTGCTCAATCACAGGCCAAATTACAGCAAAGCTAACTTCGATGATTTGAATTCGCATTTTGAGGCGCTGGACTAGAGTTTTCTGAGGGACGCCTCATCTGTTGATGATGCTCTGGACAAGTACTGTACGTACAAAATTATTAGAAACTCGTTTGTTCCATCCGCTAAGATTACCTCGCATAAATATCCTTCTTACTTTACGTCCCAGACTATAAAAATAATTAAAAAAAAAAAGGCAAACATAACATACAAGCTTTCTCGATCAAACGTTAATTATCATAGATATAGTGCACTGAGATCTGAGTCGAAGTTGTCCGCACAAAGAGACTATAGTGCCTTCATAAATATTACTCAGCATAGAGTGGTGGAAAATGTCAAGGCTTTCTGGTCCTACGTCAACCAACAGCGGCGCAGCTCTGGATACCTGGCACGAATGGCCTTAGGGCTTGCTGAGGCGCTCGATCCAGGCTCCATCGCCGACCTCTTCGCAGGGTTTTGCGGCTCTGTTTACGTGGACCGTCCTGTATCGCCACGGAGTGGACCTGGCGCCCCCCTGATTGGCTGCGGCCTCGACTCTCTCGGCTTGTCCTCCCTGGAGATCACCAGCTCGATGGTTTTCCATAAGATGGTGGACCTGAATGTATCAAAAGGACCAGGCCCTGATGGTATCCCTCCATTGTTTTTTAGAGAGTGCGGCCCTACACTCGCATGCCTACTGAGTTATTTGTTTCAGCTCTCATTGACCGCCGATCCACAAGGGAGGTAACCGCGAGGACGTCAGTAACTATCGTCCTATCGCCGGGCTGGATTGCCTCTCAAAGATTCTCGAGTCCCTTGTGTTGTTGGTGGCCCATATGATTGGTGGTTTCTGAACTGTTTTGTCAAGCAATCAGCATGGCTTTCTTCCTGGGAGGTCCTGCCTCACCAATTTGGGTGTGTACTGCTCCTTCTTGTGCTCTTCGGTTGATGCCCGGCTTCCAGGTTGACTCTGTTTACTGCGACTTTCGGAAGGCCTTTGACAGGGTGAACCATGCTCTTTTGCTGTCCAGGCTGAAGTCATACGGTGTCTCACTCAGGTGGTTGTGCAGTTACGCCAGCCTCTGACTCACGATTACTTCTTGGACGGGACCTTCCTGCAAAGAGTCCAAATAATAAACGACCTGAGTGTTGTCTTCGATGGGGAGCTGAGATTTATTGAACATATCAGTTACGTAGTAACGTAGTGGCCAAGGCTTTTAGAGTGTTGGGCTTTATAATACGCCGAGATTTCACTGACATTGAGGCCCTGAAGTGCCTAAACGGGTTACTTGTTCGTAGTCACCTGGACTACTGCTGTCCCGTGTGGTCTCCTAATTTCGGGACCCACATGGGGGCGTTGGAGAGGGTGCAGTCAAAATTTATTAATTTTCTTCTCTACGAGCTTAGTTAGTGACAGGCGACCACTGAGCCAGGCCGAGAGGCTTTCCGTAGTGGGTCTTGACAGCTTGAGATCACGGTATAATTTTTGGCACCATCGACTCGCCGGACCTCTCCTACAGTCTTCGTTTCCGCGTACCCTTTAGGGATACATGTTTCTGCTTGAAAGATCCCGAACTGAGCTCGGTAGATTCAGTCTGTACATAAACCGAACTATGGCGGGATTGAACGAGAGAATCGATGTTGGCTTTGATCTCGGATGCAACGGCAAATTGTTTAAATATAAACTCAATCGCATTCTTGCTGAACCTTAGACTGTGACCGTTGTTACTATTTGGAACTCGTTCCGTAATGTACTGTTGATAAATAAATAAATAAACAAAATAGTAGAAGTTTCGTTTCCTTCGAATCCCGTCCCTGTTGATTTGCAGTTTTTTCCCATTATTTTTTCTTCACATGTAAGCTCCAACGGCCGACACTAATTTAGGTTTTTGGCTTTTTTTTAGGCGCGAGGAACGAAACGTTGTTATGAAGATGCTGATGGAAATACTATAAGTAGAAACGGAATGAATAAAATGAGGAGAATATTGAGGGGGCCAGAAAAACCTGAAAACTACCCTAGAGAAAAGTGTCCATTATGTAAGAATATATTGGTAAGTTTAAAGATTTTATTCAATGCACTCGTTATGTTTCAGAAGCTTTTGTGGGTGTTATATTCAATCTTTTTTCTTTAGAGTTTCAAATGTAGTTACAAATTATGTAAAACATGTTGCCAGGTTAAAAGTTTTGTAGAAAAATTGGACTGTGAAGGCCATATTATATTGGTCAAAACTCAAAGAGAACTGGCCAAGCTCTTTGGTGAGGAAGAGAAAGCTCATATCAAGAGTGAGCAGGAGACCACAACTACTGGGATGCCTGAAGGTAAAGCTAATATTGCAATTATTAGTTCTTATCGCCAAATAAATCAATATTAAACTGTTTTTCTTAGAATTTGTTTCCAAACCTAGATATACCATTGAGAGTGTAATAATTCTCAAAAAATATACTACCACTAATTCGGGGTTGAGTGTAACGTATCGCGTGGTATTTGAAGAGATTATACAATGAGTAACAAAGTGAACATAAATAAATATTGTGCATAAACTGAGGCAGCTGGATCTGGCCTCAGTTTAACAAAATATGCTTGAAGACGACTGAGAAGTTTAGTGGCTCTCCTAGTATAACCATAACTGATGAAATTTCCATGTCTTTTCTTAAAACGAAGCTGATTCCAGGTATCAAGACATCAATTAACCCAGAGCTTGAAACTAACTTTGAAAGCGCTCAGCAAGTTCCTCGGCAGCAGGATGTATGTGTGATGCAAAATGACTTAGTTAATCTTTGAAAGTTGCTGATAAAAACTGCGTTCCCCAATTGGTTGTAAGTAACTAGATTCGGGATACTATTTATTTGCCTAATCTAGTAAGGACTCAAACCCACAGCAAATGAAAAGAGTATCTGTGCTAGTTATCCTAATCCTACTAACTTCAAATGAAATATATAAGTACGAAAAACTTCGTAAACTATTGGTACTATTAATAGTAGGTAATTGTATAAGTTTATTTATAGCAAATAAAGGTTTAAAGTCTTATTCTTTTTTCTTCTTCTTTTCGGAAGCCTTAAGGCTTGTTTTACCAATCCATTTGCTCCTCTTGGGATGTCGACAACTAGCTGTCCTTCCACCTTTTGGGAGGCCGTCCTGGTAGTCTGCTGGATGCTGGCTTTCTATTTCTGACGATTTTTGCCAGTCTTTGGTTTTCCATCTTGGATATGTTTTCATTCTAGAAGCGTCTTCTGGCACGGGTCCATCTAACCACGTCCTCTAGTCCGCACTCTTCCCTAATTTCGCTTTTTTTGTCCCAAAGTGTGTTCCCTGTAATCATTCTTAAAGGAGGTTCTAGATGGTCAATCATTTTGATCAAAAGCTTGATCGATTGACTCAAGCGTGATTGACCGTTTCCTAGTCACTAGGTGGAAATCATGGCGTCCACTGCCAATGGCGATTTCGGGACCACTGAATTCCGAAAACTCGGAGCGGGAATTCATTAGCTCGTTAATCGAATTATATCGCGATTGTCCGGAATTATGGAAAGGACTATTTCAATAGAAATAAGAAAAATGCAGCGTTAGAGAAAATCGGGGAGGGGGGGGATTGAAAGTGCTGAAACCTGATTTTACTATGAAGCTATTGAAAGCAAAAATCAATGTTCTCAGGACAAATTTCAACAGGGAGTTCAAGGCTATCGAGGGAAAAAAGTGTCAGGGACGTCTACGGATGACATCTCTCACCCTTCGCTATGGTATTACCATGATCTTTTCTTCATAAAAGATCAGATGGAAATTGCAGCGACTGAAACTTCTGAGGTAAGAATCTTCATTTTTTTTTTCGTTGTACATTTTTCATTATTTTTTTTTTATTAGATGAGTATAATAGGTATTTGACTATAGACCTAAATATAGTAGGTAGGTACTTTACACTTATTCATTGAGGCACTTGTTTTGACACGGAACTACCCTAGAGGTTGCATTGCCTTTGGTCTTTTGAAGGGAAGGCATCTGTGGAGTGTCTTGCCTCCATGACCCAGGTTCCTCAGCACCAGTAGCAATGTCCTCTTTGGCAATCTCCTGAGGTGGCAAATAGTTGGCTCTGTATTTTGAACATAAGTAGTTATGCAAATGGCAACATGCCATAACGATTTTTCTAACTTTTTGTGGCTCAAATGTAATGGCATTTTGAAATATTTTGAATCTCCTCGTTAATATTCCGAATGCATTTTCAACGACTCTTCTGGCTCGGGAGAGTCTGTAGTTGAAAATCTTTTTGTCGTTGTCCAGAGCAGCCCTATTGTACGGCTTCATGAAATTGGGGAGAAGTTGGAAAACTTCATCTCCGAGGACACTCGGCCATTCGCTCCCACATCCACCATCAGAAATTTGTAATTACCATCAAGAATAGCCATAAGCACAATGCTGAAATAACTTTTGTAATTATAATAGTAAGATCCAGAATTGAGAGGTTTTTGGATTTGCCGTTGGGGAAATTCCATTGATCTTCGAACTCCTGTGCAACCCTTTTCCATCCATCTTCCGATTTTGGAACCTAGACGAAAAACAAAAACCGATAGTAACATTTTAAAGTTGACATGAAAATTACCACATTTGAAAAAAGTACCTATTACTTTGTACTAATAAATATTAATAAATTGTTTTTGTGCCTAAATCTCTTAAGGTTTTTTGAACCGTCTTTTATTTTTTGTTACAGCCACCGATTCCTGATGTCGACTCGCAGTCACAACAAAATTCTGAAACTGCGTCTCCTTCTGGACTACTTGCAAACCCAGCCCCCCTCCTCATAAAAAATCGGGTAATAAAAGGAAAGGACTAGACACTACTGAGCAATTAGTGGGACTAGCGACGGAATATTTCAAGCGGCCTCAACGACGTTTTGCAGAAAAAATTATTAATGACACGCTTTTTGAAGCCGAAATGAGCACTTTGACAAGGGAAGGAGTGCGTTTTGTTCCACCCTGACACCTTCACCATCGCCTTCGTCGGCTTCTTCAACTAATTGGCAAGAGTACCCCAACTCAACATAGCCTATCTACACATAGCGTCTAAGCCCTTCTTTGCACCAAGGGCAAAACCAAGACAATGAGACTGCGGCGTAATTCTCTTCATTTACCTCAATGTAAACTTGTGTTTTTAATTATTGTAAGTTGAAATTCATTGTGCTTTTCTTTATTAAAATATAAAGAGATTTACTTGGAAAATCATTACCTGAATGTTTTCCTTCAATGGCTTCGTGATCGCTGAGCAAGTTTCCATTATGATGGACTCCAGAGTCTGAGGAGCAATGGCGCAAGTGAATTTGAGATCTTCTAAATCTGTGCCAGACGCTATAGGTACCTCAATGTGATAGACGCTGGCTTGCAGGAATCGCTTTACGCATATTTGTATCCTTCTTCTCGATGTCTGGCCGTACTAACTCCAGCAGATAATCAAAACTTTCTCCTCAAAACTCTCAAAATGTTCCTATAGTCCTCTGGTTCCGAATCCCGCAGAAAATTTAATAAAAGTTCATGAGAAAAACGGTTTATCATTTTGTACTACTCCTTGGACCACCGTCGTTTTTTTTCTGTTCTCTTTTCCGCCAGAGGGCAACCAATGTGTGTTGATTGTTCTTTTGGCTAGTGCCTGTTTAGTAGGATATCCCATATACGGTCTACTGTGTGTGGCTGGAGGATTTTTTGGGATATGCGCGGTGTTTTCTGTTTTTAGTGACTCGATATTGAACTTTGATGTTGGGTTGTCCGTTTTCTTCCTATTGGCTGGATGCCATGGTAATTATTCCCATTACTAAGTTATGGTCTGATCCGATGGAAACTCTATTGGTTATTTTGTAGTCTATTGTGGACGTTATCCCTCTATTGCTCTGAAACGTCACTTTATATTGGGGTTTGTGTTTAAAGTATGTGTTGTTAATCCTTAATTCCGCAAAATTCAACAAGCTTCTCACCTCGCTCGTTCGCTACCTGCTCATTGAATCTATTCTTGACTCCAGGTAGTACCTCGTTCCCTACTCATCCGTTCAAGTCGCCCATTATTATTATTTTTATTATTTCTATCAACATTTGGAGTTGTTCGTAAAGATCGATGGTCTCCTGGACAGGTTTTCCAGTATCTGGTGCGTAAACGGACACTATATGAAGAGTTTGTTTGTTTAGTTTCAGAGTTACTTTTATTATTCTGTCGTTTATGTACTTAATTGCGATTATGAAGTCCCTAAATTTTTGGTTGATCAGCAATCCAACTCTCGACGCTGCTCTTGTGTTTTTGGTTTGCCTAGTAGGTAAATCAGAAAGTAGTCATCATATTGTTCTGTTCTTTTTCATCACTTTTTTGTTTCGGATACGGCATATATGTCTATTTTATGGTGCTGTAGCTCTAGTATGATTTCCTGGTCTTTTCTACTGAATGATCTTACGTTCCAACATCCCAGCCTTATCTGCTTTTTGTGTTTATTCCGTCTCATTTTCCTTGTTCTCGCTTGTGTCGTCAACATTGAGTCCGTCCAGTTCCAAGGCAATGCTATGAGCATGACGGTTGTTTTATGGAGGGTAGGTTGCTAGCCTCGCCCTCCAACCCTCCTCCTTTATCAGAGCTTGGGACCGGCAGTGACACCATCTGATGTACTCAATTCACCCAGTGATTGTTGGCCAAAGTAGTTCTTTATAAATACATTACCTTAATCTTTTAGATTTCAGGCAGAGAAAGGTGTCAGGCAAGGATGCATACTGAGTCCTCTCTTGTTCAACATCTATGGCGAATGGGTTATGAGGAGAACATTGGAAGACTGGACTGGAGGAATAATACTGGGCGGCAAAAAGATCAACAACCTTCGCTACGCTGATGACACTACCTCAATTGCGGCATCAGAGGAGGAACTCTGCGACCTGATCAGGTGAATACAGCATTTCAGCAAGAAGATTGGTTTGAGAATAAATATAAAGAAAAGACCGAGCTAACAACAATAGACCAGAAATAAAGAAAATAAATAACATCGGCACAGTTAACACTTTCATTTATCTAGGTCCATTAACATCCAACGAGTGCGGATCTAGTTAAGAGAACAAAAGGAGAAGCTCCTTAGCAAAGAAAGCTGTGACTAAACTAACAAACATATGGAGAAGTCATGAAATCTCTTTGGCAACAAAAATGAGACTGGTAAGTAGTCTAGTCTTCTCAATCTTTCTTTATGGGTCTGAATGCTGGTTACTGAAAGTAAGGGATAAAAAGAGAATTGGCACCCTGGAAATGTTCTGTTGGCGTAGAATGCTGAGAATCTCGTGGACACAAGGAAGAACCAATGAATCAATAATTCAACAAATAAAACCAAAAAATAGTACGAAGTATGTATTGTGTGTAAGAAACGGCATTGAAAGACTAACGGTTGAGGGCATGGTAGCCGGAAAAAAACCCCAAGATAGGCGTTTAAGCTGGCAGAGAACAGGGAGGAATGGAGACATATTGTGGAGAGCAACTCTTGAAAGCACAATTCTCGAATACGAGATAGCGACTAAGAAGAATCTTTTAGATAGAGCAGCAAGTTGTTTCAGGTGAAGATATGTGCTTCAATATCTTATTCTATATTGCTTTTTAAGCAAAAAAGTTTATATAAACTACATAATGCCTCTGCCGACTTAGGTGTAACCTTTTTGCCTAAAATGAAATGTAGTATAAGATATTAAAGCACATGCATTAAGAAATGGTGAATGCGCCAGGATTGGTCAAACTATGCCTTCCTATTAACAGATAGCGTTGTGGTGTAACATTTCTCTTTCCGTTCTATATGAGGATGTTTTGTGCACCTTGCTTCTACGAACAAACAATTGAGCCAAATTAAATATCTTTTGATATATTTTTGTTTTTTCCGAAAACGATTAGTCAAAATTACTTTTCTCAAACACCGCTGTGAAGAGGCTTCCAAGACTTTCAAATGAGGTACCTATCGCTTCACCCCTCTTCCCTATTCTATTTTGAGGAGTTAAAGCGCCAACGTTTCGGGGGTTTTTCGTTCAAGCCTCCAATGTATGTCCAAACAAAATCGATCGACGTGTTTTGGGAAACTTTTCGATTCAGTTCTGTACAAGATGAAACACCATGTATTAGTATATTGTGTTGTGGTAAGAACACAAATTCAGACGACCTTGACACAAACAAGAATATAGGAGTTTTAGTTATTATAACTTGACTGCAAATACATGGTGAGAGTTTTAGCTCTGCTTGGAGCAATATTCTGAGATACTATGGCACTTCATCAGTTAGGTATCTCCACAGTGATCGTCTAGATTCGAAACGGACAAGAGTGAGTACATAAGTTGTTTCGTGACTTGTATAAAACAATAACAATAATCTATCGGGGTCAAACCAGATACACCGAAAGCGAAAAAACTTAATCCATTTCAATATCGAAACGATTCGATTTTTTTCGTTTCGGGCGAGCCTCGAATTGTTAGCGGAACGCTAATTGCCGCTTTAACATATCGGAATGTAAATAGATGGATATTATGGCGCCTATTAAATAATTAATCTCGCGAACATGGGTATTAGAGAATTCATGCAATTAAAATAGCCATTTACTTATCGCTGCTGTTTCGAAAGTCGACGTGTATGGGTTGACTAGTGGTGTGTGCTTCGTTAGGCACTTCTTCGTGCAGGTCTTAACTGTTGATTCTCCGCAGGTCACCACTTGTGGTCTACTTTGTTGTGATTCGTAAAAATAAACAAATGTTTCATTATAAAATAATGTTTGCCCGTTTAGCTTGTATTTAAGCATTGGGAAAGGGTCCGTAGACAAACACAAAAACGAAAGGTGGTGTTCCCAATAACATCCCATAGGTATTCATTCATTGCCAATCTTTAACCTCTGTTTGCCTGCGACTGTCCTTATGCACCCACCTTCTCCAATGCTTCTTGTTGTTTCCCTTAGTCTCCATTCCATTTCCATGCTCATCTCCATTTCATTCTTGCTATATCCTCCACAATGTCCTTGACTTTCTTTTTAGATCTTATCTCGGTGTTTCTAAATTTGTCTCTTAGTCATAGTCCCAGCATGTTTTCCTCCATCGCCCTCTGGGTTGTTTTTTGCAGATTTTTTGGTGAGGGACATGGTCTTCATCCCATAGGTACCATTCCAAGGACACGTCATTTCTTCTGTGTCATCAGTCCTGACCACCAAAAACTGGGCTTTTCTCGTTCTCAAAGATATAGCAAAATGAGCCACTATACGTTAAACTAATCCAAATCTATTCCTCTTGCTGGGGAAATAAAATTTTTAGGAGTTTATTTGGACTCGCATTTGATTTGGGAAGAAAAAACCTCAAAATGGGTTGTAAATTAAATAGTTATTGCGTCCTGATAGGCAGGTTTTGTGAAGTTTTATCCATTGATTCTATTAGAACTATATACTTGTCTATTTTAGCAAGTTAAATATTGCAACCGTGCCCTTATTGTTTATTCTTGGTCTGGTATTATAAATTATAAAAAAAACTCCCGCATGTTTAGGAGAAACTGTGATAACCATAATAATGAAATGTCATTGTCGACTAGGGGTGCGGAAAGTTTTGTCATCCCTTCCCATAAATCCGCCTTTTTTTCAAAGCAGAGTGCTATTATTACGCGATTAAAGCATATCACTGGTTGCCACCCTAGAGGAATTAAATTGACAAGTGTGTATACAGTGAGGACCAAAAGTCCCGCATAAATTCAATAAAAATTTAAGGAAATTTTTTTTATCAAAATGCTCGAACACGTCTATTGTTGTTCTTAGTTGTGCATTTTTTGACTTGACAGACATGTATACAGGGTCATCCATGTAGAAGATAAATGTAATTTTTTAATTTTTTCTTATGGAACCCCCTGTATATAAAAAGTTTTTTAAATTCTTTTGGAGTTTCTAAACATATTTCGTATTACATACACTGTCCCTAAACGCAACAGGTAATGAGAAATTTACGGTAATAATACCTACATGAAAATAACGAGTTAATTTATTAACAATTGAAAAAAATTACGATATTAACTACTGACTCCAATGAATTAAATGCTCGAACTGTTTCCCGTTAACTTCTTCACAGTGTGCAAGCCGTAATTCAAATTCGTCTAGCACGTTTCTTATCATTTCAGCGGGTATTTGTTGAGTTACGTGGGTAATTTTCGTTTTTAACTCTTCTATACTGTCGGGCTTATTTAGGTACACTTTATGTTTTAGATAGCCCCATAAGAAAAAGTCCATTGGAGTGAGATCAGGTGACCTTGCAGGCCACTCTAAATGTCCCCTTCGTCCAATCCATCGACCCGGAAACACTTCGTTTAAATATTGTCGCACCTCCCTGCTAAAGTGTGGTGGCGCGCCATCTTGTTGAAACCAAATTGATTCATCTGGAATATTCGGGTTATTTGCATTTGGAAACATAATACAAAGGTCAGGAATTAGTTCATTTCTTAAAAATTGCAAATAACGGTGGCCTGTTAGAGTATCTTCAAGAAAATAAGGTCCTATGATTCTATCTCCGACAATACCGGCCCAAACATTGACAGACTGAGGATATTGGGTGTGAGATTCAATCGCCCAATTTGGATTCGTGGAGGACCAGTAGCGGTAGTTTTGTCTGTTCATCATACCGCTTAAACAGAATTTTGATTCATCAGAAAAAATTATTCTTCTAGAGAAAAAACGGTCATTGTAGGATCTGTTCATCAAAATTTCGAAAAATTCCAATCGACGATCTGGATCATCTTCGTTAAGTTCGTGGATTGATTTTATTTTGTACGGATGATATTTTTCTTTTTTGAGGATTCTTCGAACAGATGATTTTCCGATTTCATTATCCAATGCTATTTCTTGAGTTGGTTTATGGGGATTTTCTTCAATGGATAAAAGAACGTTTAATGTCTTATTCTGGGAAATCGAGGGTCTACCAGATCTGGGAAGGTCTCTTACGTGTCCCACTTCTCTAAATTTCCTTTCAATTCTGCTCACGGTAGACTGCGATATTTGACTATCCGGATATTTGGTATTGAATATTTCACAAACTTCGCTTTGAGTTCTTCTTCGATTACCGCATCCAATCATACTTAAAATTTCTGTTCTTTGAGTTTCGCTTAATTTCGCCATTTTGCCGCATAACAGTAAACAAAATTAGAAATAGGTGTTTGTCAAAATGTCACTTTTGAAAATTGAAAACTTAAAAGTCATAGGTCAATTAGGTAATTTGATTACCTACCTAGTATTTGTAGGTAATTAAATGAGTGCGCTTTGTGGTATTCAATCGCAAATTTCTCGTTAACTGTTGCGTTTAGGGTTATGGTATGTGATACAAAATATGTTTAGAAACTCCAAAAGAATTTAAAAAACTTTTTATATACAGGGGGTTCCATTAGAAAAAATTAAAAAGTGACATTTATCTACTACATGGATGACCCTGTATACATGTCTGTCATGTCAAAAAATGCACAACTAAGAAAAACAATTGAGGTGTTCGAGCATTTTGATAAAAAAAATTTCCTTGAATTTTTATTGAATTTATGCGGGACTTTTGATCCTCTCTGTATAATTTTTTTGATTTTTTACCTAGAAACTGGCAATAAGGGGAACATGGAGAATATAACACCTATTAATACTTTTCTAGTTTATTTTGATTTTTGTCCAATGTAAAACAAAGGGGAGGAAAGTGTCCAGAACAAAATAAATTAAACATCAAAAGTAGCAAAGGTCAGATAAATGGACAATTAGTAACTTGACATAAAATACGAAAAAAAAAATCAATTAACCAAAAACTGATAAAATGGCTTAGAAAAGAAAAACTTGCTCAAAGGGTATGAAAGATTAGAAACAACTCCAGAAAGGGAATAAAAAGTCGAAAACAAAGGTTGAGGCGAAAGTATCATAGAAAAGGGATAAATTTTAACAGCAAACTAGTAGGTAGTAAACTGAAAAAGCTTTAAGAAAAAAGATATTAACAGATGGAGACCAAATCAGTGACAGTAAAAAAAGTTACACCAGTTAGTGTATCTAATCGCATATACCATATGGGATCATTGAGGCATTGAGACTTGAATTATAAAATTTCTTATTACCAACACATGTTAATATAGAATATAATGTAACATCAGGTGTAAAATTACAAGAGATACTTACCAATTTGAGAAAGCCAACGTTTCGATCTTTTGTTAGATCATCGTTAAGGCTGTTGGTTGAGAATGTCAAGATTTTGTAGTGCCAAACACAACGTATACATTAATATACGCACACCGTTATCTTTTCGGTGTTAATTAAACACCCAGGTTTTAAGTAGATTCAGTGTGATTTTACTTGTTTTGAATTAATTTTTACCCATTTTCTTCGTTTTCAATCTAGATAAGTATGTCTTCAGCATTGGATTTCTGATCTAAAAAGCGCAGAAGTTGAGGTGTCACTTGACCTATCTAACTCAAAAATTAAAAAGTTTCGTTGATTAACTTTAGGTGTACAATATTGCTTTCAACATTTTTTTCATTTTTATGAAGTTTCCTATTAACTAATGTTTTTAACGGCCATTTAGGTATTTTTTCATCGTCTAAGTAATCTCCAAAATACCAAAACAAACTTTACTGTTGTTTGGATTTGTTTGCCTTCCTCTTCTATGGTAACTATGTCCGTGTTGCGTAACGCCTTTTTTTCACGTTTTTCTTTCTCAATATTTTTTTTTTCATATTTTTCTATTATTTGTCATGTTTTGTAAAACTTTATACCCTTTATTTTTTCTATCAATTTAAATTGGACTTTTAATTGGGTTTTCATTCTTTTGAGGTGATTTAAACTGAAAAATGAACTATCCCATCGAGTGAACAATTGTAATGTATATTGATTTGTATGGTCTTATTACAAATTTTTTTTAGTTTAGTCCAAAACTGCGTTTTTTATGCACGGCTGGGTTCTTTGGTTGTGGTCCTTTGTGTCTAAGAACAAAAAAAAACAGTTTTTCTACCTTTGCTTTTTTACTAAAGCAAAGAACCACAACCCAAGAACCAATCCTCCGCATAAAACAATTAGGGTCCAAGAACAACGCACGTTGCAACTATATATACATCCTGTGTTTTTTAATGATTAATAATTCTTGATATTTTTAAGTTTTTTTATAAAGTTTGGTCCAAAATATAATTTTTACAACACGCTGCAAAAGTCAATTTTTGAGTTTTGGCCCAAAGCCCAGGAGTCAAATGAATTTTAGCCAAAAAAAAATTTTTTTAGCAAATTTTTGAACGTTTTTGCACGATTTTTACATAAAAGTAGACATATTTTAAATTTGTGCTTTTAGATATCTAGGTACCTCTTTTGGACTTTTTTTGTGTAATTTCTGCCTATTCCAGATTTTTTGTTTCGGTGCTTTCCTCATTTTTCATTTTTTTTATTGTTCATAATTTTTTGTTCTTATTCTTTGACACATGTTTTGGAATTCCTTGTTTTTTTTTAAGATCTAAATTGGACTTTTTTTTGGGTTTTCATTCTCTTGAGGTAATTTAGAGTAATTTAGACTCAAAATTGAACCTTTTCAATTCAACGAATAAACAATTGTAATGTTTATTGATTTGTAATTAGACAAGTTTGGCCCAGAACTGTGTTTTTTATGCGGGGAGTGGGTTCTTGGGATGTGGTCCTTCGTTTTACTGAGAAAAATTGTGAAAAATAGTAGATTATGTCACTAGGAGTAAAAGTGGGTTTTTTCGTGCTGAGCCCAGACATTGACGGCCGAAGCGAAGCTGAGGCCTGCAACTGGGCGAAGCACAAAAAGACCTTTTACTCCTAGTAACATATAGGTACTATTTTATTTTCAAGCAAGCAGGAAATAAGAAGTCTATTTCAGGGTGATTCAGTTTTGCAATTTTCTCTCATCCTCTTTAAGCGGGTCTAAGTACTTACCCAATTAGTACTGTATATTATTTGTAAAATAAATAGAATGTGTTAGAATGGTGGTTTTCAATGTTCAATGGTTTTAATCTCAGAGTAAATATAATAAATAGACCCAATTATTTACTATTGAGGTTGGCCAAACATTGTCAAACCAATATCGTACGCTGGCTGATTGTACAAGTAATTAAGTAGGACCGCTGTGTCGGCTTAGTTGTCAAACCTTTAATAAGCAGCCTACTAAATCAATAAAATTTATAAGGAAAAAATATTAGAAGACTTTTTCCTAGAAAATGTAAGAGTAATTCTAACACAGTTTCCAATTAATAATAGAAATAACCATGTTAATGTGGTTATTTAGATATTAATTTTGCTGACCCTGGAAGGGGATGCACAATTTTGTCCAAATGAAAATCATCCAAAAATAAAACGTCCAAAGTAAATCAATCCACCGATGATTTTCTCCAAAATAAAAACATCCACCGAAATTCAATCCAAACCAGAAAATGTCCAAAATAAAATCGTCCAAAGCATTTTCATCCAAAATCTCCTTGAAATGACCTCTAATCTTTTTATGGTGGTTGCTATTAGCTCGCTACGACGGGTTGATATGTAGAGATTATTGATCCGAGTCGGCAGAAACGTAAACAAATCGGAATTCTGTTTTATATAATGTATCGTTTGCATGAATTGTTAATTATTAAAAATCTTAAGAGCATAAATTCAAAAAAAATTCATCAAAATGTATTTCCTGAATGTCATTAGATAAAATATCATTCGACACATTATCTCTATGTATGCAAAAATTAGGGAATGACGAAGATGTCTCGGGTCCCACCGTTTATGAGTTTTATGCGGTAGATGGGCCACAGGAGAAATGCTGAATGGGTAAGAGCCTTTAGACAATGGAGCAAATTCCAGGGGCATTGTTTTATTCATAGCGATGAAAGTCACCCAACATGCATACATCCCAATCCCAATGAGTCAATAATAAACTCTGTTACTTTTAGGATAAATCTACAGATAGTATATCTCTGAAAACTCTGAATAACAAGACAGAGAAAGGGTGTTGATGAGGAAATTGGAGCAGAGATTGGATATTAACCGTAGGTGCCTATAGAATGAGGCCCTGCCAGTACCATCCAACAGTTAAATTACTAATTCAGATACTCAAGTCATATCAAAAGTGTCTCATGGGAGCGACTGTGTTAGTTGCGGGTTGTGGAGGAACTATAACTGGCAGAACCAGTAGAAAATGTTAAAAGGATCCATACTATATTGCTAGACACCAGGGTGCTTAATGTTTCTGAAGCCACAATAGACGACAGGTTGCAGAGAAGGACTGAACAAGTCCATTCACCATAGAATACAATAATCTTTGGGGGGCGCTACTGTTACCGGACTATGTGGTGAATGCGAGGGTGAATGTTATAAAAACCCCACTATTGGCAAACACCAGACTAGTGTATTTAATGTTTGCGGCCCCTCTATTACTAGGTTCAGTGTAATGTACCTATGTTAGTTCAGGTAGTATACCTACATTAAGTATTGATAATTCAGTTTTTACCATGTATGTAACGTGAACATACTTTTATAATTTTAGAAGGTTCATTTCAGTTCAACTGCTAGCAACATTATTAAATTTAAACAAAAAAAAATTTTTTGGATTTTTTTGTATCTTAAGCAGGTTTAATGAAAAAAATAGAAAACAATAAAGATCCATATATTCATTTCGGCACGCATGGTTGGGTCCCTCCAGACACCTCCATGCTGTCTATCATGGACCGTTAAGAAGGCCCTTTTGTACAATCAGGGCTTCAACTAAATCCAACCTTCGTATATTTTTTACCCCCATTTGAACCAAGCAAATTTAGGCAAATCTAAAGTTAAGGACCCCTAAAACCATACCCAGCCGACCAGAAAATCACCTATGACGTGAATATAACGTGATTATATGACCATATTAATGTCACGTTTAGTTTACGTGAAATTTTTGTGATAAAAATTCATCTACATGACCGAACCAAGCCACTGACTGACGTCTAATAAACGTATAAAAATAATAAAATATAATTTTATGAAATAAAATAAAAATAATAAAATATAAAACGTTTCCAATTATTCACAAAACTCTGCGCCTTTTTATGTAAAATAACGCTAAAGTCTTAATGTAATTACGAATAAATCGGGTTTGGTATGAAAAGTTTAATGAATATTAGGTAAGCTTACTGAATATGTATGATATGGTATAATATAATATAACTGATTATTACGACTTTACAACTATTCAACAAACAATCATAAAGAAATAACAATAACAGTGTTGCCTTGTTGCCAACTCAAAAATTTAAATTCGCTTATTTAATTCACCAGAAATGCTTCTAGGGAGCGCCCGTTTCATTGAAAATCCTCGCTGTAATCAGTGATGGGCGCGTATTCTACGTGATGTATATTACACCATTATCTACACGTAGACAATAACATTTATCTACATGCTGAAAGTCATGTAGAAAATGTATATAATGTAAAAAATCATAAAAACAATAATATAACATATAACCTTGCAAGGCCAATGTTAAATTATTGTTTTTTTGATTCTGTGTATTTGTTAGGTAGTTTATTCATTATTTCATTGATCACTCGACTCTCATCGAAATTGAAAAGCAATTCAATAATAAATGTATAATATTCTTATTACAGAATATAACTAAAAAAATCAAGTAAAACATAAAGCCACTTTAGTGTTATATGTTATATTATTGCTTTTATAGTAGAATAATTTAAACATTTTGCAAAATCTTTGCCATCAGTTCTCAACAAAATGTACCCCAGATCATCAATCTCTTGACTTGAGTATCGCTTGCCATGATTAAATTAATATTTCGTAACTTTTGAATGGTTTTGCATAGGTTTTAAATTTAAATACACCACAAGTCAAATTATTAATGACGTAACACAACAATAACCATACCATAACTCTACAAAGCTTGTCACTCGGTTGTCAGTTGTCATCAATGTAACCTCAAATTTATGAAATCTAATCTACATAATTTTAATTTACATGATTTTCTACCTGAAAGCATTATCTACATTATCTACGCATTGTATACGCGTAAACGCCCATCACTGGCTGTAATCCTCACATTTCGCATGCTCAGCATAAGGTAATTAATAGCATTTTTGGCTTAATGTTCTAGAACAATCCGAGAGGAATCTCTGTCCTCTATTCTCTGAATCATATTTTAAAGTTACAAATGTTCACAAATTGCTCTAGAGCAGCAAACCGGAATTTTTTATTTAAAATTTCTTGTCTACACCAACGCGCTAGTATTTTCCATCTGAAAAGACTCTCCTGTTTTACAGTTTTGGCCCCACTTTTTTAGCATGGACACCTAAAAAATGGCCGTGATGACCGGCTTTTCAATTGTTTTTTTTTTTCAACTTTCAATGATAAAAATAAAATTTTCTAAATTTACTAAAAGAAATGTGCAATAAAATTGCAAAAATTTAAGAAACATTTTTGAAAAACGTACTAATTCCTTTTAAAAGATTTAGAGTCACTAGTAATGTCTAAAAAAATTAACTAAAAAATAAAACAGAATTTTTCCATTTTAAACTTAAAATTAGTCAACTTTTTTTGTTTTATTTTCTTTGTTGATGCTGCTACGTTTGACTTTTATGGAACTTTTACCTTCCTTGTAAATGTTCCATAATCCTCTCACGAAAGTATATGTAGAGATTATTTAAAAAACGTTAAAGTGATAATTAAAACACTTTTTTGGTCTCTTCATGTGGTATTTTCATATTTAAAATCAAACGTTTCGTTTTTAATTCATCGTCAAATTATTATTTTTTAAATACAGTCTAGGATTTTTTTTATTGTATTCTGAATTTCCTTGCAAATCTGCATTTCAATTCAGCAAGCATTTCGAATCAGAATTCAGATGTTATAATGGTTCCATAAAAAGAAAAAGTCGGATTTTAAGGAAAATAATACGGTGAATAGACCAAAAAGTGGCTAAAAGTGTCATTTATTTTTAATTATCTCTTTAAATTACTGGAAAAAATAAAAACTTTTCAAAATTTTCGTTTTTTGCGAATATTTCCGAAACTAGTTTATAATTTTCGAAATTTGTAAGTAGAAACAGCAAGTAATTTTTAGGCACATTTAGTTGCGCAAAGCGGTGAGAAAAATGATTTAAGAAAAAATAACTCTAATACTAGAAAATACGACAGGAAAATAAATTACAGCAACAAACATAAAAAGTTGCAAAATGAAACCAAATTAAATGAACGGAACACAAAGAGATAAAAAAAAATGATGAGAAGTGAAGTAAACAAGAAAGCTAAAACTTTTTTATACATAAAAAGAATAAGCAAATAAAATTTATTTAAAAAAAAGTTATTGCAACTTAAAAGATAGAGAATAAAAAATGCAAAAAAATAACAATTTGAGAAGCAAATACATATAGGTCTCATTAAGAAAACAAAAAGAATTAATAAGAACAATAACCACAAAATTGTGGGAAGGCTACAATATATTTTTGAAAAATCACAAAAACAAGTGATAGTTTTAGAATGTTTGAAAATACAGGAGGTAAGATAATTTACGAAGCAAAAATTTAGGATCACTAAAAAAGAAAGAAAATAGAATTGATGAGCCTCATAAGTCAAGAAAAAAAAAGAAATTAACGAATAAAAATTATAAGTGAAAAAAAAACTGTATTAAGTATAAATAAAAATAGTAAATTTCAAAACACCGTATTATAAGATTAAGTAACTATCGAATTTAAAACGCGATTTCCGCACGACTCAAAGAGTGTTTAAAAGTGTAAAATAAGAATTGGGCCAATCAGAACGGCGTAGGCAAGGTCTGGTTTTGTCTCGCAACAAAATCAGAAGTTTTCTTTTCCTCCCCTGTCGGGTAGTAACTATATTGAGTTCTTCAAAGTGGCACCTAAAAAATGGCGGTGATATCCACCAGTACTGACGTCAATTGACTTCTTACTTCAAATCAAATATATACAAATTATGTTTCATCAATTGATGAAATTACTGTGACGATGAAATTATCCAACTACAAACGGGGTGTCGCACGACACATAGGGAAATTTCAAAACATGATCTTTCATTGGTCGGACCAAGTGTCGCAGCGACATGACAAAGCTCTGAGAACTAGGCTTAAAAGTGCAAAATCTATGGAGACCGATTTTATGACCTTGAAATATCTTAATCTTGAAATATCATAATTATGACCTTGAAAAATAAATGATCAAATTGAAACTGCAATAAAGGTATTATAAGTTCAGGAAAAGTATTATCCAAACTCATTCAATATTTACTGATGATCTACCTGGGCACCATCATAACGATCAATAACATTTTTCACAAAGAATTTTATTTTGGACGAACACTTATTTCTTATTTGTTTCCAAAAGATAAGGCAAATACTCTTCTTCACTCTATCTGTGGGCCGAGAGAATTGACGATACGGCTGTATATAATTTCCCGTTTATTTTGTTAAAGTTACCTATTAGAAAAATATAAAATTATGCTTTGTGGTTTCCTCCCACCCACCAATATCCATAAAATCCTTGCTACACCACCTACACGACCTGGTTGCACTAGGATCAAAAAGTGCGGCAGTCGTTTCTCAATGGAACGCCCAAACTTGTACTAAGTTCACCAATGGTGTGCTCTGGTGCGGTACCAATGGAATACCCTATTAGCAGTTAGCACTAAAGAACGTCAAACGTCAATGTTATTATTTGACATTATTGTCCCTTCGTTCGCATTACTCTAAATACAGAAGATTCTCGAAAAATCCTAGCATCGATTTGAGCGAAGTGTGAGCTTTGATCACGCTTCGCTCACATCAAGGATGAAATGCTCCGAAATGGAGCTTTTTCGCTCGTATTGGCAACACTGGCAATAAACATAGTCCACAGACCACATTCGAAATATTAAAATACCGGAAAGTAGTCGTGTAAGCACTCCCTGTTTGAAGGTCATTTAAGGACACTTTGGATGATTTTTCGTTGGATGAAAATACGGTGGATAGAAAAATGTTGGATGTAAATTGGTTTGGATGGAATTTCGGTGGATGTTTTTATTTTGGACAAAATCATCAGTGGACTGAATTAATTTGGACGTTTTTTTTTTGGATGCTTTTACTTTGGATGATTTTGTGTGGACCCATCTGGAAACCCCGAATTCCAATTTTACGAAAATCGTAAATACGTCACAAACGAGTAATAGAATGAAATTGTGAGTGATTAAACATTATAAGCTGATCCGTGAAGATCGGCCTCGCTATCTGTGTTGCTTCAACTACCGCTGATACTCTTGTGTGACAGAGAGAGACATAGTTCCACTACCAGTTCAATACGATAAATCAGACTGCGGCAATTCGTTACAGCGTTGCAGCGGCGTTTTCAGAATATTTACCCGCGTTTTTTTATTAAATTTAGAGCGTTTATTAAACTTTATTCATAGTGTAGTGATTTTTGTGGTTGCTCCAAGGCATTATAATGGTTCGACAATGCCAAGTGTGTAAAAAACTTGATTATATGAACCCCAAATTATCATTCCACAGTAAGTAAACATGCAAACTTGCGAATGATGCGGTGTTGCCTTATAGTTATTACGCTAGTCTATCTTTCTTTATCACACTCATTGATGTTTATGTATAATAACAATAACTGACCGTGCTTACACAGGCATTTTATTATTGAAATATTGAGTCTGTTTATTATATTTAGTCTGAGGTTTTAATGGTATTAAATCATAACCAATGGTTATGGTAAACTCAAAATTTGTAGCATTATTATCAATACTAAATTAACAAAAGTCACATTGACAGATAAATATGATGACGCGCATGACATTTATTAGACGAACTCAGGATTCGAGAAACTATGCGATTTCGTTTAATAACGGTTTTGGGTGGTGCTCTCGAGCACTCTGAAGGTATTCCTATCCTTTTTTTCAATAAGAATGTAAAGATGGCAATACACTTAGATCGGTCTATAATGCGCCACCATGACAGTAGCGGTGACTTTTGACTTTACTTTTACTGCCTAGGACTTTTTTGCTACTTTTTTGGTCTCAGGATTAGAAAGCCCATTTTAGGTGTGCGTATGGAGAACACAAATGACGTACTTTTAGTCCGCTTGAAAAAAAAATTGTTTTTTTCTTCTCAATATATATTTTTTTAACTTTAATATCATTAAAGTGTAGGTGGTCACCAATTTGTTGATCAAGCCCTATGCATACTAGTTTCAGGGTCTACCCCACATCAGTACACTTTTGGCTGATCGACAAATTGGAGACCGTGAGGTCGCGGCTTAAAGCCAAAAATCTACTGAAGAACGGTGAGCTGTTGTACAGAGCAGGAGCAGGCAACATGCAACAGCATATTAGATCTAATACTTCATGGCAGATGGCTCTCAGTTCGAAAAGCAGCCCATATTGCGTTGTACCTCGCAGGTTATCTTAACCAGAACGAAGTGTAAAGAGTAAGTGGTGACCAATTGCTCTGTACAACATCTCACCGCTCTTCCGTAGATTTTTCGCTTTAAGCCGCGACATCACGGTCTTCAATTTGTCGACCAGCCAAAGCTGTACTCATGAGGGGTAGACTTCGAAACTAGCATGCAAAATAGGTTGAGCTACTAATTGGTGACCAGCTACTCTTATACTTCGTTCTGGTTCTGATAACCTGCGAGGTACAGAGCAATATGGGATGGACTGCTTCTCGAACTGAGAGCCATCTGCCATGCAGTATTAAGTCTAATACGCTGGTGGATGTCGCCAGCTCCTGCTCTGTAGAACATCTCACCGCTCTTCCGTAGATTTTTGGCTTTAAGTCGCTAACTCACGGTCTCCAATTTATCGATCAGCCAAAGCTGTACTGATATACCCGAAACTAGTATGCAAGTGGGTTTAACATCACTAAGGGCATTGAATCAGTGGAAAAAATGCGGAAACATGGGTATACCACTGAACAACGGGATTATATACACTCTATGCTTTGCAGATAACCAGATAATAATGGCACAATACCAACATGACCAGGAAGAAGCTCATAGAAGAATATGCTAAATGGGGCTTGGAAGTCATTATACAAAAAACGGCGTATATGTGAGTTGGAAGGCAGCAACAACACCTCATCCTGGACGTTGGGCAATACATAAAACTAATAAACAAGTATAAATACCTAGGTGCGCAGATAACCAGCGACGGAACACTGGACGACATTATAAAAAAGAGAAATGTTCAAGGCAGAAGAGCAATTAGTATGCTAAATGGAATTTGGTGGGATAGAGGCAAATCGAACAAAAAATAAACAACTGAAATAAAACCATAGTGAAAAGCATTATTACACATAGTTGCGAATTATGGTCACTGAAAGAAAAAGCAGCGAAAACCTTGAAAGCTACAGAAATGGACTTCTGGCGAAGAGCTGCTGGGGAATCAAAAATGGTGAAGATCACCAACATCAAAATCCGTGATATCATGGGAGTAACTCACACCATAGTTGACGATATAAGAGTAGGTCAACTATGATGGTATGGACACGTACAAAGAATGTACCAGACGAACGACCACCACAGCAAGTATGGGAATGGACACCTCAAGGGAGAAGGAGAAAAGGAAGACCAAGGAGAAGTTGGAGAGAAGAAATCGATAGGGAACTAAGAGAGAGAGAGACATCGACGAGAATCTATTGGCGGATAGAGAAAAATGGAGACTGGGTTGTAAAATTATTCCGAAGAAAGTTTTTATGAAGACCTCCAAGGGACGAGTGACAAAGGTCACCGCCAATTTTATAATTATTGGCAAATAAAGCTTTAAAAATCCGGCAGGTAGAAATGCTTACAACTTCCTCCCCTTATAAAAGGTAATTTACAAGGAAAGCGACAAAGGACTTTATCGTCTGTTTACGTTAGCCTCCAGGTAAACTGGTTTCTATTACTAATACGTAATAGTTATTGACAAAAGTGCACCTGCGGTATGAATGAAACCGAAGATAAGCCTTTATTCCAATAGGATCGAGCAATTGCCTAGACGAGAATTGTAAAGTGATTTAGCTCTTAATGAGGCTTTGTTCGGTAGCAAATGTGCCACCTTGTTTTTAATGACCGTTTGCATATTTTCGCTTGATGGTTATTGCGTCTGGGTTACAATGGATCTATTACCCACTTTGTTGGTAATGAAATTGCCAGGAGGCTATTACTGCTAAATTAGTTTTTCTAGTACAAAACCCATAAATATGCATGCAAAAATTTCGTTTCAAATAGGATCATCAAATATTTGACACGTGTTTCTTAAATACCTTACTATGCATTCAAAAATATTTAGAGAAAATTTGACGTACGACGTACTTCATCACAACAGTGTACCAACCACGGACTACAACCGGACTACAAGACAAAAACGGACCACAAAGGGGAGTGAGGCAGGGAGACACTACCTTGCCCATACTATTCAACCACCCTTGTCCTGAAATACAACTTAAATAAATAAGAATTGGACACCAAATGCATAAACATCGACGGAGAATACTTAAACCGTTTGAGGGCGACATAATCTTAAGAGCAAATAATCTCCAAAAATTACATAAAATGCTACAAAAACTAAATGACGTAGCAGCAAGTGTGGGCCTTAAATTGAACTATAACAAAACGAAAATAATGAGCCTGGAACAGGCAAATATAACAAAACGGAACCAGAGGACTCAAAACGTCGAACTATATAGTACACTTAGGTCACGGGGTCACACATCAGACTAAGGAAATCAAACCAGGTGCCCAAAATAAAGAGAAGAACATAACTAACATGGGGCGCCTCATGCATCTTGAAAAATAATTCCATTCCACCTATAAAGAAAAGTATAAAACACCTGCATATTACCGATTTAAGTACCAAAAGAGTAAAGACCCAAATTAAAAATATTTCTAACTTTAAGCCAAAAGTCTCCTTTTTAGAACAAAATTTTCTCTTTTTGTTCAATTAGTGAGCGAATTATCAAGATGAATCTAACTCTACCCCGGCAAAAAGTCACAATACTGGGTACACCTATATTCAGTTAACGTTGATATAACTGTCGCAAAAAAAGACCAATTCTGCGAACAACTAAAGTGTGAAGTATTAAAGCTGGGAAACTCACTACAAATCATAATGCTGGGAGACATGAACGCAAGAACGGGTAAAAGACATAAAGATACAGTGGTAGGCCAACACGGAGAACATGTACTAAATGACAATGGCATCAGACTAATTTCAATATTCGAACAGAATAGCCTCAAAATACAGAATGGATTTTACCCACACCGCAACATACATAAATATACCTGAACCCAAACAACCAAGAACTTAAAGTCCATAATTGACTATACAATAATGCGACAGAAAACTAATCTAAAGGTTCAGGATGTACGGGTGTAGAGAGGGGCAACATGCGGCAGTGACCACTACCTGCTTCGAGGAAACAATGTATTCCCACAGAAATACGGAAGGCAGGAAGACACAAACACGGAAGCCCAAGCGGGAACATGACGTCATTATAACGTCAACTTTTGGTGATCATTCGTTATTCGACGTCACCTGACGAAAAAATTACGTCAATTTTTCGACGTGATAATGACGATTCGTAGTGACGTCATAATAACGTTATGTTTAATAGAATAATTTTGGTGTATATATAATGTACCTAATAAATATACACTTAACATATTTGATTGACTTATATGCAATAAAACAATATATTTGATGACAATATCATAAAATAAAATGTATAGCTTCTTTGGCAAAAAACTAAAAAATATTATGTTATTTTTATACCAAATTTTGTTGTTACTATGTCAATATCTAAAAACTTCGTGTTACGGTTTAGATTAAACTTTTGCGTTACTAAAGTCAAAACTTCATGTTACTTTCGGATTAAAATTTCTTGTTACTACGCAAACATTTTTTAATTTTATGTTATATTTAGAGTTACATTTGGACGAAAAATTTCTGTTACCAAAGTCAAAATTTAATTTTGTATTAATTTATTTTTTATTAATTTGTATTAATTTTAAATCAACGTAATGCTTGTTACCAAACAAAAAATTTAAAAAAATCGTGTTACGTTCCGACTACAATTCTGTGTTACTACAGTCGAAATTTTTAAATTTTGTGTTACTTTTAATCCACAATTTTTTGCTACTAAGTCAAAATTAAAGAATTTTGCGTAGATTAACATTTCAGATCAAACTTATGAGAAATTTTGTAACTTCTAGACCAAATTTTCGTGTAACATTTATATTAAATGTTACATGTGTTAGATCTCGCATGCCCTAGTGGAAGCACCTGCCGTCGTCAGATGGCGCCAGTTACATTTATATTAAATTTCCTCGTTACTAAAGTCAAAATTTGTAAATTTTCTGTTACATTTAGACCACAATTTCTTATTACCAAGTCAAAATTAAACAATTTTGTGTTACGTTAGACCAACATTTTAAGTCAAAATTTTAAGATTTTGTGTTACTTTTGTGTCACCAAACCCAATTGGTTATTGGCGTGGTGTTCGATCTGCTTTAAAACAATATTGATAAATCTGCAGCATATTATGAGTCAAGCAAAAATTTTGATTTTGCGTACTGGTTTTGTTATCGCAGCAAAAAAATGCACCGAGGTGGTGAGGATACGCGCAGGAGAAAGTTTTGATGCATTCTTACTAACTGAACAATGCAAACATGCGTAACAACTCTGCTCTTTCTTTTTGATTAAAGTGGTGAAGGTGAGCCAAAATTTGTTCGATTAAGAAGAGAGTATATCAAGAACCTCGGAGAGTAGGAAACTTTTCTTTCGGTCATTTAAGAGCATGCTATGCACTACTAAGTATGGATGAAAGAATGTCCGTATCATTTTTATTACCGTTTTTTCGAAATTCTCGTTTTCTTTCGAGTTATCTCAAAAAAATTAAATGCAATCAATGACCTAGCAGATATGGACAGAGTCAACAAATGTTGATATTTCCCTCAAAATGGCCCCCCCTTTTTGGCCGGAAGTCTGTCGCTTCATTACCTAATTTTGTCACCAGCACACGTCATGTTTGGTTTTTGTTAGGTTAGAAGTTAAGTTCTAGAAGACCTTGTAGCTACGTCAGCTAAGGGCTAGGAGCCCTAAAAATAATGACAGTGACAACTGTTTTGCAATAATTTGACGTAAAACGTCTCCGAGAGGTCACTTCTTCACTTTTGTCCCTTATGTCATTTCGTATTTCGCCGTCCCACCAATATGTCTTCTTTTGTTTTGTATCCCAGGGCTTCTTTGGCTGCTGCATGTATACAACTTTTTATAAATTGATAATGTTCTTCGTTGTTTCTAGGTTTGCAAGCTTTTCGTCCAATCTGGTTTTGTATAGATTTTGGGTACTTGTTTTATCTAAACTGTCTAAATTAAACTTTTCCTCTCTTATTTTTACTCCTTCCCCAGGCGGGAAGGTGACGTCATTTTGACGTATTTCTTTGGTAAGCACTTGTGACCAATGACGTCATGAGCTGTCGTCGAAATAACGTCATAATGACGGGCGTAAGTCACAGACCGATGACGTTATTTTGCACCGTCAAACGACGTTACTTTGTGACGTCAAAATCACGTATTTTTGCCTACGTCAAAGAGTTAAAAAACTTCTAGAGGCCAAATTTTCTTACTACCTTTTTGACTTGGTAACAAGAAATAATAAGCTCTAAGAGTAACACAAATTTAAAAAAAATGACTCTAGTAACAGAAAATTTTAGCCTAAAAAAAACACGAAGTTTTTAAATTTTAAACAAAATTTTAAATTTTGACGTAATAACACAATTTTAGTCTGAAAGTAAAACAAATTTATTTAACTTTGAATGTAGTAACTGGAAATTGTAGTCTAAACGTAACAAAAAAAAAGAAATTTTTACTTATCAACGAGAAATTTTGATCCGAACGTAATCTCAAATTTTTAAATTTTAACTTTTTATACTATTTAAATTTTTAAACTTAAATAGTAGATACGTAATACAAGAATTTTGTCTAAAGCGTAACACGAAATATTTTTATGTTCTATTTGACAACAAAAAATTTTGGTCTAACAGTAACACAACATTTTGACATTAGTAAAAGGAAATTTTAGTTTAAACGTAACATAAAATTTTTAAATTTTGACAGTGACACGAAATTTTGGTCTTAACGTATCACATAATTAAAACATTTTTTTTTCAAGCGGACTAAAAGAGCGCCATTTGTTTTCTCCATACGCACACCTAAAGTGGGCTTTCAAATTCTGAGACCAAAAAAGTAGCAAAAAAGTCCTAGGCAGTAAAAGTAAAGTCAAAAGTCACCGCTAGTGTCATGGTGGCGCTTATATAAACGATTTTCATTCACCAAAATTATTTTAATAATAGATGACACCAAATAAACCGATCTGAGTGTATTGCCATCTTTACATTCTTGTTGAAAAAACAAATAAGGACAGAAATACTCTCAGAGCACTCAAGAGCACCATCCGAAACCGTTATTAGTCGAAATCGCATAGGTTCTCGAATTCTGAATTCGTCTGTTAAATGTCATGCGCGTCATCATATTTATCTGTCAATGTGACATTTATTAATTTAGTATTGAAAATAATGCTACAAATTCTTAGCTTACCATAATCATTGGTTATTATTTAATACATTAAAACCATTGAACATTGAAAACCACCATTCTAACATATTATATGTATTTTACAAATAATATACACAATTGGGTAAGTACCTAGACCCGCTTAAAGAGGATGAGAGAAAATTGCAAAACTGAACCACTTTTAAATAGATTTCTTATTTATTGCATGCTTGAAAAAAAAATAGTATATGTTACTCGGAGTAAAAGGTCTTTTTGTGCTTCGCCCAGTTGCAGGCCTTAGCTTCGCTTCGGCCGTCAATATCTGGGCTCAGCACGAAAAGACCCACTTTTACTCCTAGTGACATAATCTACTATTTACTTAGTAACAAGAAATTTTTATCCACAGGTAACATCAAATTTTTAAGTTTTGCTTTTAGTATGGTAAAACGAAACTTCTACTTAGCAATGGGAAATTTTTGTCTGAAAGTAACACAAAACCTCAAGTTTTTGCCTTCAATTGTTAGTCTAAACATTACACGAATATTATAATTTTGATCTTGTAACAAGTCATTTTGGTTTAAAACTAACCGACATTTTTTAAATTTTGATCATACTAACAGGAAATCTTAGTCTAAACGTATCACAAAATTTATGAATTTTGACTGTAGGAACACGAAATTGTAGTCTAAACGTAGCACAAAATAAAAAAAAATTACTTAGTAACAAGAAACTTTGATCCGGAAGTAGCATCTAATTTTTAAGTTTTGACTTTAGTAAGACGAAAATTTAGTCTAAAGGGTAAAACGGAATTTAAAAATTTCTACTTAGCAATGAGAAATCTTGGTCTGAAAGTAACACATCTCAAAATTTTTACTTGAATTGTTGGTCTAAACATAACATCCATTTTTTTTATTTTGATCTCGTAACAAGACATTTTGGTCTAAAAGTAACAGAAAATTTAAAAAATTTGACCTTAGTAACTGGAAATTTTAGTCTAAACGTAACACATAATTTTTGAATTTTGTCTGTAGGAACCCGAAATTGTAGTCTAAACGTAACACAAAATAAACCAATTTTTACTTAGTAACAAGAAATTTTCATCCGAACGTAGCATCAAATTTTTCAGTTTTGACTTTAGTAAAACGAAAATTTAGTATAAAGGTTACAACGGAGTTTAAAAATTTCTACTTAGGAATGAGGAATTTTGGTCTGAAAGTAACAACAAAATCTCAAAATTTGTATCGTTGGTCTAAACACAACACCATTTTTTTTTTTATTTTTATCTCGTAACAAGACATTTTGGTCTAAAAGTAACAGAAAATTGAAAAAATTTGACCTTAGTTACAGGAAATTTTAGTCTAAAAGTATCACAAAGTTTTTGAATTTTGACTGTAGGAACACGAAATTGTGGTCTAAACGTAACACAAAATCAAAAAAAAATTACTTAGTATCACGAAATTTTGATCCGAAGGTAGCATCAAATTTTTAAGTTTTGACTTTAGTAAGACGAAAATTTAGTCTAAAGGGTACAACGAAATTTATAAATTTCTGCTTAGGAATGAGGAATTTTGGTCTGAAAGTAACACAAAATCTCAAAATTTTGATTTGTATTGTTGGTCTAAACATAACACGATTTTTTTTAGTTTTGATTTCCTAACAAGACATTTTGGTAAAAGTAGCAGAAAATTAAAAAATTTTGATCTTAGTAACAGGAAATTTTAGTCTAAACTTAAAACATAATTTTTTAATTTTGTCTGTAGGAACACGAAATTGTAGTCTAAACGTAACACAAAATAAAAAAAATTTTACTTAGTAACAAGAAATTTTGATCCGAAGATAGCATCAAATTTTTAAGTTTAGACTTTAGAAAGACGAAAATTTAGTCTAAAGGATACAACGGAATTTAAAAATTTCTGCTTAGGTATGAGGAATTTTGGTCTGAAAGTAACACAAAATCTCAAAATTTCCATTTGTATTGTTGGTCTAAACATAACACGAGTTTTTTTAAACTTTGATCTCCTAACAAGACATTTTGGTAAAAGTAGCTGAAAATTTAAAAACTTTGACCTTAGTAACATGAAATTTTAGTCTAAACGTAAAAAAAATTTTTGAATTTTGTCTGTAGGAACACGAAATTGTAGTCTAAACGTAACACAAAATAAATTTTTTTTTACGTAGTAACAAGAAATTTTGATCCGGAAGTAGCATCTAATTTTTAAGTTTTGACTTTAGTAAGACGAAAATTTAGTCTAAAGCGTAACCCGAAATTTAAAACTGTTTGCTTAGTAACCAGAAATTTTGGTCTAAAAGTAACTAAAAATATAATTTTTACTTAAAACGTTAGTCCAAACGTATAACTATTTTTTTTTTACTTTTGACTTGGCAACGAAAAATGTTTTTATAGCAAATACTCAAAATTAAAAAATTTCGACATTAGTAAAAGGAAATTTTAGTCTAAACGTAACACAAAAGTTTCCAAATTATGACTTAATAACACGAAATTTTGGTCTAAGAGTAATAACGCAAATTTTTTGAATTTTTACTGTAGAAACACGAAATTGTAGTCTAAACGTATCACAAATATATAGAAAAAATTGTTTAGTAAAAGAAATTTGGTTCCTAACACAAAATTTCGTGTTGCATTTAAGCAAAAATTTCATGTTACCAAAGGAACCAAATTTCTTTTACTAAACAATTTTTTCTATATATTTGTGATACGTTTAGACTACAATTTCGTGTTTCTACAGTAAAAATTCAAAAAATTTGCGTTATTCACTCTTAGACCAAAATTTCGTGTTATTAAGTCATAATTTGGAAACTTTTGTGTTACGTTTAGACTAAAATTTCCTTTTACTAATGTCGAAATTTTTTAATTTTGAGTATTTGCTAGAAAAACATTTTTCGTTGCCAAGTCAAAAGTAAAAAAAAAATAGTTATACGTTTGGACTAGCGTTTTAAGTAAAAATTATATTTTTAGTTACTTTTAGACCAAAATTTCTGGTTACTAAGCAAACAGTTTTAAATTTCGGGTTACGCTTTAGACTAAATTTTCGTCTTACTAAAGTCAAAACTTAAAAATTAGATGCTACTTCCGGATCAAAATTTCTTGTTATTACGTAAAAAAAAATTTATTTTGTGTTACGTTTAGACTACAATTTCGTGTTCCTACAGACAAAATTCAAAAATTATTTGTTACGTTTAGACTAAAATTTCATGTTACTAAGGTCAAAGTTTTTAAATTTTCAGCTACTTTTACCAAAATGTCTTGTTAGGAGATCAAAGTTTAAAAAAACTCGTGTTATGTTTAGACCAACAATACAAATGAAAATTTTGAGATTTTGTGTTACTTTCAGACCAAAATTCCTCATATCTAAGCAGAAATTTTTAAATTCCGTTGTATCCTTTAGACTAAATTTTCGTCTTTCTAAAGTCTAAACTTAAAAATTTGATGCTATCTTCGGATCAAAATTTCTTGTTACTAAGTAAAATTTTGTTTATTTTGTGTTACGTTTAGACTACAATTTCGTGTTCCTACAGACAAAATTAAAAAATTATGTTTTAAGTTTAGACTAAAATTTCCTGTTACTAAGGACAAAATGTTTTAATTTTCTGCTACTTTTACCAAAATGTCTTGTTAGGAAATCAATACTAAAAAAAATCGTGTTATGTTTAGACCAACAATACAAATCAAAATTTTGAGATTTTGTGTTACTTTCAGACCAAAATTCCTCATTCCTAAGCAGAAATTTATAAATTTCGTTGTACCCTTTAGACTAAATTTTCGTCTTACTAAAGTCAAAACTTAAAAATTTGATGCTACCTTCGGATCAAAATTTCGTGATACTAAGTAAATTTTTTTTGATTTTGTGTTACGTTTAGACCACAATTTCGTGTTCCTACAGTCAAAATTCAAAAACTTTGTGATACTTTTAGACTAAAATTTCCTGTAACTAAGGTCAAATTTTTTTAATTTTCTGTTACTTTTAGACCAAAATGTCTTGTTACGAGATAAATATAAAAAAAAAATGGTGTTTTGTTTAGACCAACGATACAAATTTTGAGATTTTGTTGTTACTTTCAGACCAAAATTCCTCATTCCTAAGTAGAAATTTTTAAACTCCGTTGTAACCTTTATACTAAATTTTCGTTTTACTAAAGTCAAAACTGAAAAATTTGATGCTACCTTCGGATCAAAATTTCTTGATACTAAGTAAATTTTTTTTGATTTTGTGTTACGTTTAGACCACAATTTCGTGTTCCTACGGTCAAAATTCAAAAACTTTGTGATACTTTTAAACTAAAATTTCCTGTAACTAAGGTAAATTTTTTTAAATTTTCTGTTACTTTTAGACCAAAATGTCTTGTTACGAGATAAAAATTAAAAAAAATGGTGTTGTGTTTAGACCAACGATACAAATTTTGAGATTTTGTTGTTACTTTCAGACCAAAATTCCTCATTCCTAAGTAGAAATTTTTAAACTCCGTTGTAACCTTTATACTAAATTTTCGTTTTACTAAAGTCAAAACTGAAAAATTTGATGCTACGTTCGGATGAAAATTTCTTGTTACTAAGTAAAAATTGGTTTATTTTGTGTTACGTTTAGACTACAATTTCGGGTTCCTACAGACAAAATTCAAAAATTATGTGTTACGTTTAGACTAAAATTTCCAGTTAATAAG
Source organism: Taphrorychus bicolor (assembly GCA_951812265.1). Taxonomy (NCBI): domain Eukaryota; kingdom Metazoa; phylum Arthropoda; class Insecta; order Coleoptera; family Curculionidae; genus Taphrorychus; species Taphrorychus bicolor. The sequence goes on along the minus strand of OX638303.1, from coordinate 26,964,351 downwards.
GTCAAATTTTTTAAATTTTCTGTTACTTTTAGACCAAAATGTCTTGTTACGAGATCAAAATAAAAAAAATGGATGTTATGTTTAGACCAACAATTCAAGTGAAAATTTTGAGATGTGTTACTTTCAGACCAAGATTTCTCATTGCTAAGTAGAAATTTTTAAATTCCGTTTTACCCTTTAGACTAAATTTTCGTCTTACTAAAGTCAAAACTTAAAAATTAGATGCTACTTCCGGATCAAAGTTTCTTGTTACTAAGTAATTTTTTTTTATTTTGTGCTACGTTTAGACTACAATTTCGTGTTCCTACAGTCAAAATTCATAAATTTTGTGATACGTTTAGACTAAGATTTCCTGTTAGTATGATCAAAATTTAAAAAATGTCGGTTAGTTTTAAACCAAAATGACTTGTTACAAGATCAAAATTATAATATTCGTGTTATGTTTAGACTAACAATTGAAGGCAAAAACTTGAGATTTTGTGTTACTTTCAGACAAAAATTTCCCATTGCTAAGTAGAAATTTTTAAGTTTCGTTTTACCATACTAAAAGCAAAACTTAAAAATTTGATGTTACCTGTGGATAAAAATTTCTTGTTACTAAGTAAAAATGTTTTAATTATGTGATACGTTAAGACCAAAATTTCGTGTCACTGTCAAAATTTAAAAATTTTATGTTACGTTTAAACTAAAATTTCCTTTTACTAATGTCAAAATGTTGTGTTACTGTTAGACCAAAATTTTTTGTTATCAAATTGAACATAAAAATATTTCGTGTTACGCTTTAGACAAAATTCTTGTATTACGTATCTACTATTTAAGTTTAAAAATTTAAATAGCATAAAAAGTTAAAATTAAAAAATTTGAGATTACGTTCGGATCAAAATTTCTCGTTGATAAGTAAAAATTTCTTTTTTTTTGTTACGTTTAGACTACAATTTCCAGTTACTACATTCAAAGTTAAATAAATTTGTTTTACTTTCAGACTAAAATTGTGTTATTACGTCAAAATTTAAAATTTTGTTTAAAATTTAAAAACTTCGTGTTTTTTTTAGGCTAAAATTTTCTGTTACTAGAGTCATTTTCTTTTAAATTTGTGTTACTCTTAGAGCTTATTATTTCTTGTTACAAGTCAAAAAGGTAGTAAGAAAATTTGGCCTCTAGAAGTTTTTTAACTCTTTGACGTAGGCAAAAATACATAACTCCGAAAAGAAGCCGTTCGTAGCAAATAACCTAGAATAACGTCAGTTTCATGTCGCAAAGTGACGTGATTTTGACGTCACAAAGTAACGTCGTTTGACGGTGCAAAATAACGTCATCGGTCTGTTACTTACGCCCGTCATTATGACGTTATTTCGACGACAGCTCATGACGTCATTGGTCACAAGTGCTTACCAAAGAAATACGTCAAAATGACGTCACCTTCCCGCCTGGGGAAGGAGTAAAAATAAGAGAGGAAAAGTTTAATTTAGACAGTTTAGATAAAACAAGTACCCAAAATCTATACAAAACCAGATTGGACGAAAAGCTTGCAAACCTAGAAACAACGAAGAACATTATCAATTTATAAAAAGTTGTATACATGCAGCTAAAGAAGCCCTGGGATACAAAACAGAAGAAGACATATTGGTGGGACGGCGAAATACGAAATGATATAAGGGACAAAAGTGAAGAAGTGACCTCTCGAAGACGTTTTACGTCAAATTATTGCAAAATAGTTGTCACTGTCATTATTTTTAGGGCTCCTAGCCCTTAGCTGACCTAGCTACAAGGTCTTCTAGAACTTAACTTCTAACCTAACAAAAACCAAACATGACGTGTGCTGGTGACAAAATTAGGTCATGAAGCGACAGACTTGCGGCCAAAAAGGGGGGGCCATTTTGAGGGAAATATCAACATTTGTTGGCTCTGTCCATATCTGCTAGGTCATTGATTGCATTTAATTTTTTTGAAATAACTCGATAGAAAACGAGAATTTCGAAAAAACGGCAATAAAAATGATACGGACATTCTTTCATCCATACTTAGTAGTGCATAGCATGCTCTTAAATGACCGAAAGAAGAGTTTCCTACTCTCCGAGGTTCTTGATATACTCTCTTCTTAATCGAACAAATTTTGGCTCACCTTCACCACTTTAATCAAAAAGAAAGAGCAGAGTTGTTACGCATGTTTGTATTGTTCAGTTAGTAAGAATGCATCAAAACTTTCTCCTGCGCGTATCCTCACCACCTCGGTGCATTTTTTTGCTGCGATAACAAAACCAGTACGCAAAATCAAAATTTTTGCTCGACTCATATGCTGCAGATTTATCAATATTGTTTTAAAGCAGATCGAACACCACGCCAATAACCAATTGGGTTTGGTGCAGGCCACGGAAACTGACCGCACTTGGATATTACAACACGGTCGGTTATTCGAACTGAAAAGTTGCGCTTCGGGTCCCAGCAGATTGTCTTTGGTGCTCCGGGCGTACGGATCGGCGGGGTTTCCGGGTGCTTTTTTCGTCCTATATAATAGGTATTTGAGTCGATTGTTTTTCCTCGAAGGTATTTCGAATAATATAATGTTCGCCTGAAGACGGTTCGCTGATATAAGTGGAACATGATGTCCAGGAGTTTCTATTTGAGTTTACTTTTTTTGGGGGTGTTCAGTGACGAGGTAAGTTGCTGGGTATTATTTATACGTATAATTTAAACACACTTCTAGTTGGATAAATGGTTTGGTTTACAAACAGTATGTCAGGTTTCTTCCAAGAAATTAATTTACGTCTCGCGTTCTAAGCGGATTTGCGCTGTTTTGCCTCCAGGATCAAATAAGTTTTTTTTTCAGGAATATTTCATGCTGTGTTTTGATTTAGAAATTTAAATGTAAACTGTCGTATAAAGTGACGCTTTTCTGGTATATATAATATGATAGTAATCATAGAATAATATAAATAAAAAAGTTTGCGTGTAAACGACTGAAAGGAGGAGAAACATTAGGTCTTTTATCGCAGAATGCACGCACAGATGGATATGGGATGGTCATTTTCATAGTTTTGATCATGCCATATTGCCAGGGACAAGGACAATGGTAGGGAACGAAATAAGAGTCATAAATATCTGCAGATATTCCCGGTGTGAAACTTTTTGTACCTGAGATTTATTAATTTATACTGCCTGGTGCACTAGATATTAGCATCCACCAAAAGACAAGCTTTACACCGTCGATGGCATTAGGACGAAAGTTATGCATTCTACAATTTAAAAATCCATTATTAAAATGATTTTTACTTTTTATTACGCAATAATTAGCGTTTTAGTTTTGAAATTTACTTATCTCGTTTAGGACAAAGTAAAGCTACTTTTCAATTTTGAGGAATTTTCGATGTTTCGATTTTATTAGGATTCAAATCTTCAACTCAAATAGGAACAGGAAGGAGAAAAGAGAAGAGAGAGAAATAGAGGAGCCAGTAATTATTGTTTCGATTTAAAGTAAAAAAAAAACAGAAATCGATTTAAAAAATAACTAATAAAAAAACATAAATAAATAAACTGCTCACATCCTTGCATGAAATGATTTAGCTAGATGGTAGTTTTTTAATCGCGGTTAATGCTTTAGATGTTAAAAAAAATGCTAAAATGTAGCTTTATTTGTATTTCTCATAAATAGAAGTTTCTTATGAGCGATAAACTCATACAAAACAAAAACAATTGAATTATGTAGGTGGTTTTCTGGACTAAAAATCCATACAAGAATTTTTATTTCTTGTCAATAATTTGAACTTTTGTTAATTTTTCATTCCGAGCTCTGTATTAGTTTACAGTCCCCATATTATACATCAAGGGACTAAAGTGAGTCATTTCACCCGAGAGTAGAGAGTGTTGTGTGTCTGGTAGAGAACAACTACTTGAGTGATGTAATGACACTCTAGTACCGTGGTGTATCCGCTATTTTTTGTACTTCCGGAAACTAAATAACTTTTTGGAATCAATTTGTAAAGAATTACTCAAAACATCATATACCTAAACCAAAATGTAACCAAAAGTTACAAAAGCTATGAAGAAAATGAAATGCGTTGCCATAATTAAAATCTATAACAGAAAGCAAACTCGGTTCAATCAGCCTCAATGTTTCATTTGGAAAAGGAAGAACCCAAAAAATCAAATATTTGGACCGCAAACTCAAATATTGGAGGCCTCAAACAATAAATTTTTACTGATGAAGGTAGGAAACTTATTTTTATGAAAACTTTACTATACCACATACTTTAAGGTGCCTGTCAGTATTAAGCATTACGGAATTTCGAGTTTTTTTTGAAATTTACAATAAAAAGGGCATCAAATTAAGTAGTTTAAAGCAAAAAAAAAATTGCGGAATATTCATTTTTACTAAAAAAAAAATAATAAAAAATACCAAAAAAATTGAAGAGTTTATTTACAATTTAATGCCCCATCACGGCGCATTCATAATTAAATACTGGTGAAGCTAGCAGGATTAGGACAAATAATACACCTCTTCTTTATAGGAAAATGGCCAACGTTTCGACTATTTATTTAGTCTTCCTCAGGGCTATCTTCCACTAGAGAGGATAGTCAGTTTGAAATGTTTACAACATGGTTAGAACTTGATTCGATTATTGAGTGACCCTGGTATCTTCGGCTAGACAAACTACACGTCCACTGTATACAATACGAAAATGCAAATTTTCATACCGTTCGGAGCGCATTTTTTATTCGCATTTTCGGACGTAATTTTGCCTTTGGTTAGGTCATGTTACTTCAGTTCAGTTAGCGGTCATGTAACACTTGTAACTAACACTTGTACTTTAAAGCTACAAATGCTACAATTGTAACTTGAACGTACTATTGTAAGTTAAATCTACAATTGTAACTTCTATCTACACTTTAACTACAATCGTAACTTACAAACGTAACTTAAACCTACAATTGTAACTTCAACCTACACTTGTAATTTAAAGCTACAACTTTAACTTGAACCTACAGTTGCGACTTGATCCTACAATTGTAATTAAACCAACAATTTTAACGTGAAACTAGGCTTGTAACTTACACCTACATTTGTAAGTTGAAGCTACACTTTTTACTTGAATCTACAATTGTAAGTTAAATTTATATTTGTAACTTCAACAGACACTTGTAACTTTAACCTGCAATTTAACCTACAGTTAATTTTAACTTGAATCTACAATAGTAACTTGAACCTACAAATTTAAGATACATCTCAAATTGTAACGTCAACTACACCTGTAATTTAATGCTACAAAAGCTACAATTGTAACTTGAAGTTACACTTGTAAGTTAAAACCAAAAATTTTAACTTAAACCTACACTTGAATTTTCAAGCTACAATTTTTACTTGCATCTACAATTGTAATTTGGACCTACACAACATTTTTTAACACACAACTCTATGTAAAAAATACAATTGGAACTTCAATCTTTACTTATAAATTTAGGTTACGAATCTAACTTGAATCCACAATTTGTAATTTGAATCTACAATTGTAAGCTACAATTGTAACTTGAACCTACAAAAGTAAGTTAAACCTGCAATTGTAATTTGGCTTTACACTTGTAATGCAAAGCTACACTTTTAACTTGAATCTGCACTTGTTAAGGTATACCTACAATTCTAACTTACACCTTTTCTTGTAATTTAAAATTACAATTTAAATTTAAACCCACACTTGTAACTACCAACAATTATGCGTTAAACCTATAATTGTAATTTTAACCTACACTTGTAATTTGAAGCTATAATTTTAACTTGACCCTACAATTGTAACTTGAACCTAAAATTGTTTGTTGAACTTACAGTTGTAACTTGAACCACAATTGTAGGTTGAATCTGCTGTAGTAACTTCAACCTAAAAATTGATAGAAAAAACTGCATAAATCATTTTTATGAAGGCTGCAACCTACAATTGTAATTTCAGCCTACACTTGTAATGTAAAGCTACAAACGCTACAATTGTAAGTTGAACATTGTAAGTTAAATCTACAATTGTAACTTCTAGCTACACTTATACTACAATCGTAACTTACACCTACACTTGTAATTTAAAGCTACAATTTTAACTTGAACTTACAATAATTGTAATTTCAACCCACACTTGTAATTTAAAGCTACAACTTTAACTTGAACGTACAATTGCAACTTGATTCTACAACTGTAATTAAACCAACAATTTTAACATGAAAAAACACTTGTAACTTAAACCTACATTTGTAAGTTGAAGCTACACTTTTTACTTGAATCTACAATTGTAAGTTAAACCTATAATTGTAACTTCAACAGACACTTGTAACTTTAACCTGCAATCTAACTTACAGTTGTAATTTAAAGCTGCAATTTTAACTTGAATCTACAATAGTAACTTGAACCTACAAATTTAAGATAAATCTCAAATTGTAACGTCAACTACACCTGTAATTTAATGCTACAAAAGCTACAATTGTAACTTGAAGTTACACTTGTAAGTTAAAACCAAAAATTGTAACTTAAACCTACACTTGAATTTTCAAGCTACAATTTTTACTTGCATCTACAATTGTAATTTGGACCTACACAACATTTTTTAACACACAATTCTATGTAAAAAATACAATTGGAACTTCAATCTTTACTTATAAATTTAGGTTACGAATCTAACTTGAATCCACAATTTGTAATTTGAATCTACAATTGTAACTTGAACCTACAAAAGTAAGTTAAACCTGCAATTGTAATTTGGCTTTACACTTGTAATGCAAAGCTACACTTTTAACTTGAATCTGCACTTGTTAAGGTATACCTACAATTCTAACTTACACCTTTTCTTGTAATTTAAAATTACAATTTAAATTTAAACCCACACTTGTAACTACCAACAATTATGCGTTAAACCTATAATTGTAATTTTAACCTACACTTGTAATTTGAAGCTATAATTTTAACTTGACCCTACAATTGTAACTTGAACCTAAAATTGTTTGTTGAACTTACAGTTGTAACTTGAACCACAATTGTAGGTTGAATCTGCTGTAGTAACTTCAACCTAAAAATTGATAGAAAAAACTGCATAAATCATTTTTATGAAGGCTGCAACCTACAATTGTAATTTCAGCCTACACTTGTAATGTAAAGCTACAAACGCTACAATTGTAAGTTGAACATTGTAAGTTAAATCTACAATTGTAACTTCTAGCTACACTTATACTACAATCGTAACTTACACCTACACTTGTAATTTAAAGCTACAATTTTAACTTGAACTTACAATAATTGTAATTTCAACCCACACTTGTAATTTAAAGCTACAACTTTAACTTGAACGTACAATTGCAACTTGATTCTACAACTGTAATTAAACCAACAATTTTAACATGAAAAAACACTTGTAACTTAAACCTACATTTGTAAGTTGAAGCTACACTTTTTACTTGAATCTACAATTGTAAGTTAAACCTATAATTGTAACTTCAACAGACACTTGTAACTTTAACCTGCAATCTAACTTACAGTTGTAATTTAAAGCTGCAATTTTAACTTGAATCTACAATAGTAACTTGAACCTACAAATTTAAGATAAATCTCAAATTGTAACGTCAACTACACCTGTAATTTAAAGCTACAAAAGCTACAATTGTAACTTGAACTTACACTTGTAAGTTAAAACCAAAAATTGTAACTTAAACCTACACTTCAATTTTCAAGCTACAATTTTTACTTGCATCTACAATTGTAATTTGGACCTACACAACATTGTTTAACACACAATTCTATGTTAAAAATACAATTGGAACCTCAATCTTTACTTATAAATTTAGGTTACGAATCTAACTTGAATCCACAATTTGTAATTTGAATCTACAATTGTAAGCTACAATTGTAACTTGAACCTACAAAAGTAAGTTAAACCTGCAATTGTAATTTTGCTTTACACTTGTAATGCCAAACTACACTTTTAACTTGAATCTGCACTTGTTAAGGTATACCTACAATTTTAACTTACACGTTTTCTTGTAATTTAAAATTACAATTTAAATTTAAACCCACACTTGTAACTACCAACAATTATTCGTTAAACCTATAATTGTAATTTTAACCTACAATTGTAATTTGAAGCTATAATTTTAACTTGACCCTACAATTGTAACTTGAACCTAAAATTGTTTGTTGAAGTTACAGTTGTAACTTGAACCACAATTGTAAGTTGAATCTGCTGCTAACCTAAAAATTGATAGAAAAAACTGCATAAATCATTTTTATGCAGGCTGCAACCTACAATTGTAATTTCAGCCTACACTTGTAATTTAAAGCTACAAACGCTACAATTGTAAGTTGAACATTGTAAGTTAAATCTACAATTGTAACTTCTAGCTACACTTATATTACAATCGTAACTTACACCTACACTTGTAATTTAAAGCTACAATTTTAACTTGAACTTACAATAATTGTAATTTAAAGCTACAACTTTAACTTGAACCTACAATTGCCACTTGATTCTACAACTGTAATTAAACCAACAATTTTAACATGAAAAAACACTTGTAACTTAAACCTACATTTGTAAGTTGAAGCTACACTTTTTACTTGAATCTACAATTGTAAGTTAAACCTATAATTGTAACTTCAACAGACACTTGTAACTTTAACCTGCAATCTAACCTACAGTTGTAATTTAAAGCTGCAATTTTAACTTGAATCTACAATAGTAACTTGAACCTACAAATTTAAGATAAATCTCAAATTGTAACGTCAACTACACCTGTAATTTAATGCTACAAAAGCTACAATTGTAACTTGAAGTTACACTTGTAAGTTAAAACCAAAAATTGTAACTTAAACCTACACTTGAATTTTCAAGCTACAATTTTTACTTGCATCTACAATTGTAATTTGGACCTACACAACATTTTTTAACACACAATTCTATGTAAAAAATACAATTGGAACTTCAATCTTTACTTATAAATTTAGGTTACGAATCTAACTTGAATCCACAATTTGTAATTTGAATCTACAATTGTAACTTGAACCTACAAAAGTAAGTTAAATCTGCAATTGTAATTTTGCTTTACACTTGTAATGCAAAGCTACACTTTTAACTTGAATCTGCACTTGTTAAGTAATACCTACAATTCTAACTTACACCTTTTCTTGTAATTTAAAATTACAATTTAAATTTAAACCCACACTTGTAACTACCAACAACTATTCGTTAAACATATAATTGTAATTTTAACCTACACTTGTAATTTGAAGCTATAATTTTAACTTGACCCTACAATTGTAACTTGAACCTAAAATTGTTTGTTGAACTTACAGTTGTAACTTGAACCACAATTGTAAGTTGAATCTGCTGTAGTAACTTCAACCTAAAAATTGATAGAAAAAACTGCATAAATCATTTTTATGCAGGCTGCAACCTACAATTGTAATTTCAACCTACACTTGTAATATAAAGCTACAAACGCTACAATTGCAAGTTGAACATTGTAAGTTAAATCTACAATTGTAACTTCTAGCTACACTTATACTACAATCGTAACTTACACCTACACTTGTAATTTAAAGCTACAATTTTAACTTGAACTTACAATAATTGTAATTTCAACCCACACTTGTAATTTAAAGCTACAACTTTAACTTGAACGTACAATTGCAACTTGAACCTACATTTGTAAGTTGAAGCTACACTTTTTACTTGAATCTACAATTGTAAGTTAAACCTATAATTGTAACTTCAACAGACACTTGTAACTTTAACCTGCAATCTAACCTACAGTTGTAATTTAAAGCTGCAATTTTAACTTGAATATACAATAGTAACTTGAACCTACAAATTTAAGATAAATCTCAAATTGTAACGTGAACTACACCTGTAATTTAAAGCCACAAAAGCTACAATTGTAACTTGAACTTACATTTGTAAGTTAAAACCAAAAATTGTAACTTAAACCTACACTTGAATTTTCAAGCTACAATTTTTACTTGCATCTACAATTGTAATTTGGACCTACACAACATTTTTCAACACACAATTCTATGTAAAAAATACAATTGGAACTTCAATCTTTACTTATAAATTTAGGTTACGAATCTAACTTGAATGCACAATTTGTAATTTGAATCTACAATTGTAAGCTACAATTGTAACTTGAACCTACAAAAGTAAGTTAAACCTGCAATTGTAATTTTGCTTTACACTTGTAATGCAAAGCTACACTTTTAACTTGAATCTGCACTTGTTAAGGTATACCTACAATTGTAACTTACACCTTTTCTTGTAATTTAAAATTACAATTTAAATTTAAACCCACACTTGTAAATACCAACAATTATGCGTTAAACCTATAATTGTAATTTTAACCTACACTTGTAATTTGAAGCTATAATTTTAACTTGACCCTACAATTGTAACTTGAACCTAAAATTGTTTGTTGAACTTACAGTTGTAACTTGAACCACAATTGTAAGTTGAATCTGCTGTAGTAACTTCAACCTAAAAATTAATAGAAAAAACTGCATAAATCATTTTTATGCAGGCTGCAACCTACAATTGTAATTTCAATCTACACTTGTAATGTAAAGCTACAAACGCTACAATTGTAAGTTGAACATTGTAAGTTAAATCTACAATTGTAACTTCTAGCTACACTTATACTACAATCGTAACTTACACCTACACTTGTAATTTAAAGCTACAATTTTAACTTGAACTTACAATAATTGTAATTTCAACCCACACTTGTAATTTAAAGCTACAACTTTAACTTGAACGTACGATTGCAACTTGATTCTACAACTGTAATTAAACCAACAATTTTAACATGAAACTACACTTGTAACTTAAACCTACATTTGTAAGTTGAAGCTACACTTTTTACTTGAATCTACAATTGTAAGTTAAACCTATAATTGTAACTTCAACCGACACTTGTAACTTTAACCTGCAATCTAACCTACAGTTGTAATTTAAAGCTGCAATTTTAACTTGAATCTACAATAGTAACTTGAACCTACAAATTTAAGATAAATCTCAAATTGTAACGTCAACTACACCTGTAATTTAATACTACAAAAGCTACAATTGTAACTTGAAGTTACACTTGTAAGTTAAAACCAAAAATTGTAACTTAAACCTACACTTGAATTTTCAAGCTACAATTTTTACTTGCATCTACAATTGTAATTTGGACCTACACAACATTTTTTAACACACAATTCTATGTAAAAAATACAATTGGAACTTCAATCTTTACTTATAAATTTAGGTTACGAATCTAACTTGAATCCACAATTTGTAATTTGAATCTACAATTGTAACTTGAACCTACAAAAGTAAGTTAAACCTGCAATTGTAATTTTGCTTTACACTTGTAATGCAAAGCTACACTTTTAACTTGAATCTGCACTTGTTAAGTAATACCTACAATTCTAACTTACACCTTTTCTTGTAATTTAAAAATACAATCTAAATTTAAACCCACACTTGTAACTACCAACAATTATTCGTTAAACATATAATTGTAATTTTAACCTACACTTGTAATTTGAAGCTATAATTTTAACTTGACCCTACAATTGTAACTTGAACCTAAAATTGTTTGTTGAACTTACAGTTGTAACTTGAACCACAATTGTAGGTTGAATCTGCTGTAGTAACTTCAACCTAAAAATTGATAGAAAAAACTGCATAAATCATTTTTATGCAGGCTGCAATCTACAATTGTAATTTCAACCTACACTTGTAATGTAAAGCTACAAACGCTACAATTGTAAATTGAACATTGTAAGTTAAATCTACAATTGTAACTTCTAGCTACACTTATACTACAATTGTAACTTACACCTACACTTGTAATTTAAAGCTACAATTTTAACTTGAACTTACAATAATTGTAATTTCAACCCACACTTGTAATTTAAAGCTACAACTTTAACTTGAACGTACAATTGCAACTTGATTCTACAACCGTAATTAAACCAACAATTTTAACGTGAAACTACACTTGTAACTTAAACCTACATTTGTAATTTAAAGCTACTATTTTTACTTGAATCTACAATTGTAAGTTAAACCTATAATTGTAACTTCAACAGACACTTGTAACTTTAACCTGCAATCTAACCTACAGTTGTAATTTAAAGCTGCAATTTTATCTTGAATCTACAATAGTAACTTGAACCTACAAATTTAAGATAAATCTCAAATTGTAACGTCAACTACACCTGTAATTTAAAGCTACAAAAGCTACAATTGTAACTTGAACGTACACTTGAATTTTCAAGCTACAATCTTTACTTGCATCTACAATTGTAATTTGGACCTACACAACATTTTTTAACACACAATTCTATGTAAAAAATACAATTGGAACCTCAATCTTTATTTATAAATTTAGATTACGAATCTAACTTGAATCCACAATTTGTAATTTGAATCTACAATTGTAAGCTACAATTGTAACTTGAACCTACAAAAGTAAGTTAAACCTGCAATTGTAATTTTGCTTTACACTTGTAATGCCAAGCTACACTTTTAACTTGAATCTGCACTTGTTAAGGTATACCTACAATTCTAACTTACACGTTTTCTTGTAATTTAAAATTACAATTTAAATTTAAACCCACACTTGTAACTACCAACAATTATTCGTTAAACCTATAATTGTAATTTTAACCTACACTTGTAATTTGAAGCTATAATTTTAACTTGACCCTACAATTGTAACTTGGACCTAAAATTGTTTGTTGAACTTACAGTTGTAACTTGAACCACAATTGTAAGTTGAATCTGCTGCTAACCTAAAAATTGATAGAAAAAACTGCATAAATCATTTTTATGCAGGCTGCAACCTACAATTATAATTTCAGCCTACACTTGTAATTTAAAGCTACAAACGCTACAATTGTAAATTGAACATTGTAAGCTAAATCTACAATTGTAACTTCTAGCTACACTTATATTACAATCGTAACTTACACCTACACTTGTAATTTAAAGTTACAATTTTAACTTGAACCTACAATAATTGTAATTTAAAGCTACAACTTTAACTTGAACCTACAATTGCCACTTGATTCTACAACTGTAATTAAACCAACAATTTTAACATGAAAAAACACTTGTAACTTAAACCTACATTTGTAAGTTGAAGCTACACTTTTTACTTGAATCTACAATTGTAAGTTAAACCTATAATTGTAACTTCAACAGACACTTGTAACTTTAACCAGCAATCTAACCTACAGTTGTAATTTAAAGCTGCAATTTTAACTTGAATCTACAATAGTAACTTGAACCTACAAATTTAAGATAAATCTCAAATTGTAACGTCAACTACACCTGTAATTTAATGCTACAAAAGCTACAATTGTAACTTGAAGTTACACTTGTAAGTTAAAACCAAAAATTGTAACTTAAACCTACACTTGAATTTTCAAGCTACAATTTTTACTTGCATCTACAATTGTAATTTGGACCTACACAACATTTTTTAACACACAATTCTATGTAAAAAATACAATTGGAACTTCAATCTTTACTTATAAATTTAGGTTACGAATCTAACTTGAATCCACAATTTGTAATTTGAATCTACAATTGTAACTTGAACCTACAAAAGTAAGTTAAACCTGCAATTGTAATTTTGCTTTACACTTGTAATGCAAAGCTACACTTTTAACTTGAATCTGCACTTGTTAAGTAATACCTACAATTCTAACTTACACCTTTTCTTGTAATTTAAAATTACAATTTAAATTTAAACCCACACTTGTAACTACCAACAACTATTCGTTAAACATATAATTGTAATTTTAACCTACACTTGTAATTTGAAGCTATAATTTTAACTTGACCCTACAATTGTAACTTGAACCTAAAATTGTTTGTTGAACTTACAGTTGTAACTTGAACCACAATTGTAAGTTGAATCTGCTGTAGTAACTTCAACCTAAAAATTGATAGAAAAAACTGCATAAATCATTTTTATGCAGGCTGCAACCTACAATTGTAATTTCAACCTACACTTGTAATATAAAGCTACAAACGCTACAATTGCAAGTTGAACATTGTAAGTTAAATCTACAATTGTAACTTCTAGCTACACTTATACTACAATCGTAACTTACACCTACACTTGTAATTTAAAGCTACAACTTTAACTTGAACGTACAATTGCAACTTGATTCTACAACTGTAATTAAACCAACAATTTTAACATGAAACTACACTTGTAACTTGAACCTACATTTGTAAGTTGAAGCTACACTTTTTACTTGAATCTACAATTGTAAGTTAAACCTATAATTGTAACGTCAACAGACACTTGTAACTTTAACCTGCAATCTAACCTACAGTTGTAATTTAAAGCTGCAATTTTAACTTGAATCTACAATAGTAACTTGAACCTACAAATTTAAGATAAATCTCAAATTGTAACGTGAACTACACCTGTAATTTAAAGCCACAAAAGCTACAATTGTAACTTGAACTTACATTTGTAAGTTCAAACCAAAAATTGTAACTTAAACCTACACTTGAATTTTCAAGCTACAATTTTTACTTGCATCTACAATTGTAAGTTGGACCTACACAACATTGTTTAACACACAATTCTATGTAAAAAATACAATTGGAACCTCAATTTTTACTTATAAATTTAGGTTACGAATCTAACTTGAATCCACAATTTGTAATTTGAATCTACAATTGTAACTTGAACCTACAAAAGTAAGTTAAACCTGCAATTGTAATTTTGCTTTACACTTGTAATGCAAAGCTACACTTTTAACTTGAATCTGCACTTGTTAAGTAATACCTACAATTCTAACTTACACCTTTTCTTGTAATTTAAAATTACAATTTAAATTTAAACCCACACTTGTAACTACCAACAATTATTCGTTAAACATATAATTGTAATTTTAACCTACACTTGTAATTTGAAGCTATAATTTTAACTCGACCCTACAATTGTAACTTGAACCTAAAATTGTTTGTTGAACTTACAGTTGTAACTTGAACCACAATTGTAAGTTGAATCTGCTGTAGTAACTTCAACCTAAAAATTGATAGAAAAAACTGGATAAAGCATTTTTATGCAGGCTGCAACCTACAATTGTAATTTCAACCTACACTTGTAATATAAAGCTACAAACGCTACAATTGCAAGTTGAACATTGTAAGTTAAATCTACAATTGTAACTTCTAGCTACACTTATACTACAATCGTAACTTACACCTACACTTGTAATTTAAAGCTACAATTTTAACTTGAACTTACAATAATTGTAATTTCAACCCACACTTGTAATTTAAAGCTACAACTTTAACTTGAACTTACAATAATTGTAATTTCAACCCACACTTGTAATTTAAAGCTACAACTTTAACTTGAACGTACAATTGCAACTTGATTCTACAACTGTAATTAAACCAACAATTTTAACATGAAACTACACTTGTAACTTAAACCTACATTTGTAAGTTGAAGCTACACTTTTTACTTGAATCTACAATTGTAAGTTAAACCTATAATTGTAACTTCAACCTGCAAAAGTAAGTTAAACCTGCAATTGTAATTTTGCTTTACACTTGTAATGCAAAGCTACACTTTTAACTTGAATCTGCGCTTGTTAAGTAATACCTACAATTCTAACTTACACCTTTTCTTGTAATTTAAGATTACAATTTAAATTTAAACCCACACTTGTAAATACCAACAATTATGCGTTAAACCTATAATTGTAATTTTAACCTACACTTGTAATTTGAAGCTATAATTTTAACTTGAATCTACAATTGTAACTTGAATCTAAAATTGTTTGTTGAACTTACAGTTGTAACTTGAACCACAATTGTAAGTTGAATCTGCTATAGTAACTTCAACCTAAAAATTGATAGAAAAAACTGCATAAATCATTTTTATGCAGGCTGCAACCTGCAATTGTAATTTCAACCTACACTTGTAATGTAAAGCTACAAACGCTACAATTGTAAGTTGAACATTGTAAGTTAAATCTACAATTGTAACTTCTAGCTACACTTATACTACAATCGTAAATTACACCTACACTTGTAATTTAAAGCTACAATTTTAACTTGAACTTACAATAATTGTAATTTCAACCCACACTTGTAATTTAAAGCTACAACTTTAACTTGAACGTACATTTGCAACTTGATTCTACAACTGTAATTAAACCAACAATTTTAACATGAAACTACACTTGTAACTTAAACCTACATTTGTAAGTTGAAGCTACACTTTTTACTTGAATCTACAATTGTAAGTTAAACCTATAATTGTAACTTCAACAGACACTTGTAACTTTAACCTGCAATCTAACTTACAGTTGTAATTTAAAGCTGCAATTTTAACTTGAATCTACAATAGTAACTTGAACCTACAAATTTAAGATAAATCTCAAATTGTAACGTCAACTACACCTGTAATTTAAAGCTACAAAAGCTACAATTGTAACTTGAACTTACACTTGTAAGTTAAAACCAAAAATTGTAACTTAAACCTACACTTGAATTTTCAAGCTACAATTTTTACTTGCATCTACAATTGTAATTTGGACCTACACAACATTTTTTAACACACAATTCTATGTAAAAAATACAATTGGAACCTCAATCTTTACTTATAAATTTAGGTTACGAATCTAACTTGAATCCACAATTTGAAATTTGAATCTACAATTGTAAGCTACAATTGTAACTTGAACCTACAAAAGTAAGTTAAACCTGCAATTGTAATTTTGCTTTACACTTGTAATGCAAAGCTACACTTTTAACTTGAATCTGCACTTGTTAAGGTATACCTACAATTCTAACTTACACCTTTTCTTGTAATTTAAAATTACAATTTAAATTTAAACCTACACTTGTAACTACCAACAATTATTCGTTAAACCTATACATGCAGCCGAAACGATGTGCCAACGTTTCGGCTTTATATTGAGCCTTTCTCAGGGCTACAAAAGAAACAACTATGCACATATAAACCATTCACTTATTATTTCCGTCAAGTAGGCATAAAATTGGAAATGTGACTTTGACATTTGAAAAATGAAGATTTCAAAGATAACGAGCGATTCCAAAAATAAGTTAATGAGGTATAAATATGCATTTCTCATGTTTTTGTGTCTCTTCTAGATTGCGCTTTTTATGTTGTTGTGCAGATTTGCTTCTTTCTTTAGACCTGTGGAATGCTCAATATGGAGCCGAAACGTTGGCACTTCATAAAGTGCAAGTTTTAATTCTGTTATCTTTTACCATTGTTGACTTGAATACTCTATCTTAACCTGCATTTGTTGTAGTCCAAAATTGTATTTTTAAACTCTTTGAGTAATTTTTTACCGATTTTAGTTAAAAAGCTTTTGTGGTTAAAAGTCCTATTTCTTGCCAGACTTTCCCCAAAAACTTTAAATTTGCTTTTTTTTAAAGCATTAAGTCATTTTTACTGATTTTGGCGCTAATCTAAACTGAATTCTTCCAAAAACTCTTTAAAAGTTTCTATTTTTACATGCTTTGAGTCATTTTTTAACAAAATTTGCAAATTTGTCGTTTTAGTCGCTTTGTGTGTTTTTTTTTTTACACTAATCCTGACCTGAATTTGTTCGTAAACTCAAAATTTGCGTTTTTAGAGGTAATTTTTAACCGATTTCGATTAAAAACCTTCAATTCTCACTTGAATTTTCCCCAAGAACTGCAAGGTTGCATTGTTGGAGGCTTTGAGTAGTTAACTGATTTCGCCCTAATCCTAACCTGGATTTCTCAAATAAAACAAGAAATTTGCTTATGCAATTTTGAGGCGTTTTGAGTTTGAGGCATGTCACTTTGGTCGAAAAATAAATTTCACCAAAAAGATCAAAATTTGCGTTTTTAGGACAATATGGATCATTTTAAACCGATTTTAGCTCTAATTGTTGTGTAACATGAATTGAATTTCTCCAAATGCTCTACATTAGAAAAAGCCGATAAGTTGATTATAAATTTTTGATTGAAATGATTTTTGAGAAAATGATAACATAAAAGTTAATGGGCTTTATACAATCTAAAATCATATTGCGCTTTGCGTCCTATCAATAATTAGAAAGGTGTTGGATCGCAGGTGTAGGACAAATAGCCACTTCACTTTCTCGAAATCGCCAACGTTTCGACCTTTATTTCTAGGTCTTCCTCAGGGCTACTATAACAACATACGTATGACAAAACAATAGGCACAATGAAATTTAAATATACATTTATTTAAGTATATTTAAATTTGGGGAGGATCAATGAGCAGGTTCAATGAATCATCTCTCAGCAGTAGACGCGCGTAATAGTCGATAAAGCTCATTTTCAACACTTCCTCAAGTTGTCGTTGTTTCGTTAAGGATTTGTCAATGTGTCAGAAACGTAGCTTTTACCATGATTTACCGAGCTATAGTGTAGCTCCAATGGGACCAAGTCAAAATTGCTATGGCAATTAGTGAATTCCAAAATCAAAAACCACGATACCGTATGTCATAATAAAGACGACCATATCCGTTATGAAAAACCTATAAACAGCATTCCGAACGGCCATCATCGGGAGCTCAATAAAAAGTTATATTGGATAGTTTTTAAACAAACACCTTCCCTAGACAAAACAATCTCGCCGAATCAAAACCAATTACGCTACAATGTGGAACGAAAATCCACCAGATGTTCAACACTTTCCAGGGTCAAATAGACCCTAAATCATTCGGGATTATTATTACAAACACCGCGGTTCTTGTAAGTGTTTCAAATTCGCGTGTTTGTTTACAACAGAGGCAGCAACTGTCTGGAACATTTATTTTTTCTCGTCGAAAAGTTTGCACCAATCGCAGTATACACACACAGAGTGTCATTTTAAAAATTGCCTTTTATTGCCAAGTCCAGTTTTTTTTTCGATAAAAGTCAATTTAACAGCAGGTCCCCGAAATGCGATCGGGCCGGTTTTTATGTATTCGCCAGGAGACAAAGAAAGCTTTTGTTTTAAGTGGCTGCCATTTTTTGCAAACAGGGTGTAGTAGTGGTCAGTTCGTTAGATATTTATTGAATTTGCATGTTGTCGCGTTTGCATACTTAATTTATTCTTTGATACAGGACAGAACTGGCTCCAACAGAACAAGCATTTGCCACCTGTTCAGAAGAATGTATTTCTTGCAAAGATTGTCTTACTAAAAATGTCAATAGTCAAAGATATGAATTTGGTTCCACTAACTATTTTGAATTGAAGTTGGCTTGAGAATGCTGCCAGTTCCGGTCCTGGAGATTAAATGACATATTACAGTACTCGGATTAAAATGTTATCTCCTGTTGGAGAGTTTTATTAATTATCCCCATCGCATCGGCATTAAAATATTACTAACGAAAACTTGTATACTTAATTGGTTGGTCCAAGAATGATACATACGTTTAAGAGGATTACGAATTTTTGGCCACGGTTGGCGATAAAGCTGATGGTTATGTATTCTCGGAATCCGCTGTAGATAATGGCTTGTTTTAATACTGCTTATAAGGATTGAGCGGTGCAAATACCTGAAAAATCTGTCTTGTAGCCTTTCGTGCCGCTTTCTCATCACCTGTTGGCTAAGTGGCTTTGCAACACTTAGCACATTGTTGTAAATTTCAAGAGACGCCCTAAGAAAAGCATTTTTTTCGACAATTTTTGCAAATTTAAAAAATGCTAGTAATTCTCTGCCTAGGTAGTAGGCCTTGAACTAGCTTATTTTGAAGGCGTGATACCTGCTTCAAGTGTTCTGTGAATTGTATTATAAGTGGAACTCTGCTGTCCTCCAGTAGCTCACGTGATGCCTTGGTTTCAAAAATCCTCCCTCTTGGGGCATCTGTGGCCATTTGTGACATCGCTGCATCTCTCTAGGTACCAGCCCTAGAGCGCCTCCTTAGCTAAGAGAGTCGGCTTCCTTATTGTCTCAGATGGTTTTTTACTCAGACAAGGAGCTTGGAGTCTTCTGGTTCCAGACCTTCTTGGAAATGTACTGTAATATCACTTGAAGTGCTAACTAATTGTTCAGAAGAGATCTTGATTGGTCTACTGTCTATTCTCTCCTCTATCGAATGTAAGGCATAATGTCTATTCCGTGTTTTTCAATATCACAAGGCCTGGGCATTGTTGGTGTATAAGGCTGTGGTACGAAGTATATACTACCACATATTGCAGTTGGTACTTTTCCGTAATTACTTTTCGTTGTGTGAAAGCGGAATCAGATCAAGGTTGGGGCAAGCCTGCATCTGTAGAGAAGGCAAGTGTTTGGACCTTTTCTGATTGCCACTATCTAGAGTCAGAAACCAACAAAGACGAATATGAATGCAAACTAGGCTGTAAGCTCTAATCTGAGGTGGAATCATCTGCAAATTGCTGAGGTTCGTCAGGTTTACCAGGCGGGTGCGTGATGAATCTAGTACGCTGTGGTATACCAGGTGGGTGCTGATAGTAGAGAGCTAGAAAGAAGGAGGTAGCACAAGATGATAAAGACTAAATGGTACTGTAACAGAAAAGTCCACATTGCCACTCTCTAGAATCAGAAACCAACAGAGCTGATTATGAATGCAAACTAGTCTGTAAGATCTAACCTGAGGTGGAATCAACTGCAAATTGCTGAAGTTGGTCAGGTTTACCAGGTGAGTGTCTGATGAATCTGGCAGGTGGGTGCTGATATTAGAGACCTAAAGAGAAGGAGGTAGTCCAAGATGATTAAAGACTGAACGGTCCTGTAACAGAAAAATCCACATTGCCACTCTCTAGAATCAGAAGCCAACAGAGCTGATTATGAATGCAAAGTAGTTTGTAAGCTCTAACCTGAGGTGGAATCAACTGCAAGTTTCTGAGGTTGGTCAGGTTTACCAGGTGGGTGCTTGTTGAATTGCTAGAGACAAGGAAGTGGTCCAAGATGATTAAAGACTGAACAGTACTGTAAATAAAAAATCCACCTTGCCACTCTCTAGAATCAAAAGCCAACAGAGCTGATTATGAATGCAAACTAGTTTGTAAGCTCTAACCTGAGGTGGAATCAACTGCCTATTGCTGAGATTGGTCAGGTTTACCAGGTGGGTGCGCGAAGATTCTGGCAGGTGGGTGCTGATATTAGAGAGCTAAAGAGAAGGAGGTAGTCCAAGATGATTAAAGACTGAACGGTACTGTAAAAGAAAAATCCATATTGCCACTCTCTAGAATCAGAAACCAACAGAGCTGATTATGAATGCAAACTAGTTTGTAAGCTCTAACCTGAGGTGGAATCAACTGCAAATTTCTAAGCTTGGTCAGGTTTACCAGGTGTTTTCGTGTTGAATTGCTAGAGACAAGGAAGTGGTCCAAGATGATTAAAGACTGAACAGTACTGTAAATAAAAAATCCACCTTGCCACTCTCTAGAATCAGAAGCCAACAGAGCTGATTATGAATGCAAACTAGTTTGTAAGCTCTAACCTGAGGTGGAATCAACTGCCAATTGCTGAGGTTGGTCAGGTTTACCAGGTGGGTGCGCGAAGATTCTGGCAGGTGGGTGCTGATATTAGAGAGCTAAAGAGAAGGAGGTAGTCCAAGATGATTAAAGACTGAACGGTACTGTAAAAGAAAAATCCATATTGCCACTCTCTAGAATCAGAAACCAACAGAGCTGATTATGAATGCAAACTAGTTTGTAAGCTCTAACCTGAGGTGGAATCAACTGCAAATTTCTGAGGTTGGTCAGGTTTACCAGGTGGGTGCGTGTTGAATTGCTAGAAAGAAGGAAGTGGTCCAAGATGATTAAAGACTGAACAGTACTGTAAATAAAAAATCCACCTTGCCATTCTCTAGAATCAGAAGCCAACAGAGCTGATTATGAATGCAAACTAGTTTGTAAGCTCTAACCTGAGGTGGAATCAACTGCAAATTTCTGAGGTTGGTCAGGTTTACCAGGTGGGTGCGTGTTGAATTGCTAGAAACAAGGAAGTGGTCCAAGATGATTAAAGACTGAACAGTACTGTAAATAAAAAATCCACCTTGCCACTCTCCAGAATCAGAAACCAATAGAGCTGATTATGAATGCAAACTAGTTTGTAAGCTCTAACCTTAGGTGGAATCAACTGCAAATTGCTGAGGTTGGTCAGGTTTACTAGGTGGGTGCGCGATGATTCTGGCATGTGGGTGCTGCTATTAGAGAGCTAAAGAGAAGGAGGTAGTCCAAGATGATTAAAGAGTGAACGGTACTGTAAAAGAAAAATCCATATTGCCACTCTCTAAAATCAGAAACCAACAGAGCTGATTATGAATGCAAACTAGTTTGTAAGCTCTAACCTGAGGTGGAATCAACTGCAAATTTCTGAGGTTGGTCAGGTTTACCAGGTGGGTGCGTGTTGAATTGCTAGAGACAAGGAAGTGGTCCAAGATGATTAAAGACTGAACAGTACTGTAAATAAAAAAATCCACCTTGCCACTCTCTAGAATCAGAAGCCAACAGAGCTGATTATGAATGCAAACTAGTTTGTAAGCTCTAACCTGAAGTGGAATCAACTGCAGATTGCTGAGGTTGGCGAGGTTTATCAGGTGGGTGCGCGAAGATTCTGGCAGGTGGGTGCTGATATTAGAGAGCTAAAGAGAAGGAGGTAGTCCAACATGATTAAAGACTGGACGGTACTGTAAAAGAAAAATCCATATTTCCACTCTCTAGAATCAGAAACCAACAGAGCTGATTATGAATGCAAACTAGTTTGTAAGCTCTAACCTGAGGTGGAATCAACTGCTAATTTCTGAGGTTGGTCAGGTTTACCAGGTGTTTGCGTGTTGAATTGCTAGAGACAAGGAAGTGGTCCAAGATGATTAAAGACTGAACAGTACCGTAAATAAAAAATCCACCTTGCCACTCTCTAGAATCAGAAGCCAACAGAGCTGATTATGAATGCAAACTAGTTTGTAAGCTCTAACCTGAGGTGGAATCAACTGCAAATTGCTGAGGTTGGTCAGGTTTACGAGGTGGGTGCGCGATGATTCTGGCATGTGGGTGCTGCTATTAGAGAGCTAAAGAAACGGAGGTAGTACAAGATGATTAAAGACTGAACGGTACTGTAACAGAAAAATCCACATTGCCACTCTCTAAAGTCAGAAACCTACCGAGCTGATTATGAATGCAAACTAGTTTGTATTCATAGGTATTTGTATTCATAGGTTTACCAGGTGAGTGTCTGATGAATCTGGCAGGTGGGTGCTGTTATTACAGAGCTAAAGAGAAGGAGGTAGTCCAAGATGATTAAAGACTGAACGGTACTGTAAACGAAAAATCCATATTGCCACTCTCTAGAATCAGAACAGAGCTGATTATGAATGCAAAGTAGTTTGTAAGCTCTAACCTGAGGTGGAATCAACTGCAAATTTCTGAGGTTGGTCAGGTTTACCAGATGGGTGCGTGTTGAATTGCTAGAGACAAGGAAGTGGTCCAAGATGATTAAAGACTGAACAGTACTGTAAATAAAAAATCCACCTTGCCACTCTCTAGAATCAGAAGCCAACAGAGCTGATTATGAATGCAAACTAGTTTGTAAGTGTAAGTTTGTAACCTGAAGTGGAATCAACTGCAGATTGCTGAGGTTGGTGAGGTTTACCAGGTGAGTGTGTGATGAATCTGGGAGGTGGGTGCTGATAGTAGAGAGCTAGAGAGAAGGAAGTAGTCCAAGATGATTAAAGACTGAACGGTACTATAAAAGAAAAATCCACATTGCCACTCTCTAAGAGTCAGAAACCAACAGAGCTGAATATGAATGCAAACTAGATTGTATTCTCTAACCTGAGGTGGAAACAATTGCAAATTGCTGAGGTTGGTGAGGTTTACCAGGTAAGTGTCTGATGAATCTGGCAGGTGGGGGCTGATATTAGAAAGCTAAAGAGAAGGAGGTAGTCCAAGATGATTAAAGACTGAACGGTACTGTAGAAGAAAAATCCATATTGCCACTCTCTAGAATCAGAAACCAACAGAGCTGATTATGAATGCAAACTAGTTTGTAAGCTCTAACCTGAGGTGGAATCAACTGCAAAATTCCTGAAGTTGGTCAGGTTTACCAGGTGGGTGCGTGTTGAATTGCTAGAGACAAGGAAGTGGTCCAAGATGATTAAAGACTGAACAGTACTGTAAATAAAAAATCCACCTTGCCACTCTCTAGAATCAGAAGCCAACCGAGCTGATTATGAATGCAAACTAGTTTGTAAGCTCTAACCTGCGGTGGAATCAACTGCAAATTCCTGAGGTTGGTGAGGTTTACGAGGTGGGTGCGCGACGATTCTGGCATGTGGGTGCTGCTATTAGAGAGCTAAAGAAAAGGAGGTAGTACAAGGTTGGTCAGGTTTACAAGGTGTTTTCGTGTTGAATTGCTAGAGACAAGGAAGTGGTCCAAGATGATTAAAGACTGAACAGTACTGTAAATAAAAAATCCACCTTGCCACTCTCTAGAATCAGAAGCCAACAGAGCTGATTATGAATGCAAACTAGTTTGTAAGCTCTAACCTGAGGTGGAATCAACTGCAAATTTCTGAGGTTGGTCAGGTTTACCAGGTGGGTGCGTGTTGAATTGCTAGAAACAAGGAAGTGGTCCAAGATGATTAAAGACTGAACAGTACTGTAAATAAAAAATCCACCTTGCCACTCTCTAGAATCAGAAGCCAACAGAGCTGATTATGAATGCAAACTAGTTTGTAAGCTCTAACCTGAGGTGGAATCAACTGCAAATTTCTGAGGTTGGTCAGGTTTACCAGGTGGGTGCGTGTTGAATTGCTAGAAACAAGGAAGTGGTCCAAGATGATTAAAGACTGAACAGTACTGTAAATAAAAAATCCACCTTGCCACTCTCTAGAATCAGAAGCCAACAGAGCTGATTATGAATGCAAACTAGTTTGTAAGCTCTAACCTGAGGTGGAATCAACTGCAAATTTCTGAGGTTGGTCAGGTTTACCAGGTGGGTGCGTGTTGAATTGCTAGAGACAAGGAAGTGGTCCAAGATGATTAAAGACTGAACAGTACCGTAAATAAAAAATCCACCTTGCCACTCTCTAGAATCAGAAGCCAACAGAGCTGATTATGAATGCAAACTAGTTTGTAAGTGTAAGTTTGTAATCTGAAGTGAAATCAACTGCAGATTGCTGAGGTTGGTGAGGTTTACCAGGTGAGTGTGTGATGAATCTGGGAGGTGGGTGCTGATAGTAGAGAGCTAGAGAGAAGGAAGTAGTCCAAGATGATTAAAGACTGAACGGTACTATAAAAGAAAAATCCACATTGCCACTCTCTAAGAGTCAGAAACCAACAGAGCTGAATATGAATGCAAACTAGATAGTATTCTCTAACCTGAGGTGGAAACAATTGCAAATTGCTGAGGTTGGTGAGGTTTACCAGGTAAGTGTCTGATGAATCTGGCAGGTGGGGGCTGATATTAGAGAGCTAAAGAGAAGGAGGTAGTCCAAGATGATTAAAGACTGGACGGTACTGTAAAAGAAAAATCCATATTGCCACTCTCTAGAATCAGAAACCAACAGAGCTGACTATGAATGCAAACTAGTTTGTAAGCTCTAACCTGAGGTGGAATCAACTGCAAATTTCTGAGGTTGGTCAGGTTTACCAGGTGGGTGCGTGTTGAATTGCTAGAAACAAGGAAGTGGTCCAAGATGATTAAAGACTGAACAGTACTGTAAATAAAAAATCCACCTTGCCACTCTCTAGCATCAGAAGCCAACAGAGCTGATTATGAATGCAAACTAGTTTGTAAGCTCTAACCTGAGGTGGAATCAACTGCAAATTGCTGAGGTTGGTCAGGTTTACGAGGTGGGTGCGCGATGATTCTGGCATGTGGGTGCTGCTATTAGAGAGCTAAAGAGAAGGAGGTAGTCCAAGATGATTAAAGAGTGAACGGTACTGTAAAAGAAAAATCCATATTGCCACTCTCTAGAATCAGAAACCAACAGAGCTGATTATGAATGCAAACTAGTTTGTAAGCTCTAACCTGAGGTGGAATCAACTGCAAATTTCTGAGGTTGGTCAGGTTTACCAGGTGTTTGCGTGTTGAATTGCTAGAAACAAGGAAGTGGTCCAAGATGATTAAAGACTGAACAGTACTGTAAATAAAAAATCCACCTTGCCACTCTCTAGAATCAGAAACCAATAGAGCTGATTATGAATGCAAACTAGTTTGTAAGCTCTAACCTGAGGTGGAATCAACTGCAAATTTCTGAGGTTGGTCAGGTTTACCAGGTGGGTGCGTGTTGAATTGCTAGAGACAAGGAAGTGGTCCAAGATGATTAAAGACTGAACAGTACTGTAAATAAAAAAATCCACCTTGCCACTCTCTAGAATCAGAAGCCAACAGAGCTGATTATGAATGCAAACTAGTTTGTAAGCTCTAACCTGAGGTGGAATCAACTGCAAATTTCTGAGGTTGGTCAGGTTTACCAGGTGTTTGCGTGTTGAGTTGCTAGAGACAAGGAAGTGGTCCAAGATGATTAAAGACTGAACAATACTGTAAATAAAAAATCCACCTTGCCACTCTCTAGAATCAGAAGCCAACAGAGCTGATTATGAATGCAAACTAGTTTGTAAGCTCTAACCTGAGGTGGAATCAACTGCCAATTGCTGAGGTTGGTCAGGTTTACCAGGTGGGTGCGCGAAGATTCTGGCAGGTGGGTGCTGCTATTAGAGAGCTAAAGAGAAGGAGGTAGTCCAAGATGATTAAAGACTGAACGGTACTGTAAAAGAAAAATCCATATTGCCACTCTCTAGAATCAGAAACCAACAGAGCTGATTATGAATGCAAACTAGTTTGTAAGCTCTAACCTGAGGTGGAATCAACTGCAAATTTCTAAGGTTGGTCAGGTTTACCAGGTGTTTTCTTGTTGAATTGCTAGAGACAAGGAAGTGGTCCAAGATGATTAAAGACTGAACAGTACTGTAAATAAAAAATCCACCTTGCCACTCTCTAGAATCAGAAGCCAACAGAGCTGATTATGAATGCAAACTAGTTTGTAAGCTCTAACCTGAGGTGGAATCAACTGCAAATTGCTGAGGTTGGTCAGGTTTACTAGGTGGGTGCGCGATGATTCTGGCATGTGGGTGCTGCTATCAGAGAGCTAAAGAGAAGGAGGTAGTCCAAGATGATTAAAGACTGAACGGTACTGTAAAAGAAAAATCCATATTGCCACTCTCTAGAATCAGAAACCAACAGAGCTGATTATGAATGCAAACTAGTTTGTAAGCTCTAACCTGAGGTGGAATCAACTGCAAATTTCTAAGGTTGGTCAGGTTTACCAGGTGTTTTCGTGTTGAATTGCTAGAGACAAGGAAGTGGTCCAAGATGATTAAAGACTGAACAGTACTGTAAATAAAAAATCCACCTTGCCACTCTCTAGAATCAGAAATCAACAGAGCTGATTATGAATGCAAACTAGTTTGTAAGACTAACTGTCAGAACAAAATTTTTCGTTGATAGGCAAACAGTTTTAAATTTATTTAAAATAAATTCTCGTCTTACTAAATTCATACCTTAAAATTTGTTGCTACTTTCGGATCAAAATTTCTTGTTACTAAGTATGATTTCGTGTTTCCACAGTCAAAATTCAATAAGTTTGTGTTACGTTTAGACAAAAAATTTCCTGTTTCTAAAGTTTCTAATTTTCTGTTACTTTTAGAGCAAAATGTTACGAGATTAAAATAAAAAAAAATCGTGTTACGTTTGGACTAACAATCCAAGTCAAAATTTTGAGATTTGGTGTTACTTTCAGACCAAAATTTCTCATGGCTAAGTAGAAATTTTTAAATTCCGTTTAGACTAAAATTTCGTGCTACTGCAATCAAAATTTGAAAATTTTGTGTTACATTTAAACTAAAATTTCCTGTTACGAATGTCAAAATTTTGTGTTACTGTTAGACAAAAATGTTTTGTTATCCAGTCAAACATAAAAAATTTCGTGTTACGCTTTAGATTAAATTACACTTAACACTATTGGTAAAATTAAAAAATTTTATGTTACTTTCGGAACAAAATTTCTTGTTACCAAACTCAAATTTTGTAAATTTTGTGTTACTTTTAGACCACAATTTTTTGTTACCAAGTCAAAATTAAACAATTTTGTGTTACGTCTAGACTAACATTTCAAGTTAAAATTTTCTGTTACTAAAGTCGAAATTTAAAGATTTGATGTGTTACTTTCGAAACAAAATTTCTTCTTACTAACTGTTTTTTATGTTTGTGTTACGTTTAGGTTACAATTTCGTGTTGATACAGTCAAAACTAAAAAAAATGTGTAACTCACTCTTAGACCAAAAGTTCATGTTATTAGGTCAAAATTTAAAAAAATTTGTGCAAAGAACTTTTGCATAAAAAACTTACTATTACTAATGTCAAATTTGTTTTATTTTGAGTAACTATTAGAACGGAATTTTTCGTTGCCCAGTCAAAACTTAAAAAAAATAGTTATACGTTTAGACTTTTCGACTAACATTTTAAGTAAAAATTTTGATATTTTAGTTACTTCTAGACCAAAATTTCTCGTTGCTAAGCAAACAGTTTTAAATTTCGTGTTACGCTTTAAAATAAATTTTCGTCTTACTAAAGTCAAAACTTAAAAATTTAATGCCCCGTTTAGACTACAATTTCGTGTTCCTACAGTCAAAATTCAATAAATTTGTGTTACGTTTTGACTAAAATTTCCTGTTAATAAGGTCAAAATGTTTTTAATTTTCCGTTACTTTTAGACGAACATGTCTTGTTACGAGATCAAAATTAAATTAAAAAAATTAAATAAATTGTGTGTTATTACGTCAAAATTTAAACATTTTGTGTAAAATTAAAAAATTTCCTGTTACTAAAGTTAATTTTGTTAAATTTTGTGTTACTTTTAGAGCTTATAATTTCTTGTTACCAAGTCAAAATCAAAAAGGTAGTAGAACATTTGGATTCTAGATGCTTTTTAACTCTTCGACGTAGTCAAAAATATACACCTCAGAAGAGAAACTGTTTGTAGAAAATAATGTAAACTAACGTCATTCTCACATCGCAAAGTGACGTGATTTTGACGTCACAAAGTAACGTCATGACACGTGGCAAAATGATGTCATCGGTCTGTGACTTACGCCCGTCATTATGACGTTGTTTTGACGTCATCCCATGACGTCTTTGGTAACCGATGCTTACCAAATAAATACGTCAAAATGACGTCACCTTCCCGCCTGGGTTAGGTGTAGCGCCCTCAAGATTTTAATTTCCAGGAGAAAAGTAGCGGGAGAAGGATCCAAAATAAAACTTCTGCGCTTTCGCAGAAATTGCCGACTTTTCGACGTTTATCTTACGTCTTTTTTAACGCTTCTTTGTGCGACATTGAAGAAAAGAAAACTCTTCGGTTCCTTAAAGATGCCAGCTTAACATTTAGATTATACCAGGACCACAGCATTAATTAGTTAGACTAAAATTTTAAGATTTTGTGTTACTTCCGGACCAACATTTCGTGTTACATTTAGCTAAAATTTCCTGTTACCAAAGTCGAAACTGAAAGATTTGATGTTACTTTTGGAACAAAATTACTTGTTACTAAAAATTTTTTTTTAAATTTATGTTACGTGTACACTACAATTTCGTTCATGTTGAGACAGTCAACATTTAAAAAACGTTGTGTTACGTTTAGACTAAAATTTCCTGCTAGTAACGTCGACGATTTTTTTTTTATTTTGACTAACTGTCAGACCAAAATTTTTCGTTGATAGGCAAACAGTTTTAAAGTTCTTTAAAATAAATTCTCGTCTTACTAAATTCACACCTTAAAATTTGTTGCTACTTTCGGATCAAAATTTCTTGTTACTAAGTATGATTTCGTGTTTCTACAGTCAAAATTCAATAAGTTTGTGTTACGTTTAGACAAAAAATTTCCTGTTTCTAAAGTTTCTAATTTTCTGTTACTTTTAGAGCAAAATGTTACGAAATCAAAATAAAAAAAAAATCGTGTTACGTTTGGACTAACAATCCAAGTCAAAATTTTGAGATTTGGTGTTACTTTCAGACCAAAATTTCTCATGGCTAAGTAGAAATTTTTAAATTTCGTTTAGACTAAAATGTTGTGCTACTGCAATCAAAATTTGAAAATTTTGTGTTACTGTTAGACAAAAATTTTTTCTTATCGAGTCAAACATAAAAAATTTCGTGTTACGCTTTAGATTAAATTTCAGTATTACTATTGTTAAAATAAAAAAATTTGATGTTACTTTCGGAACAAAATTTCTTGTTAACAAACTCAAATTTTGTAAATTTTGTGTTACTTTTAGACCAAAATTTTTTGTTACCAAGTCAAAAGTAAGTACAATTTTGTGTTACGTCTAGACTAACATTTCAAGTTAAAATTGTAAGATCTTGTGTTACTTCCAGACCAAAATTTCTGTGTTGCACTTAGCTAATATTTTCTGTTACCAAAGTCGAAATTTAAAAATTTGATGTGTTACTTTCGAAACAAAATTTCTTCTTACTAACTGTTTTTTATGTTTGTGTTACGTTTAGGTTACAATTTCGTGTTGATACAGTCAAAACTAAAAAAATTTTGTGTAACTCACTCTTAGACCAAAAGGTCATGTTATTAGGTCAAAATTTAAAAAAAATTGTGTAAAGAACTTTTGCATAAAAAACTTACTATTACTAATGTCAATTTTTTTTTATTTTGGGTAACTCTTAGTACGGAATTTTTCGTTGCCCAGTCAAAACTGAAAAAAAATAGTTATACGTTTAGACTTTTCGACTAACATTTTAAGTAAAAATTTTAATATTCTAGTTACTTCTAGACTAAAATTTGTCGTTGCTAAGTAAACAGTTTTAAATTTCGTGTTACGCTTTAAAATACATTTTCGTCTTACTAAAGTCAAAACTTAAAAATTTAAAGCCCCGTTTAGACTACAATTTCGTGTTCCTACAGTCAAAATTCAATAAATTTGTGTTACGTTTTGACTAAAATTTCCTGTTAATAAGGTCAAAATGTTTTTAATTTTCCGTTACTTTTAGACGAACATGTCTTGTTACGAGATCAAAATTAAATTAAAAAAATTAAATAAATTGTGTGTTATTACGTCAAAATTTAAATATTTTGTGTAAAATTAAAAAATTTCCTGTTACTAAAGTTAATTTTGTTACATTTTGTGTTACTTTTAGAGCTTATAATTTTTTGTTACCAAGTCAAAATCAAAAAGGTAATAGAACATTTGGATTCTAGAAGCTTTTTAACTCTTCGACGTAGTCAAAAATATACACCTCAGAAGAGAAACCGTTTGTAGAAAATATTGTAAAATAACGTCATTCTCACATCGCAAAGTGACGTGATTTTGACGTCACAAAGTAACGTCATGACACGTGGCAAAATGATGTCATCGGTCTGTGACTTGCGCCCGTCATCATGACGTTGTTTTGACGTCATCGCATGACGTCTTTGGTAACCGATGCTTACCAAATAAATACGTCAAAATGACGTCACCTTCCCGCCTGGGTTAGGTGCAGCGTCCTCAAGATTTTAATTTCCAGGAGAAAAGTAGCGGGAGAAGGATCCAAAATAAAACTTCTTCGCTTTCGCAGAAATTGCCGACTTTTCGACGTTTATTTTCGCCTTTTTTAACGCTTCTTTGTGCGACATTGAAGAAGAAAAACTCTTCGGTTCCTTAAAGATGCCAGCTTAACATTTAGATTATACCAGGACCACAGCATTTGGTTAGTTAGACTAAAATTTAAAGATTTTGTGTTACTTCCAGACCAAAATTTCGTGTTACATTTAACTAAACTTTCCTGTTACCAAAGTCGAAACTTAAAGATTTGATGTTACTTTTGGAACAAAATTACTTGTTATTAAAATTTTTTTTATATTTGTGTTACGTTTAAACTACAATTTCGTTCGTGTTGATACAGTCAACATTTAAAAAACGTTGTGTTACGTTTAGACTAAAATTTCCTGCTACTAACGTCGACGAATTTTTTTTTTATTTTGACTAACTGTCAGAACAAAATTTTTCGTTGATAGGCAAACAGTTTTAAATTTCTTTAAAATAAATTCTCGTCTTACTAAATTCATACCTTAAAATTTGTTGCTACTTTCGGATCAAAATTTCTTGTTACTAACTATGATTTCGTGTTTCTACAGTCAAAATTCAATTAGTTTGTGTTACGTTTAGACAAAAAATTTCCTGTTTCTAAAGTTTCAAATTTTCTGCTACTTTTAAAGCAAAATGTTACGAGATCAAAATAAAAAAAAAATCGTGTTAGGTTTGGACTAACAATCCAAGTCAAAATTTTGAGATTTGGTGTTACTTTTAGACCAAAATTTCTCATGGCTAAGTAGAAATTTTTAAATTTCGTTTAGACTAAAATTTCGTGCTACTGCAATCAAAATTTGAAAATGTTGTGTTACATTTAAACTAAAATTTCCTGTTACGAATGTCGAAATTTTGTAAAATATATATAAATATAAATATAAATATATATATATAAACGCTGCAATATTTTTGGAAATATTGAAAGCAGATAAGTTTTCATTTTCCAATTAGTAAATATTGCTTTTTTGCATATTTTAAACTAGAGTTTCCTGCGAAAAAGCTAAAAATTTCGTTCACTAACATATTTCGCAGAAAATAACTTTCTTTTAACTTTCGAAATTTTGTGTTACTGTTAGACAAAAATTTTTTGTTATCCAGTGAAACATAAAAAATTTCGTGTTACGCTTTAGACTAAATTTCAGTATTACTATTGTTACTTTCGGAACAAAATTTCTTGTTACTAAACTCAAATTATATAAATTTTGTGTTACTTTTAGACCACAATTTTTTGTTACCAAGTCAAAAATTAAACAATTTTGTGTTACGTCTAGACTAACATTTCAAGTTAAAATTGTAAGATCTTGTGTTACTTCCAGACCAAAATTTCTGTGTTGCACTTAGCTAAAATTTTCTGTTACCAAAGTCGAAATTTAAAAATTTGATGTGTTACTTTCGAAACAAAATTTCTTCTTACTAACTGTTTTTTATGTTTGTGTTACGTTTAGGCTACAATTTCGTGTTGTTACAGTCAAAACTAAAAAAAAATCTGTGTAACTCACTCTTAGACCAAAAGTTCATGTTATTAGGTCAAAATTTAAAAAAATTTGTGTAAAGAACTTTTGCATAAAAAACTTACCATTACTAATGTCAAATTTGTTTTATTTTGAGTAACTATTAGAACGGAATTTTTCGTTGCCCAGTCAAAACTTAAAAAAAATAGTTATACGTTTAGACTTTTCGACTAACATTTTAAGTAAAAATTTTAATATTCTAGTTACTTCTAGACTAAAATTTCTCGTTGCTAAGTAAACAGTTTTAAATTTCGTGTTACGCTTTAAAATAAATTTTCGTGTTACTAAAGTCAAAACTTAAAAATTTAATGCCCCGTTTAGACTACAATTTCGTGTTCCTACAGTCAAAATTCAATAAATTTGTGTTACGTTTTGACTAAAATTTCCTGTTACTAAGGTCAAAATGTTTTAATTTTCTGTTACTTTTAGACGAACATGTCTTGTAAGGAGATTAAAATAAAAAAAAATCGTGTTACGTTTAGACTAACAATGCAAGCCAAAATTTTGAGATTTTGTGTTACTTTCAGACCAAAATTTCCTTTAGACTAAATTTTCGTGTTACTGCAAATCAAAATTTAAAAATTTTGTGTTACGTGTAAACTAAAATTTCCTGTTACTAATGTCGAAATTTTGTATTACGCTTTAGACTAAATTTCCGTACTACTAAGGTTAAAATTTAAAAATTTGATATTGCTTTCGAATCAAAATTTCTAGTCAGTAAGTATTTTTTTTTTATTTTTCTGTTACGTTTAGACTACAATTTCCTGTTACTACATTCAAAGTTAAAAAAAAATTGTTTTACTTTGAGACAAAAAATTGTGTTATTACGTCAAAATTTGTGTAAAATTAAAAAATTTCCTGTTATTTTTAGACTAAAATTTCCTGTTACTAAAGTTAATTTTGTTAAATTTTGTGTTACTTTTAGAGCTTATAATTTCTTGTTACCAAGTCAAAATCAAAAAGGTAGTAGAACATCTGGATTCTAGAAGCTTTTTAACTCTTCGACGTAGTCAAAAATATACACCTCAGAAGAGAAACCGTTTGTAGAAAATAATGTAAACTAACGTCATTCTCACATCGCAAAGTGACGTGATTTTGACGTCACAAAGTAACGTCATGACACGTGGCAAAATGATGTCATCGGTCTGTGACTTACGCCCGTCATCATGACGTTGTTTTGACGTCACCAAATAAATACGTCAAAATGACGTCACCTTCCCGCCTGGGTTAGGTGTAGCGTAATCAAGATTTTAATTTCCAGGAGAAAAGTAGCGGGGGAAGGACCCAAAATAAAACTTCTACGCTTCCGCAGAAATTGCCGACGTTTCGACGTTTATTTTACGTCTTTTTCAACGCTTCTTTGTGCGACATTGAAGAAGAAAAACTCTTCGGTTCCTTAAAGATGCCAGCTTAACATTTAGATTACACCAGAAAAACAGCATTTGGTTAGTTAGACTAAAATTTTAAGATTTTGTGTTACTTCCAGACCAAAATTTCGTGTTACATTTAGCTAAAATTTCCTGTTACCAAAGTCGAAACTTAAAGATTTGATGTTTGGAACAAAATTACTTGTTACTAAAAATTTTTTTATATTTGTGTTACGTTTAAACTACAATTTCGTTCTTGTTGATACAGTCAACATTTAAAAAACGTTGTGTTACGTTTAGACTAAAATTTCCTGCTACTAACGTCGACGAATTTTTTTTTTATTTTGACTAACTGTCAGAACAAAATTTTTCGTTGATAGGCAAACAATTTTAAATTTCTTTAAAATAAATTCTCGTCTTACTAAATTCATACCTTAAAATTTGTTGCTACTTTCGGATCAAAATTTCTTGTTACTAAGTATGATTTCGTGTTTCTACAGTCAAAATTCAATAAGTTTGTGTTACGTTTAGACAAAAAATTTCCTGTTTC
The DNA here is from genome assembly GCA_951812265.1 of Taphrorychus bicolor. Lineage (NCBI taxonomy): Eukaryota > Metazoa > Arthropoda > Insecta > Coleoptera > Curculionidae > Taphrorychus > Taphrorychus bicolor. The sequence continues at coordinate 26,929,324 of OX638303.1, read as the reverse complement.
TAAAGTTTCTAATTTTCTGTTACTTTTAGAGCAAAATGTTACGAGATCAAAATAAAAAAAAGACCGTGTTACGTTTGGACTAACAATCCAAGTCAAAATTTTGAGATTTGGTGTTACTTTCAGACCAAAATTTCTCATGGCTAAGTAGAAATTTTTAAATTTCGTTTAGACTAAAATTTCGTGCTACTGCAATCAAAATTTGAAAATTTTGTGTTACATTTAAACTAAAATTTCCTGTTACGAATGTCGAAATTTTGTGTTACTGTTAGACAAAAATTTTTTGTTATCCAGTCAAACATAAAAAATTTCGTGTTACGCTTTATATTAAATTTCAGTATTACTATTGGTAAAATTAAAAAATTTTATGTTACTTTCGGAACAAAATTTCTTGTTACCAAACTCAAATTTTGTAAATTTTGTGTTACTTTTAGACCACAATTTTTTGTTACCAAGTCAAAATTAAACGATTTTGTGTTACGTCTAGACTAACATTTCAAGTAAAAATTTTAAGATCTTGTGTTACTTCCAGACCAAAATTTCTGTGTTGCACTTAGCTAAAATTTTCTGTTACCAAAGTCGAAATGTAAAAATTTGATGTGTTACTTTCGAAACGAAATTTCTTCTTACTAACTGTTTTTTATGTTTGTGTTACGTTTAGGCTACAATTTCGTGTTGATGCAGTCAAAACTAAAAAATTTTTGTGTAACTCACTCTTAGACCAAAAGTTCATGTTATTAGGTCAAAATTTTAAAAATTTTGTGTAACAAACTTACTATTACTAATCTCGATTTTTTTTTATTTTGGGTACCTGTTAGAGCGGAATTTTTTTGTTGCCCAGTTAAAATTAAAAAAACAGTTATTCCTTTTAGACTTTTCGACTAACATTTTAAGTAAAAATTTTGATATTTTAGTTACTTCTCGACCAAAATTTCTCGTTGCTAAGCAAACAGTTTTAAATTTCGTGTTACGCTTTAAAATAAATTTTCGTCTTATTAGTCAAAACTTAAAAATTTAATGCCCCGTTTAGACTACAATTTCGTGTTCCTACAGTCAAAATTCAATAAATTTGTGTTACGTTTTGACAAACGTTTTGACTAAAATTTCCTGTTAATAAGGTCAAAATGTTTTTAATTTTCTGTTACTTTTAGACGAACATGTCTTGTTACGAGATCAAAATTAAATTAAAAAAATTAAATAAATTGTGTGTTATTACGTCAAAATTTAAATATTTTGTGTAAAATTAAAAAATTTCCTGTTACTAAAGTTAATTTTGTTAAATTTTGTGTTACTTTTAGAGCTTATAATTTCTTGTTACCAAGTCAAAATCAAAAAGGTAGTAGAACATCTGGATTCTAGAAGCTTTTTAACTCTTCGACGTAGTCAAAAATATACACCTCAGAAGAGAAACCGTTTGTAGAAAATATTGTAAAATAACGTCATTCTCACATCGCAAAGTGACGTGATTTTGACGTCACAAAGTAACGTCGTGACACGTGGCAAAATGATGTCATCGATCTGTGACTTACGCCCGTCATCATGACGTCGTTTTGACGTCATCCCATGACGTCTTTGGTAACCGATGCTTACCAAATAAATACGTCAAAATGACGTCACCTTCCCGCCCGGGTTAGGTGTAGCGTCCTCAAGATTTTAATTTCCAGGAGAAAAGTAGCGGGAGAAGGATCCAAAATAAAACTTCTGCGCTTTCGCAGAAATTGCCGACGTTTCGACGTTTATCTTACGTCTTTTTTAACGCTTCTTTGTGCGACATTGAAGAAGAAAAACTCTTCGGTTCCTTAAAGATGCCAGCTTAACATTTAGATTATACCAGGACCACAGCATTTGGTTAGTTAGACTAAAATTTTAAGATTTTGTGTTACTTCCAGACCAAAGTTTCGTGTTACATTTAGCTAAAATTTCCTGTTACTAAAGTCGAAACTTAAAGATTTGATGTTACTTTTGGAACAAAATTACTTGTTACTAAAAATTTTTTTATATTTGTGTTACGTTTAAACTACAATTTCGTTCGTGTTGATACAGTAAACATTAAAAAAACGTTGTGTTACGTTTAGACTAAAATTTTCTGCTACTAACGTCGACGAATTTTTTTTTTATTTTGACTAACTGTGAGAACAAAATTTTTCGTTGATAGGCAAACAGTTTTAAATTTCTTTAAAATAAATTCTCGTCTTACTAAATTCATACCTTAGAATTTGTTGCTACTTTCGGATCAAAATTTCTTGTTACTAAGTATGATTTCGTGTTTCTACAGTCAAAATTCAATAAGTTTGTGTTACGTTTAGACAAAAAATTTCCTGTTTCTAAAGTTTCTAATTTCCTGTTACTTTTAGAGCAAAATGTTACGAGATCAAAATAAAAAAAAGATCGTGTTACGTTTGGACTAATAATCCAAGTCAAAATTTTGAGATTTGGTGTTACTTTCAGACCAAAATTTCTCATGGCTAAGTAGAAATTTTTAAATTTCGTTTAGACTAAAATTTCGTGCTACTGCAATCAAAATTTGAAAATTTTGTGTTACATTTAAACTAAAATTTCCTGTTACGAATGTCAAAATTTTGTGTTACTGTTAGACAAAAATGTTTTGTTATCCAGTCAAACATAAAAAATTTCGTGTTACGCTTTAGATTAAATTTCAGTATTACTATTGGTAAAATTAAAAAATTTTATGTTACTTTCGGAACAAAATTTCTTGTTACCAAACTCAAATTTTGTAAATTTTGTGTTACTTTTAGACCACAATTTTTTGTTACGAAGTCAAAATTAAACAATTTTGTTTTACGTCTAGACTAATATTTCAAGTTAAAATTGTAAGATCTTGTGTTACTTCCAGACCAAAATTTCTGTGTTGCACTTAGCTAAAATTTTCTGTTACCAAAGTCGAAATTTAAAAATTTGATGTGTTACTTTCGAAACAAAATTTCTTCTTACTAACTGTTTTTTATGTTTGTGTTACGTTTAGGCTACAATTTCGTGTTGATGCAGTCAAAACTAAAAAATGTTTGTGTAACTCACTCTTAGACCAAAAGTTCATGTTATTAGGTCAAAATTTAAAAAAATTTGTGTAAAGAACTTTTGCATAAAAAACTTACTATTACTAATGTCAATTTTTTTTTATTTTGGGTAACTCTTAGTACGGAATTTTTCGTTGCCCAGTCAAAACTTAAAAAAAATAGTTATACGTTTAGACTTTTCGACTAACATTTTAAGTAAAAATTTTAATATTTTAGTTACTTCTAGACTAAAATTTCTCGTTGCTAAGTAAACAGTTTTAAATTTCGTGTTACGCTTTAAAATAAATTTTCGTCTTACTAAAGTCAAAACTTAAAAATTTAATGCCCCGTTTAGACTACAATTTCGTGTTCCTACAGTCAAAATTCAATAAATTTGTGTTACGTTTTGACTAAAATTTCCTGTTAATAAGGTCAAAATGTTTTTAATTTTCCGTTACTTTTAGACGAACATGTCTTGTTACGAGATCAAAATTAAATTAAAAAAATTAAATAAATTGTGTGTTATTACGTCAAAATTTAAACATTTTGTGTAAAGTTAAAAAATTTCCTGTTACTAAAGTTAATTTTGTTAAATTTTGTGTTACTTTTAGAGCTTATAATTTCTTGTTACCAAGTCAAAATCAAAATGGTAGTAGAACATTTGGATTCTAGAAGCTTTTTAACTCTTCGACGTAGTCAAAAATATACACCTCAGAAGAGAAACCGTTTGTAGAAAATAATGTAAAATAACGTCATTCTCATATCGCAAAGTGACGTGATTTTGACGTCACAAAGTAACGTCATGACACGTGGCAAAATGATGTCATCGGTCTGTGACTTGCGCCCGTCATCATGACGTTGTTTTGACGTCATCCCATGACGTCTTTGGTAACCGATGCTTACCAAATAAATACGTCAAAATAACGTCACCTTCCCGCCTGAGTTAGGTGTAGCGTCCTCAAGATTTTAGTTTCCAGAAGAAAAGTACCGAGAGAAGGATCCAAAATAAAACTTCTGCGCTTTCGCAGAAATTGCCGACTTTTCGACGTTTATTTTCGCCTTTTTTAACGCTTCTTTGTGCGACATTGAAGAAGAAAAACTCTTCGGTTCCTTAAAGATGCCAGCTTAACATTTAGATTATACCAGGACCACAGCATTTGGTTAGTTAGACTAAAATTTAAAGATTTTGTGTTACTTCCAGACCAAAGTTTCGTGTTACAATTTCGTTCGTGTTGATACAGTCAACATTTAAAAAACGTTGTGTTACGTTTAGACTAAAATTTCCTGCTACTAACGTCGACGAATTTTTTTTTTATTTTGACTAACTGTCAGAACAAAATTTTTCGTTGATAGGCAAACAATTTTAAATTTCTTTAAAATAAATTCTCGTCTTACTAAATTCATACCTTAAAATTTGTTGCTACTTTCGGATAAAAATTTCTTGTTACTAAGTATGATTTCGTGTTTCCACAGTCAAAATTCAATAAGTTTGTGTTACGTTTAGACAAAAAATTTCCTGTTTCTAAAGTTTCTAATTTTCTGTTACTTTTAGAGCAAAATGTTACGAGATCAAAATAAAAAAAAATCGTGTTACGTTTGGACTAACAATCCAAGTCAAAATTTTGAGATTTGGTGTTACTTTCAGACCAAAATTTCTCATGGCTAAGTAGAAATTTTTAAATTCCGTTTAGACTAAAATTTCGTGCTACTGCAATCAAAATTTGAAAATTTTGTGTTACATTTAAACTAAAATTTCCTGTTACGAATGTCAAAATTTTGTGTTACTGTTAGACAAAAATGTTTTGTTATCCAGTCAAACATAAAAAATTTCGTGTTACGCTTTAGATTAAATTACACTTAACACTATTGGTAAAATTAAAAAATTTTATGTTACTTTCGGAACAAAATTTCTTGTTACCAAACTCAAATTTTGTAAATTTTGTGTTACTTTTAGACCACAATTTTTTGTTACCAAGTCAAAATTAAACAATTTTGTGTTACGTCTAGACTAACATTTCAAGTTAAAATTTTAAGATCTTGTGTTACTTCCAGACTAAAATTTTGTGTTGCACTTAGCTAAAATTTTCTGTTACTAAAGTCGAAATTTAAAGATTTGATGTGTTACTTTCGAAACAAAATTTCTTCTTACTAACTGTTTTTTATGTTTGTGTTACGTTTAGGTTACAATTTCGTGTTGATACAGTCAAAACTAAAAAAAATTTGTGTAACTCACTCTTAGACCAAAAGTTCATGTTATTAAGTCAAAATTTTAAAAATTTTGTGTAAAAAACTTACTATTACTAATGTCGATTTTTTTTAATTTTGGGTACCTGTTAGAGCGGAATTTTTTGTTGCCCAGTCAAAATTAAAAAAAATAGTTATTCCTTTTAGACTTTTCGACTAACATTTTAAGTAAAAATTTTGATATTTTAGTTACTTCTAGACTAAAATTTCTCGTTGCTAAGTAAACAGTTTTAAATTTCGTGTTACGCTTTAAAATAAATTCTCGTCTCACTAAGGTCAAAACTTAAAAATTTAATGCCCCGTTTAGACTACAATTTCGTGTTCCTACAGTCAAAATTCAATAAATTTGTGTTACGTTTAGACGAACATGTCTTGTAAGGAGATCAAAGTAAAAAAAAATCGTGTTACGTTTAGACTAACAATGCAAGCCAAAATTTTGAGATTTTGTGTTACTTTCAGACCAAAATTTCCTTTAGACTAAAATTTCGTGTTACTGCAAATCAAAATTTAAAAATTTTGTGTTACGTGTAAACTAAAATTTCCTGTTACTAATGTCGAAATTTTGTATTACGCTTTAGACTAAATTTCCGTACTACTAAGGTTAAAATTTAAAAATTTGATATTGCTTTCGAATCAAAATTTCTAGTCAGTAAGTATTTTTTTTTTATTTTTCTGTTACGTTTAGACTACAATTTCCTGTTACTACATTCAAAGTTAAAAAAAAATTGTTTTACTTTGAGACAAAAAATTGTGTTATTACGTCAAAATTTGTGTAAAATTAAAAAATTTCCTGTTATTTTTAGACTAAAATTTCCTGTTACTAAAGTTAATTTTGTTAAATTTTGTGTTACTTTTAGAGCTTATAATTTCTTGTTACCAAGTCAAAATCAAAAAGGTAGTAGAACATCTGGATTCTAGAAGCTTTTTAACTCTTCGACGTAGTCAAAAATATACACCTCAGAAGAGAAACCGTTTCTAGAAAATAATGTAAAATAACGTCATTCTCACATCGCAAAGTGACGTGATTTTGACGTCACAAAGTAACGTCATGACACGTGGCAAAATGATGTCATCGGTCTGTGACTTACGCCCGTCATCATGACGTTGTTTTGACGTCATCCCATGACGTCTTTGGTAACCGATGCTTACCAAATAAATACGTCAAAATGACGTCACCTTCCCGCCTGGGTTAGGTGTAGCGTCCTCAAGATTTTAATTTCCAGGAGAAAAGTAGCGGGAGAAGGATCCAAAATAAAACTTCTGCGCTTTCGCAGAAATTGCCGACGTTTCGACGTTTATCTTACGTCTTTTTTAACGCTTCTTTGTGCGACATTGAAGAAGAAAAACTCTTCGGTTCCTTAAAGATGCCAGCTTAACATTTAGATTATACCAGGACCACAGCATTTGGTTAGTTAGACTAAAATTTAAAGATTTTGTGTTACTTCCAGACCAAAGTTTCGTGTTACATTTAGCTAAAATTTCCTGTTACCAAAGTCGAAACTTAAAGATTTGATGTTACTTTTGGAACAAAATTACTTGTTATTAAAAATTTTTTTTATATTTGTGTTACGTTTAAACTACAATTTCGTTCGTGTTAATACAGTCAACATTTAAAAAACGTTGTGTTACGTTTAGACTAAAATTTCCTGCTACTAACGTCGACGATTTTTTTTTTATTTTGACTAACTGTCAGAACAAAATTTTTCGTTGATAGGCAAACAATTTTAAATTTCTTTAAAATAAATTCTCGTCTTACTAAATTCATACCTTAAAATTTGTTGCTACTTTCGGATTAAAATTTCTTGTTACTAAGTATGATTTCGTGTTTCTACAGTCAAAATTCAATAAGTTTGTGTTACGTTTAGACAAAAAATTTCCTGTTTCTAAAGTTTCTAATTTTCTGTTACTTTTAGAGCAAAATGTTACGAGATCAAAATAAAAAAAAGACCGTGTTACGTTTGGACTAACAATCCAAGTCAAAATTTTGAGATTTGGTGTTACTTTCAGACCAAAATTTCTCATGGCTAAGTAGAAATTTTTAAATTTCGTTTAGACTAAAATTTCGTGCTACTGCAATCAAAATTTGAAAATTTTGTGTTACATTTAAACTAAAATTTCCTGTTACGAATGTCAAAATTTTGTGTTACTGTTAGACAAAATTTTTTTGTTATCCAGTCAAACATAAAAAATTTCGTGTTACGCTTTAGATTAAATTTCAGTATTACTATTGGTAAAATTAAAAAATTTTATGTTACTTTCGGAACAAAATTTCTTGTTACCAAACTCAAATTTTGTAAATTTTGTGTTACTTTTAGACTACAATTTTTTGTTACCAAGTCAAAATTAAACAATTTTGTGTTACGTCTAGACTAACATTTCAAGTTAAAATTTTAAGATCTTGTGTTACTTCCAGACTAAAATTTTGTGTTGCACTTAGCTAAAATTTTCTGTTACCAAAGTCGAAATTTAAAGATTTGATGTGTTACTTTCGAAACAAAATGTCTTCTTACTAACTGTTTTTTATGTTTGTGTTACGTTTAGGCTACAATTTCGTGTTGATACAGTCAAAACTAAAAAAATTTTGTGTAACTCACTCTTAGACCAAAAGTTCATGTTATTAGGTCAAAATTTAAAAAAATTTGTGTAAAGAACTTTTGCATAAAAAACTTACTATTACTAATGTCAATTTTTTTTTATTTTGAGTAACTATTAGAACGGAATTTTTCGTTGCCCACTCAAAACTTAAAAAAAATAGTTATACGTTTAGACTTTTCGACTAACATTTTAAGTAAAAATTTTGATATTTTAGTTACTTCTAGACTAAAATTTCTCGTTGCTAAGTAAACAGTTTTAAATTTGGTGTTACGCTTTAAAATAAATTCTCGTCTCACTAAAGTCAAAACTTAAAAAATTAATGCCCCGTTTAGACTATAATTTCGTGTTCCTACAGTCAAAATTCAATAAATTTGTGTTATGTTTTGACTACAATTTCCTGTTACTAAGGTCAAAATGTTTTAATTTTCTGTTACTTTTAGACGAACATGTCTTGTTACGAGATCAAAATAAAAAAAAATCGTGTTACGTTTAGACTAACAATGCAAGCCAAATTTTTGAGATTTTGTGTTACTTTCAGACCAAAATTTCCCATGACTAAGTAGAAATTTTTAAATTTCGTTTAGACTAAAATTTCGTGTTACTGCAATCAAAATTTAAAAATTTTGTGTTACGTGTAAACTCAAATTTCCTGTTACTAATGTCGAAATTTTGTGTTACGCTTTAGACTAAATTTCCGTACTACTAAAGTTAAAATTTTTAAATTTGATATTGCTTTCGGATCAAAATTTCTAGTCAGTAAGTAATTTTTTTTTATTTTTCTGTTACGTTTAGACTACAATTTCCTGTTACTACATTCAAAGTTAAAAAAAAATTGTTTTACTTTGAGACAAAAATTGTGTGTTATTACGTCAAAATTTAAACATTTTGTGCAAAATTTAAAAATTTCCTGTTATTTTTAGACTAAAATTTCCTGTTACTAAAGTTAATTTTGTTAAATTTTGTGTTACTGTTAGAGCTTATAATTTCTTGTTACCAAGTCAAAATCAAAAAGGTAGTAGAACATCTGGATTCTAGAAGCTTTTTATTTAACTCTTCGACGTAGTCAAAAAAATACACCTCAGAAGAGAAACCGTTTGTAGAAAATAATGTAAACTAACGTCATTCTCACATCGCAAAGTGACGTGATTTTGACGTCACAAAGTAACGTCATGACACGTGGCAAAATGATGTCATCGGTCTGTGACTTGCGCCCGTCATCATGACGTTGTTTTGACGTCATCCCATGACATCTTTGGTAACCGATGCTTACCAAATAAATACGTCAAAATGACGTCACCTTCCCGCCTGGGCTAGGTGTAGCGTCCTCAAGATTTTAATTTCCAGGAGGAAAGTAGCGGGAGAAGGATCCAAAATAAAACTTCTGCGCTTTCGCAGAAATTGCCGACGTTTCGACGTTTATTTTACGTCTTTTTTAACGCTTCTTTGTGCGACATTGAAGGAGAAAAACTCTTCGGTTCCTTAAAGTTGCTCACTGTGGTTATTTGTTGGGCTATACATACCTCAAAACGACCCGTTAAGCTTGTTTTAAAACTTGACAAAACTCAAACATATCAACTCAGCATCCGGTTATTCAAATTGATGGCAAAAATTTGGTCTGGATTGTGTCTTCCGTCGTAGCCTTTGTTTGGCTATTGCTCGTGCAGATTCCCATTATTTATTGGTCAACGTTAAGCAGCTGTTTCCTTTTGCTTTTTCACCATGATTTGTAATTGGAAAGAACGTTAAGAGTACTGCTTGATGCAACCGATACGAATTTGGAACTTGGTCAGTACGATAGTACGAACATCAGTCTCTTAGGCAATTCGCTGCACGTAAATGCTTAATCCTCGAACAGGTACTCCTGCACTATCGAGTGTAAATATTTTCATGTAAAATGTTATTATCCCTTTCGCTATCAAATTAATTCTTATCGCTGGAACCAAATTACGTGTAATAATACATCCCGCCAGTGTCGAATAAGCAATTAATCCATTACATAAGTTTGAATGAAAACATCACAACATCAAATTAATAACAACAACAATTATATAGCCTCGAGGTCGACAATAATAATTGGGAGCAACGATTCCCCATCGAAAAATAAACCGAAAACCTAATTTCGTTATAAGACTTCGCAGCATGATGATCTGGAAAACGTCAATAGAAATGATGTTCTTAGAATCATCTAGTGCGTCGTTTTGTGCTTAGGAAGTATGTACGTTCTTTAGCTTTCAAGTTTTTTTTCTGTTCTCTCATTAGGTCGTGATCAGGAAGCACCATCCCAATTATAACCATCGTTAGAAGTTAGAAGCTTTTTGCGCAAAGCTCCCATAAACGGCATGAAGTTCTTTACCTACCCGTATCTTAACGCAATATAATAGCGTGGGTACCGCCCATGCGGCCATATGGCAGGTCCGCACGGTGGTTCCCTTGATCGCTTTCCTAGAACCATCGGCCTAATGGTGCCAAGCTGTCTGCCATCGAGGGCCGAGGTAGGACGGAGGAGAGGTTTTTAAAGGGCCGTAGATTGTCCGCTACAAAGTGCTACTTTTCCATTGCTAATGGAAACGTTTAACTGATTTATTGCACACACGTGTACAGTTTATGTGACTGGAATTTGATATGCGGGACCTCAATAGATTTAATTGGCAAGGAATGTTATTGGAAGCTGCGCTAATTGATGCCATCAGGTTTCCTGGTCTGATTGAAGTTCTATTTATGTTATCATGGAAAGTGTATACATGTGAGACGGTAAAGTTCAAAGATATGGGATGTATTGTCGGGCATCACGCTTGACCGAGGTCGAGCAGCCGTGAAAACCACCTTTCTTCTTTCTTTCTCACGGTTTGTTCGCAGAAACTCAGAATGTGATTTATGTTCGAAACTGATACAACTCGGCGGTTCTTTCTGTATTACTCACATAACATCATGTGAAGCTATCTCTTTCCACTCTTCAGTAAAGTGGCCTTGTTTGTTCATTATATGCATTTCCATTATAACACTATTGACACCTGACTTCACAAAGCCCGAAGATCTTTTAATAGACTCTGTTAAACCGGTGTCACCACATCTTTTAAACATGGGAATACCGACTGGTTTTAGGTAGGATGACCTAAAACGACTCCCATAGTCAAACAACAACTATTGTCAAATGGGTTCTGTGCCGTCCAGAACAAAAGGTCTCTTATTTTGTGAGAACACGATTTGGGAACGATTAAATACAAGAATTACAGACAGTAAATCTGTCAAAAAGGAGGCGAAAAAAAAAAAAGAAGAAAGCGGCTCATATTTTATGCCGGCCTGTAATTAAAAACCGCGAGATCGAGTTATGGGAAGAAAGGCCGGTCAGTTACAATAAGAAGACGCGCGAGGGTGGGAAGAAGAAGAATCCTCTCAGACCTAACGTCTTGTGATCTCGACCATCGGACAGGACCGTACTGAGAGACAAATGTAGCATTCACGCAGTCGATTTCGGGTTTTAGCGTAGACTGATGCAATGCCACCATATTGATATCGTTTTATGCTGGAAGCTTGGTGACTTTTGGCAGTCATTGAAAACAATGTTTTGTTTTACATCGTGGCAATGTTGGCAAATTCTTGTGCCAAGTGCATAGATTCAAGGAGCTTCTAACTGGCTGGTTGTCTATGGGTTGAGGCCTATGTTTACCCTAATTTTCTTTTTCCCAAATCCCTTTTCCGATATGGTGTGTTCAAGGACTTAAACCTCGATTTGATCTAACAAATAGAATAATACCGCTTTTTGTCGAAACTTACTTGTATCGTCCAAAGGTCGTTTTTTGCCTTATCTTCTTGAGCAATTTTTTACCAACTTTGGAACAAGGAGAAACTTACTAGAGTCATGCGTATAGAGCCAATACCTCTTCCGCTATGACCGGTAATTCTCCACTTCTTTCTTGTTCTTTTCTTGTCTTTGTCTGGAGGTTCTAAAAAGAAAACAAACTTTTCTTGTGAGGACGATTCTTGTACTGGCTCAACAACTTTTGCAATTCTCGATCTAGTAGTAGTAGTGTAACCCTACTTCTGGCTTAAACTGAATGAACGAAAGAGATCCCGTACATATAGCTCAGATTTATTTTGGAGAGTGGTGTGGGTCGATTTTATATATTTTAGATTCTATTAGCCGGTTCAATGAAAAGTGCAGAATGCTCACAAACCTTTGTATTATATTTACCAACTTTAAATTTGGTCAATATGGATAATATATATACCTTCGTATTGTTACGATCGCAGCAACGCCGCATGGGAGGCGGGGCAACGCATGGGAGCGTGTTGGTTGGTGGAGCTTCGCGACCTATCCGCGCTGCGTCATGGCTGACACGAGTGATTTATTGCTCGTCTGGCTTAATCTAGAAGGCAGTTGTTTACAACCGTTTTTTTTATATATGAGATTATTCAAGAATTCTTATAAAGAACTTTCTAGGTTTTTCTGTAATTTTAGGATTGTATATAAAAGGCGCATAGAGCGCCCGAGTGAGTAGTCGTATTTTAATCGAGCTATAAGTAAGCTAAAGTTACGAAGCGATAATAGAAGGCTATAAAGTGTTAAGTACTGAGTTATTTAGTAGTCGAGTGTATTTGTGGAATAAATAAATAGTGTTTTCGTATTAAATCGTTGCACTGGAATTTATGAACCCCGAGTTCGCAACAACTGGTGTCAGAAGTGGGATTCCATTGAGAATTTGAGGACTAATATTACTGAACTGTAAGTGAGTGCTTCATTTCCGGACATTACGTGTTTATGCCAGTGACCAGAAGCCAGCATCAAGCCATGGAGGATCAACTTGCCGCCCTGCTGTCCCTTATGCAACAACAGAGGGAAGAACAGGAAAAACGTGATCAAGTACAGGAGCGGCGTTATCAAGAACAGGAAAAACGTGATCAAGTACAGGAGCGGCGTTATCAAGAACAGGAAAAACGTTATAAGGAACAAAAAGAAGAGCAGGAAAAACGTTATCTAGAACAAAAAGAAGAGCAGGAAAAACGTTATCTAGAACAGAAGGAAGAGCAGGAAAAACGTGATCAAGTGCAGGAGCGACGTTATCTAGAACAAAAGGAAGAACAGACACGGTTCAAAGAAGAAATAGTGACCCATCTCGCAGCTAGGGAGCAACAATTGGAAGAAAGAATAATGCAATCAGTTAACGAATCCGTTAACAGCGTTAACGAATCCATTAACGGCGTTAACGAAGGACTCGAAGCTGTCAACCAGAGGGTTCTCGAACTAGAAAAGAAATTCCGGGAACAACTTGAGGACGACACCGTGTCTACAGAGAGTTTTAGCACAGCCAACGCTAAAATTAAGCCTCCCGATTATGACGGTACTACGGCGTGGGAAATTTATAAAACCCAATTTGAAGCAGCTGCAAAAGCTAATGGCTGGTCCGAGCCCCAGAAAGCTACATCATTAGTCGTAGCACTTCGTGGAAAAGCGGCTGAACTACTCCAATCTCTGTCGGCAGCTGATCAAAGTAATTATGCAGTTTTAGTACACTCTCTGCAACTACGATTTGGAAATGAGCACAAAGAAACCGTGTTCCAGGCCCAGCTGAGGATGAGACAGCAAAAGTCAGGTGAATCCTTACAAGAATTTGAGGCGGACATAGACAGACTCATTCACCTGGCATATCCATCGGCCCCTGAATCTTTTCAAATGCAATTTGCCGCCGAAAGGTTCATTGAGGGAGTTCGCGATAGTGACATGAGATACCACTTACGTCTTGTAAGGCCCAAGAATATCAGCGAGGCACTAGTTCGGGCCCTGGAATTCGAGGCGTCACGAGTGTCATCTAATTCATCGCCACGCGTACGAATGGCAACTTGCGGTGAAGAGGAGAATACGTCTATGGCTGAATCCATGGCCAGTTTACATAAAGCGATGAAAGATATGGCAGTCAATATCCAAGCCTTGTTGCAAAGACCTCCTCAATCAACAGGCAAACGGGGCATAAAATGTTTTAACTGCGGTAAACTCGGTCACGTCAAGAGTAACTGCCGTAATAGGGCAAGAAGTCCGTCGCCGTTGTTTAGAAGATCGAGCGGCAATCAAGACCGCCCTAGAATTCAGGAAAAACCAATTCCTGTCAATGTAAGGGGGCAATTGACCGAGGCTGTTAAGACCCCCAGGATCAGTCAAGTCAATCAATCAAGTCAGGCCAATAATTTGGGTGGCAAAAGTGTTACAGAGACCGGACGCATTAAAGGACAGAAGACCCAAACTGAACATCGACCAGCAAGGTCTCACGGAAATGCCGATGCATTGTCTAGACGGCCATGTAAAGAAGATTGTCGGCATTGTCAAAGAACTGAGCAGCGTGAGGGACTTCCTTTGGTAAGGAGAACGTCGGTAGAAATAAACAATGGCTGGACCACACAGACCCTTCGAGAAGAACAAATGAACGATCCAGATATTGGACCCATCCTCTCTGCAAAGACTGACGACAACAGACCCGAATGGCAAGAAATCGCTGGTAAAAGTCCAAACCTGAAGGCGCTATGGGCCCAGTGGCATTCTCTTAAAATAGAAAATGGACTACTGAAGAGAGCGTGGGAGAGTCCGGATGGCAAGTCCATAGTCAGTCAGTTGGTTGTTCCTGGTAGCAGAAAATCGGACGTACTACAGGAAATGCACGACGGAACCAGTGGAGGTCATTTTGGGGTCAATAAAACCTTGGCCAAAATTAAAGAGCGGTTCTACTGGGTGAATTATCATGAAGACGTCGAATCTTGGTGCCGCAAGTGCGAAGTTTGTTGTGCCACAAAAGGACCTCGAACAAGATCACGTGGCCGGATGGTGCAGTACACTGTAGGTGCTCCATTCGAGAGGGTAGCAATTGATGTCGCGGGACCGTTTCCTCAGACTGAGTCGGGCAATAAATACATCTTGGTCGCCATGGATTACTTCACTAAATGGCCTGAAGCATACGCCCTGCCTAATCAAGAAGCAACGACTGTGGCAACGGTGCTAGTAAATGAAATGTTCTGCAGATTTGGAGTCCCTCTCGAACTTCATTCTGATCAGGGCCGAAATTTTGAATCGGCTGTTTTCCAGAAGGTCATGGAACTTCTCGGAATTCGCAAGACTAGGACAACTCCTTTGCATCCACAGTCGGATGGGATGGTAGAGAGATTTAATCGGACTATGGAACATTACCTGTCTAAAATGGTGGCAGATCATCAGCGTGATTGGGACCAACATCTACCTCTCATGTTGATGGCATATCGAGGCTCTACGCATGAAGCCACTGGTTATACTCCGGCGAAAGTGATGTTCGGGAGGGAAATGAGGCTTCCTGCGGATTTGATGTATGGAACACCAGAAAAAGAGTCGCTCAGCTCTGAGAATTTTGTGGAGGAGCTTAAGGAGAGGCTGAACAATGTTCATGAGCAAGTCAGGAATAAACTGTGGATATCCAGTGATCGAGCCAAAGCAAGATATGACTTACTAGCTAACTCCCGCGGCTTCCAGGATGGTGATTTGGTGTGGCTATACAATCCGAGGCGAAAGGTGGGGAAGTCGCCCAAACTTAGCCAAAATTGGGAAGGACCTTATACAATTATAAAGAAGATTAATGATGTGGTGTATAGGATCCAGCGGACCCCTAGGTCAAAGATGAAGGTCGTTCATTTGGATCGATTAGCACGATACCATGGAACTCTATCTGTTCGGGACGAACAGACTTAGGAGGAGGGCAATGTTACGATCGCAGCAACGCCGCATGGGAGGCGGGGCAACGCATGGGAGTGTTGGTTGGTGGAGCTTCGCGACCTATCCGCGCTGCGTCATGGCTGACACGAGTGATTTATTGCTCGTCTGGCTTAATCTAGAAGGCAGTTGTTTACAACCGTTTTTTTTATATATGAGATTATTCAAGAATTCTTATAAAGAACTTTCTAGGTTTTTCTGTAATTTTAGGATTGTATATAAAAGGCGCATAGAGCGCCCGAGTGAGTAGTCGTATTTTAATCGAGCTATAAGTAAGCTAAAGTTACGAAGCGATAATAGAAGGCTATAAAGTGTTAAGTACTGAGTTATTTAGTAGTCGAGTGTATTTGTGGAATAAATAAATAGTGTTTTCGTATTAAATCGTTGCACTGGAATTTATGAACCCCGAGTTCGCAACAGTATATATAGTCGGTTTACATGGCATACTGTAAATAAACAAGGGAACTAGTTAGCCTGGTAGTAAAAGTAAACTAATTCTTTTGTTAAGATTAACCAATTTGTTGTCCAATTAACCAATATGTAAGGTTATAATAATAATAATAATAATAATAATAATAATAATAATAATAATAATATCTTTATTGCCACCAAAATCGACACAGTGAACAAAGCAACGTCAAAAGCAAACAAGAGAAAAAAGATACACTCTATAAATTGTTTCTGGAATGCAGCCACTCCCAGAATCACACAACACTGTAGTTTTGGTTTCCAAATCCATAAATTCAGCTACAAGGCTCATGAACAGCTACATGAGCCCCAGAATAGAATACTATAAGATATTATCGATTGAGCTCCGGCATAATATATTTGTATTAGTGTGGTACGTGAAAAGCAATTTCTGAGTCTGCGAATTAAAGCACAGAAACTGTTTAGTCTGTTTTCCAAAATTTGTATTTGCTTATCATATGCTAGAGTTTGATCAACCGTCACCCCCAAAAATTTCACCCCGTCTGATACAGGAAGAGAACCGGCACCAATATTGACATACAAAGACTCAAGAGAGCTACCCAATTTGCTAAAGGTCAACAGACCTGTCTTCCCACAGTTGACCATCAGGCCACTGGCCGCACACCAATCCCGCATTCCCCCCACCGCACCCGAACAAGCCGCCGAGAGACCAGCAAAGCCATCATCCACCAGCACAATAGACGTATCGTCCGCATACTGGCAGATGCGACCACCAGCAATCGCCGCACCCAATCCATTGACGTACAGGAGGAACAACACGGGCCCGAGAATGGAGCCCTGCGGAACGCCCCTCCGGATCGCTACCGACCGGGAAAGAACCTCGACCCCCTGTGAGTGCACAGATACTACCTGCTATCTGTTTGTTAGTTTTGACCGAAGGAGCGTTTGGAGGTATTTAATAGTCTGAAGAGGCATTTTAAGATATTGGATTAGACGGAAGGGACATTTTGAGATATTGTCGTCAACTACTGAGGCCTTTTAAGGTTATAAAAGTGATCAAGGGGGTATTTTCATGTATTTACAATATTGATAAATTGGTCAAGATTTATATTTTGGGGAAATTTTCATGTTTATATTCAATTTGGCCAAGGGGCATTTGGAGGTAATGGAGTTGTCTGATGAGTCATTTTTAAGGTATTCAAATTGACGAAAAGAGCATTTTAAAGTTCTAAAAGTAACCAAAGAAAGAAAGAGAAAGAAAAGAGATTTACTTTCGGTTTGATCGAAAGGGCATTTAGAGGTAATGGAATTGCCGATGACTCCATAGCTAGCTATCCTGTTCATGAGCAGATCATGATCTAATGTGTCGAAGGCCCTTGAGAGATCAAAGAACAACCCAGCAACCTTTTTCTCCCTGTCAACATTTTCAATTATGTATGTAATAAAGTCAAATATTGCAAGCTGTGTAGACCTATTGGGCATAAACCCATACTGGTGGCTGACTATCACCTCATGATGTTGTAGGAAGTTCATGAGCCTACTGTATATGGCCCTCTCAAAGATCTTCGACACGGAAGAGAGAAGGGAAATGGGTCTATAATTGTTGATGTCGGTTCTCTTTCCCTTTTTATGAGCGGGAATAACCTTAGCTCTCTTCAAGATGTCTGGAAATATCCCAGCACCAAAACAGTCATTCATGATATAGGCCAGTGGCGTTGAAATGCATTTAGCTACCCTTTTGATTATCACTATCGAAAACTCGACTAAACCCGCGGAATATTTATTGGGCAGGGCCATTATAATTCTAAATACTTCCATATCATCCACCGGCCTCAAGAAAGCCGTATGGGGGTTGCCAATAACATTCTCCACATCACCATCTTGCAGGCGAGCTACAGACGGGGTGTCGAACTTTCTCAGAAATAAGTCTGCCACCATGGAAGGATCTCCCACTGACACTCCATCAAAGTCAAGAACTATACTATTTTGACTACTGTTTGAAGTGAGATTATATTATGGAACAGACCCACCTGAGAATAATCCAAGTTTACACTTGTGCCTTGTATTCAATGGTTTCTGTAGTTGGTCAAGAAATGGTATGTTTGGAAAATCTTAGTAGGGTTAGTGGACGGAAGTCTGGTGAGTGGATAGCTTGTGCTTGGAGACTGTCGGTAATCAGTGCACCAATGTATCACACGTCAATGAAGAAAAGAATTGAACTGGAGGCGTTGGATAAGAGTTACAACACTCGATTATGCCAAGAGGATAAAAATAAAGAGAAATAACTATCTGATATTCTTAGATAAATTGAATGAGAAAGATGAGGACGTCATTCGACTTACCGATGTTGGTATGTGGCGTTAAAGAGTAGCACTTCAAGTGCTTTTTGAATTTGAAACAGTCGTCGACTCTCTGTGATCCACGAGTTGTCCCTCTTGAAGGAAATGACCACCCAAGTGGCGAGAGGCTACTGCTTTTTCCAAAAGATGAAATTCCGCACAAGGCGATTTTGTGAAATGAAATGAAGTTCAGTCAATATTGTTGTTGGAAAGTAAGAGTAATCAGAAGACATTACCTTCCACGCCCAAATCCGGCAGTTTTCAAAGAGCTCAAAGTTATACTTTTTGAACCCGTAACAGTAGTAGTAAACAATGAGGGGGGGGGGGGAGAAACCTTGCGACTAGACCTTAGAGACCCTTTTCACAGTCCCCCGGTCCATCCATCCCCACTTCACCCCCTCCACGAGTGGATCCGTTCCTCTAATGAAGGAGACTATCTCGTCCCATCCTCTCGATGTCAGAACTCATGTATTAGGTTTTAATTTGTATACTTTTGTTAGTCGTTTTGCTTCTTTGTAATTAATGTTTTTTACCGCCAATGTACATACAATTATTCTATTTTAGCCCTGAGGAAGACCTCATTTAAAGGTCAAAATGTTGGCAATTTCAAAAAAGTGAAGTAGTTTCTTGTCCTACACCTGCTATCCAAACGTTCATTTGCATTTTTTTTTGTTTTTTATGTTTCTCTAACTCTTTGCTTATATCTTGCGAGGGCCTCTAGACTCTCATTCCTCGTTAATTTTTATTAGTCAAGGAGAAGTCTGTGGCTTCGAGCTTTTTTTTTTTTGATCACCTTCTGGTGAATTTACATTTGTGTCTGCAGACTCGATTGTTTCACGTACAACTGGAGCTATAGTGTCCAGGGGAGTCCCAGGAGTGTCGTCTTTGCTGAATTTGCACAAAAAATTTCGTCCATTGTCCGATTTAGAGCAGTCAAGTCTCCTCTAGATGCTTCTGCCACGTTCTTGTCGTTGCTTTTTCCGTCATCGGATAATCTAGGCTTCCTCCTCCCGCTCCCCAAAAGTGTAGTGAGAATATCAAACTGGAAAGGCATCGCAAGACAAAGGGCGGACCGAACGAGGCTCGAGGTTTATTCTGTTTTTTTTTTTGGTACTAAGAGAACACTTATTAGTTTATCCAAATTATAAAACAAAAACGCGATATCACCCTTTAAAATGTTTTCAAACAGGTTTAATCCCTCTGCAAATCGGAATAAAAAGTTGCAAATGGGCAACAAACAATTATTGGCTGATGGAGGAATTACTACTGGCAGTAAGAACCAATGACGAAGACAAGTGTAAAGTGTTACTTTCCGCCCTTTATATTTATAAATAACTATCAACTATCATAAATAAGTTCTATGAATTCCTAAGTGTGACTAGCCTGCCAGTTAACAATATGATGATGACATTTTTGTGTTTGGAAAAGTACTGTATTATTTCTATACTTACAGGGTAATTTTTAAAGAAATTTTTTTAAGTTGGTATAAATTACTTCATTCCATCAGAAAATAAAGCTAAAAAATAGAAATTTTTCCATTGGCAGTATGTGTACTTTTTCGACATGCATATTCGAATTCATAATATAAAACCTGATTTGAGATATTTCCATATTTTCAATGAAATTTTGTAGATGTGTCGATAGCTAAGACAGGACGCATATTTTTTATAAAAAAATTAGTTGGAAATTGGAACCCTCAATAAGTTCAAATTTTGATTTTAAGTAAACATTTATACACAAAAAAGGACATTTCTCTGAAAACTGTGCGTTATAACTCAATAATTCAGAAGAAAATTGAATATGCAATTCAAACATAATAAGATTTTTTGAGATACTACCTTTTTTTCGAGACCGAGACTCGAGTTGCTACTACAAGACCAAGACCGAGACCGAGCCTCAATTATAAATTTGAGACCCACACAGAGAGCATGTAAGTCTCGGTCTCCGTCTCGGTCTCCGTCTCGGTCTCGTGAAGCTCTATAAGAAATAGTCCAATACTAAAAATCAGGAAATAATATAAAAACTTGTAAAATAACAAAATAGAAAAATAAAATAATATACAAAAAATACTACCAAGAACATTTAAAAGCGGTAAGAAGCAAAGAAGAGAATAAAATTTTACAAAATCAAAAAAAAACAGAACATAAATTGATATATATGGAAAAACTGTTAAACAAAGCAGTCTAGAAATTTCACAATTAAAAATAAATTAGAAGAATATCTGGTAAATATTGTCAAGTAAGACAGGTAGCAAACCGATTCACACTGAAGAGAAAACAGAAAGGGAAATTAAGAAAAAATATAAAATTTAGGAAAAGGAGAAAAAGTAGGTCAAAGGGAGTATGGAAAGAAGTAGAGAATATGAAAGCAAAGAAAAAATTATGGATATTACAAATGCTGAATAGGTGCTTGAAAAACCGAAAGAGAGCCAATTAAATGTAAGAACCTAAAAAAACGGCAATTGAGAGAAAAGCAGATGAGCTAAAATTTAAAAATCTAAAGAATAGCAGAAATTTATTCAAAAAAAAAACGGTATAGGACGTTCAAAAACAAAGTAAAAAGTAATAGAAAAAATAGTAAATGATTTAAAATAGAAAGGAGTAAAAATTTTGCGAATGGAAGAATAGACGTAAACCAACAAGAGAGAAGAAGTTCAATAAAAAAAAAACAAAAACGAAGAAGGGAACACTATTGGCAGAAAATTATTGAGACAAAATGATCAAAGATATAGTAATTATAAAGGGGGAACAATTGAGCCACAATTATAAAAAAAACAGAAAATATTACAGAATGTAATTGAGAAAAGAAAGTGAGTTGAAATAATAAAAAAATATCAAAAGGAAAGTGGCTGAAAAATGATTCAATAAAATAGAAAACGTAAAATGACTATTTAAAAAAATAGTAAATGAAGCAAATGTTTTATAAATATGGAAAATATCACATCAAAGAACAAAGCAGGTCAAAAGCAGTGCGAGCATTTAAATAAGTGGAGCTTGATGAATAAATATAAAACAACAGATATGTAAACGGTGAAAAGATGTATGGAAAACCAAAAAAAGGAAAAATAATAAGAACTTGGAAAAGAATAATATAGAGAAAAGGTAAATGCGTTAAAAATGCAGAAGAAGGCTAAAAAGGAGTGTGAGGAAAAAAAGAATTTAAAACTAAATAAAAACAAAAAATTGAAAAAGTTGCCATTCGTCAAAAGTTTCTTAATAGATGGTCCGATATTAAATCTTAAAAATCAGACCCCTTCGGTGGACGATTTTTAGGCACTTATAAACATCGAGTTTTTGGCCAATTTTTGAAAAACTTTAATTACATTAGAATTGAGTTTGTTACCTTTCTACGGCTCTTGCGAGTGGTGTATTTCCGGACGCCTGAAAGGAATCAACAGTGATTCCTGTCCCCAAGGTTCAAAATACGAAGCTCTGTAGTGAATATAGACCAATAAATACAGTTGAATTGTATGAAAAAGTTTTGGTTATTGCCATAAAGGAACAACTCCAAGAGCATTGCATTAAGAATGGTATAATAATTTCGAACCAATCAGGTTTCCGGGAGCATCATTCGTGTGCGTCTGTTGTCGTCAATATATTACTGTATTTATGAGGAGGATGGATGAGGGAGATTTGGTGTTGGCGGTGTTCTTAGACCTTAAGAGAGCATTTGAGACTGTGGATAAGGAACATGTTGTTGAGGCGCTTGTGCAATATTGGCATGGGAGTGAGGTTATGAATTGGTTTGAGTCGTATCTGTCTAACCGGAGACAGAGGGTTAAGTATGGGGATTGTATGTCTAATTCCTTACAGGTACGTCATGGGGTGCCACAGGAGACTGTTTTGGGCCTCCTGCTTTTTCTCATATATATAAATGACATGGTTGAGGTGGTTGAAAAGTGTGATATCGAGTTGTTTGCTAATGACACTATGATTTATTATTAGTTTGTTGAATTGGCGGGTTGGGACAGAATTAAATTAAACTACAAACTCTTCGCCGACGTTTCGTCTCAGATTTCTTCAGGGCTTCAGACGAAACTCAGACTTCTTCAGGGCTAAAAAGACATTAAATAAACCGTCAGAAGGAGAAACAGAAAACATCAAGTACACCTCACCTCAAGTCTAAACACGTTGGTACGTTAAAATAAAAATTAAAAAACATTACGGGCTGCGGCACACGTTAAAAATGATATAAATTTAGTAAAATAAACAGCACAATACAAGCAGCACAATTAGAAAATACCGGGCAAGCAGACTGGCGTGTCTCCCAAGAGTTCAAACAAGCCTACACACAGGCCTATCTGTGAGGTACGCCGCATCAATGTTTATTATTTTGTTAAATTTTAAAAGTGCCCAAAAATCGACTCCCGAAAGGGTCTAACTCCGAAAATGTTGCACCTATGGGACTTTTGTTGGCGGGAGGTGAAAAGGGACATCAAGAAGACCAAAAAAACAGGTGAATTCACTACAAACGGTCCAGTCGTTCTAAAGTTACAGGGAGTCAAAATTTGAAAATTCAAAAAAAAAGTCGTAACATCTCTTCGGTCAATTTAAAAAAAGAATTAGACTTTTTTTTTTGCTGTTTTTGATCGGAATGGCACGTTTGTAAATCCCTAAGAACGTAACTTAATTCAAATAAAATTTACCCTTAAAGTAGTTTTTTTTTAAATGGCCAAAAAATCGATTTTGAAAGTAAATGCAAATCGCCCAACGAAAAGTGGTCTCTACGAAAATGTTGCCTCTACGGGACTTCTGTTGGCGGGAGGTGAAAGAGGACATTAAGAAGAGCACTCTAATCGGTGCACTCGTTTTAAAGTTACAGGCGGTCAAACTTGAAAATTGACAAAAAAGTCGTACTACCCCCCCCCCCCTTCCTTAGACAAGTTCAAGAAAATGTAGGAAATTTTTCTTAGCTGTTTTTGATTGGAAGGCACGTCTGCAATTTACCATAAACTCGATTTAAAATTGCCTACAAATCGGCCACCGAAGGAGCCTAACTCCGACAATATTGCACCTACGGGACTTCTGTTCAAGGAAAGGGGACATCAAGAAGAGTAAAAAAAAAACAGGTGGATACACTCCAAACGATCCACTCGTCCTAAAGTTACAGGGAGTCCAAGTTGAAAATTGGGAAAAAAAGTCTTAACATGCCGCCCCTCCTTTGGTCAATTAAAAAAAAAATGGGACATTTTTTTGATATTCTTCATCGGAATGGCACGTCTGTAATTCGCAAAGAATGAAAAAAACTCAATTCGAATGAACTTTACCCTTAAAGTACAAAGCAATAATGCAACTCGTTTATTTTTTTTTCAAAATTTTCATTAAAAAACATTCAAATCTCGACTTCATAGTAACAGTACATAAAGGAAAAAACTGCAACAAACTTCGAACCAAAACTGTACATCGTTTTGTGGTAAGTCATTGTCATCCTCACATTCCCTCCTTTTCTTACGTTTTTTACCGTTTGGCCCCCCTTCTTAACCTATCACCATATGCATCGTAAGTTTCACTTTTGACGCTCTTTTGCTTTGAGTTACCGACTTTATTCTTTACTTTAATCATCCCTCAATACGTTTATGTTTCAACATTTTATTTTGTACTTGTAGTAATCTTTATATATATATATATATATTTTTTTTTTGTATTCCATTATACCATTCCTTCCTGCTATTGTACAAATTTAACTTTAAATTAAGTACTCCATATGTTGTGATACTCTGATGAAGGTACCAACTTGTGTCGAAACGTCAATAAACAACGAAGTTAGAAGCACCCGCTGGTACTCATTTTAATCAAACAAAAGGACCAGAACCCAAGATAACAACCAACCATTTACCATTAAAGTAGTTTTTTTTTTAATTAACCAAAAGCTCGATTTTAAAAGTGTCTAAAAATCGCGGCCCAAAAATTGCTGGCGGCCAAACTTGAAAATTGAGAAAAAAGTCCTTATAGCCCCCCCCCCCCCATCTTTGGTCAAGTTCAAATAAATTTCAGATTTTTTTTTTGCTATTTTTGAAGGGAATGCACGTCTCCAATTCACTAAGAACGTAACAAACTCAATTTTAATGAAATTAACCCATAAAGTAATTTTTCAAAAAATTGGCCAAAAACTCGATGTTTATAAGTGCCTAAAAATTGTCCACCGAAGGGGTCTGATTTTTAAGATTTAATATCGGACCATCTATTAAGAACCTTTTGACGAATGGCAACTTTTTCAATTTTGCCTCATTTTTCGTTTTTATTTAGTTTTAAATCCTTTTTTCCTCACACTCCTTTTTAGCCTTCTTCTGCATTTTTAACGCATTTACCTTTTCTCTATATTGTTCTTTTCCAAGTTCTTATTATTTTTCCTTTTTTTGATTTTTCATACATCTTTTCACCGTTTACATATCTGTTGTTTTATATTTATTCATCAAGCTCCACTTATTTTAATTCTCGCACTGCTTTTGACCTGCTTTGTTCTTTATATGATTAATTTGTATTGTTTCTAATTCGTGATATTTTCCATATTTATAAAACATTTGCTTCATTTACTATTTTTTTAAATAGTCATTTTACGTTTTCTATTTTATTGAATCATTTTTCAGCCACTTTCCTTTTGATATTTTTTTATTATTTCAACTCATTTTCTTTTCTTAATTACATTCTGTAATATTTTCTGTTTTTTTATAATTGTGGCTCAATTGCTCCCCCTTTATAATTACTGTATCTTTGATCATTTTGTCTCAATAATTTTCTGCCAATAGTGTTCCCTTCTTGGTTTTTGTTTTTTTTTATTGAATTTCTTCTCTCTAGTTGGTTTACGTCTATTCTTCCATTTGCAAAATTTTTACTCCTTTTTTTTTTTAGATCATTTACTATTTTTTCTATTACTTTTTACTTTGTTTTTGAACGTCCTATACCGTTTTTTTTTGAATACATTTCTGCTATTCTTTAAATTTTTAAATTTTAGCTCATCTGCTTTTCTCTCAATTGCCGTTTTTTTATGTTCTTACATTTAATTGGCTCTCGTTCGGTTTTTCAAGCATCTATTCAGCATTTGTAATATCCATAATTTTTTTTTGCTTTCATATTCTCTACTTCTTTCCATACTCCCTTTGACCTACTTTTTCTCCTTTTCCTAAATTTAATATTTTTTCTTAATTTCCCTTTCTTTTTTCTCTTCAGTGTGAATCGGTTTGCTACCTGTCTTACTTGACAATATTTACCAGATATTCTTCTAATTTATTTTTAATTGTGAAATTTCTAGACTGCTTTGTTTAACAGTTTTTCCATATATATATCAATTTATGTTCTGTTTTTTTTTTGATTTTGTAAAATTTTATTCTCTTCTTTGCTTCTTACCGCTTTTAAATGTTCTTGTTGGTATTCTTTGTATATTATTTTATTTTTTTATTTTTCTATTTTGTTATTTTACAAGTTTTTATATTATTTCCTGATTTTTAGTATCGGACTATTTCTTATAGAGCTTCACGAGACCGAGACGGAGACCTTACATGCTCTCTGTGTCGGTCTCAAATTTATAATTGAGGCTCGGTCTCGGTCTTGGTCTTGTAGTAGCAACTCGAGTCTCGGTCTCAAAAAAAAAGGTAGTGTCTCAAAAAATCTTATTATGTTTGAATTGCATATTCAATTTTCTTCTGAATTATTGAGTTATAACGCACAGTTTTCAGAGAAATGTCCTTTTTTGTGTATAAATGTTTACTTAAAATCAAAATTTGAAATTATTGAGGGTTCCGAGAGTTATTGAGGAGACCGAGACCGAGACTCGAGTTGCTACTACGAGACCAAGACCGAGATTACGCGAGTCTCGGTCTCGGTCTCGATGCACAAGACCGAGACCGAGACCGAGACTCAATTATAAATTCGAGACCGAGACCGAGAGTATGTAAGTCTCGGTCTCGGTCTCGTGAAGCTCTATTCAAAAGCCGATAGATCGCAACTTCGTTCTTCGTAACTCAGTTCTGGCTCATCTTCATCTCTCATATTCTTGAGAGACTTCCTAACCTCCGCTCTTATCATCTGCATCAGAGTTTCATCGTCACCTAGTGGGTCTTGGAGTCCCCTCATATATCCCATATTTGGGGTGTTCTTAGTACTTTTCCCCTGCTTCCTAAAGTCCGCTCTTCTAAATCAAAATCACGCCCTCTTGGTACATTATTTGACCCCGAAGCCATATTGTTCGAATGTTCCTGGCCTCAAAACGAAATTTGAAGATTCCTATCGTTTATCGTTTTTATCCCACCCTGTAGTTTTCCCCTATCTAGGAATCTTTTTGTACAAAAATGCGCCAGAATACTCCCCATACACTCAGTGCATCTCTTTACTTTCCAACACTAATACGAACATTTCGCTATGGGAGCCCAACACTAGTTTTATTGTGCGTTTAGTAAATAAAGGCTTGTTGCTTCACTTCGTCCTTCAGCATGTCCTAATAAGTCTATTCACTTCTCCTGGCTTGGCCAGTGCCACCCCACCTGGATATTACTACTGAATCTGCAGAGTTACTACTACTACTTGAATTTATGAAGTTCTAAGTCGCTTTTGACTATTTTACTTTTTGTGACAAATACGTCCATTTGTCCATGAAGAAATCTTAGCGCTTCTCCTTCCTTGACTCCAACTCTGATCTCTGCCAAATTTGCAATTTGAATAGGAATATTCGCTGTCCATCGTCGAGGAAGGGTCTCGGTCTCTTTTTCAGTTGGGAAGGTCGGTTCTCTGACAGTCTTTAACACAATATTCCCACATGAGGAATGGCGTTCACATTGCACTTGTTTGATCGTGCAATTGTCATTTCGGCCTCAGTATATCGATCAAGTGTTCCATTGGCTAAAGTTTTCTCTTCAACTTTATCCATTATCCAACTCTCTCTCAAATCTTTGTTTTCAACTATGGAAAATTATCCTGAGGCCTAGATGGGGATACGATTAATCTTCGCTCCTATTTGCACTGACTGGCTTTAGCTTTCCTGGTACCGCTTAATTCCTCCAAAATATCGTCACGGCGGAATATGACTTCTTTAAAGTCGAATCCTGCAGTTTCTCCTAAAATGGTTCATTCTGCCACAGTTAAAACAGAGACCGGATTTCTGTCCATCTATGTTCTTTTTATTGTCTAGGATGTTTTTTCTTCATATTTGGTTGGGGGGGGGGGGGGGGGGTGGCATAATCGAGGGCTCGTATAACTGCTTCAAACTCCTACAGTTTTTCCCCTTACTTTTGCTGTTTTGTTGGTAGCTCCGCCACAATGTCTGCAGCGTTTCCACATAAAGAGACTGAAAGTTCTGGTATCTTTAACTGAGTCAGTCCATCTATTCTGAATTGCTGCGAATTCAAGTTTGTCTTTGTCTTTAAGAGGGTGTTCCAGGATTGCGTTTCAGAACGGAGTTCCAGCAGGTAGTGGTGTCAAAAACTGAAGTTTTAGTGACATTAAATCTAAAAAACGTAAAACGTTTAAGTGCAAAAATTTAAAGATATCTTTCACTTCACCCTCCTTATTTCTGTTTTGAAGAACAATTAGCTCTCTTGTTAAACAATATTTTGGTGCAGTTTTAAGACTTGGAGGAATAACGAAACATTGAGAAGAACAGTTCAACCTCATTCCCGGAAAGTGACTTGTTTATCCCAGCTTTACCCCTCCCCCCCCCCACCCCTTTTTTGTGACTTGTTTATCCCAGCTTTACCCCCCCCCCCCCCCACCCCTTTTTTGTGACTTGTTTATCCCAGCTATAACAATATGAAGAAAGAGCGTGAAATGGCTCCGTGTCATATCTTTACTTGTGGCTCTAAAAACCTTCTCCAAAATTTTTATCTTGCTACTAACCAGATGATGACTACACCAATCTATCTCGCTAATGGTCGTCACTCTTCGCTTTTTAATCAGGCAAACATTTGCACTTTGGTACCGAGTTGATCCTTCGACAGTAAAGCCGGTCCTGCGGTTGCAGCCGCATTTAGCAGGTAGATAAACGGTGTGACAGGGCACACAGGTGTTAACCACAATGGCGGCCGCGTTGCCCACCTGTTCACAATAGCGGAATGCGCACCTGGTCGGGACCACCGAGGGCCCTTATGGTCGCTTGACCGCGTAGGAGTCAAAAAGAACCAAAGACGGTATACGGCTTGTTGTTGTTGTTATTGTTGTATGTATTATACGCTTTGTATTTGAGTACGAACCCCTTGCTGTCGTGAGCAAAGGGGACAAAAGGATTTTCGCACTCGATTTTGGTCTCTGAGGTTATGCAAAAAATTCTCTTCGCATGCGGACCTTGAATGTAGAAGAACAAACATTTGTTTGAAAAGTGTTGCGATTTAATTGCTCTTTTCTAGATGAGATCAGCAGAAAATACAATCCAATCTAATCGAAACCACACATGCATATTAAGCCAATGTTTTTACTTAAAAATCTGTATAAGGTCATTGTTTCAGGCCACGGTGTGCAATCCGAAAGCGTGCCAGAAACCGGATAACCATAAGATTGTGTGCGGGTCGGATGGGCTTAGCTATCCCAATCGGTGCCAGCTGGAAAGGGTGCGATGCCAGAACAGAAATGTGACTTTTGTCAAAAGGGGTCCTTGCAAGAAGCATCGCAGTTGTTTGGCATGGCAGGACTTCAACCTAGATTTTCCTGAGTATCGATTTAAGGCTCGGTAAGTGGATAATTTAAGGTTTCTTGGAGATTACCTGTCAAGGAAAATATGATTTGGTCACGCGGAGCAGCTGATTAGGTTCAATGTGATCTAAAGAACACAGCTATCTACCTCTAATTGACCAAAAGTGCTTTCTTTTTCTAAGATGATCTGCATTACTTGAATTACAACCCAGAAAAGTCGTCGAAGGGTATTCCTATTCTTAAGTCAAACAACTCTACTGTCCTAAATTAGTGCAATTTAATTGACAAAGCCTGGAAATTCACGTGTCTGCTAATAAATATAAGGTATACAAAACAGCAAGTTATAACATTACTAAGAATAGTACATGACAAATCACAAACTAACCAAGCCTCAACCTTCAGGAGTACCATGCCAGACACTTTTTCTCGTCTGTTCATTGCCTCTGCCATCACCATCACCATCTTTGACGTAGGTTAATCTGTCTTTAGATATCCTATTCTAGAATCCTTTTTGCTGTTTTCCAAACTTTCAAAATTGGTTTGTCCACGTATTGACTAAGATAGGAGGCAGTGTATTCAATATACGGTGTTGTAATTAAGAAGATGTACTTTAGCCTACACACCAATCGCTCATATGGCACGTCCTCTAGATGATTATTCTAATTGAGTTGAAAATTGACTTCCATCGGAGTTGAAATGGGTCAAATTTCAGCCATATTGATTTTTTTTTATTAAACGTTCTTCTTAGTTCTTCCTAGTTCTTCATTCCTAGAAAAGACTTGACGTCTTGACAGTTTGGGCAATTTTCAATTAATTTTTGACTGTTATCTTAATTATAACTATTCCAAAGCCTCCAAGATTTGCATACTTACGCGCTTTGAGACATTTTTTATCGATTTTGGTATTAGTTTTAGTTTGACTTTCTCCACAAAACTTTAAAAATGACATTTTTAGATAAAATGGGTCACTTTTGAACAACTTTAGTCTTAATTCTAACCCAAATTTCTTTCAACTCTAAAGGCATCAAATTTTAACTTTTAGACGCTCTGTGTAATTTTTTAACTACTTTTGACCTTAATCCTAAACTGAATTTGCTCAGAAACATTTAATCTGCATTTTTGGCGATTTGAATAATTTTTAACTGATTTTGGCCATAATCTTAAGTTTAACTTTTCCAAATCCTCCAAGTTTGTATATTTACACGCTTTCAGTCGTTCAGTTCACCGACTTTGGCCTTAATCTTGAATGATTTCTTCAAAAGACTTTAAAATTGTTAATTTTAGATAAAATGAGTAATTTTTAAACAACTTTAGTCCTAATTCTTACCTAAATTTCTCCAAAAACTTCAAATTTGAATTTTTAGACGCTCAGTGTAATTTTTTAAGCGCTTTTGACCTTAGCTAACCTGAATTTGCCCAGAAATTATTTTCTGCATTTTTGACGATTTGAGTAATTTTCAAATTATTTAAATTAATTTTAGCTTTTCCAGAGCCTCCAAGTTTGTACATTTACAGCTTTGACTTTGGCCTTAATCTTGCCTGACTGTTTCAAAAGACTTTAAAACTGTCATTTTTAGATAAAATTGGTAACTTTTAACTAAACAACTTTAGTCCTAAATTTAACCTAAATTTGTCCAAAGGCTTCAAATTTGAATTTTTAGACGCTCAGTGTCATTTTTTTAAATTTCTCCAAAGACTTCAAATTTTAATTTTTAGACGCTCTGTATAATTTTTTAACCACTTTTGACCTTAATCCTAGGCTGAATTTGCCCAGAAACATTTAATCTGCATTTTTGGCGATTGGATGAATTTTTAACTGTATTATCTTAATTTTAGCTTTTCCAGAGCCTCCCAGTTTGTATATTTACAGCTTTGAGTCATTTTTCACCGACTTTGGCCTTAATCTTGCCTGACTGTTTCAAAAGACTTTAAAATTGTCATTTTTAGATAAAATTGGTAACTTTTAACTAAACAACTTTAGTCCTAAATTTAACCTAAATTTGTCCAAAGGCTTCAAATTTGAATTTTTAGACGCTCAGTGTCATTTTTTTAAATTTCTCCAAAGACTTCAAATTTTAATTTTTAGACGCTCTGTATAATTTTTTAACCACTTTTGACCTTAATCCTAGGCTGAGTTTGCCCAGAAACATTTAATCTGCATTTTTGACGATTTGAGGAATCTCTAACTGATTTATCTTAATTTTAGCTTTTCCAGAGCCTCCAAGTTTGTATATTTACAGCTTTGAGTCATTTTTCACTGACTTTGGCCTTAATCTTGCCTGACTGTTTCAAAAGACTTTAAAATTGTCATTTTTAGATAAAATGGGTCACTTTTAACTAAACAACTTTAGTCCTAAATCTAACCTAAATTTGTCCAAAGGCTTCAAATTTGAATTTTTAGACGCTCAGTGTCATTTTTTTAAATTTCTCCAAAGACTTCAAATTTTAATTTTTAGACGCTCTGTATAATTTTTTAACCACTCTTGACCTTAATCCTAGGCTGAATTTGCCCAGAAACATTTAATCTGCATTTTTGACGATTTGAGGAATTTTTAACTGATTTATCTTAATTTTAGCTTTTCCAGAGCCTCCAAGTTTGTATATTTACAGCTTTGAGTCATTTTTCACTGACTTTGGCCTTAATCTTGCCTGACTGTTTCAAAAGACTTTAAAATTGTCATTTTTAGATAAAATGGGTCACTTTTAACTAAACAACTTTAGTCCTAAATCTAACCTAAATTTCTCCAAAGGCTTCAAATTTTAATTTTTAGACGCTCAGTGTCATTTTTTTTTACTTCTCCAAAGACTTCAAATTTTAATTTTGAGACGCTCTGTGTAATTTTTTAACCACTTTTGACCTAAATCCTAGGCTGAATTTGCCCAGAAACCTTTAATCTGCATTTTTGACGATTTGAGGAATTTTTAACTGATTTATCTTAATTTTAGCTTTTCCAGAGCCTCCAAGTTTGTATATTTACAGCTTTGAGTCATTTTTCACCGACTTTGGCCTTAATCTTGCCTGACTGTTTCAAAAGACTTTAAAATTGTCATTTTTAGATAAAATAGGTGACTTTTAACTAAACAACTTTAATCCTAGATCTAACCTAAATTTCTCAAAAGGCTTCAAATTTTAGTTTTTAGACGCTCAGTGTCATTTTTTTAAATTTCTCCAAAGACTTCAAACTTTAATTTTTAGACGCTCTGTATAATTTTTTAACCACTCTTGACCTTAATCCTAGGCTGAATTTGCCCAGAAACATTTAATCTGCATTTTTGACTATTTGAGGAATTTTTAACTGATTTATCTTAATTTTAGCTTTTCCAGAGCCTCCAAGTTTGTATATTTACAGCTTTGAGTCATTTTTCACCGACTTTGGCCTTAATCTTGCCTGACTGTTTCAAACGACTTTAAAATTGTCATTTTTAGATAAAATGGGTCACTTTTAACTAAACAACTTTAATCCTAAATCTAACCTAAATTTCTCCAAAGGCTTCAAATTTTAATTTTTAGACGCTCAGTGTCATTTTTTTTTATTTCTGCAAAGACTTCAAATTTTTATTTTTAGACGCTCTGTATAATTTTTTAACCACTTTTGACCTAAATCCTAGGCGGAATTTGCCCAGAAACATTTAATCTGCATTTTTGACGACTTTAAGGAATTTTTAACTGATTTATCTTAATTTTAGCTTTTCCAGAGCCTCCAAGTTTGTATATTTACAGCTTTGAGTCATTTTTCACCGACTTTGGCCTTAATCTTGCCTGACTGTTTCAAACGACTTTAAAATTGTCATTTTTAGATAAAATGGGTCACTTTTAACTAAACAACTTTAATCCTAAATCTAACCTAAATTTCTCCAAAGGCTTCAAATTTTAATTTTTAGACGCTCAGTGTCATTTTTTTAAATTTCTCCAAAGACTTCAAATTTTTATTTTTAGACGCTCAGTGTAATTTTTTTAAATTTCTCCAAAGACTTCAAATTTTAATTTTTAGACGCTCTCTATAATTGTTTAACCACTTTTGACCTAAACCCTAGGCTGAATTTGCCCAGAAACATTTAATCTGCATTTTTGACGATTTTAAGGAATTTTTAGCTGATTTATCTTAATTTTAGCTTTTCCAGAACCTCCAAGTTTGTATATTTACAGCTTTGAGTCATTTTTCACCGACTTTGGCCTTAATCTTGCCTGACTGTTTCAAAAGACTTTAAAATTGCCATTTTTTGATAAAATTTGTCACTTTTAACTAAACAACTTTAATCCTAAATCTAACCTAAATTTCTCCAAAGGCTTAAAATTTTAATTTTTAGACGCTCAGTGTCATTTTTTTAAATTTCTCCAAAGACTTCAAATTTTAATTTAACCACTCTTGACCTTAATCCTAGGCTGAATTTGCCCAGAAACATTTAATCTGCATTTTTGACGATTTGAGGAATTTTTAGCTGATTTATCTTAATTTTAGCTTTTCCAGAGCCTCCAAGTTTGTATATTTACTGCTTTGAGTCATTTTTCACCGACTTTGGCCTTAATCTTGCCTGACTGTTTCAAAAGACTTTAAAATTGTCATTTTTAGATAAAATGGGTCACTTTTAACTAAACAACTTTAATCCTAGATCTAACCTAAATTTCTCAAAAGGCTTCAAATTTTAGTTTTTAGACGCTCAGTGTCATTTTTTTAAATTTCTCCAAAGACTTCAAACTTTAATTTTTAGACGCTCTGTATAATTTTTTAACCACTCTTGACCTTAATCCTAGGCTGAATTTGCCCAGAAACATTTAATCTGCATTTTTGACTATTTGAGGAATTTTTAACTGATTTATCTTAATTTTAGCTTTTCCAGAGCCTCCAAGTTTGTATATTTACAGCTTTGAGTCATTTTTCACCGACTTTGGCCTTAATCTTGCCTGACTGTTTCAAACGACTTTAAAATTGTCATTTTTAGATAAAATGGGTCACTTTTAACTAAACAACTTTAATCCTAAATCTAACCTAAATTTCTCCAAAGGCTTCAAATTTTAATTTTTAGACGCTCAGTGTCATTTTTTTTTATTTCTGCAAAGACTTCAAATTTTTATTTTTAGACGCTCTGTATAATTTTTTAACCACTTTTGACCTAAATCCTAGGCGGAATTTGCCCAGAAACATTTAATCTGCATTTTTGACGACTTTAAGGAATTTTTAACTGATTTATCTTAATTTTAGCTTTTCCAGAGCCTCCAAGTTTGTATATTTACAGCTTTGAGTCATTTTTCACCGACTTTGGCCTTAATCTTGCCTGACTGTTTCAAACGACTTTAAAATTGTCATTTTTAGATAAAATGGGTCACTTTTAACTAAACAACTTTAATCCTAAATCTAACCTAAATTTCTCCAAAGGCTTCAAATTTTAATTTTTAGACGCTCAGTGTCATTTTTTTAAATTTCTCCAAAGACTTCAAATTTTTATTTTTAGACGCTCAGTGTAATTTTTTTAAATTTCTCCAAAGACTTCAAATTTTAATTTTTAGACGCTCTCTATAATTGTTTAACCACTTTTGACCTAAACCCTAGGCTGAATTTGCCCAGAAACATTTAATCTGCATTTTTGACGATTTTAAGGAATTTTTAGCTGATTTATCTTAATTTTAGCTTTTCCAGAACCTCCAAGTTTGTATATTTACAGCTTTGAGTCATTTTTCACCGACTTTGGCCTTAATCTTGCCTGACTGTTTCAAAAGACTTTAAAATTGCCATTTTTTGATAAAATTTGTCACTTTTAACTAAACAACTTTAATCCTAAATCTAACCTAAATTTCTCCAAAGGCTTAAAATTTTAATTTTTAGACGCTCAGTGTCATTTTTTTAAATTTCTCCAAAGACTTCAAATTTTAATTTAACCACTCTTGACCTTAATCCTAGGCTGAATTTGCCCAGAAACATTTAATCTGCATTTTTGACGATTTGAGGAATTTTTAGCTGATTTATCTTAATTTTAGCTTTTCCAGAGCCTCCAAGTTTGTATATTTACTGCTTTGAGTCATTTTTCACCGACTTTGGCCTTAATCTTGCCTGACTGTTTCAAAAGACTTTAAAATTGTCATTTTTAGATAAAATGGGTCACTTTTAACTAAACAACTTTAATCCTAAATCTAACCTAAATTTGTCCAAATGCTTTAAATTTAAATTTTTAGACGCTCAGTGTCATTTTTTTTTAATTTCTCCAAAGATTTCAAATTTTAATTTTTAGACGCTTTGTATAATTTTTTAACCACTTTTTAGATAAAATGGGTCACTTTTAAATAAACAACTTTAATCCTAGATCTAACCTAAATTTCTCAAAAGGCTTCAAATTTTAATTTTTAGACGCTCAGTGTCATTTTTTTAAATTTCTCCAGACTTCAAATTTTAATTTTTAGACGCTCAGGGTCATTTTTTTAAATTTCTCCAAAGACTTCAAATTTTAATTTTTAGACGCTCTGTATAATTTTTTAATCACTTTTGACCTAAATCCTAGGCTGAATTTGCCCAGAAACATTTAATCTGCATTTTTGACGATTTTAAGGAATTTTTCACTGATTTATCTTAATTTTACCTTTTCCAGAGCCTCCAAGTTTGTATATTTACAGCTTTGAGTCATTTTTCACCGACTTTGGCCTTAATCTTGCCTGACTGTTTCAAAAGACTTTAAATACCTAAATTTGTCCAAAGGCGTTCAAATTTGAATTTTTAGACGCTCAGTGTAATTTTTTTAAATTTCTCCAAAGACTTCAAATTTTAATTTTTAGACGCTCTGTATAATTTTTTAACCACTTTTGACCTTAATCCTAGGCTGAATTTGCGCAGAAACATTTAATCTGGATTTTTGACGATTTGGGGAATTTTTAACTGATTTATCTTAATTTTAGCTTTTCCAGAGCCTCCAAGTTTGTATATTTACAGCTTTGAGTCATTCTTCACCGACTTTGGCCTTAATCTTGCCTGACTGTTTCAAAAGACTTTAAAATTGTCATTTTTAGATACAATAGGTCACTTTTAACTAAACAACTTTAATCCTAGATCTAACCTAAATTTCTCAAAAGGCTTCAAATTTTAATTTTTAGACGCTCAGTGTCATTTTTGTAAATTTCTCCAAAGTCTTCAAACTTTAATTTTTAGACGCTCTGTATAATTTTTTAACCACTCTTGACCTTAATCCTAGGCTGAATTTGCCCAGAAACATTTAATCTGCATTTTTGACGATTTGAGGAATTTTTAACTGATTCATCTTAATTTTAGCTTTTCCAGAGCCTCCAAGTTTGTATATTTACAGCTTTGAGTCATTTTTCACCGACTTTGGCCTTAATCTTGCCTGACTGTTTCAAAAGACTTTAAAATTGTCATTTTTAGATAAAATAGGTGACTTTTAACTAAACAACTTTAATCCTAGATCTAACCTAAATTTCTCAAAAGGCTTCAAATTTTAATTTTTAGACGCTCAGTGTCATTTTTTTAAATTTCTCCAAAGACTTCAAAGTTTAATTTTTAGACGCTCTGTATAATTTTTTAACCACTCTTGACCTTAATCCTAGGCTGAATTTGCCCAGAAACATTTAATCTGCATTTTTGACGATTTGAGGAATTTTTAACTGATTTATCTTAATTTTAGCTTTTCCAGAGCCTCCAAGTTTGTATATTTACAGCGTTGAGTCATTTTTCACCGACTTTGGCCTTAATCTTGCCTGACTGTTTCAAAAGACTTTAAAATTGTCATTTTTAGATAAAATGGGTCACTTTTAACTAAACAACTTTAATCCTAAATCTAACCTAAATTTCTTCAAAGGCTTTAAATTTTAATTTTTAGACGCTCAGTGTAATTTTTTTAAATTTCTCCAAAGACTTCAAATTTTAATTTTTAGACGCTCTGTATAATTTTTTAACCACTTTTGACCTTAGTCCTAGGCTGAATTTGCCCAGAAACATTTAATCTGCATTTTTGACTATTTGAGGGATTTTTAACTGATTTATCTTAATTTTAGCTTTTCCAGAGCCTCCAAGTTTGTATATTTACAGCTTTGAGTCATTTTTCACCGACATTGGCCTTAATCTTGCCTGACTGTTTCAAAAGACTTTAAAATTGTAATTTTTTGATAAAATTTGTCACTTTTAACTAAACAACTTTAATCCTAAATCTAACCTAAATTTCTCCAAAGGCTTCAAATTTTAATTTTTAGACGATCAGTGTCATTTTTTTAAATTTCTCCAAAGACTTCAAATTTTAATTTTTAGACGCTCTGTATAATTTTTTAACCACTTTTGACCTTAATCCTAGGCTGAATTTACCGAGAAACATTTAATCTGCATTTTTGACTATTTGAGGAATTTTTAACTGATTTATCTTAATTTTAGGTTTTCCAGAGCCTCCAAGTTTGTATATTTACAGCTTTGAGTTATTTTTTTATAGACTTTGGCCTTAATTTTGCCTGACTGTTTCAAAAGACTTTAAAATTGTCACTTTTTGATAAAATTTGTCACTTTTAACTAAACAACTTTAATCCTAAATTTCTCCAAAGGCTTCAAATTTTAATTTTTAGACGCTCAGTGTAATTTTTTTTAAATTTCTCCAAAGACTTCAAATTTTAATTTTTAGACGCTCTGTGTAATTTTTTAACCGCTTTTGACCTTTGACCTTAATCCTAAGCTGAATTTGCTCAAAAACATTTAATCTGCATTTTTGGCGATTTGAATAATTTGTAACTGATTTTGGCCATAAACTTAAGTTTAACTTTTCCAAATCCTCCAAGTTTGTATATTTACACGCTTTCAGTCGTTTTTCACCGACTTTGGCCTTAATCTTGAATGATTTCTTCAAAAGACTTTAAAATTGTAAATTTTAGATAAAATGGGTCATTTTTAAACAACTTTAGTCCTAATTCTAACCTAAATTTCTCAAAAAATTTCAAATTTGAATTTTTAGACGCTCAGTGTAATTTTTTAAGCGCTTTTGACCTTAGCTAACCTGAATTTGCCCAGAAATATTTTCTGCATTTTTGATGATTTGAGTAATTTTCAAATTATTTTTAGCTTTTCCAGAGCCTCCAAGTTTGTACATTTACAGCTTTGACTTTGGCCTTAATCTTGCCTGACTGTTTCAAAAGACTTTAAAATTGTCATTTTTAGATAAAATTGGTAACTTTTAACTAAACAATTTTAGTCCTACATTTAACCTAAATTTGTCCAAAGGCTTTAAATTTGAATTTTTAGACGTTCAGCGTCATTTTTTTAAATTTCTCCAAAGACTTCAAATTTTAATTTTTAAACGCTCTGTGTAATTTTTTAACCACTTTTGACCATAATCCTAAGCTGAATTTGCACAGAAACATTTAATCTGCATTTTTGACGATTTTAAGGAATTTTTAACTGATTTATCTTAATTTTAGCTTTTCCAGAGCCTCCAAGTTTGTATATTTACAGCTTTGAGTCATTTTTCACCGACTTTGGCCTTAATCTTGCCTGACTGTTTCAAAAGACTTTAAAATTGTCACTTTTAGATAAAATGGGTCACTTTTAACTAAACAACTTTAATCCTAAATCTAACCTAAATTTCTCCAAAGGCTTCAAATTTTAATTTTTAGACGCTCAGTGTATTTTTTTTTTAATTTCTCAAAAGACTTCAAATTTTAATTTTTAGACGCTCTGTATAATTTTTTAACCACTTTTGACCTTAATCCTAGGCTGAATTTGCCCAGAAACATTTAATCTGGATTTTTGACGATTTGGGGAATTTTTAACTGATTTATTTTAATTTTAGCTTTTCCAGAGCCTCCAAGTTTGTATATTTACAGCTTTGAGTCATTTTTCACCGACTTTGGCCTTAATCTTGCCTGACTGTTTCAAAAGACTTTAAAATTGTCATCTTTAGATAAAATGGGTCACTTTTAACTAAACAACTTTAATCCTAAATCTAACCTAAATTTCTCCAAAGGCTTCAAATTTTAATTTTTAGACGCTCTGTATAATCTTTTAACCACTTTTGACCTTAGTTCTAGGCTGAATTTGCCCAGAAACATTTAATCTGCATTTTTGACGATTTGAGGAATTTTTAACTGATTTATCTTAATTTTAGCTTTTCCAGAGCCTCCAAGTTTGTATATTTACAGCTTTGAGTCATTTTTCACCGACTTTGGCCTTAATCTTGCCTTACTGTTTCAAAAGACTTTAAAATTGTCATTTTTAGATAAAATGGGTCAGTTTTAACTAAACAACTTTAATCCTAGATCTAACCTAAATTTCTCCAAAGGCTTCAAATTTTAATTTTTAGACGCTCAGTGTATTTTTTTTAAATTTCTCAAAAGACTTCAAATTTTAATTTTTAGACGCTCTGTATAATTTTTTAACCACTTTTGACCTTAATCCTAGGCTGAATTTGCCCAGAAACATTTAATCTGCATTTTTGACGATTTGAGGAATTTTTAACTGATTTATCCTAATTTTAGCTTTTCCAGAGCCTCCAAGTTTGTATATTTACAGCTTTGAGTCATTTTTCACCGACTTTGGCCTTAATCTTGCCTTACTGTTTCAAAAGACTTTAAAATTGTCATTTTTAGATAAAATGGGTCAGTTTTAACTAAACAACTTTAATCCTAGATCTAACCTAAATTTCTCCAAAGGCTTCAAATTTTAATTTTTAGACGCTCAGTGTATTTTTTTTAAAATTTCTCAAAAGACTTCAAATTTTAATTTTTAGACGCTCTGTATAATTTTTTAACCACTTTTGACCTTAATCCTAGGCTGAATTTGCCCAGAAACATTTAATCTGGATTTTTGACGATTTGGGGAATTTTTAACTGATTTATTTTAATTTTAGCTTTTCCAGAGCCTCCAAGTTTGTATATTTACAGCTTTGAGTCATTTTTCACCGACTTTGGCCTTAATCTTGCCTGACTGTTTCAAAAGACTTTAAAATTGTCATTTTTAGATAAAATAGGTGACTTTTAACTAAACAACTTTAATCCTAGATCTAACCTAAATTTCTCAAAAGGCTTCAAATTTTTATTTTTAGACGCTCAGTGTCATTTTTTTAAATTTCTCCAAAG
Source organism: Taphrorychus bicolor (assembly GCA_951812265.1). Lineage (NCBI taxonomy): Eukaryota > Metazoa > Arthropoda > Insecta > Coleoptera > Curculionidae > Taphrorychus > Taphrorychus bicolor. The sequence goes on along the minus strand of OX638303.1, from coordinate 26,889,321 downwards.
ACTTCAAACTTTAATTTTTAGACGCTCTGTATAATTTTTTAACCACTCTTGACCTTAATCCTAGGCTGAATTTGCCCAGAAACATTTAATCTGCATTTTTGACTATTTGAGAAATTTTTAACTGATTTATCTTAATTTTAGCTTTTCCAGAGCCTCCAAGTTTGTATATTTACAGCTTTGAGTCATTTTTCACCGACTTTGGCCTTAATCTTGCCTGACTGTTTCAAAAGACTTTAAAATTGTCATTTTTAGATAAAATGGGTCACTTTTAACTAAACAACTGTAATCCTAAATCTAACCTAAATTTCTCCAAAGGCTTTTAATTTTTAGACGCTCAGTGTCATTTTTTTTAATTTCTCCAAAGACTTCAAACTTTAATTTTTAGACGCTCTGTATAATTTTTTAACCACTCTTGACCTTAATCCTAGGCTGAATTTGCCCAGAAACATTTAATCTGCATTTTTGACTATTTGAGAAATTTTTAACTGATTTATCTTAATTTTAGCTTTTCCAGAGCCTCCAAGTTTGTATATTTACAGCTTTGAGTCATTTTTCACCGACTTTGGCCTTAATCTTGCCTGACTGTTTCAAAAGACTTTAAAATTGTCATTTTTAGATAAAATGGGTCACTTTTAACTAAACAACTGTAATCCTAAATCTAACCTAAATTTCTCCAAAGGCTTTTAATTTTTAGACGCTCAGTGTCATTTTTTTTAATTTCTCCAAAGACTTCAAATTTTAATTTTTAGACGCTCAGTGTCTTTTTTTTTAATTTCTCCAAAGACTTCAAATTTTAATTTTTAGACGCTCTGTGTAATTTGTTTAACCACTTTTGACCTTAATCCTACGCTGAATATGTTATTAGGTCACGCGGTGCAGCTGATTAGGTTCAATATCTAAAGAACACAGTTACATGCCAGAAAAGGCATCGAATGGTATTCCTATTCTTCAAGTGAAGTCAAAAAAACTCTACTGTCTAAATTAGTGCAGCTTAATTGACAAAGCCTGGAAATTCACGTGTCTGCTAATAAATACAAGGTATACAAAACAGCAAGTTGCACATTACTAAGAATGGTACAAGGCATAAATCACAAACTAACCAAGTCGCAACCTTCAGGAGTACCATGCCAGACACTTTTTCTCATCTGTCCATTGCCTCTGTCGTCACCATCACCATCTCTGACGTAGGTTAATCCGTATTTAGATATCCTATCCTAGAATCCTTTTTGCTGTTTTCAGACTTGCAAAACTGGTTTGTCCAAGTACTGACTAAGATAAGAGACACTGTATACAATATCGGGTGTTGTAATTAAGGAGATGTACACCAATGACTCATATGGCACGTCCTCTAGATGGTTATTCTAAATGAGTTGAAAATTTACTTTCATCGGAGTTGAGATGGGTCAAGTTTAAGCCATATTGAATTCTTTCATCAAATGATCTATCAGTTTTGATTGTGTTAAGAGTGCTGTTTTTATCTGTTTCTAGAAAAGATATGACGTGTTTAGAAATCTCCATATTGAAGTGTGGATATAAATTTCTTAGTAACTGACTAACTCTTTCATCCCAACTAATTATCAATGCATCATCCACAGAAAGTACCAATTAGACTTAACTTTGACATACAAGCAAGAGTCATATTGTGATCTGTTGAAGTTAAGTTTAGCCATGACTTCGTTGTCTAACGTCATGTTCCAACTCCTTAGAGTATTTCTTAATTCGTAAAGGGCTGGTTTCAATTTGACTGTCATATCTCAGTCCGGGATATGACTCCGGGACTGTCACTATCAATTCCTCATGTTGTTTAATAGAGATGTTCTGGTCCAAAAATTAATTCAGAAAAGCAGTTGGTACATCAATTTGTTTTAATTTCATGTTCTTCTGTTTAGACACAGACAGAAAAATCCAAATTGTTGGATATTTGCGCACTGCACAAATAAGACACTTGGGAAGCTTTTTACAATATCTTGCTTTTAGTTACAGTATCTTGCTTTTTCTGGTTCTGAAAATCCCATCTAGTTTCTATGCCTTTTGGTCTGTGGGCAATTTTGCTGTGCTCCATGTTTCTAACCTTTTATGAAAATCCAATTCACTCTGTATCGCTTCAGTACACCCTGATGATCGTATTGTCTCGTGAAAGATGCGTGTTTCTTCATTTGAAGAAACTAGAAAATACTAGAATATACGTTGCATATTTCACAGTCTTTAAAATAACTAGCTTTTTTGACACTTCTGCCAGATCTTATCATTGCTTGTTCCCCTGTTGAATTCCTCTTCATTATTATGGTGTTCTACTTCTTATTCATGTTTTTACTCTTCTTGAACATCATGAAATCTTACCTGATTAATGTTTTGCTCTTCAGTTAACTCTTGTGACTGTTTCAACAGTAGTGCCTGTGATCCAATGTATGATCCAACAAGGGTTTACTTTGTGGCTTCCTCATTTCTTGTTGAGTATCAGTACCTTTTTCAACACACTTATATTCCATAAGGCTTTCACTCTCTTTTCTTCGCTGGGTAACCATAACCTACAGCAAACCACTATGGCCTTCTTTCACTTTGGGTTGATTTTATTTCTTTGCATTTCAAGCATTCCATAAATTCTCAACTTGCTAATGTCACTCCATTCATGACACATGGTGTCTGTTTTCTTGACAATACTAATGTGGTTGTTCTATTTTATTTAACTCATAACCGAACACCACAACTGCAAAAATATGTTGCATTTCCACACTTCTAGTCCTAATTTATGGTTCCAGCAGAGCCCGTTGGTGGTGGTATAAATCGCTGTATCTTCAACTCCGTTTCTTCGTTAGATGTACTGAAAGATATGAGCTCCTGTAACGAGGAGAATTGATTTAGGGACAGTTGACTGTGAGCTTTTGCTAGCATGACCGACAATATGGATTTGCTGTAAATGGACACCTTCAATTACGGCAATGAACAGATAAAGGATATCTGTCCTTCCCTGGGAACATCAAGGTTCGATGGAGTAGTTGTTGGTGGGTTTATGGTTCCAGCAGAGTCCATTGGTGGTAGTATAAATCGCTGTAGCTTCAACTCCGTTTCTTCGTTAGATGTACTGAAAGATATGAGCTCCATGACCTTCCGTAACGATTAGAATTGATTTAGAAACAGCTGACTATGAGCTTTTGCTGGCATGACCGACAATATGGATTTGTTGTAAATGGACATCTCCAATTACGGCAATGAGCACATAGAAGATATCTGTCCTTCCCTGGAAATTCCAAGGTTCGATGGAGTAGTTGTTGGTGGGTTTATGGTTCCAGCAGAGTCCGTTGGTGGTGGTATAAATATTCCTTCTCCGTGACGCCTTTCTTCAAACCACTATTTTTTTTATTTTTTTATTTTTCTCTTTTGTAAGAGTAAACAGGAACAAAGCGGCTTCTATCATGAGTTCAGGTTAGTCATTGTGTGTTGTGCTGACTCAGGTCACGTACACCACTTTTTACCGCTTAGGTAGTGCGGCACAACAGCGGTAATAACTATTGATCGTGTTTATAAATTAATCCAGGCTTCAACTGGACAATTTGTTGACACGTTTCTTATGTAACAGACAGGTTCAAATATGTTTAAATCTGTATAAACCTAGAGAGCCCTAAAGTCGCTTTTTAACTTAAACAGTATTTTTCAACAACCAAAGTATGCAAAATTCCCTAAAAATCGATGTTACAATCGCATTTACCTTCGCTACTTCTCTACAGATACACTTTTTACAATTTGATCGTCACATTTTATTAGAGAAGAAGAATAACGTCCATACTATATAGTAACCACAGGGCTTTGCCAACAGTCTCTAGAGACCAGTTAGAGGGGAAAAGTAGGTTTTAGGGTATTGGTCCTGGGAAAGGGCAAAACTAAATTCTAAACCTTGAAATTACCAAACTTGTTGCAGATAACCATTCCAAATGTTGTAAAATAGTGTATTGCGGAAGTCCGGCTAAAATCCCATTGTCTAGATTGCACGAGCAGTGTCTAGAGACCAGTTAGAGGGGAAAAGTAAGTTTTCGAGTATTGTTCCTTAAAAAGGCCAAAATCAAATCCTAAACCTTGAAATTACCAAACTTGTTGCAGATAGCCATTTAAATTCCAATAAAACTTGTACAATAGTGTATTCCGGAAGTCCAGCTAATAACCAGATTGTCTAGATTGCAAGAGTAGTCTCTAGAGGGAAAGAGGGAAAAGAGGGATAGAGGGAAAAATAGGTATTCGGGTAATTGTCCTGAAAAGGGCCAAAATCAAATTCTAAACCTTGAAATTACCAAACTTGTTGCAGATAGTTTTATAGATTTAAATTGTAATAAATGTTGTAAGATAGTGTATTCCGGAAATCCAACTAAAACCCCATTGTCTAGATGGAAAGAGTAGTCTCTAGAGACCAGTTAGAGGGGGAAAAGTCGGTTTTCGGGTAACGGTCCTGAGAAAGGCCAAAATTAAATTCTAAACCATTAAATTACCAGACTTGTTGCAGATAGCCATTTAAATTCCAATTAATGTTGTATAATAGTGTGTTCCGGAAGTCCAGCTAGAACCCCATTGTCTAGATGGAAAGAGTAGTTTCTAGAGACCACTTAGAGGGGAAAAGTAGTTTTAGGGTATTGGTCCTGAGAAAGGCCCAAATCAAATTCTAAACCTTGAAATTACCAAACTTGTTGCAGATAGCCATTTAAATTCCAATAAATGTTGTAAAATAGTGTATTCCGGAAGTCCAGCTAAAACCCCATTGCCTAGATTGCAAGATAGTCTCTAGAGACCAGTTAGAGGGAAAAAGGAGGTTTTCGGGTATTAGTCCTGAGAAAGGGCAAAATTAAATTCTAAATCATGAAATTACCAGACTTGCTGCAGATAGCCATTTAAATTCCAATTAATGTTGTATAATAGTGTGTTCCGGAAGTCCAGCTAGAACCCCATTGTCTAGATGGAAAGAGTAGTTTCTAGACACCATTTAGAGGGGAAAAGTAGTTTTAGGGTATTGGTCCTGAGAAAGGCCCAAATCAAATTCTAAACCTTGAAATTACCAAACTTGTTGCAGATAGCCATTTAAATTCCAATAAATGTTGTAAAATAGTGTATTCCGGAAGTCCAGCTAAAACCCCATTGTCTAGACTGCAAGAGTAGTCTCTAGAGACCAGTTAGAGGGGAAAAGGAGGTTTTCGGGTATTAGTCCTGAGAAAGGGCAAAATTAAATTCTAAATCATGAAATTACCAGACTTGCTGCAGATAGCCATTTAAATTCCAATTAATGCTGTAAAATAGGGTATTCCGGAAGTCCAGCTAAAACCCCATTGTCTAGATGGAAAGAGTAGTCTCTAGAGACCAGTTAGAGGGGGAAAAGTCGGTTTTCGGGTAACGGTCCTGAGAAAGGCCAAAATCAAATTCTAAACCTTGAAATTACCAAACTTGTTGCGGATAGCCATTTAAATTCCAATAAATGTTGTAAAATAGGGTATTCCGGAAGTCCAGCTAAAACCCCATTGTCTAGATTGCAAGAGTAGTCTCTAGAGACCAGTTAGAGGGGGAAAAGTCGGTTTTCGGGTAACGGTCCTGAGAAAGGCCAAAATCAAATTTTAAACCTTGAAATTACCAAACTTGTTGCAGATAGCCATTTAAATTCCAATAAATGTTGTAAAATAGTGTATTCCGGAATCCAGCTAAAACCCCATTGTCTAGAAGTGGAAAGAGTAGAGAGAAAAGAGAAGAGGAAAGAGTAGTCTCTAGAGACCAGTTAGAGGGGGAAAAGTAGGTTTTAGGGTATTGGTCCTGAGAAAGGCCAAAATCAAATTCTAAACCTTGAAATTACCAAACTTGTTGCAGATAGCCATTTAAATTCCAATAAATGTTGTAAAATAGTGTATTCCGGAAGTCCAGCTAAAACCCCATTGTCTAGACTGCAAGAGTAGTCTCTAGAGACCAGTTAGAGGGGAAAAGGAGGTTTTCGGGTATTAGTCCTGAGAAAGGGCAAAATTAAATTCTAAATCATGAAATTACCAGACTTGCTGCAGATAGCCATTTAAATTCCAATTAATGCTGTAAAATAGGGTATTCCGGAAGTCCAGCTAAAACCCCATTGTCTAGATGGAAAGAGTAGTCTCTAGAGACCAGTTAGAGGGGGAAAAGTCGGTTTTCGGGTAACGGTCCTGAGAAAGGCCAAAATCAAATTCTAAACCTCGAAATTACCAAACTTGTTGCAGATAGCCATTTAAATTCCAATAAATGTTGTAACGTAGTGTATTCCGGAAGTCTTCAACGCTGTATCTTCAACTCCGTTTCTTCGTTAGATGTACTGAAAGATATGAGCTCCTGTAACGAGGAGAATTGATTTAGGGACAGCTGACTGTGAGCTTTTGCTGGCATGACCGACAATATGGATTTGCTGTATATTTGGGAAGCTGGCATAAAAAGCACCAAGAGTCATCTTAAACTCAAACGCGTAATTGGAACTAGAACGTTAGCTGTTGAGGAATTTAGTGCGGTTTTGACACAGGTCGAAAGGATATTAAATTCGCGCCCTAGCCCTTTGACATTGGACCCAGAAGATCTGTCTACCCTAACGCCAGCTGATTTCCTGATCGGAAGATCGCTGAGTGCTCTGCCGGAGAGAGATTTAACAAATGTTCCCGAAAATAGATTGAAAAGATGGCAAACAATTCAATATATAATACAACACTACTGGACAAGGTGGCATAAGGAGTACCTAGCTGAACTCCAAACTAGAGTTAAGTGGAGGCAACGGTATCCTGAGTTGTTGCAGGAGGTGGGGTGTAAGGCCACTCGTCCTGCACTGGCTTTACACTGCAGTAATCGTCACAACGGGTGCGTTCAGAATAACACCGGGAGCAGCTTTCAAGGCCTTACTGGGTCTGCCGGAGTTTCCAGTCTGGATGAAGACGGAAGCGATGGCTTTCTACAGGAGGATGGATTGCTGCGACTAGCGGAAGGAAACAGTCATTGGAAGCGGTCACACACTCAGACCGCCAGCCTCATCCAGCGGGACATCCCAATTGTCCTGTCGCAGGAGGGGCGCCCTTGCCATCATCTGAGACTAAAACAGCTATTTGGAATGACAAACCCAACAAGAGAAGAATTCAAAGAAGAGCTGCTTCAGCAACCTTCTGAGAACAATCAGGTATGGTATACAGGTGGATCAAGAACGGCTGATTCACAGACGTCAGGAGCTTGATTATATAAAGCAGGCCATGAAGAAGGCGAGAGCTTCCCCTTGGGAAGCCACACGACGGTTTTCCAGGCGGAGAAGTTTGCATTACTAGAAGTGGCCACACGACCAGAAGTCAAACAAGGAGCAGAACAGAACGTCATGATCTACTTTCACAATAACGCGGCCCTGCGAGCCATCTGCAGGAACAGGACGAGTTCAAAGCTTGTTCAGGACTGCAGGGAAGCACTAAAGTCACTGGCAAAAACAAAAGGGGTAACTCTGAGATGGGTTCCTGGATATAGGGGGGACGTTGAGGGAAATGAGCGCGCTGATAAATCGGCCAAGCGTGGTTCCCAGACTTGCTTTACTAGACCAGACGCATGTCTAGGAGTAAGCAATAGGTACGTCGCTCACTCTTTAAACGAATGGGCATGGGAGAGTACAAGGACAAACTGCACAGTCAGGAATATGTAGACAGACCAAAGAAATCTACCCTAACCCGGATAGACCCAAGGCCTCGTGGCTACCTGGGACAAGTCAGCAGTGCCTGGGAGACCTTGTAGGAATCCTCATTGGCCACTGCAGACTAAACAGACACATGCACCTCCTAGGTATGGTGGACAGTCTATACTGTGAAGCAGGGGAAGAGTGGTCATACCACTTTCTGGGAGTGTGATATAGGTGGGCGCGACTGCGCCACAAGACACTGGAAGCCGCCTTCTTCCATCGAGAGGAGCTTCCGACTCTGAGATGAGACGGGTTACTCTTCTTCATTAGGGCTGCATTAAGGCCCTGGTGAAGTAGGGATGGGTCTAGTTTTGACGGATTTTGAGGGATTTTAAAAGGATTAAATATGGATTCAAGATCATTTCAGTTTTTACGACAAAACTCACTAGATCATCTACTTGCTAGATCAGTCACCTGCTTAATCCATTAAATTGCTAGATGGCCATCACATGACCCAGTGAATTTTGGATTTCGCCCATTATCACAAGGATTTGGGTTCAGTTCGATCTACTCTTTCCAGCTGCTTTAACTTAATTTACATTAAAACCGCCCACATCAATATGGTGTATTTTAGCCCTGATAGCTTACTGTTTTGTTAGAAAAAATGTGCTTCAATCGAACCTTTCCTGTGTAGTCATTCTGAATCTAGTTATTAAGTGCTCATTTATTGTTCATTTTTTAGGTGCAAAAAGAACGGGGCTTACGAATCCGGTCAATGCCATCCAGAGAGCGGCTACTGCTGGTGCGTAACTTCTGAAGGCCTTCCGATTCCCGGAACTGTAAGGGAAATGAATCCGAGGCCTGGCAGCAAACCCATCAGATGTGGCGGCGGGAACAAGAAGAAAATCACCCGTTCTCCTAGTCGCCGGAAAAACCGCACGTGCACGCACCTGGAAAAGGCGCAATTTAACAACAACCTGATGAACAGCTTCCATTCGGAGTTTTTACGTGACTTAAGGCGAAACGACAGCGACGAAAACGTGATGATTTGGAAGTTCAACAGTTTGGATGCGAATCGAGATCTCGTTCTGGATAAGAAGGAGTACCGGGATATCAAGCGGTTGGTGAGCAAAGCGATGAAGCCGAAAAAGTGCGCCAAAGCGTTTCCCAAGTCCTGCGACGTGAACTCGGACGGCAGGATTACTTCGCAGGAGTGGCGGGATTGTCTGCCGAGGGACGGTCTAACAGGTAAATATTCGACGTAAGGCGGTGGGTTGGTATCGCTAGATTATGCCGTCCGCTCTATGTCGCGTAATGTAATGCAATTCAGCGTAGCTTAATTTATCTGATTAGCTTTATAAGAGCGTTTACACCTACCTAAAAGCTCGGTATGTAAATAATTTTTAGAGATCCCCTTTTTAGGACTTGATTCAATTAAGCCTCGTCAACGGACTTAATTTACTATATACCTACGTGTGTATGTGGCGAACGTGCAATGTTTCCACTGTTTGTTTTTCTGTTTAAATTTCGTTAGAAGCAATTCGGTAACCAAATAAATGTGCTCGTCGCACACCGAGATTGCTTATGTAGATTTTGTTTGGTTTCGGTAATGAACCGGTTAAGTTGCGAGTGGGAACGTTATGGCTTGTCGTTTGTGCATCAGCTTGAATTCACTTTCAACGAAATTGTATAGTTTTCTGGCTGTGTAGTTCGGTACCTAACTATTGCTGGCATTTACTCCAACAGTGATTAAAATTGTTTATTTAAAGTTGGTTTCTTTAGTATTGACTTTAACGTTGCAGATCAATATTTTTTAAACTGGGGGCAGCCCATGTGCAAATCGATTTTGCCCCTAAATATCAAAAAATAGCTACAATTTCTACGAAGAAAAAAGATTTATACAAAACAAACAAATGTAAGAAGAAGTTGAAAATAAGTGGAAGTAATGAGAAAATGAGCAAGGCAATAAACAATACTTTAAATTATGCACTTGCCTGTTCGCTTTGGTGGTTCTTGAAAATTTCTTCACAAGCTCTCATCTTCTATTGATCTATGAAAAACTAATTGAACCTTCCAGCGAAATCGCTTCTTCTTCTTCTTGAAGTGCCTATCCTCTGTGGATGTTGGCTATCACATTGGTCCAAATTACTCTATTCACTGCCGCTCTGAATAGAGCTGTCGATGTCATTCCAGTCTTCGGCCCTCTATTTTTTCCCGTAGAATGAGTTGAAGAAGGTGGTACTTTTCATTTCGTATGATATGTCCGAAACTTTCCAATTGCAGGTATTCTAGTTGTCCATCGATGCAATACCGTATCGTTTGAAACGTGGTGGATCCATAAGATTCTGAGCACGCGGCGATAACCCTTCATGGTTCCAATAGCATGACATCTTTTTTGTTAAAATAGGTAGCAATAAAAACGTTGTTGACATTGTCTACACACTCGTGTAATGTATTTATTGCTGAACATTCTATTCTATGTGTCTGTCATTCTGTTCTGTCACTTTTGATATATATATATAAAAATGGAGTCTGTAAAAATGTAATAACTTTTAAGTTATATTTTGTTAATAAACACGTTCTTTTTAAATAAAACTCACGTGCTGTTAGTTTGAGGATCCATACGGATAAATAAATATCTCATCTTAACAGAGAGATATTGGGTACCGACTGCACAGCTGCATCGACAGGTTATGGGCCCAGGACATGACCCTGACTCAAAAGAGCACGTGTACTAAAATATTAAAAAGGCGTTAAATGTTATCCTTGTGTGGGAGTATCAAGTAATATTGACCTCTATAAAAATTAAGGATGGCATGGGCAAACACTGTAAGTGATAAATTTGGAATACCACCATTTGATGGTAAAAACTTTGACCACTGGAAATTCCGAATGGAAATCATTCTGGACAGCCATGATGTAAGAAAATGTATTGAGATGGAGGAGAGTCCACCTACTGAAGATTTTCTCAAGCGCGATAAAAAATGCAAGAGTATTATTGTCCAATGTGTGGCAAATAGTCACTTGGAATATATTAAGGACAAGACTACATCCTTTCAAATGTGGGAAGCCCTGAAAGCTGTGTTTCAAAGGAAAGGAGTTGCAGGCCAATTATATCTTCGAAAAAAACTTCTCACTATGAAAGTGGATAATGGTGCCAGTTTGGAATCTCACTTTATAAAGTTTGAAGAGGTCGTAAGAGAACTGAAATCTGTTGGGGCCAAGCTAGATGAAATGGACATTGTCTGTCACTTACTACTCACATTACCGAAGAGTCTGGATCCAATTGTAACAGCCCTGGAAACTATGGAGCCAAGCAAGCTGACACTTGAGTTTGTTAAAGGAAAACTGCTCGACCATGAAATAAAATGTAAAAGTGCTGATCGGTATGGTAGCAATTCTTCAGCAGCCTTTTATGGAGGACATGGAGGTGAACACACTTTTGGTGACCGAAAGAAACCATGGCCAAGTCAACATTCGGGACAAAAGCCTGGGAATGGATTCAAGCAAGGGTTCAAATGTTCAAAGTGTGGAAAACTGGGGCATACCAGAAAATATTGCAGAATGAGGGACCAATTTGCAGACCATTCTAATAAACATGCTAATCAGATGGGTTCTGATGAAGGGGATTCTCCAATTACTTTTATTGTTGAGGCTAGCAGTGTGCAGCGGAAGTTGGAAGAACCAAGTGGCTACAATGGCAACTCTATCAGCTGGATAGTGGATAGTGGAGCAACTGATCATATGGTAAATGACGAACAATATTTTGATACTGTAAGTACCCTTAAAAATACTGTTAGTATTGTTGTTGCAAAACCCAACGTTATGTTAAAGGCTACAAAAATTGGTAATATTAATGTTATCTTGAATAATGGCAAACTTGGCCAAATAAAAGATGTTTACTTTTGCCCTGACTTGAGGCACAATTTATTATCAACTTCTAAGTTGGAAAAAGCAGGTTTAAAAATTGTGTTTGAAAATTGTTCTGTTCAGATCTATAAAAGGGATATATTGTTAGCTGAGGGAAACAGAAAAGGTAGCCTATATAAAGTAATGTTTTCTTTAAATTTAAGAGGAGCAAATATATCTTCATCTAACTCAGGTGATAATATTGATTTGTGGCATTGTAGATTAGGCCATTTGAATAATAATAGCATAGTTAAATTGTCTAGCATGGTAGAAGGTCTTAAATTAAGTAAACCTATATCTGACTGTAAAGTTTGTTCAGTTTGTGCTCAGACAAAAATTACAAGGTTACCTTATAACAGAGTATCTGGCAAGGTAACCAAAGGTCCTCTTGAGTTGGTGCATAGTGATATTTGTGGGCCTATCACCCCTTGCACATATGATAACAAGAAATATGTCTTAACATTTCTTGATGATTACACCCATTTTTGTGTGATATATTTAATGGAAAATAAAAGTGATTTCTTTGAGTATTTTAAGAAATATGATGCTTTTGTGACAAACCAGTTGAATCGCAGGATTAAGGTTTTTCGATGCGATAATGGGAAAGAGTATTGTTCTAATAATTTTCAGCAATTTTGTGAGGCCAAGGGTATTTGAATAAGTTATACTGTACCATACAATCCAGAGCAAAATGGATGTGCAGAGCGCCTTAATAGAACCCTTATAGAAAAAGGAAGAGCAATGTTGCTGCAATCAGGACTACCAAAGAACCTATGGGGTGAATCTATCCTGTGTGCAACATATTTGTTAAATCGAAGTCCTACAAATGCATTAAAACATAATGTGACTCCGGCTGAACTGTTTTTTGGAACAAAACCAAACCTAAGAAACATAAAAATTTTTGGCTGTGTTGCTTATAGCCATATACCAAAACCAAAACAAGGAAATAAATTTGATCCTAAGGGAGAACTGAACTTGATGGTTGGCTACACAGATCATGGATATAGACTGTGGGACCCTGCAAGAGAAGAAATTGTCATTGCAAGGAATGTAATCTTTGATGAGACAAAAACTATTAAAGACATTTTAAATGGCCAAGACTCTCGAATTTCAATAATCCATGTTCCAGATCAGGGGGAGAAAGATATACCTGAACAAGAAAACATTCAAGAGCCTGTTAATGTGCACAATAATAAAGATGAAGTTGAAAATGATATTACTAAACCAAACATTGAAGGAGGCAAATATAGAAAGAGCACAAGAATAAAAAAGACACCCAAGTATTTGAATGAATATTTTGGAGATGGTGATCTTGAACACATGTCCTTGAATGTGTCAACAATCATAGATGATGTTCCAACAAGCCTTAAAGATGCAATGTCGAGACCTGATCATAAGTTTTGGAATGATGCTGTACAAGAAGAAATTGATGCACTAAATAAAAATCAGACGTGGACTTTAGTAGAAAAGCCTCCAAATGTGAAATTAATAAATTGCAAATGGGTTTTTAGAATAAAAAAAGACTCTACAGGGAATATTTCCAAATACAAAGCGCGACTTGTGGCAAAGGGATTTATGCAAAGAGAAGGATTTGATTACACTGAAACGTATGCACCCGTAGCCCGGTTGACTACAGTTAGAACTTTATTGGCTGTTGCCAATTACAAAAATTTAAATGTTCATCAACTGGATGTCAAGTCAGCATTTCTACATGGTGAAATTGATGAAAATATTTTCATGTTAATCCCAGAAGGTTTTGAAAACTGTGGAAAAGTTTGTAAAGTCAACAAAGCGTTATATGGACTCAAACAAGCCCCATATTGCTGGAACAAGAAGTTTGACGAATTTATACAAAAAAAAGAATTTGTTAGATCAAGAAATGATCCATGTTTGTACATTAAGTACATTGAGGAAGGGACAATATACCTACTTCTATATGTGGATGACATATTGATCATAAGCGATAGTGAGCAAGAGATTAAAAACCTAAAACAGGACTTAAAATGTAATTTTGAAATGCAAGACCTTGGTGATCTTAAAACTTTTTTAGGTATAAATCTAAGGTTTACTAAAGAAGGTTTGTACCTGAATCAGAAAAATTACATTGAGCAAATTTTACACCGCTTTGGAATGAGTGAGAGTAAACCAGTCAGAACCCCCATGGAAGCTGGAAGTTTCATAGAAGACCCAAAGACTGAGGAGTTGAATGAAGATCTTCCAGTTCGTGAGTTGATTGGATCACTGATGTATCTGATGCTGGCAACTAGACCAGATTTGAGCTATTCAGTAAATCTGTGCAGTAGATTTCAGAGTAATCTAACAAATCAACTTTGGACCAAGTTAAAGCGAATACTGAGATATCTTAAAGGTACTCTTAATATTGAATTGTTTTTCCCAAAGAACAAAACTACGTCTTTGTTGATTGGTTACACCGATGCAGATTGGGCGGGAGACTTACAAGATCGAAAGTCTACGACCGGATATTTCTTCCGTGTTCTTGGAGCTGTTGTATGTTGGTGTACGAAGAAACAGACAACAGTAAGTCTATCGTCAACAGAAGCCGAATATGTGGCGTTATCAGAGGCAGCTAAGGAAGGAGTATGGTTATCTAACTTGCTTTCAGATCTTGGTTTCCAAAGGTCAGAATTTGTAGTTTTCGAGGACAATCAGTCCTGTATTAAATTGACAACAAGGTTTGAACACAAGAGACTCAAACACATTGATGTTAAGTTCAATTATATTAAAGACTTGATTGCTAATAAAACTCTAAGTTTGAAATACATACCTACAACTGAACAAACTGCAGATATGTTGACTAAGAGCTTGACAAGTGTTCTGTTTGATAAATTTAGAACGGATATGAATTTGATTGAAACTTAAATGGTGAATATTTTTTTTTAACAACTGTTTTATTGAGGAAGGGTGTTAAAATAGGTAGCAATAAAAACGTTGTTGACATTGTCTACACACTCGTGTAGTGTATTTATTGCTGAACATTCTATTCTATGTGTCTGTCATTCTGTTCTGTCACTTTTGATATATATATATATATATATAAAAATGGAGTCTGTAAAAATGTAATAACTTTTAAGTTATATTTTGTTAATAATCACGTTCTTTTTAAATAAAACTCACGTGCTGTTAGTTTGAGGATCCATACGGATAAATAAATATCTCATCTTAACAGAGAGATACTGGGTACCGACTGCACAGCTGCATCGACATTTTTCTCCGTTAACCGATGCAGCGGCTAGGCGATGTTGCCAAATCCCTCGACAAAACGTCGATAATAGGTGCATAGTTTCAGAAAGCTTCTAAGTTCATGCTTATCCTTGGGTTCTGGCCATTCTTTGAAGCTGCTACTTTATTTTCACTGGTCTGTATTCCATTTCATGAGATGACTTGTCCGAGGTACTCCACCTTCTTTTGGAACAGGCAGCATTCGAAGTTCAATCCTAAATGGTCATTCTTTAATTTGCACAATACTTCTGTCAGGTTGTTCAGGTAATCTTCGAAGTTTCGGCCCATTACTATTACATCGTCCAAACAAACCAGGCACGTTTTCCACGTTAATCCCTTCAAGACTAGTTCCATTAATCGCTCGAAGGTCGAGGGAGCATTGCAAAGACCGAAAGGCATAACGGTAAAGTGAAAAAGACCATTTCCAGTTGAGAATGCTGTCTTTTCTCTATCCTCGGATGCCACTCTAACCTGCCAGTGTTTAACTATATTTGTTTGTAATATTTAAACAAATATTGAATGCAAAATGAATTTATTTATTTATATTAAACGTACAGTTAACATGTGTAACTACTTCTAGGAAAAACGTCCATTACCTGAGATCCCCGACAGCACGACAGTAACTTTTGACAACTGACATTCTTACTTCATTTAAGCATGACATTTTGACAAGTAAGTTCCGAAATCTACACGTTGAACATCTTCCCCTTTAAAGATTTATTCTAGGGGGTTGTTTTACCGGACGACCATACCTAGTACATTTGGCAGTATGAAGGTTAAAATTATTTGTAGTTGGGATTTTTGAAATCATCACTTTAGGTTTTTTCTTATTGCTTTTCTATCTATTTCATTTTTTAAAGCATTAGTTATGGATCTTGGATTTTTAGTGGGTGGATGAACAACTTGCTCAAATTGTTTAACTGTGATAATGTTGTGTTTTCCACTAAACCTTCCATGATCATAAAATACATCAGAATTTTTACTTACAAACTCATCTTTTATAGATGTTGATACTTGGTGTACCTCTACTTTGTGTATGCGTTTTACTAAACCTAAATTTACACCAAGTAACATCTAAAAAACAGGACCTCAAAGGAGATTAAACACTCATTTTCGGAAGGTAAAATAATAAATTAGTGTAAACTGCTGAATGGAATGGAAAATGGAAATGATTGATACAGCAAAGTTTTTCATTTTTTTTTGGGGGCTCGGTATCTTGAAAATACCTTAACTAAAATTTGTAACTAAAAGAGATTTTTAAAGAATCTCTTAGATTCAGACTGGGAGTAATAAAAGTTTTTTTAAAGGATATATGGAGTGTAGGCACTGCATTAGGCAGCTTGGGTAATTTTAGAAGATTTGTTGGTGTGATATTTAAGTTACCTTTAGTTCATATATTTGGGACTGGGACATGTTTGGCACTGTTTAGTTTTTTGTTACTCTGTATCTCAAGAGTGTCACTTCCGATTTTTATGAGATAAATTATCTCTAAAAGTTAATTGAGTATAAAAACAGTGACATAGACTCAAGGTTAATAATACATTTCTATTCCATGGTGTACAGAACCCAATTCCAAGGGTACAGGGGTAGGAAAAATCTAAAGAGCCTCTGATCAATATTTTATTAACCGTGACTTCATAGTGGGAGCCATTTTATTTTATTGGCGACGTTTTGGGGGTTTTTTTGTTTTTTTGGTCTATGAAAACAGTTATGAGGTGTTTACAGAAAGTTTGACTACTTAATAAAACTTTCGTTGCACCATCAATTATTAGAAAATCCTCATAAATGCTACATTTTTTATACTTACAGTGTAAATTTACAGTAACAATGGTTTTTGCAGTGGTGCCTTCAAAACCCTTAACCACATAGTTGGTATTTCGGACTTTAAACTGTTTATTTACTTTTGAAAAAACATCTTTATCAAGTTCAACCCCCGTATCAAGCTTAATTTTGAGCTTTTTATCTTCAATTTCAATAATTTCCTCCCACATACTATTTGCGGTACAAAGCTTACATTTTTTGCAATTATTACAAGACTTATCTACTTAATTAAATATAAACATTATATATAATATAAATATAAACAAAAACATTACTGGAGTCATCACTCTGAGATTCCTGATTTACATTTTTAACACTTTTTATTCGGCATGCCACAGCAAAATGATTGAGTGTGCCACACTTTTTGCATGGTTTGCCATAGGCAGGACACTCACGTGGGCCATGCATTAACTGACACCTTCTGCACTTTCTTCTGCACAAAAATGTATCACCTTTTGTTTCAGGCTTGTAGTGTAATTGTGGATTTTCCTTATGTCTATTAGTTACCTCCCTGTCATTCTTCTTACCTCTCTCGTTTACGTACAAAATTAATCTCTGCCTTCCCACTATTTTCCTGCTGGAATTAGGTATTTTTGTTGTTTACTGAGTTCACTGGTTCTGCAGAAATCAACAGCTTTTTCCATAGTTAATTTATCAACTCTTAACAAGGCTTCTGGAGTTGTAGAATCCCTTATTCCTATGACACTTTTGTCCCGCATTGCTTTGTCTTCATGGGTTTGATTTGGATCCACCTCATTAAAATTAACATGAGGTGCCTGCAGTCTGTGAGGAAATGTTCAAATAACCCGCCTTCTGTTTAAACTCTTTTCATAAGTTGTATCTCTCGAAACATTCATTGACTTTGGGAATTACATATTTATCAATCAAAGTCATCATATTTATGTACCTCATTCTTAGGTATAACAAATGTGGATATGCTTCTAACCGATTCATTTCCAATAATATTTCTTAAAATTGATAGTTTCACCTTATCTGCAGATTTCTGGTGCCCTGTGGCAACTAAATAATCCTCAAAGGATGTTTTCCAAAATTTCCATTCCATGGCCTCGTTTTGCGCTTGTAGGTCGAAATATGGCGGCAATTTTACACCATAATTACCTGTTTCAGCCATTTTATAAACTTCTAGGACTGGAGCTGAAACACGTGCGTTACTTGCATGCAATTTAAAATTTGTATACTTTCTCCAATTTTATACTTTTGGAAATCCAAACTTTCTTCACTGACTTTTCGACGACTGCGCCATGTTTAACTATATTTATTTGTAATATTTAAACAAATATTAAATGGAAAATGAGTTTATTTATTAATATTAAACGTACAGTTAACATGTGTAACTTTGTGGTGTTCATTATAAAATGTCATCTAGCCAGCAATGATTTTTTGACAGAAAGAAAGAGATTTATAAAAGTACGTCGTAACTTGACTCGCCATCCAAACAGATTTGTCATTGCCACTGTCCAATCAGCTTTCAGTCTAGCGGCCATCTTGTCTTGTCTTTATCCTTGTTAGTAAACTATCCCGTTTCCCACATGTTTGTTGTTGTTTTCCAGTTTTACCAAGAAAGTTTTTGCTAAAAAGGGTAATTTTTATTGCTATAAAATCTGTTTTGTGTTTGGACAACCTGGCTTTCGCCTTAGAAAATAAAGTTTTTATGTTGAAGAGCTACTATCGAACTGGAATCAAAGTGGATGGCAAATGGGTTTATTCCATTCGAAACTATATGGAGGATTTCCAGGCCGAATTTCCAAACTTTGCTGTGGTCTATATGCGGTTCAAGAAAACTTTGGAACCTGTTCTAGAATTGTTTACAGAAGCAGATAGTTTACAAATACCAGGCAGTGGATCTTACAAGAAACATACCGATGAAGTGGCTACAGAGGCACAAGAAATAACCTGGTACTTCTATTCGACAGTTAAACCATCAAATAGGCCTTTCTATATGGCAGGTGAAAAACGACATCAAATAAAGCAAAACAAGTTGGATTCACTCTAATTGGTTCATTCGTTTTAAAGTTACAGGTTGTCAAAGTGAAAATTGAGAAAAAAAAACGTAACACCCCTCCCCCTTTTAATTAATTTGAAAAAGAAAACGAAAAATTAATTTTTCTGTTTTTGATCCAAATGGAATGTTTCCAAATGCTCAAGAATGTAACAAACTTAAGTCGAATTAAATTTGCGCCGAAAGGGATTTTTTTTTATTGCAAAACGGTCTATTTCAATATTTCCTAAAATTGAACCACCGAAGGGGTCTATATCTCCGAAAATATTGCATCTATAGGACTTCCCTTTGATGGGAGGTAAAAAACGACATCAAGAAAAGCAAAAAAAAAGTTGGATTCACTCTAATTGGTTCAATCGTTTTAAAGTTACAGGTTGTCAAAGTGAAAATTGAGAAAAAAACGTAATACCCCTCCCCCTTTGATTAATTTGAGAAAAAAAACGGAAAATTAATTTTTCTGTTTTTGATGTTTCCAAATGCCCAAGAATGTAACAAACTTAATTCGAATTAAATTTGCGCCAAAATAGAATTTTTTTAATGGCTAAAAAGTCGATTTCAAAATTTCCTAAAATTGGACCACCAAAGGGGTCTATATCTCCGAGAATATTACACCTATGGGACTTCCCTTTGATGAGAGGTGAAAAACGACATCAAGAAAAGCAAAAAACAGTTGGATTCACTCTAATTGGTTCAATCGTTTTAAAGTTACAGGTTGTCAAAGTGAAAATTGAGAAAAAAAACGTAATACCCTTCCCCCGTTGATTAATTTGAGAAAAAAAAAACGGAAAATTAATTTTTCTGTTTTTGATCCAAATGGAATGTTTCCAAACGCCCAAGAATGTAACACACTTAATTCGAATTAAATTTGCGCCAAAAGAGAATTTTTTTAATGACTTAAAAGTCGATTTCAAAATTTCCTAAAATTGGACCACCGAAGGGGTCTATATCTCCGAGAATATTGCACCTATGGGACTTCCCTTTGATGACAGGTGAAAAACGACATCAAGAAAAGCAAAAAAAAGTTGGATTCGCTCTAATTGGTTCAATCGTTTTAAAGTTACAGGTTGTCAAAGTGAAAATTGAGAAAAAAAAACGTAATACCCCTCCCCCGTTGATTAATTTGAGAAAAAAAAACGGAAAATTAATTTTTCTGTTTTTGATCCAAATGGAATGTTTCCAAATGCCCAAGAATGTAACACACTTAATTCGAATTAAATTTCCGCCGAAAGGGAATTTTTTTTAATGGCAAAAAAGTCAATTTCAAAATTTCCTAAAATTGGACCACCGAAGGGGTCTATATCTCCGAAAGTATTGCACCTATGGGACTTCCCTTTGATGAGAGATGAAAAACGACATCAAGAAAAGCAAAAAAAAGTTGGATTCACTCTAATTGGTTCAATCGTTTTAAAGTTACAGGTTGTCAAAGTGAAAATTGAGAAAAAAAACGTAATACCCCTCCCCCGTTGATTAATTTGAGAAAAAAAAACGGAAAATTAATTTTTCTGTTTTTGATCCAAATGGAATGTTTTCAAATGCCCAAGAGTGTAGCACACTTAATTCGAATTAAATTTGCGCCGAAAGGGAATTTTTTTTAATGGCAAAAAAGTCAATTTCAAAATTTCCTAAAATTGGACCACCGAAGGGGTCTATATCTCCGAGAATATTGCACCTATGGGACTTCCCTTTGATGAGAGGTGAAAAACGACATCAAGAAAAGCAAAAAACAGTTGGATTCACTCTAATTGGTTCAATCGTTTTAAAGTTACAGGTTGTCAAAGTGAAAATTGAGAAAAAAAAACGTAATACCCTTCCCCCGTTGATTAATTTGAGAAAAAAAAAAACGGAAAATTAATTTTTCTGTTTTTGATCCAAATGGAATGTTTCCAAACGCCCAAGAATGTAACACACTTAATTCGAATTAAATTTGCGCCAAAAGAGAATTTTTTTAATGACTTAAAAGTCGATTTCAAAATTTCCTAAAATTGGACCACCGAAGGGGTCTATATCTCCGAGAATATTGCACCTATGGGACTTCCCTTTGATGACAGGTGAAAAACGACATCAAGAAAAGCAAAAAAAAGTTGGATTCGCTCTAATTGGTTCAATCGTTTTAAAGTTACAGGTTGTCAAAGTGAAAATTGAGAAAAAAAAACGTAATACCCCTCCCCCGTTGATTAATTTGAGAAAAAAAAACGGAAAATTAATTTTTCTGTTTTTGATCCAAATGGAATGTTTCCAAATGCCCAAGAATGTAACACACTTAATTCGAATTAAATTTCCGCCGAAAGGGAATTTTTTTTAATGGCAAAAAAGTCAATTTCAAAATTTCCTAAAATTGGACCACCGAAGGGGTCTATATCTCCGAAAGTATTGCACCTATGGGACTTCCCTTTGATGAGAGATGAAAAACGACATCAAGAAAAGCAAAAAAAAGTTGGATTCACTCTAATTGGTTCAATCGTTTTAAAGTTACAGGTTGTCAAAGTGAAAATTGAGAAAAAAAACGTAATACCCCTCCCCCGTTGATTAATTTGAGAAAAAAAAACGGAAAATTAATTTTTCTGTTTTTGATCCAAATGGAATGTTTTCAAATGCCCAAGAATGTAGCACACTTAATTCGAATTAAATTTGCGCCGAAAGGGAATTTTTTTTAATGGCAAAAAAGTCAATTTCAAAATTTCCTAAAATTGGACCACCGAAGGGGTCTATATCTCCGAAAGTATTGCACCTATGGGACTTCCCTTTGATGAGAGGTGAAAAACGACATCAAGAAAAGCAAAAAAAAGTTGGATTCACTCTAATTGGTTCAATCGTTTTAAAGTTACAGGTTGTCAAAGTGAAAATTGAGAAAAAAAACGTAATACCCCTCCCCCGTTGATTAATTTGAGAAAAAAAAAACGGAAAATTAATTTTTCTGTTTTTGATCCAAATGGAATGTTTCCAAATGCCCAAGAATGTAACACACTTAATTCGAATTAAATTTGCGCCGAAAGGGAATTTTTTTTAATGGCAAAAAAGTCAATTTCAAAATTTCCTAAAATTGGACCACCGAAGGGGTCTATATCTCCGAAAGTATTGCACCTATGGGACTTCCCTTTGATTAGAGGTGAAAAACGACATCAAGAAAAGCAAAAAAAAGTTGGATTCACTCTAATTGGTTCAATCGTTTTAAAGTTACAGGTTGTCAAAGTGAAAATTGAGAAAAAAAACGTAATACCCCTCCCCCGTTGATTAATTTGAGAAAAAAAAACGGAAAATTAATTTTTCTGTTTTTGATGTTTCCAAATGCCCAAGAATGTAACAAACTTAATTCGAATTAAATTTGCGCCAAAATAGAATTTTTTTAATGGCTAAAAAGTCGATTTAAAAATTTCCTAAAATTGGACCACCGAAGGGGTCTATATCTCCGAGAATATTACACCTATGGGACTTCCCTTTGATGAGAGGTGAAAAACGACATTAAGGAAAGCAAAAAAAAGTTGGATTCACTCTAATTGGTTCAATCGTTTTAAAGTTACAGGTTGTCAAAGTGAAAATTGAGAAAAAAACGTAATACCCCTCCCCCTTTGATTAATTTGAGAAAAAAAAACGGAAAATTAATTTTTCTGTTTTTGATGTTTCCAAATGCCCAAGAATGTAACAAACTTAATTCGAATTAAATTTGCGCCAAAAGAGAATTTTTTTAATGGCTAAAAAGTCGATTTAAAAATTTCCTAAAATTGGACCACCGAAGGGGTCTATATCTCCGAGAATATTACACCTATGGGACTTCCCTTTGATGAGAGGTGAAAAACGACATCAAGAAAAGCAAAAAAAAGTTGGATTCACTCTAATTGGTTCAATCGTTTTAAAGTTACAGGTTGTCAAAGTGAAAATTGAGAAAAAAACGTAATACCCCTCCCCCTTTGATTAATTTGAGAAAAAAAAACGGAAAATTAATTTTTCTGTTTTTGATGTTTCCAAATGCCCAAGAATGTAACAAACTTAATTCGAATTAAATTTGCGCCAAAATAGAATTTTTTTAATGGCTAAAAAGTCGATTTAAAAATTTCCTAAAATTGGACCACCGAAGGGGTCTATATCTCCGAGAATATTACACCTATGGGACTTCCCTTTGATGAGAGGTGAAAAACGACATCAAGGAAAGCAAAGAAAAGTTGGATTCACTCTAATTGGTTCAATCGTTTTAAAGTTACTGGTTGTCAAAGTGAAAATTGAGAAAAAAAACGTAATACCCCTCCCCCGTTGATTAATTTGAGAAAAAAAAACGGAAAATTAATTTTTCTGTTTTTGATCCAAATAGAATGTTTCCAAATGCCCAAGAATGTAACACACTTAATTCGAATTAAATTTGCGCCGAAAGGGAATTTTTTTTAATGGCAAGAAAGTCAATTTCAATATTTCCTAAAATTGGACCACCGAAGGGGTCTATATCTCCGAGAATATTGCACCTATGGGACTTTCCTTTGATGAGAGGTGAAAAACGACATCAAGAAAAGCAAAAAACAGTTGGATTCACTCTAATTGGTTCAATCGTTTTAAAGTTACAGGTTGTCAAAGTGAAAATTGAGAAAAAAAAACGGAAAATTAATTTTTCTGTTTTTGATCCAAATGGAATGTTTCCAAATGCCCAAGAATGTAACACACTTAATTCGAATTAAATTTGCGCCGAAAGGGAATTTTTTTTAATGGCAAAAAAGTCAATTTCAAAATTTCCTAAAATTGGACCACCGAAGGGGTCTATATCTCCGAAAGTATTGCACCTATGGGACTTCCCTTTGATGAGAGGTGAAAAACGACATCAAGAAAAGCAAAAAACAGTTGGATTCACTCTAATTGGTTCAATCGTTCTAAAGTTACAGGTTGTCAATGTTGAAAATTGGAAAAAAAGACGTAACACCCCTCCCCCCCCCCTTTGATCAATTTGACAAAAAAATTTTTGGTCAATTTTACTTAAGAAAAAATTGAAATATCTTTAAGAGCTCAAACTTTTTTGCCTCTTATATTAAAACCCTTAACCAACTACGGGCTGTTATAAAATAAAAATTCGTCTTGCAGGCTATGAAATTTTGGCAGAAAAGGATGACATAATCAAAGTAAATGGGCTTTTGTTTCTCCATCCTCTTCTTTTGATATTTCACAGCCAACTAGATGAAGTTTTATAATGAACACCTCGTACTTTTTACAATAGTAAAGATATAAAAAAGTATATTAAAAAAGTGTGGCAATGCAGCATCGCCTTGTTTCCTACATTTTGTACTTGAGTGTATTGTGGGTTGCCTGTGTATTTGCATTAGAAGAACCTAGCGATGTTGCCAAGATGCGAGATTTTTAATTGCATTGCTTAAGTATTGTACATGAATAATTATTCAACAGTAAACTGTTTCAAACCTATTCAAGCATTTAACCAAAGAGGAGTATGTTTTTCTCCAAAGTACCACTTTATGTGACACAATTGTTGACAATTCGTTTCAGTCCTCTTCTGAGGCCGTCACTGACAGTGTCTCAGGAGAAGTTCACTCAGCAACAGCGCCTCAAGAGTTTCATACTCACCAACAACAATAGAGAGATATTGCCCTGATTTAGATATATTGAACTATAGAACTGTGGGAGAAACTTCGGGAGGCTTGTAAAGTTGATGACATCTTATTTATCAACATCCTGGATTGTTCGAAATGTCAATGTCAATTATCATTCATTATTATTTTAGTTAATTTTACTTGAGTATTCCCGTCCTTAGATTCTTATTGAGGAAAGTAAAGGATGGAAACACTGTTGGAGCGCGTGAGAGTATGCAGTAAAACGTTTGCAACGTGTGAACGTGCCTAAATTTGAAATTTTGACGGACAAATAAAGAACGAAGTAATTCACGACGTGCTTCAAAATAACAAATGTATTTCATAGGTAGCTAGATGAAATTTTATATTGAACACCCCGTACTTCTAGGAAAAACGTACATTACCCATTACCCGAGATCCCCGACAGCACGACAGTAACTTTTGACAACTGACATTCTTACTTCATTTAAGCATGACATTTCGACAAGTACGTTCCGAAATCTATACATTGAACAGCCAGTAACCACTTTTCAAATTCAACATGGAAAACTATTGTGATCCTGATAAAGTTGCCAGGGTATCGTCAATTCGTGGTAACGGGTAACTGTCCTTCTTGGTGACATCGTTCAACTTCCTATAGTCTACACAAAACCTAGTTGTTCCATCCTTTTTTTTTACAAGAATAACCTGAGACGACCATGGTCTCGACGATTCTTCGATGACGCCCTCTTCTCGCATGCTTTTCAACAGGTGATCAACTTCTTCTTGCTTTGCTCTTCACGGTGCTACTTTTGCGCGGCCTGGTACTGCGCCCTTAGCTGTTGCGCAGTGGGCTATGGAGATAGTTGAGGATTAGGAAGGGAAAACTAGGATTGGGAGGGCCCGTATGGGGTTCCTTGAGCAGGAAATTGTTCTCCAATGATCGGCTTCATGTGATCCGGGTTTCGAACGTTCTGGTAGGTGAGTTGCGGAGGCAAAAGTTGCTGTTGCTGACTAGCCAATTGGGTAAAAAACTGATCCGGAGTTTGAGATTGATAGTTGTTCGCTTTTACGATTGGACGTCCAGCTTGTTTCATTGGAAAAGCTTGATTCCACTTTTGACTATTGACAGCAACCTGTAGTTGAGAGCGAATTCCAGTCAGTGGACGTTCTTGAGGTTTCATCCCATTGTTTGTTATAGCCTTATTCTCTTTCCCTTCGTCCTTGTCTGCAGTCATCTTCCTCAGGATGGAAGTGGGAGTGAAAGCAAGGAAAGTCGGCGAAGACATGCCCTTATTGCCGCCTTGCTGGTTACCGGCGTTCATGCCATGCGCCCCGGTAATATTGGGGCTGGTGCCACGCTGCACCTCCTGCTTCTTGCGAAAGTTCTCAGTCTGTTCCTCGAGCTTCTTCTTGATTAGAGCCCGCTGCAGGATGTTCTGAGTGTGAACTTGCAGTTTGCGTGGCGATGGTATGCGCTGGTGCATGGCTCGTAATATAGCTTGAGCTTCGGGTCTGCTCGATAGTTCCCTGCTTTGCTGCACCCCATGTCGAGAAGAGGACTGGCACGTACGTGGGGAGCTGAAGGTACACCGCCACTTGACATCAGCTTGCCCAGCATGTCCATTTGTTTCTGTTGCAGCTGCGCCTGCTGCAACTTCAACATCAAATCATTGTGCATCTGGGGCTGTTGGTGGCCGTGATGCGGATTGGGGTGGTGCTGCGGGTTAATGGCGAGGGCTTGGGCCGCCACCATTCCGTGCTTCGTCTTGCTGCTGAGAATGGTTTAACATCTCTAAAAGGCTCATCCCAGGGGGTTTATTCATAGGTACATTTTGTACTTGTCCACTGGCTTGCTGAAGCAGTCTTTTAAATGCAGCCTCGTCGGGCTTTTGGCGGCAGGTTTCCGGAATGATCGGATTTTTGTCGGATTTTGGCCTCCAATTGACCCACGTTGAAGTTTGGTCTAGCTTTGTCGTCCACTGGGCTATCAACACCCCCGAACGAGTTACCGGCAGGATAAATTGGAGCGAAATATTGTTGCGAACTCGGGGTTCAATAATTCCAGTGTAACGATTTAACTCGAAAGCACTATTTATTTATTCCACAAATACACACGATTACTAAATAACTCGCTACTTTAACACTTTATAGCCTTCTAATATCGTTTCGTACTTTAACTTACTTATAGCTCGCTTAAAATAAGACTAACTACTCGGGCGCTCTATGCGCCTTTTATATACAATCCTAAAATTACAGAAAAACCTAGAAAGTTCTTTATAAGAATTCTTGAATAATCTCATATAAAAAAAAAACGGTTGTAAACAACTGCCTTCTAGATTAAGCCAGACGAGCAATAAATCACTCGTGTCAGCCATGACGCAGCGCGGATAGGTCGCGAAGCTCCACCAACCAACACGCTCCCATGCGTTGCCCCGCCTCCCATGCGGCGTTGCTGCGATCGTAACATTGCCCTCCTCCTAAGTCTGTTCGTCCCGAACAGATAGAGTTCCATGGTATCGTGCTAATCGATCCAAATGAACGACCTTCATCTTTGACCTAGGGGTCCGCTGGATCCTATACACCACATCATTAATCTTCTTTATAATTGTATAAGGTCCTTCCCAATTTTGGCTAAGTTTGGGCGACTTCCCCACCTTTCGCCTCGGATTGTATAGCCACACCAAATCACCATCCTGGAAGCCGCGGGAGTTAGCTAGTAAGTCATATCTTGCTTTGGCTCGATCACTGGATATCCACAGTTTATTCCTGACTTGCTCATGAACATTGTTCAGCCTCTCCTTAAGCTCCTCCACAAAATTCTCAGAGCTGAGCGACTCTTTTTCTGGTGTTCCATACATCAAATCCGCAGGAAGCCTCATTTCCCTCCCGAACATCACTTTCGCCGGAGTATAACCAGTGGCTTCATGCGTAGAGCCTCGATATGCCATCAACATGAGAGGTAGATGTTGGTCCCAATCACGCTGATGATCTGCCACCATTTTAGACAGGTAATGTTCCATGGTCCGATTAAATCTCTCTACCATCCCATCCGACTGTGGATGCAAAGGAGTTGTCCTGGTCTTGCGAATTCCGAGAAGTTCCATGACCTTCTGGAAAACAGCCGATTCAAAATTTCGGCCCTGATCAGAATGAAGTTCAAGAGGGACTCCAAATCTGCAGAACATTTCATTTACTAGCACCGTTGCCACAGTCGTTGCTTCTTGATTAGGCAGGGCGTATGCTTCAGGCCATTTAGTGAAGTAATCCATGGCGACCAAGATGTATTTATTGCCCGACTCAGTATGAGGAAACGGTCCCGCGACATCAATTGCTACCCTCTCGAATGGAGCACCTACAGTGTACTGCACCATTCGGCCGCGTGATCTTGTTCGAGGTCCTTTTGTGGCACAACAAACTTCGCACTTGCGGCACCAAGACTCGACGTCTTCATGATAATTCACCCAGTAGAACCGCTCTTTAATTTTGGCCAAGGTTTTATTGACCCCAAAATGACCTCCACTGGTTCCGTCGTGCATTTCCTGTAGTACGTCCGATTTTCTGCTTCCAGGAACAACCAACTGACTGACTACGGTCTTGCCATCCGGACTCTCCCACGCTCTCTTCAGTAAACCATTTTCTATTTTAAGAGAGTGCCACTGGGCCCATAGCGACTTCAGGTTTGGACTTTTACCAGCAATTTCTTGCCATTCTGGTCTCTTGTCGTCAGTCTTTGCAGAGAGGATGAGTCCAATATCTGGATCATTCATTTGTTCTTCTCGAAGGGTCTGTGTGGTCCAGCCATCGTTTATTTCTACCGACGTTCTCCTTACCAAAGGAAGTCCCTCACGCTGCTCAGTTCTTTGACAATGCCGACAATCTTCTTTACAAGGCCGTCTAGACAATGCATCGGCATTTCCGTGAGACCTTCCTGGTCGATGTTCAATTTGGAAATCGTACTGCTGCAGGCGCTCTATCCATCTGGCTATTTGACCTTCAGAGTTCTTCATCTGTAATAACCATTTCAAGGCTCCATGGTCAGTCCTAATCAGGAACCTTTTTCCATATAAGTAGCGATGGTAATGTTCGACTGCTTTAACGATGGCCAACAGTTCCTTTCTAGTGACGCAATAGTTTCTTTCTGGCTTATTTAAAGTCTTACTGTAGTATTCAATGACCTTCTCTTGCCCGTTTTGTCTTTGAGAGAGTACTGCACCTAGACCACAGTTACTTGCATCCGTGTCCAAAATAAAGAGTCCGTCCTTTATAGGGTAAGCCAAGATCGGACTAGAACAGAGGGCAGCTTTAAGCCTTGCAAACGCCTGACTGCATTCGTGGTTCCACAAGAACGGTGTTTTCTTTTCCGTTAATTTGTGCAGCGGTTTTGCGATGTCGGCAAATCCCTCTACAAATCTCCTGTAGTAAGTACATAGTCCCAAAAAGCTCCTTACTTCGTGTTTGTCTCGGGGAACTGGCCAATCTTTAATGGCAGATATTTTACTATGGCTAGTTTTAATGCCTTGTTCTGAGATAGTATGCCCCAAGTACTCGACTTGCTTCTGGAACAGGCTGCATTTCTTGTAGTTTAACTTCAGGTGAGCATTCCGTAACTTGTTGAAGATTTCTCTTAAATTCTTCAAGTGCTCGTCGAAATCACGTCCCATGACAATTATGTCATCTAAGTATACCAGGCAAGTTTTCCAAGTCAGCCCCCTCAAGACAAGTTCCATTAGTCGCTCGAAAGTTGATGAAGCATTGCACAATCCAAAAGGCATAACAGTGAATTGGTATAGTCCAGAACCAGTAGAAAATGCAGTCTTTTCTTTGTCATCGGGAGCAATCTTTACTTGCCAGTACCCACTTTTTAAATCTAGAGTGGAAAACCACTTTGATCCCGATAAAGTTGCTAAGGTGTCGTCTATACGTGGCAATGGGTAGCTGTCTTTCTTGGTTACATCATTAAGTTTCCTGTAGTCAACACAGAACCGCGTTGAACCATCTTTCTTCTTAACAAGAACCACAGGCGACGACCATGGACTAGATGATTCTTCTATGACGCCCTCCTTTAACATTTCATTCAGCAAACTGTTAACTTCCTGTTGTTTAGCCAGAGGGACCCTTCGTGGATGTTGTCGTATTGGCTGGGCATCTCCTGTGTTGATCTTATGGACAACTAAATCGGTTTGACTGTCGTTGCTCTTGAAGTTAAACATATCAGATTCATCCATGGCAAATTTTATGGCAGACTGAAGTTGTTCCTTTGACAGGTGAGTCCACTGTCGCTTAAAAGCATCAATAACTTCTGGGGAAGCTTGGTTAGAAGATTTAATTTTGGATGTCTCTGCTTCGACACAATTGCATACCCATTGTACAGGCTCATAATTGGCAAGAACTGTTCCTTCTTTTAGCTTGATGGTCCTTTCTCCAATATTGGCAACTCGTACTGGCATAGTCTTCTTCGTGTCGGTCAAAGTTCGGGCTACCATGATTTCAGTCGTCAAATCCAGGTTAGGTTCTATAAGTCCTATGGACCACCCAGGATCATTTTCAGAAGTCACTGTGATAATTTGTTCTGAATTTGGAGGAATTTTTACATCTTCCACCACCAGTAGACGGATACTAGTTTCCACATTTCCATTGGTTAATGCAAACTCCTCATCTCCAAACGTGAGAATATTCTGTTTGTGATCATAGGAGAATCCATGTTTCCTGATGAGATCCATTCCCAAAATAAACTCGTCTTTGATCCTGGCGACCAACACTTTATGCCGAACTTCAAGTCTTTCTCCAATAATGATGGTGACATCGGCTTCTCCGTCTATAGGGCAAGATTCTCCAGTGACTGATTTTAACATAATAGGGTTGGGCAATGGTTGTATGGTATATCCGAAAAGTTTATCTGGCCTTACAATGGTCACATCTGCTCCTGTATCGATGGTAATCTGGATCTTCTGTCCTTTAATGCGTCCGGCCACTGTGAGACTTTTGCCACCCAAATTATTGACTTTAAAGATCCTGGGGGTCTTAGCGGCCCCGGTCAATTGCCCCCTTGCATTGACCGGAATTAGTTTTCCTGGGACCTAGGGCGGTCTTGGTCGCCGCTTGGTCTTCTAAACGACGGCGACGGACTTCTTGCCCTATTACGGCAGTTACTCTTGATGTGACCCACTCTGCCGCAGTTAAAACATTTTATGCCCCGATTGTCTGTTGATCGAGGCGTTCTAACCTGAACTAACAGGGCTTGCATACTGACTGCCATATCTTTCATCGCTTTATGTAAACTGGCCATGGATTCAGCCATAGACGTATTCTCCTCTTCACCGCAAGTTGCCATTCGTACGCGTGGCGATGAATTAGATGACACTCGTGACGCCTCGAATTCCAGGGCCCGAACTAGTGCCTCGCTGATATTCTTGGGCCTTACAAGACGTAAGTGGTATCTCATGTCACTATCGCGAACTCCCTCAATGAACCTTTCGGCGGCAAATTGCATTTGAAAAGATTCAGGGGCCGATGGATATGCCAGGTGAATGAGTCTGTCTATGTCCGCCTCAAATTCTTGTAAGGATTCACCTGACTTTTGCCGTCTCATCCTCAGCTGGGCCTGGAACACGGTTTCTTTGTGCTCATTTCCAAATCGTAGTTGCAGAGTGTGCACTAAAGCTGCATAATTACTTTGATCCGCTGCCGACAGAGATTGGAGTAACTCAGCCGCTTTTCCACGAAGTGCTACCACTAATGATGTAGCTTTCTGGGGCTCGGACCAACCATTAGCTTTTGCAGCTGCCTCAAACTGAGTTTTATAAATTTCCCATGCAGTAGTACCGTCGTAATCGGGAGGCTTAATTTTAGCGTTGGCTGTGCTAAAACTCTCTGTAGACACGTTGTCGTCCTCAAGTTGTTCCCGGAATTTCTTTTCTAGCTCGAGAACCTTCTGGTTGACAGCTTCGAGTCCTTCGTTAACGGATTGCATTATTCTTTCTTCCAATTGTTGCTCCCTAGCTGCGAAATGGCTCACTAATTCTTCTTTAAACCGTTTCTGTTCTTCTTTTTGTTCTAAATAACGTTTTTCCTGCTCTTCTTTCTGTTCTAGATAACGTCGTTCCTGTATTTGATCACGTTTTTCCAGCTCTTCCTTCTGTTGTTGATAACGTCGCTCCTGTACTTGATCACGTCTTTCTTGTTCTTCTTTTTGTTCGTTATAACGTCGCTCCTGTAATTTATCACGTTTTTCCAGCTCTTCCTTCTGTTCTAGATAACGTCTTTCCTGTACTTGATCACGTTTTTCCTGTTCTTCTCTCTGTTGTTGCATGAGGGACAGCAGGGCGGCAAGTTGATCTTCCATCGCTTGATGCTGGCTTCTGGTCACTGGCATAAACACGTAATGTCCGGCAATGAAGCACTCACTTACAGTTCAGTAATATTAGTCTTCAAATTCCCACTGGAATCGCACTTCTGACACCAATTGTTGCGAACTCGGGGTTCAATAATTCCAGTGTAACGATTTAACTCGAAAGCACTATTTATTTATTCCACAAATACACACGATTACTAAATAACTCGCTACTTTAACACTGTATAGCCTTCTAATATCGTTTCGTACTTTAACTTACTTATAGCTCGCTTAAAATAAGACTAACTACTCGGGCGCTCTATGCGCCTTTTATATACAATCCTAAAATTACAGAAAAACCTAGAAAGTTCTTTATAAGAATTCTTGAATAATCTCATATAAAAAAAAACGGTTGTAAACAACTGCCTTCTAGATTAAGCCAGACGAGCAATAAATCACTCGTGTCAGCCATGACGCAGCGCGGATAGGTCGCGAAGCTCCACCAACCAACACGCTCCCATGCGTTGCCCCGCCTCCCATGCGGCGTTGCTGCGATCGTAACAATATGTATTGGAATCCGGCACGGAACCCGGTTCCGTGATGTCTTTAAGGAGGTCCTTTATGATATGGTTGTCTTCTTGAAAAGACGACTTGCGACTAATTCCAACTTCCTTATTGGGGCTCTCCTTCTTAAACCAACGGCTGAATCTGGGTGTCGACTTAGGGCCCTCATCGCCTCCTCCATTCGGCAGCAATCCGGGAATGGTTTCCCCCTTCAAAAACTCATCTTCAGTGTTGATTTTATGAACTACAAGTCTTAGTTGAGTGGTCAGAAAACATCTAGCTTATTCGAGTTGTTCCTTAGTCAAATGTTTCCAGTTATTTTCAAATGAATGGAGAATCCTCTTCCTACTCAGCCCTTTGCTCTCGAGAGAGCTTGGTGACATCATGTATCAATTCTCTTGATTGTCTCTTTACAGACAGTTATATTCTGTGCCAGGTGTGCTGCATCCGGCAGACTATGGCGACCATGTGTTTGACTTGGTCCACCCATCGCTTTGGTGATCGCCCACGTGGTCGTTTCCCTTCAACCCTTCCTTCCACGATTTGTCTTAGGAGAATAGTGGACAATACTCCTCAGAACGTCCACCAGCAACACTGTATATACAAGTGATTGGTTGATAATTTGCCAGTAACTCTCCTTTTTGTTACCCTAATACTGATCTCCCCAATGTTTACCGCTATAATCGGAATTCTTCGTTTTGTCTAAGTCAGGGTTCTTGCCACTAATAGGTTTGAATTCTTCAAGTCCGGTTCTACGAATCCAATGCACCACCCAGGGTCATTTTCAGGAGTAACGTAAATAAGCCTTTAAGTGCCAGGAGGAATTGTCGTAGTTTCTTTCGCCGTCAAACGGCACTTGGCCCCGTTACAGCAAACTCCTCATTTCCAAATTTTCAACACAAAACTAGGAAATACCTTTCGAGACATCAAATGCGGCTCTTCAAGACAGCTACATTTGAAGTATCTTAATATATATTGTTACACAACTATTTTTTCTTAAGTTTTAACAATTTTGCAGTGTGTGCCATCCAGCACAAGAAGTAAACCAGTCGATTAGCACAAATGTGTCTACTCTTCTTAACACAGAGTAACTGAGCTTTAAGATGTTGCAAAGCTCTCTCTCTCATTTTCCCATTCAGGAGTCAACGCTCGAGCTGCATTTAATGTCAATGTATATTTTGGACAACCAGTAGCGGACAATGGTCATTAGGTCATTTGGTCATTAGGGGCGGCTTCAATGTTTTTCAGAGGAAAGCTATAAACCATTCAGTTATTATTGACATCCAAAAGACTTTTTGCATTTTTACAGTATTATCTTAATATGAGCTGAAAGATTGGTATAAAAAAATAAAAATTTCAAAAGTATCGATATGTCAAAAATAAGTGAATGGTGTTTATTAGTCAACACTGTGCTTGTTCACTATTTTTAGATAATTTGCCTGCTGTAGCTTGTTATAACTAGACGCTTATAATTCTCCGTAGTACTGGGTAGTTCGTTTAACATAGAACGTACGGCCCGCTTACTTTGTTTTGAACTTAAATAGTTTTTTCGCGTGTTTTTTGGTTGCTGTCTCCAGATGGGAATACGAGCAACGAAAGTCCCGACAATGGAGACGAGACGGGAGATGACTACGAGGGGGGTTTGACGTTCGATTCTTCGCTTCCCACTCCGCCATCACCGGGAGGTAAGATATTAACTTTTTGCATGTATTGAAAGGAGATGAAGTCTAGAGATGGTATACAAAAAAAAAAGAATATTTCAAAGGTAACGAGATGGACAAAAAATAAGTGAATTCTAGTAAATTTAGCAAAGACTGTGTAATTTTCAAATTATGCAAAGATACTAAAAGTCAAACTCATAAAAAGTTTTATTAAAAATATCAGTTGACCTCCCCAAATGTGACGCCTATGGTAGCAACTGAAAGATCATTTTTACATTTTTAACTGTCAAAAAGATCAAAGAACCACCTTTAAAGCGCCATAGGCTCTCTTAGGAGACATTGTTGGATAAGAGGATTTACCTCAAATTGGCACGAGAACATCTCTGGAATATTTTCTCTTCGTTTGTCGGTTTAGTTTCAGGATAGGTACCCTGTATGTAAAAAGTAGAAAAATTTTGTTTTTTTTTGCAAATGCATCAGTTTAAACCTTGTCAGCTTTAAACTGCGGATTTGCATTGCTCCTGTGTCAAATCTTTGGTTAACCTTGAGATGAAAACGTGATCCTGAGTTGTTTGTAGAAGATTTACTTGACAATGGCCACAAATCAGAAGATCTTGCTGCCTATCCTACCACGCTTTATTAGTTTTCTATTCATTTATTTGGAGCATCCATGTTAAAAAAATCCGTTATTTGTCGTCCTTTGTGCCGTGGATCGTCTTATAGGAAACAAAAGTCTAGAAGACTTAGCCACCTTGAAACTGTTCGTCTTCTTCTTATGACGTCGTCTCCCTCCGAAGGTTGGCGATCCAACGCGCCAAGATATTTTAGAGCCCAGACTTGTTGTTAACTCTGAGGGTTGATAGTTTTGGTGTCTTGGAGAATATAACAATCTTGGTCTTGGCAACGTTCATTTGTGGTCCATGCTGCATGTTATGTTCGACAATACGGTTCATCATGCTCTGGAGATGCGACAGGCTGTCAGCAAGCAGGACCGGATCATCAGCAAAGCGTATGTTGTTAACGCAAACGCCATTGATCTTGATGCCCCCTCTCACATCCTCCAAGGGTTCACGAAAAATCGCTTCGGAATATATATTGAAAAGAAGGGGCGACAGAACACGACCCTGACTCACTCCCCTCCGAATCTCCACCTCTTCAGATGTTTCGCCCTCTACTCTGACCTCCGCCGTCTGACTCCACTATAGTTGGGTGATAATGCGCAGGTCTCCCTCGTCAACACCAATGGATTTGAGGATCTCAGCAAGTCTCTGGTGCGAAACGCAGTCGAATGCCTTACGGTAGTCAATAAAACATGCGTATATATCTACATTTATGTCCCTGCACCTCTGCGTCAGAACGTTGAGTGTAAACAGAGCCTCGCGAGTACCCATTCCGTTCCTAAATCCGAACTGCGTGCTACCAATCTGTCCCTTGCTTCTGGTATATATACTTTTGTGGATGATACGGAGGAGTATGTATCTTGAGGGCATGGGACATCAAGCTAATCATCGCACTGGGAAGCATTCGGTTTTTTGGGTATGGTGATGAACGTCGCTTTTAGCCAGTCCACTGGCATTCCTCGAGTCTTATATATAGAGTTAAAAAGAGAGGTGAGGAGGGTTAGGCCCTCCCCATCTGCATCCGCAATGAGTTTGAGCGTTTCCGCGTGCACCTAGTCAGGTCCCACGGCCTTGTCGCTTTTTGAAACCTAACAGCGCGTATTACTTCATTTTTCGTGACTCCAGGGCTAGACTCATTAACAGCGTCACCTTTAGGAGGTTTTCTGGGTCGAAAATCGTTAAAGAGGGTCTTTATATATTCCTCCCATCGCTTTCTCTTTTCTTCAGCGCCCACCAAAAAAACTGTTATTGGCATCTCTCAAAACACCCTGCTGCTGTGTACGCTGCGTGTTGGTAAACCCTTTAATTTTTTTTGTGGAGCTTGAACAGGTCGTGATTGAACTGTTAACCAACGCTCCTTTCCCTTCCGGCACTCTATTCTCACCCTTCATTTCATTTCTTCGTAACAATCCCCGCTTCTGGCCTTTTCTCTTCTTCTGTGGTCTATAAGTCGTAGGATCTCATCGGTCATCCACCGTTGCCTGGCAGAGTTCTCCGTATAGCGTATGTCTAGCTCCTGGGTATCTATAAGGACCTCCTTCAGCATACTCCATCGGGGTTCCACATCACTTCCGTCACGATTAATCGGCTGTTTGTAGAGGGCGCATCCAGGTTCTCCCTAGTTTGGATCCGGACTTCAGGATCTCCCAGCTTCAATCTGCTTTTTCGCTGAACCTTTTTGAAGTAACAATGGGGTTGTGGTCGCTGTTGACGTCGGTACCCGGGTACGTTCTCGCTGTGGTTACGAATTTCATGAAGTAGTTTTTAACGAAGATGAAATCTATTTGGTTTCTAATTATATGGCTATCGCGATCAGCTGGAGAGCTCCAGGTGTAAAGCCGTCGAGAGTGTTGGTAATTGATAGATTGTGTTCTATGCAGAATTGTGCCAATCGATTTCCTCTAGCCTTCCGTGTAGCGCATTCCAATGTGGAGTAGAACTCCTGCACTGCCTCATCAGGTTTATCACAAGTTGGAGCGTACGCGGGGAGGAAAAACTGTTGCAAACGTGGAGTAGAGACTGTTGCAAAATTCTAAATAAAGTTTTTTTCATAAAAAATCTTTGTTCATAGCCAAAAGTTCACTCAAAATTTTATTTTTGGCTGTCTTTTTTTTATAGGTTTGTTCGGTATTTTTGGTGAAAATACTACCATCCGTAAAAGTGCCCTTTTCTCTTCAAATCTCATTGCTCATACAATTTGCATCCTCCTTGGCTTGATCAATGGGAAAAATAATACCCTCATGAATAAAATATTTATGTTTTGTTTCACAGTGCTCTTCGCTAACGCAACCTTTTCGCCTTACGACGAAGAGTCCATCGATATCGGCAGCCCCGAAGATCAGGCTCATGGGTGTTTGGCGGACAGGAAAACAGCACTTGAAGATGGAAACATTGCCGGCAGTCTTCACAATGCAACTTACGTGCCCGAGTGTACACCAGATGGACGCTACAAGAAGGTAAAAAATATTTTCTGCAATCAAGCGTAAAACAGCATTTTGTGCTAAAAGCACATAATGTGCACTGTCTATTCGATTCCATCTCGCGCGTCTCGCTGGTATATCGTCGTATTTGAGACTATTTCCGTCCTTACATTCTTATTAAGAAAACAAAAGACGGGAATACCCAGAGCACACGAAAACGCTATTAAGAAAATACGTACTAGCAGAGGGGGAGCGCCTTTTTTTCCAAAAGCGAAAACTGCAAAGTTATTAGCTCCAAAAAACTTTGTTCCAACGATCAGAACACCCAAAATATTTAATACCAAACGTATTTTGCTCCAACTGTACTTTCTTCCAACCGTCGTTTCTTCCAACCGTCGTTTCTTCCAACGTCGTTTGTTCCAAAAATGACCTTCACTAGTAATTGATGGTTGTGCTTATTTGTCCGCTGGGCGGTAGTATTATATACAATGCCATAGATTCACACTATTAATTAATATTATTATTTTATTATTTATTGTCATTTTTTATTCCAATATGCGACTTCTTTGCAGTTTGCACATTTTACAGTTAAAAACTAAAATTATTGTAACAGGGCAGCCTTACTATGGTGATTGTTGTTAACCTAGGTACCAATATTGTTAAATTACCGATGTTGTTAAGTTAACAAGGATTTCTACTACGATCTACGGTGATCATTTTATTGTTTCTCTTAACAAATTATTGCTAAATATCTTGTTAAGATTTTCCTTGTTATGATAACAAGGGAAATCAGTAACAATATTGCTACCTAAAGACGTTAGGCATTGCATTATTCGAAACAAATTGTAAATATAAAACTGTAGTTGTATTAAAATGATTGATCCGGGCATACCCTTCTTATTAAATGAAATTGAGGATGATGAAGGAAGGTAAGAAAAGAAAACAATATTTATCTCAGTTTCACCAGGATGCATTATATACAGGCACGAATTACAAATAGAAAGGCGATAAATTAAGGACTTTGAAGATCCCTCTAGTATGGCTGAAAAGAGCTTTCGAGGAATATACCGTTTATCAAGGGAAATTGTATGGGATCTCATCGATGAAATAGCTCCTTATTTGGTAGGTACCCCAAAAAGAAATAGCAATACCAATCATTCACAAAGTGCTGGCTGCTCTTCATATATTATCACAAGGAAGTTATCAAAAAAGTGTTGACCAAGATATGTTTGTGCTGATGGCTCAACAAACTCTCTCAAAATGCCTCCATAAAGTCACTATTGTAATAGTCAATAATTTGGGACCTTTTATTCAATTCCCCATTACAGAAGAAGAACACAATAGAACTAAGCAAGGATTTGTGGAGAATGGAGGATTTCCCAGTATATTGGGAGCTATATGTTGTACCCACGTAGCTTTTCAAGCTCCTCCATTCAACAATCATGAAATGCGCAGAATTATTTTCTTTAATTGAAAGGGCTTTTATAGCATCAACATGATGATTGCTGTGGACTCAAAAACTGAAAATTTTTCCTGTTAATGCACAATTTCTAGGATCAGTCCACGATTCTGCCATATGGAGTACCTCATCAGTTAAAAGATTTATGGAAGACAGGTACTGGAATGGTGACAGAAGTTCCTGGCTAATCGGAGATTCGGGGTATCCATTGCAGCCGTTTCTAATGACTCCCATAATTGGAAGAAATTTAAACGAATCTGAAGTAAACTTCAATCTAGTACATAAGTCTTGAAGAAATGTTGTAGAAAGCCTAAATGGAGTGCTAAAAGCAAAATTCCACAGAACACGCTGCTTGGGCCACAGAGCTTTACATTATAAGCCTGAAATGGCAGCTAATATCATAAACACCTGCTGCGTTTTACATAATATCTG
This sequence comes from Taphrorychus bicolor, assembly GCA_951812265.1. Taxonomy (NCBI): domain Eukaryota; kingdom Metazoa; phylum Arthropoda; class Insecta; order Coleoptera; family Curculionidae; genus Taphrorychus; species Taphrorychus bicolor. The sequence continues at coordinate 26,850,681 of OX638303.1, read as the reverse complement.
TATCAACAGAGGTGAAGGGGAGCCAGATAATCCAGCAGATGATGGACAAGATATTTATGTTATGCCTGACGATCTAGATGATCCTGATGTAGATATTATCCATCAAATAAATTGTCTGAATGAAGGAAGAATGACTAGGCAGAGAATTTTAAATACATTTTTTAATTAAGAAAAATGAAACTATTTACATAAAATGTCTTATTTTGTTCTAACTGTTTACTTGCGCACCAAAAAATGTTGTAAATGCTCTATATACTTCATTCATAAACACCGCTTAATAAAGTATATAATTTGATTACCACATTTTGTAATTTTCAAATCGACCACTCTTTATGAAAACGTTTTCGAGGAGTGAGCAGTTTGCCAATAATCTTCCTGGAAACGTTCAATTTTTCACCTGCCATATATTTTTTTCCACGCTTTTCCGCCCATTTTCCTTGGTTTAAGTCTTAAGGGCGACGTCACATACAGCGGAATTTAGTTAAAAGCGGAACAGAGCGTAATTTGACAGTTGAATTTACAGCAATCAGATTAAACTCACTTTTACATTCTTATCATGTGACAAGAAGATGCCTTCGAGGAGTTCGAGGAAATGGGATGTGATATTCAGGTGAAAATTATCATTTGGAACTTGAATATCACATGAGAAGAACGTGTCCCGCGAGCCCGCGACTACCTTTTGAGGTTCTCGATCAGAACGTGCCAATTATGTTCCGTGGCATATGATTATTACGTGATAAACACATTCTTTTGTGATATGATAAACATGCACCATTTATGTTCCTTTGGGATATTCCTAGCACCTGACAAGAATAAGCCTTTTAAGAGAAGAACATGTGATATTCATGTGAAATATCATTCGGAACTTGAATATCATATGAAAAGAACGTGTCCGGCGACCCCCTGTACAAGTACTTGGCGTTCTAGTTATATTCCGTAACGTGCTCTACTTTCACAATAAAACGGCGGGCGGTAAAGAACCTCCATTCCACACGCATTTTTTTGTAAAAGTAGCTCTTTATAGAAAATAACTGGTATGTTCTGGAAACTTGGAAAGGAGATCTTATGGTACGTTCAATATTTTTTCTACTAGTCTATATTTGTCAACTTTCTTTTCTTCTGTTAATTAAGTTTAAAATGAGCGTGCGGTTGAGCTTTAAAGTTCACATTCTATGGAAACGGCTTGTACATTTTTATAAAATTCCATCTAGATATGTCATTGGCATTTTATATAATAAAACCAAAAAATGGCAACTTTTAAAATATTCACTTCTATTATCACTATTATTTTTTATTTATTGGTAATTTAATAAATGGGATATAAATATTTTACTAATTGACTAAGTTCATTTAAAATACGGTCTTATCATATTATTCATTAGAACATCTTTTCAGTAACTTCTTTGTCATGTGATATTCTCGTACCGAAAAGTACGTGATGTGTGGGGTCATGACAAGGACGTACTTTTTGGACCTTATTACAGAGAACATTACATTCATGTTACCTTCATATTACTTAAAGAATGTTCTTTTTGGGTAGCTTGAGGGAATGTGATAGGAACGTGAATATTCTTTTAATGTTATGTGGGAAGCTACTAATTTTTACTAAATTTGAAAAAAAAACAACAACAAAGGACACTAAACTAACGACGCAGAGTAGAAGAGAAAAAAATGCCAGGTCGCTGGGATCCTCGATATTATGGTGAGCAAAACACTACTATAATATACTAAATGTTTCAACTTCTACAACTACTCTATATATAAATACTTAATTTCCGGTAGTCTCCTGCGTCTGCAAAGTATCCGCTATCTGCAAGAAAATAGCTCATTCAGGAAAAGGGCAGAGGTGAGTTGACACTATATGACACAACCGAAAGAACACTCCACGAAACTTTTCGCGTAGGCTGGCAATAATAGCGGTTTAATTGTTTTGGCACTAATTAAAAATAAAAATAATTAGCGCGGCGGACTTAACATGGGATTCAAAAAGGGGAAAAAATTTACGAGATGACGATAATCAGAACGGCGAAACCAAGGACTGACTTTTTTCTCGCGGTAAAATTCGAACTTTTTCGTCTTCTTGATTGGGTAATCACTCTCTCGAGCTCAAAGCGCGTCTCTCCCTTTAGGTCATAACTCTAGCGAGTTCAAAAATCATCTCTTTTCTAGGTCGTAACTCTCGCGAGTTCAAAACGCGTCTCTCTTTTTCCGAAGATCCTCGAAACCACCCTCTCGGTACTTCTCATCCCCGAAACGATACTGCAGAAAAAATCGATACCACCCTGGCCCGTGGCGACTATATGGCGCTTATTCGGCCAGCCGGGAATGAATTTAGAAAATGAGCTTTTCTGGAAATTCTGCTGGAAAAAGGAAATAAAATGTGATCACTGGACAGAATAAATGATGCTCTTTAAAATGACACCTCACATGTCATAGTTTAATTGACAATTAAAGCTGTTTATTTAATTTGACCGTTAATTTTCTGGTCCAGTCAATTAAGACATAAATTGCTTGAATTTACATTCCAAGGATGAAAAATTAAAAGCTCCATCTGATGAGAAAATAAGATTTTAATTTCAATTAACGATATTCGCAAAATCGCTTTAATTACTAAACTATTGTTCGAGTCACGCATAGGTCTGAAATTCTTTCAAGGGCCATAAACCATTAAAATGGCGCCTTTGACGGTTACAAGAAGGTCAGTTGTAGGGTTTCATGTTCTGTTCAAGCTAAAATAGGAATTGACATGTGTAGTGACGTTATTGACATGTGTAATGTCGTTACTGAAATGTGTAATGACGTTATTCACATTTCTGCTCCATTCCGCTCCCTTCCGTTCCGCCGTCACAGGCCGCCGTCACATATAGCGGAACGGAACGGAGCGGAACGGAGCAGAAATGTCAATAACGTCATTACACATGTCAATTCCTATTTTAGCTTTTATCTGATTGGTTTAAATTCAACAGCGGAATTTGGTCACATACAGCGGAATTTGGTTAAAAAGGTAATTTGACAGTTGAATTTAAATCAATCAGATAAAAGCTAAAATAGGAATTGACATGTGTAATGACGTTATTGACATGTGTAATGACATTATTGACTTTTAAAATGACGTTATTGACATTTCTGCTCCATTCCGCTCCGCTCAGTGTTTAAAGTTTGATCTGTCAAATGAGAAATTTCCGGAGCCAAAAAATGCGATCGCAGCGCACGTTTACCCCTTTACTCATGCGTCAATTGCCGGAACTAACGAAAATTTTGCCGAACTTTAAAAAATCTGCATCTTTTGTTTCGAAATTCAATTAAGACCATTTCACGACGTCCCAGCGAAAAAGTGGTACCTTGGCGCCGAAAACAAAACATTCCAATGTATCCTCTCGGATAGAAAGCCATTCGATCCGATGCACAGTCTCGGCACAAATAGACCTCATAGTGGCAGTTTGAAATTTAAAGTTTAAAAAATCGTCAAAGCTGGGACCTCGGTTTCTACACTATCGACCTCATGCGTCATTATCCTTATAATGCCCTAGATATCTTAATCACTATAAGATTTATTTTGTCATATAATCTAGAAAATGTCATTTTATGTTACCTGTTAGAGCGCCATATTTGTTTAATTTTTATTTCACCGCCCTAACGGTAATTCTAATGGCGGAGACTACGGACCATACTCGCGGATAAATAAGCACAACCATCAACTATTCGTCAAGGTCATTTTTGGAACAAACGACGTTGGAAGAAACGACGGCTGGAAGAAAGTACAGTTGGAGCAAAATACGTTTGGTGTTAAATATTTTGGGTGTTCTGATCGTTGTAACAAAGTTTTTTGGGGCCAATAATTTTGGAATTTTTACTTTTGGCAAAAACGGTGTGCGTCCTTAGGTAATTACATCCCGAACGCTCGGAATATCAGTCTATCTCACTCTAGCTTGTTAAGATTTTGAGAGATGGTCTGTGTCCAGAGCGCTCAGATGGAATTACCCAAGGACGCTAGACTGACAGGATGGCCCAATTCCCTCTTTTTCTGTACCCGTGGCGTGACGTCACACTAGTGCTCTGGTGAGATATATCATTAAGAGTTTATTCCGCCGACGCATAGTTTTTTTGACATACGCTGTGCTTCTGTTTATCCTGTATTAGTTCAAATAACATTTTAGATGTGTTGATAAGTATGAAAGGGTCTATAAAATAGTAATAATACAAATAGTTATGATTTCAAAGGTAGGTTTATTACGTTGATGCAGCCCTAAAAAGCGGGTTGCAAGCACCCATATTCAATACTCCATAAACAATACGGGTTTGGAATACTTACATTTATACATAGCATATTAATGAACCGTTACATTTGCCACGATTCCTCCTTCGGAGGGTGTGGTGGACACAAGGGGTGGTTATAATAAAACATAATTCACTGCTTCACTGCCCTGAATCTACTAAGCTAAACTTTAGATCTTAACTTTATCCAGCCTTTAGAGAGCAATTGCCCGGAACTACCCCAAATCGGAGAGTGGTCTTGAGTATAAGGACCTTTGTGCCACCCACTTTAATGAGTTCTCTCTTTAAGGATGCTGGACAAAGGTACTCAAATGATGCCAGAGCACTAGTAAAAGCGGAATACCAGGTAACTGATTAGCCCAGCAGAAACAGTACCAGATGCGCAATTTCTAAATTCAACTTGGAACAGTGTATTCAACCACAATTGCATTATTTACAGTACTATTACCAAGGAACGTCATGTGAATGTTACAAGTCCAAGTATACCCCAAAATAAAGAAAAAGATAATTACCCTCAATACCCAACCCCAGTGGGGAAGCACAATAAATAAATGAACCCTTATATCCCTGTGGTTTATCAAGTTACTGGCTTACCTTATTAACTAATAATGTGACTACACCCAAAAACACTGGAAGTCCCAAAAAGATCTTAAATAAACACGGGGTACACTTTCGTACGGAGCATATGTACATATGCCTCGCTCACAATGAGGCTCTTATTACGCTAGGAACTTAATAAAGGGCGAGTTTATATGTAAGATAAAGTACCAGTTAACCGGAGCTTATGAATGGATTGGTTGCTTCGAGTGTTCACCAGGATTGATGAAGGTCGATAAGTATATCACAGAATATCTCAGTCCTGCAGTTGTCCTGTAGGAGCTCTACTAGGCCACTCTGGTCCTAATCACCTGATGTACACTGATTAATGTCAGGCTGCTATTGAGAATGGCACCAAGAAGGGCAGCAGGAATGAAGCACCGAAGAAGTTGAAACTACCGTGAAGCTGAATGTGCTGAACTTGGATGTGAATGTGAATGTGGAGCTGATGGTGAATGTAGTTGTAGAGGTAGATGTAGAGTAAAGTAAAGTAAAGGCCTTGAATGGAGGATGGCCTTAAAGGAGGACTTTGGCAAAACTCAACTTGCACTTGTTTTCTGAGTTTCCCTTTAAATCCGCTATAAGCGCAAGCTTTCCAAAAGCTAATAGGTATCTAGGGGAGTATTGTCAGAAACCAGCAGCAACTTTTTAAATCCGCTAGAGCGTTTTTCTTCTATGGCAGCTATCTTTATAGCCAAGCACAAAGAGACGTGATCAAATTACAGGTGCAAAAATCCTCAGTTCATGTGCGTTTTTTTTTATATCAAAATTCCCCACAAATTTCATTCTGCAATGGGTCAGCCTCTAATTGGTCAAAATTTAACCAATCAGAATCTTTGTTTTGAATGAGAGTACCAAAACTTTCATGCTGAAAGTGATCAAGATATTTAAATTTATGAAAAGAAAGGGCCTTATAAGAAAAGAATACATGATTTTAGCATCCATAAATGCATTTTGAGGTCTTATCCTTATGTAAAAAGCATCAAAACAAACACAATTTCAGGCTTGAAAACACAATGTCGAAGTCGAATTTTTCAACCCGTTACACGTTGTCTTGATGTATAGATACCATTAAACATTTTCTGAATGTGCTGAATAATGTTGTTCTCGTGCTTGAAGATCTCAGTGGCTTCGTTGGTTAGTCGGATAATCCACTTCGTTGAAAAGGATTTAGCGACTTTCAGAAAGAGTGGTCTGCTTCCAACTTGTCTCAGCCCTGATTCCAACTTGAGATCACACCGCACAAAAGAAACAGTCTTAACGGGCCCTAGTGGTGTTTTCGGGCACTCCTGCCGTTTTATAATAGGTGGTTACCTACCTATAAACCGTGCACAACACCATCAAACCCAGGGTGGTTCAATTTTAACCCTCTGACCTCGCACCGGTTTCGAAAGGTTTTAAAAGGGCGTTGAGAGCGATTAGCTCTTTTCAACGTTTTGTTTGGCAAATTGTTTGTTTTGTAGTCTTTTTTTAGTCGGTAACAATAAGGGCAAAAAGATCCAGCCAACTTGCCTCCATGTCACTGCTGACTTCTTTGTTTATACCAGTCTTCAAGCGTCATGAACCCAACTCACTTGATAACAGAACCTATTCAATTAACAATTTTTTTAAACTTTCGTATCTTGAGTCCCTTGAGTCTTGATACTTCAATGTAAAAGCAGCGTGCAATAAATATTGCTCGTGGTCCATTGCTAATTGCTGGTTGCTTTAGTGCAAGAGCCAGCCGACTTAGAGGCAATGTAGGTACTGAATGTAATACTTTTCCAAAAGTTCATTTCGGAACTCTTTTTCATAATCATTTGCCGTAAAAGGCAAAGAGCATATTGCCGAGTTATCTGGATTGAATATATCAGTTCGTTGGCAAAGCTGAATCAACTTGTTTCTTACTTTAAGTGAAAGAGCATCTATTCTTTTTGTGAAAAATAAAGGGAGCTTTGTCTGCCTTCTTTCTTCAACTTGGTTGCTTTTACATTCAGCAACAGCACAACAATAGCACAAATCTGACCATTGTGTACTCGTAATGTTACTAAATCGCAACACAATCGGCACAATCACAGCAACAAGGGAAAAATTCAAAAATTGGAATACGATTATAAAAAAACCGAATAACCCGCGCCCGCGAATAATCATCGAGATGTCAAATCAAATATTCGCAGCGTTTTCAAGTGACCGCTCTAGAGCGCTTTGAGTCTATTTCCGTCCTTACATTTTTATTAAGAAAAACAATGACGGGAATAGTCTCAGAGCGCTTTAGAAAGGCCACCCGAAAACGCTATTAAAAAATTGCTGATGACAGCGTCAGCAATGACATTATTGACAACCGTAATTGCAGCGCCGACGATGGCCACGGGCTCGGGAAATAATGACGTTATTATCGCTCCCAAGTCCGCACTATGCTGACGTCACGATTTTGGACCCATGTTGTTTAAATGGTAGTGGACCGTCCATATATTTTAATAGCATAGGGGACATTGCCTATCTTTCGACCCGTGACTCCCGTTCACCTTTGAGGCCAAAGCACTTCGTGAGATCCAATGTTGCCGATACATTCACGAGTTAGTCCGGCTACTCGTCGCAAATCTATGTGACGGAAAAATATTCGATATGAAAGCATTTGATTCTAGCAACATAATTACTGTATGCATTCGAGATTTGGCAACAACCCATGCACACGCGCGTAGTGCGTCGTGTCCGGGTCCCCATATTTCGCCTTCAAGGTCACTAAGGAATGCCCGGTACGTATTAACGTACTTGCTTGCAGCGCCCATGATAGCCACGGGGTTCGGGAAATAATGACGTCATTATCTAAGTCCGCACTATGCTGACGTCACGATTATGGGCCCTTGCTAAGGGACACATGCGAACTTTCACATGTGTGCCTTAAAATTTCACACGTTTTGAGATTGCTAAAGTTTTTACTACTAAATATTCTCCTCTTGGTTCCTTGTTACTTCGGTCCTAATGTTTACAAGTACCGCATTGTGATCGAATTCGAAAGTTTTGTATATGCAAGAACTTACCTCATCAGCATGCGTGTTAGTGAAACGATATCAATTTGAGTAAAGGTTGCGGTTATCACTCGCTTGTAGGTATCCGTTCACATATGAAAAAAGCCGGTACTTCTCTTCCAGTTTTCATTAGAATTCTACTAAACTTTTGACAAAACTGTTGCAACTCTTCTATGTGAAGCATTTTCGGTTCATGGATCGATACGAAGTGTTACTTGTTGCAGATCCTGCTCTTTGTGACAGGCAGGAACCACTTTTAGAAAACTTATTCTTTTTTAGGTCCAGTGTTACCCAGCTGTAGCTTATTGTTGGTGCGTAAACGAAGATGACGGAAATACGATCGCCGGTACTTCGGTTAAAGGCGGACATCCCAACTGTGACATGCTGAAACCACGCCCGGCCCCCATGAAGGGTTGTCCGGACGATAAGAAGTTGATTTTCCTGCAAGAATTAATGCAGTTTTTGAAAACTAAAATGAACGAGAACACCGCATCTAGTAATCCTGCGTTGTCGTTAGGTAAGCAGAGTGTTCTTCATCTTTTTCGTAAAATTGCGGATCAAGGCACTTTTCTCTTCCATTTTTAATGGTTAGATAACCGTGTTGGGATTGGGAATTGAAATATTAAGGGCCGGTATTTTGAATTCTGATTAAATTATTTGAACACTGATTAACCTGAAACAGGTATCAAATACCATAATACGTTGATTAATTTTAATTGGCATCCACTAAATATTTAACCGTCGGTTGCTAATGTCATTTTTTGACATTTTGTTATTTGATAATATTGTTTTCGTTGGTTCCAGGAACAGAATTTTTATGTGGGCGATGCAAAAAACGAGACTCTGGGATAAACAACCAACAATTAATTTCTAAAATCAAGAATGGCAACATTAAATTAGTGGTGAAGTTATCTGACTAGCTAATCGAATACCGAAAAACGTATCAAAATACTTAATCGGACGGTAACACTTGATTAAGTTCGTGATCGGGATTCAAAATAGCGGACCTAAGAATACCATTATCGCTCTCATAGATTAAGCCTTTCTAGGTGCATACAAAGCTTAACCAATTATCAATAGTTTAACAGTTATTACTTCAAATCAAGTCCAAAATGAGTGGATTGAAGAATAAATAACTTCTATTAATCTACACCAGGAAGTCACTCACTTTAAAAGCTTTGAGTCCGGTTAATATAAAATAAAATGAAAGGATATTAATTTAAAGAAGTAATATGAGTATTTTTGTAGGGTTGAGTCAGTTAAAAGACAACGAAGCCATCTGGTGTTTCACCTACCTCGACAAGAACCGAAACAAGGCGTTAGAAAAGTCCGAGTGGAAAGCTTTCAAGGATATGGTGGCTCCGGTCAAAGGGCTGAAGAAGTGCGGCAAGAAGCTGCCTAGATACTGTGATAGCAACAAAGATAAAGCGATCAGCATGACGGAGTGGTTGGACTGCCTTAATGTTCAAGGTACTAAGAATATCAAAATTATTTTTTACCCACCATTGGTTACAATCGTAGATAAATGAGACTGACCGAAATGTTCAAGGTACTAAGAATATCAAAATTATTTTCTACCCACCATTGGTTACAATCGTAGATAAATGAGACTGAGAATTAACCCAAAAAACTTTATTTAGCAGTTGTTTGTTTGTTTGATGAAAGGCGTTGCCAGCTTGGGCATTTGCCAGTTCGACACAATAAGAGTTACAATTCCTTTCTTTACACACAATAATAAAAAGTATATTGTTACGGAATACGGCTTCCAATAATTTATCGTCAATTAACTACACACTTTCATTTACTTTTAACTAATACAACACGATTAAAACACAATTCACACTATTCGCGTGGCTCGCTGGTTTATATACCCGGCCTGAACACACTCTCGTACTTTCGAGAACGGATGCAACTGTTCCCGGTTCTCGTTTATTCTAGATGGGTTCCCAGGGTCGTGGTCGGCGCTCGGCGTTGCCACTTCGGCCCGAATCTCTGTGGACCGACGGTCCGGCAAATGAAGCAATACAATGTTGGCGCCCCATTTGAATGAATTGCGATCAACGTGGCAGGTCCTTTTCCAGAAACGGACGATGGCAACAAATACATCTTAGTTGCCATGGATTATTTCAGTAAATGGCCTGAATCTAATGCACAACCAAATCAGGAAACCAACACCGTGGCAAGGGTCTTGGTTGACGAATTCTTCATTAGATTAAACGTACCATTATAGAGCTTTATTCGGACCAGGGGCGGAATTTTGTATCGCAACTTTTCAAGAAGATAATGAACTTCTGGGAATCCGCAAAACAACAACAACTCCGCTCCATCCTTGGAACAATACCTCTGCAAGATGGTAGCGGACCACCAGAAAGATTGGGACAAATTTCTGCCTCTTGGCTTACAGAGGTGCAATGCATAACACGACAGGACATACCCCTGCCAAGGTTATATTTGGTAAAGAACTTCGCATTCCGGTAGATTTGGTGCAAGATATCCAGAACTATGTTGATGAACTTCGAGAAAGATTAAAGGAAATCTATCGAAACGTGAGGACAGAGATAAAGATTGCCAGCGATCGGATGAAAGCCAGATATGACCTGAATTCTGCAGGATTTAAGGCAGGTGACTTGGTTTGGCTGCATAATCCATAGATGAAGAAAGAAAAGTCTCCCAAATTGTCTCCAAGTTGGGAGGGTCCATATACAGACAAAGAGAAGATTGGCGGCGTTACCCGCCCTAAGACCTTAACGCTTCCCTTAACCCACTATCAACGCCCCCACCACCAAAGAAACCCCAACGCCTCCGCGCTTCACCTCCTGCCCGGTCTGCCCTCGACGGTTGCCCCCCTGGGCAGCCAGGACAGGTCCTCAGCGGGGAAAGAAGACACCGAGTTCTTTATTTTCAACCAGATAACAAAATGCAAAGTAAACAAAATCAATTAATAACTAAAATGAAAAAATCAATCAATAACAAAAAGTGATGCAGATTACTGTAAAATACAGAAATCGACACTAATTGTGTCCATCCACAGACTAGTTTCGCCGTTTACGGCTCATCAGTGAGGCTTTGACACACTTAGAGCTTCCGAAATGTCGAAATGGTCAAGACACGCTTCATGGCAGTACCGAGAGAAGGTTCCCGGTGGCGCCATCCGTGTCCGTTTGTTGAACTAACGAGATTACACCCGTCCAGTTTCAACGTCAATGCCCGGTCTAAGGAAAAAATTATGCAGATTTCTGTAAAATACAGAAATCGATTTTTAGCCGTCGGTACTATGAAAACGCTGTTTTCGACCTTTTAAAACGACTGATACCATCATTTCGCAAGCTCTAATTGTGTCCATCCACAGACTAGTTTCGCCGTTTACGGCTCATCAGTGTGGCTTTGACACACTTAGAGCTTCCGAAATGTCGAAATGGTCAAGACACGCTTCATGGCAGTACCGAGAGAAGGTTCCCAGTGGAGTCATCCGTGTCCGTTTGTTGAACTAACGAGATTACACCACGTCGGTACTATGAAAACAGCGTTTTCATAGTACCGACGGCTAAAAATCGATTTCTGTATTTTACAGTAATCTGCATCATTTTTTTCTTAGACCGGGCATTGACGTTGAAACTGGACGGGTGTAATCTCGTTAGTTCAACAAACGGACACGGATGGCGCCACCGGAAACCTTCTCTCGGTACTGCCATGAAGCGTGTCTTGACCATTTCGACATTTCGGAAGCTCTAAGTGTGTCAAAGCCTCACTGATGAGCCGTAAACGGCGAAACTAGTCTGTGGATGGACACAATTAGAGCTTGCGAAATGATGGTATCAGTCGTTTTAAAAGGTCGAAAACAGCGTTTTCAATAACAAAAAAAACCCTAAATCAACACAAAAATGGGTCCCTATTCACATCAATAAGCAAAATCTCTAATAGCAACTAATAGCCTCACACTCTATACCTTTAATAAAAATAATTCAATATTAACTCGAATCCATTTACAAAATTTCAATAATTACAACATAATCAAATGGTAATAATCTAGAAAAATATTAACTAACAACCAAAAAGAAGGCCTTGCCCCATAAAACAACGTAATTTAAATCGGTACTCAAATTATTAATCAAAATCTCCATCATTAACAAAAAGCCCTAACTTATATGTGATTATAAAACAAATCCGTGTTCTAATCTTTATATAAAATATTCAGTGCTAATCACCATTTGTTCCCACACTCGCTCCTTCCTCTCGTCACAATCATTCATCTTCCATTTCCGGATCCTTCATTGCAAGTTTGGCAAAGCGGTCGATCCCTCTCAGGACGGCCTCCTCTCCCTTCTAAGCTGAAGTTCCCCTTAGTTTGCCATATCCAGTGCCATAATGCCCCTTGCCCTAACCCTATATGGGAGCATGCAATGCGTCTGACATGCTCCGCATTCTCCAGCCCCCGGCACTCACATTGTCCTCCCTCCTCCCAGTTTCCCTTTCTAAACCTAACCAGGTAGGCCCTCATATTCCTGTGCTGCGTTACTGCCTGGGTTGCCTTGAAACCGAGGTCGACCCTGTCATACCCCGGCTTCTTGCAGATCGTATAGACCTCCCTCCCCTTTGTACTACAATCCCATGTCTCCCGCCACTTCCTTAATATATTGTCTTTCATTTTTACTTGTGAGTTTATTTGTATTCCACAGTTCTATTCCCTGAACCCTCCCATCCGAAGTTTCCCCTGATTTCGCCCTGTGGTGTGCCCTTGTTATTCCCTCCGATCACCTCCCTTCCTAAGATAATTTAATCCATATGCCGCTGTGTCTGCAGACTGTTCCCAATCATTTCGCGAACGCGTCCGTGCTTTCCCTGCCCACCAGTCGGCAGGCCAACACACCAAAGCACCTGTCGTACCCCGATTTACAATGAGTTTCACGATCCGGTCATCTCGATACCAGTCATCTCAATTTCAGTGGTGTCCAGCTCCCCATTTATGTGGCCGCCACCTTCAAAGGCCCCTCCCATTAACTTCATCGTAGTTACCCATCCATAGCCGGCCCTTCCCCCAATCCTATTTCCCGCGTCCACCCAAACTTCACCATCCCATACATTATCCATCCAAGCTGGGTAAACTCTATCACTCTCTTTCACCCTCCACTCTCATGCATTCCCCGAATCCCTCGTGCATGTTCATTGCCGCAATGTGCAACGACGGTACTCCACACAACACCCCCAACTGTCCTATATGCTCTGCTCATAATGAGCAGAAATATATAGTATATAGTTTTTTTGCCAGACTTTTGTCCACTTGTTTTCTGTTTATGTATTGCCCTAGAATTTTCCCTGTCAGTCGATTTGTCTTGTATCTGACCATTTTTGAGCGCTCGATGTAGTTCCTCTTGTTATCAATTATCAGCCCCAATACTTTGATGCTCTGTCTAATCGCTACTTTATTTTCCCCCATCCTCACGACCCCCCTCTCTCAATGAACATGCACTCAGTCTTTCCCATGTTATAGCTCATTCCCGCATCTTTCTCCCATTCTACGCATTTATCCCATACATTCTCCCATTTCAGCTCAATTTCTTTCACAGATTTGCCGGCCACCAGTATTACTTGATCGTCGGCAAACGCTTGCGCAATTACTCCCTCTCTCTCTTCCAGTTCTTTCATGTCTTTAAACCATCCTTCCATGCACACCAGCCATAGAGTGGGTCCCAGGCTAGAGCCTTGCGGACATCCTCTCTCTACATTGTTACTTACCTTTCCACTCAGCACCGTTCTTCCATTCATAAAACTCCAACACATCTCTCTCATCCTGCCCGGTATTCGCCATTCATTTATTCGTCTATCACTGTCCACTGTGGTCGCCATATTAAACGCGTTACGCGCAGTCATCAAACGGATCAACGACGTGGTATACAGGATCCAACCTCTAGAGTAAAGATGAAAGTGGTTCATCTTGAACGGTTAAAGACTCACAGTGGTGGAGATTTCTCAGATCGGGACGATCAGAGCTAAGAGGGGGGCAATGTTACGCCCGGCCGTCAGTCTACAGAGATTAGGGCCGAAGCGGCAACGCCGAGCGCCGACTGCGAGCCCAGGAACCCATCTAGAATAAACGAGAACAGGAAACAGTCGCCTACGTTCTTCTAACTCCGTCATTTTCATCTCTACTTCATGTTTGACTTGATCCACGTGTTGTTTGACTTGATCTACGTCTTATTTGACTTCAGTCATTTTGGTTGAAACATTTCTTCCAACTCGCGACGACCATCCGTTAATGGTTGAAACAGAGCAGCTTGATTTTTTCTTTGTTCATTTATCTCAAGTTGCCTTTGTTTCCCTCTTTCCTTTTTCTCAACTTGCCTTTGTTTTTCTTGTTTATCCATGATTTTTGTCGTAGGTCGAGTTAATGGCATGTAGAAAACACCAAAGTTCTTGCACTGTCCTTACCACGCAAAATTCCACGCGCGCGACCACTCCTTTGTCAGTACAGTCACAAATTGGCGAAAATTCTCCCACTTCTGGCACCAGTTGTTACGGGATACGGGTTCCAATAATTTATCGTCAATTAACTACACCATTTTATTTACTTTTAGCTATTACAACACGATTAAAACACAATTATTCTCGCACTGTTCGCTTGTCCGCTCCGAGCCGACTGCTCCCGGTTCTCGTTTAGTCTAGATGGGGTCGCGGTCTGCGCTCGGCGTTGCCGCTTCGGCCCGAATCTCTGTGGACCGACGGTCGGGCGTAACAATATTTATATAAATTTATCATCTTTTGGTCTAGAATGAGCTGTTAATTGTGATTTCCCTTACCAATCGAGCAAATTTTCTTTTTTGTTTCAGCATTAATGTCCACACAAACCAGCACATCGTCGAAGGCGACCAGAGTGATCAGCAAATCGAACACGCTAAGTATGCTTAAAGATGACTAGTCGAAGGAAGGCGGTTTGTAAATAGCAGAAGGAGCTGGGTAAGGCTGATTTGTCTTTGCTTTAACGCCCTGGCTAGCGAAAGCCCGATTGCGTCGGGCCCGCAAAAGAGTATTCGGGAATGGTGGCCGATTGACAAAATGGGTCTTGTGATTGTAGCTTGTATTGTACAGAAATATCGCGTATTGTTTTTCTTTGTATAATAGTAGATTGTAAAGTTTGTTCCTTTAGCACGGTAAGATGACCGATGTCGGGCCGACGGGGTACAAGCAAAATCTGTTACGTAATTAGGTACTTGTTCGTTGGTGCCATATTTTTTGTTATAAACATTGTCTTTTTGCTTTCAAATCGTAAGTTAATTAAACAGTATGTATTTAAGGTTGAACTGTCTTAATTGGTTCGGTAAGAACCATCGGCTATCATACAGTATTCTCCTGATGTATGATAGTCAATCAAGAAATGTACAGTAAGCTTTACATTTCTATACATGCAACTATCGATGGATAGGAAAACCAAGTCGAGTTTGAATGGATGCCAAAATTACCTTATTTCGTTTAAATTTTACCCCACCCCAAATGGTTAAACCTCCTCCTCCTTGGATGAGAGGGGAGAAAGGCCTCCCTTCGTTAGGCCTTCCTACTCCATACAAGGCTTAACGAAGGGAGAACTTTCTCCCCACTCACCCAAGGTGGATGGACGCCCTCTCTTCATAAAAATATATATCTCACTTAGAAGCATGTTTACAACAAATTTTATTAAAACATGGTAACGATATTACAAAAAACACAATTTTCTTCCAATAACTTTGAACATCAATAAATCGTTTTTTTTTTACCAAAGAACGTCGCAGTGCCTATTTGATTATGTGGTTACGGGATACCCTGTGTTATGGTAATTTCGAATAATTTGACCTACAAGGCGATTTTGCTGCCATTTGTGTACTTACAGAAGGTCAAAAGTGTACAAAACCATGGTCTCTCTATTATCTGTCACGTCTTTTAAGTGGAGTTCGGTAATTACATCCCGAGCGCTCGAGATATCAGTCTCTCACTCTAGCTTGTTAGGATTTTGGGAGATGGTCTGTGTCCGGAGCTCTCGGAGGGAATTACCGAACTCGGCTTTAGTTACGCATGTCAAATACTAATAGCGTTATTCAATGGCTGCACTAGTGCACACTAAGTGTATTTCTGTCTTTGAATTTTGAACGAATTGATAAAGGATAGAAATACACTCGCTGCGCACTAGTTTTCCCAGTAAAAAACGTTATTAATTTTAGTATCTTTTGAAGGTTAAGTGAGGCAAGTTTGTTGTTGGTGATGTGACTTATTAGGCAAACTCGATTTGATTTTTCTACATACCTGGTTGGGTGATATTCTCTGTGTATACAGGGCGATTCACAAGCACTTTGACAAACTTTAGGAGGTGATTGCTGGCATTATGTTAAGAAGAAAAGCTTTAATAAACGAGGGTCCTTAAGTGCATCGTTACGAAGATACAAAGTGTTAAAATTTTATTAAAAAAAAAAAAAAACAATAATATCTTTGAAACCGCTTGAAAGGTAGAGGACATTTCGAACAATTTATCTAAGTTAATTTATTTTAAATATTTTTTATTTTCAAGTTTGTGAAATCAATCATCTCAAGTGAAATAACAAGTTCCATCTTGTTGAGGTAGAGACTTGCATTAAAACGATTTTTATTTTTTTACTTGAAAATGACACGTCTAACGAAGAAAACTTAAGAGAGCTATTTTGTTTAGAATTGAACAGAAACCCAAAGGGTAGAATTTATTTTTTGATAGACCACTGGCGTATCATACTTTTCTTCAAAAAGATGAACCGTCATTGCGGTACTCGCGCCACTGGTGGAACAAAAAAAAATCGTTTAACAGAAACATGGCTACTCACTAACTATTGACATCTGTAAAATTTCCTCCTAAACCTTTCAGACGGTTTAGGAGATATTATTATTTTTATTTTTTATAAAACTTTAACACCCTGTATCTTAGTAACGATGCTCTTAAGGACCCTCGTTTATTAGAACTTTTCTTCTTAAAATAATGCCAACAATCACCTCCTGAAGTTTGTCAGAGTACTTTTGAATCACCCTCTATATTGAAGTTAAACCTGGGCAAAACATTACACGTTCTCAAAATTTCTGATGATTTTTTTTACTAACTGTAATAGCCTAGTGTCTTAGACTTGCACGAAGATTTACTCCAACCACCGCAGAAGAAGAAGTTTCTTGATACAGAGTTCTTCATGTTACGACCAATTATTGTGCTTTTAACAGTTTTAAGAGTCAAGATTTGGTGTTGTCAAGGTCAAGACACAGTGGTGATTCTTTACCATCGTTGTTTTGTTTACTAGAAATGGTGAAAATATTGAAATGTAAGTTCTCCTTTAAGTGGTGTATTTCGCCAAATCAATCGAAATCTATTACAAGAGGTCAAAACAACTCTATGTAGATTAATTTACCCTCAAAGATGCACTTAATTTAGGGCTGTATTAAAAGTAGGTTTTTTTAATGAAGATGAGGACACCTTTTAGTTGCCTTTTTAAGGTCATGTGTATTGTCAATAGGAAGGAAGCGTCATATGTCAACTCAATGTTTTCCTTTGGAACCTCAAGGATGCATCACTTATATTATTTTTATAGCAGCGAAAGCATTAGTGAGTTAATGGTTCCATTGCATCAATTAAATGAAAACTATTGTGTTGCATAAGTGCAACTAAAGTAAGCTGTTTATTGTTTTGTATACAAATACGGGGTGTTGATTATAAAACGTCATTTAGTTGTCTAAGATTTTTTGATAGAAAAAACCTTCCGTCTACTAATTGTCCAAGATCTGTTAACTTTATGGGTTACCTCATTTCTCAGAAAAATAAAGAAAGAGCTATTGTGACGTCATGAGAATTCACGGCTGACACTTTTATATTGATTTAAATGAGTGACTTGTCAGAGATGTCGTATTTTTTGAAAATTTAAGCTTTTAAATGTTAATGCTCGGCAAGTATACTTAATTATTATAAATTTGGGGTTTATTTAGACTTATTTTACACCATGCAAAGTAATAGTTTTATTCAGAATACTTCTTAAATATTGGAAATAAACTTGACAAAGCGGCTAAGAAAATAGGGTAGTTCGGCAATTCGGTAATTGCATCCGAGCGCTCCGGACTCAGACCATCTCCCGAAATCTCAACAAGCTAGAGTGAGATAGACTGATATCCGGAATGCTGGGGATGTAATTACCGGACTCAACTATATAGTATAGAGCAGAAAATTTATAAAAATGGACTTCACTTTGTAATATAGTAATAATGTAGGAAATAACTTCTTGGTTTCAGCACACAAAAATACCAAAAACCTTAACAAAACTCAATTGTAATAAAAAAAAAATAACCCACGCTTTACAAAAGCATAGGGGAAATGGCGGAAATGAAGTCTTGTGACGTTGGCTGACGTATACAGGTGGTTCTCTCTCTAAGAAATGAGGTAACCTGTAAAGTTAACTGATCTTGCTAATTGTCACTGTCAGTTGTTGACATTTGTCACTTACTTATTAACTGTCATTTTGGGTGGCAGCACTAGACAGGTCTGAGGCTATTCTCATCCTTGCATTCATATCAAGAAAACAAAGGATGAGGATACTGTCAAACAAAGCGCTCTGGAGCCTGAAGCCGTCAATGTCGCCAACGGATTTTGACAATTGACGTAAGTGACAACTAAAATATCCAAGGAGCAAGTCACGAAATGTTTTAAAATAACAAATCAATTTCATAGGTGGCTGGATGACGGATTCTAATGAACACATCGTACGGGTTGTTCATTATAAAATTTCATCTAGCCACCTATGAAATAAATTTTTTATTTTGAAGCACATCGTGAATTACTTTGTTCTTTATTTGTCCGTCAAAATTTTAAATTTAGGCACGTTCACACTTTGCGAAATTTTACTGGTTGAATACCCTTACGCGCTCCGAAAATGTTTCTATCCTTTTTTCTCAATAAGAATCTAAGGACAGGAATACTCAACTAAACTTAACAATATAGTGAATGGCAATTGACATTGACATTCGCTAAAAACGGCAATAAAAATTACCGTTTTTAGCAAAAATTTTCTTGGTAAAACTAGAAAACGCCAACAAAAATGTGGGAAAAGGGAAAGTTTACCAACAAAAGATATAGACAAGATGACCGCTAATAATGTTGAAGAACTGAAAGCTGATTGGACAGTGGCAATGACAAATCTGTTTTGATGGCGAGTCAAGATACGACGTACTTTTATAACTCTCTTTCTGTGAAAAAATCATAGCTGGCTAGATGAAATTTTATAATAAACACCCCGTATGTATAGGTGGTGACTTACTGGTGACATGCAAAATGTGCTAACAAAAGGTTTCCTATCGTCTGAAAATTGCCATTTAGAGCCACTTTCATATCTCAAACTTACGCTCCACGTAGAGTAAAGGAAAATGTTTGCCAGATAAACAGTGCATACGGCAAACCAGGAGCTTAAATCTGACGAAAGGGTTAAATTTGAGACGTGAAAGTGGCTAAAACGCCTCATATATCTTAAGTTTACGCCAAAACCCCAAGAAGTATTTTATTTAAAGGATATAAGACTAGTTTTAAGAAAGCAACTTTTGTAAATTTTATGTATATTTCTTTTGTAACGTAAGAGGATCATAAATTTATATTTGTTACATACGTGTTAGTCTTAGTGCAAGTAAAACAAAAGAATATTTGTTTAATGGTTCATTTTATCGTCCCTCACGCTAAGTGTGCAGTAATAAGTTTTCAAGTCGGTCATGTTAGAAAAGGATGGTGTGATAAAAGTAGATGATAGTTTTATTACTCCATCTCTTTCTCTCAATAAGACATAACCAACTTGATGAAATTTATTAATGTAACGCTTGTTCTTCGCGTAATAACCCTTTATAGAATTTAGAGTTGTTTTAGAGCGTTAATTACTGAATTGAGGCCTCATTGTTTGTTCCAATATTCACCCTCTACAAAATCGTCTTATCGGTGCTTTACCACTTAAAGACTATTAAAATTACCAGGACGTTTTGGTATTGGAAAGAAGAAAAACTCAACAACCGAAATATTTTTTAAGGTTTTGTATTGAATGATCCTAACCTATACGATGTTACGAACAGATTCTACTTACAAAGACCATATTAACACCTAAATATTTAAATTCTAATTTTATTTATATTATGTATAGTTTAATTACTCTATATCGAGAGTCCATCGGCGGTGAGGGCCACTCCCCCCGCGCCGAATCGCATAGTATACACCAGAACAAGCTGCCTTCCAACGATGCAAATTATCTTTTTTTTTACAAATCCGCGACGTTCATTAAGACGCTCGATTGCAGCTTCTCCCGCTAAACAAGCTTAGCGATAGTAATAATTATTAAAGACATTTACAATTGCACTGATCCAGACAACAAAACCGAAACGTCTTAAGAGTAGGAAAGAATTTACGAACTAAATTAGGCAGTCGTGGGGGTGGTTTGTTTGTTTCAGCCGCTGCGTGTCCCGTCCCGAGCGATATGGCACGATGTGGTTTTTGTTTGGTGCGGGACGGGTCACGTCGGGCGGGTTAAAGTGGTGGTTTCCAAGAATATTTTAGATATGATAAAACATGGATTAAAAACTCTTTATAACTTACTACACCCTGTATAAATATAGGTATGTCTTTGTAAAATATGCTGATTCATATTCGGAGTTTTGTAATCCAAGTTTTTATTCAGGGAGACTTTTAGAGCATCTTGACAGCTGTCCTATGACATCATGAATCATAAATTTTATATGAACACGTCAAAATGCTCTAAAACGTCACGTTTTAGAGCGTCGTGACGCATTTTTCTTTTAGAGCAAAAATGAGATCATGAATTCACTGTTACCATAAACACCAATTTCTTGTGACGTATTCTGTTGATCGATCTGAGAGAATTTTTAATCCTTAAATCCTTATTAAGAAAGTTAAAGATGGGAATTCTATTTGGGCCTTGTACACTATTTCAACTTTCACCAATGTGTCGACAAATAACTTATTTGTCTACCACCGCCTGGCTCAAATGAAAGTCAAAGTGCCTGGGGAGGCACAAAATAAAAACTGAAAACACGGAACTGCTTAACATTATTTTATCACAGTTTACAATCTTGGCATTTAGCCCTTTTACCTTAATCGTTAATGGCGGCAAAGTAGTGCCCAATTATCCTCATTTAAGACTTAACACTTAAGAGTTAACCATAACTTGGTCCTATCTTCATAGTCATTGACAGTGCTGTCAGACCTGAGCATTGCCAGCCTCCCTTTAATTAATATTAGCAAATGATTCATTCATTACAAGTCTCAGTGCGAAAATTGATATTTAATCGCCCATTGACTTCAGTCGACCAAACGGCATGGGCTCGAAAATATCGTACAGTATTGCATTATTGTGCATTTGTGAGTTGAAAGCAGCAATTCACGGATTGTGTGCGGAAAATTTACGTACCCAATTTACGTCAATGTTACAGCGTTTCAGGTGACAGCTCTAAAGGGCTCTGAGAGTATTTTCCCATCCTTTGTTTGCTCAGTAAGAATGTAAGGACGGGAATACTCTCAGAGCGGTTTAGAGAGGCCATCCGAAAACGCGGTCAGTGACATTAATGTTGACCGGTAATAGCCGTTTTCGTAAACGGGTCAACGTGCGTTAAATATGTTCTTTTTGCACTAGTTTTGTAAATAAGTATTACCACGCACTGTAAAAGATGACACCCATTTAAGCTCGTAGGAAAGATTTATCTATAAACCGTGCCGTTTACCGCATTCGATTACTGAACGAACTCGCGCTGCTATAATACCAAAACAGTGTATTACGATTATTCCATAACTATGTCTATTTTGCAAATCGTTGAGTCAACACAATAATAGTTAATAAATTATTAAAAATTTGTCGTTTTTCGCACTTTTAAATGACCGTGTCTAATCTGAAGTAACCTTGAAAAAATGTTTAATTTAACCGTAAAAGAAAACACACATTAAACTCGGAGAAAAGATGTTGTGTCTAAGCCGTGCGGAAAATGTCTTTATCGTATTCGATTCACGAACGAACTACAAAGTAAAATACCACGTTTCGCACTAGTAATGTAATAGTTTTTTACGTTATCAGTCCGGTAAATACGTTTTTACAGTAGGAGTAAGATGTTTCTTGGAATTTCGAATTTTGAAACGAGTGTAAACGTTACCGGACGTAAGACGTACAACATTTTACTTCATATGATGCAGATTACTGTAAAATACAGAAATCAAGTTTTAGCCGTCGGTACTATGAAAACGTTGTATTCGACCTTTTAAACGACTGATGAACCATCATTTCGCAAGGTCCCATGGGTTTCGTGCACCTGACGTCATTTTGCCAGAATTTTAGTAAATATAACCTCACTTTAATAATTAA
The DNA here is from genome assembly GCA_951812265.1 of Taphrorychus bicolor. Lineage (NCBI taxonomy): Eukaryota > Metazoa > Arthropoda > Insecta > Coleoptera > Curculionidae > Taphrorychus > Taphrorychus bicolor. The sequence goes on along the minus strand of OX638303.1, from coordinate 26,828,438 downwards.
TTATATAATGTTTGCAATAAAATTGATCGTTTTGCATTAATTTTAAATCCTACTGCCTTTTTGGGGGATCCAAACTTTAAATTTAGTTATATTGATGCAGAAGCACACAAATAAAATATATTTTTTGTTTTCAACCGTAGCCGCACGAATCCCATAAGAGCTTGCGAAATGAATTTCCGAACGTGCCCGGCATCATTTGGCATACGTCGATTCAAGAAACGTCACTCTAACTTGTCAAATTCCTGGGTATATATCTGTTTTCTTTTGAGGGCGCAAGCCAGAAAGAGATGCAATATGGTGGCCGGGCTTGGAACAATCACGGGCGCAGTCGCTGCTATGGCAACCGCACGTATGCGTGTCAGTCGACCATTTTGCCGGTCCGGAAAGATTTCAAAACTTGAGCAAAAGCGTCGATATTTTTTAAGATTTTCGGTAAAAATTCGTGATTTTTTGCTCAAAAATTAAGCCAAAACCTCGTGCGAAGTATCTCGGTTAATTTGCTTTACAAAGTGCGATGTACACGGCTAATTTAATGGAGGAATTTGCTTGCGAATACTGGATGTTCAGAGTGAGGCCATGGTGTGGCGGCGCCAAAAAGGTGAGCTTTACGTTTAAGTACTGAACAAAAACAATCATTTCAACAAGTGGTATCTTGTTTCATGTTTAATTAATTGATAAACCACCTGCCGCCAGGAAGAGGTGCCAAATTTGTGGTATTCTAAATTCCAACAGGTGATACGTAAGGCAACCATTATGAAGACTGATGAGAAAAAATCGGTGGTAAAAATATCCGACATTCTTTTTTTATATCTATCTCTTTTTACGTTACGTTCTCTGATAAGTTTGTCTCTCTTTTGGCACCCTTTTCTCTGGTGATCCGATGCCATGACAAAGATTAAATAGGTTTGTTCAACCAACCAAGAAAACGTTCCGAAATGGTTCAAAAATCATTCTAGTCAATTCACTAATATAAATTTTAAATTGGGAGAACCAATGTGTTTGCCCAGAGTGGTTCTGCAAGGATTTTAGTTCCTCGGCGAGTTGGAACAAACCTTATAAGGTTCCCTAAATTGCTCCTAAAGTAACTAAATTGGTCATGTCGATTTGGAATTTTTACCAGTGTGTTTTTCAGAATGATTTTCTAACGGTTCTGGAACGGTTCTCTGGCATGTTGGAACAAACCTAATATTGAAGGAAAAATTACTGGTGAATTGTGGTGTACAAACATCGGAAATTTAGTGGTTCCTATGAGGTATGTTAGTTGAATTTAGGCTGTGAATTTTTGTGCCCATCCCGGGGGTTGGGCACAAAAATTCAGGTTAGTTCAGTATTCAGGGTTTACGAAATGATGGTTCATCAGTCGTTTAAAAGGTCGAAAACAGCGTTTTTATTTTACTTCATTATTATTAAAAACAGAAAATGATTAATTTTATGCACGGCGAATATATTTTTGAGAAATCCGGTATAGCTTCATTACAGTAACCTGTACCATATGGAAATTTCACGGTAATGTAATGAAATTTCATTACCGGGAAATTTCCATATGGTATCCAGTCCGGTAAAAAGCTATTTACCGGACTAAAATCAATTACGTAAAAGTGTCCTAAATGATACAGTATGAAGTAAATAACTATTACCGCACGCAAAAAAAAAGTTTACCGTATTGATTGTCGACCGAACTGTCATTTGCGTCGTGTCCTATACCACATTCTGCGAACTGTAAAATATCACCTTTTGTGCTTGTTATACAGGGTGATTCAAAATTCATTACAAAGATTTTAAGAGCATATTTCTGGGATCAAAATAAGACTTTTTTTTCTATATGGGTCCTAAAATCAACCCACTTCTCCCTCTGAGCGCTGAAAGTTAAAAAAAAATATTTTTTTTATAATTGTGGACGTGTTTATTCATGAAAATTCTTGAAAATTTATACATCTACGTTTCTCAAGTCCGTTCCCCGAGCTTTTTTCATTTGTTTTCTCAGAAATGGCGAAATTTTAATTCTTTGCAGGACTTACTGTGATTATGATACTGTGATTATGAGAACGATGTTTCTTGGGAGTTTTGTTAAATTCGTCGTCACTATCTAGTAACCCAAACAAAATATCTTTAATTGTGATATCTTGAGATTTCTTGATTAAACTAATCGTTTTCAAGAAAAATTCCTTTGGCTGAACGGCTGCAGTGTCTTCATCAAAATAAGGAAAAACATAGGAGGCTGGGACTTTGTAATTTGACAACTATTACCATTCACAGACGTGTATAAACTTTTAAACATTATTTTAAACCTTTTTCACATTTCATGACTGTTAAGAACGTAGAAAAAAGCAAATCTGTTACTTGCAGAAAACTGCGAAAAATTAAAATATCGCCATTTTTGAGAAAATGTATGAAAAAAAGCTCGTTAAGAAACGGGGATGTACAAATTTTTAAGAATGTTTATGAATAAATACGGCCAAAATTAAAAAATATGATTTTTTTCCCAAGTTTGAGCGCCCGTAGGGGTGAGGGGGTTCATTTTAGGACCCATCTATATAGGAACAAAACGTCTTATTTTGACCCCACAAATATTCCCTTAAAATCTTTGTACTTAATTTTGAATCACCCTGTATAATAGTTGTGGCCACACAACCTAACAAGTGCAACAGGTGATTTTTCCGCACGCATTTGCCCACTACCCAAAGTGGATTTTGTGTCAATGTGAGTGCTAGTATAGGTATTTCCGCACGGGTTGGTGTGATTAAACTCTTTTTACGCACACCTACGGTAAAGTGCTACCCCTTATGTCGCAAATGTGACGTTACCACACGCGATTGGAAAAATAATTATTTTTTATTAATTTATCTACGACTACTAAGTAAATAGCTAACACACGCTCTACTTCACTAGTAAGGAGCTACTTACGCACGCTGAACCAAACGTATAATCCATTCAGTTATTTCTGTCGTCAAGTAGGCGTTGGAAATCCCACATATTTCACCCGGTATAACATGACTGACACTGATAGTGATTAATAATCAGTTTGAGGTACTGACTTGAGATTAATAATCAGTCAGGTTTACTGTTTTGCTCACATAGTTGTCTCACAACTTTTAATAATAATGATTACCAAAAAAGCACGAAAATGGGGCAATGGGTTGTAAGCTTAGGTACCTATCTACTTACGTATTAATAGTTCTAGAATTGCATTTTTTTCGGGTGTCGTGTCTGATATCAAACATTATTAGCATCGAATCATTCGAATCCTAAGTATTATTTTCCAGTCCTCAAACATCCAATAACTGAAGAATGTAGGTACTTATACAGCAGAGCAGAGTTAATGCTTACCCCAAAAATATCAGAAACTTAGCCAAGGTCATAGAGGGCAATTCTGGGGGAGGTTTCTTCTGAATTGGAGTCACTTTATGGTTACTGATTAGTGTTAATTACTTTTGGCATCTCTTTTTGTTAGGATAACACAGTTTTTTTAATAACAAAATACAAAATGCACGTGTTATGTGTAAAACAATCGGCAACCGCGAAATTTTAATGACGCATCTTGACAAATTTGTTTTGACGACAAGTAAACAAACAATCGCAATCGATGTTATACCGGAGAAATTCCATGGCATGGGTTGATGCCAAAAATAACTGAGTGGATTATACGTCCAAGGCCCTAAGCCGGGTGGCCTCTTTCACGCGTCGGCACCAATTCGTAATTTTAATGGCGACTAGCTGTCAAATTCAATTTTCATCAATTTCCTGATTTCTTAACATTTATTAGTTAATATTTATAGTTTAAAAATGTCTATTCCTATAGCGTCGTAGATAGAGTCTATGACGAAATACGGGTTGTAAAGCATTTACGGCTGCGCGGCGGCATGCGCAAACTTTCCATACGTACGTAATAAGCATCTTACAACCCTTATTACGTAATATACTATTACATGCGAAGAGTAATACTCACAGTTAATGTACTAGATAGTTGTACCTAACAAGTACAAAAGGTGTTTTTCTTTCGCATGCAATTGCAGTTGAATGAACGACGCAAAGCGGAGTTTGGTCAGGATTCGAGTGCGGTATAGGCACTTCCGTACGGGTTGGTGTGATTTCTTTATACGCACACGTGCGGTAATGTGCTACTTTATGTCGCAAATCTGCGCGGTAAACAAACGTTACTGCACGCGAATGGAAAAATATATATATATTTTAATAATTTTTATAAGGCGTAATACGCACCGTTACCGCCATGTAGTTATTTACCTAACAAGTGCAAAATGTGGGTTTCCGCACGCAATTGCCGTTAACTGAATGACCCAAAGCGGAGTTTGGTCAGCACTGAGTGTAGTATAAACACATCCGCATGGGTTGGTGTGATTAAATTCTTTATACGCACTCGGTAAAGAGCTATTTTTTTGTGCGGTAAAGAGATGTTACCGCACGTGAATGAAAAAATAATGATTACGTGAGGCGCGCCGCGTATCACAATGGGAAGTTTACGTGTGACTGACAGCGGTAAATGTTAATATTACATATCAGTAGTTGCTAGATGTAGCGTCCTCAAAAGTATACTGCAAAGGTTATCGGGAACAGGACAAAAGAAAATTTCCACAAATTAAGCAGAAACTGCTGACGTTTCGACGTTTATTGACGTCTTTATCAAGGCTTATTCTACGACTAAAATGGAAATTGTGTCATAAAACTCATACTCAAATGCCATCAACACAGGCAAGGAAGAGCAGGCCATGCGGAGTAGACAAGGCGACATAACGGACGTACTAGTCACTACGTCCGTTAATAAGCACTCACACCAGTTTTATGTCGCCTTGTTTACTCCGCATCGCCTGCTCTTCGTCGCCTGTGCTGATGGCTTTTGAGTAACGTCAATAAACGCAGAAACGTCGGCAGTTTTTGCTTAATTTGTGGAAATTTCCTTTTGTCCTGTTCCCGAAAACCTTTGGAGTATTATATAACATTGATATTTAGCGACGGTTCTTCAAATACCTGCTAAAATTAACATTTTTAGGAGATAACAGATTATGTAGCAGTTAGCTTAGGCTTATTGGGAGCTGCTCCTAATGCTATCAGCGATTTGAAGCACCGGCCCTTAAAACGTAAAAGTTGACAAACAAACGCGTTACCGGGAGCAGCTTTTTGCATGCGTTAATAGATCTCTAATAAAGGTGAGCGATGTCCTGATAAAAACGATTTGAACAAAGGTATAAATTTTGTGAACGATATTTAAGTGATGTCTAAAGCAATAAAGCAGACTTTTTACAGAAAAACTGTTTTCGGTTGACTCTTATCATCGCTCTGAGAGTATTTCTGTCCTTTTTTTTCTCAATAAAAATGTAAGCATGACAATACCCTCAGAGCGATCTAGAGGGGCCACCTGAAAATGCCATACACTTTTGTATAAGGCAGATAAAACTGTCTTTAACTAGAAGAATATCTCGGATATTTAAATACAAAGTTTGGCGAAATCAACTTTAAGGGAAACCAGAAATAATCCTCTTCTATAACAGGAAAATTAAAAGCCCCAGGTCTTTTAAAAGCGTGCAAGAGCATCAGACCTCCGGGGGATTGCTGTTTTGCATTACTGACTGATTAAAGGCAAAGGCACTTCTATATCTGAATTTTAAATTCCATGAAAAATTTTGACAAGCAAATTTGATATGTAATGATGGTCCTTAACAAACAATCTTTACCATCTTTAGGGACCATTTAAGGACACGAACTGTCATGCTAAAGCCACCCATAAGGGTGGCTTTAGCCTTACAGTTTGTGTAACCAGCTACATTAACAGTAAGCTGCGTTGTATCACAACATAGCAGGTGGAGAAAGACGCAGCAGTGTAAATAAAACACTGCTAATAATGAAGAGATGAGTGAAAATATAGTGAAGATGATCTTATTGGTAGTGCAAGGAACGATGATCCAGAAGATGCAGAACCTTTCCTGCGCAGCATGAATCTCGGATGGGTGCCACTTGTGAATTTTGGTCGCATGCTAAAAAAGCGAAGACAATTGATTCGGATAAATAGAGTTTACCCTGTATTATAATCTCCGAATTTGTCATCATAAAGTTGCCTTATTTGAAGCCTAAGGTGACTGAAATGACTACAAAAGGTTTAACTACAAATTTTTGAAAAATCATATTAAGGGGTGTAAGAGAGAAGACGGTAGTACTAAATAGATTTCAAGTAGTTGAAGGTACCATAGAAAAATCGCCCAGTAATGACAGCAATTCTAAGAAACACGTGAATGATGGCGTTGCAATGGTGGTCAGTGAATATGTTCTAGAAATATTCTTGGATTTCGCAAACCAGAAGCAGGAATGAGCGTGTTTTATATGTACAAAAATCCAATGACAGCTTAGCAGCCATTGGTTATACTTTCAACCAAGGGGGATCAGGAGACCTATTCATATATGAAATACGCCCATTCCTGCAGTTTTCTACCACAATTTAACAATGAGTTGACGTGTCTTTTTACACATTTCTTTTTCACACAATGTTGGTTAAAGTTTTTGTAATCAGACGCATCATCTTACCCACAAAACAAAACATTAATATACAATAAAAATAATCTGGAGCAATATTTCGACGACACGTTGTATTGTATAACAATTTAAAATCACCGTGTCTTATGTCTGAATATTGCTCAATAATACAAAAGTAACGTAACGTTTGAGGAAAATTTTTACACATCCAAGTTGTGTTTTTTGTATAACAGTGAGTTGAAAAGTTCTCATCATTGTACAAACGGGTAAGTTGAGTTGAGAAACATTTGAATTTTAAAAAAACTGGATTTAAAGGGCCTACAGAACGTTCCGTTACTTATCAATACGTACCAAGTATTAAGACCCAAAACACATTAACTTTACACAATAAATGCGAATAACCTGAGGAAGCCAAAAACGCAATAATATTTAAGTATTAGTAAATAGTATAAAATATCACATATTTCATTTCATCTAGGAAAAATTAAGTTACTAATGGCTTCGAACGAAAACTCAACTTAGATCGCGTGTTGATGCAAAAATACCCATATTTCTTAATGTAAAAGTCGCGCTTCTCTTCTTTCAACTTCGAACTACGTCGAAATGGCAATATTGCAGTATGTTCCCAAATATATAAAAAAGTGCGCATAAAATAACAAATAAAATTTCAAAAAGGTCAAAAATACATTTTACAAAAAGGATTATAGGGACATTCTTATATAACCTTTTGCTATGTACAAGTTACTTACAACAATATATTACAAAGTAATGAGCGCAGCTCTCCTGTTTATTCCGGCTTAACTAAACGATAATTTGTTCGCTTCTCTCAAGAATTAATTTTATGAATATCTATTTGGGTTTTTGCTGCCAGTAGGAAGATAGAAGAAGTCAGATAATGGGGTGTTCGTGGACATCAAACTTGGGTTTATTACGCACTATCTACCATAACGTACTATTTTTATTTTAAGTTTAAACCGAACCTGCTGCTTAAGGGTGACTTTTACAACTATCAGTAAAACTTCAGTTTGGAGATAAAACACCAGACATCACATAGATCGCATTCTTTGTAACAATACAATCTACGTCATTACTGGTGTTTTATCTTCAAACTGAAGTTTTACTGATAGTTGTAAAACTTACCCTAAATGAGTAAGTTTTGTAAGTGACCGTGTCAAACCCGGAGTGTAAACATCAGGTTAGTTTGAAACTTAAGGCCTTAGTTGTTCAAAGTTTTTTAATGACCCTGAGCAAGGTCATATTGAAAAACCAGTGTACATTGTAAAATTATCGTAATCACAGGTGGCAGGATTATTGAGAGGTACTTCCCGGTCAGTTCTTGGTGTGAATCAGCATGTAGAAGAAGACTCCATAACGGACTAGAACTGTCTTCGTTCAGAACGTTGTGACGATTTTGCGGGAAAGCAGTGCACTTGTTGATTGGCCACCAGTTACCAAGCAACCACCTGTTCTAGTCTAATGATCCCAACGAGGCAAGAAATAGTGGAGAGATTATCGCTTTTTACAGTTTTGACCCCGTTTTTCGCCCGTATTTTTAAAGTCAGGAAGAAGTGAGCGCGTCTTAAGTCCAATGGAATTGCCATTCACGAATAATTGTCATTAGGTATTTTGGAGTCATACCATTAGACGCGTTTTCGATGTGTTGCTGACAAAATTTGGCGACATGCTTGGTCACGATTTGGACCAATGTCGCGGGTTTGGTTAGCACAAATATAAAAATTTGACGCAACTAATAACCCAAGCAAACCAGAGTTTCGGTATATTTCAATGGTTTTGGCACACATCAACATGGCTCCAGAAATGGAATCAATTTTAGGGAAATGCCAGCAGTTGTTTGCTTTCTCTCTCCACTATCCCCTACCTCTCTGCTCCACCCCTCCTACCTTATTCAATAATTTGACTTTGAAAGCTGAGAATGTTAAAGCTTAAAGACCAAGAAACAGAATCGGAAGTGTCGATACTGCATAGAGGGTGATAACACGGCTTTTTTATTTGCTCTAAATAGAAGAGGCAAAAAAATCAGCTCTGACTCGAATTTAGATGTTGAAATGACAAATAAAAGCCTGAACCAATCGGGAACATCCTACTCCCACCCTCCTACCTCTGCAGGCTTTTAAGCCCCGCCCCCGACCAATCAGAATCGTTAAACCCCAATCTGGCACCTGTATAGGCCCTTAAACCCGACCCTCAACCAATCAGAAGCGACCTAACCAGCCAATAGAAAGAAAGACGCAAATTTTTCCAAAACCTTAACTCCACCCTTCTCCGAAATCTGTCCAGGGTCGTACTCAGTCTTTCTGCTTCGGAAACTATGCATACTTGATAGGCAACAAGGTACCATTAATATTTTTGGTTGGTGCGGTCTTGTAGGTAAAATCTGTGCAACTATCTAGAGGCGCACGAACCGAAAATACTTATGGTACCGTGTTGCCTATCAAGGATGCATGGTTTCCGAGGCAGAAGGACTGAGTACGGCCCTGGACAGATTTCGGAGAAGGGTGGAGCCATTTCTTAAAAGGGTGGAGTTAAGATCTTGGAAAAATTTGCGTCTTTCTATTGGCTGGTTAGGTCGCTTCTGATTGGTTGAGGGTGGGGTTTAAGGGCCTATACAGGTGCCAGATTGGGGTTTAACAATTCTGATCGGGGGCGGGGCTTAAAAGCCTGCAGGGTGGGGGTAGGACATTCCCGATTGGTTCAAGTTCCCCGGACAAATTCGGACAAGAGCTGCAGAAAGCTCAAATAATATCTACTGAGGACAAATGGGGCAGTAATAAAAGTTTCATAATGGAGGTTATAAAACTTTAGTATAACTGAAACTGTTATACTAGATAGAGGAAGATGGCACGACTTTTTATTTGATTGGACTTTTTATTTGGTTGGAACGTTGTTTGGAATTCTTGGACAGATGTTGCATTGTTATGGCTTTTTATTTGCTCTAAATATACGAAGTCTGTTCAAAAAATATCGTAAATTTTGAATTTCTGCGAGCTACGTATATTTGATTTTTGATTACTCATGTCCCTTATTTATGCTGACACGATCGGTCATTATGAATGTTTAGTTAATTTTTGACAGCTGTTTTGCTTGGATGTTTTTTGGCTCGTCTTCGATTTTCGTCTATTCCAAAAAATTGATCAAAGTATCTGTATCAAATTTTGCGTGAAAAAGAAAATAAAGTGCGCGGACGCATTTCGAATGTTGACTGAGGCATATGGTGAAGTTACCTTCGACCAAAGCAACGTTTATCAGTGGTACAAAATGTTCTCAGAGGGTCGAGAAGATGTGAACGACGAACAGCGTGCCGAACGTCCGAGCACGTCAACAAGAGACGAAAACTTTGATAAAGTGAAGAAAATAGTATTAGCCAATCGTCGAATCACCGTTAGAGAAGTTGCTGAGGACCTAAACATATCCAACGCCCGGATTTGTGGAAGAACAAAAACTGGCTTTTGCACCATGATAACGCCCCTACTCACACATCGTTGCTTGTGCGCGAATATTTGGCCAAAAACACAGTAATGGTGCCGCAGCCACCGTATTCCCCAGAGCTGCCCCCCTGTGACTTTCTCCTGTTTCCAAAACTAAAGAGGCCCATGGAAGGACGACGCTACGCCACGACTGAGGAGATCAACACGGCATCGAAGGAAGGGCTGAACAACATAACAAATAATGATTTTTTTGGAAAAAACGTTGGCATAAATGTATTATATGGGAGGGGAATTACTTTGAAATTCCTTTGAAAATAGATATTCATGAATAAATACTATTTGAAAAAATATAAAATCGATACTTTTTGAACAGACCTCGTATGTATATAAATCTGCTGGGATTCCAAGAAGGTGCTAAAATGACAAAGGCGGATAACATTCACATCGAAGGACACATGGGACATATATGAAAGTTTTATAACGAAGTTAGCAGAGAGAAAGCAAGTAAGCGGCATCTCTGTTGATGGAGTGTGTGTTTAGTGGTAGGTCCACCGCTGGCCTGAGTGACCAAGCAAAGCCGAGGCGACCAAGGCCCAAAGGACAAAGAAGCAGGGATTGCATATATCCAGGTGCTTAAATGGCAAAGAAAAATGTTGGTTACATCGAAGAACAAATGGGACATATATAATGTTAAGTTACCAAAGATAATGAATGATAAGGTAGAAACGCATATGGTGATTAACTGAAGAAAAATTCGCCGTGTAGAATGTTGAAAAACTGATGTTTCGGTATATTAATGTGAAACCGATCTGAAGAGCGTTCTTCAGTTGTCCATGAAGCAGAGGAAGTTTTTTGGACGGTTAGGGACGTTTAGTGCTCTGTCCATCTTTGGCCTCGTCTTATTCGCTACTTGCGACGGGTTGTTCCATACAATTTCACTCAATTTCAAGGTTATAACCATGGTCAAACGCGTTTAAATGCTCCTTAGAGTCGCACAGTTCAGCAAAAACTAATCGCCCTTCGACTACACAAGAATAATTCTTAAACACGATGACTTACTGATTTCTTTTGTCTATGCAAAACGGTTTTTTAAAAGGAGGTTTCATCCGAACGAAAACATCCTTAGAAAAATTTGGCTTTATTGATGCAGGTTAGCGTCCCCAAGATTCCAAAAGCTCGTGTTTTAGTGGGTTTACGAAAAAAAACTCCTTTTTCTCTCGAAAAACGCCTAGGTTTCGACGTTTAATTTACGTCTTCATCAGGGCTATTCTCTCGCGAAAGAGGATGATGTCATAAATGTGACGGTATCCACGATACAGGCAAATATGAATGCTGAAGTGTGACACCACACAAAACGCACAAACAATCACTTACTGTCGGCTTGACACCTGTACTGGTGCTTCTACTTGTGGGTCTGTGACATGAGAGCCTTTGGAATTGCATTTTGTGTGGTGTCACCCTTCAGCATTCATATTTGTCTGTATCGTGGATACCATAACATTTATGACATCATCCTCTTTCGCGAGAGAATAGCCCTGATGAAGACGTAAATTAAACGTTGAAACGTAGGCGTTTTTCGAGAGAAAAAGAAGGTTTATTTGTCCTAAACCCACTACAACACGAGCTTTTAAAAATCTGGCTGTTCTTAAAACGTAAAAGGGTGCCACTTTGTGATTTTTTTTTTAATAGAACGCGTTAAAGGTGAACTCTTACCAAACATAACTACCAGTTAACTTTATTTATAGTCCAAGATGACACGTGTTGTCATTGCGACGGAATCTTTTGAGCATCCGCGAAGTATAGTGACCAGTGTGACGTCATTAATGTCAAATATCGCGACCCTGAATGATAAACAACAAATGATAGGCGAATTTTATTCGGCTTTGGTCCAGGTTTCGGTCGACAGTACTTTGACGGACATTTTGACAGTGATTTCACTTTTTTTTCACCGTTTGGTCTAGATTTGATGACGTAGACAAAACCAATAACAATGACTTGAACGCATTGGTTTTGTTAAGTTTATTATTCGTATTCGGTGCTTAGACAATGATGGCATCTCATTGAAAGAAAAATAAAGCCTCTGACTCTTTATTTCTTGGACAGCTTTTGAAGGCACGGATACCACATAATTCGAGTTAATACTAAGCCACAGTAGTCTAATGTACTAGATTTCTGTACAGTAACAATGCAGGCAGGTTTATTACTCAATCTCATTATGATGCATTTGGCGAACAAAAGCTTGTCAGAATTATTTAAATCATTACTTCTGTTTAGAGAACTGTCGAGAGGCTATCTATGTTAGAGAGAGAAACATCACCGATTTGCCAATAGAATTGCGCGGCAATTATTTTTTCTACAACCGTCAAAATATGACACGGCTCGCGCACCACTGACAGTATGCAAACTGACACATATTTTCACGGTTATTTTTCTCGCACGTCGCCCATAGCAGCATAAAAAAAAGTTACTCGTTGCCATAGGACACGTGAAAAAAAGTCTTTCGCGCACGCCGTCAATACAGGGGTAGCAGAAAAGAACTGTAAAGCCTAATCATTTATAAAATCGTTAAAGATGTCCCATATTAGTGGCAGGCGGATTTGTATACGGTTGTAGAAAAAATTTTGTTCCTAATTCTTGCGCAAAGTGTCTTTCGCGCACTTGACTGCTCCCCGAACTCCACTTTCAGCGTCGTTCGGACAACGGCAGTCGCATGCGCGAAAATGTTACTTTGCGCACTTGTTAGGAAAATAACTATTGCAAAGTTATGCTTAAAAAAGACATTTCTGACAACAACTTTATTTATTTTTTCACATACCCTTAGTGTAAGAGTCAACAATTAGTCAGAGCTAACGTTGAGAAGCAGTGAAGAGAGAGATAGCTCATAAAAACAACAGAAGCTTTATTATGCGAAAACATTTTTCAGGGGTACCTTGGTAGACCTGCATAGCGCTGACAGTATGTCCACAAACACCTTAAGACCAAATTTAGATGCCGGTAGAGGCAAACTGAATAATAAAAATAATAGAAACTTATATCCTGACTCACCTCTTATCCTACTGAAAGCAATCAACCTTCATATACTTTTGCAACACCAGGAACATTGTTTTGAAATCCAAGTTTCGAAAAGTTGCAGCCCTTCCCTTTTTGGAAAATTGAACTAAAAAAATGATTGAAACCGTCGAGTCCTTTCGCACGGGTACTCTTTAAGTACGCTCGGGCTCCAACTATTCGATTTTCCTCACGGCCTCTTTATAAACTATCAAAAAACAAAAATAATAATAAGCTATTTTAAATACATTACATAATAATAGTATTAGAGGTGGTTTTGGCAAATGACATTTATGTTACATAGTAAAAAAAATCGCGGTCGCCCCTACCCCGGGCGACCCGCTTCTTAACTTAGTCCGATGACGGTGAGATCGATAGACTTGATTGCTTCTACCCCAACAGCAATAAACAATTATTATTATTATTATAAAGATCACAGGCGGCTCGTCCGGGAGCCATCTACACCTCGGCTACGTGACACTGATTATCGACCGCGCAGTCTCCTGGTTACTGTTCGACTCGGACGTGTCGCTGCGCACGCATTGACCAGTCAATTGATTGACACTCAGGGGATTGTTTATATCGTGGGGATTCGTCCCCACCGGATTCCTAGGGTTGTGCAATTGAGGTGGCGGCACTTTCACGTCAATGAAACTGTCGTGGGGCGTCAACGGGCTCTGGAGCATGTACGGACTCGACACGCTCACTGACGGACTGGCGATGCTCGTCGACGGACTGGGCATCACCATTCCTCCAGGGCTGGTGAGGCTGCTGAGGGCGCTCAGCCCTCCCGGACTCGACATCGACTGGTTGATGCTCTCGTTGTCATTGTCGTCGTCGGGGGGCGTATTCGCGTCTCCCATGCTGCCGCAACTGCCTAAATTGTCGTCGGATTGGTTACCGTCGTTGCTCTCGCCCGATTCCATGTATCGTATGCACTTCTTTTTGCGTCTGAAACATTATTGAAATGTAAGGTAACTCGGTTTAGCGCAGCTGAAAGGAATAAACGTCCATGCTGATGGTTAAGTTGGTACAGGGTGGCACGTTTTCAAGGTGTGCCTCATCATCTGGTTTGTACGCATGTGGAACGGTAAACGATAGACTATTGAAATCTACGATTATTAGATTGTAATGGCCTAGAGTTTACTCCTCAATTGTAAATGTACAAACCGTACAAACCCCTTCTAGCCAGCCCCACCAATTTTCTTTAGTACGCTGTTTTCTCTACAACAGATCACAGAATTATATCCGGAAATGGCAAACCTCGCCATTCTAGATGGTAGCTACCCTAACAACTATCTAGAATGCAAGCCTGTAACCTAAGTTCCCACACGCAAGCAAAGTGCTGCTCCAGATTATATCGGAACGTATAAAACCTCACATCTTGTCTCAGCTACCACCAGAGCAGCCCGGTTTCGTGTCGGACACGTGAACAAATTTTGAACATCAGGCAAATTATAGAAAAGGTAAGAGAGTTCAATGTGCCAACATACTTGCGTTTTATAGATTATTGCAAGGCCTTTGACTGCGTTCAACGGCACAACCTTTGGCGTATTTTAGATAAAATGGGCGTACCAAGCCACCTTATATCTCTCACCAAGAGTCTCTATGAAAATAACAGAGCGTACGTTAGAATGCAAAATGAGCTGACAGACCCATTTCAGGTAGAGAAGGGTGTCAGGCAAGGATGCATACTGAGTCCTCTCTTGTTCAACATAGATAGACTATATCGCAGGGGAGAATTGGTAGATGAGTGACCCAGAGTCGGGGTCAACTGGTTTCAGACGTATGGAAAAAAGTTTCAGGTTAGTACCACGATGTACTTGGCCAATGCTCAAAAGAGAGTCTAGGATAAATGACTATTCTGCCGATGATGATTGTCACATCCTACCGATTGAGAAAACTGTCGGGTATCTTAATTGGGGGATCCCCAAGAGTCAGCAGGATCCGATAGACGCGCCATCCTCGCTGAAATCCAGGAGATCCTGAGGACCTTCTGGACCTAAATCTTTCGGCAGAACAGTGACTTCAACAAGGTACTGAAAAACCTGACCAGGGAGCGAATCTCAAGATTGGAATAGTGATATTCCGTATTCCAATGACGTCAAAACACGTATTTGACTTGCTGTTAAGAATCCGCTAGTTTTGCGTCATCTTTCGAGAATTCTGGCCTGGAAGGCTGCAGATTAAGTCTGAACTGTAGCAAACGCTACAACGCCCCTGAGACTACAGAACTTTGCAGCAAGGTGGAAGCAGGGAGTGGTGATAATGTTAAACAAGGAGGGCAAGAATAAGAAATTCTCATAGAACCACTGCCAGTCACAAGTATTATATGTAAGGCTGAGTAAGTCGTGGAGTGTACTATATTGTAAAAACTCAGATAGTACAGGGTGTGCCATTTTCGATATTTTTATCGAGTGTCTTATTTGTTATCGAAGACAGAAGGATTCTTCTTAATCATGATACAGAGCGATTTTGGGAAACTGACATTTTGGTACACCCTTCAAAATTGCCATAATTCATAATAACCAAAAGTCCCTTGAAAACTCCGTTCGTACCTTCGAAAAGTAACAACACTTCGTGAAGATCGCAACGTTCTACCCGAGAGGAGAAAACATCGAAAATGGGACACCCTTAACAAGCTTAAATATTGAGCCTATAAAGCAATACATGTTTCTGGGGCTGCATTCGGCTGAACTACAGGGCCTAGAATGGAGAAGGTTACAGGAGACAGAAGCAACAGGATGACTTTCGGGTTGGAAAGGCCAAAGGATGGTGTAGATCCAACCTGTCTGGGTAAAGAGACAAATATGGCAACAAAACTCTTTGGTTCATTGCAAAAATTTTTTTTGGGAAAAAGTAACATTGAGAAGTAGTTTTTGAAAAAAAAAATCTGTCTTAACAGCTAAGTATCTCACCTTACTTTCTACAATTTCTTTAAGATCATCCTGTTCCTCTAAGTGAGTTGAGAGTTTTTCTCAGATGAGTAACTTTATTCTCAGGACCCACTCATCCTCTTCAAACATTATTTTTCCTTTTCGATAAACGCTCATTAAATTGGCCAGTGTATAAGTATTTCGGTACATTCTGAAGTACAAAGAAGCCAGTTTCTTGGGTAATCGGTCAGGGCATCAAAAGAATAAAACTCTTCAGCTACCAAGCTGTCGGCAGCACTTTTATTGCCTTCTTCAGGGCTACAAAATTATCGCTTATGGAGGGCAAAATTAATGGAAACAGTGAAAATCACTGCTACGTTGTTTCACGATATTGGTCATTACACTTTAGTGACCAGCTGGCACAACATTGCAGCCGAGGTGTCCCTGTAATCTCTCGGACTACATGGCCAAGGACCATGTAGTCCGAGACCAACAACATAACAGTAGTAAGTGATTTTCACTGTTTTCATTAATTTTGCCCTCCACAAGCGATAACTTTGTAGCCCTGACCTGACCTCTAACCTGAAGAAGGCAATAAAAGTACTGCCGAATGCTTGGTAGCTGAAGAGTTTTATTTTTTTGATGCCCTGACCGATTACCCGAGAAACTTGCTTCTTTGTAAATTCTCCGGTCGAGACACTCACCATATTCTGAGTACGTTCAACCACAAACATGATAGAAAACATGAACATGTGTTGTGTTAAAATACAGGTGAAATTTGCAAAGAACAAGAGTCCGATATTTAAAATGTCATGACAAAAACCAGTTAAAAGTTAGTCTTCACCCACCTGTACCAGCCTTTAGGTGACTTCTCTAAAGGATAAAGTTTGAATGCAAATTTCAAATCTTATAGTCAATGCTCAAACTGACTCAGTTGTTGCCAGTGGCGACATCTGATGGGAGTTTCTCAGAGAATAATGGGAATAGGGGCTGTACAATGGGCCATCTGGTAGACACAGGAAACAAAACCATCTATTACAACGAGGGTATGATTCCATTAGTCCAAGGAGATTCACAGAAGATGGAGATGGATGGAATTCAATTTTTTTATGACTAAGCTGTCTCTGTTTGAATGTTCTTTTCTGTTAAGCCCACTTATGTGAGGGCGTTGAGGGAGACTGTAAGCGAAATAAAAAAATGTCCGAGGAAAAGTGGAAAATGGTTAATGCGCCCTTTGCCAGTAGAACCCTCCCTTTATTCCTCAAAAATGCCCTGGTTGTTCCAATAAAAAATTCCAGAAAATATCTTATTACCAGACAGTTACCATTCCATGTCTATTCTACCCACCTTGTCAAAGATTATCGAGAGACTGGTGAAAAAAAGTTGGAATTCACTGTGGGGGGGATCATCCTCAGCCCTTTTTTTTTTAAACCAGCTCATTACTTGACATTTCCGAAATGATGGTAGGATAAATGCTGCCATTGTGGAACGGCAGGGGGTAAGAAGTGCATTAGTGAATCGAAATTGGGCTCATTTCGTCAGTGATGTGCTCACCATGAGTGGGTGAGGCGAACCGGTCTGTCATTGATCTTGTCAAATTGTTGGTGTCAATATTAATGTAGTTCAGTTGTGGGGGGGGGGGCGACGTAGATTCTTAGGAAGTTCAAAGACCAAGTAAGCCAACTGAATGGAACGCTCTCTTTGGGTTGATAAGCTTACTTTAAGGTAAATGAGAACCACTCCTAAGGTATGGTGTTGTTTCCGGGGGCTGTTGCTTATTGATGGAGCGTATACTATTATCCAAGTGAGCCCAACTAAGTACTTTAAGGTGTGGTCTGCTAACCTATCTGATTGAAAGCTCCATTCCTAATGTGATTGAAGGGAAAAATGTTTGGAATTCTCGGTTACACTATTCTTATAGCAAAGATGCGTATGGAAGTATGTAACATTCCTCTTATAGAAAATTCCTTGAGAAAACTAACTCTAATTCACAAGATTAAGCCATCTCACCTAAGTGATTGTTGATGCCCCTCTAGTTCGTACATGTAGTAGAAACATGTACACTGAGATATTTGAAGAAAATGTTCTTACACTTTAGTAAGAAGATGTACCATAATAGAACATTCTCTAAAAATTTCACGATTGTCCATTATGAGTGATGATGATGAACCCACAGTATCTCAACCATACACTCCAATAGTCAGATATTTTTGGTTTTTGTTAGCACCTAGTCTAAAACAGCGGTAATTGACAAGTTAGTAATCGTAAGTATTTTGTACCTTACGCAGGGGCCTTATTGAGAGACCAAAAAAGGACGGGTCTATTTGTAGGAAACCAAGAAAACAGTGACCTAATTTGCACATCTGCAAGACTGATCAAAATATTTTGAGCCATCTTTTAAGTTTCGGTGCTTGGTGTCGGTTTTCTATTCGGCTGATGACCCGTAGATATAGAGTGAGCTTCTAACCAAGCTATTTCTTGCGTGGTTCTTCCAAATGCTAGCTCTGGATTCCAAAACTAGCCGAATATCTTGCAGCAATGCACTATGAATGCATTGCACCGATCATTGAATAATAAGACATAACGTACTGACAGATGGGTTTGTATGTACGATAACCAATTTTTACTAACAATATACGATTAAGGAAGTCGAAGAGGTTGTCCACTATGACCGCCAAATACCTTTGAACCATAGAAGCCCCATAAAGGAGCTTGCTCAAATGTTCCACATGGAGGCTCTGTACTATGAGATATCTAACTTTTAGAACTTAACCATCCCTTACCGTTGAATACGTACAAACCTGAAAACGAAACGACACTCGCCACCCTGTAAAATAAGAAAAATTGACATGCTGTTGGCTTGTTGTAAGAACTGCGTGTTCTGGTAAGTGCTTTTGAAACGGCACGTTCATGCTGTATAAATCATTATAACGGGTATCATAAACATAATATGCGGAGATGTCAAACTACAGCGCCTGTGGTAATAGACACTTAGTTTAG
The DNA here is from genome assembly GCA_951812265.1 of Taphrorychus bicolor. Classification (NCBI taxonomy): domain Eukaryota; kingdom Metazoa; phylum Arthropoda; class Insecta; order Coleoptera; family Curculionidae; genus Taphrorychus; species Taphrorychus bicolor. The sequence continues at coordinate 26,809,588 of OX638303.1, read as the reverse complement.
AAACTTGGGCGCATCGTTACCACAAACGCTAATAAGAATAATAGAAGAAAACAAATAAAATAAAAAAGGGGTTAAGGGAAATTATTAAAAAAAAAAAAACGTCTAAACATCGAACACCAACACTGCTGTTAACTAACCAACGTTATGCTATAGATTGACGTATGTAGGTTCTTGAGACGGCTGAGTACTGGCGGCTGCCCCTAGGTGCAGGAGGCTCCCCTGGATTGCTGAGGCGGCGACCCCGCTGCTGTTTTCCGGACTAAACAATCGTTAAAATGTACAAGGGGGCTCTCTATCACTCTCATTGGCAAATTCTCACATAACATTAAAATACACTCAGGTAAAAAAGATGCAAAAAATTATTTTAAAAATAAACTATCGCAAAATTTGAAGCGACACTAAGAGTACGACTTAAAAGGTTCCAAGTACTGACACATAATAATAATAAGTAATAATTGTCATCAAACTAATATAACAAAAAAATAACAAAATACTTATGTTACGTAGATAAAGTGCATGAACATCAGAAAATGTGTCTACAAGAGTAAGAGTTCTTTCAGCCCCTTGCACTGAGTTTTAACAATTGTTATTGAGAAACTACTGGACAGCAGTGTATGGTGCACAATATCTAAGTTTTTAGATCGGTTTATTGTCTGTGTGGGAAGACACATTTTCTGATTCGACGGATGCTCAACCCTAGTGCCTTCCGTAATGCTTAATACTTAAACCAAAATGGAACACAATCGAAGAATAAGAACAAAGTCTTTCCACATAGATAAGAAACACCAGGGTGATGTCTAAGTTACTTTGTATGGGTGTATATCTTGATTTAAATTAAAATGGAATAGACGCTGAAGCTTTATTTCAGATTTTTTTTTGCGTTTTTTGAGGGCCAACCCCTACTCACTATTGACAAGCAAAAGGTCAGAAGATCGGTAAAATGCTTTTTATAATACCAGAACACCACTAAATTTTGGTTATATGTCAATGAGTGTGACTAGCAAAGTGAGGTGGCAAACTCTGCCATGTTTGTGTGCCCCTTTGATTAATAATATCATCGTCAAAGCACGTCAACTAGAAAATGTGATTTGACGTGATACGTAAAGAGACGGAGGTTTTGGTGGATTTCACCCCACTTTTATGTGTCTCATTGCTAAAAAGGAGGAAAAACAAATGTCTCTCCATACTCCATGTATGCTAGCTCGTCGATGTGTGAAGTATTATCACAAATTGTCAATTTATAACGGCACTAACATACAGGGTGTTTTTTCTTAATTTTGGTAACATTTGACAACGTTTAGTCATCATGTTGCCCATTTCTTTTGCTAGGATGATTTCAATAAATAGTACACCGCCAAAGTTCAGAGTTCATGTTTCCAGTTGTTCGAATGTATTATCCATTATAATAACTTTGTTGTTTTCTTTGAAGTATATAACAATACTCCTAATAAATTATGAGGCTTACTCTGTTCAGATTTTCATATTTCATATTTTCACATTTCATATGAATTGCGACTATGAAAGCAGGTCAGGTCAAAAGCAGCTGTATTAACGATCTCTGTGGTAATCCGGTCTGCATAGGTCAAGCCCTTCATGTCAACTTGAAAAATTCTGAGACTTGAGGAATTGTAGGTGAAACCTACAAGTGAGAGCAAGAAGCAAAATGCGTGGCAAAGTTCTATATTCTTCAGGTTAAGAAATTTGAGACCCTTTGCAAAGTCATGGAAAACACTGATCAGAAAGTATCGGATCTGCTGCCATGGCTAAGCTGTCTACTAGTCTAAACTCGGTGGAACCAATGGAACTAAGAAACCAGATGACTGAATGGAAGCAGACCCGGTCAAAAGCAAACCGGTGAGAATAATCTATCTGGTCAACAGGTCAAGCCCTTCATGTCAATGAGGGGCCCTTCTATTCAATCACCCTTGATAGATTGTGACACTAGAAAATTTTTAGTGAAATTGTTATAACACCTCAAGACGAGAAGCAAAATGTATGGTAAAAATTCTATAATTCTCAGAGACCTGAGAAATTTAAGACCCTCAAAAATACTGCTGAGAAAGTATCTACCTAGTAGTTTGCCAAAGCGTTTTTCCACCCAGTGCAGGAGGAGCATACTAAGGATAATCTTATTGCAAGGATTATAAGAGAAAAACGTCAACGTGGCATCAGAAGCCACTAAAGCACTACAAGTCAAAGTTGGAGACGACAAGGATAGCGCTAACCACCCAAGAGTAAAGAAGAGAGTACCAAAAATAAAACAGAGCGCTACAACTACTGCGTCATTGAAGGCGCAATGGTCAAGAGAATGATGAGAGATGGGACACTGGACAAGAGACAATTAAAGACAGAGGACAACTCGTAATATCGTGAAAGAGGTTTCTGCAACATCTACGATGTGGTGGCTGGTTTGCTAGCCAGCCTGCATATGAACTCTCATTGAGAGCAATTCTGTAACTTAAAGCTGAAAATGATGTGCAATTTATTGACTGTGCAAACTGATAGTGTCAGGTATTGGCAATTAAATTGGAAGCATTAGGATACACATTTGTGTTATGTAAGTGCTGAGAAAGTATCTACCTACTAGTTTGCCAAAGCGTTTTTCCACCCGGTGCAGGAGGAGAGCACACTAAGAATAACCTTATTACAAGGATTATAAGAGACAAAAAACGTCAACGTGGCATCAGAAGCCACTAAAGCACTACAAGTCAAAGTTGGAGACGACAAGGATAGCGCTAACCGCGCAGGAAGCGTAAAGAAAAAAGAACCAAAAATAAGACAGGGCGCTACAACTACTGCGTCATTGAAGGGGCATTGGGCAAGAGAAGAGAATGATGAGACATCGAAGGGACACTGGACAAGGGACGAGTAAAGACAGAGGATAACTCGTAATATAGTAAAAGCCCAATGTGTGCCACGTTTCTGCATTTTACTCAAACAATCTCTAGCGATGTGGTGGCTGATTTGCTAGCCAACCTGCATATGAACTCTCATTGAGAGTAATTCCGTAACTTTCAAGCTGGAAATGATGTGCAATTTGTTGACTGTGCAAACTAATAGAGTCAGGTACTGGTAATTAAATTTTAAGCATTAGGATATACATTTGAGTTATGTCAGACTCAAATAAGATTTTGTTTTAAGCTATGACAATAGGCCAGATTGTACATGTCACCCTCAAAGTTGGGTTCAGCTAAACTCGACTGGTACTTGAACTCGCCCATAAGAAAAGCATTGCTGTCAAAGTACCACTCGAGTTTAGCTGAACCCGACTTTGAGGATGACTTGTACAATCAAGCATAAGTGAGAAGAACTTTCCTTTCTAAAATTGCTCAATAACGCGACATTTGACGGGGGGGGGGGGGGGACTCTCAATTTATTTCTCACACAGACAGATGCTTTAGAGGTGGAACCCACAGATTTCTTGGAGGTTGATGAGGCCATAGTGAAATCATAAAAAAAAAACACAAATCGAGGAAGGACGGACGGAATTCTGGTCAGCATCTGCTAACATCCTCTACGATGTTAGCAGGTGCTGACAGCTGATATAATAACAGTCGCTGGAGCTTTGATTGAGGGCATAAATTAAAGGAAATTCTTTCTTGAAGCATGCGGTTGCATGATTAAGTATGCATTTGACCCTGCACTAATGTCTCCATTAAAAAAAGCACTATTGTTTATGTTTGTGTGGAAATCGAATCAGCCTGTATGTGCCAGAGCCCAGACGCCTTCTCTTGCTATTCTAATTATCCAGGAACTCTTTGCACTACAAGCAAATCTTTAGCACACCTCTTTGTGGCCTACCACCCAGATAGAGAATCTACCCTCAGCATTTCAATTAAGTCAATTCAATCAAAGAAAATAAGTAAATTTTCTCTCCTGGACTACTATCCTTAAATTATAGGGAGAAAAACTTGCGACAAAAGTAGGGTGGTGGTATTAAACACTCAAAGGTTCACTAGAATTGGAACTAGTTTTAAGAGCACCTAAAGGTATTCCTGCTGTTGACCAAGAGAAAAGCAAAACCTAATTTGCGATGTTTATTTGATTTTAAGAGACTCCTTCGGAGGTTCGAGAGGTTCATCTCCCTTTCAATCACTAGGGTCTTAGTTTGCATTAGTCATAAGGGTCTTAGTCATTACATGTTTGACATGCAATGACGTACCATTTTTCAGGGAACTGCCTTTTCCAACTTCATGAATACACTATTCTTTATCGGAAAGTGGTCAAGGTTTCGACTATTTATTTGGTCCCCTTCATGGCTGAAACCCAAGAAAATGTCAGTGCAACAAATCCCAAGGCTCAACATTCTACCATAAAGTAATGTTTGTTGGAAAAGTGATAAAAAGTAAAAGTCTTTTACATCAACATTATAAGTCAAATTCATAATTGACACAATTCAACAACAAGTGTTAACCCCATAAAATTTAACATTTAACAATTGACAGCACCAAACATAAAGTAAAAGAGTGAGACGTACATTGTGGATAAACACAACTTTCCACTAGAGAGGATAGTCAGTTTGAAATACATTAAACATGGTTAAAACCATAAACTCCATCCTGGGGGGTGACCCTGGTCTCCTCGGCTAGACAAACCATATTTTACTTGCCATCACTTTGCCAACAACCAATTTATGGTAGAATGTTGAGCCTTGGGATTTGTTACACCGACCTTTTCTTGGGTTTCAGCTCTGAGAAAGACTAAATAAAGAGTCGAAACGTTGAGAGGTGCATTATGTGTCCTTCACCAGTATCTATTATCAACATTGTCAAAAATAATTTAAAGATTAGTTAAGAGAAGATATTGATGGCGTTCATGCTGAGACACGTGCTGAATGAGATTCAGTTCGTGAGTTTTTGGAGAGTGTTTACTTCAGGCTAACTGCTGGGAGCCCTCTGTTGCGGTGCTTTGTGAAATCAGCAAGGTATTTGTCTGCGTTAGTCATCACATATGATTTGATAAATTGGTGGTTTTTGGTTTAAGGGGGTGGCTTAAGTGGTATCTAATGGAGGGGCCAGAGAGTTTATATAAAAGCGGGCGTTTGGCAGGGGTGCCCTAAGACTCAATTCTGGGGCCAGTGCTCTTTCTTCGTAATAATCATAATCATAATCTCTCTGCTTCGGAGATTTTAGTGGGGTTCATGCTTTCTGCAGGTTTTACTGTGGTAGAGAGAATGGGCTGCTCGGGATATGGTTGCTCGGGACTTGCTTCTTGTACCTATATGACTGGTATTCAGCTAACTCCTTTGTTATCAGACAAGACTGGGTTTACACAATCAAAATGGGAGTTATATGACATCATTGTTGCTGCAAGAGTAGATTCCTGGGTCTATGGAGTGATGACCGTCTTAAGAACATTTGACAACCACATTACAAAAAGTTGGTAGAGGGATGCCATGCCATGAGTTATTTATTAGTAAGGAATTCAAAATTATTTCTTGCAAGAATGGTGAATTGTTTATATAAGTTTCAGTTTTATTCCGAATCAATGACTATAGAGTTCATCTTGAGAAGAGACCCATTCAATATGTGAGTGGTGCACGACCAAAAGATGTTGAAGATTGTAAACCGTTATTTTTGAAGGCTCAAATTTTGAGCCTTCAAAAAAAGGCTCAAAATAAAAAAATTATTTCGACATGAGTCCAGAAACGCTTTGCTTTTACCTCTGACCACCAATAATATTATCAATAAAAAATACGCCTTCCCCTCCTCTGTAAACCTGCCCTTAGCACGAAATCATGACAATTTCCTAATTTTAAATTATACATAGCATTTAACCTAAATTTGCCAAATTTAATTCAGTTACAGTTTTACGAGAAGTTGAAGTCTTTTTTGTTTGATCGACCATTCTACTCAATTGCTGAGTATTTCGCTGACTCACTTTTAGCAAAAATTGTTCCCTTGTTCTCATCCAGGAACCATGGACCTCTAACACGGACCGAGCATCCGGCTTAAGCGACACCAAGAGTAAGATTATTGCCTGCGATTGGGATGGTAAACCAAGAGCAGCTATTCTTATAAGGAAATATCCCCACTCTTTTTACATACAAAGTTCTGCACTAGAGATGTGGTAGCGGCACGTGTCTCGCTAACCTACCTCCCTGGAGATGCGGAAGCTGAACAACTTCCTTCTGAGGCGGTGCGGAGACTGGTCGACCACGCCAAGAGAAGTAATACCCAGCCAATATGCCTGCGCCTGATGCAAATGCCCACCACAGTGGGGGGCAGCAGCATCATTAACATAAGGGGTGAGTCACTACTTAACTACCTATCACAGGTAGGCCTAAACATGATCAACACAGACAACAGCCCAACTTTTATAACCGTCAACAGACAAGAAGTTTTAGATCTCACGATCAGCATGAAACTTATTTCAAATAAGATCTGCACCTGGACAGTATCCCCGGATCATCAACATATAACGTTTAACCTAAAAACAGGTAACAGACCTATGGTCACTCTTAAAGATCCTAAAAGCACAAACGGGGCTTCGTATGGGGGGTCCCCTCCAGACACAACTGAATACGATCAACATCTCCTTTGACAGTCCTGTCAATATAGAGTTGGCAGCCGAGCGGCTGGTAAAAGCTGCTCTTCAGCCCTATGAAGACAACTGTCCAACGAGAACAAAAAAGGACATCAGACAAACATCCTGATGGAATAACGGGCTAGAAAGTCAGAGGAAAAACGTCTGACGACTCTTTAATAAAGCAAAAATCACCGGCGACTAGGACACTTACAGACAAGCCCTAACTAACTCCAACAAGCAGATCAGGGCTGCTAAAAAAGAGTGTTGGAGAAGGTTCTGTGGCGGGATTGAAGACCTGCCAACAGGAACCCAAATCCAAAAGATTCTGCATGGATCCATATCAGGAGCTTTGATCGATAAAACGGTGCGATGGAGCCTACACCTCCACTGGTAGTGAAACGTTAGAGATACTCGCAAGCTGTCATTTTGCAGGTAGTGGAGTGGTGAATTAGGTTAGTCTTCAAATTTGTAAAAATTTGAAGACTAACATAAGCCCCTTGGAACGATTTAAACGACTAAACAGGGCAGATTTGAAGCTCTCCAAAAAAGTGGTCAGACCAACCCTACTAATATCCACGAATATGGCTTTTCAACCTTAAAAATCCTCCGGGGAGGATGGAGTGTTCCCAGCACTACTACAACAGGGCCTGGATCAACTAGCACCTCTACTAACAAAGCTCTTCAGAGCGAGCCTTGCAGGGAGCTTTATTCCAAACTGCTGGTCCAGGGTGAGCGTCTTCTACATACCAAAGATGGGATGTAGTGGAAAAGATCCTAAAAGGCTCAGGCCAATCAGTCTAACCTCGTTTATGCTGAAAACTTTGGCTAAACCTGTACAAAAGGGAGGGAGCGCTAATAACGTACCTCCTTAATACGAAACAGTATACATACCAGGCTAACAAATCAACCGAACTAGCACTCCACAACCTGGTTTTGAAAATCAAAGATACCCTGGAGTCAAAGGATGTCGCAATTGATATTTTCCTAGACATCAAAGAGGCCTTTAATAACGCACCTACAGACTCCCTTCTCAGCGCCATTCGCAACATGTTAGAATCCAGGCTGATCACTACATCATTAAACGATGACACTGTCAAATTCACACCAGCGGGTGGTTGTCCACAGGGCGGAGTCCTTTCACCACTCCTGTGGTCTCTACTAGTGGACGACCATCTGGCTACTTTAGAACTCTGGGGAGTCGAGGTCCAACCACATGGAGAGCGTCACTATCGCAGGAGAACAGCGTCACACTGGTATAGATTCCGGGCCATCGAGGTCACGAAGGCAATGAAAGGGTCGACTCTCTAGCTAGGAGGGAGGCGAGCTCTGCATTCGCAGGCCCGGAGCCGGCATTGGGAGTCCCATACTCTCTGGTAAAGGCTGAACTCCAGAAATGGAGCAATGCCACGCCCCAGGACTGGTGGGAGAACATACCGGGACTATCATACTCCAAAAAGATTATCACGGGAACACGGATGGCAAAAGCTCAAACATTCCTCAGTCTCAATAGGAGATAAATCAGAGTGGCCACTGTACTGTACACTGGACATAGCCACCTAAGATCTCACATGTACAGACTCGGACTGTCCGAAGAGGCGGAGTGTCGGCTGTGCTTGGAGGACGACGAGAGAGTTGAGCACGTTCTATGTGACTGCCTGGCTATTGCCAGATCGAGATACTTGACAATATAAAACTTTTCTAATTAGCATTCTGCCAAATTTTAAAGAAAACTGAAATAAAGATAATAAGCATTAACCCTGTAAGTTCAGTTAATTTTTGCTCAGAAGGACAATAATCTTGTTTTAAAAATATTCTGGTAATCATCGATATAAACCCATACAACAGTAATTGAGCTCACGCGAAAAACATGCACTTCCGTTAAAAATAAAAGAAATAACGCAACAATATAAATACTAAGATCAAAATAATAAACGTTTAACTGAGGAGAAACCGTTCTGCAAAATACCCCATGTTTTCTAATGCAAGAACAGCGACTAATGCAACATTAAAATATAAAAATTCGAAAAAAGTACCAACCTGCAAGGCTTGCACCACTGGCTCTGCTGATCCAGGCCGTACCTCGCTCGGCATTTCTTCATACTATTACCTATCACAGAAAACAAATACATTTAAAAGCGTTAACAACAAAGCTGGGAAATAGAGGAGGGATAGCATGCAAAAAAAGAACAAATGAATTGGTGCATATCGGTTTTGGACTGCGACCGACAGTTTAGATGTGAATAATTAAAGAAAATCCTGCCACCTATCGGGCAGTCCAACCGTAATAGAACTTATTGTGAAGTGGATATTGAATTTAGATTGCTACATTCTAACATCTACTGATTCCACCTAATTGCAATTCCTTTTTTTAGGAAACAGGACTTGAATCATCTAGATGAAAGTTGCCCGTCTACCTGTCACCAGTGTCAAATGTTAAAAGAAATTTAATATTCTCTAACATTATCCACAACTGCTAATTCTATTTATAAATCTAAATAAAAATAATCGCTAGGAAGAAACAAAATACATTAACATTTCTATCGACATGCTTGACAGAGCCAGAACTTTGGTTTTGACGGTTCGCAAAGCAAACTAAAGAGGGCGCTACGTGGATTAGTTTGTACCCCGCGACTTTTGAACAAGAAGGCTCTGCCCTACAACATTAAGAGGGGTCGTCAGGACATGCAGGTTTCCGACAAACGTGCATACGTCGAGTCCAACAAATAATCAACATGACGTATATGCATGAGACCGTTGCAGAATAGGTCCTGGCCGGCCAACCGATTTACCCCAAACATGCAAATATATAATAGATAAAATAATAGAATAAAAGGACGGCTCACAACATACGAATACCCCCGCTACTGTGCGGTTAGTTTTTGACAAAAATAGAGGGCACTAGTGCGAGTAAGGGGAGTATAGGTAAGTTGTAGTCGGGTGGCTACCTCCATCTTGAGGATCTTGCTTACGCTTCCTCTTCTTGCCGCGAGTGGCGTTGGCGCGGGACGACCAATCGGGATAAAGCTGCATGTGCAGCTGCCTTTCGCGTCGCGCCAGCTCATAGTACTTGGCTTGTTCCTCGCGGCCGAGCGCGTGCCACTAAACAGAACAGAGTGAACTTGACGTGCGTCGTACCGTCGGCGGGCACCAAGAAGCCGCAAGCGCAAGATCGCCACCACTTTGGCCACGCCGACCCATTCTGCCACGCCCCGTCACACATATGGTAAGGTACATATGCACGTCGTCGGTCGGTCAAACAAATTTTGGGTTGGGAGAGATTTTGTTAGTCCCTAGCGGATCCGTGTGCGCTGAGTAGTGACCAGTTCAGCGCACATAGATCGAAATGGGGTTAATATCATATTATAATTAAAGTGGTTTGGTATGATTGAATGATTGAGGGGGTGCGCGGACAGTTTTTGAGATAAGTACCTCCCGATTCGATCGGTGCTCTCTCTTTCTTTCGCTTCTTCTTCTTGGTGCCGTAACCGTAATTGTCCCGTGCGCTCCAGCCCGGGTACAGTTGCATGTGCAGTTGGCGTTCAAGCCGTGCCTTCTCGTAATACTTGGCCTGCTCCTCGCGGCTTAACGAGTGCCACTACCAACCGCAATCGAACTTTTTTTTATTTTGTATTCACTCAACACACAGCACTCGCACAATGATACATTACGTAATGACGACTTAAGGTAAAAGGCATCTAATAATATAGTGAAACCAAGCCAGTTTTCTGCCGAAGTTGTCGCCACAAACAGATCCAACTCATTTCTGTATCAGGCAGAGGAATCATAGACCGATTTCGCTCTTATTGGAGCTCATCAGTATGGTATACCTCAAACCTGATAGAAATACGAGTTCAAGGATGACTTGGTTTCCTCTATTGCTCAAGGCACTGTGCATATAGGCAAGTGGCGCCATCGGACGACGGCAGGTGCTTCCACTAGGGCATGCGAGATATATGTGAAGTGAAACCAAGCCAGTTTTCTGCCGAAGTTTCGCTTCCCACAGATAGATGGCTGAGATTTCGTACTTATACTGTCTGGGGGCCGACGTTCAGCAGAGTATCAAACTCATTTCTCTATCAGGCAGAGGAACCATAGACCGGTTTCGTTCTTATTGGAGCTCATCAGTATGGTATACCTCCTCGTCTACATGCCTGATAGAGAAATGAGTTTTGATACTCTGCTGAACGTCGTCACCAGACAGTATAGGTACGAAATCTCGGCCATCTCTCTGTGGGAAGCGACAACTTTGGCAGAAAACTGGCTTGGTTTCACTTCACATATATCTCGCATGCCCTAGTGGAAGCACCTGCCGTCGTCCGATGGTGCCACTCTAATAATACCAGGTGTCCAGCACAACCCTGGATATGGGAGATTAACATGGGAAATCGGTTTTTATTTTTTTGTGCCTGTACGGTTGAATTGATTGAAAAACTTTTAAGAGTAAAGTTGTAGAGCGTATAGTCAGCTATCATCCTGTAATTTGTTCAATACCCCAGTTTTGGCCGTTTTTTAGAAAAACGCCTCGAAAAGTGCAAAAATTTGAATTTGGCGCGTCACCCCCACCATGCATGTGCAGTTTCGCTAACATATTTTCACTGCATAATCACGTAATTACTACATGATAGTCCCTCAAAATAAATAAGAATGGAAAATCGGCTCTGACTCTGATATAAGAAATTATTATGTTGGCGACACTGCACATGCATGGCGGTTGGGACGCGCCAAATTCAAATTCTTGCACTTTTCGAGGCGTTTTTCAAAAAAACAGCCAAAACTGATGTATTGAAAAAATTACAGGATGATAGCTGACCATCAGCTCTACAACTTTACTCTTAAAAGTTTTTCAATCAAATCAACTGTACAATCGCAAAGAAGTAAAAACCGATTTCCCATGTTAATCTCCTATGTCCAGGGTTCCGCTGGACACCCGGTATAGTGTGTTATTAGAAGTCATCTCGGACCTACTGTTCTAGTTCCATAGCCTGCTTAATTTTTTTTAAAATGAACGCATGATATTTCTAACAGCGGGTGACCGCTCTAGATTGCTCTGCTTATTGAGAAAACAAAGATTAGGAATACCCTCAAAGCGCTCAACAACGGCCGCCCAAAAAAGCTACAAAAGAACAAATTATGGTAAACGGATTTTAGGACCCTTTCTTTAATGTGCTGCTTAAGTAAATTACAGTTCACGCTAGTAATTTGTTGAATGTAGTGTTTGTGAAAATAGTAGGTCTAGACAGCACATTAAAAAACGGGCCTTAGAAACTCCATAAAACGTGCTTTACTATATAAATACTTCCAAATACATTTGCTCTGTCGACAAGATAACTGTGATTTACATCTATTCTGGATTGCACCGATTAGTGGAAATATTTTCATTGTTATTAATGAATATCTCTCAATAAACTTTTCGATTCGTCTCGGTATCGAAGACGTGAGAACTGACAAATTGAAGAGAAAAAGGGGGAGACTGAAAAAGTACAAGCTCCAATCAAAAAACAAAAAAAAACCCTGAAGAAGCCCCAGAAGACAAAAAAACTGTGCCTGGAAAAGTGAAGATAAGCAACCGGAAGTTTTTCGCAAATACAAACAGATAACCAAACCCGAAAAAGAGCAAAGAAATCTGTAGCTAAAACCACTCGACGAAACCTGAAGAAGAAGACAAAAGCTTCAAACTTGAATTTGTTAAACCCACAGAGACAAAATACCTGTTGAAGATATGAAGAAAAAAAGTAGCAAAGAAACCTTGGGTGATGAATTACTTCCGGTAGGCGACTCAAGTACCTCTTGTGAATACTTTGGAAAAGGACAATGGTATGTTGTTCAGGAACATTCAAGAGGCTGAAACCTTGAAGCCCAAGAAAATATAATAATTAAGTACGTTTTGCTCCATTTTTACTAACTGGAAAGAGGTGAATAGAGGGTGCAGCACATAAAAAACTTCACGTTTGTGAAAATTGCCAACGTTTCGACCTTTATTGAGAATTTTCTAAGGGTTAAAATATAAATATATATAGATATAGCAAAACTATAAACAATCGCAAGAACTTAGCACAAGGTCAGTTTTAAATAATTTTTGTTTTTTTTTCCTTTGCTTCCTCCTCCTTTTTTCGTCCCTTCCGTATCTCTTTCCTCACTCTTGCAACCATAATTGACAACATCTGTTCAAAGAGGATAAGTACATATGAGCTGCCAAAAATGGTAAGCCATCCTAACGATCCTAACACAAAAGGCACCACACGCAACCTCTTCCCTCAGAACTCTAATGTGCCAATATAATCCTAATCTGAAGTCAATTCGCCAGACCCAGAGAGCGCCCACTCGGTAAGGACAGAGTGCTCTGCTAAGAACAAAAATTAACCTAATACGGAGCTCTGAAGTACTTCACAGGTCACCAAGGCTCAGACAAAAAGAATCGGAATCATCTAATCGCCACTCCCCAACAAACATTTCTGAAAAGTCAAAAAAGAAACGGAAAACACCGCCACCGATGCCTGCTTCCTGTTCATTCCAGACAACACTTCCTAAAGAAAACTAAAAACGGCATCCAAAGTACTAATGCCAATCCGAAATCCAAACCATCTGTCATCCAGCCATCAAAACTGTCAGAAAACTATATTGGGTGGAAGTTAGAGCGACTGGTAGTGTCCGCTGTCCTTGTGAAAAGTGAAAGGGGATAAAATGCGCACATACCCAGCAAAAACACCCATCTCGAAGACGATTTGATCAAGTCTCGCAAGAGGCGCAAACAGCGCCCCCCCCCCCCCCCAACCCCTGCGAGGCTTGGGGTGGATGGAAATTGGTGCTGGGCCTCAGGAGACATAGATGATATAAATGAAATTAGGGAGAGTAGACTGTCTGATTATAAGATTACCCATAGTGGCTAATGATTAACTCGTGAGAAGCTGGAGAGCGCCAAACAAACATAGAGATATTCTGGGGGTTCTTAAAAGGAAGAACTGTTAGCTGGTAGTTGGAGGATTGGAAGAAGCTACCTGCAAGGATAGAGCTTTTCCTCAAGATTCTATGGTTTGTGTGGATATGGAGGAAAGGAAAAAGCTCAGTTTACCGTGGTTAAAATGGGACACATCATAATTGAGAAAATTGCACATGCGCCTCTTGATGAGACGTTCAATAATTTTGGAAAGTTCAGAAAATTATATTGGGTGGAAGTTAGAGCGACTGGTAGTGTTGCTGTCCTTGTGAAGGGGATAAAATGACCACACACCCAGCAGAAACACCCATCTCGTATACGATTTGTTCGAGTCTCTTAAAAGGCAACAGGCAACAGCGTCTCGCGCTCCAAACTCTTGCGAGGCTTAGGTATGGAAATTGGTGCTGAGCCGGCCTCAGGAGACAAAGATGATGTAAACTAAATTATGGAGAGTAGACTGTATGATTGTAACATTACACATGGCTAGTGGCTAATGATTAACGCATGAGAAGCTGGGGACCGCCAAACAAAGATAGAGATATTCTGGGGGTTCTTAAAAGGAAGAACTGTTAGCTGGTAAGGCAGTTGGATGATTGGAAGAAGCTGCCTCCAAGGATAGAGCTTTCCCTCGAAACTCTATGGTTTGTGTGGATGGAAAGTTTGTTTGAGAGAATAGAATAGGAGAATCACAGCTGACGATCAAGTGGTAGTGAAAGTGGCGAAGTAGATGAGGGAGATAGAAAGGAAAAAACGAATGTGTGGCGTAAGCAATACAGGCCATGCAGTATAATATGAGGAACAAGGAGAGTGTACGTTTGTAGAGGAAAGGGAAAAGATCAGTTTACCGTCGCCTCTTTAAAATGGGACACACCATAATTGAGATAATTGTACAAAATAAAGGTCAGAGAATACACAGGATACGAAATTTAACCTTATGGAGAATGGTAAAGATGGTAAAGACAACCAGTATACAAACCAAATATTACGCGCTCGAGTTATCCGCTTTAGGGATAATCGCAGGGGTCAGCCCAACCTTAGTGCAATGGGAGGGCCTTACCCTGGGAAAACCGTCTTTTTGATCACAGTTACCCCTACGCCAGGTCCTATAGTAGACAACTCTCTGGAAAACCATGAAGGAACTGAATGGCAGTTATTAGTTATATATGGAAAAGAGTGAAGGCGGGATTGCGCAGGTATTTGTTGTCGTCTAAGAAATGTTGGTGGTAAATACATCTCTTAGAGAAATTGAGAGAAGACGGCAACCAGCTTTGGAAAGGAGTCTAAACTGGGAACAGAACTCGGGGATGAGCTGCAACATGGAAAAGACGACTGTATGTTGTGACAGGATATACCGAGCATAGTTGCATGATAGTTTTTGTAGTAGCGAAAACGAATTGGATGGACGAATGTGAGTGAATCCAACTCATATGGAAATTAGCAAAACATGGATGGACGAGTACAGTTGCTTTTGATAATGACGAAGTTACTGGCAATGACTAAGTTACTGGCAGAAGATTGCAATCTTATAAATGGGCCATTTATTCGCTTTACTGATGGTGACGCCCCTTTTACCAAGAACGGAGTTAACGAACTCTTAAAATAATTACTGATGGGCCTACTAAGAACCAAATATGCATGTCTGATGACCAATTGTTTGGATCAATTATATTTTCAGATCGTCTAACGGCGGCTGGGTGTTTAGAGTGCCTGCAGTCTGAAGAACAAAATTTCCCTTAACCAAATGACTTATGAACCTGATGGGCTCCATCTTATTACAGCCGACATGTAACTTATTAGTTAACTCAGCTCTTTAGAGAGGGATGGATTGGTCGAATCGGATCCATCAATTCTTATTCTCCTTTGGAAAAACAAATTCCAAATGGACTGGTATACGGATTCAACTATCCTGAGCCAGGGCTGTACTTAGAGCATTCAGGGCAAGCAAAAATAGACCGAGGACTCTTTAGACTACAAGTACAGTTTCAAGATGATAAACTGCTGGCAGATATGCAGTCAGTGAAAGACACTGACGAAAAGGTCCGAAAACTATGTAAAGAAGTGGAAAAAACGACAACGCTTGCTTAAACACATCTAAAAATATGTAGGAATAATGATTAATTACTAGGCTTACTAGGCATTACTAGGCTGGACAGCACATCATGCAGACTTCAGTCCTTTAAATTATGAACTATGAGTGGATGAAATAGAAAGTTCGTGATAAAAAAGGAAATACATGTGAAGAACTAATTGTCGTGTCTAGATTAGACAAAGAAGGACTACAAGTAGGGTTGGTGTATCAATTAGAAAGTTAACCAGGGAATTGCTGACGTAGTTTTTGCTGTATTCAATTTGAAAACCAGCGGATCATTATAGATGACGAAAAATAATTTACCTTGGAAAATTCAGAACTGCAAAGCAATGAAGGGTTTTCTACGGATAACACCCTAGCAATGTCCAGACAAAGCCAAAACTGCTGACAAGATTTTAGTTTGTCATTTCTTCAAGGGGCGACGGCAAGCTTTATATTGACAACTGCCTTAGTAAACTTGTTGTTTTCACTAAAGAATATTATTCTAGTGATCAAACAATGTTTTGGCTAGACGTAGGTTTACCGTTACTCAAAATTGGCTTACACAATATGACAAATCTTATGTACTAAAAAATAATATCTAATTAAAGGTTTGCTCTTCTAAAAATATTTTATTATTAATTTTTTTAACAAGACTTATGGCACATAAGTTAGCGACATGCGCGCGCATAAAGGAGCTTCCATAAAACGAAAATAATACTATAGGAAATTTCTCAATAACACTCGCATGGAATAGGAGAAATCTGTTATTTCCTCAATTTGTATCAAAACTAGTAATGGAATTTTTGAGCCAGATTCAACACCAATTTAGTACCTAGCGTTAATGGTGTCTAATTCTACTCAAAATGTTTGCCTTATATTTATAAAAACTTTAAATAGATTATGTGGACAAAGTGGACTCTAGAGTTTCACTAAATTTCATTCTTTTGTTACTTGCAAAATCGTTATTTTTGCACATTTTAATTTTTAATACTGATAACTTATTGAATAGAAAGCTTTTAGTTGTGAGTTCTGATAACGGGTCCAAGCAAAGAGCTAAAAAAAAACTCCTTCACCAATATATCCACAATCAAAACTTTTTTCCTTAAGGCGTCATAATTCTCAGAAACACACTGTGACAAATACATCTTGCCTTGTCACTTCACTCTCACATCATTACCACCTCGCTCAGCCCCATCTTAGAGGCATTAAAAAACTCACCCTCCTGCCTAGAATTTGGTTTATAGCGGCGCTCTCCTTCAGCGTACACTCCGCTACCACTTTGGCACGCATCTCCTTCATGTACAGCATGAAGGCGTTCAGGGGCTTCTTGATGTGGGGCTTCTTCTTCTCGTTATCCTGATTGTTTTTGCCGTCCATGTTGTTTTTGTCCTGCGACCTGAAAATAAACACTCCAATTAGGCTTCGCTTTTTCGCAAAAAAAACCCGTACACAAATGTATAGGCAACCAGCACAACAAAAGTTTAAACTTGCTAACCCGGGCTGAAGTTTGTCAGGTTTGTCCTCTTGGACCTCGTTTTTTATGAGAGCGTCGAATCCCGTGGGAAAATGGTAAGTGGCGTAAGGTTTCTTCTCTAGTAAGTTATTGAGAATTCGGTTAGATGAGGGGCTGTTCGGTTTGGTTGGGCTTTCAAACGAGGTTACCGAGTTGGGTCGCTGAGGGGTGTTGAGGTACGGATTGCCAGTCTGGCGCTGATTCATCAGAGAGTTCACGTACCAAGCCGCCAGAAATTTATTGTCCAAGGAATTCATAAACGAGTATAAGTCCGGTCCCTGCTTATCCTTCAAGGATGAGTCGTTATTACTTTCTTTGTATACGTTCCTGTTGTACGAATTCATTGTTTCTTCTCCTTTTAACAAGTAATTCCGCAACTGTTCTTTCGGATTCAAATCCCTATTCAAATTCGTATTTTTTGTCAAATCCAAGCATTGCTCCTCTTGGTGACTTTTCAAAGACAAGTCTTGAGGGGCGTCATTCGAGCCTTTCGTCCTATCGCCGCCGCTTATCTCGTTGTTATTGTTCTCCAAGAGCTTTTCCGTGCGGGAAAATGGAGCCACAATTGCGATGGGCATCTTCCTCACGGTCAAATTCAACGGCTCCTCCGGGAACTCCATGACTATTCTAAGTCAATCCAGCAGCAGAGAGAAACGAAAACAAAGGATATGCCCCACGCGCGCCAATAGGCAGAGATCAACAAGTTTTTTATACGCCAGTTTATCACGGGAGAAAATCAATATAAATGGCTGAGCCCGTCCTTTGTTGTTCGGGTTGAATGAAAACAGACGGAGAACACGTGGAGATATCGCATTTTTAAATGATAACAGACCGCTTAAGGGATTCACGCCCGAAAACCGAACCGTTCCAGGGTTTTTTTATCACTTTTTAGGGATTAATTTATCACAGACAGGGCAGAAACAAACGACTGCTGTGAATCGCGGGCCGTCGGCAAGCGCGATTTAATAGCCGGCCGATGATGAAATTGCCGGGGTAAAGAGGACAGTTCCGATAGTCGGTTGTTACTAGTTAGATAGAGAGGGCGAAATGCCCCGCCGTTTGTTATGTCGCTATTTGACGGATTGATTCTGCGATTTACCGCTCACTGCTGGGTGGTACAGCGCATCCAGGGAAATTGCAACAAGTCCTCCATTCCCTCTTCGTTTTAATTGTTTCCACATTTTGCTCGGATTTCTGGCCGGGATTTGATATGGCGAATAAGGGCACGGTATCTAGATCGCTCTACGAAACATTTTTTTAATCATTCCCTAAACAACTAGATATCACAATATATTATTATTCGTAGTAAATTCGCAGACTTACAGTACACTGAAAAGCAAAAAACCAAAACTGGTTGAATTAAATAAATCATAGCAAATCTGATTCTTACAACATACTTCATATGTGATCCTGAAGGATATGGACAATTTTTTTTTACTTTGCAAGCTTGAGATACAAAAGTCTGGTTATTAAGGCCTTATTATACAAAAAAGGCTTAAGCTAAATTCAGCTCCAGTTGCTGTCACAAATGACTTTAATTTGACAACACTAGAACCCCTATATGAAGGCACAAGTGAGCTAAACATAGCTTAAGCCTCACATGTACAATCGGGTCAAGGCAAATACTTGCATCTCGGGTACTATTAATTTAAAGTAGTTAATGTTACCGAGACGAAAAAGACATGCCGATAAACAGTTTCGGCGTTAAGGCCATCCTCAGCCTTATACCATAAAACAGTGTAATCTAACGGTCATAAAAATAAGTCTTTTTTGGCCACTACAGGCAGTCTAAAGCAGCGTTCGAAATTAAAGCTGAAGGGATCCAATAAACTTCGTGGTAATTTCCGACTTTGACCCAAACATCGACTCGAATGTCGGGGAAAATGCCGCGGCCCTAAGTCGAACGAACAACGACCCAATTTAAAATTCGATAAAAAATGCATGTTATTACGGGGCCATCGTCAAAGGGAATTATTGATCAGGGCAGCCCTGCAAAGGGCTCGACGCCACGGGCCACTTCCGCACTGACGTGACATTAACAATGAGAGAATGGTCCGGATTCGATAGCGGTTGGGGATTAATAATTATGGAGCCTCGGTCAGAGATGGAGCTCTACAGTAAATACAGTTTTTATAGATTTTTCCAAATATAGTGAAGGTATTAGGAGGTAGGATATTATTTGAAGTCTCACAACTGAGGCAAGACAATGTTGTTTGCAAAAATAGAGGGTTTTTATTTCTTAGTCCTTTGAAACCCCACCTCCATCTAATAGGAAACTGCAGAAACATAGTTAAAGAGATTCGAGTTTCCGACCCTCAGTTTTCCTCTCTATCGTTTTGCTTGTTTCAGTGGAGGCCACCAGATGTCCAAAGAAGTTAAAAATCGATATTTCTCCAAGTCAAATGAAAAAACATGAATTATTGTCAACTAGCCATATTACTTAGCATATCATATTTTATATTTTTATTAGATCATGAAAAGCCTATAAATGTCACTATATTCATAGGAAAACTTACAAGGAAAGGTGAAGGCCGGTGGTTCTAGACTGGAACAAGCTGCAACTGTGTTAATGTCAATTCATTTCATTCCCTAAATGAGCAAAATCGTCAGATGTTACTTTGTAAGAAAAAGATCGCAGTATTGGTTCGCAAGATGCCTCTGTTATTAACCTGAATTTAATAGTATATATAATAACACAATTTACATAGTTTTTTAAGCAAAATGTTCAATATTCAATGAAAAGTGAAAATAGTTATTATATGTCACTCTCACTTTCCTTGGCTTTCGACGAGCCTGGAAGGTTCGTAAAGATTTCTTCCCATATAAGGTTGTAAATAATGGTACTTTAAGTCCTGTTAAATTGTCGTTTGTTATTCCAGAAATATTGACTATTCATGCTCATGCTAATTATTATGTATTGAGGTGCAAAAATCTTGTGCTAACACATCAGTTTATACAGGATGGTGCAATTATAAGATTACACATGGCTAGTGGCTGTGCATTAACGCATGAGAAGCTAGAGAGCACAAAACAAACATAAAGATATTCTGGGGGTTCTTAAAAGGAAAAACTGTTAGCTGGTAAGGTAGTTGGATGATTGGAAGAAGTTACATCCAAAAATAGAGCTTTCCTTCGAGACTCTATGATTTGTGTGGATAAAACTTCATTTATGAGAATAGGAAAACCACAGCGGATGCTTAAGTAGTAGTGATAGTGGCGAAGTAGATGAGGAAGATAGAAAGAGAGAAACAAATGTGTGGCGTAAGAAAGACAGGCCATGAAGTATAATGTGAGGAAGACGGAAAGTGTACGTTTGTGGATGGAAAGGGTTCCAGAAATATTGACTATTCATGGCATGCTAATCTTAAGAAGTGCAGAAATCTTGTGCTAACACATCAGTTTATACAGGAAGGTGCAAAAGCACTCTGCAAAATTATCAAAACAGCTAAGAAATACTATTGACACAGTACGTTAACAGATACTTGGGTGTTTTGAAAGATCGAAGTTGCTATATCTCGGGACGAGTTTCGCATTTTTGTGTTAGTTAAATGAGTTACAGGGGTTTCAAAAAGTGTGGGATTAGTGGGGAAAGGTGTAACAAAATTATCTAATGCTATTACGTAGTATCATTACAATTATATAGGGTGGTCAGAACTTCAGTCCATGTTGACCATATTTTAGATCTCAAATATTAAAATTAAATCAAGTCTTTAACGGTATATTAAATCCTCTGTGTTTTTGCGTTTGCGTAACGATTCAGTCAAAATAACGAAAAGTATGTCAGGTTTTTCAGTATAGTGAATTAGGAATGAAATTACAAGGTTTCAACGACGATATGTATTTTAAGCACAAATCTGGACGTTTAACAGTTTAAAGATATTAACTACGCTGTTTTTTCGCCACAGTCAGTATCTCTAAACATATTTCAGATTTTCTACTCGAAAGTGTTTAACGACATGAGGATATTTGCTTCCGAAGTGACCACCGATAGAAATCGAGGCAGTAAAAGTCATCTAGGGTTCAATACTGCGCCTTTACGCTTAATTGCAAAAAAAAATGCAGTTTTAAAAAAATTCTTTTATTTGCTGCTAAATACCGATAAAGTGCAACTTTGATACTTTGGAGACTCACCTCGAGCTCGTTGCCCTTCACATGGGAAGGTATTCCCAGGACTATTGCAAGCAAGCCAACTACCACGTTTGCAATACTCCTGCGAATAAATCCCCATTCTTCCTTTGACGCATTCACCAATTTTTGGCTTCAGCCCTCTTCACACATGCTCTATTCCATTCAAATCCGCAGAGGGAGCAGGCCAGTTCATGTTAACAATTCCACTTGCAGTCAAAATTTCTTGAGCGCTATGCCTTCTTCGACGTACTGCTCATTACGTTGTAAAATGAGCATTACGTTGCAATTGTAAACATGCGATTTCTCCATTCGGCTATTCTCCAGTTACTATAATTTTTGCCCATGGTCTTCTTGCACTTCAATAAACTACACTTTCGTTTAGCGTTCTTCGTATGATTTGGGACGATAAAACTCTCTCGTTGACAGCTCGAGAACTAGACTTTATTTGCGAAGCAGTTTGGATTCTTTGGCGTTGAACATTGATAAAACTATGTCGACTTTCTCTTCGTGTTGCTTTGCTATTAAGAGAGCAGCATCTGTATTCAGAAATATCATACTACTCATGCAGTCTTATATCTCTCTGCTCTGCAACCTTTGAAGATCCAGTGACATTTGCAATAGCACTGTAGCTTAGTCCTCATTGATGTAACCTCATTGAAACCATTTTCAGTTCAGCAAATGGACTTTTGTTCCTACATACTTTTCTTTTGACATTTCACAGACGCTTGTGTCAAATGAACATCCCCTAGATAAAGCCTATACCTTCCTTCATTATATAATTAGGGTAATACAACTTGAGTTCCTCCGTGAACTCGAGTCTATTAAAGTTCTTTAGTTTGATATGATGTAGTAGAGCAACTTTATTATATACAAGATCCGGAAGTATGTACTAAACGTTTTATGAGCCAGATGGTTGTCTAATTAATAACGACAATATCTCTTTCTTTTTCAAAATTACATTTTATAACTGAGCCTCGTCTTAATGTCTTCAAGCCGGCGATTTTTGCTTCATGCATTGTATACACTTAAATAATAGTAAATAAGAGTTGAAACAGATTGTGTTTGAACTTCTGCAGTGTATACGCAAAACCTCCAGACCTATAGATATACAAAGAAATCACTGCTGCTCAAATTTGGTGATCTTGCAGGCCAAAAAAATTCCCATTTCGTGATATTAGGCGTGCATAAAAAAATCTTTTTTAAGCCATACATACAAACTCGATCAATGTGTCTTCTGTGTCCATATTGTGCCATTTCGTTGGAATGGCGACAAACTCGTCGCCGTATTATGACCCAAATAGCGTTGAAAAGTTACAGCAACAGTAAAATTTTCTTGCACCAACCTCTCTTTCTACCTTGTTCTGCAATCCAAATCACAACTTCTGGTTACTGACGTCGCCAAACAAGAGAAAATGAGCATCGTTGGACTTAAGTAGTTGATAATGAAATTGTTGAAACTGGCACAAAAACTATTGAAATTTAGGCATGTTTATTGACGACAAATATTACGGATTTTTTTTTTGAGAAATTAAAAACCTAAATAATGCCCCATATACACACACCATAAGCCCCATAATTATAATGATTGTTTACTTTGTCATTGAAGATCAGTGTAATAGCGTTCTTATGTAAATTAACTGGATGGTATAGCAGGTAGATGACAAAAAAACTCTCTATCTTCTATTGAAGAATGCCGACGTTTCGACCAAAATTTAGTCTTCTTCAAGACTAAAAACACATGAAGATGAAGATGCTTCAACTTACATAATTACATTCCATGTACTTGAAGAAGACTAAATTTTGGTCGAAACGTCGGCATTCTTCAATAGAAGATAGAGAGTTTTTTTGTCATCTACCTGCTATTCCATCCAGTTTGTCATTGAAGAAAATGGCTGGTACATATAAAAGAAAACTTGACCAAAGAAATTGGTGCCCAGAGAGCATAAAAATGCTGGAAACTAACGGTATCTCGTCAAATAGGATAGCTCAAAGGTTCACAAGCTTTTAAAATGCCTCAAACAACTTTAGACAAGCAAAACTGATTAAACAACATTTGATGAATAACAGATTGATCAACCAATTTAAAAAGGGACTCAATTTCGTAGCTGAGTCACATCGAACTGGTCAAGCACATCGTGTTTTAAAGACCTGAGTCCATGTCAGCAGTTCTTGAAGCCTTAGTAAAAGAAAATTGTAGCATTATCCCGGATGAAACAGTTTGGAAACTAAGTTATGGTTCTAGGCACCACATTATGCACGATAGCCTCAATATCCATAAAGTGTCAGCAAGATGGGTGTCAAAAGAAATGACTCCAGAACTGAAAGAACGACGTGTTGATGCTTGTGAAGCACGTTGACGTCGTTATCAATCAGAAGAAGACGTCTTTCTGACGAGGGTAGACAAGGAGATGCACTAGCATCAATCTGAAACCAAGAAAACAAGCAAAGAATGGCGCTACCCCTCTTCGCCGAAACCCAAGAAATTACATCCACAGATTTCGGTAGGAAAGGTTAAGACGTTCTTTTTTTGGGCAAAAAGAGAGTAGTTCAAGCACTCCTTTGGCATTAACACACTTCGCTAGTCATCTTAAGACTCTTAACATTGGCTGTTTTGTACAATTTGATAAGTCCGCCTTAAACATTATTTCAAATAATTTTCATTTTATTTTCATGAAAACATAGAGAGTGTTAAAAACGTGAGTTGGCTCTGAAATGTCAAAAGGAAAGGACGAAAGAGAAAAATCCATTTACTATGTACATTCTTTTCTGTCAAAATTTTTAAGTCTTCTAGATGACTTTTTCTAATGAACGGCAACCAATAAAAGGCATTCACTTATTATTGACATTAAGTAGGCTTTGGAAATCTGACATTTTTATCATCATGTGCCGAAAGCAGATTCAAGAGAAAAATTAAGATTTCAAATGTAACGAGATGGCAAAAAATAACGGAATGAGTTATATAAACTATATATAAGCCAGAACGAGACATCTAGTGGGCACCGCCGAAAGTTGCACAGGAATGAAGCACATCCTAAGGGCGGAAACTTGATTCATTTAACTACGTTTCGGCCCTTTTCTGTTAGATGGAGGGTGGGCATAAAACTCGATACGCGGTGCAATCGATTTACTATTACAGCACAAGCACTTCACGTGCTATCATCACAGGACCCCCATATTATTTATGTTTTTACAAATCCAGCTACTGAGACACTTTTTTGCGATATTTTTTTGCATCTTTACCGTAGATACAGGAATGTTGGGTCTCAAGATATGTTCTCAACAAAGAAAAATAGACTTCTTACGGGACTGCGGACAAACGCAGATAGGAAAGTTGGTCCAATAGAAAATATAATTTTAAGAACTTGCACATAGGCCTTTTTTCAACCCATCGACGTAATGAATCTGGGGTCCTAATTTAGTGAATCCCATGGGATGCAAACATATATTATCTTGAATATGAGTTGAATATAAATTAGAATATGCGTTGGAATATTATTAGTATATATTCCAACAAATAGGAGTGAGGTGGACTTATCGTGAAGCACGTACCGAGTGGACTTCAGAGAGGGTTTTATACCAAATTCAAACTATCCTACAGGAAATAAGATTCGTTTTCTGCTCGTATACTCTATATGCATGTCTATCTTTACATCATCTTTCTAGCCAAAATATTAATAGTAACGTAATAGTACCTTATATTACTCCTAATTCAACGGTTCAAACTATTTACTACCCTATGGAAATAATACATAATAAAGTAAAATCTATAAAGGACTTCCCTCGCCCACTAACTTTTAAAGTAATTTCCAACAAAAATGAAAGAAAAATCTAGTTTTACTTGTGTTTGACGCAAGTTGTAAAATACTAAATGTGCACATCCTGCGTGTTGTCTGTCCGTGTACTTTCAAGTTTTTAAGAAGTTTGTAACAAACAGCCACTGAGACCGAGCACGAAGTTAGAGACGCCTGTTGCTTCTCGACCTCTAGAGCTCGAGAGGTCAGGCAGCTGAAATGTCAAGAAAATCGTCGAGGAGGACCATAATTAGAGGTACAACATTCAAGGAATTTTACTCCTGTGAAGATGTAAAGTACACAACGCATTAGTTTAGTTTGGAGACTCAGGAGCAAACTGAGGTGATTCAGTGATTTATCATTCAAGATGTCGACAAATCGATTCTCTCCAGTAACCAGGTCTCCAAAAACCAGGTAATTCTGTTTAAACACGAAATTCTTGTTTCTGTCCTGGTTTGGATGTTATCAGTTAACATCAATAACGAGGAAACAGTATATCCACTGTAAATAGAAAGTAAAAGAAGTAAAAAGCAGAAGCCCAGTAGTCAGAAGCTTGTAAGAGAAGAACAATTAGTTTGATGACTAGGACTTACCCCGAAAAACTCAAGACTAAGTACTTGAAAGTGATGAATGACTGAGAGGATTCAGAGAGTTGACCTGCAAAAACCCACGTACTGGGCATTCCTTGCTGACCTTGATGCCAAAAAGTGGGGATGGGGGTGTGTACACGAAGCACTATGCGCATATGCGTGGGTTATTGCCAAATCTCTAATGTACACAGTAACTATATAGATAGAATCACGTACTTCTATATCAAGTATTGCAATGTACAAGGTATTGTGCTTCCTTCCTCTACTTTTGCAGTCCAAGGCCAGCAATGTAAAAGATAGGCAATGCCCGCAGGTAAAAAAAGGAACTATTAACATATAATTTCCATATTCGAACATAAATGCAGTTAGAATAGACCCCCTTGAACGAAGGTATATGGTTCAGTGGTCTTATGGTCAGCGGTCGGTCAGAAATGCATTGCTCTAAAGTTTTTCAACACTGAAGAGAGTAGCCTGTCCAGACATTACGCCATGAACTCATCAGGATAACACCGGGAGCGGCTGTTTTACTCTGTTAAGTTCCTGAGGATTTTGATCTGGGTAAACAGGGCTGTGACTTCCTATATAGAACGGTGACTTAACTCAGTAAAACAGCCGCTCCCGGTGTTATCCTGATGAATTCATGCCGTGATCTAGGCAGGCTACTCTTGACCCTTTCCGTCACTGTTACAACTACCACGGTAGCAGCAAGTTCCTGAGGATTTTAATCTGGGTAAACAGGGCTGTGACTTCCTCTATAGACCGGTGAAATGCTGCTACCGTGGTAGATGTAACAGTGACGGAGAGGATCAAGAGTAGCCTGCCCAGATCCCGCCATGAATTCATCAGGATAACACCGGGAGCGGCTGTTTTACTAAGTTAAGTTCCTGAGGATTTTGATCTGGGTAAACAGGGCTGTGACTTCCTATATAGAACGGTGAAATGCTGCTACCGTGGTAGATTTAACAGTGACGTAAAGGGTCAAGAGTAGCCTGCCCAGATCACGCCATGAATTCATCAGGATAACACCGGGAGCGGCTGTTTTACTGAGTTAAGTTCCTGAGAATTTTAATCTGGGTAAACAGGGCTGTGACTTCCTTTATAGACCGGTGAAATGCTGCTACCGTGGTAGATGTAACAGTGACGGAGAGGGTCAAGAGTAGCCTGCCCAGATCACGCCATGAATTCATCAGGATAACACCGGGAGCGGCTGTTTTACTGAGTTAAGTTCCTGAGAATTTTAATCTGGGTAAACAGGGCTGTGACTTCCTTTATAGACCGGTGAAATGCTGCTACCGTGGTAGATGTAACAGTGACGGAGAGGGTCAAGAGTAGCCTGCCCAGATCACGCCATGAATTCATCAGGATAACACCGGGAGCGGCTGTTTTACTGAGTTAAGTTCCTGAGAATTTTAATCTGGGTAAACAGGGCTGTGACTTCCTCTATAGACCGGTGAAATGCTGCTACCGTGGTAGATGTAACAGTGACGGAGAGGGTCAAGAGTAGCCTGCCCAGATCACGCCATGAATTCATCAGGATAACACCGGGAGCGGCTGTTTTACCGAGTTTAGTTCCTGAGGATTTTAATCTGGGTAAAGAGGGCTGTGACTTCCTCTATAGAACGGTGAAATGCTGCTACCGTGGTAGATGTAACAGTGACGGAGAGGGTCAAGAGTACCCTGCTAAGATCACGCCATGAATTCATCAGGATAACACCGGGAGCGGCTGTTTTACTGAGTTTAGTTCCTGAGAATTTTAATCTGGGTAAAGAGGGCTGTGACTTCCTCTATAGAACGGTGAAATGCTGCTACCGTGGTAGATGTAACAGTGACGGAGAGGGTCAAGAGTACCCTGCTAAGATCACGCCATGAATTCATCAGGATAACACCGGGAGCGGCTGTTTTACTGAGTTTAGTTCCTGAGAATTTTAATCTGGGTAAAGAGGGCTGTGACTTCCTCTATAGAACGGTGAAATGCTGCTACCGTGGTAGATGTAACAGTGACGGAGAGGGTCAAGAGTAGCCTGCCCAGATCACGCCATGAATTCATCAGGATAACACCGGGAGCGGCTGTTTTACCGAGTTTAGTTCCTGAGGATTTTAATCTGGGTAAAGAGGGCTGTGACTTCCTCTATAGAACGGTGAAATGCTGCTACCGTGGTAGATGTAACAGTGACGGAGAGGGTCAAGAGTACCCTGCTAAGATCACGCCATGAATTCATCAGGATAACACCGGGAGCGGCTGTTTTACTGAGTTTAGTTCCTGAGAATTTTAATCTGGGTAAAGAGGGCTGTGACTTCCTCTATAGAACGGTGAAATGCTGCTACCGTGGTAGATGTAACAGTGACGGAGAGGGTCAAGAGTAGCCTGCCCAGGGCTGTGACTTCCTATATAGACCGGTGAAATGCTGCTACCGTGGTAGATGTAACAGTGACGGAGAGGATCAAGAGTAGCCTGCCTAGATCACGCCATGAATTCATCAGGATAACACCGGGAGCGGCTGTTTTACTGAGTTAAGTTCCTGAGGATTTTAATCTGGGTTAACAGGGCTGTGACTTCCTATATAGACCGGTGAAATGCTGCTACCGTGGTACACTGCTACCCAACAGTCCAGATAACTAATTTACGTATAAGTCGTAGAAAAGACATCTTATTTTAGTCCCCTATTACATTAGTCAGTTGACCTTTTAAACATAAAGACGTCATAGATAAGGGGTCACAAAGTCGTTAGTAACCTGACGTTAAAAAAGAGCTGTTGAATATGTAATATGTAATACCGTAAGATTTCCGATTATCAACTAATACGGTTGTTCCCCGAGAACGAAGGTCGGGTACAAAGTGGTCATAGAGAGATGACATAAATGAAAAGTGTCATGTCTAATTTAAAATAAGGAAGTTGATAGTGAATACGCAAAATTGGGGCAACTTGTATATGCAAAAATCAGATACTTAAAAACTATTGACTAAATTATGAAAATTTTGTAATATAATTTTTCTCATAGCACTTACAGTTTTCAAGATAAGCAACAAGGTCATCTTTGAATGTCCACCCTGTACAGTTGCCATGAGAAAATGAATATTTTGTAACAAATGAGAACTTACTGGAATGAGATATAGGTCGTCGTAATAACGACATTTTGGTTCAATTCAACCATATTTATCAGTTAACTTCTTAAAGACGTCATTAGAAATGGCGTCACAATGTTGTCAGTCATCTGACGTAACAAAAAGCTACCGAATAAAAGCTATGATAAGGAAAGAGCGAACTTGACTTCGTGATTCGTTAAGCCAAGTCCTTCGCTCCTAGGTTTCACATTATAAGGGTATCTTAGCATCACTTTTTATCAGGTCTTTAGTTCAGGTTAGTCTCCAATGGTATTGATTATCCATTTTTTCCTTGCACGCTCCTAATAGTCATCAACTATCTTTACATCCCTTTTTATCAGATTGTTCAATTCTCTTCGTGAGAGAGAACCATCTTGTTGACTGACTATTCGCTAGTGGTACTGATTTTATTACTAGTACCACTGTACTAAAAGAATACTTATTTTATTATCACTACCACTAGGAAGGCCGGGTCTTCACACTGTTAACGAGTTTATTAAAACTGACGCCCAAATGGCATAGTTAGAACAACAAGCCTCCAGATTATGTTTTCATATATGACCAAGCGACGTCTTAAATATGACGTCTTTTGAATGTCTCTTACTTTCGTCATTAAGACGTCCAACTGGCCATCTGAATACTGTCTTTTCAATTAAGGGCTGTAGTCTAAAGGACGTCTTAAAGACGTAACTAGTGTTACTTGAAGGGGGACTCGTCCAGAAAGCGCGGTATGCAAAGTTTGGACAGATTACTCACGGTTCAAGAATAATATAATCACAGTCGACAGGGATCTAACTACACATGGCAGGCCAAAAAGAGACAGCGCTTCTTCTTGGGAGGCAAAAGAACGATCTTCCAGGTTGAGGTTCTGCAACCCTTGACCACAAGTTCAAACTGTCTGCGAGGGCCTGTTCCAGAGCATCGGCATCGCTGCCAAGGAGTTTTCTGTTTCTACTAATTCTTCCTCTTAACTACATTACCCACAGAAAACTCACCAAATACACATTTCATTATTGTAACACTTTTTTGATGTTGTTCTTTGTTATTATTTCCTTTTTAGTTTTAAAGAACGAGAGGGTTAAAAGGCATTAGTGTATTCCCTTAACTACTGAACATCCTCTTCCCGTAACTACTGAATACGTACAAAGAGATAATAAAACCAAATATCACTTTAAGTATATTAAAAATGAATTGCAAGTAAGGGTAATTTTTACCTCTTACTAAGCTAACGAAGTCAGTATTTATAACGAACATTGCATATTGTGGGTCCAAGCTCGTGTGCATCAAGACCAACCACTCTCCCAGTTAATTGTGTTTATACGTATGTACGTAATAAAACCATACTTATAAGTTTGTGGCTATTTACTAAATTAAATCACATTCTCACAGTTCACGACGTAGGGAGAAAGCAAATGTAACACTAAATGATGTTGGATTGCAAACAAAACTGTGAAACAAATTAAGTGTTTTCTTCTAATAGAATACACTGGTAATATGCATAACCTATTCATTTATTTTTGTCATCTTTTTGCCACCTCTGAAACCGTCATTTTTTTTATACCCATCTTCTTTTAGCACATGAGAAGATACGATAAAATGTCAATTTCCAACTCCTACTTGTCGACAATAATAAGTGAATGGCTTATACACATATTTATATTTGAATTTGGAAAAACGTGTTTTTATTACTAAAAACTTTAAAGACAACAAACCATGACGTTTTCATATAAAAAAGATTTGGAGGAAGATTATGTAGATTCTTTTGTCTTTAATGTGACTCCTGTAATAGGATAAAGCGACTTTTTACAAAATCTTTGTGGAATTAATTAAAACCAATTTAACGTCTCAACATGGTCAATTAGACGACCGCAGCGAGAGCGGTGGGAAATTGAGAAATAGTCGGAAAACGGCAATTTGTTATAATAATTTAACCGAGACTTAGACATCTCCTAATGGGCCTTAATGAGCAAATCGTCGACGAATGTCTGCCCGTTTTCCTAACCGAGACGCAAACGCGACCAGTCCAGTCCTCCACGAACGAGAACAATTAGTATCAATATATGATGTGATCACGATTCGTCGCAATCACCGTTGCGGTCCATCTCCTCTCTTTTCCCCAGTTTCCGGAATAATTGGATAATTCCTTTCCCCGCCAATTTTCCGAACCGGCAAACCGCAATCCGATTTTTCTGATTGGCAGAGGAAATTAACTCACATCAGCTCGAGACGATCGGATCCCCCCCGACGGGCCTTCCCCCCCTTAATTGCCGCCTCGCCGGCCGCGATCATCCGCCGCCGACGCCGACTTCGGGGGCGGCCATGCGAGGAATGAGATCCAAGATTGGTTATCGGAGTCGCGGCCATTGGCCATCGGTCGCCCTGGCAACGGCTGCCTGCTGCTCCCGTTGCTGCTGCTGCTGCTGCTGCCCCCGCCAACCCCCAAAGTATCGCCCTCGAAAGGGTCGTTGTTGTATTAGCGCCGATACATTTTATATACTCGACAAGACTCTCTAAAACCTTCTAGCAACCATGCAATACATACCTGTAAAAATCGTCATACCTGTTATTGATATCAGGTAGGTCCTGCTTGGGTCCGGGAGTGACTATGGCCGGATGCGATCCCAAATGAGGCGGGTGAGGACTGAGGCCGGGATGAGGCTGGATTAGGCCGGTGGGCGAGAAACGATAGAAGTCCGATGGACCGGGCAGCGCGCTCGGGTACGGACTACGGAAGCCAGCTCCGGGCGAAAGTGGATATACGCTTGGTGTATGCCTAAAAAAATCTAAATTAATACCCAAGAAAAGCGAAATTACTAAAGTATGTTGTAAGTTTTCTTTTCTCAGAAACACGAGATTAGATTAAGAAAATGTTAAAATATCTACCTATTTAAGTAGAAGAGATAGGCAAGAAGACCTCTTGATTTTTAACCCATTCGAGCTTTTTTCGAGTATCGGTATAGAAGCCCCCCCCCCCCCTTATGTGGTCCACAGGTTAGTTTAAGTTAGTTCGGATTAAGTACTATACTGCGAAAGTGTTCCCTTATATGTATAGACTACAGGTTGGTTTAGGTTTAGGTTTGTTTAAGTTCAGTGTTAGCTACAGGGTGACAGTTCTTAAGAGACTCTGCCGAAGAGGTCCAGTGGCCCGTGAGAGCTGCTACAAGGGAGATCACTTTGCCCATTGCCTCGTCGCCGTTAATAATGTCCGTCACAGTTGTGGACAAAATATCAGGAAAAAATTCCATTGGACCACGGCTACAAAACCCGGAAAACACTTTAAGACGTAATGAAAGTAAAAGACACTTTTGTTGCTCCATCCTTCTGTCTTAACTACATGATTATCTCTATTCAATATAGAGAGTGCTCATTTGAAAAATTCCTCTAGTTGGCTGTAGAAATGTTGAAATGTCAAAAGAAAAGGAGGAAAGAACAAAAGTCCATTTACTTTGTGTCCTGTCTAGTTCAAAAATTCACAGCCTTCTAGACGTTTTTTAATGATCACGTGGTTCTTCCTGATCACGTTTATGTAAATAGAAAAGTATAACGTTCTTATTAATAAATATTACGTTTCCGATTCACAGTATCGATTCCTCTTTTTTAAATAGGAGAGTTATCTTCTTGCTCACTTGCTCTTCTTTAATTTCCACTTTTCCTCTTGTAATAATCGGTTTTCGTTTTTGTTTTTCAGTTGGTTTCGCAGTTCTTCTACTAAAGTTGCCCCTTCCTTGACTTCGACTTTCTCTTTGCAGTCAACTATGATTCAAGTTGTTTAATGGAGGCAATTTCTTCTTTTGGGGTTTCTGCCTCATTCTCAATGACTTTCTCTTCTTCAATATCCACTCTTATCTTTAATTTCTTTAGCGAAGGCAATTTCTTCTTTTGATTTTTCTAGCCCATTCTTGATCTCAATTTCTTTTCTTTAATTTTCAGTTTTTCTCCTCTAATATTTTTTTGTTTCTCTTCAATTGCTTTAGTATCTATTCTCAATCGTTTTTCTACTAAAGCTGTCTCTTCCTTGACTTCGACTTTCTCTTTGCAGTCAATTTCTTTCCAACTTGTCCACTAGAAGCACTTTCTTTTTTGGCGTTTCTAGTTCATTCTTGATCACTTTTTCTTCTTTAATTTCTTCTCTTATCTTCAACTGGTTTACTGGAGGCAATTTCTTCTTTTGCCTTTTCTGGCACATTCTTAATCTTTTTATCTTCTTTATGTTTCTCCTCTAACAATCATTTTTCTTTGATTTTCTTCAGTTGCTTTCGCATCTATTCTCTTCTTTAATTTCCACTTTTATCTTCGATTTGTTTAGTCGAGGCCATTTCTTCTTTTGGCTTTTTTGGTTCATTATTGTTCACTTTCTCTTCTTCAGTTTCCACTTCTCTTCCGCTAATAATCGGTTTTAGATTTCTTCAGTTGGTTTCGCATCTCTTTTCCGCCTCTTTTCTGCTGCAGTTATCTCTTCGTTGACTGAGATTTTTTTCTCTACGGTCATTTATAACCTTATTTTCAACTTATTTGGTGGAACACAATTTCTTTTTTGGCTTTTCTGGATCTTAATCACTTCTTTGTTTTCTTTAATTTTTCACTTTTTCTCCTCTCCCATTCGAATTGAGTTTGTTATGTGCTCAAAGGATTGCAAACGTGCCATTCCGATCAAAAACAGCAAAAAAAATAGTAGTAGTATTACGACTTTTTTTCTCAATTCTCTCAACTTTGACCGCCGGTAACTTGAGAACGCCTGCACCGATTAGAGTGAATCCAACAATCCAACGGTGGTGTCCTCTTCTTGATGCTCTCTTTCACCTCCCACCATAAGAAGTTCCGTAGGTGCAATATTTTAGGAGATAAACCCCTTCGGAGGTCGATTTTTAGGCACTTTTAAAATCGGTTTTTGGACCATTTTTAAAAAAACCTCTTTAGAGATTAATTTCATTCCAATTTAGTTTGTTATGTTCTGAGGGTATTGCAAACGTGCCATTCCGATCAAAAACTGAATCTGAACGATCAAAAACTGAACTTGAGAACGCCTGGACCCATTAGAGTGAATCCAACGGTGGTGTCCTCTTCTTGATGCCCTCTTTCACCTCCCACCATAAGAAGTTCCGTAGGTGCAATATTTCCGGAGATAGACCCCTTCGGAGGTCGATTTTTAGGCACTTTCAGAATCGGTTTTTGGACCATTTTTAAAAAAACCTCTTTAGACGTTAATTTCATTCCAATTTAGTTTGTTATGTTCTGAGGATATTGCAAACGTGCCATTCCGATCAAAAACAGAAAAAAAAAATTCCGACATTTTTTTGAAAATCTCCAAAGGGGGGACGACTTTTTTCTCAATTCTCAACTTTGACCGCCTGTAACTTGAGAACGCTTGGACCGATTAGAGTGAATCCAACGGTGGTGTCCTCTTCTTGATGCCCTCTTTCACCTCCCACCATAAGAAGTTCCGTAGGTGCAATATTTCCGGAGATAGACCCCTTCGGAGGTCGATTTTTAGGCACTTTCAGAATCGGTTTTTGGACCATTTTTAAAAAAACCTCTTTAGACGTTAATTTCATTCCAATTTAGTTTGTTATGTTCTGAGGGTATTGCAAACGTGCCATTCCGATCAAAAACAGAAAAAAAAAATTCCGACATTTTTTTGAAAATCTCCAAAGGGGGGACGACTTTTTTCTCAATTCTCAACTTTGACCGCCTGTAACTTGAGAACGCTTGGACCGATTAGAGTGAATCCAACGGTGGTGTCCTCTTCTTGATGCCCTCTTTCACCTCCCACCATAAGAAGTTCCGTAGGTGCAATATTTCCGGAGATAGACCCCTTCGGAGGTCGATTTTTAGGCACTTTCAGAATCGGTTTTTGGACCATTTTTAAAAAAACCTCTTTAGACGTTAATTTCATTCCAATTTAGTTTGTTATGTTCTGAGGGTATTGCAAACGTGCCATTCCGATCAAAAACAGAAAAAAAAAATTCCGACATTTTTTTGAAAATCTCCAAAGGGGGGACGACTTTTTTCTCAATTCTCAACTTTGACCGCCTGTAACTTGAGAACGCTTGGACCGATTAGAGTGAATCCAACGGTGGTGTCCTCTTCTTGATGCCCTCTTTCACCTCCCACCATAAGAAGTTCCGTAGGTGCAATATTTCCGGAGATAGACCCCTTCGGAGGTCGATTTTTAGGCACTTTCAGAATCGGTTTTTGGATCATTTTTAAAAAAACCTCTTTAGACGTTAATTTCATTCCAATTTAGTTTGTTATGTTCTGAGGATATTGCAAACGTGCCATTCCGATCAAAAACAGAAAAAAAAAATTCCGACATTTTTTTGAAAATCTCCAAAGGGGGGACGACTTTTTTCTCAATTCTCAACTTTGACCGCCTGTAACTTGAGAAAGCTTGGACCGATTAGAGTGAATTCAACGGTGGTGTCCTCTTCTTGATGCCCTCTTTCACCTCCCACCATAAGAAGTTCCGTAGGTGCAATATTTCCGGAGATAGACCCGTTCGGAGGTCGATTTTTAGGCACTTTCAGAATCGGTTTTTGGACCATTTTTAAAAAAACCTCTTTAGACGTTAATTTCATTCCAATTTAGTTTGTTATGTTCTGAGGGTATTGCAAACGTGCCATTCCGATCAAAAACAGAAAAAAAAAATTCCGACATTTTTTTGAAAATCTCCAAAGGGGGGACGACTTTTTTCTCAATTCTCAACTTTGACCGCCTGTAACTTGAGAACGCTTGGACCGATTAGAGTGAATCCAACGGTGGTGTCCTCTTCTTGATGCCCTCTTTCACCTCCCACCATAAGAAGTTCCGTAGGTGCAATATTTCCGGAGATAGACCCCTTCAGAAGTCGATTTTTAGGCACTTCTAGAATCGGTTTTTGGACCATTTTTAAAAAAACCTCCTTAGACGTTAATTTCATTCCAATTTAGTTTGTTATGTTCTGAGGGTATTGCAAACGTGCCATTCCGATCAAAAACAGAAAAAAAAAATTCCGACATTTTTTTGAAAATCTCCAAAGGCGGGACGACTTTTTTCTCAATTCTCAACTTTGACCGCCTGTAACTTGAGAACGCTTGGACCGATTAGAGTGAATCCAACGGTGGTGTCCTCTTCTTGATGCTCTCTTTCACCTCCCACCATAAGAAGTTCCGTAGGTGCAATATTTCCGGAGATAGACCCCTTCAGAAGTCGATTTTTAGGCACTTCTAGAATCGGTTTTTGGACCATTTTTAAAAAAACCTCCTTAGACGTTAATTTCATTCCAATTTAGTTTGTTATGTTCTGAGGGTATTGCAAACGTGCCATTCCGATCAAAAACAGAAAAAAAAAATTCCGACATTTTTTTGAAAATCTCCAAAGGGGGGACGACTTTTTTCTCAATTCTCAACTTTGACCGCCTGTAACTTGAGAACGCTTGGACCGATTAGAGTGAATCCAACGGTGGTGTCCTCTTCTTGATGTCCTCTTCTTGATGGCCTCTCATCGGAAGTTCCGTAGGTGCAATATTTTAGGAGATAGACCCCTTCGGAGGTCGATTTTTAGGCACTTTCAGAATCGGTTTTTGGACCATTTTTAAAAAAACCTCTTTAGACGTTAATTTCATTCCAATTTAGTTTGTTATGTTCTGAGGGTATTGCAAACGTGCCATTCTGATCAAAAACAGCAAAAAAAAAATTTCCGATTTTTTTTTTAAATCTTCCAAGGGGGGGGGGGGTATTACGACTTTTTCTCAATTCTCAACTTTGACCGCCTGTAACTTGAGAACGCCTGGACCCATTAGAGTGAGTCCAACGGTGGTGTCCTCTTCTTGATGCTCTCTTTCACCTCCCACCATAAGAAGTTCTGTAGGTGCAATATTTCCGGAGATAGACCCCTTCAGAAGTGGATTTTTGGGCACTTTTAGAATCGGTTTTTGGACCATTTTTAAAAAAAGCTTTTTAGAGGTTAATTTCATTCCAACTGAGTGTGTTATGTTCGATTCGTCGTCGATTATTATGGAAGAAGCCGGATTTTGTATTACAAATTTATCTCAATTTAATTTAGTACACATCTTTTACGATTTTACTATTTCCAATATTGAGCGACGAATTTCAGTAACCTGCAAACTCTGTGCAAAAGTGAGTAAATCTTAAAAAGAACAAAAGAATGAAGGGTTCGGAAAAACATGTTTTTTTTTCGTTTTTCTTACATGCATCAAAAAAATTTAAAAAATACAAAAAAATTGAAGTGTAAGTTGAAAACAAAACATTAAGTTTTATAAAAAAAAAACATCTATTTAAAAGAAAATGCAAACAAAAACAAAAAATAGATTGTAATTAATCTAGACGAAAAAACATAAATCAAAATTAAGTTAAATAACTATTCAAAGACGTTTTTTTTCGGCAACCAATTTTTCCGGATTTTTTGAACCTCTAACATGAACTCTAACGAAAATATGAAATGTTACATATCATTAAATGTGTTTATATACATAAACAACACTCTAATACAGGTTAACAAAAACGATTTTCTTTAATTTCGTTTTTTTTCGAATATCTTCAGAAACAGTCGAAACTTTAGAAACTGTAAATTGTCATTATGATGTGCAAATGCGCAACTTTGCCCCAATTTAATAAAAATTCGTACTCTTTGCCTTTCCCCAATTTAATAAACATTTGTACCTCTTGTGATTTAGGAGATCCCAATGATAAAAGGCGAATTTGAATAACCCTGTATAGAGGGTGTTCATTTAAAAACGTCATCTAGTTGTCTATGAAGAAAAGGATGAAGTAACAAAAGTCTAATTACTTTGATTATGTCATCCTTTTTTGTCAAAAATTCATAACCTTCTATATAGATGACGTTTTCTAAAGAACACCCAAAGTACGTAAATACATTTTTATTTAAATTCAAAATTTAAAGTCCAGAGAGTTTTATGGCAAGTGATAATCAAATTGCACTATTGAAACCTACAAAATTTTGTTTAATTAACTCAAGCGGTTTGGAAGTTATTATTAAATTTTAATTTTTTGCATAAAACTTTGACACCCTGTATCTCCGTTGATTTTGACATTCAGAAACGGAGTCTGAGGAAAACAAAATTTTTTGAAGCTTGAAGAAAGAAAAACACCAACTTTGGAATCACACATTAACGTGAGAATTTTGAGAATAAATTACAAGAGATGCAATCTCTTTTTGCACTTGAATTGATGCATTTGGCGAACTTG
Organism: Taphrorychus bicolor; assembly: GCA_951812265.1. NCBI lineage: Eukaryota > Metazoa > Arthropoda > Insecta > Coleoptera > Curculionidae > Taphrorychus > Taphrorychus bicolor. Next base: position 26,771,727 of record OX638303.1, on the reverse strand, counting down.
GTTTCGATATTGATGAACTTGGTCAATACAGGAAACGACGACGAAATTTTAATAAGTTGAAAATAAAAAAAACCATAAGACCCTTTATAATAAATTATCTAAAGAAATACTTACCAAGTGGCCACCTGTGCAGACATTTCCGGACTAAGCATAGGGTAAGGGTATTGACTGGCGGAGAAGGGGTACATAGGAGGTCGAGTGAGTCCTGAAAATAAATTCACAAAATGAAGAAAATTATACTTTTCAAAAGTATTAATGCCATGCTCTACCGACCTGCCAGAAGGGCACACAACTTCTTTATATAGAAGTTATAAGACTACTATAGTAGAATCTTACTTAAAAAATAAACGTATGTCTGAATCGGCATTGGGTACTTTTTGAATCATCCTGTTCAAAGGTCACTATTTTCTAAATGAAGCTCTAACCCTACTACGTGACACCGCTTTTGTCTCAAATCAATATTTTGAGATAGTACGAAACCTGCGTTAAGAATGTGCCACACTGTAAGTACGTACTCAATAGTTTTGCTGTTATGTGGGGTAAGGGCACATTAGCACTTGGAAATTGCTATCCGGATTGGGTTGATCACTAACTGGTCATTTTCAACCAATCGCATTAACTAGCATGTCATCAGTCACCAATCCGGTTGCCTGAAAACTATCTGTAGAGAGCACTCCAATCCAGGATCACCATTTCCAAAAAGTGCTAAAGTCAAATTAAGAAAATGGCCAGGATCAGTTAAAAATTACTCAAAGCTTCAAAAATGCAAATTAACATTTTCTGGGCCAATTCAGGTTAATATTAGGGTAATAACATTATCATTATAACTTGGTGGTTTTTGGGTTTCTGTTTAATGTATCGAAGTATTTTAAAATCGGCGATTAACACTTTTACGGTCGATTTGCTAACATATAACGACTTTATCGGGCCAAAACGTCGATTTACAAAAAACGTTTAAAAAAGTACTTAAATCCTGCCCGCATTGCCTGCTTTCGGCAACAATAATTATTGGTGGGTATGTTTACCTCTAGCACTTGCTTGGAGAATTGACTCAGAAGACGAATTCAAATAACCATTATTTCTCGTGCATTAATAGCGTACATTACCAGCCCGATTTCGATGCAATTTCCTCCCTGCACCCATATTACTTGGGCTACGTAATGTGTGTTTACGGGTCCGCATTTAATGACGTAAGGAACGTTGGGGATAAAATTTTTAACAGCAAATGCCCCCCAGGCGTTTACCCGCCAAATAACGGTCTTTAGCTTCTCCGTTGTACGACGATCCGCCCAGTATTTTCTAAATGCCATATATTTTGCATTTTCGATATACGTCATAGTTGCACGCTAAAGAAGGCATTTATCGATCCCAGTTGGACCCTGCCAGGCCAAAACAATAATTGTTATTTGGGATGTGCGGTTGTTACAGAGCACGTGACAAACGAGCGCCAAAAAAGGGATCGATGGCAATTACATGTGGGTTTTTCGGTAACAATGACAAAAAGTCCTCTAATTATCGGGGAAACCCCGCGTGGTGGGTCACGTGTCACGCGGTAAACCCCGTCCAATTTGCAAGTTCCGAGGGCTGAAAGGGTTTCGACGACTGCCATCATTGACGAATGCAAAAGCGCAGAAAAAGCGACTATTATTCTGTTCATATTTCAAGCTTTTCCTGTGCGGTTCCTAAAAAAAAAAACCAATGGGACGAGTGTGCACGGTACCGAGCAGTCGCTGAAAACGGGATAATGATCAATTAAATTACAAACTCTGCGCTACCCAATTACGATTTCCTGCGGCGGGATCGACTTATGCACTATGGACAGGTAGTCCAATGGTATTCTCTAACAAGTGGAATAAAATGCTTTTTGCACGAATACCTCGCTTATTGCGTTCTCCTTATCGTAAGAACCACTTAATTGAATTCTGGTGGCAGTTTAATGGGACACCCCCTCTCGAAGTACTAAGATCACATTAGACGCGGACATCGGTCAATTGCCGGACGAAGGACGACGAAGGACGGACCTATAGGCTACGTAAGTGCATAAGCCTAAAAGCCTTATTATCCCAAGTCGACCGCAACGTTTTCGCTTCAGTTAATGGAGAACATTGGAGAGTACCCTCTGTGACGTCATCGCAAATAGTTTGGGGTCATGCTAATAATGTGGGGCGACAGATAGCTTTCAACGGACATAAAGAAATGTTTTTTTTTTTAAATAAAGAACTACTAGATTAATAACTAAAACATAAAATTTTTAAGTAGTACAATCAACAAACTTGAAGTGGAGCAGGATTCAAGAGCACGACGAGCAGTCGGAGCAAGTGTCACTGTCAGAGTGCGAGGAAATAATTATTACATATAAACTCATTATTAACATCAAGTAGGCGATGAACATCTGACTTTGACATTTTTATCGTATATTCTCAACATGAGCTGAAACAAGATAAGTATAAAAAATCCAGACTTTTAAAGGTGATGAGATGTCAAAACTAAATATATGAGTTATAGAAGTGGATATAAGATGACAAATTAAAACTTAATATAGCAGCAATATAATGTCTCTGTAGTGTCCCTAAACCCGTTGATAAGCCTACAGAGTAGCAAAATCACATTGAATCGAACACAAACTTAAATAATTGTTCGGAAAAATTGCATTGAAGTTTTAAAACTACAGAGACATCGAGATTTAAAAAAAATTAAAACTTGTTTAAAGTAGTGTTATCGACTGAATTTCTAACAACAAGAGTGAAAACCGTCTATAGGCAGGTTATTCGCGCAACATAAAGCTCTGTAGTCTTTCTTAATTCATTGCTAAACATACAGAACCGTAAATCAGATGTTTGTTCAGAATAGTGTAACTGTCAGAACTTTCAGCAACAAAAGCAAAAAACCTCTCTAGGCAAATTATTCGGGCATTATAATGTCTCTGCAGTCTTTCTAAATCCAATGCTAAGCCTACATAATAGTGAAATCTCAACGAAACTAATACAAACTTAATTAGTTGTCCGAAAAAACTGCATAGAAGTTTAAAAAACTACAGGTATATCGAGGTTTAAACTGTTTCTTGACAGAAATTTTTAAGGCTACAGTAATCCCGAGTTTTGAAAAAAATTAAAGCTTGTTTAAACTGGTGTAATCGACTCAATTTCCAACAACAAGAGTGAAAGACGTTTTTAGGTAAGTTATTCGAATAACATAATGTCACTCTACTCTTTCTATGTCCAAGGCTATGCCTACAGAATAATGAAATCCTATTGAAACTAACACAAAATTATTCACAATTTTAAATAGCTGTCCGGAAAAACTTTATTTAAATTTTAAAGGCTACAAAGACATCCAGGTTCGAACTGTTTCTTGACAGGAATACTGAAGGCTACAGGGACATCGAGTTTAAAAAAAAAGAAAATTTAAAGTAGTGTAACCGACTGAATTTCCAACAAAACAAAGTAAAAAAAGTCTCTAGGCAAGTCATTGGGGCAATATAATGTCTCTGTAATGTTTCCAAATCCACTGTTAAGCCTCAGCAGTGAAATTCCAGTGAAACTAACAAAAACTTAATCACAATCTTGATTAATTGTTTGAAAATACTGCATTAAAGCACAGAGACATCGAGGCTCCAACTCTGTCTTGACAGGAGTTTTGAAGGCTACAGAGACATAGAGTTTCCAAAAAAACTTATTCAAAGTACTGTAATCGACTGAATTTCCAACAACTAGAATGAATAACGTCCCTAGACAAATTATTCGATCTCTGTAGTCTTTCTTAATCCATTGTTAAGGTAACAAAATAGTGAAATCCCATTGAATCTAACACAAACTTAATTATTTGTCCGAAAAAAACTGCATTGAAGTTTTAAAGACCACAGAGACATCGAGGTTCGAAGTGTCTCTTTATGGGAATATTGAAGGCTACAGAAACACCAAGTTTTGAAAAAAAATTAAAACTTGTACAAAGTAGTGTAATCGATTGAATTTCCAACAACAAGAGTAAAAAACGTCTGTGGGTAAGTTATTAGGGCAATATAATATCTCTGTAATCTTTCTAAATCCATTGCTAAGCCTACAACACTACAACACAAAGTTAATCACAATCTTTCTAAATGGTCCAAAAAAAAGTGTATTGAAGTTTTAAAGGCTACAGAGATATGGAGGTTCGAACTGATACTTGACAGGAATTTTGAAGGCTACAGTGACACCAAACTTCGAAAAAAAATAATGTTTTTTCAAAGTAGTGAAATTGGCTGGATTTCCAACACAAAAGTGATAAACGTCTCTAGGCAATTTATTCGGGCACTATAATGTTTCTATAGTCGTTCTAAATCCAATACTAAGCTTACAAAACTGTGAAATCTCATTAAAACTAACACAAACTTAATTTAAAATATTAATTAATTGTTTGAAGAAACTGCACTGAAGTTTTAAAGATTACAGAGACATCGAGGTGCAAACTGTTTCTTTACAGGAATTTTGAACTCTACAGAGGCACGGAGATTAAAAATAGTTATTTTCCTAACAAGTGCGCAAAGTAACACTTCCGCGCACGCTACTGCCGTTGTCAAGTGCGCAAAAGACACTTTGCGCAAGAATTAGGAACAACATTTTTTCTACAACGGTATAAAAGTCCAGCTGCCACTAATATGGAACATCTTGAACGATTTTATAAATGAATAAGCTTCACAGATCTTTTCTGCTACCCCCGTATTGACGGAGTGCGCGAAAGACTTTGTCGCACGTGTCCTATGGCAACCAGTAACTTTTTTTTACGCTGCTATGGGCGACGTGCGAGAAAGATAACAATGAAAATATGTGTCAGTTTGCCTACTGTCAGTAATGCGCGAACCGTGTCATATTTTGACGTTTGTAGAAAAATAGTAGATTATGTCACTAGGAGTAAAAGTGGGTCTTTTCGTGCTGAGCCCAGAGATTGACGGCCGAAGCGAAGCTGAGGCCTGCAGGTGGGCGAAGCACAAAAAGACCTTTTACTCCGAGTAACATATACTATTTTTTTTCAAGCATGCAGGAAAGTCTATTTCAGAGTGATTCAGTTTTGCAATTTTCTCTCATATTCTTTAAGCGGGTCTAGGTATTTATACCCAATTAGTCGTGTATATAAATAGAATGTGTTAGATCGGTGGTTTTCAATATTCAATGGTTTTAATGGTATTAAATCATAACCAATGGTTTAGGAGGTTTAGGTAAATTATGGTAAACTAGAAATTTGTAGTATTATTATTAATACTAAATTAATAAAAATGACATGGACAGATAAATATGATGACGCGCATGACAACCAACGACATTTAACAGAATTCGAGAACCTATGCGATTTCGACTAAAAACGGTTTCGGGTGGTGCTCTCGAGCGCTCTGAAAGTATTCCTATCCTTTGTTTTTTCAACAAGAATGTAAAGACGGCAATAAGATGGTTTATATATGCGCCACCATGACAGTAGCGGTGACTTTTGACTTTACTTTTACTGCCTAGGACTTTTTTGCTACTTTTTTGGTCTCAGGATTAGAAAGCCCACTTTAGGAGTGCGTATGGAGAAAACAAATGACGTACTTTTAGTCCGCTTGAAAAAAAAAATATTTTTTTTCAAAGTAGTGTAATCGACTGAATTTCCAACAACAAGATTAAAAAACGTTTCTAGGCAAGTTATACGTAAAAACTGCATTAAAGTTTCAAAGATACATCGAGGTTTGCACTATCTTTTTACAGGAATTTTCTTAGAAGGCTACAGAGACACCGAGTTTAAAAAAAAATTAAAACTTGTTTAAAATAGTGTAACTTAACCTGAATTAACCTGAGGAAAAAAATAACTAAACTAAACTGACCAAAGCAAAAACATGTCGGAACTGACCTAGACGATCCTAACCAAAAGTCTCTGCTGAGAAACCAAAGCGGCCCTTATGAGCTGCTTTGTGCTTGTGCTTGTGCTTTGTGCAGGAAAAACGTAACTGAACTCACCTGAACTAACCTAACCAAAGTGCTCCACATGAAAAAGCAAAATGGCTTTAACAGAAAAATACTTGGAAGCAAGGCATAAAAGAACCAAATAAATTAACGTCAGGGAATGTTATGCCTATCTATAAACCATTCACTTATTATTGATATCAAGTAAATGTTGGAAATCTGACTTTGATATTTTTATCGTATTCTCCCAACTTGTACTGACAAGAAAAATAAGGAAACAATGAAAAAGTCGAAAATGTCAAAATTCACATGTTTACAATATGGCGAAAGCCCAAGCTAAAGTACATTCTACCGATAAAGACTACCATTTAGTCGTCGATACGGGTACACTTTTTTGTCTTGATAAGCGACCCCGGGGATGTTACCCCTATGTACTTTCAATTCAAAAACGCATATTTTACTATATCAGAGAGCACAAGTACAATGTACAATTGACCAAAAATAGTACAATCAGCGAACTTGGAACGAAGCAGGATTCAACGGCAAGACGAGCAATCCGAGCAAGTTTCACTGTCAGAGTGCGAGGAAATAATTTTCATATAGAAGACAACAAGGGAAAAATGAAAACTGTTGCCAACATTCACATATTACCAATATGGCGAATGCGCCATGCTAAAGTACATTCTAACGATAAAAAGTACAATTTACTCGCTGATACGGGCACATTTTCTTGCCTTCCATAACAACCATGCTCACCACAGTCGAATCAGTCAACGTCGGGAAACACGGGAGATCCCTTCGCGTATTGCCTAATCTCCCTTGATAATATCTGCCGCAGCTGTAGAAGAAACGTCAGGAAGAAATTCCATTGGACCAAGGCTTCAAAGCCCGCAAAACACTTTAGATTGTATTTTAAAAGGCCATGAAAGCCTTCACACTCTTATAAAGCGCAGAAGTTTTTGATAAAGATGTTAATTGGTCTGCGATTCTGTGGAAAAAAGATATCCTCTTTGACTTCAAACCATTAGACGGCATTGCGGCCTCTAACTGTGAACTGATTGCATTTTTGTTATTTTATCATACAACAGCCCTGCTGAAGACAATAAGAATTGTCGAAAGCTTGGTAGTTTAGAAGTTAATTACCTAGTCACCCAGACCGATTACCCAAGAATTTTAACACTTGAAAAAGAGAGGGAGAGACTTAGTTTTATCATTAACGCTGACAGGGGCAGCAACTCTTTGATTGGTTGGTAGCTTGCGGAACGCCTCATTTTCTATCCGTTCAGAATCGTACGATTTGTAGGGTGAGATGGCTTTCCTTTCTTCGGTCCCTTTGTACGTCTTCTACATGGTGATGATGCCATTGCTTGTCTCTGTCTTCTGAAAGAACGGCTTTTCCTGCTGATTGCAATGATTTAACCAAAGCATGTTCTCTTGTCGATTAATCCTGATCGCAACTCTTTGGACACCTTCCTTCTCGCATGTGGGCTCCTTAGGCTCTTCAGAGAATAGGTTTCATTGTAGACGTCATCACGTTTCACACCAAGGCGTTTTATACCGGGACGTTCCATACAAGAAGAATTTCATACCAAGGACGTTCCATACCAAGCCGATTCATACCAAAGAAATTATATTAACCGTGTCTTCAGAAACAATGGCCATTTTTGGAAAACCGAGATTTAGATCGGGTCCCGCCCTAAAGGCAGTTATTTCCTTAATTTACGTTACATTTGGCAATGTTGCATATTGGCCTGTCGGAGAGGAAGAGTGTTCGCATATCGTTTCCGTTTGCACCAACCAATTCCTTTTATTCTCAATACTCCTGATGTTATATTACTTTTTAAGCAGCAACTGGAGCACCAAGGCCAGAATTAAAGCTTGACTTGCCCATGCATCAAAATGCCACATATAAACCATTCACTTATTATTGTCGTCAAGTAGGCGTTGGAAATTTGACTTTGACATTTTTATCGTATCTTCTCAATATGTGCTAAAAGAAGATGGGTATAAAAATGAAGGTTTCAAAGGTAACTAGACGACAAAAATACGTGAATGGGTATTATATGTGGCGAATCCAAGACTCCCAGTGTTTCAACCCGGATTTACTGCCACTGCTTAACTTGGGAAGATTGTCAAGTCAATTTCTTTCCTACCAAATTTTCAAAACTAAATGTCAGTGTCCTTTCACTTCTTCTTTCTGCAACAAATTATTTTATTTTTTTATTTTATTTATTTCTAAGTAAAATGTAAAGTGTGTTTTTACTCTACTGGCACAACCCAAAAAAAAAAGCATCAAATCCTATTAAATCCCTCCCTCCTCACTCTCTCCTTGCTTCTAATCTCGAGAGTTGATGACGCAAACCTTTTGGGGCGCCCCCCGAACAAAGCCCCGATTTGATATCAGTTTTCCGGGGTTGTATACAAATTCGGGGACACAAAGGCCCCATCCTTACACCGCGTTGCCTCCGAATGGGAACTTGTTGATCTGAGCAATGTGGATATTATTGACATGTTCACAATGACAGCCCCCTGATGGTCCGTCGCTCCAGTTATTAATATGTCGGCAATTACGTTAATGGAGCCCTAATAATATGCCCCGCACAATACCATTTCGAGGACGTCCTTTTAATAAGTTTCGGATTAGGTTGTGCGGTGTCGGGATGATCATTTTGGGACAGTTCTCGAAAGCACAATTTCACGTTTTATGAATCTTTTGTGTAGGTAATTTTTCTTGTCGAGGCACGGTAATCTATTTGGACAGGTCTAGTTCGTGACATAAATGTTCCAATCTCGAACACCTCTCATTAAGGTTCTGAGAGTTATTTACGGCCTCCGTGGACATTTTAAAGGTAGACTCACGCCAAACGCGCTGTTATTTTCTATGATTTACGCCTCGTTTCCCTTTTAATTGCTCGTGATAAATTATTTTCATGGTGGCCGCATAATTTACGTCGTTTCAGTGGACGTTTATTGGCTAAAAAGATCTTGATTATAGCCTCGACAGTAAACTTGCGAATCCCTAACAGCACAGGGATTAATCAGTATCGGATAAGAGAGGTAACCTCGTGGAATACTCCCGAGAGTCTAGTGTTATTACCGATTTTGTTCTTTTTTTCTTGAAATTTTCGTAATAAAGTCTTGCAGGAAAATGACTGAGTTTTGTAAATATTTAGTAACTCGACGTGGGCTGCTAACTGCCAAAGGTATCCTCGACTAGTGATGGGCATAACCAATTTATTTCTATAATCGAATGGAGAAGTAGTCAATTGACATATTCCAATAATCATTCGATTAATCAGTTGTGGGTAATTTTTTATACTCGTTCATATACGAATATTCAAGTCTTATATTTTATTTATTTTATATACAGGGTGAGTCATAATGGGAGGACGAAAATGAAATCTCATATTCTTTGGTCGATTTTAAGGGGGGCTTGTCATACATTTGTGTTACCTATCGAGCTTCGTTAAAAAGTTACAGGGTGATGAAGTTAGAATTTGAAAATGCATATGTCTTGATTAATCCGAAAAGGTAAGAGATATTTTAATGAAATTTGGTATGTTTTGACTGCTATGAAAGGCGCACCCTTTTCAATAAAAAAATTATTTTTGTTTCCGCCAGTGGCGTGCGTACCAGCACGTTGACGCATATTATTTGAAGAAAAAAATGGTATGCCACTGGTTTTTCGAAAAATGAAATTTAATTTTTCAATCCCCATCCATCTCTGAAGAAATAACCCCTCTTCAGATTTTTTAGTTCGACGCACGGTATATGAGTAAATTAATAAAAATCATTGCTATTCTTCTTCTTCTTGTGGTTCCTATCTGTTACGGATGTTGGCAATCAGCATGGCGAGCCTAACTTTGTTTACGGCAATGCGGAAGAGTTCGGTTGATGTTTTTCCGGTCCACTTCCTGAGGTTATGCAGCCAAGATATTCTTCTCCTTCCTGGACCTCTTCTTCCATCGATTTTTCCCTGGATGATTGTCTGGAGTAAGGAGTACCTGGAGTCGTTTCTCATGATGTGGCCCAGATATTGCAGTTTTCGGATCTTGATGGTGTTCATAATTTCTTTTTGTTTATTCATCCTTCTTAGTACCTCTTCATTAGTGATATGTTCGGTCCATGATATCCTCATCATTCTTCGATAGAGTCGCATTTCGAAGGCTTCTATTTTCTTGTATGTGTTTTCATTGAGTGTCCAAGATTCCGTCCCGTATAAGAGGATAGAAAAGATGTAACATCTGAGAAGTCTCATTTTTGTTTCCAGTGTAAGATCATGGCTTCTGAAGAGTTTGCTCATTTTGTTGTAGGCGGCTGTGGCTTTGGCGATTCGTGATTTGATTTCTTGAGTTGCGTCCCAGTTCTCGTTTATACGTGTTTCCAGGTACGTGATGTGTGGTACTCTCTCTATTGGTTGGTTGTTGATGGATAACTGGATGTTGTCGATCTTGTTTTTGCTAATGACCATAATTTTGGTCTTTTGTATGTTTATGTCCAAACCATATTCCTTACTAACTCTTGCTATTTTGTTGATAAGTTGTTGTAGTGCTTGTGGGCTATCTGCGAACACGATGGTGTCGTCCGCGTATCTTATATTACTCAATTTATTCCCATTTATTGAGATGCCCTCCTCTTCTTCGTCGTCGAGCGCTTCTTTAAAAATCTGCTCGGAGTAGATGTTAAATAGCAGGGGTGAGAGTACACAGCCCTGCCTCACTCCTCGCATTATTTTGACGGCCTCAGTTGTTTCTCCGTCGACTCTTATTGTTGCCGACTGGCCCCAGTACAAGCTACTTATGATATTCAGGTCATTGGTATCGATCCCTGTCTTCTTTAATATTTCCATCATTTTGCCATGTTGAACCCGGTCAAATGCTTTGGCGTAGTCAATTAAACAACAGTAAACGTCAAGGTTAACGTCTCTGCATCTCTGGACAAGGACTTGGACAGCAAAGAGTGCTTCTCTGGTTCCCATCGCATTGACGAACCCGAACTGGTTTCGAGAGATTAGGTTCTCGCATCGATTGTATATTCTTTTATGGATGACTTTGAGAAAGGTTTTCAGCAGGTGGCTCATCAGACTTATCGTTCGATATTCTTCACATCGTTTTGCGCCTTGTTTCTTTGGCAGTGCAATGAACTTTGAGACTAGCCATTCTTGTGGTATTTTACCTGATTTGTAGATGTTGTTGAAAAGTTTGGTGATCTTCTTTAATCCATTTTCGTCTAGAAGTTTCAGGAACTCTGTCTGGATGTTGTCAGGTTCTGCTGCTTTTCCTTCTTTGCTCTGCTCTATAGCTGCCCTCACTTCTGATTCCATTATTTCTGGCCCACTCTGTGCATTACTCCGGGGATCTGGGGGGCTCTCTCTATTATCCTCAAAGAGGTGCTCTACGTACCCAGTCCACATCTTCTTCTTCTCTTCCATGTCTACAATGATGTTTCCATTAGCGTCAACTAGTTTCCCTAAGTTTGTATTCCTTCTTTGTCCAGTGACTTCTTTCACCTTCCGGTGGACGTTAAAGTAGTCATATTTCAACTGCAGTGCCTGTAACTCCTCACAGTTCTCTTTCTGTTCCTTTTCTTTAGCCATTCGTATTTCGTTCCTTATGATGTTGTTTATCCTTTTGTATTCTATGGTGTTATTCTTGTTCAATCTTCTCTCTTCCATTAGGTTTAATATGTAATCCGTCATCCAGGTTTTCTTCCTTACTCTTTGTCCGTTTTCCTTTAGAATAGTGTTCTTAATGTGTTCCACTTTACTTTTCAGGTGATTCAAGTGTTCTTCTACTGAGCTATCTTCTGTTGTTTCTGCCATTGCTGCATTCAGCTCTTTCTCTACACATTCTTTGATCTTCCCGTTTTTCAGCTGTCTTAGGTTAACTTTTAATGGAGCAGCTTTCTTTATCTTCTTCATAACCACTTTGAATCTTCCGATAACTGGCACGTGGTCGGTTCGCATATCTGCTCCCGGGAAGGTTCTCATACTTAAGCAGCTGTTTCTGTGCCGCTTGTTGACTAGTACGTAGTCTATTTGATTCCTGACTATTCTCCCAGGTTTATCAAGGGGCGATCTCCATGTGTATAAACGCCTCGGTGGTTGTTTGAACTGTGTGTTGAGGACTACAAGGCCATGTTCGTCTGTAAATTTTTCGAGCATATCTCCTCTCTCATTCCTCTTTCCCAAACCGAAAGACCCGATGAGCTCGGTTTTTTCTCCAGCTCCCAACTTTGCGTTAAAGTCCCCCATGATGATGTTAACTTCTTTTTTGGGTAGCCTCTCGAGTATTTGGGCGACATTCCTGTATAATTCTTCAACTTCCCCTTCATCTTTATCTGCAGTGGGGGCATAAATCTGGATGATGTTTAGATTTACTGGTCGGGCGTTAATCTGTATTAGAAGGACTCTTTCTGAGAATGGGACAAAGTTTATGACACTCTGCGCTATCTCCTTGGTGACAACAATGCCTACCCCATTCAGAAACTTACCATCTTGTGTTCCTGCATAGTACACTCTGTGTTCGTCCACATCCACCGAACCCACTCCCGGCCACCTCATCTCACTAATTCCCATGATGTTTACTCTCATTCTTCCCATTTCTTTTGTTGCGTTGTTGATATTTCCAGCTTGTGCCATCGTTTTAACATTCCAAGTACCAATCCTTATCTCCCTGTTCACTTTCATTACACTGCTCAAAACATTTCCTCCCGGAGATCCGATCGAGGAACTATTCCGGACTTGTTTTGTTGTGAGCTGATGATTTTTACTAGGACTTATCCATTCTGGATCTTTAATGAGGTGGTTTGTCCAAAATTCTTCCTCATCCTTATGTCGTTGATTACTTGATTGTAATTCATCCGCCTTTGGGGCCGATTTCTCAACCCCAGGACAATAGGGTGCCCTTACTCTTGTCGGCTCATCCACCCGAAGCTGTTGGCTGACAAGAGGGGATTACTTATGCCGGTAATCACCGGTAATCACAAAAATCATTGCTATACCTCCATTTTAAGTAGTCTGAGAACAGCATTAAAGTTTGACGTGTTTCCATTTATTATGTATAAATATTTTTCCATTCATCTCTAAATAAAAATGCCCTCTTCAAATTTTTTAGTACCACGCACCGTTTTCGAGAAAATAAATACAAACCATTATAAAGCAAGTCTCTGAAATTGTTGCGTCAAAAATTGGAAGCAGGTGGCTATTATTATCGTAAGAGGTGGAAATTGTTAGCATTTCAAGACGTTAATTTTCAAAATTTTGAATAGTTGTCAATCGTGCCTTTTTTTTGTTGTAGAAATGGCTCAATTTAATAGTGTATACCATTCCCTCATCAAACGGTGCCATGCTTGCATTAATGTTGAGGGAGCACACTTTGAGCCGATTCTTTGACGTTTTTATCTTTGTATTTGATTTTGTGTGATCTATGTATTTGATTGATTCTGTCCTCATGAATTAAAATCTTATCTTAGTTTGTCTTATCTTATCCGTCAACATTCTGAAGCAAATAGCTCACTTAACTTTTTTTTCGTAGGACTGTATTTGGGTAAATAAATAAGAAGCATTGCGATATAGCCATTTTAAGCAGTATGGCAATAGTCGCGAGACATGCAGTTTATGGGTTGAATTATGTTGCATATCTATAGGTCTTAATATTCAAGCAATAAGAAATGGAATTTTGATATTTTAGATTTTTCATCAATCTTAAATGCGTTGGGCGAGACTAGGCTACATTACAACAGTTTTTATTTATTTACTCAGAAACGATGCGTCGTACTGAAAAACTTAAAGAGGACATTTTTATTCCTTTTTTATTTATATGGATGGAGAAGTGAAAAAATAGATTTAATTTTTCGAGTAATATGGGTCGGCATGCTGGTAAGCGCGCCACTGGCGGAAATAAAAATAATTTTTTATTGCAAAATGTGCGCCTTATACGGCAGTCAAAACGTACAAAATTTGAATAAAATATCTCTAACCCGTTCGGAAGAATCAAGATATATGCATTTTGAAATTCTAACTTCATCACCCTGTAACTTTTTAACGAAGCTCGATAGGTAACACAAATGTATGACAAGACCCCCTTAAAATCGACCAACGAATATGAGATTACATTTTCGTCCTCCCATTATGACTCACCCTGTATATTAATAAAACTATTATTAATATCTATTTAAAAATAATTAACTAAATGAGTTACTTGTTTTATTTTTTTTTTAGACATTTCTAGTTAGTGTTGTCATAAGACAAAACAATGCAATTTAGAACTTTCTTTTTCATTTAAAAAAGCATATTAAAAGTTTTTGAGGAAATGTAAATTATGACCAGGGTCAAAATTGGTTAAAAAATGGCACAAACCGTCTGGGAGTATTAGGGAAAAATTTGGTTAGACCTGTGACTAAAATCGATTGAACATCATGTAAAAACAAAAATCAATATTTTTGGAGAAAGCGATGCTAAGATTAAGGTTAAAAATTGGTAAAAATGACTTAAAAGTGTATAAAAATGCAAATTTAAAAGATTACAAAAATTCAATTACAAAAATCAGTTAAAAATGACACACATCGGCAGTTAAACATTTCTGGGCAAAGTCAGGTTAGCACTAAGGTCAAAAGTGCTTAAAAAAATTACACTGAACGTCTAAAAATTCAGTCTTTGAAGTCTTTGAAGAAATTTAGGTTAGAATTAGAACTAAAGTAACCCATTTCATCTAAAATTAGCAATTTTAAAGTCCTTCGAAAAAGTTAGGCAAGATTAAGGCCAGAGTCGGTGAAAAATGACTGAAAGCGGGTAAATATACCAACTTGGAGGATTTGGAAAAGTTAAATTTAAGATTATGGCCAAAATCAAATATGTTGGCGTCCTTTATATCAGGTCGATAGAAGTGAAAATAGCGGGTGTAGGACAGAAATAACTACTTCCCCATTTGTAAAAAACCCAACGTTTCGACAGATCTGTGTTATATAGGTACTTGTACGTGTATATTTACTATATGTATGTACTATTTATATTTTAGCCCTGAGGGAGACCTCAATAAAGGTTGAAACGTTGGCTCTTTCACAAATGTGAAGTAGTTATTTCTGTCCACCCGCTATTTTTACTTCTATTGAACTATTAAAAATTTGCGCCTCTACCTACCTCCTTTGGACTTAACGACTTATTTCTTCTAAATAAGAATTTATTTCTATATACATTTTCCGAGTTTTCTAGGTTTTTTCACCCCGTGCTCTTCTACGTGTAGTTTTTAATTTGATTTTTTTTTATTTATTAATATTTTTCTATTCATATAATTTGTCATGTTTGATTTTACGTAGTTTATTTTTTTATTCATCTAAATTAATCTTTTTATTGTTTTCAATTTTTTATAAGAATTATTGGATCTAAAATTGAATTTTTCTAACGTGTAAACAATTGTTATGTAAATTGATCTCTATTTTGGCACAAAAATCGGTTTTTTACGATTAATGCGACATAGAACTTCACCAAGGAGGAAAAAATCAATTTTTTTTGAAAAGATTATGATCCGAATAAGAACCTCTCTTAGGAAAGCTTTTAAACGATTTTGACCTAAAGTTGGAAATATTTTAAATGTATGTCTGTAACCCTCTGTCTGTCACTTTTGGACATATTTTTTCCGTATGTTCCTTACTATTTCAAATTTTTTACTTTTGACTCTTTTCAAAGTTTTTTATTTCTTACTGTTCTTTTATTGTTCATAATTTTTTAATCTTATTTTTTGTTCCCTTATGTTTAATTTATTCATCGATATAACTTCATTTAAAGAACCAAAAATCGACTTAATTGTTGGTTCGAAGTGATACTAATTTTAACAACATTTTTAGACAATTTTGGACTAAATTAGAAATATTATTAATTTATGAATCTACCTCTCTTTTGGGCTTATTTTTTTCTATAATTTTCCTATTTTTCCAGAGGTTGCTAGGTATTCTTGTAGTATTTAACTTAATTTTTTATTATTGATATTTATCCACATTTTACTATTCTTATAATTTGTCATATTTGGTTAAATTTTACGTTCTTTTCGTTGTTGTTAGATCTAAATTACACTTTTCACTGTGACTTCATTCTTTCAAAGATTTTTGATCCTAAAATTGAACTTTTCCAAGAAGTAAGCATATTTAATGTAAATTGATTTTTTGTGGAACAAATTTCGCACAAAACTGTGTTTTTTAGGTATTTTGAATGATTCCCGATTTTTTAAGTTCTTTTTTGGCCCTAAATAGAAGTTATACGAGGCAGAAAACGAAACACGATTGAGACAATTTTAATCTAAAAATGGCTCTTTTTTTAGCAAAGTTTTGAAAGTTTTTAGGCGATTTTAGTCCATAAGTAGAAATATTTTAAATTTGTGCCGTTTAATATTTTCCTGTCTATTACACACTTTCAGTTCTTTTCATCGTTTTTTTTTTAATTTAAATAACTTATTTCTTGTTGTTCTTTTATTGTTTGTATGTATTGTTATTCAAATATTAATAATTAGAATACCTACATCAGTGACAAACTACACCAGCTAACTACACCAGCTACAAAAATCACTGAGCTTTTGAATAAATTCTAAATGTGTTTGACCAAGTTCTGGAGATTTTAAAAATGTGGGGAAGTGAAACTGAAAGAACCTAACGAGCTAGTATTTTACCTCTGGAACTCCCTTCTTTTTTACGGTTTTGGCCCCCTTTTTAGCAGTGGGAATCTTAAAAATGGCGGATTTATCTCGGTGACATCATGATCTCTTACGTCAAATTATTGCAAAACAATTATCACTGTCATTATTTTTATTTCCAATCACATCGAACATCGCAACTCATATACATCTCCTAACTACAACGCTTGGGCTCCTAGTACTCAGCAGACTTAGCTCCAAGGTTTTTTAAAACTTAACTTCCAACCTAACAACAACCAAAAACAATCGACGATCAATATCCAGAAGACCAGAACATTACGTCACGGGAACCTAAAAAGTGGCGGAAATCCGGCCAAAAAACGGGACCATTTTTATGGGGGAAATATGAGCATTTATTGACCCTGTCCACATTTGCTCGATCACTGGATTAACCTACATTATTTGTCTGTTAATGTTAAGTACTAGAAAGCATTTAATCGCTGGAGTAACTAAGTAATCGTCAAGTCAGGATTACCTTTTTTTTAAATAAAAAAAAAAGACTACAAGGACCCGTCGAAGAAAAGGGGGCCAACTTGGAACCGAACAGATACAGGCAGGTAGAGAGGGCGTCGGAGTGGCTGCATTACCCTAATTACCCCCTTTTCATTTGCGCATCGCGCCCTCTTCAAAGGACGTCGACGTGTTTTCCTAATTCGCGAACCGAGGTCCCGATCTAATTTTCCCTTCTTCTTCTTCCCTTTCCGCGTCCGGGAATGTTTTTCTTTTACTATACGCGCGGGTCCTTATTATTGTTGGTTTTTCTTTGAACGCCAATCGAAACCCAACGTACCATATTTTATAATCGCGGGCCGCCCTACATTGACACATGGGCGCAATCCCGAATCGGTTTTATTCGTGTCCACGATGTTGGAAAATGCACGATGTCGAGGGTGATATTGCTCTCCTCGCAACCCTCTCCAGATGACAATTACACGCGTATCTGTCGGGGTTTTATTCTAATAGCGAACGGGGGTCTTTTATTACGTTTGTCATTCGATCGGGTCTCGTTTAAGGTAACTCTTTATTGAAATGGAACACCTCGCTGTGCGCCTTCCTTCGTGTAGAGGGTTTAGTAGTGTTAGACAAGAATTCAGGTGGATTTTGGCAAATTAAGGTTTACACTCCACTCCACGACTGAAATTTGAATCAACTTACAATATTGAATACGTATTTTATTTTTTGTTTTAAGGAAACATTAGAAAATTCCTTTTTCTACGACCATGTAAAAATAAACAACTTTCATCATACCTTACCCTAGCCCAAAACGTAACTTTCGTCTCTAGTGAGAGAAAATCCCATAACGTTAACTTTCGTCTCTAGTGACGAAAGTAAGTTGTTCTAATTTCGCCTATGTATCGCCAATTAAATGCGATCTAGCTGTTCTAATTTTATAAAACACCATGAAAAATGGTGATATCATACAAAAACATGTATATTTAGCCTTCCCGGGCCTCAGAAAAGTGAATCAAAGTGTTGAAATTTGACCAAACTGACAGTCGAGGTGTCACGTTGACAATGACGCGCCTTAGCTTTTGAAAGAAACACTCTATAGAGATCGTTTTTAAAGTTAATGAAGACTTTATGTTAGAATGGTCGAAGAAAAAGTATAGTATTTTACTCGTCAAAAAGCATTTTCTATCGCTCGAGAACATTACCAAACTCGGCTTCGCCCCGGTTGTTAAACTGTTCTCTTGCGAGAGAAAATGCTATTTTCGTCACTCGTTGAACAATATACTATTATTTAAAGTCACCATGGACCAAGTGAATCATGGATTGAAGCCTAATCGTGATACTTGGGCCATTTGGAGATTTTCAGCTATTGTAATTTTGAAAAGTCTGGGGCTGTTTTCCACTCTCTCAGGGCATAAAGTTGTTCTAAGTTCAGGTGAGACTGAAATAGAAAAGCGGCAAAAAGAGAATGCCAAAGCTCAAGAGACCATCATCATTCCCTATTCGTGACGTCACATTATTTGTTGTCATGTGAGTCAGCTGCAGATTGTGGGTTAAGTTAAAGCCTGATCAATGTTGCCAGGTCTGGAAATTTTCAACACATTTGGTGACAAATGTGTTGAAAATGCCCACTTTTTTTATTTGGTAACAACCGAGGTGACAACTTTGAAGATAAAATCCAATTCTGGTGACTTTTCCAAATATTCAAAATTTCTTCGTGATTTTTGTTTCAATTTCTTTACAGTCGAAGTAGTTAATGGGAACTTACCCTCCTCCTCAGCAGTAACAAATTTAGTATTTTCTTCTTTTTCATTTTTCGTTTTATTGATTACAACTTTTTTCAGAGTTTT
This sequence comes from Taphrorychus bicolor, assembly GCA_951812265.1. Taxonomy (NCBI): domain Eukaryota; kingdom Metazoa; phylum Arthropoda; class Insecta; order Coleoptera; family Curculionidae; genus Taphrorychus; species Taphrorychus bicolor. The sequence goes on along the minus strand of OX638303.1, from coordinate 26,752,836 downwards.
TTCTTTTTCACGTTTTCTTTCCTTCTCTAAAACTGTGGTCTCTGGTACTTCTTGTGGTAGCTCTTCTATGGTATAAGATGGATTCTTTTCCGCAGTGACTAGGGTTTGAGGTTTCGTCCACAATCATAATTTCGATTTTCGCTTTTTTTGTCTTTTGTCACCTTTCTTCTTTTTAATAATTACTCTTCTCTTCCCCATCTACTTTTTCGGTACTTCGTATTTAAATAGTGTTTTTTCTTAAACACCCTCGGGTAGTTCTTGAATTTGATACTTAATAAATAAATAAAGGAAGAGGGGAGGAAATTCCTAAAATACCTAAATCATGGCGATTTAGGTATTTCTTCCTCCTCTAAGTAAAATACTAACAAAATACCAAAAGAAAAGGTATTGTTGTTTGTCTTCCTCTTCTACACAGTTTCCGTTTATTCCTCCTTGTAGGCGACAAGTTGTTGATTTTCAAGTTTCTCTTTCTCATTGTTTTGTGATTTTCTATTATTTTCTAATTTTCTTCGTGCTAGTTTCGTACAATTCTTTGTTCTTAAGTCTTTTTTTTTTCATCGATTTAAATTCGACTTTTTATTAAGTTTGCAGTATTTTGAGGTAGTTTTGACCCAAAACTGAACTTTTCCAACGAGTTAACAATTGTAATTTATATTGATTTGTAATGGGTTTTTTTAGCGATTAATGATTATTGATTTCTTAAGTTTTTTATGCGGTTTTGGCTAGAAATAGAACCTTTACAACTTAAGTCAAAAGTCGCTTTTATTGAAAGAATTTTGGTCCAAAAAAGGACATTTTTACACATTTTTTAAAGGTCTTGCACCATTTTAGCTTAAAATATTTAAAATTTGTGCTTCTAAATATCTAATTCTTTCAGACACATTTTTCTATAATTTCTGCCTAATCCAGTTGTTTTAGTCCTTTCCGCTATTTTCTATTCAATTTTTTATTTAAAATTCCTAATTTTTATTGTTTATGACTTTCTATTCTTATTCTTTGTCACCTTTCCTACAGTTTTTTTTGTTTTTCATTTTTTTTATCTAAATTGAGCTTTTTATTGAGTTTCATTCTTTCGGGGTAGTTTTGACCCGAATTTAAACTTTTTCAACTAACTAAACTATAATTGTAATATAAATTGATGATTCATGATTTCTGATAAAATTTAGAAATATTTGTAACATTTATCATATAATGTTTAATCTATTTTTTTCTTTTTGTTCTTTCATCCTTCATATTTTTCTACTGGGTGTTCATTATAAAACTTCATCTAGCAGGCTATGAAATTTTGACAGAAAAGGGTGACATAATCAAAATAAATGGACTTTTGTTTCTCCATCCTTTTCTTTTGACATTTCACAGCCAACTAGATGAAGTTTTATAATGAACACCCCGTATTCTTATCCTTTGTCACGCTTTGTTGAATATTTTGTTCTTTCATTTTTTATCGATCTAAATTGGTTTTTATTCCTTTCCCCCCAAGGTTTTTTTTTTGACCTGAAATGAAACTTTTCCAGTCAGTAGACAATAATTGTAATGGATTTCCATTAAGACAAATTTGAAACAAAACTGTGTTTCTTAACGATTAATAATTCCCTACTTTTCAACTTCTTTTTCGGCTCAAAACTCCAAGTAGAAATTCTACAGGAAGCAAAAGTCGGCTGCAGATATGTGGGCTAATTTAAAGTTTAATCAGCGTTGCCAATCTTCACCAGATTTGGTAAGTTTTTGCCAACTTTTTGATTTGATGACAGCTCTGAAGAAAAATCCAATTCTCAGGTTATGGGAACTTACCCTCCTCCTCAGCAATAACAAATTTACTTTTTTTCATTTTTCGTTTTCTTGATTACAACTTTTTTCAGATTTTTTTCTTTTTCACGCTTTCTTTCCTCCTTTAAAACTGTGGTATCTTGTACTTCTCGCGATAGCTCTTCTATCGTATAAGATGAACTCTTTTCCATAGGGACTATGGTTTGAGGTCTTCTCCTCCACAATCCCAATTTCGGTTTTTTTTTTTTGTCTTTTGTCACCCTTCTACTTTTTAATAAATACTCTTCTCTTCGCAACCTACTTTTTCGGTAATTCGTATTGAAATAGTGCTATTTCTTAAACACCCTCGCGTAGTTCTTGAATTTGATATTTAATAAATAAATAAAGGAAGACGGCAGGAAACAATTAAATAGCCACGATTTATGTATTTTAGGTATTTCTTCCTTCTCTAAGTAAAATAAAATAAAATACTAACAAAATACGAAAAGAAAAGGTATTGCTGTTCTGAGTTGTTTGTCTTCTTGTTCTACAGTAACTATTTCCCTTTTTTCCTCCTTGTAAGCGACAAGGAGGAGGAAGTTTTCAAGTTTCTCTTTTTCATTGTTTTTTGATTTTCTATTATTTTCTAATTTTTTTCATGCTGTTTCGTACAATTTTTTGTTCTTAAGTCTTTTTTTTCATCGATTTAAATTCGACTTTTAATTAAGCTTTCAGTATATTGATGTACTTTTGACCAAAAATTGAACTTTTTCAACGAGTTAAGAATTGTAAATTATATTGATTTGTAATGGGTTTTTAGCGATTAATGATTACTGATTTCTTAAGTTTTTTTATAAGGTTTTGGTTCGAAATAGAACTTTTACACGTGTCAACAGCCGCGTTTATTGAAATAATTTTCGTCCGAAAAAGGACTTTTTTTCCAAATTTTTTAAAGATCTTACACCATTTTAGCTTAAAATATTTAAAATTTGTGCTTCTAAATATCTATTTCTTTTGGACACATTTTTTTTTATAATTTCTGCCTATTCCAGATTTCTTGTTTTGGTCTTTTTCGCTATTTTCCATTTAATTTTTCATGTAAAATTTCTAATTTTTATTGTTTATAATTTTCTATTCTTATTCTTTGTCACGTTTTCGACAGTTTTGTTTTATTTTTCATTTTCTTGTCGATCTAAATTGGATTATTTGTTGACTTTCATTCTTTCGAGGTAATTTTGACCCAAATTTAAACTTTTTCAACTAACTAAACCATAATTCTAATGTAAATGGATGATTAATGATCCCCGAGAAAATTAGAAATATTTGAAAATTGTAATGTTTATTACATAAATTTTAATCTATTTTTTTCTTTTTGTTCTTCCATCCTTCATATTTTTCTATTCTTATCCTTTGTCATGTTTTGTTGAATTTTTTGTTATTTTATTTACTTTTTATCTAAATTGGATTTTTCATTGTGTTTTCCCCTAAGGTTGACCTGAAATGAAACTTTCCCAACGAGTAAACAATTGTAACCTGAATTAATTTCCATTAAGACAAATTTGCAACAAAACTGTGTTTTTAACAATTAATAATTCCCGACTTTTCAACTTCTCTTTCGAGTCAAAACTCAAAATTCCAAGTAGAAATTCTACAAGGAGGCAAAAATCTGCTGCAGATGTGGGCTAAGTTAAAGTGTGATCAGTGTTGCCAAGTCTGGAAATCTTCACCAGATTTGGGAAGTTTTTGACCATGCACTTTGTTAATTTGGTGACAACTTTGAAAGAAAAAATGCAATTCTGGTGACATTAAAATATTCACAACTTCTTCGTGTTGTTTTTTTAATTTCTTTTACAGTCAAAGTAGTTTATGGTAACTTACCCTCTTCCTCAACAGTAAAAAATTTTGTCTTTTCTTCTTTTTCATTTTTCGTTTTCTTGATTACAACTTTTTTCGGATTTTTTTCTTATTCACGTTTTCTTTCCTCCTCCAAAACTGTGGTCTCTTCTAAGGTATAAGATGAACTCTTTTCCACAGTGACTATGGTTTGAGGTCTTCTCCGCCACAATCACACATACGGTTTTCGCTTTTTTTTTGCCTTTTGTCACCCTTCTTCTTTTTAATAATTGCTCTTCTCTTCACAACCTACTTTTTCGGCACTTCGTGTTCAAATAGTGTTATTTCTTAAACGCCCTCGAGTGGTTCTTGAATTTGATATTTAATAAATAAATAAAGGAGAAGAGGGGAGGAAATTCCTAAAATACCTAAATCGTGGCGATTTAGGTATTTCTTCCTCCTCTCAATAAAATAAAATAAAATACTGTTACGCATCGCAGCAACGCCGCATGGGAGGCGGGGCAACGCATGGGAGCGTGTTGGTTGGTGGAGCTTCGCGACCTATCCGCGCTGCGTCATGGCTGACACGAGTGATTTATTGCTCGGCTGGCTTATTCTAGAAGGCAGTTGTTTACCGTTACAACCGTTTTTTTTTATGTGAGATTATTCAAGAATTCTTATAAAGAATTTTCTAGGTTTTTCTGTAATTTTAGGATTGTATATAAAAGGCGCATAAAGCGGCGGTTAGAGTAGTCGTATTTTAGTCGAGCTATAAGTAAGCTAAAGTTACGAAGCGATATTAGAAGGCTATAAAGTGTTAAGTACTGAGTTATTTAGTAGTCGAGTGTATTTGTGGGAAAAATAAATAGTGTTTTCGAGTTAAATCGTTACACTGGAATTATTGAACCCCGAGTTCGCAACAATTGGTGTCAGAAGTGCGATTCCAGTGGGAATTTGAGGACCAATATTACTGAACTGTAAGTGAGTGCTTCATTGCCGGACATTACCTGTTTATGCCAGTGACTAGAAGCCAGCATCAAGCGATGGAGGATCAACTTGCCGCCCTGCTGTCCCTTATGCAACAACAGAGGGAAGAACAGGAAAAACGCGATCAAGTACAGGAGCGACGTTATCAAGAACAGGAAAAACGTGATCAAGTACAGGAGCGACGTTATCAAGAACAGGAAAAACGTGATCAAGAACAGGAGCGACGTTATCTAGAACAGGAGAAACGTTATAACGAACAGAAGGAAGAGCAAGAAAGACGTTATAAGGAGCAAAAAGAGGAACAAGAAAGACGTGATCAAGTACAGGAGCGACGTTATCAACAACAAAAGGAAGAGCAGGAAAAACGTGATCAAGTACAGGAGCGACGTCATCAACAATTCAAAGAAGAATTAATGAACCATCTCGCAGCTAGGGAGCAACAATTGGAAGAAAGAATAATGCAATCCGTCAACGAATCCGTTAACGGCGTTCACGAATCCATTAACGGCGTTAACGAAGGACTCGAAGCTGTCAACCAGAGGGTTCTCGAGCTAGAAAAGAAATTCCGGGAACAACTTGAGGACGACAACGTGTCTACAGAGAGTTTTAGCACAGCCAACGCTAAAATTAACCCTCCCGATTATGACGGTACTACTGCATGGGAAATTTATAAAACTCAGTTTGAGGCAGCTGCAAAAGCTAATGGTTGGTCCGAGCCCCAGAAAGCTACATCATTAGTGGTAGCACTTCGTGGAAAAGCGGCTGAATTACTACAATCCCTGTCGGCAGCGGATCAAAGTAATTATGCGGCTTTAGTACACACTCTGCAACTACGATTTGGAAATGAGCACAAAGAAACCGTGTTCCAGGCCCAGCTGAGGATGAGACAGCAAAAGTCAGGTGAATCCTTACAAGAATTTGAGGCGGACATAGACAGACTCATTCACCTGGCATATCCATCGGCCCCTGAATCTTTTCAAATGCAATTTGCCGCCGAAAGGTTCATTGAGGGAGTTCGCGATAGTGACATGAGATACCACTTACGTCTTGTAAGGCCCAAGAATATCAGCGAGGCACTAGTTCGGGCCCTGGAATTCGAGGCGTCACGGGTGTCATCTAATTCATCGCCACGCGTACGAATGGCAACTTGCGGTGAAGAGGAGAATACGTCTATGACTGAATCCATGGCCAGTTTACATAAGGCGATGAAAGATATGGCAGTCAGTATGCAAGCCCTGTTAGAAAGAACGCCTCGATCAACGGACAATCGGGGCATAAAATGTTTTAACTGCGGCAGACTGGGTCACATCAAGAGTAACTGCCGTAATAGGGCAAGAAGTCCGTCGCCGTCGTTTAGAAGACCAAGCGGCGACCAAGACCGCCCTAGGTCCCAGGAAAACTAATTCCGGTCAATGCAAGGGGGCAATTGACCGGGGCCGCTAAGACCCCCAGGATCTTTAAAGTCAATAATTTGGGTGGCAAAAGTCTCACAGTGGCCGGACGCATTAAAGGACAGAAGATCCAGATTACCATCGATACAGGAGCAGATGTGACCATTGTAAGGCCAGATAAACTTTTCGGATATACCATACAACCATTGCCCAACCCTATTATGTTAAAATCAGTCACTGGAGAATCTTGCCCTATAGACGGAGAAGCCGATGTCACCATCATTATTGGAGAAAGACTTGAAGTTCGGCATAAAGTGTTGGTTGCCAGGATCAAAGACGAGTTTATTTTGGGAATGGATCTCATCAGGAAACATGGATTCTCCTATGATCACAAACAGAATATTCTCACGTTTGGAGATGAGGAGTTTGCATTAACCAATGGAAATGTGGAAACTAGTATCCGTCTACTGGTGGTGAAAGATGTAAAAATTCCTCCAAATTCAGAACAAATTATCACAGTGACTTCTGAAAATGATCCTGGGTGGTCCATAGGACTTATAGAACCTAACCTGGATTTGACGACTGAAATCATGGTAGCCCGAACTTTGACCGACACGAAGAAGACTATGCCAGTACGAGTTGCCAATATTGGAGAAAGGACCATCAAGCTAAAAGAAGGAACAGTTCTTGCCAATTATGAGCCTGTACAATGGGTATGCAATTGTGTCGAAGCAGAGACATCCAAAATTATATCTTCTAACCAAGCTTCCCCAGAAGTTATTGATGCTTTTAAGCGACAGTGGAGTCACCTGTCAAAGGAACAACTTCAGTCTGCTATAAAATTTGCCATGGATGAATCTGATATGTTTAACTTCAAGAGCAACGACAGTCAAACCGATTTAGTTGTCCATAAGATCAACACAGGAGAGGCCCAGCCAATACGACAACATCCACGAAGGGTCCCTCTGGCTAAACAACAGGAAGTTAACAGTTTGCTGAATGAAATGTTAAAGGAGGGCGTCATAGAAGAATCATCTAGTCCATGGTCGTCGCCTGTGGTTCTTGTTAAGAAGAAAGATGGTTCAACGCGGTTCTGTGTTGACTACAGGAAACTTAATGATGTAACCAAGAAAGACAGCTACCCATTGCCACGTATAGACGACACCTTAGCAACTTTATCGGGATCAAAGTGGTTTTCCACTCTAGATTTAAAAAGTGGGTACTGGCAAGTAAAGATTGCTCCCGAAGACAAAGAAAAGACTGCATTTTCTACTGGTTCTGGACTATACCAATTCACTGTTATGCCTTTTGGATTGTGCAATGCTCCATCAACTTTCGAGCGACTAATGGAACTTGTCTTGAGGGGGCTGACTTGGAAAACTTGCCTGGTATACTTAGATGACATAATTGTCATGGGGCGTGATTTCGACGAGCACTTGAAGAATTTAAGAGAAATCTTCAACAAGTTACGGAATGCTCACCTGAAGTTAAACTACAAGAAATGCAGCCTGTTCCAGAAGCAAGTCGAGTACTTGGGGCATACTATCTCAGAACAAGGCATTAAAACTAGCCATAGTAAAATATCTGCCATTAAAGATTGGCCAGTTCCCCGAGACAAACACGAAGTAAGGAGCTTTTTGGGACTATGTACTTACTATAGGAGATTTGTAGAGGGATTTGCCGACATCGCAAAACCGCTGCACAAATTAACGGAAAAGAAAACACCGTTCTTGTGGAACCACGAATGCAGTCAGGCGTTTGCAAGGCTTAAAGCTGCCCTCTGTTCTAGTCCGATCTTGGCTTACCCTATAAAGGACGGACTCTTTATTTTGGACACGGATGCAAGTAACTGTGGTCTAGGTGCAGTACTCTCTCAAAGACAAAACGGGCAAGAGAAGGTCATCGAATACTACAGTAAAACTTTAAATAAGCCAGAAAGAAACTATTGCGTCACTAGAAAGGAACTGTTGGCCATCGTTAAAGCAGTCGAACATTACCATCGCTACTTATATGGAAAAAAGTTCCTGATTAGGACTGACCATGGAGCCTTGAAATGGTTATTACAGATGAAGAACTCTGAAGGTCAAATAGCCAGATGGATAGAGCGCCTGCAGCAGTACGATTTCCAAATTGAACATCGACCAGGAAGGTCTCACGGAAATGCCGATGCATTGTCTAGACGGCCATGTAAAGAAGATTGTCGGCATTGTCAAAGAACTGAGCAGCGTGAGGGACTTCCTTCTGTACGGAGAACGTCGGTGGAAATAAACGATGGCTGGACCACACAGACACTTCGAGAAGAACAACTGAATGATCCAGATATTGGACCCATACTCATAGCAAAGACTAGTGACAAGAGACCAGAGTGGCAAGAAATCGCTGGTAAAAGTCCAAACCTGAAGGCGCTATGGGCCCAGTGGCACTCTCTTAAAATAGAAAATGGACTACTGAAGAGAGCGTGGGAGAGTCCGGATGGCAAGTCCGTAGTCAGGCAGTTGGTTGTTCCTGGTAGCAGAAAATCAGATGTACTACAGGAAATGCACAACGGAACAAGCGGAGGCCATTTTGGGGTCAATAAAACATTGGCCAAAATTAAAGAGCGGTATTATTGGGTGAACTATCATGAAGACGTCGAATCTTGGTGCCGCAAGTGCGAAGTTTGTTGTGCCACAAAAGGACCTCGAACAAGATCACGGGGCCGAATGGTGCAGTACACTGTAGGTGCTCCATTCGAGAGGGTAGCAATTGATGTCGCGGGACCATTTCCTCAAACTGAGTCGGGCAACAAATACATCTTGGTCGCCATGGATTACTTCACTAAATGGCCTGAAGCATACGCCCTACCTAATCAAGAAGCAACGACTGTGGCAACGGTGCTAGTAAATGAAATGTTCTGCAGATTTGGGGTCCCTCTCGAACTTCATTCTGATCAGGGCCGAAATTTTGAATCGGCTGTGTTCCAGAAGGTCATGGAACTTCTCGGAATTCGCAAAACCAGGACAACTCCTTTGCATCCACAGTCGGATGGGATGGTAGAGAGGTTTAATCGGACCATGGAACATTACCTGTCTAAAATGGTGGCAGATCATCAGCGTGATTGGGACCAACATCTACCTCTCATGTTGATGGCATACCGAGGCTCTACGCATGAAGCCACTGGTTATACTCCGGCGAAAGTGATGTTCGGAAGGGAAATGAGGCTTCCTGCAGATTTGATGTATGGAACACCAGAAAAAGACTCACTCAACCCTGAGAATTTTGTGGAGGAGCTTAAGGAGAGGCTGGACAATGTTCATGAACAAGTCAGGAATAAACTGCGGATATCCAGTGATCGAGCCAAAGCAAGATATGACTTACTAGCTAACTCCCGCGGCTTCCAGGATGGTGATTTGGTGTGGCTATACAATCCGAGGCGAAAGGTGGGGAAGTCGCCCAAACTTAGCCAAAATTGGGAAGGACCTTATACAATTATAAAGAAGATTAATGATGTGGTGTATAGGATCCAGCGGACCCCCAGGTCAAAGATGAAGGTCGTTCATTTGGATCGATTAGCACGATACCATGGAACTCTATCTGTTCGGGACGAACAGCCTTAGGAGGAGGGCAATGTTACGCATCGCAGCAACGCCGCATGGGAGGCGGGGCAACGCATGGGAGCGTGTTGGTTGGTGGAGCTTCGCGACCTATCCGCGCTGCGTCATGGCTGACACGAGTGATTTATTGCTCGGCTGGCTTATTCTAGAAGGCAGTTGTTTACCGTTACAACCGTTTTTTTTTATGTGAGATTATTCAAGAATTCTTATAAAGAATTTTCTAGGTTTTTCTGTAATTTTAGGATTGTATATAAAAGGCGCATAAAGCGGCGGTTAGAGTAGTCGTATTTTAGTCGAGCTATAAGTAAGCTAAAGTTACGAAGCGATATTAGAAGGCTATAAAGTGTTAAGTACTGAGTTATTTAGTAGTCGAGTGTATTTGTGGGAAAAATAAATAGTGTTTTCGAGTTAAATCGTTACACTGGAATTATTGAACCCCGAGTTCGCAACAATACTAACAAAATACCAAAAGAAAAGGTATTTTTGTTGGGAGTTGTTTGTCTTCCTCTTCTACAGTAACCATTATTCTTTTTTCCTCTTAGTAGAGGCGACAAGGTGGGGGAAATTTTCAAGTTTCTCTTTTTCATTGTTTTTTGATTTTTCATTTTTTTCTAATTTTCTTTGTTCTGTTTCGTACATTTTTGTTTTTAAGTCTTTTTTTTTTTTCATCGATTTAAATTTGACTTTTCATATTAAGTTTTCAGGTTCATTTTCAGGTAATTGTGACCAAAAATTGAACTTTTCCAACGAGTTAAGAATTGTAATTTATATTGATTTATAATGGGTTTTTTAGCGATTAATGATTACTGATTTCTTGTTTTTTATAAGGTTTTAGCTGGAAACAGAACTTTTACAGCACGAATCAAAAGCCGCCTTTATTGAAAGAATTTTTGTCCGAAAAAGGACTTTTTTAAAGGTCTTACACCATTTTAGTTTAAAATTGAAAATATTTGTATACAAAATTTGTGCTTCTAAATATATCTCTTTTGGACAAATTTTTTCTATAATTTCTGCCTATTTCAGATTTTTTGTTTTGGTCCTTTCCGCTATTTTCCATTCAATTTTTCAATTAAAATTTGTAATCTTTATTCTTTATAATTTTCTATTCTTATCCTTTGCCACGTTTCCTACAATTTTTTTGGTTCTCCATTTTTTTTTTAATTAAATTGGACTTTTTATTGAGTTTCATTCTTTCGAGGTAATTTTTACCCGAATTTAAACTTTTTCTTAACTAAACCATAACTGTAATATAAACTGATGATTAATCAAAAATCAATTTTCATTGACAGAATTATGGTCCAAAACACGGGGTATGCACAATTATGGTACGAAACACTTAGCAAAGTTTATAGATGATTTTGACCATAACTAATACTTTCAAAATTTATAATATTTATTATATAATTCTTAATCTATTTTTTTCTTTTTGCTCTTTCATCTTTCAAATTTTTCTACTCTTATCCTTTGTCATGTTTTGTTGAATTTTTTGTTCTTTCATTTTGTTATCGATCTAAATTAGATTTTTTATTATGTTTTCATTCCTTTCTTCCCAAGGTTTTATTTAACCTGAAATTAAACTTTTCCAACGAGTAATTGTAACGTAAATTGGTTTCCATTAAGTCAATTTTGCAACAACACTGGGTTCCTTAACGATTAATGATTTCCGACTCAAAACACGAAATACAAATTCTACAAAGAGGCAAAAATCGACGTTTGTTGAGAGAATTGTGGTCAGACAAGAAACTTTTTAAGAATTTTTTGAGAAAGTGATATTTTGGCTCTTTGGTGGTGGCCAAAAAACCTTTTATTTTGGTCGAATTTTTCGACACTCGGCCGAAAATGGGGTTTGAAAAAATGTGCTTTTAGGTTTAAGTTCTGGATTAACCGTCCCAATCAATAACGCAAAATCGCGCAATTTTCCTGTTTTAGAAAAAAATAGCTAGTTTTAGAAAAAAAATTCAGTTCAAGTTATGTGCCCTAAAACTAACTAGTGACGTAAAAGACTTGCGATATTTCATGCTAAAACCTTAAAAATATTACTACTTTTAAGCAAAGATGCATGCACATTTGGCTCCTGCCCTCCACCACTACATTCTGCTTTGAGTTCTTAATATCGACCCTGGATTCAAACACGTATAATAGAAGAAATAAAAAGTGTAAAAGCTGCTGATCACAGGAGTAATTTATTTTTACATAATCTTTTGGTAAACGGACAACTGATTATCTGCTTAATTTTTAGTTTTAATTTTACTTTTAGTTTTACCCTCGGTTTTAGCTGAAGCTCGAACTGAGATTTTAACCGTAGATACAGAAAATAAATTCATATACTGTGTTCCACTAGTTTGTGGACACTCCATCCCAAATACATTTATTTTTTGTAATCAAAAAGTGTAACCTCAACCTTATCTACAGGGTGTTTCAAAAAGATGGTGACACACTTTATGGTGCTATAGAAGACGCCAAGTCATCTAACTTTTGCTTATAAACCCCTAGCCGCAAATACACCGTTTTTGAGATACAGGGTCTCAAAAAAAAAGTGCCGTCATCTTGAAAATAACGAGAAATTTAAAGTTCATGAAAAAAATGAAAATTGGAACATTTTATGACATTTTCGATTTTTTTATTTTTCTAAGTAATATCAGACCTACTGTTCTAATTGCGAGGCCTGATTGAGTTTTTTTTCACATAAATAATGTTTTAGATTGATGGTGCAAGACCAATTACCTACAAGCGCAAATTTTCAAAAAAATCCTGTGTTTTGTTTTCAGTAAACGTACCATCAACCTTCACATAACCTGGAAGTACAACCTGATATTTTAGCCCTGAGGAAGACTCAAAAAAGGTAGAAACGTCGGCAATTACGTAAATGTGAAGTAACCCTTTCGCAAAACTTCAATTTTTAATTTTATAAAGTAGGTAGTAAAAATTGCAAAAAAGTAAAACTTTTAGATTTGTCGTTTTGTTCCAGTGTAGGCCTTTTGGGCAGTGTTGCCAATTCGAGCAAAAACCCTCCATTTCGGCGCATTTTATCCTTTATGTGAGCGAAGCGGAAGCTTTGAATTGATATTAGGATTTTTCGAGGATCTTCTGTATTTAGAACGAAGGGTCAACAATGTCAAATGATAACATTGACGTTTGATTCTTTAGTGCTAGGTAATGTAAAGTGTAGACCAATGACCTAGAAGATACGGACAGAGCAAACCAATACCGATATTCCCCTAAAAATAGCAGGAAGTCCGCTATTTTTAAAGTACCCACGACGTAATTTTATCGTCACAGTACATCAATTGGTGAATCACGATTTCTAATTATTTGACGTAAGACGTCAGGTCACGTCACTTCTGGAGGATATCGCCGTCATTTTTTAGGTGTCCACATTGAACTCGATAGAATTACTCCCTGATAAGGGAGGAAAAGAAAAGTTCGGATTTTGTAGCAGATCTTGGCTACGCTGTTTTGATTGGCGCAAATTCGTATTTTACACTTTTAAACTCCGTTTGAGTCATGGGAAAATCGCGTTTTGAACTCGATAAGAGTTACTTAATACAGTGTTTTTATATTTAATATTTTTATTTATACTTAATGTGGTATTTTTTCACTTATAATTTTTATTCGTTTATTTCTTTTTCTGACATATTTTTGATTTATTGGGCTCATTAATTCTATTGTCTTTCTTCTTTAGTGATCCCAGCTTTTTTCTTCTCAAATTATCTTTTTTTCGTATTTTTTATATCTTGTTTGTTGCGATGACTTTGTATTTTTTTTTCGATCTTTTTGTATTCCGCTCATTTAATTTGGATTCATTTTGCAACTTTTTATGTTTGTTGCCTTAATTTATTTTTCCGTCATATTTTGTAGTGTCAGAGTTATTTTTTCTCACAGCTTTGCGCAACTCAAAATCCATAAAACTGGTTGCGGAAATATTCGAAAAATTAAAATTTTGAAAGAATAGTTTTTATTTTTTCTAGTCTTATTTAGGACTCTTTTATTTTTTCTGGTCTTTAATTAAATTAGAAAAAAATTAAAAATAAATGACACTTATAGCCACTTTTGGGTCTATTCAAAGTGTTATTTTCCTTTTTAAAATCCGACTTTTCGTTTTTATGGAACCATATTTTCAATTCTGAGTTCTGATTGGACATGCATGCTAAATTTAAATGAATAATTACAAGAAAATTCAGAGTACCACATAAAAAATCCTAGACAGTATTTAAAAAATAATAATTTGATGATGGACGAAAAACGAAACGTCTGATTTTAAATAAGAAAATACCACATTGAACTGAGCAAAAAGTGTATTTTTTTTATCTCTTTAATGTTTTCTTAAAATTCTCTTTACAAAGTTCAGTGAGGGGATGATGGAACATTTACAAGGGGGACAAGTTCCATAAAAGTTCCACATAGACAAAAAAAATGTTGACTAATTTTAAGTTTAAAATAATGGAAAAATTGTTTTATTTTTTAGTTTATTTTTTCGACATTACTAGTGACTCTAATTGTTTTAAAAGGGATTACTACGTTTCTCAAAAATTTTTACTAAATTTTTTAGTTAAAAATACAAATATCTAAATTTTATTTTCACCATTGAAACACCATCAAAAGTTGAAAAAAGCCATTGAAAAAAAAAACATTGAGAGTTTAAACTGTTGATTAATTTTACATTTATAGTTCCGCCGGATATTGCCGCCATTTTTTAGGTGTCCACTGCTAAAAAAGTGCGTCCAAAACTGTAAAACAAGAGAGTTGCTCTAAAACATCAAGCCAAAAATTAATATTCTTTTTTACTATTACACAAGTAATTTCGTTATGCTGCGCATGCGAATCACGCCAGCATTTTCAATGGTACGAGCGCTCCCTGGGAGCGTTTTCGGTGAATTAAACGAGCAAATTTTAACTTTCGAGTTGGCAGCACTGCTTTTGAGAGCAAATTTCGGAACATAAAATCTTACCTTTACCGCAATTTTCGCAATTTTCCTCCTCGTCGTGATCGCACGGACGGGGAGGGCTGTTTCTGCTACGAGTTCTGCTCGTCGAGGGTCCGCTTTCGTTAACCATAACTTCCAGTTGGGCGAGAACGCTGGCCTCCAAGCGCGGTTCCATATTTCTGCAAATTTCCACCGCTTCGGACAGCTCTAGGTTGGCGTTTTGCAGGAGTCTTTCCTGTATTACGGGATCGGTGACTGATGCTACGATCCGATCTCTAATCAAAACGTCTTCCTCTTGGAACTCGCAGGAGCTGGCCAGATGTTTCAAGGCGGCCAGAAAATCGTCAACGTTTTCGCCGGGACGACGCTCTCTCTTGAAAAATTTGAAGTGTTCGTAGACGAGGTTTTTTGCTTTACTACAGTACTGGTCGAACTTGGCTATGATAGTGTCTAGTTTTCCAGAATCTTCCGTCTCGTCATAGTCAAACGCGTTGTATATTCTATATCCTTCTGCGCCTAGCAGGTTGAGCAGAATGGTGATTTTGACGTTATCTTTTTTATCGACCATCTCTGTTGCTGCCAAATACTGATGGAACTTTTCCTTCCAGTTGTTCCAATTATTGGCCATGTCGCCGAAAAATTTGAAAGAGTGAGGAGGTATTTGCGTTTGTTCCTCCGCCATCTTGTTTCTTGTAAATCGCAGTAAAAACGGAGGAAGTGTCAACGCCGCATCGATCTGCCTCACCGACAATACAAAGCCCCTTTACGTCAGCCGCCGCTTTGCCTGGGTCCGCGGCCGCGCATCCGCATCGGGGCTATTTGCCGAGTTCTGCAGCAGCTGCACGTTTTAACACTCTGAACTTCGCCTAACCTAAACGCACTTTCGCCGCTGTCTTCATGCGTAATAGATCATAAACTACGGTCGTGTCAATTTGGTGTAGCCGAAGGTTATTTATGGACCGGTTGTATTCGCACTCACTACCGCCGATTTCGCCGCACAAAACGCCACATAAATTCAAATTGAATGTCGGAAACGACGACGTCGTGTTATCTGCCGCTGCTTTCTAGTCGTCTATCTGTACTGAAATGGGGAGAGCGGTGCGGCCTTGGGTTCGCAGCGTTGCCACGACTTCACAGAATGCCGGCGCCGGCACATGAAAGGAGGGTCAGATCGCCCGACCGACGCCCGGTTCTCTGTTTTGAAACTGTACAGGGTGTTCCAAATTGGTTCTCCGAACAGGGTATCTGCGCTACTGTTAGCGCTAGAAGAAAATTGACTGTCCTTGCATGTCCTTGCTCTTTTTTCAACATGTGTTTAATGGCGTTTTTAAGATTTTTGCGACTGTCATTTGTTTTTTGGCGCTACAGTCGATTTTTTTATTTTTGCCTAATTTGAGAATGGCTTGTGGTTCGCTTAAAACGGAAGATATCGGCATGCTGTAAAAAAAATTTATGGGCACTTTTTAAAACAGAACTCATTGGCGTAGTCAGATTTTTTTTGTGCTTCAACACATTTTTAAGTTATGGCCAGGGTTGCCACCTGACCGGTTTTTTATCATCAGGGCCGGGTACCGGTTGCCATTCAGAAAAGACCGGTTTTCTTATCATCTGACAATTTTACAATTTTGATTATGTAAATTATTGGGTTTTCTTTTTTATCTGAAATTAATTTCTTTCAGCATAGTTGCACAGTGCAAAGTGCATCACTTTCGTATTACATATGCTTTATTTATGCTTCCTGCCATCTATGAAACGGTAGTGAAATTTCCTTTCGTTTGATAGATGACGTGAGTTATATTGGTCGGTAATATTGGTTTAAAAACGTCACAAATTTTTACTGGAAACGTAATTAAATCGTTCATTTCACATATTGTATAATTAAAATACTTATGTGTCTCTGTAATAATACAGTTTGCAGGTAAAATCACTGTTATTTATTGTCCTTTTTACTACCTTTATAATGTTTAACTTAACCGTTGTGTGCCTTCCAAACCTAACCACCAACAAGGCCGTTTTTATCATTTCAAAGATGGCGACCCTGGTTATGGCGCCCACGTAGCTTTTTTCAAATGGTCATCATAGTTGGCCATGACTGTCTTAATAGACGTTATTTTTCTGATTTTAACGATTAATGACCATGATGGGTCAAATATTGTCGCATCCTCAAAACAACACAACACTGTTTTATTTATGTAAAATTTTACTAAAAATACCTCAAAATAAAAATTTGGTGTTTTCTAGAATTAGGGTCAAAGGTAGGGTTTCTAGAATTAGGTTTAGAATTAGGGTAAAAATTATTAAAAATAATTCAAAGTGTTAAAAATACAAACTTTTTGGAAAAAAAATATAAATAGAGCCAATTAGAGCCCAAAAAAAAACATAAAGCGTCAAAAAATGCAAATCATTGATTAAAAATAACCCACGACCTCTAAAAATGCCAGTTTTTGATGTTTTTGTAAAAACTCAATTTTAGGACTAAATAAGGCAAAACTGATTTAAATCTGCTGATTTATTGTTTTTGGTAAATGACACTTTTGGACTAAACAATGCAATTTGGCTCAAATCGCTTCAATTTTGGTATTTCACGAGAAAATCAGGTTAGAATTAAGGCCAAAATCGGTTAAAAATGACTCAAAGCATTTAAAAATGCATATTAAAAGTGTGTGAAAAATTTCGGGTTACAGTAAAAGCCAAAGTCGCTCAAAGAAGTACTTAAAGCGTCTAAAAACGTAACTTTGAAATTTTTGAGAAAAAGCAGGTTAAGATTAGGACCAAAAAAGAATAGAAATGACTCAAAGCGTCTAACAATTCAATTTCAAAGATTTTTAAAAGAATTTTGGTCAAATTCCAAGGCCAAAATCGATTTAAAATAATTCAAAGCGTTTAGAAATGCAAATTTGGAGTTTATAGAATAATACCGTTTAGAATTAGGGACAAAATCGTTAAAAAATTACTTCAAACGTCTAAAGGGGCAATTTTTAAATTTTTGGGAAAATGTCGGTTAAAACTAAGGCCAAAATCGGTTAAAAATACCTCAAAGCGTCTAAAAATACAAATTTGGAGTTTGTCGAAAACTTCAGGTTAGGATTGGGGCCAAAATCGGTTAAAAATGACTCAAAATTCTTCAAATTGCAAATTAACTAATTTTTGAGCCAAAATCGGTTAAAAATACCTCAAAGCATATACAAATTTGGAGTTTGTCGAAAAATTCAGGTCAGAATTGGGACCAAAATTGGTTAAAAATGAGTACAATGACTCAAAATGCTCCAAATTGCAAATTTGGTAAATTTTAAGTTTTTCGGTTTGAAATTAAAGCCAAAATCGGTTAAAAGTATTTAAAACATTTAAAGTTTCTGTAAAATTCAGGTTAGAATTCTAAAATCTAAAAACCAATAAAAAAAGTGACACACCTCGTCTAAAAATGCAAATTGTTATATTTTTAGAAAAATGTTGGAAGAATTCAGGTTAAAATAATATAATGTCCAAAATCGGTAAAAAATACCAAAGCGCAAATCAAAAGTTTGATGACTTAATGAATCTGAAAATGCAATTTTGAAATTTTTTTTAAAATTCTGGTTAGGACTAGGGGTAATATCGTTTAAAAAGTTTACAAACGTCAGAAAATGCAAATGTGGAGCCTTTGGAGAAATTGAAAATAGAATTACGGCTAAAATATTGTCACAACCTCAAAACAACAAAACACATTTACTAAAAACGCAAATTTTATTTTTTTTAAAGTTTAACCAAATTTAGGACAAAATCGGGTAATATTGATATGTAAAATTTGACTAAAAATACCTCAAAACAAAAATTTGATGTTTTCTAGAAATTCAGGTTAGAATTATGCCCAAAATTATTAAAAATGACGCAAAGCGTTAAAAATACAAACTTTTTGGAAAAAATTAAATTATGATTAGAGCCAATTGGAGCCCAAAAATAACATAAAGCGTCAAAAAACGCAAATCATTGATTAAAAATAACTCACACACTCTAAAAATTCAAATTTTTTTTGTTTTTGTAGAAACTCAATTTTAGGACTAAATAAGACATAAATGATTTAAATCTGCTGATTTATTGTTTTTGGTAAATGACACTTTTGGATTAAATGAAATGCAATTTGGCCCAAAGCTCCTCAAATTTGGTATTTCACGAAAACATCGGGTTAGAATTAAGGCCAGAGTCGGTTAAAAATGACTCAAAAGCATTTAAAAATGCATATTAAAAGTATTTGAAAAAATTCGGGTTACAATAAAGGCCAAAGTTGGTAAAAGCGTCCACAAACACAATTTTTGAATTTTTGAGAAAACGCAGTTTAAGATTAAGACCATAAAACAATTTAAAATGACTCAAAGCGTCTAACAATTCAAAATCAAAGTTTTTTTTAAAGAATTTTGGTACATTTCAGGTAAATATTAAGGCCAAAATCGGTTTAAAAGAATTCAAAGCGTTTAAAAATGCTAATTTGGAGTTTAAGGAATAATGCTGTTTAGAATTAGGGTCAAAATCGTTAAACAATTACTTAAAACAGGTAAAGGGGCAATTTTGGAATTTTTGGGAAAATGTCGGTTAAAACTAAGGCCAAAACCGGTTAAAAATACCTCAAAGCGTTTAAAAGTACAAATTTGGAGTTTGTCGAAAAATTCATGTTAGGATTGAGGCGAAAATCGGTTAAAAATGACTCAAAGTGCCTCAAATTGCAAATTTGGTATTTTTTTAGATTGTCGGTTTAAAATTAAATCCAAAATCGGTTAAAAATGACTTAAAACATTTGAAGTTTTTGGAAAATTCAGGTTAGAATTCTAAAATCTAAAAATCGAAAAAAAATTACTCTGTCTAAAAATGCAAATTTTTATATTTTTGGAAAAAATGTTGAGGAATTCCGGTTAAGATAATGTCCAAAACCGGTGAAAAATAGCCAAAACGCAAATCAAAAGTTTGATGACTTAATGAATCTGAAAATGCAATTTTGAAATTTTTTGAAAAATTCAGGTTAGGACTAGGTGTAAAATCGTTTAAAAAGTTCACAAACGTCAGAAAATGCAAATGTGGAGCTTTTGGAGACATTGAGAATAGAATTAGGGCTAAAATATTGTCACAACCTCAAAACAACAGAACACATTGGCTAAAAACGGAAATTTTATTGTTTTTGAAAAAGTTCAACCAAACTTAGGACAGAATCGGATAATATTGATATGTAAATTTGACTAACAACACCTCAAAACAAAAATTTGGTGTTTTCTAGAAATTGAGTTTAGAATTAGTGCAAAAATTATTAAAAATGACTCAAAGCGTTAAAAATACAAACTTTTTGGAAAAAATTAAATTATGATTAGAGCCAATTGGAGCCCAAAAATAACATAAAGCATCAAAAAATGCAAATCATTGTTTAAAACTCTATCAACCTTTATAAAAATGATAATTTTTGAAGTTTTTGTAGAAACTCAATGTTAGGACTAAATAAGGCAAAACTGATTTAAATCTGCTGATTTATTGTTTTTTGGTAAATTACACTTTTGGACTAAACAAAATGCAACTTGGCTCAAAGCGCCTCAAATTTGGTATTTCACGAGAAAATCAGGTTAAAAAATGACTCAAAGCATTTAAAAATGCATATTAAAAGTGTGTGAAAAAATTCGGTTTACAAAAAAGGCCAAAGTCGCTCACAGAAGTACTTAAAACGTCTAAAAACGTAATTTTGAAATTTTTGAGAAAACGCATGTTAAGATTAGGACCAAAAAAGAATAAAAATGACTCAAAGCGCCTAACAATTCAAAGTTTTTTAAAAGAATTTTGGTACAATTCAGATAAATATTAACCCCAAAATCGGTTTAAAATAATTAAAAGCGTTTAAAAATGCAAATTTGGAATTTATGGAATAATACTGTTTAGAATTAGGGACAAAATCCTTAAATATTACGTAAAACGTCTAAACTGGCAATTTTGGAATTTTTGGGAAAATGTCGGTTAAAACTAGGCCAAAATCGGTTAAAAATACCTCAAAGCGTTTAATAAAACAAATTTAGAGTTTGTCAAAAAATTTAGGTCAGGATTATGGCCAAAATCGGTTAGAAATGATCTCGGAAATTACTTAAAACATTTAAAGTTCTTGGAAAAATCAGATTACAATTTTAAAATCTAAAAACTAAAAATGCAAATTTTTATATTTTTGAAAGAATGTTGGAAGAATGCAAGACAGCGGGTTAAGATAATGGCCAAATTTGGTTAAAAATAACCAAAACTTTTTTTTCACACACTTAATAAAAAATTGTGTGTGAAAAAATTCGGGTTACAATAAAGGCCAAAGTCGCTCAAAGATGTACTTAAAGAGTCTAAAAACGCAATTTTGAAATTTTTTAGAAAAAGCAAGTTAAGGTTAGGACCAAAAAAGAATAAAAATGACTCAAAGCGTCTAACAATTCAAATCCAAAGTTATTTAAAATAATTTTGGTACAATTCAGATAAATATTAAAGCCAAAATCTGTTTAAAATAGTTCAAAGCGTTTAATAATGCAACTTTTAGTTTATGGAATAATACAGTTTAGAATTAGGGACAAAATCGTTAAACAATTAACAAAAATAACTGAATATTCTTCAAATTGCAAATTTGGTAATTTTTTTTAACCAAAATCGGTTAAAAATACCTCAAAGCGTGTAATAATACAAATTTGGAGTTTGTCAAAAAATTTGGATCAGGATTGGGGCCAAAATTGGTTAACTAACTTCAAAAAATATTAAATTTTCAGGTTTCAGTTTTTCAGGTTAGTTTCAGATATTATATCTTCTTAAAAATTAATAAAAATTAATAAACACCGTATTGTAGAGCTTAAAAAATAAATGAAAAACCTAAATCCATAAAATCGCTTTTCTTTAGGTATTTAAAAAATTAAAACAATCAACTTATTTTTGAAACCCCGTTGTATAAGATCTCCCCATGGCGCAATTTTCTTTTTTTTTATTTATATTTAACCTCCTTCGAATTGATTAGCAATTAAGAGGTCCTCGTGCATCCTTATCTTGGACACACTGTATACAGAGTGTATGCGATAATAGATACGGCCATGTTCGTTTTGTTGAAATCATTTGAAAAAACACTAAACTTTTTGTTTTTTCTCCCACGGGATAAATCGAGCTGAAGAAATTTTTTTCGCCAAATTGTTACCTTTTTCTATCCAAATTACCTTGAATTAGTTACTTGAAGCTAAGAAATGCCTTACAATCAAAGTGTAAGTTTTTCTCGACTTCGAGGCAACGTTTTGATAAAAAAAATGTTTTTTTTTATGGCCACAAAAATGCCTTTTTGGTCGGTTTTGATCCAAAAATACGAATTTTTTCAATAAAACAAAAATTGCGTTTTCTCTGGGTTTTACAAAATGTTTAGTGTGCTTCACTGAAGAAAACCAATCATTGCAGTTTCATCTTCTCGATTTTCAAGCAATATTTTTTTATTTAAAAGCCGTTTTTTTAAAGCTAGAATAATGCCCTTTTGGTGAAATTTAATACTAAAATACGAATTTTTTCAATAAAACAAAAATTGCGTTTTCTCTGGGTTTTACAAAATGTTTAGTGTGCTTCACTGAAGAAAACCAATCATTGCAGTTTTATCTTCGCGATTTTCAGGCAATATTTTTTTATTTAAATTAAAACTCGTTTTTTTAAGGCTAGAAAAATGCCCTTTTGGTGGAATTTCATCCTAAAATTCCAAATTTTTTTAATAAAACAAAAATTGCGTTTTCTATGGGTTTTACAAAATTTTTAGTGTGCATCACTGAAGAAAACCAATCATTGCAGTTTTATCTTCTCGATTTTCAAGCAATATTTTTGTATTTAAAAGCCGTTTTTTTAAAGCTAGAATAATGCCCTTTTGGTGAAATTTAATACTAAAATACGATTTTTTTTCAATTAAACAAAAATTGCGTTTTCTATGGGTTTTACAAAATTTTTAGTGTGCATCACTGAAGAAAACCAATCATTGCAGTTTTATCTTCTCGATTTTCAGGCAATATTTTTTGATTTAAATTAAAACTCGTTTTTTTAAGGCAAGAAAAATGCCATTTTGGTGGAATTTCATCCTAAAATTCCAAATTTTTTCAATAAAACAAAAATTGCGTTTTCTATGGGTTTTACAAAATTTTTAGTGTGCATCACTGAAGAAAGCCAATCATTGCAGTTTTATCTTCTCGATTTTCAAGCAATATTTTTTTATTTAAAAGCCGTTTTTTTAAAGCTAGAATAATGCCCTTTTGGTGAAATTTAATACTAAAATACGAATTTTTTCAATAAAACAAAAATTGCGTTTTCTCTGGGTTTTACAAAATGTTTAGTGTGCTTCACTGAAGAAAACCAATCATTGCAGTTTTATCTTCGCGATTTTCAGGCAATATTTTTTGATTTAAATTAAAACTCGTTTTTTTAAGGCTAGAAAAATGCCCTTTTGGTGGAATTTCATCCTAAAATTCCAAATTTTTTTAATAAAACAAAAATTGCGTTTTCTATGGGTTTTACACAATTTTTAGTGTGCATCACTGAAGAAAACCAATCATTGCAGTTTTATCTTCTCGATTTTCAAGCAATATTTTTGTATTTAAAAGCCGTTTTTTTAAAGCTAGAATAATGCCCTTTTGGTGAAATTTAATACTAAAATACGATTTTTTTTCAATAAAACAAAAATTGCGTTTTCTCTGGGTTTTACAAAATGTTTAGTGTGCTTCACTGAAGAAAACCAATCATTGCAGTTTTATCTTCTCGAATTTCAGGCAATATTTTTTGATTTAAATTAAAACTCGTTTTTTTAAGGCTAGAAAAATGCCCTTTTGGTGGAATTTCATCCTAAAATTCCAAATTTTTTTCAATAAAACAAAAATTGCGTTTTCTCTGGGTTTTACAAAATGTTTAGTGTGCTTCACTAAAGAAAACCAATCATTGCAGTTTTATCTTCTCGATTTTCAAGCAATATTTTTTTATTTAAAAGCCGTTTTTTTAAAGCTAGAATAATGCCCTTTTGGTGAAATTTAATACTAAAATACGATTTTTTTTCAATAAAACAAAAATTGCGTTTTCTCT
This sequence comes from Taphrorychus bicolor, assembly GCA_951812265.1. Lineage (NCBI taxonomy): Eukaryota > Metazoa > Arthropoda > Insecta > Coleoptera > Curculionidae > Taphrorychus > Taphrorychus bicolor. The sequence goes on along the minus strand of OX638303.1, from coordinate 26,729,301 downwards.
GGGTTTTACAAAATGTTTAGTGTGCTTCACTGAAGAAAACCAATCATTGCAGTTTTATCTTCTCGAATTTCAGGCAATATTTTTTGATTTAAATTAAAACTCGTTTTTTTAAGGCTAGAAAAATGCCCTTTTGGTGGAATTTCATCCTAAAATTCCAAATTTTTTTCAATAAAACAAAAATTGCGTTTTCTCTGGGTTTTACAAAATGTTTAGTGTGCTTCACTAAAGAAAACCAATCATTGCAGTATTATCTTCTCGATTTTCAAGCAATATTTTTTTATTTAAAAGCCGTTTTTTTAAAGCTAGAATAATGCCCTTTTGGTGAAATTTAATACTAAAATACGATTTTTTTTCAATAAAACAAAAATTGCGTTTTCTCTGGGTTTTACAAAATGTTTAGTGTGCTTCACTGAAGAAAACCAATCATTGCAGTTTTATCTTCTCGATTTTCAGGCAATATTTTTTTATTTAAATTAAAACTCGTTTTTTTAAGGCTAGAAAAATGCCCTTTTGGTGGAGTTTCATCCTAAAATACGAACTTTTTTTCAATAAGAAGAATTGTTTTTTCTGCGTTTTCTTTCGATTCAAGACCAGCTTTCTAAGCTAGAAAATGATTTCTTAATAGTCTGCAATTTTTTCTCGACTTTGAGGCAACGTTTTCAATATTTAAAAAGTCCGTCTAGAAAAATGCCCTTTTGGAAAAGAATACGATTTTTTTTCAATACAAACATTTTTTTCTGCGTTTTCTTTCGACTCAAAACCAGCTTTTTGGGCTACAAAAATATTTTTTAATAGTCTTTGCATTTTTTTTTACTTTGAGGCAACGTTTTCAATATTTAATAAGTCGCTTTTTTACGTCTAGAAGAATGCTCTTTTGGTAAAGAATACGAATTGAGGCAACGTTTTCAGTATTTAAAAAGTGGTTTTTTACGTCTAGAAAAATGCCCTTTTGGCGGAATTTGATCGTAAAATACGATTTTTTTTCAATAAGATTTTTTTTTCTGCATTTTCTTTCGAATCATGACCAGCCTTTTGGACTAGAAAATTATTTTTTAATGGTCTCTGTATTTTTTTCTCTACTTTGAGGCAACGTTTTCAATATTTAAAGTCGTTTTTTACGTTTAGAAAATTGCCATTTTGGTAGAGTTTTTTTATATGTATAAAGATTTTTTTTCTGGAACCTTTTTCTAGAAAAATGCCGTTTTGGTAGAGAATACAATTTTTGTTTATTAATATAAAGCTTTTTTCTGCCTTTTCTTTCGATTCAAAACCAGCTATTTGGTCTACAAAATTATTTTTTAATAGTCTTTGCAATTTTTTCTCGACTTTGAGGCAACGTTTTCAATATTTAAAAAGTCGTTTTTTTACGTCTAGAAAAATGTCCTTTGGTAGAGAATTACGAATTTTTTCAATACGAAGATTTTTTCTGCGCTTTCTGTCGATTCAATACCAGCTTTTTGGGCTAGAAAATGATTTTTTAATAGTCTTTGCATTTTCTTCTCGATTATGAAGCAACGTTTTCGATATTTAAAAAGTAGTTTTTGACGTCTAGAAAAATGCCCTTTTGGAAAAGATTACGAATTTTTTCCAATATAAAGATTTTTTTTGCATTTTCTTTCGATTCATTACCAGCTTTTTGGGTTAGAACATTATTTTTTAATAATCTTTGCAATTTTTTCTCGACTTTGAGGCAACGTTTTCAATATTTAAAAGGTCGTTTTTTTTACGTCTAGAAAAATGCCCTTTTGGTAAAGAATACGAATTTTTTTCAATATAAAGATTTTTTTCTGCGTTTTCTTTCGATTCAAGACCCGCTTTTTGGGCTAAAAAATGAGCTTTGGATTGATGTCGGTGGATTGAGACAACAGGTATTTTGATTTAAAAAGCAGATTTTTTAAGTCTTCTTTTTAAAGAGTTGCTTTTTTTTATCTAAGACAAGGTTTTTGTCAAAAATTTTTTTTTTTAGTGAAGCAAATCATTGCAGTTTTTTTCTTCGATTTCAATGCGACATTTTGATTTAAAAACGAGTATTTTTAGAGGTTAAAAAAATGCCATTTCGCGTTTGATCCAAAATTCCGTTTTGTTTAAATAATAAAAAAATGCACTTTTTGAGATTCCGAGATTACAAAAATCAGTTTTGATTAGATTGATTTTAAGACGAGAGTAGTTTGATAGAATTAAGAAAAAGAGTATTTTCTTTCATTGCATTCTCGGACTAAAACGCTTTTTTACAACGTTAAGAATTATTATTTGTTAATTCAAAATAGTGCATCAAAACTTGAGAAAAAACTGCAATGTTTTGCTTCACTGAAAAATTCCATTTTTTTAGCAACCGAAATCGATCCAAAGTGTATTTTTTTAAGCCTTAAAATATGTTTTTCTAACCACAAATCTAATCATGCTCTTAAAGACAAAAACGCTTTTTTGTATATAATAAACTTTTTTTTCAAGCGGACTAAAAGGACCTCATTTGTTTTCTCCATTCGCACACCTAAAGTGGGCTTTCTAATCCTGAGACCAAAAAAGTAACAAAAAAGTCCTAGGCAGTAAAAGTAAAGTCAAAAGTCACCGCTACTGTCATGGTGGCGCATATACAAACCATCTTATTGTCATCTTTACATTCTTGATGAAAAAACAAAGGATAGGAATACTCTCAGAGCGCTCGAGAGCACCACCCGAAACTGTTTTTAGTCGAAATCGCATAGGTTCTCGAATTCTGTTAAATGTCGTTGGTTGTCATGCGCGTCATCATATTTATCTGTCAATGTGATTTTTATTAATTTAGTATTGATAATAATGCTACAAATTTTTAGTTTACCATAATTTACCTAAACCACCTAAACCATTGGTTATGATTTAATACCGTTAAAACCACTGAACATTGAAAACCACCGTTCCAACACATAATATTTATATACAACACTCATTGAGTAAGTACCTACCTAGACCCGCTTAAAGAGGATGAGACAAAATTGCAAAACTGAATCACTCTGAAATAGACTTATTTCCTGCATGCTTGAAAAAAAAATAGTATATGTTACTCGGAGTAAAAGGTCTTTTTGTGCTTCGCCCAGTTGCAGGCCTCAGCTTCGCTTCGGCCGTCAATCCCTGGGCTCAGCACAAAAAGACCCACTTTTACTCCTAGTGACATAATCTACTATTAAAACATACTTTTCTCGAAATTGAAAAGAAAAGTACAATAATTTGCTTCATTAAACATAAAAAGTTTCATTTTTTGACCACGGACATCTAACCAAAACTAATTTTTGTAATCTCAGAATCTCAAAAAGTGCATTTGGGTATTATTAAAAAAAAACGGATTTTTGGATCAAAAACGATTAAAATGGCATTTTTTCTAACTTCCAAGTCCGTGGTCAAAGAAATGAGTGTATTAATGTTTAATGAAGCAAATTATTGTATTTTTCTTTTCAATTTGGGGAGAAATAGTTTTTAAAGTTTACTTTATACAAAATAAACGTTTTTCTCTTTAAAAGCAGGATCAGATTTGTAGTTAGAAACTTATTTTTTAAGGCTTACAAAAATATACTTTAGATCATTTCGGTTGCTAAAAAATTGAATTTTTCAGTGAAGCAAAACATTGCAGTTTTTTCTCAAGTTTCGATGCACTATTTTGAATTAAAAAGCAGTAATTTTTAAGGTTGGAAAAAAAGCGTTTTCATCCAAAAATGCAATGAAAAAAAAAAACACTTTTTTTTTATTCAAGACCCAGCTTTTGTGTTTTTTTTTGTTCACAAATATCTGTTTTGGCTCGATGTCAGCTGTCAAAAAAATTAAAATTTTTAATAAAGCAAAACATTGCAGTTTTTTTACAATTCGAGGGCATATTTTGATTAAAAAAACTTTTTTTTTTTATTACAATATTGCAAAACCTGATGTTGGTGGTCCAAAAATGAAATATTTCATTTGACCAAAACATTTAAGTTTTTTTTTGACGATTTTTTTTTGAACAAAAATTGCGTTTCCTTTTGAATCCACGATATTTTTTGGTTTAGAGAACGATTTTTTGTAAAGTTGGAAAAGCTTTTGGTCAATGTTGGTCCAAATTTTTGGTTAACATTCAAGTTTTTGTCTAGATTTAAAGGCAACATTTTAATTTGGATAAGTTAGAAAATTTCCATTTTGGTCGGTTTTGATTCAAAAATTCGATTTTTTTTCAATTAAAAAAAAATTCATTTAGTTTGATTAAGACCAGATTTTTTGGTCAATGATGGTGGTCCAAAAATGTATTTTTTTCGTAATATAACAACACAAGACAATTTTTTTTCGATTTCAAAACAATACTTTTATTTAAAATGTAGAATTATTTAAAAATTTTCAATTTTTTTATACAAAAATTGCGTTTTTTTATTTAATATTCACGGCCTCATGTTTGATTTGGAAAATAACATTTTACGGTTACAAAAATTGATTTATTGGTCGATGTTGGTATTCCAAAAAAGCCATTTGTTAGTTAGCGCTGTATTTTTTTTTCTTGAATTTCAGGCAATTTATTTTGATTCATAAAGCGGTTCCCTTTAATTTTGTTTTTGAAAAAAAACGCCGTTTTCTCTCGATTTTAGAGCAGATGTTTGGTTTAAAAAATTATTTTTTCATTAAATTAAAAGGTAATTTTTTTTTGGTCGATTTGGTGTCCAAGATAAAGTTAGAAAATTTCCATTTTGGTTTAAAAATTCGATTTTTTTTCAATTAGATAAAAATTGTGTTTAGTCACGACCAGATTTTTGGTTGAGGAAATGACCTTTTGGTGAATAATAGTGGTTCAAAAATAGGTTTTTTCGTAATAAAACTCTTTCATTTAAAAAGTAGAATAATTAAAAAAAAAATGCGTTTTTTAATTACTCAAGGCCTCATTTTAGAAAATAATTTTTTTTTATGGTTACAAAAACCGATTGGTGTTCCAAAAACGCAATTTTTCAGTTAGGGTTACATTTTTTTTTCTCGTATTTGAGGCAATTTATTTTGATTTAAAAACTAGTTTTCTTTAATTTTGTTTTTAAACCAAAACGGCGTTGTAACTCGATTGTAGACCAGATGTTTGGTTAAAAAAATATTATTATTTTTTTTAAATTAAAAGGTGATTTTTTTGGTTGATTTTGGTGTCCAAAATAAAGTTACAAAATTTCCATTTTGGTTCAAAAATTCGATTTTTTTTATCAATTAAATAAAAATTGTGTTTAGTCAAGACCAGATTTTTGGTTGAGGAAATGACCTTTTGGTGTATGGTGGTCTAAAAATCGGTTTTTTCGTAAAACACTTTCATTTAAAAAGTAGAATTATTTAAAAAATTTTGAGGCCTCGTTTTTGATCAATTTATTTTGATTTATAAAGTAGTTCTCTTTAATTTTGTTTTTGAAAAAAAGGCCGTTGTCTTTCAATTTTAGAGCAGATGTTTGGTTTAAAAAATTATTTTTTCATTAAATTAAAAGGTGATTTTTTTTCTCAAATTTGAGGCAATTTATTTTGATTCATAAAGCAGTTCCCTTTAATTTTGTTTTTGAAAAAAAAACGCCGTTGTCTCTCGATTTTAGAGCAGATGTTTGGTTTAAAAAATTATTTTTTCATTAAATTAAAAGGTAATTTTTTTTGGTCAATTTTGGTGTCCAAAATAAACTTAGAAAATTTCCATTTTGGTTCAAAAATTCGATTTTTTTTTCAATTAAATAAAAATTGTGTTTAATCAAGACCAGATTTTTGGTTGAAGAACTGACCTTTTGGTCAATGGTGGTGGTCCAAAAATAGGTTTTTTTCATAATAAAACCCTTACATTTAATAAATAGAATTATTTACAAATTTTCAGTTTTTTATAAAAAAAATGCGTTTTTTTATTATTCAATTCATTTTTGATTTAGAAAATAACTTTTTACGGTTACAAAACATTGATGTTCCAAAAAATCAATTTTTTAGTTAGGCTTACATTTTTTTTCTGGTATTTGAAGCAATTTACTTTGATTAAAAAAGTAGTTTTCTTTAATTTTGTTTTTAAACAAAAACGGCGTTGTAACTCGATTTTAGACCAGATGTTTGGTTAAAAAATTATTATTTTTTTTTTTTTAATTAAAAGGTGATTTTTCGTCGATTTTGGTGTCCAAAATAAAGTTACAAAATTTTCATTTTGGTTCAAAAATTCGATTTTTTTTTAATTAAATAAGAATTGCGTTTAGTCTCGATTCAAGATCAGATTTTCGGTTGAGGAAATGATCTTTTGGTTTTTGGTGGTTGGATGGTTGGTGGTCCAAAAATGGATTTTTTTCTACAAAAACACTTTCATTTAATAAGTAGAATTATTTAAAAAATTTTCCATCACTATACCAAAACTGACCTTTTGGTATAGTGATGGTCACAAAAAAACAATTTATCCAAAAATTACGATTTTTTCTTGTCCAAAACACTACAGGTTTTTCCCGAGTTGGAACAATATTTTGATAGAAACAGTAAATAGCATTCTAAAATTCTTTTTCTGACTTTTCTAAAACGAATTTCTTCCTGACGTTTCGTCTACAGCTGCGGCAGATATTATCAAAGGCGATGAAGCAATGGACGAAGTGATCTCCCGCCCTTTATAAGCCTTCACAGTCTTAATAAATAGCATTTTTCATTTTTTTACAAGACCACATTTTTGGTTTAGAATATGATTTTTTTAAGGTACAAGAAATGAGAATTTTTTATTGATACAAAAGTTTTTTTTTTAGTAAAAACTAAGTAGTTAAAAATCCTGTTTTTGCATTCTTTTAATGACGATGTAAAAATAAGAAATAAAAACCAAAAAAATTAAGTTATTTAAAAAGGTATTATGTTAGTTTTAAATAAATGGTCAATCGCATTTCAGTGGTGGTCAAAGAGACAACCATAGATAAGTATATTATATTTCAAAAATGACAGCTGTCAAAAAAATATGATTAGCCCATCCTATTTATGGCAAAATTATCTACAATTTTTGTATCTACGTCATTTCCCTAGAATTAATAATAACTCGGCTAAATCTATGCAAAAATTGGCAAAAATCTAATTTTGAATATTTTTTTAAAACGATTTAGCCTGGCAAAAGGCATTTTTGAATTACGACAAGACCTAGAGAGTGAATTGAATGAGACCCCTTGGAGAAGGAAAACCTGAAGAGAGAAAAAAATTAGGTTTATATCACTATCCTAAAATGACAGGTGTCAGAAACCTTTCACATTTACATCATTTTGTTAGAACCAATAATAACTTTTAACCACGACCCTACTATAATAATCACATTATTCTTGTACATTCTCAAGATTAATACTAATCATTATTCACAAGTGAATAATGAGTTGTCATGGAAACGAAACATGTCGTAGGCAACTGGCAACTCAAAAAGTAAACTGCCCTAAACATGAAATCGTTAGTTACCACTGGTTAATTCAAATAATTATCTTTCTATTACGATTTATTGAGACAAATGTAGGTTACAGTGTCTCTTTTTGCACTAAAAAATACTTAAAATTGGCCATAAAATGAAGTAATTTACCGTCCACCCTCCTATCATTGAAATGAACATGCACGAGCGACTAGACCGTCGTCTATCTGACGCATCAAACGTCGCGCCGTCGATTGCCGAAACCAGTCGTGATTTTGAAATTCTGAATTATCCTTGTAGCACCTATAACCTACTATACATATATAAAAACCCGGAATCTTGGTCGTGGATAAAGTATAGTATTCAAATCGCATTTAATGAGCGTTATTCTCTAGGGCAACTTGTGCCACTTGCTTCGCTGGTGGGCTCAAACGTTAGTCTCGTGAATAACGTCTTTCATTAAATGCTTGTTGCATAATATTATACTAATATAAATGGATTTAAGGCAATGGTCAACATTTTGTTTTTGCCAATTATCCAGTGAGTCGTGATTTTTTTTAAAAGTGTGGAAATATCCTTTACATGGTGGCTTTTTCATTCATATCCTTCGTAACATTGGTATTTTTTAAACTACTCAGGAAAATCGAATTCGAACTAGTTTATTTTCTCTCAATTATATAAAAAACTTAGCATTCTTTATTGATCCTTGAAGTAGAAATAGTAATATGTAGAGTTCAAAAATACCACGCGTTGACCATGTGCTTTTAGTAGGAAACGCACATGCCTTAAAAACAAAATTTAAAAAACGATTTTTTACGTTTGAACTCAACTTCACCATTTAACCGCTTGTTTGAACAATACGGATCAGCCGCTTTTATAACGTGAAAATTGTTGGGATAAGAAAAAAGAGTTTCCCAGGGCCGAGATATTAAGTACTGATAGTGTGGTGGTACCTGTGGCGGCGAGCAGCGGCCCGAGTCTTCTCCACTCGGCTGGACTGATCGGCCGGTGGGGCTGCGGGGGCGTCTGCCCCCCGTACTCACCCATCGCGGCGGCGCCGCCCTTCCCGTCCAGCTGGTACGGGGGGATGCCCATGTGGGCGGGTGGTGGTTGCGACAGCGGGTCCCCGTTGTGACAGAAGTATGGCAGGTGGCCGCCGGGGCCCAATCCCATTTTTCCTGCCTGAAACGAAAAATAAAAAAAAAATTATTATTGTGCAAAACAAGTGGCTATTAAAAGTACATCCGTCTCTTTCCAGCACTGCCGGAGAAATAACACGAAAACTTATATACCTGTTCCCCTTAGCATACACACATGTACCTCCGGTATGCATCCGACTCATTTCCATAGCGGGCCGGAGGCGAACACGGTCGCCATGACGACACGGGAGGACGAGGGAGCGAGTTGGGAGGCCCCCGGAAAACGGGGGGAAAGGGCGCATGTTCCTCGCCCGGGGGGAAAGCGCCGCGATGATGGAGAGAAGATTATGTAAAGCCGGAGAGGACTAATCCCCGCGACGATTAAAAATTCACGGCATCCCGGACCGTTCGGCGGTCTGTTCATGTCGGACGTAATTGTTTTTTTAATCAGTCAACAACTCATTACATGCGCAAAAGGGGGCAGGGAGGGAGGTTCTCTCTTCCCGAAGAATGGCGGAGAATTGTGCTAAAACCTTCGGGCTGTTTAATTTAAAAGACTGCTATTATGGCTGCTGACTATACACAATAGTCGGGAAACCGAAAATTATTTAACCAGGTTAAATGCGACATCGGAGCAGGGCGAGTTTATGAATAAACATCGCGAGCACGACGATTTATTTGTCCAGACTCTATTGCTGATGCACCGGCCTTTTGCAGCCTGGCCGGTGCTTCCTGTTGGAGCCTTTTGTTTATTCATGCGGACGAGTGCAAGTATCGTGCCCTGTCCCCATAATATTCCGAATTAAACGGCCAACCACAAGACTAAATACTGCCCTGTATCTTTATTTGATCGGCGGAGGATGTGTGGTCATCACCAATCAACGTCAAAAAATGTATACAATTGAAAGACAGTTATTAATCGGGTAAGTGGTGGCGACCGATAAATGGCTATTCATGTTGTAAGGCCTGGCCAAAGAGACTCGTATAAACGACAACTGACATGAACTCTTAAGCGTCGACTTAATTTGAATCCAGTTGTAACTTAACTAAATGTGACAGCATAAAGAACTAACGTTATACATCAACTTGGAAACGACGGAACCGTAAGTCAAAAATAACATTGTTTCTGTTCTTCAAGAAGAAAATAGTAACTTGTCTCCCTGTATGGAAGGAGAAAAGTGGATCGTTATTTCCAAGAGAATAAAGTAGATTTTTTACTCCCTGTAATTTTAAGTGGGTATTGAAGCACTACCAAAACAATGGACATTGTGCATTATAATGGTGCATAGAGACTAAGGAAAATATTGAGATTGTGGAATGGAGACTAGGAAAAGTGGCATAGTTATTGTTCATAATGGGTTCAATAAATTGGTTTAATAAATTTTTAATAACAACGTTTTTAAGGTTTTTATTTGACTGTGCCTAATGCTTACTGTTTGAGGACGTATTAATGCGCTCCATACTCAATATTTTCGACTTTTTGGATTTATTGCATGGCAGAACTGATTACAAAGCTGTAGGAGGGCAATAACAAATTTCAAACTTTCGAACGATTTTACTTTTTACAATTTTTGCTATCAAATTATAGGTTAAATTTAAAATGGTAAAATTGTACATATTGTAGGTTCAAGTAACAATTGAAGATTCAAACTACAATTGTACGTTGAACCTACAAGATACAATAATGCACCTTTAAGATACAATATTACAATTGCAGGTTTAAGTTACAAATGTAGGTTTAACTTGCAAATGTAGATTCTAGTTCCAGTTTTAGGTTTAATAATAGTCAAAGTACAATTCTAATTGTAGATTGAATCTATAATGGTAACTGAAAGCTACAATTGCACGTTAGAGCTATAATTGCAAATTCAAATTACAATTTACAAGTTTCAATTGCAGGCTTAACGTACAATTGTAGACTTAAGTTCCAGTTATAGATTCAATCTACAATTGTAAGTGTAGGTTAAATCTACAATAGTAAGTTGAAACTCAAATTTTAAGTTCAAGTCACAATTGTAACTTCAAGCTACAATATTACAATTGCAGGTTTAAGTTACAAATGTAGGTTTAACTTGCAAATGTAGATTCAAGTTCCAGTTTTAGGTTCAACTGATAATTGCAGGTTTAGTAGTCGTCAAAGTACAATTTTAAGTGTAGATTGAAACTACAATATAACTGAAACCTACAATTGCACGTTAGAGCTACAATTGTAAATTGAAAACACAAGTTTGAATTGCAGGTTTAACTTAGAATTGTAGAATGAAGTTTCAGTTGTACATTCAACTTATAATTTAAGTTACAAAGTCAACCTAGAATTGGGAGTAAGTGTAAGTTGAAACTACAATTGTAGCTTGAATCACTAATTCAAGCCACAATTGTAACTTCAAGCTAAAATATTACAATTGCAGGTTCAAGCTACAAATGTAGGTTTTTAACTAGCAAATGGAAATTGAAGATCCACTTTTAAGTTCAACTGATAATTGCAGGTTTAATATTAATCAAAGTGCATTCCTAAGTGTAGATTGAATCTACAATAGTAACTGAAACCTACAATTGCACGTTAGAGGTACAACTGCAAATTGAAAATACAATTTAAAAGTTTGAATTGCAGGTTTAACTTACAATTGTAGAATGAAGTTTCAGTTGTACATTCTACTCATAATTTACGTTACAAAGTCAACCTATTGGAAGTGTAAGTTGAATCTACAATTTTAGCTTGAATCACTAATTCAAGCCACAATTGTAACTTCAAGCTAGAATATTACCATTGCAGGTTCAAGTTACAATTATAGGTATATATATTCAACTGATAACTGCAGGCTTGGTGGTAGTCAAAGTTCAATTCTATGTGTAGATTGAACCTACAATAGCAACTGAAACCTACAATTGCATGTTGGAGCTATAATTGTAAATTCAAACTACAATTTGCAAGTTTCAATTGCAAAGGTTTAACTTACAATTTTAGAATGACGTTTCATTTGTACATTCAATTTATAATTTTAAGTTTAAGTTACAACTGCAGATTCAACCTAGAACTGGAAGTGTAAGTTGAATCTACAATTGTAACTTCAAGCTGCAAGATTACAGTTTTAGAATCAACCTACAATTGTAACTTGTAAGTGTAGTTTCAATCTACAATTGTAAGTTGAACCTACAATTGTACGTTAAACCTGCAATTGTACGTTAAACCTACAATTGTAATTTCAAACTACAACATTACAATAGTTGTAAATCTACAATAGTAAGTTGAAACTCAAATTTTAAGTTCAGGTTAGTTGCAAGTTTCAATTGCAGGTTTAACTTAGAATTGTAGAATGACGTTTCAGTTGTACACTCAACTTATAATTTTAGGTTTAAGTTACAATTGTAGATTCAACGTACAATTGTAAGTTGAACCTACAAATGTGCTTTGAACCTTGCAATTGTACATTAAACCTACATTTGCAATTTCAAACTACAACATTACAATTGTATGTTTTAAGTTACACTTGTAGGTTTAGCGTATAATTATCGACTGAAATTCCAGTTATAGATTCAAACTACAATTGTAAGTGTAGCAGGATTATATTTATTGGAAAAACTATGAACAAGACTAGAAATTCAAATTTTTGAGGTTTCGATTTAGTAACTCGAAATTTACAATTGTAAGTATAGGTTAAATTTACAACAGTTGAACAAACAAAAGTTGAAACTTAAATTTAAATTTCAAGCCACAATTGTAACTTCAAGCTAGAATATTACAATTGCAGGTTCAAGTTACAAATGTAGATTCAAGTTTTAGTTTTAGGTTCAATTTATAATTGCAGGTTTAATAGTAGTCAAAGTACAATTCTAAGTGTAGATTGAATCTACAATAGTAACTGAAACCTACAATTGCACATTGGGGCTATAATTGTAAATTCAAACTACAATTTACAAGTTTCAATTGCAGGTTTAACGTACAATTGTAGACTTAAGTTCCAGTTATAGATACAATCTACAATTGTAAGTGTAGGTTAAATCTGCAATAGTAAGTTGAAACTCTAATTTTAAGTTCAAGCCACAGTTGTAACTTCAAGCTACAATATTACAATTGCAAGTTACAATTGTAGATTCAAACTGCAATTGTGCATTGAACCTACAGTTGCACATTTAAGATACAATATTACATTTGTAGGTTCAAGTTACACTTGTAGATTTAACTTACAATAGTAGACTTAAGATCCAGTAATATATTTAATCTACAATTATAAGTGTAGGTTAACTCTACAATAGTAAGTTGAAACTCAAATTTTAAGTCCAAGCTACAATTGTAACTTCAAACTAGACTATTACAATTGCACGTTGGAGCTATAATTGTAAATTCAAACTACAATTTACAAGTTTCAATTGCAGGTTTAACTTACCATTATAGAATGACGTTACAGTTGTACATTTAACTTATAATTTTAGGTTTAAGTTACAATTGTAGATTCAACCTAGAATTGGAAATGTAAGTTGAATCTACAATTGTAACTTCAAGCTGCAAGATTACAGTTTTAGATTCAACCTACAATTGTAACTTGTAAGTGTAGTTTAAATCTACAATTGTACGTTGAACATGCAACTGTACGTTGAACCTACAATTGTAATTTCAAACTGCAACATTACAATTGTATGTTCAACTTACATAGTAGGTTTAGCGTACAATTATTGACTGAAATTCCAGTTATAGATTCAAACTACAATTTTAAGGTCATCTTATGTAGATTCAAGTTACAGTTGTGTACAATATTACAATTTTAGGTTCAAGTTACAATTGTAGGTTTAACTTACAAATGCAGATTGGAGCTTCAGTTGCAGGTGCAACTTTATTGTAGGTACGAGCTACAGTTATAGATTCAACCTACAATTGTAAGTTGTACAAAGCTACAATATTACAATTGTAAGTTCAAGTTATACTAGTAAGTTCAACTTACAATTGTAGATTGAACTTCCAATTATAGGTTCAACCTACAATAGTAAGTGTACGTTAAACTTGCAATCGTTAAGTTGAAACTCCAACTAAACTCCCATTGTAACTTTAAACTCCAATTGTAACTTTAAACTTTAATTGTAACTAGAAACTCCAATTTGAAGTTAAACCTACAATTGTAAATTGAAGTTCCCGTTGTAAGTTTACCTCATAAATGTAGGTTCAAGTTACAGTTGTAGATTCAAGCTACAATTATTAATTGTAAGTGTAGGTTGAACAATTGTAGGTTTAACTTACCATTGTACTTACAACAGTGGATTTAAGTTACTTCTATTATTGTACAAGCCAAGTGCATTGTAACTTGAACCTGCAATTGAAACTCAAACCTACACTTTTTGTTACCTCAATCTACAATTTAAGCTGAACCTACAATTGTACCTACAATTGAATTTACAATTGTAACTTCAATCTCCAGTCTGATAGCAAAAATTGGAAAAATTAGTCATATTTTGTTCGAAACTTTGAAATTTGTTGTTGCTCTTCTAGGCTTTCGTAGCTAATAATGTGGTAAAACTGCCAATTTCAATGTTACCTTTCACGTTCAGGTTAGTTCTAAAAATTGTAAGAAATTGTACTTTAATTTTTCAAGTTTATTAGTTAAAGTTTTTAAATGTCGTGATACTAAACCGAAACTCTACCATTTTGAGTTACTAACTCGAACCTGCCTGCACCTGTAGTTATCGTTGTCTTGAAATAATGACCTTGTGACGACCTTGAGTATAAATACTGCTTTGTGGTAAATTCACTAAAATTTGAGTAAAAAGTTGCAGTTTTCAGATCATGGTGGTTTTGGAACTAATTTTCATTTAAAAGTCAAAAAAAGAAACTAAATTAACATAAAAACATAAAATTTCTTCTAAATGTAGCAAATCTGATTCTACGATTAAATTCTGATTAAAAAATAGTTTCTGCTCTAATTGTGAGTTTTTGTTTTCGAAATTTTCGATTGAAAGCAAAATTTCACAAATTATTGTTTATATCTTTGACACTCCTATAATATAAGCAAATGCTTTTATCTACTAAGCAATTACCAAATGGCAAAAAGAATATTTTTTTAAAAATACAAAAAAAATTTTACTGAGTATATCAAATCCAAAACTCCGGAATTATAACGTTTTTTAAAGCCTCTAAAAGAATCTCACTTACGTCAAGAAGGAAAACCCACACTTTTCTACAAATAATTGAAATTCGCTATTATCAAAGACCGTTTCTTTCGGTGCTCTATGAAGTGGAGTGTGATGTCGATTTCAATTTGAAAAATGTTACCCACTAAATTACTTTAATGACGTTCCATAAAAGTGACAGGATTACATTTCTTTTGCACAAAATTTCCAAGTAAAATTCGTCATGTGAGTCTAGTCTTAGTTCAAAGGTTCTAACAAAAATTTTGTACTATTTATGTGTACTAGTTATGGTGAATTCTACTTTAATCTAAATTAATAACCTTTCCTTGCCATTTAAAATACACAGAAGAAAAAAAGTCAAAAATAAAATATCTTTTAAGTACCATTTGAGTACTCAAACTTAAAGGTGAATTCTGCTACTCAAAGACTCAGTTCAGAAACAAATCTTAACCATAACGGAATTAATTTTTGATATTTGTCACATGTATTTTAAATGGCTTGGAAAAGTCAAATCTAAATTCTTTCTCAACTCACTGTTTTGAGATTTTAGGTCTTAAACTCACAAACTTTTTAATGGAAAAATTATTACCACTGGGTATTGAGTCACATCAACACAAGTAAAAAATTGAAATTCAAACCAAAAGAGTCGGAGACGTCGTTGGAGAAGTTGACTTCTTGAGAATATCTCATTCACTTATTTTTGCCATCTCGCTACCTTTGAAATATTTATTTTTTAAATATCTATCTCCTTTCAGCACATGTTGAGAAGATACGATAAAAATGGCAAAGTAAGATTTACAACACCTACTGACATCAATAATAAGAGAATGGTTACACACTTCTATGAACTTGTGAATCATTCCAATTGCAATGGTAAGCTCTATAAATTTAAAATGTTTGTCGTTTCTCAGAAATCGGGTACAAAAAATAAGCCTTAAAGCGGATTTCTTATTCGGTTTCTACGCGTTTTACGCTTTAGATGCAAAATAGCAAAAAGGACATACGCAGGCTTCTATGGCTCGAGGGGGCGGTAACGTGGCAACGCGGATGTTCCGAGGGCAATTCCCGCTTCCTCCGACCTTATACACACACACAACTCTTACATACATAAATACGGCAAATACTCGCGTATTTAACATGTTGAAGCTAACACAGCAGGAAATATGCGTGCGTACCTAAGTATGACCATCAGTGTTTGCAAATACTTAGGCCGAAAACACACAGCCACACGCACAAATAAATACATATAGAGTTAGGGTAAACAGGCACACATACACATACGATCGGAAACCGCATTACCGATCTCAATTATATGGGAAAACAACGTACCGAAGGAGAGGCATATTTCAATATCAAAGGAACAGAGATGGACTGGCGGCCTCCCGGGGGATTCGCCTCGGGGTGCATATGAATTCGACATTTTTCCTTCTTTTGATCTCGCGAAGCAAATATTATCGGATCGGCAATGCAATCGTTTTCAGTCCTTTAAGTACGTACGGGAAACTAAACCATGCAGAAAGGAACAATATTTACAATTGACAAGTTGACCAAATGGCATTGGTATGAACTTAGCTGAAGGCTAACAATACATTAGTCATTACAAGACAAAAGATATTATGTATAAGAAGTAGTGTGATATCCACTGAGATTCCAGCAACAAAGACACTTACATTATTACCATTTTCGTGTTGTGCTAACTGAAGTCACGTACGCAATTTTGCCTCATTTAATATAATCAATAAGGGATATTCAGTAAAATTCGGACGTAGCTTCGGTTTGGCAACAATGGCAAAAACTGGTACGTCAATGTCAGTTCATGGCCCGAAGATTTGGTATAATTATATAAGGGTTTTCTCATTACCAGCGAGGTAATTCGGGACATTTTCAAAATATTCCAGCATCAGCGCTTGTCTAATGTAAAGATTTGGTAAAGTTCCACATTGTCAACTCCAAAGATAAGTTTGCCAAAAAGCGGCATTTAGAGGTACAACTGCCAGGATTGCAGTGCCTCATATGTACGTCGCACATTCCATCTACTCATCTGACTTCAGTCTAACTCAAAAATGCTTCACATTAAATAGAAAAACTTTAACACTCGATTTCACAGAGGAATTTGAGGTTCGTCGCTAACTCTTCTCTCGTCATCTTCTTTTGACGAGTAACTTTTAGTTTAGGTACTTAATTTGACACAATTGTTACTTTTGGCGCTGATGCTGGCCCGTTTACCGAAACCTGTTCACCAGTAAAAGATTTTTTGCTGAAAAAAAACTGCACAAAGTATGCAACTGCCTCTTACCCCATCTACCTGTAAAATTATAAACTTACCTAGGGGATCTCAACTTCACTCATCTCAATCATTAAGTCTGATTTTCACTCGACATAAAATAGTCTCAAGGACTCAACTCAGGCGAATAAGGAGCTGGTGAATGTTTATACTGCCTGTTTTATTGCAATTTCTGTATGATTTTAATTAGAGAAATTAATCAACCAATAAATAAAATAATATTGCTAAGGGAAGTAGTGGCGAGCCGGGGCCGGCCGGTCCGAATCGACCTTTTGCCGACCTGACAAAAAGACGAGACAGTTGAGCACGTCCTATGTGACTGCCCGGCAATTGCCAGATCGAGATACTCACTGTTCGAAAACACGATGGGCATTAAGGTATTACAGACTAATATGGGTAGGGGAAAGGCAGCATGTCAGGTTGAAAAGAGGGCGGGAGGGTGAGAGAGTGGGGGGTAGAAATTGTTTTGGTGCAGAAACCATATAGGGAAAATTAATGTTTAAAAGGTTATGTTAGGTTTAGGAGATCGGCAAAGAGCAAGGTGGAAATTTGGGTGGAAATAGTACCAATAACGTAGTCATGGTAGGTATTACGGGTCATTTTGTGGTATGGGGGGAAATAGTAGGAGAACGAGAGAATCAGAGGGACGTTTAGCGGGTGTGAGGGGTAGTCGCGGCGGATTTTTGGTGGGGGGGATTTTAATGTTAAGAATGAAGCATGACGAGGTTCTATTAATGATGCGAGGGGGGGGGGGGGGGGGGGAATGGTTAGATTGGGCGGTGACGGAAAGTATGGTGGTAAATAACAGGTTGGATCAGCCCGCCACCTTCTTTAGTGTGAATGGTAGCAGTTGGGTGGATGTGACTTTTAGTAAGGGGGTGATTGTGAATGAATGGAAAGGTTGTGATTGGAAAGAAAGTTTGAGTGACCATAGGCTAATTACGAATAGGAAAAAGAATAAAAGGTGGAAGTATGATTTTAATAGGGCTAATTGGGAGAGTTTTAAACTGGAGGCAGGGCAATTTGTTATTGGGGAAATAGAGAATGTAGAGATGTTAGAGGAAGCTGCTTTAAGGCACATTAGGAAGTATAACGTGAGTGACTTTAGGGAAAATGACTGGTGGGTGAGGAACTTGGGAGAATGCGTAGGGAGGTTAGGTCATGCAGGAGGGATTTTCAAAAGAAGGTTGTCCAAGGGGAAAGGGACAATAAGGAAAGAATGTAGAGGAAAAAAAGGAGAGAGTATAAAAGGATGATGAAATGAAGAGAAGAAGAAAGTTGGACGAAAGAGGTGCAGGAGATCACGGAGGGAAACTCGTGGGATAAAGTATGGGAAATTATGGGCAAAAGAGAGGTTTTTGATGGGGAGATGGCTTTGAGGGACTTAGTAGGAGGCAGGGTGTTGACGGGGGCAGAGAGGAATAGTTTCCTTTTGGAAAAGTATCACCCGAAGATCTCACAAGAGGAAAGAAGACTGATGGAGGGATACGAAATGGTAAGGGATGGTGGGATGTACAGGGAAGGGTACGAAGAGGGATTGGTAAAGGGGGAGGTAAGGGAGGCAGGAGATTGGGCAAGGGTAAGACGGTGGGGAAGAATCAAGGTGTGGGAGGCGATGGAAGAAGGGTTAACGAGTTTGTACTCAAGTTGTTGGGAATTTGGGGTGTTTCCTAAGGCATGGAAGAGGACGGTGGTAAGGTGGATCCCAAAGCCGGGGGGGGGGGGGGGGGGGTGGTTAGACCCGTCAGCCTACTGCCAGCCTTTGGGAGGGTAGAGGGTATTGGATAGGATTATAAACGAAAGACTTAGGCAGGAGAACTCGGCCTGGCCTGTCGAGGTGAATAAGAGGTTGGAGGAGGATAGGGTCCTGCGTTGCCTCAGAGAGTGTGGTGGAGTTTCTTGAGGGACAGGTTGGTAAAGAGCGGGAATGCCGATGGAGAGGGGTTGTCCGCAGGGGTCAATCCTGGGCCCCTCCTTTTGGCTTGTTCTAATGGAAGGATGACTTAGAAAAATGGAGGAAGTCGGCCGGGAGGAGGGTAGCGTGGGCTTCGCCTATGTGGATGACCAGGTGGTGGTGGTTGCGGGAAAATCAGTTAAAGAGATAGAAAGGAACTGGGAAAGGATATGGGATGTATGTGTGGAATGGGAGGGTCGAGCCAGGATGAAATACAATCCTGGCAAGACGGGGGTTATGGTTGTTGAAAGGGGGGGAAATTATTAAGCCTCCAGTGGTTAGAATGGATGAGGATAGAGTGAAATGTGCGGGGGAGGTAAAAAAAAAGAAATTATATTGAGCACGTTAAGGGAATTAGGAAGAAAAGTGGGGAATTAATGGGGAAAATTGTGGGGTTTTGTCGCAGGGGGAGGGATATAAATAAAGATTTGGCAAAGGCCCTGTATGAAAGAGTGGTGGTGGGAGCGATATTGTATGGGGCAGAGCTATGGGGTGTTAGAGGCACGGACTCACGGGTTGTGAAGCAGTTGAATGCGGCGCAGAGGCCCTTCCTTCTGCTCATGTCGAGGGCCTACCGTACGACGTTTACGGAGGCCCTTAGAGTGCTGTGTGGAACACCCCCGCTAGCTCTGCAAGCGAAAGTGGCAGCAGAAGGGTGGAGAGTGAGCATGGATATGAAGGAAGAAAGGAGAGTGAGAGACGGTGAGAAGTTGTTTGTGCCCCATAGGTATGCGAGGCATATAAGGGAAATTGAGAGAGAGAGAGAATGAAGGTGTATGTAGATGCGACTGAGAAGGAGGGTAGAGCGGTTGTAGGCTGGGCGATTTCGATGGAAGGTTTGATAAATGTAGAGAGAGAGGGGTAATGGAGATAAGGGGTCGGGGGACTACGGTGGAGGCTGAACTCACGGGGATTGCATATATGACTGACAGGGTGGAAGATTGGTTGTATAAGGGGGTAGTTGGGCGATGTAAGAATGTTTTTATAATTAACGACAACATGAAAGCGGTTAGGTTGGTGAATGGGGTTAACTAAAATGAAGGAATAAAGAGGGCGCATGCTATGGCGGAGTTGGCAAGGAAGGGTGAGGTGGGTGAGAGTAGGGAGCGGTGTAGGTTGTGAGACAAGAAGATACTGAGGATGGAGAATAAAGAGAGAATTTTACAACTTTGGCAGAGGCAGTGGGAGCAAAGCTCTAAGGGTCGAGAGACATATTAAGTATGTGGAGAGGTAGATACAAATAGACTGGACTTTTGGAGACATGGGAATTTTGGGGGTTATTTGGTTAGATTTAGGCTAGGGGGAGGGGGGATGGGGGGTGTCAGCGTGGTGGTGGACTGGAAACAGTTCATCATGTAAGGGAAATGTGCGCGAGGGCAGACAGGTTGTTGGTCAGAAGGGAAATGGAAGGTATATATAGAGAATGGGTATCGAGGGTGGGATAAAACAGGGACATGTGGTCAATAAGCTTAATGAGTGGGCGGATAGGGTGGTAAACAATTGAGGAGTGGGTTTGTGAGTATTTGTATATAGGCAAGTAGATTTAGGAATATATTGTAGTGTTAATTAGGGTTAAGTTTATAGCCTAGGTATTTTTAAGTAACGTTAGTTAAGGGTTTCGGATCTAGTAACTGAATGTTACTTTTGTTAAAGGTTATGGAGGTTGTTGGTGCATAGGACACATATTTTGTTGTTACCTTAAATGGATGTTATTTACCTTAAAGGCTATGGAGGAGGTTGTTGTATAGCATGTGTAGTTTTAAGTTTATTTGAAATAAAGGAATGGCTGGCGATGTTGCCTATGAGTGGTCTCCTTATGGTGCGAGGGGGGGGGGGCTGGGCATAACGAGTTACAACTAGTAGAGCTCGCAGGGGCAAATCTTACTGGTAACACTACGAGTGAGCCACAATAGACAGCAGGTCGCGGTGGAGGACTGTATAACTCCACTCACATTGAATAAAATACAATACAATACAATGGTAAGACCACGAAAAATATAAAACAAACAGTTTCAAATCGTGCCCCTTAAAGGACAAAAATATCCGTTCATATAACCATGTTCTTGGTCGGTCCATTATGACCAAGTCAGCCTCCAATCTCCATTCAAAGTTCCAGATCTGCATTCAAACTCTCGCAGTGCGACACTGATCAGTAAAAGCAAAGACAGGACAAAAGCACGAAGTCTTCAAGTATCTTTCAAGCAAGTAAGAGATAGACAGAATACGTCACGAATTAGTACAGGTACTTCTTCTGTCTCTCATATACTAATGTAAACTTAGTGATATGGAAAATTGATATAGTTCCATTAATTTGACAATTATATGAATTAGGTTTTCATTGGTCACTATGGAATTTGTTGGATGGAACATTATCTTTAATACGGAAGGTGGTCACGAGCCGGGGCAGGCCGGGTTTAGTACAAATTTGTAGTACATTTTTATCTCTCAAGAGTACGTTGTTTTGGTAATACCTCACAACACTTAAGATTTGATTTAACCTTCTCTCAGATACTTTCTTTGTAAATTCTCTAGTCCCAGACTTACATCCACAATCCAAATTTCAAAGACATAAATAGAATTATTCATCATTGTTGAAGTGTCTCTATCTAATTGCTTAAGCTTCTGTATGTTTATTGTTAAACAGTTTAAGCAAATTACTTGACTCAACCAACCTTTTGCAAGGAAGGCCATATTTGTCGCTAAGAAGACCGTGTCATCAGCATATTTTTTCTGCTTCGATAATGCTAATAGAATTCTACAGAGTCCTTTCATGTTTCAAGCCATCAAGAATTAGACAACTCTATCTGTAAAAGTACTCATCTATTTCCATTTTAGGGTGCTAAAACTACTACATTCTTTCAAATTTGGAAAATTAATCCGAAAAAAATCACGTATTCCCTTGTTGACAGAAGGCTATAATACGCCTTACGATAATGCAACGTCCATAAAGGGGGAGTTTTGGCCCTTTTGTGCGCGTCCATGTACTATTCCCTGTAATAATGCCATTTAGTCGATCTTATCTCTGATTTTAATCGAGGGAACTTTGTATTGTGGACAAGTGGCATGTGTCCAAACTCGATCGTACGTCGTGATTTCAATTCAGATATTTGTCGTGGGGCGTCGTGATTGCACGCTTGAAACTAAATTATACATATATTTTTAAGGCTTAACCTTGATTAGATTTTTCGTTAGACCTCTATGCATACGAAGGCAATTAAATTCCTTCAAAGCGTTTAAGTCGCAAGCTTCAATTTACCATCGTCCGACCCTTTCAATCATGCACCCTTTAATCGCGATAAATACCTATAATAACCACCAGCCCCCCGGTTATGAGTGACTCCTCCATAGACTTGTAATTATTATTTTAAGGCCCTAATCGAACGGTTTAAAGCCTTTGCAGCTCAAAAAAAAAATTAATATGCATCGACAGTGACTCCTTAAAACCGATTTCTATTCTTCTTTTAGGGCCCAATTTAAATCTCGGCTCCAAGTTAGGTAATTTGGGAGCTCATCTGAACGCCTTTCGCGTTCGTCGACGACGAGCGCGAAGGCCCTTGAAGGATTTGCATTTTAAATAAGATTGTCGAGAGAGTAACTGTCTCTTTCTTGCTCATTAAGGCGGCTATTGCATATTGAGCCGCTTGCGACAAAAAAAAAAGTTGATGGAGGAATTTTCCGGAAAATGGAGCTTTAATATACGCCGCGTCTGCTTGGTTACAGGTCCTATTTTCAAGAAGGGATTCGGCCTTTAGTTCTTTTTAGAGGGGCGCAAATTGGCACTTGATGTGTACAAAACTTTTGGTTTATCAAATGGTTACTGATTCGCTTCCAAGGAAAAAATGGTGTAGAGGTAAAAGTTGATTTATAAACTAGATGCCCTTCACGTGAGTACTGAACCTGCTGAGGCTGAAAAGCTGAGGATGGAAGACTCAATGGCTAGTCAAGGCTCAGTAAGTAGGAGAAGAAGATCCTCTGGTCTCTCAGGCTTCTGGCAAGTGAGTGAGGAAGATAGACGTGAGGTGGGAGTTAACGTGGAATGCTTATCTTAAGTGGGAAGAGGAGGTGAATGCTCAGACACACAAAATTAAATTTCATAGCACATGCAAAGTTAGAAAGAACAAGGGTTAGGCACGCAAACTGTTAGGTTTTTCTGAATGAGTGAAATAGATGATCAACAAAATGTGTAGCGATATGAACACACTCATAGTAAAAACGAGATTTCAGAAAGAGTGCTCAACACTGAATGTGCCAAAACCTGGAGCATGATGTGTCTAATCGGAACTAAATGTAATCAGTGTAGATGTGGTGTGAACACTATGAAAAGAGGAACATAAGAGAATAGACAGATATTTCAACCAGATAGACTTTACGAACGACGTTAAGTATTTTAATGAGAACTGAGTGCGAGCTGCACCGATTAATGATGATGGTAATGATGATGATGATGTGAAGCCCTATATATGGAACTAAAACGATATCTGAAACGAGAAAGTTTTTGTTTAGCAACAACACTTCACAATAAGTCATGTAACAGAATTTCGCTAAACAGTACCTATATGGCGGATATAGGATTCACATGTGGGCCAAGAATCATCAGAAAAGAAGTAATTTCATAGTTATTGGCAACAAGGCCCAACTCCTATCAAGATGTCACAACAGCCAGAAAAGTCAAGGCTCATGAAGAGACTAGGCAATCTAATTCTAAAAAACAATCTCCGCTGAATCTCGGAAGAATTCTTAGGGGGAGACTGTGAAAGATGCCTTGGAGGTGATAGACAAGCCATAAACAAGATCAAAGACGAAACCATTTGGTATAACTAAAAGCACACCAATGCTCAGACCGCCCCAAGATTAAACAAGACTTTTCTGGTAGTGGATATGGATAGAGAAATAGCCAATTTGCAAAAAAATACGATGACGATGCTGGGTGTTTTATGACTTCTGATGGAGGTTGAAACAGAAGGAATACAACATCACAAGTAGACACTGATAATGATATTTGATTAGTAGAAGACAGTGGAGCAACGAACCATTGTCAGCCGAAGAAGTCAATCATAAAGTAAAAATTGCGAAGATGGGGTCTAACTCCTGAAAAGAGGCAAGAGGACCTAGACCTAAACTTTGAATAGAATACAATTTACTGTCCATGAGACAATAGATGAAAAAGAGCCTGTTAAGATGATAAAGGGATGACAAGGAAAATTAAAAGGTAACTTATATGTCATTAAGTTTGAAGTGCCAGCAATTCTTGTTCGACAATACGGTTCATCATGCTCTGGAGATGCGGTAGGCTGTTAGCAAGCACGACCGTGTCATCAGCAAAGTGTATGTTGTTATCGCAAATGCCATTGATCTTGATGCCCTCTCTCACATCCTCCAATGCTTCACGAAAAATCGCTTAGGAATATATATTGAAAAGAAGGGGCGACAGAACACAACCCTGTGTTACTCCCTCCGAATTTCCACCTCTTCACTGACTTCCACCGTCTGATTCCATTATAGTTGGGTGATAATGCGCAGGCCTCCCTCGTCAACATCAATGGATTTGAGGATCTCAGCAAGTCTCTGGTGCGTAACGCAGTCGAATGCCTTACGGTAGTCAATGAAACATGCGTATATATCTACATTCATATCCCTGCACAGCTGCGTCAGAACGTTGAGTGTAAAGAGAACCGCTCGTGTACCCATTCCGTTCCTAAATCCGAACTGTGTGCTACCAATCTGTCCCTCGTATCTGGCATATATACGTGTGTGGATGATACGGAGGAATACCTTGAGGACATGGCACTGGAAAGCATTCGGTTTTTTGGGTATGGTGATGAACGTCGATTTTAGCCAGTCCATTGGTATTCCTGCAGTCTGATATTGGTATTCCTCCACTGGTATTCCTCCAGTCCCAGAAAAACTTTGAGCACTCTGGCTGACATGTAATCAAACTTGCCTATCTATTAAACCCACTGAATGAAAAACTGCAGAGATTCCTACATCACATGATAGGAAGCGTTGTTATGCAACATTCAAATCTTTCCCTTTGAGGTATGTCACTTCATTAAAACCAAAATTGAGGTTCTTAGAAAGTTTAAGAACTAACGTTGCCTTTGTAAAAGGAAAATTTGTTGCTCGTGTGTCAAATGCCAGTTGTGATAATGGAGGATAAAGGTCCACGAATTTTGCAATGATTCTAAAGTATGGAGTGTTCATTAGAAAACGCCATTTAGAAAGCTATACATTTTTGAGAGAAATGGATGACATAATCAAAGTAAATAGACTTTTGTTTCTTCATCCTTTTCTTTTGACTTTTCACAGCCAACTAGATGACGTTTTTAAATGAACACCTCCATAAGATTCCGGAGGTTGCCTTCCTGGAGATATTCTTATCTGAAGAGAAAACTTGCGGATTGATTGAGTTGTTTAGTGTATACAATAATTATCTGAGTAGATCTTTTAGAGACTTATCTCTCATCTGAGAGACAGAAACTCTGAGTCGGATGATGGTTCCTTCGTGGAAGAAGTCTTCTCAAGTTATGGTTCCAATGGTATCCTTCCAGGATACTTGATCTGTGATGGAAACACTAAGCGAATGTTCGTGCTTGCTTGGTAGCTGAAGCGTTTTCTGGAATAGGTTCCAATGGGGCTATTTCTGGAGATTTTTGAATTTGGGAAGGAGATTCAACGATTGATGAAGGCTACTTATAAGGGCAAAAGGTATGGGAAATCAAGAAATGTTTTTGGATTAAGCGGTGAGAACTGCAAACTATTTAATCAAAAGAACGAAACCTTCAGTGCAAGAACCAGATTGGTTTTGTAGAATTCTTCTGGTGACTCATTAATGACGTATCTTTACTTACTCTCCGCGAAGGCCTTGTTCGCAACGTCAAAATTAGGCCACTGAATGAAAATAAAAGCCCAGCTGAACTGTGGTATGACGAACCACTCAAAATAGTTGAGTGGTCATCCCTAAACAATAATGTTGGGCTCTTTCCTCTTTCCCAACATCATGCATGGGATAAAGAAATAAGAGAAAAAAAAGAAAAATAAAGGAACTCAAAGAAATGAAAGTAATCTTGAAAGTCCGTTGAGAAGTCACAGAACAAGTATAGGAAGAAAGTGTAGAGACTTTGACCTAGGAAGAATCTCTCATGGAAGTACTGTTAACAAGCTGCTTAAAGCACCTACCATATGCACCATTTGTCTCTTGTACTGGCAAAAACAAGGAACCTTTGAAAGAAGATCTGCAAGAAAAAACACCTGGTATTCTATAGATACTTGAACAGGAGTAGTCAACTTAAGATGACCAAAGTAGTCTCGAAAGTTCGTTAAGAAGCCACATAGAACAAGAATAAGATGAAAGAATCAGACTTTGACCCAGAATGAATTGCTGCTTAAAGCACCCACCCCATGCGCTCCCTTTCTCTATGCCATATACTACAGGTTAAAAGAAAGAACCAGAAAGTGGCGAATGAAGAAACCTGTGAAAGTTGAATAAAGCAGTTTTTAGCATCCGTTGAGAAGTCACAGAACATGAATAGGAAGAAAGTATACGGACTTTTCAGCCAGAATGAATCTTTTGTGGTAGCCTGTCACATGCAGCTTAAAGCACCCACCCCATGGACTCCTTTTCTCTCTCTCCCATGGGTTAAAAGAAAGAACCAGAAAAACAAGTAGAGAAATTAAGAAATCTGTAAAAGAAGACTTGCAAGAAAAGAACCCACCTGTTATTCAACAGACACTTGAACAGGAAGAATAATTAACTCAAGTTGAAGATAGCAATCATGCTGTTTAATTGATGATGTGCTGTTAAGAGCTATTTCGTCATTCTTCCTGAACAGATTGAACAAGCTCTTGTAGACTCTTGGATGGATTTATGCGCACTACAACCGCCTTGGCAAACATGATAATTGGTTTGGTAGTTGTTATCGATACTCAAGTTCAAAAATATGATGGGTTATGCGGGAACAGGATCACGAAATGACGAAGATAACTATTTGAATTAGTCTACGTTTCGCAGACATATTTCTGCATCCTCAGGACGAATTTGGTTTTGTCTTGTTCCTAAATTTACTACTTCAAACTATGGTTACTCCAGGTTCTGCTGTACTAGAGTGCTGCGTAACAACAAGGAACATAAAACCGAATTTGTCGTCCTGAGGATGCAGAAATATATCTGCGAAACGTAGACTAAATCAAATAGTTGTTTTTGTCTTTTCGGGATCGTGTTTCCGCATATCCCATCATATTCATGATAATTGGATACATGTCAGAAGTTAGGGCAGGTCATTCAAAATGGTTGATCTCTTCAATTTCCAGGTGCTTTGGAAATTGAAGGGATGGTGTGGTGAGGTCGACCATTGTCGCCCATAAAAACGAATGATCACCAACCTCTGGTTGCCATAGTCTCATATAAGGATGAAGAATCTTTCCAGTACTTACTCATGCGAAGGGCTACTAGGAAAGCACACCCCTCGTTGGGTTTCTACATGGGTATTCCATGGTGATCATGCACCAACCAAATTCATGTCAAATCAAGTCTCGTCAGAGAAAAATACCGAATTCTAAAAGAATTTAGGTACGACAAACACTGTAGGCGACAAACTTTGTGCTCAGGTTGTCTAGCCGGAGTGGTACTCTTATTGGTCGACGACACCTCAAATCTGTCGCAAATATTCGTCTCCGTAATGTAGAGGCGAGACTTGAGCTGTCAAACCTGACTGATATCACGTTGAAGTGCTGGTATTGCCTTGGTGGGTTTTCTCCGGATTCTTCTTCTTATGACGCCGTCTCCATCCGAAGGTTGGCGATCCAACTGGCTATAATGGTGCACGAAATTGCACCCTTGAATATCTCAGACGTTCGACCAAACCATTTTCTCAGACCCTTGAGCCACGAATTCTGCCGCTTGACCACAGATCTTCTGCCCTCGATCCTTCCCTCATTAACAAGGCGTAGTGGTGATGTGACCGGGTGTTGGTGTTGTGACCGATGTATTGCAGTTTTCTGTCTTTTATATATATAAGCGGGGGTCCTACAGCTTGTGCCGCATCCAGCATTTCGATCTCCATCCTCTTGGGTTTCTCCATTCATCTTCATTTATGGCTCTATCCTTCATGGTATCCTCTATCCCTTTCATCCACGTTTGCGCATGCCTTCCTCTCTTTCTCCTACTTGCTGGGACATAATTCAGGGCTTGTTGTGGCCATCTGCTATCCTCCATTCTTCTGACGAGTCCATACCATATTAATTGTCTCGTTTCAATCTTTTCAGCGGTCGTGTGGACTCTATTTGTGCGTATCCTAATCTCTTCATTTCGTATCCTTTCCATCCTGCACACTCTGCATGCTCTCCTTAGGAAATCCACTTCTACAGCTTCCACCCTCTTTCTAGCCCTAGCACTTCGCTCCATATGTCAGTATTGGCTCTACTGTTGTCTTGTAGACTGTAATTTTCATTTTTAGTGTGACCTGATTGGACCAAAGTAATGAATTGAGTATGCGTACGCATTTCTGTCCTTGTTGTACTCTATGTGTTATATGTTTGGTTGATGTTTCTTCCTCTGATATTATGCATCCTAAGTACTTGTATTCTCTGCATCTCCTTATGTCTCTGAGTTGCAGGGTCGGGTCCTCTTGCTCTTGTCCTATGCTCATATACTCAGTTTTTGTCATGTTCATGTCCATTCCACATTTTTCGTACTCTTTCCCTACCTTCCTTAGCATGTAATCTACACCTTCTTCATTGTTTGCAATGATGACTTGGTCATCGGCAAAGAGGAGAGTTGTTAAACACTTGTCACCTATTTGGATCCCCATGCCTGCACATTTCTTCATCCAGGTCTCCAGGGCTTCTAGTATATACATCTTGAATAGTGTTGGTGATACGCAGCATCCCTGTTTAAGACCCTTCATTGGCTCGGACGTCTTCTTGCCAATTTTTACCATGCTCTCTGTGTTCCTATATATATTCCACATTGTACTTATGTACTCCTCACTGAGGCCAATCTTTGTTAATGATTTAAAAAGCTCTATCCAGGGCACCGTATCGTAAGCTTTTTCAAGATCTATGAATACGAGGTGAGTAGGTAGATTACGAGCTTTCCCTTTTTCTATTATCTGTTGTAGAGTGAAGATATTATCTAAGCACGATCTTCCTGCTCGAAAACTTATTATCTCTTCCCACTCCAGTTTTATCCTCTGCTTTATTATCCTACCATACAACCTTCTCATTGTACTAGTCACACTTATTCCTTTGTAGTTCCCACAATCTTTTTTATCACCTTTCTTATATATTGTCCTGTGGAATGTTTTCTCCTCTAATCAGATATTCGCTAAAGAGGTCTGTTAGATTTTCTAATAAAATCTCTGGTCCATGTTTTATTAGTTAAATGGGAATGTTTTCTGGTCCTGGAGCCTTACCGTTTTCCATAAATTTCAATGCTCTTTTAACCTTCCTAGGCTTATCTATTCTACTCCTATACCTTCAGCTGTTTTCTTTATTACTATTTGTTGTTTAAATTGTGCTCTAGCTTCAGTTAATAATTGTCTGTAATGCTCTTGCCATTCTTCTCCCTCAATTATGATTTGATGATTCATGCTCATACTCAAATCCTTCAAGGCCTTTGCTATGCACTAAAAAGATACTCTGTAATAGTATATTGTGCTACTAGTGCCGAAAATTGCACTTTTCACGCAAGTGTGACGCTTTGGACACGAAAAATCCATTTACGATCAGGTAATTCGTTTAGCTCGTAGAAGAATCTACAGACACTAAAGAGACTCTCTAATCTCTGTTTAGTTTAACCCACTCAAGAGCAATTTATTTACAGTTTCAGCTTACCCTTCTTAAACCAACCACTTCCCGGGAAATCAACCCTCCTTATTAAGAAATCGTATAAATTTTAACATCTAGATGTTCTTTCTCACCCCCTTTATGCAAGCTCGAGAACGACGACGACGACGAAGGGGAAACATTCTGCGAAACGCACGTTTACGTAACGGGTCCTGCAAGAATGTCTAAATGAGCATTGAGATGTTGTAATGGCGCCCACCTCCCCCGATCTGATTTGGAGGGCGGTTTCCTTTGATCTCGCCGCCCTCGCAGTTATCCACCCCCGACCGTCCCGGAACACTCTTTCCGTTGCAGTAGATTTTATAATGGGCCGGCTTCGGCAGGAAAAACTCGCGCCCACGTGGGCCGGGAGTTTTGTTTGCCCCTTTGGGTTTTGAGAATTCTTTCGAGAAAGTTTGTTGTTTAGTTTTCGACTCAAAGGGTCGCGCCAGGCGAAAATGGTTTTTTTTTGGAGTCGATGGATAAATGAAATAGTAGAATTTTAAAGTTTAAAGTCCGGTTCTGGGCAATTAAGCCTTCAAGCACGTCTTCCGTATTTCGCAAATGAGTCACCAATTCGCTGCCCTGTTCAGTTTTAATTTAAATTCGAACGTCGACGATGCGACGAGTTGGAAACGACGCGGACCAGGGGGGAGAGCGGCGAGGGGTCGAAAATTGGACCATGGCACACAACACACAAAAAAAAAGATAATTAATCGCAAATATTTGCGGGAGACGTTGACGTTTTCCGGGAGAAAGGAACAGGGCCGCGGGATTTTTTAATTTCGGGGATTAGGATTTCAGCCGGGAAATAATGGGAAAAAGTGCTGATATCGGAATTTGCGTCGGTCGTAAATGAGGGATTACCGGGCGGGATGGTAGGAAATTTTTTATGACTTCGTGACAAAGGAAAAATGTGCACGAGTCCTGGTGGCGACGCGAAAACGTTGATCTCGAAAGCGATTTAGTACCCCGTTGTACTCATGGTCGAAAAACAGAGGCATAAATCTGGGATTTGCGAGCGCGGTAGTCCAAATTACCATACAATGCCGGGCATTCGCGTGCTTTTATTGTAAATATTCTCGTATGTCGTGTGGATGTTTTTTATTGAGCAACTCGTAGTATAAGGGTTAAAGCTTTGCCATCATCAGCTCTATTTTACGTGCAAGACCAACAAAATAATTGTTTCAAACTGCTCTCGTCGACAGTACTTCTTCACGCAACATCGCACCTTTCACCAATGAGCTCTGTTTAAATCGCAATTTAGCCTCATTAACGGAGGGCGCCAAATCCCACCAAAATTAATAATAAATAAATTATGATTTAATGAAAACAGCACTCGGATCCACATGTTTATATTGTCAGCAAATATAATTTTATCCTCGTCGCCATAATTAAAGCCGATTTATTATAAAGCCGAGCTTTCCGATTATAGGTGCCACATGCGTGACTCGTTATACAGGTGAACGCGACTGTTGGTAAGTGCAAAAATACTCCCTCAAGATTGTTGACCCAAGAGGTTAGGGCGAAAACACATCACAATGGGGCGAAACCTCATCATTTCCAGCAGCACATAATGCGCTCGGTCGATTGGAGAAAGTAAACAGGGAGGGCGATCCCTCTCGGACGTTGGCTGGCCGCACATACACAGGTCCTTCTTCCTGCCGAAATCCTGGATAAGTGCACGGGCCATTATCCCGATTGCTCGGCTCCTTTTGCCCGCTCTAATCCATTTACGAGGTCCTTCGGCGGGTTTTCGCTTTCCGTCAGATTCGGTTTAGGGTGGGTGTTTTCTTTTTTCGGGCGCTACATTGGTTTTTCACTATTTTGCTTAATAATAGATTACTTCGTTTTGTGAGCCCGAGGTTCTCTCAGATATGTTGTAAATCTCAGGGCGCATTCCTGATCTGAATTCAAACAGAACAGTTTATATAAGCTTGTGTCCTGGAAAGTCTGGTTTTCAAGATACAGGGTGTCAAAGTAAAAAAATAAGCGTCTGAGCGAATGCGTGGAAATGTATCAAAAATGTACGCCATTGCCTGTTTTAAAAGTTTTGTATTATTTTTTTTTGATTCAGCAGCTAAAAATGTTACTTGTTAGACTTTGTTAAACTTTCTTTATTTAGAAAAGATAATTTAAAATTCTACCACTTTTTGCGGTTTGGGTACTGGGGCTTACGTTACCTCCCCCGAAGGGTCCGATGCTGATCTCTAAAAAACAGATCGGGGCTAGCGTTAAAAATAACAGGATCGGAAGGAGGAAGAGGATCTCCGTAAACTTGTAATTTCTATTACCTTAAAGGTAACCTAATTTAGCAAATATGAAATAACGAAAATAAACGCAGAAATAACGGAAATAGAATGCAGAGTAGTTCTTACCAAAATTTTAGGTAGACCAGGACTAGAGCTTCACGAGACCACGAGATAATCTCGGTCTCGTACGAGACCGAGACCGAGATCGAGACCGACACTTTAATATCAACTTCGAGACCGAGGCTGTCTAGGTCTCAATCTGTGACTAGGTCTCAATCTGTGACTCTCGAGAGTCTCGGTCTCGAAAAATATCATTCGTTTGCAAGATATTAGGTAATATATAATTATAAAAACTTGTAAAATAACAAAATAGAAAAATTAAAAAATAAAGTAATATACAAAGAATACTAACCAGAACATTTAAAAGCAGTAACAAACAAAGAAGAGAATAAAACTTTACAAAATAAAAAAAAAACAGAGCATAAACTGATATATATGGAAAAACTGTTAAATAAAGCAGTCTAGAAATTTCACAATTAGTATGAAATAAATTAGAATATCTGGTAAATATTGTCAAGTAAGACAGGTAGCAAACCAATTCACACTGAAGAGAAAACAAAAAGGGAAATTAAGAAAAAATTTTAAATTTAGGAAAAGGAGAAAAAGTAGGTCAAAGGGAGTATGGAAAGAAGTAAAGAATATAAAAGTAAAGAAAAAATTATGGATATTACAAATGCTGAATAGGGGCTTGAAAAACCGAAAGAGAGCCTATTAAATTTAAGAACATAAAAAAAAGGCAAATGAGAGAAAAAGCAGAAAAGTTAAAATTTAAAAATTTAAAGAATAGCAGAAATTTATTCAAAGAAAAACAGTATAGGTCGCTCAAAAACAAAGTAAGAAGTAATAGAAAAAATACTAAATGATCTAAAATAGAAAGGAGTAACAATTTTGCGAATGGAAGAATAGACGTAAACCAACTAGAAAGAAGAAATTTAATAAAAAAAAAACAACAAAAACGAAGAAGGGAACTTTATTAATCTAATGATGAAACTAAATTAATATAAAAAAGAGGAGCAATTGAGCCACATTTATAAAAAAAAAAAACAGAAAATATTACAGAATGTAATTGGGAAAAGAAAATGAGTTGAAATAATAAAAAAATTTCTTAAATTTCTTCAAATTATAGAAAACGTAAAATGACTATTTAAAAAAATAGTAAATGAAGCAAATGTCTTATAAATATGAAAACTATCACGGATTAGAAACAATACAAATGAATCAAACAAAGAACAAAGCAGGTCAAAAGCAGTCCGAGAATTAAAAGAAGTGGAACTTAATGAATAAATATAAAACAACAGATATGTAAACGGTAAAAAGATGTATGAAAAACCAAAAAAGGAAAAATAATAAGAACTTGGAAAAAACAATATAGAGAATAATGCGTTAAAAATGCAGAAGAGGGCTAAAAACGAGTGTGAGGCAAAAAAGAATTTAAAACTAAATAAAAACGAAAAATAAGGCAAAATTAAAAAAGTTCCAATTCGTCAAAAGGTTCTTAATAGATGGTCCGATATTAAATCTTAAAAATCAGACCCCTTCGGTGGACGATTTTTAGGCACTTATAAGATCGAGTTTATGGCCAATTTTTTGAAAAATTACTTTAAGGGATAATTTTATTAAAATTGAGTTTGTTACGTTCTTAGTGAATTGCAAACGTGCCATTCCTATAAAAAATAGCAAAAAAAATTCTGAAATTTATTTGAACTTGACCGAAGAGGGGGGGGGGGGGGTTTGGAATGACTTTTTCCTCAATTTTCAAGTTTGACCGCCTGTAACATTAAAACGAGTGGACCCATGGGCGTGAATCTAACTGGTTTTTGCTCCTCTTGATGTCATCTTTTAAAATCGAGTTTTTGGCCAATTTTTAAACAATTTTCCTTTCAGTGTTAGTATAATTAGGATTGAATATGTTACGTTCTTAGTGACATGCAGACGCCATTCATGTGCCGTTCCTATCAACAACATCAAAAAAAGAATTCTGAATTTCTTTCGAACTTGACCTAAGGGGAGGGGGCTATAACGACTTTTTTCTCAATTTTCAATTTGGACTGCCTGTAACTTTAGGACGAGTGGACCGTTTGGAGTGTATCCACCTGTTTTTTTGCTCTTCTTGATGTCCCCTTTCCTTCAACAGAAGTCCCGTAGGTGCAATGTTTTCGGAGTTAGGCCCCTTCGGTGGCCAATTTTTAGGCACTTTTAAATCGAATTTATGGCAAATTTTAAAAAAACTACTTTAAGCGTTAATTTCATTCGAATTGAGTTTATTTCATTCTTAGGGAATTGCAGACTTGCCTTCCAATCAAAAACAGCAAAGAAAAATGTCCTAAATTTTCTTGAACTTGTCTAAGGGGGGGGGGGAGGGGGGTAGTACGACTTTGCACCGATTCTAGTGAATCGAATTGTTTTTGGCTCTTCTTAATGTCCCCTTTCATCTCCCGCCAACGGAAGTATCGTAGAGGCAAAATTTTCGGAGAGACCACCTTTCCTTGGGCGATACTAAACCTTTAAATTTAGAGAAGAATGCTCTTCATATCTGTTGCGTGTGACACTCTCAGATTGCTTAAAATCCTCAGAAGAAGAAAGAAACTTTTAAAAGAAAAGAAAAATAGATTCTGAGACGCAAAAATAAATCCCGAAGTACGCCTCAACAGTAACAATTTTAGTATTTTTCACTTTTCTCTAGAACTGTGGTTTCTTGTACTTCTTCTGGTAGCTCTTCAAGGGTATAAGTTTGACTATCTTCCACCGTGGCCGTGGTTTGAAGCATTTTGTCACTTTTCTTCTCTTTGGTTCACTACCTTCTTCTATAGAGAAACGAACACATTTTATGTTATGGTTTGGCCAGAAAACTCCAATATTAGTAAATTTCTCAGAAGGGGTGGAAGGTAATTAAAATCCTATAACAGAATTGAGTTGCTGAGTTCAAAGCAGCTGAAAATGAGGTGTCACTTGGCCAGGTTATCATCACAACTAAAAAAGTTTTTTCGGCAAAAAAGATATGAAAAACAGAAAGTTACCCAATATGTGGAAATAAATTCAACTTTTTTGCTGACCTTGGTCAAAGCAAAGGAAAATAATACAGAAACTGAATGAGAAGAGAAAAAAGGTAAATTATTTTTTTAACAAATAATAAACAGTATATAAAATAAGTAGTTTGAGAAAAAAACAGAAATTTACCAACTCTATGTCGTGTTCAAAAACTACTATTTCTTAACATCTTCGATTACTTTTTGAGTTTGATAATCCGATTCTTCAGGTTTTCTAATATCTTGGGAACCTGTTGGACTGTAACCGTTATTTGTGTCTTTTTACTTGTTCTTTATAGTAACAATTTAGTTTTTCCTCTTTATCGCCTTTCTACTTCTTTATTACTAGTTTTTTGATAATTTTTTGTAGGTACTTTTTTTCTATTATCATTATTGTCTCCTCCACTTGCAGTGGCAGTTCTTCAATAAGAAATTCCGCCGACTTTGGCATTTCTTCTCCCTCCAGTTATTAACCAACAAAGAACCAAAACAAAGTTTACTGTTGAAAGTGGCATTTGCTTTCGTCTTCAACTATTTCCGTCTTTTCTTGTCGCCTGTTTCGTTTTTAAGAAGAAAGATTCTTTAAAAAAAAAAGAAAAATAGATTAACATAATATTCTGAGACGCAAAAATAAATCCTGAAGTACGCCTCAACAGTAACAATTTCAGTTTTTGTCACTTTTCTCTGGAACTGTAGCTTCTTGTACTTCTTCTGGTGGCTCTTCAATAGTATAAGTTTGACTATCTTCCACCGTGTCCGTGGTTTGAACCTTTTTGTCACTCTTCTTCTTTTTGGTTCACAACCTTCTTCTATAGAGAAGACATTTTATGTTATAGTTTGGCCAGAAAACTCCAATATTAGCAAATTTCTCAGAATAGGTCAAAGGTAATTGAAATCCGATAACAGAATTGAGTTGCTGAGTTCAAAGCAGCTGAAAATGAGGTGTCACTTGGCCAGGTTTTCGTCAAAACTAAAAAAGTTTTTTCGGCAAAAAAGATAGGAAAAACAGAAATTTACCCAATTTATATATAAAAAATTATCAAAAAACTAGTTGTAAAGAAGTAGAAAGGCGATAAAGAGGAAAACCTAATTTTTACTATAAAGAAAAAGTAAAAAGACTCAAATAACGGTTACAGTCCAACAGGTTCCCAAGATATTAGAAAACCTGAGGAATATATCAAACTCAAAAAGTAATCGGAGATGTTAAGAAATAGTTTTTGAACATGAAGTACCGTTTTTCAATACAGTTGGTAAATTTTTGTTTTTTCTCAAACTATTTATTTTATATACTGTTTATTACTTGATAAAAGTTTCTCATTCAGTTTCTGTATTATTTTCGTTTGCTTTGTCCAGGTTCAGCAAAAAAGTTGAATTTCTTTCCATATATTGGGTAAATTTCTGTTTTTCTTATCTTTTATTCCAAAAAAACTTTTTTAGTTTTGATGATAACCTGGCCAAGTGACACCTCATTTTCAGCTGTTTTGAACTCAGCAACTCAATTCTGTTATCGGATTTTAATTACCTTCCACCTATTCTGAGAAAATTTGCTAATATTGGTCTTTTCTGGCCAAAGTAGAACATAAAATGTGTTCGTTTCTCTATAGAAAAAGGTTGTGAACCAAAAAAGAAGAAGAGTGACAAAAAGCTTCAAACCATGGACACACTGGTAGATAGTCAAACTTATACCGTTGAAGAGCTACCAGAAGAAGTACAAGAAGCTCAGTTCTCGAGAAAAGTGAAAAAACTGAAATTGTTACTGTTGAGGCGCTCTTCGGGATTTACTTTTGCGTCTCAGAATATTATATTATTATAATAAGATATTATGTATTATATTATTATAATAAGATATATAAGAATATTATGTTAATTTATTTTTCTTTTTTTTAAGAATATTTCTTCTTAAATCGAAACAGGCGACAAGAAAAAACGGAAATAGCCGAAATTTCCTATTGAAGAACTTGCTGACCCTGGACAAAGCAAACGAAAATAATACAGAAACTGAATGAGAAGAAAAAAAAAGTAAATTATTTTTTTAACGCGTAATAAACAGTATATAAAATAAATAGTTTGAGAAAAAAACAGAAATTTACCAACTGTATGGAAAAACGGTACTTCGTGTTCAAAAACTACTATTTCTTAACATTCGCCCCTTCGGTCCGAAGGAACGGATCCATTGGAACAGGTTTAAGTTAGGATCTGGAGCGAAAAGAACGAATCCAGTTACGGAACTGGACTAAATCTTAATGATTTCTTGCAAAAATTTAAACTTTCAAGTTATGCATTAGCAGCAAAAATTAGGGGTTGAGAATTAAGAACTTGAGTACAAAGAAAGAATTACAGATCAAGAATAAAGAAGTTGCATAAACCCGGTCTTAATGTCAATTCAAGCAAAAGCTTAGATTTTAAGCATTATGCTCCATGCTAAAACTCAGTTTAGTTTTACTGCTCATTGCCTCAATTCTTTAAGCGTTCATTCGACTTCATAAGAGCAAGTCGTCATCAATATTTACAACCTCGTTCGTTTTCTGGCTCGCAATTTGGGGCTTGGGCACTCGCGCGGGAAAAACAACAAAATAAAACCTGCCGTCGATCGAAAAGTGTCGAAAATTCCGAACGATTGATTGTGAAAAATTTTCTTTAAAGTTTTTCCAGGGCCAAATTTATCGGGTCGCCGACAAAGGAAAATCGAGTGGGAAACGTGGAACGGTGCCGAAACGGGCGAAAGCCCCGCTTCTTTCGCAACTAATAAAATTTCCACAGATGCGTCTCTACCGCCGTAGTGAATTACATTATGTTATTTATAAAAGCCTTTGAGCGACGCCGCCTCCAGCAGCGCCGCGACGCCTGTTTACCTGTCTTTTATTTGGTCCCGCTTTGACACTATTTTTCTTCGCTAAAACCTTCATCGCAATCAATACACATCACGCCCCATACAGATTGGTGGGTGGAAAGGGTGGCCAACCAGGGGAAAGCTACCAACTACAGCATGCTTTCCAGTTGACGCTGAAACTGATGAAATTCCAGCCGCAGGCGGCCGATCGCCCGAATAGTTACGACTTTCTGGAATTCAAATACGGCCGATATTACACATAGCGAGGATTATTGCACACGGGAGGAATTTTCGCTCGAAGCGGCTTTTAGGAGATGTTCCCCATTTAGTCATACTGAAAATATTATTACCAGTCACACAGTAAAGGCCATACTGGCAGTAT
Source organism: Taphrorychus bicolor (assembly GCA_951812265.1). Taxonomy (NCBI): domain Eukaryota; kingdom Metazoa; phylum Arthropoda; class Insecta; order Coleoptera; family Curculionidae; genus Taphrorychus; species Taphrorychus bicolor. The sequence goes on along the minus strand of OX638303.1, from coordinate 26,691,094 downwards.
CCGCAGCCAGCAAAATGCGTTCTAATTAGCCGGGCTTTTGTCCCGACATTCCCCCCATTTTTTTGTTCTCCCGCTGGCAACTGAAAATGAGTGAGAAAATGCCGGGCTTTCTGCACGCTCCAGCTAGTCCACAGGCAGCGACTAGCACGTCTCTCGGTTATCATTTAGTGCCTTTGTGTCCTTTTAATTAGCAAGAAACATCTGCGTGTTATTAGCGGTTTTTGTCGGTGCAGTCGACATAGTCTTGGGGGACCGCTTCGAAGTGTCACCTCGACTAGACATTACCAATTTGTCCGCTGTTTTTTGGTCCGGCCACCGTGACACTACTGATTTTATACGCAATTAAACCAAAAAGGCTTTATTGTGACCGATTAAAATGCTTTTGTTTCGCTGGACCCTCGACTGCTTCGTTAACGTTCGCGCTTTTTACGTTCGCGACATTCTTCACAATGTTTAAGGTTGTGAGAACAAAAATCCTCCCGGCCGCAAAATAACAAATCCATCATCGGCTTTGGACGGTAAACTGTCGTTCTGCCCACCGCACACGTACGAGCAATTAGTCCGATTACAGCAATTTTCCTTTGATCGGCCGTTACTATCTGTCTTGTGAAAATTTCATAATCTGTAATCGGCCATCACCCGACGCAAAGCGGCTCTAATTATAGTCTCGGAAAACTATTCGAACCTTTTCAATTACCTGCTAGATTTTAATCGTCGACGTGTTTCAGCCCGTTACACGTCCTGAAAGTCTTAATTATGTTGCTTCCTTTTCTGTTTACACTTAGGTTCGAAGGAAATTTTCGAAATGTTCCCGCCAGATCTGCTGCCAGCTTGTCTTTTTCCCAAGCCCAAGCGATCCTTCTGCTATGGGAGTGTTTAATGGACGAACCTCGTTACGGAGTAATTACGACTCCGACCAATGTGAAGTATGTCGAATTGGCTATTGACTATTAACAAACGAGCGGCCGTAAATTGTTGTACGTTAAAGAGCAATGTCGCAAATCTTTGTTCGGTATTCTTCTATTTTAACTGGTATTATTGATAAAATTAAGTCTGATTTTTTGGTTCACCTTATCGATACGATCGACATCTTATTATTAGGTTCGCTTGATTCTTTCAAGGCTTCTAACCCATGGTTACTTTTCAGGGTAGTTTCCAAAGCATCCCTGCATTCCTGAAAGAGCTCTGAACGCGTACCTTCCCGACATGCATCATGGACCAATCTGAATAAAAAAAATGGACAGCACTCAGTTACCGGCAAACATTCTTGCTTCAAAGCATCGAGCTATCTGCCCCCCCCCCCCCCCCCCTTTAGCAGTGGGAACCTTTGAATTGATGACGATTTCCGGCGGAAGTGACATCTCGGTCAGTCGTGCCGCCTGAAGTCAAATTATTAAAAAACAGTTGTCACTAACGATCCATCTCCTAGTTAGAGCGCTAGGGCTTATAGCCCATAGCTGACCTAGCTCCAAGGTTTTCTAAAACTTAACTTCTAACCTAACAAAAACCAAAAACAATCGACAATCAATTTCAGTAATATGCAAATGAAAACATCTGGAAAGAGCTTTTGGTTGGAATGGATACAGCAAGCACCTCCGTCCAAAGAATGGAGAGCGCCAGGAAGGAACAACGGGAGAAGATGAAGAAAAGCGCGGATGGACTAGTCTACCATACAGCCACAAAGTAACGGACAGGATCGGCAGGCTACTGAAAAAGCACAATGTTAAAACTGTCTTTAAACCCACTCCAGGTTGTTCCATGCAGCCAGGGTTGTTACAATAAGGCAAGAAAGTGTACCCGTATCGTCGGCTAAATTGTACTTTTTATTGTTAGAATGTACTTTATCCTGGCGCATTTCGCCATATTGCAAATATGTGAATTTTTGTATTTTCAAGAATTCTCATTTATCTTTTGTTATCTTATATCCACTTCTATATATTATTTCCTCGAACTCTGTCAGTGACACTTGCTGCGTTTGCTCATCGTTCTCCTGTATCCTGCTCTATTCCAAGTTTGTTAATTGTACTAATTTTTGGTCAATTGTACATTGCTCTTGTGCACTCTCACATACTCAAATGTCCGTTTTTAAGACAAAATACATAGGCGTATTATTTTTGCGGTTGTTATAGGAAGAAACAAAGTGTGGCTAAATTGTACTTTTTATGTACTTTAGCCTGGCGCATTTGTCTTATTCTGAATATGTGATTTCTTGTATTTTAAACAATTTTCATTTTTCTCTTGTTATCTTATATCCACTTCGGTGGGAGCGATTGCTCTGAATCCTGCTCCGCTCCAAGTTTGTGATTGTACTATTTTTTGGTCAACTGTACTTGTGTAGTCTTATGTACATTTTTGAGTACAAAGTATCATGCGTTCATTTAAAAAAAAAAACCTGAAGTTAGTCATGAAATTGGAACAGTAGATCTGAGATGACTTCGTAAAAAAAATTTAAATGATGTCATAAAATGTTCCAATTTTTATTTTTTGTATGAACTTATCTTAGACAAGAGTTTTACTACGAGGTTTTTTTATGAACACCCGTTATAACTCATTCACTTATTTTTGACGTTTCGTTACCTTTGAAATCTTTATTTTTCTCCTTTCTGCACATGTTAAGAAGATACGATAAAAATGAGATTTCCAACGTCTGCTTGATGTCGATAATAAGTGAATGGTTTTACATAGGCGTAACATCTCTGACGTCAGTTTGCTTGTTTTTTTTATGACCTTTTGCCAAGTTTTTTTCTGTTAAGGTCATTTTGCTTTTTCATGTGTAGCCTTTTGATTAGATCAGTTCAGTTATATTTTTTCTTTGGTTAGGTTAGTTTAGGTTAACCCAGTTTTGTGAGGCCAAGCGGCCTCGTTCTTTTCCTGTGGGGAGCAAAGCGCCTCTTAAAAGCTGCTCTGATTCCCTATGAGAAGCTCTTTGATTAGATTAGTCTGTTATGTTTTTGCTTTGGTTCGTTTAGTTCAGTTATGTTTTTCCTTTGTTCAAGTTAGTTCAGGTTAGGTCACTCTGTACACTACTTTGAACAAGCTTAATTTTTTTTCAACACTCTGCAGTTCTCTAGCCTTCAAAATTCCTGTCAAGGAACAATTCGAACCTCGTGTCTCTGTAGTCTTTACAACTGTAATGCAATTTTTTCGGACAATTAATTAAGATTGTGATTAAGTTTTAGCAGTCGATTTAGAAGGACTACAGAGGCATTATATTGCCCGAATAACTTACCTACAGACGTTTTTTACTCTTGTTGAATATTCAGTCAATTGCAAAACTTTGAACAGATTTAGATTTTTTTGAAAACTCGGTGTCTCTGTAGCCCTCAAAATTCCTGTCAAGAAACAGTTCGAACCTCGATGTCTCTGTAGTCTTCAAAACTTCAATGCGTTTTTTTCGGACAATTAATTAAGATCGTGATTAAGTTTTTGTTTCAATGGGATTTTATTGCTCTGAAGGCTTACCAATAGATTCAAAAAAGCTACAAAAAGATTATTTTGCGCAAATAATTTGCCTAGAGACATTTTTTACTCTTATTGTTAAAAATCCAGTCAGTTACACTACTTTATACAAATTTATTTTTTTTTTTTGAAAACTCGGTGTCTCTGTAGTCTTCAAAATCCCTGTCAAGAAACAGTTTAAAACTCGATGTCTTTGTAGTCTTTAAAATGTCAATGCAGTTTTTTCGGACAATTAATTAAGATTGTGATCAAGTTGGTATTAATTTCAATGAGATTTTACTGTTCTGTAGGCTTAACAATGGATTTAAAAATACTACAAAGCATTATATTACCGGAATAACTTGCCTCGGGACCTTTTTTACTCTTGTTGTTGAACATTCGGTTAATTGCATAACTTTGAACAAATTTTGATTTTTTTGAAAACTCGGTGTCTCTGTAGCCCTCAAAGTTCCTGTCAAGAAACAGTTTGAGCCTCGATGTCTCTGTAGTCTTTAAAACTTCAATGCGGTTTTTTCGGACAATTAATTAAGATCGTGATTAAGTTTTTGTTTCAATGGGATTTTATTGCTCTGAAGGCTTACCAATAGATTCAAAAAAGCTACAAAAAGATTATTTTGCGCAAATAATTTGCCTAGAGACATTTTTTACTCTTATTGTTGAAAATCCAGTCAATTACACTACTTTATACAAATTTATTTTTTTTTTGAAAACTCGGTGTCTCTGTAGTCTTCAAAATCCCTGTCAAGAAACAGTTTAAACCTTGATGTCTTTGTAGTCTTTAAAATGTCAATGCAGTTTTTTCGGACAATTAATTAAGATTGTGATCAAGTTGGTATTAATTTCAATGGGATTTTACTGTTCTGTAGGCTTAACAATGGATTTAAAAATACTACAAAGCATTATATTACCGGAGTAACTTGCCTCGGGACCTTTTATAGTCTTGTTCTTGAACATTCGGTCAATTGCATAACTTTGAACAAATTTTGATTTTTTTGAAAACTCGGTGTCTCTGTAGCCCTCAAAATTCCTATCAAGAAACAGTTCGAGCCTCGATGTCTCTGTAGTCTTTAAAACTTCAATGCGGTTTTTTCGGACAATTAATTAAGGTTGTGATTAAGTTTTTGTTTCAATGGGATTTTATTGCTCTGAAGGCTTAGCAATTGATTCAAAAAAAGCTACAAAAAGATTATTTTGCCCAAATAATTTGCCTAGAGACATTTTTTACTCTTATTGTTGAAAATCCAGTCAATTACACTACTTTATACAAATTTATTTTTTTTTGAAAACTTGGTGTCTCTGTACTCTTCAAAATCCCTGTCAAGAAACAGTTTAAACCTCGATGTCTTTGTAATCTTTAAAATGTCAATGCAGTTTTTTCGGACAATTAATTAAGATTGTTATTAAGTTGGTATTAGTTTCTATGGGATTTTACTGTTCTGTAGGCTTAACAATGGATTTAAAAATACCACAAAGCATTATATTACCGGAGTAACTTGCCTAGGGACCTTTTTTACTCTTGTTGTTGAACATTCAGTCAATTGCACAACTTTGAACAAATTTAGATTTTTTTGAAAACTCGGTGTCTCTGTAGCCCTCAAAATTCCTGTCAAGAAACAGTTCGAGCCTCGATGTCTATGTAGTCTTTAAAAGTTCAATGCGGTTTTTTCGGACAATTAATTAAGGTTGTGATTAAGTTTTTGTTTCAATGGGATTTTATTGCTCTGAAGGCTTAGCAATAGATTCAAAAAAAGCTACAAAAAGATTATTTTGCCCAAATAATTTGCCTAGAGACATTTTTTACTCTTATTGTTGAAAATCCAGTCAATTACACTACTTTATACAAATTTATTTTTTTTTGAAAACTCGGTGTCTCTGTAGTCTTCAAAATCCCTGTCAAGAAACAGTTTAAACCTCGATGTCTTTGTAGTCTTTAAAATGTCAATGCAGTTTTTTCGGACAATTAATTAAGATTGTGATCAAGTTGGTATTAATTTCAATGGGATTTTACTGTTCTGTAGGCTTAACAATGAATTTAAAAATACTACAAAGCATTATATTACCGGAATAACTTGCCTCGGGACCTTTTTTACTCTTGTTGTTGAACATTCGGTTAATTGCATAACTTTGAACAAATTTTGATTTTTTTGAAAACTCGGTGTCTCTGTAGCCCTCAAAATTCCTGTCAAGAAACAGTTCGAGCCTCGATGTCTCTGTAGTCTTTAAAACTTCAATGCGGTTTTTTCGGACAATTAATTAAGGTTGTGATTAAGTTTTTGTTTCAAAGGGATTTTATTGCTCTGAAGGCTTAGCAATAGATTCAAAAAAAGCTACAAAAAGATTATTTTGCCCAAATAATTTGCCTAGAGACATTTTTTACTCTTATTATTGAAAATCCAGTCAATTACACTACTTTATACAAATTTATTTTTTTTTGAAAACTTGGTGTCTCTGTAGTCTTCAAAATCCCTGTCAAGAAACAGTTTAAACCTCGATGCCTTTGTAGTCTTTAAAATGTCAATGCAGTTTTTTCGGACAATTAATTAAGATTGTGATCAAGTTGGTATTAATTTCAATGAGATTTTACTGTTCTGTAGGCTTAACAATGGATTTAAAAATACTACAAAGCATTATATTACCGGAATAACTTGCATCGGGACCTTTTTTACTCTCGTTGTTGAACATTCGGTTAATTGCATAACTTTGAACAAATTTTGATTTTTTTGAAAACTCGGTGTCTCTGTAGCACTCAAAATTCCTGTCAAGAAACAGTCCGAACCTCGATGTCTCTGTAGTCTTCAAAACTTCAATGCGGTTTTTTCGGACAATTAATTAAGATCGTGATTAGGTTTTTGTTTCAATGGGATTTTATTGCTCTGAAGGCTTAGCAATAGATTCAAAAAAAGCTACAAAAAGATTATTTTGCCCAAATAATTTGCCTAGAGACATTTTTTACTCTTATTGTTGAAAATCCAGTCAATTACACTACTTTATACAAATTTATTTTTTTTTGAAAACTCTGTGTCTCTGTAGTCTTCAAAATCCCTGTCAAGAAACAGTTTAAACCTCGATGTCTTTGTAGTCTTTAAAATGTCAATGCAGTTTTTTCGGACAATTAATTAAGATTGTGATCAAGTTGGTATTAATTTCAATGGGATTTTAATGTTCTGTAGGCTTAACAATGGATTTAAAAATACTACAAAGCATTATATTACCGGAGTAACTTGCCTCGGGACCTTTTTTACTCTTGTTGTTGAACATTCGGTAAATTGCATAACTTTGAACAAATTTTGATTTTTTTGAAAATTCGGTGTCTCTGTAGCCCTCAAAATTCCTGTCAAGAAACAGTTCGAGCCTCGATGTCTGTGTAGTCTTTAAAACTTCAATGCGGTTTTTTCGGACAATTAATTAAGGTTGTGATTAAGTTTTTGTTTCAATGGGATGATTTTATTGCTCTGAAGGCTTAGCAATAGATTCAAAAAAAGCTACAAAAAGATTATTTTGCCCAAATAATTTGCCTAGAGACATTTTTTACTCTTATTGTTGAAAATCCAGTCAATTACACTACTTTATACAAATTTATTTTTTTTTGAAAACTCTGTGTCTCTGTAGTCTTCAAAATCCCTGTCAAGAAACAGTTTAAACCTCGATGTCTTTGTAGTCTTTAAAATGTCAATGCAGTTTTTTCGGACAATTAATTAAGATTGTGATCAAGTTGGTATTAATTTCAATGGGATTTTAATGTTCTGTAGGCTTAACAATGGATTTAAAAATACTACAAAGCATTATATTACCGGAGTAACTTGCCTCGGGACCTTTTTTACTCTTGTTGTTGAACATTCGGTCAATTGCATAACTTTGAACAAATTTTGATTTTTTTGAAAATTCGGTGTCTCTGTAGCCCTCAAAATTCCTGTCAAGAAACAGTTCGAGCCTCGATGTCTGTGTAGTCTTTAAAACTTCAATGCGGTTTTTTCGGACAATTAATTAAGGTTGTGATTAAGTTTTTGTTTCAATGGGATGATTTTATTGCTCTGAAGGCTTAGCAATAGATTCAAAAAAAGCTACAAAAAGATTATTTTGCCCAAATAATTTGCCTAGAGACATTTTTTACTCTTATTGTTGAAAATCCAGTCAATTACACTACTTTATACAAATTTATTTTTTTTTAAACTCGTATCGTGTCGCTGTAGTCTTCAAAATCCCTATCAAGTTTAAACAGTTTAAACCTCGATGTCTTTGTAGTCTTTAAAATGTCCATGCAGTTTTTTCGGACAATTAATTAAGAATGTGATTAAGTTGGTATTAGTTTCAATGGGATTTTATTGCTCTGTAGGCTTAACAATGGATTTAAAAATACTACAAAGCATTATATTACCGGAGTAACTCGGGATCTTTTTTACCTCGGGATCTTTTTTACTATTTTTGTTGAAAATTCAGTTGATTACACTACTTCGAACAAATTTAAATTTTTTTGAAAACTCGGTGTCTCTGTAGCATTCAAAATTACTGTCAAGAACCTCAATGTCTCTGTAGTCTTTAAAATTTTAATGCAGTTTTTTCGCACAATTAATTAAGATTGTGATTAAGTGCATATTAGTTTCAATGGGATTTTACTGTTCTGCAGGCTAAACAGTAGATTTAAAAAGACTACAAAGACCTAATACTGCCCGAATAACTTACCTAGGATCGTTTTTTACTCTTGTTGTTGAACAACCAGTCAATTACACTACTGTGAACAAATTTAGATTGTTTTGAACGCTCATCTAACATCTATAATTAAATTTGTTCTTTTGCCTCACTGACGCAATCACAACAATATTCAGCTTTAATCAGTAACCGCATCACGAACACAGAGAATAGCTGCAGCTATGAATAGAAAACTTTGCATCCAGTTGGTGCAAATAATCGCGAGTTCGAACTTTACAAGGCGCTAAGCACGAAATCCGTCTCTCGGTCCTGGATAAACTCGCGCAACTTAGTTTCCACAGTATGTCAAATTTAAACTTTGTCTCGGAAACTTATTACACTCAACTACTCCTCGAAAACTCCGGGGCACCAGAAAGTGGAAATGATATCGAAAACTTTTTGAGAGGAAAGCTAAGTCGCTTTTCACGGGTTTTGTTTATCCCTTTTTTTGCTTATTTAGGCTATGGCTACTTGTTGCTTAAGGGATAGGAAATAAAGACTTGAAGCACCCTGAAGAGAACACAGTTTTTCCGACTTAATTCACAATCGAATGAATGATAACTCTATGATTGAATCATAGACAATTTCACTATAAGAACGGTTTTCCTCAGAGTCAAACGAAACGCAGTTTAATGAAATTAATGAAACTAAGTTTAGGTAAAAATTAAACTCAGTTTCGACGTGATGAAACGACAGGATAACAACCACCCCCCCCCCCCCCCCAACAAAGTCCGCAAAACACTTTAGAATAGATTGTATTTTCACCCCGGCCGTGACAGCCTTCACAGTCTAATAATAACCCAATTGTCTCTTACAGTTTTGACAAGTTGTTGGTTTCACACATGGTGGTAGCATGGTTATATGGACGACCTGTAGAAAAAACAGCTCGGAATTACTGTTGTGTTCCGGTGTTACCACTTGGACTCACTAACAGAACCCTGAATTCTCCATAATCACATTTAATAATTTACTTTTTAAATTTCAATTCTTGATCTTCTTCTTATTGCCTCCTCTCCTTCCGAAGGTTGACGATCCAAATAGCGATTGTGGCTCTGGAAGCAGCAGCATAAAATAATTCCGTAGATGAGCGCTTGAGCCATGAATTCTGGCGTCTTCCTACTGATCTTTTACCCTTCATTATGAGTCTGAGTAATTCGCATTTTTCTCCTCTCAGCCCATGACCTAAGTAATGAACTTTTCTCTCTTTCTTTTCTTTACTTCGTCGTTAGTAATCCTTTGTACCCATGCAATTCGTAGTATTCGTCTGTATATGTACATTTCAGAAGCCTCTATTCTTTTCTCTGTTTATGAGTCCATTGTTCAGCTTTCACACTTGTAGAATAAGACAGACAAAACGTAACATCTCCCATTCGAATTCTGAACTCTAGACTAAGGTCTGATCTTGTAAAAAATTCTCGCTTGTTCAATTCTTAATTTTATTTCTTTTTTTCGACATACACTGGCTGTTGACGTTATCTCTGACGTAATAATATCTAAGTCAGAAGTGCGCCATGTTTGAGTGACACATGACGTAATATCATCGGCAGATCACATCATTTGGTGAATCACCCCTTCGAATCATTTAATATAAGATGTCAAGCGACGTCAATTCAAGCTGATATCATCACCATTTTTTGTGATCCACTGTTAAAAAGGGGGCAGAAAGTGTAAAACCGAAGGGTCCCTTCAGATGTAATAAACTAGCCGTTGCTTCTTGTAGTTTTCGACGCCATTTTGTGTGTCGTACTGCTGCTAAAAAAAGGAGACCAAAATTGTAAATCCGAAGGGTCTTTCCTTTTGTACCGACAGTATGTACAGGGTGACCGTCGGTTTTTAAATTAAAAGTACAACTTTTGTTCATCCTAAAAAGTTAATTAGAAACTTTTTTTGTGGCTAAAAGTATGTCATTTGAGTTGCGTAATAACTTCTTCCAGATGACGTCCATCTTTCCAGCTTCAATTGTCAAGCCTGTTAAGAAAACTGGTGTACACGTGTTCCAGTGTTCCTTCATTGATCTGCAGTACTCCTCTTCGAATAGCTCTTGGAGCTGTAACACATGGCTTTTCAGTATAAAATTTCTCCTTTAGGTACATCAAACAAAATTTTTTTCCATTTTTTGCGATGGTACCTAAATGTGTAACTTTTTTGTGGCGGTACCTAAAAAAAAAGGGTTTATGCTGAAAAACTACTTTTACTAGAATATCCAAACGGAGCTCTTTAAGGAAAAGTACCGCAGATCGTGTGGGCCAGCCTTCTAAACATACTTGAAATTGCATCAGGGAAGTTGGAAGTCATCTGCAAAAGGTTATTTTTGCTACGTAACCGAAATGGCATACTTTCGAGCAATATATAAAAATGTTTTATGACAAAATAAAGTTGATACTAAAATCAGATCACCCTGCATTACATAATCTTCAAATATGGCAATATAACCAATAACACTGACACGGTTCAAATTTTATACAGGGGGCAATCATATTTCCCACATGGCTGGCCTACCTTTCCACGAAACTTAATGAAATGCTTTATACATATTTATAAAATTGTCGCCCTCAAATGTCTTAAAGGTTAGAAATTTCTGATCTGATGTCCAAATGTTTTTTCACAAAGGGAAAACTTTTATATTTTACTGTTGTCCCTTTGTCAACCCTGATGGTTGTAAGTGATACTAAGACTTCAGTGTATAATATAACTCTTCTTCACATCGCGTCGTGATGTACTAGATTTCTTCAAAAAAACTATAACGCTCTTTTATATTATAAGTAACCCTTTGTTTAAAAAGAAGTTTTTCAGACTTTGCTCATGCAGAATTTCCAGTCGGACGAAATTTGCCTGGCAAAACATATCCTATCAATCAATTTCCGCCCATTGATCCGGAAAAGAGTTCCTAGACACCCTTTCCTTTTCTTGAACGAACACATCTCTCTCTCACTCGAAATTCACGCATATTATTACGAGATTTATCTTATTCTCAATTCTACAAAGACACGTGTAAATCCACTCCAGCAGAAAATTGCACTTTGTGTTTTCCTTAATGCAGATTCACGAGCAAAGGAAACGCCCGTCGTTTGGCACGATTTTTTTTCGTCTGAAGCACGATTAACTTTCCTGCGGGATACTTAAAATTAGCCATTGTTCTTCAAGTGAAGAAGTCTGATAATCGGAAGGTTAAACGCTGAAAGAATATGTTTTGATTACGCTGTGCTGCCGTGTATACTGTACGATAAACATAAGAAGTGATTCGAATCAGTATTCCTGCTGTAATACCCGTGTAAACAGGAAACGCCAGTGTCTGTTTATAAACCCCTTATCTATAATAGTGTATATGGTGTTATAATACAAGTTACACATCGTTTTTCTTCAAGGGGAATTGATAAAGAGTATAGTAGAACATGCTTAAAGCAGCGGAGATGACACTTAGGAAGAAGACGCGACTGAGACCATTTTGCAATGTAATATATAAATTAGATTATTGTGTTGAATAAGGATGCTCTCTTCCTGGAACGTACCATTTGATCACGTCAGTGACCGTATCTCAAAATTAACGAATAATTGAAACATTGTAATAGTTTAAAGGCCAATAAAAGCAACAATACTGTGAAAAAAGTTATTTGACTACGTACCAATGTCAATATAGAGGTGGATCCAACTAAATCTGTGCAAAACAAACTCAGCAAACTGATAGATAAAAATATTGAATCCCAAAGTCTAACTAGAGAATAGGGAACATAATTAAAGAACAGAGAAGGAGCATCCAACCAAAGGTCGAAAAAAATAATAGTCCTCTTAGACCCATTTCAGGTTTGTTGGTTTCACCATTAAATTCTTTGATATAGATATTTTGATAAGGTATTTGTGAAATCTTTTAAAACATGCGTTTGTCCAAAATCAATACTGACTAATTTAGCATCTGACGAAGGTTCGAAATTGTAGTGAGATATTTTGAAATGGTTCCCAAAAAGAGAGGTGGATCCATTAAGAAGTTCTTCTATCCGAATGTTCAAGGATCTAAAAGTTCGTTCGACATATGACGTACTGCAATCATTACAATCTAGCGTTTAGATACCACGTTTTGATAGGTGATTAAGATTTAACAATATGGGCTATAAATGAGTTTTTCGTTGAGTCAGATAGTCTGATGTTTAGTAAATCTGGTTTAAATATTCTTGTTTAAAACGACGTAAAAACTTCTTGAAACAGCTATTTTTAATGACGAAGTACAAGCGAAATTAGTAAGTTCTTTGTGTTTATCTCTCGTAATTAAGGTGTATAAGAGGCGTTGTTCAATTTGCTTGAACACTTTGGATGAATCTTCTATATTCAAAAGTGACATACAAATGACTAAACTGGTATTCAATACTAGACGGTTTATTTGAAATTTCCATACTTCACTTTAAATGATTAATTACTTTCGGTTACCATTATAGTCCATAATATGGTCAAAAGCAGCACAATACCTAAATAATCTCTGCTTAGCTAGTAAGACTTACCCAGAACCTCAAGGCTACGTTGTGAAGTTAGTAGTTTAGTTTAGACTCACCTGAAATAAAACAAAATGCAAGTTAATAACAGGTATATTAAAATAGTATATTATTCAACAAGCATATAATGTAGGCTATTATCACCGAGGGTGTTGATTAAGCCCATGATGGTAGCGAGTGCCGCAATTCACTTGAGCTAATGATGAATGATGAGTTTTTGATTGTCAAAGCCATAATAGTTTTAACAACATCTCGACGTTAAAACCTACCATAGTTTGAACCTTCACTTGTTTTATTCGTGATTTCCAACACCATAAAGAACATCTTTCATGCTGTGGCACCTGTTTTAATTTAAAGGGTATAACATATGTGTACAACCTCACGCATAATGACCATATTATTGTACAGCCGTGCACAAAAATTTATTGTCTACGACTGTCTCGAAAATGACAAATGTGCACTACTAACTACCGTTGAAAATCGCATATTGCAAACAGCGTGCGCAAAGTCTATTTAGCGCATACTCCCATACAGAAGCGTGTGCAAAGTCTACTTTGCACATGCTTCTGACTGTTTTGCTCACGCCTTGCATACATTTTATCATACGAATAATCATTTAGTAAGTAAATCATTCGCCTACGGCTCGTATCCAAACAGTCACACTCGTGCTGAAAAGCTTAGAAAAGCTGCTAGACCTATACATAAGAGAGGGAGCGCTAACAACGTACCACCTTAATACGGAACAGTATGCATACCTGGCTAACAAATCAACAGAACTAGCACTCTACAACCTGGTGGAGAAAATCCAAGATACCCTCGATACAAAGGGTGTCGCAGTTGGTATTTTCATAGACATCGAAGGGGCCTTTAATAATGCACCTACAGACTCCCTCATCAGCGCCAGTAAAGCGAGAAGGATCGATCCAACAATAACCAACTGGATTCGCAACATGTTAGAATCCAGACTGATCACTACATCATTAAACGATGACAATATCAGATTCACAACAGCGGGAGGTTGTCCACAGGGCGGAGTCCTTTCACCACTCCTGTGGACCCTACTAATGGACGACATTCTGGTTACTTTGAAACTACGGAGAGTCGAGGTCAAACCAACAAATCTCCAGCACGTTGCAAAAGGTGCTGGATGTTGTAGACAGCTGGTGTTTTTAAAGGAAAACCTAGCAATAAATCCTAGGAAAACGGTGATTGTGCTATTTACCCGAAGGAAGAGGCTGGAGTTCTTGAAACCTCCATCATTGTTCGGGACGTTTACCAACGAAGGTGATGTAACTATCATTATAGCAGTTACATTCAGGCGGCAAAAATGAACATAATAATTAACCAAATTATCAGATTCTGGAAAAAAACAATGTAATTATCAACCTAAGGAGATACCAATACGTAATTACTGGAGACTTTTTAGAATTTCGGTAACTGTAAAGATAATCGTAAGCTAAATAATTTTTGTGTCAAAATAGAGATTTTGGACGTAGCTCCTCTTAAGGAATAGATGATAATTTATCGCTGTGTAACTATAGGGAAAATATTTATTAATCACAAAACATATTCCCAGTCTGCCCTTGTTCTTAAGACCAGATAATCACCTTAGATATCATTTTTCAGCTAGCTGTATCTATCTGAATTATCCACGCTATAGCTACAGCCAAATTATTAATTTATTCGTAAGTGTTAAGATAACAGTCAAATATGTTTAATGATGTGTAAAAAGTACCTGATATATGATGGTAAGGCCAGCGTAGTAAAAAGAGAATTGCATCTAGGCAATTATCCGAGAGGTAACTATAATATGGCTCAACAATTCCTATCTCAGGTTATTTTTAATAGTATTCTCTAACATGAAACTATTACATTTTTCCAAATTATCAACCTCAATAATTAGATTATTGATGTTTCTATCATTATAGTAGTTACGTTCAGGCGGCAAAAATGAACATAATAATTAACCACATTATCAAATTCCAGAAAATACAATGTGATTATCACCATAAGTAGGTAGTGATACATAATTACCGGAGACTTTTTAGAATTTCGGTAACTGTAACGAAAATCTTAAGCTAAATTACTTAATGTCAAATAAGAGATTTTAGACGTGGTTTTTCTTAAGGATTAGGTGATAATTTCTCACTGTGTAACTATAAGGAAAATAATTATTAATCACGAAACATATTCCCAGTCTGCCCTTGTTCTTAAGACCGGATAATCCAGACCACAGGTTGCGGTGGGGGACTGTACAAGTCCACTCACATTGAATACAATACAATACAATACAATACTATTAACCATTTAGTCAAAAATAAAACCGTTAAGAGGAACTTATAAAGTATGTGGCTTCCGTTTCTCGTTCTTCAAGGTTTTTCTAAGTTTCCGGTGTTCTGATGTTGATGTATTGCTGAATTTTATAGTGTTTTCTCCTGTTGGGGTTGTTAGCTTTTAATTGGTCAAAAATCGACATGGATGTTTCTAGGTTATCGTTAGTGTAAGCAAAAAATTTTAAATCAAATATTCCGTGCTTTTTGAGATAAAAAGTAATTTCTGTAGCATATGTGGAGACTCTGAAGATGCAAAGTTAAACATTGGAGTCTTTCTTTTCGACAAAAGTCGCGTCATTAAAATCACGTGACACCATAATTGTCTAATAACCGACAACAGGTATCTTGATTAATTGGCATCAACGCTGAAAAACATGGAAATAACAAATGTCAACGAAGGTTTGTGAAATGATGCATTAGTTTCCTAATGTCCATTTTCTGTAACAGAGTTTATAAATCTCTGTCTCACTTTTGTAGTTTTTATGGGGTTCGTATTCGTCAAGTTTTACTTAAATGGTTGCATTTTCTGATATATTCTTTATGAAGGTTGTGCACCTCAAGCCAATTCTTGTGTTTTCTAAGGATTCAAACACTTTCCGTATTACGACGGAGTCGAATGCTTTCTGGAAATCTACAAAAGGCCACACGTGTTATATTCGGTTTGCTCATCTATCAGTGTTTTTTTGTTGATACTAAAGTGTTTTCTGAATCCTACCTCTTCACAACACCTTGGGATTACTTATAGAAATCGAGTTTACTTGTTATGCGGTTTGTTATGATTTTGTATCAATTTACTGTCGGCTCAACACCTGTATTGGTGCTCCTACCTGTGTATGTGTGTGTGTGTGTGTGACATGAATGCCTGCACATATTATATAGACTTTGAAACTGCGTTTTGAGTGCTGTCACCCTTCAGCATTTATATTTGCCTGTATCGTGGATACCGTAACATTTATGATATCATCCTCTTTCGCCAGAGAATAGCCCTGATGAAGACGTAAATTAATCGTCAAAACGTAGGCGTTTTTCGAGAGAAAAATTAGTTTTATTTGTCCTAAAGCCACTAAAACACAAGCTTTCTATTAAGATAACTTCGGAGTTATACCAATCTTGTGGAAACTTTCCTTCGTCAATTATTTTATTAAAAAAAGAAACATCAATATTATTTGTTTTATTTTTCTGCTGTCAATTTTCAGCACCTATTTTTGTACTCACAGCATATTTATTGTACTTTAATTCGTGGTTGTTGCTGTGATGTGGCGGGTATAGCATTATGTAGAATTCAGAAAAAGCGCCCTGCATATTGCATTTTTAGAACTTGTATTCTATATTTGATTTCTCATAAGAAAAAAGGTGTCAGAAAAATAAATTTCGTTCAACTAGATCTTCAGAAACAAAGGTTTACTCTATTTCTTCGTTTAGCTTCACAAAAACAATTTTTTCAGAATTTGCATTCTAGGACTGATTCTTCAGAAGAAAAGAGGTTTTAAAACAATAATTTGCTTTCAACTAGATCTTCAGAAACAAATAAATATTAATTTGTTTAGCGTCACAAGTTATTTTTTAATTGCAAAAACTATTGCATTTTCAGATTTTTGTTTCTCTGTCTGATTCTTCCGAAGAAAAGAGGTTTAAAAAAAATTATTTTTTCCCGGTAGATCTTCAGAAACGAATGTTTATTCTATTTCTTCGTTTAGCTTCACAAAGATAATTTTTTTATGAAAACAATTATTACAATTCCAGAATTTGTATTCTAGGACAGATTCTGCAGAAAAAAAAGAGTATTTTAAAAAATAAATTTCTTTGAACTAGATTTTCAGAAACAAATGAATATTTATTCGTTTAGCTCCACAAAGGAATTTTTTAATTCCTCCGAAGGAAAGAGGTTTTAAAAAAATAAATTTTTTCCAGGTAGATCTTCAGAAAAGAATGTTTATTCTATATCTTCATTTAGCTTCACAAAAATAATGGTTTTAATGAAAACAATTATTGCATTTTCAGAATTTGCATTCTGGGAATGATTCTTTAGCAAATAAGGAAAACTGTTTTAAAAAAACAATTTTCTTCCAACTAGATCTTCAGAAACAAATGTTACTATATTTATTCGTACAGCTCTGTATAGTAATGAATTCTATTTCTTCGTTTAGCTTCACAAAAATAATTTTTTAATGAAAACATGTATTGCATTTTCAGAATTTGCATTCTAAGACTGACTCTTCAGAGAAAAAGAGGTTTTAAAAAAATAATTTTCTTCCAACTAGATCTTTAGAAACAAATGTTTACTATATTTATTCGTTTAGCTCCACAAAGTCAATTTTTATTTGCAAAAACTATTACATTTTCAGAATCTGCATTCTAGGACTGATACTTCTGAAAAGAAGAGGTTTTAAAAAATAAATTTTTTCCAACTAGATCTTCGGAAACAAATTTTTACTATATTTATTCGTTTAGCTCCACAAAGTTATTTTTTAATTGCAAAAACTATTACATTTTCAGAATTTTCTTTCTCTGTCTGGTTCTTCCGAAGAAAAGAGGTTTTAAAAAAATAATTTCCTTCCAGGTAGATGTTCAGTAACGAATGTTTATTCTATTTCTTCGTTTAGCTTCACAAAGATAATTTGCTAATGAAAACAATTATTGTATTTTCAGAATTTGCAATCTAATACTGATTCTTCAGAAAAAAAAGGGGTTTTAAAAAAACATATTCCTTCCAACTCGATCTTCAGAAACAAATGTTTACTTTATTTATTCGTTTAGCTTCACAAAGACAATTTTTATTTGCAAAAACTATTAAATTTTCAGACTTTGCATTCTAGGACTGTTTCTTGAGAAAATAAGAGGTTTTAAAAAAATAATTTTCTTCCAACTAAATCTTCATCAATCTTTACTATATTTATTCGTTTAGCTCCACAAAGTTATTTTTCAATTGCAAAAACTATTACATTTTCATAATTTTCTTTCTCTGTCTGGTTCTTCCGAAGAAAAGAGGTTTTAAAAAAATAATTTCCTTCCAGGTAGATCTTCAGTAACGAATGTTTATTCTATATCTTCATTTAGCTTCACAAAAATAATGTTTTAATGAAAACAATTATTGCATTTTCAGAATTTGCATTCTAGGAATGATTCTTTAGCAAATAAGGAAAACTGTTTTAAAAAAACAATTTTCTTCCAACTAGATCTTCAGAAACAAATGTTTACTATATTTATTCGTACAGCTCTGTATAGTAATGAATTCTATTTCTTCGTTTAGCTTCACAAAGGTAATTTTTTAATGAAAACATTTATTGCATTTTCAGAATTTGCATTCTAAGACTGATTCTTCAGAGAAAAAGAGGTTTTAAAAAAATAATTTTTTTCCAACTAGATCTTTAGAAACAAATGTTTACTATATTTATTCGTTTAGCTCCACAAAGTCAATTTTTATTTGCAAAAACTATTACATTTTCAGAATCTGCATTCTAGGACCGATACTTCTGAAAAAAAGAGGTTTTAAAAAAGAAATTTTTTCCAACTAGATGTTCGGATACAAATTTTTACTATATTTATTCGTTTAGCTCCACAAAGTTATTTTTTAATTGCAAAAACTATTACATTTTCAGAATTTTCTTTCTCTGTCTGGTTCTTCCGAAGAAAAGAGGTTTTAAAAAAATAATTTCCTTCCCGGTAGATCTTCAGTAACGAATGTTTATTCTATTTCCTCGTTTAGCTTCACAAAGATAATTTTCTAATGAAAACAATTATTGCATTTTCAGAATTTGCAATCTAATACTGATTCTTCAGAAAAAAGGGGTTTTAAAAAAACATATTCCTTCCAACTCGATCTTCAGAAACAAATGTTTACTTTATTTATTCGTTTAGCTTCACAAAGTCAATTTTTATTTGCAAAAACTATTACATTTTCAGAATCTGCATTCTAGGACTGATACTACTGAAAAAAAAGAGGTTTTAAAAAATAAATTTTTTCCAACTAGATCTTTGGAAACAAATTTTTACTATATTTATTCGTTTAGCTCCACAAAGTTGTTTTTTAATTGCAAAAACTATTACATCTTCAGAATTTTCTTTCTCTGTCTGGTTCTTCCGAAGAAAAGAGGTTTTAAAAAAATAATTTCCTTCCAGGTAGATCTTCAGTAACGAATGTTTATTCTATATCTTCATTTAGCTTCACAAAAATAATGTTTTAATGAAAACAATTATTGCATTTACAGAATTTGCATTCTAGGAATGATTCTTTAGCAAATAAGGAAAACTGTTTTAAAAAAACAATTTTCTTCCAACTAGATCTTCAGAAACAAATGTTTACTATATTTATTCGTACAGCTCTGTATAGTAACGAATTCTATTTCTTCGTTTAGCTTCACAAAGGTAATTTTTTAATGAAAACATTTATTGCATTTTCAGAATTTGCATTGTAAGACTGATTCTTCAGAGAAAAAGAGGTTTTAAAAAAATAATTTTCTTCCAACTAGATCTTTAGAAACAAATGTTTACTATATTTATTCGTTTAGCTCCACAAAGTCAATTTTTATTTGCAAAAACTATTACATTTTCAGAATCTGCATTCTAGGACTGATACTTCTGAAAAAAAGAGGTTTTAAAAAATAAATTTTTTCCAACTAGATCTTTGGAAACAAATTTTTACTATATTTATTCGTTTAGCTCCACAAAGTTGTTTTTTAATTGCAAAAACTATTACATCTTCAGAATTTTCTTTCTCTGTCTGGTTCTTCCGAAGAAAAGAGGTTTTAAAAAAATAATTTCCTTCCAGGTAGATCTTCAGTAACGAATGTTTATTCTATATCTTCATTTAGCTTCACAAAAATAATGTTTTAATGAAAACAATTATTGCATTTTCAGAATTTGCATTCTAGGAATGATTCTTTAGCAAATAAGGAAAACTGTTTTAAAAAAACAATTTTCTTCCAACTAGATCTTCAGAAACAAATGTTTACTATATTTATTCGTACAGCTCTGTATAGTAATGAATTCTATTTCTTCGTTTAGCTTCACAAAGGTAATTTTTTAATGAAAACATTTATTGCATTTTCAGAATTTGCATTCTAAGACTGATTCTTCAGAGAAAAAGAGGTTTTAAAAAAATAATTTTTTTCCAACTAGATCTTTAGAAACAAATGTTTACTATATTTATTCGTTTAGCTCCACAAAGTCAATTTTTATTTGCAAAAACTATTACATTTTCAGAATCTGCATTCTAGGACCGATACTTCTGAAAAAAAGAGGTTTTAAAAAAGAAATTTTTTCCAACTAGATGTTCGGATACAAATTTTTACTATATTTATTCGTTTAGCTCCACAAAGTTATTTTTTAATTGCAAAAACTATTACATTTTCAGAATTTTCTTTCTCTGTCTGGTTCTTCCGAAGAAAAGAGGTTTTAAAAAAATAATTTCCTTCCAGGTAGATCTTCAGTAACGAATGTTTATTCTATATCTTCATTTAGCTTCACAAAAATAATGTTTTAATGAAAACAATTATTGCATTTTCAGAATTTGCATTCTAGGAATGATTCTTTAGCAAATAAGGAAAACTGTTTTAAAAAAACAATTTTCTTCCAACTAGATCTTCAGAAACAAATGTTTACTATATTTATTCGTACAGCTCTGTATAGTAATGAATTCTATTTCTTCGTTTAGCTTCACAAAGGTAATTTTTTAATGAAAACATTTATTGCATTTTCAGAATTTGCATTCTAAGACTGATTCTTCAGAGAAAAAGAGGTTTTAAAAAAATAATTTTTTTCCAACTAGATCTTTAGAAACAAATGTATACTATATTTATTCGTTTAGCTCCACAAAGTCAATTTTTATTTGCAAAAACTATTACATTTTCAGAATCTGCATTCTAGGACCGATACTTCTGAAAAAAAGAGGTTTTAAAAAAGAAATTTTTTCCAACTAGATGTTCGGATACAAATTTTTACTATATTTATTCGTTTAGCTCCACAAAGTTATTTTTTAATTGCAAAAACTATTACATTTTCAGAATTTTCTTTCTCTGTCTGGTTCTTCCGAAGAAAAGAGGTTTTAAAAAAATAATTTCCTTCCCGGTAGATCTTCAGTAACGAATGTTTATTCTATTTCCTCGTTTAGCTTCACAAAGATAATTTTCTAATGAAAACAATTATTGTATTTTCAGAATTTGCAATCTAATACTGATTCTTCAGAAAAAAAAGGGGTTTTAAAAACACATATTCCTTCCAACTCGATCTTCAGAAACAAATGTTTACTATATTTATTCGTTTAGCTCCACAAAGTCAATTTTTATTTGCAAAAACTATTACATTTTCAGAATCTGCATTCTAGGACTGATACTTCTGAAAAAAAGAGGTTTTAAAAAATAAATTTTTTCCAACTAGATCTTTGGAAACAAATTTTTACTATATTTATTCGTTTAGCTCCACAAAGTTGTTTTTTAATTGCAAAAACTATTACATCTTCAGAATTTTCTTTCTCTGTCTGGTTCTTCCGAAGAAAAGAGGTTTTAAAAAAATAATTTCCTTCCAGGTAGATCTTCAGTAACGAATGTTTATTCTATATCTTCATTTAGCTTCACAAAAATAATGTTTTAATGAAAACAATTATTGCATTTACAGAATTTGCATTCTAGGAATGATTCTTTAGCAAATAAGGAAAACTGTTTTAAAAAAACAATTTTCTTCCAACTAGATCTTCAGAAACAAATGTTTACTATATTTATTCGTACAGCTCTGTATAGTAATGAATTCTATTTCTTCGTTTAGCTTCACAAAGGTAATTTTTTAATGAAAACATTTATTGCATTTTCAGAATTTGCATTGTAAGACTGATTCTTCAGAGAAAAAGAGGTTTTAAAAAAATAATTTTCTTCCAACTAGATCTTTAGAAACAAATGTTTACTATATTTATTCGTTTAGCTCCACAAAGTCAATTTTTATTTGCAAAAACTATTACATTTTCAGAATCTGCATTCTAGGACCGATACTTCTGAAAAAAAGAGGTTTTAAAAATAAATTTTTTCCAACTAGATCCTCGGAAACAAATTTTTACTATATTAATTCGTTTAGCTCCACAAAGTTATTTTTTAATTGCAAAAACTATTACATTTTCAGAATTTTCTTTCTCTGTCTGGTTCTTCCGAAGAAAAGAGGTTAAAAAAAAATAATTTCCTTCCAGGTAGATCTTCAGTAACGAATGTTTATTCTATTTCTTCGTTTAGCTTCACAAAGATAATTTTCTAATGAAAACAATTATTGCATTTTCAGAACTTGCAATCTAATACTGATTCTTCAGAAAAAAAGGGGTTTTAAAAAAACATATTCCTTCCAACTCGATCTTCAGAAACAAATGTTTACTTTATTTATTCGTTTAGCTTCACAAAGACAATTTTTATTTGCAAAAACTATTAAATTTTCAGACTTTGCATTCTAGGACTGTTTCTTGAGAAAATAAGAGGTTTTAAAAAAATTATTTTCTTCCACCTAAATCTTCATCAATCTTTACTATATTTATTCGTTTAGCTTCACAAAGTTGTTTTTCAATTGCAAAAACTATTACATTTTCAGAATTTTCTTTCTCTGTCTGGTGCTTCCGAAGAAAAGAGGTTTTAAAAAAATAATTTCCTTCCAGGTAGATCTTCAGTAACGAATGTTTATTCTATATCTTCATTTAGCTTCACAAAAATAATGTTTTAATGAAAACAATTATTGCATTTTCAGAATTTGCATTCTAGGAATGATTCTTTAGCAAATAAGGAAAACTGTTTTAAAAAAACAATTTTCTTCCAACTAGATCTTCAGAAACAAATGTTTACTATATTTGTTCGTACAGCTCTGTATAGTAATGAATTCTATTTCTTCGTTTAGCTTCACAAAAATAATTTTTTAATGAAAACATTTATTGCATTTTCAGAATTTGCATTCTAAGACTGATACTTCTGAAAAAAAAAGGTTTTAAAAATACATTTTTTCCAACTAGATCCTCGGAAACAAATTTTTACTATATTAATTCGTTTAGCTCCACAAAGTTATTTTTTAATTGCAAAAACTATTACATTTTCAGAATTTTCTTTCTCTGTCTGGTTCTTCCGAAGAAAAGAGGTTTTAAAAAAATAATTTCCTTCCAGGTAGATCTTCAGTAACGAGTGTTTATTCTATTTCCTCGTTTAGCTTCACAAAGATAATTTTCTAATGAAAACAATTATTGCATTTTCAGAATTTGCAATCTAATACTGATTCTTCAGAAAAAAGGGGTTTTAAAAAAACATATTCCTTCCAACTCGATCTTCAGAAACAAATGTTTACTTTATTTATTCGTTTAGCTTCACAAAGACAATTTTTATTTGCAAAAACTATTAAATTTTCAGACTTTGCATTCTAGGACTGTTTCTTGAGAAAATAAGAGGTTTTAAAAAAATAATTTTCTTCCAACTAAATCTTCATCAATCTTTACTATATTTATTCGTTTAGCTCCACAAAGTTATTTTTCAATTGCAAAAACTATTGCATTTTCAGTATTTTCCTTCTCTGTCTGATTTTGCGAAGAAAACAGGTTAAAAAACCAATGTTTATTCTATTTCTTCGCTTAGCTTCACAAAGATAATTTTTTAATGAAAACAATTATTGCATTTTCAGAATTTGCATTCTAGGACGGATTCTTTAGAAGAAAAGAGATTTAAAAACACTTAATTTCTTCCAACTAGATCCTTAGAAACAAATATTTACAATGTTCATTCGTTTAGCTCCACAAAGTTATTTTTTAATTGCAAAAGCTATTGCATTTTAAGAATTTTATTTCTCTGTCTGATTCTTTAGAAGAAAAGATGTGTCAAAAGAATGAACTTCTTCCAGCTAGATCTTCAGAAATTAATGTTTACTCTATTTCTTCATTTAGCTTCACAAAGAGCATTAAAAAAATATATATTAATTTTCTCCCAATCTTGAATAATTTAGCTCAATGATAAAATTGCCTATAGTCCAGGTTGCTTAAAAGAGCACTGTATATTGCAATTTCAGAATTTGTCTTCTAGCTCTGATTCTTCAGAAGAAAAGAGTTTTATAAAAATAAATTTCTTCCAGCTTGATGACATCACAAAGTTTTCACAAAGTCACTACTTTTTTTTTGGCTTTGGTTAAATAAAGTCCATTTGCGATTTTTGAAAAAATGGAATAAATGTAATTCAGTCTTGAATAAGTTAGCTCAATGATGAAGACGCCTGTGGGCCATGTAACATAAAAAGCACTGCAAATTACTTTTTTAGAATTTGTTTCTATGTCTGATTTTTTAGGCGAAAGAAGTCGACAAAGCATAGTACCAAACTACCTTTTCAATCAATAATTGCACATGGAAATAGCTACTTTTCTACAACCGAGAGAAAAGTACAAATTTGCACTTCCAAAGGAAAGTTTTTAATTTTGCCGCTCTCCGAGCGACAAAGTAACCAAAACGCGTTTTCGGCGCAGTTTGGCACAGTTCAACAAATTCGGCGCAGGAAAGGCGGTGTGATGTTATAAAGAGTTTCGACTAATGCTGTGAGTCGGTGGATGAAGTTCCGCCACAAACTTATGAAAAGCCTCACACAATCTTAA
The DNA here is from genome assembly GCA_951812265.1 of Taphrorychus bicolor. Classification (NCBI taxonomy): domain Eukaryota; kingdom Metazoa; phylum Arthropoda; class Insecta; order Coleoptera; family Curculionidae; genus Taphrorychus; species Taphrorychus bicolor. The sequence continues at coordinate 26,666,553 of OX638303.1, read as the reverse complement.
TGAAAAAATTTTCTAATTACTATTGTATTCCTGTCTCGTGTTCTGTATGCAATTACATAAAAAAATTCAAAAAAGCGCGCTCTGGTTTTTTTCCTCGACACTTTCTAGTTGACGCATTTTGCGTCCTGATGATGGGCTCAGTGCAACTATCGTCCGTCGTCTTTTTCTCCCCCATCCACTTAATTGACGCTTTTCCAAAATAAGGTCCACAACCCAAACTTTTCGGCGCAGTCCGTAGGATCATCGCCTCGAACAAACGCTACCGATGCTTCCCAATTATTATTATCATCATTGACGGCTAATTTGCGGGTGTTTTGTTTCCCCGCGGAGTTTCCTCGTCTCGTTAGCGGCGATTTTTCCGAAAGTACTAATGATGCGGTCGTGTGAGACTGACGTCTCGGTTGCGTTTCGTAATTAGTGCGAGTCGCGCAAGCAACACCGTTGCGGCCGCAACTGCTGGCTTTGTCGCTTGCACGGATCGCTTTGTTGTCGCAAAATTAATTAGATAAAAACTTCCGACAAAGGGTTCGCTCGCACATACGTACCGAACGCCCTTTCCGCGAACCCTAATTAAGAGCATTTTTTCGGGCGAGCGCATTTTTAGAGCGGAGCAAGGATCTATGTAGGTAAAACTTTCGAGTGACGAGAAATTAAACATTACCATAGACCGCCCGAGGCCGAGAACTGAATTTCAAAGCTTTGCTGGAAATGACAGCTTGCGCTAGGCAAACTGAAGGTAATACCGCATCCAGTCGACTGCGCCATAATTCGCCTGCCCCAATCTGTCTGATACATCCCCGGTGGTTACAGTAGGTTTACTTTGCGGCATATCCTTATATAGACAAAACTCTCTTAATTACCTACGCGCTACGTACTGCATATGCTGAAATTTACGTGTATGTTGGTGTAGTGTAGTAACAGCGGGATTTTTGAATAATGAATGCAAATGATTCGTTGTCGTCCTATAGACCTGTCCAGCGCGGCGTCTACATAAATCCTTCAACTCTAATAATAACAGTTGTCCTCAAAGGTTAAATTTATTCCCGCAATATCTGTGTACGTTTCCCTTTGACATTTATAGTGACATAAAGTTGGTTTATTATATCGTGCTTCGGCGAAAAAACTCTACGCTGCAAGAACGACGGTTTATCAGCCAGACAATATTTATCTTTTGTTTATCGTATTATTCTCCAACATAATACTACCCATAACAACAGCTCTTAAGGATTGGGTTCTCTTTTCTGCTGATTTTCTCTATACGTCCGGTGTGATTTTATGGGCATTATTAGCCAGTTATGTCGGATCATGCCACACCGATACGTGTGAACTTACGTTGATTAGCAAACGTCATCTAGTTGACTATGATTTTTTGATAGAAAAGAAGAGAGTCATAAAGGCACGTCGTAAATTGACCCGCCTTCAACCATCAATTCTTAGCCGTCCTATTTGTCTTTGTTTTTAGCTTTCTGCTTTTTCCCGTTTCGCACATCTTTCTAAGCGGTAGTTTCACCAAGAAAGTTTTTTGCTATAAACAGCAATTTTTATTGCATAAAATTAGTTTTGTGTTTGGCCAACATGGCTTTCGTTTTAAAACATATCAAGTGTTTAGCTGAAAATACTATCGAACTGGAATTAAACTGATTGCTGTTTTCGATCGGAATGGCACGTTTGCAATCCTTTCAGAACGTAACAAATTCAATATGAATGAACCTGAAAAGAGGGTTTTTTTTTAAATGGATCAAAAACGCGATTATAAAAGTGCCTAAAAATCGACCTCCGAGGTGGTCTATCTCCGAAAATATTGCACCCAAACTTTCGATGGTGGGAGGTGAAAGAGGACATCAAGAAGAAAAGAAAACAGTTGGATTAAGTCCAATCGGTCCAGGCGTTTTCAAGTTGAGAATTGAGAAAAAAGTCATAATACCCCCTTTAGACATTTAAAAAAAAAATGTTTTGCTGTTTTTGATCGGAATGGCACGTTTGCAATCCTCTAAGAATGTAACAAATTCAATTCGAATGAAATTGACCTCTAAAAGAGTTTTTTTTTTAAATGATCTAAAAACGCGATTCTGAAAGAGTCTACAAATCGACCTCCGAAGGTAACTACCTCCGAAAATATTGCACCTACGGGACTTCCGATGATGTGAGGTGGAAGAGGACATCAAGGAGAGGACAAAACAGTTGGATTCACTCCAATCGGTTTAGGTGTTCTCAAGTTACTGGGGGTCAAAGTTGAGAATTGAGAAAAAAGTCATAATCCCTTTGGACATTTTCAAAAAAAAAATTCTGATTTTTTTTTTTTGGTGTTTTTAATCGAAATGCCACGTTTGCAATCCTCTAAGAACGTAACAAACTCAATATGAATGAAATTAACACGAAAAGAGGGTTTTTTTAAAAACTCCGGACTAAACCTACCGGACTTCCGATGATGGGAGGTGAAAATTAGCATCAAAAAGAGGACAAAACAGTTGGATTCACTCCAATCGGTCCAGGCGTTCTCAAGTTACTGGGGTTCAAAGTTCAAAATTGAGAAAAATATCATAATTCTGCCCCTCACTTTAGACATTTTCAAAAAAAAAAATTTTTGTTTGCTCTTTTTGATCGGAATGCCACGTTTGCAATCCTCTAAGAACGTAACAAACTCAATGTGACTGAAATTAACCTGAAAAGAGGTTTTTTTTTTAATAATGGTCCAAAAATGCGATTCTAAAAGTGCCTAAAAATCGATCTCCGAATTCTTCTACCTCTGAAAATATTGCACCCTCGGGACTTCCGATGATGGGAGGTGCAACAGAACATCAAGAAGAGGACAAAACAGTTAGATTCACTTCAACTGGTCCGGGCGTTCTCAAGTTACTGAGGGTCAAAGTTGAGAATTGAGAAAAAAGTCATAACTCCCCCCACCCTTCGGACATTTTCAAACAAATTTGGGAAATTTTTTTTTGGTGTTTTTGATCGGAATGCCACTTTTGCAATCTTCTAAGAACGTAACAAACTCAATTGAAATTAAATTAATATCTGAAGAGTTTTTTTTTTCAGTTTTTTTAAATGATCTAAAAACGCTATTCGAAAGTGTCTAAAAATCGACCTCCGAAAGGGTGTATCTTCGAAAATACTGCACCTACGGGACTGCCGGTAATGGGAGGTGGAAGAGGACATCAAGAAGAGGACAAAACAGTTGGATTCACTCCAATCGGTCCACGCGTTCTCAAGTTACTGGGGGTCAAAGTTAAGAATTGAGAAAAAGCTATAATCCCCCCCCCCCTTCTGACATTATCAAAAAAAAATTTTTTTGTCGACTTTGATAGGAATGGCACTTTTACAATCCTCTTAAGAACGTAACAAACTCAATTCGAATGAAATTGTTTTTTTTTTTAAATGATCTAAAAACGCGATTCTAAAAGTGCCTAAAAATCGACCTCCGAAGGGGTCTATCTCCGGAAATATCGCACCTACAGAACTTTCGATGGTGGGAGATGAAAGAGGACATCAAGAAGAGGACAACACAGTTGGATTCACTCTAATCGGTCCAGGCGTTCTCAAGTTACAGGCGGTCAAAGTTGAGAATTGAAAAAAAAGTCGTAATACCACCCCCTTTGGAGATTTTCAAAAACAATTTCGGAATTTTTTTTTTTTGCTGATTTTGATCGGAATGGCACACTTGCAATCCCCTGAGAACATAACAAACTCAATTGGAATGAAATTAACCTCTAAAGAGGTTTTTTTAACGATGGTCCAAAAACGCGATTCTAAAACTGCCTAAAAATCGACCTCCGAAGGGGTCTATCTCCGGAAATATCGCACCTACAGAACTTTCGATGGTGGGAGGTGAAAGAGGACATCAAGAAGAGGACAACACAGTTGGATTCACTCCAATCGGTTTAGGTGTTCTCAAGTTACTGGGGGTCAAAGTTGAGAATTGAGAAAAAAAGTCATAATCCCCCCCCCCTTTGGACATTTTCAAAAAAAAATTAGGAAATTTTTTTTTGGTGTTTTTCATCGGAATGGCACGTTCGCAATCCTCTAACAACGTAACGAACTCAATATGAATGAAATTAACCTCAAAAGAGGGTTTTTTAAAAAATGGTCCAAAAAACGCGATTCTAAATATGCCTAAAAATCCACCTCCGAACTGGTTTATCTCCGAAAATGTTGGACCTACTGGACTTTCAATGATGGGAGGTGGAAAAGGACATCAAGAAAAAGACAAAACAGTTGGATTCACTCCAATTGATCCAGGCGTTCTCAAGTTACTGGGGGTCAAAGTTGAGAATTGAGAAAAAAGTCATAATTCCCTCCACCTTTGGGCATTTTCAAAAAAAAATTTTTTTTGCTCTTTTTTTATCGAAATGCCACGTTTGCAATCCTCTAAGAACGTAACAAACTCAATATGAATGAAATTAATCTGAAAAGAGGGTTTTTTTTTAATAATGGTCCAAAATTGCGATTCTAAAAGTGCCTAAAAATCGACCTCCGAAGGTCTCTACCTCCGAAAATATTGCACCTACAGGACTTCTGATTAGAGGTAGAGAAATATCGATAGCGCTATCGATAAGTATCGATAATTTAAACTATCGAAACCTATCGATTCTTAGAAAAGCTATCGATACTAAATCGATAGTGGACGCAATACTATCGTTAATATTATCTAACCTCAAATTTAACCATTTCTCCAATTTTTTTAAATTTTCTCGTGGTGTGGATACGAGGTGGCTCTTTCCATTTCCATGATCCTATTATTTGGGCTTGGTTTCAAATATGGATAAATTTCTGAGAAAAGGAGGTAAGTATTAAGTATACCATACCTACCTGATTGGCTAGTAGTGGCATGGCGGCATGGAATTTGAGTTTGAATTTAAAGTTGGCAAAGAAGTAAAACTCTTATTTTATTGCTGATAGATAAGAGTCCCCAAATGAAAGAAAGAGGACCTTCTGACGCTGATTTCAATAATTCTTCGTCCACTTCTGATGGTGATGTTCAGGTTCAGCCTACTCCAACTAATCAAAATACTGGAGTCAAAAGGAAGAAAGCGTCCAAAGTATGGAAATATTTCAAGAAGTCTGGAGACAAAACTCTTGCAAAATGCACGACATGCGGTAAAGAGGTCAGGACAAGTGGTAATACATCAAATTTAGCAGATCATTTAAAGAGAGCACATCCTTTGTTGAAAACAAGTGACACTCAATCAGAGCAGCCTGGTTCAATTATCTCAACTGCGGTGACTGTGGGTGATGGTTCTTCATCTAGTGCTCGGTCCAGTACGAGATCCATAAGCCCATTTTTTAAAAGAGCACTTTCATATGACAATTTTTCTTCCCGTAAAAAACTACTCGATAAAGCATTGATCGAAATGATTGCTTTAGACTTTCAACCATTTAACATTGTAAATGATGTTGGCTTTAAAAACTTTGTCAATTTATTGGACCCAAAATATGAAATGCCAAGCTCATACACACTTAGCCACAAATTGCTGGATCAGTATTATTCAGAAGTAGTTGAAAAACTAAAAAGTGAACTGCTTGATGTCGAATATGTTTCAATTACAAGTGATTCTTGGACATCCACCTCAACCGAAAGTTATCTTACTGTGACTTGCCATTATATAAATAAATCTTTCAAATTAAAATCCGCAGTTCTATCCACAAAGCCATTGAGTGAAGGAGTAAATCATACAGCTGAAAATATCTCCGGAGCTTTAATGAAGGTGTTCAAAGACTGGAATATTGAAAACAAAATCACATGTATAGTGACTGATAACGCTTCCAACATGATTAAGGCATCTGAGCTACTAAAAATAAATCACCTGCCATGTTATGCTCACACACTCAATTTGGTTGTACAGGATAATTTTCGAAGTGAAAACATACACAGAATAATAAAAAAATGTAAGGACATAGTAACATATTTTAAATGTAGCACAGTTGCAATGGATGTGTTCATTAGTGAGCAGGATCAACCAGAAAAATACAAACTTTTGAAAGAAGTATCTACGCGATGGAATAGCTGTTACTATATGATGGAAAGAATCTTAAAAGTTAATGGTGCTGTTGGGCGAGCTATACTAAAGCTAAGGAAGGCTCCTCAGCCTCTTACCATTGATGATGTTGCCATTATTTCAGACATTGTCATATCTCTTAAGTGCTTTGAGGATGCAACGAAGAAAGTATCTGGTAAGTAATCTATATATCAATGAAAATCTACGCATATTTGTATTTTTCAACATTTTTAGGTAGGAAATATGTTTCTGTGTCATTAATAATACCTATTACTTTTGGAATTTACAATTATTTAACTGGGATAATGTCTACTTTAACCACACAAGAGGGAAAACTTTTCTGCCAGGGACTAATACATTCTACAAAACAAAGGTTATTTCCTTATGAAAGTAAAAAAATTCCCAGGGTTGCAACCATATTAGATCCCAGGTTTAAAAAAGAGGGATTTCGATGCGAAGAGAATTCTGCACAAGCTGCAACCATTTTGGAGCAGGAAATGTTTTCTATTTTAAGGCGAAAGCAGCATGAAAATAAAGCTAATAATTCAACTGAAAATAGCAGTGAAGCAAGTGAAAAGCATGGATCAGTCAAGACTAAAACTTCCTTATTTAGTTTCTTAGATGATCGAATTAACAAAAAGGTTAGATAATTAACAACTGATGTAATAATAACTAAGAGGCAATACTTAGGGTAACTTTTACAACTGTTAGTAAAACTTCAGTTTGAAGATAAAACACCAGAATTGAGGTAGATTGCATTATTACAAACAATGCAATCTACGTCATGTCTGGTATTTTATCTTCAAACTGAAGTTTTACTGATAGTTGTAAAAGTCACTTAGGGTGACTTTCACAAGTTCAAGTAAAACTTCAGATTGAAGATAAAACTCCAGATATAACCTACATTGCATTGTTTATCTGTCAGGTAAACAATGCAATGTACATCAAGTCTGGTGTTTTATCTTCAATCTGAAGTTTTACTTGAACTTGTAAAAGTCGCCCTTAGAAAGACCCAACTCCGCAGAAGACACTGACCCTTTATTATTTTGGAAGGTAAGCCACAGTTCTATAATTTGGATGTTCTAGTTGTATAACTTATATCTAAAGCTGTATTAAATAGGTACAACAAGATTTTTTAATTATAAAATTTCTTTTAGATTAATAGCGGTGAGCTTATGCCCATGGACAGCTGCTGTTTCAAATATCTATCTGTTCCTGCTACCTCGGTGGAAAGCGAGAGGACTTTTAGTGCAGCAGGACAAATAATAAGCGACCGTAGATCAAAACTAAAATGCAGCAATGTCGATAAAATTATATTTTTGCACGCAAATTATAACATTTTTGATAATAATAAGTAATGGGTGTGTGTGTGTGTGTGTGTGTGTATGTGTTCATTAAAAAAACTGCCCATCCATCTTCATTTTGCTCCCATTATGCAAATGTCAGTGCTATTACTTCTTGACTTCGTGGATCCGAATTATTAAAATGAATTAAAGAATTTACTAGAATTTAAGAATATTTTATTTCCTACTACAATATTCATGGCTATAATCATTAAGAGGTTAGGGTTAGCGACTAAAACTATCGATAAATATCGCTAGCACTATCGATGAAATATCGATAACGTTTTAGTACCAATCGATAACTATCGACGTCGGTCACTATCGATATTTCTCGACCACTACTTCTGATGACGGGAGGTGGAAGAGGACATCAAGAAGAGGACAAGACAGTTGGATTCACTCCAATCGGTCTGGGTGTTCTCAAGTTACAGGTGGTCAAAGTTGAGAATTGAGAAAAAAGTAATAATCTCCCCTTTGGACATTTTTAAAAAACTTTCTGGCATTTTTTTTTGCTCTTTTTGATCGAAATAGCACACTTTCAGTCCCCTGTGAACGTAACAAACTCAATTCAAATTAAATTAATATCTGAAGAGTTTTTTTTTCAGTTTTTTAAATGATCTAAAAACGCGATTCGAAAGTGTCTAAAAGTCGACCTCCGAAAGGGGGTATCTTCGAAAATACTGCACCTACGGGACTTCCGGTAATGGGAGGTGGAAGAGGACATCAAGAAGAGGACAAAACAGTTGGATTCACTCCAATCGGTCCACGCGTTCTTAAGTTACTGGGGGTCAAAGTTAAAAATTGAGAAAAAGCTATAATTCCCCCCCCCCCCTACTGACATTTTCAAAAAAAAAATGTTTTCCCATCTTTGATCGGAATGGCACTTTTGCAATCCTCTTAAGAACGTAACAAACTCAATTCGAATAAAATTGTTTTTTTTTTAAATTGTCCAAAAACGCGATTCTAAAAGTGCCTAAAAATCGATCTCCGAACGGATCTATCTCCGAAAATATTGCACCTATATGATTTCCGATGATGGGAGGTGAAAGAGGACATTAAGAAGAGGAAAAAACAGTTGGATTTAATCCAATCGGTCGAGGCGCTATCAAGTAACATGTGGTCAAAGTTGAAAATTAAGAAAAAAGTCGTAATATCTCCCCCCCCCCACTTTGGACATTTTCAAAAAAATTTCGAAACATTCTTTTTGTGGTTTTTGATCGGAATGGCATGTTTGCAATCCTTTAGGAACGTAACAAACTCAAATCAAATGAATTTAACCTTTTTTTAACCAAAAACGCGATTCTAAAAGTGTCTAAAAGCAGGGTTGCCAGATCTGGCGACTCGATTTCCGCAGTCAAAATAAAAAAAACCCTTAAATATTGGCCAATTCTAAAAAAGTCCCCAAAAAAAATTTTCGTAGATTATAATAGGTTATTTCTGGATTTCATTACATTTTTGCGACAAAAATATTTCCCGCATATACCCCAAAACGAGATGTGTTACAAATAAATTCCCAAGAACTAAAGAATATTTCGTGCAAATAAACATTATTTATATTGATTTATTTATTATTTAAATTATAAATATTAAACATTTCGTTTTTTTTTAAGAACAGATTGATCTTTAAAAGTAGGTAAAAGTCAATTTCAAAATATTATTTATCTAGTATGAATAATTCGATTTTTGTAATTTTATTTGGTTTTCAGATTTACTAAGTGAGATTTGAGTCGAGACCAGTCGACTTTCGAGTAGTGTCAGAGCTAAACTCCCCAGTTATTCCCCTGGTAAATATTTTTCCCCCAGAAAAAATGCCCCGGAAAAAATGTCCTCAAAAAATACCCCAAAGAGAAAAAATTCCCTATTTTTTGGGGAAAATCTCCTAATCTCGCAACCCTGTCTAAAAGTCGACTTCCGAAGGGGTTTATTTTACTGTTCACCAATTTTTTTTTTAATCACTGTAACTTTTCTTCACATTCATTAAGCACAGTTTGCTTTCTATCATCTTTAGTTCTTTGTTTTTGGATACATTTTATCTAAGGAGAGATCGATGTCATCAACACAAGCAATTTAGTCGATTTTGATTGGTGTTGCCTGGAGAATGAAGTTTTTTTTATCGATCTTGGTCCGAAAGTTGTTTTTCATACAACGACCTAATCCATTTTGATCGTTGCTGAAACAATGCTTTAGCTTTTTTTAACAATTCTGTCCTTGAAAACTGCGATTTTGTTCTAAAAATTCAGTTTTACGTCGAACTCAGATTCACTGTGTGCAGTTTTATTCCGAAAACTCATTTTTAATTTTTTTGAATTATTTTGATTTTTTATTAAAAAATTTAATTTTTTATTAAGAAACTGAATTACAGAACACGTAAAAAGTGAGGTTTTTTAAATTCACAGCCCTGTTTGTCATTAAAATTGAGTCAAAGTGTGTAAAAATAAAATTTTAAGTTTTTTTAAAAACTCAGTATGCGTACTAGTACAGTCGCTAAAGACTGACTTAAAGTCTCTAAAAATATAATTAGATCCAAAATTAATTAATTTTAAATAATTTCAACATCGTCTAAGAATGGAAATTTTTATGCTTTTGGAGAAATTCTATATTAGGACAAAATTAGGCAAAATTAATTCAAATATTCAAATTTAAAATAATTTGTTGTTGGTGGTAAAATTAATTTTTGGACCAAAATAAATAAAATTTTACTAGGGACGACAAAAATTAAAAAAATAGTATGCTTTTCGAGGAAGTCAGCTCAAAAAATCGTTAAAACAGACTCCGGTAGTCAAACAGTGAGTTAAAGCGTCTATAAATGCTAAAAATAAAAATTTCTTAAAAAATCCAGAGTAGAATTAGGTTTAAAATTATTTAAAAATTATCTACATCGTGCATGGATGTGTTTAGACAAATTCTATTTTAGAACGCAATCAGGTAAAATTATTTAAATCATCAAATTTGTTGTTGGTGGTAAAATTAATTTTTGGACGAAAATAAGTGAAATTTTACTAAAGACGTAGCAAACTGAAAATTTAATATTTTTCGAGGAAGTCAAAATGGTTAAAATTGAGTCAAAACTTGTAAAAATAAAATTTTAAGGTTTTTGAAAAACTCAGGATGCGTACTAATAGCCTCAAATTGCTAAAAAATGAGTTAAGCGTCTAAAAATGCAAATTTGTCATTTTTTGGAATACCTATGCAGTATATAATTAGATCTAGTAATAACTAAAATTGGCAAAAATTTATTTAAATCTTCTAATTTGTTGTTTTTGGTTAAACTAATTTTGTGACCAAAATAGTAAAAATTTTCTAAAGACGTCCAAATAGACATTTTTGTAGGTACCACCCATCCAATTTTTCCTAAAGATTTGCAAATGTACCCACATCGCTTCACAATAGTACAAGAATTGCAGGAAACTGACTTTCCCCAAAGAGTGCAATTTAGCAAATTGGAATAAATAATAACCAGAACATTTTCCAAAAATCCATATTTAGTGATGAGACATGGTTTGGTGATAACTGGTTACGCCAACTCACAATACATGAGAACTTGGAGCAGTGAAAACCCTCATTGAGTCATTGAGCAAGGACTACACCCTGAAAAATTATAGTTTGGGCCGGAATTACAGCTCGTCGACTGATTGGTCCAATTTTCTTTAAAGGAAACAGATCACAGAGACAGAGCAAATTTTTCCTATTCGATTGCAACCTTCTTTTCCATGACGTCAATGAGCGGTTCGACGTACCGACACATCGAACAAATTTGCAAGATTTGATTTTTAAAGTTGGGTCAACACATTATATGCCTGTTGGATAATATACTATTTTCATTACATTTTTGATAGCAAATTTGAAAACTCATAATCCACATTGGTTTGTTCTATAGCAAAGCGATGAAACATTGGATTCCTACACTCGTTTAAATGAGTTTTAAAACTAGTGTCGAGACCAGTGCTCGAACTGCTCGAGCAGGTGATGGTGACATTTATAATACTTGACATTACGACAAGAGACAAGTGACGTGTGTGTGTGTGAGGTTAGGCAACTTGATATACACAACAACGATACCTTTTATAAATATAGCTTATTGTTTGAGATAGAAATTTGTATTTATTATCATCATGGCTATTTTATAAATATTGTTAAAAATATTAATGCCAAATTGGCGGGCTTTTATCCAAAGGAACCAAATTTTAGTTACTCTACTAACAGTCAGCCTACACATAATTTGGCATAAAATGTGTGAGATCTTTCTCACTTCTCTATTGAGCTTGGGAGTACTTCTACTAAATTTAAAGTCTATAGAGTCTTCAAAGTTCTAAATCATTTAAATTAAAAAATCCAACCATTTCAAGAGGGATCTATTTATTTATCTTTGTAAAGCGTTATTGCGTGGCAGCACTAGACAGGTCTGAGACTATTCCCATCTTTAAGATCCTATCAAGAAAACAAGGGATGAGGATACTTTCAAAGCGCTCTGGAACCGTCAGTGTCATTCCCAGACATTTTACTTTTGACATTTGACACAAAAGTGACAACTTAAGAAAATATGGTGTCAGCACTGTCAACGACATAAGTCAGTTGTCTTTCGAGTTTTGTCATTATTGTCATTACGTCGTAAGTTGAGAGTCGGACATACCAGTTTTAGAATTCTCGAGAATAAGGATAAGTTTTTTCTTCTTAAAATGTTAATTAATGAATCAATGCCTAATTTGCTGAACTACAAACTAAATACAAGGTGAATATGGTGGAAGAGTGATTTTTAATGTACCTGACCCCAAAAGGATCAACAAAATCCTCAATAACCACAATAAAAATATTGAATTAAGTAATTCACGACATGCTTGTGGGAAAAAAACAAATTAATTTTATAGGCGGCTAGATCTATGTATCGTGATATAAAGGCATATAATAAAAAAAAACTCAATAGTTTAATTCCACCCAATAAGCCACCCATGAAACCCATTAATGGGACAACCACTTGTGCATCTGACTTCGCCTGCCCTCAACAAAACCCCAAATCCCATTCGCCCAACCTAATAACTACACGCTGAGGCCCTCTTTTGGTCGGTCAAGGATTGGTTATGGCCCACTGGGACACAGGTTATCATATAATAATTCATAAGTACACACGACGGGTATAAATCGCTACATTGTAATGTGACCGGTCGGAAAGAAGGAGGTCGCCACCCCATCTATTAGGGCACCCTTTAGGGGGCTCGCTCGTTCACCGGAATCAATTTGTGCAATTGGCAAAAGGGGGATGAAGAGAGAGGGTCTCTCGTGATTAAAAACTCGTCCCGACCGGAAGATGCAACCCCGACGGTCTCTGAAAATTAGACGGATAGGGGTAAGATTGACTGCGTGCACGTCGTGAATGGCTGCATATTGATTGATCAACGATAACTAGAAAAAACTGAAGGCAACAGATTGCAATTAGAATAGTGATGAGTGATGATCATAACGTGACTATTAGGTGACGTACATCTAATATTCGTATTTTAATAGCTTCGCTTATAGGGGTTGTTATACAATCAAAAGGGTTTAAGTACCTCCAAATTCAGTTTATTGTCACTGTAAGTTTTGCCAACTTTAGGGCCTTTTAAAGTTTGCAGTTTTTTTCGGCTTGCAATTTATTTCTACAACTTTTGCTGCAAGAAATTACTTGGCATGTTTTTGACATTACAGTGTTGCAATGTTTGCCTTTTTTACAATAAAGCAACATTGCAGAATTTAAACATGTGAAATTTTTTATATACAGGGTGTTCCAGGAGGAGCAGTTCAAATTTATTCCACGTCAAGAAATAACTCTAGTTGTTTTGTATATTATATTCTCAAAATTATTTGTTGAGTAATGCACTGGGTGTTGAAGTTTAGTAATTAAAAAAATGCATTATCTATCATACATATCTTCATATTCCTAGAGATATTTGCATGAAATATTTTGGGTACCGTTAGTTGGGGAAAGAGCATAATTTCCATCATTGAAACGCCTATGAATTATTTTTGAAGATAAAAGTGGTACGTCACCACTTTCATAAACAAAAAGTTTTGTTTGAAACACTTAACACTAAAACACACAACATTTCATCAATTTTGATGGTAATGTAATCATTTTGTAATATAAAGTTATGTGTTTTTATTCATATTTTCGCAAATATCTTGATAACGTAAAGAGTAGGTGGTCACCAATTTGTCGAACAACCAATCTGCATACTAGTTTCGGGGTCTACCCCTCATCAGTACAGTCTTGGCTGGTCGACCAATCGGAGACCGTGTGTCTTCGATTCTGAGAGCCATCTGTAATGCAGTATTAGATTTAATACGCCGGTAGATGTCGCTTGCTCGGCACAACATCTCACCGTTCTTCTGTATCTGGAAAACGGTTAGAGTTCTTGCAAGTATCCAACTTTTTCCCAAATTGAATAGGAAGCATATTGTAACAAAAGCAATATTAATATATAACTTTAATTACTTTCACTCTCGATTCATTCACTCCCGCATCTTTTTGATCTATTGACATCTATCTTACTCCTTACATTTTCTTCCTCATTGAGGTTTTTCTTTCTTTGTTACTTCGTGTTTTCTACATGTTTTAGTACTTTGATTTACCTAGTCTTTAAGGCTTAATTCTCGCATTTTTAGTCTCGTCTTTAGTGCTCGTGTCTTCCTTCACTCCTAGACCTTCTAACATGTTTGTTCCCGTCACATCTTTTTGTATTTATTTATATATTGGCTACATAAACTTTTCTTCATCGTTTATGGTCTAAAATAAGTTGTTAAATTATACTTCGGACGCTAACTTCGGAATACCCTGTATATCTCATTGACATATTATTGCCATCTAGTCACCTTTGAAATCTTCATTTGTTTACACCTGTCTCTTTTCAGTACATGTTGGTAAATTACGATAAAAATGTAAAAGTCGGATTTCCAAAGCCAACTGGATGGCAATAATAAATGAATAATAACTACCTACGATACACAACCTAAATAAAAATTGTTCAAGTTTTCTATTCTTCCACCTTTCCTTACATTCACCTGACTTTCCTAAGGCAGTGTTATCTTCTATTTCCCTCTTATGTATTTTTTCTAGATTTCTTTTTCATGTTGGGCTTTGATTTTTGTCTCTTTCTTCCGTTTAGTCCTCTTTAATAATGTCGATGTACTGGTTTATCCAGTTTTTATTTTGGCAAACAAGAATTTGGCAAGAAGGATGACATTAGATGTAATAAAACGAAACTTTAAACTCGTTTGATTTGTGAATCTCCTCTCTTTGTTTAATCTTTTTTGTCATTTAGTCCGAGTCACTTCATTTTTTCTCGATGCACTTTAGTGCGCTTTTACTTTTATTTATTTTTTTTCTTATTCCAACTTTAGTTACTTTCGCTCTCGATTCATTCACTCCCGAATCTTTTTGATCTATTGACACGATCTTACTCTTTTCGTTTTTTTTTCTCATTGCGGTTTTTCTTTCTTTGTTACTTTGGGTTTTCTACATGTTTTAGTACTTTGATTTACCTAGTCTTTCAGACTTAATTTTTGCATTTTTAGCCTCGTCTTTAGTGCTCGTGTCTTCCTTCACTCCTTCTAGACCTTCTAACATGTTTGTTCCTGTCCCATCTTTAGGTATTTATTTTTTACCGTTTTTTCCTCTGTTCCTTTTCTATTTACCCAAAAAAATTGTTGGAAAAAATAGTTTTTACTCCGAAGAAAAGTTTTATTTATTTTGTACTTTCCTTTCTCCTTATTAGTGTCCTTTGGATCAGCAAGTTTTATTTCTTAAATAAATATATTATTTTGTTTAAAAAAATTAGAAATCGGTAATTTTTGTTGTTTTATAATCGTTTGATTTTGCCATTTTAGTTAGTCCCATATATCTGTCATTTCCAAATTTATTTACTATTTTTGGTCCTTTAATTTATTCTATATTTTTTTTGCGTTACCCTTCTTTATTTTTACTATTTTCTTCACTGAATACTTCTAAACTTCAGTTGTGCAAATTTAAAGTTTTCTTTATTCAAGGGCACACTTTTGATTTTAATTTGGAACGTCTTTCGAATGTTCATTTCGTCCGAGTCAGTTCATTTTCTCTCGATGCACTTTAGTCTGCTTTTACTTTTATTTATTTTTTTCTTATTCCAACTTTATTTACTTTCACTCTCAATTCATTCACTCCCGAATCTTTTTGATCTATTGACACGATATTACTCCTTACGTTTTTCTTCTCATTGAGGTTTTTCTTTCTTTATTACTTCGTGTTTTCTACATGTTTTAGTACTTTGATTTACCTAGTCTTTCAGACTTAATTTTTGCATTTTTAGTCTCGTCTTTAGTGCTCGTGTCTTCCTTCACCCCATCTGGACCTTCTAACATGTTTGTTCCCGTCCCATCTTTTTGTATTTATTTTTTACCGTTCGTTTCTCTGTTCCTTTTCTATTGGCTTTTGGTTTACCCGAAAAAAATTGTTGAAAAACTCCGAAGAAAAGTTTTTATTTATTTTGTACTTTCTTTTCTCCTTATTAGTGTCCTTTAGACCAGCAAGTTTTATTTCTTAAATACAAATCTTATTTTGTTTTAAACAATTAGAAATCGGTAATTTTTGTCGCTTTAAAATCCTTTGATTTTGCCATTTTAATTTATGTTTAGGTTATAAGTTAGTCCCATATATCTGTCTTTTCTATCTATGTGTTTCTTTACTTTTTCTTTCTTGTTTATTTTTACCATTTTCTCTCCCCCCCCCCCCCCCACGAAATTTTTGTTTTTTTTTATCGTGCAGCCACCTGATCTAAGATGAGAGAATGTTTTTGATACAACGATCTAACCCATTCTGATCGTTGTTGAAACAATGCTTTAGCACTTTTTAACGATTCTGTCCCTAAAAGTGCGATTTTACTCTAAAAATTCAATTTTTTTTGTTTCTTCAATTCTTGAATTTTGCAAGATTTTGTTCCAAATGCCAATCCTTAATTTGATCGAACTATCAATATTGATCCAAAAAGAATACCTTTTGTTAAATGTTTAAAAACTGACTTACAAGAGATGTAAAAAAAATGTTTTTTTTTTATAAATTTACTACCATGTTTGTTGTTACTGAGTGGCAAATTGGACTTTTTGATATTTTATCTCGTTTACTCGTATTTTTGAAGTTTTATCGCTGAAAATCGCTGAAGAAAGCTTGATAATTGTTGCAATCGAAAACACATTTTGTGTGAGATTGTGGCTTAAAAATGTAGTTTTTAGTTCATATATATAGTTCAAATACTCGAAAAATTGCTAGTTTTTCACCGTCTTTAGACGATTTTTTGCTCGTTTTTGAGTCGAACTTAGCCTTTTTTTCCACCTGCTCCAAAATTGTCCAACAATGGAATTTTATTCTAAAAATTCCGTCTTTTTCTTTTGAGTAATTAATGTTGATGAAAAAATTGACATTGAAAAAATTCCAGAAAGACACGTAAAAATTACCTTCAATGTTGCACTACGATTCGTAATTTTTGCGTTTGTCGCTTTAAAATTGGGATTTTAGTTCATAAAATCAGTGTAAAAACTCGAAGAAATCAATTTTGTATCGTTTTTAAACAACGCTTCACGTTTTTATGTCAAAATTTGAATTTTTGCAACCACTATCTTTAAAAGAGATTGTTTATAATGATTCAAACGGTTTATACTTATTTTGGTTCTTACAGGAACAAAAATATTGCGATTTTATTCTAAAAATTCGTTTTTTTTTTTATTTAGTTCAGATTTAATTCAGAATTTTGAGTAATTTTGCGCCGAAAAGTGAAAGCTTTTTGAGCAAAAATCGCCAATTTTGATACCTTCGGTCACAGGAACGATTTGATATTTTTTAATCATTGTTACATTAAAAATTAACTGGTTTTGTGAGATTGAGGCCCAAAAATTTAAATGTTTCATAAACTCAGTTTGAAAAATTAAGATTTTTGAGTTTTTCATCGCAGTGAAACATATTTTATCGATTCCAAGCGTTAGCGTCCCATTTTTAATGTATTCGGATTAGTGGGATGGGAATGAAATAACAACTATTTTTTCAAGTTTATTTTCAAATTGCCGACGTTTCGACCATATATTTTGTGGACTGTATCAAGGCTCCAAGAAGCAACAAACCCAATTTATAATATGAATGACAGTTACTATTTTGGCGGCTCAAATTAAAACCACTACAATGTAGATTAAGATTCTAAAAAGGTTTAAAATAAGGCTTAAAAAAGTTTAAAAAGGGAAAGTTACAACAAAACTAATTTACAAACTATTTGTTTATCGTTTGTATTTTTTCTAGATGGACTTCTTTTTTTTTAATTTTCTTTTAAATTCTTTTCAACTATTCCCTTTTTAAACTTTTTCAAACCGTATTTTAAACCTTTTTAGAATCTAAATCTACATTGTGGATGTTTTAATTTGAGCCGCCGAAACAGTAACTGTCATTCATATTTCAAATTGGGTTCATTACCTCTTGTAGCCTTGATAAAGACCAACAAATATATGATCGAAACGTTGCCAATTTGAAAATAAACTGAATATGTTGTTTCGTCCTCATCCCACTAATTCCCATGATCTATATTTTATCGTTTTCAATCTTTTCGTCAACCTACTCCAGAAGGAGAATGTTTTCAATGATTTCAACATTCATTTTTATTGTTGTAGGTTGTAGGAACAAAAATGTGTCTTTTTTTGGCAATTCTGAAGTAAACATTGCGATTTTATGTTCCAATGTTTTTTGTTGACATCAGATACAATTAGATTGCAAACTATTTTGCTCCAAAAACTTGAAGTTATTGTTCGATTTAATCAAAGTTCGTCCAAAAATTGGCATTTTGCTCAATAATTTCGGTTTAAAAACACGTCAAAAATTGCATTTTCCAAATTTGAAATCATTTTAATCAGAGTCAAAAACTGGATTTCTTTAAAACATTTTTGAAACAAAAGATTAAGTTATAAAACATCATTCAGCTAAAAAAGAGCAATCAAACGAACTAATAATATATAGGGTGTTCCATTAAAAAAAACCCAAATTTATATGATATCTTCAAATCGCTATCAAAAAAAAATTCAAAAAAGCACCACTAAATAACATACGAAACTCATTGTTGTAATTAGCGTCCTTAAGTTGTAAGTAGTTGGTGAAGTTAGCGGGATTAGGACAAATAATGCACCTCTTCTTTATTCGAAAATGGCCGACGTTTCGACTGTTTATTTAGTCTTCATCAGGGCTAAAACCCAATGAGTTAAATAGTAAGAAATCCCTGGGCCCAACATAAAATTGCAAATAATGTTTGTTACATAATGGAACTTAAAATCATATACATCTATCACATCTATAAATTTTTTTTTTTTAATTTTAAGAATTTAAAAAAATTAATAAAATTAAATATACAGACAAATTATAAACAACTCAAATGTTAATTCTTGTAGTTGTTTATAATTTGTCTGTATATTTAAGTTTATTAATTTTGTAAAATTTTTTAAATTTAAAAAAAAAAATTTATAGATGTAATAGATGTATATGATTTTACGTTCCATTATGTAACAAACCTTATTTGCAATTTTATGTTGGGCCCAGGGATTTGTTACTATTTAACTCATTGGGTTTTAGCCCTGATGAAGACTAAATAAACAGTCGAAACGTCGGCCATTTTCGAATAAAGAAGAGGTGCATTATTTGTCCTAATCCCGCTAACTTCACCAACTACATACGAAAAACTCTAAAATACTTCTATTCCTTTTTGTCTATTTTCTGTAATAACCGAGATACAGAGCCATGTCAAAAATGCAGTTTATTTCCAAAAACGTCCTGTATACGGAAAACAAACCACCCTGTATATTCCAGCCCCTAATACCCTCTATATAAACACCCCAGTTTATTTCCTAAAGTTTAAAAGACTCAGTATGTTGGTAAGTAGATGTGTCTACCAATATTCCCAGATTCAGAATTTTTTGGCATCTTAGTAGCCATAAAAGGTTCAGCTTTCTTTCAGGAATCTCGGTTTCTCAGTTAGTTAACTTAATTTTTTAATTTCATTCAACTTTCTTTTTTTTTACTCGCACATATTGTTAGTTTCTTCCTCAGTTTCTGCTCAGAGTTGTAGTTCTTTAATCCTTATTATTAAGTTTCCTTTTGAATGTCCGGATGCAATTTCTCAGTAACATTGTTTTGTATAGTTTAAGTTTCGAACTTTAAATCTTTCTTCAGTTTCTCAGTTTTAAGGTTCTGTCATTAAGCTTCACTTAGGATTCAGGTGCAGTCCATCTTACGAAGATTCAACTTTCGGC
Source organism: Taphrorychus bicolor (assembly GCA_951812265.1). Lineage (NCBI taxonomy): Eukaryota > Metazoa > Arthropoda > Insecta > Coleoptera > Curculionidae > Taphrorychus > Taphrorychus bicolor. The sequence continues at coordinate 26,646,935 of OX638303.1, read as the reverse complement.
TGTCTGTGTAGTTTCTCAGCATCATTGTTTGCTACTCAATTTTTAAATTTTCTTTTTAACTTTTCCCATAAGATTTCCAGTTTTTTTGGTTCGTCATTAAGTTCCACTTAAGATTCAGCTTCAGTCCTTATTATGCAGCTTCAATTTTCGATTGCACTTTCGCAGCAACATGATTTTAGCTTCAAGCTTTAAGTCTGTCTATTAATTCTACCTCCTGGTTTTCGGTTTTCCTGCTTCATCATTAAGTTACACTTAAGGTTCAGCTTTTCATTTACGAATCTCGGTTTCTCAGTTAATCATTTCTTTTTTTAATTTCATTCAACTATCTTTTTTTTACTCATACATATTGTTAGTTTTTTCCTTAGTTTCAGCTGAGTTTTAGTTCTTTAATCCTTATTATTAAGTTTCCTTTGGAATGTCCGGATGCAATTTCTCAGTAACATTGTTTGCATACTTTAAGTTTCGAACTTCAAATCTTTCTTTAGTTTCTCAGTTTTATTGTTCTGTCATTAAGCTTCACTTAGGATTCAGATGCAGTCCATCTTACGAAGAATCACCTTTCGGCTGTCTGAGTGTAGTTTCTCAGCATCATTATTTGCTCTTCAATTTAATTTTTTTTTTAACTTTCCCCTTAAGATTTCCAATTTTTCTGATTCGTCATTAAGTTTCACTTAAGTTCAGCTTCAGTCCTTATTATGAAGCTTCAATTTCCGATTGCAGTTTCGTAGCAACATAACTTTAGCTTTAAGTCTGTCTATTAATTCTATCTGCTGGTTTTCGGTTTTCCTGCTTCATCATTAAGTTACACTTAAGGTTTAGCTTTTCTTTTACGAATTTCCGTTTCTCAGTTAATAATTTAATTTTTTAATTTTATCACATATATTTTTAGTTTTTTCCTTAGTTTTAGCTCAGCCTTAGTTCTTTAATCCTTATTATTAAGTTTCCTTTCGAATGTCCGGATGCAGTTTTCTCAGTAATATTGTTTGCATAGTTTAAGTTTCGAACTTCAAACCTTTCTTTAGTTTCTCAGTTTTAATGTTCTGTCCATTTTTTTTCTATCAATCTTCCTTTCGCTCATGTCAAGAAGATTGACAAACGTCAAAGTCAAATTTCCAAGGCTACATTACAAGGTTTTCATTACAAAACGTCATCTAGAAGACGATGTATTTTTTACAGAAAATGATAACATTGTTTCTGATGCATTTCTTTTGACATTTCACACCAATGATGTTTTTAAATGAACACCCCATATTCATCCTAAAGCCGGCTACACACGATCCGGCCGGCTTCGGGCCTGTCAGTTTGAACTGAACAGGCCGCCTGAATGCCGGTCGCCTGAACGTGTTTGAGGTTGGCCTGTCAGTGAGAACTGATCAGGCGGCCGCAGTGTTGCCAGTATGGGCGATTTATCGCAAATTGGGCGATTTCATACAAGATTTTGCGACCACATTTAAGATTTGCCGATTGGGCGACCTATTTTGCGAAAATCTTCAAATACTGGGGGGGGGGGGGGGGGGGGTTTGGGCAATATTCCAAAATTTCAACATTTTCTTCATCTACATGTTTGGTTGCATAGGCCGAATTAGGCAGATTTCTAATTTCTACATTCTCTACGTCAACCCGATGTTCGTCCATCCGGCAGACCTCATGAAGTCACAGTCCTGCCACAGTGAACCTGAATGTCGGTATGTACAGTCGCCTGCCAGCTCGTCGGGCTAGCAGTCCAGTATTCGGAAGAGCAATTGGTTCGTTAATTCCAGAAGAGCAATTGGTTCGTCAATTTATTAATGAGCTTCATATCGGTACGACATGTCACGTGAACAGAAAACACGTGTTTAGAAGCATTTATAAGCTCCAGAGATGTACCTTCGTCCATAATTATGCCAGTCTTTCGGGGAAAATTTTAACTCATTTAGCAAGTTCACATAAGAAAATGCGTCTTTTTTCTCAGCCAATCTTTGCACTACATTTAGCGTTTCTTTTTGGGTGTATTCTTCCAAAAAGTGCTAGAGCTGTCGTCATCAGTAGAGGCCATAGCTTGTGATTGATAAAGAGCCTTTGAAATCATACGGCGCTGCGTCTGGAGAGTCAGCAGTCCATCCGACTGGCATTCAGGCGCAGTGTTCAGTGTTCAGTTCAAAGTGACAAGCCGGCCGGATCGTGTGTAGCCGCCTTAATGCAGAATTTCTTTTATCTGTTTGAGCAACTATAAGTCCACCTTGCTGTTTCAAAAAAAAACCAACGAATGTCACTCGGAAGAACACAAGTTACAAGAAGAGTACTTTTTAGACACTTTTTAGTCAGTTCTCCCGATTAGGTACATTTCCACACTTTGAAAAGATTCTGTTAGCGCTTTCATGTTCTAACAGCTAACGGCAAATACGAGAGAATCTCTCTGGAGAATGACCTTCATGATTACGATTACGACACTGACAATCCCTGTTAACACGCCGCTATCAGCAGGACAACCGTTTTAGAACTTTTGGGAGATCTTCTCGCCAAACAAACAGATTAAAAATGAAATTACTGCTAACATAAACACACTACAAGATTTACAGGCATATTAAAATTTTGTTTGTTTTCGTTTCGCCTGGTACGCGCGCTTGTTATTGTGTTCTTTTTCAACTTTACCGTTCAGTTAAATAAAACACCTTCCCCAGATAGCACAAAATAAACATTCGGGCCTACCAACCAACAATGAGAGCGAGTTCGTGTCGCAACGAGTCTCTGGAAAGCGCAGGATTAAGGTCGGAAAATTGAAAATGGGTTTTTTGCCTCTTTTTTTTGTTCGGGCAAATATTTTCCTATTGGGGAAAAGAAGTCTCCTAGCTTCCCCGGGCAAATATTTGTATTGGCTTGCAGCAGCGAGCGAGGGTACGACAGGAGGAGAGGGGGAGGGTCAGTCCCTAATCCCCGCAGGCCGGACTGCCGATACTATTTCATTATCCTTGGAGGAACGCAATATACATAACTCCCTCTCGGCCGGCCATTCTCCAGTTATATGCAAATTCCGGGACCCGAAAGGGAGAGGTCGTCCGGAAAGGCAAAAAGAAAACTACCCTACAAGAATTTCTTATTTTAATGGGGCCCCCTGAAAAGGCGGACCGGAGTCGTAAGCCAAACGGAAATTCTTTTATCATTCCCGGGCGAACAAACGAGGAATTATTTATTTTTGCTCTACTGGATTCGTTGCCCTTTCTTCGGCTTTAAGATCTTGAGAAAATGTTGCGCCTTTTTCTGGTTTGCATGTTTTTCCCTATCAAAGAAATCATGTCGCGCCCGTTTATTTTTTCTTTTCTCAGTTTAAAACTCTTGAAACAATGCTACCGGTTCAATAACAGCATGTCCTACATTTTTATGAAATGAGCTGCTACAACGTAAATAAATGGAGGAGCATCAGCTTTTGATCGGAATTTTTACTTTTCTGATTACATTTGATAATGACGAAACGTTGGCAATTTTCCATGAAAAATGATTGTGTCTGTGCTTATCTCCAATCATCTTGGTGAATCTTTGAAAAACCCGCCAAGAAGAATGACTGAAGATAATTTTAACACGAATTGGCACGGTTTTCATGAAATCTTCTAATGGAAATCGTTCTTTATAGTCCTGAATCAAAAAATTTTCTGAAAGTTTGTGCAAACGAAAAGTATAAGCAAACCTCTATAATTTCACCCTGTACAATTTCTCCCAAATAACTTACCTTGTATAGACATACTCAGTAAAATAGTGCAAAGACAGGTCTACTCAAATTCGCTTTGTTCGAAGAAGTTCGATGGTCCATTTCAGGGTTATGCTCCCTCAAACTTGGTGTAAAAATCGAGGGTTGCAAAGCAATTGGCCAGCAGTTTAGTTAAAAACCCTTTAGAAAATATTTGCAGCAAAAACCTAAAAATTCAAATTTTTGAAATTGTTTGGGCCAAAACAAGCGTCCACTAAAACCGTGGAAAACATCTAAATTTTGCATACGAACGAAGAAATCGCGTCAAAACAAACAACTTTTGAAATTTGAAACAGAACTTTTATAATAAAATCTTAATAGCGGATCAAGATCGTTCAAAAATCATTCAAAATCACCTCTAATGACGACAAAACCAATGTTTCTGTATTCTAAAAGTGAACATTTAGTTCATTTGTTAGACCAAAATCGCCCAAATTCAATGTGACCTAGATTAAACAAAAGACGAAGAATATTTTCAGCATTTTCTGGAAACTGAGTTTTGAACTAGAATCACATGTTTCTGTTTAAAAATGATTCTGAAAAAACTCGATATTTGGAGAAAAGTCGGTCACAATTGAATTTATATGCAATTTTATGCTTATTTAAATTTCTTAAATGGCTCTCGACGCTAAAACTTTCTTTTTATTACATAAAATGCATAAAAAAATTCAATTTTCAACTCAGAAATTATTTTAGATTTGGAAAATTAATTTTTAATGTCTTTTCAAAGTGAATTATTGAGCAAAATACCTGTTCTTGGATATCAAGCAAAAACTTCGCCATTTTGGAACAAACTCGCTTAAAATCTAATTGTATCTGATGTCAAAAAAAAAAGAATGTTTAGAACAGACAAAATCGAAATGTTTACTTCATAATTGCCAAAAAAGTCTCATTTTTGTTCCTACAACTGCAACTGTTCTCATGCAACGCTGCCATCTCGGAATCCATGCCTTCAACCCATCTGGATGCTTGTGGGAATGCTGGAGCTTCCTCCAATGTAGTGGGCCCATCCATAGCGGACGCAGGAGAACAGTAATAATCTTCACTGAGATATATTGGTGGTTTGGGCACATCTGGGCTCTGATTTTCTTCCAATATATCAAGACTCTCCTTATTTGGAGCTTGTTGAACTTACTCTTGAAACTGTGTTTCTTCATATGATTATTTGTATTGAAAAATTTAGTGGGAGACCTCATGGGAGACTATCCATGATGATCCTTCTCAACAACGCTTTCTTGATTGCTAAAACGTGATTTAAAATTTTCTTCAAAATACTTTTCAGGCATCTGTGATAGAGGTATGGATTGAGGTGCAAATACAACTTCACACTCCATTGAGCAATTTCCAATATCTGGGTGACATATCCTTTGGTGGTTTCTCCATAACCAACAAAAACTCCCTTTGAGCTTTTACTGTCTAATTTGGTTCGTCTCTGCTTTGGAATGTGAGTCCATATTTCTGCACCAAATGCAGCTTTAAATTATTTGATGTGAAACTCCTTGTTGTGCCACAGATGTTCTATTGAGACTGTAGATAGCTGTGTTGACAGCTTCTGCCCACAAATGCTTGGGCAGATTTCTTTCTTTTAACACTGATCTAGCTGCCTTCATTATAAGTAATAATCTTTACTGAGAAATCATGGTGGTTTGGTGTCTCTGGTTGGTCTTTTTTTGTTGTCCTCAAAGGCATGACTTCTTAACATCTGGGTTGTGATTTTCTTCCAATTGAACATGAATCTTCTCATTTGGAGGTTGTTGAGGTTGCTGTTGAGGGACTGGGGTGGGGGTTGTGGTGGCGCGGGGTTCCGGCGCACTTGAAGTATGTATACATACTTCAAGTGCCTACCACCTACTCCCACTCCCGTCCCTCCACTGCAGAGCGACGGCGGGGGAATAAATATATAAAAAATTAACCACCAGTGGCGTAGGTACTATAATAAATGTTGAGGTGATAAAAGGGGGCCTGACGTCAACAAAACACATTTCACTTTATATTGAAAACTCGGTGAGTTTATCTATGTAGGTAAAGAGCATAATGGGTTACACAGTATTCCAAATTTGAAGTGATTATCTGCAAAACTAAACAGGCATCGAAAAAATAGTTTAACACCCTGTATTTTTTTGTGGAATCGTTTGACGACCTATGTTTATATAAACATTCGTAACATTAATTTCCACACAACCACACAACTAATTTCAAGTAAACATTTGCAAGTAAACATTTTTTAACAACTTCCCAAACTACTACACTGCAATAAAACAAAAATAGCAAGGATCTTCAAATAATGCAATTAAAACCCATAAACCACAATAGATTAGCAAACCACGGCTCGACTAACCAAAAAAACTGATTTCCTAACGAAGATAAGAATGCATTTTAGGCGTCTCCGCACAAAATTCTGGTACCACTGGGTGCATAAATTCTCTTATCTGCCTCTTTATCGCCAGTGTTTTGACTAAAATACCCAAATCCCCGTCTACCATTATCGCATTGGGCGAACCCAAAGGCTCCATCAGACCGAAAGGTTTACAAATTCTTGTGGGGTACCTTCGGCTTAGTAGGTAACGGACATGCGGGTAGTAGAAAAGATAAGAACACCACCCATTAGGGAAAGGACAATAAGTGAATAATTAATGCCCGTCACGGCGGTGAAAAAGATAAGTTATACCGGGAAAAACGGAAAAAATAGTGGGATAATCACAAGGCATCGTCTATAAATTGTTAAGTTGATTAAAGCGACTTTAAAATTTCATTAAAAAGCAGTATTGAAAATTTGATTAAACCGTCGAGGGAACGAATTCCGTTTGAGGATCGGTAATATGCCGACTTCGGGAAAATGATATGGATCACAAGTAATTTTCTAGGAAATTGACGTAACGCTTCGAGTGGTCTCTAGTGGAAAACCGGGAAAACAACCGTCAAATAATGAATATCCATTAGTATTTATATATGGGCAAAACCGACCGATAAAAACACTCCTAATCCAGGCCAATCAATCCAAAAACGAGATAAGGTCAAACGCATTGAAATCATACATACACACACGATCTCTCATAAACGTAATTTTTTTCGTTTCCGTGTTGTAATATTTGCTTATCAATACAGCTTGTCACTTTTTGTTGTGATTGATTGATGATTTATTGACACAAAAACGTATATGAGGGAGAGATAATCTCGTCCTAATCTTTATTTTATTTTTATTAATTCAATAATGTTATCGGACGCCATCGTCAAGTTTTGCTCCCAACTTGGCACCGAACCAACAACAATAACGATATTGTGGATTGTGTGTGAGAGAGAGAGAGAGGTTTTGAGGCAGAAAAGTCGCCTTACCGTTCACTGAGAGTAATGCGATAAGCGACCCTAATCTAACCGCGAAAACATCCCCCCAAAGAGAAACCAAGCAAGGTGATTTGCGTGCATCAAGGAAAGAAATCTGGGAGTATCGGATTATTTACCAGCTGAAGCCGCATCAAGGCCCCCCCGAAGCTCAGATGATGCTTGATCCCTTCTTTGCGAGAGTTTTTAAGTCTTAGCCTAATGGTATTTAGCAATGAAAAATGACCGGTTGTGAATGCTAAAAATTTGTAGTATTTGTAGCTATTGCGATCGGTACTAATCATATTTTGTACTTACTGCATGCTCGAATACAGCTGACCCTTAAAAGTGTGGGTACGTACCTGAAAAAGAACGTCAATATTAGTTTTAATCGAAACCCAATTAATAGTATGATTATTAGATGGGGAAATTGATACAAAAAGTGGTCAATAAACTTATTTATTTATAACAATTTACGTAAATTATTAATAAATAAAACTATTCCTACATATTTAATAATATTAAAGATTTATTTATCCAACAAGTGCGGAATGTGGTTCTTTACGTCACGCTATTGCAGTTGACCGAACGATGCAAAGCGGAATTCAGCAATCAAGTGTGGTATATACGCTTTTCCGCACGTAAGTGTTGTACGTGGTGCGGTAAATGTGTGGTCCTTCGAGCTAAACTTGGTGCAAGAGGCTTTCGGTTATTGAAACCAAAACTGAAGCCTCCTAGGTGTTGGAGGGTTACTACAATTTAATAGAATTGGTGCATTTTTAAACTCTACAAGACAGTTACTTCCAGCTTTGGCAATTGGTTTGGTTTGCTTTGGAGATTGGCGGCCACCAAGAGCAGAACTCCAAGTTTTTGTTTTGAATTTACCACCTGGATTCACATATCCACACCATCCACATATCCCTCTCCACTTCATTCTGGTACCCACACGGAGCACACGGTCTATCCTTTTCTTTTACCCTCCTTTGTTCACACCATTTATTTGTCAACTTGCTTAAGTTATCAGTGAAAGCACACCATGCAATCACATCTGTTGACATCATTTTATATGTTTTGGCCATAAGAAATATGAAGAGCCATTTAGCCACCCTCAGCTGCCAAACCATCAGGATACCCAATATCTTAACATCCTCACAACACTTCGTCTTATCCCAATCTGACTAGTGTTGGTCTCACTTTCCCCGCCCTTTCCACAAGCTTCTTCCTTCTTAGATGCCTTATAAGCCAACTTCACTCTATTCTCTACACATTGCCCAAGTTCTTTTACATTTCCTCTCATCTTACCCGACACCAACACTATTTAATCGTCAGTAAATGCGATAACCTCTCCCTCCATTTTCAATTCAAGGCAGTATGGACTTACTTCATATTTTTTTGTCATGTACTCATCAAACTACACAATTTCCTCCATATCCCAGTATGTGTAACTCCCCCCCCCCCTCCCCCGTGTAATCACAGTATTCAAGACCTTGGACACCAAAAAAAAAACATGGAGAGCAGAACTCGAAATTTTTGTTTTGAATCTGTTTGGGTTTGCCATCTGGATTCACATATCCACACCATCCACATATATTGGTCTCTTTTCTCTACCCATCTCCACTTCATTCTGGTACCCACAAGGAGCGCACGGTCTATCCTTTGTTCACACCATATATTTGTTACCTTGCTTGAATTATCAGTGAAAGCACACCATGCAGTCGCATCTGTTGACATCGTTCCATATGTTCTGGCCATAAGAAATATGAAGAGCCATTGAGCCACCCTCAGCTGCCAAACGATCTTTTTTTATCAATCAGGATACCCAATATCGTAACAGCCTCCCCAGACAACACTTCGTACGAACCCAATCTGACTAGTGGTGGTCTCACTTTCTCCGCCCTTTCCACAAGCTTCTTCCTTCTTATAAGCCAAGTTCACTCTATTCACTACACATTGCTCAAGTTCTTTCACATTTCCTCTCAACTTATCCGGCACCACCCCTACCTGATCGTCAGTAAATGCATTAACCTCTCCCTCCATTTTCAATTCCTCTATCATCCTGAACCAACTCTCCATAATCCCAAGCTGCAGAGAAACGGACGCATGATTGCCCCAAGCAGTATAGTCCGTAATTATTTTACCATGTACCCATCAAACTACACAATTCCCTCCATATCCCAGTATGTGTAACCCCCCCCCCCCCCCTCCGTGTGTAATTAAAGTATTCCAAACAAAAACTAGACCAAAAAAAAATTCTGGAGAGTCATCAGAGAGTGATACCCAAATGGTTCATAGCGACATGTGCGAGATGAGTCATCACTAAACCAGGCATTGTGAAACCCAGTTCCGGACTCACGAATCCCTAGTTTTACGCCGTCCTTTGTGGATAGTCGGCTTCCTCTTAAGTACACCTGGTGGCTCTATATTAAATTTACTATATTCTGTTCAGAATCGTGCGGTAATTCCAGGCTGTCTTGAAGCTGCAGCGCGATGTAATAAGAAGATGAAGTACTGCCTGATTGTCTTGTTCAGGACAGTTCTTATTTTATCTTATTTCCTCGATCAAATATTTCAATGAGATATATTTCAACCTGACATACAATGGTGAGTCGGCCTTGACTTTCTGCTACGCATTCTCCATCTGATCGTCCGGATTCCGCGTCTTCATTAACCCTTGGCTCATCTGTGCACTAGATACTCTATTCCAGCACCACTATTGCAGCCTTTCTGCGAGGATGAGTGTACAAAATTGCGTACGTTTGTTGTGTGTTTGGATTTTATTACGTCAACAGATCAAGTTGAATGTGTGAAGGCCTGGCAAGTTACCATGGGCCTTGATGGTCTACATATTATATAACTGTGGTACTGGTGTACCTGTTGGTCGTAGTCGGTACCTCGCCTTTACTGCCTCACGTTCCAACATAATTGAAAGCGCAAGATGTGCGAGATGACCACTCCAGAGCTGATGATTACATCGTTCTATGTGTTATGGCCATAAGAAATTTGAAAATCCATTGAGCGACCCTTAGCTGCAAAATCATCTTTTTTTTATCAATCAGGATACCCAATATCTTAATAGCTTCCCCACACTACACTTCGTCTTCTCCCAATCTGACTAGTGGTGGTCTCACTTTCCCCGCCCTTTCCACAAGCTTCTTCCTTCTTAAGCCAAGTTCACTCTATTCTCTACACAGTTCTTTCACATTTCCTCTCAACTTGTCTGAGGGAATGCAGGTGGTCACCAATTTGTGGGTGCCATACACTTGAGACGTTTTCACCGATTTTGGCCACAATCCTATCGTAATTTTCTCGAAAAACAACATATTTTGCATTTTTTGATGAGGTGAGCCATTTGTTATCGATTATATGTTCCAGAAACTCTAAATATATATTTTTAGACATTCTCATCATTTTGTTGTGTAAGTTTTTGTTTTTAGGAGAAGATGTGTGATGAGAACTTTTGAAGCTGTATATAAAGGAAAAACTGCAATGTTTTGAATTTTCAGAACAGTTTAAAAAGATTTGAAGCTGTATATTGAACATTGAAGCAGAACAGTTTATATTGGAATACCAGACCTACCAACATCGTCAAATAAAACAGTTTGAAATCTCCTTAAAGTTTCTTATCTCAGGAAATAAATTAAAATTTTGGTCCTTAGGAGAAGAGAGTGTGAGGTGAAAAAATCTGAAGCTGTAGACTGAGAAAAAACTTCATGGTTGTGAATTTTCAAAGCTGCTCAAATTAAGAATTCACGTACTATGAGATACTTATAAAATCATCCTCAAAGTCTCCTGTCTCAAGTATTTAATAAAGTTTTTGTTTTTAGGAGAAGATATGTGATGAGGACATTTGAAGCTGTATATAAAGGAAAAACTGCAATGTTTTGAATTTTCAGAACAGTTTATATTGGAATACCAGACCTACAAACATCGTGAAATGAGACAGTTTGAAATCTCCTTAAAGTTTCTTATCTCAGGAAATAAATTAAACTTTTGGTCCTTAGGAGAAGAGAACGTGAGGTAAAAAAATCTGAAGCTGCAGACAGAGAAAAATCTTCATGGTTGTGAATTTTCAGAACTGTTTAAATTAAGAATTCACGTACTATGAGATACTTATAAAATCATCCTCAAAGTCTCCTGTCTCAAGTATTTAATAAAGTTTTGGTTTTTAGGAGAAGATGTGTGATGAGGACATTTGAAGCTATATATAAGGGAAAAACTGCAATGTTTTGAAATTTCAGAACAGTTTATATTGGAATACCAGACCTACCAACATCGTCAAATGAGACAGTTTGAAATCTCCTTAAAGTCTCTTATCTCAGGAAATAAATTAAACTTTTGGTTCTTAGGAGAAGAGAATGTGAGGTAAAAAAATCTGAAGCTGCAGACAGAGAAAAATCTACATGGTTGTGAATTTTCAAAACTGTTCAAATTAAGAATTCACGTATTATGAGATACTTATAAAATCATCCTCAAAGTCTCCTGTCTCAAGTATTTAATAAAGTTTTGGTTTTCAGGAGAAGATGTGTGATGAGGACATTTGAAGCTGTATATAAAAGGAAAAACTGCAATGTTTTGAATTTTCAGAACTGCTTATATTGGAATACCAGACCTACCAACATCGTCAAATGAGACAGTTTGAAATCTCCTTAAAGTTTCTTATCTCAGGAAATAAATTAAACTTTTGGTTCTTAGGAGAAGAGAATGTGAGGTAAAAAAATCTGAAGCTGCAGACAGAGAAAAATCTACATGGTTGTGAATTTTCAAAACTGTTCAAATTAAGAATTCACGTATTATGAGATACTTATAAAATCATCCTCAAAGTCTCCTGTCTCAAGTATTTAATAAAGTTTTGGTTTTCAGGAGAAGATGTGTGATGAGGACATTTGAAGCTGTATATAAAAGGAAAAACTGCAATGTTTTGAATTTTCAGAACTGCTTATATTGGAATACCAGACCTACCAACATCGTCAAATGAGACAGTTTGAAATCTCCTTAAAGTTTCTTATCTCAGGAAATAAATTAAACTTTTGGTTCTTAGGAGAAGAGAATGTGAGGTAAAAAAATCTGAAGCTGCAGACAGAGAAAAATCTACATGGTTGTGAATTTTCAAAACTGTTCAAATTAAGAATTCACGTATTATGAGATACTTATAAAATCATCCTCAAAGTCTCCTGTCTCAAGTATTTAATAAAGTTTTGGTTTTCAGGAGAAGATGTGTGATGAGGACATTTGAAGCTGTATATAAAAGGAAAAACTGCAATGTTTTGAATTTTCAGAACTGCTTATATTGGAATACCAGACCTACCAACATCGTCAAATGAGACAGTTTGAAATCTCCTTAAAGTTTCTTATCTCAGGAAATAAATTAAACTTTTGGTTCTTAGGAGAAGAGAATGTGAGGTAAAAAAATCTGAAGCTGCAGACAGAGAAAAATCTACATGGTTGTGAATTTTCAAAACTCTTCAAATTAAGAATTCACGTACTATGAGATATTTATAAAATCATCCTCAAAGTCTCCTGTCTCAAGTATTTAATAAAGTTTTGGTTTTTAGGAGAAGATGTGTGATGAGGACATTTGAGGCTGTATATAAAGGAAAAACTGCAATGTTTTGAATTTTCAGAACAGTTTATATTGGAATACCAGACCTACAAACATCGTGAAATGAGACAGTTTGAAATCTCCTTAAAGTTTCTTATCTCAGGAAATAAATTAGACTTTTGTCCTTAGGAGAAGAGAACGTGAGGTAAAAAATTCTGAAGCTGCAGACAGAGAAAAATCTTCATGGTTGTGAATTTTCAAAACTGTTCAAATTAAGAACTCACGTACTATGAGATACTTATAAAATCATCCTCAAAGTCTCCTGTCTCAAGTATTTAATAAAGTTTTGGTTTTTAGGAGAAGATGTGTGATGAGGACATTTGAAGCTATATATAAGGGAAAAACTGCAATGTTTTGAAATTTCAGAACAGTTTATATTGGAATACCAGACCTACCAACATCGTCAAATGAGACAGTTTGAAATCTCCTTAAAGTTTCTTATCTCAGGAAATAAATTAAAATTTTGGTCCTTAGGAGAAGAGAGTGTGAGGTGAAAAAATCTGAAGCTGTAGACTGAGAAAAATCTTCATGGTTGTGAATTTTCAAAACTGCTCAAATTAAGAATTCACGTACTATGAGATACTTATAAAATCATCCTCAATGTCTCCTGTCTCAAGTATTTAATAAAGTTTTTGTTTTTAGGAGAAGATGTGTGATGAGGACATTTGAAGCTGTATATAAAGGAAAAACTGCAATGTTTTGATTTTTCCGAACAGTTTATATTGGAATACCAGACGTACAAATATCGTGAAATGAGACAGTTTGAAATCTCCTTAAAGTTTCTTATCTCAGGAAATAAATTAAACTTTTGGTTTCTACGTACTTCATGAAATCATCATGTTTGTGACCTTTCAAAACTGTTCAAATTAAGAATTCACGTATTATGAGATACTTATAAAATCCTCCTCAAAGTCTCCTGTCTCAAGTAATTAATAAAGTTTTTGTTTTTAGGAGAAGAGAATGTGAGGTAAATTTTATCTTTCAGAACAGTTCAAATTGAAGTCCTAGACATTCATTACAAGAACATGTAATGAGGTACTTGGAACCCTCCTTAAAGTCTCCTGTCTCACGAAACAAATTAAAATTTAGTTTTTAAAAGAAAATATGAAGCAGTTGACAGAGGAAGAATTGTAGGGTTTTGTACTTTCAAAACTGTTCAAGTTAATATTTCAGGTATACAGAGAACGTGTTACGAGATACTTGGTTACACATTGCCCACCTTCCTCAACCAACTCTCCATAATCACAAGCCACGGAGAGACGGACGCATGATTGCCCAAGAAGTATGGACTTACTCCTTAATATTTTTGTCATGTTGTCATCAAACTACATAACTTCCTCCATATTCCACTATGTGTAACCCCCCCCCCTTGTGTAATCACAGTATTCCAAACAAAAATTAGACCAAAAAAAAAATCTGGAGAGTCATCAGAGAGTGGTACCCAAATGGTTCACAGCGACATGTGTGAGATGACCATTCCAGAGCTTTTTTTGGTCAAGCTTTTCTTTACTTTGAGTCCGGATTTGATTTGAACGGACTATAAATGCGTTGGTGAGTACCTCAGAAGGTCAGTTGAAGATTGTCGGTCTAAAACTACTTGAGTTGGAGGGTATCAATAATTTACTCAACTGCGTCCATGATTCTATCAAAGAACTCCCTTTGGAATGTGAAAACTTTGAAAACGGGTATTATAAGCCCATTTATTCTGCAAGAGCTATAGAAGAACATGCGATAAGCAGTGGCAATAAAAGTGGTCAGGCATCTGAGACGCAAAGTGTAGCATCTCGATCAAGTGTGACAGATCTTGATTGGCATACTGGATTTAAACTCTCAACCATTCCTACTCCAGACATCTCGGGTAACTTTGAAATGTGGAGTTTCGGGCTATTTTCAAGTATACGGTGTAGGAGAAATCGGGGGAATTGGGACAAGGCAGCAACAATACAACTACCTCTTGCTCACAAGAAGAGGATCGAAACGTTGTCTCAATCCGCTGATATCCCCTACATCATAGATTGATTCTGGGACACAGTCTTTATTCATTTTCAAGTAAGAAATTAGTTCATGATAACAAAAAACGAAGAGAGGGGACACTGTAAAATCTAAAAGTAGAGACAGGGAAATAAACAGAGAAATAAAATTAATCCTAAGGGAGAATTGAACTTTTTTGGCGCGATTTTTTTATATAGACTGGGGGACCCTACAAGAGAGAAAAAATTGTTATAGGAAAAAATGTAATATGTGATGCGTTAATCCTTGATCCAGATCGGGTTGAAAAAAATTTACCTGAACAAGGTAACACTCAAAGAGCCTGCTACGACCCAATAATGAAGAAGTCTAGTAGTCTAGAATTTGGTTGAAGAAGATATTGCTGAACAAGATGTTTACGAATGAAAAACAGGGAGCAGCTCAAGAATGAAGAAGACACCTAAGTATTTGCATAAATATTTTGGAGATGGTGATCTGGTTCCAACAAGTCTTAAGGATGCATCATTGAGACCTGATCATAAGTCTTGTAATGATGCTGTAGTTGAAGAAATTGGTGCACTGAATAAAAATCAGACTTGGACTCTTGTAGAGAAACCACCAAATGTGAAATGAATAAACTGCAAATAGGATATAAGAATAACGAGTGACTCTAAAGGAAACGTTTCCCAATACAAAGCGCAACTTGTAGCGAAGGGCTTTATGCACAGGGAGGGATTTGATTACACTGAGCGTATGCACGAGTTGACTACAGAAGATTAATGACTGTTGCCAAATACAAAAACTTACGTGTTCATCAACTGAATGTCAAGTCTGCATTGATGAAATCAATGAAGATTTTTTTGATTTCAATGCCAGAAGGTTTTGAAAACAGTGGAAACGTTTGTAAAGTTAAGAAAGCCTTAGATGGACTTGGAGACCTTATATGGAGAACCAACAAGCCCCATATTGCTGGAACAAGTCGTTTGCTCTATTTCTTAAAAGAAAAAAAATGTTAGATAGATCAAGAATGAAGGGATGATGTACCTACTTCCGCATGTAGATGACATATTGATCATAAGCGATAGTGAGGAAGAAATTGAGAGATCTTATAGTTCGGGAGATGGTTGGTACACTAACGTTGGTTGATCTGATGCTGGTAACCGGATCAGATTTGATCTAATGATTAATGTTTAAAAAATCGCCAGATATGTCTTTTTTATTCAAAGTTATCACCAAATCACCAAAGTGGACAGAAAACACTAAACCTGCTGAAACTCCACATGCACATAACAACGTGGCCAGACCTGGCCACGTTGTCTCTCTACTTGTCTAACTTGTTCTTAGATGTTCATTCTTCACTCATCACTAATTAGAGGTTTATTGCTCTGAAATAGAGCTATAACTGAATTAGAGAGTTGTGTTGAAAAGTGAAGAATCTCAAATTTTTGTACTTTAAATACCCACTTCCAGAAAAGCTTTCGTCCACTTCTCAAACACTCTCATTTAAAATAGGTCAAAGGTAGAAAATATTAATTTTTGATGTCCCGAATGATGACGTCAGTCCCCCCGATGGAGTGCTTTGGACATTGATCCCCAAATACAACATGATCCCGAATTGGGAACAAAACCTCGACGACCGTCGTCGACTCCCACTGACATGGATTCATTGTGCAACAGCCAGATGGCACACACAGATAATACAGTATTAATATCCCGTATTTAATCAAGTAGTAGTCTCTGGAAGAGAAGGGGGGGGGGGGGGGTCGCTCGTGACATTTGCACCGCTACGAGCAGGTCGTTGTCATCTGCGCGCTGTTTATCTTATCTCCTGGCATCGCAAAGGGACACCCCTGCGTTCCCACAGCCGGGCACAATGGCTCAACTCGATGTTTAAAAAGCGTAATTAGGGATAATCCCCGTGTACAAAGGGCTTGACATATGCGACATTAGGGGGACGATAGTTTTTTTATTTGCCAGGCCGCTCATAGGTTTGAGGAAACGATCGCCGGTAATAAAGCAATTTTGCAAGTTCTGACTCATAAAGGACTCATAACTCTAGCGCAAACGAGCCATTTCTCAATACAAATGGCCAACGCCAAACCTAGACAGTCCGCGGCGGGCACAATAAACACTTCACGGACTTATTTGTGCCCCTGTTTTCCTCCGTACACGCCTCACCTAAGTACCATAGATCATATTATACATTGCCAACAATACCGCCCACAACGTAGGTCGGACACATATCATTCTTGAAGGTTTACATACGCGAAGTACTTCGTGGTGTCATTGTTTATAATAATTGCGGTACGGCCGTTCCGTGTCGGATCGGTGCCACCTCACCTTTGGCGATTGCTAAAGGGCACCACTTCATTATTTCGACTGATAGTTTGTAATTGGTTTGTTTTGCTAAATGACAAGCAGGCAGGAGCTTTGAGGCAACAATAAGTGCATGCGTGCCTGTGTGCGTGGCGATTCACCATAAATTGTAGATTTGAAGCGGTGTTGCTGTTTGTCACTAGTAGGTGAGTCTACTTCTTAACAACTAAGGTAGGTATCCCACAGGTGTTTGCTTCTAAAGGGTAATCTTCAGCATCTTATACCGAGGATTCATGTATAATTCAATAGGCGCTGTATCAGTCAGTACCAAAAAACTGTCTCTGAGTAGAAACTCTTGTGACTTTTTGTTCAATGTTGTGAAAAAGACAAAAGATTCCATCTTCCTCCCACACAAACCGAAGCTCTGATTTGTTTTTTCTGACTGAACCGTTTTTCGCTGATAATGACCTCGTGTGACGCCACTGCGTCGACTGACGCTTCGTTTCTGGGATGTAATGAACCACCCAAGTTTCATGCTCCGTCACAATTGACTTAAGGAAGTTGTGGTCTGCGTCTCGAAAATCTCTCTCAATCTCTACAAAAATTCTTCAGCAGCAATCACTCGATTTATTTTTTATTAATCAGTCAACTGTTTTAGAAACCATAGCTGGCAGAGTTTGTGGAATACCAATTTTTCAGTAATTGCTTCACGAGTCTCACTCAGAACTCAGCACCACTCGTTAATCACAATGGAGGGAAGTCTACTTCTTTGTTTGTCATAAACATCTACTCTTCCTTCTTTGAATTCACGAACCCATTTCCTTACTTTTTTATCCTTACACATCACTCTATATATACACAAGTTCAAGTCCTCGAAGAGTTTCAATTAGAGTTTTTATTTTGTGTGCAAGTAAAAAACGAATTTCGCACCGAGCATATGGTTGCACAGAGATAAAGAGAAACTAGGTAGACGCACTCATGTTTAAAATGTCTCTGTAGTCGCCATTTTGCTAACCTGAATGAACTTTCATTATCTTGGCTACGAAAAACCCTACCCCACAGTGGTGCCAACATTGTTTATATTATCTATTATTTCTACTACCACATATTCGACTGTTGTTGAGGATAGTCTTAGTTTCTGTTTCTTTGTGCCCAGCATACACCAGCTCAAAGAACACCGAAGAAATGTCCGGTCGTAGTGTTTCTATCTTGAAAATCTTCCTGCCTCCTCTGATGTAGTTGGCTGTGAAATGTCAAAAGAAAAATTCTTGTCAAAGATCTATAGATGACGTGTTCTAATGGACACCCTGTACATACCAAACAAAAAGGAAGTTTTGTTCTTTCAGGAAGAACAATTCAGCATTAAGAGTAGTTCGTTTCAATTTGCTCCAAAGTCGCTCTTTTCCAGCCTCCTCTCCTGCTACTAGTTTTTTGACAATTTTTCTTTAGATATTCGTTTTCCTAATAAAATTATTGTCTATTCCATTTGCTGTGACTGTTCTTCAACAAGAAATTCCGGCGATTTAGGTACTCTTCTTAAGTAACCAACAAATAACCAAACATTTACGAGATACTATCTAAAGTGTTTTCCGGGCTATAAAGCCGTGGTCCAATGGAATTGCTACCTGACGTTTCGTCTACTACTGCGGCAGACATTATCAAAGGCGATGAGGCAGTGGGCGAAGTGATCTCCCTTGCTTCCCGACGATTTACGAGATGTTTGTGCGGGTTGTTTTCCTCTTTTACTGTGACTATTTCCGTCTTTTCTTTCTTCCTTGTCGCCTTTTTTCGTTTTTTTAAGTTTTATTTTCTTATTATTTTTTTATGTTTCATACTTTTCTATTACTCTGTTGAATATTTCATTTTTAGTTATTATTATACTTACAAGTTATTTTTAGTGATCTAAACTGTACTTTTCATTGAGTTTTCATTTTTTGTAAATAATTTTGACATAAAACCGAACTTTTCCAACGGGTGAACCACTGTAATATACCAGGTAGTCGGGATGCGGGGGGAGGGGGGGGGTCTCAATCACTACAGGTGATATGGACTATTTATATAGAGAGGTGATGTCATCTTAAATATTATCTTGATTTACTGAATATGTCCCGGAGTTTTAGAGAATTTTCGACTTGAAAAATTTCATATGCTCAACATTAAGCAAACCTGCGTAACTAGCGTTGAGCAGAGTGGAAAGTTTCCGATTTGGAAACTTTTGAACATCGAAATTTTCCAGGAAAGTAAGAACCGACTCAAGGTACGTTTCCGAAACTACGTCAAGAAGTTCAAATACATTAAAATAAAGAAGTATTTGGAAGTTTCCGACACATGCAAAAGTGAGACTGATAGAAGAAAATGCATTTTTTTCACAGGTCTTCAAATTTCCGATTTGAAAAATTTCATATGTTCAACACTAGGCAACCTGCGTGACTAGCCTTGAGCTCGGCGGAAAATTTCCACTTTGGAAACTTTCCAATATCGAAATTTTCCAGAAAGATAGGAAACTCATTGAATATTTCCGAAACCATGTCAACAAGTTGACATACATTAAAATAAAAAAGTATTTGGAAATTTCCGACACATGCAAAAGTGAGCCTGATAGAGGCAAAATGCATTTACACTGCTATCCAAATTACCTACTTCTAGGCAAATCTGCGAAACTAGTGTTAAGCATGGCGGAAAGATTCCAGTTTGAAAACTTTCAAACATCGAAATTTTCCAGGAAGGGATTCGAAGAAGTTTCCGAAAGCATGTCAAGCAGTTGACATACATTAAAACAAAAAAATCTTTAGAACTAACTGCCCGACATATGCATACGTGAGACTGATAGGGCGAAACACAAAAAACTTAACTCAACCAGTAAGTGAAAAGGAAACTTTCTCGATTTTGAAAACTTCCAGTTTTGCCCAACCCAAAAACACGTGTTTTAGCGAAAGCTTGAAGTGCAAATGAACACCATACGCCTGGACAGCTTTACCAACGACGACTTGACCAGTAAAATAGTGGCGGCCCATAGGAAATCTGCACATAAGACTGAAATAGAAGGAAGTAGAAAACCCTATTGGTGGAACGAAGAGATTGAGAAACTCAGAGAAAACTGCACTAAAAAAGCGCTTCTTAACAACGAAATTAAAAAGGCTAAAGCACTTCGCTGGAATGAAGTCTGTAAGCAGATGGACGATGACATCTGGGGAGAAGGATATAAAATTTTGTATAAAAGCCTGAACCAAGAAAGCCCGTATAAAATGGCCACAAGCAAAAAGAAGGAAGTAGTCAAACTGCTTCCCTGCAAACACATCGTTACTACCTGAAAAACGTTACCCAGTTGGATGTGACTATCGCTGAGCTACACATGGCGAGCAACAAACTGAAGTCGAAAAAAGCACCAGGACTAGACAAAATACCAATTGAAGCCGTCTTGAGCACGGTTTCAAAGTATGTCGACAAGAAGTTAGAAGTTCTGAACAATCTTCTCGAAAACGGAATCGAAATCTTCTCGGAGCCGTGGAGTGGTGTTAATACCAAAGCCAGGAAAACACATTGATGTGCCAAGCTTCTACAGACATCTATGTTTAATAAACGCCCTAGCAAAACTTTTTGAATATATCAACTCCAGACTGGAAGATGAAATAACAGCATCTGAACCCTTCTGTAAAAAACAATTTGGTTTCCGGAAAGGACGTTAAATACCATGGACGCAGTCATGGAGCGAGTGAGGGAAATCAAAGCATAAAGGAGAAGGGGTGAGCGTTGGTGCGTCTTGGTCACCTTGGACATTAAAAAGGCTTTTAACAGTGTCTCTCTCGTAGGGTGTTATTATTAACGAACTGAAAAAAAGACGAGTTTTAGACTATCTTATAAACTTAGTACTACATTACCTACTTCAGAAGCCGCCGAAATATCATAGTAAATGAAAATGACAACTTTGACATGATGGCAGGCATACCCCAGGGGGTAGTTTTGGGCCCATTATTTTGGAATCTCCAGTGACAAAATACTCAAGGACATATGTTCAAATAATGTTGAGGTTCTTGGCTATGCGGATGATATAGTCCTTCTGGTGAACGCCACAGATAATTATGAACTAGTTGAGGCTATGAATAGGTCGATTAAAGAAATAAGTATAGGGCTTAATGAAAGAAACTTAGAGCTGCTCGCTCCAGAAAAACGGAATTGGTCATCTTGTGCGGCAAGAGAAATCGAAAGAACCTAATATTCAAGATAGGCGACACAGTGATACTTCCATAAAGATCAGTCAAATATCTGGGAGGGTTTTTCGGGGACAACATGAGTTTTGTAGAACACATAAAGCACGTGGCCTGCAAGGGTCAAGCTAAACTCAATTCATTCCAGAAGTTAATGCCAAACTTAGACGACACCAGAAGTGTAAAAAAAAATTATTGTACGGAGTAATCCAGTCTCCAGTATTCTACGCGGTTCCTATATGGAGGGATGTAGTAAAAATTCAAAAACACAGAGAATCGTTAATGCCAGTCCAAAGAAAAGCGCTCTTGCGTGTTATTAGCGGTTACCGCACAATGTCAACTTTGGCTACGCAAGTAATTGTGGGCATCTCCCCTATAGATCTACTGATAGAAGAACGGACAATAAAATACAGGACTGGCCGTACCCAACGGGACCTCAGAGAGGAAACCTTGAATAGATGGCGGAGACTGAAACTCTAAGGGCCCAATGGACCAAAAAACATATTCCAAACATACAAATATGGGTAAAATGTAAACATAGATGTGTAAACTAATACACAACACAAGCCTTTAGCGGTCTTGGCAGCTTTTACTATTGCGTGAAGAACTGCCCTTACTGCATAACTGACGAGGATGACACGGCGAAGCACAGCCTCTTCTTCTGCTCTAGGCGGGAGAATCAAAGAAATCTTCTGAGTCTGCAGCTGGGAAATGAGGTAACTGCGGAAACTTTGGTGGAACAAATGACTCCATCTAGAGATAAATGGAACAAATGCGACATACATAATGGAAGTAGAGGGGGGGAAAGGAACAGCATGATAGCTCAACTTCTATCCCTTCTGGAGCATTGATGACTATTCTAAAGAGTGATGCCGCTGCTACTGAAGAGGATTCGGTTAGGAAGAGGTTAGGGTTAGGCAAAGGTAGGCAGAGGTTAGGAAGAGGCAGGGTTGGGCAGCATGGTAGAAAAGCAGCAGAATACCTCAACTTCTATCCCTTCTAGAGCAGTGATGACTACTCTAAAGAGTGCTGCCACTGCTACTGAAGAGGATTCGGTTAGGAAGAGGATAGGGTTGGGCAAAGGTAGGCAGATGTTAAGAAGAGGCAAAGTTGGGCAGCATGGTAGAGAAGCAGCAGAACACCTCAACTTCTATCGGTTAGGAAGAGGCAGGGTTGGGCAGTATGGTAGAGATGCAGCAGAACACCTCAACTTCTATCCTTTCTGGAGCAGTGATGACTACTCTAAAGAGTGGTGCCACTGCTACTGAAGAAGATTCGGTTAGGAAGAGGATAGGGTTGGGCTAGCTTCTAGCTAGAAGTTTTGCCCAACCCTATTGGAAAGTGATTAAACATAGCCAAAGCAAAGAATAGGGATAAATATTTACTAGTAAGAAAAGACAGTGCAAGAGAGAAACGAATTTCTAGAGAAAGGTAGATTGAGGCTCCCATTTACAGGAATTTCAGACCAATCAGGTACCAAGGGTGCAGCGAAGGCAGATCGGAGACGGCAGCGTCTTAGCTAGGTCGTTTGAATTAAAATGTTTACATGTATAATCATCAGTGCTTAGAGTCCTTTATTTACTAATGTGAACGTTTGGATAGCAGGGGTAGAACAAGAAGCTACTTCACTTTTTTGAAATTGCCGACGTTTCGACCTTTAATTGGGGGCTTCCTCAGGGCTTTTTCAATCAGAGAAGCTTGTCATGAAAATTAAAATAAAGTACCATATCGGTACTTACACATCTACGGACTATAGTACACTTAGACGAGATACCACAGGACCACACAACGGCTTGAGAGGAACCCAAAGAGTTGGGTTTCCTCTCAGTTCCTCCCTCAAGTTGGCTTGAGAGAAACCCAATCCAGAGAGTTGGGTTCCTCTCAAGCCGTTGTGTGGTCCTGTGGTATCTCGTCTAAGTGTACTATAAGTCCGCAGATGTGTAAGTACCAATATGGTACTTTACTTTAATTTTCATGACAAGCTTCCTCTGATTGAAAAAGGCTTTCCAGGAAGACCTCAATTAAATGTCGAAACGTTGGCAATTTCAAAAAAGTGAAGTAGCTTCTTGTTCTACTACACCTGCTATCCAAAGACCTGTTTACATTTATAATGTCTAAGAAGGTTTAATAAACTATATATATATATAAAGTAAATAACTAACCATATAAAATCCCATTTATGGCTAGTAGGAGTAGTAAACAGGGGAGGGGGGGGGGGCGGGCGAAGCATGCCCTTTTTATAGTCCCCTGGTCCACACAACCCTACTCCACTATGGTTCTCATTCTCTCCACGAGTCGACCCGTCCCTCTAATGAATGAGAGTATCCCGTCCCATTTCAGAGTCGGAAGCTCCTTTCGATGAAAAAAAGTGATTCCAAGTGTCCTATGGCGCAGTCGCGCCCACCTATGTACGTCATACCACTCCCAGAAAGTGGTATGACGACTCTCCCCCTGCCCCATAGTGGGTGCAGAATGGACTGTCAGCTATTCCTAGGAGGTGCATGTATCTGATTAGTTTGCAGTGTCCAGTAAGGATTCCTATAAGGTCTGTCAAGCACTGCCGGCTTCCCCCAAGAAGCCACAAGGCCTTAGATCTCTCTGGGTTAGGGTAGATTTTCTTGGTCTGTCTAAATATTCCTGACTCTGTCCAGTTTCTCCTTGTACTCTCTCATGCCCACTCATTTAGAGTGTCAGAGACGTACCTTTTACTTACTCCTAGACATGGCTCTGGTCCAGTAAAGCATCTCT
Organism: Taphrorychus bicolor; assembly: GCA_951812265.1. Classification (NCBI taxonomy): domain Eukaryota; kingdom Metazoa; phylum Arthropoda; class Insecta; order Coleoptera; family Curculionidae; genus Taphrorychus; species Taphrorychus bicolor. Next base: position 26,623,060 of record OX638303.1, on the reverse strand, counting down.
GGAAACCCCGCTTGGCCGATTCGTCGGCACGCTCGTTCCCCTCGATGCCCCTATGTCCAGTAACCTCCAGAATTACCCTTTTTGTTTCTGCCAGTGACTCTTAGAGCATCCCTGCAGTCCTGAACGAGCTTTGAATTCGTTCCGCTTCTGCAGATGGCTCGCAAAGCCGCCTGACTGTCGGAGTAGATGTAAATGGCCTGCTCTGCTCCATGTCTGACTTCTAGTCGTGTGGCCACCTCGAGTATTGCAAACACCTCCGCCTACAAAACCGTCGTGTGGCTTCCCAAGGGGTAGCCCTCGCCCTCTTCATGGCCTACTTTGTATATTCCGACTCCTGACGATTGTGTATTAGCCATTCTTGGTCCGTCTGTATACCATACCTGTATACCATTATTCCCAGAAGGTTGCTGAAGCAGCTCTTCCTTGAATTCGTCCCTTGTTGGGACATTTATCCCAAATGGCGGTTTCAGTCTCAGCTAATCGCGTGGGAGCCCCTCCTGCGACAGGACAATTGGAATGCCCCGCTGAATGAGGCTGGCGATCTACGTGTGACCCCTTCCCATAGCTGTCTTTCCACTGGCCACAGCAATCCATCGTCCTGCAGGACGCCATCGCCTCCCTCTTAACCCAAATTGGAAGCTCCGGCAGACCCAGTAAGGCATTGAGCACTGCTCCCGGTGTTGTTCTGATTGTACCCCTTATGGCTAGGCAGACTGTTCTCTGCAGTCTGGCCAACCTTGTTATCTTCAGTCTGATTACCGCAGTGTAGAGCCAGTGCAGGACGTGTGGCTTTAGACCCCACTTCCTCCCCACTGCCCTGCGTAGTAGGTATTTATGGCTAAACAAGTAATTAATCAAATGGCAAGGCCACAAATCAAAAAAGGTTTAGGTGGTTATGTTTAATATTATGGTTATATGACAACATCGCAGCAATTCGCCCATTCCATGGCCGTTCGGATTTTTCCGTTTTTCCAATTTAGCTGATTTGTTTTATTTAAAATTATCTAGTTAGATAGGTACCTACCTTATTACAGTCGTTCTATATTTAAATAACTTAGAGTGTTTGTGTTTCATTATTTACGTGAGAAAATGTCCTATTTGTGCTCGTTAAACCATAACGAAACCAAGACTAGGGATTATATACTCTAACAATACAATATAATAAGCAAAAGTTTACCTTTTTTACTCATGCTACATCATTCACACAACTGTGTGGACATTACCAAATGCAAGCGTTAACGTAAGAAGTGATTTCTCTCGATGTACATTCGAGGCGAACTATTTTTAATTCGCTTCAGGAATAAACCTTTTCAGGTGTAACTCAATCTAATAAAAAAATTGATGATTGTCTGAAACGAACGTCACAGCTTCATGCAACCCAGTAATTGACCAAGAGCCAGATTTTTTAAACTGGAGAGACTCGAAGAATGACGTGAATATGACGTATATTTATTAGTAATTTTTTTCTGAAGTATCTGTCATTAAGAATTAGTTTGACATCACTTTTCCACAGAACTTTGTTTCCCAGAGTCAAGAGCTTGTTTTTCATAGGATTTAGGAGACCATTTAGCGAGGATACCTCTTTAAGAAAAGGTGTTTCACACCAAAGTTGATTTGGTTGGTGGAATGGTATTATAGTTTTTCGAAGGACCACATGGAAAACACCTTGATTGATTAAAAATAGGATAGGTTGCACAGCAAATAGTTAGTACTTATCGCAACAGAAACCACTTGACTAGGCTTACTGCAACTATCGCACTCCAATAATCTAAAATTCGGGGTTTCCTTCTTATTGCAGGTAACGCATTCCATGGGCCCGATGTGCAAACATCCGGGTCAGCACCACAAAAAAATTAAGAATGTTGTTTACTGTAAACGAGTAGATACGAAGTATATTCTTCTGCACTTTTTCGCAATTTCGGGAGGGAAACTTTGCTAATTATTTTCCTTAAAAAGGCAAATTGACACTTAAAAACTCACACCACCCGATGCACCGTTTTATGATGAATCCAATGATATAAGACCCTACTTTTATTTAAGGCTTATCACTTTGAAGAAATCGAATTAACGCGGAGCAAAACGATCGTACGTACCAAGATACACTTTACTTTTTTGACCCTTTTTGAAATACTATTATAGATTTGCGTACGATTAGGGATAAATTTTAACTATTATATATTGCAATATACCCTAGAAAACACATTACAACTTGACTATCTTCACTCACTGAAAAACGTATGCACAATTTTAACAACTTAGAGTTATGGTTTTTCGATTTTTATCTTCTTTTATGTAGTTTTTTTTCAATTTATATTGTTCAGGCTAATTTACATTGTGAAGATGTATATCATAATAATGGTAACTAATTTGTAATGTTTTAGCCCTGATGAAGATCCAATAAAGGATCGAAACGTTGGTAATTTCGAAAGTGTGAAGTGCATTTCTCAAGTCCTACATCCGCAATACTTTCTACACCTAAATGAAATTTTTAAGCTAAATTATGATACCACCAAACGATTACTTCATCGAATCCTCAGCCAGCTGACCTACTGACACTGATATATTTCGATCGATATTTTTCGCCCGGGCGACACCGATGCTGCACCTACTAAATCTGAATTTAAACTCTCCTTCATCAGGGTGAACGAGTGCATTTTCGTCCGCTACCACATCAGCCAATCATATCGAGCGATCCATACCATTAATCTGTCGCGACGCTGCACAGCCAATGGGGAAATCAGCAAACGCATACCGACGTCCTCGTTTTCTACATTTGGCAACAGCGCGGGGTCTCCAGTTTAAAGGTCATAGAAACCAGAAATTTTACCGGCTGTCCAGGTCTTATTTAAGGCACATAATCCCTAGTCTTTGGCCTAAAGTACTACTGCTCTAGGTCTCCATCATTCGCAAAAGTTATTGGCGTATTTAAGAGTCATAGGCCAAGCCGGTTAAGCCATTAAAGTATGTTAATATTAATCTACATGCGGTGTTAACTTAAGTGTGTGAAAAATCGAGAAAAAGAAAAACGCCTCAACAATTTACACTTTTTACTTAATAACACCTTTCGTAAGCATTTATTTAGACACATTAAAACGAACAGGTGGGAACGTAAAATGGCCCCTTCGCGTCGGCCGTCGGAGCTTGTCCGACCGCAATCTTCTTCTTTTCGATGTCCTTTTTTTGGGCGCTCGTTTTCTTTTTTCTCCTCGTGTGGCGTCCCCCTTCGCACTTTTCATAAATCATCGCGCCTAATGACTGACGCACAGCAAAAACAACCGGGACTAACCGAGAGGGCTTCGCGGTTTAACCAGCGCCTCACTTTACGACGACCAGTTTTTCAGGTTGCTTCTTTCACTATCGGCATTTATTAATATCGGAATCTGATCCGCCGATCGAATAGATAGGCCGGATCTGATCGTTACGGACAAGATATACCCGTGGTGATAACGCTCTTCTTTTGCGTCTAAGAATGCGCTTTATTTTCGGATTTCTCGACGTTTAATGGACGATAAATTACTGGTAAATTGATAAAAGATCGTGCGGCTGGAAGTCGTAACTATTATTCAGATGCGTCGAAGTTTATGGCGACCACACTGTTGCTCCCGTAATAGTTAGTAATAGGGCTATTGCGTGTGGCGTTGAGGTGCGGTAAAAGTAATTAGCGCATTAGAGAACTCCGCCCATCTGGTTCACGCGATTCCTGTTGACGTGCCGTAAACGCTAAATCTTCTCGATGAGACGAAAAACTCGCCATTAAGTCAATTATCGGCCACTTTCTGACGACGAGCCGCAAATTGACCACCATCGGCGTTTCCCCAAAACTTTCCTCTTCCAATACAAACGCGCCTTAATAATCCGAATGGGGATCAATCGGCACACAAGAAGGTTTACACGGTCCATTTGCGAAACGGTGTGGGTTTTAGATAATTATAGGTCTGAACGGAAGCGCCGATTGCCTTGAAGACAACAAACGCGCTCGGTGCGCCTCGGGCGACGCTTCCCAGAACCAACAAAGTTTCTTTGTGTCGTTTGCCTAATAAATAACCACCGAGGGTTTTGCCGAATAAAAAAAAGATATAGCCACGAACCACACACGGAATGGTCTTTCTTTTTAGATCAGATCCTTATTGGCATAAGTATTAATCACCACTGTCTTTTAAATACATTTTGTTTACAACTGTCATTATTTGTCAGGTTAGTTGCAGCACATAGTAGAGCTTGTCATAACCTTTAAACTGGAACAGCGGGAATAATATTCATTATTCACGCTGCGTCTTTTGTTTTTTCATTATACACTACATAAAAATTGCATGCAGACACCGCCATGTTGGAAATCACAAACAAAACAAGAGAAGGTTCAAATTCAAAGGGTTCAAACTATTATGACCGCCATAACGATTTTAACGTCACTTCGACTTTGACAATTAAAACCAAAACAGGTGTTGAGACCACCGAGTTATCTAAATAATTATTATGTAAAAATTGTAAATTAAGATGGAGGCAAAGAATCGCGCCACTCGCTACACTCGCGAGCCCAACCTAGTCACCTACGGGAATAATGACCTGCATTAAATGCTTATACTAACTAGGTTTTGAAAATCATCGACACTGGTAGCGACACTATTAGGCAACAACCCTCTAAAAGAAGAGTTTTTTGTTCTTCCAGAATTTTATTGATACGTAGCTGCCTAACTTACTAGTAAAATGAGGGCCGATTCCGGTCCACTGCTCTTAAAAATCTTCCCATTTAAAAAAACCTTTTTGATGCCTCCCGCGAAATGCCTCCTTCGAGTTTTAGGCGCTGATGATGGGCTTTGTGCCGAAACCGGTCCGCCAATAAAGGATTTTTAAGAAAATTCTACGAAGTATGCACCTTCTCCCCCCTACCTATTTGTTTGTTACCGTGCATCAGGCAGTTGACTTTTGATGATATAGTTTACTTTACTGAATTATTTTTGTGATTCATTCGACGAACGGTTCTCGAAATATGGCCGAGGAACAGTCTTATTGGGCCACCCGATACATATTTTTTGAACGGAGATGTAAACAGGCATAACTTCAGGTATTAGTCAGACACGAATCCGCATTGGTTTAGAGAAACTCATACCCAATATCCACAAAAATTTAATGTTTGGGTTGGGATTCTAGGAGATCACACTGTTGGCCCGTTTTTTTATTGACAATATTTTGAACGGCGCTACTTACCTTCAGCTTCTTGAAACTAACTGTTCCGCTCGTAATAGAATTACTGGAAAATAACGAAAAATTGCTTCAAAATGAAGTAGTTTTCCAGCATGATGTGTAGTTCCCGTTCGAAAATTTTTGAACAATCGGTTTCCTGGACGATGGACTGAAGACGAGGACCTATCGAATAGCCTAATAAATAACCCGACCTGTCACCGTTCGATTATTTTTTTATGGGGGCATTTAAAATCCAAAGTGTATCCAACACAACCGGCCAACATTGAAGATCTTAGGCAGAGAATAATAGAAGAATGTCAAAAATTGACTCCGCAAGTTTTCGCAAATGTTCGTGCTATTTTTTCAAAGGCGACAGTATTATTGTAGTTAACGGAAGTCACTTCGAACTGAGATCTACTGCATCTGGTCTTGTAAAAATTTCAGGTGTTAGGAAATCTACGCGCTCTTTCGTCTGGTAGAAATGGCAAATATGATGAATGCACAATGTTTCATATTGTCACGGCAAGTGGTTACTAACTAGTCGGGGCCGGCCGGTCTGAATTGACCTTTTTACGCTATTTTTGGTGTTATTTACGCATGTTGACGGATGTTCTTTTGTTGTTCCTGTAATATTATAAAATTTTCTAGTTTACAGGTGTTTGACTATATAAGTCGTCATGTCCAATAACCAACCAATTTTAAACTTCTAATTTTACAGCTCTGTATATGTTAAGTGAACTATGAGTCTCACAAAAGGGCCTAATAAAATATATTTCTTTGCCTGCAAATTTTTGATAATTTTTTTCGAGATTTTTTTAGTTTTTTTCACTTTTCTTCTTCTAATTTTTATTTTTAACTTGATATTAATTTTGTAGAAATAATGTTAATTTAAATAGTGCCAAACACTCCAAATTTGTATTCTTTCATATTTTAAGTATTTTTTCACGTAATTTGACCATAATAACATTAAAATTGTTATTTGTAAGCAAAATGAGTTCTATTCAAACAATTTTAGTTCTAATTTTTATCTGGATTTCTTTAAAGACTTCAAATTGGCATTTTTAAACGCTCTACGTAATTTTTAAATCCTAATGCTAACCCGAATTTACTTTCACTGTGCATTTTAGTAATTTTTAATTGATTTTGGCCATAATATTTCTAGACGCTCTGTTTAATTTCTTAAGTTTTGATCTTAATCCTAACGTGAATTCGGCTACAAACTTTTAATCGGAATTTTTTGATAGTTTGATTAATTTTTAACTAATTTTAACCGTAATCTTAGTTTGACTTTTTTGTATATTTACCCTCTTTGCAGAGGCTTGCTCTTTGCAGGCAAAGCCTCCAAATTTGTATATTTACCCTCTTTGAGTAATTTTTCACGTATTTCGGCCTTAAGCCTAGCTTGACTTTTTCAAAAAATAACAATTTTTATGTAAAATGATTTTTTTTCGAAAAATTGTAGTTCTGATTCGAATCTAAAATTCTCCAAGACTTCAAATTTGCATTTTTGACCCTTTTAGTAACCCTCAATTGATTATGGCGATAATCTTAATTAGAGTTTTTCCAAAGCCTCCAAGTTTTCATATTTACCGCATTTTGGCCTTAATCTTGGCCTGACTTTTTCAAAAAACATCAAAATTGTCATTTTTAGGTATAATCAAACAATTTTAGTTCTAATTTTCTAATCTAAATTTCTTTTCTTTTGTTTTTTTTTCTTTCATCAAATCGGATTTTTTCATTAGGTTTTCATTCTTTTGAGAAAATTTTGACACAAAATTGAGTTTTTTTAAGGATTAACCAGTTGGAATGTATACTCATTTGTAATAAGGAAAATTTGGCACAAAACTAGAAATATCTTAAATTTATTCCTTTACCACCAAATTTTGGATATTATTTTTAGTTTTTTTCTACTTTTCTTAAGTTAATTTTTATTTTTTAATTTGAATATTAATTTTGTTGAAATATTGTTAAATTGTTATTTTTAGGTAAAATGAGTTTTTTCAAAACATTTCAGTTCTAATTCTAATTTAAATTTCTCCAAGACTTGGAATTTGCATTCTTGACGCTTCTAGTAAGTTTTACTTGATTTTTTCGATTTTTGATTTCAGATATTGATTTGTGACAAAAGCCATGACATGTAGAATGATTTGGACTACAATGAAAAAATAATGATCTTAGAGGGTGACTCAAAAAATAATGGGCATTTTTGATCCTTTTAGTAATTTTTAATTGATTTTGGCCATAATCTTAATTTGAGTATTTCCAAAGCCCGCAAGTTCTTATATTTACCCTCTTTGAATCATTTTTCACGTATTTTGGCCTTAATCTTGGCCTGACTTTTTCAAAAAACATCAAAATTTTAATTTTTAGGTATAATGAGTTCTTTTCAAACAATTTTAGTTGTAATTCTAATCTAAATTTTCGTTCTTTTATTTTTTTTCTTTGATCTAAATTAGATTTCTTTATTAGGTTTTCATTCTTTTGAGATAATTTTGACACAAAATTGTTTTTTTAAGGACTAACCCACTGAAATTTATACTTATTTGTAGTAAGGAAAATTTGGCACAAAACTAGAAATATTTTAAATTTATTTCTTTACCTGTACATTTTGGATATTTTTTTTAGTTTTCCCTATTTTCCTTACTTAATTTTTATTTTTAACTTAGTATTAATTTTGATGAAATATTGTTAATTTGAAATTTATCAAAGACCTCAAATTTGCATTTTTAGACGCTTTGTGTAATTTTTAAATCCCAATGTTTACCTGATTTTGCTTAGAAACTTTCATTGTGCATTTTTGATGCTTTTAGTAATTTTTAATTGATTTTGGATATAATCTTTATTGGATTTTTTTTCGCAATTTTGGCGTTAATCTTAGCTTGATGTTTTAAAAAAATGTCAAATTTATAATTTTTTTTATGAAATAAGTAACTTTTAAATAATTTTAGCTCTAATTCTATTGCAAATTTTTTGAAAGACACCAAATTTGCATTTCTAGACGCTCTGTTTAATTTCTTAAGTTTTGATCTTAATCCTAACGTGAATTTGGCTACAAACTTTTAATAGGAATTTTTTGACAGTTTGATTTGATGATTTGATTGAATTGATGACATTTTTAACTGATTTTAACCGTAATCTTAATTTGATTTTTTTTCAAAGCCTCCAAACTTGTATATATATTCTCTTTGAGTCATTTTTCACGTATTTTGGCCTTAATCCTAGCATGACTTTTTCAAAAAACCTAAAAATTATTATTTCTATGTAAATTGAGTGTTTTTCGAAAAATGTCAGTTCTAATTTTAATCTAACATCCCCCTAGACTTCAAATGTGCATTTTTGTTTTGATTCTTTTAGCAATGTTTAATTGATTTTGGCCATAATCTTAATTAGAGTTTTTCCAAAGCCTCCACGTTTTTATATATACCGCATTTTTGCCTCCATCTTGGCCTGACTTTTTCAAAAAAACATAAAAAATGTCATTGTTAGGTATAATGAGTACTTTTCAAACAATTTTAGTTCTAATTCTAATTTAAATGCTCGCTCTTTTTTTTTTCTTTGATCTAAATTGGATTTTTTCATTAGGCTTTCATTCTTCTGAGAAAATTTTTACTCAAAATTGATTTTTTTCAAGGATTAACCAGGTGGAATGTATACTAATTGGTAATAAGGGATATATAGCACAAAACTAGAAATATCTTAAATTAATTCCTTTACCTGTATATTTTGGATATTATTTTTAGTCTTTTCTACTTTTCTTAACTAAATTTTTATTTTTTAATTTGAATATTGATTTTGTTTAAATATCGTTAAATTGTTATTTTTATGTAAAATGAGTTTCTTCAAAACATTTCAGTTCTAATTCTAATTTAAATTTCTTCAAGACTTGGAATTTGCATTCTTGACGCTTTTAGTAAGTTTTACTTGATTTTTTCGATTTTTGATTTCAGATATTGATTTGTGAAAAAAGCCATGAAATGTAGAATGATCCTAATCTAAATGTTTGCTCTTTTATTTTTTTTCTTTGATCTCATTTGGATTTTTTCATTACGTTTTCATTCTTTTGAGACAATTTATACTCATTTGTAGTAAGGAAAATTTGGCACAAAACTAGAAATATTTTAAATTTATTTCTTTACCTGAAAATTTTGGATATTTTTTTTTAGTTTTTTTCTACTTTTCTTAACTTAATTTTTATTTTTTAATTTGAATATTAATTTTGTTGAAATATTGTTAATTTGAATTTTACCAAACGCTCCAAATTAGTATTCTTACATACTTTAAGTAATTTTTTTACATATTTTGGCATTACTCTTAGCCTGACTTACAAAAAACATACCAATTGTTAGTTTTAAGTAATATGAGTTTTTTTTTCAAAAAATTTCAGTTCTAAATCTTATTTAAATTTCTCCAAGACTTGAAATTTGCATTCTTAACGCTTTTAGTAAGTTTTATTTGATTTTTTCGATTTTTGATTTCAGATATTGATTTTTGAAAAAAGCCATGAAATGTAGAATGATTTGGACTACATTAAAATAATAATGATCTTCTTAGAGGGTAACCCAAAAAATAATGGGCATTTTTGACCCTTTTATTAATTTTTAATTGATTTTGGCCATAATCTTAATTTGAGTATTTCCAAAGCCCGCAAGTTCTTATATTTACCCTCTTTGAATCATTTTTCACGTATTTTGGCCTTATACTTGGCCTGACTTTTTCAAAAAAACATAAAAATTGTCATTTTTAGGTATAATGAGTTCTTTTCAAACAATTTTAGTTCTAATTCTAATCTCTATGTTTCTTCTTTTTATTTTTATTTTTTTTTTCTAAATTAGATTTTTTCATTAGGTTTCCATTCTTTTTGATACAAATGTGACACAAAATTGATTTTTTTAAGCACTAACCAATTGGAATTTATACTCATTTGTAGTAAAGAAAATTTGGCTCAAAACTAGGAATATTTTAAATTTATTCCTTTACCTGTAAATTTTGGATATTTTTTTTAGCTTTTTCTACTATTCTTACTTAATTTTTATTTTTAACTTAATATTAATTTTGTTGAAATATTGTTAATTTGAATTTTGCCAAACACTCCAAATTTGTATTCTTAGGTAGTAATTTTTCACGTATTTGGCCTTAATCCTAGCCTGACGTTTTCAAAAAACATTAAAATTGATATTTTTACGTAAAATGCGTTTTTTCAAACAATTTTAGTTCTAATTCTAATCTGAACTTCTTCAAAGACCTCAAATTCGCATTTTTAGACGCTCTGTGTAATCTTTAAATCCTAATGCTAACCTGAATTTGCTTAGAAACTTTTACTCTGCATTGTTGACGCTTTTAGTAATTTTTAATTGATTTTAACCATAATCTTTATCTGAATTTTTTTGAAACTTCCAAATTTGTATTTTTTACGCACCTTGAGTCATTTTTTATGTATTTTGGCCTTAATCTTAGGCAGATTTTTTCAAAAAATGTCAGTTGTAATTTTATTGATGAAATGAGTCACTTTTAAACAATTTTAGCCATAATTCTAAAGTAAATTTTTTGAAAGACACCAAAATTACATTTTTAGACGCTCCATCTAATTTTGTAACCAGTTTTTATCTTAATCCTGACATGAATTTCGCTAGAAACTTTTAATAATAATTTTTGGACAGTTTTTTGACAGACAAACGAAGTTAGTTCTAATTCTAAACTGAATTTCTTCAAAAACCTCAAATTCCCATTTTTTTACGCTTTGTCTAATTTTTAAATCCTAAGGCTAACTAGTTTGCCTAGAAACTTTTATTCTGCATTTTTGACGCTTTTACAAATTTTTAATTCATTTTGGTCATAATCTTTATTTGAATTTTTTCGAAACTTTGTATTTTTCCAAATTTGTATTTTTACGCACTTTGAGTAATTTTTACGTATTTTGGCCTTACTCTTTGTCTTTTTTTTTTTTCAAAAAATGTTAATTGTTATTTTATTGATAAAATGAGTCACTTTTAAATAATTTTATCCTTAATTCTATTGTAAATAAATGAAAGACACCAAATTTGAATTTTTAGACGCTCTGTGTAATTTATTAACCAGTTTTGATCTTAATCCTAACATGAATTTAGCTAGAAACTTTTAATCATAACTTTTTGACAGTTTTTTGACAGACAAACGATTTTAGTTCTAATTCTAATCTGAATTTCTTCAAAAGCTTCAAATTGGCCAGAAACTTTTATTCTGCATTTTTGATGCTTTTAGTAATTTTTAATTGATTATGGCTTTAATCTTTATTTGAATTTTTTCAAAACCTCCAAATTTGTATTTTTACGCACTTTGAGTTATTTTTTACGTGTTTTTTACGGCCATAATTTTACTCTGATTTTGTCAAAAAATGTCAGTTGTGATTTTATTGATGAAATGAGTCACTTTTAAACAATTTTAGCCCTAATTCTAAAGTAAATTATTTGAAAGACACCAAATTTGCATTTTTAGACGCTCTCTGTAATTTTCAACCAGTTTTGATCTTATCCTAGCATGAATTTGGCTAAAAACTTTTAATCGAAATTCTTTGACAGTTTGATTAATTTTTAACTGATTTTTAATGCAGGATTACTTATTAGAAATTAGACATATGTACGAAAGTTCAAATTGAATAGTTTTAAAGGAAAAGTTGTTTTTGTAGTCAATATACCAAGTGTAAAAATTGCCAAATTTAAAATTTTGATTTTTGAAGTTTAGCTCTACTTAATCAAAAAGGTGTTTCTGGCATTAGGTTTGAAAAATTAAAGAGAAAATTGTCGGGTTAATTCAGGTTAGTTCATGTTACTACAGCTCGTATTTTATATAAAAGAAACGAAAGAAAGGTCGTTCGTCGTTAAGTGAAAAGTTTGCTTAAAATCAAAAACTATGGCAATATACCAAATTTTAGAAACCTCGGGCTACTATGATTTTTCAACTTTCTTCAAATTAAAAAATTATGTTTAGCATTCCAGTCACAGATATGTCAAATAGTAATTCGTAAAAGTTGCTTAAAATCAAAATACCCCAAACTTGAACTCTGACGGCAACTTTGCTTTTCTAACTAAGCTTTTCCTTATAAAATGTTGAAAAGAGATAGACTAGACTCAAAGCAACCTTTTTTAATGACTTTCTGTTTTATATCTCATAATAAGGAACCATTATTCTACTGAAACTATTTTTGGTAAGTTTCAACGCTTTTTTGATTTTTCAAAACTTAAGTTAAATCTTTGACCAAGTAGGGCTGAACTCCAAAAAACGCTATTTTAAATTGGCATTTTTTACTTTTACAAGAGTTTGTTTACCTATTCGGGGATATACTGTATATGTTATAAATGTTATAAATATATTGGAAGATTAAAGTTTAAATAAGTAGTTCAGGTCAACTTGAGTAATGAGACAACGATCAGGGTCAGACAACATTTCCAAATCCTCTATGAAACTGGAACTATTAAAATTTTTCAATGTAATGGATTGGAGCACTTTTTCATCCAACTGAAGATCGAACCAGTGATTGTATTCTCTAAGATTCCAAAAGATGAGTAGTCAGTTCTGTGCCTTGAGAGGCACCGTTATCATGGCTTGGAACTTCAGCTTGCAAAGACCAATCTTTGACAATTTGGTAAGCCTGTCGTTTTGGTTGACTTTAATGAGCTTTTGATAAAGAGATTGAGATATACTTGAATTAGGTAAATGCTGTTCTATTCGAAAATGTTAAGAGACATTACTTGTTGTTAATTTGTCATTATCTCAGGCTCATAACTTTAAATGTGATCTAAACAATTTTAAAGACGTCTATAGCTCTAATCTGGCCTAAGAAAAAATGTCTTCATTATTCCTTCAAAGCCCATAAAAATGCAATTAACCACGAATAAATCTACACATTAATCCAAATTCCTAAATTGCGCACAATTTCTTAATCCTCGCACAGGGTCGGTTTACAGTGCTGTTGCAACAGTTCTCCATTAAATGAGCTCTTCGTCGTGATTTGACACGGTTCTTTAAGTCCCACGAGTGGCATAAACCATAGGCCCCCGACCATTTAACTACCGTAATTGCTAGTTTCTCGACGATAATTATTTATCTTTATGACGGTTCTTTTGCCCTTTTTAAGAATAATAACATGTTATTTTTTTCGGAATTAATTGGAGCAGCCTGCTCCTCTTGAATGGAGTGAGTCCGAGTGTGTCCGTGAAATAAATATTTCCCAACTTCGAGTCTATTATCTGGACTATTTAGGACTAATCCTCAGATAAGGATGTCTAAACAGATAAGAGACTGCCTCGGTTTATTAACTTGGAATATTGCAATGTTGTTTGCACGATGTCAAAGGCACACAGGGTAGATTAACGACGCAAAAGCGTAGCATTATTGCGAGTGCACGAAACCTATCAGAACCCCAATCAAGAACCGAGAAGATGATGCGTCGATTATCGTCCGTTAATTAAAGCAGCTTTTATTGGCGTGACCAATCAATCTTGTCGTAATTTTACGATCATTTTTATGACGCACCATAATGGCTGTGATTGTTCCAATCTCGGGGATAAAACGATAAATCGTTGCGGGACTTACCACATGAATTCTCACATTAATGACGTGTTATTATTGTGTCGAAAAAAATTCTTGGCATTCAAGACTCTGCACTGAACACCCCACAACCTGCTGAAGTCCAGCATTCTTCAATTTTAATTCACAAACATTTTTCTTTGGTGAGAACAATTTATTTTTTTCTGACTCTTTCCAACTCATTTTTTTGTCTCTTAAATTCTTACATTATTGTCTCTTAAAAGACACTACAACAATAGGAATCGAAGTGAGGATGAATTATTTTTTCTCGAGTGGATTCAATAAGAACCCTCACAACTGTTCCTTTCATCACAACGTTCACAACCATTACAGGGTCAAAATAAAGGTAAAGAGCATTTGCCAATTTATGCTTGTGTAATGTTAAGGCACGCGGTAAGAGAGAGTGCGTAGAGTACAAAACAAGTCAAAAATGCTAGAAATTTGTGAAGTTGACAAATAGCATTCCTATTAGTCAGTTAAAAACGTTTGAGGCTATTAATGGCCGATCGCACCAAGCAATTTTATACTTAGTTAAGGCTTCCATTATTACCATGGTTACTCATGCTAATACATATGGTTTAAGGGCCCTTAACTTTAAGTTTTCTTAAAATTTGCTTGGTGGAAATGGCCATAAGTCTTGTATTGAGATTAAACAAGAAACACAAACAAGGATTATAAAAAAATAGCTATAAATGGACAAGACTTAGCAAAGAAGAGATGTTTGAAGCTGTTGAACTGAAAACTTAAGAATCAGATGTTTCAATAGAAGAAAATTGATGGAAAGACAAACCTCTTCCAAGCAGTCCATCCGATAACAATCTGGAAGACTCTATTTTCTCTATGGCAGGAAGTTGGGTTCTTTCCTGGTGGATGATGGTGGAAATGATGCTTCCATGATGATAAAGGAAATGATTAGAGATAGAGTCAATGAAAAGTCCAGCAGTTCATAGTTATAAAAACAATTATAAAAAAAATTATTACGAAATGGACAAATCTTGACAAAGAAGAGATGTCAAAGGCTGTTGGACAGAAAACTTCAGAGTCAGATGTCTGTCAAATGGGACAAAATTGATGGAAAGACACACGTCTTCCAACACCAAATTGGACCAGTCCATCCGACAACAACCTGGAAGACTCTTTTTACTCTATGTCAAGTAGTTGGGTTCTTTCCTGGTCGATGATGGTGGAAATGATTCCATGATGGTTCCATCATGAGGAAGGAAATGATTAGAGGTAGAGTCAATGAAAAGTCCAGCAGTTCATAGTTATAAAAAACAATTATAAAAAAAATAAAAAATCTTGACAAAGAAGAGATATCAAAGGTTGTTGAGCAGAAAACTTCACAATCAGATGTCTGTCAAATGGGACAAAATTGATGGAAAGACAAACGTTTTCCAACACCAAATTGGACTAGTCCATCCGACAACAACCTGGAAGGCACTTCTTTCTCTATGCCAAGAAGCTGGGTTCTTTCCTGGTCGATTATGGTGGAAATGATTCCACGATGGTTCCATCATGATGGAGGAAATGATTCGAGATAGAGTCAGTGAAAAGTCCTGCAGTTCATAGTTATAAAACACAATTAGAAAAAAAATCACTACGAAATGGACAAATCTTGACAAAGAAGAGATGTCAAAGGCTGTTGAACTGAAAACTTCAGAATCAGATATATTTCAATGAGACAAAGTTGATGGAAAGACAAACGTCTCCCAACACCAAATTGGACCAATCCGTCCGACAACTACCTGGAAGGCTCTTCTTTCTCTATGGGAAGAAGTTGGGTTCTTTCCTGGTGGAAATGATTCCATGATGGTTCCATGATGATGAAGGAAATGATTAGAGATAGAGTCAATGAAAAGTCCAGTTGTAAAAAGCAATTATAAAAAAAATGATTACGAAATCGACAAATCTTGACAAAGAAGAGATGTCAAAGGCGGTTGAACAGAAAACTTCAAAATCAGATATCTGTCAAATAGGACAAAATTGATTGAAAGACAAACGTCTTCCAACACCAATTTGGATCAGTCCATCCGACAATAACCTCGAAGGCTCTTCTTTCACTATGTCAAGTAGTTGGGTTCTTTCCTGGTGGACGATGGTGGAAATGATTCCATGATGGTTCTATCTTGATGCAGGAAATGATTAGAGATAGAGTCAATGAAAAGTCCAGCAGTTCATAGTTATAAAAAAATGACTACGAAATGGACAAATCTTGACAAAGAAGAGATGTCAAAGGCGGTTGAACTGAAAACTTCAGAATCAGATAGATGTATTTCAATGGGACAAAATTGATGAAAAGGCAAACCTCTTCCAACACCAAAATGTACCAATCCATGCGACAACAACCTGGAAGGCTTTTTTTTCTCTATAGAAAGAAGTTAGGTTCTTTCATGGTGGAAATGATTCCATGATGTTTCCATGATGATGAAGGAAATGATTAGGGATAGAGTCAATGAAAAGTCCAGCAGTTACTAATTATAAAATAAATGACTACAAAATGGACAAATCTTCACAAAGAAGAGATGCCAAAGACTGTTGAACTGAATATTTTAAGATTAGTTGTATTCTAATAGGACAAAATTGATGGGAGGACAAACCTCGTCCAACACCAAATTGGAGCAGTCCTTTTGACAACTTGAAAATTCAATAACGGCAAGAAGTTGGTTCCACAATCAGGGAAATGATTAATGAAAAGCCCAGCAAGCAGTTCAGGGTCATCTCCAGTTGCCCTGGGTAACGAAGAATGATGGTTCCACAAAATTTTTTTGTAGATTACAGAAAGCTAAACAACATCACGAAGAAAGACAGAAAATTATGTTTTACCTAGAATCTTAAAGAATGAAAATTGAAAATTAAAGAAATGGTATATCTTAAAAACATAACGATGATTGGGAAAGAACTTCGATGACCATCTGAAGAATATGAAAGGGGTATGGTCACGAATACGTAATTCACAGATTCAGCTACAGAAAAGAATGTGACACGTGGTCTTTTCTAAAAAAAAATCAAAGCTAATCTGATAAAAGTTGAATCAGTAAGATGGTCAACACCCAAGACCAAAGATGACGTCAGGAGTTTCATCGGGTTATGCAGTTATTATCTCCGGTTCGTAAAAGACTTTGGAATTATTCCAGATCTCTGAATCGCCTTATAGAGAAAATAGACAATTTCACTGGACCGCGTTGTCCAATTGTTTGCAGGCCTTAACGGACTGAAGAAACGCGTACAACACACCGATCTTGGCCTATTCATCAAAATGGAGAAAACTTTTGTTATAGATACTGGCGCTTCGTATCGTGGAATTAGAGCTGTTCTGCCGGAATTCCAAAGTAGAGAGAAACTGGTAAACGGAATAAAGTCTGATCATGTTGTTCTAGAAGGGTTCTAATTTGTTAAGAAGGTTATGTTGTGATAAATATTGAAAGTTTTGTGAACGACAGGAAGCCAAAGACCTTGCTGAGGATAGAGAAGGTTTGAAAACTCTCCCCAGGGTAAAACCTGGTAAGTGACGTCATCGAAGAAAGAAGAGCAACTAATCAAGGAATGGGCCAACTTCCAATGGTGTTGGGTTATTTAGCAATAAATATTGCTAGAGAAAAAGATTAGGGGGCGTTTCGTTAGTGGAATGTTGTTGAAAAATGTATTTGAAGACAATTTCGGCAAAGGGAAGGCGGTGTGATATTACGAAGGACTAACTCGTGCTGCCACCTGTGAGTCGGTAGATCAATGTTGAGTTGAGAAGACCGCCACAGTACACAATATTGAAAGTTTTGTGAACGACAAGAAGCCAAAAACCTGGCTGAAAATAGAAAAGGTTTGAAAACTCGCGAATAGGGCATAGAGGTAAAACCTGGTAAGTGACGTCATCAAAGAAAGGAAAGCAACTGATCAAAGAATGGGCCAACTTCGAAAGGTGTTGGGTTATTTAGCAATAAAAATTGTTAGAAAAAAGATTTCGTTTGTGGAATGTTGAAAATTGTATTTGAAGACAACTTCAGCGAAGAGAAGGCGGTATGATATTATGAAGAACCGACTAGTGCTGCCACCTGGGAGTCGGTAGGTCAATGTTGAGTTGAGAATACTGCCACGGTACTTCCTTCCCAGTGATAACGTTTCGGTAGTGTATTTGGCGAAGTGGGAGTCGAAACAAGTGTTTCTTGAAAGGTAAGGGTTGAGAGGTATGAGCTGGACCTCCCACATTTGATGCAGAGTAGTACCGGCGCGACAATGATGCAGCGTTGCAGTGCTGAGAGAGAGAAGAAAGTTACTTGATGCTGGGTATGAGAGAGAGAGCTGCTGTCAAATCTGGCAGTGAGTAGACGTTCGACCAGGTTTCTTTTGTTTGGTAGATTCTGCCAGCCTTAAGAGATCACGGCTGGTTTACCAATCAACTAAGGACTCAACGCTAACTGTTTGTTAAGAAGGTCATGTTGCGACAAATACAGTAATATTGTGAACGACAGGAATCTAAAGAAGGAAAGTCTATAGAGTAGATTCTAAAAGTAACAAATAGGGCCTAGAAATGAACTCAATAAAAACTGGTGTCACTAAATAAATGATACTTTAAGAATAGCAACTGATCAAGGAATACACCAACTGCGAAAGGTTACTCATTACAATGGGATTTCCTTGATTTGCGAAATTAATCTAATATTAATACACGTAATCACTAGTAAATAGATAGGTAACTTGTTCACTCACCAGGAAATCTCTTCTTGACAGTTGTGGCATAGGATGTGATGTATAATTGACAGATACCCCGGATCTAACGATAATTCTAGTAGTTCCATGTTTATTAAGTTTTTTCTTCTTCATTCTATCTTGTTTCTTTCTTAGTCTGACTTCTCCTTCTCGACACGTTTGGCAACATTAGACCTGCTACTATGTCTCTTGAGTTTGAATTTGATAACTTGAAACGTAACGTTTATCCACAAAGCTATTTCAGAGAGGACGTTTGTATTTAGAACGTCTCTGGCGCCTTTCTTCGACGGCAGGCAAAGGCTTTACTAGCCGGTGATGGGCGGCAGAAAAACATTGTCCTTCCATCAACTATTCTATTTTCAGAAGAATTGAGGAATGTTGGTTTCCTGTTGCCGTGAGAAGGCAATTGAATGGTTTATGTTTTGAATACGTGGGTTAATGGAGCATTTTCCAAGTTCAATAATTATTTAGCCTTAAATCTGTAAATGTAATTATTTGAGTTACATTTTTACGTATATTATGACGTGTGTGAGCACATACAGTGTAGTAACATAAACTGAATTTGAGAAATTAATTTTAAAAGTAATTTCAAAGGTGGCGTTTGAATCAAGAGCAGGCTAGGGCGAACTGTTTTGGAGGAAGAAAAAGGATTTGGCTGCAGGTGACAGGCGGCAGAAAAACACTTTTCTTTCCATGAAAACAATAATTCAAACAAAAAGGTTAAACTTTGGATTTAATTACCGAGGGAAAACAGAGTTTTTAGAACGTTTGAGGCATCTTATTTTTAACAAAGAAAGTCAGTATCGTACCAGAATAAACACAATTCTCTAGATAAATTTCGCCCCTTTACTAGCTCTGCTGATTAATATATTTAGGTATCTTACAAATTGGCTCTTTATGCTTGAATTGAGACGTGTTTACTTTCGCAGCAACAAAGATTAATAATGAAAAAAAAAACATTAAGTAGTACCAGTTCTGCTCAATTTCAAAGATGAAATATAGCAATTATCCAAGCCTGTCAAAACGTTTACCATATCCTCGCAGAAGCAAATGAAATCAACAAACCCCGCAGAGCTTATCTCGAATGTTTCCTTTGTTGCCGGATGAACGAATCATCGTTCCTTGTTCCTTATCTGTCAATAAGCGGAGCCCAGGTCTTCGGATGCCAAATTACCTCATTGTTTGGTTTACGTGGGAAACTAAATAAAAGCCTTCATGTTTCAGCTTTACTTCATTTTTCTTTAAAATATATACGTATAAAAGAGACAGGAGGATATATGGTTTGAGTAGTTAGTTTAGAGTTAAGTAAAGCAAATGACATTGCTTTAAGACTTAATGTTAACGCGTCTTTATAGTTGAGTTCAATATTTATTTCTACTCCTAAAACCTTTCTATTACAGAACGAAATTGGGCTACACTAAATCTAGATAATAGATCGAGCGTTCGATTAGTTTAACACCAATTTAAGAAGCTTAGGAGAACCAAGTTTGGGGATTAGACATATTCGAAAACGCGTTATTCCGAGTTCACTCTCTGAGACATCGCGAAAGATCCGCTCAGATGTAAGGTAATGGTGGAAGGCAATCCCATAGAACAGGCGATGCAATTCAGATCTCTGAGCATAGACATATCAAGCACTCACGACCCAGTTAAAGACCTGAGGAGCCAGATTAACAAAGCATCCGCACTATCAGGATGCCTACGAGATATAGTCTGGTCAAACCCGTACAAAATTCGAATCTACTAGACTTGTATCAGACCGATCATGGAAGTCCGGGAAGACACCAATAAGACGAAACACATGCCGTGTTGGTGGCCGAAATGAAAACACTGAGAACAATGGTGGGAACAATCCACAAGAAGAGACCGAGTAAGAAACACAGAGATCAGAGAACAACAGAGATCGGAATACAAGAGATGGGGAAGACAACGTAAGAGGCGGTGGTACAACCATGTAAGGCGGATGGACGAGAACAGACAGAAAATGGTCCTAGAAAACAACCCGCCCGGCTCAAGACCTGCCGGGAGGACCTAACAGATAGAAAGATAGTTGGCAATCCACCTATCAGGAAAAGATGGAGAGGCAGCTTCAGAATTAACACATTGACAGAAGAAGAAACTCTCTGAGACATTCGCTTTTTAAGCACGTTGCAGTCGGTCGAAACAAGCTCCTTCCGGAGGCAGGTGCGTCTACTACATGGTAACGTCGCCTTTTTTGACACCGCGGCTGCACCGCTAACTAAACAAAACACTCCGCACACATCTCCTCACCCTGCCCATAGTAGCATTCTAAACCATAATTTGGCGATCGTTCCGTAACCCTTGCTAAAATCGGTGGCCATTTGGTTAAAAAAGCTGCCAAAAAAGCCAATCTATTACGAAATTATTACGCCACCTTGGCGAAAATGGAAAACTTTTATTTCGTCACTATTTCGCTTTTTTGACCAATATATTTAGACAAGTATTTTGGCCATATTTTAACGATGAATGCTAAATTTTATAGATATAATTGCTAAAATTTGGGTGCTAAAAAATAGCTTTTATGACTAAAAATGTTGCTAGATTTTAATATTTAGAGCTAATTTCCAGGTTTGCATTACGTTCCTTTCATCAAACCAATTGTGCATGGAGATTCAAAATGCCGACATGAACGGACTGATTGTCTTGTGTGGATAAGTATATTATATCCTGAATAGTTGCATATTACATCGAATTGCCTCAAATAATGGACTAAAATCTTAGTGCCAAGGCAAATTTACTGTGAATTTAGAGGAGATACTTAACATATTTGAAAGCCCCAAGATAATTTTCATTATTTTGCAAGCTATATTTTACATTAATAATAAAAAATAATTGACCTTGAACTAAATTTTTCTGATTTTGTTTTCCCGAAAATACTCCCTTTGACGACTCAATGTATCAAAATGCTTTAAATTAACGATAAAAGTATGAAATGTTCAATAGTTACATATGTATATTTTATTACTTTACAAATAGCTGCTAAATTAAAAAATTTAACACTCTAAAAATCATGGCCGCTGGGTTGTTGCAGATATTCATCGAGGCTACAACGATGAGAAGTGAAGAGGCTAATGCAGCCGTTCCGCCATAAAAACCAATTAGTGGCGAAAAAATAGCAATTTCGGCCGTCGTTTATTTTACGCCCCCTAGTGGCACTCAACGAAGTAAAAAAAAAGAGTTAAATTAGCTACTTTATGGCTCTTATGTCAATATTCTGTGGCCTTATAAATTAGCTATTATTCGCTAATTTTGTAGTCATTTTGGCTAACACGAGTTTTGGCTATACTTCTGGTCAGAAAAGCCACAAATTTACTGCAACAAAATAGATATTTTATCTAGTAAATAATCGGAAGTTTTAGCCAGGCAAGAAAATGTGATGTTTACCAAAATTTCGGCTAAGTTATTGCCATCACGGAAAATGCTACTTTATGATCAAATCTTGGCCATAGATGCGCTCTTATGGGTAATTTTTTTGGCCAAAATTTATCTTACATAAATGGCCAAATGACAACCAAATCCTGGCTATTTTTACTACTTTACTACTCTATAACTTTTGGCCATTAATGCTATTTGGTCATACACTGCTACTTGGGCGTCAAACCTTAGTGAGGTCGTGTAGAGTCAGGATTTCTTCGGACGACATGGAGAACCATTTCGAGGGCTCTCCAATTGAAGAAGCGGAAGGAGAAGAATATTTTAATTTGAAGCAATGGGATGGTGGAGGGAAGTCGTGAACGATGATAGGTCGCCTAAAGTCTCAGCTGGCTCAACCACTTTCATGTCCTTCCTGTAAGGGTACTCAACGAGACTGATGTCTTCTAAAAAAAGCTCGGAAACTCAAAGTACTTTGGATTTTTCCTCGTTTTACACTAGAAGTCCTAGTAATGAGATTTTAACCTCTGAGGTTGGTCCTACCAAGGTTTCTCTGGGTGAGGCGCCGAGTCCTAGTGCTATCTTAACACCTAGCAGCGAGGTTTCTGATGATTCTAGCGACAGCTATGATAAAGTGTTCGATTTGAGGGATGACATTTGGGATAGCAGTCAATTTGACTATGACTTGAGTAGTTTAGACATCGATGGAATGTCGCAGCTCAGTGGAAAGTCTGCACATGATTTCTAATCATAGGAAATTTTTGTTCTTAAAGCTTGTCCCGCAATTTCCTACATTACCTCTCCCACTCCATCAGATACAAAATGCCAATATTGGTATATTTATACATAAAAAGTAATGACACGCTCTCACTGATGGTATTTGGCTAAACCTTTTCTTATGAGATTGACAGTGTTGGTGTCATTTCTTGGTAGCTGGTTAGATTTGTCTTGACTTTACAGTTTATCTATTTATTGTTACCGATATTGTAAAATATTTGCCAATAAGTTTTTAAAAATCGCTTTTTACTTTTGTCTAGATATTTTGTTCAGTAAGCCATCGTTTCGTTTTTCGACTATGAGTGAGTTTTTTCTGCGTTCAAGTTTCTACGTCAATTAAACTCATTCATAAGAATCTCGCTTCTATAGCATTCATCTGCGTATGGATCAAGATTGGTTCTTCTTGTTCTAAGAAATCCGCTACTCAGAGTTAGAGGCTACTAGTTTGCTCCTTAAGGTTATTCTTTTTTTTTAAATTCTATAATAATCTGACCTCAACCTTTGTTTTCGCCTTTTTTTTTCCTTTTCGGAGTTATTTCAACTCTTCTTTGCCCTTTGAGTAGGTTTTTCTTTTCTAAGCTAATTTATCGGTTTTTAGTTAATTAGATTTTATTTTGTAATTTTTTATTGACTTTTTTATGTAGAGCTTCACGAGACCGAGACTTACAACTCACGGTCTCGGTCTCGGATTTATAATTGAGTCTCGGTCTCGGTCTTGCGCATCGAAACCGAGACCGAGACTCGGCGTAATCTCGGTCTTGGTCTCGGAGTAGCAAATCGAGTTTCGGTCTCGTTCCCGAAAAAAAGGTAGTATCTCAAAAAATCTTATTATGTTTGAATTGCATATCCAATTTTCTTCTGAATTATTGAGTTATAACGCACAGTTGACTTCTGTTGGAGGGAGGTAAAAGAGGACATTGAGAAGAGCAAAAAACAGTTGGATTTACTCTAATCGGTGCACTCGTTTTAAAGTTACAGGCTGTCAAACTTGAAAATTGAGAAAAAAGTCGTACTACCCCCCCTCCCCCCTTAGCCAAGTTCAAGAAAATTTAGGAAATTTTTCTTTGCTGTTTTTGATCGGAAGGCACATCTGCAATTCCCTAAGAATGTAATAAACTCAATTCGAATAAAATTAACGCTTGAAGTAGTATTTTTTTTTAATTTGCCTTAAACTCGATTTAAAAGTACCTAAAGATCGGCCACCGAAGGGGCCTAACTCCGAAAATATTGCACCTACGGGACTTCTGTTGAAGGAAAGGGGACACGAAGAAGAGCCAAACATAACAGGTGGATACACTCCAAACGGCCACTCGTCCTAAAGTTACAGGGAGTCCAAGTTGAAAATTGAGAAAAAAGTCGTAACAGCCCTCCCCCCTCCGTTGGTCAATTTTAAAAAAAATGGGAAATTTTTTTGGTATTTTTCATCGGAATGGCACGTCTGCAATTCCCTAAGAATGTAAAAAATTAAATTCGAATGAACTTTACCC
Source organism: Taphrorychus bicolor (assembly GCA_951812265.1). Taxonomy (NCBI): domain Eukaryota; kingdom Metazoa; phylum Arthropoda; class Insecta; order Coleoptera; family Curculionidae; genus Taphrorychus; species Taphrorychus bicolor. The sequence goes on along the minus strand of OX638303.1, from coordinate 26,598,959 downwards.
TTAAAGTAATATTTTTTTTAAATTAACCAAAAGCTCGGTTTTAAAAGTGCCTAAAAATCGCCCACCGAAGGGTCGTCTCTCCGAAAATGTTGCATCTACGGGACTTGTATTGGCGGGAGGTAAAAGAGGACATCAAGAAGAGCAAAAAACAGGTGGATTCACTCCCATCGGTGCACTCGTTCTAAAGTTACAGGCGGTCAAACTTGAAAATTGAGAAAAAAGTCGTTATAGGTTCTCCCCTTTGGTCAAGTTCAAAAAAAATTCAGACTTTTTTTTTTGGTGGTGTTGATAAGAATGGCACGTCTGCAATTCACTAAGAACGTAACAAATTCAATTCTAATTATATTAACCCTGAAAGTAAATGTTTTAAAAATTGGCCAAAAACTCTATTTTAAAAGATGACATCAAGAAGCGAAAAAAACAGTTAGATTCACTCCCATCGGTCCACTCGTTTTAATGTTACAGACATTTGCTTCATTTACTATTTTTTTTTAATAGTCATTTTGCGTTTTTTATAATTTGAAGAAATTTTTTGAATCATTTTTCAGCCACTTTCCTTTTGAATTTTTTTTATTATTTCAACTCATTTTCTTTTCCGAATTACATTCTGTAATATTTTCTGTTTTTTTTTTTATAATTGTGGCTCAATTGCTCCCCTTTTTAATTCTTGTATTTTTGATCATTTTGTCTCTCTATAATTGTCTGCCAATAAAGATCCCTTCTTCGTTTTTGTTTTTTTTTTATTAAATTTGTTCTCTCTAGTTGGTTTACGTCTATTCTTCCATTCGCAAAATTTTTACTTCTTTGTATTTTAGATCATATACTATTTTTTCTATTACTTCTTACTTGTTTTTGAGCGTACTATACTCTTTTTTGTTTGAATAAATTTCTGCTATTCTTTAAATTTTTAAATTTTAGCTCATTTGCTTTTTCTCTCAATTGCCGTTTTTTTATGTTCTTAAATTTAATTGGCTCTCATTCGGTTTTTCAAGCACCTATTCAGCACTTGCAATATCTATAATTTTTTCTTTACTTTTATATTCTATACTTCTTTCCATACTCCCTTAGACCTATTTTTTCTCCTTTTCCTAAATTTAATATTTTTTCTTAATTTCCCTTTCTGTTTTCTCTTTAGTGTGAATCGGTTTGCTACTTGTCTTACTTGACAATATTTACCAGAAATTCTTCTAATTTATCTCATACTAATTGTGAGATTTCTAGACTGCTTTATTTAACAGTTTTTCCATATATACCAGTTTATGTTCTGTTTTTTTTTTGATTTTGTAAAGTTTTATTCTTTTCTTTGCTTGTTACTGCTTATAAATGTTCTGGTTAGTATTCTTCGTATATTATTTATTTTTTTATTTTATTATTTTACAAGTTTTTATATTATTTCCTGATTTTTAGTATCGGACTATTTCTTATAGAGCTGCACGAGACCGAGACTTACATAATCTCTATGTCGGTCTCAAATTTATAAATGAGTCTCGGTCTTGAAAAAAAGGTATTATCTCAAAAATCTTATTATGTTTTATGAATTATTGAGTTATAACGCACAGTTTTCAGAGAAATGTCCTTTTTTATGTATAAAAGTTTACTTAAAATAAAAATTTGAAATTATTGAGGGTTCCAATTTCTAATGTAGAATCAGGTTAGTTCAGGTTAGTTTAAAGTAAAATTGCATTAGACCTGCCCGTAGGTTCTACATCTACAAAATTTCATTGAAAACATGGAAATATTTCAAATCAGATTTTATAACTATTATACTAATATATATAATTATTATGAATTCGAATATGCATGCAGAAAAAGTGCACATACTGCCAATGGAAAAATTCCTATTTTTTTAGCTTTATTTTATGGTAGAATGAAGTAATTCAAACCAACTTAAAAATTATCCTGTATATAAATAATATAATACTTTTGCAAACACAAAATTGTCATCATCATATTGTTAACCGGCAGGCTAGTCACACTCAGGAATCCAAAGAACTTATTTATGTTAGTTGATAGTTGTTTATAAACATAAAGGGCGGAAAGTAACACTTTACACTTGTTTTCGTCTTTGGTTCTTACTCGCTTTGAGTCGATTTCATTCGTAATAAAACTACTTTGTAAGCAAACAAAACCTCGTTTTTCTATAAAATGTAGTAAACTCAGGTAAGTATGTACTAGAGTACTTCTTTAGTACGTTCTTAAAGTAAAGTGTCTTTTCGTACTAAGAATAACTATACGCAACGCACTATTATAAGGATCCCTCGCCTGCTGATTATATCAGCAGGCGATCTAATATCTTGCAAACGAATGATATTTTTCGAGACCGAGACTCTCGAGAGTCTCGATTGGCAGTATCGGTCTCGATCTCGGTTTCGCAGACCGAGACCGAGATCGAGACTTAGACAGCCTCGGTCTCGGTCTCGAAGTCGATATTAAAATCTCGGTCTCGATCTCGAACGAGACCGAGACCGAGAAGTATCTTGTAGTCTCGTGAAGCTCTATTTTTATGTCAGTTTGCTATTTGTAACTAACTATCTATGCTAAAGTAAGTTTAGCTAATTGTAGTTTGGGTGACACAAGTTTTTGTCTGTGCCTACCATAGTCTACAAACGTGAATTTTTACATTCTTTAAGTTTTAATGAAGTGTGAAACCCAGAATACCAGGATGACGGGTCGGACTAAATTTCAGAAAAAAATATGTCCTTACGAGCTAAATTTTAAATAGTGTTTAGTTTGCCCTCTCTAACACTTACCACAATCACTGCATGAATATTTGAGTCTAAAACTGAAAGGTAGACTTACATAAGTTCGATCTTTTAGATTCATTAAGTTTCTTTTTTTAAATATTATGCTGTATTTACTTACACAGCCCAATGTACAGACATAGGCTGCTGCTTTAACAAGCGAAAAATGTGATATACTAAGATACTACTCTTCTAGCAAGGTGCTGATTTTACTGATTAATAGTCCCGTTGATAAGGAACGAAGGATAGTCGTTTTGTTGTTAGTTGATGACCGTTATCAGTCAATTATCTTATCAAGAAATGTAAAAAAGAGACTAAACACATAATATTACTTTCTTCAATAGAAGATTGTCCTCAACCTGCTACATCATCCCAATAAAAAAGCCAAGCACTTCATTAAACTGAGATTAAATCAGACACAATTGTCATTTCCACAGAAACAAGTGCAAGTTGATTAGTGCTGACCCCGTCTAGTTTGAATTAAAATACATATTGTCCAAATATATATCAATCCGACGGTTTCAAGCAAATCATTTTCGTTAAAAACTGACTACGAAGAATTGATATTAATTGAAGTTTTGTAAATAGTAACGGTTCTCGTAATTTTATTGTGACGGTGAGCGGATCTAGCATTACAAACGATGGAACTACAAACTTATTTGCCTTTCGCTTTTGTGGTTCTCGGCCCGGATGCCTGTTTGCCACCTCCGAAATTAAAAAAAAGCCACACACATGTTAGTCAAACATCGTTACCCAGTCCGAGGATAGGTAGTTAAAATTTCAAATTCGGTCCTTCTCGGAATTCTTCTCCGAAGAATTTACGGGGAGAGCGGTTCAGTGTCAATCAGCACGAGGTCTGGACCGCGCACAGGCCAGTCTTCTCTCTGCGGTTTCTTTTCCAATGTATTATTGAGGCGGGTAATGGGGCAAGTTAATTGGATCACTCGGTCCTTAGCCGAGAGGCCAGTAGTCCGAGTTTCCCCCCTCGCAAACGTTTATTTGTTTTCGATCGAAATCAAAGCGGAGATGTTTCGAACTACATTAATCTGATTAGCGATGCATAGAAGAGAATGACCAATCACTTCCCACCGTTGAGAACCAATTTCTTCGCTATCATTAATTACGATTTCAATTAACCGGACGAAATTAACGAAAAAACTTAATAAGTGGCCTAATCGCCATCAGCTGAGTCATTGTGGTGTCATTTATTAAAAACGTCATCTTTCTCTGCAACATTATACGTACACAAGAGGTTGCTGAGTTGTGTTGGTAAAAACGCTTCTTTTATAATGTTGTTTTCGATTCCAGCGAGGTCGCTTTACACAGAATTTCTACCTGGTAAATAAATAGTCTTTAGAGGCCCTTTGCTTTCGAAATTTGTTCATATTTCATAAGGTCCATCGCACAGGGACGGGTTTTATTACAATTATTTACTGAGATTCAAAGCTTAAGTCTAAAAAGTTTTGTTAATCAAACGCTAAATTATCCACAGAAGAAGAGACAGACAAAAAAGAGATTAGAAGAGTGTTCTAAACGAGTGAAATTATCTAAGTGCCTCCCTGTACCACTTTACTGGCAGATGACTTTTAAAAAATCATAAAGCAAATAGGGCAGTCCCCGAAAACAGGTAGGCAGAATGTATAAGTTGTTGGGTCAGGCCTTTGGTATTGGTAAATAAAACACCTGTGTATGTATGTTAATATGTTATGTAGGTTGGGAAAGAGGGTGAGAACTTGCTTTGCTGGCATTTTTAAACAGCAGCGTGCCTTCTCAACTCTTCGTGGCAATAATTTCCCTAGAGGTTGGTAGTTCGATTTTTTTGCCCCTCATAAATAGGGGTGAATAATAGTCGATTCGAGACTAAAACGTGTGCGAATTTTTACAAGACACGCATAGAAGTAGGCAAGACGGCCATCCGCGGCCGTGGGCGCCCTTACAAGGGCGCCTGACAAAGACGAGGCGTATTTAATGGCCGGCAGTACGTCGATCGGCACCTACTTGGTCTTACAAGTAAACGGTGGGCAGCGAAAGCAAAGCGCTATAGCATAGCGGTACCTTTTGATCTGAGGTCGCTCGTGCCAACCGTGGAAAAGGAAATTGCGTCCGTCATTTGGGGTGTCGAGATGCTCCTAATTGGCCTCTGTCCGATCGATGTGTGGTCTTTTACGAGGACGTTTAGCAAATTGCACAGCGGAATTGTTAGGTACTTCCTGATGGCATAAATCAAAAAGTTGCAGTATTTGTTTCTTCCTAAGTTCTTTAATTATGGGCTTCCTTCCATCTCAAGTTACTGCCTATTTCTAGTTGTACGTTATCTCCGTTGTCTATATCAACTAAATTAAACACTTTTTTATTAGAATTTTGGTTATCTTGTACTTTCCTCCCACTTACAATTTTTACTCCAGATGTTTTTTGCTGATTATTCACAGATTCAAGAAATACCTGATCATCAGGTATTTCTTACTCCTATTGTATTATGTATGATAGTGAGTCGCATATGAAGAGAAGCAACTTTCATACTCAACAATACACTTCTTGTGAAAACGTTTCGTTAAGCCTCACTCTTTTTATTTTCTCTCGCAATCATTATTCTAAAGAGAATTTCGGAGATAACAACTTAAATTGTAATGCCACATGATCTAATAACAAAAAATCATGTCATCTTGGGGCACAAAAGGCGGAGGTCTGCTGTCTTCCATAGGGTATATGTAGCACCACAAATCATCCTGAGATGTCACAAAGGCAGCACTACAGCGGATTTCTCAGGACGAGAAGAACTAACTAAAAATTGGACTATTCCTGTAATTACACAAAAATTGATCTTTGGAAGCTTGTAAGACTGTAAAGGCTTTCACGGCTGGTCAAAATACTGTCTTCAAGTGTTTTTCGGGCAAACTTTATCCAAAGCAATGAGGCAATGGGCAAAGTGATCTCCCGTGCTTCCCGACCTTGACTGATTCGACTGTGGTGAGCTCCGTGGTATTTATTCCCCCGTTGTCGCGCTGCAGTGGAATGACTGGGGTGGGGGTAGTGGTGGAGCGGGGTTTCGGCCCACTTGAAGTATGTCGTAGAACTCGCTTTCAGTCTGCATTCAGAAACGTAAATTCCACAAGATATTGCATGCCAAGTTGTTCCAACACTTAGCATGCAATATGCAACCAGAGTCACAACGACTCTGTGTGTGAGAGCCAAGAGAGTTTGTGAGCCGGCTGATTTGGAATAGGAAATGAAGCACCTGGAAAGAGCCTTTGGTTGGAATGGATGCAGCAAGCACGAGTTCAATAGGGCCGTCAGTCCAAAGAATGTAGGGCGCCAGGAAGGAACAACAGCAGAAGATGAAGAAAACTGCGGACGGACTAGTCTACCATACATTCACAAAGTAAGGGACAGGATCGCCAGACGACTGGAAAAGCACAATGTTAAAACTGTCTTTAAAACCACTCATACAATACAACAGAGCCTGAGATCAGCCAAAGACCGCAGAGATCTCCTATCGGCACCTGGAGTTTATCGAGTTCCACCGTAGTTGTGGCTATATATACACTGGCGCCACAAAACGCCGTGTCAACACGACAATTATGGAACACAGGAAGAGTTGCAGCCTGGGACAAACACAAAAGTCAGCAGTAGCAGAGCACGCTCTCTCTGAAGGTCACGACATTTTATTCAACGAGGTGGATATCTTATATCAATCGCAGCATTTATATCCGAGCCTAACGAGAGAGACCATTGAGATCTTTAAACAACATAACAATTTCAACAGGAAGGAGGAAATTACGTTTCTAAATGCAGAGTAGAAGCGAGATCTTCGACAATCCATACTTCAAGTGCGCCGAAACCCCGCGCCACCACTACCCCCACCCCAGTCCCACCACTGCAGCGCGTCGGCGGCGGCGGGGGAATAAATACCACGGAGTTCACCACGAGTCCAATCAGTCAACCTCGGGAAGTACGAAAAGTATCATTGCTTCATCGCCCTTGATAATGTCTGCCGCAGCTGTAGACGAATCATCAGGAACAAATTCCATTTGACCACGACTTCAAAGCCCGGAAAACACTTTACATTGTATATTTCGAAGTTTTTTTCAGAGTGTCAATCTAGGATAAGAGGCTTCTGAAACTGGAGGTGTTCATTTGAAAACATCATCTAGTAGGCTGTGAAATGTCAAAAGAAAAGGATGATGGAACAAAAGTCTATTTAATGGTCAAATTGAATGTGCCAGCCGACCAAACACGTTTCGTTCTATAGAAAATGCTAATCAAGAACAACAAATTTGAAACAAAGATCAACTTCTGAAGACTGAAAACAATATTGCATATATTGAAAATGCCAACGTTTCGATTTTTATTTGAAAGTGCAGAGCCTGAAAGTTTTTTTACATATTTTACCTTAAATTTTCTTTATTTTGAAAAAATTTTGACCTATTTTCTTCGTTAACAATGTATATACGTAAAATACAATGTATAATATGTATACACCTTATACAATGTATAAGTTGTCACTTGACATAGCTAACTTAAAAATTAAAAACGTTTTTTTTTACTAATCTTAGACGGACAATAATGTTTTCTACTAATATTTCTCATTTATGAGATTTCTCACTATTCTTCATCCTCTAAGTAATGACCAAAATACAAAAACAAACTTTACTGTTGTTATTGTTTATGTTTGCTTTCCACTTCTACTCTAATTATTTCTGCCTTCCCTTCCGTATCACCTTTTTCTTTCTTTTTTTTCCTCAAATAATTTTTTATTTTTCATACTTTTCTATTATCCCTTGTCATTTTCTTCCTAGGATGAAATTCCGAAGCGGTTAGAAAGTCGATTCTAAAGGTGTCTAGAAATTGACCACTGAAAGGGTAATTGAAAGAGGAAACTGAGAAAAAAAGAAATACCTCCACTCTTGTTCATTTTCATTAAATCTTGGAATTTTTATGCCTTTTTATAATCGAAACGAGATTATTTTAATCCTCTATGAACATAACAAGCATAATAAAAGTGAAATTCGTCCTGTAAGTGTTTTTTTTTCTCTCTTAAAAGCACATTTGAAAGTGCCAAAAATGGCTAATCGAAGGTGTCTAACTTTAAAACTCTTGATTCGATGGGATTTCGAGAAAAACAAAATGTCGTTGGATCCACTCCAATTGGTCCAGTCGTTCTAAATTTATAGGATGAATTTGAGAATCCTAGAAATAGGATGAAAAACTTTTCACTCTTTAATTTTATTCCATCAATCTAAATTGGACTTGGGTTTTCATCCTGTCGAGGTAATTAAAACCTAAATTAAACTCTTCAATTCCAGGCGGTGTTTTGGCCAAAAAACTGTGTTTTTTAACGATTAATGATTTCTGACTTTGCAAGTTTTTTTATACGGTCTTGGTCCGAACTGGAACTTTTTCAACACGAGTCAAAAGTCAATTCTTATTGAAATAATTTTGGCTTAAAATTTGGAAATATTTGAAATTTGTGCTTCTATCTATCCTCTTTTAGACATATTTTTCTATAATTTCTGCCCATTCCAGATTTTTTTTTACGTTACTTTTCGTCATTTTTCATTTCAAATGTTTACTTTTTATTGTTCTTATCCTTTGTCACTTTTTTAAATTCCTTGTTTTTTTAAAATTAAAAAAAAATTACGTTCAGCAGAGTATCAAACTCATCAGGCAGAGGAACCATAGACCGGTTTCGCTCTTATTGGAGCTCATCAGTACCTATGGTATACCTCAAACCTGATAGAAATACAAGTTCGAGAATGACTTCGTTTCCTCTATTGCTCAAGGCAATGTGCATATATGCAAGTGGCGCCATCGGATGACGGCAGGTGTTTCCAGTAGCACCTACCGTCGTCCGATGCCGCCACTTGAAAATTAAATTGTATCGATTTTTTGTTGGCAGTTTATTCAAACTGGTCATATTGAATGTACTAACCCGACCACACACATTTGGTTCTGTAGAAATGCTAACCAAGAACTACATATTTTAACAAATTTTAAACAAAGATCAAGTTCTGAAGACTGAACACAATATTGAAAAATTGAGTTGAAAAAAGTTCGGGTAAAGTGGCTAATTTTAGTGGAAAAAAGCTGCTTTTTTACAAATTTATTTATGAAATTTTAAAGTGCATGTTACTAAGTATACAGAGCTTGAAAATTATTTAACTTCAATTTTCCTTGTTTTGAATTAATTTTTACCTATTTTCTTCGTTAACAATTATATACGTAAAATACATCTTCAAGATTACATTTTTTATTTAAAAACAGCTGAAGTTGAGGTGTCACTTGACAGAGCTAACTCAAAAATTAAATACGTTTTTTTTACTAGTTTTACTTTTTTTTACTTACTTTTATGAGATTTCTCACTATTCTCATCCTTTAAGTAATCACCAAAATACCAAAACAAACTTTACTGTTTATGTTTGCCTTCCTCTTCTACCGTAACTTTTTTCATCTCTTCTGTATCACCTGTTTTTTTCAATTTTTTTTTCTAAATGATTTTTTTTACATTTTTCTATTATTTCTTGTCATTTTCGTACAACTTTTGATTCTTTAATTTTTCTTCCATCAATCTAAATCTCTTGAAGTAATTAAGACCCAAATTGAACGGTTCAATACCAAGCAGTGAACAACTGAAATATACTATAGTGATTTGTAATGAGACAATTTTGACCCAAAACTGCGTTTTTTAACCATTATGATTTCAAATTTTTTAAGTTTCTTTTATAAGGTTTTGGTCCAAAATTGAAGTTTTGCTACAGGAGTAAAAAGTCAATTTTTATTGAAAAAAAATTTGGTTTAAAAATTAGAAATATTTTACATTTGTGCTTCCATATATCTACGTACTCTCTCTTTGGACATATTTTTTCTATAGTTACTGCGTACTCCAAATTTTTATTTTTTAGTGTTCATAATTTTTTATTCCCATTTTTTGTCACTTTTTTAAAAACAATGATTTTTATAATTTTATAATTAAAAAAATTGACCATTTTTGCCCAAAACTGTAATTTTTTAACATAATAAATCATGTTTTTTTTTAAGTTTACACTGTTTTAGCTCGAAATAGAACCTGCTAAACGACGAAATCAAAAATATTTTTTTAAGACAATTGTGGTTCGAAATGAAACTTCAAAGTTTTAGACACGTTTTAGACAACGTAGTTTCATGTTTTTGACCTCATTTTTTCCAAGATTTTAAACAAATCAACGAAATAGAATTTCAATGAGCAAAACTGATATCAATTCAGAAAATTTTGATTCGAAAAGCAGACTCTTTCAGCAAAGTTTTAAACTTAGAAATTATTAAAACTTGTGCCTTTAACTTCTATATTATTTAAGGTTTTTAACTCGTTGTTTTTCTAGTTTTTAATTTATTTCTTTCTAATTCGGTATTTTTGCCTTAATGATTTCTGATTTTTTAAGTGTTTTTTATGTAGTTTTGGCCCGAAATAAAACTTTTTTTTTGCAAAATCTTGTTTCGAAAAAGAACTTTATTTTCGAATTAGTAAATTGCAAAAGTTGCGATAGACGGTTTTTTCGTAATTTTTCGAGTTTTGTAAGCATTTTTTTTTCGAGCAAAGAGCCAAAAATCCGAAAAGAAAACTCGTGTTACAAAGTTTTTAAAATTGGAAATGTTTTAAATTTCTTTCTCCACCTACCTATTTATTTGTATTCTCATTTTTTTTTATATCTTATAAAACTAAAAATTATTTATAACACCAAATCTACTACATAGAAACTTTTTTTTTCTATACTAATGATGTTGAAGAATTTTGTTTATTTTTTCACTTATTGCATTTTATAAACTTTAATAAAACATAACTGAACTGCTAGATGTTGGATAAATCTGACAACATTTTTGGTCAACTTCTGGTGATAACCTGGCAGCACTGGTTACATTTTAGGAAAAAATTAAGCGCATTTCTAGACACTTTTGCAAATTTTCCGAAAACGATGAGGGATAAGAAAAAACGCAGGAAGCTAAAAGTTTCTAAACTGAATGGGGATTTTTAATATTTAGGAAGAAACGGTCAGTGGCGAGCTACCCAAAAGTTTGTGAAGGTAAAAGGGGAGACAATCCCAGAAAAAAAAAACACCCTGTATATTCTCGCCATCAGTTGGTGTACCCACCGATGTAGATCATAAATAGTTAGTTATATATCAAATTTGAGTTACATACTTCAAAAATTTTTAAATGGTGAGAAATAAAAAAAATAAAACTGAGACACCCTGTATAAATTTGAGTTACATACTTCAAAAACTTTTAAGTGGTGAGAAATGAAAAAAATTAAACCCTGTAGCTCGGAGACGAAACGTTACTATGTTTATATGAACTTTTTGCCTTAATTTTGGTCGTAGAGTATACTGGTAAAATGTATTGTGAATTACATTAATTTTGGGACTCCCTGTATATGTGCGTCTCGAATTTAGAACACTGGGTATATTTACGTCGCGATTAGAATGTAATAAAACTTTTCGTTAATTTATTCTTTATAAGACTGTGAAGGCTTTCACGGCCAGTCAAAATGCAATCTAAAGTGTATTTCGGGCTTTGAACCCTTGGTCCAATGGAATTTCTTCCTGATGTTTCGTCTACAGCTGCGGCAGACATTATCAAAGGCAATGAGGCTATGGGCGATGTGATCTCCCGTGCTTCCTGAAGTTGACTGATTCGACTGTAGTGAGCTCCGTGGTATATATTCTCCCGCCGTCGCGATGCAGTGGAGGGACTGGGGTGGGGATAGTGATGGCGCAGGGTTTCGGCGTACTTGAAGTATGTCGTAGAGCTCGCTTCCTTATTTTAACTTTCCCCGACATATTTTTGCCCCAGATTTGCCTACCTTGCTTCAATGAAATGAAAGGAACAAAAATTCTACGAACAAACTGATGGTGTAGCTATGGGCAGCCCCTTTTGTCCAGTAATAGCCAATTATTTTATTGAAATTTTCAAGGCCAAGGCGGTGGCAACGGTAAATAAGAGGCTAAAGTGCTGGTTGTGATACGTGAACGATGCTTTTGTTAGTTAGAGCCATGGCGATGGTGAACTTCAAAACTTTCTCTTACACCTCAACTTTATCAATCAAAAAATTCAATTCTTTATGGAGATAGAAAAGAAAGGACGCCTAACGTGTTTAGATGTTTTGGAATCAAGAAAGACGAATGGGTACCAACACACACTGATCGATACCTCAATAACGGATAAAATCATCATCCCAGACAGAAAAGAGGAGTCATAAAAACTCTGTCTGTGAGAGCCAAGAAAACTTGTCAGTTGGCTGAATTGGAAGCGGAAATGAAGCATCTGGAAAGAGCCTTTGGTTGGAATGGATATAGCAAGGACGAGTTTGATAGGGCCGTCCGTCCAAGAAATGTAGAGCGCCAGGAAGGAACAACGGGAGAAGATGAAGAGAAGCGCGGATGGACTAGCCTACCATACACCCACAAAGTAACGAACAGGATCGGCAGACTACAAAAACCCAATGTTAAAACTGTCTTTAGACCTTAAAACTGTCAAAGACCGCAGAGATCCCCTATCGGCACCCGGAATTTACCGAATTCCACGCAGCTGTGGCTCGGTATAGATTCCCTCAGAAAACGCAGTGTCAACACGAGGATTACGGAACAGAAGAGGAGTTGCAGGTTGGGACAAACCCAAAAGCCAGCAGTAGCAGAGCACGCTCTCTCCGGAGGTCACGACATCCTTTTCAACGAGGTCGATATCTTACACCAATCGCAGCGTTTCTATCCTAGACTAATGAGAGAGACCATTGAGACAAGGAGGAAATTACGTTTCTAAATGCAGGCTGGAAGCGAGTTCTACGACATACTTCAAGTGCGCCGAAACCCCGCGCCACCATTACCCCCACCCCAGTCCCTCAACTACAGCGCGACGGCGGGGAATAACTACCACAGAGCTCACCACAGTCGAATCAGTCAACGTCGGGAAGCACGGGAGATCACTTCACCCATTGTCACTAAAGTGGCTATAAAATTTTCACAGAAAAAGGATAGAGAAATAAATGTGGAAAAAATTCACTTTTGCTACTTTCCTCTTGCCATTTCACAGCCAACTTGATGGCTTACTATTGGCCAATGCTTTTTCGCGACTGTTTAGTGCTCTCACTAGTTTTCCTTTCAACTAATTGTTTGATCGCCGGCGATTACGGCGCTTTTCCTTTCGATGCTGATCCTTTCTGAACAACTAGAAACAATATTTTCAAATGTTCTACGCACTGTTATTCAAGACTAAAAATAATGAAGTCGTTTGTATGTGCGCAATCAACGATACGAATATGGAATTGGTGTGTACGGTGCCGTTTTAAACCTAAAAGTGTAGAAATCTCCATTTCGGCGAGGAGAGAAATCGAATCCCTAACGGGCGTGTTGAATTTCAAATCGCCGTAGAAAACTTGAAAATACGCTTTTGGACAAGAAATTTTATTAAGAGTGCGTACCCATATAACGAACAAAATGTAAATAGAATCGCACTAATGTGCGTCGATTAAAAGCGTGGGTCAGGTAACGATCAGGTGGGAATTGTATATAAATTAAAAATTAAATGGGCGATGAGTTCTTATGGGGCAGTGATTTCTGCGTAGCGATTACCTTTCCCTGTTCTATGGCCATTTTAAGAGACATAAATATATTTAATAAAAATTAATAGCTGAGTGAAATAATATAAAGCGGCATTCCGGAGAGACGATCTATGGGCAGAAAAACTCGAGCCTCCCAACCAGCAATTTCGTTTTTGCCGCAGAAACTATGCCAATTAATAAATAGTTTCGTTAACGACGCCTGAATCCTTATGGGATAATTCCCGTTAAATCGGAAGCTGCGAGTCGTGCCGATGCGTAAAAATTTGTCTTAATTTTACGCGAAAAATCGCTAGGAATGGAACTCGTAAAGGCCAATTACACGACCGTAGATAGAAAAAAAACTAGTCGTCAGCCTCTCTCTCATCCCGATTTGCTTTCATTCAGCGATCAAGCCCGGATTTATTTCGAATTCGGCCCGACAAATGAATGAGCGGGCTTAGCATAAACTAGACTAAAAGTAATCCTAAATAAACTTGTATATGACAAGATAAATATTTAAATTCCTATCTTTATAGCATCGCCGCGCGTCTTTACACCCGTTCTACTAATTGAACGAGACAGAAAAACCATTATGGAACACGCTAGATGTTCGTAACGCGCCGGAATTTATTTGAGTTTAATGGCAAGTGAGTGGCTGATGGCGCTATCTGATGAGCATCACAATTAATTTACATATTTTTACCCTTAAAAAAGCTGGTAAAAACCAAACCAGATCTATTAATTTAAATAAACTGCCACATACCTAATGCAAAGCATCTATTTTTCATTAAAAGAAACGGTAGTCAATTTAATTTTTTTTCATTGTAACCCTTAAGTTTTTGAGATATTTAACTCAAATTTAAAATATAATTCACTATTTATAATCTACATCGGCGCATACGCCAACTGATACCGAGAATCTACAGGGTTTTTTCTTTTCGGAATTGGGTCCTTTTTCACCTTCACAAACTTTTTTTTTAGCTGGCTACTGATAAGTGAATAAAAATCGCAACTCTATACAATTTAAAAACTTTTTTTAGGAATTCAACTCAGACCTTCTGTACTAATTTCATGGCCTGCTTGAATTTTTTTTTAATGAACCCTAGATATATTTATCATACAGAAACCCACTATAAAGCTTATAAGGGCGTAACGGATTTACGAGGGACTGCGCTGTTGCGCCGTGTCCGTGGATCATGATCCAAGGCTTCATTGGGACAGCGTTAATTCAAGACGAGGGGGTATCCACTCATGGCAATACATGTACAAATTAGGTGACAATACTTCACAATATCATAAAAATACCTTACAATACTGTTGCAAAACCTTGCACTACTTCGACAGTACATGACAATACCAAAAAGCATTGTGGCAATACCTCACAATACCGACAATATCAATTGGCAGTACCTGCAATGACCAGACAATACCACAATACTTGAGACAATTTGCCGTAAATTGCCGTAATATGACGCCGAAAGGTAATATAAAATGACTTTTGCAAAATTTTATGAAGAAAAAAATCTTTTAAAGGTTTTTTCACCTTCCCATGTTTTTATGTGTACAGTGTGTTTTTAGACATTGGCTATTTAAAATATGTACTACGTAGTTAATCATTCTATAGTTTAACAGTGGTTCCTGTAAATGTTTTAAAGTGTTTCTTTAAAGCAGTTGGAAGTTGCAAAATTTTGTTGTTTTTAACTAACCCGTCAATAGGGAATGTGAGATGGTGGGGATCTTCAAATTGTCGGCCTGCCTCACTAGCTAGGTACCTCCACACCCGGTCCTAATATCTATTTTTTTTCGGGCTTGAATGCTCCCCCCCCCCCCCCCCCCGACCCCTTCGGGGGGCTTTTTTCGAATAGTTATATCGAATTTATTGAAATTTAGGTCCCGTTTATTATTATTAGGAACCGTCGTCACTTATAAAGTTTTGACCCCCGCTGAATCCGAAATAATAAAATTACTCCGTGGGGGGGGGGGGGGGGCGCTCAGGGGATGGGCCCAACAAAAAATTAAATTTTTTTCCGATTGTAGCCCTCGGCGAGCCCTTTCCAACGATGTATATATAAGTCTGGGATCAAAAATATACAAGTCCTCAAAAATCAAAATTTTCCAAATTTTCGGGAAAGTCGGGGCAAATATTCGAATTAACGGAACGCGATAACTACTATGCGTTCCGTTAATAGCTGGTGTAGATCAGGACCGGGTCTACACCTAGTAATAAATCGAGGACGGGCTATCGAATGCCGTAAATTTTGCGTCCCCTTGAGCCTCTTAAATTGCAATAAAATTAGAATTTAGAACCATTACTTTCCTCCCTTTTAGTGGCCGACCTATTTTTTAAAATTTCCAGTCATTTTGTGGCCCTTTAATGGACTTTTTCAACGAGGTACAAAAGTCATAACTCCCCACCTTATTTTATCGTAAGGCCCCAGGATGGTTTCAAAGGTATGTTGAACCAAAAGTGTGGCCCGCCAATTAACGAGGTTCGGTCCTCGGCATTGCCATGTGCTTTTTTTATTTTTTTTTTAATAAAAATTCGTATTTCGGCGTTTTACGACCTGGTCTTAATTTTTTTTCGATTTTTTTCATGCCCTTACAATTTTTTACTTGCAAAAATAAATTACTTTGCGATTTTTATAAATAAAAATAATATTAAAAATTAAATAACTTTTTTCCTATTCAATCTAGAGAGCTGCGGTCTTCACTGCTAGGCTTCATTTATGAGTCTTAATATGACATAAACATTGTAGATAAATCGTTGGGATATGCGGGGCCCTACCCCTTACGAAAATTTGAATTTTTGAGTTTTTTTTTCATTTTCTGCCGAAACGGATGGCAAAATATGCGTATTGAGAGTAGCTATTCGATGGATGTAATAGAATATTGTACCATTTATCACTTTTGAAAAATATTGAAAAAACTGAAAAACACAAAATTGCAAATTTCTCTGAAACTAAGAAAGTTACATTCAATCTAATTTAGGCAGATGATAGCAAGTCACAAGACCCAAAAAAAGGTTCTATACTTTGTTATCCTAACTGTGTTGTTATTAAGCTTGCCAACGGACCAACAGACGGCCAAAAACTGTTACCTAGGGGGTAATCGATGATGGCCCAATCGAACGGCGTAATTTTTGCCCCCCGTCCTGCTATTTTTACGATTAAAAAAAAAGTTTTTAGAAAGTTGCTATTTATGATATACGTGTTAAAAGTGCAATTTTAAGACACGCATGTGAAAGTTTGCAGGACGAGATAAGCGAGTTTTGCAAATCGCATGACTTCCTTAAAAAAGCACTTTTGACACGAACACCATACATTATTTTTTCTACAAACTTTCTATTCAAATTTAAGTACTTAACTTTTAACACTGGTGTTAAAAGTAACACCAAAGTTAAAAGTAGTTTATTTTTAATACAGTGCTTTAAAGTAGCCTACTTACTAGTGTTAAAAGTAGCTTACTTTTAACACTAGTGCCTTAAAATGCTATTTTTAGTAGTTCATTAGCGTGTTAAAAGTTTTGAATTATTATATAAGGCATTTGTAAAAAAAAATAAGTTAATTCTGTTATAGATTAAAGTGTAACTAGTTAATTTTAATTTTTTATATAAATTCAGGTCATAAACTGAGGTCTGCAAGCCACATTGCGGTCAATGTATAAAAAGTGTTCAATATTTAAAAACCATATTACGCTTTGCGTCCTATCAATAATTAGAAAGGTGTTGGATCGCAGGTGTAGAACAAATAGCCACTTCACTTTCTCGAAATCGCCAACGTTTCGACTTTAATTTTTAGGTCTTCCTCAGGGCTACAATAACAACATACGTATGACAAACCAATAGGCACAATGAACTTTAAATATACAGGTAAATTAACAAGAGAAAAGCATCACCAAATTGGTGCATCTTATACATTTTTCCTTCCATAAAACTAAATTTTCGTTCCTATCTTCATTTTCCCTCCATAAGTGCCTTAAAATTGCACTTTTAACATTTACATCATAATAAGCAATTTTCTAACTTTTTTTTACTAAATCGTAAAAATAGCAGGACGGGGGGCTCGGGGGGGGGGGGGGGGGGCGCAAAAAATTGCGCCGTTCGATTGGGCATCCTCGATTACCCCCTAGGTAAAGAGTTTTTGCAAGCTTAATAACAAATCCGTTAGGATAACAAAGTATAGAACCTTTTTTTTGGACTTGTGACTTGCTATCATCTGCCTAAATTAGATTAAATGTAACTTTCTTAGTTTCAGAGAAAATTGCAATTTTGTGTTTTTCAGTTTTTTTCAATTTTTTTTCAAAAACGGTAAACGGTACAATATTCTAATTACATCCACCGAATAGCTACTGTCAATGCGCATTTTTTGTGCTTATCTATTTTGCCCTATCCCAAACCGTATCTGTAGAAAATGGAAAAAACTGATAAATTCAAATTTTCGTAAGAGGGCCCCCAAAATTTTTGCGAACATTTTTGATCACACCGATTTGATTATTTGATTTATGTCATATTAGGACTAATAAAAGAAGCCTAGCAGTGAAAACCGCAGTTCTCTAAATTGAATTGGAAGAAAGTTATTTAATTTTTAATATTAATTTTATTTATAACAATCGCAAAATAATTTAATTTTACGGGAAAAAAATTGTAAGCATCTTAAAAAAAATTACACCAGGTCTTAAAACGCCAAAATACGAATTTTATTAAAAAAAAATAAAAAAAAGCACGTGGCAATGCCGAGGACCGAACCCACACCACTATAATGTCCAAAGCTGGGTACCCATTAAACCACCGAAGGCCAAAAAATTTCCGTGTTTCAGACCGATATATAAGCCATTCACTTATTATTGTCGTGAAGTAGGCGTTGGAAAAATGACTTTGACATTTTTATCGTATCTTCTCAACATGTGCTAAAAGAAGATGGGTATAAAAAAAAAGGTTTCATAGGTAACTAGTAGTAACTACTGTCTAATGACAAAAATAAGTCAATGGGTAATATAAGAGAATTAGTGGAAATCTAAAAACCGTCATATCTTTCGATACGTAATTAGCATATGGCACTTATATAGCTCGTTGTAAAGGGCTTTTGCACGGCTATGTAAGAAAATAAAAATAAAATTTAAATGCCCCCTTTCACACTTTGGGGGCGATTTAAAGATGTTAAAAATCGTAAAAATAGCAGGGCGGGCACAAAAATTACGCCATTTGATAGCGCGTCCTGGATTACCTACTAGGATAAGAGCTTATCGATCTACTTGTAAAAATTAAAACGATAAAATTGATACGTTAGTTGGGGGACCACACATTTGGTTCAGCATACTTTCGAAACCATCCTGGAGCCTTTCGATAAAATAAAGTGGGAACGTATGTACCTTGTTGGAAAGGCAAGTGGAAAGGTCTAGTAAAGAGCTACAAAATGACTGGAAAATTTAAAAAATATGTCGCCCACTAAAAGGGGGGGGGGGGAAGAAATGGTTCTAAAATCTAATTTTATTGCAATTTAGGGGGCTCAAGGGGGCAAAATGTACGGTATTCGATAGCTATTATTACTTGACTATGACCTCGTCCTGATATGACCCGATTTTCCCGAAAATTTGGAAAATTTTGATTTTTGAGGACTTTTTGATCTATGGCAGACTGCTATACATCGTTGGAAAGGGCTCGCCGAGGGCTGCAAATGGATAAAACTGGAATTTTTAAAAAACATTCTACAAAAAAAATCGTGGGCCGATACCCTGAGCTCCCGGGGGGTAATTTTATTTTTTCGGATTCAGCGGTGGTCAAAACCGTATATGTGACGCCGGTTTGCCCCTCCGACTGCAAATGTGGTTTTTAGTCCCCCACGTCCCCTTAACTAAAGTAGGACAATTTTTTTTTCAAAAACGGGACCTAAATTTCAACAAATTCGATAAAACTATTCGAAAAAAGCACTCCAAGGGGTCGGGGGAGGGGGGGGGGGGGGCACCATTGTATAGCCCGGAAAAAAGTAGATACCAGGACCGGGTTTGGAGGCCCCTAGCTAGTGAGGGAAGCCGACAATTTGAAAGATCTCACATTTTGGGCCATCTCACGTTCCCTATTCACGGGTTAGTTAAAAACTGAACATTTTTGCATCGAAACTTCCAACTGCTTTCAAGATACACTTTATAGTAATTTACGTCACAAGTCCAGTAGGGGACTTGTTACAGTACGAGGTTTTTACGGACGAGGCGACGTCAGGAGCCGAGTCTGGAAAGTTATACGAGTACTGTAACAACACCTAATGGACGTGTATCGTACAATATTTTATTTCATACTCTTTTTATGATTTAAAAATTAAAAAAATATGAAAAAATTACTACGTAAGAATTAGATTTATTGACATTTGGCGGTGTCTGTATTATTGTCACTGTCAAAATTTACAATTCGAGAGCTATAGCATAATGATTTAAAGTTACGCTATTTATGGTACCTAAATAAACTTTTGAAAATATGTAGCCACTAGATTTAAAACTTTATTATCACAAATTATTTTTTATTAAAATTATTGCTACAAACTAGTAATAGATGTTCCACAAATTTCTTCGAGAAATCTTTTCCTAATGGGGAAAATGATGGAGACGTCGGCATTAAATCATCAGCAATGCTTGTTTTTCTTCAAATATATGTAGTACTTTGAAATAAGTGGGTTCTGCTGGGCACTGGGGAGATTTTTGAATTTCACTGATTAACTTAGAAGCTCGTTTCGAATATCAGGAAATGACGCTTTTTCTTGCAGTCTTAAATTCCACAATATTTTGGATAGGAACGACAAACATTTGTGCTATTTCTCAACATCACTAAACTCGTGGCAGGTTACAGAATTTTTGTATGATTTTAAATTTGACATATATGAAATAATTTACTAATAAATTTAAATTTCAAAAGCAATATGCAAAAACAATATTGAATTTACGCTCGATGGATTTACGTTTTCTTGACAGCTGTCAATTTCAAAATGTTGCGCAAATTTTTGATAGCTAGTAATATGCTGTGTTCGGTAATTATGACCGCGCACCGGCTCATACGAACTCTCAACACTATAACAAGCTAAAGTGAGATAGACTGCTATCTAAATCTTAATCAAATTTAAGTAACGTTATATTTTATATTGGGCGGTAGCTCTCTAGCATCGGTTGCTTAGCAACCTTTACCGGACTTGTCCGGTAAAGTTCCATTTACCGGACTCAAATCGATGCATGTCATTGCATCGATTTGAGTCCGGTCATTGCAGGTACTGCCGGTTGATATTGTCGGTATTGTGAGGTATTGTCATGGTATTGTGAAGTATTGTCACCTAATTTGTACATGTATTGCCATGAGTGGCTACCCCCTCGCCTGGAGCATAAAAATTCTAAGTCAGTCAAGGGGGACTCATCCCTTGATCCTCAAATAACTGAGGAATCTATGGAGACCGGTCAGTCGGCTCCAGCATAACTTACTGCGGTGGAGGAAAACCAGCCCTCCACCTCAACAGCAGACAATCCGAAGAAAAGCTTCTAGAATCCTCTTCGGAAGATGAAAAAGGCACATCCGGACAGTGAGGCGGAAAATGCTCTTGGGGAGTTATCTCTCAAGAGAAGACGGCTACCAAAATCTGCACGGAGGCAATTAAAAAACTTAATGAGCGGAGGGGCTAACTATACTACCGCTCTAAAACATATACTAGAAGAGAGAGAGAGGGGCAAAAAAACACAGCCAGCTCCACCGAAGGTGCAAAACCCCACCGGTCGGAGGGTAGCACACCCGAGCAAGCTTCGAAAAAGCCGCGAAGAGTGCTCGAGGGGGGCCAGCTACAGGGAGGCTCTAAGGGGGGTCAATGTTGGCATAATCCACCCAGACAACCCGGGAGCTACTCTGAGCGCGGATCAACTCCAAAAGCTGCAATCTTGAATGCAATCGAAAACCTGTTGGAAGATGGACTACAGGTAAGATTCCAGTGCCGCATGGTTGGAAGCTTCGGTCGACGGGCTCCAACCTTGGGATGGTGCTCGTCTCAACTGTGTAGCCTACATACCAGATGACACCAGCGACTAACGGTTGAAATGGTAAAACTGCGGCTCAGGAAAATGAACCATCGGCTGAACACCAGCAAGTGAACGATCCTACATCGCGTGGAAGCGAGTCCTGGACAAACCTGGACCTTTGCCATAGACGATGCGTCACTCGCAGTCCTATCAGGAATGGAATTCAGACCCTTCTTCGGTTTTGGAAGGATTCAATTCCGCCACAGACCGAAGCAAGGCGGATGAACCACGGGCAAGAGCCACACGGAAAAAGCTAGCTCTGGCAAACCACCCTCCGCTGACATACAAATGCTACTATAAGTTTAACTTTAGTTAGGCAGCCCTAAGACCTAAGATATTAAAATGTCGACGTTTCGGCTATAAACTGGAACCATTCTCAGGCAAACTGAACTCAAAGTTTGAATAAGCCAGAAGAAAAGTTTTAAATGGAAGTCGTCTTCTTGCACACAACACTAAACGGTTCAATTTTTCTATGGTAAAAATATCGCTCGAAACAAGGGGCCAAATCGCGGTCGGTTTATTTCGGAAATTAATAGCCGCACGCTACGGTACGCGATAATGGCGTAAGCCGATGGGGGCCCTAAATGTACAACGAAAGGCACATGCAGCAGCGACTTCTCGACGACATGTCTCAGGCTGGTTCATTAAATTCTTCCGCGATATGAATTCTATTAATGGGCACGACGAGTGCACTCGTTAAGGAAATGCCCTGCCTCTTTGTCCGCGTCTCGGAAACGGGACAAGTGGACCGGTCCTTCCGTCGGGAACGGGGCGAGCAGTCCCGCGTTGCTCCAGTTTGGCGTTTGCTTGAATGCTTTCGGAAAACAGGTTGATCTCGATTCTTGGAGCTTATCGGCAGAAAAAAATACCATCACAATCAAAGCAAAAGAATTGCATTAGCGTGCAGGGCCTCACGGTCGGACGGCCGTCCCGCCTCCTCCAAGTTGCGCTAACGCGGAGGCCAAACAAAGCGTGTGCACCATGCGGGGTATGCATACCCGATGAGGAGGCTCTCGTAGAAATAATTGCTCGCCCTTTGAGTGGAGGGTAATTTGCCATGGCGGCGGGTAATTTACGCCGAGTCTCATAATTTGCGCCCGGTGCAATCAGCGCGGCCCTGTATATACGTATGCATGTACCCCGGCCAAGTCAACTTCACGCTGTTAATTACACTTTTCCAGGCCCGGATTACGGAGGGGGCTTATCGAGGGCGGTGGGAGGTGTTCTGCGGCAGCTTAGGTCATGTCAAATATATTCTATACGACTGAGGGAATCAACTTTATCCGCTTTAAGGCAGTTGCAGTAAATACAAATAAATTGTAAAAGTAGACTGATGGACAAGTGTTGTCTTCATAATAAGGTAGGATTATCATATCATGCTTTGTTAGAATCTCAGGAGAAATCATATTGAACTAATCCCTCATTGCCTGAGTATTATATATACTCAGCCTGTACACGACAAAATATTGAACAAACAGAACTAATTAATCAATGTTAACAAGATGTACCATTATTTGGCCTCTAACTTGCAGACATGACTATCACAGGGAGGGCTGAAACTCGATTTAGAGCAGCATGGGTTAGACAGAACAGTCCAAATAAATCAAACCGAAAAACTCAAAGTCTATCGTGAGAATGTGCCATCTTCCCTTCCCTGCATGCTGATAATTTCTGGAAAGACTTCTCAAAGAAAATAGCCCAAATGAAACCAGAGTGAATCAACTGGATCAATTTCTTCTCAATACATTAGATCGTTCTTCCCATTCCAAATAAATTCGGTGCAAATAACTCT
The DNA here is from genome assembly GCA_951812265.1 of Taphrorychus bicolor. Taxonomy (NCBI): domain Eukaryota; kingdom Metazoa; phylum Arthropoda; class Insecta; order Coleoptera; family Curculionidae; genus Taphrorychus; species Taphrorychus bicolor. The sequence continues at coordinate 26,575,819 of OX638303.1, read as the reverse complement.
AAAGAGAAAAATTCTGATGCCAATGTAGAGCATACCAACTCATCATAGATGCTGCTAAAGCAAGCAATGAGCAGCTCACTGTATTTAGAAAATTTCAAAAACCTCGAACGTTCAACGATTCCAAAAGTTAAAGAGTAGATCCTGTACCAAGTTTGAGGTAACAAGTTGAGATAATAAAACAAACCACTTTTCGTAGCAGATTTCTCCAAATGGTACCAGTTGCTGATTGGTACGCCAACTGAGCAATTAACTCGTAACAACTGACTCACAACAGAGAAGGTGCAGTCGTCAGCATCCTCAGCGAAGTAAGTTTTATTCTTTCGCCAGTCACTTGGCAAACTTTTATGCAGAGGTATTAAGAGGAAATCAACACACCAAATGATGCCACTCACACAAAACAAGACTACGGATATAAACGGATATAACCCATGGACATACCGGCCTACAGTCAGGAATTCTGTTGAAGATAGATCCTTCAACTGCAATTCGTCATTATCACGACTCCTCTTCCTAATCCCGGGTTTACTATCATATATCATCCGTGAAATATGTAGAGTCTACTTACATCAACAGATTTACAAATACTGCCGGAATCCTCTGCATCGTCGTTTCTCAGAGTAAACACCACATCACCAGATGCCAAAGAAGAAAACATAAAAAAATAAACCGAAACATAATCAAACGTCATCCGCTAAAAACTGTGCATGCAGAGTCTCCTCTAACCCTATTAAAGAAAGAACTGCCCGTTCTTGTCACAAAAATGACAGACCAGCTGATTTTCAACCAATCAGCCTCGGTAAAAATCAGCTGTTTGGTCATTTTTATGTCAACCGGAACCAAAACTGCTGTTTAACGAAAATGGGTATAATCAATGTATGTCGTAAGAAAATGTTATAATAAAAGGTAAATAACCTTGAATGACCTCTACTAAAATGACATTGCAGCTCAGAGGATTGGGAAATCGTCATTTAATGAACGTGGACATTTACGGTATTGGTGGTTTAGGTGTAGCGTCCTCAAGATTTTAATTTCCAGAAGAAAGGTAGCGGGTGAAGGACCCAAAATAAAACTTCTACGCTTCCGCAGAAATTGCCGACGTTTCGACGTTTATTTTACGTCTTTTTCAAGGCGCTTTTAAAAACACAATATCGAAGACGCCATAAAAATACGCAAACACATATCACTTAATAAATTAAAAATTCAATTAAATACGAATGAACTCCCTTAAAGGTTAATTTTTTAGCCTTGAAAATGACGTAAAATAAACGTCGAAACGTCGGCAATTTCTGCGGAAGCGTAAAAGTTTTATTTTGGGTCCTTCTCCCGCTACCCTTCTCATGGAAATTTACGGTATTCCAACTAGCTGGTAAGCTGACACAGAAACTGATGTGACAATAATCGGAGCTCACACATGGAAAGGCTGACGAATCTGAAATGAAACATTTTGGATGTTTTCGAGGCAACATTTACTCTATTTAGCTGTTCTACTAATGGCTCAATCCCAGTTATTGAGCGAGATACCAAGCTTCTTGACAAGACATGGAAGGGTACCTGCCAGTGAAGAAGAAAGCGTTAGCACCTATGTCAAAATGAAAGTACAGCTTCACCTTAAGTTAAACGCATTGGAGTGCCTTGAAAGTTTCATCCTGTCGCCTTGGCTCTATAGGATTGTCTAAATATTGAACTAGACCATCTAGTTAATATTGGTATGCTAGGGCAAGTTGAATGTTAAGAATAGACCTCACCAATCGTTGTAGCATGTCGAACAAACGGAAAAACATGACTCTGTGCCAATTACTCCACTGGTTTCAATAGCAACTACCATGTTCCCAATATGGAGAAAATTATGTCAAAATTAAATGGAAATATTATTTTCAGCCAGCTTGATTTCTCTGATGCATACCATCAAGTTGCATACCATCAAAAATGCTGAAATAAAATGAATAACACGCATCCATCTTAAAAAACAAATCGATTCCTAAAACTCTAAAAAGAAAACAATATGAAACTTGCCTGCATATTACCGGTGAATACACTGGGAATGGAGACCAACTCCATCACCAAAAATCCGCTGAAGAAATGAAAATAACCCAGAGTGGGATGGAGAAAATCATATTCGGAGTATCGCTAAGAGACAAAATAAGAAACATCGAGAGTCAACGACATCTTGGGAGTAGCTAGCAAAGATGAAGAGATGATGAGAGACCAAGGGAGACAAGACCCATGAGAAGACGTCAGAAAAAATGGATAGTCGATATAAGGGCAGTGGGTGGTGGGGAAGTGGATAAGATTGGCAAAGGACAGAGAAAGATGGAAACAATTAGTAGAGACCTACATCCAAGAACGAACGATTAGGGCTTTTCAACCATACAAATCCCCCGGGGAGGATGGAGTGGTCCCGACACTACTACAACAAGGGCCTGGATCAACTCGCACCTCTGCTAACAAAGCTCTTTAGAGCGAGCCTTGCATGGAACTTTATTCCAAACTTTTGGTCCAGGTGAGGGTAGTATACATACCAAAGATGGGATGTAGGGGAAAAGATCCTAAATAGCTCAGGCTTATCAGTCTAACGTCGTTTCTGCTGAAAAGCTTGAAAAAGCTGCTAGACCTATGCCTAAGGGAGGGAGCGCTAACAAAGTACCCCTTAATACGGAACAGTATGCATACCAGGCTAACAAATCAACACAACTAGCACTCTAGAACCTGGTCGTGAAAATCAAAAATAACCTGGATTCAAAGGGTGTAGCAGTTGGTATTTTTATAGACATCGAAGGGGCCTTTAATAATGCACCTACAGACTCCCTCCTCATCGCCAGTAAAGCGAGGAGGTCGAACCAACAATAACCAACTGGATTCGGAACATGTTAGAATCCAGACTAATCACTACATCGTTAATCGATGACACAAGGCGACATACCGGCTGCAACAAGTGACGAAAATAGCACCGCAGCCATTCGATTGGTGGGACCAACAATACCCAGGCTGGCTTGGAAGGCCTGGTAGTATTGAGCATGACTAGGACAGACTAGGACGAACCAGGCGAAGATCTGCAACTGTGCAGGAAGTACCTTGTATACGGACGGATCCAAAACCGACGAAGTGGCTGGCTCAGGAGTGTACCGGAGATCGGATGGCATCTGCATAGCAGAGAGCCTGGGCCGATTCACCACAGTGTTTCAGGCAGAGATACATACCATTGAATTGTCCCGGCACCTATTAGAGGAGGGAGAACACAATAGATCAATAAAGATCTGCTCGGATATCACTCGCACACCCTATCGCAGGAGAACAGCGTCACACTGGTATGGATCTCAGACCATCGTGGTCACAAAGGCAATGAGAGGGCCGACTCTCTAACTAGGAGGGCGGCGGGCTCTGCATTCATAGGCCCGGAGCCGGCACTGGGAGTGCCATACTCTGTGGTCAAGGCTGAACTCCAAAAATGGAACAATGCCAAGTCCCAGAACTGGTTGGTGAACCTACCCGGATTATCACACTCCAAAAAATTTATGACGGAAACAGGCCCAAACATTGCTCACGCTAAATAGGAGACAAATCAGAGTGGCCACTGCACTGTACACAGGACATAGCCACCTAAGATTTCACATGCCCAGACTCGGACTGTCCGAAGAGACGGAGTGTCGGCTGTGCTTGGAGGACGACGAGACAGTTGAGCACTTCCTACGTGACTGTTCCTATGTCACTGTTCGGAAACACGATCATTGAACCTCAAGATGCAAACGCAGTGTCGCCCGAGGGACTCATGAGATTCGTTGAGGGTCTGGGCATAACGGGTGACAACTAGTGGAGCTAGCAGGGGCAAAGCCACAATAGACCGCAGGTCGTGGTGGAGTACTGTATAAGTCAACTCCCACTGAATACAGAAAACTCCCAGGTCAAATCTAGCCTATGCCATCATCATAGTTGAATCTCTGATGAAAATACTCTCAACCTTTCTTCATTTTTTACACTTGTTACACAATTCTCCACATAAAAACTGTGTAAAAGTTATTCAACTGTACTTCTTGAATAGGGAACATTTTCCTCTCTACATTTCTCCAAAGCTTTAGAGAGATGATGTTCAATGGTCGATCCCAGCAAAAACGGACTACTGTTTACTCCAAACGCAACATGTCTATGTCGATAAACCACTTCTTTTCATTCAGAATTCAACCAAAGAAATCTCACAAATTCACGGTCTGATGCAGCAACTTTTATCTCAGCAGTAACACCTATCTTTTCCAGTCTATATCTTAGAAATATGTCAGGGATAAGTTCTATTAGATTCACTCCTTTCTCCAGACAATGGTTCAGAGAAGGACCGCCCTTCTCTCTTGCAGAAGCATCAAACATTGGACGAATTCTTGTAGTACTATTTTCTTAAAGGTCGATGAGGTAAATAATAGACATTCTCTAAGGAAGGTGTTTTCTCCAACACTTCCTCTATAACTTCTTCATGAAGCCAGCCAGCAAAAATTTCTCCATATGCTTCCAAAAGTCCATCCTAGCCTGCTCACAATATTCTGAAGTCTACTGTTAGCAACAGAGTATGCACTAGATAAAGGAGGGTGACCTTCAAGTCATGGAAGTCTCAATTGGTATCGTCCATCATCCTCACGCTCAACTATCTGCTCGAACAACTCAAAACAATACAATACATCCAAGAATGGACGGACAAAGATTGAAGAAGAAGAATACCGTCAAGTTGTCTTGGTGTAACGGGTTAGTTTTGGGCGTCAAACCAACCCCGTTAATATTCCAACGCACTATAGAAAGCTGTTTATCTGGAAACAAGGAATCATCACATACCTGAACGATATCTTGACCATGACTCCTAAGCAAGAAAAACACGAATGACATCATGAGGTTTTTCAATAATTGAGTGGAAGGGATTGGCTCTAGTTAGTTCAGTTGTGTTTTTCCTTTGGTTTAGTTTTACTTATCCTTTATACCAAGACCAAAATAAGCGGCTCGTAAGTTTTTCTTTGCCTTTGGTTAGTTCAGTTGTGTTTTTCTTTGGTTTGGTTAGTTTAGTTTTACTCATCCTTTAGGGCAGATACCAAAAGCGGCTCGTAAGGAGGCTATATTTAATCTTTTGGTTTCAGCTCAGGGCCGCTGCCATGTCTATGGCATGCCGCATATAAGTGTAGGCTCTATTGGTAGTTCAGTTTTACTTTGCCTTTGGTTAGTTCAGTTGTGTTTTTCCTTTGGTTTGTTAGTTCAGTTTTACTTGTCTTTAATACTGGCCCGTCGACGCCGCCTCTGGACTTTGCCCTGTACGGTGGTCCCGAAGGCTGCTCCAAGTACGTGCTTATCTTGGACGGAACCGGATTCCTGCGGTAAGTTTGCCCACTCTATGAACCAGGAAACTATCGGCATTACTAATGAAGCATTACGTTTCAGTAAAAGTAAGTTAAGTGCTTCCAACAAAAACTCTGAAAGTTTTCTGAATGCTGAGTTTTCCCTGTCATTGCAGACAGTTTTAGCAGCTTTATTGATGCTGAGTGGATAAATCCTGCAACAGCTAGTGGCACACTAAAATATTAAAAACCTGTCTTCTGACATTTTGGACGATACTGTTAAGGACAATGGAACATAGTTTACTACCAGTTATGTGCATTTAAAGTGACGCACCTCCTCAAATGCCACAATCCAATGGATTTAGCACGACTAGTACAAACTCTGTACACTCTCCGAGAACTTGATGACCAAACTCCTGGTACAGTTTCTTTTTTGGACGCAGGGCTCCTAAAAAGTGAATCTTCTTGGATTTTTTCTATCCCAAAAGCATTGCAACGTTAAAATATAAAGTTTGCGTTAAAAGTCTCTTTCTAAGTAACTGGACACCTTAAGGAATTTGCATAGATTTTCATTCTCTGCTAGGCCACTGCTCTAAACTATTAGTACCACCGCCCTTCGGGGTACAACAAGGCTACAATCCTGCCAAACCAAGCTGAAGGTTTGGAGATTCAAAACATATCTTCTCCCTTAAGGGCCATGTCATTAATTTTTTTTTGGCCGATTTCGAACAATCATGCTGTTTTTATGCTGACCATACTGTAGTTTTTCGACCATTTTGTTGGACATGCGCGCATTTTTTCAGATTGGTGTGAGATGACTAGGTTCACTGTGTTTACCTTTGTGCTATTTCCAACATCGACACGGTGTTTGAAAGACGAGAAAGTCACTTTTGAGAACGTTGTACCTTTCACGAAATTACTGAAATAGTTTTTCGACCACATTTAAATGTTTACCCCTAAAAGGGCTATTGAAAATAGTGACCCTGGATTAACTATTACAGGTGCTTTTCAAGCAATAGGATTAATTTCTGTTGATTGTGAGCTAACCTGGATTTACTACAGATTACTAAACTAGAACCGTCGCAAAGCTTCAAATACTACCATATCTTTGACTACTCGAAGACCTTTTATACCATTATATAAATTTATTTACACCATTCACTGATTTTACTGACTTTATTTTTTTCTTCTTACTTAGCAGCCTCTAACATTAAAAAATCGGTTATCCCAAAGTTAAAAAAGATGCAAATGAACCCTGAATGGCGAATCATACGTTAACGAAGCGTTCCGTAAATCAGAAACATGTTGTCATTAATTTGCATAGATTCATACCACTGATAATACGGCCTGACTATTATACATAAGACGTCCGAGGCTTGTAATTTGAGAGCAGTCTAATTGGCTTGATTTTTTATTCAGTCTCTGTCAATACCACCCTCCGCTCACTTTTTTTTTAGACCATGAAAGGAAAAAGGAGGGACGTAGTGTTACGAGAGCACTAAACATAAACAAATGGTATAGAAATGATAAATTTTTTTTTGTGAAAATAGAAATCAACCCACAAAATGGGTTCTAAAACCTGTCCTAGACCAGAAAATCGAAACACAACCAGATAAGCGACTAATGAGCCTTAAAGGCGCCTCAGAACTAATTTGTTATCCGCTTATGTAAATCTTGATGTTTTTTCTACCTGAAGTGCATTTCTGGGCAGGCGGGGCCCTTTTACCGGGAAAATATCCCGGACGGTGGTAATGGAGTCTTTTTAAGGTGAAAGCTTTATGGTCTTAAAACTTTAATTCTAGGTCAACGATTCGAAATTTCTTGCAACAGCTCACATTAGACGAAAAGTGCATTCATATTTCTAACACGTAAAGTTATGACCCTGTAAATAAAACAGCTCGAGACATAAAACTTATTTAAAAATCCAGATGTTAAACATAAATATGCGGTCGTAAAAAGAAAACCCATATTCCGAAGCCGTCAGTTCTTCAAGGCCCTTTTTACCACTTAACGCATTCACTTACTGCGCCATATCAATACATCGAAGAATATTTTATGTAATATTTGACATCCTTAGTGGATTACGTGTGTGGCTTAGTTAAGGAAAAGCGTTGATAAATATAATGATCAAAGTTACTAAAAATATAAAGAACAGGAAATGTATATGATTCAAATGTGTTACCGATGGGTAGGTGAAAAATGACTCAAATGTAAGAGGCAAAAGTATTTTAAAGTAAATTATAAAATTATAATAAAAGTAAAATGTTACTAAAAAGCTTTGTACGTAATACTCTACTCTCTTAACCTAAACGATCAACTTGTTATTTCCAATGTGGATTCAATGAACAAAGAAAACAGCAAAAAAACTTTAAATTATTTATGGAGTCTGCACTTGATTTGTGTTAAGTTAACCACTGCTTAACCAGCCATCTACCACCCTTTGCACGACATCTTTAAGATCCATTCAGAAGTCACCTACTTCCAACTCTTCTCGATCTTTTTGGTGTTAATTTGGAGCGGTGATCGCCCTCCCAAACCCAACCAGATCAGGACGTACTAGAGCATGTTTTTTGTTGCTCTCGTATCTGGTGCTCCATTTCGCCACCTTCCTAATTATGTCAATTTTCTTCAATACTGAAGACGAAATTTTACAGGGATTAAAGAGCAAATTTTGTGTTGAGTACGCCCTTGTATAGACCGTTTCGGGATTAGTTTTACGACAATCTGCCAAAGAAACACTAAAATCGTCGTTCCAGATTCATTTGAACGTTTGAATCAGCACGTCTGAACTCAGGTGTCCGTCTTGAGATTAGTTTCGGTTGATTTGTATATGAACCATGGGCCAAAACGTCGATACTACTATAAAGTTTCTCAGGTTTTTCCCCACCTTTGAACTCGAATCCGCAAAATCACAAAAATAAGTTGACCAACTTTCAAAGGATTACGGTACGTAATTATATGGATAAAACAAAATTCCAGAAAAGCTTTTACGGAGACTCTAGTTCAAAAGTGAAAAAAGAAACAAGAAAACGACAGCTTTCTGACTTCAGTTTACATCTTTGTTTGCATCTTTGGGGTTGTTAAGGATTTTTCTTAAACTATAAAAAAATCGATAAATACTGAGAAAATATTCCGACGATCTTTTACGGATATTGAACGTTAAAACTAAAACCTAGAGAAAATTTGTAAAAAATATCGAAATTTTCGTAGTTTGGGTTAATTTCATTATATAAAAATCGACACACACTAATCAATATTATCAGGAAACTTTTGCGAAAACTCTGGTCCAAAGGTGAAAAAAACCATAAAATGCCGAAAATCTTTCAGGAAGCAAAACCTAAAAACGTGGTTTTTTTTGTAAAAAGTAAAAGAAAATTTGACAAATATTTAAAAAATCTTTTATGGATATTTGAGTTCTAAGTAGAACATGAAAATACGTTGACCAAAGAACTAAACAAATTTTCAAAAAACCTTTGCGGATAATGGAGTGTACGAACAAAAGTTGAATCTGGATTTTTTTCAAGTTTTCAAACCTGAACTATTCAGGCAAATTTCTTAAAAATAACTCTATTTTCGAGTACAAATAAAAATCGTTATAAACAAATTAACATTCATGAGAAATTGTAGTAGAAAAAATCCTTGGTTCTCTCTCAAAGAGACTGATAGAAGTCGAAGATTGACAACATTTGAGACTGCTGATTTAGTGTTTTATTGATTTCGATCTTGGATTTATAAGAAACCCAGGTAAAAATAAAAAAAAAACAGAAAAAAATGCTTGAACTATTTCTGGTAGCAATATGTCAAAAAGTATTTTTCTGTAAAAATTCAATAAAAACTGGACGATGAGTGGAAAAATTTCCGGACAATCGAATTCAAAAATAAAAAGACGAAAATAAGGCCACCAATTTTCTAAGAATGACGGTATTTGAGGGTTTTGATACGTAAATTTACTACCAACAAAACAAATTTTAAAAATTTTTTACAATACTCTTTTAAAAAAATTTAAAAAAAAACCAGATTGACTCAAACCAGCTCTTGGTTCGCGGAGTCCATATGGAGACCTTTTTGGCATCTAGCCAAAGACAAAGAGGCATTTTTGTCGGGTTGAGGGCAACCGAAGAACAATTACAGGTTCTATATGATGACTTCAAAGTCCCTGTTCATTCATGTTGGGCCAAAGAATTTAAGTCATGAAATCAGACGTCCTGAACGAAATTCTATGAATGTCCAATTAAACCAACAAAGATAACATTTTTTCCGGTTCATTCGGAATAACCGTAGAGAATTCAGTCTTCGACCACACTGGAATCCTCAAAACGTGAAACAAAAGGAGCCATATCGCAATCTGACTTTTCTAATAATCCCTCTTGTAGACCAGTTTTGAGCTCAATTAGAGTTCTGTCGGATTTGAGTGTTTTGACGTACTTGAGTACCTTACAAAACCGATGAGATGTTGGTAACCACCTACTCGCTACTTACTACTCTGTGCCTTACAAGAGCGTAATCTTTCTTTAGTAGTAGACAGTTTTCTGTTCCATAAAGTAGAGTCAAGCGACAACTTATTCGGTCTATGTATCGATTAAGTCTTGACGAGTTTGGTTGATAAAATGTGGATGAGGTGTTGTGCTCAAGCTACCCTCACTAGTATTAGTAGTAGACAATGGGGGGTGGGGGGCGAAGTCTTGCGCCTAGACTTTAGAGGCCCTTTTCACAGACCCCCTGTCCACCCATCCCTACTGCACGAGGGCCCTCATTCCCTCCACGAGTCGCCCCGTCCCTCTAATGAAGGAGATTTCAGAGTCGGTCCCATTTCAGAGTCGGAAACTCCTCTCGATGAAGAAAAGCGGCCCCAAGTGTCCTATGGCGCAGTCGTGCCCACCTATGGCATGGCACACTCCCTGAAAGTGGTATGATGACTCTTCCCCTACCCCACAGTGGTTGCAGAGTGGACTGTCAACCATTCCTAGGTGGTGCAGTGTCCAGTAAGGATTCCTATAAGGTCTCTCTCTTCTCACAAGAAGCCACGAGGCCTTGGATCTCTCCGGGTTAGATTTCCTTGGTCTGTCCACATATTCCTGTGTCCAGTTTGTCCTTGTACTTTCTCATGCCCATTCATTCAGAGTGTGAGAGACGTACCTTTTACTTACTCCTAGACATGGCTCTGGTCCTGTAAAGCATGTCTGGGAACCAAGCTTGGCGGATTCGTCGGCACGCTCGTTCCCCTCGATGCCCCTATGTCCAGGAAATCATCCCAGAGTTACCCTTTTTTTTCTGCCAGTGATTCTAGAGCACCTCTGCAGTGCTGAACGAGCTCTGAACTCGTTCCGCTCCTGCAGACGGCTCGCAGAGTCGTCTGTAAGAGCGGAGAGTCGGGCGGCTCTGCAGAGCTTCATCAGCGGGAGTGGATGTAGATGTCCTGCTCTGCTCCCTGTCTGACTTCTATTTGTGTGGCTTCCCAAGGCGAAGCCCTCGACCTCTACATGGCCTGCTTTGTATATAACTATGTTTCCATACCTGATTATTCTCAGAAGGTTGCTACAGCAACTCTTCCTTTAATTCGTCTCTTGTTGGGAGTTTATCCCAAATGGCTGTTTTAGTCTCAGCTAATCGCGTGGGCGCCCCTCCTTCTTCTTCTTTAGGTGTCCTGTCCTCTTCGGACGTTGGCAATCATCAGCGCTATCTGAACCTTTTCTACAGCTCCATACCATTGCCTTAAGTTTTTTAGCCAGGATATCCTTCTTCTACCCAGGCCTCCTGCGGCAGAACAATCGGGATGTTCCGCTGAATGAAGCTGGCGATCTGCGTGTGACCACTTCCCATAGCTGTAGCCTTCCACTGGCCGCAGCAATCCATCCTCCTCCAGGACGCCATCGCCTCCCTTTTAACCCAGATTGAAAGCTCCGGCAGACCCAGTAAGGCCTTGTTCTGAATGCACCCGTTGTGCCTAGGCCTTGCCTAGGCAGACTGTTCCCCACAGTCTGGCCAACCTCAGCACATAGCTATCCACCGCTGGCCACCAGACCACGCTCCCCATAGGTTATCCTCGGTCTGATTACCGCAATGTAGGGCCAGTGAAAGACGTGTGGCATTAGACCACACTTCCAGCCCACTGCCCTGCGTAGTGCCATGTCAGTGCTGTTGCCTTATTGCACGCCTTTTTCAGTTGACTTTTCCAGGTCAGCCCGCTGTCGATGGTCACCCCCAGGTACTTAACCTCAGGCTTTAGTAGCAGAGATTCACAGTACAACGTGGGTGAGCGGAATCCTGAAGTTTTCCTTCTTTTGGTGTAGAGCACAAGCTCTGTCTTACCAGGGTTGACTGACAGTCCCATCTCGGTCCACCATCATTGTTCTATTATTCTACAAGCCCTTTGCATTCCATCACAAATGCTGCCAACGAACTTTCCTGGTGTCATGACCAGTCCGTCGTCCGCATACGCTTACGCACTGAACCTCTTAGCTTGTGTAGCCTCTCCAAAAGACCATCCATTAAGAGACACCATAGTCGAGACACCATGAATCGTGGTGTTGAAGAGTGTCGAACGGTCAACAACCTGTTTGAAGAAAAAAGTGACAACCCTAAAAGGGTCTGTACAAACGTTCAACTACAGTAAAGGTGCAAAAGTTTCTTTTTCAATTCTCTTCCAGATAAAACTGCATTAATAGTCCAATATCTTTATTACAAGCATCAGTAGCAACAACTACTGTTTATCGAGAATCGTAGTGGGACTGAGGATCTTTCAAGGTGTTCTTGATTGCTTGGAAGGCAATATTCTGTTTTTTGGTTCCAGCTTTACCCTTCCTCAGAAGTTCTTCAAGATGCCCCTTTATGCGATGTAACCACACAGGAAGAATTAACTAGAGTCCTTTATTTACAAAATTTTGTCTGGCATCATTTCTAAAGGTTCGGTGTGATGTTGTGTAGCCAAATATAGCCTTAGAGCACGATCAAGTAATCGGTAGAAAATCTTCTTAATTGACGAATTGTTGACGAATTATGGTGAGATATTGTGGCATATGTAAGACTTCTAGTTATAAAAATGAGATAGAAATCTTTCGTATCATAGGTAAGTGCATGTATCATGTTTTCACCGATTACCCGACTCGGCGGCCATTTTTTCATTCCCCACGCGACGCGCGCCCTCTGTGGTCCACATGCATGTTGGAAGTAAACCGAGAAGTAAACAAACCTGACAATTTATGATTGACTCACTGAGTCTATCTAGTTCGAAGGTCGATGGATGTAACTAATTTTCAGTCGAATGACAAACATCAAAAGTCAACTGCCGCATCCAAGGTAACATATAAATAGGTAGGTGTGGGAAGGTGTATACTTTGTGCATTTGCTTCAAAAATCCTTTATCGGCGCAAAGGCCATCATCAGCCCCCAAAAAATTCGTCAAAAAAGGGGAAGTGAAGGCTCAGGAGTCATCGCGTCAAGGCACCCCAAAACGCAGTCAATTAAAACTGACTCGGGTTTAAAATTGACTGCTTTTTAAGATGCAACTCCTGGGCCTTCACTTCCCCTCTTTTGACGAATTTTTTGGGCGCTGATGATGGCCTTTGCGCCGATAAAGGATTTTTGAGGCACTTACACCTTCTCACACCTAACTATTTGAATGACAAACAACCTGCTAACGACCCGACAGGTCCCAGGTCACCCCTGCATAGAACCCAACGTTGACTTCAAAAGTTCCTTTTACAACGCAAAAAAAGTCGATGGACACTAAAATAATTGCTTGGGTTTCAAAACAGATTTAACCCTGAACTGAATAAGATCACGTTACAGTCTCACGTTTCGTATATGTCCATCAGTTTCTGTGACTTATGCTTACAACGCCATCGGTCACTAAACGGCCGAACTCGATTAATTACAACATATTTACTTAACAATTCGCCGCTTAAGTACCGGAACATCGAATTTGAGGGTCAACGTTCCGAGTTAGTACTCCGAAGTGAAGGTCATGTATAAAGAAAGTCCGTGGTCGCTGCTGCTGCTCTTAAATACCTTCTTACGAACAGGTATTAAGATTCCGAACCTGTCAGTACATCGAAACGTAATAAATTATAGTCATTATTTAATAAATCCCATTGATGTATGTTTCGAAACGTATCTCTTGAATTTTTACTGATCATTAAAGGGGGATATGCGACTGAATTTCGATAAAACATTTTATCGAATAATGAAAAATGATTATCTCTTTTGGACGTTTGATACCCGGTCGATTCGTGGGCCTATTTCGGAGTGAAAGAGCACTATTAAATGCTCGTTAGTTTCAATAGAGCCAAGTCGGGCTTTTGAGAACTAGTTTTCGGGTGTCAGCTGGTGCACAAATTAATACATATTTCAGTAAATTTCTGGTCATTTAAATTTACTTAGCGTTAAAAGAGCGACCATTAATCTTGAACGTGATTATGTTGTTTTCGGCTTTTGTGCATTTTATATTTAATGTCTAAATTTCAAGAGTTTATGTCTTTGTTTTCACACAAAAAATTAATGTGTTTAACACGTGGCGATGTTTTATTGTTTTATTGTAAATGAAACGTCAGCTGGCAATATTTTTGTGGACTAATACAGGACGCATCGAAGACCTTTCAAAGACTACAACTGTAGATTTGCAGAGAGCACCACCAAGAAATGTTCTTCGTTTTTGGTTAATTGTTAAATTTCCTCCTTGCTCCAAGGAGGTAGAAAAAGTTAACTTCAACCTGACGATTCAACTATGTTAGCTCATGAGTGCTGTTGAAACCAACGAGAATGTTCAACAATTCTGTTAATATAGAACCATCACTTACCACTACACCCTAATACCATACCTAATTGCTCAGTATCTGATAAGAGATGAGTTTCTGGCTTACCTGAAACAAAAAAAAATAACTAATTTCATAGTTCATATGAGAATTTTTAATGTTTTATAGAAAAAAAAATAGAATGTAATAAGTTATATATGTTTTGACTTTTGGCTCAGACGAATAACTAGAAGATATGCAGGGGGCCACCAAATGCCGATATTTTTGTAAAAATGGTCCCGTATTTTTAAGGTACCCATGACGTAATTTCATCGTTAGAGCACATCAATTGGCAAATCACAACTTCAAATGATTTGACGTAAGACGTCAAGTGATGACAATTCAAGCGGATATCGCTGCCATTTTTATGGTACCCACTGCTAAAAATGGGGGTCAAATCTATAAAACAGAAGGGTCTCTCTACATGTAATATACTAGCTCGTTGACCGAGACCAGTTAGGGTTGCCAAGTATAGCAATCAGAAAGACTTCACTACAAAGCTCTACATACTGGACAGTCGTCTTACAAATAGACACATTCAATAAACTATTCCAAAACTCAACATATTTGTTTTATTAAAACATATTGATGATTGAAATAGATTTTATCGGCGAGGCAGCTTAGGCCGACTTTTACAACTCAAATTTAAACCCCACATAAAGTTAAACGAAAGATTTTAACAGATAAGCAATATAGTAGCAAGTGCTCCGAAAGCCCGCGCCACCATTACCCCCTCCACTGCCGCGCGACACCGGCGGAATAAATACCACGGAGCCCCCACAGTCGGATCAGTCAACGTCGGGAAGCACTGGAGATCGCTTCGCCCATTGCCTCATCGCCTTTGATAATGTCTGCTGCAGCTATAGACGAAACATCAGGAAGAAATTCCATTGGACCACAAGCCCGAAAAACACTTTAGACTGTACAAGGTCATTTATTTTGGATCTATATAATTTTGATATCACTGTCCTCTTAAGTAAATTTTATTTCTGTGTGTGAGAGCACACCAGTGATTTTGTATTTATAGATAACATACTGGTGGTCTCTTGGGGATTAGTACATCCGTTAATAAGCTCTTACACCAGTTTTTATGTCGCCTTGTTTACTCCTCATCGCCTGTGCTGATGGCTTTTGAGTACGAGTTTATGACACAATTTCCACTCTAGTCGTAGAATAGAGTCGTCAATAAACGTCGAAACGTCGGTAGTTTCTACTTAATTTGTGGAAATTTTCTTTCGTCCTGTTCCCCATAACCTTTGCAGTATACTTTTGAGGACGCTACATTTAGCAACTTTTTATAGATACCAACATGGGCGATACACCTTGTTGCCAAAATATCAACGGCATACGGATTTTGGCTCATCTCTTTCGTCATAAGAAAATCAACATAATTTCATTTTTGTCTTGGAATAATCAAAGACACCAGTGAAGACATAAAAAAAAGCTTTACCTTAAACGTGCGTCCATGTCTTCGATATTATTGGATCTTCTTTAGGAAAAGAGATCTTTAGAAGAGATTTGGCGCTGATGATACATCAAAGACCGAAACCATTACATCTCCAAAGCTCTTGCAATCGAGCCAAAATCGCATAAAAAAGCTTTGAAAAATCAGGAACCATCAATCGTTAAAAAACACTTTTATGTTGAAATTGTCATAATAGAAATCAATTTACATGTTTAGAGTTTGGAAGTGGAAATGCTTACGTATCTTGTATATTATTGGATCTCCTTTAGGAAAAGAAATCTTTAGGAGAGCAGATTTGGCGCTGATGATAACCAGAAGGTCGAAACCCGTACATCTCCAACGAATCTAATAAGTTTACTGCACGAAGCTCTTGCCTAGTCACAGAACTTTTATTTTGAGCCAAAATTTTATTAAACTCTTTGAAAATTCAGGAATTATCAATGATTAACAAACAGTTTTGTTTTAAAATTGTCATAATGGAAAACAATTTACATGTTTCCAGTTTCGAGCGCTCACAGGCTGGAAAGTTCAATTTGAAGTCGAAAAAACCTTGACAGAATGAAAACTAAATGAAAAGTCTAATTTAGATCGATAAAATAAATTAAAGAACAAAAAAGAAATATGTCCAAAATAGGCATAAATTTAAAATATTTATAATTTTGGCCCAAAATCATTTAAAAACCTTAAATATTTCATAAAAAACGGTTCCTTTCAAATCGTAAATAATTTATTCAATAAAAAATGATTTTTGACTTGTTGGAGAATACAGTATAAGAAAATTGAAAAATTAGGAATCAACAATCGAAAAAAAATCAGTTTTGGGCCAAAATCAATTTACATTACAAGAGTTCACTCGTTGGAAAAGTCAATCTTCGGTCAAAATCCCCACCTAAAAACAATGAAAACAATGCAAAGTGCAATTTAGATCCATAAAGAAAATATAAGAAAACAAATTTCTGTGAAAAAGTTAAAATATGCCTCCAAAGAGTGAAACAGAATATAAGAAGTGCACTTTAAAAAACAACAACTTGCATAAAACGTGACAAAGAAGAATAGGAAATTATAATCAATAAAAGGACAATAAAAAAGTGAAGAAAAATTTAAAGAAAAGAAAAAGGTTGGAATAGGCAAAAATTGTAGAAAAAAATGTCCAAAAGGGCAAATAGTTAAAGCACAATTAAAAATATTTCTAATTTGAAACCAAAATCGTGTGAAAATTGTTAAACAAAGAAGATCCTTTCTTTGACCGAAATTCTTTCAAACATATCGACTTTTGACTCTTGTCTAGGTTCTAAATCGCTTGCTTAGGATTGGATTGGAAGTCGGCCGCAGATACTAATTTTCGAACGCAGCTGCGGGAAACAATTGCCAATTTTCCTACACGGCCTACATGAAACTATTGTCGACTACGTTCCTAGATTGATATTTATGTTTTGTCGATTCTAGGAATTCTTAATATTGGTTATTTTAAATGTAATAAAACACTGTAAGGAGTGCGGGGCGCCGCAAGGAACTTCTACAGGAATTCTAGCCTCGACTACGTTCCCAGATCATGTTAAATTTTTATCGATTTCAGAAAATAATGTAATATATGCTAAGCCTATTTTATATGACACTTGGTTTGTATGGTACAGAGCGATTTTGAAAAAAACTGTCATTTTGGGACCCCCTTTCAAACACGCTCTGTTTCATTTTCCACATCGTCATCATTCGCGATCAAATTCACAAAATTTGTTTAAGATTGGTTTGAAGGTCGGCCTTAGAAACAAATTTTCGAACGTAGCTGCCCAAAACAATTGCCAGTATTCCTATATGGCTTACAGAAATCTATTCTCAACTACGTTCCTAGATTGAACATGTTTAGTTTTTATTGATATCGGAAACTGTTAATTTTCGATTTCTAAGTGTAGTGAAATACTGTATATTATACAGGGCAACGCATTGAGATACAAGAAAACAATGTAATATATGCTAAGCCTATTTTATATGATACTTGGTTTTTATTTGTTTAAACGATTTTGAAAAAACTGTCATTTTGGGACCCCCTTTCAAACACGCTCTGTGTAATTTTTCACATCGTCATCATTCACCATCAAATTCACAAAATTTGCTTAAGATTCGATTGAAGGTCGGCCTTAGAAACAAATTTTCGAACGCAGCTGCCCATAACAATTGCCAGTATTCCTATAAGGACTACATGAATCTATTCTCGACTACGTTCTGAGATTGTCGTTTAGTTTTTGTCGATTCGATAAACTGTCAATTTTCAATATTCAAGTGTAATAAAACTTTGCTTAGTATACAGGGCGGCCCAAAGTTAATGAGATACAAGAAAACAATGTAATATACGCTAAACCTATTTTTTAAGACGCTTGGTTAGATTTTGAAAAATTGACAATTTGGAATCTTCCTTTTAAATACCCCTGTATCATTGTTTCACACCATCATTCACCATCAAATTCACAAAATTTGCTTAGGATTGAATTAGAGCTTAGATACAATTATTCGAACGCAGCTGCTCGAAACAATTGCCAGAATTCCTAAATGGTTTACATGAAACTATTCTCGACTACGTTCCTAGATTCATGTTTATTTTTTGCAATTCCAAGAACTGCTAATTTTTGACATTCTAAGTGTAATAAAACACTGCGTAGTATACAGGGCAGCTCAAAGACAATGAGATACAAGAAAACAATGTAATAGACACTAAACCGAATTTTCCAGACACTTGGTTAGATTTTGAAAAATTGACAATTTGGAATCTCTCTTTCAAATACCCCCTGTATCATTGTTTCACACCATCACTCACCATCAAATTCGCAAAATTTACTTAGGAATGAATTGGAGGTCGGCCTTAGATAAAATTATTCGAACGCAGCTGCTCGAAACAATTGCCAGTATTCCTAAATGGTTTACATGAAACAATTCTCGACTACGTTCCTAGATTCTTGTTTATTTTTTGCAATTCCAAGAACTGCCAATTTTCGACATTCTAAGTGTAATAAAACACTGCGTAGTATACGGGGCGGCACAAAGATAATGAGATACAAGAAAACAATGTAATATACATTAAACCGAATTTTTCAGACACTTGGTTAGATTTTGAAAAAATTGATGATTTGGAATCTCTCTTTCAAATACCCCATCACACCGTTCACACCATCTTCACACCATCACTCACCATCAAATTCGCAAAATTTGCTTAGGAATGAATTGGAGGTCGGCCTTAGATACAATTATTCGAACGCAGCTGCTCGAAACAGTTGCCGGTATTCCTAAATGGTTTACATGAAACTATTCTCGACTACGCTCCTAGATTCATGTTTATTTTTTGCAATTCCAAGAACTGCCAATTTTCGACATTCTAAGTGTAATAAAACACTGCGTAGTATACAGGGCGGCTCAAAGATAATGAGATACAAGAAAACAATGTAATATACACTAAACCGAATTTTCCAGACACTTGGTTAGATTTTGAAAAATTGACAAATTGGAATCTCTCTTTCAAATACCCCCTGTATCATTGTTTCACACCATCACTCACCATCAAATTCGCAAAATTTGCTTAGGAATGAATTGGAGGTCGGCCTTAGATACAAATATTCGAACGCAGCTGCTCGAAACAATTGCCAGTATTCCTAAATGGTTTACATGAAAAAATTCTCGACTACGTTCCTAGATTCTTGTTTATGTTTTGCAATTCCAAGAACTGCCGATTTTCGACATTCTAAGTGTAATAAAACACTGCGTAGTTGGAAAAATTGACAATTTGGAATCTCTCTTTCAAATACCCCCTGTATCATTGTTTCACACCATCACTCACCATCAAATTCGGAAAATTTACTTAGGATTGAATTGGAGGTCGGCCGCAGATACAAATTTCCAACGCAGCTCCGGGAAACAACTGCCAATTTTCCTATGTGGCCTACATAAAACTATTGTAGACTACGTTCCTAAATTGATATTTATGTTTTGTCGATTCTAGGAATTCTTGATATTGGTTATTCTGAATGTAATAAAACACTGTAAGGAGTGCGGGGCGCCCCAAGGAAGGCCTACAGGAATCTATTCTCGACTACGTTCCTAGATATTGTTTAGGTTTTATCGATCCAGAAACTGTTAACTTTCGAAATTCTAAAGTGTAATAAAATACTGTATGTTATACGGGGCGACCCAAAGCAAAAGAGGTATAAGAAAACAATTGCCAATTTTCCTATATGGCCTACATGAAACTATTGTCGACTACGTTCCTAGATTGATATTTATGTTTTGTCGATTCTAGGAATTCTTGATATTGGTTATTCTAAATGTAATAAAACACTGTAAGGAGTGCGGGGCGCCCCAAGGAAGGCCTACAGGAATCTATTCTCGACTACGTTCCTAGATTGATGTTGTGTTTTTATCGATTCCAGAAACTGTTAACTTTCGATTTTCTAAGTGTAATAAAATACTGTATAGTTGTAGAAAGTATTGCGGGTGTAGGACTGGAAAAAATGCACTTCACACTTTCGAAATTACCAATGTTTCGATCCTTTATTGGATCTTCATCAGATCATTTATGGATCAGTCCACGCTAAAGCTACTTGAATGCCACATGATCTTAAACCAGCCATAGACTTTACGCGTGTTTTAATGGATAAGAATTTTACACTTTACAACTCGACTATCTTCACTCACTGAAAAAGC
The DNA here is from genome assembly GCA_951812265.1 of Taphrorychus bicolor. Classification (NCBI taxonomy): domain Eukaryota; kingdom Metazoa; phylum Arthropoda; class Insecta; order Coleoptera; family Curculionidae; genus Taphrorychus; species Taphrorychus bicolor. The sequence continues at coordinate 26,555,576 of OX638303.1, read as the reverse complement.
CCTGATGAAGATCCAATAAAGGATCGAAACGTTGGTAATTTCGAAAGTGTTAAGTGCATTTTTCCAGTCCTACACCCGCAATACTTTCTACACCTATATCTATAAGGACGCGAAGTATGATACTGTATACTATACGGTGCAACCCAAAGCAATAGAGATACAAGAAAACAATTGTCAATTTTCCTATATGGCCTACATGAAACTATTGTCGAGTACGTTCCTAGATTGATATTTATGTTTTGTCGATTCTAGGAATTCTTGATAATGGTTATTCTAAATGTAATAAAACACTGTAAGAAGTGGGGGACGCCCCAAGGAAGGCCTACAGGAATCGATTCTCAACTACGTTCCTAGATTGATGTTTAGTTTTTATCGATTCCAGAAACTGTTAACTTTCGATTTTCTAAGTGTAATAAAATAGTGTATAGTATACGGTGCGACCCAAAGCAATACAGATACAAGAAAACAATTGCCAATTTTCCTATATGGCCTACATGAAACTATTGTCGACTACGTTCCTAGATTTAGATCAAAAGTCAAAAAAACTTAGAGAGATAAAAAGATGATGATAATACGAATGCATATTTGCAGACATACTAGAGTCTATAATCACCTTTTCCTAACGTTTGTGCTGATGCACAAGTCTTGTGACATAATTTCCATACTAGGCATAGAATAGCCTTGAGAAAAACGTCAAAACGTCTGCAGTTTCTACTTAATTTGTGGAAATTTTTTTGGTTTGTACCCGATAATCACTTCTTAATATACTTATGAGGACGTTAGTTACATCAACCAACTTTGACAAAAAGTAATAGAAAAATAAGAAAAAAATAGAAAAAAAACTTGAAAAAAGAAAAAGGGCCACAATGAAGAGAAGCAGAAGAGAAAGGCAAACAACCCCAAACAATAGTAAATTTTGTTTTAATATTTTGTTGATTATTTAGAAAAATATGAAATACCTAAATTGCAGGAATTTATTGTTGAAGAACTGACACCGAGTGACACACACAAACGGAAATTACGTGATTGTAATAGAAAATAAGTATCAAAAAAGGAAGTTCTCAAAAACCCGCAATCAAGCAATAGAAAGGCGATAAAGAGAAAAAACTTGAAATTGTTTTACTGAAGAGCAAAATAAGAGCCAGCACAAGTCGGAATATCAAATTCAAGAAGTACAAGAGTCTGTTCAAAAAATAATAGAATTTAAACACGAAGTACCTAAGAAGCATGTTGTGAAGAGGAAAGTAATTATTAAAAAAGAAGAAGGGTGACAAAGAGAAGAAAACCAAAATTGTGAGTGTAGAGGAAGAAGGCAAAAAACCTCAAACCACGACCACTAAGGAAGAGAGCCAAACTTATACTACTGAGGAGTTACCAGGAGAAGTCCAAAAGGCCACATTTCTAGAGAAAGGTATTTAAAAAAATAACATCAAGAACAAGAAGGAAAAACTGAAATTGTCACTGTTGAGGAGGAGGGTAAGTTACCAGAGACTACTTGGGTGTTAAAGAAATTGAAATTGTTGTTAAAGAATTTAGATTATGAATATTTTTAAAAAATCACCAGGATTGGCTTTTTTCTTCAAAATTGCCGCCTAATCTGGTAAAATTTTATTAGAAACTAAACACAAAACTTACTATCTAATGAGGAAAGGAAAAAACAAGGAATAGGGCGAACGCATAAAGCACAATGATGAAAGAAGAAGGGCAGAGAGTGTGAGGACTTCTGCAGAAATAACGAAATTTTTCTTTTAGTAATGACTACAGTACTTTGAACGTCACAAGATCACAAGTGACTTTTGGATATATTTTCGTTTCACACCAGTTCTGGTTAACACAAAAATGGCAAAGTATCTGGGTTTTTAACGAATCTGATAGGTTGAAAAACAGCCGATTTGCCATTTTTATGTCAAACAGAACCGGTGTGAAACGAAAATGATTAAGTGGTAAAGAATTCTTGATTGAGGCCATTGTATTTATATAAGAGATACTCACAGATGTCGTCAGTTACTTAATTTTTAGTTGTATTTTCCGTTGGCACAAGGCGGTTAAATAAGACTTTTTGTTGTCTTCTCTATTGGCACAACGCAGCTAAATAACAATAAACACTCATAATCGTTAAGCAAAAATTTACCATCACTCCTGAAATTTTCGACAGTGAATAAGACTTTCTTACAAGTGAACCTGACGTGGCATATTAACATGTCTCCAAATCCTGTCTGGACGTCTTAAATCGTCCGTTTAATACGGTCTGGACGATAAAATTAGAGGTCTCGCTCCTAATTACTCGTATATTAGCGAATTTCCTCACGTTTTTCGAAGTGGCGCCACTCCATTTTAGAAGTGACAAAAGGCCCCACGTTGTTATTATTATTAGCTTTTTATATCATTTAGTATTCCCATGTGTGGTATTGCAAGTCATTGCCACCGCTCACCGGTAGTAGTTGTCTTCGAGCGGTGTGCCACCGGAGCAATAATTGTAGCGTGAAATTTGATTTTGATTGTTTTGATAGGTGAGTGCAGATGATTACCATTAGACAAACCAGAGGCTGGTTGGCTGTCTTCCTCCGGCCACCGCCGCCGCGCCAGCAGCATAGGCAAACAGATGCAGATAGTATGCAGTTTTTGCTCTGGTCCCCGACAGACGGACAACTTCTTGCAGGATTCCTTTTGTTCTTGAATGAGCAGGAATGTGCACCATTAAGCCTTAATGGCGGACTCTGTGCAATACTTTATCTTTCAAGCGCACCGATCATTTACATCTTCGATCGGTTCACACATAACATTATCGCCGAGAGGCTTTTTGTCTACCGAGTTTGAATGTTGCTCCCGAGCCCCGCCAGTCTAGGGAGAAGAATAATTTTTGCTAATAGGAAAAGAATCACAAAAAAATTGTATAGAATAACCTGTTCACTTATCACATTTTACATTTGAGTATTAACGTTAAGATTTTGGTCTAGCAACTTTCTTTGTAGGGCCTACAAAGGTCACAAATTGATATATTGCTCTAAAGGTGATTACACACTACGTAGTTCTATGTGGATGAGGATGATGCAGGTCATATCATGAAAGTACCAAACAAACCAATTTCTAGCCGGAAGTCCGCCATGTCTATGTGTCCCATCACGTAATGTCATCGTCAGAGCACAATTGGCGAATGGCGATAAAAAGGGACCTTGTGAAACAAGGTCTCTCCATTTGCTATATACTAGATCTAGTTGGGTCGCATAGTTCGTGTAAATGACATCACCGGGAAGCGGTTCGAGGAATGCGATCGCCAATCTCAAGCAAATTATTAAAAAAAAACGATAATGATTGGTTTGGGGAGGCGGTTTAATAACGCTTATTTCGTCATTTGCGTCGCGCGCCTCCGGCGAGCGAAATCGTAAACATGTGTAATTTTGAAGCCTTTGCAAGGGTACTTTAAAAAGCCATTAAATGTGAATGAATCCCGATTCGAAAGTCGTTTACCTATTTCGAACATAAAAGAGTTCTTTTTCTTATCATTTTTTGGCTGTAGATTTGTTAGTTAAAAGCTTAAATACCGGAATTTTGGAGTAGAATTAATAACGAAATTACTGGAACTGCCACACTAATCAGATGTTCATCGGAAACGCTATCACTTACGTCATAATTTATTGTAATTCGTGAAGTACTTATTCAGTATGTTTGTTGTTTCTTGCGAAAGATATAGGCTAGTTAAAGACAATACATAAAATTTAAGAGCGTCAAGCTCATGTCCTCACATCCTCTCCGACTGTTCGTTAGCCCACTCTTTTTCCATGTGTTGTGTTAAACTGGTAACTTACATAGTTTACTGCAATATGCACTTTATTGAAGTAGGTAAAGTAGATTATCATGAATTAACAACTTTTATTTACGACTATATATGTAATGCAATCATTACAAACGTCATAGGAGGGTGGGAAATTACCTGTTACCTACCTCTAAATTAGCCGTAGGTAATGGGGATTCATTATCACCCAAGGGCGGTAATGGCTTATTACCTACCTCTCTTTCAACCCTCATTTTTCATGCTTATTTCTTGGCCCCTAAAATTTAATGTCTTTATAGAATTAAAAAGGTGTCGCTAGTAGCATCGAACTAGATAAGATAGTTAACTGGTAATTTTTTAATTTCCTAACCTCCGCTCTTATCATCTGCATCAGAGTTTCATCGGAGTCCCCTCATATATGTCATATTTGGGGTGTTCTTAGTACTTTTCCCCTGCTTCCTAAAGTCCGCTCTTCTAAATCAAAATCACGCCCTCTTGGTACATTATTTGACCCCGAAGCCATATTGTTCGAATGTTCCTGGCCTCAAAACGAAATTTGAAGTTTCCTATCGTTTATCGTTTTTACCTCACCCTGTATTTTTCCCCTATCTAGTACTCCCCATACACTCAGTACATCTCTTTACTTTCCAACACTAATACGAATATTTCGCTATGGGAGCCCAACACTAGTTTTATTGTGGTTTTAGTAAATAAAGGCTTGTTGCTTCACTTCGTCCTTCAGCATGTCCTAATAAGTCTTTTCACTTCTCCTGGCTTGCCCACTGCCATCCCACCTGGATATTACTACTGATTCTGTAGAGTTACTACTGCTACTTGAATTTATGAAGTTCTAAGTCGCTTTTGACTATTTTACTTTTTGTGACAAATACGTCCATTTGTCTTTGACGAAATCTTAGCGCTTCTCCTTCCTTGACTCCAACTCTGATCTCTGCCAAATTTGCAATTTGAATAGGATTATTCGCTGTCCATCGTCGAGGAAGGGTCTCGGTCTCTTTTTCAGTTGGGAAGGTCGGTCCTCTGACAGTCTTTAACACAATATTCCCACATGAGGAAAGGCGTTCACATTGCATTTGTTTGATCGTGCAATTGTCATTTTGGCCTCAGTATATCGATCGAGAGTTCCATTGGCTAAAGTTTTCTCTTCAACTTTATCCATTATCCAACTCTCTCTCAAATCTTTGTCTTCAACTATGGGAAATTATCCTGAGGGCTAGATGGGGATACGATTAATCTTCACCCCTATTTGCACTGACTGGCTTTAGTTTTCCTGATACCTCTTAATTCCTCCAAAATATCGTCACGGCGGAATATGACTTCTTTAAACTAGAATCCTGCAGTTTCTCCTAAAATGGTTCATTCTGCCACAGTTAAAACAGAGACCGGATTTCTGTCCATCTATGTTCTTTTTATTGTCTAGGCCTGATGTTTTTTCTCATATTTGGTTGAGGGGGAGGGGAGGGGGGGGGGGTGGCATAATCGAGGGCTCGTATAAAGGCATCGCTGGCACCTCAAGTGGGTCCCCATCTCTGGGTCTCTTCTATAAATTGTCAACCCGCTTCCGCAGAAAATCGGGAAGAACCGAATATCTGCATCAAACTCCTACAGTTTTTCCCCTTACTTTTGCTGTTTTGTTGGTAGCTCCGCCACAATGTCTGCAGCGTTTCCACATAAAGAGACTGAAAGTTCATCCATTCTGAATGCGATTTCAAATTTGTCTTTAAGAGGGTGTTCCAGAATTGCGTTTCAGAAAGGGGGGACATTAAATCTTAAAAAAGTAAAACGTCTACAAAATTTAAGGATATCTTTCACTTCACTCTCTTTAATTCTGTGTTGAAGACCAATTAGCTCTCTGGTTAAACAATATTTTTTATTTACAACCATATATGTAATGCTATCATTACAAACGTCATAGGAGGGTGGGAAATTACCTATTACCTACCTCTAAATTAGTCGTAGGTAATGGAGAGTCATTATCACCCAAGGGCGGTAATGGCTTATTACCTACCTCTCTTTCAACCCTCATTTTCCATGCTTATCTCTTGGCACCTAAAATTTAATGTCTTTATAGAATTAAAAAGGTGTCCCTAGTAGCATCGAACTAGATAAGATAGTTAACTGGTAATTTTTAAAAAAGATAGTTAAAAATTGTATAAATATCTTATACGAAAATATAAATTCATATTATGTAGGTTGTAAATAAAATAGTATACACACCTTGGTAGGAAGTTTCCTTACCGTCTCGAGATTTTATAGTTAATCTCGATGCTGCGCGTCGCGATAAACTATCAAATCTCTCGACAGTAATGAACCACTTCCCACCCCGGTATGTAATATACTATTTCCGTCGACTGACTAATAACAGGTTTGTTGGTGTAGAAAGTATTGCGGGTGTAGGACTTGAAAAATGCACTTCACACTTTCGAAATTACCAACGTTTCGATCCTTTATTACATCTTCATCAGGGCATTTTCAGTGAGCGAGGATAGTCCACGCTAAGGCTATTTGAATGCCACATGTTCTTAAACCAACCACAGACTTTACGAATGTTTTAATGGATAAGATTTCTAAACCTTACAACTCGACTATCTTCACTCACTGAAAAAGCCCTGATGAAGATCTAATAAAGAATCGAAACGTTGGTAATTTCGAAAGTGTGAAGTGCATTTTTCAAGTCCTACACCCGGAATACTTTATACACCTATATCTATAAGGACGCGAAGAATCATGAAATAACAGGTTTGTTTAAGGTACGATTTCTTTGCTAAAATCGTCCATTAATGACTCCCATTAATGAACGGTTCTGTCACTTTTAAAAGCGGTTATGTCAATGTCTATTCTATTTCTCTGTATGCAAAATCAACGAAACACTGAGTTTATTGCTGAGTAAATACCAGGACCGTGTATATTGTCGTCTTACTTGCTATTTATATTTATATCGACGATATTTAGTCGACAGAGAGAGAGATAGACAAACTCAATTTTTATCTTTTTATGGATTGATAGGCACTGGATAGAAAAAACCTGACATCTGTCATTTTGGATTGATTCTATCAATGTCATCGTATTCTTAGGGGGACGAATTTCAAATAGTCAAACTAAGTATTCTGATTTGAATGTATTGAATGACCAAGTTGCAGCCGACGGAAAAGTAGTGTAACCAACTCGTATATTAATGGGCGATTAATAATCTCAACTCTATTAACGCTCTCACTGCGTTCGCGCGTTAAACCATCTCGATTATTAACCACCTTCATTAATACATTAATTCATTAAATAACTATTAAATGTCAATGGAATCAACTCTTCGGGTTAAAGGTAAGTAAGACATATATCTAAGTAAGACCCGATTAGAAGTCTCAAACTGTGGAGATCTAGCTCAGCTGTGCAACGTACATCCTTATTGGAGAAGTTATGCTATCCGAAGACCTTTTTCTGTGCTGTTAATTATTTTTTAAATCCGTCTTACTTTTTTTCTATTTAACCTTGTTCTTAACCTTTTTTTGCGATCATTGTCAATTTTTTATTTCTCAAACTTCTATATCCACATGATCTTCCTAAAGTAACAATAATAATAAAAGAGAGGTTTTTGTATAAAGTTATACAGAAAAAGAATAATTTAAACTTGTGTAAAATCCACAAATAAGGTGAAAAGTTTTCTAGGTTCTTGCTTGTTGCTTTTGACCTGGACCATATAGTTACGCCCGAGCGTCGGTCCACAGAGATTCGGGCCGAAGAGGCAACGCCGAACGCCGACCGCGACCCCGGGAACCCATCTAGAATAAACGAGAACCGAGAACAGTCGCCTCCGTTCTCGAAAGTACGAGAGTGTGTTCTGCTTCTTGCTGCTGCGACGTCCCAAAATGAAAATTTAATGCTTTTCGAGGAATTTATTCCAAAAATCGTGAACAATTTCCCAAAGCGGGTAAAAATGAAATCTTGTGGTGATTGGAAAAATTCAGATAACATAATACACACTAATACATTAAAAAATGTCACTTAGAGCGCCTAAAAATTTTGAAAAAATGTTGGTTAGTACTAGGTCTAAATTTAATTAGAAATTACCTACTTATATCGTTTAAAAATTAAAATTTTTAATGTTTTTATATACACTCAACTTCAAGACAAAATCAGGGTCAAACTCTCTAATTTGTTTTTTTTGTCAAAAAATAACATTTAGCACTAAAATAAATAAAATTTGACTCAAAACGCTTCAAAACTAAAACTTGGTATTCGAGAAATTTACATTAGAATTAAGCCCAAAATAGGAAAAAAATCCGTTTAAAAAGTTGTTAGAGCGACTAAAAATTTCCCATATTCGGACCTTTTGGTGAAATCCAGTTTAGAATTAGCAATAAAAAAGCCCACATTACCATATGTCAAATTTTAATTTTTTTGTTTTTTTTTGTAATAGCTGAATTTTAGGACAAATCAAACTTTCTGATTAGTTGTTTTTTTTTGTGAAAATAAATTTTTGGACTAAAATAAACAAAATTTTGTTTAAATCATTTCAAAATGCAATTTTAGAATTTTGCATCTACAATATCAAGTTTGAAGTTTGTTCAGAAATTTAAGTAAGCAAATTAGGGCAAAAATCGTTCAAAAATGACTCAAAGCGTTTAGAAATTAAAATTTTAAGTTTGTTAGTTTCCCTAAACACAAATCAACAAAACTCCTATTTTAAGATCCCGCTAGTATCAAGTTTAAGCATTGATCCTCGTCTTTGCCTGCAAAGTGACTAGTGGAATGTGTTTTTTTTTTATTCTAAAAAAAAGTTGCTGATCTATACTCAAAAATAAAAGCTAAAACACCTCTCGACTGGGAGGTCTAAAAATTAAGGCCATGATTAGGTCCAAACTCGGTTAAAATTTATTTACAGCGTCCAGAAAAATAACGCAAAGTAACAGTTTTTGGAAAAATTCAGGTTAGAATAAATACCAAAATTGGTTATAAATAATTTATAATATCAAAAAAATGTAACTTTGGAGTTTTTGGACATATGTAGGTACGATTAGTGCGGAAATCGGTAAAAAATTGCTTAAACTTGCCAATTTGGAATTTTTACAAAATTACAGGTTCGGATTAAGGCCGAAATCTTTTAAAAATAACTCAATGTGTTAAAAAAGGCAAATTTTAGGTTTATTGTAAACGTCCGGAATAGGATTAAGGCCAAAATCGTTTAAAATTACACAGGCCTCAAAAAATGGTAATGTGAAGCCGTTGGAGATATTAACGTTGTCGCGCTAATTTCATTTAAAAATAGCCCACATGGTCAAGAAACCAACATTTGGTGTTTTTTTTTTGAGAAATCCTATTTTAATAAAATCAGGCAAAATTGATTTAAATCTCTCACAGTAATTCTATTTATTGCTTCAGTAAAATTAATTTGTAGACCAAAATAAGTGAAATTTTACCAAAGATGTCACAAAATGAAAATTTAATGTTTTTCGAGAAATTTGTTCCAAAAATCGTGTAAAATTACCCGAAGCGGCTGAAAATGAAATCTTATGGTGATTGGAAAAATTCAGATAACCTACTAATATAGCCAAATGCGTTAAAAGATGTTATTTAGAGCGCCTAAAAATTAAAACTTAAAAATTTTGAAAAAATGTTGGTTAGTACTATGTCTAAAATTATATAAAATTATATAAAAATATAAAAATTTGTCGATCAACGATGATGAGGGGTAGACCCCGAAACTAGTATGCAGATGGGTTGATCGAGAAATTGGTGACTACCTACACGCTTTTCACTTCGTTCTGGTTCCGATAACCAGCGAAGTACAGAGCAAAATGGGTTGCTTCTCGATCCGAGAGCCATCTGCCATGCAGTGTTGGATCTAAAACACGCTGGTGGATGTCGCCTGCCTCTGCTCTGTACAACATCTCACAAGATCATGGAACTTCTGGGAATCCGCAAAACAAGGACAACTCCGCTCCATACACAATCAGATGGTATGGTTGACTGTTTCAATTGAACCATGGAAAAATACCGCTGCAAAATGGTAGCGGACCACCAGAAAGACTGGGACAAATTTCTGCCTTTTCTAATGATGGCTTACAGAGGTGCAGTTCATAACACGACAGAACATACCCCTGCCAAAGTTATATTTGTTAAAGAACTTCGTTTTCCGGTAGATTTGGTGTACGGATCACCAGAAAAACCGGTGCAAGATGTTCAGAACTCTGCTGATGAACTTCGAGAAAGATTAAAGGAAATCCATCGAAACGTGAGGACAAAGATAAAGATTGCAAGCGATCAGATGAAAGCCAGATATGACCTAAGGGCGAATTCTGCAGGATTTAAGGCAAGTGACTTGGTTTGGAAGGAAAGTTTCCAAAGTTGCCTCCAAGTTGGGAGGGTCCGTACACAGTCATCAAACGGATGAACGACGCAGTATATAGGATCTAACGTACCCCTAGAGCAAAGATGAAAGTGGTTCATCTTCAACGGTTAAAAACTTACAGTCGTGGAGATTTCGCAGATCGGGACGATCAGAGCTAAGAGGGGGGCAATGTCAGGCCCAACCGTCGGTCCACAGAGATTCGGGCCGAAGCTGCAACGCCGAGCGCCTACCGCGACCCCGAGAACCAATCTAGAATAAACGAGAACCGGGAACAGTCGCCTCCGTTCTCGAAAGTACGAGAGTGTGTTCAGGCCGGGTATATAAACGAGATATATAAAGCGAGCCACGCAAGATGGGATCGAATAGCTAGTGCAATGTAGTAAATAAGGAACTAAGTTAGGGCAGTTTTTATCGGGTTAACAATATAGGACAACAGTTGTTGCCACGAAACCAGTGAGCAGAACTCTTTCACCATGGTCCGTCATCCGTTCACTCTATTCCTTGAGACCGATTTCATTGGATAGTGAGTATTGTGTTAAGTAGAGTAAAATGTTGCGTCGCAGGATCTGTGATTAGTTTGTTGAGTTGGCGGATTGAGACAGAATTCAAATTAAACTACGTCAGGGCGTTGAGTTTGTAGTTTAATTTGAATTCAACCACCAATTCAACAAACTAATCGTGTTTAGTGTTTTTTTAAAAACATTCATAATTTCTTCAGATTCTTTTTCAATTTCTTTGACAGGCACATTAGAGGCAAGTTTCTGGTAACTCACCCAACTTCCCAACATTAAAAATTTCAGTTTTTTTCTTCTTCTCCATTCTTCTTTTTCTTTTTATTGACTTGACTACATTTTTGTTTTTTTTTTCTTTGAAATACCTTCCTCTGGAACTGTGATCTCCTGCACTCTGGTAGCTCCTCAATAGCATAAGTTATAAAATGACGTGGATTTGAGGTTCTTTTGCCTTATTTCTCTATATATAGTCACAACTTCGGTTTTCTTCTTCCTCTATAGCCACAATTTCGATATTCTCATGCTGCAGGAGAAGAAGACGGAGGGTAAAACGCCGGGCCAAAAGCCGGACGTAAACCCGAAAGCCACAAAGAGCAAAAGCCCTCAGAGGGGGGGGGGGGCATACTGGTGAGAGACGACATCATACATCATTGCCTAGGTGTCCAAGACACGGAGATTGATGCAATATTCGTTGTCGTGGGCACCAGCTTTGGTCAGATGAAGGTCACGTCGGCATACAAGCCTCCATATGCAGCACAATTCAATTTCGATATTCTCCTCTTTGTTACCCTTCTTCATCTTAATAATTGCGTCTCACAACCTGCTTCTTAGATGCTTCGTACATTTTGATATTCCGATTCTTCGCGCTTTTTTCAAAAAATAACTATAGTGAGTGGCGCTTTCCAACCTACTCTAATGTAAGAATTTTTGCTCGTTCTTTGACGTTCTTTTTTCTTCTTTAAAATTTGTTTCTTTAATTACTTAGCTTTCTCAATAATTAAGGTATCTTTTATTTGCTCAGGGACTTCATTCTAATATTTTGGAAACCTTTTCAATGGTAAACGTTGTCTGAAGCTTTTATATTATCCTCTATAGAACAACAATATCAGTTTTTTTCCTCTTTATCGCCTTTCTATTGCTTGATTAGTAGTTTTTAACTTCATCGTTTTTCGATAGTCATCTTCTATTCCAATTATTGTCTTCTCTTCTGCGTGGCACTCAACGTGGCAGCCGTTCAGCAATAAATTCAGGCAATTTGTGTATTTCATTTTTCTCTAAATAACCAATAAAATGCCAGAACAAACTTTACTAATTTTTGGGGTTGTTTGCCCTTTTCTACTGACGTTTGCTTTCTTTTTTCAAGTTTTCTTTCTCAGTTTTTTATTTTTTATATTTTTGTATAACTCTTTGACATAGAGATAACATCAAGCAATCTCAAAAGTGTACAAACAAGTTGTTATTGGGAACCGAACCAAAAAAAAAAATCAAAATTAGGCAGTAGAAACTGCCGACGTTTCGACGTTTATTAAAATTGTTTCCAAGGTATGGAAATTATGTCGCGAGACTTGTAATTGTGTGTATTCTTTTTCATGTTTCGTACAACTTCTTGTTCTTGTATTGTAACTTGTTTATACAAAAGTGAAATATTACTCGTCAGGAAAAGATCAATACAGCAGAAAGTGCAAAGTCCCTAATGGTGCCCTTCTATCTACAACAGAGAAATGTCTCCTAATTGACCATGATATTTCGGTCTTTGGGATTTTTTTTTTTTTGATGAAATTAACCATTTGCAACAAAGTGATGGTCAACGAAAAGAGCGTATTCCATTAAAATGTCGAAGAATGGCAGCATTGATTTAAAATGGCAAAAAGTTTATTGTTGTTGTTGGCCATTTGATTGAGGAGAATTTGTTTTTATGCTGTTCGAAGTGACTTTCTATAGGTAGACTATGAAACAATTTAAAAGGTAGGAAGAGAAGTGCTACACAAAACTTTTAAACCAAAAAAAAATTGTTTTTAAACATTGGTAACACAGCCCACAGTTTAGGATCCATGGTGCTTTTTTTTGGGGGGAGGGGGGACAAATTTAACGAATTTTGGCCGCTGATGATGGCCTGAGACTTTGCCACAGTGCACACGACATTGACCACTCTAATCTGAAAGACGATAATTGCAATTTGTCCATTCTCCATGCGAAACGAATCATTTTGTTCTGATCTTTTAGTTGCACCCTGCATTATTAGCTGATTCGAATCAATCTTATAAGTTTTTTGTGCATCTAAACTCCATTAACATTATTGACAACTCCGTTGATAGGTAATCAAACAGTTCTTTGTTTAGAGCCGACATTTCCAACGTTTATTCAGTTTTCGTCAAGACTAAAAAGCAACAAAACAATTCTCTTGAATAACGAATAACAGATGGTATAAAAACAAAGTTTTCTAGTTGGGGTTTTGTGAGAAATCAGGAACCAAGAGGCGCATTTTTGTAAGTTGATCATGAACAAAACCATGAATGAGTGAGATGAAAAATTTTTTTTGTCTAGATTTTGTTTACTTTAACCCTGGCTTGGATTTGAATGGACTATACTGCAAGTCTGTTGTGTCTCCATTTTCTGTTCAGCAAACCAAAAGAGTTTTCGTAAATCAGGACTCTCTTGATTCATTATGCAACTATTCGAAGCAAATTGCTGTGTTTAGTAATGTTTACTGTTGGGGAAAGTTGTTTTGCCGGTATTTTTACCGGCAAGACAAACTTTGGCTCTAATTCTTACCTGAATTTCCAGAACATTTTCAGACTCGTTTGTTTAATCGCTTTTTGTCATTTTTAACCAAATTTGATTCTAATTCTTACCTGAATTCCTAGAAAAATTCCAAGTTTGCTTGTTTAAACGCTTTTTGCCAATTTTAACCAATTTTGGCCCTAATTCGTACCTGAATTTCTAGAAAAATTCTAAATTTGCTTATTTAAAGGTCGGAGGAATTTTGTTATCAAATGAGGACCATTATCATTCACTCTGGAAAAATCAGATTACGAAATTAATGAGTTGGTCGGCCTACTTAAGCCAAGAGTCAGAGTGAATCGGAACATATATCAGTCATTTCAATCCAATCTGGAAAACAGAAAGATCAACCAAGATGGTCAAGCTCTGGAATTTCAGTAAAAAGACGCGAATCTGGGCTAAATATCTAATTTCTGAATCATCATCAATAAAAATGAATAAAACCCAAGACATCGATTTCGCCTTTGGAAATCTATTTTAGGTGGTCATCGTCCAGTCGTCTGAGAAGTTCAAGGTACGTGAAAAGGATATGAATTGCGACGTTCACATGTGCTTTATAGACTATGCCAAAGCTTTCGACCGCTGTCAACATGAAACAATGGTAAAAGTTCTTTGTGAAACAAGGTTGGATGAAAAGGACATAAAGATCATTGCCAATCTATATTGGAATCAGAAGGCAACTATAAATCTTGAAAATAACGAGTCAGACACCTTAGAAATTAAACGTGGCGTCCGACAGGGCTGCATCTTATGAGCCCTGTCGAATTTCGATTTCTGAAGCAGAAGTCATTCCAGTTCCAATTGTAAACATTTGGACAATTCTGCAGAAAACTCACAACCATCCTCGATATCTGCAAAATTAATGAATACATTTTATGATGCACTTTAAGTTCTAATGTGGTGTAGAAAGAGAAGAAGAAAAATACTCTTCAAATATTAAAAAAACAAAACAGAAAATAAGGTTTTTTTTTTGGGGGGGGGCCAGAGGAAAGTCCCAAAACAGCAAATAAGTTCTTAGCTCATACTACCCTTAAGGTAAAACAGAATGAACATTTGAAGAGGAAGGGGTCACCACATTGTGAACGCTAAGTCGGTCGTGCTTACTTTTCAAGGTAAAACTACTGCTAGAATTCAGGCATAAATAATTATACAGGAAACAACATATGGCTAGGCACTGCAGATGGTGAGTGTATCAGATTGAACCATGGGGAACACCCTTACTGTTCAATCCCTACTCGGAGAAAGTATTTAGGAAGGCACTAGATGACACACAGACGGCGTTAAGGTGAATGGTGAGCTAATCCACAATATCAGATATGCCGACGACACGGTTTTACTGGCCGATAACTTGGAGGGGCTACAAGAACTTACCAACAGAGTTACACACACAAGCGAACAATACGGATTTGAACTGAATATCAAGAAGACCAAATACATGGTTATAACAAAGTCCCCTAATCAACGGGGGGGGGGGGGGGGGGGCCGTATTGTAAAATGAAAGCTATCGAGAGAGTGCGTAGTTTTATTTAGCTTGGGTGTATCCTCAATGATTCGTGGGACCACTCCAAAGAAATAAAGTGCAGAATAGAAAAGGCTAGAATAATGTTCACACAAATGAAACATTTCCTCTGCTGTCGAGATCTCAGCATGACGCTCAAGAAAAGAATGATAAAATGCTATATTTTCTCAGTATGGTGTCGGGGCTTGGTCGTTGTCCGAAGCAACAGAAAAAAAGGATCAAGAGCTTTGAACTATGGATCTCTCGAAGAATTTTCTGGGTTAATCGACTCACCAACGAAGAGGTCCTTCGAAGAATGAACGGCCAATTAACCCTCATGAATACCATAAAACAACGCAAACTTGAGTATTTGGGCCATGTCATGAGAAAGCCTGTCAAGTATGATCTACTACAGCTGTTCCTGCAAGGTAAAGTGGAGGGAAGAAGAGGACCAGGTAGAAGGGAAATTTCCTGGCTCGCGAACTTACAGAAGTGGTTAGACGTGACTTCCATTGAACTGTTCCGCGCTGCAGCCAACACAGTGCGCATTGCCATGATGATGCAACGTCCGGAACGGATAAGGCCGACGACGAAGAAGAAGAAGAAGAGGATTTGCTGCACTCTCTGCATGGCATTGGATGACAAATTTGGTGCTGGTGATTGTTATTGTCAGTTCTTGGCAATAATTTAGAATTTTTGTGAATTCTGTCACAAAAATTCTAAATTATTGCGACATTGAGTCGACGAGTGAAAACAGGGTAAATTAATTTCCCGCATAAAGTTTTGCATTAGCATTTATTCGATTGTTGGTAACCTGAAAGAATGATTACTGACATTGGCCACGAAACGTGAGTAACGGAATTTGAATGTGTTTAGTATTTTATTGTATTCAATGTGAGTGGACTTGTATTGTGACTCACTCGCAGTGTTGCCAGCAAGGTTTGCCCCTGCTTGCTCCACTAATTGTCACCCATTATTCCTAGACCCTCAACGAGTCTGATGAGTTTCTCGGGCGACACTGCATTTGCATCTTGAGGTTCAATGATCGTGTTTCCGAACGGTGAGTATCTCGATCTGGCAATAGCCCGGGCACTCACATAGGACGTGCGTGACTGTCTCGTCGTCCTCCAAGCACAGCCGACACTCCGTCTCTTCAGACAGTCCGAGTCTGTGCATGTGAAACCTTAAGTGGCTATGTCCTGTGTACCGGTGGCCACTCTGATTTGTCTCCTATTTAGTCTGAGGAATATTTGGGCTTTTGCCCTCACTGCTCCTGTGAAAAATTTTTGGGAGTGTGATAGTCCGGGTAGGTTCTCCCCCCAGTCCTGGGGCTTGGCATTGCTCCATTTCTGGAGTTCAGCCTTGATCAGAGAGTATGGGACTCCCAGTGCCGGCTCCGGACCTACGAATGCAGAACCCGCCATCCCCCTGGCTAGAGTCGGCCCTCTTATTGCCTTCGTGACCACGATGGCCCGGGGTCTCTATCAGTGTGACGATGTTCTCCTCCGATAGGGTGTTCAGAGTCCTGTGGCAGTACGATACAGTTTTGGAATTGCAGCGCAAAGACATAAGCCCGACTATCCGAGCAGATCTTTATTGATCTATTGTGTTCTCCCTCCTCTAATAGGTGTCGGGCACACCATTCAATGGCATGTATCTCTGCCTGAAACATTGTGGTAAATCGGCCGAGGCTCTCTACTCTGCAGATGCCATCCGATCTCCGTGTACCAGGTACTTCCTACCAGTTGTAGATCTTCGCCTCGCTCGTCCCAGTCTGCCCATGAGGGAACCCTGACGACATAGCGAGTGTCTAATGTACGTTTTGATGCCATTAGGTCCGAGACCATGTTCTGTGTTTAGTACATATTCTGACAATTTTTCTGTTTGCGGTTGATTTAATCAGGTCCTCCATCAGCAAAACACGTCTGGCAATAACTTTTTGCAAGACTTATTTAGTTCTTAATCAGGAATGAACACCTTTAAAATACGAGGTACTTTTTTCAAATTGTATGGCTAAGTAAAGGAGTACTTTCCATTTTTTTTTGGTAATTAATTTACTCGTTTCAGCAAGGCATTTCTAGGTGTCGTAAAGAAGCGCAATTGCCACTCTTTGCCCAACACTTTAGATGCGATTAAACGGTAACGTGCATCGACTGCACGCTACAAACCGACAAAAAAACTTCATGGGAATCGCCGATTGTCGTTCACACGTTCACCTACTTGCTAATCCGACAAATCAACCGACAACATCCAAAAATCCGGTTTATCAGCTATGTAAGACATGACCTTAAACAAATTGCCATGTATAGTACCAATAAATTACTAACAATGCACACAAACAATCATCAGTGTTATTTCGACACGTTATCGCGTAACCTAAATATAACAAAAAAACGACGCTAATACAGATTAACTTGTAATGCTCAGTGAACTATGTGAGTTATCGAGGACTTTCAGGGAATTTAGCTTTTGGGATTGTAATTGTGTGATCGTCTTACAAGATTGCTATCTTTTTCTATACAAGTAGTAAAAGAGGAAGAAGAAGGAGAATTTTGCCATGCATTTTGAAATATTGTTGAGGAAGCCAAAAACAAAAGAAACAGTCATGATTGTTAATTCGAAGCCAAACCTGTCACTAGCTGACGATATAATACAGTAGATTTTTCCAATATGCAATATTTGCCTTGTTGCTTGGTGACTGAACTGATAAGCATTATCGGTTTTTCGTCCTCTTCACCCATCCACCCACCCACAAGCAGCTTAGTAAACACGAGTTGAGTATTACCGAGACAAGCACCGTGTCATGTCACAGTCGCAATAGTAGTAGGAATGTGACAGTCTCTCTTTATATTAAGCAAATTTATGTAATACAAGTATTTTCAAGATTAGTGCTGTTAGGCAGACGACTGAAAGCATATAGAGCTTAAAGTCCATTCATTTCAGCGACTAAGACGTAGGCGTACTATACGCTTTCAATTGCTCAGTTTGACATCGTTTATTAAGACCAGGCAAGCTTTGCAAGGGATCATATTGTAATTTTGCCATGCCTAACTTGTAAAAAACGAGCATATCGAAATTAAGCGGTATTAAAAGGCGATCAAAGCGAAACGAGGACCTTATTAATTATTTAGTTGACCAGACTGTCATGTTTAGGCTACGAAAAACTTCAATTTTCGTGGGTCCAATTTGGAAAAATTACCTTGTCTCGTGCGACATGTAACGTCGCTGTGTCCAAGCAGGAGTGTGGGTCAACATTTTCCACTTGTTTTGTGAATAATTTAACTATATCCATCAAGAATATCGGTCGATTTCGGAAAGAACACGTTTCTACTTCTCTTCTCTAATAATTTAACTATATCCATCAAGAATATCGGTCGATTTCGGAAAGAACACGTTTCCAAGTAGCATTAAGGTTAAAATTAAGTTGTGATTTAAGCTCCGGACCTGAAGTTTCTCTGTCAAAGATTTAGTTATTTAACTAGAGGAGCAGTTGAAATCGAGGGCTCAATTGAGATTGTAACAGATGAACCTCTGTGTGCAATACCTCACAATATGAGTGTGCTGTACGTGGTGGACCATAAATAATGGTGTATAGAGCAATTTTTCTTTCATATTTTGCAGTGTCTTTTGGCTTCGAAATATAATCCTGGTGTGCTTTCTGCTCAAAAAAAAGTTTTGGGTCTCAAAAGCTGACCGTTTTTGAGAAATTTATTGGTAAATATTGGTAAAGAACAGTAGTGTCGTCAATAACAACTGGCTTTGTGTCTTATAACCGTGTTTATTTGTGAAACCTTGTGGCATATTATTTGACTTATCTAATGCGTTTGACTCATCCATCATGACCTTCTAGAGTCTAGCCAATTTTTTGCCACGTCAATTCCATTCGTAGCTTTGTTTCTTACTTCGCTCCAAGTATATGCAGAGAAAGTTGCAACTGTGTCATCCTACTTTAGAATCTGTGTCTAGAATAGGCAATAAGGTTTGAGTTTTCAAATGTTTCTAAATAGTTTTTTGCCCCAACCAAACAATACAAAAAATTTTTTTTTTATTTTTTTGGGACCACCGGGAGCGACAGATATTAAATGAGTTTGACAGAAATCCAACAACGAGTTCCCGTATTGCTTCTTTCGCACCTCAAAATCCAATATACATCGTACTGTTTGAAGAGATCACCGGCGTCCATTTCACCTACAACCTGTTCAAGGGCTACATCCAAGAGACCAAGAAAAAAGAATTACTTATTGTAGGCGGATCCTTCACTCAGTTCAAGAAAACAGGGATTTTTTGAACAACATACAGTGGTCGGACGGGTGCTGCTTTACCCGCCGAGGCGTAGTTAATTTGCATAATCAACATGTATTTGTTGAATTTAGATTAAATGTGTAGATAGGGATTTACAACAACCATTTATTTGGACCCTACTACCTCGACGTTTGAACTTAGAAAACTTCTTAGAGTTTTTAGAAACGGAAACTCCGAATATGTGGGACGAAATACCGATACTTTTAAGACAGAATGCATGGTTTCAGCTTGACGGTTGTCCCGCTCATTTTGGCAGAAATGTCAGAAATTGGCTGGACAATCATTTTCCGGATAGGTGGATTGGTAGAGGGAGTCCAGTTACATGGCCACCACGGTCTCCGGATCTAAACGTGTTAGACTTTTTTGTGTGAGGTTTTTTAAAAGAGAAAAGTTTATGCGACTCCTGTCAATACGGAAGAAGAACTTATGAACCGCATAAGATATGGTTGCAATCAAATATTACCACATCTAGTATATTTAAGTCGGTCTATTATACGTCGATGCCAGTTGTGCATTGAATCATCCGTCAGGTAACTACTCGATTAGGCCCTGAAGTCTCGAATGTTTTTTGGTCCCGGGAAGCCCTAGAACTAACCCAGAGAATTATAAAATTAGAAAAGGGGCAGCAGTTTCCATATCCGTAAAACTTTGTTCAGATCTACAGGTTGTAACTGGAAACTAGAAAAAGCAAAAATAATAATGCGCCCTTATAATTGAACATTTTTTTTATTACGGTATAGAAACCATAAAGCACGGTCCGAAAACAGCGTTTTATACTTCGAGACAGTCAGCAAACAGAAGCTGAACGTAGATGTCTCTAGTTAAAATCCATGGGATTATTGAATGTAGAGGGTTTTTATTTGAAAACCTCATCTAGTTCTTTGATCTCTATTTTCTTTGATTATGTACGAACGCGTACAAGGGCCAACAAGATTTTTTTCCTTAAATTACGACTTTAAACTCGGAATTTAGTTAAATTCCGAGTTCAAAGTCAGAATTTAGTTAAATTCCGAGTTCGAAGTCGGAATTTAGATAAATTTCGAGTTCAAAATCGGAATTTAGTTAACTCCGAGTTCAAAGTTAGAATTTAGTTAAATTCCGAGTTCAAAGTAGGAATTTAGTTAAATTCGAAGTTCAAAGTCATATAAGCACGAATTCGTATGTCGCATAAGCAATAAATTCCGACTTTAACCTCGGAATTTAATTCAATTTGGAGTTTAAAGTGGCAATTTAGTTTCGACTAGAATGAATTGAACTAAATTTAACAGAATTCCGATTTTAAACTCGTTCGGAATTTAACCAAATTCCGATTTTGTATTAGGAATTCAACTAAATTCCGATTTTGAACTCGGAGTTTAACTAAATTCCGACTTCGAACTCCGAATTTAATTAAATTCAGATTTTAAACTCGGAGTTTAACTAAATTCCGACTTTGAACTCGAAATTTGACTAAATTCCGACTTTGAACTCCAAATTTTACCTAAATTTCGATTTTAAACTTGGAATTTAACTAAATTTTGAATGAATTGAACTAAATTTAATTAAATTCCGACTTTAAGCTCGGAGATTTTAAACTTGGAATTTAACTAAATTTAGAATGAATTGAACTGAATTTAATTAAATTCTGACTTTAAACTCGGAATTTAACTAAATTCCGACTTTGAACACCAAATTTTAATAAAATCCGATTTTAAACTTGGAATTGAACTGAATTTAGCTGAATTTAATCACATTCCGACTTTAAACTCGGAATTTAACTAAATTCCGACTTTAAACGCGGAATTTAACTAAACTCCGATTTTGAACTCGGAATTTAACTGAATTCCGACTTTAAACTCGGGGTTTAACTAAATTTAGAATAAATTGCACTGAATTTAATTAAATTCTGACTTTAAACTCGGAATTTAACTAAATTTTGATTGAACTGAACTGAATTTAATTAAATTCCGCTCTGAACTCAAAATTTAACTAAATTCCGACTTTAAACTCGGAATTTAACTAAACTTCAATTTTGAACTCAGAATTTAGCTAAATTCCGATTTTGAACTCCAAATTTAATAAATTTCCTCTTTGAACTCAGAATTTAACTAAATTCCGACTTTGAACTCCACATTTAACTAAATTCCGATTTTAAACTTGGAATTTAACTAAATTTTGAATTAATTGAACTGAATTTAACTGTATTTAAGTAAATTCCGACTTTAAATTCGGAATTTAACTATACTCCGATTTTGAACTCGGAATTTAACTAAATTCCGACTTTAAACTCGGAGTTTAACTAAATTTAGAATGAACTGAACTGAATTTAATTAAATTCCGCTCTGAACTCGAAATTTAACTAAATTCCGACTTTAAACTCGGAATTTAACTAAATTTTGACTTTTAACTCCAAATTTAAATAAATTTCGATTTTAAAATTGGAATTTAACTAAATTTTGAATGACCTGAACTGAATTTAACTGAATTTAATTAACTCTAAACCCGAAATTTAACAAAATTCCGACATTAAACTCGGAATTTAACTAAACTCCGTTTTTAAACTCGGAATTTAATTAAATTCCGACGGAATTTAGCCAAATTCCGATTTTAACTTGAAATTTAAGTAAATTCCGACTTTGAACTCAAAATTTAACTAAATTTTGACTTTTAACTCCAAATTTAAATAAATTTCGATTTTAAAATTGGAATTTAACTAAATTTTGAATGACCTGAACTGAATTTAACTGAATTTAATTAACTCTAAACTCGAATTTAACAAAATTCCGACATTAAACTCGGAATTTAACTAAACTTCGATTTTGAACTCGGAATTTAATTAAATTCCGACATTGAACTCCAAATTTTACTAAATTCCGTCTTTAAACTCGGAATTTAACTAAATTCCGACTTTGAACTCCAAATTTAACTAAATTTCGATTTTAAACTTGGAATTTAATTAAATTTTAAATGAACTGAACTGAATTTAATTAACTCTGACTCTGAACTCGAAATTTAACTAAACTCCGATTTTGAACTCGGAATTTAACTAAATTCCGACTTTGGACTCCACATTTAACTAAATTCCGATTTTAAACTTGGAATTTAACCAAATTTTGAATTAGTTGAACTGAATTTAATTAAATTCCGACTTTAAACTCGGAATTTAACTAAATTTCGACTTTAAACTCGAAATTATCTAAATTCCGATTTTGAACTAGGAATACAACTAAATTCCGACTTTGACCCGACATTTAACTAAATTCCTATTTTAAACTCGGGAATTTAAGAAAAAAAATCTTGTTCCCATTTCTATGCCTTCGTAATTATGTCATTCTTTTCTGTCAAAAATTCACAGCCTTCTAGATGACGTTTTCTAATAACACAGGGTACCGGGTGGCCATCGAGAGATGATCCTGTAACTTATTTTCAAAGGTATAAAGGTTAGAAAAAAAAATGAAATACAAAAGTTGCTTGACTTGTTAAGAATTTTTTATTTCATTTATTTTTTGTATATACAGGGTGTTTTATTTTTTGGGTACAGCCACTAACTTTCTTATATTAAATGGAATACCCTAGATATTTTTGCGAATTTCGATTTACCTCGAAATTTTACGTAACATACCCTATTCCGATTGTCAACTGTTTTCAAAATAATGACGTTTGAAATATGACAGTTTTTGCATTTTTGATGGTCGTAACTTAAAAACAGCTCAAGTCAGAGCAAAACGGTTTTCACATTTCTGTCTTAACTTTTCTGGAGGAATGTGATAACCGTTTTGCTCTAACTCAAGCCGTTTTTAAGTTACGACCATCAAAAGTGTAAAAACTTTCATATGTCAAACGTCACTATTTCGAAAACAGTTGACAATCGGAATAGAGTATGCTACATAAAATGTTCTTAGAATTTCAAGGTAAATCCAATAGTTCAAAAATATATAGGGTATTTCATTTACTTTAAGGAAGTTAGTAGTTGTACCCAAAAAATGAAACCCTGTATATACCAAAATAAATAATAAAAAAGTCAAGCAACTTTGTATTTGATTTTTTTTTTGCTAACTTTTATACTGTTGGAGATAAGGTATAGGATCTATATAGTTAAATTGCGACTTTGAACTCGAAATTTAACTAAATTTTGATTTTAAACTCGGAAATTAACAAAAGTCCGACTTTAAACTTGAAATTTAACTAAATTTTGATTTTAATCTCACTATGAACTCGGAATTTAATTAAATTCCGACTTCCGACTGTGAATTCGGAATTTTAACTAAATTCCGACTTTAAACTCGGAATTTAACTAAATTCCGACATCAAACTCGGGAATTTAAGAAAACAAATCTTGTTGGCCCTTCTACGCCTTCGTAATTATGTCATCCTTTTCTATTAAAAATTCACTGCCTTCTAGATGACGTTTTCTAATAACACAGGGTATATTTGCTTTGTAGATGCTTTGTAGACTTTGAACTCGGAACTTAACTAATTTTTTAATAAATTGAACTGAATTTAATTAAATTCCGTCTTTAAACTCGGAATTTAACTAAATTCCGACTTTGAACTCGGAACTTAACTAATTTTTGAATAAATTGAACTGAATTTAATTAAATTCCGTCTTTAAACTCGGAATTTAACTAAATTCCGATTTTAAACTCGGAATTTAGGTAAATTCCGACTTTGAACTCGGAACTTAACTAATTTTTGAATAAATTGAACTAAATTTAATTAAATTCCGCCTTTAAACTCGAAATTTAACTAAATTCCGACTTTAAACTCGGAATTTACCTAAATTCCGACTATGAACTCGGAATTTAATTAAATTCCGACTTTGAATTCGGAATTTAACTCGGAATTTAACTAAATTCCGACTTTGAACTCGGAACTTAACTAATTTTTGAATAAATTGAACTAAATTTAATTAAATTCCGCCTTTAAACTCGAAATTTAACTAACTTTCGACTTTAAACTCGAAATGTAACTAAATTCCGACATTAAACTCGGGAATTTAAGAAAAAAAATCTTGTTGGCCCTTCTACGCCTTCGTATTTATGTCATCCTTTTCTATTAAAAATTCACAGCCTTCTAGATGACGTTTTCTAATAACACAGGGTACATTTGCTTTGTAGACTCTAATTTAGTTAAATTCCGAGTTTAAAGTCGGGAATTAACAAAATTTCGACTACGAATTCGGAATTTAACTCGACTTTGAACTCGGAATTTAACTAATTTCCGACTTTGAACTCGAAACGTAACTAAATTTGGAATAAATTGAACTGAGTTTAATTAAATTCCGTCTTTAAACTCGGAATTTACCCAAATTCCGACTTTAAACATAGGGAATTTAAGAAAAAATATCTTGCTAGCCCTTCTACGCCTTCGTAATTATGTTATCCTTTTCTATTAAAAATTCACAGCCTTCTCGATGACGTTTTCTAATAACACAGGATACATTTGCTTTGTAGACCCTAATTTAGTTAAATTCCGAGTTTAAAATCAGAATTTAACGAATTTCGTTTATGAATTCGGAATTTAACCAAATTCCGACTTTGAACTGGGAATTTAATGGTATTCCAACTTTGAACTCGGAATTTAACTAAATTCCGACTTTAAACTCGGAATTTAACTAAAGTCCGATTTTGAACTAGGAATTCAATTAAATTCCGAGTTTAAAGTCGCAAATTAACAAAATTTCGACTATGAGCTTGGAATTTAACTAAATTTCGACTTTAAACTCGGAATTTAAGTAAATTCTGATTTTAAACTCGGAATTTAAGTAATTTTAAACTCGGAATTTAACAAAATTACAACTTTGAGCTCGGAATTTATCGAAATTCCGACTTTAAACTCGGAATTTAGTTAAATTTCGAGTTCAAAGTAGGAATTTTGTGTGAACTCGGAACTTAACTAAATTTTGAATGAATTGAACTAAATTTAAAGAAATTTCGACTTTGTACTCGGAATTTAAATAAATTCCCACTTTAAACTCGTAATTTAACTAAATTCTCGTAATTTAGTTAAATTGCGACTTTAAACTCGGGAATTTAAGAAAAAAAATCTTGTTGGCCCTTCTACGCCTTCGTAAATATTTCATCCTATTCTGTCAAAAATTCACAGCCTTGTGGTGACTTTTTCTAATAACACAGGGTACATTTCCTTTTTATAGACCCTGAGCTGGCGATGGGTGCACAACCAGAAGAAGGTTGATTAAAAAAATGGAACATATGAGCACTGTGACTGATGAACAGTGACAGCAACAGCTCATTACACAACGCTAACAATTATATCATCATTCCTACGGATCCGTACAACATCAAAGAGTGAAATTACTTCATTTGCAATCGTGTGCACCTTTAAAGGCTGGGTAAGTGCTGGTCGAATATGTAGATGTGTGAATGTGACAAATGTACCCTTCTTCATCGTCGCGTGAAAAAAAAAACGCAACAAAGCAACTTTCTAAACATCGCAAAATGCCAACTTAATATGCATGATTCGCGATATGCATTCGCTTGCGTTTTAGTATGCGTCTCTGGATGACGATGGTTCCACCGAAATCAGCAATTCTAATGGGCGATTTCACGCATACCTCGACCTAACCCAACTCGTATTGTTCGTCGTAGATTAATAAACAAGCGACCCGGAAAACTTAAACGATGACTAAATTAGCGAATTTCCATTTATCCGGATCTCTCTGAATAGTGTATGTATGATGGGTATTAAAAATGTAAATGAGACCGGCCCATCCAGTTAAGGAAAGTAGCTAACAACCCTTGAAGGTACCAATTTTCCCCATAAAAACTAATTTTCTTCCACTAAAAAGGGTTGATCGAATTTCCCAGGAAAAACTGGGAAAACTATACTAATTGCGGCCTGAGTCGTTATTATACGGGGTCGGGGGGCAATTAGGCCAGTGCAGATGAAAAGATGAGCGAGCGGACCCGTTTTTTCAGGCTGTCATTAATCGGGCGTGGTCTGCGTGTCGTTATTCTAATAAACGGTCTCGGGGCCCCGTGTGTCGTAAGTACCAGCTCGTTAACCCGTTCGAGGGTTATTAAAATGTGTCATTTCTTCGGGGGATTTCGATGGATTGATAAATAATGGAACGCTCGAAGTTGACGCATTAGGCCCGAACAGCTATTTAAAAATCCCCGACGCAGTACATTAAAAAGCCATATACACGAGAGCAGTCTTGCGGGGTATTAGAGCGGCGTGCAAGGCGTTTTAAGTGCACCCATGAATATTGGATGTGACCCGAGTGACTAGGCGAGGTGGTTCGGATCGCTCTCAAATATTTACCGGCTTTTTAGAGCCACTTATATTCCAAAGTCTTAGTTACTTTACTCGGGTAATGGCGAGATTCTTTTCGTGCTTTTGTTCGTCACGGACGAAACGCAACGGTACAACGGCAAATAAGGCTTTACACTTTCTGGAGTATTCTTTTGAGAGAACGACGATGCACTTTACCAATTCTGTTTCTTCACTTCGTGCCCCGCGCTCCCCTACGAGCAGCGATCACACAATCAGGTTAAGTTGGGTCAATCAGAATTAACTCTTAGGCAAAAACACTGGACACGACCATAACAGTTTACATAGCATATAAATTTTTTTTTAAATATTTTCCTAAAGCAGAGGTGAGTTTGGTAACTGAGAGAACTGTCTACGGAGAGGCTTTAAAGGAGGTCTGGGTTGGCTTATGCCAGGCACCTTGGCTATCCCAAGACCACTCTCAGTACTGAACAGTTCAGGTTAATGCAAGCTGTAGTCCTCAATGTAGTCAAAAACCTGTCTGATGAAGGACCACAGGTAAGATTCCAGAGCTGCACCTATGGCCCTTACTGGCTACAGGTGAACTGAGAGGACGAGGAGGGGCTGGAAGCTTCCTGGAATACGACTCATGTCTGGGATACGAAGCTTCCAGCGTGGTTGGAACTGAAATGCGACTCCAGCCTTGGGAGGACGCTTGTCTCAGGCTACTAAGAGGAGCAGACCTACCAAAAGCCAAATATCAGACGACAGCAGCGACTAACGCCAGAAACGGTCAAACTTTGACCCTTCTTGGGTTTTGGAGGATTCAATTCTGCAAGCAACAAATGGCACCCAAGCAGTGAAAGAAAGTTCTTCACACCCATCCGCTCTGGTACAGTCACGGCCAAAAACAAATCTATCTTCAACCGACCTAAGCTAGAAAAAAAAAGACGAAAAACTCTAAACCGGACCTGAATGAGGAACCGTAGGGATGGCAGGTAAAACTTTATTTCCACAGGTCACGCTTCAACATACGAAAGCAGCTATTTACCTTCTGGGAAAGAGGTTCAGAGAAACATGTGGGACGTAGCCCTCATCCAGGAAACCTGGACTTGTAACACCAAGCACCTATCCGGGTTACGCGACACCCAAGATTATTGCCTTTGATTGGGATGGTAAACCAAAAGCAGCTGTACTCATTAGGAAAGATATTTCATTCTTGTTACTTTCAGAGTTCTGCACGAGAAATATGGCATCGGCCGACATCTCGCTGACGGTGGAACATCAATACAGATATAATAATCTGCTCAACCTAAGTTCCTGGAGATGCAAAAGCTGACCAACTTCCTTTGGAGACGATCCAGAGACTATTCGACCACTCTAGAAGGAACAATACCCATCTAATATTGGAATGTGACGGAGGTAGCAGCGACATAAACTTAAGGGGTAAGTCACTACTTTACCGACAGCTCAAACCTTATTTCAAATAGGATCTGCAATTGGATACTAACCCCGGAGCAATTCTGCTCCGATCAAATTTATAACGTTTAATGTTAAAATAGATGCCAAACCAGTAGTCACTTTCAAAGATTCGAAAAGCACGATCAGGCACAGCGAGATACGACGAACATCTCTTTTGATGGTCCCATCAACATAGAGCTAGCAGTAGAGCAGCTGCTCTACCTCTGACTATGAAAATAACTGTCGAACAAAAAAAAATATGATGGAATGAATAATCGTCTGGGAAGTAAGGGGACGATTCAGATGACCCAATAGGGCAGACTTGCGAGATTGGAGCTCTTCAATAAAGTAGTAATAGACCGACCTTGTTAAAATTTATAATAAAAATCCCCTGGAGAATATGGAGTGTTCCCGGCACTTCTCCAACAGGGCCTAGTTTAACTCGAACACCATCGACCATGCCCCCTCTCAGCAGCTGCTTCATTTCTGCGTCTTATTTCCTCGTTCTTCCTTCTCAATTCTTCCTCAATCATTTTCCTTTCCTCCTCTTCCAATCTCACTTTTTGGACTTCCTCTGCCTTTTTACGTCTTTCTATTTAAGGCGGCTTGCTCCTGCGACTGCGGCTGGATCAGTCCAAGACGTTTATAGTCACTAGGGAAGATATTGGGCTCATCTGCACGTTTCGAGCGAAAGTAAAACCGCTCTTCTTTGATATTTCATTGGGTTTTGATGGGGTAATCGGAGCAAATATGTTTCGTTCGGAAGCATGGTCTCGTGGTTGAAGCCTGGGAGCTTTGCTTGAGGCTTATCGGGCTGACACGCCGGCAGCTCAAGTGCTCTAGGTGCTCGAATGAGTTACTCTAGGCCCTCCCTATTGGAGAAGTGCCGAGAACACCCCATATTCTTCAAGGGATTTTTATTATGGATTTTAACAGGGTCGGTCTATTATTACTACTTCATTGGAGAGCTCCTGGTCTGCCATATTGGGCGTCTAAGTCACCACGGACCCTAAGGTGATTCACCTTAGGGGCGTGTGTTGGCTTCCTGGCTTCCGCACTCGTCAGTCTGCTACCCCAAAAAATGACAACTTGCTAGAACCTCGAACGTCTCCCTACTGGTGGAGGTGTGCGATCCGAGCATCTAGCAGGTCTCCCTTTAGAGAAGCCTATGGATTCGAGCTCTCATCAGCAAGACCTCAATCCCTCCCCAGAACCTCTTCCAGGATTCCCTCTTAGCATCCCTGATCTGATGTTGGAGCCTGGCCTGTCTGTAAGTCACCGAGTCTCCGTTTATTTTTGCTTCATTAAAGAATCGTCCGACATTTTTTCTCTTACTTTCCAGACGATTATTCATTCTACCATATTTTGTTTTTGTTTTTGTTGGACAGTTGATTTCATAGGATCAGAAGAGCAGCTGCTCTGCGGCAGCTCTAGACGAATCCATAGAATTCTCGATAGAGAACTAGCCGTGGCTCCCTATAGAGAACTCTATGGATTCGAGTTCTCATCGGCAAGGCCTCAATCCTGCCCCACTAACTCACGCGCACTCATCAGCTTTTCAGAGCAAGCGTTGCATGGAACTTTATTCTAAACTGTTGGGGTCAAGGTCGTCTATATACCAACGATGATATGTAGAGAAAAAGATCTCAAATTGCTCAGGCCAATCAGTCTAACATCGTTCTTCAACTGCTGGAAAAGTGCTTAAGGGAGAGAGGACTAACAGCGTACCCTCTCAGTGCAGAACAGTATGCCAACCAGGCTAATAAATCAACAGAACCCAGCACCCAAACACTTTGTGTAGAAAATCCAACATACCCTGGACGCGAGGGGTATCGCAGTTGGTATTTTCATCGACATCGTAAGAGTTTTTAATAACGCTCTTACGGACTTCCTACTCAACGTTAGTAAAGCAAGAAGGATCGAACCAACAGTAACCAACTGGATTGCTAGAATCCAGACTGATCACCACATCACTAAACGATGACGTTGTCAGATTTACAGCGGCGGGAGATTGTCCACAAAGTGGAGTTCTTTTACCACTCCTGTGGTGTCTACTGGTGGATGAACTTCTGGCCACTCTTGAGCTGTGAGGAGTCGAGATCCAAGCTAACGACATCGTTATTCTCATAAGAAACCATCGACATCAACAAATGTGCAGCACCGGACAAGAAATGATAGATGTTGTACACCGTTGGTGCTCAAAAGAAAACCTAACAAATGAACCCCAGGAAAACGGTGATTGTGCCATCTACTCAAAGGAAGAGAGAGATCAAAAACATGAAATGTTACAAAAGAAAGCAAAAGGGAGAATATTGTGCAGATGTGGCTGAAAATATAGTCAAATGTTATTGGACCCAAAACTCATCATTGTTGATTATAAAGCTAACGAATTCCAGTTTTCTTCTCTCTACTGTGTTCATCACGCCTGTCTCTCTCACTTCTTTATCTACCCTCACTCTTCTCAATATGGTGTCTACTGGTGGAAGACCTTCTGGCTACTCTTGAACTGTGAGGAGTCGAGGTCCAAGCTAACGACATCGTTATTCCCATAAGAAACCATCCACCTCAACAAATCTGCAGGACCGAACAAGAGGTGGTAGATGTTGCGCACAGCTGATGCTCAAAAGAAAACCTAACAAATGAACCCCAGGAAAACGATGATTGTGCCATTTACCCGAAGGAAGAGAGAGATCAAAAACACGAAATGTTATAAAAGAAAGCAAAAGGGAGAATACTGGGCAGATGTGGCTGAAAATATAGTCAAATGTTATTGGACCTAAAACTCATCATTGTTGATTATAAAGCTAACGAATTCCAGTTTTCTTCTCTCTACTGTGTTCATCACGCCTGTCTCTCTCACTTCTTTATCTACCCTCACTCTTCTCAGTATGGTGTCTACTGGTGGAAGACCTTCTGGCTACTTTTGAACTGTGAGGAAACGAGGTCCAAGCTAACGACATCGTTATTTTAATAAGAATCCACTACATCAACAAATCTGCAGCACCGTACAAGAGGTGATAGATGTTGTACACAGCTGATGCTCAAAAGAAAACCTAACACATGAACCCCAGGAAAACGGTGATTGTGCCATTTACCCGAAGGAAGAGAGAGATCAAAAACACGAAATGATATAAAAAAAATCTAAAGGGTAGAATACTGTGCAGATGTGGCTGAAAGTGTAATCAAATGTTCTTCTTCTTTGTCGGCCTTATCCAATCCGGACGTTGGCTATCATCATGGCAATGCGCATTTTGTTGGCTGCAGCGAGGAACAGTTCAATGGAATGAGTGTACATGGTTACCAATTTGTCGATCAACCCATCTGCATACTAGTTTCGGGGTCTACCCCTCATCAGTACAGCTTTGGCTGGTCGACAAATTGGGGACCGTGATTTCAGAGGCTTAAAACCGGAAATGTACGGAGTACCGGTGAGATGTTGTAGAGAGCAGGAGCAGGCGACATCCACTAGCGTATTAGGTCTAATACTACATGGCAGATGGCTCTCAGTTCGAGAAGCAGTCCATCTCTGTAGAGCTCTGTTGCTCTATACGGCTCTACAGAGCAATATGGGCTGCTTCTCGAACTGAGAGCCATCTGCCACGCAGTATTGGATCTAAAATACGCTGGTGGATGTCGGTTGCTCCTGCTCTGTACAACATCTCACCAATTCAATGGAAGTAATGACAAACCACTTCCGTAAGCTCGCAAGCTAGGAAATTCTACTTCTACCTAGTCGTCTTCTTCCCTCCACTTTACCTTGCAGGAACAGCTGTAGTAGACGATACTTGACAAGGTTTCATTCTTCGAAGGACCTCTCCGTTGGTGACTCGATCAACCCAGGGAATTCTTAGGAGTGTTCGATAGATCCATAGTTTAAAGTTCTTAATCTTTTTTTATGTTGCTTCGGACAACGTCCAAGCCTAGACATCACACAACCATCAAATGTTATTGGATCAAAACCTCATCATTGTTGATCATATTCCTGCTAATGAATTCCAGTTTTCTTCTCTCTACTGTGTTCCTCTCGTCTCTCTCTCTCTCTCTCTCTCTCTCTCTCTCTCTCTCTCTCTCTCTCACTTCTTTATCTACTCTTACTCTTACCTCCTCTTGAGCCACATCTTAAGAGGTTCTCCGCTTTATGTTTCCCTCATCAAAGTCCACAATTAGACCGCTTTAAAGAAAACCTAGCTATTCAATAACTTAGAGATGTTTGAACTACCCGTTCTATGGCCATATTTTCAAAACTTTACTTTTGAGTATTTTCTCCTTCGTTATTACTCTGAAATCGATCATCTCTAGACTGCTTCATTCACTTTGCCTCTGCAAGTCAAGCTGCCTGCAAACAAAACAGTGTCATCGCCGTAACCAATTGTGTTAATGTGCTTTTTCTTTAATAAAATGTTCTAAAAGCAATTTTTCACCATTTCTTCGAATATTTATTCTGACTTTAGGTCGCAAATTTTATGGTAGCTGCCTGGTTCCAATATGGTCATCTGAGATTTCTCACATCTTGTGGCCAATCCGGCGTTCTTCAATATCTGGATGAAACCAAAGTGTGTGTCTACCACTTTCCTCACATATTTTAATAGTTCTAAACTAGTTACTAAAGGGCAATTTCTTAATTACAATTTTGACCGCCTATAACTTCAGAACGAGTGAACCGATGGGAGTGATTCCAACGGTTTTTTGTTATATTTGATGTCCTTTTTCACCTCTCACCAAACACAATTTTAAGGTGAAAGTAAAGACAACGCTTCTTTAGTCTGACGGCTCGATGGAGATTTTGTGACTTTGATGACTTTTGTTCTTTAGGGCCGAGTCACTGCAGAGGACTGGTTTCAAGAAGTCGAATATCAGACGCTATGAGAAACGACGCTTGATTAGTTTGATAAACCACATTCCTAGGTGTTTCTTGAAAATTATCCCAAAACGATCAAAGTTGGTGTAGGCAATCTAGAGATTTAAGCTCATCTTAGGGGCTTAGAGGAAATTCTTTCCCAAAGAGCACAGTACGTACAAAGGACGTACAGTTAAAGTACTTTGTATGCTTTTACGTACACGGAGTGATATGTACGTACACCAAACGTACATTTACAGTACTAAAATGTCGTACGTTTTCAGTACGTACAATTGACGTATCCTTTCAACAGTACCTACGTATTTTAGTTCAAACTTGAATTTTTTTAATTTCAAGTTTGAACTAAAATAACACGTTCCGTCAAGAGTTACTGGTTAATGCAACGATTCAAAGAAGTACACTAAAACGATTTTTATTTTTTTACGTGAAAATGACGAGTCGAACGAAGAGAACTTAAGAGAGCTTTTTTGTTTAGAATTGATCAGAGAATTGTCTTTTGGTAGACCAGTGGCATACCATTCTTTTCTTCAAAAAAAGTGTCATTTCGGCACGCGAGCCACTGGTAGAACAAAAAAAAATTTTTTTTAATAGAAACATGGCCACTTGCCACGCGCGATGGACATTGTAAAATGTTATTAAAACCTTTCAAAAGGTTTCGGAGTACTTTTGATTCACCTTGTAATATTTAGTGCGCCTGCATACATAAATACATACAGTGTACGTAATTTTGGCATGTACTAAAGACGTACAATTTTGTGTAATGTGTGTAATGTAAGTACTCCACCAAACTGATCAATTCACAGTCTAAGCATTTCTTGCAGTCTATTTGTTGGACAGCATCGATATGACAGCTCCTTTTATTTCTTCCCCAAATTATAGCGGGTCCAATCTCGGTTGATATAGTTGGTGGAGCAACTCCATCATCAAAAACTTATTATTCCATTAGATGTGTGTTGACACCATCTATGTTCACCATTTTGGTAAAGAGATTTCTACTACTTACATTTCCCTGTTCCTTCCTTCCCGTTTTTTTTTAAGCAAAATATGGCACCCCCTTTTTACTCTAAAAAGATTCAGATGAATTCATAAAATAAAAAACTAAAGACGGGATGAAAACCATACTCTTACCGGCTTACTGTATTAGATTACCCTCTGATCAAAGCACGCAGTCACTAGACTCTCCAATATTTATAAATTTGACTTTAAAAAAGATAAAAAATGGAAACAAGGTCTACCTTTAGGGCCACTTTTCCAGTTTAAACTCTATATTAAGAGTTAAACTTCGGATTTGACACATGTTGCATTGTTTACCTATGAAAATCTTTCGTTGCACCTTATGTGAAGTTTTCTAGTTTTCCATAGCCACATTTAAAAGCGGATTATTGTCTTGTGTAAAAGATAAAGAAAAGTTTAATACTCCTTATAGAAGGGCCCAGATGGTGGTTTGAATCTCTTGACAATCTCACCTATTTGCCAAGAAGACGATTAAATAACGAATAATTATCGCACCGATCTCAATCTTTGCATGGCTTAACGAAACAACCTACAACGACATGATAACGAATCAATTCAAATACAGACTTTCGTCTTATCTAAGGTTTAAATAATAATCCGAACGACGCGTTTAAGGATTAACTAAAACATAACTTATCTTCCACCTTAATTTATACTATATATATATAGTACTTACGTAGAGTTTACTAATGCCGACGTGTTGATGAAAGAAACTCACCTGAAAGGAAAAAAAGCTTTTAAGTTTCATAACTCACTCCGTCAAATATTGAAGACATAACTATCACTAGACGAAGAGTAGCTGAATATAAAATCATCAAATCATCACCCATCAGCTCGTTGCGTGAGAAACAATCAAACTTGACGTTGTAATGGGTCCGGTACCTTTTAACCACTTCTGACTAAGGCCTCTCATTAGGGTCTCTTACTAAGCAATTGGCATAGTAAATTAGGGGAATAGCTTGCTTTGCACCCTTTCAAAGCACCAATTTCGTTAGACAAACCAGGGAAGGTAAAATTAATTGTACTAAAACAAACATAAACTAAAGGCTTTCAAACAATTTCATTTGGGTATTTACATTCGGGAAAAGAAATTTTAAAAATAGCCTTAAATGTAATCAGAAGGTGCGCGCCAGCCCCGACAGCTTCCGCTTCTGCTAGGCAATTACAATATAAATGGAAATAGAGCCATTTTAAAAATACACACTCCGCTTAATCCGCATCAAGACGAGATCATCCACCCGAAACTAAAGCGGCGCTCTAAAAGGCCCCCAACCCCCTCCGAACACAAAAACACCCATTAACGTACAACCTGTTCGGTTTTCGCACTCGACCCACACAAAAACGTGAGATAATTGCATTAGTTCATAATCTATTGTCATGTATATTTCCAGCACTCATCTTTCCTCTAATCCACCCCATATAGGCACACTTATTGCGGTATTTATGATTATTAATACCCCGTAAAATATGATGCGGACGAGGGGTTGTGTCGGCTATTATTGATATAAAAAGGGCCACATGTTGGATTAGGTGAGTTTAAACGGTGATGGGTTAGCGATGTAGTGTGAAATATAATAACAGAACACCCTTACGTTTTTACCTTTTAAATATTTTTTTATATGGAGAGAAAGAAATGGATAGAACAAAAAAAATGGAAGTAGGTACATTGAAGCCCTCAAGCAAGAAATCAGAAAATAAGTCCCAAAAGAACTGTCTAAAAGAAACCATAAGAAAGGTGATGGCCACCTGAGGAAGCTAATTCCTTGCTCTCCTTTGGTCATAGAAGGTTTTAAGATAAAACAGATAAAAATCATGTATGTCTGGCAAACAATATGGGGTATTCATTCTAGTAGGCTATTAAACGCCAAAAGAAAAGAATGAAAGAACAAAAGTTCATTTACTTTAATAAATTTTCTGTCAAAAATTCATAGCCTTCTAGATTGAACACCCGGTACTTCATCCATTTATTAGCTACGGTATGCACGTTTCAACATAGGCATTTCCCTATGATATTAACATTTCAAGTATGAATTGTTAAATTAGGAATTCATTAGTTTCGACCTCAGAGACTGCATCAGCTGCTCATAGCTGTCATCATACTCTAATAAAGCGTATTTTTCTCTTTCAGATAACGATATTCTGATCCAAGAATCAAGTGAAAACTGTTTTCGATCTTCGCTTGAACTCTAGGTGACATCCACTACTTAGGTAAAAGACTATTATTGAAGATATTTATCTGAAAATTCTAGTAGTTTAGAGCATTTCCAGGGTCTCACCAGAAAAAAACAATAGACCGTGGTGTCGTGTTGTGACAAAAGTTTAGCCCTAATTCCAACCTCAATTTCTCCAAAAGTTTCTGAAATGTTTAAACGATTTCGGCCCTAATACTGAATGGGATTTTTGAAGATTCTTAAAAAAAATTATTTTAATTTGCTTTTTAGATGCTTTTCAGTCATTTGAACCGATTTTCGTCAAAATCTTGGCCTGAATTTCTTGAAAAACACCAAATTTGAATTTTGCAGAAGATTTTGAGTTAACTTTCACTTATTTACCAAACCGATTCAAATAAAAGTATTTTAGAATTTGAATCAGTTTTACCTGATTTTGTTGTAAAATTAAATTTCTCCACAAACATTAAAAAATGCATTTTTAAACAAGGTGAGTCCTCATCATTCCAAAAAATTCCACGTTTGTATTTTTTTAGACGCTTTGTGTCCTTTCTAACAAATTTTGGCCTCAATTTCCACGTGAATTTTTCCAAGAACTTTTCAATCTCTAAATGCTTTAAGTGACTTTGAACCGAGTTTGACCACCATCTCAACCTGAATTTTTGCACAAACTCCAAACTTGTATTTTTAAACGGATTGCATTTTTATCAAAATTTGGTCTTAATCCCGCCCTGTATAAACCTAAAACTATATCTTTAGATGCTTTAAGTCGTTTTTTACCGATTTTGTTCCTAATCCGAAAGAGTATTTTTCCACGAACTCCAAATCTGCATTTTTAAACGCTTTAAGTTATTTGAAACTGATTTTAGAGTTAATTTTTAAGTGATTTTTTTTTTTGGCGCGTTTCATGTGCTTTATTACACGCTCCGAGTAATTTTTAGCAGATTTTGGTCCTAATAAGAATTTTAAATTTGAGTTTTTGAACGCTTTAAGTATTTTTTAAATAACTTGGGTCCTTATCCTAACCTGAATTTTTTATATTCATTGTAATCATAAAATGAGTTTCTCTAAACACTCCAAGGGGGTATATGTTAAAGTAATTTTTTTAACTGGTCCTAGCCTTAACTGTAACGTGACTTTCTCGAAAAATACCAAATTTGTTATGTATACAAATATTTCAAAAGTGTATTTTAATTTACCAAAAACAATAAATCAGAGGCTTCGCCTGAATTTCTCGAAAAACACCAAAATTGCATTTTGCAGGGATTTTAAGTCAAATTTGACTTATTTTGGTAAAAAAAAATTAATTTTAGCATTAGATTGAATCAGTTTTACTTTATTTTGTCTAAGAATTGAGTTTTTCCAAAAACATCAAAATGCGTGAGTAATTTTTAATCAATTTTTTAGCCCTAAATCTAACCTGCAATTTTAGACACTTTATGTCATTTTTAACCGATTTTAACCCTAATCATTACCTAAATTTTTCCAAAAACCTCAAAATTGCACTTTTACACCCTTTGAGTAATTTTTCATGATTTTGGCCTTAATCCTAACCTGACTTTCTAGAAAACATCTAATGTTTATTTTGAGGCATTTTTAGCAAAATTTTACATATTTTAATCCAAATAAAAATTTTACCAAAACAACAAATTAGAACAAGTGAATTAATATTCCCTGATTCTGTCCTAAAATTGAATTTCTGCAAAACCATTAAAATTTGCATTTTTAGCCAATGCGTTATGGTGTGGTTGTGACAGTATTTTAGCCCTAATTACAACCTCAATTTCTCCAAAGGCTCCACATTTGCATTTTCTGTCGTTCGTGACATTCTTAAACCATTTTGGCCCCAATCCTAACCAGAATTTTTCCAAAAGTCCAAATTTGCATTTTTAGACGTCTTAAGTCATTTTTAACCGAGTTTGATCCTAATCCGAACCAAGATTCTTTCAAAAAAAAAAGTTTGCATATTTAGACACTTTGAGTCATTTTGATTCGTCTTTGGCCATAATTTTTTAACTTAAATTTCTCAAAAAATACTAAATTAGCATTTTGCAGTGATTTTGAGTCAAATGATTTTGGCCCTATCCTATTCGGAATTTAAAAAAAAAAATCCAAATTTGCATTTTTAGACATCTAAAATAATTTTTAATAATTTTAATGAGTTTGATCCTACTCCTGACTAAGATTCTTTAAAAAAAATATTTGCATTTTTAGACTCTTTGAGTCATTTTGATCCGTCTTTGGCCATAATTTTTTAACCTAAATTTCTCAAAAAATACTAAATTTGCATTTTGAAATGATGTTGAGTCAAATGATTTTGGCCCTGCCTCGGCCTAAATTTCAAAAAAAAACAAATTTGCATTTTTAGACGTCTTAAATAATTTTAATGACTTTAATGAGTTTGATCCTAATCCTGATTAAGATTCTTTAAAAAAAATTACTTGCATTTTTAGACACTTTGAGTCATTTTGATCCGGCTTTGGCCATAATTTTTTGACCTAAATTTCTCGAAAAATACAAAATTTGCATTTTGCAGTGATTTTGAGTCAAATGATTTTGGCCCTATCTTAACATAAATTTTTCAAAAAAAAAAAAAAATATCCAAATTTGCAGTTTTAAACGTCTTAAATCATTTATAATGATTTTGGCCCTAATTCTAACCTAGACTCCTAAAAAACACTTAATTTTTATTTCACATATATTTAGTTAAATTTTACAAATTTTGATCCAAAATTTTATTCTACTCTATAGTCTAGAAAAACAATAAATTTGAATTGATTCAATATTACCTGATTTTGTACTAAAACTGAAATTCTCTAAAAAAAACAAAATGTGCATTTTTAGCCAATGTGTTGTGTTGTGACAATATTTTAGCCCTAATTCTATCCTCAATTGTTCCAAAGGCTCCATATTTTCGTTTTCTGTCTGTACGTAAGCGATTTTATAATATTTCTGACTCGAATCTTGACTAAGATTTTTCAAAAAAGTTTTAGTTTTAATCTTTAGGTGCTTTTAGTCATTTTTAACCGATTTTAGCTTTAATTTTAAACCGAGTTTTAAACTGAAAATCTCAGAAAGCACTAAATTTGCAATTTGAGGCATTTTGAGTCATTTTTAACCGATTTTGGCCCCAATCCTGACGTGATTTTTTCGACAAACTTCAAAATTTGTGTTATTAAACGCTTTTAGGTATTTTTAACCGATTTTGGCCTTAGTTTTTTTTTAACCGACATTTTCTTAAAAAATCCGAAATTGCCTCTTTAGACGTTTTAAGCAGTTTTTTTTTTAAGTTGTTTAACGATTTCGTCCCTAATTCTAAAGAGTATTATTTCATAAACTCCAAATTTGCATATCTAAACGCTTTGAATTATTTTAAACCGATTTTGGCCTTAATATTTATCTGAATTGTACCAAAATACTTTTAAAAAGCTTTGAATTAGAATTGTTAGACGCTTTTAGTAATTTTTATTATTTTATCGTTATCTCAAAAATTTTAAAATTACGTTTTTTGGACGCTTTGACCAACTTTGGTCTTTACTGTAACCCGATTTTTTTCACACACTTTTAATAAGCATTTTTAAATGATTTGACTAATTTTTAAACGATTTTGTAAATCTATTTTGGAATTCTAATCTGATTTTCTCGTAAAATACCAAGCGCTTTGAGCCAAATTGCATTTTGTTTAGTCGAAAAGTGTCATTTACCAAAAACAATAAATCAGCAGATTTAAGTCAGTTTTGCCTTTAGTTCTAAAATTGAGTTTCTACAAAAACATAAAAAACTGGAATTTTTAGAGGTTGTGAGCTATTCTTAATTAATGATTTGCATTTTTTGCCGCTTTGTGTTTTTTTTTGGGCTCTAATTGGCTCTAATCATAATTTAATTCTTTCCAAAAAGTTCGTATTTTTAACGCTTTGATTCATTTTTAATAATTTTAGCCCTAATTCTAACCTGAATTTCTAGAAAACACCTAATTTTTGTTTTGAGGTGTTTTGAGTCAAATTTTACATATCGATATTACCCGATTCTGTCCTATGTTCGCTTGAAACTTTTCAAAAACAATAAAATTTGCGTTTTTAGCCAATGTGTCGGTTGATTTAAAATTGTGACAATATTTTAGCTCTAATTCTATTCTTAATTTCTCCAAAGACTCCACATTTGCATTTTCTGACATTTTGTGAACTTCTTAAACAATTTTGGCCCTAGTCCAAAACCTGAATTTTTCCAAAAAATTTAAAATTGCATTGTCAAATTCATTAAGTCATTAAACTTTTGATTTGCGCTTTTAAGCGCTTTAGTTATTTTTAACCGGTTTTGGATAATTATCTTAACCTGAATTCTTCCGACACTTTTCCAAAAATATAAAAATTTGCCTTTTTTTAACGAGATGCGTTATTTTTTTATTGGTTTTTAGATTTTAGAATTCTAACCTGAATTTTCCAAGACATTTAAATGTTTTAAGTAGTTTTTAACCGATTTTGGCTTTAATTTTAAACTAAAAATCTCAAAAATTACCAAATTTGCAATTTGCGGAATTTTGAGTCATTTTTAACCGATTTTAGTCTCAATCCTAACTTGAATTTTTCGACAAACTCCAAATTTGTACTTTTAAACGCTTTGAGGTATTTTTAACCGATTTTGGCCTCAGTTTTAACCGACATTTTCCCAAAAATTCCAAAATTGCCCCTTTACCTGTTTTAAGTAATTGTTTAACGATTTCGACCCTAATTCTAAACAGCATTATTCCTTAAACTCCAAATTAGCATTTTTAAACGCTTTGAATTCTTTTAAACCGATTTTGGCCTTAATATTTATCTGAAATGTACCAAAATTCTTTAAAAAAAACTTTGATTTTGAATTGTTAGACGCTTTGAGTCATTTTAAATTGTTTTATGGTCCTAATCTTAAACTGCGTTTTCTCAAAAATTCAAAAATTGTGTTTGTGGACGCTTTTACCAACTTTGGCCTTTATTGTAACCCGAATTTTTTCAAATACTTTTAATATGCATTTTTAAATGCTTTTGAGTCATTTTTAACCGACTCTGGCCTTAATTCTAACCCGATTTTTTCGTGAAATACCAACTTTGAGGAGCTTTGAGCCAAATTGCATTTCGTTTAATCCAAAAGTGTCATTTACCAAAAACAATAAATCAGCAGATTTAAATCAGTTTTGTCTTATTTAGTCCTAAAATTGAGTATCTACAAAAACATAAAAAATTTGAATTTTTAGAGTTTGTGGGTTATTTTTAATCAATGATTTGGATTTTTTGACGCTTTATGTTATTTTTGGGCTCCAATTAGATCTAATCATAATTTAATTTTTTCCAAAAAGTTTATATTTTTAACGCTTTGAGTCGTTTTTAATAATTTGGGCATAATTCTAACCTGAATTTCTAGAAAACACCAAATTTTTGTTTTGAGGTCAAATTTTACATATCAATATTATCCGATTTTGTCCTAAATTTGGTTGAACCTTTTCAAAAAAAATAAAATTTGCGTTTTTAGTAAATGTGTTGTTTTGAGGTTGGGAACATTTTAAACGATTTTACCTCTAGTCCTAACCAGAATTTTTTAAAAAATTTCAAAGTTGCATTTTCAGATTCATTAAGTCATCAAACTTTTGATTTGCGCTTTGGTCATTTTTTACCGATTTTGGACATTATATTATTTTAACCTGAATTCTTCCAACATTTTTCTAAAAAAAAACAATTTGCATTTTTAGACGAGGTGTGTCACTTTTTTATTGGTTTTTAAAATTTAGAATTCTAACCTGAATTTTACAAAAACTTTAAATGTTCTAAATCATTTTTAACCAATTTTGGCTTTAATTTCAAACCGAAAAACTTAAAAATTACCAAATTTGCAATTTGAAGCATTTTGAGTCATTGTACTCATTTTTAACCAATTTTGGTCCCAATTCTGACCTGAATTTTTCGACAAACTCCAAATTTGTATATGCTTTGAGGTATTTTTAACCGATTTTGGCTCAAAAATTAGTTAATTTGCAATTTGAGGAATTTTGAGTCATTTTTAACCGATTTTGGCCCCAATCCTAACCTGAAGTTTTCGACAAACTCCAAATTTGTATTTTTAGACGCTTTGAGGTATTTTTAACCGATTTTGGCCTTAGTTTTAACCGACATTTTCGCAAAAATTTAAAAATTGCCCCTTTAGACGTTTGAAGTAATTTTTTAACAATTTTGTCCCTAATTCTAAACGGTATTATTCTATAAACTCCAAATTTGCATTTCTAAACGCTTTGAATTATTTTAAATCGATTTTGGCCTTGGAATTTTACCAAAATTCTTTTAAAAATCTTTGAAATTGAATTGTTAGATGCTTTGAGTCATTTTTATTCTTTTTTGGTCCTAATCTTAACCTGCTTTTTCTCAAAAATTTCAAAGTTACGTTTTTAGACGCTTTAAGTACTTCTTTGAGCGACTTTGGCTTTTACTGTAACCCAAAATTTTTCACACACTTTTAAAATGCATTTTTAAATGCTTCGAGTCATTTTTATCCGATTTTGGCCTTAATTCTAACCTTTTCTTGTGAAATACCAAAATTGAAGC
Organism: Taphrorychus bicolor; assembly: GCA_951812265.1. Taxonomy (NCBI): domain Eukaryota; kingdom Metazoa; phylum Arthropoda; class Insecta; order Coleoptera; family Curculionidae; genus Taphrorychus; species Taphrorychus bicolor. The sequence goes on along the minus strand of OX638303.1, from coordinate 26,513,065 downwards.
GCTTTGAGCCAAATTGCATTTCGTTTAGTCCAAAAGTGTCATTTACCAAAAACAATAAATCAGCAGATTTAAATCAGTTTTGCCTTATTTAGTCCTAAAATTGAGTTTTTACAAAAACATACAAAACTGGCATTTTTAGAGGTCGTGGGTTATTTTTAATCAATGATTTGCATTTTTTGACGCTTTATGTTTTTTTTGGGCTCTAATTGGCTCTATTTATAATTTATTTTTTTCCAAAAAGTTTGTATTTTTAACACTTTGAATTATTTTTAATAATTTTCACCATAATTCTAAACCCAATTCTAGAAACCCTACCTTTGACCCTAATTCTAGAAAACACCAAATTTTTATTTTGTGGTATTTTTAGTAAAATTTTACATAAATAAAACAGTGTTGTGTTGTTTTGAGGATGCGACAATATTTTAGCCCCAATTCTATCCTTAGTTCGTGAACTTTTTAAACGTTTTTGGCCCTAGTCCTAACCTGAATTTTTCCAATAATTTCAAATTTGCATTTTCAGATGCATTAAGTCATTAAACTTTTGATTTACGCTTTTTAACGCTTTAGTTATTTTTAACCGGTTTTGGATATTATCTTAACCTGAATTCTTCAGGAATTTTTCCAAAAATATAAAAATTTGCATTTATAGATCAGGTGCGTCATTTTTTTATCCGTTTTTAGATTTTAGAATTCTAAACTGAATGTTGGAACAATTTTAAAAGTTTTAAGTCATTTTTAACCGATTTTGGCTTTCATTTTAAACTGACAATCTAAAAAATTACCAAATTTGCAATTCGAGGCTTTTTGAGTAATTTTTAACCGATTTTGGTCCCAATCCTATCCTGAATTTTTCGACAAACTCAAAATTTGTATTATTAAACGCTTTGAGGTATTTCTAATCCACTTTTGCCTTAGTTTCAACTCATTTTGGGCTTAATTCTTACTGATTTTTTTTGGAAAACTTTTAATTTTTACCACTTTTAGTCATTTTCAGCAGATTTTGGCAATATTTGTTTTCCAAACTCTCCATATTTGTTTTTTTTTATACTTGTAATCATTTATAATCAGTCTTAGCCTTAATCCTAACATAACTTTCTGAAAAAATATCAAGTTTGGATTTTAAGGTGTTTTAGACCAAATTTTATTTATTATGGTACAACAGTATAATTTACTCAAAAAACAACAAATTAGAAGACTAACCTGGATTTCTCGAAAAGCACCAAATTTGCAATTTGCAGGGATTTTGAATAAAATTACAGTTATTTTACAATTATTTTAGAACTTATTTTGTTCTAAAATTAAGTAAATCCAAAAGCATAAAAAATTACATCTTTAGAAAATGTAGGTTATTTTAAATCAATTTTAGCCCTAATTCAAACCTGCATTTTTACACATATTTCAAATTTGCATTTTTAGACGCCTTGTGTTATTGTTTAGCCGATTTTGGCATTAATTACGATGCTTGATGCTTATGATGAATTTTTGAATTTTGAATCAATTTTGGCCTTAATTCTAATCTGACTTTCTCGAAAAACTCGTAGTTTTTACTATGTTTAGTAAAATGTTATATATTTTGTGACCCAAAATTTAATTTTATAAAAAACAAGGAATTATAAAATTAGAATAAATTTTGCCTGATTCTGTCCAAAAATTGAATTTCTGCAAAAACATCAAAATTCGCCAATGGGTTTTGTTGTGGTTTAGACATATTTTAGCTATAATTCTAAGATCAATTTCTCCAAAGGCTCCCATTGCATTTTCTGTTTTTCATAAATTTTTATTAATAAGGATTTGGCCCTAATCTTAGCTTCAATTTTTCCAAAATTTACAAAATTTCAAATTTCTATTTGGTTAAAACATCGGCTAAAAATGACTATGTGTCTACTAAGTCATTTTTAACAGATTTTGATTCTAATCCTGTCCAGGATTTTCAAAAAATTTTTAATTTGAATTTTCAGATACTTTTGAGACATTTTTAAACAATTTTGGCCATAATCTTAACCTGAATTTCTCGAAAAACACAATTTTTTTAATTTGCAGAGATTTTGCGTTAAATTTCACTTATTTTGGTAAAAAAAACATTTATTTGATTCAGTTTTGACGGATTTGGTTCTAAATTTGATATTCTCCAAATACATCACAGTTTGTGTTTCTAAATAGAGCGGGGTCACTTTTAAACAAATTTAGTCCTCATTCAAAACCTGAACTTCTCCCACAATCCAGGCTTTGTGACATTTTTCACTGATTTTTGGTTTTAATTCCGACCTGGATTTCTCCAAAAAATAGTCATATTTATTCGATTTTGGTTTTAATGATAAACTGAAATCTCAAAAAAGTAGACAATGTCGGGTTATTTTTAGTCGAATTTAGCCATAATTGTAATCTGATTTTTTCTAAAAAAACTTTTAATTAGAAAAAGTTGGATATGAATTTTTGACTGTAAAGAAATGACATAATCAAAGCAAATTGACAAAAATAAGAGATGAAGTTACACTTCTTTAGAAGAAAAAGTCTAGAGGAGTGAGATCAGGAGATCGGACAGGCCACTCCATAGGACTTCTTCCAATCAGGATGTTGCATATTGAGGTATTGGCAAACTGGTGCGGCGTGGTGTGGCGAGGAGCGTCGTCTTGTTGGAAATGCGAGTGCTGTTCAAGTAGCAGGGGATCAATCGTATTTTCCAGCATATCAAGATAAATTTTACCATATAAAGTACCAGGAATAAACAGAGATTAGATGGTCTCCAAAATTCCTACTCAGGTTAGTTGAGAATTGAACAAAAGTGATGGCCTTTGGGCAACCTAAGACATCTTTTATAAAATAATAAAGAATTAATAGTTAAAGGTTAACGCCAACCAAACCCTTCTTCGTTCCGTTGGTCACCTATTACAATCGTTTTAATAAGGCAGAGGGAAGCTTTACCGAAACTGTGTCCGGTAGTCGGTGGTCACGTAATGTATAACTTCCTGCCGGTTATTATTGAAAGTGAACCGTAAATTACGTAAGAATAATAAAGATTTGTAAACGTTGACAGGCCGTGTCGCATGTTAATTAGGTGCGAAGGCTCACCGACGATTATTTAAATTATGATCCATCCCGAGTTATTTTTATGACTCCCATTGTGTGTCTCTGATGGTCAAGCCTCTTTTAAACCCTCGCCTCTAATTGGACAGTGCTAACGCGAACGAAAACCTAATTACGTTTTCAGTTCTCATTAGGGCAACAAAAGTAATTCCATCTGCATTAATTGCTTCCAGGGCGATATTGGGTTTCAGCCTCCTGTCAAAACCTATAAACCCGGGTAGATGAAGTTTGGAAATAAATCGTCGGGGCAGGTAGACAAGAAAGATCTTTTCTCGGTCCAAGGTCGGGGAACAATGGCACAGGTCAGAAAAGGCATCGAGTACAATGGAGAATTTGTGCCATTCAAGCAATCGTATTGTAAATAGACGCTTTTCTTTTGGGGACTTAAGAAAATAATTTATTGTCTTTAGTGCCAAGTTCCTGTTCTTTAATTTACCCGTCCAAAAAAAATCGTCCTCCTACAACAACAACAACCCGCCAGCCAAAGCCATGAAACTCTGACGTGGAAACATAATTTTTTACTAGATAACGATCTTAATGAGAATCTGTATGGCATTACTACTACATTAGGAGCTGAAACTTCGTCTAAAATTATAATTAATCGGTAGTCTGAGTGCGGAATTATGTAAATTCGTTCCCTCTTCGCTCATAAAGTTTTGGATTTACGTGACGTGATAAGGTATGACTGATTTTAAACAAGGTATGTGGTGTTACTTAAACCCCTCCGCCGCAGTCCCTTCATTGTGGTCCATTTTTCGAAAAAGCTGCTTAATGGTAATTCTGGCCCGGCCTAAGGCCTAAACCGCCGAGTCAGCGTCGTTTAATTTTTCCACTCGCATTCGAGGGCCCCGATTTAATTTCACCCGTCAGTGTTTAAATTTTTTTCAATTCACCCAAATAAATTATTCTGGAAACGATCAGAATTTAAATACGTTTTTTACGGACCGTCATAAAACGGTTGTTAGGGTCTCTTTTACGATGGGGCAACAGGTAGACGAAAATCGGGTGTAGTGTTGGTACCTACGTTTTAGCGACTAAAACGCTACGGGAACCTGGAACACGGTCCTGGATTCAAGCCCCTGGCGGTCGGCGTCTTTACGCCTAATTGCCGGTTAATTTTACAGCGTCGATGTATTATTTCCAGTCAGGCCGGCAAGGCGCTTGTCTAAACACCAACGTTCAGGCAACGACGCCATTTATCCTGGAAACTGGAAAAACGATGAAGGGGCATTTATCTTAATTTGTTTTTGAAGACAACCATCTGTAAACTCTCTTGCCAGCCGAATATACGCGTCCTTACTTGCCATTCCACGTTAAATAATGATAATAATTTCAGCAATTCTTATAGAGAAGGTCGGGTATATACAGGGTGTCCCACCCATCTTCTCAAAGAAGCCGTATATTTCTTATGGAGTAGTGACTTGAAAAATTTCTCGTTACACGTCGGTTTGAGGTTTGAACGAGCAACCCCTTAAGATGGAACGCTTTAACCCCTCAAACTTGTATAGGAAAGAGATGTATTGTCAATGAAGCTGTCATAACCAAACGTAACGTTTTCCATAAGTACGTAATGAAACAAGTTCACCTTAAGCCAAACACGCAATCTGTATGGCAAATTGCTGCAGCTTCTGGTGCCAATCTAACGTGTTTATAATTTTACATAAGTACAAGTTTCATCCGTATAAAATTATGATCCAGCATATCAACCATAACCCGAACTTCGTATACAACATTTGTATTTCTGGTGAGTGCTCACTTCGTGGGTAGGTTAACCTAATTTGTAGATTTTGGAGCGACACAAGTCCTCATGTATTCTGAGAAGATCATACTCAACATCCTGAGAAGCCAAACCCTTGGCTTCTAGTAGGAATTTTGGAGACCATCTAATTGGATCTCTGTTTATTCCTGGTAATTTAAATGGTAAAATTTATCTTGATATGCTGGAAAATACGACTGATCCTCTGCTGCTTGAACAGCAATTGCACTGATTCGGAGAAGAAGTCCTATGTACTGGCCTGTCCGATCTCCTGATCTGACTCCTCTAGACTTTTTCTTGTGGGGACTTCTCAAGTCAAAAATGTTCGTGTCAGCTTGAAAGTTTAGACGAACTACGCCAACGAATTGTAGAAGATCGTCATCAAATAACTCCAATTATGCTGAACCATGTTAAGAGACAGTTTCAGTCAAAATTGTATGTGGAAGTCAATGGTGGACCCTTTGAACATTTGATTTAAAAACATCAGATTGCATGAAATGTTAAACAGACTTCACTTTTTTGGTTTGTATGGTATTGGATTTAAAATAACTGACTTTCAAAAAACACAAAATAACTTGCAAATGAGGTGTCGCTAGACCCCTTTTTCCCATTCAATTTTGAGGGGTTTAAACGCTTTCAAGTTGCTCGTTCCAGCCACAAATGATCGTCAAAACATATCTCCGAAACAAAATCAACCGACGGATTTCGGGAAATTTTTCCAGTCACTACGGTAAAAGAAATGTACGGAGTGGCTCATTTGAGATGAAATACCCTGTATATGTAATACATAACGTCATAATAAGGGTTGCAAAAAACTTATTACGTACGAAACATAAGTTTAGTAGTAGTTGCCTAATTCCAGCAGTACGTAAATGTTTACAATCCTAATCTGGAACTAACTCTCACAATCTCTTAGAATCACAGTCAACTCTAGCAGACACATCAGCGTGCGTTTGGTTTCCAGTGCGTAAAGACCTTAGTACCAGTAAAGTAAAAAATGTGTTATTTGCTATTTACTTGCTCTTGGTCTTAGCTGTAGTAACATAATTCAGTTCTATAAAATGGGGAACTGGCCGACAAAAAACAATTGAAATGAGAAAAAAAAACACGTTTTTATTACATTCCACAAAGTGTAAAAGCAATGAATTAAAATCGAAAAATCCCCTTCAACTCGTTTTCCCTTTTTTCCCCCATCAACGACAATGACAAGTAAGACAAAGGACAGTACCACTCTAAGTCAATGAGTTAAAACTAATTTCCCTAGATGGCGCTGCTTTCTGGTGGTAAATTTGAAAACCACAAAAAATCTTACAACGGCCATTCTGACATTAGAGCGACCTCGCTCACAAAGTAAATGTAGCAAATTCCTCTTAAACTACCATAAGAAATGTGTAATTAATTTACACTAAAATTTACATAAGTTGTTAAGCCCCTGTTAACAAATCTATCATCTAAACCTAAACTAAAATGCTCATAATTCACAAAGCACTAAGTAGAGTCATCACAAAGACATTGAAAAATTTGTCACAAAGCAATCAATACATTCAAAAATTTGTCACAAAGAAATCAATACATTCACAAATGTGTCACAAAGTAATCAATACATTCACAAATGAGTCACAATTTAATCAAAACATTGACAAATGTGTCACAAAGTAATCAATACATTTCAATTTACAAAGAATCTGTATAATATTTATTTATACGTGGCTTCTAAAGTTGGATCAATCTAATCGTCACAAAGTTATTCTTATTCAAATTTACATTACACCTGTAACCTACTGACTTAATTTAGCGATCAAGTATACAGTAAATAATCAATCAATAATTTCCAGTTTTAAATCATAAGTTGCAATATTAAAACATTAGGCACAAGAGAGAGAAGAGAAGAGATAATTTAATGTTGGGAAGCTGCCCTTAGACAATTTTAGGTTTGTTTGCTGAAGAAAACTACTGTTACCTTGATGGCTCTGTCTCATGTTTTGTTTTCCAACTGCATCATTCTTAACAATTCTGTATTTTGGTGCATAGGGCCGTAACGGTACCCATAAATTGGCCTATATCTGGTTGTGTTATACCCAGGATTTACAGGAGGCACCTGCGATGTGTTTGTTGGTTGGTATTGAGGATTATCAGGTCCATATTGATTCAAAAAACTGATCGAGTGTAGATCCTCTTGACAACTGGCCATTACAAAAGGCTTCAAATTCTTCATGATTAAAGTTCATCTTGGGTTTTAGCAGGAAACCGAACCACGTGTTTCAAACCTCGTTCTGGAACTTTATCTACATCGCTCCAATATCACTTCCATTCGAATCCCACTAATCCGAGCTCAATCCCACTTCTGAAGTTGTAAAATGGGGAACTGGCCGACAATAAACAATTCAAATGAGTAAAAAAACACGTTTTTATTACATTCCGCACAGTGTAAAAGCAATGAATAAAAATCGAAAAATTCCCTTCAACACTTTTCCCCCATCAATGGCAAGTAAGACAAATGACAGTACCACTCTAAGTCAATGAGTTAAAACTAATTTCCCTAGATGGCCTTGCTTTCTGGTGGTAACCTTGAAAACTACAAAAATGCTTACAGTTCATATAACAAAAAAAATCAAATTAATGTTGTTATCAAAAGAATGGTGTTAAAAGTTGGGTTCAGCTCCAGAAGCCTGTGTCAAGTGCCAGCTGAAGACAGAATAAACTGAAGACTGAAGAGAGTGAGAACGAAGGTTATAGAAAAGTGAGCTAAGAGTAGAGAGCTAATAAATAGAGAAAGCTCTTCCTCAAATGATGAAAATGACAGGAGTAAAGGCAGTCAAATAAAAACAGATTCGACAAAAACCTCTCAAGACTGCAAATTTGATCATCTAAAAAACCGTCAAGTAGAAGCAAAAGCTGAAACATAAATTCAATGCAAAATGAGAGACATTCAAGTACTTCATAAACTAAAGGAAATAAAACCACTAGAAGGCAAAGTGGAATAACTGGAACAGTTCATCGAAGACACATAATTTGAGAAAGTGAATGAGGAAGTAGCCAATGAGGTGAGAGAACAAGTGAGAAGGAATATGGAACTGAAAACTAAGCAAGTTAAAGAGAAGCTGAGAGAGGAAATGGAAGCAGTTGCTAACCAATGAACTCACGGTAAGTGCTCGGTCTACCGATATGCAGTGCGCCTTTACTTTCTATCAAAAAGTGGAAAATTTATGATTGTTGATGTTCAAGGCGACACTTTGAGGCAGCTTCAGCCTCAAATAACTGATCAGACGCTATGAAGTCAGCAGCCTTGATGGTTCCCCGAGTGGTTCCCCTTAGAGGCACTGGAGGCCTCTAAGAACATTTGATATCTTCTGATGTAGGTGTTTCGAAGTCTTGTCCAGCTAATGTTGGGCTGCTTGTTTAGCAAAAACGCAAACTAAGCCCAGAAAAAGTCTTCTTACCTACTGAAGAGCTGTGTTAAGGAGAACACCCGGATCTATCCGCTCTACCTTCTTAAACCATGGAACAGTTCATATTTAAATAGTGATACTTGCCCGCTTGGAACAAAGGAACTGTCAAAAATGCCAGAAAATCCCCGACTGTACCCACCTCTAAAGCATCATTTGGAAATACAACTGAACGATAAGCATATGAAGCTCAGTGAACAGGTAGAATTCAAAGGTTTAACGAAACGTTCCAGCAGTTCAAAACAGGCATTGCTGATTTGATCTACCTCCTGTGCCGGAAATGGATATATTAGGCTGCAGCAAACACTAAAGTTAGTCAGTTGTACCAAAAGAGTATCCAGAGATGAAACACGTGTCTGGCAAATAAGAGACTATTCTTCTGCAAAAGCCCTGAATCGGAGTCGAAACAGTGAAAACAGGAGGAGAGCCAAAACAGCAGATCACGGATGAGAAGTGGTCACCAAGAAATGAAATTGAAATGCTGAAAGCACGTGGAATTAAAAGACAAGACAAGAAGGACATAGAATGTTGGAATTCTCTAGAAATTTTTAGAAGTCGTTCGACCAGGTTAACCACCATCACTAAATTCCAAAAAAAAAACAAAATGTAAATCGTGACTGGTGAGTACTCAGCCATATGATGACTGTCAGTTTCGAGGTCTTTCTCTACTCTTCTCTTTTAAATTCGTTTTGAACGGGTTCTATTGTTCATTCCGACTACTCTTGGTACCATTGTTCTTCAGGTCTTCTACTTCAGGTCAGCCTATCCTTTCATCGATACGTACGTTGCGTCTTAATGTCCGATCGAAAAACTTTCCATGGTTGTCTGAAAGCAACGGGTGAATTCAGAATAACACCGGGAGCAGCACTCAATGCCTTACTGGGTCTGCCGGAGCTTCCAATCTGGGTTAAGAGGGAGGCGATGGCGTCCTGCAGCAGGATGGATTGCCGCGGCCAGTGGAAGGACACAGCTATGGGAAGGAGTCACACGCAGTGCGCCAGCCTCATTCAGCGGGACATCCCAATTGTCCTGTAGCAGGAGGGGCGCCCACGCGATCAGCTGAGACTGAAACAGCCATTTGGAATAAACGTCCCAACAAGAGAGGAATTGCTTCAGCAATTCAGCAGCTGCTTCAGCAACCTTGTGAGAATAATCAGGTGTGGTATACAGACGGATGAAGAATGGCTAATGTACAGTCGTCAGGAGCCGGAATAAACAAAGCAGGCCATGTAGAGGGCGAGGGCGTCCCCTTGGGAAGCCACACGACGGTTTTCCAGGCGGAGGTGTTTGCGATACTCGAGGTGGCCACACGAACAGAAGTCAGACAGGGAGCAGAGCAGGACATCTACATCTACTCCGACAATCGGGCGGTTTTGCGAGCCATCTGCAGGAGCGGAACGAGTTCAAAACTCGTTCAGGACTGCAGGGATGCTCTAGAGTCACTGGCAGAAAGAAAAAGGGTAACTCTGGGATGGGTTCCTGGACATAGAGGCATCGAGGGAAACGAGCGTGCCGACGAATCGGCCAAGCGGTTCCCAGACATGCTTTACTGGATTAGAGTCATGTCTAGGAGTAAGTAAAAGGAACGTTTCTTACACTCTGAATGAGTGGGCATGGGAGAGTACAAGGACAAACTTGACATAGTCAAGAATATGTACACAGACCAAGCAAATCTACCTTAACCCGGATAGATCCAAGGCCCTGTGGCTTCTTGGGACAAGCCGGTAGTGCCTGGGAGACCTTATTGGAATCCTTACTGGATATTGCAGACTAAACAGGCACATGCACCTCCTACGAATGGCTGACAGTCCACTCTGCACCCACTGTGGGGCAGGGGAAGAGTCGTAATACTATTTTCTGGGAGTGGTGGTGGATAGGTGGGCGCGACTGCGCCATAGGACACTTGGAGCCGCTTTTCTTCATCGAGAGGAACTTTCCTTCATTAAGACCTCCACGAGTCGACTTGTGGAGGGAATGAGGGCACGGGCCAGGAGTAGGGATGGGTAGACCGGGACACTGTAAAAAGGGCCTCTAAGGCCTAGTCGCAAGGCTTCGGCCCTCCCATTGTTTACTACTTACTACTACTACTTGTCTGAAACCAATGATACCAGTTTGATCTCTCAAATTTAGGGTTCGATTAACCACTTGGTAAAATGTTTTGAGTCATATTCCCTTAAGGGGGCTAAAAGAATGTTAGGAAATGAAAAGGAAAAGACAATGTCTGGAAGCTCACATAACTTGGCAGACTCGGTAATAGTCAACTAGTTTCCGTTTTTTGTTATAATGGTTCCTGAGGGTCCTAGAGTCATTGGAACAATGTGTCGTTGTAATTGTGATATCTCGTGTTGCTGGTAATATGTAATCGGCTTCCACGTACCTATCGACGAATCCCAGAAAAATTTTCCTTTTTGATGATTTTCCAAAATTCATATGAAAAATGATTCTTTGTTCGAAATCTGCCAAGAACTCTGTGACTTCTTGAATAATTCGTTTATACAAATAGCGCATTTTGAGCCAGTTTTAGCGATTGTTTGCCTTGCTGTGTCATGATCACCTAAATTGGTGACGGGTTAGGTTCGTCACTTTTTTAACATTCTGCTTGGACGGTGGCATCTGCCGAATTAATTTCTTTTCCCTTTTGGGCTCACTTATGCTACCTCACCTTGCCCAATGAGGTGACTCTATATCAACTCATCTAGCTCAAGGAGAAATTTATTTCTTAGCTGATGTTCCACAAACACCAGCGATTGATGATTTGTGTTTGGAATAGAAGGTCTTGTTCACTTGACATACATTTTTAAAATCGTTCTACAGCAGCGATTAAATCAAAGAACTCAAGTTTTTCTGGCCCCCATTGAGACTTGTTTAAGGTCTTGATCGTGTGCCACAACCTGAGTCGTTGAAGATAGGGATAAGCCAGGACAGGTTTCTCTATGTCTCGGCCTCTTCCTTAAGTCCATAATATGCTTTTTGTTGACGTAGAATCCATCAGAATCTTGGAGAATTATAGTTTACTAAACCAGCTTCACTTCCATTTAATTCGTTGGCATCTATATATTTCTTGGGGCTTGCAAGGAAGCTTGGAATGAAAGCAATATCTGCACTGATCCATTTGGTAAAACTAAGAGTGTGTCAATAAAAAAAAATCATGGTGATTGTCGAGTGGCTGAAAGATAAGGATGGAGAAACAAAAGCACCATTTACTTTTACTACTCCATTCTTTTCTGAATTGACGTTTTAATGATATGAGGTATTATTCAACACTAGTTATATTTTCGAGATACCTCACGTGAATTAGGTCTGGAGTTTTTTTTAAGTGTAATGTAAGTATTATAGAACAACTTTGCTAGTTGAAATGACAATTTCGCATAGATGACCCCTCTTGAGGTCAATTACCAAAGTTATTTCAGTGTTAGCGCGGATTCCTTCGGTTGAAGGCTGCGTTGTCAACCCTCCAATTAATTTAGCGTTAGATGGGTGTGCGGAACCCGTGAAAATCGACGAGACGTGTTTAGCGATTATTTATGCCGGGGGCCGGAGCATCAATTTACCGGGGTCCATAAAATCCAACAAGCAAACCACACGAACGTGTAAAAACAGCCATAATCGTGAACAACTAACAACCGCCCGATAAATAATCGGGCCGGTTAATTTAAAACCGGTCCCGATCGGCGACTGGTTCCTTCTTCTTTCGTCCTCGTACCCGTGGTTCCGCGCCTTGTTTTCGACACTCCGCCACGGCTCTTTCTTGGTACCCGACGATCGATAAACCATGTTTCCAATAACCCTTTCTGGAACCATACACTGTATCTCTCACAAGACTCGACTCCGCCGCTTTTCGCAATCGGATCAATATCTTCAAAAGCGTTACACTTGAGTAAGCTGAGTGAAGACACCCACTCACTCATTCAGCCTTCTTCAGTTTTCACTGAGCCATTTAAAAGTTTTTCTTATTGTCGAATATGGATGAGAGTTTTTAATGTGAATGAGAATTTAGTCAGTTTTAGTGGCCTCCAGTTTCCAATGGAGGATTATCCGATCGTTTAGCGGTAGATTAAAAGGAGGAGAGGCGTATGGCTGCGTCAAAGTATCATAATTTCCCGTTCTGGCGTGTACGATACTGCTCTTATTTTGTTATTTGCACGTAATTAGAGCCGCTCTGCTGTGTAATTATTCATATAAATGGCCGATAGTCCCTTTGAAGTTATAAATATGTGTGTCTATGTGCTCGAATGCCAGGCCGGCCGTCGTTTTTGATTTATTCGCCTTTTCGATTATTGTTATTAAGTACCCCGGAGAGGTGTAGTTTTGAGTTGTTTTGCCACCGCTTTTCCCAGTCGATTATTCGCTTTTAAATGCAACGCGAAATAGGTCATTTTCGTCTTGCCTTTACGAACGAGAGAAGTGGCTGAAACGCTGCTGCAGACGTAACGACATAATTGTGCAGGAATTTACTGCCAAAAGGATCTTTCTCGGTGAATTATACACTTCAAAAGCTGCAATTACTTTGTCAGACTGGCTTTTTTCAGGCAGCGGCACACAACTCCACACTTCGCGATTAGACAAAGGGACTCATTAAGTAAAAAACTCGAGACGTGGCAACGTCGTTTCCCAAAGACATTGGCTGCATTCGTTAGCTATTACAAGAATGCCCTTGTCTTGTTGGTCCGTCTCATGCGGATTCCACGTCTGTTTGTGTATTCAAATACGGGCCATGGGTTTTAATGTGGTCAGTGGCGGAGTACATGGTGTGGATTTGTGTCAACAGTGATGGAGTTCGAGAAGGAGGATAAATCGCTAGTATATTAATATATCCCAACAATGTAAAGAAAGAAGTAATCTTTTAGAAATTACGGATATTGGAAGAGTAGAAAATAGAAATAGACTACCTGCATATTAATGTGAAATATGATAATAGAGCAGAGAATACCTTCTGAACAAAGAAGAATATCTTCTCTGTCTGAATGTAAAATCAGCAAGAAATCAGCGCTCAAGGAAAAAAACGAAGTTAAAGAAACCTTAAGAATCTGGACAAGTGGACTAAAAATTGAGTGAACACAGGGCGGTGGAAACTAGGAAGAGACAATACACAAAGAGATACTCTGACTATGAATAAAGAGGCATAATCAGATCAAAGATTGAGAAATGCATGGAAGTCGACAGGTATAGCAAATGCTGATCATATACGAATACTATACGTAGACTAGTGCAACAGCCCGGATAGACATGGACCATGCAACCAATGTGGAAAAGAAGGACACATATCCAAAGAATGTCCGCTTTCCTCTTCCACCAGAAAAAAACGTTTCACACCAAGGTTGATTTGACTCATGGGAAACACCATTACAAATTTAAAATATGAAAGACTGCACTGCTTTATGCAGGTATTTATTACAACAGAAACCACTTGACGCAAATCAAGTTTAAAAAATTTCCTACGAAAAGTGAACTTGAACTCACTCTCATTCTGGTGAACGAATGCATTTATGCAGACATCAGCTAATTATATCGAGCGATTAATCCGTCGCGACGCTGCACAGCCAATGGGGAAATCAGCAAACGCATTCCGACGTCCTCGTTATAGAAGGTAATAAAACTGTGGTCTGGGCTGTTTTTAGATTTTATTACGACGGCTTTCTTTGAATATGAATATTTGGTATGTTTATACTGTTTGAAATCGTTTTAAAATGTGCTTATTATTTCCTTCTTATGTTGGGTTTCTCCAACACGAGTACTTAACTTATAAGTAATGCAAAAGAGCTGAATTTAGAATACACTAGAGGGAACAATATCGATGTTATAATAGAACAAGGAATCAAACAAAAAAATGTCCAAATTAGGACACAAAAATCAGGATAGTTTCGTGTATACAAACCCAAACTTGGCTCGTGATCGCAAAAAGCAGAAAGAGGCTTCGAGAGGGTCGAACTTGAAACGTACCCCAAAAATGTAAAGAAAGAAGTCATTGACCATATACGAATACTATACGTAGACTAGTGCAACAGCCCGGATAGACATGGACTATGCAACAAATGTGGAAAAGAAGGACACATATCCAAAGAATGTACTCTTTCCTCCCCCACCACCACCTCTTTAAAAAAGGTTTCACACCAAGGTTGATTTTCTAACGGAAATAAAGCATATGGTGCTGGAAAATTTTATTATTTTTCGAAAGACCACACGGAAAACCCTATGATTAATTAAAAATATGGTAGACGGGACCGCTAATAGGTGGCAATTATTAAAACAGAAACCACTTGACACTTGACAACCATACTAAAACGAAATGAAATTCTTAAAACTAAGTTATGATACCATTTATGCAACTAAATATACAAATATGCACCGTTTAAGCAAATGAATACACACTAGCAATAAGTACCGTTTAACACTACACTGTGACACACGGAGGAATAAACACGATATACAAATGCAAACGACTTATGCAGCAGACTTATGCACAGAAACAGAGACAAACTGATTCACAACACACAAGAACAACACTATTTTTGCAATCAAAACACGTTTATCAAATGCAAAACACGAGAAGAGAATCTGCAGACCATCTAGAATAAGCGGAAAGCAGAAACACATCTAATCCAGTAAACAAGACTGCAATTAAGCTCAAACGATTACTTAATCGAAATTTCATATCGATTTTTCTATCGATATATTTTCCGCCCGGGAGACAGCGATGTTTTTCCTACGAAAACTGAACTCTATTTCATTCCGGTGAACGAATGTGTTTATACAGACATCAGCCATTCATATCCGTCACGACTCTGCGCAACCAATGGCGAGATCAGCAATCACACACCGAAGTCTTCGTTATTTAGGGAAATAAAACTGTGGTCTGGGCTATTTTTAAATTTTATTACTTACTTAATATGAATACATGCAGCACGATTTATTGCTTTTTGTCTGCATAGAAAGAAGAGGTTTATTTGGGATGTTTACTGTTTGAAATCATGTTAACATTTTTAAAGTTAAATTAAAAGGCTTCGTGAGGGTCTGCTCGAAACGTTTTTATGGTATTTTTGGACAAATGGAAATCTGGAATGATCAGAACAAATAACTAAAGACTCCAAAGTAATTAATTGGAGACAACTCAACTCAACAAGTCAAAACCCCTGCCATCGGGTATGGAAAAACCAACGTGAGAGGGAACATTCTGGAAACCTGGGTTGCATCAAATAGCTTAGTCATGCTAAACAGATCGCGATTTATGATGGACATCAATGGCTACATCAAATATTAGCAAATGCATCAGGAAGACATGTAGACGAAAAGCATAAAAATCTGTCTGCACGACCTGCTGGAACCAAACAATTCGGTTCCAGCTTTTAAACAAGAAGGGAGTGGAAACATTTAAACCCTTTATTGGAAGTGCCTTTCAGGAATACAAGATGCAAATACTCTAATTCAGGCTGCACAGTTGAATGCGGAAATCCTTTTAAGGAATCTTGTTTGAGAAAAGAAAAACACATACTTGTGTACTGGTCGACAGCAACTATAGCTCAAAGAAGAAGACGTCTTAAGACAAGGAGTTACCAACAAGACGCCCATATCAGGATTCTTGAAGAGGACTTGAAAAAGGAGAAAATGAAATTAACGCTTGAAATGAAAAAAAAAACGTAAAATGGAAACTAAACCTCTGCTCAAAAGCACTTGACCAAGATAGGGTTAACCGAGACGCTCTTCCTCCAGAAAGAAGAAATTATTTGGCCACTAGAACATATTGCACCAAATGAGGACATTTTTATCACTTAGGTGTTATACTACCACCAACTATACGTCATGCAAATCCAGAAACTTGCCTGAGAATATTCAACAAATATCTGCAACGTGGAGAAATCCTGAAGCCATGGATAACTGCGAAATTGGTCGCTACTTCTCAAGAAACCAAATTGGGAAGAGAAAAATCTTATTTAGGCACAAAAGACAGTTTGGCTTCAGGAAAAGTCTCTCAACCCTAAACCTCTCAAGGAGATCGTCGCCAAAATCTGCTGCAAAGCAGTAAATAGTCCAGAACAGAACAAGAGAGGTAGAAAGAGGAAACATTGGCAAATATATAAAAAAAAATGATACCTCTCGGAAAGGAATATCCAAATATTAACTGCAGATATAGTTACCGTATGATGTGGAATCTCTGAGGGCTCAATCCTTGGCCCCTTGCTATGGAACTTCTCTTACAACGAAATTCTGATTATTAGACTTCAGATCACTTGGAGCTACTTATTGCAGCAAAGAAACCAGAATAACTGAAACTGAAAGCTACAGAAGTGGTTGGGAAGCCATTGCGTCATTCAAGACACATAACAGTGTCTGAAATGTCTGAAAAAGAATGGATTTGCTACTGAAAGGGAGAAAAATGAATGAAATGAGAATTAAAATACAGGACTCAAACGTCAAAAGCTATAAGGGTAAGGGCACGAAATATCACATTGCACACAAGATTGGAATGCCAAAAGATGGAAAAAGGTGACTGTGAGCCCATTTCTGCCATCACTCCTTGATCCTCTCATGAGCAAATACAAGTCATATCTGAAAAAGTTGGGCTCAGTAGATCGTGGACCGAACTGTCTCAAAAGAAGCAGTACTCGTCGTGGCAGCAATATCACAGATAGAATTAGGAATCAAAGAGAGAGAGAGAGGCAAATAAAGAAGACATGACAGAGGCAAGGGAAAAATTCTTTAGAATTTGGCAGGAAAAGTGGGAAAATTATCAATAACTTCATCTCTGATCAAAAAAAGTTTGGAACAACAAACAATCTGTTTGATCAGATTCTGACGTTGATCAGTCATGAAATCATCTTAAGCCACCCACCTTCACAAACAGAAAGAAAGGGATCCAGAACGATGCTACTGCCAGTCAAATTAATCCTGAAACAATTGGCAGCTTACTATAGAGAATTGGGATATTAGTTAGAAAATGCTGAATAATTTTATCGAGGAGAGAGAAGATAATGAAAAGAGCAGAAACACAGTACACTTCCACCTTGGAATCGTTAAAAAAAAAACTATGAAACATGTGAATTATGGGAACAAACATGGCTAAGCATGTTTCTCCGAAAAAACGACATAAGTGAGTCTATATCAGATAAATGATACAATGGGCACGCTGGTTACATACATAATGTGGTTTTGATTTTCTGGCTGTGGGATCAGGGGTGTTATTCAAAATCAGTTATGATCTTGTCGACGTTTTGCCATATATTACAGCATCTTCAGGACAAATTGATTGATAACTGATTTTGAATAACACCCCTGATCCCACAACCCAAAAATCAAAACCACATCTTAACAAATTGGATCAAAAATTAATAACATACATGCATAATGCTGACGCTGGACCAATCACGTCGTTATTGCAGTTTCACTTTTCTATAATTCGTCAAAAATTGCGTCTGTGTATAAGTTCCAAAAATTCAATTTCTGTGTTACTTTTCTATGATATAGTTGTAACGTCCTATTGATCGATACGATGATAAGTCGTTTAGCGGAAGGCGGACAAGGAAACTCTCTATCTTCAGATGAAGAACGCCAACGTTTCGACTATATTTTAGCCTTTCTCAAGGCTAGCTTCTGTGAAGAGAGGTGGTCAAAACAGGTTATACTACAGGGGCTCTTCAGCATGGCCATTAATTCTCACGCTAAAAGAGCTTTATTGATTTACATGGACCTCATAACAACTATTTTGTGCACTTCCCTTCAAAAATAGTCTTGAAGAAAACGAAAATATATTCGAAACATTGGCGTTCTTCATCTGAAGATACAGAGTTATCTTGTCTTCTACCCGCTTTACACCCCATTACTTTACTGTATTAGAAGGATCTCCGGTCTACTTATAACTTGGCAGTCGTTGACATTAACTTGGCGCATTTCTTTACGAAATCAAGGTTGTCCATGAGAGTGGACTTTTACAGTCCTCCACCGCGCTCTGCGGTCTATTGTGGCTCACTCCAAGTGTTAACAGCAAAGCTTGCCCCTGCTAGCTCCATTAGTTGTCACCCGTTATGCCCATCCACACAGTTATGCACAGGTTCTTGCACGACCAAAGGAGTCACATGCGGGATCCGTGTAAGTGATTTGTCTAGGATAGTGATTTACTTCGTTAGTAAACGGTATTGTCGTCCCGAACAAAGATGGCGGTTTCTTTCTTTGGTATGACATTCAAGGGTTTTTGTCCTGAAAGAGGAGATTTTACAAGTTGTAAATTTTACGATTTTTTTGCTCTAATCTACTGAGCACTGCGAGTGGGTGACAAACATAATGCATCACTTTGCACGTTCGCTTCCAGATTTAGCAAAAATTCCTGTCATTCCAAGTAAGATTCGATTAGACTCTTCAGTATTTCTTATGTCGGATAGGACATCTAATTGGAAGTGGTAACAGCTTAGAGGTTTTCAGTGACCAAACAGAATCAAAACTAGAATTCAAACAGAATCAAAAGTAGATAGGCAAATCTTATGTTAACATCAAAACAGGAAAAAAATTCCCACCATAGCGACTCGACATTAACCGGTATATCGTTCTATTGTCTTGTCTAACAGACGCAAAAACTCAAATATGGTTATCATCACGAAGAGGAACAACAAACAAGCCGTGTTTACCCATTAGCATAAATAGATCAATATTACATCGTTCCAATAATGTAAATAGATTATCAGCCACTCGTTTATCAGGCAATGCTGACCAATTTGATTATCCATAGAAGCATGTCCCGCATGTATACACCTATTAATCGTTTTAAGGCTATTAACGATTTTTGTAAGTCAGAACCGTGAAACACGCCCTAATTGATTTATCACACCCCATACGTTTTAAAATGACAACAATCGCTGGCAATCAAGAAAAACTGTAGGCGTAAATAAAATAACAGCACTCTTTGTCTGTTTCTATTTTCCATGTTGACATGATAGAAAAATTGGGGTAGCAACTTCGATAGGGGTGCAAGATACATATTTGCAGTCGTTTAAAACTCATATTGCTCGGTGGTTAGACATAAATGGAGGGGTGGTGGGTAAATATATTATTGCCTATTATATTCAAGTTGTGCATGATCTGTTGACTTTTGGCTAGGGGAAAAATAGTGAGAATTTGGCAATTTACGTCAAACTATAACACATTTATCATTGGACGTTTGCCCAAATAATCACGAAGCGAAAGGTCGGGTCGGATTCATTCGTTTGAAAGCAAATCAATTTTCGCATTATCAATTTCGCAACCATCCGATTGTTTTGACAAAGGCCAGACATCTGGCCTAGCACACATTAAATTTACATAATTTATTAGTAATTAATTTATATTTAAATTCCGTACCAGTGTATGGAAAGCTTTTTTCTTCGCTTTTGTTGTTCGCTGTTTCCAGGTATACCTACCTACCAGCCCGGCTGTCGTTCAGCATACAAGTCACCTTTGTCCGACATAAAAAGTGCATTGGATACGTGAGTTCTAAACATTTGAATAAATAAATTTGAATTATAATGAGCAGTAGAACGCGGATAGTAAATAACTCAATTCCAATCCACCTGTCACTGGCAGTGGCGTAGGACAGGTCCTGTACGAGTCAACCTGTTCCACTTTTATGGTCATTACATTTTAATAGTAAGAAGAATGTTAATTAAGCGACCCGCTAGTGGTTTTAGTCAGTTTTAAAATGCTAAACAATTATAGTATTGTTTGTTGGACTTGAGCGAATAATATTGTGGGTCTCGTTTTATTGGTATTCTGAGAACATCTGACTAATACAGTCAGGTTTTATGCACGTCATGAGAGATCGACTTAAGATTAATTTTTAAAATGTGTTGATATCTTTAGAAGCAATATTTATTTAAAGTCTTAATTTTACAACTTGGACCCTTCATCTTTTTTTTCTTGCTTTGTTTGTTTGCTCATATATAAATTGGAGGAAAGAAAAAATAAAGTAATTAAAGGCAGGTCTTAAATAAATCTCTGTGCCTTTTACCTGATCTATTATTGCCAAAAGATAGAATACGTCAAACATGTTTGTCAAAAGTTTTAACTCAAAAACTTTAAAAACCATACTATCAAAATGGCTCCATAACGTTAGAATCAGCAAGCACAGCTATTAATTCTAAATGGCGTTATGGCGCTCTTGGAGATGGAGAAGATTCAAGTAACAAATGGTGTTCCAATCGATTGTGGGAACGTGTTACAAAGAGCCTCAAATGCGCGTTGAAAAATCGGAAAACTACGTTGAAATGAAGCAAAAAACCGGTGTTCGGATGGACAAGGATTATTTGGCTAACAAGTCTATGAAGCAAAAAGTAAATAAAACCAAAATAACCGATTTTATGAAGAACAAAATTCGAGACATTATTGACCGTATCTTTGCAAGAAATGAATATGTAACCATTAGAAAGGTGTTGGATCGCAGGTGTAGGACAAATAGCCACTTCACTTTCTCGAAATCGCCAACGTTTCTACCTTTATTTTTAGGTCTTCCTCAGGGCTTTTTCAGTCAGTGAAGAATGTTACCAAAGCTTATACAGACCGTCATGGCAGTACATAAAACCAAAATTGTTAAAATCCAGACGGTGCACGTAAAAGACAAGCAACAAACACACGGGCCAACGAAACAAAACAGCGTTTTCATTGCAAACCTTTGAAGACAACTCGTCGAAGAACTAAGTGGATTCTTCACTTGATCTATTTCGACCCCTTTCTCAGTGGTGTCATAGTGTCTATAAGGTTTAAATGGTAAAACTCTAAAAATCTTGTGATGGTTTGTGGTTAATGTTTCTTTTACTGTATTTATTAATATCTAAAAAAAATTATATTAAGGGTGTCGTTATATAATGGTGAACGCCGGCAATGAGCACAGCTTTCTTAATTGGACCAGTTTAACTTTTAAAAGTGGTTCCAAGAAGGGAGGTTACCATGATTGTATGAACAGAGTCAATTTCGAAAAATGGTTTAACCCCCCCCCCCCCCCAACTTACCTCCAAAATTTGTAATTGTTATGGATAAAGCTTCTTAGCACTCCGGACTTTATGAGGTAATTCCAAACAAATCCTGACTAAAATATTAATTAATTGACTGGCTATGAAAGACCAAATTTGGGCTATTCGTTACCACAAAACAAATTTGAATTTGACTAGTATGTGAAACCTTATGGACATAAAATACTACGTTTGTCACCTTACCATTGTTAGTATAACGCTATAGAAATGTGATCGCAATGTAAAAGGATTTATGATCGAGAAATTGAACATTCAAGAGGGACTGTAGAGAAAGTGCTGGTTACGTGGAGCAATGTTGTAGGACAAGTCACAGCATGAGACAATTGAAAAAATATGTTGAATATGTGATCAAAGTCATCAAGGATGGGAGGCAATGAAAACTATTGACTGCTCGGATGTTGGTCAGCTTATAATTTCGCCAGGAGACCATTCCGACGATTCCGAATTTGATAATGCGGAGGAGATTTAGTACAGAGTACTTTACTTACCTACCTTAGTAACTACTTGCAATCTCAATTATTTCCTTTTCAATTCTTTTACTTTCTAATTTAATAATTCGTCAAGGACTTATGAAATAATGTTCATTGCAAACATAACTTACATAATGTCTCAAATTTTGTTCTTTACAAATCGGTTATTTCGGTTTTATTTAATTTTTGATTCATAGCTTTGTTATCCAATTAGGTATTCTGTCCGATTTAATATTACGTTTTTTAATAACTTTTAATGTAGCCTTTTCCCAAGTTTCAAGGCAGTTGGGACTATTTGTATAACACGTTGCCACAACCACAGTATAGCCACAACAGACTGGAACCCCATTTGCTGCTTGAATCTTCTCTACCTTTAAGGACCTAATTGAATTAGTTTGTAAAAAATATATGGCAAAAAGTTTAGTTTGAATATAAATATAAATCATTTTATTTAAATATAAATAGAGAGTTAGTTTTCTCACATTAACTTCATAATTCAGGGTAGTACTCGTATAATATTCACGCCGATAAATTAACCGCCGATTAAGCCGATATTAAACTACGCTCAGTTTAATAGTTGATTGTGTTTGCGGCCTTATATTTGGCAGTTTTCGTTTAATGTTGGTTATGTTATGATAATAGGTATGTTAAACTCTGCGACGTACGTAATTTTCATACCTTTTGACGTCAGGCCCAAGTTGTAAAATTAAGACTTTACCAGCTTTACAGGGTATGTGAACGCTTTATATAGGTGATCGTGTGGTGCAACTAGCCTCATCAACAATAGGAGGGGAGTGAATAGCCACTATGCTAAAAAAAACACGGAACAATCGACGTCGTGACATGACTATAGTCAAAGAAACTGGCAAGGCAAGTGTTTATCAACAGGCAAAGAAGGCAACAATGTAAGCTTGACGTTTTTTGAATTACTTTTGATGTTTTCTGAATTACACGTGACTATTCCGAATTACACTTGATGCTTTGGAAATTACAGTTGGCTATTCTGCATTACAAGTGACGGTTTCTGAAGTACACTTGACTATTCTGAATTACACTTAATACTTTCTGAATTACAATTGACAATTCTGAATTACAGGTGATAGTTTCTGTGTGAAATTTGTCTCCTGCCTGCTAGAATTTGTCAAAAGTGTAAAATAATCCAAGTGACGGTCGTAAAATGTTTAGTTTGCGGTTCACTTTTGCACTTGACTATTCCTAATTACACTTGATGCTTTCCGAATTACAGTTGACTATTCTGAATTACAAGTGACGGTTCCTGAATTACACTTGACTATTCTGAATTACACTTAATACTTTGTTACAGGTTACTTTTTAAAACAATTTGTCAAGATAATATCTATCAAGTTCTTACTTAATAACCACTAGCCCAAGACGTGGTACCTGGAGTAAAACTTTAGGATAACAATCATTTCAACAGCGTTTTCTGCATTCTGAGCAACTATTATCGACTTTTTCTGTTCGTGGCAAGAAAAGCACCCCTAGGCCACCTAATCTACATTAATGTATGTAGCTCCATGACAACACCATCCATATCTGGAGCGCCCTAGTAATAAAGGCTATTTTGTCGCATTCATCGTCAAGCATAAAAGACACCATCATGAAGTACAACCGCCAAGTGAAGAGAAAGTTTCACGACCCAGTCAAAATACTCCATGTTGATAATGGAACGCAATTATTCTGTGCACCATATTCTCTACATCAGAATAGGGAGAGTTCGAAACCGTCTTGAAAAGTGGTTGTTCGATGGGGATATGTTCAAAAGCTCCAAATTATCTATGAGCAGAAACTGCAAATATGTAGTGCGATATATCGACACACTTCAAGTCAAACCGTCCCTACAGAAAACGAGGCCATAGAAGCTATACCTGGGACGTGACAAAACGTTCGACTGATTATCCTATGCACAGGATCCACGACACAACCGAAAAGTAAGAAGCTTGTGTTTCTTGATTACGTCAAAATCACACTGAAGCTGAACTGCAGGTTTGAGCCATGTGTAGCAAGAAAATGACGATCAGTTGATCCGATTTAATAATTGTCAAAAGAACCAGGAAGAACTAAACGAATCAGAAGCCAACAATCAAAGAGAGAATGCCCCACATGCAACTAACCTTGGAAAAAGCAGAAGCGAGATAACCCAACTTAACCCTTCAAAGAAACGCCCAAACTCTCAGAAAATATTGAAGACTGAACTAAATTTCACCGAAGTCAACATATCCAACACATGAGGAAGCCATAAATGAAAGAAGTTTCAAGTAGAACCTGAAACCACCTAAAAAATTCAAGATTTCATCAAAGTGGATGTTGAGAGCAAAAAGAAGCCGGAAGTTACTGATTTGCTGAAAACTTGAGGCTTCCGAAAAGAAGAAGAAGAAGAGAAAGTCTGGCCAATTTGTCAAGCAGTATTAGTTTATAAGCTTAATTGCCATGATTCTAATGCCTTACATGTTAGACTTAATCCATGCTTCACGCTTTGGTACAAGGATATTTGCTTATTTGCTCATCTCACAGAACATCTCCCCAACTTCGTCTCTTGACAATTTTCGACACTGATTCAAAACTTCTCCACTACATTAAGTGTAAAGATTACAATAGATTCAATTTCACAGAAGATCTTGAAATCAGTGCCCAATTATTGGCCAACACTAAATGGCTTAAAACATATAGATCATTCTTTATCCGCCCTCACCAAAGACAACTTAGCTTACAACACTTTGCAATTAACAATAATCATCTTTCAAATCGGCCACATCTAGAGGCCTTGCAGTAACTTTAATCTACTAATTGATAGTTCATTTCTTAGTGTCGAAGATCCAGGTTAGTAAAAATGTGTTTGCTACAGCACCGGATGTGAAGTTAAGAAAAAGTGTAGAAGATAACACACGTAATTCTACATGAAGAAAAGCTAGTAAGGAAGATGGACTACTGTTCACCTGTTCAATGTGTTCATAAAAGAACGGGCCCAATTGTTTACCTCTTTAACGGTTTGATCATAATCCTCGCATAGGAAAAAATAGAATAAAAAAAAGCCTATAGCTAGGAGGAATGATATAAGCGAAGTCAGAACCAGAAATATTAAAAAAAGAAAGCGAGAATGAGGATGTAGAGAGTTGAAAGGAAGCTAACTAAGTAAAAATAGTAAAAATAACGATACAGAATAGCAAAATCAAAGAAACGATTCTTAATAATGAAGAATTGAAAGAAGGAATGAAGAAGACTGATGACGAAAAAGCTCCTACAACTGCTGGGAAAGAGAAGAAAACATAAATAATTGTCTGCAGCTTCAGGATAATATATCGAAAGGTACAGTAGAAGCTGAGAGGGGCAAAGCAGAGAAAAGCACTAATCAATCAGCTTTAGATTGACGTTTTATCATTAAAGTCAAGACTCCAAGAGAAAAATACTACAAAAACCTCAACAAAAACAGAAAACACAACCTATATAGAAGAAGTAGGGTAAACTGAATGTGTGGGAAATCAATAAACTCTGCATGAGAACTCAAAGAAAATGATGAACTGATAGTGGACAGAGGTAAATTCAGGCATACATTGCAGAAGTACTTAGATGAATTATTTTTTTTTTTTGATTAAAGAGGTGATCCAGCAACGCATCAACAGGACAGAGACTGAACTCGCTATGTTAGGAGAAACAATTGTATTCATCGTATCGATGAGAAAGGATAAACTCCTAAAAATAATAAATTTCTAGTTTATCGTAAGAAAGTGGGAATAGACAACTGTCATTTGGTTAATAATACTTCCACACAACGCATAGAAAAATGTCTCTGTCTAGGAAGAGAAGTCTTCCTAGACAGAGACAGACTAGACTTTCTAGACTTTCTTCTAGAAACTTCTAGATCTACGGATCGAAACTAGACTTCTTCGGAGCTAGGTTTTCAGGGACTGCTTCACGATTTCGACTTTGATCAAAAACACAAAGAAGGAAACCACCTATCTAGATGTAGCTTCATTGAAAAAATCTGACAAGATCATAGATGGATGAAGAGACCAATAAGGTTGTACTTAGTTGAGAAACTGTAAAGCAGTTACGCTGCCAGTATGATTATCTGTGCTTTTAATTTTGTAATGTTATCAGTTATCTTTAATATAACAGTTATTGAGCAGTTATCCAAACAAAGAACGTAACTGGCACAGTCGGTAGGATTCCATGAAATCCCGGGCAACGTGAAGAAAGGACACAGGATTGATTTTCAGGCATGGAAACCTGAAAATCAATCTCATTGGTTTAAACCGTGGATTGGAAGTCAGTGCAAACCAAAGACCTGGGAGAGGAAGAACAAGCGGTTCCTGTAGTCTGTGGTATCACAAAAAACAATAACTAAGGAAACACCCTGTGTGGCCAATTTAGTCTACAGTGCGAAGAAGAGCAATTTTTTTAAGTTTATTTTGTAAAAAAAATTAACTAATGCGGTGGTAGAACTCCATGAAGTCTCATAGAAACAGTTCACTACTAACACAGTTTTGGCCCCAACTTTTTTTGACCTAAAAGTGAACTTTTCCAAGGGTAATAAAACTGATTTATGTAGGGAATTTTGGCACAAAAAGTGGGTTTTTTAACGATCAATAATTCCTAATTTTTCAAGTTTTTTTTTACAGTTTTGGCCAAAAATATTTTTTTTTTCTAAAATTATGTGTTCATTCCAGATTTTTTACTTCCGGTTCTTTTCGTGTTTTTCGTATTTAGATTATTTACTTGCAACTGTTCTTATTTCTTGTAATTTTCAGTTTTTTTAATGTCTTTAAAAACAAAAAATAATTAATAACACTAAACATACGGGGTATTCATTAGAAAACGTCATCTAGAAGGCTATGAATAAAAGAATGACATAATCAAAATGAATGCACTTTTGATCCTTTGTCTTTTTCTTTTGACATCTCCTAGATGACGCTTTCACATGAACACTCCCTACTACAGAGTAAATACTTTTTTGTGAACTATTAATGTTGATTATTTTAGTCACGAGAATAACGTATTTTTTGTTAATAAAATAAATGTATATGTTTTAGTGTCCTTTTGATCTAATGGGTTATCAAATTATATCATTTTAAATTACTTTTACGGCATACTCGGAGTAAAATTAACTTTTATTACCATCAACTTTAACGAAAAGAAACTGAGGTGGTGATTTTTAGATAAATCTGGCAACTTTTTCGGTTCAGTTCTAGTGATTTTCAAAAATGTCACTTGGTGACACTATTCCAACCGCAAAAGAAAAAGAACGTGTTCTAACCCCAAGAAAAATCCTCTTTTTTTACACTGTAAATTTCTGTTTGGGGCTTAAACTACACCTAAGAAGTAGTGCTAAAAGTGCTGGTATCGGTTAAACTTCAGTTTGAACAAATAAGCAAATGTTTATCAATTTGAAGTTTAAACCTCAAACTGAAGCTTAAACTTAACTTTTAAAAGTCGACCTAATGTCACTTTTAGTTAGACGAATCTAATCACGGCAAGTCATAATATAATGTTTCTACAACCGAGCGAAAAGTACAAATTTGCGCTTCCATTGGACTACTCAGACATTGGACCTAATAAATGAACAAGGAAAGGCTTAGATAAGTTTAAATTAATAAAAGGAAGGTTTACCCCAAAATATGAGTACTTGACAATAGCCACATGGCTGTAGTCGTTTAGGGACAGGCTGACGTCCGATGTGCCCTGGACAGTGGTCAAGATGGAAAAGGGACTATCAAACGTTTTTACCTTTACCACCTGGGCTTTGAATTGGTCAAAAAAACGGAAATTATAGTGTCAAAAGGGGGAAATTAAAAGAAGGAGAAAATGAACCGCGAAATACGAAAATCTTGCCATTGTTGCTAAATAAAAGATAAATGTAGGGAAAGTATTAGAAGAGCACATGAAGAAAATAAGGAAATCTAAGTAAAAATATTGGTGAAATTTAGCAATGCTGTACAGATAGCAAAATAATTAATCAACCCATTGACACATGTCAATGTCCAAAAGAAGTCAACTTTCGAAGGATTTCTAACCATAGAACTCGAAGTAGAAGGGTCGCATAGAAACGATAATCAAGGTGAACAAACATGGCGGCCAAGGTAGTCATATTTCTTTGGAAATAAAATGGTATTGTACCGGTGATTTATGAAAGAATGAATGAATGAAAGGAAAGCCTGTGTTGCCAACATGTCATGTGAAAAAATCCTTAGTGGAAGCACGATTTATCCTTATGATTCTTTAGATTGAATGATTGAAATATGTTCTGTAAAATAAAAGAAAGCGAGCAAAAAAATTGCGCCACAGGCAAAAATTCTTTTAGGTGCCACGCTGCCACTCTACCACGCCCATTATTTCAAAATTTTTACAAATATTTTTCAATTTTTGAAATACGAACGACAGTAACGAGTAACGACACAGTCGACACCACATCCAATCAATAACATTTACCATTTGACAATTAACGGCTGACGCTTGCAGCGTATTGACCATTGGAGAATTACGTCAATTGACATATTTGCCCCCCAAGGCAATATGGCGGACCAACTTATTTAGATATGAGAGCGAACTTAAAACTTGATCTTGATCATCATGTTTGATTTGAGATTTATTTATGGTATATTCCAAAATTTTCTCTTTTAGCTAAAAGCTTCAAGAGAGGATTTTCAGTTTTGTAGCGGTACGAAGTACGAAGTACGAAAAATAATCCTAAAACGTCAAAACAAATTTGCTTTTCATAATTAATAAATTTACTGCGGTGTTGCCGTTTTTACTATTTTTTGCAAGGTGAGTCAGGATTGAACTATCATACGTAAACCACGATAGGAAAATGAATATAAAGCAGAAAGATTTAGTAAGGTTGCATCGGAAAATGCTTTGCAACCGAGATACAGGGTGATTGATAAAATTTTAAATTTTTACAGGTTTTTTGTTGCTTGTATTTTATCATGCCTATCATTGGCTTTGAATTATAAAAAAAAAATTGTAAATGCAAATTATTTGTATCTGTAATTTTTTCATACACTTTGTTGTCACCGCTTTTTACAAAATGGTAACAGATACGAAAAAATATCCATAGACAAAAAGCTTCTAAGTTAAAGAAAGAGATTTTTGGAAACAAATTCAGTGGCGCACCACAAAACAGTTCAGTCCATATTTTCAACACAATTTGTGAATTGTTCTTCTGGAGATTTAAAGAGTTCCGTATGTACAAACTTTAATCCTACTATGTCAAGAACTGAAGCAGCTATGAAACAAAACCTGTAAAAAATCTGAAACTTTATCACCCTGTATCTTGATAACAAAAGTTATTCAGGTATAACTTTCTGCTTTTAATTTTCTTTGATTCTTAATTCTTATGCACCATCTCCTTATAACCACGGAAAATTCGGTTGGCTATCAATGAAGTTTCATAGTTTGGTTGCCCCACGAATCAGTATGGCGGACTTTTATCGAAATCAGCTGTAGGTACTAGAGTCGTCAATAAGGTCAATGATTTGTCATTGTCATTGTCGTGTCATTATCATACTCAATCCAACGAGCTAAGAGATAGTATAGAGAGAGCAACAATTGTCGACATTTTCTTAAAATCCGTTCCGTTTTTGACACGAGTTGTGTGCCCCCTTAACGGTGTTGTCGTCTCAGAATGATCGCCTATTGGTGTGTCCCATGGATGAAAATAACCAAAAAAACAGTGCAAAACGATGGTTTCTCCATTCTCTCCCTCACACAAGTGAAACCAACACGGTAGTACCATGTGTACATTAGAAAACTTCATCTAGTTGGCTGTGAAATGTCGAAAGAAAAGGATGGAGAAACAAGAGTCGACTTATTTTGATATCCTTTTCTGTCAAAATTCGTAGCTTGCTAGATGAAATTTTCTAATAAACACCCCGTATATTACATAAGGAGAAATCTTTCTGCTCCGCAGTTTTGGCGCTATTCTTAGCAATTTTTTTCCGGATGTTTTTGCATGAAAATGGCGAACCAATAACTCTAATAATAAATTTGGCTACATGGTTTGGTTGCCCCACGAATCAGGCGAAACTTTATCGAAAACAGCTGCTCTGGAATGGTCAATTGTGCCGAGATCATGCAGCTTTACTCAAAGTGATCTGTTTATTCTCTGGACTTCAGCAACACTATTAGTAGTAGTGTAGCTTTATGCATTTAGAATTTTGCTTCGTATTTGTCGCTTTTAAATAGCCAAGATCTGTATGTAAGAGAAAATCCTCAGATTCCAACAGATTTTACGAAATCCTCCTAAATTCCTAAACGTTTCTAAAAATCTTTAGATCTAAGGATAAACTCCTTGATTTGGCAACACTGAGCCAGTAGGTTTTCTTTGTGAAAAAGAAACGCTACAGAGTTTGACTGCTATCTCACGAGAGCGGCATTGCCACTTTGCACTTGAATTACACACAAGATATTTTCTACAACCGATGTTTTTATTTAAAAGCTTATATATATAGCGCTGGCCACAAAATTGTTCGAAATCTGTCAAATACCCCTCAACTTATACGTTTTTGTCAAAAGTGGCAGAAATACTAAATGTGTAACTAAGCGAGCGTTTTGGCTCGGCGGGCGACAAAGTAAAAAAAAACGCTCGCTCCTCGAAAAAGCGGAACTTTGCACTTTCTTTTGGAGGCGCAAATTTGTACTCTTCGCTCGGTTGTAGAAAAATACTCTTAAGCGTCGTAGGGGTGAAAATGGGAAGATTAATAAAAAATTCAAAAGATACAATCTCTGGAATCTCGACTTCCTTTACAAGTTGCCAATCCCCTCGATGAAGACAGTCACGTGTTTCGTGTATTAAGTGTTTTTTCCATGTTTGTCTTTACTAATATAGCTACCATCAGGGAAATGCAGTGAAACCTTGTATAGGGACAAGACACGTTTCATTGCTTCTTGCATGAAATACCTCGGCGGGCCCACACGTCTCATTAATCGCACCTCCTTCTGATTTCAAAGGAACCTTCCCCGGTGGTCGGCACTATTTTCTCGTCAAAACTAGAAACTGGCCATTAATTTCTGGTTAAAGGAACATTACGTCAGTCATTCTCGAAAAAAACGGACAAGCCACAGGATGAATCCTCTACCTGACTGCCGTATTGTGCCTCCGTGTGCCAGGCCAAGCCAAGAAAAGAAGTGTAAAGCTTCTAAATCACACTGACTGACACCGTGCATATAATTTTTAATCATGGGAGAACGTGTTCTTACGTAAACATAGGCTTTGTTTAGACATTAACAGGCGTAGACCATCAAGACGGGCTTCCAAATATCCATAAGCGTTGTGCTGGCATGTCTTGCGCAGGACCGGCCCCATTCAATTCACCCCCTTGTTTGTAGATAACCCAAGTGAATGTTAAATATTTTCAAGCGGTGCCAGTGCGTCCCTGTCTTAAAAGCTGTGTGGTCCCAATGTAAATGTTTACAATGGCTATATTCGACACTAATTGTGTAAACTACTCACGTTTGGTCAGATTTTTTATGGCTGCTTCTGTATTTTTGGAAAGAAATTTGGTTATTCCTATTTGAACACGTCCCTCTTGTTTTCCCTTTTGTGTTTATCGCAGTAGTTAACAAAAACTTTGAAAGAAATACTTCTGGTATATGCATATATATACCCCGTGTTCATTTCAAAACTTTCTCTAGAAGGCTATCAATTTTTGTTTTTTCATCCTTTTCTTTTGACATTTCAGCCAACTAGATGACCTTTTTCAAATAAACACCCCTTATATCTCACACAGTCCCAAGGCATGAGTTTCTAGCACCAAGAAGAATATGTGGAAGCCAAACGCCATTTTTTTGAAGCACCTGTATTGGTACTTGTTTGAACAAAATCCATTTAAATTTAACTTTCCCTTTTTACTGTCGCCCTCATCTAATGGGCCAATCATCCAAACAGAAAACCCATTAGACCACTCAAGTGCCAGTCTCCTTGACGAGCAACTAATGACAGATGGGATTGCGCTGCTAGACTTGCGCAAATTCCGCAACATTATGTATGTCAAACACTCTTCCTGCAGAACTAGATAGATCCGTCTAATTGGTATGGTTAAGAATGTACTCGAGGTCCCACCGAGTGGCACTTGTGGAGTGTCTCGATGACTGTTTCGCACCATATGTGTTATTTCTAGCTAATTGCAGCAATGCTAATTAGAACTATATTTAATATCGTCACCAGTGCGTCGAGTTTTTGCCTCAGTTATTAATTTATTCCCATTCAGTTTACCGTAGTGCATATATTTGCGTTTTATTTTTATGGGCGCAGATTTACTACCATCATGAGAGACACCAAGGCGAACGATGACGCCACAATTTACATAATGGAGCGAGAAATGGAATTATATAAGTCGCTATGAAATACTAATAAAATGCATTTTAACGATAACTGTCAAACATTTGGACATTGTTATTATTCAGTCCCTACAAGGCCTTCAAATTCCATAAAAGTATGGCTAAACATGTGCTTTCCTTGAGGAAGTAGAAAGTAGTAAACGACTATTGGTTTCATCTATTGCTTTTCTATAATGTTCGTGTACTTAATAAGTTTCAACTAAATTCTGAGGTTTAGTACTCTATTCCTGATCTGCAACGATATTATTTAAGCGAAGCTTAAGTTATATTTTGAATGTGACAAATCAAATCAACGATTCAAAGCTTAACTTAAGCCGGGTTTAAAAACAGTCGGTGGAACAGATGTTTCATGGCGAATGATTCTGTTTATGTCTTTGTCAAGGCTCAGACCATACTCTTGGGCCTCAGGCAATGTTGGTCTTGTGCTAGTAAATATAAAGTTACCATTTTATCACGTCAATTTGGTTAAAGGTAAAAAAAAAACATTGACTGGGCTTAAGTTTGGTTTTGAAGTAGTTCATATGATTTGTCATATTCAAAACAAAACTTAAGATTGGTTTAAATAACGTCGGTGCAAATGAGGAATGATGTCCCACGTCCTCGCAGTTATGTATGGACAGAATGAAGAAAGAAAAGTTGTAACTAACAAAATTTAAAAAAAAAGCTCGTTGGTTGACAAGTTAAACGAAAAAAAAAACATTCAAAGCAAGAACAACACAAGGAAATCAGAATTCAACAAGAGCCAAAAAGCAACACATTTGAATTTTTTCACTGCTGACTCTTCGGTTCGTTTTTTCTGGTCTTTCAATTGCTGGCCTCACCAGAAAGCTGACAAAGAAACTTCGTTAAGCCCCACATCTCATATTGACGTACTGGTTGTTAGTTCAAATTTCGAAGGAGCAAACACAACTTTTGCCTCATTCGACACACCCATTGCCCACCCTCCTGAAATGTAGTATGTTTAGTATTATAAATTATTTTTAGTTTTTTAAGATGAAAAAAAAATTAAAATGACAAAAAAATAAGAACAATAACAAATAAATAATCCAAATAAATAACCAGAACAAGAAGCGTAATTAAAAAATCTGGAATGGTCAGAAAATTATAGAAAAAAATATGTTCAAAATTGCCAGACAGTTAGAGGCATTTTTGAACATATTTTTTAAAAATTAAAATATGTTTAATTGTGGGACAAAATTATCTTTAAAAGCTTTCAAAAAACTGCAGTTTTTCTACCATAATTCTCTCACTAAAGAACTGCTATTTCGGGCCCAACCAAACTGTAAGAAAAAAACTCGAAAAATGAGGAATCATTGATCGTTAAAAAACACAGTTTTTGTGCCAAAATTGTCTCCATGGAAAGCAGTTTACACTACAATTGCTTACTCATTGGAATTCTCAAATTTACTACGAAAAAGCTTCAGGCCAAAACTATATAAAAACTAGGAAATCTAAGTATGTAATATTAATTTTAAAATCACAATTTTTGGTCAAAAAGTTCAAAATTACCTCGAACAATAAAAACCGAATAAAATGGAAATAATAATAATGAAAATATATATAAAAAAAACAACAATTCAAACGAAACATGACAAATAATAAGAACAGAACTGATCTGGTGGTTTTTTGATAAATCTAGCAACAGTTTTGGCAAAGTCTGGTGATTTAATAAAAAAATTACCTGGCAACACTGCTTGGCTTTGTGTAAAATTTTTCTGATCAGTTGATTCAACATCTCCAATCGTCATTTATTACTCTAACAGTAAAAACAAATGAGCAGAAGTTTCGAAGTTGTATTTCTTGACATCTTCGTGTTTCTAAGTTTTTTGTTATTAAACAGTACTAGAAACGTGTTAAAACTATTTTATGGCTCAAAGCTGTTTACCCTGTTGGGGGCGGCACTGGTAACGCAACACCGCATTTCCTGAACACTGCCTGTTTACAGATCTATCAATGAACGAAAGGAAGCCCGAAGAATGGACAACAAAAGCCTCTTACAGGTTGTCCCTAATCCGACAAAGACTTCATCCCCGGCTCCTTTTAACCTGCGATCACTTTTTTTCTTATTTCATTATTAGGGCCCTTGCAGCCCTACACCCCTACGTCAATACAATGCAAATCTAATTTCACATGCCTGCCTCGGGGATGGCTCAATAGGGCAGGTAACGTGACAAAATATTGATGATTTCGTGAACGTCGATCAGCAATCGGCTTTTGTTATCCAATTCCAGCGGGACCAAAAATAAAGTGAGTAGGTTGAACGTTAGCCAAGAGTCGTAAAAGAGTCCGAGGATGAGAGGACCATTTCCAAACAATATAAAACCGATATAAACTGGAGAACAAAAGGCTTTTAAGTATCTTTTTAATAGCTCCTTTATTGGTGGTCTCGTCTGTTATTTTTAGGACAGTTTCTCTATAAATCAACGTTTATTTAAATTTAAAAGGGGGGATCGTAAAAATTTGCATGTCTTAACGAGGTGTGTGGACACCATTCTGGTTCTGGTCTAATCATAGATCGACGTATACAAAGGTAGGACGGTTCATTCATGAGTTATTTTGTTGTTTTGCCTCGGTTAAAAATTCCCATTTCCCCCGGATTATATGTGTTTAAGTTGAGTTGGCGTAAAAATAGACAGAAAATGTTGGGGAATTTATTTATTTTAAGACATTTATAGCACAAGCCTATAAAAGCTAAAAATGACGCGCTTATAACGTACCTATCCGATTTTCAGAATGGAGATTAGTTGATAGGATGCTTAAGGGCAACTTTTACAACTATTAGTAAAACTTTAGATAAAACGGAAGTTATTGAAACATAGTGTGTATAGGGTTTAATATACTATTGTACGAGGTGTTCATTATAAAACTTCATCTAGCAGGCTATGAAATTTTTACAGAAAAGGATGTCATAATCAAAATAAATGGACTTTTGTTTCTCCATCCTTTTCTTTTGACATTTCACAGCCAACTAGATGAAGTTTTATAATGAACACC
The DNA here is from genome assembly GCA_951812265.1 of Taphrorychus bicolor. Lineage (NCBI taxonomy): Eukaryota > Metazoa > Arthropoda > Insecta > Coleoptera > Curculionidae > Taphrorychus > Taphrorychus bicolor. The sequence continues at coordinate 26,477,976 of OX638303.1, read as the reverse complement.
CTGTATTTGACTTATTCAATTGACATTGGTGTTTGGTTTCTACTGTTTGTAGCAACCAAAAGATTGGGCGAATTCCAAAACTCACCAGATCATCTACCGAGTAGATTAGTCATCTGCTTAATTCATTAAATTGCTTGATGGCCGTCACATGACCAGCTTAACCGGTAGATGACCCGGTGAATTTTGGAATTCACCCATTGACGGATGGAATACCTAACCTTCATTTTGTGGGTAAAGACTGAATTTACGATGAATGGAAAACATTTGTGGAAATGTATAAGCAAACATTAAATTGTATTAATTGAGATAAGTTGTTAGTGATAACAACAAAAACACAAATACATCACTGATGGGTATGTATATAAACCATTCACTTAGTAATGCTGTCAGTAGTAGTAAACAATGGGGGAAAGCCTTGCGACTAGGCCTTAGAGGCCCTTTTCACAGTCCCCCGGTCCACCCATCCCTACTCCACCAGGGCCCTCATTCCCTCCACGAGTCGACTCGTCCCTCTAATGAAGGAGATTAATGATTATCCCGTCACATTTCAGAGTCGAAAGCTCCTCTCGATGAAGGAAATCGGCTTTAAGTGTCCTCTATGGCGCAGTCGCGCCCACTTATGGCACCCTCCCAGATGACGACTCTTCCCCTGCCCCACAGTGGGTGCAGAGTGGACTGTCACTTAGGAGGTGCATGTGCTTCCCTAGTCTGCAGTGTCCAGTAAGGATTTCTAAAAGGGTTCCCACCCAGGCACTGCCAGCTTCTCTCAAGAAGTTAGAAGGCCTTGGATCTATTATCTATTCGGATTAGGGTAAATTTCCTTGGTCTGCCTACATATTCCTGAGTGTGTCCTGTTTGTCCCTGTACTCTCCCATGCCCACTCATTAAGAGTGTGAGAGACAAACCTTTTACTTAGTCCTAGACATGGCTCTGGTCCTCTAAAGCATGTCTGGGAACCAAGCTTGGCGCATCCCAGAGTTACTTTTTGTTTGTGCCGATTCTAGAGCACGTAATTTCCTTCCTAAATTACGTTTCTAAATGCAGACTGGAAGCGAGTTCTACGATTTACTTCAAGTGCGCCGAAACCCCGCGCTACTATTACCCCCACCCCACTAAACTGCAGCGCGGCGGCGCCGGCGGGGGAATAAATACCACGGAGCTCACCACAGTCGATTCAGTTAACGTCAGGAAGCACGGGAGATCACTTCGCCCATTGCCTCATCCCTTTGATAATGTCTGGCGCAACTGTAGACGAAACGTCAGGAAGAAATACCATTGGACCACGGCCTCAAAGCCCGGAAAATACTTTAGATTGTATTCGCATGTCTGGGAACCACGCTTGGCCGATTCGTCGGCACGCTCGTTCCCCTCGATGAGCTTATGTCCAGAAACCCATCACAGAGTTACCTTTTTCTTTCTGCCAGCACATAATTTCCTTCCTAAATTACGTTTCTAAATGCAGACTGGAAGCGAGTTCTACGACATACTTCAAGTGCGCCGAAACCCCGCGTTACTACTATCCCCACCCCGGTCCCTCCCATGCAGCGCGACGGTGGTTGAATAAATACCACGGAGTTCACCACAGTCGAATCAGTCAAAGTCGGGAAGCACGGGAGATCACTTCGCCCATTACCTCATCCCGTTGATAATGTCTGGCGCAACTGTAGACGAAACGTCAGGAAGCGATTCCATTGGACCGCGGCTTCAAAGCCCGGAAAACACTTTAGATTGTATTTTGACCGGCCGTGAAAGCCTTCACCGTCTCTTCAATTGTAATCGTTGATTGAGCTTTTCTGGTTTTTCCTCTCTAGCAGAAGAAATTTCAGTTTTTTTCTCGTTAACGCATTTCTGTTTTTTATTATTAGTTTTTTGACAACTTTCTTTTTAGGTACTAATTTTGTATTACAATTATTGTTTCGTCTATTTTCTGTGGCAGTTCTTCAACAATAAATTCCAGTGACTCAGGTATTTATTCCTCCTCTAAGTAACCAGCAAAATACCAAAACAAAATTTAGTATTGTTTGGATTTGTTTGCCTTCTTCTTCTATTATAACTATTTCCGTCTTCTGTTCCTTGTCGCTTCATTCTTTTTTTTTAACTTTTTCTTTCTCATTGTTTCTTTATTTTTCATATTTGTATATTAATGTTGGTCGTGTTTTATTTAACTTTTTGTTTTTCAATTTTTCATCGGTCTAAATTGGACTCATTCTTTTAAGGAAACTTTAACTCAATATTGAGCTTTTCCAACCAGTTAAATATATTGACTTGTGGTAAAACAATTTTGACCAAAAATAGTGTTTTTTAACGCTTAATAATTCCTCATTTTTTAAGTTTTTTTTATATGGTTCTGGCTCAAAACAAAACTTTTAAAACAATTTTATTAAAAGAATTTTGGTCCGGAGTAGGACCTTTTTCTGCAAATGTTTAAACGAATTTGATTTAAAATTAGAAATATTTTTAATTTGTGCTTATAACTATCTATCTCTTTTTTATTTTTTTTTGGTGTTTTTGTATTCGATTTTCATCCTTTTGAGGTAATTTTGCCAAAGATTTGACTTTTTTAAAAAGTGAACCCTTCGTTTAATGTGAATTAATTACCACCGAGACAATTTTTGCCCAAAACTGAGTGTTTTACGATTAATAATTCCTATTTTTTTTTATACTTTATTTTCTGCTTTTCCTTGATGACTGTTTTTTTCTTCTTCTGCTGCCTGTGGTTTTCTGTACCTCTGACACAGCACACAGTGACCATGGTTTGTGAATTTATTCCTTCTACTCTACAGTTGAAATTTTGGTTTTATTCTCTTTGTTTCCTTATAACAATTATTCTCCTCTTCACAAACTGCTTCTTAGGCACCCTTAAAAACTCTTATTTCTTTATAATCCTCTTTAGTTCTTTTAATTGATAATCCCATTATTCAGTTTTTCTTCAACAATAACTCTAACTCATAAGTGGTGAAGGATTTGTTGGGGTAAGCCAAAAATACACTTAGAGGTATCTTCTGTGTATATTGTCGACGTTTCGATTTATATGAGGTCATCCTCATGACAATTGCACAATTCTCGTTACCTCCGCATTAATCATTGCGATTCAAGCTGGTCATATAAATAAAGAGAGCCGGCAGTGGACATCGAACAATGACAAAGGATCAAAACTACTGCCTTGTGTGAAACACAAGGCAGTAGTGTCACAGTCACATTTCATGGCGGAAGTTCACACAATTTTGATCCTTTGTCATTGTTCGGTGTCCACTGTCGGCTCTCTTTATTCATACCTATAACCAGGTTGAATCGTAATCATTAACGCGGAGGTAACGAGAATTATGCAATTGTCCTGAGGATGACCTCATAGAGGTCGAAACGTCGGCAAAATACACAGAAGATACCTCTAAGCGTATTTTTGGCCTATCCCAACAAATCCTTCACCACTTATAAGTCAGATAGGCCACCATACTCCTTTAAAAATAACTGCAACTCTTTTCCAGCTTCCTCTATTTTCTCATCATTTTTCTTTATGATTCGTTTTTTATTTACTTTCCCTCAATAATAACAGTCTCTTGTATTTACTCAAGAGGTTTCCAGGATATGGAAACCTCTTCAATTGTAAAATCTAAAGTGTTTTCCGGGCTTTGAAGTCATGGTCCAATGGAATTTCTTCCTGACGTTTCGTCTGCAACTGTGGCAGACATTATCATTCAGCTGTGGCAGACATTATCAATGGAATTTCTTCCTGACGTTTCGTCTACAGCTGTGGCAGACATTATCAAGGGACATGAGGCAATGGGCGAAGTGATCTCCCGTGCTTCCTGTTGAAATTGTTGTCGTGTTTAAAGATCTCAATGGTCTCTCTCGTTAGTCTCGGATATTATTTCGGATTAGACTGTTTCGACTGTGGTGAGCTCCGTGGTATTTATTCCCCCGCCGGCACGCTGCAGTGGAGGGAGTGGGGTTTCGGCGCACTTGAAGTATGTCGTAGAACTCGCTTCCAGTCTGCATTTAGAAACGTAATTTCCTCCTTCCTGTTGAAATCGTTGTCGTGTTTAAAGATCTCAATGGCTTCTCTTGTTAGTCTCGGAGAGAAACGCTGCGATTGATATAAAATATCCACTTCTTTAAACACGACAACAATTTCAACAGGAAGGAGGAAACGTTTCCAAATGTGCGCCGAAACCCCGCGCCACCATTACCCCCACTCCAGGCCCTCCACTGCAGCGCGACGGCGGGGGAATAAATACCACGGAGCTCACCACAGTCGAATCAGTCAAAGTCGCGAAGCACGAGAGATCACTTCGCCCATTGCCTCATCGCGTTTGATAATGTCTGGCGCAACTGTAGACGAAACGTCAGGAAGAAATTCCATTGGAGCACGGCTTCAAACCCCCAAAACACATTAGATTGTATTTTGACCGGCCGTGAATACCTTCACCGTCTCTTTAATAATTGTATGAGCTTTTTTGCTTTTTCTTTTCTAGCAGCAATTTCAGTTTTTTTTCTCTCCTCTTTTTTCTATTTTTCTACTATTAGTTTTCTCACAACTTTCTTTTTAGGTACTCATTTTGTATTACTAATTACAGTTTGGATTTATTTACCTTCCTCTTCTATTCTAACTATTTCCGCCTTCTGTTCCATGTCGCTTTTTTCCTTTTTTCAACTTTTTCTTTGTGAAAACGAGTGAACAACGAGTTAAATATATTTTTTTGTAGCGAGACAATTTTGACCAAAAACTATGTTTTTTTAACGCTTATTAATTCCTCATTTTTTAGCCGAAAGTCCAATTATATTGAAAGATTTTTGGTCCAGAAAAGGACCCTTTTCTGCAAATGTTTAAACGATTTTGACATAAAATTAGTAATATTTTAAATTTGTGCTTCTAGTGTCTTTGTGCTAAACATCTAGCTCTTTTTATTGTTTTTTTATTTTTTTGCAGCTTTTGTTTTTTTTTTCATATACTTGTTTTTCATTGATTCACATTGAATTTTTTATTAGATTTTCGACATCCTTTCGAGGTAATTTTGACCAAAGAATGGTTACTCAACATACTATTTTCAAAGAGTAGACACTTGGTGTAATGTAAATTGATTTCCATTGAGACAGTTTTTGTCCAAAACTTAGTGTTTTACGATTAATAATCCCCAATTTTTATTTTTTTTTGTACGTTAATCTCTCGAAGTAGAACTCCTCAAGCAATTAAAAAGGAATCTTTTTTAGCAGATTTGTGTTAAAAGAAGCTTTTAAAGCTAAATGCTTTTAAACGATTTTGACTTAAAATAAAAAAAAAACATTTAAAATGTATGCTCTTACGTAACTCGTATATGCTCTTTACGACCTCTTTTGGACATACTTCTTTTCACTAATTTCTCATTCCGATTTTAAAATTTTAGATGCTTTTGGTAGTTTTTTTAATGTTTTATTTGTTACAGTTCTTTTATTTTATTTGTTTATTTTATTTTTTCGTTCTAATCTTTAAACGGAATAAGATTAGGTTAATAAAAAAGATAAAAGTTGCCAATGATTTAGGACATATAGACAGAAAAAAAAACAATAGCAGGCCTTTGTTTAATTTACAATCGAAAGTGTTGTCTGGGCTTTTAAGCCATGGTCCAATAGAATTTCTGCCTGACTTTTCGTCTACAGCTGCGGCAGACATTACTAAAGGCGATGAGGCGATGGGCGGAGTGATCTCCCGTGCTTCGAGACGTTGACTGATTTGACTGTGGTGAACTCCGAGATATTTATTCCCCCGTCGTCGCCGTCGAGCTGCAGTGGAGGGACTGAGGTGGGGGTAGTAGTGGCGCGGGGCTCCGACGCATTTGAAGTACGTCGAAACATAATTTTCCCCTTCCTCTTGAAATTCTTGTCGTGTTTATAGATCTAAATGGCCTCTCTCGTTAGTCTCGGATAGAAACGATGCGATTGATGTAAGATATCCACTTCGTTGAAAAGGATGTTGTGACCTTCGGAGAGAGCCTGCTCTACTACTGCTGACTTTTGTGTTTGTCCCAGCCTGCAACTCCTCTTGTATTTCCGCAATCCTCGTGTTGACACTGCGTTTGGTGGTGTCAATGTATACCGAGCCATGTACAGCTGCATGGAACTTGGTAAACTCCAGGTGCCGATAGAAGGTCTCTGCAGTCTTTGGCCGATCTCAAGCTCTGTTGAATTGTAGGAGTGGGTTTAAAGACAGTTTTAACATTGTGCTTTTCGAGTAGCCTGCCGATCTTCTCCGTTATTTTGTGGATGTATGGTAGACTAGTCCATCCGCGCTTTTCTTCATCTTCTTCCGTTGTTCCTTCCCTGGCGCTCTACATTCCTTGGACGTCCGTCCGTCCAAGTGCGCCGAAATTCCGCGCCACCACTTTCCCACCCCAATCCCTCCAATGCAGCGCGAAGGCGGGGGAATAAATACCACGGAGCTCACCGCAGTCGAATCAGTCAACTTCGGGAAGGACGGGAAGTCACTTCGCCCATTGCGTCACCGCCTTTGATAATGTCTGCCCAAGCTACAGACAAAACGTCAGGAACCGTCAAGACGGGCCGTGAAAACTTTCAGTTTCTTTAATTTGGTTCCGCTTTTTGGCAGGAAAGCCGCCATATTTGTGTGTCCCATGACGAAATCTTGTCGACAGAGCACGCCAATTCGAGAATCGCAATTTTGTATTATTTAACCTAAGACCAGTCAGGTCAGTTCCACCCGTTCTTTCTGTCGATTATGTGAGTCCATTTGTTAAAAAAGTGGAGACAAAACTATACAAAAAATTGCTCTGTCCACATCTCCTACGTTTTTGATGTTCGCTCACTCTAATTATGATCAAATATTCGCATTGAGGTTCAGTTTATTGGAAATTAAAGCAACTGTGTTTTGCATAAAGTGTTTTGACGTCATAAACCTCGATACCACCTCAATGCAGCATGTGTAACTTGTACCAAGAAATGGCAAAATTTTTGTAATTTTTTCAATGCTCATACTATCGAGTCATACATTTTCTAATAAAACGTGCAGTTCAGAAGTGACTAGACTGAAATATATTTAAAAACGAGCTCCCGATAAGTGAAACGTGAAATACTCTCCAAAATCGAGTAGCCCTTCAGTGAAACCCTATTCTTGTCCGTCATCGTCATCCTAGCCACAAGGTTGTCTGCATACCCGACGTCAGCGGAATGTTAAACCGTTCAGAATGACCAGCCATCCTCGTCTTTTTTACACGAATAGGAGCGTTCCTCTCTGTTCCTCTCGTGCTCGCTCCACCGAAGGTCCTTAGACATGCATAACGATGCTGGCCGGACTGTAACTCATTGTTTAACCAAGTAGTTTTCACTTTTGTGTGCGTTTTATAAATAGAAGAATTCCCCGAAGATATTTAAATGGATTTATTGTGCGTTGGGCGCATGAATGGTAAACGCGGCGAGGCCATCATTGGCGTAACACCAGAAGAATAACAATTGCGGCTACTTACGTTAGACGAATACGGGATAGATCGAGTCTTTTGCTTACCTGGAACAGAATAGAAAAATTATGGTAGATTGTTGCATTATTAGTTCCGCTACATATCGTCGTCAATGACATTAATCGAGCCCACTCGCCTCTTTTGCATATAAAGTGCATTAAATATGCTTTTTAACATGTGTAAGTGAAAAAAGCCTTGGGAAACGTACGATCGGACATCGGACAGATCGATCGAGAACGACTTATCGCGGACCATTAGGCTTAATTAAGTTCTCTAATTGCAAATTACCATATACATCCAGCGAATTTATTTATTGCAGGTAATGATAGTGAAGTGTGTGTGTGTGTGGGATAATTCGACAATTACAGGCTTTGAAAAAATAAGTTATTGTGCAAAAGCTACTGTTGACTAGGAGGATTACAGCATCAACCATATTCCACAGAAAAACGGTGTGAAGTAACCGGGTTACCCCTACAGATAACAATTTACATACCAAAGGAGATAACGCGGCTTAAATACAGTAGTTTCAATGACCTTTGCGGGGCAACGTATTTGAATATTACCAACAATTAACAATTAAGTATAAGGAATCCTCGTAGGTATTATTGACTTATTTTGGCCATGTTGTCACGTGTTAATTTTTCTTATTCCTATCTCCTTTCAGCACATGTTGAGAGGAAAAAAAATGTCAAAGTCAGACTTCCAGTAGGTACCTATCTGAAAGATCGTACCTATCTGAAGCTACAAATGTAAATTGTTCTTCCGAGACATACAAACAGACTACAAACCATTAAAGTTCAAATTATTGACAAAAAAAGTGTTATTTCAATAGTATTATTAAGATGACTCATAAAACATGGAAATTGAGCAATAGCAGACAGCGGTAGCTAACCCGTCACATGTAAAGATTTATATCCGCGAAAGTACTCACGGTACTCACGCCACGACCCACGACGCAACGATTTCTCTACAATCCGGCTTGATGTCGTGCTTCATTCGTACCGATGTTTATTTATTACAAATTTTATTGTACAGTTGGAGGGCAATGTTTGGCACTTTTTGCTGAATATTCCTCTACTTAATAGAGAATAACTTATTAGATCTAATACTGCATGGCAGATGGTTCTCAGTTCGAGAAACAGCCCATATTGCTCTGTACCTCGCAGGTTATGGCAACCAAACAGAAGTTTGGAGATTCCGACAAATTGGAGATTATTAGAGATGTGATTTATTAAAGATGTGATGTTATTTTATAGATTATAGATGCCGTAAGCTAACCTGAAATGCTACAGAAGGCTACAGAAGCTGGATCGTATGAAGTACGTAACATGTCTTTTCGGAGATTCAAATCTCTCGCGCAAACAACATAAAAAATTAAGTTTTTTGCAATGTATATGTTTCCACCAAGGACTATATCCAAATCAACAAGGGTCCAAGAGTACCAAAACCTTTCCAACCAAAGGAGTTATTGAATGTTCAGTCTTTTATCCTCTGCTCTGCAAAATTCTGGCCGAATTGCAACCCAGGCCGTTCTCAAATTCAGGTTAATAAAATAACGATTCTAAACAATGATCAAAATAAAATTTTATTGTGGCCTTATCAATGGTTAGTTGCGACTCCCTTAACAAGTGCTCTTGAGTTCACTTGTCCTGGATTCCCACGACAATGCTGGACAATACCTGGTTTACAATTTTTTGAAAGGTTTGACCTTCTTTCTGGACAATCATTCTGCAAATGAGAAACTGTTGAAGCTTTTCATCAGCAATCAGGTTCCATAAAACTGCTACCTACTTTTCTTCAGCCTTACTGACCGACTACACCGAAAGCCTTTCTACATAAGGACAAACAAATGTTAGAACTCTCCAAGTGAGTTCTAAAACTTGGATTTAATTGTGGTACACTGTCTACTATTTACTAATCTTGTAGAGCATTCCCTAATCCTACCATTCGTTAGTTTTCCTATTAAAGCTGCATCCAAACTTCAACATTTTCCAACCTTCAAGGATTGTATGTTCAAAACTGTTTAAGACAAACCAAGACTGTTTGCACTTTCAAAGGTTTTTTTTTTAATTTTCACTAGATTTTGAAGGTCGTTATATGGCAATAGTTTTATATTTTTCTGATCTAATGCTGCATGGCAGAAGGGTCTCAGTTCGAGAAGCAGCCCATATTGCTCTGTACCTCGCAGGTTATCGGAAACAAAATGAAGTGTAAAGAGTAGGTGGTCATCAATTTGTCGACCAACCCATCTGCATACTAGTTTCGGGGTCTACCACTCATCAGTACAGCTTTGGCTGGTCGACAAATTGGAGACAGTGAGTTCGCGGCTTAAAGCCAAAAATCTACGGAAGAGCGGTGAGATGTTGTACAGAACAGGAGCGGGCGACATCCACCGGCGTATTAGATATAATACTGCATGGTAGATGGCTCTCAGTTCGAGAAGCAGCCTATATTGCTCTGTACCTCGCAGGTTATAGGAACCAGAACAAAGTGTAAATAGTAGGTGGTCACCAATTTGTCAATAAACCCATCTGCGTACTAGTTTCGGGGTTTACCCCTCATCTGTACAGTTTTGGGTGGTCGACAAATTGGAAATCGTGAGTTCGCGGCTTAAAGCCAAAAACCTACGAAAGAACGGTTGTATATAGCAAGAGCAGGCGACCACGATAATAGAGAATGCTCAAAAGTTTAATAAGTCTAACACATCGATCGAGATTTTCATTTTGAGTTGTCCTATTTTTTTTAAAAAATACCTCTCTATTTTGTCTAAAAACACAGAAACCTTACTACAGACTCAGCAGATATGGGATAACACGAATAAATAAGAACGGGGGTAATAATACGTTTCTAATCCCAAAAGGAGAGTATTGTACAAATACTACCTTTTAAAGCCACATATGGAATGCTGAGGGTTCTTTGTCAGCAGTATTGGCGGATGTCGTAAAATGTTACCAATTTTTTTGCAGTTTTACCCAGATTTTGTGGCAACTTTGAAGACAAAAACCAATTCTGGTGATTTTTAAAAATATAAATAGTTTCTTTGGGTTCTTTTTCAATTTATTCAACAGTCAAACTAGTTTCTGGTAACTTTTTTCCTTCCTTTTTTTTGACGACTGTTTTTTCTTTGGGAAACATTCCTCTAAAACTCTGGTCTACTGTACTTCTCTGGTAGCTCTTCAACAGTATAAGATGGACTCTCTTCCAAAATAACCGTGCTTTGACTTTTTTTACGTCAGAATTTCAGCTTTTTTTTCTTTGTCACCCTTCTTCTTTTTAATTACTCTCCACTTAGTGACTTGATCTCCCAAAAGTCCCCGGGTAGTTCTTGAATTTCACATTCCAATTCTTTAGGTTTTTCTTCAACAAAAACTGCAATGAATGCCTCTTTTCTAGCATCCTCTGCTTAACAATTTTTGCTCGTTCTCCTTTGACGTCCTTTTTTTCTTTAGAATCGTTTTTTAATTACTTTCATAGAAACTTCCATATTCTAATGTCTTGAGAACCTCATAAATTGTAAACGTTGTTTGAGAATTTTTACTTTTTTTCTGTAGTATCCATTGCAACTATTTCTTCTTTATCGCCTTTCTACTTCTTTATTAGTAGTTTCTGACAACTTTTTTTAGCTATTTTTCCTCCTTTTTCTTTTACTTTCTTTTACGTCTCTTTCATTTGCTGTGAGTACTCTAAGTAATCATCAAAAAAAAATAAAATTCTCTGTTGTTTGTCTTGCTCTTTTGCATATTTCTGTTTCGGTTTTTCTGTTTTTTCTTCCTTGTCGCCATTTTTCTTTTTTCAAGTTTTTCTTTTTCATTTTATAATTTTTCTATTATTCTTTGACATTCTTTCAACATTTCTGTTCTTTAATTTTTTTTACCAACCTAAATGGACTTTTTATTGGGTTTACATTTTTGAGTTCATTTTGATCCAAATTTGACCTTTTTTAACAAGTGAATGATGTATTCTGATTTGTAATGAGACAATTTAGGCGCAAAACTGTGTTTTTTTACGATTAATAATTCCTGACTATATTTTTTTTACTCAAAATAGAACTTTTAAAAAATAAGTCAAAAGTGGATTTTTATTTGAATTCTTTAAAGTTTTTAAACAATTTCGGCTTTAAATTTGGGCTATGTACCTCTCTATAACATGTTTTCTACATTTTTTCTTTTCAGGTAATATCTCTAGGTGTTTTTCATAGGTGTTCACTTAAAATTTGTATTTTTTATCTCGTTTTTTATGTTTCATAATTTTCTATTCATATTCCTTGTCACGTTTTTTGCAATTTTTTGTTTTCTTCATATACATATCTTTTTTTAATTGGACAAAATTAGAATATTTATTGGTATAAAACATCAAGAAAAACAAAATGCGGGAAAATTGAAAATTATAAGAAAAAGATAAGAAACACTAAACAATAACTATGTTAAAAAGATGTCCCCTGTGTTCTCCCAAACATGCCGAGGTTTCGACCAAATATGTGCTCCATTTCACAATGCTACATAGACCCATCGAGAGAGGAAAGAGATGTCCTCAATGTGCCTCTATGAAGAAATGAATTATTGTCATTAACTTGATATTTTACCCAGTTTAGTGATTTTGTAACAACTTTAAAGACAAAAAGTCAATTATGGTGACTTTTAAAAATATTTTTCGGTCAAAACAATTTGATTCACTCCGATCGGTCGAGACGTTCTCAAGTTACGGGTGGTCAAAGTTGAGAATTGAGAAAAAAGTCGTAATACCCCCCTCCCCTTTGGACAATTTTGAAAAAATTTCAGAAACATTTTTTTGCTCTTTTTGATCGAAATGGCACGCTGGCATTGCCCTAAGAACGTAACAAACTCAATTTGAATGAATTTAATATCTAAAGAGGTTTTTTTAAAAATGGTCAAAAAACGCGATTCTAAAAGTGCTTCAAAATCGACCTCCGAAGAGTCTATCTCCGAAAATATGGCACTTATGGAACTTCCGATGGTGGGAGGTAAAAGAGGACATCAAGAAGGCGAAAAACAGTTGGATTCACTCCGATCGATCGAGGCGTTCTCTGTTACAGGCGGTCAAAGTTGAGAATTGAGAAATAAGTCGTAATACCTCCCCCCCCCCTTTTGGACATTTTTGAAAAAAATTCAGAAACATTTTTTTGCTGTTTTTGATCGAAATGGCACGCTTGCAATGCCCTAAGAACGTAACAAACTCAATTTGAATGAATTTAATATCTAAAGAGGTTTTTTAAAAATGGTCAAAAAACGCGATTCTAAAAGTGCTTCAAAATCGACCTCCGAAGGGTCTATCTCCGAAAATATGGCACTTATGGAACTTCCGATGGTGGGAGGTAAAAGAGGACATCAAGAAGGCGAAAAACAGTTGGATTCACTCCGATCGATCGAGGCGTTCTCTGTTACAGGCGGTCAAAGTTGAGAATTGAGAAATAAGTCGTAATACCCCCCCCCCCCTTTGACATTTTTGAAAAAATTTCAGAAACATTTTTTTGCTGTTTTTGATCGAAATGGCACGCTGGCATTGCCCTAAGAACGTAACAAACTCAATTTGAAAGAATTTAAAATCTAAAGAGGTTTTTTTAAAAATGGTCAAAAAACGCGATTCTAAAAGTGCTTCAAAATCGACCTCCGAAGGGTCTATCTCCGAAAATATGGCACTTATGGAACTTCCGATGGTGCGAGGTAAAATAAAACATCAAGAGGAGGAAGTTTTTTCGGGTTTTTTTTCAATTTATTCAACAATCAAACTAGTTTCTGGTAACTTACCCTCCTCAACTGTAACAATTTCAGTTTTTTTCCTTCCTTTTTTTCCTTTTGAATACGTTCCTCTAAAACTCTGGTCTACTGCTTCTTCTGATAGCTCTTCAACAGTATAAGTTGGACATTCTTTCACCATAACCGTGGTTTGACTTTTTTGCCTTCTTTAGTCAGAATATCAGTTTTTTTCTCTTGCTCACCATTTTTCTTTTTAATTACTCTCCATCACAACCTGCTCCTTTAGCTAATTGGTGTCCAAAAACTATTATTTCTTGAAGTCCTCGGGTAGTTGATATTACCATTCTTTAGGTTTTTCTTCAACAAGAACTGTAGTGAATGGCTCTTTTCCAGCATCCTCTGCTGTAACAACTTGTGTTCGTTCTCCTTTGACGTCCTTTTTTTCTTTAGAATCGTTTTTTAATTACTTTCATGAAAACAATTTCCATATTCATATTCTAATGTCTTGAAAACCTCTTAAACTGTAAACGTTGTTAAAATGTTTGCTTTTTTTCTGTAGTATCCATTTCAACTATTTCTTCTTTATCGCCTTTTTTACTTCTTTATTAGTAGTTTTTGACAACTCTTTTTAAGTAATCTTTTTCCTTTTACGTCTCCTTCATTTTTTTGCTTGGCAAGTAATCATCAAAAAACGAAAACAAAATTTACTCTTGTGTGAGTGGCATTGTTTGCCTTGCTGTTTTACTGTACCCATTTCTGTTTCTGTTTTTCCTTCCTTGTCGTCGTTTTTCTTTCCCTTTTTAACATTTTTCTATAATTCTTTGACATGTGTGTCGTTCACTTTTCTGTTCATAAATTTTTTTCATCTATATAAATTGGACTCCGCAATGGATCCAAAATTGAACTTTTTTAACAAGTGAAAGATATTATGATTTGTAATGAGACAATTTTGGCCCAAAACTATGTTTTTTTACGACTAATAATTCCTCACCCGAAATAGTACTTTTAAAAAACAAGTCAAAAGTCGATTTTTATTTGAATTCTTTAAAATTTTTAAACAATTTCGGCTTTAAATTTAGACTATGTACCTTTCTTGATCATATTTCATCTTCACTTAAAATTTTTATTTTTTATGCTTCATAATTTTCTATTCATATTCCTTGTCACGTTTTTTGCAATTTTTTGTTTATTTCATATACATATGTTTTTTTTAATTGGTCAAAATTAGAATATTTATTGGGTATAAAACATCAAGAAAAACAAAAGGTGGAAAATTGAAAATCAGAAGAAAAAGATAATAAACACTGACCAATAACTATGTCAAAAAGATGCCCTTTGTGTTCTCCCAAACATGCAGAGGTTTCGACCAAATATTTGCTCCATTTGACAATGCTCCGTAGATCCATAAAGAGAGGAAAAGATGTCCTCAATATGCCTCTATGAAATGAACTATTGTCATTAACTTTCGTGTTTTTGGTGAAGTTAGCGGGATTAGGACAAATAATGCACCTCTTCTTTATTTGAAAATGGCCGACGTTTCGACTATTTATTTAGTCTTCATCAGGGCTAAAACCAATAAGTTCAATAGTAACAAATCCCTGGGCCCAACATAAAATTGTAAATAATGCTTGTTCAAATGTAGAACGTAAATTCCTATACATCCATTACATATATCAAATTTTAAAAATTAAAAAAATGTTTTAAACACAAAAAAATAAAAATATTAAATATACAGACAAACTGTAGACAACTACAAGAATTAACAATTGACAAATACCGACAATACCAAGTAACCAGTAAACATGGAGTTATAGGTATTGTCGTGGAGTTACTTGATATTGTCGGTATTTGTCAATTGTTAATTCTTGTAGTTGTCTACAGTTTGTCTGCATATTTAATATTTTTATTTCTTTGTGTTTAAAACATTTTTTAAATTTTTAAAATTTGATATATGTAATGGATGTATAGGAATTTACGTTCCACATTTGAACAAGCATTATTTACAATTTTATGTTGGGCTCAGGGATTTGTTACTATTGAACTTATTAGTTTTAGCCCTGATGAAGACTAAATAAATAGTCGAAACGTCGGTCATTTTCAAATAAAGAAGAGGTGCATTATTTGTCCTAATCCCGCTAACTTCACCAACACCTTATAACTTAAGGACGCTAATTACAACAATGAATTTCGTGTTTTTTTTTATGCGGTGTGTACGAGATATATTTTTTACGCGGCTCAGTTTCGGCACGCAGGCCATCATCAGCGCCAAAATATGCCAAGCGAGTATTGTAAAACAGGAAATTCCAAACGTCGCTCTTTACTAATATTGTAAAGAGTTTGTGACAAGGAAATTAAACATCCCTGTTATTCCAAATAATAGACTCCATAAACTCCAGGAAGAAAGTGTTGGTAAGCTGGGTGAAGAGGCAAAGTAGACCAAAATTAAAGAAGCAATAATAACAACACAACAAGAAAGCATTGGTAAGGGCAAGAACAAAACTAGGTAGAGATGGATGACAGAGGAAATTTTGGCACTGATGGAAGAAAGAAGGAGATACAAAGACAGGGATAACACCAAGTACAAGGAGATACAGAACACAATTAGAAGTAAGATAAGAATAGCAAAGGAGGTCTGGATGACTGAAAGGTGCAAGGGAATTGAAGAATTAGAATTCGGCCTACATAAAAAAATAAAAGAAGTCACCGGTGTGGTGAGAGAGAAAAAAAACTGGTACACTGAAAGATGAAAAGGGCGCATTGTTTGCTGACTTCGATGCCAGACTGAGACTGTGGCAGCAATATATAACTCAACCGTTTGATGACTAAAGAATGGACACATATGACATAACTATATCAGAGAGCGCTCCAGAAATAACGAAGGAAGAAGTAGAGTATGCCATCAAAACCTCAAAATCGGGTAAAGCAGTAGGGCCAGATGAGGTACATTGTGAGGTCTTGAAACTGCTGGATGAGTGTTCAATCAGTGTCTTAGTAGATCTATTCAATAGCATTTATACATCAAGAGTAATTCCCAGAGAATGGCTGCTTTCCACCTTTGTTCCTATCCCAAAAAAATCTCGAGCGTCAAAGGGTGATGATCACAGACTAATAAGTTTGATAAGTCAAGTTCTGAAGACCTTTATAAAAATTATACATACTAGAATATACAAAAAATGTGCCCGAGATCTATCTTTGACATTGAGAGTGTGAATGGTGCGATGTTACGTCTTTCCAGTGTTACTATTAAAGGATGGACACTGAACAAGGAAACATCAAAGGGACTGGAATCGTTTGAGTGGTGGGTGTACCGCCGAATGTTAAAGATCTTCTGGATGGACCGCATTACGAACGAACAAGTTCTGGAAAGAATAGATAAGGAAATGGAAATTCTTTTCAGAATTAAAAGAAGAAAACTACAGTTTCTTGGGCATGTTATTATAGCGTAATTCAAAATATGAAATTCTACAGCTCATCATGTAGGGGAAGATCGTGGGACGCAGAAGCGTCGGTCGACGTAGAATTTCCTGGCTACGTAACCTGCGACACTAGTTTAACCTCTCATCTGTTGAACTATTTCGGACAGCTGACTCTAAAGTTAGAATAGCCATGGCCATGATGATCAGCAACCTCTGAAGGAGAAGCTGAGATCAAGAAGAAGAAGTTATTCCAAATATTCCGACATTTCGACCATACGAGCCTTTTTTGGGTCCAAAGGGCTTCGTGTCAACAATAGTTCGGTTCTTCATTGAGGCACATGAGATATCTTTTTCTCTCCATGAAAAAGCTCACAAATATCGACCCGGAAGAACACCAAACTATGTGTCGGCACATTTTGAATAACAAATGATGGTTGGTGGGAATCCAATCCCCTTTTGTCCCATGCATGGTCAATGAGGTTGCGGTCTGATGATAGAAGCGGGAATTCCATAAAAACCCAACAGTTCCCGCACAATGAGCAGCAAACTGATTTGCAGTAAACAAACAGTATTACTGTTGATGACCAGTTATGCATGGATCTATGCTGTTCATTCGTGTTTCAATCAAGTACCAGCAATGCTGTTCGCGCATTAAAAGAGATGCTCAAGCAAGAATCGTATCATCTCTGAACAGACAAACTTCTTGGACGGCTCTACGATTTGTAGGCACTAATGGAAGAGTCCGAAGACCGTCCATATCTTGACTCATTTGTAGACTCCATTGATCATTCCAATTCACGCGTTTGTTAGCCTACTGCAATCTATATCGCATATGATTATACGTGAAAGGAACCATTCTCAAAAGTCGTCGTGAACGTAGCTTAACATCTCGTAGTCTTCTAAGAACGGTTTCAATTGAAACTTTAACACCACAAGCGTTTGAAAGCCTCTGTCGCATGATCTGGCAAGTACTCAGAGGCTCTCTACTAGGTGGATGCTGATGTTAAAAAATGGCGTTGTGCAGGGGTGGTAACTCGTAGGCGTCCGCATACTTTCTTTAAAATAATAGATGATGATGATGACTCAGAAGATTTGTACAAAAACTAAACTATGTATATATAAACTTAAAAATCTTCGTAAGAGAAGCACTAAATCATAACTAATAAAAATTCTACAGGGATTATCGTGTTGTGGTAAGCCTGTCCGGGGCGGATTTTTCGGGGCATAAATTAGGCTCAAAATTTAAAAAACATTTCAAATGCGAGAGCCGAAATTCCCTATAAATAACCTCGAAGATTTTAAATCGTAGCCATTACTAATTCGAAGTGCATCGGAAACATTAATAATAAATCACGCGGTCTTAGGTCGGGCGCCAAAAATCCGTCTCCCGATTGAAAAATGAAGCGCAGGTGCGTCGAATCCCGTGAATTATTCTCCCCGCTGTCTATAATGTCCGTTTAATTAATATTTCGGTCCCGATAGCTTTCGAATATCAATCGTTTCTTGCTAAAAATAAAAACAATAAAAGAAATTGCTTTTCGAGGAATCGTGATGATGAGTGTGGTGCGGCAGTACCACGGTGCGTACCCACTCAAAAAGTAATAACACTGATAGCAACAAAACATTCCTCGAGTACAATCACGATCTGAAAATGGGCGACCAAATGGGTTGCCGACCGACCACGCGAACAACCAGCCCAGTAACGAGCTGGTCGGACCACACGATTACCCGGGTAAATATCTGTGATGATGATAGATGCTGGCGAAGGTTACGGTGGAGATGGTTCACTCTGGAAGATGATCTCTGGGCCGCGCGACGACAACAGGTTCCGTCCAATTTGGTTCAATGACATGGGTCGTTTTTGAATTAACTCCGGCTCTGATGCGCGCCTCGGGCGGTTCTCTTCGCACGCCTACCCCACTTTCGGAATGGACTAAATCACACGTTTGTTGTGCGAGATGTGTGTGTGTGTGTGTGTGGCAAAAAAATTGGTATGATTACCGTTTGATTGAGGTTCCCATGTTTATTTGGATTAGTAGGTGACGTATATACTTGTTGATGGGCTAAGAACGACGCGACGGGAGGAAAATGGGCAAGAAACGTAGTGCCCAGAAAAGCTCCTCAGACGACAGGGTGATGGTAAAGGGTACACATAAGGGGCGCCGATTCTTTGGTTGACACTTGGTTTCTATGTGCTTTTTGCTATTTCTATTTTTCATTGTGCTAACAACCTTGTAAGAAAGTTTTTCTAACTCTAACCGTTTTCCAAATACATGATGTTTGCGGATGGGATGAAGGATGTTGCAAATATAATAAATGCGCGGTAATTATAATAGTAAAAACTCCAAAGTTGCTAAAGCTATGATGATCTCCCGAAAACCGGCAATCGCCCCCCCCCCCCCTTTTTTTCGAATCCTTTTAGATTTCTTTGGAATTTTTGTTTGACTGACTGATAAACGCAAACGCACAACTGAAAAGATTCATTTGAAAGAGGACATCAAGAAGAGGACAAAACAGTTGGATTCACTCCAATCGGTCTAAGTGTTCTCAAGTTACAGGCGTTCAAAGTTGAGAATTGAGAAAAAAGTAATAATCTCCTTTTCGGACATTTTAAAAAAAATAGGATTTTTTTTTGTTGCTTTTGATCGGAATGGCGCGCTTGCAATCGCTTGAGAGCGTAACAAACTAAATTCGAATAGCCTCTAAAGAGGTTTTTTTTTAAATGGTCCAAACAACGCGATTTAAAAGTGCTTAAAAATCGACCTGCGAAGGGGACCATCTTCAAAAATATTGCACCTACAGAACTTCTGATGGTGGGAGGTGAAAGAGGACGTCAAGATGAGGAAAAAACAGTTGAATTCACTCCGACCGGTCGAGGCGTTCTCAAGTTACAAGCGGTCAGAGTTGAGAATTCATAAAAAAGTCGTATAACCCCCCCCCCCCTTTGGACACTTTAGAAAGCATTGCGGAAACATTTTTTTGCTGTTTTTGGTCGAAATGGCACGCGTGCAATCCCCTAAGAACGTAACAAACCGAATTCGAATGAATTTAACCTCTAAAGAGATTTTTTTAAATGGCCGAAAAACGTGATTCTAAAAGTGCTTAAAGCGACCTGCAAAGGGTTAAATAAAGAGGACATTATAGAAGAGGAAAAAACAGTTGGATTCACTTCGATCGGTCGAGGCGTTCTCAAGGTACAGGCGGTCAAAGTTGAGAATTGAGAAAATACTCGTAATCTCCCCCCCCCCCTCTTTGGACATTTTCAAGAAAAATTCGGAAAATCTTTTTGATCGGAATGGCACGTTTGCAATCCCCTAAGAACGTAACAAAATCAATTCGAATGAAATTAACCTCTGAAATCATTTCAAAAATGATCAAAAAACGCGAATCTAAAAGTGCTGTAAGGGGTGTAAGGGGTGACAGCACAAACTATATGTAGCTGACCCAAAAGACAACCTCACCTGCACGTGGTGCACCCTGCTAGAAAAGCTGACGAGCCACTGTCGACCGAGTGGTTACCGGTATAAGTAATCCCCTCTTGTCGGCCAACAGCTGCGGGTGGAGGAGCTGACAAGAGATAGGGCACCTTCTTGCCCTTGGAAGAAGAAATTCTCCCTAAAGGCGGATGAAACTGCTACAAGTTCAACGGCATGGAGATGCAGAAGGCAACGGGAAACCACTGCATTAAGGATCCTTAGGGATTTTCCAAGACAAACAATAATGGCAACACAACATAATCAAATGGCCCCTAGTCCGTGGCAGACCTTAGATGGTCAAGGGGTGCGAAGAATCCCCACGTTGAAAAACACTAATGTAGTAAAGACGGAACTTAAAGAAGCACTTCGACTTGGCACTTGGAATGTTAACAGCATGTATATGCCAGGGAAAACCCATAATATAGAGCAGAAAATGAAAAGACTGGGAGTGAACATCTTGGGAATAAGTGAGACAAGATGGCCCGGTTGTGGAAAGATCAGACTGAAGAACGCAGTGTTGTTTTATTCCGGAAACGAAGACACCCACCACTATAACGGAGTAGGCATTATGGTGGACCTGGACACCAGCGGTTCTATCATTAACTTCATACCAATCTCTGATAGAGCAATGATGATACAACTAAGGGCCACACCTAAAAACCTAAACATCATTCAAACATATGCCCCAACAGCCGACAAACCACAGACAGAGTTGGAGGCATGGTATACAGAAGTCAAACAATTAATAGCCGCCACAAATAAAGACGACATCACCCTTATCCTCGGGGATTTCAATGCCAAGATAGGTAGAGGAAAAAGTGGGGATACCGTGGGTGAATACGGTCTGGGAATAAGAAAAGAAAGAGGCCCTGGTCCAGTTCTGCCAAGAAGAAAAACTGATGGTTTCCAACACATGGTTTAAGCTACCTGTACGTCGCCTCTACACATGGAAATCCCCACAGGACACCACAGAGCATCCGGTCAGGAATCAAATTGATTATATACTGGTTCCAAAAAGGTATAGAAATGGAGTGCTTGGTATTAGGACATATCCAGGAGCAGACGTCGAGTCAGACCATATTCCCCTAGGGGCACACTTTCGTATTAGACTTAAGAAACTTAAAAGAACGCAGTCCAACAAACCAAACGTAGCACTACTACAGAATGAACCCAAACGTCAAACAATCACTGACAAACTCAACAATGAGCTCAAAAAGGTTATACAAAAGAACGAAATGATTCCTGATACCGAGAGCACTGACAGGATCGAGGACACCTGGAATTCATTCAAGAAAGCTATATTAGACACACAAAAGTCGCTAGTAACACCAAACAGAACGAAACAACATAAGGAATGGATCACCCAAGAAATACTCATGCTGATGGAACAGAGACGTAGCTGATGGAACAGAGACCTAGCAAAAACATATCAGAAGAAAAATCAGAGAAGCCAAGGAAAAGTGGATGGAAGAAAGGTGCCAAGAAGTAGAAGAACTATACAAAAAACACGACCTCTTCAATTTACATAGGAAGGTCAAGGAAATTACAAGTAGTCGAAAATACCCAGCCTTGTCCCATATAGTTAACCAGGACAACAAAGTAATCACAGATGATGGCGAACTTAGAAAGGTATGGGCAGAATATGTGGCAAATACATTTGAAAGCAATAGCCCTCCTTTTCACAGTCAAGATCCGACGGAAACGATACCGGAAATACTTCAATCGGAGGTCCAAAAAGCACTAAGAGAGATAAAAACTAAGAAAGCAGCAGGCCCAGATGACATTTGCCCAGAGATCCTAAAACTTATAGGAAAGGAAAACATACACATCCTGGTTCAACTTTTTAACGATGTCTATAAATCGGGATACATCCCCCGAGATTGGCTGAAATCAATCTTCATACCTATTCCTAAAAAACCCGGAGCACGGAAGTGTGCAGAATTCCGATTGATCAGCCTGATGAGCCAGGTGTTAAAGGTGTTCTTGAAAATCATCCATAGGCGCATACGTGCAAAATGCGAACAGGATGTAAGCGAAGTGCAAATGGGTTTCCGCGAAGGAATGGGTACCAGAGAGGCCTTGTTTGCACTCTCTGTCCTACTACAAAAATGCAGAGACCAGCGAAAGGAAGTGTACCTGTGCTTTATAGATTACACAAGGGCCTTTGACTGCATAGATCACACCAAATTATTGGAACTACTGGAAAGAAAGGGTGTCGATGCCCAGGATTTAAAGATCGTACAGAATCTCTATGAACAGCAAATAGCATCTGTTAAACTGGAAAACACCGAAACAAGCACTGTACCCATAGGGTGTGGAGTCAGACAAGGGTGCGTACTTAGCCCCATGCTTTTTAATATGTATTCAGAAATCATTTTCCAAAACGCTCTGGACGAGGCGGTGGACGGTCTGAAAGTCAATGGGAAACTCATAAACAATCTAAGATATGCTGACGATACAGTGATAATTGCGGACAGTCCTGAAGGACTGCAATGCCTAATCGACAGCATATCGGTTTCCGGGGACGAAATGGGACTGAAGATTAATATCTCAAAAACGAAGATCATGCAAATAAGCCGCAACCCAAACAACCATCCCAACATAAATATATACAGAACACCTATAGAGCAGGTCACTAAATTTAAATATCTGGGAAGTTGGATCAGCGAGGACCTGGATCCTGAGATAGAAATAAGATCCCGCATAGAGCAAGCGAGAACTAACTTTATTAAGATGCGGAACCTATTAACGGACAGAACACTCAACTTAAACATAAGATTTAACTTCGTTAGATGTTATGTGTATTCCACGTTACTGTATGGAGTCGAGGCCTGGACGCTGAAAGTCAGCGGCATTAATAAACTGGAAGCATTTGAGATGTGGGTGTACCGCAGAATGCTGCGTATTCCATGGACCGATCGTACCACTAATCAAGAGGTCTTACATAGGATGAACAAAGACCGAACAATCCTCGAGACCATAAAAAAGCGAAAGACCGCTGACCTTGGCCATGTCATGAGACAGGACAAATAAAGATTCCTACAACTGATTATGGAGGGCAAGATTGAGGGAAAGCGTGGTCATGGACGTAGACAGTGCTCGTGGCTGAAAAACATAAGGGATTGGACAGGCTTAGACTCAAACTCCCTGCTGAGAAGAGCCCAGGACAGAGCCGAATTTGCCAGAATTGTTGCCGATCTTCATTGAATGGAGAAGGCACTTCAAGAAGAAGAAAAGTGCTTAAAAATCGACCTCCGAAGGGGTCTATCTCCACAAATATTGCACCTACGGAACTTTCGACTGCGGGAGGTGAAAGAGGACATCAAGAAGAGGAAAAAAACAGTTTGATTCACTCCACTCGATCGAGACGTTCTCAAGTTGCAGACTGTGAAAGTTGAGAATTGAAAAAAGTCGTAATACTCCCCCAAAGTCTTTGGACATTTAAAAAAAAATGGGAAATATTTGTTGCTGCTTTTGATCGGAATGCCACATTTGCAATCCCCTAAAAACGTAATAAACTCAATTCGAATGAAATTAACCTCCAAAGTCGTTTCAAAAATGATCAAAAAACGCGATTCTAAAAGAGCCTAAAAATCGACCATCGAAGGAGTCTATCTCCAAAAATATTGCACTTACAGAACTTTCGATGGTGGGAGGTCAAAGGGGACAACAAGAAGAGGAAAAAACAGTTGGATTTACTCCACTCGATCGAGGCGTTCGCAAGTTACAGACTGTCAAAGTTGAGAATTGAAAAAAGTCGTAATACTCCCCCCACGCCTTTGGACATTTTCAAAAAAAAATTAGAAATTTTTTTTGCTGCTTTTGATCGGAATGCCACATTTGCAATCCCCTAAAAACGTAACAAACTCAATTCGAATGAAATTAACCTACAAAGTCGTTTCAAAAATGATCAAAAAACGCGATTCTAAAAGTGCCTAAAAATCGACCATCGAAGGAGTCTATCAAAGGGTCAAAGGGGACATCAAGAAGAGGAAAAAACAGTTGGATTTACTCCACTCGATCGAGGCGTTCTCAAGTTACAGGCTATCAAAGTAAAAAGTCGTAATACTCCCCCCTCCTTTGGACATTTTCAAAAAAGAAATTGGGCAAATTATCTTGCTGCTTTCGATCGGAATTCTACGTTTGCAATCCTCTAAAGACGTAACAAACTCAATTCGAATAAATGTCACCTCTGAAGTCGTTTCAAAAATGATCAAAAAACGCGATTCTAAAGTTCCTAGAAATCGACCATTGAAGGGGTCTGTCTCAAAAAATATTGCACCTACGGAACTTCCGATGGTGGGAGGTGAAAGAGGACATTAGTAGACCACAGAGCGTAGCACTGGTAAGTCTTCTACCCTCCATCTGTAAGCAAACAAATACTAATTGCGAGCTATAGCTTCTCAGCCTGGCAAAGCGGAAGATCTCAGCGTCTTCAAGAACCGAAGAACAAGCATGCGAATATCTGCCCGGGCTGATATAGTCCTTAAAGGGGCTGTCCTTCCATTGCAAGAGCCTGACGGTCGGCACTGGTTGATTAAGCAAATGGAAGAAATAATTAGTAAGTTTCCAACAATCTAACTTGGAGATGTAGAGTATTAATGTTTTGCTATTGTAGATTCATCCAGTCCATAGTTTTGCTGACAGGTACTCCTGGAACGGGTAAAACCGCCCTTATCCTGCAACTTGTAGAGTACAGTTTTTTCGGTAGAAGAAAGGAACTCCTCTACCAATCGATACATTCCCCAGAAAGGTCAAGAAGCCCCCAGTCGGGTATAGATCTGGTTTCTGAAAAGATCAAGGATCTGGCCAGCAGCATTTTGGCCTACCACTTCTGCCAAGCCGAGAACAACAACACGTGTTTAGTGCCAGATTTCATACATTAACTTTCGGCTCAGCTATGCCAGGCTCCTCAATTAGCGGCTTATAGAGAATGCTTACTGAATGAGCTTACTTTACCAAACGTCCTATCTCTAAAGGAGTGTATAGCCAATCCAGATCAGGCCTTTACGGCAGGAATTTTGGAGCCATTGGCCAGTCTCAGGAGGACGGGTAAAATTGAAAATGTCACTTGCACGATCTTGGTAGATGCCGAGTTCCATAGGCCAGATCACGGTGATACCTTGATTACGTTCTTAGTGAAACATATTACCAATTTTCCATCGTGGCTGAAAATTATAGCGACGATTAGGAGTCACCTTCAAGATCCCACCAAACAGTTTTCAACCAGGGTTAGTCTGGATAATTTCCAGTCTAACGAGAATATACAAAAAGACATTTTGGGATATATAAACTTTAGACTGCAAAACAGTCCCAGTATCCAAAGTAACGTGACATTAACTCACAACGGTAAAGTGGCAAGCGGAAGCGTTGCTCAGCATAAATTCCCAGCATTTGCTCAGTCTATGTCAGGGATCGTTCCTCTTCGCCAAGCTCACTCTGGACTTGTTAGAACGAGGACAGCTGGTAGCGAAGTCATCTGTGTCACCAGTGACCTTGTCGCACATCTATTTGTTACACTTTAATCTAAGATTCCCCACCATACGGTGCTTCGAGAAGATGGCGCACATTTTAAGCGTATGTTTGGCAGCTCTCTATCTTCTCACCCTTTTGGAGATATTCTATTCAGTAAACTCGCCCTGGAAGGAGTTCCTGCAGCGTTTCAAGTTGCTCTCAGGCTTCCTTGTAAAGCGACTGGACAATACCTATATGTTTTTCCATCCCTCCTTCAGGGAGTGGCTTATCAGAAGAGACGAGATTCATATGCGACCTCAGGTCTGGTTACGCAGGAATTGCTTTTCGCTTGTCAAGAGTACAGGCACCATTAGACGCGGAAAAGACCTTAGAACTTGGACCCCCATATCCTAAAAGCCCACGTTTATAGAAACATGACGTCTCCTGCCTTAGGCTCTAGAGATCTGCAGGCTTATTGGGTCACAGAAAGCTCAGAAAACGTTTCGGCAACAGTCTGCCACTTGCGAAACATTTACAGCCCCAACGTGAAAGTTTCGAGACTGCTCCTTCTTGCCGGAGCTAGCCCCAACTATATCACGGACTTTTTGGGCAAAGCCCCAGTACTCTGCATGTTTGCTAATGGGGGGAACGTTCTAATGGTTTCGATTCTGCTGGAATTCAGCGTGGAACTGGCCAATAACCAGGAACAAAGCGCACTGTCCATGGCTTCTACCAAAGGTCATTGTGACGTCGTCAGGCAGCTGATAGCAGCAGGAGCCAGTCCCGGGCACGCAGCCCCAATGGTTGCCTAAATGTCGTGGAATACCTTTTGCCTTGCATCCTGAAGAACGAGAACGGTGTAGAGCTGACAGAGGCTGCTCAACAGGCCCTTATTGCCGCAGCCGGTCAAGGGCACCCCGAAATAGTTGAATACCTGCTGGATATGGCCGAAGTAACTGCAGATATGGCAGATTCTATTACTGGTAAGTTTTTGATTTTAGAAGAAAAACGCGAGATTATCTTGAAATGATTGATGATTATTAAGAAAATGGTAGGTTTCGGGTCTTGACTGGGTCATGGTTTTAAGTGAAACTGCTCTTACCGTTGCTGCAGCGAATGTTTGCCACACCGTAGGTTCGGCGTCAAAAACCGAAAAGACGTGACTCCCCTGTTTTTTTGCCGTGGTTGAGAGGCTAATCCAGAATCACGCAGCTATCGAACAAACTGACGAATCGGGCAGTACTCCTTTAATGTTGGCTTCTTCGGAGGTACACCTCGGGGTGATAGACTTGCTTTTGGATGGTGGATTGGAAAGTGAGTTTGCAAATGTGTGGCCGTTTGAATTTGGCTTGTCTGAGGAATTTTAGGGTCTGACAAAGAGGACGACAAGGGGCTGACGTCGTTGTGCTAGGCATGCTTGCGCGGGAAGGTTCAAGCTGCCCATAGTCTGGTCGAAAAAGGTGCCAATATTAATCACATTGACAAGACTGGAAGAACACCCTTAAGTAAATATCAATTTACTGGTTATGTGCTGGTGATGTGATTAATTATGCGCTTGTTCGCCAAGATACTCCACTCGATCGATGCGTTCTCAAGTTACAGGCTGTCAAAGTAGAGAATTGAAAAAAAAAAGTCGTAAAGAGTTCCTGCCTTTTGACATTTTCAAAAAACAATCAGGAACATTTGTTTGCTGATTTTGATCGGAATGCCACGCTTGCAATCCCCTAAAAACGTAACCAACTCAATTCGAATGAAATTAACCTCTAAAGTCGTTTTATCTCCAAAAATATTGCCCCTATGGAATTTCCGATGGTGGGAGGTGAAAGAGGACATATCAAGAAGAGGAAAAAAACAGTTGAATTCACTCCACTCGGTCGAGGCGTTGTCAAGTAACAGATTGTCAAAGATGAGAATTGAGAAAACGTCGTAGTACCCCCCCTTGGACATTTTCAAAAAAATGTCGGGTAATTTTGTTTTGCTGTTTTTTATTCGGAATGGCACGTTTGCAATCCCCTAAGAACGTAACAAACTCAATTGGAATTAAATTAACCTGTAAAGTGTTTTTTTTTAAATGTCCAGGAAACGCAATTCTAAAAATGTCCAAAAATCTACCACCGAAGGGGGTTATCTCTGAAAATATTGCACCAACGCAACTTCCGGTTAGTTCAGGTTAGTTAATATATTGCACCCACGGAACTTCCGGTGGTGAGAGGTAAAAGAGGACATCTAGAAAAGGAATAAACAGTTGGACCACCAAAACTGTTTGGAGTTCACTACAAACAGGTTTATTCCTGTCTTAGTGGTTATATTGTCGTTTTTTTATGTAATTTTTTTATACTCAAACTTCAAGTGAGCCGAAACCCCGCCCCACTACTACCCCCACCCTAGTCCCTCTACTTCAGCGCGATGGCGGGAGTATAAATACCACGGAGCTCACTTCAGTCGAATCAGTCAACGTCGGGAAGCACGGGAGATCAATTCGCCCATGGCCTCATCGCCTTTGATAATGTCTGCTGCAGCTGTAGACGAACGGCTTCAAAGCCCAGAAAACACTTTAGATTGTATTTTGACCGGCCGTGAAAGCCTTCACAGTCATAAAAGACTGTTTGTTTTCAAATTTTAAAATACAAGTTTTATGGTAAGTTATAGCCAAATTTCATTACTGAAACCAAAATTACATTACTACAAAATGTTGTATAATTATTCCAAGTGGTTTGGCAATTACTAATATATTTTTATTTTTTAAATAAAACTTGGACATCATGTACCTCCGTTGATATTTCGAAAAAGTGCCAACGAAAAACATAGTTTTTGAAGCGCCATTCGCTGATGGAAAGGTAACCACCAACTTTGGAATCACCCCGTATATACGGTGGCCCTAAACCTTATACTTTTACATATGAGTGTAAGGAAAATGTCGTTTTGCTACGCGGAAAAATTAAAACATGATTGTGACTTCATAGGTAGTTTGTAGAACTATTGTTGAGACATTTTGACAAATTTAAGATATTGTTGCGGGAATCGGTGCGGGCCGGAGACGGTCGCGATAATACTACAGCCAGCCTGTTAACGGAACGGTTTTATTGCCTTCTTTATGCTTTTTTGATGTTATTTACATACTCAACAATTATTTCACAAGACTATTTTTTGGAATATACTTTGATATTTTTGTGCCATCCAACGCCTAAAGACAAAAAATGTTTTAACGTATCTCAAAAGTGTTGTGAAGCTGAAGGAAAAATAATTTTTTCCGAGTGCATTTTAAACGTAAAATTTACAGAAAAAAAATCAAAGTATAATCTAAAAAAAAATTATCTCGAGTTCGTAGAGAATTGCAATTGCGTTTGTTTGCAAAATCGTTAAATAAACTGTGTTTAATGAAAAATCACTTGCACTGGAATTATTCGAACCCGAAGTTAGCAACAATACGATCCAATTTCTTATAATTTCTCTTAAATTACGTTATTCACTAACTGGGAGTTAAATTTCGATTCAATGTGTTCATACACCTAGTTCTTTCAGCCTTTTTTGTAGATTTACTTTTTCTCTTGGCATTTAATTGGCAAAATTCGAATTTGTTTGTCTTAGTGTTAGCTTAGCTCAGTACTTATTTTAGGAGTGCTGACCCTTTTTAAGACAATATGAGTTTGAAATGTTGGAAGTTGGAATTAGCAGGAATTGATAGGAATTAGAGAGATTGGCTGGCTGTTCCCAGAAATACGAGGCAGAGTCAAATGAATGAAGAACCTTAAAAGAACCCTAAAAAATGCACGACGTTGAATCTTCAAAGTTGGCAGAAGTAGTATTGGCGGTATTTAGATTGCAATTAAAATCTATTAAAAATGACCCATATCGCCTAAAAGCCGAATTTTGGTGTTTTGCATTTATTCAATTTTAGGACAAAATCAGGCAAAATCTTCTATTTTGTGTTTTTTTTTGTAAAACTACATCCCACTAAAATTAGTGAAATTTACATCAAAACGGCCAAAATCGGTTTAAAATGAGTGAAAGCGTTTAAAAAGACAAATTTTCATGTTTTTGGAGAAACTCATTTTAAGGACAAAATCAGACAAAACCGAATCGAATCTTCCAATTAGTTGAGTTTGGTAAAATCATATTTTTTACCAAAATAAGTGACACTTTACTCAAAATTCCTAAAAATGCATTTTTGATGTTTTACAAGAAAGTCATGTTAAAATTGAGGCCAAAATCGGTGAGAAATAACTCAAAGTTTGTAAGAATAGAAATTTTAAGTATTTGGAGAAATTCAGATTAAGATTATCGCAAAAATCCGTTAAAAATAAATCAAAGCATTTAAAATTGCATGGTTGCAGTTAGAATTAGGCCCGAAATTGGGTAAAACTGATTCAAAGAGTCTAGAAATGCAAATTTTGAGTTTTCCGAGAAATTCAGGTAAGAATTTGAGGCGAAGGTCTTCACATTGCCTAAAAATGCAAAATTCCTTGCTTTTGAATATATCCAGTTTTAGGACAAATCAGGCATAACTGATTCAAATCTACTAATTTGCGGTTTTTTGGTAAAATTACATTGTCGGACTAAAATAAGAGCAATTTGACTCAAAAGGCCTCGAAATTGAAATGTAGTTTTATTTTCTAGAAATTCAAGTTAGCATTATGGCCAATATCGTTAAAAAAATAATCAAAGTTATTATTAATTAAGAGTTCAGGGTAGAATTAGGATTAAAAATATTTAAATCCTCTAAAAATGTCATTTTTTAAAGTTTGTAAAAACACAGGTTAGGATAAGACAAAAATCAATTAAAACTGCCTCAAGGCATTTAAAATTCAGTTTAGAATAAAGGCTAAAATCGATTAAAAGTGACCCACATTTTTAAAAAATGCAAATTTTTATGTTTTTGTAGAGAAATTCAGTCAACGACTTAAAACGATTAAAGATTACGCACATCGAATAAAAATAATTCAAAGTCTAAAAATTAAAATTTGCAATTAAAAAAAAAATCTGGTTAGAGTTATGGCTAAAATTGGTTAAAAATTGTCAAAGTGTCTAATAATTCAGGTTAGAATTAAGGCCAATATCGGTTAGAAATTACTGAAATCATAAAAAAATGCAAATTTGACACTTGCAAAATGCATACATTAAAAATTATTTAAATCCTCCAAAAATGTTATTTTTTAAAGTTTGTAAAATACAGCTTAAGATAGGGCAAAAATCAATTAAAACTGACTCAAAGCATTTAAAATTCAGTTTAGCGTAGAGGCTAAAATCGACTAAAAGTGACCCACATTTTGTAATAATGCTAATTTTTATATTACTGTACAGAAATTCAGTCTATAGTAAGGACTTAAATCGATTAAAAATTAGGCATATCGGATAAAAATAATTCAAAGACTGAAAATTCAAATTTGCAATTGGAAAAAATCTGGTTGAATTTAGGTCTAAAATTGGTTAAAAATTGTCAAAGTGTCTAATAATTCAGGTTATAAATGCCAATATCGGTTAGAAATTACTAAAATCATATAAAAATGCAAATTTGACACTTGTAAAAAACTCATATTAAGATCGGATCCAAAATGAGTTAATAATTACAAAGTATTTATAAATGCATATTTAGAAAGTTTTGAGAAATTAAGGTTAGAATTACAGCTAAAGATCTATTAAAAATGACCCATATCGACTAAAAATCCGAATTTTAGTGCTTTTGTATCTATTCAATTTTAGGACAAAATCAAGATAAATCTTCTATTTTGTGGTTTTTGGTAAAATTACATTGTTTAACTAAAATGAGTGAAATCTGAATCAAAATTCCTCAAAATGTGAATGTGGCTTTACTTTCGAGAACCGAGTTCAGATTGGGATTATGATCAAAATTGGTTAAAAATGACTGCAAAAATGCAAACTTTAAATTTTTGTAAAAATGCACGTTACCTACGGTTAAAGCGAAAATCGGTTCAAAATAAGACAAAAAGGTTTAAAATGCGAACTTTGATCTTTTTGGAAAAATTTATTTTAAGGGCAGAATCAGGCAGAACTGAATCAAATCTTCTAATTAGTTGTTTTTGGCAAAATTGCATTTTTGTACCCAAATAAGTAAAATTTTACTAAAAACTCTTCAAAATGCCAATTTGATGTTTTACGAAAAAGTCATGTTAGAATTCAAGCCAAAATCGGTTAAATATAACTCAAAGCTTATAAGAATACACATTTAGAAGGTTTGGAGAAATTCAGATGAAGATTATGGCAAAAAATCTGTTGTCTGCAAGAAATGGATTAAAGCATTTAAAAATGCATACATTAAAAATTATTTAAATCCTCTAAAAATGTTATTTTTTAAAGTTTGTAAAATACAGCTTAGGATAGGGCAAAAATCAACAATAAAACTGACTCAAGGCATTTAAAATTCAGTTTAGCGTAGAGGCTAAAATCGACTAAAAGTGACCCACATTAAGGACTTAAATCGATTAAAAATTAGGCATATCGGATAAAAATAATTCAAAGTCTGAAAATTCAAACTTGCAATTAAAAAAAAATCTGGTTAGAGTTATGGCTAAAATTGGTTAAAAATTGTCAAAGTGTCTAATAATTCAGGTTATAATTAAGGCAAATATCGGTTAGAAATCACTAAAATCATAAAAAAATGCAAATTTGCAACCTGTAGAAAAACTCATGTTAAGATTGGATCCAAAATCAGTTAATAATTACAAAGTGTTTATAAATGCATATTTTGAAAGTTTGGAGAAATTAAGGTTAGAAATAGAGCTAAAAATCTATTAAAAATTACCCATGTCGTCTAAAAATCCGAATTTTAGTGCTTTTGTATCTATTAAATTTTAGGACAAAATCAAGAAAAATCTTCTATTTTGTGGTTTTTGGTAAAACTACATTGTTTAACTAAAATGAGTGAAATCTGAATCAAAATGCCTCAAAATGTGAAAGTGGCTCTACTTTCGAGAACCGAGTTCAGGTTGGGATTATGACCAAAATTGGTTAAAAATGACTGCAAAAATGCAAACTTTAAATTTTTGTAAAAATGCACGTTACCTACGGTTAAAGCGAAAATCGGTTCAAAATAAGACAAAAAGGTTTAAAATGCGAATTTTGATCTTTTTGGAAAAATTTATTTTAAGGGCAGAATCAGGCAAAACTGAATCAAATCTTCTAATTAGTTGTCTTTGGCAAAATTGCATTTTTGTACCCAAATAAGTAAAATTTTACTAAAAACTCTTCAAATCGCCAATTTGATGTTTTACGAAAAAGTCATGTTAGAATTCAAGCCAAAATCGGTTAAATATAACTCAAAGCTTATAAGAATACACATTTAGAAGATTTGGAGAAATTCAGATGAAGATTATGGCAAAAAATCTGTAGTCTGCAAGAAATGGATTAAAGCATTTAAAAATGCATACATTAAAAATTATTTAAATCCTCTAAAAATGTTATTTTTTAAAGTTTGTAAAATACAGCTTAGGATAGGGCAAAAATCAACAATAAAACTGACTCAAAGCATTTAAAATTCAGTTTAGCGTAGAGGCTAAAATCGACTAAAAGTGACCCACATTTTCTAATAATGCTAATTTTTATATTTTTGTACAGAAATTCAGTCTATAGTAAGGATTAAAAATTATCATCTAAAAATTCAAATTTGCAATTTTTGAAAAAAATCCGGTTAGATTTAGGTCTAAAATTGGTTAAAAATTGTCAATAATGTGTCTAATAATTCACGTTATAATTAAGGTCGATGCCGGTTAGAAATCACTAAAATCATAAAAAAATGCAAATTTGCAACCTGTAGAAAAACTCGTGTTAAGATTGGATCCAAAATCAGTTAATAATTACAAAGTGTTTATAAATGCATATTTTGAAAGTTTTGAGAAATTAAGGTTAGAAATAGAGCTAAAAATGCATTAAAAATTACCCATGTCCTCTAAAAACCCGAATTTTGGGGTTTTTGTGTTCATTCAATTTTAGAAGAAAATTAAGCACTATTTTGTGGTTTTTGGCAAAACTACATTGTTCAATTAAAATGCGTGAAAGTTTAATCAAAACGCCTCACAACGTAAATGTGGCTTTACTTTCGAGAAACTCAGGTTAGGATTATGACCAAAATTGCTTAAAAATTACTCTAAAATGCCAACTTTGATTTTTTTTTCAATTACAGGTTAAGATTAACTCAAAAATCGGTTCAAAATGAGTCAAAGCGGTTTAAAATGCAAATTTTGATCTTTTTGGAGAAATGCATTTTAAAGGCAAATTCCGAGTGCTGTCATACTGACGATTTGTCATCTTTACTGCAGCACTGCACTAGGAAGGAACACCATTTTGTAATTCGAAATTTGGAATGAAGCTACAATATGGAAATTCATGTTTGTCATTCCAGCAAGTGTCTTCTTCTTCTTCTTCGTCGGCCTTATCTGTTCTGAAAGTTGGCTATCATCATGGCAATGTGCACTTTGTTGACTGCAGCGCGGAACAGTTCAATGGAAGTCACGCCAAACCACTTCCGTAAGTTCGCAAGCAAGGAAATTTTCCTTCTACCTGGTCCTACTCTTCTTCCCCCCACTTTACCTTGCAGGA
The DNA here is from genome assembly GCA_951812265.1 of Taphrorychus bicolor. Taxonomy (NCBI): domain Eukaryota; kingdom Metazoa; phylum Arthropoda; class Insecta; order Coleoptera; family Curculionidae; genus Taphrorychus; species Taphrorychus bicolor. The sequence continues at coordinate 26,443,918 of OX638303.1, read as the reverse complement.
ACAGCTGCAGTAGACGATACTTGATAGGGTGTCTCGTGACATAGTCCAAATACTCAAGTTCGCGTTGTTTTATGGTAGTCATGAGGGTTAATTGGCAGTTCATTCTTCGAAGGACCACTTCGTTGGTGACTCGACCAACCCAGGAAATCTTAGGAGTCCAGCAAGTGTATGAATGGATAATCAACAAATGTGCAACATTTCAGCTGTTGAAGTGGACAAGAAGCAAGAAGAAAATCGCCCAGTCATTGTGAATGAAATTGCTGCAGTTTTGAAAATGCATCGTGGTTTTGGGCACCACATTATGCACGATATCTTCATTTTCCATGAAATATCAGCAAGATGGGTGCCAAAATAATTGACTCTAAAACTACAACAACGACATTGGTGCATGTGAAGCAGAAAGTACCAAGCAGAAAGAAAAGTCTTTCTGACAAAATTAGTGACTAGAAATGAAGAACCGATGAAGAAAACTCAAAAAAATTCCTTTTACAGGTCTCGGTTAGAAGTCTGTTTTGGTATTGCGACCATTCTGTTTTGGGATGCAGAGAATTACTTTGGAAGAGTGTAGTCAAACTACTGAAGAACTACCTCAAGCCTGTTATCAAAACCAATAGGTGGGGTCTAGGCTGATATTCACTTGCAACACAGTTCTTCGAGTACTGAAGCACTACCCAAACGGTGAAGAACCTGCATTACAACTACTGAAAAACTGCGTAAATAAGGTTCCAGATTCCAGACACAGCAATCCCAGTTTCATAGGTGAAAAAATAAGTCTTTAAGTACTAGAAACGACCATCAAAGAAACGTACCAATGGAGAGAAAACCTTTTTTATTCCACTGAATGTCTCATGTTTACGTATATATTTGTTAAAGACAAAATAAAGAAATTCTCGTCAATGTCAGCGAAAAAAGGTAATCTTGTCACAACACTTAGATGTAAGCCAATAAGAACCGAGTTAATCACCCAGGCTGCACAAAAACAGCCTTCGCTAAGCCATTTCTTTGGCACTTTTCGCTTCACTGAGGACGGTGGTACCAAATTTCTCGAAACACGTCCAATGCAAATTAAAAACCGACCCACGATCCTCGTTATAAGGCGTTAACAATGACAGGTAAATTACACGGTTTCGCGTGCAAAATGACGTGAAGATGATATCGTGAGAAATTGTGTATTTTGCCATTTAAATGAACTTTCTTCATATTTCAGGATCCTTACCGGGACACTTGAGCATCCCTCACCACCGACTCAATCGTGAGAAATTGTGTATTTTGCCATCTAAAAGAACTTTCTTCATGTTTAAGGATCCATACGCGGACACTTGAGCATCCCTCACCACCGACTCAATCGTAAGAAATTGTGTATTTTGCCATCTAAATAAACCTTCTTCATATTCATGTTATCTTCATGATCCATACCGGGACACTTGAGCATCCCTCATCACTCAATAGATACACACACGCCTATTGACGTAGTCACATTGTGCCTTTGTTCCCCTATACCGGAATAAAAAATGGAGGAAAATTTAAAAAATAACGCGGAACTCAGGGGGTGCTTTTAACGAAATCACATTCAAGAGAACATAAAACCCACTCCACACTGACGACACAGAGACAACGCACTAGTTGATGTCGCTTCGGTAATTACAGAAATTACAAAGAGCTAAAGGCCCATCCGCACTCGTCGGGGAATGTAGTGCTAAAGCTGGATGCATGGAAAAGAAATTTTAGCCGGCTTCAAAGTACGTCCCTGGAGGCGAGAGCCGATCTGGCGTTATATAGTGTTTTGTAGCGTATCGTTTTACGTGATGGAGAGAGATAAAGGACAGAAACAAATGGGAAATCGGAAATGCAAGAGACGTGTGATTTCCATTCGATGATGTATTTTTTTGAGAGGAAAGGATCAGCGTTTGGGTGGTAACACTTCCTGAGGTGGAGTGTTTGTTGCACAAAGACTTTTAATTACTAGGCACCAATAACTTGTTACCAAAATATAAAACCAAAACATAAAGAACCTCCGATTATTTATCTTTGTCTTGACACAGGGCCACAAGAGGTAAGAGTGCCACAAGAAAGATAACCTTATCAGAATACATAATGTAGAAAGAGATGAGTAAAACAAACATAGGCTATATTCTGCGCTGCATGGCCATGTTTGTGTCTAGTAATATAATAAGGTCTCTGGTTCTGCAATATCGGGAGCACCATCATGTGGGTGTTTTATTTTTGACATTATAGAATACCATTAAATTTGACATAGTATAAAGTAAGGATGGAAGGGGCGAATGCCCTCGGGTATGCCACTGTATTCCAGCCGTTACATCTAACACTGGACCTGTGTTTTATTACATCGTAGTTTATCGTAATTTTATCATTTTCAGGGAAAAGCTACACGTTTTAATAACTAATTAACGTTTTATTACGTTATTATTTTCGTTACAAGAAAATGCAGCTTATCTGTTTGTTGACAGCTTTAAGAGTACGATAAACCTCGAATTTATGTTAATCTAGGAGGTTAGAGATTCCATTCCCGGAGCGTCATTCATCAATGTTTTCTAATATCAGATAAACCAACATCGCGATAATACTAACTATGAAGTATCAAAGTTAGAATGAGAAGTGGATCTTTACACACATGCCAAGGACGTTTACTAGTTTTTGGAGTGGTGTAAATTTAGAATATTAATCTACACAAAAAAAAAGTCCAAATGTTTAGTTGTTTTTAATGATTACACTACATTTAAATACAAATACTTTTTATGAGTTTTCACCAATTTCTGGCCAGAAGAAACAGTGGACATGGAGGAACCGGATCTTTCTACGATTATCCGATCTGTGAGGTAACTGTCAAAAAGTTTGCAAGGCATACTTAAAAAATAAGTCACAGCTTTCTAGATGACGTTTTCTAATGAACACAAGTGTCACATTTGAATTATAAAAAATGTTTTCAATTTAGATTTGGGATCCTTTCATGACCGCAGTAGAAACCGCCAATAAACTTTTTTTTTTGAATTCGAAGTAAGCAAAGGGCAAGTTGGGTAAGACACTTAAAATGATGTCCCAGTACGCATAACCAGACCATCCTTTTGTTGATAGATTTGACAGTCATAATCACTCCAGTGAGGTCACTAAAGATTTTACTTGCCTCGAGAAGTCTTTATTGAAGAACCTATATTCTAACCTAAAATTTGAGAACCTAACCTTAAAACTCAAAGATTTGTCATTTTCATAAATATGTTACGATCTGAACGAAAACTGTTTTGACGTCTCAAGAAAACGTTTCAAGTGGCCAAAAACTTCTGTTTCAGTGCGTGAATCTTAATTAAGAAGTTTTTGAACCAAAGTCAGCAATCGTCGGAAAACTAATTTTTGGGTGATTAAAAGTTTCTTCTTGGTCAAGGCCAAGTTCATCCATAACCAGCAGTTTTCGGACTTAAATCGATAAAACTTCCCCATCAATGTGACATAAAAAATGATTTTTTTGTCATTGAAAACGTCCTCTTTATTGGCCGAGACCAAGATTATACAAAGTCGTCTCGAATAACTGAAACCTGATATTTTTCCACAATTCTACAGTTCCATGAGCGGTGTTTGCAATTGAGGTCGCCAGCAAGCACTTGGCCACCCTCGAGAATGTCGAAATCTCCCTGCTGGAGTCCTGAACGCTCATTCATCGTGGTGAACGAATACATTTATTCATTTTCCGTCCGCACCCTAAGGGACATCAGCCAATCATATCGAGCGATCCATACCATTAATCTTCCGCAACGCTGCACAGCCAATGGGAAATCAAAAGTCGCATACTGACGTCCTCGTTAGCTAGGGGAATAAAGTCGTCTATGGTCGTCTCAGTCTATGGTCTGGCTATTTTCAGATTTTATTACGACGGCTTTTCTTTGAATATGAAGACATTCAGCACGATTTATTGCCTTTTTGTCTGCATAGAAACAGAGAATTTAATTGGAATGTTTGAAATCGTTTAGAATACTGTTACGGGATACGGGTTCCAAATTTATCGTCAATTAACTACACATTTTTATTTACATTTAACTATTACAACACGATTAAAACACAATTACTCTCTAACAATTCGCACTGTTCGCTTCTCCGCTTATTTACTACTCTGCCCTATCTATTCGATCCCATCTCGAGCGGCTCGCTGGTTTATATACCCAGCCTGAACACACTCTCGTACTTTCGAGAACGGAGGCGACTGTTCCTGGTTCTCGCTTATTCTAAATTGGTTTCCGGGGTCGCGGTCGGCGCGCGGCGTTGCCGCTTCGGCCCGAATCTCTACGGACCGATGGTCGGGCGTATCAATATATATTTACAAGACTCTACTGACAAATTGTAAGTAGGTCGCTGCTGCTTCATTGCAGATTATTTAATTTCGAGCTGGTGTAGTTAGACCTTTTCAATCTTTGGTCCCAAGTCTACAAAGCTCATCTGCATTTACAGAAATTTTTTTTTTTTTATATTTTTGAAAAAAAGCCTTTTATCTTGGTCAAGGCCAAGGCAAAGAAAATAATGTCTGGGCGACTACACAGGCGGGAAGGTGACGTCATTTTGAAGTATTTTTTTGGTAAGCATTTGTGACTAATGACGTCATGAGATGACGTCAAAATAACGTCATAATGACGGGAGTAAGTCACAGACCGATGACGTTATTTTGCAGCGTCAAACGACGTTACTTTGTGACGTCAAAATCACGTCACTTTGCGACATGAAACTGACGTTATTCTAGGTTATTTGCTACGACTTTGTAACTAGCGGTTACTGTAGCTAGTGGTTACTTTGACTTGGTAACAAGAAATAATAAGCTCTAAAAGTAACACAAATTAAAAAAAAAATGATTCTAGTAACAGAAAATTTTAGCCTAAAAAAACACGAAGATTTAAACGAAATTTTAAAATTTGACGTAATAACACAATTTTGGTCTGAAAGTAAAACAAATTTTTTTAACTTTGAATGTAGTAACTCGAAATTGTAGTCTAAACGTAACAGAAAAAAGAAATTTTTACTTACCGACAAGAAATTTTGATCCGAAAGTAATCTCAAATTTTTTAATTTTAACTTTTTATACTATTTAAATTTTTAAACTTAAATAGTAGATACTTAATACAAGAATTTTGTCTAAAGCGTAACAAGAAATTTTTTTATGTTTAACTTGATAACAAAAAATTTTGATCTAACAGTCACACAAAATTTTGACATTAGTAAAAGGAAATTTTGGTCTTAACGAATCACATAATTAAAGCATTTTTACTTAGTAACAAGTAATTTTTATCCACAGGTAACATCAAATTTTTAAGCTTGCTTTTAGTATGGTAAAACAGAATTTAAAAATTTTTACTTAGCAATGGGAAATTTTTGTCTGAAAGTAACACAAAATCTCATAATTTTGCCTTCAATTGTTAGTCTAAACATAACACGAATATTTTAATTTAGATCTTGTAACAAGTCATTTTGGTTTAAAACTAACCGACATTTTTAAAATTTTGACCATAGTAACAGGAAATCTTAGTCTAAACCTAACACAAAGTTCTTGAATTTTGACTGTAGGAACACAAAATTGAGGTCTAAACGTAAAAAAATTTTTTTTTTTTTCGCTTTGGTAAGCCGAAAATTTAGTCTAAAGAGTAGCACGAAATATTTTATGTTTAACTTGATAACAAAAAATTTTGGTCTAACAGTAACAAAAAATTTAGACATTAGTAACAGGAAATTTATTATTTTACTATTATAAATTTTAGTTTAAACGTAATACAAAAATTTAAATTTTTGACTGTAGCAACACGAAATTTTAGTCTAAACGTGTCTCACAATTAAGGCATTTTTACTTAGTAACAAGAAATTTTAATCCAAAGGTAACATTACATTTTTAAGTTTTAACTTTAGTAACACGAAAATTTAATCTAAAGGGTAAAACGAAATTAAAAAATTTCTACTTAGCAATGAGAAATTTTGGTCTGAAAGTAACACAAAATCTTAAATTTTGACTTGTTGGTCCAAACAAAACATGTTTTGTTTCAATTTTGATCTCGTAACAAGACATTATGGTCTAAAACTAACAGAAAATTAAAAAATTTTGACCTTAGTAACAGGAAATTTCAGTCTCAACGTAAAACATAATTTTTGAATGTTGTCTGTAGGAACACGAAATTGTAGTCTAAATGTAACACAAAATAAAAAAATGTTTACTTAGTAACAAGAAATTTTGATCCGAAGGTAGTATCAAATTTTTAAGTTTTGACTTTGGTAAGACGAAAATTTAGCCTAAAGGGTACAACGGAATTTAGAAGTTTCTACTTAGGAATGAGGAATTTTGGTCTGAAAGTAACACAAAATTTTGATTTGTATTGTTGGTTAAATATAACACGACTTTTTTAAAATTTTGATCTCCTAACAAGACATTTTGTTAAAAGTAGCAGAAAATTAAAAGAATTTGACCTTAGTAACAGGAAATTTTAGTCTAAACGTAACACATAATTTTTACGTTTGTCTGTAGGAACCCGACATTGCAGTCTAAACGTAACACAAAATAAAAAAATTTTTACTTAGTAACAAGAAATTTTGATCCGAAGGTAGTATCAAATTTTTAAGTTTTGACTTTAGTAAGACGAAAATTTAGCCTAAAGGGTGCAACGGAATTTAGAAGTTTCTACTTAGGAATGAGGAATTTTGGTCTGAAAGTAACACAAAATTTTGATTTGTATTGTTGGTTAAACATAACACGATTTTTTTTTAATTTTGATCTCCTAACAAGACATTTTGGTAAAAGTAGCATAAAATTTAAAAATTTTGGCCTTTAGTAACAGGAAATTTTAGTCTAAACGTATCACAAAGTTTTTGAATTTTGACTATAGGAACACGAAATTGTAGTCTAAACGTAACACAAAATAAAAAAATTTGACTTGTTAACAAGAAATTTTGATCCGGAAGTAGCATCTAATTTTTAAGTTTTGACTTTAGTAAGACGAAAATTTTGTCTAAAGCATAACACGAAATTTAAAACTGTTTGCTTAGCAACCAGACATGTTGGTCTAAAAGTAACTAAAAATATAATTTTTACTTAAAATGTTAGTCCAAACGTATAACTATTTTTTTAATTTTGACTTGGCAACGAAAAATTTTGTTCTAACAATTACACAAAATTAAAAAAATTCGACATTAGTAAAAAGAAATTTTAGTCTAAACGTAACACAAAGGTTTTCAAATTATTACTTAATAACACGAAATTTTGGTTTAAGAGTGAATAACGCATAACGCAAAATTTTCAAATTTTGACTGTAGAAACACGAAATAGTAGTCTAAACGTATCACAAATATATAAAAAAAATTGTTTAGTAAAAGAAATTTTGTTCCAAAAGTAACATCAAATCTTTAAGTTTCGACTTTGGTAAGATGAAACTTTTGCTTAAATGTAACACGAAATTTTGGTCTAGAAGTAACACAAAATCTTTAAATTTTGACTTAAAATGTTGTCTAACGTAACACAAAATTCTTTAATTTTGAGTTGGTAATAAGAAATTGTGGTCTAAATGTAACACAAAATTTACAACTTTTTACTTTAGTAACGGGGAAATTTAATATAAACGTTACACGAAAATTTGGTCTAGAAGTTACAAAATTTCTCATAAGTTTGACTTGAAATGTTAATCTACAAAAAAATATTTAATTTTGCCTTAGTAGCAAGAAATTGTGGACTAAAAGTAACACATAATTTTTGAATTTTGTCTGTAGGAACACGACATTGTAGTCTAAACGTAACACAAAATAAAAAAATTTTTACTTAGTAACAAGAAATTTTGATCCGAAGATAGTATCAATTTTTTAAGTTTTGACTTTAGTAAGTCGAAAATTTAGGCTAAAGGGTACAACGAAATTTAAAAATTTCTACTTAGGAATGAGGAATTTTGGTCTGAAAATAACACAAAATTTTAATTTGTATTGTTGGTTAAACATAACACGATTTTTTTAAATTTTGATCTCCTAACAAGACATTTTGGTAATGTGGCAGAAAATTTAAAAATTTTGACCTTAGTAACAGGAAATTTTAGTCTAAACGTATCACAAAGTTTTTGAATTTTGACTATAGGAACACGAAATTGTAGTCTAAACGTAACACAAAATAAAAAAATTTGACTTGGTAACAAGAAATTTTGATCCGGAAGTAGCATCTAATTTTTAAGTTTTGACTTTAGTAAGACGAAAATTTAGTCTAAAGCGTAACACGAAATTTAAAACTGTTTGCTTAGCAACCAGACTTTTTGGTCTAAAAGTAACTAAAAATATATTTTTTACTTAAAATGTTAGTCCAAACGTATAACTAATTTTTTTAATTTTGACTTGGCAACGAAAAATTTTGTTCTAACAATTACACAAAATTAAAAAAATTCGACATTAGTAAAAAGAAATTTTAGTCTAAACGTAACACAAAGGTTTTCAAATTATTACTTAATAACACGAAATTTTGGTTTAAGAGTGAATAACGCATAACGCAAAATTTTCAAATTTTGACTGTAGAAACACGAAATAGTAGTCTAAACGTATCACAAATATATAAAAAAAATTGTTTAGTAAAAGAAATTTTGTTCCAAAAGTAACATCAAATCTTTAAGTTTCGACTTTGGTAAGATGAAACTTTTGCTTAAATGTAACACGAATTTTTGGTCTAGAAGTAACACAAAATCTTTAAATTTTGACTTAAAATGTTGTCTAACGTAACACAAAATTCTTTAATTTTGAGTTGGTAATAAGAAATTGTGGTCTAAATGTAACACAAAATTTACAATTTTTTACTTTAGTAACGGGGAAATTTAATATAAACGTTACACGAAAATTTGGTCTAGAAGTTACAAAATTTCTCATAAGTTTGACTTGAAATGTTAATCTACAAAAAAATATTTAATTTTGCCTTAGTAGCAAGAAATTGTGGACTAAAAGTAACACAAAATTTAAAAGTTTCGATTGTAGTAACACAAAATTGTAGTCGGAACGTAACACGATTTTTTTTAATTTTGGCTTGGTAACAAGAAATACGTTGATCTAAAATTAATACAAAATTAAAAAATTTTTACTTTGGTAACAGAAGTTTTTCGTCCAAATGTAACTCTAAACATAACATAAAATTAAAAAATGTTTACGTAGTAACAAGAAATTTTGATCCGAAAGTAATCCGAACTTTTGACTTTAGTAACGCAAAAGTTTAATCTAAACCGCAACACAAAGTTTTTAAATATTGACTTAGTAACAAGAAAATTTGGTCTAAAAATAATATGATATTTAAAAATTTTAACATTAGTCCTGAGTTTAGACGTTTAGTGACGTGAAGCGATTACATCCTATATACAAAAAGAATAATTTTATCAATATTTTCTATATTTATAAAAGAGTTTTTTGCCAAAGAAGCTAAAAATTTTATTTTATGATATTGTCATCAAATATGTTGTTTTATTGCATATAAGTCAATTAAATATGTTAAGTATATATTTATTAGGTACATTAAATATACACAAAAATTATTCTACTAAACATAACGTTATTATGACGTCACTACGAATCGTCATTATCACGTCGAAAAATTGCCGTCATTTATTTGTCTTTTTTTCGTCAGGTGACGGCGAATAACGAATTATCACCAAAAGTTGACGTCATGTTCCCGCCTGGGTAAAGACTTCTTGTTAATAAAGGCCAAGTTTGTCTAAAACCATCAGTTTTTGGGCTTAAATCCATAAAATTCCCTCCAATTTGACAAAAATTGGCAATTTTGTCATAGACCAATATTTTGGATTATCCTCAAAAACAACTCAAAATTGGTACTTTTCTGTAAAGCATCAGTTTTTAAGCGCAAACCAATAAAATTTCCTTCAATTTAACGAAGTTCTCATAAATGTTCTATCTCTTGGATACAAACAATATCAGACCAAACAAGCGACATAAATCAGCAAAATCTAACCTGAAGGTTAAAAAAATATTAATTGTAGTATATCACCGAATGAAGAATTGCAAGAAAGATCAGATACCGATATAAAATAACCAGGACCGTATTTAAAAAAAATGAAGTTAATTATGAAAACGAAACGTCGCATTTTAAATTTGTAAATATCTCGTTGCAGAAGGGTCAATAATTATTTTAATTTAAATCTTGAAATTAAGACTAAAAAAAATAAAAATGTCTTTTCAAAATTTCGATTTTTTACGAACATTTTGAAACCAGTCCGAACGAGAGTCCGAATTTTCGCAATTTGAAAACGTAATTTTTATAGGCTTCTAACTGCGTAACTTTGGCCTAATTTAACCTTCTTCGTATCTCTTCAAAAAACCGAGATCCCCAAGGTTAACCTCGAAGAAGAGTTACTCTGTATATCTCTTAAATTTCGAAACACTTCGTATAGAATATTTCCCGCCCTGCAATTTCTGTGATTAATTCTGATCTTTTCTTTTTACTATTTGAAACTAAACAAGACGTAGCCAGCACCAAGTTCGTTTATAACTAGCGCCAAGGTGAAGGTGCCTCCGATGGTACCTGGCGGCAGCGGTGGCAGAGCGCACTATTCGATTATCGTAATTAATTAGACGTAAACCGAAGAAAAGTGTGGACTGCGAGACTAATGGTCAATGTGCGTGCGTCCAGGAGGTCCGGCCCGAGATAACACCGTGTCGTAAACATACATTTAACCGGCTAATGCCCAAGCTGGACTAACTTGACGTAATTACCGGTCTAGTTTGGACGTGCATATACTGTTATTAAATTGCTTACGACCGAAAGGCAAGGAATCGTCGTCGGCCGAAAGCTGCACACGTTCATAATTCATGGCACAATCAGTGCAGAAAATGAGCCGGCATTCAAATGTTCCGCAGAGACAAATGCACGTCGAGAAGCCGATTAAATATTTCAGGGACCCTCTCTCGAAAAACGTGCAGAATGAAAACGCGACGCCCTCGAAACACAAATAAAAAGCGCGTTTCTTTCGATGACAAAACCACCCCCTCGTGTATTGCCTTCGAAAGTTAAATATTAGAACTTTGTGCGAAGTGGCCCGACATTATTTATGCGTTCGCCAACCAAACCCAATCGTCTAGCACTCTCATTATCTCGACCGTCTACGTCATTACGTCCGTAAACCATATAATTTTCCAAAGGTAGAAAAAGTGGCGTTAGCGCCGTTTAACAAACACCCACTAACCGTGGCTCGATCCTTCTTCTTTCTTTAGAGGTAGATATGCGGACACAGGACGCAGTCATGTTTACAGAGGTGTCTCAGAAACTTCCTATTTAAAGTCCCTTCTAATCGGTCTACCTGTTGTGCCTCTTTGGTGGCGATAGGCGAATCAATATTCCTCTACAGTGTCAATCATCATCGTCTGCAGTACTTCCGTTATTTTTTTTTATCGTTGTCCAAATATTAGGTATATTGAGACGTGTTATGCGTGAAAGCGTAGGAGACTGAACAATTAAAGCGGAACGTACCAATAATAATTAATTCGCGCCTTTCAGAACCATTTGTTTGACATTTAATTATCACTTCAGGTTTTGCTTTAATTACCGTGTTTATCACTATTCGTCTGATGTGGTCTGGTGGCGCCAGGTACCTTCCGAAAAACTCTGGGTTCGTCTACGCTAATGTTACTGAAAAGTCATCAAGTTTCAGTAACGCAAAACCCTTTCTCTGACATACACAGGAACAAGATGATCTATTAAGATGTGTTTGCACCAATGCACCAACAAAGGTTAACTTAGTTATTAAGAATCATCTATTTTTCTAAAAAGAAAAAACTATGAAGAAATAAAAATAAGTATTGGATTTGGCAACAAATCATGGAATCAGTAACTTTTGTTGTAACCGGTCAGCCCTCTGGAAATGTCAAAGTTGTCACGTCATGATTCGTAAACAAACAAAATTAAAATAGTGGTCTGGTCTAGCTAGCGAATGTTTAGATATTTTGACTATTATTATTAAAATCAACTTTGACTGTGTGATTGAATCTGGAGAAATCAAAAACAAGAAACGGCATCGAGGTGCTAATTTTACTTCACGTGAAACTGCGATCTTGTTTGGAATAATGTGTAAATACAAACACATTGTGGAGGACAAAACACAAAGCAAAGGAACGAAACCAAACTATTTTAGCTGGAGGGGGCCATTAGACGCTGTGGTTGGAGAACAGAATGATTCCGATTTGCTATACCTGTCATTATTATAGGTAATAGCCATATCTCCAAAGAATCTGTACTAGTTTTTGGGAATAATGGAACAATAGTGTACCCAGACGGAGCTGTCGATCAATCCTGGCAAGAGTTTGTGCTCTACACCAAAAGGAGGAAAACTACAGCTTTCAGTTCACCCATACTGTACGCAGAATCTCTAGGTTCAGCATGGATGTACCCATTATCCATCCATAGTAAAGATCCATCAATCACAGAATGGCCCAGAAGATAAAACACGATAAAAGCTCAAAATTGCCAAAACAGAATTTGATTTAATCGTAGAACAAGTTATTTGCAATGCTTCCAGTAGTTCATGAAGCAGTGGTACCTAAAAAGCAGTGTTGCCAACTCGAAAATTTAAATTCGCTCGTTAAATTCACCAAAAATGCTCCCATGGAGCGCTCGTACCATTGAAAATCCTTACTGTAATCCTCGCATGAAATGCATAAGCAGTAAAACGTAATTAATAATTAATTTTTGGCTTGATGTCCTAGAACAATCCGAGTCTATTCTCTACTCTCTGAATCAGATCTTAAAGTTAGAAAAGCTCGCAAATTGCTCTAAAGCAGCAAATCGAAAACGCTATTACACAAAAATTAAATGACAAATCCTATTAGCGCCTATTTACTTTGAAACATTTTATGATGAGCTAGTATTTTACATCTGAAAAGACTCTCCTGTTTTCCACTTTTGGCTCCACTTTTTTTTTAACAGTGGACACCTAAAAAATGGCGGCAATATCCGCCGGAACTACAAACTTAAAATTAGTCAACATTTTTTTTTCTACTCTCAATGGTTTTTTTCAGCTCTCAATGGCGAAAATAAATTTTAGATATTTGCATTTTTAACTAAAAGAAATGTGCAATAAAATGTAGTAAACATTTGTGAAAAACGTAGAAATTGCTTTTAAAAAATGTAGAGTTACTAGTAATGTCTAAAAAATAAACTAAAAAATAAAACAGAATTTTTGCATTTTAAACTTAAAATCAGTCAACATATTTTTTAATTTTTTTTTGTGCATGTTTGACTTTTATGGATCGTTTACGTTCTTTGTAAATGTTCCATCATCCTCTCACTGAAGTTTGTAAAGAATTAAAAAAAAACGTTAAAGAGATAATAAAAGTACATGATACTTTTTCTTCAATGTGGTATTTTTATATTTAAAATCAGACGTTTCGTTTTTCATCCAACATCAAATTATTATTTTTTAAATACAGTCTAGGATTTTTTATATTGTATTTTGAATTTCCTCGCAAGTCTACATTTCAATTCAGCATGCATTTCGAATAAAAATTCAGAAAGGATAATGGTTCCATAAAATCAAAAAGTCAGATTTTAAATAGGAAAAATAACACTAATAGACCAAAAAAAGGCTAAAAGTGTCATTTATTTTTAATGATCTCTTTAAATTAAGACCAGAAAAAATAAAAACTTTTTTTCAAAATTTTAATTTTTTGCGAATATTTCCGGAACCAGAATTTTCGAAATTTGAAAACGTCATTTTTATGGACTTCTAGTTGCGCAAAACTGTGGAAAAAATAATTTAAGAAACGAATAACTCTGACACTACAAAATATGGCGGAAAAATAAATGAGAGCAACAAACATAAAAAGTTGCAAAATGAAACCAAATTAAATGAGCGGAAGACAAAGAGATCGAAGAAAAAAATATGAGAAATGAAGTAAACAAAAAATAAGAGCTAAACCTTTTTTATAAACTCAAAAATATAAACAAATATTTAAAAAAATACAGAGTTATCACAACAAACAACTAATAAAAAAACATAAGAAAAAAGACAATTTGAGGGAGACAAAAACGAAAGAAAATAGAATTAGTGACCCCATTAAGTCTAAAAAATATGTCAAAAAAAGAAATAAACGAAAAAAAAAATTAAATAGAAAAAAACTGTATTAAGTATAAATAAAAATATTAAATGTAAGAACACTGTATTGTGTTGTAAACTCGATAAAGTTACTTTATCGAGTTTACAACGCAATTTTCCCACTCAAAGGGAGTTTAAAAGTGTAAAATACGAATTGGCGGCCATCAGAACGGCGTAGCCAAGATATGGTTTGGTCACGCGACAAAATCCGAACTTTTCTTTTCCTCTCCTGTCAGGTAGTAACTCTATGGAGTTCAAAGTGGGCACTTAGAAAATATCCTCCAGAAGTGACGTCACCTGACTTCTTACGTCAAATAATTATAAATTGTGATTCATCAGTTGATGTCTTGACAATGAAATTACGTCATGGGTACTTTAAAAATGGAGGACTTTCGTCCAAAAAATGGGACCGTTTTTAGGGGAATATCGATTTTGGATTGCTCGTCCGTATCTTCTAGGTCGTTGGTCTATGCTTTACTACATTGTGGGCGAATTCCAAAACTCACCAGGTCATTTACCTGGTAGATCAGTCACCTGCTTAACCCATTGAATTGCTAGATGGCCATCACATGACCAGCTTAACCGGTAGATGACCTGGTAAATTTTGGAATTCGCCCTACCTGGCACTAAAGAACGTCAAAAGTCAATGTTATCATTTGACATTGTTGGCCCTTCGTTCGCATTACTCTAAATACTCAAAGATCCTCGAAAAAACCTCACATCGATTTAAAGCTCCCGCTTCGCTCACATCATGGTTGAAATGCTCCGAAACTGAGCGTTTTCGCTCGAATTGGCAACACTGCTAAAAAGGAGGGTGATTCGAGACCATGTGAAGAACCGGGCCTAAGTAGTTTTAGTTTTTTCCAAATCTATGGCACGGTAAGGGGATGTGAAGACGAGAACTTTTTGCAGCCAAGAACAGAGAGTCATGTGGAAAAAAAGTTCTAACGTTAAACATCTTTCTTTGACATCCATTCAAGTAGGTGTAAGTTAGTCATTGACAGCAACACCAAACAGAACTTTTGCAATCAAATCCAAGGAGCAAGTTTCAAGCATCAACACTGTTTTGTGTGTAGAAGAGTTTGTAGATAAAACCAGAATTTGTAGATATAACAACATCTTCACCGAAATACCCTGCTCCCAAACACAATGTACATACACGACGGATTCCTGCGACCAGTGGAAGGGAAGAGACATGGGAAGTGGTCACTCGCAGATCGCCAATCTCATCTAGCGAGACTTCCCAATTGTCCTGTCGCAGGAAGGACGCCCTTGCGATAGGCTGAAGCTAAAACAGCCATTTGGGATAAATACCCCAACAATGGAAGAATTCAAAGAAGTGCTGCTTCAGCAACCTTCTGAGAATGATCAGGTTTGGTATGCAGACGGATCAAGAATGGCTGATTGACAGTCGGTGCATGAAACGGGCGAGATCTTTCCCTTGGGAAGCCATGGGCCTGCCGGAGCTTCCAAACTGGGTGAAGAGAGAGGCGATGGCTTCCTGCAGGAGGATAGATTCCTGCGACCAGTGAAAGGAAACAGTTCCGCCAGCCTCATCCATCGGGACATCCCAATTGTCCTGTCGCAGGAAGGACGCCCTTGCGATCGGCTGAGGCTAAAACAGTCATTCGGGATAAACAACCCAATAAGGGAAGAATTCAAAGAAGAGCCGCTTCAGCAACCTTCTGAGAATGATCAGGATTGGTATACAGACAGATCAGAACTGGCTGATTGACCGTCGTCAGGAGCCGGAAAAGACAAAGCAGGCCATGAAGAGGGCGAGAGCTTTTCCTTGGGAAACCCCACGGCATTTTTTCAGGGGAGGTGTTTGCAATACTCTAAGTGACTTAGAAGTGAAGCAAGGAGCAGAACAAAACATCAGTCAGGCGGGCCTGTAAGCCATCTGCAAGCACAGGACGAGTTTAAAGCTCGTTTAGGACTGCAAGAATGCTCTAGAGTCACTGGCAGAAACTAACTCTAGAATGAGTTCCTCGACATAGAGGCATTGAGGGAAACGAGCGCGCCAATGAATCGGCCAAGAGTGGTTTCCAGACATGCTTTACTAGACCAGAGCCATGTCTAGGAGTAAGCAATAGGTACTCTCACACTCCGAATGGGTGGGCATAGGAGAATACAAGGAGACACTGGACACAGTCTGGACACCGTGGAGCAAGGGAGGAGTCGTCAAACCACTTTCTGCCAGTGTGCTATAGGTGGGCGAGACTGCGCCACAGAAAATTGGGAGCCGGTTTCCTCGACCGAGAGGACCTTGCGATTCTGGGATGGGACGAGATACTTTCCTTCAGTAGAAGACGGATCGACTTGGAAGGAGTGAGGGGCCCTAATGAAGTAGGTCTGGGTGGACCGGAGGACTGTGAAAAGGGCCTTTAAGGGCTAGTCGCAAGGCTTCGGCCCTCCAATGCTTACTGCTATTACTACTACTTCATGTTGATTCTCTTGATGTAACACAAAGTAAAAAACAAAATAGTCCAGTGTTGTGTGTTGTTTGTTCCTGAATAAAAGTCTGCTGCCCGGGAATTTTAACAAAAAACGGTCTTGTCCATATATATGTAAAACTTTAAAATGGTTCTATAATTAGTTCACTTACATGTTGTGTTGGTATTATAATTGTGGTTCAATTAGCTCCAATATACAAGGTGGCCCATCAAATAGGATCCACCCCGTTTTTCTTCCAATTCAGTATATACATAGAAAATCGCTCGAACACGTTACTATATTGTCTTTTGTTTGTGTTGGTAGAGTGGTTATGGCTGATTCAATGTTAGCAAGGAAATCGGCAACAGGGATCTCTTTTTGGTTTTTTAATGGAAGGGCAAAGTTTTGACAAAAACTAAGTATTTGAGCGACGTTGGTTGGTATGTCGGTGTGTGATAGATTTTCTGTCCAATTTGTGGGGAGATCGCTGTTTCCCATTTTGTTTCTTTTTTTAGATTACTTGAAGCTTATTTTTTTATTGTCCGAGTTCTTTCTGTTGTTGATCGTTATCTTTGATTGCTATCGTATCTTACTTCTTCTTTAGCTATGAAAGTGTGGTAGCGTAGAGTGGAGGGGAAACAATTTTTGAGCAGTTTCTACCGTCTAACCGGAACCTCTAAGTGGTGACAAGAGCTGACCTTGAAATTTTCTACTAGACGAATGTACACAGAGTGCAAGACGTGTCTTAAAGCGCACGTCCTGCACTAGCTCTACACTGCGGTATCAGACCGAAGATATCCTATGGGTCCGTGGTCTGGAAGCCAGCGGTGGACAAGGCCTGCTAGGCATTGAGGTTGGCCAGAGTGTAGAGAACAGTCTGGGAGCACCTCTCAATGCCTTATTGGGTTTGCTGGAGCTTCCAATCTGGGTGAAGAGGGAAGCGATGGCTTCCTGCAGGAGGATGGACTCCTGCGACCAGTGGAAGAAAAGGCAGTCATGGGAAGCGGTCACTTTCAGATCACCAACCTCATCCATAGGGACATCACAATTGTTTTGTCGCATTTGTCATCATCTGTCGCAAAGAATTCAAAAAAGAGCTGCTTCAGCAACCTTCTGAGAATAATCGGGTATGGCATACAGACGGATCAAGAATGGCTGATTGACAGTCGTCAGGAGCCGGAATATACAAAGCAGGCTGTGAAGAGGGGGAGAGCTTTTCCTTGGGATACCACACGGCATTTTTTCAGGCGGAGGTGTTTGCAATACTCGAAGTGGTCACACGACCAGAAGTCAAACAAGGAACAAACACATTTTGATCTACTCCGACAGTCAAGCGGCCCTGTGAGTCAACTGCAAGAACAGGACGAGTTCAAAGCTCGTTCAGGACTGCAGGGATGCTCTAGAGTCACTGGTAGGAATGAGTGGCCATAGAAGAGTACAAGGACATACTGGACACAGTCAGGAATATGGAATACTTGGGAGAAGTCGACAGTGCCTGGGAGACCTTATAGGAATCCTCACTGGACATTGCAGACTAAACAAACATATGCACCTCCTAAGAATGGTTCTCTGCACCCACTCCGGAGCAGGGGAGGAGTATCATACCACTTTCTGACAGGGTTTTTTTATTGGCATTTTTTAGCAGTTTCAACTGTCTAAGCTGAACCTGTAAGTGGGGGTAAGAATTGACCTTGAAATTTTAAATAGAAAGAGGGATCGAGTGATACCTGGTTTTGAAACAGGTTTGTTCATTTGCCAAATTTCATGTCATTTGATCAAGCCAATCCAAAATGGCAGCCGGTTAAACTTTGCAAATTTGTAAATTTAACAGGCTTTAATTTAAGTAATTTGATTTGGTTCTCTTGTCCGTCAAACAGCTCAAAATTGTATTTCTTTCTCCTGAAAACTAACGTTTCGAGCGATTTTCTATGTATACAGTCAGTTGGAAAAAAAACCAGGTGAGCCTTTTCGGTGGGCCACCCTGTATAAAGAATATATATAATCTAAATCTCTTAAAAAATGAATTCTGTTCAATTCCTCAAAATAATTGCTCCGTGCATAAACTTGTTTTCTACAAAATCCAAGGCTTCTAGATCATCATCAAGGTCATTTCTACTTTTTTAATTTTATTAGAATAAAACTGCTCGCCCCAGATCTAAAACTCGTAATAATCCTTCACAAATCGCCCCTCAAACATAACACCTTATAACCTCTAAATGTAGTTAAGCGCCACTTCATCTATCAAAAATTGCGGTTTTGGTAACGACGCTTTAAGAAAGGGATGAACTTGGCTATATAATAATATGTTGGTGCAACTGAAAAACTTCCTTTAAGCCATCCATAGCGTTAAGTTTTGTTGGTGCAGGAAACGAGCAAACCTCTGGTGGAGCATTAAGAGCAAAAAACTCTAGACCGGATCCATTATCAAATAGCATTAACTGCTACTATGTCCGATTCGCGCTGCATCATTAGGTTATGGAGTCGAAGGTCAGAGTCGCCAGTTCAACAGCCTCAAAATGCACTTATTAATAATCGCCGCATATATACGAGGATTCGTCAACAACCCAATTTTTCCTTGTAAGCCTATCTCTCTCTCTCTCCAGTCGGTCGTGACCGTTAAACACACCAAAATATACGCTTTTGTTTCGTGCCTCTTCTCGCTTCTCGAAAGCGTTCCTTCTCGGATATTCAACGGGGATCTTGTTTATTATTTTCACGATCGTCCGTCAAAGTGCGGTACCAAAAGCGGCAGTACCGAGCGCGAACACCCTTCAACGTGGCCCACTGTAGGCCGCGAAGCGCGGGCGTCTCTTTTCGGTACGCGGCCGCCAGCCTTAATTCTTCTCTGTCGTCGCCTGGGTGCCGCTCCCGCCACGGTGCCAAATCATGTGCCGCTCCGATTTCCATATCCAAATCATCTCCGGTTAACGAAGTTGAAGGTCATTGCGACGAAATCCGGCAACGTGGTCAAGATATCGAGCAGCGTCGGTGTAAAGAGTTATCGACGTTTCCTTCGCAGCCCGGTAGCCGTACTCTTGCACTGGTCGCCCATTATTCACTCGCGTTTGCATGCGGCGGATATTGAAGCCATTTCCACACTAAACTGACGTGTTTGATTAGCCGATCGACACGGCCGGACATCGAGGTGATTGCGGCCTTAGGGCCCGAGGTAGTACTCATCCTGACGCAGCCGCCGTCCAGCTAAAAAGCGGCTAATTGCAGCTGTTTTTACCTGCCACGGAACCCGCAGAAGAGACCTTGTGGGCGAAAATTATAATCATTTTGTCATTAGGGCGATTACAAATGAACTCCGCTTTATTCTCGCCTTGTTTGTTCATAATCAGGGGGCCCAAGCGTAATGGGGCTGAAGAGAAGAGATGACGGGCGCGATTTTTCGCTTCGTCGAGCTGAAAAATTTTATTGAATGAACCGAATTATATTCCCAAAATGTCCAAATTTAGAACTGTAGAAGAATATGTGTCAAAAATTAAGAGCTTATAAGGTTAGGAACCAAGCAAATTCAAATTGGGGACGGTTACCACCTAACTGGAAATTATTTCTTATTAACAAACAAATAATGAAATAGTACACAATTCACCTGAGGTAATAATGCCTATCACATGCAAGTTGGATACCATGCTTTGTCCACGACTTAATTTGCAATTTATACATAATAATTGATCAGATAACTCGCGTATTGTTTTGATTGTCAAAGTCGAAGTGACTTTAAAACCTTTATGGCCGCCACCAGAGCGGCTATAATAGTTGGAACCTTCATTTGTTTTACAATCTAAAGTGTTTTTCCGGCTTTGAAGCCGTCGTGGGACATTATCAAAGGCGAGGAGGCAATGGGCGAAGTGATCTCCCATGCTTCCCATCGTTGACTGATTCGACTGTGGTGAGCTCCGTGGTATTTATTCCCCTGCCGGGGCCGTCGCGCTGCAGTGTAGGGACTGGGGTGGGGGTAATAGTGGCGCGGGGTTTCGGCGCACTTGAAGTATGTCGTAGAACGCGCTTCCACTGTGCATTTAGAAACGTAATTTCCTCCTTCCTGTTGAAATTTGTGTCCTGTTTAAGTGGCCTCTCTCGTTAAGTCTCGAATAGAAACGCTGCGATTGGTATAAGATATCCACCTGTTTGAAAAGATTGTCGTGACCTTCGGAAAGAGCGTGCTCTGCTACTGCTGACTTTTGTGTTTGTTCCAACCTGCAACTCCTCTTGTGTTCCGTAATCCTCATGTTGACACTGCATTTTGTGGTGCCAATGTATACCCAGCCACAGCTGCATGGAACTCGGTAAACTCCGGGTGTTGATAACAGATCTCTGCGAACTTTGGCCAACCTCTGTTGTATTCTACGAGTGGGTTTACAGACAGTTTTAACACTGTGCTTGTCCAGCAGCCTGCCGATCCTGTTCGTTACTTTGTGGACGTATGGTAGACTAGTCCATCAAAGCTTTTCTTCATCTTCTCCCGTTGTTCCTTCCTGGCGTTCTACATTTCTTGGACGGACGGCCCTACCGAACTCGTGCTTGCTGTATCCGTTCCAATCAAAAGCTCTTTCCAGATGCTTTATTTCCCGTTCCAAATTAGCAGGCTCACAAATTCTCTTGGCTCTCACAGAGTCTTTATGACTCCCCTGTTCTGTCTGGGATGATGATTTGTTTGGTTATAGGGGTATTGGTCAGTGTGTGTTGGTTTTCTATAAACGGTGGGCGCAAGCTTCCCATTTGGCCTCCTTAATACCAAAACATCCAAAAACGATAGGGGTCCTTATTTTTCTATCTCCATAGAGAATTGAATTTTTGGGTTGATAGGCTTGAGGTATAAGAGGAAGGTTTGAAGTTCGCCCTCGCCATGGCTCCAAATAACAAAGGAGTCGTCCATATCGAAACCAGCACTTTGGCCTCTTATTTGCCGTTGCCAACGCCTTGGCCTAATAGTTGGCTATTACTGGACTAAGGGGGCTGCCCATAGCTACTCCATCAGTTTGTTCATAGAAAGCTTCCTTCCATTGAAAATATGTAGTGGTTAGCTAGAAGAACTTGGCAATATCTTGTGGAAATTCCTGGTTAATATGTTCCATTGCTTTTTTGATGGGTACCATCATGAAGAGCGAAACAACATCGAAGCTAACGAGAATTTCTCTAGGAGAAAGAGTCAAAGAATGCAGTTTTTCGACCAAATGAGTGGACTCATTTATAAAGCTGTCAGTACTTCCTATTTTAGGTAGCAGCAGTTTTGTGAGGTGTTTTGCGATTTCGCAGGTTGGGCTTCCTATGGTGCTCACGATGGGTCTCAATGGCACATCCGGTTTGTGAATCTTTGGCAAACCGTACAGCGTTGGTGGCAAGACTTCTGATTTTTTAAGCTTAGTCGTTTCAGCCAATGCCTCGTCCTTGATTAAGTTGTTGGTGGTCCTCAGAATCCGGACGGTTAGATTACGAGTTACTTTCTTGTAGGCGGTGGGATCTAGCAGTGTCCTGATTTTTCCTTCGTAATCCGATGTTGACATTACTACTGTTGCGTTTCCTTTATCTGCTTACCTTCGTTCAAGGCTTTCGGAGCTTTTCTTTCAGCAAAGTTGAGATTTTTGGTGGTTTTGCGCCTTGTAGAATTTGTGGCGTCTCCATCCGTATCTGTTCAAACGTCTGAATTGGCAGCTGCCGGATTCCGCTTTCCACATTTGCTATGAGGTCTGCCACAGGTATCCTGGATGGTGTTAGGGCAAAATTTCCTCCCTTGACCAAAACGCTCAGCTCGTCTGTTGACAGTTCTTTGGCGGTCAAACTGCCTACAACGTTGCCTTGAATCTCTTCGGATGTGAGGTTTAATGTGTCCGCCGAATTGTTGGTGACACTTAGTGCGTCAAATTCCGTCCTTTGTCGGTTCGTTGCGATGGCTTGGGCTGCAATCTTCCGTTCATATGTCAAACGATCCACATTTTTCCAGTCGCTTCAATGTAAGCTGCTTTCTTTGAAGGTCACGACATCCTTTTTAACGGTGGATATCTTATATCAATCGCAGCATTTCTATCCGAGACTAACGAGAGAGGTCATTAAGATCTTTAAGCAATTACGACAATAATTTCAACAGGAAAGAGGAAATTAGGTTTCTAAATGCAGACTGGAAGCGACTTCTACTACATACTTCAAGTGCGTCGAAACCCCGCGCTACTACTACCCCCACCCCAGTCCCTCCACTGCAGCGCGACGGCGGGGGAATAAATACCACGGAGCTCACCACAGTCGAATCAGTCAACGTCGTGAAGCACGGGAGATCACTTCGCCCATTGCCTTATCGCATTTGATAATGTCTCATGCAACTGTAGACGAAACGTCAGGAAAAAAATCTATTGGACCACGGCCTCAAAGCCCGGAAAACACTTTAGATTATATTTTGAACGGCAACGAGTCTTATGAAAAAAAATAACTAAAACTAGCCAAAAAAAATTTTTTTTTTTTCATATTTTCTATAAAATTTAAACAAGTTTATCAATAAAACAACTACGAGAGCTCTAAAACAGAGCCATCCTCATGACAATTCAACACTTGAAAATAGCTATTTTGAATCTAACGCACAGAAAGTGGCAAGTGCTGTATTGTCCTGAGGACGGCTCTGTGTTAGAGCCGAAACGTCGATAATTATAACGGTTCACATCCCATAGTAGTTTTGTTGATCCACACCAAACCATTCACCTTAACATCTATATCTGGGATCAGCTGCAACAATGGGTATGGGATGACTAATAATTAATGAATGATATATCTACAGAATCATAAATAATATGTTTTTCTAACTCGGTTCGTTGAGGTCCATATTAAAACTCCACACTTGCATGAATGCATTTACAGCTTTACAAACCATGGCTATGTTTACAGTGTAACTCTGTTTTAGTGGTATTGGTAAAATTTGACTTTAAGTAGCGGCGGTATTCTAAAATGTCAAAAATATTCAACCGAATTCAACGTCACTGTCACGTTGAATTCGGGTTTCCCAAACTCGCAATAAGATGTGTAGTCAGAAAAGATGACTACAGAAAGAGTCACTGGAATCCCGAAAAAGATGGAGGTTGTGCTATTGAAGAACTTCGTGTAGAATTACATTCGAACAAGGAATACCTAAGAAAACTGTAATTAAAAAACACAATGTTAGAAAACAAAAAAGAGAACAAGAAGAAACCACAGAAATTACAATACTGAAAAAAGAGGGTGAGAAACCTGAAACCTGAAGAGGGGACTCCAGAAGAGCTTCCAGCCAAGAGTGTCGAAGAACATCATGAAGATATGGAGCACACCACTGTAAAAGAAGAATGTAAGCCCAAAAAGAAGACAGTCAGGAAAAGAATTGTGAAAAAAGAAGAATGGGAATAAAGAAGAAATGTTAGAATTTGTACCTATTGAAGAAGAAGGTAAACAGGCCGAGGTTACTGTGTCTAATATTGTCGACACTTTTACTGAAGTTAAAGATACAATTATCTGGAAGGGGAGCGAAGAGAAAGCGAAGAAACGCAAGATTAAGAAAATAGTTATTGACCAAGAAGAAATGAAGCCTGAAGAAATTAAACTAAGGTCCGTCCAACTGCCAGAGAAACCAGAAAAAGCGGAAGTTCAAGAATTCTCATTGCCAGAGTTAATTACCGGCTCAAACCGGTTGCTAGAATAGAAAACTCGAAGAGGCTAAATACCTAGAGAAACTACTGCTCAAGCCAATGGACCACCCCGCCCTACACGGTGGTTGAAATGAAATTGATGAAAAGGAAGAGTGAAGAAAGAAACAGAAATTCCTGATGCTAAAAAATACATTCCTGAAAAATACGATTTTGAAGTAAAGCCAAAAAAAAGAAGAAAAGACACTTACTACAAACTAAAGGTAGAAGAGGAAGCTCGGTAATTTTAAGCCAGAAAAATTACTAAACATTTGAAATAATACATAATCTTTAATGGATAATACACGACAGCTCTAAACCATAACAAAGTCTTAACCAAATAAGAAATTTTGTTTTTCAGACATTTATTTTCGTGGCAAACTTATTAAAGATTTTAAACGTCTCTTCAGTGCTTATTCTAACTTTCAGCTAATGTGTAAGAGTCTTGTAAATGTAAATTTTATCGCCTTAAATAGTTATCGAGCCGAGCCATTAAATTAAGAAAAATATCGTCCCATAAATAATAACTTTTATGGTAAGAGAGACGTGAACATCGTCTGGATCCCAAAAAAAAAATAAAAGCGTTTTTATTTAGATGGCGCTAATGAAATTTCCGATAGCAGCCGACTTAAGGAGGAAACCTTTGCTCGTAAAAGCTCGGTTTGCAACTTTGTATAAATGGTTTTTAAATTCAAATAGTGCCCATTTTCGATAATTGCAGAACAACCAGTTTAGCATATTTTCCTCGAGAGCATCAAGAGACATCGGCCGAGGAGTGCGATAAATTTAACGGCACCGACCGACCGGATGAAAAAAGAACCGAACATTTAACAAACATCAAGCATTAAGTCACGCATCGCCCTATAATAATATGCAAAGCAACACGATATGAAAATGGCTACTGGTTTTGAAAGCTAACGTGAGGAAAGTTAACCTGTTATAAGCGGGCCCGCGATGTCGGATTTTATTCCGTTCATTTGCATACTATTTGAGGTTTTTTTCGAGACAGACCGCACTTAAATGGCCGTCCGAGGCCGAGACTAACCTTTAGCCATATCCAGAATTAAAACCGTCAATAAATGTTTGAAATAATATACGCCCCGGCGCATAAGGCCGTCCGATTCTCCAGACCTAAAACCGTCGGATTCCTGCTGAATGACTGGCGCACATATGCAACACCCGACACACCATTACAACATGACAACGGCATGTTTGTTTACGGCATGGCTCTTCAAGTGATTAATGCTCGGCAGTACAACAAAACAATTATGCCGCAACTGTCACGGCCCCGGCTTCTTAATATGGATTAATTAATACTCTTTACGCTGATGGTACCACTCGACAAGAAATTAAGTGACCATCATAAACTTGGTTCTAATGTGCTGCTTTATTTGTGCTACTTAAAACAGTCATTATGCAATTTGCGATGGTTGAACTTGGGATGTCGGACAACGTATCGTTTGTTTGGTGTGGTCCAGATGACTGCTCGTTTATTAATGTTTATATGGTATCAATCGCTAATTACACGTTGTCGACTTTCTTGGAAAAAGCCGGGCAAAAACAGGGCAAAAAGTTTAAACAAAAAAAGGGAATAATTATTCAAATAAGGCGACTTCTTGGGACCAAGCAGAAGGCGCAGGTTACGTTATGTTTATGACGACATGTTGCGTGAATATTGGCAAAAATCACAAATTTTACTTAACCTTAAAAACAGGTTGAAAATCAACGAGGTATTAGATATCAGACAGAGCTAAAAACTGTCAACATTTCCCTGGAATTCGTTTACTTTTTGAGTCGAAAGGAGCCATATGTCATATGTGCGTGTCCCATGACGAAATTATTGACAGTCAGAGCGTCAATTGTGGCTTAGAATCAATTGAAGTAAGATGTCACGTGACGCGTAAAGCCCTCCCAAATGGTCTTAGACTATTAAAAATGGCACAAAAAAAACAACACCCTGTCTAGTATCTCTACCTAGTCATGTGGTCGAATGACAAGAGTGACAGACCTGATTTGGCGGTTTTGACATGTGTTCAACACCAAAACTTTGCAACACTGCGACCTTGCCATTTGAAACAGAAATGCGTGTTCTAGTTCTTATACAGTTGTCATTTGTAAAGCCTTTTTAGAAAACATTGTTGTCAATTTTTCGAGAAGTTTCCAAAATATCAAAAAATGGCCAAAAACCAAAAATAGAGGAAGAAAAAGGTTTAAGCGCCATTTTTGAATTGAAAAAATTACTGATAATACCATTTTTGCATTATTTTGACATATTTTCAGCCTCATGTTTAACAATACAGTGACAATCGACTGCAGCTCAATATTCAAGGACTTCTCTTTTAATTTTTTTTTTTAATATCAGATTTTCTCGTTTATTTTAAAAACTTTGAAACCCTTCAACATTCATGTGAATATAAGAAATGAAGAAGTCATTGAGAGTTATAAGGTGGAGCACTAGATGACCAAATTAAATATGACCGCCTTCAAAAAAGTTGGTTTTCAAGAAACAGCCCAAGCAGCAAGCTGATATCTCAGTTACGTCATTAATAGATTCTTTTGGGTTTAAGACGTCCCCTGACTGAAAGAAAAGTGACCTTAAATATTCGTCAGCATTGTTAACGTATTTAGATCGTCGATTAAATGTCGTAAAAAAAAACGACATTTTTTGGTCATTGGGTGTTACTTATTGTTGGTCATTGCTGACGTGTACAATACACGACCAAGCTGACTAATCGTCTAGTTCCATTTTACCGTTTCTATAGAAATTAGCCCGCTATTAAAAGTTTACCTTCATATACACTGCTCAGGTATTTTAGTTAACAAAATCGACTCAGAACTGCTAAAAAATGACGTTTACAAAAAAAACCTTTAATGAGGTGAATATAACGTTACGAGTTTCGTAAATAGAACTCGTTTTTTCGTGGATATAACGTTATGTAAATCATGATTTTAAAATATAACGTCGTGCTTATGACGTCAGTTGTCTGAGACATTCGACTGTCTTTTTAACGTCAATTTAACGTGCCTGCGACACGTCATCCATGTGACAAACTACCGTATTACAGACGTAAAATTTACGTCAAGATGCTACATGGGAGATGGACATTCAAAATTTGTTCACTCTTCTAATTTCTCAGCTCTTGTTATATGTACATTTTCCGGTAAATATTCATCGAAACGAGATATCAATTGTGAAAACCACAATGCCAAAATTTGATTTCCAAATTCAGGTTTTTGAGTCGGTTCAAGACCTCAACAGGAAATTTCGATTTTTTGTCATAAAAACTAACCCCGTAACGGAGCAATGAAAACCAAATGATCCGTCCTGTCATGGTTTTCGAAAAAAATTGGTGTACACCATATAGACTCACTCTTCTGATTTCTCAGCTCTTATCATACATTTTCTGGTAAATGTTGATCGAAGCCAAATTGACCGCTCTCCACATTCGCTATGATGTCTTGGACTCTTGGAATGTCCAGAATCCGGCAGCTGCCAATTCAGACGGCTGAAGAGATAAGGATGGAGACGTCACGAATTCTACAAATCGCAAAACCACCAAAAAGTCATCTCACGTTTGCAAGAAGGAAAGCTCTGAAAGCCTTGAACCAAGACAAGAATATTCTCATTTTACCAGCAGATCAAGGAAACGCAACAGTAGTAATGTCAACATTGGATTACGAAGGAAAAATCAGGATACTGTTAGATCCCATCACCTACAAGAAGCTAACTCGTGATCCAATTGCCCGGATTCTGAAGGCCACTGTTCTGACATTCTGAGGGAGATGAACTCTCCTGAAGGGAAACACCTCACAAAACTGCTGTAACCTAAAATAGGAAATACTGACAGCTTTATAGAAGACTCCACTCACTTCGTCGAAAAAACTGCATTCTTTGACTCTTTCTCCAGGAGATAATCTGGAGAAGAACTCTATGTTGTTTCTCTCTTCACTAAGGTATCCATTAAGGAAGCCACGGAACGTATTAACCAGGAATGTCCACAAGATATTGCCAAGTTGTTCCAACACTGCTTAACCACTACATATTTTTAATGGAAGGAAGATTTCCACGAAAAACCTGATGGTATAGCTATGAGCAGCCCCCTTAAACCAATAACAGCCAACTATTACATAGAAATTCTCGATGCTAAAGCGTCGGTAACGGCAAATAAGAGGTCAAATTGCTGGTCCCGATACGTGGATGACACCTTTGTTTGGACCCATGGCGAGGGCGAATTTTAAAACTTTCCTTTACACCTCAACTCTATCAACCCAAAAATTCAAATCACTGTGGTGATAGAAAAGGAAAGACGCCTGCCGTTTTTTTTTAATGTTTTGGTATCAAGAAGGCCGAATGGGAAGTGTGTGCAAAAATAAACGGTGTGCGCAAGACACCGTTTATAGAAAAGCAACACACACTGACCGATACCTCAATAGCGGATCAGATCATCCTCCCAGTTAGAAAAGGGGAGTCATAAAGACTCTGTCTGTGAGTGTGACTCTCAACAGAGCTTGAGATCGGCCAAAGACAGCAGAGATCCCTATCAGTACCCGGAGTTTACCGGGTTCCATGCAGCTGTGGCTCGGTATACATTGGCACCATAAAACGTAGTGTCAACACGAGGATTACGGAACCCATGAGGAATTGCAGGCTGGGACAAACACAAAAGTCAGCAGTAGCAGAGCACGCTCTCCACGAAGGTCACGACATTCTTTTCACCAAGGTGGATATCTTATATCAATCGCAGTGTTTCTATCAGAGACTAACGAGATAAGACCATTGAGATCTTTAAACACGACAACAATTTCAACAGGAAGGAGATTACGTTTCTAAATGCACACTGGAAGCGAGTTCTACGACCTACTTCAAGTACGCCGAGGGGGGGAGGGGGGGGGGGGAAATAAATACCCCGGAGCTCACCACAGGCGAATCAGTGTTGCCACCTTTAGTAAAATTGTACTAAATTTAGTCCTTTTGCTTCTCATTTGGTACTCCAGTATCCACAGCCCCAAATCTAGTACAATGTTCACAGTTCCCACGGACACACTGCGGGCATCCGGGATCTGTCAGAACCGTCAAATCTAGACAAGCTGGAGTGAGAATAGGCTGATGTTTAGATAGTTCGGGTTTCTGTGGTTTTGTGCTCTCCTTCCTTCCTCCTTCCAATCTAGTACAATTTTCGGTAAATCTGAGTACTTTCTAAACATATCAAGGTGGCAACACTGAGTCGAATTAGTTAACGTCGGGAAGCACAGGAGATCACTAAGCCCATTGCCTCATCACCTTTGATCATGTCTGCCACAGCTGTAGACGAAACGTTAGGAAGAAAGAAATTGCATGGAAGCACGCCTTCAAAGCCCGAAAAACACTTTAAATAATACAATTTTCTTCTTAAAAAAAAAACTAAAAATACGTAAGCAACTTAATAGGCAGATGTATAAACCCTTCACTTATTATTGACATCAAGTAGGCGTTGGAAATCTGACTTTTGACATTTTTATCTTAAGGGACATAGGTATAAAAAACAAATATTTCAAAGGTAAAGAGATGTCAAAAATGAGTGAACGCCTTACACTTACTAACACTAAAATAAAATACAAAAAAACTGCACTAAATCTACAAACGTGTAATTTACAAGAAACCTACCGGCGATATACAGGGTGTCCTCGAAAGATTGGGAAATCTCGCTCACCTTAGTCCAAAAGTGAATAGTTTCCGAGATCCGGATGTAAAAAGTTACAATTTTTAATATTTTTTTTACCAACGTGGTGAACTGTTCAACGATAGAAATAGTGGTGCACGCAACGCCCTCTACATCAAAATTCTTTAAAGATTTAGTTTTCTCACTTAAAAAAAAACTCCTTGTACCAGATTTTATGATCATATTTATTGCAGTTCTCATGCAATTAAAATAATACTGTAGTTTTGACCCCCTGTAACTTGGAATCTATTAACTTTTGGACTAAGGAATTTGTGATTGAATCAACATAATTTGGTACCCGGTATCTCCAGTTACGAAATTTTCTAACCACCTGTATACAGGGTGTTCCGGAAGCACGTGATCAAGAGTACTGCGGCGTGCTTTGGTTCAAAAGAAAACGATTCGATCAAACTTTCACTGAGACAAAGTTTCTGGTTCCGTTGCAATTGATGGTCAAAATTCTTGGTCAAAATTGGGTTTTTTTATAATATCTGAAGAACGATTTATCTGGAAGATCTTCTGAGAGTGGTTCAAGTGCTAATGCGACCCATTTGAAGACTTTAGGTACTTATAAGGTAATTTGGTTAGATGAACGCAAAACTAACGTTAACATATCCACCTACCGAGAAGTGAAACCTTGATCAAAATATATTTTCTCGGTTTAAAAATTGGATTAAAGTGTGGTACAGTTTTTGTACGTGGATAAATTGCATTTTTTACGTGTGCAAAAATGTAAAAAAAAAACAATATGACCGCCAGAACTAAAACATAAGTTGGTGATGGTACTACAAAACCGATACGTTGTATTCAACTTTTATCTTTACAGGTACATACTCTCAAAGTTGATCCAGAAATGTTTTCACAAATTTCGTTTATCTTCTAGAACGAATGTGTTTTTGATAATTGAGAGAACTAGGTTACTCGGGTTTATAGTTTTAGCATTTTGATTAATTCAAAATTTCTCAAAAACTTAAATTTTTTGACCAATCTTGTTTTTATCATTACGTTACTAATAAAATTGCTTAGAACTTTGCGCTCTTCAACAAACTTCAGAGCTCATATAGATCCCAGTACATGCAAGGCCAATTTTGGAACACACTGTATATTTTCTTTTCAACCTGGTTTCAACAAAGAACAAAGGTATGAAACAAATATAATATTTTGCTTCATTTTTAAACATTATAATTTTTTACATATCGTCATTCACCATTGAAACATCAATTTTAGAGTGTAAGGATGACCTCATAGGTGTGGAAACAAAGAAGTTATAAAGTTGCACATGTCTGGTCAATTGCCAGGCAATTTTTTCAATCAATGCAACTGAAAGATCATTTTTACATCAAAAGATCGCTATGTAAGAATTAACACATAATAATAGTAATAATAATAATAATAAAGTTTGGTCTTTCTAGATAAAACATAATCTAAAGAATTTAAAAAAAAACGCAAAAGACCATTTTTCAAAGCGCCCTAACTCCCTTAAGAGACATTTTTGGATAAGACTATTATTTACCTCGAATCGGCATGAAATCATCTCTGAAATATGCTGTCTTCGTTTGTAGCTTTAGTTACCGGACACCCTGTATAGATGATTATTTCAACATACATTTAGAATTTAGTAACTATTGCTACGCTCGACCGTCGGTGCACAGAGATTCGGGCCGAAGCGGCAACGCCGCACCACGACCCCGGGAACCCATCTAGACTAAACGAGAACCGTGAACAGTCGTCTCCGTTCTCGAAAGTACGAGAGTGTGTTCAGACCGGGTATATAAACCAGCGAGCCGCGCGAGATGAGATCGAATAGATAGTGCAGAGTAGTAAATATATGTAGTAATATAAACGGCCGATTTCGACGATACCTGAAAATTTTGAGCGATGGTAACTGATTTACCATTATAATGTGCAAAGTGCCGGTGCTGGTCACTGTCGAGCACAAGTTTCTTAACAAGATCAAGTGCCTCCACCGAGGCCTCCACTTTCATTCATTTCTTCTTCGAAGTAAAATATAAGTTGGTATGGTGGCGGTAGCACTTAAGTTTCCACCTAAATAATCGTTTATTTTTTATTTTCTTTTTGCGTAGGCATGAAAACACGTGACTACCACCATGGAAATATAAGACAAAGTGTTTTCTACTTTATAGTGATAGATATGGTGGTAAAAACGTGAAAGCCTGTTTGGGTTAGGTTGGTAGTAGCCTCGTTAATTTTACTTAAAATCAACTTTTTAGTTTAAGCTTTAGGGGAACTAATTGTAATTTAGCCGCTACTACCAATACTGTAAACCTTTTATAATTTTTATAGCACTATTATACATTTTTTATAGTCTTGAAAAGCAAAGACGCAGCAAAGTCAGAATCCCACCGTGGGTCTGGAAGAGTTATGCATACAGCATCGAATTTGTACAGCCATAAAATAGTCGTAAAACTCCTTAATATTGTCAAATCGTCCTAGCGGCAATAAAACCGGCATACATTATACCATTCATTATTAAAAACGTAATCGGCAGTTTTTTTTTTTTGTTTTGCATACATGTATGGGACTCGTCCGTCGCCGTCGGTCCGGTGGTACTCCCACGTCGACGTTATGCAGATACCCGGATTGTTATGACGGCGATAATTTAAAAACAAATTTCGATGGTAATTTGTTTTTTACGAATTTCGGGTTCGGGCCGAAGTCGAATTCCATCGTTTCCATTCACTCGCTTCGACCGGGGCCCGGGCGACACCCAAATCCGCCGAAAGCCAAAACACACAAACACGTAGTGTGGTACCTGCTTAAGCCCAACAGTCAGTTTTTTGTTGGTGCGTTTACGACGGGGTTGGGGCCTTCTCAAAAGCGGCCACCTGACCTGGTCCTGGCAAGTCATCTTGTACAATGACCTTTGGAATGTGGCTCCCATTCTTTCTCTCTCTCGCTCGCTCTCGCCCTGTTCGGCTTTACAGGCCCGGATCCGACCCTTTGCACCCGCCGAGTCCACCCGCATGCCCAGCTTTCAAGTGAAATCACGTCAGTCCTCAGACGTCAGTGGTGGTGCTTTATCACCCTCGGAGAAAGGTAGGTTCTTGAACGACCGAAGTACCACACATGCAGCATGGAATTTCATTCGCAATGCAACCCTGTTCGAAAGATCATTTCTCGACGAGGCTCGTTTTGGTTGTCTTGTTTGGCTGAAACTTGGCCTGATGGTGTTGTACCGTCTATATGGGCCCTAATTTTCATCCCAAGTTATTACCGTGGGTCAGTGGTGGTGGTGGGTGATACACTTTTCTTTTTATTTGTTGCAACCAGGCTGGAAATAATTGCTTGCAAACGTTACGAGATGCGGTGCTGACAACCGAAGACGTATCTAAAAATAACCTTGGCCTACGCCCCTGGTTCTCGGACGTATCACCTCGCTCACGGTTTATATTATGCAAGCAGACGGCTAGCAATTATGCTTTCCCTTGGGGCCTCGAAATCATGCTCAATTATTATTAAACCTAAACTTGCGTTATAAAAATTAACACTCAGGACCTCTCAACGATCGCCTTAATTCATATAAGGATGGCTCCTCAAAAAGCGCAGTACGTACAGACCACGTACAGTTAAAGTACTTTTTTAAGGTTTTACGTACAATGCGTAATGTGTTGTACGTACATTTACAGGACTAAAATGTCCTAAGAATAGTTTTGAATATGTACGTTATCAGTACGTACAGCCTACAGTACAAGTGACATACCCTTGTATATTGTAATAGAATACAAGGTATAGAGTGTAATCAAATTACAAATTAACAAAAATAGGGTAGTTCAACGATACTATAAACAATAATAGTTCAGTTATCACTTGGTCACCATATCCAAGATTTCCAAGCATATGTGGAGGAGCTTCATCCACCGACTCACAGTGGCAATGCCGAAACTTCACACACCGACTCACAGGTGGCAGCAATAGTCGATATCCTTCATAACATCAGACCGCCTTTGCTGCGCCAAATTTGTCTTCAAATACGAGTTCCAACCATGGACTCTCACCCCAGGGGTCTACCACGCCTTACTGGCGAGTCCAAGGTAGACCTCGGGACGAAACGCCAAACACCACATTCATAGGCTGTAACGATTCAGGTCGTCCCAGTGGTGTTTCCCTGAATAAGAAAAATCTCTTCTGGGGATACATTTTCCATCTATGATATGTCATTATTCGACGCCATAATTGGTGACCTTCAACAAAAGCAACAGGCAATCTTCCGAGCACAAGGCCGCAACAAGGATGACTTCAACGCCACGAGACTAGCAGAGCAGCATCTCTCTCATACCCACCGCACGCAGCATCCAGCAAACCATCTCTTCGCTCACTGTAACGCGGAACAATCTCACACACATCACTCTCTGGTATAATTCTCGGCAACACTGGCACATCCTTCATCACTCACCTCGCTCAAGAAACAGCAACACAACTTCGTCCTCTCTGTTCGCAAAAAGAGCTTCGCTTCTCTTCCATTATACATCGTCCATCCTCGTTGTCACTGGGAAGGGAGTATTGTGGCGGAACTTCATCCACCGACTCAGAGGTGGCAACGCCGAAGTTTTACATACTGACTCACAGGTGGCAGCATTAGTCGAAATCCTTCAAAACATCACACCGCCTTTCCTGCGCCGAATTTGACTTCAAATACTAGGTCCAACTATGAACTCTCATCCAGGAGTCTACCACGCCTTATTGACGAATCCAAGATAGACCCTGAGACGAAACGCCAAACACCACATACATACGATTCAGGTCGTCCCAGTGGTGCTTCACTGAATAACAAAAATCTCTTCTGCGAATACATTTGCCATCCATGGTTCATTATTTACAACACCATACACATTTCCAAAACGTCACGTACGAAGTTACGTCTGGACGCCCCGTCATCTGTCAATTTATATTTGATCTGACGTTGATCGGTGTCTCTTGTCATTTATTATACGTCAAAATCGTCAAAAATCTCTGCCATTTTTGATAATGACAAATTGGGCTTTTTCCTTTTTCCCGGTTTTTCGGTTAAGTTCTTGCTGTTTTTCCTCGTTTACTGTTGTGTGATTGTGTACCAGTGATACTAATAAATGCTGTTTTTGCATCACGGCCAGTGCGGACTGGCCGAAGAAGATTCATAAATATTGTGGGCACATAATGTAATCCTCTACCTTCACCCAATATATACTAATCCCAAGAAAAAATTAACAAGAAAAGCCGTTCATAATTATAGTTTGAATCTAAAGTTTGATGATTATTTTCTTTCATAATAAACAAGTTTAACAATAACTAATTGTTTGTAAATATTTCATAACCTTTTATGATGCCAACAATATAGGGCATTAATGTACTAAAATGTACGTACAAAATCTGCATATTTCACATACTTCACGCACGCCTCTAGTACATATTATATTGATACGTACAGTAAACGTATTTTTGACACGCATTACAGACGTACAGTCCTGTAAACATCGCCCCAATACTGTACGAACTGCAGCAGGAATTGTACATACATCGTACATACATACACTGAGTACGTACCTAAATCGTACTAGATATGTACTTGTGCTGATTGGGTCTTAAGACAAACAACAGCCCAAAAAAAAATGTGGGTCCATTTTTGGGTGTAACACACGTCCTGTATTCGACTAATTGCCTTCGCAAAATGGCAGCAGATATTGCGTTTACGGCCACTTATCGCCATAATAAGAGCCTTAGAGTATAACATATTAGCTATAAACCGAGTTATTGAAGAAGCCCTAGAAGGCGAACAAATGGACCCGTTAAAATATTGCTTCTTTTGTAATTTCTTCGCATCTCGCTTTATCTCCATATCTACGTTTCAAAAGTGAAACGTGCGTGTATAAGGAAGGATTCTTGCGGTTCAAGCTTGAAGTGCGCTTTTTACCGTCACCTGTGAGCAATTTTGAGGCCGAGTAGGCAGAAGTGTGTTATTTTGTTTAAAGAAACAAAGAATTAATTATGGTTCAGATTGTCCTGTTCGCCTCTAATAAAATATTTTACATAAACGAAATGGAAAAGGAAAGGTATAAGGTTTGTCGTTTCTTATACGGATCTGAGGATGTCCAAAAGGTCAAAACTCATGTTTTATGACACCATACACTGCCTTTGACTTTACAATTCCTTTAGAAAATTGAAAACGAACAATGTTATCGGTTCAATAATAAAAGTTATCAAGTCGAATGTGAATTGTTGACGTTGGGAGAAAAGAATGGAGTAATAAAACTTCGTTTTAATTTTATTAGCCCATCCCTTTCTGTCCAAAATTTATGGCCAACTGGATGACTGTTATTAACGGACACAGCCTATACAAGGGTAGACCACCGGAAATTGCAAATATACTAAAACCACTCATAGTAAAAATTTTAAAAACTGCGTATTGTACTAAATTCGGTGACAATTAGCCTAAAATATAAACTAAACAAAGAAATAAAATATTTTCAAATATTTAGAACCACACAGTTTGCTTTATTACACCTTTTACCTACTTTATTACGAGTAAAATAAAAAGCTATAAAAAGTACTATCGCAGCAAAACTGTGCTAGAAATTGCTCTTATTGGTCAATTATTTATTATTTAATTTTGATAATTTAATCATAAAACCGTCATAAAAACGTCTTCTATTTAAACAGGAAAACATAAAAAAGTGTATTACAGAACGTTTTAACCCTAAATTTTAAAATTAACGAAATTTCAAGAATAAATTTTGAACAAAAAGTACCTACGTCAAAAATGCGACATAAACAAGTCCAGGCCCTAGTTCTATACACACAAATGTCCTTTTTTTCATCATATTTCTGACCTCCTAACTCTTACGATTTATTATGATTTAGCAAATGCACACCACATATATTTCTACTAAATCAAAATTTAAACTACGGGGTGTTCATTAAAAAACTTCATCTAGCAGGCTATGAAATTTTGACAGAAAAAGATGACATAATCAAAGTAAATGGACTTTTGTTTCTCCATCCTTTTCTTTTCACATTTCGCAGCCGGTTTTCTAATGAACACCCGTACTTAATTTACTCATTTAATTAAAAGTTGAGTTGAATACGAGGTCGAATATATGCCTATTTGTAGAGGAAAAAAAAGTAAATAAAAAATAGAAAAAAATCGTTTAATATACATTTTTTTTCTATGTGGTTTTTGCTTTGCTATATTATGTTCAATTTTTATTTTAGCCTTGAAAAAAACCTAAAAAAAGATCGAACAATTGCTGACTGATTTCTGAACATAGAGCAAAAAGTTACATAAATATACAGTTTTTCAAAAAAAAGAACAGTAAAATGGCCTAGTAAAAGTGAGTATTTTGAAACTAAGGCCTCTAGAGAAAAATGAATAACTTAAAATTGATAGAGCCATGTCTTGTTTTAAAATTACGAAAAATTTAGTTAAAATTATCAGATATTCGATAGAAAAAAGTTGATTATAAGGAGTGTTCATTTAAAAACGTCATCTAGTTGGCTGCGATAAGTCAAAAGAAAAGGATGAAAGAACAAAAGTCCATTACTTGAACTATGTCATCATTTTCTGTCAAATATTCATAGCCTTCTAGATGACGTTTTCTAATGAACAGGGGGTACACTTTTGATAGAAAAGAATGCAGTAATAAAAGTAAATAACACTTTTGTTACTTCATCTTTTTGATTGAACATCCCTCTATGAAAATATTTTTATCCACGACCATTCAATAGTAATCACACTGTTCTTGTACATTCTCATGATTAATGCTAATCTTTATTCACTTGTGAATAATGAACATTATCACAAGTGAATAATGAGTTGTCATGGCAACGAAACATGTCGTAGGCAACTGACAACCCAAAAAGTAAACTGTCCTAAACATCAAATCGGTAGTTACCACTGATTCATTCAAATAATTATCCTTCTATGTATGTATTGAAACAAATGTAGGTTACAGTGTCTTTTTTGCACTAAAAAATGTCATTTTCTCTAAAAAATACTTAGAATGGGCCATAAAATGAAGTAATTTACCGTCCACCCTCGTAGCAAGGAAATAAACATGCGCCGGCGACTAGACCGTCATCTATCTGACGCATCAAACGTCGCGCCTTCAATTAGCGGAACCAGTCGTGGTCGAGGTTTTAAAATTGTGAATTATCTTTGTGACACATATAAGCTCTCATATTTGAGAAAACGTGGAATCTTGGTCGCAGATAAAGTATAGTATTTAACTCGCTTAAATTGTGCCACTCGCTTCGCTCGTGGGCTCAAACGTTACCCTCGAGAATAACGATTCTCATTAAATGCTGGTTGTATAATATACTATTGTCCACGGCTGTACAATAATATGATCATCATTTGTAAGGTTGTAAGCAGATAATATGGTGTGTTATAATTTTGGGACTGGAACAGCGTGAATAATATTCATTATTCACGCTGCATCTTTCGTTTTTTCACTACATAAGAACTTCATGCAGACACCGCCATATTGGAAATTGCATACAGAACAAATGAAGGTTCCAACTATTATGGCCGTCCTGATGGGCCGCCATAATGGTTTTAACGTCACTTTGACAATTAAAACAAAAATCGTGTTGACGACCGAGTTATCTATTACCCATTTTTGTCATCTAGTTACCTTTGAAACCTGCATTTTTTTATACCCATCTCCTTTTAGTACATATTGAGAAAATACGATAAAAATGTCAGTCAATTTTCCAACGCTTACTTGACGACAATAATAAGTGAATGGCTTATAATTGGTTAATATGTAAAAAATGTAAATTAAGCCGTGGACAAAGTATAGTATCCAACTTGCATATAATAGGTATCATTACCTCAGGTAAATTGCGTCACTAGCTACGCTCGTGAGCTCAAACGACACCTTCGGTAATGATGGACTACATTATACGCTTGTTGGATAATATCATATTATTAAGTGAAGTTTTTGTTGTCACGTGATACGCAATAATTATTGAAAACGGATTAAACTGCATTTACCAGCCAAAACTGCACGTATTTTCATTTTTTATCAACGCTTTGTATCCTAGTGGTGTAAGTAAAATAAAATCAGCAGTGTTGACAACTTTAAAAGACAGACAAAAACCTTTGTCGCGACCAAGAACATTTCGATTTTTTTTTCAAAGGAATCATCAGTGCAGAAACTCAACCAATCAACTAAAGTCTGACTTTTTGAATTTTTTTTTTATTCTTCCCCAATAGTTACTTTACCCATTTTCTCAAAAACGGTTAATTGTAGGCGTATTATCTAAATGACAAAATTTACATTGTTAAAAAATCATCTGCGCTTAGCGTCCTAAAAATAAATTTATTTTTACTCATGTATTGTGTTTTAATTTGTGTTCTTTTGTTGGTCGTTTTTCTTCTTTGTAATTAGTGTTTTTTTACCGCCAATGTGCATACAATTATTGTATTTTAGCCCTGAGCAAGACCTCAAATAAAGGTCGAAACGTTGGCAATTTCAAAAAAGTAAAGTAGCTTCTTGTCCTACACCTGCTATCCAAACGTTCACATTTTTCACAATTTTAAAATTTGTCCTTCTAGAAACGACATAAGTTCATAAAAAAATAAATCTTTTTTTTAAATTAATGGTTTAGCCATAAACGACCGACGTGTAAAGCGTAAGACACCCTGTAACTATACAGTGTGTCCCCGGATAAATAAAATGACACTTGTAAAAAACACAAAAAAAAAGCAAAACTTAAAATTTTGTTTAGCCCTGCATCTTCCAAGACCACTTTCTGCTATACATTAAGTTTTGAAAAATTAAGGTCTTAAAAATTGTCAGAAAACTTCTTTTTCGGTAGAGTAAAGTTACCTTTCTATGAAGAGATACGACAAAAAGTCGTTATGAAAAGTTGTTTGGGATCAAAAAACTCGAAACCTCCGCCTGCAAAAATGTTTCAACTCATCAAAGTTTTTATTTTTCTTTTTAGCTTTCGTAAAAGTTTCTTAAAATCAAAATTAAAAATTAAATCAGAAATTTAAAAATCCTCTGGAAACTTTGATCACTGACGCAATATTCTTTAAGTTTTCTCTAATAAAAAGTTCAAAAGTGGTAGTCGGCCAACGATTGAAAAAGATGTTTTCTGACAATTTCCAAATAGTTTTGGACTTTTTCCAAACTATTACAGAAATTAGGTTTTTTGAACACTAAAAAATAAACCTTTATATTGTCATTTTTTACAAGAGCCTTTTGCTCTATTCGGTGGCGACACACTGTATACTTTTTACCAAAAATACTAAACAATCAAGAGTTAAAAAAAAGCAAAAAAAGCTGCTGTTCTGAGTAATATGTGTGGAGTTGCTTACTGCCCCGCAGCGAGCAATTGTTATGTTTTTTACCCTTGAGAAAGAGGATAACAAATATCGAAACGTCGGCACTTTTAATTTAAGTTTTATTGGTTCTGTTCGCGACAATAGTTTTTCCGTATACTTTTGAGGAAGTTATTATATCAAAACGAACTCCAATTTTATGTAGATAGAGTTACCTATTCTTCGCTTTCCAACTTTTACACTTACCGGTCGGTTTTAACCGTCGTGACACGCGGTAGGTTGATGACGCAGACAAATAGAACTGAAACTCGTTCCCGCTTTCACGTGGGCGACATTCGACCTTTTAAAGGCATTCGACAAAATTAAAATTCATAAGTCATGCGCGATCGTGGGCGTACCTCGGCCGCTACAATAATTGAAAAATAACCCGATAATTAGTAGCGTTGCGTAACGACGGATAAGTCAATTAATAAGATAAACGACGGGCTCCTATGGACGTTAAAACACCTGCACCATATACAGGGTGACAAAGAACGTGACTTACCATTGAGACTGGAATGGGTCCGGGCGCTCCGTTGGCGTAGCCGTAGGGGGACATGAGGTAACCCATGTTGAACGATGTGTGTGGTTCGACTTTTCCTAGAAAGTTGGAAATATGGTAAAGTAAATTAAAAGTTTTATCACAAGACATATTGTAAATTCAAATAGAATAGAAAAGTTTACATAAACTTTTGCTTTAGAAAGCCTGGTTTACAAGATACAAGCTGTCAAAATTTGTCAAAAAAATTGATTTTTTTATTTATTTCGCAATAAGGGGCTAAATTAACACTAACTATAGTTAATTCAAATCAAACAGGCAAAATAAAAACAAAATGAAAAAAGTTCTAGACAGTCATCAGTCACTTCATTGCATTCCGAAAAAAACATTAAAATAAATTCTGAAATTAAATTGTATGGACACCCTGTAACTTGAAAACCAGACTTTCTAGGGCACATGTTTAAGTATATAAACTACTTGAATATAGTTCAGGTAATATGTTATACAGGGCGTTCATTAATTAACACCCTGTATAATATATCACAACAATTATTAAAAAGGAAATCAGTTTAGAGGTGGTGCCATTGTTGTTAAAAATTGTCCTATTATTCAGTCTTAGGATATATTTTTGAGATGTGCTACCAAATCTTGGAATGTCATCTGGC
This sequence comes from Taphrorychus bicolor, assembly GCA_951812265.1. Lineage (NCBI taxonomy): Eukaryota > Metazoa > Arthropoda > Insecta > Coleoptera > Curculionidae > Taphrorychus > Taphrorychus bicolor. Next base: position 26,402,559 of record OX638303.1, on the reverse strand, counting down.
AACACTGCTTTGATATTTTCATCATCAATGCAAAGCTTTATATGTGCTGAATTCTCGATTTGTTGCTCGGAATGGGCACTTAGATATTTAAATCACGTTCAAGTGGGTTAGGTTTGGCCTGAACCACCTTCCGAGTAAAAACTTCATTACGGAAAATGTCCGCCGCAGACTTCTTCTAAGGATGCCTTACGTACTTTTACAAAATCATCACCGATAGCTCGGTTAAATACAAATTTTCTTCCCGGTTCTTGTTGGGGAGAGCTAATTAACAAGCAAGCTTCCCCCTGCCTTCCCCGACCCCTCGAACCACCCTACCTATATAAAAGGTAATTTAGGCTTAAAAGGAAAGCTGTGCAGGAAACTAATCTAACTTTGAAACTGCCGTATGGGAGAGAGTTATAAACTTGAGTTTTGAAACAGCAACATTGTCAGTTATGGTTTTTTAGAATAGTAATTAAAAAAACAGAGCGGTTTTTGGTGTTAATTCATCCCACCACATGTGGAGTATTAACTAGTGGCTGCTAAACTTCACATGTAGTCAAAAAGAGACATCAAAACTGACATGTGATTGCTGCAGCAAGCTCATCAGCTTGCAGCAAAGCCATTATTTTCTGCTTCTGCACTAGTCAGGTGAAGACCTAAATTTAAGCGATTTTACAGCAAAAGTACAAACAAAATCTTGATAATTACAAGCATCACAAGAAAGGAAAAACCCTGGCCAATGGTGCCCATACATTCGCTTTGAAAGATACACATCTTAAGAATTCATACGTTAACTGGTGAATATGCTCCTTCCTTGTGCTGCTGAGGCATTTGATTTTGAAAGAGATAAGGAAATCATGGCCGTCATACAAACTGTTATAATATACCCAACTAAACAAGATATGCCGTTTCTAAAGTGGTACTTAAATGGCATATAAAAAGTGACCCGACTGCTTATTCTATATAGTTTTGTTATTTATAATAAGTTATGTAAAATGTAAATTTAATCCTGTGTTTTAGACATTTTAACTCACCGAACACTGGACTGGAATCCGGTCGTTGAGCATTTTTGGTTGTGGAATTGAAGGCTCCAGATTTTTCCTGAAAAAAAAGTAGAATAACATAGCATATTACACGTATCAAGGTCTAAAAATCGCGACTTAAACGAGACGCGTAGGGTCAAGGTCGATGTTGGCCATGGTAAGAAAAGCATTTCTGCCCCGTAATCTCGTTCTAGATTCAAAATACCAAATGATTTCAAAGAACTTAACAATTAAGATTTAACTTCAAATAAAAAATCAATAAGATCTGGACATATTTATAAAGTACTGTTGAGAAAAGTAGTTACGAGCCGGGGCCGGGCGGTCCGAATCGACCTTTTGGCAGACCTGTCCACGACACGTCCCGTGGTTTGTAACTTTTTACGTTGCTTACGCTATTTTGGGTGTCAATTACAGGTTTACGGGATCTTGATCGGGTATAAGTGAGCTATAAGAACGAAAGTAGTGGTAAATAGTGTTTTTTTTAGTTAAATAAATGTTTACTTCTGAAATAGAGTTCTAGTGAAAATGAGTTACACCAGAATTACTCGGACCAAGACTCCGCAAGAATACGAAGAGTAAGAAAAATAACAAAACATAGAAGGGGAGAAAACTCGGGAGAAAGAGTCAAACACTCAACAAACAGAAATAAAAAAATTAATGTGAAAGGACCATGTGAAAGACCATGTCAAACGCAGAATTTAGATACGATTTCTATGTCATACTCGATGCTACAATACAAAACGGAAAAGACTAACAAATTCTAAATAGAGAAATACGAATCAAAATGAGGAAATAACAAAAAAAGAATGACAAAAAAACTCAAGAAACAGAAAACCCCGACTGATTTCGCTAATCGACGGCGCGACGTTTGATGCGTCAGATAGATGACGTTCTAGTCGCCCGTGCATGTTCAATGCTACGAGGGTGGACGGTAAATTGCCTCTTTTTATGGCCTATTTTAAGTATTTTTCAGTGAAAAGTACATTTTTAGTGAAAAAGAGACACTAGTAGCTACCTTTGAATGCCTAATAGAAGGATAATTATTTGAACCAACCACTGGTAACTACCGATTTCATATTTAGCGCAGTTTACTTTTTGAGTTGCCAGTTGCCTATCACATGTTTCGTTTCCATGACAACTCATTATTCACAACTGAATAAAGGTTAGCGTTAATCTTGAGAATGTACAAGAATAATGTGATTTATTTAAAGGTGGTAGACAATGATGTACTATTAAGCAAAACATCTTGGACTTGCCCCAGACCATTGTGTTTATTCAGTTTTTTACACGACGTTTCGAGCAGTGAGATCGCTGCTCATTTTCAAGTGAAACTGAGCATTAAGCTCGAAGCTACTTGCTTATGTATTAACACTAACACACCTAAACTACACCCACCATTGCGCAAACTTTTGCCACTGTTGCGCAAAGACGCCCTCATTGCTTCCAATGAAGATTGCTTCCTTAAACTTTCGTTTCTTCCAGGGCTAGCATTTGGAAATGCAGCACTGGAAGAAAGTTCATTAGAAGCAACTCGGGAAGCAATGAGGGCGTCTTTAGTAAACCAAGTTGCGACGTTCCTTCGGTATGGCATCCGTTGATACGGCGGACAAGTGCTGGGCGCTTGACACGCGACATTGGCGACGATCCGGTCAATAGGAATGGTGGGCGTGGTTAGCTGTGTTAGTACATAAACAAGTAGCCTCGAGCTTAATGCTCAGTTTCACTTGAAAACGAGCAGAGATTCCACTGCTCGAAACGTCGTGTAAAAAACTCAATAAAGACAATGGAAGTTCAAGATGTTTCGCTTAATAATGTGATTATTATAGTATGGTCGTGGATAAAGTATAGTATTCAACTCGCATTTAATGAGAGACGTGATTCTCGAGGGTAACGTTTGAGCCCACGAGCGAAGCGAGTGACACAAGTTGCCCGAGAGAATAACGCACCATTATCCCGTATAATATACTATTATCCCCTCCATTATCCCTCGGTTTATCTATTAAAGTTTAAGGGAAAGTTTCTGTTAAAAAATATCTGAAAAAGTCTCAAGATCCCAAAATTAAATAGCAAAATAACCTCGAAAATAACAAAAGAATAAAACAGACTCAAAAACAGATTTAGGAAAAAATAGTATCTAGAGAGATACTATTGAGTACTACTGAGTACTGAGGAATGGAAGGAGAATAATAAAAATAGAATGACAAAAACCGAGGCAAAACCTTAAAAAAATGTCTTTACACTCAAGCTCTGCCGTTACCACAAACTCTATTTATCGCGCGGCAGTACCAGATTTTACCTGCCGGCGACGGGCGGCAGGCAAAAAAGTTTTTGGAGAAAAACTCATATACCTACCTGGACGTTTTCCAGATGTCAAGTGAAATGTCAAACGACAAAAACAACGGCATTTATGAATCAAACTTTCTCTCGGTGTAATAAAGCTATAAGTAAAAAAAAAACTAAAACTAAATAAATAGTATATTATGCAACAAGCAATTAATGAGAGTCGTTATTCTCGAGAGTAAAGTTGCCCGAGGGAATAACGCTCATTAAATGCGAGTTGAATAATATACTATTATCCACGACCAAGATTCCTCAAATTTGATAGCTTATAAGTGCCATGTTTTCAATTAACTTTTTGAGTTGTCAGTTGCCTACGACTTAATGTTATTCACTTGTAAATAATGTTCATTATTAACAAGTGAATAAAGATTAGCATTAACATTGAGAATGAACAAGAATAATGTGAGTATTGTAGTGTGGTCGTGGATAATAGTATATTATATATACCTACAACGAGCATTTAATGAGCCTCGTTATTCTTGAGGGTAATGTTTGATTATCTCATTAAATGCGAGTTGAATACTATACTTTATCCACGACCAAGATTCTGGGTTTTCTCAAATATGATAGGTTATAGGTGCCACAAAGATAATTCACAATTTTAAAACTAAATGAATGCACGCTAATCGACGGCGCGACACTTGATGCGTCAGATAGATGAAGGTCTAGTCGCCCGTGCATGTTCATTTCAATGCTATGAGGGTGGACGGTAAATTACTTTATTTTATAGCCTATTTTAAGTATTTTTCAGTGAAAAGTATATTTTTTTAGTGAAAAAGAGACACTATAACCAACATTTGTCTCAATACATCCTAATAGAAGGATAATTATTTGAACGAACCAGTGGTAACTACTGATTTCATGTTTAGGGTAGTTTACTTTTTAAGTTGTCAGTTGCCTACGACATGTTTCGTTACCATGTCAACTCATTATTCATTTGTGAGTAATGTTCATTATTCGCAAGTGAATAAAGATTAGCATTAACCTTGAGACCTTGAGAATGTACAAGAATAATGTGATTATTATAGTATGGTCGTGGATAATAGTATATTATACTCGATATTATACAACGAGCATTTAATGAGAGTCGTTACTCTCGAGGTTAGCGTTTGAGCCTACGAGCGAAGCGAGAGTTGTCCGAAAGAATAACGCTCATTAAATGCGAGTTGAATACTATACTTTATCCATGACCAAGATTCTGGGTTTTCTCAAATATGATAGCTTATGAGTGCCACAAAGATAATTCACAATTTGAAAACCACGACCACGACTGGTATCCGTAATCGAACGGCGCGACGCTTGATGCGTCAGATAGATGACGGTCTAGTCGCTCGTGCATGTCCATTTCAATGCTACGAAGGTGGACCATAAATTACTTCATTTTATGGCCTATTGTAAGTATTTTTCAGTGAGAAGTACATTTTTTAGTGAAAAAGAGACACTGTAACCAACATTTGTCTCAAAACATCCTAATAGAAGGATAATTATTTGAATGAACCAATGGTAATTACCGATTTCAGGTTAAGGGCGGTTTACTTTTTGAGTTGTCAGTTGCCTACGACATGTTTCGTTACCATGACAACTCATTATTCATTTGTGAATAAAGATTAGCATTAGCATTGAGAATGTACAAGAATAATGTGATTATTATAGTATAGTCGTGGATAATAGTAGGTATATTATACAACAAGAATTTAATGAGAGTCGTTAGTGAGTATTTAATGAGAGTCGTCGCTCGACTAGTCGCTAATCGAAGGCGCGACGCTTGATGCGTCAGATAGATGACGGTCTAGTCGCCCGTGCATTTTCATTTCAATGCTACGAGGGTGGACGGTAAATTACTTCATTTTATGGCCTATTTTAAGTATTTTTCTGTGAAAAGTACATTTTTTAGTAAAAAACAGGCAAAGTGTAACCTACATGTGTCTCAATACATCCTAAGAGAAGGATAATTATTTGAATGAACCACTAGTAACTACCGATTTCATGTTTAGGGCAGTTTACTTTTTGAGTTGTCAATTGCCTACGACATGTTTCGTTACCATGACAACTCATTATTTACTTTTGAGTAATGTTTATTATTCACTAGTGAATAAGATTAGCATTAATTTTGAGAATATGCAAGAATAATGTGATATTATAGTATCACATATATTGACATATAAAGTGGCACTTTACAATACTGATGACATTGTAACTAGTGACGAAAAGTAAAATCTTTCGTAACTGGTGATGAAAAAATCGTTTCATCACCATAGAAACAAATAGGTTTCGGTTGTGGCACACCCTTCCTACAGTTTTACGGTATTAAGTAGATACCTCGGTAGATACAAAGTGGTTTAAAAGTAAATATTGAAGTTTAATAATAATAACTCTCTCTTTAAGTAAGTCTCATTCAAATTGCGGAAACTCGCTGTGCTCGTCCCGCAAACATTCATTCGTTACACAAAATCGGACTTTTCGTAACTGGTTACATAAATAGCTATTATATGGCAGTCTCTTAATATCTGCCAGTTGTAAAAACTAAAAGCTTACTCATCGGCAATAGGCAATATTTGAGTAAAGCTGTCCGTTTTTAAAGGCTGAAAACGTTGAAAAACAGAAACGAATCCCTACCTGCTCGGGGTAAGGCGAGGGCCTTTCCGAGAATACATTTTGGGACAGGGTCCGGCTTGACAAGGAGGGTATTATATTATATTTCTAAGTTATGACACTATAAAAAGTGGGTTTTATTTGACAACTTTAAGCCTAATTTGGTGTAAGTGTATACCTATGTGTTTTTTAGAATGGTGCCTTTTTAGTACACATTTCTTGATGCAGCAGTCAGTTAAAATTCACCCCCTAACTTAGGAAAATTGCTAGATTAGTGATGGGAATAAGCTTCTCAATACAGAGTGTTCCGAAATGAATTCAACTTTTTTATAGCATATTCTACGATCAAAAATGAGGCAAAAACTTTGGCCCACAAACGTTTCGTCTCCAAAATACAGGGTGTTTTGATCCATAAAATAAGATTTGCAAGGTAAATTGGGTCAAAATTTTCACCGCATTTACTGAATTAACATGAACTAAAAATTGAGCAAAAAAATATAAATTATGCTCGAAATTATGTCAAAAAAAGCCTGACAAAAATTTTGTTTATGAAATTTATTAGTAGTCAATAAAAAGTTTCATCAACTATCAAAACATAAATTAAAGAATTGGAAAATTACTGAAGCAGGTGGTAAAAATTGACTCTCATGATCGTAGAGCATTTTATAATTTTTGGATGTAGATAAGTACCCAATTATTTTTAGACATTGCAAAGTTCACTGTTTTAACTTTTATCACATTATAAAGAAGTATACAGTAATTGGAAGTCGTTGCTTTGAACCTGAATACCTAACCTAACCTGAACTAAACATTAACAATAACAAAATGAAATAACTAGCCTTACTCGGAAACTCAGGTATGAATTCATTCATAGCCACTCATAATTTTTGCTTAAAAACTTATTATTTGTAACCGAAATTTCCAATTTTGTTTCCACAGCATTCCTTCACTGTTTTTTTCTTCGGTTATTTGCAATTTCTCTGCCCTATTTTCATGCAGCACGTGACTAATTTGGGGATAGATCCGAGGGCAAAACGTACAACATACAAGAAAAAAAATTTATGCTTCTGTATCAACATATCTAATCGAGTTTATCAGACTCACAAGGGATTTAATAAGATTTAAAATTTATGAAAAAAGAACCAACTGAAGTGGGTTTAAAATCACGTAGCACACATAAAATAAAATTAATTATAAAATAATAGTTAAAGGCGAGGGGTGTGACACAAGCAACATTGACACCTTTTAACATTACCAACATTATTCAAAACAATTTTCAGTAATTATAATAATTTTTGGGTAAAAATTGTAATTTCTAAATAATTTTTGGATTAACTTTTAAATTTTATGGTACCTATATTTTTTTTTTATTTTGGAAGTAGTATTGGTAATTTATTGTGATTCGGAGTGGGCAATTTTTAAATAATTTTGGATCTAATTTTACCGTGCATATTTTCAAACATTTTTAGTTTGCATTTTTAGACGCTTTAACTCACTGACTATTGGACTCTTAGCAAGTAACTCAAGCTTTTCCAATAACTGAAAATTTTTATTTTTACACACTTCAAGTCAATTTTAACGATTTTTTGGACTTCCTCAAAACAACATAAATTTTTATTTTCGGACGTCTTTAGTAAATTTTCACTTATTTTGGTAACAAAATTAATTTTACCACAAAAACACCAAATTAGTGGATTTAAATAAATTTTGCCTGATTTTGTCTAAAATAGAATTATCCAAAAACATAAAAAAAATCATTCTTAGACAACATTAGCAATTTTAGTTAATATTAGATCTAATTATATACTGCGTATTTCAAAAAATTACAAATTTGCATTTTTAGACGCTTTAATTTATTTTTTAGCAATTTGATTCTATTAGTACGTAGGAATCCTGAGTTTTTCAAAAAACTTAAAATTTTATTTTTACAAGCTTTGACTCAATTCTAACGATTTTTTGGGCTGCCTTCCTCGAAAAACATTAAATTTTCACTTTGGGACGTCTTTTAGTAAAATTTCACTTATTTTCGTCCAAAAATTAATTTTACCACCAACAACAAATTTGAATTATTTAACAAAAAACATAAAAAATTGCATTTTTACACGACGTAGATAATTTTTCAATAAAATTAAGAATGGGGTTTCGAAACAAAATCGCACTAAATTTAAGTGAATCTGAGTTCGACAAAAAACTGAATTTTTAGAACAAAATCGCAGTTTCAAGGACAGAATTGTTAAAAAAAGCTAAAGCATTGTTTCAGCAACGATCAAAATAGATTAGGTCGTGGTATGAAAAACATTCACCTGATCTGGTTGCTTAAAAATTAAAAAAAAAAAATAAACATGTCATTTCAAAACTGTGAAAAAAGCTTATTATTCGGGTTTTATAAATCTCTTCTTGGACGAAAATCGATAAAAAAATCTCCATTCTCGGGGAACACCAATCAAAATCGATTAAATTGTTCGTGTTAATGAAATCGATCTCTCTTTAGATAAAATGTATCCAAAAACAAAGAACTAAAGATGATAGAAAGCAAACTGTGTTTAATAAATGTGAAGAAAAGTGACAGGGATTTTAAAAAAAATTTTGATGAACAGTAAAATAAACCCCTTTGGAAGTCGACTTTTAGGCACTTATAGAATCGCGTTTTTGGACCATTTTTAAAAATAAGTCTTTAGAGGTTAATTTTATTCGAACTGAGTTTGTTACGTTCTTAAAGGATTGCAAACGTACCATTCCGATCAAAAACAGCAAGAAAAATGTTCCCGAAATTTTTTTTAAAATGTCCAAAGGGGGGGTTATTACGACTTTTTTCTCAATTCTCAACTTTGACCGCCTGTAACTTGAAAACGCCTTGACCGATTGGAATGAATCCAACTGTTTTTTCTTCTTCTTGATCTTCTCTTTTACCTCCCACCATCGGAAGTTCCGTAGGTGCAATATTCTCGCAAATAGACCCCTTCGGAGGTCGATTTTTAGGCACTTTTAGAATGGCGTTTTTGGACCATTTTTTAAAAAACCTCTTTAGAGGTTAATTTCATTCGAATTGAGTTTGTTACATTCTTAGGGGATCGCCAGCGTACCATTCCGATCAAGAACAGCAAAAAAACGTTCCCGAAATTTTTTTGAAAATGTCCAAAGGGGGCCAAAGACGACTTTGTTCTCAATTCTCAACTTTGATCGCCTGTAACTTGAAAACGCCTTGACCGATTGGAATGAATCCAACTGTTCTTTCTTCTTCTTGATCTCCACTTTTACCTCCCACCATCGGAAGTTCCGTAGGTGCAATATTCTCGGAGATAGAGCCCTTCGAAAGTCGATTTTTAGGCACTTTTAGAATGGCGTTTTTGGACCATTTTTAAAAAAAACTTCTTTAGAGGTTAATTTCGTTCGAATTGAGTTTGTTACATTCTTAGGGGATCGCCAGCGTACCATTCCGATCAAAAACAGCAAAAAAATTATCCCGAATTTTTTTTGAAAATATCCAAAGGGGGGTATTACGACTTTGTTCTCAATTCTCAACTTTGATCGCCTGTAACTTGAAAACGCCTTGTCCGATTGGAGTGAATCCAACTGTTTTTTCTTCTTCTTGATCTCCTCTTTTACCTCCCACCATCGGAAGTTCCGTAGGTGCAATATTCTCGAAGATAGACCCCTTCGGATAGGAAATATCCAAAGGGGGGATATTACGACTATTTTCTCAATTCTCAACTTTGACCACCTGTAACTTGAAAACGCCTTCACGGATTGGAAAGTCCCGTAGGTGCAATATTTTCGGAGACAGAGAATTTCAAGAATGTCGTCTAATTTTAAATAATAAAGTTGTTTCAAGCGTTCTTGGATGTGATAATAGATAATTTTTCTAATTTTGAAAGTAATTTTTGAAATATTAGTGGTAATTTTTGTAATTTTACATGTAATTTTGGTAATTTCGTACTGCTTAGATAATTTTAGAAAATAACGGTAATTGGAGTAGTAATTAAGTATATAATTTTAATAATACTTTTTGTAATTGTGAATAACTTTTTCATCAAAGGTACACCGAAAATTACCCGTGCCACACCCCTCGGTTAAAAGCTAGGTTGAAGGTACTTGTTTCTGTGTAACTCTTTACAAGAAAATTAACAAAAAATAAAAATAAGAAATAATTATAAAAGTAGGTTACCTTCAAACTATTATATTATTTTTATCCAGATTTTTATAGTTAGGTATGTATGATTAAATTCCATCGAAAACGTCACGGTATCCGTCAGAATTTTCTGTCAGGTCTCGTGTCAGGTTTATCTTGATTTTTTCCATTTTACATGTTTCCAAGCATATTTCCAAGTAGTTTTGAAGTGCGGTTTAAAGCAAATATTTGATTATAATTCAGCTAGACATTTTCCATTAAAAATTGTTTGAGATTCAATTGTCAACAATCTTTCTGGGAATGGTGTCAGTTGATATTTTTAGCAAATTATTCTGATTTTTTAAATTTATAATCCGAGCTATAATCCGTTTCGAAACATATAGGTACATTATTTTTGTAATAATATTATTTCTTGTATTATATTTATTTCACAAAATGTTTATATTGCAAAAAATTGAAGCAAAGATGCTACAATTAATTTTTATTAAAGTGTGATTATATTTATTAAAATACTATCAGGTTCACGCCATGTCGAGCGCCATGTGCTCATGTGCATAAAATCAATTTCATACGAGAAATACCTTAAACACGAGCTTGAACATTATTTTATTAAAAAAAAAAAAAAAGAAGATAGAGCTATTCAATAATAAGAGAGAAAAAGAGACGAGTGTAATTCCGCCATTGTAATTCGAAGAAATAACAGACAATGAAAATTATAGGTGGCACCCTCGATGGCACTATAACGACTGAGTACTGATGTTGAAGTTTGAAGTTGAAACAAAATACCTACTTATTTAGAAGTCATGTTCTTTTCGTACTGGTTCTGGTTGACAGAAAAATGACAGACCAGCTGATTTTCAACCAATCAGCTTGGTCGAGGCGTTTTATGTCAACCATAACCAAAACTGGAGGAAAAAATGTGGCAATCAAAACAAATTTTTTGATTAGAATGACAGTTATTCCTCCACCATATTTAGTGGGGAGCATTTATGATAACCAAACAATACAAAACTATGCATATATAAAGTCAATTTGACCCATCGCAATCGCCCATATAAGTGAGATTATCTTCAATGAAAATTCCAGTAAAAATCTATAGTTACTTGGTTTGGTAGTTTTTATCATCTGAATCTCTCGGTGTCTTTGGCTTTACGTAGGTAAGTACTCCTCTTAGTTTTAAAACAGAGTAGAGGGTATATCATTTTGGGCACTTTTGAGAGCCTCTCCCCTCGTTTCTCCTTATTTTTAAAGATTAAAGAGGGTTGCGATTTTTGCGACAATCGAGGCAACAATACTCTTGGTAGGTACTACTCTTTTGTGAAATTAAAGAAGGCGCCAACCGAATTTTTTTTAACCTTTTTAGTTTTTGAGATACAGGGTGATTTCGGTAATTTGACATTTTGGAAACCGGTTCTTAGTTTTATGAAAAGTAAAAATGCACTTCAGTAGCTTTTGTTACGTAGAACTGGAGAACCCTCGGGAGAACCTAATTTTTATCTGCACCTTGTTGTTCAGTCACAATTTGAAAATAAAAAATAAAGAAAAGTTTTTGGTTTTTTGAAAAGCTCTTGTCGATACAATTTTAATTGTTTAATAGCTTACATGCAAGCCTACATCCCACTTAGTAATTTTACATTCTTATCATCTGACAAGAATATGCCTCAGGTGAAAAATTATCATTTGGAACTTGAATATCACATGAGGAGAACGTGTCCCGCGTGTCTCCTTTTCAGGTTCTCAGAACGTGTCAATTATGTTCCATGACATTTGATTATTACGTGATAAACACATTCTTTTGTGATATGATAAACATGCGCCATTTATGTTCCTTTGGGACATTCCTAGCACCTGACAAGAATAAGCCTTTCAGGAGAAGAACATGTGTATGTATTCATGTGAAATATTATCAAACTTAAAATTCACTTCTATTATCACTATTATTTTTTATTTATCGGTAATTTAATAAATGGGATATAAATATTTTACTTAACTGACTAAGTTTCTTTAAAGAAAGTTATTATCATATTATTCATTAGAACTTCTTTTCAGTAACCTCCTTGTCATGTGATATTCTCATTCCGAAAAGTATGTGATATGTGGTGTCATGACAAGAACCTACTTTTTGCACATTCTTCCAGAGAACATTACATTCATATTACCGAGCATATTACTTAAAGAATGTTCTTCTTGGGTAGCTTGAGGGAAGGTGATAGGAACGTGAATATTCCTTTAATGTTAAGTGGGATGGTACCCCATTAAACAAAAACTCTAGCAGTAAAAAACTAGCTACGCCACTGGATTCTACGGAATAAATCTACAAGCAATGTTTTAACTTTTTCGATAAATTTAAAGATATGTGTGTGCCTCAAAAGTTATAATTTTCAATTCTACCCAGTTTTTTAAAAACCAAAAGGGCTATAAAAATCTTGTTGGGAACATTTTTTATTTCACAAAAAAGGAGCATAACGAGGAGCATACTGTACACCTTCCTCTATTTTGAAAAATAAGGCAGATAACCCTGTACAGGCAAAATATGGGGCTGGATGTAAGTTCGACCGGGAGGTCGACTTTGTGTTCGATAAAAACTTTAGAAAACTTAGATAGAACATCATAAAAGAAAATGGTATAGAGCGACGAAGGTATATAAACTGTGTTTGGATCGAGGTTTGGACCTTGGAAACTTTGGAAATTGTCAGAAAACATCTTTTTCAATAAAGTTTCACAAGAAGAATAAAGAGATACAACAGAAAATCCTTAAGAAAAGTTGCCTAGAATCAATCAGCGTTCCAAATTTCAAAATCATTTTCTGATTATTCGTATGCAACTTTTTATTTGGAAAAACCTCCGGGAAAAATGTAAGAATATTACTATAGCAGTGATCCAAGTTCACTCTGAAAAAGTTTCCAATTTGGGTTGCGATTTAAATTTGATTTTAAGCAACTTTTACAAATGACTTTTTAACATTTTGAATAAAGTTGAACAATTATCGAGACAATTATAGTAGGCTGAGGTTTTGAAATTTAGTATGATGGCGTAGTTTTTGAGTCTAAGCAACATTTCTTAACTACTTTCTGTCTCTCATAGAGATCTGTTCGTATCTCTCATAGAAAGAAAACTTTACCAAGAAAGAAATTTTCTGACAATATATGAGGCTTGAACCGAGCCCTCCTTGATTTTTCAAAACTTAAGATATTGTTTAAAGCAGATATTGCACATCTAGAGTTCAATAAAATTTTGTGGTATTTTGTCAAATTTAAGGTAATTTAGTTCAGAATTTAGTAGAATTTAAGGTGCATTATATGGAAGTTTGGTGTACACCGAGGTGTACACCATTTTTACCTCGATTTTTACATATACAAGTTTTCTTAAATTCCACTAAATACCACTAAATTCCCAAAATGCGCACAACAAAGCTCATCAGTAATTTTATCTTTAAGGAATGAATGAATTTTGAAGAAAGAAAAAAAAGATATTGATGTTATTCTCTTGAAATTCATCTAAATACCACTAACTTCCCAATGTGAGTACACCAAAATCCACCAGTGATTACACAGTATGTACCTACCTCGGCATGTATGAATTACCACTAAATTAGAATGTCTTCATTTGAAAAAATTATCTAGTAGGCTGTGAAATGTCTAGAAAAAAAGATGAAGGAACAAAAGTCCATTTTCTTTGATCATGTCATCCTTATCTGTCAAAAATTCATAGCCTTCTAGATGACCTTTCCTAATGAACACTCCATAATTGTGTTACATATGAAGATTTGTATTATGTAGTCTTGTTTATACAATTTTTTTCTATATGGGAAGTGGTTCAAGGGGAAAAAAAATGATTTTTTTCTAGAACAACTCCTAGCCTAAAAGGTGCAAGAATAGTCGTTTTTTTTAAAGTTATAGGAGGGGTAATAAAACCCCTTAAAAAATTGACCCCGAACCAGTTTGACCTTTACAGCTGATTTTCAAGCAATTCCATTCATGACCACCACTAGAGGCCACCAGCGACCCCAGAGGACTTTTCAGAAACCGCGATGATGATCGGGTTGATCACTATAAGCTGATTTTTAGGCAATCTGATTGGCATCCGAAGACAGGCCACTCAATCCGATTGGCTAAAAATCAGCTAATAGTGTTCAACCCGATCCCGATCGCGTTTTCCGAAAAGAGCTATTGCTTGAAAATCAGCTGATACTTGATCAACCGGATGCGGTTTGCGATAAGCGCTACGTAGTGTGAATTCAATTTGGAATGTTAAATTTGTAAAATAAATTTAGAAAGGACAAAGAAAACCGACATTCCATGACAATTTTTGCGACGGATAAACCAAAACCCGAAAATCGGAATGTCTACAATTTTAAACAAAAATAAGAAAAGATGGCAGGGCTCATGTGCCAAGCTCACTGTAAGTGGTCAGCTGTCGGTTTCCGTCGCCTACTCACGTCCGACGACTCGGCGAAAACAAAGAACGATCACCGTTTTAATTTTCCAGGAATAAGTTTGTTTTTTCTAAATTTAATTAAATCCGAATTCTGGTTTTGTGTCGAGATGGGATGGGGGATCGGCGCCTTACCTCCGACTCGGTGAGGTCGATAAGGCTACTCTTTTCCTCGGTGAGGTTTTCCGAGGACACCTTCTCGTCTTCGTCGATACCCTCGTCCTTATACACCTTAACCTCATCGGTGCTGCCGAGATCATCGCCTCCACTGGACGAGACGTGTGGCATGGTTCACTTGAAAACACGACACAGCGGCATCACAGCCCGCTACACTGGATCACCAGGGGCGACGCGACACGAGAACGCCATCAGCCGGAATAACAACAATCGCCGAAGAAATTCGCCCCGAAAACGACACGTTCTAACATCTGTTTGTTTACAACTAGGACCAACCCCGCGACAATCGCTACTGTGGCCTGGGTTAGCACGTGCTCGCTGACGACGTCGGCGGATAATCACGGCGGCGCCCTTTGCTCAACACTAACTGGCGCTGGGCGCACAAGCAGGCGCGATCCGCGATCCTCTGTCGGGTCCGACCAATCAGGTGCCGCTTTGATCTGTCTAGGCGGCTCGTAGTAATGGCAGCCGCACGACTGCGCAAGACGCCGCCCGACAACGTTTATCCATCGCCTACTACACCGAGCACTGACCAGATTTTGTTTATACATCTACAGAGTGTTTTTGAATTTATCCTCATCTTCGAAAATTACAATTATACAAATGTATAGACTATATTATTCACGATTCCGCGTGCACGAAAACATTGCACCTCTGATGACTGGCTGCCAGATTAACGCAACTCTGTTCTTATTCCCCACACAAAGCAAGTGAAACAGAAAATTTCTGTTGTCAAAGAGCGTTTTCGGGTGGCTGCTCTGAGAGTATTTCCTTCCTTGAATTCTTACTGAGAAACAAAGAAGTGTACTCTCCGGGCACTCTAGAGCGACTACTCGAAAACGCTGAAATTTAATAACACAGTATAGAGAATATATACCAGTAGCGTCACTCTGGGAAAAATCAAAGAAGTTCCGAGTTCAAGAGTGTTGTGCCGCTAGGTACGTTCGAGCTTCAAATTGTTTAGGCTTGCAATGTATTCTATAGCGGAGCTCGGTAATTCCTTCCAAGCGCTCCGGACACAGACCATCTCCCAAAATTTTAACAAGCTAGAGTGAGATAGACTGATATCCCGAGCGCTCGGGATGTAATTAACGAACTCAACTAGTATAGAGACTAGTATATATAAGAACTACTAAAGGTTGATGGCGTAAGGTGGTTTTTGTTTACTTTAGTCTAAATCTTAAGCGAAGTAAGAGGGGAAGAATTGTTAGCAAGGAACGGTCACGTGATAGAGTGACGCTACTGTTATATATTCCCTGTACTGTGCTAATATCCAACTTCCTATGTACTTTGTACTCAAAAACGCACATTTGGGTATATGAGAATGCTCAAGTACCATTGATCAAAAAATACCTAGTACAATCAACAAACTTGGAGTGGAACAGGATTTAAGAACCCGACCACACACAGGAGCAATCGGAGCAAGTGTCACCAGTGTTGCCAATACCTGGAAGATTTCCCAAATTCTGGGAGTTTTTTCGAAATAAAACGTGAATGGGAAGATATGGGGAGAAAATTACTTTTTTAAGCAAAAATGGGAATTTCTGCCCTCGGAGTAGTGTCGGGTTCGAACCACGAACCGGTTCATCGTGAGTTTAGTATATTGCTCGGAGTGCTCGGATTGATCCGCTTACGGGTCGGGAGTTGGGTTCGCTAGCCTTCTGCTTCTATCATTTTGTATGCTATCTTTCTCTAATGCGCTTTGTCAAGCGAGATAGCATTTATTATTAGTGTTAGGCGTTTGATACGATGTAGATTTGACATGACAAATGAAAGATGTCAGTGCTAGTACTTCAGTACAGTCACTATTTGTGTCAGTTTTGCGTACGTGCGCGAGAAAGCAGTGAAGTCAAATTCTAATTTTGAATTTGAATTGTCTGGACGCTTATTCTATAAGAAAGAGTGAAAGTGAAAGTGAGAATTTTGACAACCTTGATTGGTCAAAAAATTCTGTTGGCGAATTTCATTGTCCAGCAATTCTCACTTTCACTTTCACTCTTTCCTATAGAATAAGCGTCCTGCAGTTCTTTATTTTTTACCTGTTTTTTATTTTGACAATAGAAAGTTACACTTACCCCGCTTAACAGCAAACTACAAGGTAGTTAACCATGGATGAATGAATTCCCAGTAGTTCCAGTTCCGCTTCGAGTTTAAATGAACGTAAACATGGCCTACAAGGAAAAAAGAAAAAAGTTCGAAAAAGCGCAAACTTACGCATGATGGGGAAAAAAATTCAACATTATTGGCTGGATTATTCCGAATATAAAGGATGGTTAGACAAAGCGATGATCACGCATGCGCATTATTTTGGAAACCGAGGTTATTCCGCGCCGTATGCCCATGTTTGTATCTAGTAATGTAAGGTCTTGGGATCAGGGATGGGCATTTACGCTGTTTTGAAATTTCTTACATTTTTGAGGTAAAAAAATATTTTTTTACGCCTAAAAAATGTAAAGAATGTAAATTATTTGATTGACGTCTCTGACTGACAGTTTTGACATCAAAACCAATATTGACAGCTGTTAACACTCAATTTTTGAAAATTGACGCTGACATTGGTGCTAAAAACTTTATCAATAGTGTCAATTGTCACTTTGTCTTGTGTATGTTTAATTTTAAATTAAAGTAAAGAGAAATTAGAATTTCAATTATCTAACATATAAATTCAAGAAAAATAATCGGCGATGGCCTCTGTCCCCACTGGGGCCAGTTCCGTGAGCGGCAGGCCTTCTTCAGTGATTTCTTTTGATTTAAAATATGAGATTACAAAAAAAAGGCACATTTGGTAAATGCAAAATGAAATAGCGGACTAGTAAAATAACCAAAAAATCTATTTGCTTTTCTTATTTTTTTTACATTTTTTACGCGATTTGAATATCATAAAAATACGTGTGTAAAAAATTTATTGTTTACGACATAAATAATTATTTTTTACGTTGTATTTATTTACGTGCCCATCCCTGCTTGGGATGTGGGAAATTTGGGAATTTCTGGTTTTGATGCTGGGAATTTATTTTCTTAAGTGGTGGCAACACTGAGTGCCACTGTCAGTGCTAAGAAATAAGTTTTACATATAAACGTTCACTTATTATTATAGCATCAAGTATGCATTGTAAATTTGATTTTGATATTGTCCGATTAATGTCCGAAAAAACTGCATTGAAGTTTTAAAGACTACAGAGACATCTAGGTTCGAACTGTTTGTTTACAGGAATTTTGAAGGCTACAGATACAGACAGTTTTCAAAAAAATTTAAAACTTGTTCAAAGTAGTGTAGAGTAACCTAACCTGAACTACCCTGAAGAAAGGCAAAACCGAACTGAACTAAACTAACCAAAGCAAAAACATAACAGAAGTGACCTAGACTAACCTAACCAAAGGGCCTCTAATAGATAGAGAACTAACCTAAACTAAGTTAAAAATATAACTGAAATAACCCAGAACTAATCTAAACAAAGGAAAAACGTAACTGAACTCCACATGAAAAGGCAAAATGGTTCTGACGGAAAAAGACTTGGCAACAGGGCATAAAAAAAAAACAGCGAATTGATATCAGGGATGTTACGCCTATGTATAGACCATTCACTTAATATTGACATCAAGTAGGCGCTGGAAATCTGACTTTGACATCTTCTCAACACGTGCTAACAAGGAAAAATTGAAAAAAAATCACATATTTACAACATACCAAATTTTCTGTGTTTATACGGAACTGGTGAATAAGAATCGACAATTTAATGTCGTTTGTTTTTTTAGGATGCAATATCTCCATTAAAACAATTTTTGTATATTGTTATTCACATTTTATTAACATAATCAAACTGGAAAGATGATGATCAAGATCAAGTTTTAAGTTCCCGCTGATATTTTATTAGGTTGGTCCGCCATGTTGCCTTGAGGGGCAGACATGTCAAATGACGTAATTATGGAATGATCAATAACAACTCGTTGTACTTAAAATCGCACACTTGAGTATATGGAGAGTACTCAAGCACAATGTACATTTGACCAAAAAATAGTACAATCAACAAACATGGAATGGAGCAGGATGAGCAATTCGAGCAAGTGTCACTGTCAGAGTTAGAGGAAATAATGATCACATAGAAGTGGATGTAACAAAGAAAAATAAAAAATTTTGAAAATGTCAAAATTCACATATTCACAATATGGTGAATGCGCCAACCTAAGGTAAACGTTTCACAGGTAAACGTAGCAGTAACGTCAATATAATGGTATTTTTCAGCAACAATAAATAATTTCAAATAATTCTATTTTTTTTACCCATGACGTAATTTCATCGTCAGAGCACATCAATTGGCGAATCAGAACCTCAGATGATTCGACGTAAGACGTCAAGTGACGTCAATTCAAGCCGATATCGCCGCCATTTTTAAGGCGCCCACTGTAAAAAAACTGTAAAACAGGAAGATCTCTCCCGCAGATGTAATATACTAGCTTATTGACGTAGAATGTGCGGATCTGGCGTATATGGCGGATTTGGCTCTGTGGTCTGATTGGTTGAAATTGAAGTTTCTTGCTAAGTGTCGGCAAATTTCTGCATTCTCATTAAAGTGATATAAGTTGTTGGATAAATAGTGGAAAAGACGACAGTTACTAGTTACTATATCGAAATCTTTGACATTTACCATATGATTTTAGAGGTCCGCTTAGAACGATGCATATATCAAAAAAGATGGAATGAAGTGTGCACTGCGGCAACACTGTGGATTCACAATATTGATCATTTCAGTATTATGTCATTTGACATGATTGCCCCTCAAGGCAATATGGCGGACCAACCTATTTAAAGTCAGACAGAACGTGTTGGAACCGAATGTTTCTTGTTTGATTTGAAATATATTTATAAAATATTCCTAAATTGTCTCTTTTAAGCAAAAGTTCCAAAGCAGAATGTATAGTTTTGTAGCTGAAGTACTGAAGAAAATCCTAAAACGTGAAAACAAATATGTTTCTCATAATTAATAAACTGGCTGCGGTGTTGCCATTCTTTCTATTTTTTTATAGTTTAATTTATTCATGTGTCGTTATAAGTTATAAGTAAGGGTAAACATAATGTTAATAAAATGCGAATAATAACAGAAAAATATTGTTTTAATGAGGATGTATCATCCTAAAAGAACAAATGGCATTCAATTGTCGATTCTTATTCATCATTTCCGTATAAGCACAGAAAATTCTGTATGTCTGACTACACTGTTTATTTGCCCCTCAAAAAAGCTTTCTGCTTTTTTACGCAAAATTACGTCATTTGACATGTGTGCCCCTCAGGGCAATATGGCCGACCAATTTATCAAAATATCAGACGAAACTTTGAGATTATGTTTGATTTGAGATATATTTAACTATAAGTCATCTAGCAAAGCCCCTAACCTTCATCCAAATTGCGATGTGCCATTCTTGTAATATCGTTAATGTTACAATATGTGCTGAATGAGATAACATTTCATTTTTTCCATTCCTGCTCTGCCCGGTGAGTGAACATGCAAATGCTTGGGTTTGATTTTGGTGGTTTTTGAAAGAAAGCGAAAGGCACATAATATAGAGGAACGCATTGTGTACAACATTTGATAACTGGTAATTATTCTTTAAAAATAGAGAGATCCCTACTTACCTACAGTTTAAAATTGTAGGAACACCAACGCTTCTTCGGAAGACAAATCCAGATAGTTTGTTCAGCTACAATTCTCTCAGGTAGATCTTTAGGTGAAGGAAATCCTACAAAAATTAACACCGTTTTCGGGTGATCGCTCTAGACCCCTCTCAGAGTATTCCCATCCTTACATTCTTATTGAGAAAACAATGGATGGGTTTACTCTCAGAGCGCTCTAGAGCTGAAAACGCTATAAGCAAATATGATCCTTAACAAATAAACTGACACCGGTGTTGCCGTTTTTACTATTTTTTCTATACTTTATTTGCCTGGTGATTATAAATTATTTAGGGGTAAAAATGTTATTAATTACATGCGAATCCCAAGAGAAAAATATCATTTCATTGAACATATATCATCCTAAAAGTTGAAACATCTGGATTTTCATGATTCTTATTTACTATTTCCCTATAAACAGAGAAAATTCTGTATGTTTGACTACACTATTTGTATGTCCTACTTAACGTCACTCGTTTCGGATATACAGGGTGATATAATTCTCGAATGTCTAGGATCATTTTAAGTGGCTCAGCCAATTTGATCTTTTCTTATCTTGAATAAAAAAAAATAATTGTGATTTCTAATGAGGCCAAGGAGAGGACGTCAAATCTGAATTTTAAAAAAATGTGACACCTGTGACGTCATGACATTCTATGATTTTGTCACCCTGTATATCGGAAACGAATAACGTTAAGTAGCAAAGTATTTTTGAAATCAGCTTCTCAGGCTTTATCGGTCTAAAAGTTTAAAATGTATGTACAAAGTGTTTATTAGAAAATATCATCTAGAGTCTATGGATTGTTGATAGAAAAAGTTGACATAATGAAAGTAAATTGACTTTTGTTCCTTTATCCTTTGTCTTTAGACATTTCACAGCCAACGAGTTGAGGTTTTTAAATAAACACCCCCAATTATTCCAATTATTAAAATAAAAATTAAAATTCAAATTGTCGTCCTCTCACGTCCGTTCTAGAAACCCTAAAACACTTTTTTTGAATGCGAAATAGGAAAGAAACAAATTCGATAGAACCAAAAAGCTAGTTCATTATAAAACGTCATCTAGTTAGCTATGATTTTTTTAATAGAAAATAAGAGAGTTATAAAACACGTCGTAACTTGAATTGCCATCTATTATTTGTCACTGACACTTGTTGACATTTGTCACTTACTTATTAGCTGTCATTTTGAGTGGCAGCACTAGACCGGTCTGAGCGATTTCCCATCCTTACATTCTTATCAAGAAAACAAAGGATGAGGATACTTTCAAAGCGCTCTGGAGCCGTCAGTGTCATCCCCCGGACATTTCACTTAACCAAAGTGACAACTTAAGAAAATGTCGGGAGAAGTGATTCACGATATGCTTCAAAATAATATGAGTTTCATAGGCGGCTAGATGATGGATTCTAATCAACACATGGTATTACATCTGGAGAGACACTCCTGTTTTTAAGTTTTGGCCCTCTTTTTTAGCAGTGGATTACAAAAAAATACGGTCTCGCTTCCGGCAAATTGACATCTTCTGAGACGCAATTTTTCAAAAATTACCAAAAAAAAATGCTCTTTTCGTCTATTTTTTGACTGTGGTATAACTCCGATACCCGATACTTCGGCCGACATCCTCACATAGTAGGTCGACAGTAACCTCTCCAGCTACATCATTATGCCAGTGATTAATTTCTTCTTCAGACATTTATTTTACTAATTTATGGACTGTTGTTGGAGTAATGATGTACGAGAGTAGCCAGTCCGTTGGCCGATTGTCTTCTTCAACAGGTATTACGTTTCCGATTAACCAAACTTTTCCGTCGGCCGATTCTCATTGGACGGGGCATTTGCGATTTACGGCGATTCGCCCCAATTCGTATACATACACTTGCTATACGGGTAGATCAAATGTTATGAATCCGGGGGGTGCAATTATAGGCGAGAATGGCGGGTTTTGATTCGGAGGTTTATGCTTTTGGTAATGAATGATGTTGAGTTTCTTTGATGGATCACGTTAAAACCGTTCGATTCTAAATGTGCATAGTGTATTCGATTTAACAAGCGCACTTAATTGGGGATACGTGGATGAAAGACCCCATGGGGGATAATAATTTCTACCTATATACACACAAAAAAATCTAATTTACATTTGAGGATTATTTTATAGATGTAAATGGCAATGTTAATCAATTGGAGTGACAATGTTGAAGTTTGACAGGGATTGATCATTCCAGAATTACCTCATTTGACATGGTTGCCCCTCAAGGCAATATGGCGGACCAACGTATTTAAATGTCAGACGGAACTTAAAACTGCATCTTGATAATCATGTTCCGTGTTTGATTTGAGATATATTTATATTATATTCCTAAATTGTTTGTATTTGACAAAAGCTTTAAGGCAAAATGTATAGTTCTGTAGCTGAAGTACTGAAGAGAATCCTAAAACATCAAAAATGTGTTCTTCATAATTAATAAACTGGCTGCAGTGTTGCCGTTCTTACTATTTTTTTTTAGTTTAATTTATTTATGTGTCGTTATAAGTTATATAAGGGTAAAGATAATGTTAATTAAATGCGAATAATAACAGAAAAATGTTTTTTTAATGAGGATATATCATCCTAAAAGAACAAACGACATTGAATTATCGATTCTTATTCATCATTTCCGTATAAGCACAAAAAAATCGGTATGTCTGGCTACACTGTTTGTATGCTACTCAAAAAAGCTTGTCAAAAACAGATATTGTGGAGCCGATTTCGGTAATTCCATCCGAGCGCTCCGGACATAGACCATCTCACAAAATCTTATCAAGCTAGAGTGAGATAAACTGATATCCCGAGCGCTCGGGATGTAATTACCGAACTCGACTTGGAATGTTCAATACAATGGTGACATTGTTTATTGTTTATCTGTCAAAATCTTTCGTTTAACCCAATAACCTAGCAGATATGGACAGATCCAGCAAATGTCGATATTTCCCTAAAAATGGGATTTTTAGAAGAATTTTGGCCGGAAGTCCGTCGCTTCAATGGTTCTCCCTGACGTAGTTTTGTCGTCAGCACACGTCATACAAAGGTCAGAAGCTTAAAGCCGGACCGACAAATGATTGTCAATTATTTTTGGTTTTTGTTAGGTTAAAGGTTAAAAGTTTTAGAAAACTTGGAGCCAGGTCAGCTAAGGGCTAGGATGATCCAGCTAGGAGATGATAAGTTCGATATTCGATCGGATTGGAAATAAATAATAAAAATAATGACAGTGACAACTGTTTTGTAATAATTTGCACTGCTAAAAGGGAAGTCAGAACTATAAAACAGCTAGGAGGGGGTCTCCAGATAGCTCAATGCTTTAACCTTACGTAGAGTTTAGGACGAGTTTTACAACTACCAGTTACTTCAGTTTGAAGTTAAAACGCCAGATATGACGTACACTGCATTTTTTATATGTCAGAAAAAGTCGTCCTCAATGATGTCAAAGTGTTAGTGCTGCCACCCCCCATAGCCCCTAGCACATACATAGGTGATATTTACCCTCTAAATTGTTAATAAAAAAGGGTAGGTGAATTAGTAACTAAAGCTACTTTTGAAATTTCAATCATAAGCAGTGTACTTGACTAACTCCAAACGGTTTTGCATCCTTGCTGCCGAACAAAACAACACATTATTTGCTCTTCTGGGAAGTAAAGCCGGACAAGATGTACATATTTCAACTTGTTATTATTTTAGACGGAACTTGACCCCCCTGCTCGGCCCTACAGGCCCTTCTCGGAAAGCACACCCGCGTTTACATGCCATTATGCGATCGTAGGGGTGCATTTCCCAAACAAATCATTCGGGTAGTGACAAAGGGTCTTCTCGGGATGCTCTTGAGTTATATATTCGGTCTGCTAGTCCTTCTTGTTGCATCTAGGTAGAAAATTAGTCATTGTTATTGTTTATTTTAATTTGTAAAGGTTTCTTAATCTTTTTAATTAAAGAAATGATAAAAATAAATTAAGTTGTGGTTAAAGCGGTCGTTCGATCACTAAAGAATAGAACATATTTTTATGTGGTTTTTACTCTGGCAATTTCGATCTTCAGTGGCCAGTTTTAACATTTGATGTTAAAATTAAAAAAGTTGATGTTTCCTAAAAATATGACTTCGTCGCATTGTAACGCTCATTTGCGTATATTATAGGCAAATTGAAAAAATTATTAATAAATTTACCGAATACATATTCTGGTTGATGCTGGAAACTTGGCCAAACTGGAATTATAGCACGTTTTGATCCACTGTTGACATTTTTATTAAACAAAAAAAAAAGCTTTAGGAATATTTAGTCTACGATTACATGAAAAAGAGACGGAGAAAAGTTACATTCTCAATGTGATATCAATCAAGCCTTGCACAAATGCAAAAAAGACAAGAAACATGAATTTAAGTTTAACAACGTCGAAATACTAAATAATGATACAAATGAAGATACAACTTTATTGAGTCCCGATGCATAACCACACACATACATAAAATTCACGACCAGAAAAGGTAATAAAAAAAAGGACGTAATAACGGTGGAAGTAAATACCTAAAGTGGGTTTTGGACCACACAAAATCTTTGGTTGGCAAGTAGTTTGTATGTATTGAGCAGAAAAAAATCTGAGAAAAATAAATGTTATGTTGCTAACTGTGCTACCCTGTATGTACTGTGAAATTAAAAATTGTCATCACTTTGAAAAAAGCCCTGATCCTAGGTCCTAGGGCGAAACGTTGATTTAGTAATAAATGGAGCAATAACATCAAGAGTCCACTAATTCAACAACGAGCTACTAGATCCAAGAAATCCACACTGGTATATGATATAATTACATTCTAGATACCTACAGTAAGAAGATACTGAAGACCAATATCAGACCCAATTTTCAAACTCTTCTCCAAAAACCTCTTCCATGATTTCAATGAGTCGTCTATTACAATTATTATTTTATTTAATTAACTCAAAATCAAACAACTGATTTAAATTTAGAATCTAAAGAATGGATTTTAGGGTTGAAACACATAACACTTAAAATAAAAATGCAACTCCCATAGTCGCTGCTGTTGTACTGCGGCGAGTGACCCCTGGCGGTGGTTCTGCTAACTACAGGGCACTTATTCTATAGAATGACGTGAAAGTGAAAATCTCTGGCCAATGGAATTCGTCAATAGATTTTTTTGACCAATTAGGGTTGTCAAGATTTTCATTCTCACTTTCACAACTTCCTACAGAATGAGGCTCCTGGAGCCTCTTTTGATCCTCTTTGAACCTCTTTGGATTTTAACAACCTTGATTGGTCAAAAAAATATATTGACCAATTCCATTGGTCAGAGATTTTCATTTTCACTTTCACACCTTTCTATAGAATAAGTGCCCTGTAGTATTTATCGAAGTTAACTGTAATGGATGTTTATATTTTAACTTGTCACTGTCAAAATGACTAGTAAGGTATCTAGAACTCTCGATATTTTAATCACATCGACTGCACACGAATCGATATTAATTTAATATCGGTTAAATGTTGGAAATAAGTATTTTACCGTTTTAAAGGATAGTTAAAACTGCTGATTTTAATTAAAACAATTTCATGATCGTTCGTAACATAATTTGAGTTAATAATGAAAAATACACTGTGTATACTTAGATGTGTCTAGAGAAAAGGCAAAGAGATACCTATAAGATGATTAAAGGTTAGGTACATACCATTGGGTTTCGTGCGGCACGTGACTACATCATTGGTTGAAAACAATAAATATATTGTATTTGTGTGCTTATGCATCAACATAACTAAATTTAAAGTTTGGATCCCCCAAAAAGGGGTTAGTAGGATTTCAAATTAATGCAAAAATACTAATTTTATTGCAAACATTATATAATTAATTATTAAAGTGAGGTTATATTTACTAAAATTCTGGCAAATTGACGTCATTTGCACAAAACCCAGTAAAAATTAAAAAACATATTGTCTTGATGTATTTTCATTTCATATTATACTTAAAACTTACTTTTAGTTGCATATTGAGCATGAGGTAACAATTTTGTGGAAAACGCTCTTCTTGTCAGGCCCTTTTCGTTCCCGGAATCCGCTGTGAGTCTGCGAAATGCAAATCGCACCCCAAGATGGTTTTGTGTATCTGTTCGTTAGTTTTTGAATTTAACAGAGATTCGGAAACTTATGTTTTTTGGAAAATAAATCACCACATCCCCGAACAACACACTTTTTATACCGCCGTTTATAAGCCTCCATGACGCGTCTTCCGCAATTAAATAAATGCAAATACAAAAATCGAATGAATGTTCTGAATTAATTATTAATTACTTTGCTTTTAATTCATATATTTTTTTGGATATTTCCCGATCAATAAACTTAAAAATTGAACTCTTTATTATACGTAATCTATGTTATGCGTCTTTTTGAATATATTTTCGAAATGGCGCCGTTGAAGAAAATGCGTTCATTCGTTTGCAATGCTAGAGTGACAAGGCAAGAAAAAATGGACGCTGTATATTATTTGTCCTTGTTACATATTGCACTTGTAATCTATCAAACAGAGGTGGACAGTTCTAAGCAGCCATCTTTTACTCTCATATGATCTATAATTTTAATTTTTTAATCAAGAAGGCGCTTAGGTGGCGCAATCTATTAATAGCACGGTTAACATATGAATGCGAGTTTTTGCTCTAGCGCCAGAAATGATAGTTCACCTAACTACATATATTGCTGGTTGTCTAGGACAGTGACCCAGCATAATTTGCTATATTAGTTACCCATATATTTTAAGTGTTGGGGTGGGTTGAAAGAAGGTCTCGATTTGGTCAAATGTGTCACTATTGAACGTGAGAGTGCACAAGAAATGTGAGTAGGTACCCCAAGTTTTATGAAACTGGATTGACAGTTTACATAGAATATTTTAATTTTTAATTGCCATGATTTCATTTTTTTTTTTCGATAAATACGTAACTTTGGCTTAATTTAATTTATCCTGTACTTACTCTTATGAAGATCCCAATGGTGAGCATTGTAAAAGTGACCACCCTGTATAAGGAAAAGTTGCAAACATTTTTGCGGAAAGCAGCGCCATCTTTGTTTTTCAAATGAAACCACCTAACTTGTCTTGCAAATATCGATTATATTGTTAGTTAAAGGCCAGAAGATTTTGAGAAAATGAAGCCCGTAAGCAGGATTCTTCAACTTTTAAAAAGCCCTATTGTGGGACACCATGTATATCTATAAACCATTCTCTTATTATATTGATAACAAGTGAGCGTTGGAAATCTGTCTTTGACATTTTTGTCGCAGGTAGCAAGGCAACGAGATGGAAAAAATAAGGGAATTAATTATATTTAACAACGATTACTATTAGAGCAAATAAATATGACATTTATTTGCTTAATTTGTTTGAATAGCTGCATGTTGAACAATTTGACCGCGCTGCATTAAGATATTCTCAAGCAGCGTCACTACCGCCACCCCACAGCGAGTAGCCAAACTATTAACAAGAGACAAGTTTTTGGTCTGTGGAAATATGGATTGGATTGGAATTTCCAGTGGAAAGGTTGTCAAAATGTTCAAATCCTGGAATTCCAAGCTAGTCTCGAAGACGATGTACACAAAAACTAGACCGAAAAAAGCTCTGGAGGCAGTCATCTTAATAATCAATTAAAAGCTCGTTCACACGGTGACATTAGTGTCGCGACATTTAATGCGCGCGTATGAGTGTCCTTCACAAATTTCTGAATATAATGGTGAAGGCGCATTATCTCTCCTTTCATAATCAAGTATGATGGCGTATATGGCAACACAACAGACCCTGTATAATTAAAATTGCATATAATCTTATTCTATCCTTTAATCTTTTGTACTTATGCTTTGTTATGCCTTGCCTCATCCTCACGGAATATTCGATAGTGTCTACATAATACCGAAACTGGCTAATTAACAAATCAAGAAGTACCTATCATAAAATAATACAACTTAGAATGTATGTATTTCTTTATTTTTTAATGGTTTATTCTGATGATAAAGAAAAAACTTATTCTTTGTACATAAACAGAGTTCTAACCTATGTATTTGGTCTGCAGTACAAAAAATCCCTGGTGACATCATGTGCAAAGAGGACGAAGTTGATAGCACGATGTATCTTGCGTTATACCTTGCTGTCTCCGATGTGCAAATGATGAAAGCAAATGAGAAATTTGATGCTAGTGCCGCAGCTTTGGTGTCACAATATCAAAACATTTCGATACGCGACACTAGTGTCACGACACCACGGCATTGTGATACTCACTAGTTCAGACAATAGCACTGTTGCGACATTTAAGTGCCGCGACAGTAGTGTCACGCTTTAGTGTCACCGTGTGAAAGAGTTTTAATACTTTTAGTAGTGGTCATTTCAGACTGTGTGACCGTTGTGAACCATTGTCAATTACTCTCTGACGACTCACCAACTCAACAATTTTTTTTTGGTCTCTTATAGTTTTTGTTTACTTTTAGCCTGAGTTGGATATGAATCGACTATAAGGGTTGCATTATTTGTTCTAGAACCACCTCTTTGATCGAGAATGAGTGCAACTTTAATTTGTACAGGAATACTCTTGTTGTCCCTATGATTTCAGAAAAATGACAAGGTTAAGCCCTTTTCGTTAATAAGGTTTTTCAAAAGCACTCTTGGAATATGACAATAGCCTTGGAACAAGCTTTGGTGTTCTGTTCTTTATTTGGGTAAACAAAAATAAGAAAAATTCAAATCTGTTATAACTAGATGAGTAAATTTCCTATTCTTTATAAGTATCAGATATTAGATATCAATGCCAATATAGAATAGTAGTTATGCCTGTTTTATTACCTCTCGATAATCTCAAGAGTAATAAGTAATATTAAAGGTGTAGTAATAACAAAGAAAACTAAATGAAATAGGTGAGGGCAATTACTTAACTTAAAAAGTGCTTTATTACTGTATACTTAAAGCTACAGCAGAGTAAATCTGCACAATATAATTTCATAAATTATGACATTCGTTTTATACTTACAAAGAAAATATTTCATTACTACCATTAACCAAGAAAACTACATGTTTAATAATTCTTGTTCCATTCTTCTCTTTCCTCCCTCTCTTTAATAACTTCATTAACAATGGGTGTAAGGTACAATTTGTCGTCCTCCAATTTAGTCCACTGTTCCTTGGGAAGGATTGACTTCTGCAAGGACGTTTGAACAGCTCTCAGTAGACGATAGTTCCGCTCGTCAATGGTCTTCTGGGGGACCCTTCTTAGGGCTTCTTTGACGTCAGCATCTTCGTGCAATAGGTCGTCTCTCCACAGGCCGTATTTGTTGAATCCTGCCAAGTTGTAGCAGAACTGCTGTAGGGCAGAATGGGCAAAGCGCCTTTGGACGAAGTTTACGGCCATTATTTTAAGGGTGGAGATAGATCGAAAGGGTATTTGAACACAATTACGTAATTATTGGATGCTGCAAAGTGCAGATTATTTGTCTACTTTTAATTTTTATAAGTTAGGTTAGGTTTTCAAAACTGACGTTGATGGATGACGTCGAAAAATGACGTACATCAGAATACGTCATCTGACACCAATGCCCTCGAAAGCAATATGGCGGACCCACTTATTTAAATATCAGACGGAACTTAAAAACTTGATCTTGAATTGAGATATATTTATAACATATAACTAAATTGTCTCTTTTAGGCAAAAACTCCAAGATAGAATTTATATTTTTGTGGGACAGTACTGAAGAAAATCCTGAAACTTTAAAACAAATTAGTAGATGGATTAACGGGATGGGGGCAAATAACGACAATTCAGCTTTTATCAATTGCCAACGTTTCGACCATATATTGTGGTCTTTATCAAGGCTATAAAGGCAAGAAACACCAATCAGTTTATGGCAAGGAGTATGAGTAAATTAAAATTATAATTAAAATATATAAAAAAATGTAAATTTACACAAATTAGAAAATTAACCGAATAAAGCTATTTTAACAATTAGAATCTCCATAATACTCAAATCCTATCAACCCTTTTAACTAATTAAAAAGATTTAAATGTTTTTTTTTGTTGGTGTCGAATATATGGTCGAAACATTGGCAATTGATAAAAGCTGAATTGTCGTTATTTGTCCCCATCCCGCTAATCTATCTACTACTTAGTTTATTGGGACGCCAAACACTCGTGATATTTAAAACAAATATGCTGTTCATTATTAATAAACTGGCTGCGATGTTGCCGTTATTATTATTTTTTAATACTTTAATTTATTTATGTGTGGTTATAAACTTTATAAGGGTAAAAGTTATATAACAGTAATGTAATGTTAATAAAATGCGAATAACAACAGAAAAATATCAGTTTAATGAAGATATATCATTCTAAAAGAACAAACATCATTGAATTGTCGATTCTTTTTCATTATTTCCGTAAAAACACAGAAAATTTGATATGTTTGGCTGCAGTGTATGCCTCTCAAAAAAGTTTGTCAAAATCAGCTGTTATGGAATGGTCAATTAAATTAGAGATACTCTGTTAATAGAGAGATACTCTTACCATGGTAACATGGTACCCTTCATGGTAAGAGAGATACTCTTACCATGAAGCCTAAGAGAGTAGTTAGTGTTAGTAGTAATAGCGTATTCCATTGGTAAAATTAGTACCGCACCAGAGCAAATATTGTATACCATTGGTGAAGTTAGTGCAAGTTTGGGCGTTCCATTGGGAAACGAGTGCCGCACTTATTGCACTTAGTGCAGCTAGTTCCGCACCAGGTGCGGCAACAATTTCATGGATATTGGAGGGTGGGGGGGACCATAAAGCATAATTTTATATTTTTCTTATATGTAACTTTAATAAAATAAACAGGAAATTATATGCTGCCGTATCGTCAATTTTCTTTTCCAGCAGCGGCAGTGAAGAAGAGTATTTGCCCAAAATAAAATTTCTTTTTAAAAAATGTTATTGATCATTATGATAGCGATAGATCAGTAAATATTTAATGAGTTTAGATAATACTTTTCCTGAACTTAAAATGTCTTTATTTCAGTTAATATTAGGAATATTCCCGCCAAAGATATTTCAAGGTCATAAAATCGGTTTTTTACTACTTACTTTTGGGTGAAGCCTCATTCAAAGTAAGTAGTAAAAAATGAACTTTCCGCCTCAAAGATTTAGGAGTTATCTACATAAAATCGGTCTCCATTGAATTTGCACTTTTACTACACTGACACCGAACGAGTGCAGCCACCGTGCGATTCTAGTGCAGCACTAATTTTACCAATGGGATATGCTTATTAGACTAAATTAGTTTGTCCGCCATATTGCCTTGAGGGGAATTAAGGGCGAATGACGTATTCCCGGAATGATCAATTTTTCTGTCATTGTCACTTGTCACTGGAAAATGTATGATGACAAGACAACGAGATACAGCTAAATGCGCGGTAGTTTTTGAATTTGGAAGCACAAAATCGTTTCAAATTGAAATCTGGGTGTTTAGTGAACCTTTCAAGTTCAGGAAATCCTGCAGGGCACTAATATCTTTGCAAAAACAAATCTTTACTTTAAAAGGTCTTGGCTTCCATTTGGTCGTTTCACCAAAATTATGTATCTATGGCCCCCTCGGCGCTCTTCTCATACAGCACAGCACAGTCGAGTGAGTACTCAGCCACTCCACCTCCAGTAGTTTCCACTTTTCAACCAAAATTACATTTTACCTAAGAAATTCAAAATCTTTGGTTCTTCGCAACTCGCACTCTCCTGAGGTTATACGTATGTTGTATAGAAACTTTCACTTCACAGGGGTAAAGGTTTATTAAAGATATTTGCTTATTAAAATCTGTAAGTTGGGGCTTTGTTGGCCAAGCCAGAGCACTACTAGTTGTTCTCTTCTAGGGAACAGAACAGACCACTCCGGCTGCTGCCACCCAGGGGGATTGCAGCCTTGGTCAACATTGTGAATGCAATGTTAAGACTGAGGCACTTTCACGCTCTTTTTCCACAGAGTTACATTAGCCTGCTGCCTACCATGAGGAAGGCAGAACAAGTCAAAGCAGAGCAGTTTGAGGCACTAGCAGACGAGCAGTTTGGCTTTAGTGCCCAGTTGTCGACCAAAACTGCAGGAGCTGAAAATAGTGGAATACATCACCGAAGCATTCAACAGATGAGAGGCAGCAGGAGCCATCCTGCTAGACATATCCAAGCTTTTGACAAAGTCTGGCACAAAGGACTCCTAATCAAGCTGCTAGACACTGGATTCCTTGTATCCTTTGTTAAACTTTCCTTTCTAATAGGTATTTCAGGGTGAAGCTGGATGGACAATACCAGACGTACAGGTTGATGGAAGCAGGAGTACCTCAAGGAGCAGTGCTCTCACCCTTCCTGTACAACCTGTACGTAGGAGACCCCCTGAGAACGAACAGGACCAGACTTGCATTATACGCTGATAACACAGCTATAATGGCAAGATCCCTCAACACAAGGTTACTATCACGGTACCTTCAAGAGAAAGTCACAGCCTTAGAAGAGTGGTGTCCCAAGTGGAAGATAGACTTGAACTCCAACAAGACGCAGGCCATAGTTTTCAGGAAGCGACGCAATGACAGGCCTGACAATCAAGTCGTCCTTAAGGGCGAAGCGATTCTTTGGCAAGAGACAGTCACATACTTAGGTGTGGAGCTGGACAAAAGCCTCACTTAGGAAGCACACATCTCCAGGACCAAAAACAAGGCAAAGATGACAAGGACTAAGTTCTACCCGATGATCGAAAGACGCTCAAAACTTGCTTTGAAAAACAAGGTCACACTGATCAAAGATCAAACAGGTGATCCAGCCACAGCTAACATACACCTCAACCGTGTGAGGATATGCAGCAAAGACATCTTCTCCTGTATTTTTTGTTACAACACGCTTCATAGTAGATATTCAAGTGTATTGTTATGAACTATGCGAGTCCATCATAAAAGATCCTTCAAAAAAGTATTAAAATTTAGATGAGATTGAAACTTAAAGGTTAATTGCTTTGTATATACTATATGTCATATCATATATTTCATTGAGAGTTGTGTATAAGAAAGTAAATTCCAGTTAAATTCTCTTAGATTAGGTTTTTTTTCTTTTTAAATTAAAAAATAACATATCAGGGTGATCAAACAATGATTTCAGTATGAGCACGTATACCATCATAATTCCTTAATTTTATATTAAACAATATTAAACATTAAATTGTGATAATTAGGTCGATATTTATTAAATTTTCTTGATATTATGGTGAAATTCTTCGATTCCTCTGTGATAGTAAATTATTGTTGATTTATTAAGTCTTAAGTTTTTCATTGATTTTTTTTATCTCCTAATAGGTGTATTAATATGAATCATGTTTTAGTTTTTAGAAACATGAGGTTTTTTTTTAATTTTTCTCAAAATAATTGTATAATATGGGAATATGGGCTATTACACTAGGTATTATCTTTCTGGCATAGAGGGCGCCACATGTTTAGCAATACTGGCATTATGGTCGAAAAGCCTTTAAGTAGTAAAATTTCCGAGAGTTTTCTTCAGCTTTGCGCAGTGGCATTATCGTAACCAATGAGGTTTATCCGAGGTGCGATTATTGCTAGTTGAAAACTTTAACCAATACCCCGCCACGTGCACGTGAAAAACCGTGCGCTAAGGCAATTTTTGAAGGCCTCTATTGAGGCTGTTTAAACTAATACAAAATATTGCGAATCGGGATTAGTTCTTCTCCAGGAGGGAGGAATGGAGAGTAGAAACAAATATCAATATTTTCATAAAATTGGCCCTCGACGTAATTTTATCGTCAGAGCATATCAATAGGCGAATCGGGATTTCGAATGATTTGACGTGAGATGTCAGGTGACGCCAACATTGACAATGTCAAGATTTTGAGGTTCAAATTAGCGCCATCTGTAGTAGAAGTATCAAAATGTTATGTACAGTTGCTCGAATGACGAATAGGTACCTACTAGAAATTACAGTCTGTCATGTCTGCTAAATATAAAACGCATCACGTTGGCCAGGTGGCATTTCAGGTAAGAAAAATCCGCATGCCTTATTTTCAATTGGACGCTTTAGCTGTTATAATAAGGATCATTTACCACGCAATGTTTGTTTAGCTTATCCTAACTGACTGAGATTTAACTTCATTTAATTCGACTCTTGTCAATTTTATAATTATCTTTTACTAATTATAATTTATTACTACTATTCCAACATTTGACAACATTGCAGTCAGATCAGACCCGATGCATCTGACTCGGTGGAATGTGTTAAAAGTAGGCGAAAAGATCGCGCCGGGAGTTGGAAGCGTGGTTTTCGAATTGAAGTTCTGCAAGCTCTAAAACTTTGTTACAATCGACCTTCAGACTAGAATATTAGAAGTTAATTCTTCCTCTGTGTTCGTGTCTGAAATAATTTTTTTCAACCCGGCTCAAGCTGGGCGTTTTATCGAATTTAATTAATATATAATTGGGTTAATTGTTGGGTGAATTTGCAATTTCTACGAGTGAATCAGTGACTTTGTACTACTAGACCCAGACATGGCGACACTACTTGTTGCAAACATAGCATCGACGTAATTATATAAGCCTCTGTCTCTTTCGTCGTAACAAAACTCCCAATATTTTATCATTGTCGTGGAACTGGCACAATTAGTGAGAGACACCAACGGTGACATACGAAGTTAAAAATTGACTGATATCAATTGGGGTGCATTCATAATTACTATTCCCATCCTTTGGTTTCTTAATAAGAACGTAAGGATAGCGATACTCTCAGAGCGGTTTCCCGAAAACGCTATTTATTATATTAAAGAAAAGTTAGAAAATCAGGAAACGTCATGCATACGTCATCGTGCTTAGAAAAGGTAAACAGAGGAAGAAGGATACGACGCCGGCGTCTGTTACCAGTTTGCTCGAACTGTCAAGTGTGAAAATGCCAGTGAAGTAGCATTTAGTATTGTAGCACATAAGAAAATATTTTATTAAAAATAATATTGGAACTAGATTACGATTTGTAACATTAGTCATATTATACGTAATATTATTAGCAAGCATCGACTTTCTACTAAATAAATAAACATAATTGTGAATTAATAGTCGTTGATAACCCTGGGATTACATCTCCTACGCCACTGGAAAAACTGCTCAAAAATTTAAATAAAAGAACTGTCTACAAAAGTTACAGAATTAGAAAAATATTTCCCAAAATAGCATTATTGACTTCACTGCCGTATATACTAAATCATATTTCGAAGATTTGGATGTAAAATAACTGGTTTTAGAGTTATTTGAAATAATTTAATTGTTGCTGAAAAACGCCATTACCTGTTTACCCGTGCAACGTAATTCCAGGCTCCTTTCTATAGCCGCTGCTTTTCCAACCGTAAGCTGCACATCCCACCATTGTAATCAACACAATTATTTATAATATTAAAGTCTTGCAAAATACAATTTATTGCAAAAAAAAACACATAGCCAACGAAACGTTCGGTTTTCGTCTTAAACTTTAAACTTGGCGTCTAATTTTTGAGTCGAGTTCGGTAATTAGGTACATCCCGAGCGGTCGGGGTATCAGTCTATTTCACTTTAGCTTGTTAAGATTTTGGGAGATGGTCTGTGTCCGGAGCGCTCGAATGGAATTATCGAACCCGGCTTTCGTATTGGTAACAGCTGTCAATGTGTGCGGAGTATGGTTTTCGTGCGGCACGTGACTACATTGGTTGAAAACCAAAAATATATTGTATTTGTGTGCTTCTGCACCAACATAACTAAATTTAAAATTTGGATCCCCCAAAAAGGCCTTAGTTGGATTTAAAATTAATGCAGAAAGACCAATTTTATTGCATACATTATATAATTAATTATTAAAGTGAGGTTAAATTCACTAAAATGACGTCATATGCATGAAACCCACTGCGTCACCTTTTTGATACTTTTTTTTTGTCTGTGAATTAGAAAGCGCACTTCAAGTGCCTGTATAGGTATAGTAAATGACGTACTTTTAGACCGTTTGAAAAAAAAACTAATTTTCTACAAAAAAGCTGAAAATTTCAATCTCTGACATACCTCATAGAAAATAAATTCTTTTCAAGTTGCACTTTTAATGCCCAAGAGCATAAATGCAGGTGCTCCCACAAGGCACAGCTCTTTCCGCTCAACTCTATATCCTATTATGCGTTCATTAAACAAAAAACCTCAACTAGGCCTTGGAATTAGAACAGTAGATTTGAGATGACTTCATAAAAACAACTAAAAGTCGAAAATATTATAAAATTGTCGGATTTTTATGAACTATCTCAGACAAAGGTTTCCAATCCATGGCTTGCTACGAGGTTTATACTATGCCCAAACCAATACCTATAACTCATTCACTTATTTTTGACATATTGCTACCTTTGAAATTTTCATTTTTCAGTCAAGTTTCCTATGGAAATAATAAGTGAATGGTTTATAGGAATCAAATTTGACAAAGAAATTTTATTTCATTCAAACATTATCTTGCCTCCTGCAACTCTAAATCTCCTCTAAGCCCTAACAACCAGTTAACAATTTACAAGTCTGGATAAATGTACCTATCAAACAAACGACAGTTTTCAGCTCAAAGCATGGAAGCTTTAATATTGAAGAGCCTGAAGAAGACTTGATTAACGTCAAAACGTTGCCGCTTTAATAAAATCTATTCTTCATTTCTGCTACCTTTTCTGGACAATTGAAGACAAGGCCCCAAAACTCCACATATGTCTTCAAATTCGGTTTTTCTAGTTACTTGAAAATTATACGTAGCTAAACCGAAAAATTAATTCTGTATGGAACTGGGAAAGGTGAAAAGAAAATCACTAACTTTACTTAAAGGCCAAAAATAAGAATTTAATTCAATGTAAAAAATGGAAAACAGCGCTTCCTAAATTCTCTCAAATAATTTTTAAAAAAGCAGCTAAACAAAAAACACATCTCTCATTGAGGATTTAATACTCTTCTGCTCCTTCACCTTCTCCATCTCCAGAGTCCATTCCAACCTCTTCATAGTCCTTCTCCAAAGCGGCCAAGTCCTCACGAGCCTCGGAGAATTCTCCTTCTTCCATTCCTTCACCCACGTACCAGTGGACGAAGGCGCGCTTGGCGTACATCAAGTCGAACTTGTGGTCCAACCTGGCCCAAGCTTCGGCGATGGCGGTGGTGTTCGACAACATGCAAACTGCACGTTGTACCTTGGCCAAATCGCCACCGGGTACAACCGTTGGTGGCTGGTAATTGATTCCCACTTTGAAACCGGTGGGACACCAGTCGACGAATTGGATGCTCCTCTTGGTCTTGATCGTGGCAATAGCTGCGTTGACGTCCTTTGGAACAACGTCTCCTCGGTACAACATGCAGCAGGCCATGTATTTGCCGTGACGGGGGTCACATTTAACCATCTGGTTGGCCGGCTCGAAGCAGGCGTTGGTGATGTCGGCGACAGAATTTTGTTCATGGTAAGCCTTCTCAGCGGAGATTACTGGGGCGTATGTCACCAACGGGAAGTGGATA
Source organism: Taphrorychus bicolor (assembly GCA_951812265.1). NCBI lineage: Eukaryota > Metazoa > Arthropoda > Insecta > Coleoptera > Curculionidae > Taphrorychus > Taphrorychus bicolor. The sequence goes on along the minus strand of OX638303.1, from coordinate 26,364,648 downwards.
CGTGGGTAGGGCACAAGATTGGTCTGGAATTCGGTCAAGTCCACGTTCAAGGCACCGTCGAATCTCAAGGAAGCAGTGATAGACGACACGATCTGCCCGATGAGCCTGTTCAAGTTGGTGTAAGTGGGGCGTTCAATATCTAAATTCCTGCGGCAGATGTCGAAGATGGCCTCGTTGTCGACCATGAAAGCGCAATCGGAATGTTCCAGAGTGGTGTGCGTGGTTAAAATGGAGTTGTAGGGCTCTACTACGGCGGTCGAGATTTGTGGGGCCGGATAGATGGCGAATTCGAGCTTGGATTTCTTGCCGTAGTCGACGGAAAGACGTTCCATCAACAGCGAAGTGAAACCGGATCCGGTGCCTCCGCCGAAAGAGTGGAAGATAAGGAAGCCTTGAAGGCCGGTACATTGGTCAGCCAATTTTCTGATACGGTCCAACACCAAGTCGACAATTTCTTTGCCGATGGTATAGTGGCCTCGAGCGTAATTGTTGGCGGCATCTTCCTTACCGGTGATAAGTTGTTCTGAAACAAAATTAAACACCTTTTATTTGCAAGGTAGGCATAAATAGAGCAAGAAAGCAACTAGTTAATAGAAATTGTAAAAAAAAAGGTTACACACTATGATAAATAATTATTCTTCTTTTCAACCCGTCAGCTTGAAGCACGGGAAGAACTTTTTATATGTAAGAGTTATGGATGCTTTCTATGAGTAGTTTTTTTCACAATTAGCAACAATTATCTTCCAATATTGTCACGTCACGAACGGTGTTGTCAAATCTTAAATAATACAATTTTTTTCCAAAATTAACTTGGACACTAAGCTCAGACAAGGCAATAAACAATTCTTTGTTGTTTCATGCTCATGTTATGTATTTAATGGCCAACTTGAAATTGACAAGCACTAACTAGCTTCTGTTTAGTGCAAATGTGATTTTGTTTATTGTCGTTTCGATTGCGATTATCGCCAATTTAAAAATGTGTAGAATTTTAAAGATTTAAAGCCAAATTATAAAATAACTGCATAGAATGCTTCTTTCGGCGCCCTGCTTGGGACATACAGAAAACTTCATCTAGCAGGCTATAAAATTTTGACAGAAAAGGATGACATAATCAAAGTAAATGGATTCGTGTTTCTCCATTCTTTTCTTTTGACATTTCACAGCCAACTGGATGAAGTTATTTAATAAACACATGGTTTAGCCTCGCGAATACCAATAGAGCAATCAAATATTGCTCTGAGGCCAATCAATCAAGCAGGCTTATAAAAATCTTCATCGAGTCCCAAACTGGTGCTGCAGATACGTTTAACGGCAACATTTATCAATGGGTCAAATTATTGCTGATAGCCAGAGACCTTTACTGATAGCATACACGCCAGTCCCATGGACGGAAATAAACTATGCAACAATGGAAACGTTACAAGCGAAATGTAGGGTCACATTTAGAACTAGATACAAGGGTATTAAAAAATCCTAAACGATACTTAACAACAAAAATCATGTTTTTCTTTTATGATTATTTTTCGATGCACATGTCTTACGAGAAAAATTATCGGGCCATTCTTCTGTAGAGCAATATAGACAGTAAAATCATATCTCGGAACATGTTCGGCCGATTTTCGATATCATACCTGGTACATTTTAGTTTGGTAAGTATCCTAACATTTCTGTTAGAGATTCATCAAGTCAAGTAGCTTGACATTTTTGAGATATATTTGACTGAAACACCACTTGAAAAGCTTCTCAGCGCTTTTGACAAGCGTTTCATGCACAAAACAGTTATTGTCATGGAGACTTTTATGTTTAGGAACATGGTACAGAAGAAAGGGTGGTACAGAGGAAAGCTGCCTCAAGACAACAAGTCTTGTCTTGAAGCAGCTTATGCTGTGTTGTCTGATTTACTTTTTAACATGTCCCTCTTGATAACCAAATTAGCATGTCTAACCCACATGAGCAATTTTTAACCAATTTTGGCCTTACATTATCCGGTATTTTTCCAAAAATTTCTAATTTGCAATTTTTAATGGTTTAAGTCATTTTTAACTGATTTTTCTTAAAATAGGTAGCAATAATAACGTTGTTGACATTGTTTACACCCATGTAGTGGGTTTGTTACTGAACATTCTATGTGTCTGTCATTTACATATACTGTCAAGTTTTTTTTTTGTGAGTAAAACGTTCTTTTTAAACAAAACTCACGTGCTGTTAATTTGAGGATCCATACGGATCTTAACAGAGAGATATTGGGTATCAACTGCACAGCTGCATCATCAGGTTATAGCCCCAGGACATGATTACCCTGTACTCAAATTACTCAAAAGAGCATGTGTACTAAAATATTAAAAAGGGGTTAAATGTTATCCTTGTGTGGCAATATCAAGCAATATTGACCGCTATAAAAATTAAGGATGGCATGGGCATGGGACAACAGTTTGGAATGTGATAAATTTGGAATTCCACCATTTGATGGTAAAAACTTTGATCACTGGAAATTACAAATGGAAATCATTTTGGAGAGCCGTGATGTAAGAGAAAGCTTGAGTACTTGTTTATTTTTTTTTATTAAGTTATCTTTATCAAAACTACTTGATTTTTCAAGTACTTGAAACAAAAACTGCTTGCCTTTAACTCCCTCAAACTTGAACTGAGCTTGACCTGAATAAAGTTAAACCATGAATCCCTAATTTCTGTTGATGTCTCTTGTATATTGTTCTGTCTTAGAGGAATGTACAAATTGAGCAAGCAAAGCTTGAAACAAAAGCAAAAAAAAACAAGTAAAATTGTCGTGTGTCAACTGGTACTATTGACGATTCACATTAAGATCTCAGCGCCAAGTGAGGGGTTTTTAAACTAATATAAGTAAAAATTTAAAGATTGTGATTGGTTAAACAAAGAAAAGAGGACAAAATCGATTGCTTATTGCAACCAATCAAATTGATGGCTAAGATTAGTTTAGAATTTTGTCATCAGGTTTGTGAATTTGAATTACCTCCAAATCCTTTCTTGCCTAATTTTTTTTGCTCGTAATTATATCTCCAAAAGATGTGTGAAAATACAGGATTTTTGAAAAAATCAATATTTTTAATGTTGATATTGTAAATCGCTTTTACACTGATCATATCGGCATTTTCGTTCCAATATTGGGTTAATCTCGAAACATTCCCAACAATGACCTTTGGCAATGGATTAATCTGAATTTAAAGGCTTTTTTGAAGGTTTTCAGAAAAAATATGCAATTACTTCTAAACTTGGCTTATGCCTAGTGACAAGATTTTTGGTTCACATCTACTACAACTGACATCCTGACGTATAGTCTAGCGTTTGTTTGAGAGGGGGTAGAGTGCATCTATTTTAGAACCTACATCAGAGAAGCCCACCTATCTAGGTGTGTTTCTTTTCCAAAAATAGTATGGATTTCGTTAGAGACAATTAGTTATTAATGTGACCATAAATTTCGTTTGCGTAGTGTTAAATTGATATTTATTATAAAGTGAATGAATTTAACAAGCTTTTAATCTGTAATAGTGTGATGTGTATCTTTGCAACGTTCTATTTTTAGCTTAATCATTGCTGGTACTTATGCAGACTTGGTATTTTATTTAGGTGAAAAATAAAAATTAGCAACAGACATTAATCTGTCTATATATATTACACAGATAAGGATTAGATAGATAGACCAAGCAACAAACTAATCATTCTCTCCAATTTAAAGTTTAAATAGAAGTTTATCCGCCAGGCAATTTTGTTATCAGGTTTATTATACTTATGGTTAGACTCTTCCACCTAAAAGTGAATGCTTATTTTTCTATTAAGTCAGAATTAAAATTTTAGATTGTTCATTTTGTTGAATAGATTTTGGCAAGAATAACAGAATAAAACAGAAATTAATTATGACAAATGAAAGGAAGATCTTAGGCTCCTGTCATATTTGTCAACATCTTAGCTTAGATCATTAGAGCTTAGATTTAATCTAATACACAGTAGAGCTGACAACAAGCATGCAGGAGGAGTTATAAAAGACCCTTACACAATGAAATAAAAGGGGAAATGAAGCCTTTAAGCCTTTGATAGGTTTTTTTGTATTGATCAGTGACAAGTAAAGGCCTTACCTGGGTGGAACAATTGTCTGTAAGTGCCAGTTCTCACTTCATCTACTACAGTGGGCTCGAGGTCAACAAATACAGCCCTGGGAACATATCGGCCGGCACCAGTGTCACTGAAGAAAGTGGTAAAACTGTCATCATGACCGCCAACCGTTTTGTCAGATGGCATCTGACCATCGGGTTGGATTCCATGTTCTAGACAGTAGAGCTCCCAGCAAGCATTACCAATCTGGACGCCAGCTTGCCCCACGTGGACTGAGATACACTCACGCTGTAACAAAATTTACTTTCTAATAATTGATTCTATCTTAGCCATTTTTAAAAAGGTCAAAAATAACCTAGAAGACTACTAAAAAACAAGAAATACTGTGTTCTTTTTGTAAAAGAAGTAATACTGAGTGAAAAAACCTGTTTTTTGAAAAGTTTTATCCATTTTAATACATAAGACATTTACTAAAAAAAAGTCATCATTAAGTTGACTAATCACTTGTACAATATTGCCTCATAATTTTTTATTTTGTCTATTTTATTAATTTTTAAAGAACTTCAGCTACCTAATGGACAGAGCCTAAGTCCAATTTCTTTTCTCAAATACATATTCAAATTTCCATTAAAACTTTGGAAAATGCATGGAGATGTTAAATAAATGAAGAGGCCTGTCAGTTAAGTACCTGTTCAATAAAAAGAGACAATAAAAGTGGTTTTTCCTATCTTAAATGGGAATCTCCTTATATACTGTGTAAAAGGTATTAACTTTTTTTCTTACGGTTTTTGTTGATTCATGTCGTTATCTTACTAAACATCCAAAGCTTTTAAAAGATGTTATCAACTTGAGAAGAGATCATGTCAGACAATATGTTAGTGATAAATTTTTAACAGAGTTTTTAACTAACAGAGCACAGGGGCATTTTGCGTACTTGCAATAGTGCATAAGCTCTAACATAACAAGCTTGATAACATGAGAACTTTGTTATCTATTGGATTTTATTCATGACATTACCTATACACATACTAGGTCGTAATTTTTTAGACCAGCGGAAATAACAAACAAGGAGTGCTTAACAAGCAAAGAAAGAAGGGATATATGGAGTAAAGCCAAGACAGCTCCTGGTAAAGCTCGGCAGACGACACCAGTCAAACCTACAAAGGCAGTAAAACCTTTAAATAAAGATTGTACATTGCGTCTACTGTGTCGTCTAATGTGCAGTGCCTAAACGATAAAACAAACGAACTTAAAGTGCTGTTAGCCCAGGTTGCCCCGGATGTGCTGTGCATCACAGAACATTGGCTGCAGTCGGACCACATGAGTCAAGTAACACTGGATAAGTACTCTCCTGTAACATACTCGTCCACGAGCCAATTTAAATGTGGAGGGACGGCCATATTCACGACACGACAACTGAATGCAAAGCCGCTCTGTATAAACATACCCCCCATTGAAAAACACTGTGAATTTTGTTTAGTGGAATATGTTATTAATAACACATCATATGTACTTATTTGTATTTACCGATCGCCAACTGGCGATCTAAATATTTTTCTAGACACTCTTGAGTCAATACTCCATGCTGTGTCAACTCCAAGAAGGTATTTGATAGCAGCTGGGGATTTCAATATAAACTTCAAAGTAACTAATGAGAACTCAACCTCTGTAATACAACTGCCTGTCGAGCTACGACATGTTTCCACACATAAACGAAACCACTAGGGTGGGACGGACCTCACATACGCAGATTGATAACATCTTTAGCAAATATACTGGAAGTAACAAGCCAGGTAATACATACCCATATTTCCGACCACTTCGGTCAAACTATTGAATGTAAGATTATGTCAAACACACCAGAGGTTCCAAACTTAAAAAAAAGGCGTTTCTTTACCGAAGCTAACATAGCTAGGTTTAAGCAAGAGCTTCAGAATGAAACATGGGAAGATGTTCATAGCAGCAATAGTGGGAATGAAAAATACAACATTTTTACAGAAACATTTTCCTACTATTTTGAGAGGTGCTTTCCTAGATGCACTCATAGGGTAAAGAAAGCGAAGCCAAATTGGGTTAATCCAGAAATTCGCCAGTACTCTGACTATGTCAGGGACTTATATATGTGGTATAAATATACCAACAGCGAGGAAGTCTATTTGGAATACAAAATAGAAAGGAAAAATTACCGGAAGTATCTAAGGAACTATCGAATTTCCCTAAACGAAAATAAAATCGTTAACTCTCGAAACGCTACAAAGATGGCCTGGAATATCTACAAAACCGAGTCAAACAAAGTCAATCACAGAGATACCCAAATTACCTTAAAGGACCAAAATGGTGTACTGGAGGAGGATGCGCAGTCGATAGCGGATCTGTTTGCTAGAACACTTATTACAGCCAACGTTTCCAATGTTCCCGGGATCCCAAGAGTGCCCCCCTTAATTGATGGCGGTGAGGTAGCTATTCTGCCGACATTATTTTTGATGCCCGCTGACAACATGGAAGTAGAAAAAATTTTACAGGGCTTGCCCAACAAATATTCTTCAGGAATGGATGAAGTGCCAGTGTTCCTGTTGAGGCGGATTGCAGCGCTGATCTCTAGCCCTCTTGCTGATGTCATCAACCACTGCTTCATATCAGGAGAATTTCCCTCTGCCTTAAAAGGGGCAAAACTGATACCAGTACACAAGAAGGATGACAGGTGTAATATAGGCAATTATAGGCTGATTTCCATACTGCCCTCATTCTCAAAGGTCTTTGAGAGAGCAATATACAACAGGCTAATGCATTTTCTGGAAAACCACAACGTTTTAACAAGCCGTCAGTATGGCTTTAGACCTAACCACTCAACACAAATGGCCATTTTTAAGGTGGTATCTTTTATAATACAGAAGATGGATAGAAACATTGATGTTGCTGGTATATTCTTTGACCTATCAAGGGCTTTTGACATGGTTGATCATGGAAGGCTGCTGGGAGTGCTGAGTGTGTGTGGGATAAGAGGGGTTTCTGCACAGTTAATAGAGTCGTATCTTGCCAACAGGGAACAGACTGTGTGTGTAATGCAGGATGGAGTAACCCAGTTCTCTGACCCATCAGTTCTAAGTAGAGGGGTACCACAGGGTTCAATATTGGGTCCCATACTGTTTCTAATTTATGTAAATGACATGGGACAACACCTGGGCCCTGGACTTGTCTGTCAGTATGCCGACGACACCTCAGTGATCTTGGCAAATAAAAACATTGACATCCTGGCAGCAACATGTACCCATACTGTGGCCTCAATGCAGAACTGGTGTAACCATAGTTTTCTAAATCTAAACTCTGATAAAACTGGCTTGTTGTCTTTTGGCAGAAAAGGTGGAAGGGAGTGATCACTATACGTCAGATGTAATGGGAGATCTATTCCAGAGACAGACACCACAAAGTTTTTAGGAGTATATCTGGACTCGGGACTCTGCTGGGACCGGCAAACTGAGCTTGTCACAAATAGGCTAAACAGTTTCTGTGCATTGGCTAGGAGATTGCGCGATCAGGTGACTCTGGATTCTCTGCGGCAGCTTTACTTTGCCTCTGTGCAGTCTGTGCTGTCACACAGCATAATGTTCTGGGGTTCATCGAGGGGTGCCCAGGCTGTTTTCATAGCCCAAAAACGAATCATTCGATGTTTCTTGAGATTACGCCCTCGTGAGTCAGCTCGACCACATTTTGTAGATTTAAGACTGCTAACTGTACCATCTTTATATATATTGTCCTTGGTTCTTTTTGTAAAAAGAAATCCGACCCTCTTTGAAAGGAATGCACAGCATTATGCAGATAACATGACCATCACTATGAGACATAGAGAGAACTTGAGTGTACCAAATCACATATCTGCATTCTTCCAAAAAACAGTTTTGTATAAGGCTGTTAGGGAATACAACAGACTTCCTGACTATATAAAGTCAGAAATTCATGTACACAAATTTAAGCAAAAAGCTACAGAATACCTACTTGATGAGTGTCTTTACCATGTTAGCATTTAAGTGGACTTTGGTCCTCATTTTTATGTGTATTCAAATTATTGTACTTGTTGTTGCTTTCTTGTTTTTTATGTTGCTAATGTCCCGGGAGGATTTGGATGGCAATAAAGAATATTATTATTATTATTATTATTATTATTATTATTATTACTACAACTTACTCTTGAACTTAATATTATTACCGAATATTATAATCTGAATAAGAGGGTTTGAAATGTGTATTAAAATAACTAACCATAACTTATTAACATTCCCTTACGAGAAAAACATACACTTTAAAAAACCCTTTAAAGTAGATCCAAGGAAAATCATCTTTTCCCTCATGTTCTTAATATTGTCTACCTACTTTGCAGAAGGTGTGTTTTACACAACAACACTGTAACAATACACAAAAAAACCACACTATAAGTAGGTAGTCCTATCCACAAGGTGATCATCAAAGTTTTGTGTATACCTCATTCACTTATTTTTGGCATCTTGTTACCTTTGAAACCTTAATTTTTTTTATATCTATCTCTTTTTGGCGCGTGTTGAGAAGATACGATAAAAGTGTCAAAGTCAGATTTCCAATGCCTACTTGATGGCAATAATAACTGAATGGTTTATAAGTACAGGGTACAGTGTGTTTCAAATCCCACTGAACACTCCTTTGTTTTGAGTCACCCTGTATAAACTTGAAAAATTGAAAATAGCCATTTTGTGGATTGCTACCCATAGAATTTCAAAATACTATTTAAAAAATGATTTATCTCATGGAATCAAATGAGCTACTTTATACATTTTTTTCGTTAAATAGGTCACTTCATGCTGATTTAAAAATTATTGAACTTTGTGTCCTGAACTCTAATTATTTTAATTCAAACAAATTCCATAGGGGGTTTTATATGGAGGGCTTACAGGTAGGAAGTATTTTTTTAATAATCCACTTTCCACAAGGTTTTTTGTTATTGAAACATGGAACACCATCCTAAAAAAAACTTATGCAATATAAGTCTTCACTTGAAAGCTGTTTCCTGGGATTGAGATTTTTCAAAACTGCAGAAAACTAGCTTCTCTTTTAATTTTAGTGGAGCAATTAAACAGCAATATCACATGAACTTTCACTATACTGACAACCAATCCTTGAGAAATGCAATATCAATCGAAGGAAGAAAGTGTTTCAAATTGAATTTAACTTAAAAAGAAGGTACTAAGGTTGTTTTCCCACAGGCAGTAGTGTACAAAATTAATGCATTGATTTGGGCAGTAGAGGACAAAGCTATGGTATTGATTTGAGCAGTAGAGAGTGGAGAAAATATATTGTTACACAAATGTCCCGCATTGCTTGGAAATATCAGGCAATGTTGGCAGTAGGGTACACAATTTTGTAACCCCCCCCCCCCTCTTGGTAGGTACCAAAGAAGGTAAATTGAAAATTGCAAAATTCCCATACATTCACAAAGTCAAGAAAAATGTTTGCCTAAATAAGCCACCTCTCTTACGCCTTGTGCCACACCTTATATTTGTGTTTTGCATCAGTCACCTACTCCATTTATCGGATATGGCAATGCACATATGAGGTAATGTTTAAATGATGATCTCATCAGCTGCCTTTGCATCTTGCCTGCTTGCATTCAGCCTTGAGGACACCTTTTTTTTACTTTTTAAATCAATATGATTTTTGTAATGTTAAATGGTTTACTAGATTACCCCTGTCGTCTGGAAAATAACATTTAAGGTTTCTTCTCCCACGTTAGGCTCAAAGGGCGAATAAAGGGCAAAATTCACTTTCAAGCTTGAAGTAGGTACTTTACAGTCGTCGTCGTAGGTCGATACGACGATAAAACCCAACCCAAAAAGCAAAAATTCAAAATGTCTGTATAGTCTGTACATGTGAGAAAAAATGTCGGTTGGTTGGCGTGGCTTCACAGAACGTTAATTAAATGGCCTCCAGTCCAGAAAAGCCACGTTTTCGAGCACATTTGTGGCCAGAATTATAGGCCAAAAACTCAATAAAAATAAGCGTCGATTATTAATCAAAACAGCATACTTACCATTTTGTAAATAAAATAGTTTCACCACAAAAATTTCTACTTGAACAAACAGGGAATCTCTTCAGAGAGCTATCAATGGCGCTTCTGAATAGTTCTAAATGAAATTTCGCACGTCACCACATCTTATATATGGATGACGTAGAGAACAATTAAAACACCCGTATTTTTACCGTTTCTACCAGGCTTGCCGCTTACAAAACTATTGTACGCTTTATGTCCAATAATATAACCCCCTTTATACAATTATTAGCGTTCAGTAAAAGAATATAGTTAATGCTTATATTGTTTATTAAAAGGAGTTAAGGAAAAAAAGAAATTTAGGATATACATATGTATTTTTCTTTTTTTATCAGTAATAACATAAACATCTTGTTTGACAATTGTACATAATGTAGATAGTCATAGTACAAAGTCGGTCAACCCTGCTGACTGAACGTTTGTGATACGTTCCGATTTGCGATTTTCGAATACGACGAACGTTCTAAAACGACGATTGGAGGAGTGGTGTGTTGGTTGGGTTGCTGATCTCATCATTTTCAATTTGAATATTTATTTGGATCGATTCATGGCGGCTTCTAGTACTTTTTGTATAAGGACATTCATTGGGCTTCCGCCGGAGACTCATAGATGTCGCCCCAATCGGTATTGAAAGGAGATATTCAAAACTTTAAAAACAGGCATTAGAAAGAGATAGCGCTGCAAAGACGATACGTACACGTGTGGGAATCGTAAGAGACAAAGTTTTGTATGGAGTATCATATATTATCTATTTACAAAAGTTGGACATCTCCTTAGCTCTGGAAATTTGATTTTGAAAATATAGGCATTGATGTCAACTTTCGGGGCCAAGTAAGAGCGCTACGATCTATGAAAATCTAGTAAAAAATACAGTGTGTGTCCTATTTAAAAATATTACGACATTATATGACGCCGCGTATTTTATGGCAAGCCGTTTTACTTTTTATTCAACTTTGGATCCAAAACATCAAAAAAATTCACTCATTTTTATTCAACCTATTTTTATTATCTGATAATGAAAACATTTCCATTATGTGATAAAAAAAATAAGTATCATTAAAATGAAGCTCTATTTTTTTGATACCTATTTTTATTATCTGATAATAAAAATATTTCCATTATCTGATAATTTAAAAGGGGGCGCTGGTGCTCGGATGAAGTTGACATTGACGCAGGCAACACTGAGGCTGCGACTTTCTTATTTATAACTAAAGCAATTCGTCACATTCTAAACCTCAGGCGAGTAAAAGTCATGTCAACTTCATCCGAAAGAAGCGTCTTCTATTTTAATTATCACATAATAGAAATATTTTCATTATCAGATAATAAAAACATTTTTATTATCAGATAATAAAAATATTTTCATTTTCAGATAATAAAAACATTTTCATTATGTGATAAAAAAAATAAGTATCATTAAAATGAAGCTCTATTTTTTTGATACCTATTTTTATTATCACATAATAGAAATATTTTCATTATCAGATAATAAAAATATTTTTATTATCAGATAATGAAAATAGGTATCAAAAAAAAGAGCTTTATTTTAATGATACTTATTTTTTTTATCACATAATGAAAATATTTCTATTATGTGATAATAAAAATGGGTAACATTAAAATGGTTCTTTATTTTCATGAACCTTAAAAATTTGATGTATTTAAATTTTCAGATAATAAAAATGTTTTCATTATCTGATAATGAAAATATTTCTATTATGTGATAATAAAAATAGGTATCAAAAAAATAGAGCTTCATTTTAATGATACTTATTTTTTTTATCACATAATGGAAATGTTTTTATTATCAGATAATAAAAATTACGGACGGTACAATGAGATGGTTGCATTTGTCCTAATGATAGACAAGTGACATTGATGACATTTTTAGGAGCTAACGAATGGGGACTTCAAACATATGTTTTTACAATATTTGCATTATTTACTATTTTCTCTTATCAATTTATATTTTCCAACCTACTGCTATACTTATTATATTTCAAGAGTTTTTTTATAATTATAAAAATATAAAACAGTACTAAAACTATAATTGCTAAAAATGATGAAACTACTGAAGGAAAATTAAATGTTATTTTCCCAAGATATGTAGTTGAACAACTACCTGTGTGTAGTGTACCTATTGTACTCCCAACCAAAGGAATAAATCGTCTCCAAAAGAAAATATTATTTATTAAGGAATGTTACCAAATTATTATGTTACAGTTGTGCCAAAAAAATTCTGGAACAAGAGAATTTCTTATTAGCACTTAAACTATCAGGAAACTTCCAAAACAAATCTTACAACAATAGTTTATCTAGAAATTATAAAGATGTTAAACTATACTTAAAAGTTAAGGACCCTTAAATCTATTATCATAGTAATTAAGGTAATAGTAATAATAATAATAATAATAATAATAATAAAGGATGGTTGAAGTTTACTTCAAAGTTGCTTGATGCAAAGGGACCTGATATGACAGAGAAAAGTGCTGGTTGAATTCCGTAATTTGTATCGATGTTCAACTTTCAAGAACTTTTAATACATACTCAAAATTTTCTGTAGTTTTTAAATATGTTACTGTTACATTCAGCACATCCATCACACACTACCTAAAATAATAAAATATGAAAATATGTAGCATTGTTTAATATACTACTTACCTGTTGTAAAATAAATGACACATTGCATATAGGTAAATAGTTTCCTCGGTACATACTGCCTGTATTGAATATTTAGTGACAAGTACCAACTATCAGTATGTATGTCAATAATATATACTAACTGATGGATTTAGATTCTAAACTGATATTTGTGCAATACTTTTTTTTCACAAACTTATTGGTTTTCAATGTGTAAGAACTCCGAGATTTTAATTTACTTCTTGTTTCAAATTGTAATATCAATTTGCTTACAATACCATTGTAAAATTAAATAAATCATGAAACATGATCCCATCACAGCTGTTTAGCTGTTTAACATTTTCTTATCATATCTATATTTGTCCTTATTTTGATGAAAGAAGTCATATAGTCTGAGAATTGTTATTTCCCATTTTGATGTGCCTTCAGTCTTGTAATGCTTGTATAAGTATCCAGTTCTTGAAAATATTCTCATTGGCACTGTCCCTTGGATACTTCATTAATTATTTATCAGGGCAAGAATTGCAACATTTATTTGGGTTTACCGATTCAATACAGCCTCCTATGGAAACATGTGGAATACCCTTGCTCTTCTTGCAAATATTGTATTACCGAATCTGGAATGGAAATACTACATAGGTTTTCGTGCAGCACGTGACCTGTCATCGAACTTGGTGGTAAAACAACCTCAAAATGCATATAAATCCGTTTTTCTATAATATTTTTTAAGATATTTACCCTGAAACAAAAGTGAGCTGTTCTAAGCAGTACATTTCCCATATCCAGGTCGGAGCTATTGGATAACATTGCCTCATAACTGTACAGGAATTATGTAAAATTGAAACTTTGCAGATTCTGCCTACACAGACCCTAATCTGCTTCAGGTACAGTTTAATAATGTACTTTCAAATCATACTATTGATATCTGAGCATTGCGTGATTGGAACTACTGTTAAGAAGCCCATTATTTCAACTCCAAATATTTTGGGAATAAGAAATGCTGAAATCAGAATTTTGTTTGTTTCTACTTTGCAATGCCTGTCTTCGTAGTGCTTACCTTAACTAGGGCCAAGGAGGATACAATATTACTAAGTAGGTGCTTTAGTACAGAATTATACCCTCATTGGTGCTTAACATACAGTTCCAATCATATTATTTTTGCTCTTTTTTTGTGATTGTTTAACTGGAGTTATGTTTTTAATATCTTAATAGCTTTATTGTTGTTGTAGAGTATGGAAATGACAAAAGTAGCTAAGTAAGGAAACAGAAGCCATTCCATGTAAGTAGTGTAATGTGTCCATGTAATGCAACGAAAGGACAAAGATATATTAAAAAGAAGATAGCAAAAGGGCTTCGTGACATATATTCTTAAACATATTTAGTTCAGTAACGAATTTATTTATATAACTTAAAAATATATAATTATATTCTAGCAGTATCAGTAAGGTAGTATTGAACAAAATCTTTGAATAAGTGTTTGTTACAATAAAATGTGTTCCATTAAGACACAAGTTTTGTTTTAAATTCTTCGATAAACAATTATAACCTCAAAAGTAACAATGTTTTTATATTAAATTGTGGAGGAACATTTACAATTTATTCTAAATACCACATCTTAAAAGTTATTTTGTCTTAATTTATCACTGCACACAGTTCAGGTGTTATCTATTTCTGACCACAGTAAACACCAAACTTTTTCGACAATTATTTCCTCGTAGACATAAAAGTGCTTAATTTATATGGATTTGGTGCAAGATTTCCAAGTCTAGGGCATATATGACTAAGAATTCACACCTACGAGTGTCTAAATATCTTATTTCATCTTCCAGCCAAGTAATCACATTATACCTTTTCACAATCCACTCCTTTTTAGTTTTTATGGCACTAAAATCAATTGGGAACACCAAACCTCTATTTCCATGCTCCTTTGTCTAAATTTGAAGTAGTTTTGAGGCATAAAAAGGTTTTGAGTATTTCAAACTGTTATAGTTTGTGTTATTTATTTCTGACCAGACCCATGAAAATTTTTTTATAATTATTTCCTTGTAGACACAAAAGTGCTCGACTTATTTGGATTTGGTGCACGATTTTCAAGTCCAGGGCGTATATTATGACTTAGAATTCACACCTACAAATGTTTAAATATCTTATTCCTGCTTCTAGCCAAGTAATCATATTATACCTTTTAACAATCCATTCCTTTCTAGTTTTTATGGCAATAGAATCTACTGGGAACGCCAAACCTCTATTACCATGCTCCTTTGTCTGAATTTGAAGTAGTTTTGAAGCATAAAAAGGTTGGTGGTACTTGGTGGTAGGACT
This sequence comes from Taphrorychus bicolor, assembly GCA_951812265.1. Taxonomy (NCBI): domain Eukaryota; kingdom Metazoa; phylum Arthropoda; class Insecta; order Coleoptera; family Curculionidae; genus Taphrorychus; species Taphrorychus bicolor. The sequence goes on along the minus strand of OX638303.1, from coordinate 26,349,527 downwards.
AGTCCAGAAAATATTGCTCTCCTTACCACTTATTTCTGCATAAAGGTAATTATTTTTTGCTTCACTGTCAAGAATGATGATTCTAGAAGGCCTCCAGCAAAATTTAAGTGTCATTCGATTTAAGATAATTGAAAAAATTGTAATTAAATGCAAAGATGTCATTAATCTACATGTATTTTAAATGGGTGAGGTTATCTTTTTATACCCCCAGGTTCAAATTGTGACGACACGTGCACGAAACCTATACCATTTATTATTAAAATTGTTTGTCATTACCGACTAGAACATTACCTAAATATTAATCATTCAATTATTTAAAATTTAATTTGAAAACAACAAAAATATAATGAACCAAACAGCTGATCAGAATGACATCTTTGACATGTGTCATTCAGTCATTCTGTCATTAGGATAGATGAGACTCTTCCCGGAAGCTTAATTTTTATTATCTGATAATGAAAATATTTTCATTATCTGATAATAAAAATGTTTTTATTATCTGATAATGAAAATATTTTTATTATCTGATAATGAAAATATTTTTTTTATCTGATAATAAAAATATTTTTTTTATCTGAAAATAAAAATGTTTTTATTATCTGATAATGAAAATATTTCTATTATGTGATAATAAAAATAGGTATCAAAAAAATAGAGCTTCATTTTAATGATACTTATTTTTTTTATCACATAATGGAAATGTTTTCATTATCAGATAATAAAAATAGGTTGAATAAAAATGAGGATTGTAAAAGCAATTTTTTTGATGTTTTGAGTCCAAAGTTGAATAAAAAGTAAAACGGCTTGCCATAGTATTTCCTGGTTCACTTTGTGTACGTAAAAATATGTGCCTAAAATAAGCTCTGTACAATATAAGTTGAGTTCGGTAATTACATCCCGAGCGCTCGGGATATCAGTCTATCTCACTCTTGCTTGTTAAAATTGTGGGAAATGGACTTGGTCCGGAGCGCTCTGGTGGAATTACCGAACTTTATTATAGTAGGCCAACGTTGGAACGAATTTTTGACCCCACTAGTTCTCCAGATATCTGCCTGTCTCAACTTAAAAAGACCACGCAGTAAGTATATTTAACATTTTGTTAAATTTTATGAAAATTTAAATTTTTTAAGGAATTTGAACCATTTACTTAGGTCTTAGGTACAAAAGTTGAGTTCGGTAATTACATCCCGAGCGCTCGGGATATCAGTCTATCTCACTCTAGCTTGTTACGATTTTGGGAGATGGTCTGTGTCCGGAGCGCTCGGACGGATTTACCGAACTCGGCTTTAGTTCACCATTTTAAAATTCAACAATGGCTCATGTAATTATTCCGAAATATTTCTTGGGGCAGTTGGAACATGATAGCTCTAAGTCTAGATCGCTCTGGGAGTATTCCCTTCAGAGACAACCAGGGGCGGATTAAGAATTTTTTCGCCCATAGGCAATCAAAACCATTTTGACCACTCTCATTTATGGTTTTTCGTTTTTCTTTCCTCTTCTTGAACTTTTCGCTCCACATTGATTTTTCGCCCCTGGCGATCGCCCATTTTGCCTCTATACTTAATCCGCCCCTGGAGACAACCCATCCTTTGTTCAGTCAATAAGAGTATAAGAATTATTGGATGTATTGGACAGCTTTGTGTAAACCTATGTAGCCCCCCTATGTAAACCCTATGTAGCCCAAAAACGGAAAAGTTTAACGGTGTTAGGTGCGGAAACCCCGGTAGCCATTCTTTAATTGTACAAGAATTTATTCAATTATTAAGTTGTGTGAGCTTGATAGTTGAGCTGACTTCTAACGCCTGCAAGAGTTTCAGTGGGAAAGATCGCGTTTTAATGGCACTCAGTGGCTTCCGATATAGTCGAACAATAAGCTATTTGGTGTACAACGAGGACGGTTTCTGATGATGGCTCACAGAACCTAGTCAACTTGCTCACATTCCGATTGCTGAACAAGCCGTTTGGCGCATTAACCTGATAGTATCGCAGAACCTAATTAACTTGGTCTAACCAGGGAATGTCAGAAATTTATACCGCAATCCCTCAAGGAACGACACATCAGGCCAAGAAGGCATATCAAACAAAGAGTTAAAACAGTAGAACACCAAGTTATGCAATCAGACCGAGGATATCCTATGGGTTCGTGGTCTGGTGTAGGGATGCCCAAAAAATATCGATATATTAGAGCGATATTTTTTGCATCGGTATATCGGAATATCGATAGGTAAATTAAAGTATCGAGTTCGATATTTTTTTAGTACTCGTGACGTGACGTGACGTGTGCGTGTGTCAATTGTCAATATCAAGCAAAGTCTACCCGTCGACTACATCGAGCTAGAGTCCATTTCAAATATATATTCATCTAGTAAGCTGAGAAATTGACATATAAATGACACATTTACATGGAAGGAATAGGACGAATCTGTCAATTCCTCAGCCTGCTAGATGGATATCTATTTGAAATGGACCATATTATATTACATCTGGAGAGACTCTCCTGTTTTACAGTTTTGGCCCCCTTTTTAATAATGGTCTTAACAAAAATGGCGGCGATTTCCTCGAAAAAAAGGGGTCAATTTTAAATTTTAGAGAAATATCGCCATTTGTTGTTTACCTTCAGTCCTAACTCTATGGTCTACTCCATAAATGACATCTAGTAGTCAGCCAGCTGTCACTTTTGTCAGGGATGAGCTAAGCTAAGTCAGTTGTCACCTTGTCACTATTTTTTTTTATTGGTATTTGTGCGGCACAAGTTCTTCTGTTTAGTTTTAGTTTGTCTATGTTGTACAATTCGTAGCTTCTTAAAAAAAGCAATGATGTTTTCGATATATATCGATATTTTTTGACGATATATCGAATGCCGATACTGATATATTTCTAAAATATCGATATTCTCTTGTCTTGCACATCCCTAGTCTGGTGGCTTGGAGAGCGGTGGATATAGGGCATGCTATGCGCTAAAGTTGGTAAGACTACAGAAAACCTTACCTTTAGGCTTACCACAAAAGCCTAATAGCATTCAACGCAATACCCAGGACCGGCTCTCAAAGCCTTATTGGACCTGCCAGAGCTTCTAATCTGGTGGAAGTAAACAGCAATGCGAAATGGTCACACGAAGATTGACAGTTTAATTCAGCGGGTGTCGCAGAAGGGGCATATACCAGCGATGAACTAACACTAAAACATTATTGGGACAAACATTTTCAACAAAGGAAGAATTCAAGGAAGACCTGCTTCAGCAACCGTCTGACAATATAATCAGGTTTGGTATTCAGAAGAATCAAGAATAGGCGACATACAGTCGTTAAGAGTCGGAATATACAAATAAGGAGTCTATGAGGAGGGCTAGTAGGTACTTTCTCTTACAAGGGCACATGACGATTCTCCAGGCTGGGCAGGTTTTCGCAATACTCGAAGTATGCTCCACGACAAGAAGTAAGACAAGGGAGCAGAACAGAAGATTTACATCTACTCCGACAATCAGACAACTTTGCGACACGTCTGCAGGAAAAGGATGAGTTCCAGGCTCGTTGAGAAATGTAGGGATGCTCTAGAGACAGTGGCAGAAATAAACTTGCCAGTGTTACCAGATGAATGGCCGTGAAGAGGGCAGGTAGGTACTTCCTCTTGGGAAGACACACGGCTGTTTTACATGCTGAGCAGGTTTTTGTAAAACTCGAAGTGGTGACACGGCAAGAAGTCAGACAAGAGGCAGTCCAGGAGATTTACATCTAATCCGACAATGAGGCAACTCTGCGAGACGTCCGCCGGAACAGGATGAGTTCCAGACTAGCTCAGAAATGCAGGGCTGCTCTGGAGACACTAGAAGTCAGACAAAGGGCAATACAGGAGATTTATATCTACTTCGACAATCAGGCAACTCTGCGAGACGTCCGCAGGAACAAAATGACCAGACGCGTTGAGGAATGCAGGGCTGCTCTGGAGTTACTAGCAGAAATAAGCTGCAGGTAGGGCCATGAAGAGGGCAAGTAGGTAATTTCTCTCGTTTTTGCAAAACTGGAAGTGGCAACAAGGCAAAGAAGTCAGACAGCAGTACAGGAGATTTTTATCTACTCCGACAGTCAGGCTGCTCCGCGAGACGTCTGCAGGAATAGGGTGAAATCCAGGCTCGCTCAGTAATTTAGGAGTGACTGTCAGAAATAAAGTGCCAATGTCTCTATATAAACTGGCAAAAATAAAGCAAGAAAATCTACGTTTATCCACACAGATCCAAGTGACCTCATGGCTACTTAAGACAGGTCGGCAGTTCCTGGTAAACTCTATAGGGATTATTACAGGTCATTGCAGACTAAATACCCACATGTACCTCTCCGGAATAGTTCATGAAAATCCATTATCGACTATTGTGGATCAGGGGAGGAGTTGTCTCACTTGCTAGTAGTCTGCGACAGGTGGACAAGACTGCGCCACAGGATGTTCGGAGCAGCTTTCCTCCACCGAGAGGAGCTCCCGACTCTGAGATGGGATAGAATACCTTTTTTTTTAGAGGAACGGGTTCGTCGAGGAAGGAAGTGAGTGTAGAGTGAGAATGGGTGGATCGGGAGACTGTGAAAAGAGCCTTCCGTAGTTAATCGCAAGTATTCGCCCAGTCCCTTCTCCTGCAGTGCTACTAATAGCCATGTCGCACACCAAAGATGTACACCTCTCAGAGGACAATCGTAGGCTGCTTAACGAAAGCAGCCAGCGATTGAAAACAGCCCTGCGCGAACACCGCATTCGAGGCTGGGAGGACAAACTGAGCGAGCTGGAGCCGGGCGCTCTGGCCTCTGGCAGAAAAGCCTCAGGCGTGAGAAAAACGCCAAACCACCGCTGCACAGCGTAAATGGTATGATGTGCAGCGATGAGGACAAGGCGGAAGCATTTGGCCAAACACTAGAAAAAGAGTGTAGATTAAATGACCACCCTGACGATGATGAACTTCACATGCGGGACGGTTGAGAGAACCGTCCGGCAACTGAGGGGCGATGACCTCAGGGGTTAGCAGAGCCCGACTGACCCGGTCACCAGTTCAACAAGAGCAAGGTGCTGAAAAACCTGACCAGAAAGGGTGCAGCCTGTCTCTGCGCTGTGGCGAACGCAACGCTGAAGCTACGGCACTTTCGGTCAAGCTGGAAACAGGGAGTGGTGATAATAGTGAACAAGCGAGGAAGGGATAGGAAATTTCCACAGGACTACCGGCCCATCTCATTATTGTGCGGGGCTGGGAAGGTCGTAGAACGTATTATCCTGAGATTCCAAGACGAGGTACACGCCTAAACGTCGTGCCCGTCGAACAATACGGTTTCAGAACCTCAGGATTGCAGGTCCTGAAGACCGTTGAGAACTTCTTCCAAGTGTTTAGCGTCCCAATAGCAATAGTACGAAGGTGGATTAGCAGGTTGGGGACGAAATAACAACTTCAGTCAATTTTCAAATCGCCGACGTTTCGACCGTATATTGCGGTCTTTATAGGTATAAGAGCCTTGATAAAGACCTTGATACCAATATCAAGGTCTTTATCAAGGCTCTTATACCTATAAAGACCGCAATATACGGTCGAAACGTCGGCGATTTGAAAATTGACTGAATTTATTGTTATTTCGTCCCCAACCTGCTAATTCACCTTCGTACCGTTGAGAACGTTGCAGAAGGCAGGAACTCCAGACAGACCTCTGGATTAGTCCTGCTGGATGTAGAGCGTGCGTTCGATAGGGTCTGGCACGAGTGCCTGATCTACAAGCTGCGTGACAACATTTGCCGACTTATCGACAGTTACCTCACAGATGGGACAGTCGTTTAGGAGTCGGATCCTCCCTGTCGGCGCCCAGAGCGCTAAAGGCAGGTCCCCCCCCAAGGGTCGGTATTGTCGCCGCACCTGTACACGAGCGATATTCCTAGAACGCCAAGGACTACGCTGGCGCTCTATCTACGGCTCTTATCCAAACACCGGAAAAAAGGTGTCTTGCGGCGGAATCTGCAGCTAGCTTTAGACGACCTCCAGGAGTGGCTGGTACGTTGGAGGATTAAGACCAATCCAACCAAGTGCCAGGCAATCCTGATAGGTAGGATCAGGATTGCCCACATTAAAAAAAAAAAAATTGAGATCTATTTTTGAGGTCACATCTTTTCTGGACTCACACAACTTCATCCTTATTTCGGAATAGCCAATTAGAACAAATTGTATAAATAGTTCAACAAAACAAAGTCCCATTTATTATGTACATTATAACAATAATGGATAGATAATGAAAAAATATACAAACAAAAATAAAGTATACAAATATGATCTGAAGGTAAATCCGTAAATATGTTCTTTTATATAAAGAAAATCAAAATTGTTTTCATAAATAATAAATTAGATAAAATGCGGCACAATATATATCAGATTTGGAAGGTTCTGAATACCGAACTAAAATTGTTCTTACATAAATTGAATCGTTTTAAAACTTATAAATTAGATGTTCACTGCTGGACCGATCCTCTTGTGTTTCAAGGGCTGGAAAATAGAAACTCCACGAATGTCGCCTTCCAGATTGTGTGCGTACACGTCGGCAGACAATTCGTCGAAATCGATTTCCTTCTCAGCTTTCGCTTTCTTCGTTGCTTCGTCGACTTCCGTTCTAATTTTCCCATCGATTTCCTAAAAATAAAAGCAAAAAATGAACCACCAATTAGTTTTCTCTTTGTTCTAAGCCTAATTCGCAGTGATACAATTTCATACCTTAATTTCATCAGCGGTAACCAAATTATGCGAAATAATCTTCTCCTTGAATGACGTGATCGGATCCCTAGTTTGACGGACCTCTTGCACCTCTTCACGTGTCCTGTAACTTGTGCCAGGGTCGGACATGGAGTGTCCAGAGTATCTGTAAGTTTGTGCTTCAATCACGATAGGTCCGTTGCCGGCCGCGCAGTAGTTTACAGCCAATCTAGCAGCTTGCCTCACGGCCAGGACATCCATACCGTCCACCCAGATACCAGGCACGAAGTCGCCTCGGGTGTAGTAGTCAGTACTGGCCGCAGCTCTAACGGCGCTGGTGCCCATGCCTATAGAAATTCTTCGTTTAGCTCAATTTATGTGCAGAGTGTATTGGACTTCGACTGTATATCGAGAGTTATTCGTCGTTACAAATTTGAGAAAAATGTTGTATTATAAAATGTTTTGTTTTTATTTTAAGGTTTAGTAAACTGAACCTGAAAAAAAACTATTATCTTACCGTATCCGTTGTTCTCACACACGAAAATGCAGGGGATGTTCCACAGTTTGGCCATGTTGTACACCTCAAACACTTGACCTTGATTGGCAGCACCGTCACCGTACAGGGCGACACAAACACCATCCGTGTTTTTGTATTGCGCTGCTAGAGCTATTCCCACACCAAGGGGAACCTAAATGGTCAACTCAGTGAGAATTTCATTAGATTGCAACCTAAGACCTACTTTTACAACACCAGTTTGAGAAGATTTTTACAAATAAACAACAGTTTAAAATGCATTTTACACCTCAAGTTATTTGACTTGTAAAAGTGGCCCTTGGCGGTAAAAGTGGAGATAATTATATATAATGTTGGTCAAGTTTGTGGCCCAATGTTTTATGAACGACTGGATAAACTTTGCTGATCATGGCATAATCATTGTGACTTATTTTATTAATAGTATTGCCATTAAAAAATGATTTAATTTTTTCTCATTTTTTTTTCATATTTTTCAATTTCAAGAGAATTTTTTGTTCAGAATTGAAAGAGCAATACAATAATAATGTTCACAAAATTTATTCACAGTACTATTTTATTACATTCTAGTACATTTTTGATCTTTCAACATTTATAGCAAATATTCGTCAAATATTAGTAATTGGCGCCACCGAATCTAATTAGTGGTATTCAATATGGCTATATTTTTTACATTACACTTAATAATAAGTCTATATACCCAGTTTATCAATATTTTGGAAAACCTACAAATAATAGAAACTAGAAGACATATTAGTCAATAAAGTTCTCAGTAATTTTACCAGCACTTTGATAAATTGAGATTTAGAAAAATCATCAACTGCAGCTGCAAACGTGTAACAGTACTTGTAATTAGTACATACAGTACCGTAACTAATACGTCATCATTATAATTTCTAGTCATTTTAAAGCAGGTAAAAAAATCTAGTACATTTTCTTGTGATCTAGTACAATCATATATCAATTTTAGTACAAAATGCCTCAACCAAAAACCCAACGCTGATTGCCCCCCTGATGCAGACACATATTTGTATTTGCAGGGAGGACAGTTTAGATTTGATGGAGTTTTGTCTGCTCTTTCGATAACAAACTATGGCCCCATACATGATTATTAGTCTTATTACAATTTTTCTTTAGAATTATTCAATTACATGTCGCTAAAACACATCACTTGTGTAACTAAAAACTTATTTATTAAAAAGTATGTGCTATTGATAGCTCTTAAAATGTGTAAAATCTCATGGAAATGAAGTGATTTAGAAGAAGAGAATCAATAAATTTGTATGGTTTTTAAATCAAACTTAAATGCCTTGTATAGTCTTAAAGATGCTTCTATTGGTTTATCAAAGCTTTCTATTTTAAAATCATCACATCCTGATGTTTGTCAGATCATCCTGTAGATTTTAAATCTAGCCAGTTAGTATGTTGCAAAGACCAAACACAGCAAACCAGCAATTTATAGCAAACTTGAAAGCAATTTGGAAATTTAAAAACATTACTCATATCTATTTGAACAAAAAAAATAGTTTTAAAATAACTACTGTTGCCACTCATAACTATCAGTAGTCTTGCTTTGTATCAAATGTTTATAAATTTTAAACAAAACGCATTAATAAACCGCCACAAATTAAAAGATAACAATATTTGTAATGGAAAAACAAACCTATTAATAAACATATTTGAGAAATTTCTTACCTGAGCACCTACTATACCATTTCCACCATAGAAATTCTCACAATACATATGCATAGAACCTCCTTTTCCTCTAGCTACACCTGTCCGTCTGCCAGTCAATTCAGATAGCACTCCAAATGGCGGTACGCCCATGATGTGTGTCCAACCATGAGCTCTGTATGCTGTGATTACTGCATCGTATGGACGAAGAGCATGTTTCAAACCTACAGCCACTGCTTCCTAAAACATAAAAGTCACTCTCTATCTCACGTCCTTTTTTATAAAGTAAGACATACAGGGTGTTCATCTAGAAGGCCATGAATTTTTGGCAGAAAAGGATGATATAATCAAAGTAAATACCATATTTTATAGAATTAATACAAACTAAAGACAATGCATTGAATTAATTCTTATTTAGTTTGAATTTTGTAAAAATAATGGAACAGTGCAAAATCAGACAATAATGCTTTACAAGAAAAGTGATAGCTAAGTGTTGTTTTGAATGTGATAAAACATATAAAGCAGTTGTTGTAGAAAATAATAGTGAATATGTCAAATCAAGGAACCTACCTGTCCTGAGTACAAATGACAAAACCCTCTGACAATTTTATCCTTATAAAGGTTACCAGCAGAAGTTTCCATACGACGAATTGTATGCATTTGTGTGTACATTAACAGAGCTTCATCCCTGGTCAAGGTAACATGGGTCGAAGGCCCTTCTGCAAGTTTATGGAGCTTGAAGGGCTAGAATGTTTATAAATTATCTACATTTTGTTTTGTGTTATCACATGATATAATCACCTGAGTTTCAAATTGAGTCTCTCCAACTGTATGCCCAGAATTGTTCCTGTTGATCAGGCCTAGGGCTTTCTGAAAGAGGAAAACAGTTGTTAAACATAACCTCGAAGGTTATATAACTTGGGGAGGGAAAGGCAATTACATTTAGGTACTGAGACACCCTTTTGGCCATGCTGTACCCCTTGAGTTATGGTGCCTAAGCACCGCACAGGCTTTTCAAGTTCAAGTGTTAGCTTTACAAAACCCAGATTAATGATCTAAAATAGGGTAAAAAATCAATAAAGTACTCACTTTTGCCGGGATGTTTTTCTTACAAACTGATCGAACACAAGCGGGCAACATTTTCGGAGGGGCTTATTTCAGGAAATGATGGTAATTTTACGTTAGTTAAAAATCACTGAGATGGACAAGGGCCTCTCAGTGCTTATCTCCGAAAGGTCATTTAAAAGATATTGGGATCACGAACCAATCAAAACTCAAAAGCTAGTAAATGACGTCAATACTGTCATCGAGAAAAGAACCAATAAGCGGCAATCGTACCTGTCAACTTTCACTCATAAGTGACGTTTCATAATTCTGTACAGTTCAGAGACCTTTTATTGCCAGAGACATGGCCATACGGCAACGACGCAGAATAGCCTCTGTTGCCAAAATGTTAAAATGTTTTTTTCTCTTATAAGAGTTTCTTTATGACAACTTCTTTAAGAGATAGGTTAAAAAAAAGGAAGCTTTATAGAGTCATTTCAAACAGATATTTCAAATAGATATTCATCTAGTAAGCTGAGAAATTGACATATAAATGACACATTTACACGGATGGAATAGGAAGAATCTGTCAATTCCTCAGCCTGCTAGATGAATATCTATTTGAAATGGACTATATTTTGGAAACAAGTTCTAACCATGTTGATCTATTTAAAAGTCGTGACTACAGTTATTTGTGGTTAAAAGTGCCGTTGGGGCACTGGTTAAGGGCATTGTATTTATAGTAAATTTGTTACATATAAAAGTTGAGTTCGGTTATTACATTCCGAGCGCTCGGGATATTAGTCTATCTCACTCTAGCTTGTTAAGATTTTGGGAGATGGTTTGTGTCCGGAATTACCGAACCCGGCTATAGAAAATATTAAGGGTAAGAAATAGGAAACATCTAAAGGATTGATTGTCCAGAGACTGCGCATCCAAAATGACGTATTCGAATGATTTGCATTGATGCTATTGATCAATAAATATAAATAAATAATTTTTCCACTACCAAACGGCCTCGCCGTGGTCCGTTAGCTACATCACCTGAGTACTAAAATCGGTCGAAAATTCACGCAAGTTAGGCAATCCTCTAGAATTCATCTTTCTTGGGTTGGGGGCGCTGCCGTCTGCCGATATAAAAAAAATATGACATCGTAAGGAGTGACATGAAATAACGTCTGTTGTTTTAAAAAGATTTAAATGTTTTAAAAGATATTTCTTCTACTTTTAAGATACATTTACTGTGTGTTGTTTGTCTTTACACATCCACTTAAAACCAGGTAAGTAGTTGATTATTTCGTGTTTAGTTAGTTAGTGTTTATTCGTTTTTTAAAAGCAATTCAAACAACTTTTTTTTTTATTTCTTGTGGTTAATAACACTAAATTGCTAAGAAAAGGTAAATTACCATGCAAAGTGGCCTTACATGTTTTCTATTTTATCCCATAATTGGGATGGAACACCCATCGGCCAAAATAGTGTATCTTGGCGAAAATTCCGGAGAATACCAAAGTCTCTGTCGCTCAGATGGCTTTTAGATTTTTTTTTAATCGCGAATAACATTACACTTTATACGTACAGATAAAAGTCATGGTTACTAATGTTACTAATATTTTTATATATAAGTAATTTCTAACATGGCGTCGCTTACGTCGAATTACGTGAATAACGAATATTATTCACGATGTTCCAGCTAGTTCAAAGATTATGACGCACACCCTATTAGGTGTTTACAACCAGACATAGGATGATTATATTATTGTATGGCCGTAGACAAACTACGAGGTGTTCTTTATAAAACTTCATCTAGTGGGCTGTGAAATGTCAAAAGAAAAGGACGGAGAAACAAAAGTCCATTTATTTTGATTATGTCATCCTTTTCTCTCAAATCTTCGTAGCCTGCTAGATGAAGTTTTATAATGAACATCCCGTATATACTTCAATAGGATCCTGGAATCTGCAATAAGTGTTTATATTACCCATTCACATATTTTTGTCATCTAGTTACCTTTGAAACCTTCATGTCATGCATATTCTTGGAGTGTACGGCCATTGTACGGCTATTGTATGTTCATCCACCAATATTCTGAAAACCTATGTAGTACCTACAGGATGTTATTTGCATCTGTTATGCATATACATAGAACGTCATGGGTTATATGTGGGTTTGGTGTTTTTACGGTAAAGGTGATGAAATGAAATGAAATGGTGGTGAATGAAAACCTTAATTTTTACCCTTATACAAGGTTGTCCATAATACATCTATCTATATTGTCATGAAATTTCTTGTTATGATCATTATTCAGTAGTGATACTGTTCCACTTAATTCACAACTCTTTGGGCGAATTCCAAAACTCACCAGGTCATCTACCGGTTAAGCTGGTCATGTGATGGCCATCTAGCAATTCAAAGGATTAAGCAAGTGACTGATCTATCAGGTAAATGACCCTGTGAGTTTTGGAATTCGCCCTTTGTGAACAGTAATGGCACTCGTAAGAGCTCGTTTAATGATTCATCATAATTCCTTTTAAGACATGACCCACATATTTATTATCTTAAGGGATTTTTTGCGAAGTAACCAGACTCGAACTTTACCATACCGGTATCATGACGTCATAGTATGTGTTGACTTAAATAATGACATCGCTCTGTCTGCTGTCGAATGCCACATTTTGTTTATATTTATATTTTATTTTTGTTCTATCAAAGTTTTTGTTATTTATAAGTAAAACCGGTAAAATGTTGTCAAAAAAAATGTTGTGCTTTTACTGCTTTCCAGTTTTCCAATATGTTCTTTTTAACCACTTTTTGTTTAAAAAAAAGTGAAATTACTTTAAATAATTGCCTCTGCCCTGCCTCTCATACAACACCGCAATTGCAGGATATGTCTCTTTCATTTATTTGTTTACGATAAAAAGAGATGCTTTACACTTACTGCATCATGTAACTATCTCGGTTAGATAGTTACCTGGTATGGTATGATAAACGTCACGGACACGTCATAGTAACCTCCAGTGACAAGCAAAAAAATAGTAACATGTTATCAATGGCATACCAGGTTACCTGGTATGTTAATGGTTACTTCGCAAAAAATCCCTTCTTGTGTTGATTACTTGTCGTAGGCAAGAGTCATTTTCGTTTCACAGCGGTTCTGATTCTGGTTGACATAAAAATGGCGGACCAACTGATTTTCACCAAAACTGATTGATGAAAAAATCAGCTGGTTTGTCATTTTTATGTCAACCAGAACCAGAACCTATGCGAACCGAAAATGACTTTGGTCTCTGCTTGTGAATTGAGAAGTTATAATGTCATTGCAGGAAATAGCAGCGATTAAGTTCACCACAGTGAAGCAAGTAACCGCACGAGAAGATTAGAGCCTTGAAGGTTACGGAGGAACTTTGGTTTAAACTTTAAAGATGGCAAAGAAATGGCAGAGGCGATGAAGACATCCAAAGAAATTACAAGCAAAAGGGGTGGATTAATTATGGAAGAGGAAATCATATCATCGGTTTATGCCATGTAAGTATGTACTTACAACTCATATTTTGAGCTGGCGAAACTCATAACTGGCGTTATGAGTTTCAGAGACAATGTACTCTACTACAATTTATTGCATGACTAAGTTTTCGAGTGTCCGTCCAGATAGTATTTCTATCCTTTGCTTTCTCGATAAAATTCTAAGAACGGCAATACTCTCAAAGTGGTCTAGAGCGGCCACCCGAAAGTACTGTAAGGTTTACTCAGATGTTGCATTACGTTTGAGATACGTGGCAACATAGCCATACGTCATACGTCGCAGAATTGACTCGGTTTACAAATTATCCAACATTCTTTTTTATATCCATCTCTTTGTACATTACGGTCTCTGATAAGGTTTTCTCTCTTGCATCTCTCTTGCGCATCAATCCAAAGTAAGTCAGTCAATGGAAAGTTTTGGCCCCTGTCTACTAGATGGATTTCATCAATATACTTTATTGTCACAAGTGAAACAAGTCTTTGACAAAGTCTAAAGGGTAAAGGAACATTTTCCAACAGTTTAAAATGAAAGTTATCAAATAGTATAAATCATCAAAAGTATAGGTACATCAGTATAATCACGTCAATCAAACAACAAAATCCACCTCGAAATCCACACATAATACATAAGACCGATTCACCAGGGGGTCACAGTCGCTTATTGTAGACTGTCGTCATCAAGGTACTCAGCCAGGGAGTAGTATGCCTTCTTAAGAAGGATTGATCTGACAAGTCGTCTACATCTTGCAAAGCATACCTCCCCTTACACCTCGCTGGGAAGACGATTGAACAATCTCCCTCCGTTATACACAATAGATCGTATCACTCTCTCGCTATGGGGAACAGGCAGGCTGAAAGTATGTGGTCGCCGCCCACTATAACGTTTAAGTAACGAGCCCATACCTCCAAATACCAAACATACTGTTTCCAGGATATATATAGACTGCAGAGCGTGAGAATGTTCAGCCTGACAAACAGGGGGCGACAGGACTCCCGAGAATGAGCCCCCGAGAGACAAACCTGACAGCTCTTTGTTGTATAACGAATACCCTGTGGAAAAACTCAGAAGAGCATGAGCCCCAGAAGCAGATGTCATATCGAAGATGAGATTCGACATGTGTAAAGTAAGCCTGGCGGACAACAGAAGGCCCAATGTCGTTATAGATTAGCGAACGGCATAGCAGGGGAGTCAGCACCCCAGCAGCCACCCCAGGGGAGCCAACAGGACTGCTCCCCAGGCATACGTCATTAACCTCACACCCAAAACCTAGAACACATATTTTATTCACATTAAGTGAGAGTTGGTTTGCGTCACACTATTGTTTAATAATAGTTAGTTCATTATTTATGATGGATCTCAGACAATTGTCATCTGTCCATAAGATGGTAGTATCATCAGCAAATACGGTGAAGACACCCTGAATTGGTAGGAGGTGCAGATCATTTATATAAATGAGGAAGAGAAGCGGACCAAGAACAGCCCTGAAGCACCCCTGACTCCACCCGAAGTTCCATCGAGGCGGCCTGCGATAACCCCCTAAACCCATACACTTCAAGCTTTTGCAGCTGTATCGCATGGTTGACGCAATCAAATGCTTTTGTGAGATCGCAGAATACAGCTGTGCAGTTTCACCGTTGTTTAGGAGAGTCTAGAGGTGATCCAGGAACGAGAACAAGGCATCTCTGGTACTCCTGCCAGGGCGAAACCCAAACTGCAGGGGATTCAGCAATTCTCTGTGCTCAATAAATGAGAGCTTCTTCAAGCTCATTATCTTTTCAATTTTTTGGATAATGTGGGAAGGAGAGCTATTGGGCGATAATTGCATAAATTCTCACGGTCTCCCCCTTTAAACTTTGGAATTACAAGAGCTTTCTTGAGGTAGTCAGGAAAATGCCCACTAGAAAAAGAACAGACGATCACCTCCGCTAGGACTCCCACGGCAGTATCCGGCAAGGTCATGAACAGGGTCAAAGACAGCCCGTCCCATCCCGCTGCTCGTGTGTTTTTAAGTAAAACAAACAATTCTTTGATCTCATCCAGAGTAACAGGGCCAAAAAAGAATGTTTCAGCGCATACTAACCGTCGAAGATAAGCTGCAGCATCCAGTGTACCCGGGGCAGTTCCACCAGCAAATGAGGCCGCCACTACGCGATAATAATAATTTAATTCATTAGGATTGAGTGTGTATTTCAGTGCCCCCCCCCCCCCTCCCCCCTGAGCTCTTTCACCAGCTTCCAGGTCTCTCTCACCTTTTGTTGGTTGCTTGTTGGTTTTTCTCAAGAACATGAACGACCACAAATTGGGCGATTGGTGGAAATAGTGTAAACCTCGTCAGCCTTTTACTCTATAAAAACGAAAATATGATTTCTGTCTCTTTACTGATTTAAGTGAAGGATAGGTATATTTTATACATATAAAGTGATATGTCGTGTGCCGACGTGGAGAGAAAGAGAAAGAAATAACATTTGTCCTGGTTTAGACCAATCAGATCAGTCCTCTTCAAGCCGCAAACAAGCAATTATTTAAATATTCATAAATTTGTGTACCTAAATATGACGCGGCTGTGTTGTTGATATGACGTTGATCCGTGTTAAGACGATGATATATTTTTGTTTGTACTTTCAGTTGTCTCAGATCACTGAATTTGATTTAGAATATTTTCACAAATTTTATCCAAAAAGCATGAGAAGTGCATAAGGCTTGGCATACGCTTGACAATGGTTCCCCCTAATGCTTTATTATGTCATCGTTGGTGTCGTTGATGATGCCGAGAAGAGCGCATGTACTGAGAGTATGACCATATCGGTTTGTCCGCCATTTTTTTCAAAATTAACATGGGCTTATATGAGCAGAAAAACAATGAACTATAGGCCTTACCTTTGTACCAATACGGGATGGTCATTATAAAACGTCATCTAGTTATTAATGATTTTTTGATAGAAAAGAAAAGCGTTATAAAAGCACGTCGTAACATGACTCGCCATTTATTATTTGTCACTGACACGTTGACATTTGTCACTTATTTATTAGCTGTCATTTCGGGTGGCAGAACTAGACAGCTCCCAGCGTAATACCATCCTTATATTCTTATCAAGAAAACAAAGGATGAGGATACTTTCAAAGTGCTCTGGAGCCGTCAGTGTCATCTCTGCACATTTGACATTGACAGTTGATTTGAGATTTGGGTTAAAAGAATTGCGTCGTTGATAATTTGGAACAAATTGTATTGGCATGTTGGGGTCTTCTGGTTCTTTGGCCTTTCTAGAAAGTAAAAAGAAAGTTGAAGACAAACTTTAATTCACTCTGTACAAACTTGCTCGCTTTTCCTCTTACCTTTATTCTTTCAAGGATGCCTCGGGCCGTTCTGTAAAACCGGGCCGGCTCCAAAAGACCACAATACACCCCTTTATTCGTTGCGTGCCTCCGGAATCGCTCCGGGGCGAGTTCCTTTGAAAGAAAAGGAAATTTACGCAACGTTATACGAAATACCGCCGAAGTGTTCGCGCCACGTAAGAATTTCGCATTGACGAGGAAGTCTGGAATGCGTAGCAAAGTATTCCTATTCATTTTGAGTAATGAGTTTTGTCTAGTGCTCCGGTTCAGTCAGAAAACTTTTTAAGGCTTCGGGTTGACGGAAAGATAACAATAACGTTTAGCGTCAGTTGGAACCACCATACAAAGCGCATTCCCTCTCTATCGAACTCGATACACAACGGCGTCAGGGCCCGCAGCCCTTTTTGTGGCCCGGGGCTACCGAGGCGAGTTCGTTGTAAAACCCCGCGGGCACACGAAACGATGCGGGACAATCGAAGCCGCGGGTCTTGCCCCGGGACCCAAAGTAATGAAAGGCTTTTAAGAGATCGAGGCATTTATGTTTAGAGTAGGTACGGCGAAGCGAAGGTTCGAAATTTGTTAGTTCCTATATGGTAGGAAGTATAGTGAAAGGTCCATATTAGATCAACTGCTATACATAGGCTTTGCATTATTGAAAGTAACTAATTCGGTGTTATAGTCTTTTTATTAAACCTATTTATTAATAGGAATGTAACAGTAGCTTTTACTATTAATAATAATTCACAATAAATTCATAGACGGTTTTACCTCTATAATATGGGATATCCTTGGGCACCTATATGGGGTTAGGAGCTCAATAAAGGTCTCAAAATATCTCAAGGCTTGAATCTTACTTATATCTTGCTGGTACTTGCAGTTTAATGTTGGTTACACCAGCAACATGTAATGCTCTTTATTATTAATCCACGATTACGGTATCCACTGTGACAAGATAAACATCTTTGTTGATTAAAGGATGAAGCAAGGAATACATGCATACATCGGTAAGTCTTTCTACCTAGAGTCACTTTGAGTCTTCTATAAGCTTCTAACAAACATTTATTTCCCGAACACCTCGTGCGTATGCTACGTGCTTCTTTCATCTTGTGCTCTCCATTCGACGCATTCACTCACGGAACTTGATGAGATCAATAACATACCTTAACAAATCTGAACTTTATAACAATAGTATTAATAGAGAAAAAAGGCAAATATGTAGAGTTAAAGCATGACGAACTAATTGAACACTTGGAACCATAATTTATCTTGGTCAACCTGGCGGCACTCTCCGCACAAACAAATACTCCGAAAACTGCTGTCCCTCAACCCCACCCCCGTTGCTGGCTGCGATTTTAAACCCCGCGTTAAGTAATCTTCGGATCACTTGCATGGAGTTTAATTTACAATAACCTAGAAAAGAAAATATTCCCTTATAAACAGTTTTTTGAAAAATGAAAGTTTGCCTTACCGTTCAAAGGAAACCTAATGACGTGATGGACGTCCTGCTGGTTCCATGCAGCTCCAGACCTGGCGTCCATCACCGCTTGATTCGTTTCCGGAAAGACTTCGTCCAAAAGACTCCGATCTCCGCTTAACATTATTCGTTCTCCGAGATCTGGACTAACGTGTAGGGCCACGCATTCATATAGATCTTGAGATCCAGAAGAAGACCGCACTGATCTTTCCATAGGACCTCCGCGGCTCCTCGATCCTGTGTTAGGCAGAGACGTTATGGTCAAACTGGGAGTTACCTGTCCCGGTTCACTCTTTACTCTGTCGTTTTTCATTTGTTCAAGCTGCCGTACCATTGCTATAAACAAAAGACAATGTTTAAACCACTTATGAATACACAAGTCACGTTAAACCTACGAGGAATATCAAAATATCTGGCTTCCTCGAGGAGCAAATCCAAGTCTTGAAAGTTTTCTGGGATCAGTAGTTTCGAATTGCGCATGAAGTTCAGTATGTGTCTGAACATGCCGCCATCTCTGTCTATAAAGTAGTGCTGTTTCAGAGAGTCCAGTACTATCGGTATGCTCCCGTTGAAGAGTTTTGCTAATCTAGATTCTGGATATCTGAAAAACCAACCAGGATGAGAAATTTAAATATGGAATGTTAACGAATATAATAAACCATCCAATATCTTAAAATTAAACTAAGTGACATAATTTTAAGAAATATAACCCCTACAACCCAACACTGAGTCTACTCTTCATCGAAAAAGAATGGTTTCTTGTTTCGACATAATGGGTAGAATCACTCTTTAGTTGATACGGTTCTCTAAAACTGTATATTTCATAGAACTTGCAAAGGCTTTTAACCTGGCACGATATAATCTACTTTTCGAGCAGCCGCTGGTCTCAGTGATAGTATTGTATTCTGTGTGAGTGGACTTATAAAGTCTTAAACCGCGACCTGCGGTCTATTGTGGCTCACTCGAAGTCGTCTCTTGTGTACAGTGGCTGTGTCTTGTGTACAGTGCAGTGGCTACTCTGATTTGTCTCCTATTTAGTCTGAGGAATGTTTAGGCTTTTGCCCTTCTTGTTCTCGTGATAATTTTTTTAGAGTGTAATAGTCCGGGTAGGTTTTCCCACCAGTCCTGGAATTTGGCATTGCTCCATTTCTGGAGTTCAGTCTTGACCAGAGAGTATGCTAGAGAGTCGGCCCTCTCATTGCCTTCGTGACCACGATGGCCCGGGATCCATACCAGTGTGACGGTGTTTTCCTGCGATAGGGTGTTCAGAGTCCTGTGGCAGTTCCAAACAGTTTTGGAATTGCAGCGCAAAGACATAAGAGGTAGAAGCGCTGCCCGACTATCCGAGCAGATCTTTATTGATTTATTGTGTCGATCTATCATTAGGTCGGAGACCATATTCAATACCGCAAGGCCTTCCAAGCCAGGCTGGGAATTGTTGGTCCCACCATCGAATGGCTGCGGTTCTATGTTCGTCATTTGTTGCAGCCGGTATCACGCCTTCATTGCCTCTCGTTCCATAAGTATTACCTAACGGTACGAGTTACCTGTGGGGTCCATGTGAGTGATTTGTCCAGGATGATTCCTAGAAATTTTACTTCGTTGGTAAACGGGATTGTCGTCCCGAACAAAGATGGCGCTTTCAAGAAGTCAAGTCTCTACCTTCGGGTAAATGGCACAATCACCGTTTTCCTCGGGTCGCATTGCTAGGCTTTCCTTTGAACACCAGCTGTGTACAACATCCAGCACCTCTTGCACCGTGCTGGAGATTTGTTAGTATGGGTGGTTTCTTATAAGGATAACGATGTCGTCCGCGTATGCTTGGACTCCCTATAGTTCCAAAGTAGCCAGAAGGTCGTCAACTAGTAGGGATCACAGGAGTGGTGAAAGGACTCCTGCCACTGGACAACCTCCCGCTGTTGTGAATCTGATAGTGTCATCGTTTAATGATGTAGTGATCAGTCTGGATTCTAACATGTTGCGAATCCAGTTGGTTATTGTTGGTTCGATACTTGTTACGCTTTACTGGCGCTGAAGAGAGAGTCTGTAATACCAACTGCGACACTCTTTGAATCCAGGGTATCTTGGATTCTCACCACCAGGTGTGTTGTGTACCATCTACACACTACCAGGGGTGATGTGTAGGTCCTCCCCGGGGGATTTGTATGGTTGAAAAGCCATAATCGTGGATTTTAGCAGGGTTGGTCTGACCCCTTTTTTGGAGAGCTCCCAATCTGCCTTATTGGGTCGTTTAAATCGTCCCAAGGGGCAAAGTCCACAAGAAGGGCGCAGGTAGCTAAGCGGAAACGAGAAGAGAGTTGGTGGAGGTGTGACAGTTACATCGGAAACTCGTGAACCAGGGAGAAGTGGGGTGAACCTGAACTCTTCCCTGCCCAGTTCTGGACAGTGAAGGGTTCAGGAGGACATGGAATTTAAGTATCTGCATCGATTAAGTACGTGCGGTACTTAGATACGTACAGAAAACAACGGACTTAATCCTCGCTTTAGAAAAAACCGAAAATAATATATGAAGAGAAGCGAAGAAAAGATATCATCTAGTAATCTCAAGTAAACTCAACTTCCCCTTCAAGTGTCGTGCTTTTCAGGCGGTTTTGGGGGCTACAGGATGAAGAGAGGTGAAGGGTTTTACGTTTTACTCACTCCCAGCCGACCAACAACAAAACACCAACGATATGGGGCGCATAAAGGCGTTTACCCATTTTCTTATAAAAAAAAGTAAAATGTGATTAGTTCAGGTTAGGCCTGGTTGGTTAAGGTTAGTTTAGGATATGTCTGGTTAGTTCTAGTCAGTTGTGGTTTTTCAGCGGATTTTATTGAAGAATGTATAAAGGACGTTGCTTTAGTCTCTTCTTAGTCTCGTCAGTGATAGTACTGAAGATGGAACAACAATTAATTTAAATGTCCGAATATTCCCTGCTGTAAGGTGGCCTTGTCATTTTAATACTCCTAAGTCGCAAGGCCTCTTGGGCACTAGAACCCCTCCGATGCAGCTGCTTCACAGATTTTAAGTCTTTGTTCAGCTTGACGATTGACGACGAGTGACTTTCTGCAGCTGGATCTACTTTGAAATACACCTCAGGTTAGAATGATGAATTCAAAGGGTTGTTCAACTGAGGCCAATTCAATTTTAAGCATCAACTAAAAGAAAGAAAACAGAAAAATACAATCTAAAGTGTTTTCCGGGCTTTGAAGCCGTGTTCTAATGGAATTTCTTCCTGACGTTTCGTCCATATCTGCGGCAGACATTATCAAAGTGCTTCCCGACGTTGACTGATTCCACTGTGGTGAGCTCCGTGAAATTTATTCCCCTGCCGTCGGGCTGCAGTGGAGGGACTGGGGGTGGGGGTAGTGGTGGAGCCGGGTTTCGGCGCACTTGAAGTATTTCGTAGAACTAGCTTCCAGACTGCATTTAGAAATAACATTTTCTCCTTTCTGTTAAAATTGTTGTCGTGTTTAAAGATCTCAATGCCAATGTATACCGAGTCTCAGCTGCATGGAACTCGGTAAAATTGTAGAAACGTCAATTAGGTATGAAAACGGATTAGTTAGTGGCTTACACCAGGTTTTTTACAAGGAACTTATTTTTTATGATTTTCCATTTAGTGTCGTTCTAGTCTTGTCTAAGCGTGGTACAAGTTTTATCCTTCTTTGTCCTTTATCTTTGTGGAGGTAAAACTATTTTCGAATTCCGGGGATCTGTCCTCTTTTACAACAAGGTTGAGTCATCAAGGTTTATGTCAGTCTTATGGACTTCCGTGGAACGGTAGTTCAGCTTAGACTAGACACACCTCACAACATACTTCACTTAGAGTCATTTAAATTCGAACTTTCGTCATCTCAAGGTCTACTTTACACCGAACCTAAGACATTGAGTAAGCCAGCAAAGAACTGCTGTGCTACTGGAAAGCAGCAGTTAGCAATGGCTCAAGAGGTCAAGTATTACCATCGTTATTTATGTGAAAAAAGGTTCCTGATTAGAATTGATCATATTGAGAAATTGAGCATCGCTCACGAAGGTCTCACAGAAAAGCTGATGCAGTGTCTAGGGTCTAGAGGTCTCACAGAAATGCTGATACATTGTCTAGAAGAGCGTGCAAGGAACGGTTGCATTGTGAAAGAGCAGAGCAGTTTGAACAACTTCCTTCTATAATGAAAACTTCGGTAGAATTGAATGATAGCTGTACTACACAGACACTTTGAGAGGAACCAACGCACGACCCAGGCATTGGTTCCCTACTTTTATTAAAAATTGACGATAAGTGGCCGGGGGGGGGGGGGGGGGGGTAGATATTGCTGATAACAGTCTAAACATGAAGGAGCGCTTAGGAGAGTCTGGGTGGCAGGAGTGCAGTTTTTCAAATGTTCCTGATAGCAAGAAATCAGATATACTAAAAGAAAAACGAAACAAGTGGCGGTCACTTTTAAGTGAAGACTGAAGACCAAAATGAAAGAGCGGTAAAACTAGTGAATTAGCACGAAGATATTGAGTCTTGGTGCCGCAAAAGGACCTAGAACATGTTCACGCCGTCGAATAGTAGGTGCCCCATTTGATGAGGTAGCAATTTATGTCGTACGATCATTTCCACAGACTAAAGCAGGCAACCAATGCATTTTGGTTGCCATGGATTATTTCAAGAAATGGCGTGAACTTATGCCCTCACTAATCAAGAAGCCACGACTCTATTCCTCTCGAACTTCGTTTTTTTTTTTTCGTTTTTCAGGTCAGGAAACTGACGGAAAAAGATGGAATTCGGTAAAAAAAAGTGGAAGATCATTAGCGTGACTGAGACCTAGATCGACACTTATTGCTCCTATTAATGGCATATCGAGGTGTCGTCAAAACCGAAGCTACTGGTCATACCCCATGATAAGAAATTGAACTTGAAAAGAAAAAGGGACTTCCTGGTGGGTTTGATGTACGAGACAAGATAAAAAAGATATAAGAGATAAGAAGGAGAATTGATGTTGGTCATGAGTAAATCAGGAATAATCTTGGCGTGGAGGATGACTAGGGATCGAGGTAAGGCAAGACATGACTTGCCAGCTAGCTCCGAGCACGAGTCATATTGCTCCCACGTTGAACATGGTATCCCTAAAATTACCCTCTCACTTTTGAGCCTCCTTGATCCACGATCTTTTCAAAAACCATAATCTTGAATTTTGTAGGGAGAAAAACCTGCAGAGAAGTGGGCTTCGTTAAAAAGACAAAAATACCCCATAATCTAGAAAAACTATTTAGAAAGAGCTCCTAGGAGAACCTGAAAGTTTTTCTGCTGTGGATCGTGAGAACTTGCAGTGTTTATTTGGTTTTCAAACAGGGAGCAATCCATTTGTGATCTTCAAGTCAACTTTGCCGCTTAAAACTGTAACGAATAGCATGACATCTTTTGAGTTTCCGACAAAAACGTTGGCAACACTTAATGTCCTGTCTGAGATTTCGTTAAGTCTTCACATGAAACATAAGAACAGCACTCTCTTAATAAGCAAAGTAGTTTTATATTTGACCTACATAACTACAAAATATTGCAATAAAGCGGCAAGGTGACTCCAGGGCAAAACATACTGCCAACTTCACCCTTCAAACGCTCGATCCTAGTTTGTTCATCAGGGTCCTTTGAAGGCACGTTGCTGAATGCACTGAAAATGCTCTGCAACTCCTTGTTGGTAACTCTCTGTTGGCAGGGGTCTTTAGGTGTTATTGCAAGGCTAACCTTCCGCTTTTCCACTTCATTTATTTTCTTTTGTAAATTGTTATACTCCAGGGCAATTTGTTTTCTCGATCTGTCTAGCACCTCCTGAAGGTCATTTAGCAACCGAGAACGATCGTCCTCCATGTTGAGCATTTTGAATCGCAGGTCCTCGTATTCTCTCAGTTTATGATCCGAGTCTTCCAGAGACTTGATTGTGCTGTTCTCCAAGTCTTGTCTAATAAAGCTGCCGATGCTTTCAGGAATTGCTGCGTCGTTGATCGCTAAAAGGAGCTCAGCTTTTTTCTTCTCCAAGTTAAGTATCTTGCGTTGAAGTCTAAAACGTTCTTCTACTAGGGAGGCGTTGCTAGTTTCGGTAACATCATTGTCCAACTCCAGGATGTTTTTCAGCCACTCATCGTTTCGTGACTCGGGATGCAAAAGCAAGAATTTTATTTCAGCATTCTCAGCTTTTAGCGCTTCAATTTCCTCTTGTTGACTTTTGTGTAACCTTTCTAGAGTTTCAACTTTAAGCGCCAAGCAGTTTTCTGCCTTTCCTCCTTCTTCGCAATGCAAGTCGTCTTTTAAATTTTCTTTTTCAGCCTCAATAAGCTCAATACTTTCTTTTAAAAATTCCGTTTCAAACAGTGTGCTCTTATTAGAAGAAGTAGATTTGGTCACTGCCAAAGCTTTATCAAGCAGGGTTTTGAACTTTTCATTCTGGTGCTCTAGAAGGTCAATCTTCCGTTTGGTTTTTGCGATCTCTTTTTCAATTTCCATTTTCTGCCCATTACGAAAATTTTGACTTTGTGTTGACTGAGAACGTCACTTGACAAATTCAACGTCATTTAAATTTAGCAAAATTCTTCGTGGAACGAAAACATGTCTGAAGCCATTTCAAAACGTATAAAACAACTGGAAAACCAGAATGAGAAGCTGCGGAAATTGTTGGACTGTACATTGCAGATCACCAGCGAGGAAGCTGCAAAATGCTTGAGTCTCAAAAGCGAGGCATCTTTTTTGAAGAAGGTTCTGAGTGATCTGGAGAATCAAAAGAGGCAGTTGGAGAACGAGCTGAATCTCCATATAGAACAAGATTATTGGATACCTGATGAGTCCGCGAAGAGAGATAACATCGAAAATAAGCTAAATAAAGCTTTAGAAGAGTTGCGCATAGGTTCTTCGGAGGTGCGTAATCTGAACGTTGAAGACACATATCTGAAAGCCTTAATTAATGACTTAGAAAAAGAAAAAGAGGCACTATTGTGTGATTTAAACTTGGTGAAGAAAGCCAATGAAGAAAACAATGCGTTAGCTCAAGAAAACTTAAAATTAAGAAATGAGTTAACGGCGTTAGAGCGCCAGCGTGATGCGAGTAAAGTCGTGCCCCCAAGCTACAGCGGGCAAGACTTAATAGATAAACTAACAGATATAGAAGAAAAAAAGCTTCAACTCCAGTCTGAAATTAATGCCGTAAAAGGAAACACTGATCTTCTGGGAATACCAGTGGAAAATACTGTACTTGAGCTAAAAATATCCGGCCTGGACAAACTAAAAGACGACATTTTGAGAAGCCTTAGGACAAGCCTTCTACAGTCAGCTAATGAAGTTAGTACGCTACACAACAATACTTCAGATGGGCAACTGAGGGGGTTGTTAAACGAGTTAGACATACATAAGACTATTTTAATGATGAATATCAATGACCTAAAGGAACTACATTTAGAGATAATAGGGAAATTGGATAAAGGTGCAAGCGGTCCAAGCGAAGATACCCAAGAGGATGAATTTTTAAGAAACAACGACAGTGATAATGAAACATTAGGGCAACAAGAAGAATTCTCTACACCAGAGTCTGGTATTATTAACCCGGAATCTAACCCCTCTTTTCAGACTCACAGCTCTGAAATAATTCAGAAAATCACAGAGATTCGCGAAGCTGAAACTGATGAACCTGAGATTTACTGCGATCAAGATTCTCATGAGTTGGCTACGGTGTGTGAAGAAGATGAACCACAAAACGATCAGCTGGTTATGGAGCAAGAGCTGCTAAAGGTGGAACTTTGCAGGCTAGAGCAAGAGAGAGACGAATTGCTAGAACAAATTCAAAATATG
Organism: Taphrorychus bicolor; assembly: GCA_951812265.1. Taxonomy (NCBI): domain Eukaryota; kingdom Metazoa; phylum Arthropoda; class Insecta; order Coleoptera; family Curculionidae; genus Taphrorychus; species Taphrorychus bicolor. The sequence continues at coordinate 26,323,428 of OX638303.1, read as the reverse complement.
AATGAAGTAAAGAAGGACGCTGCCAAGGAAGTGCATCACGAGGAGCTGCACAACAATTTTATGAGGGAGCAGTCTTCGGAGGAAGTGCAGAAGCTGCCTTTAGATGATGCTACAAACCAGATGTTTGTCAATGAGGAGCAACTACTAGCACAGAGGATCAGAGAGCTGGAGGAAGATAACGAGAGAATAAGGAGGAACTTGAGTGTGATGATGGAGGAGGCCCACGTGGAGAAAGGAGACATGGAGGCGTTAATGGAAAAAGGAGAAAAGCTGGCTGGTGACGAGGAGTCTTAAATATCTCTTTGTTGTAGAATCTTAATTAAATGGTGAATGCATGTCTAAGTCGTTTTTAACACTCTTGTTTAAAGCAACAATGAGCGATCTTATCTGTGTGCAGATGATTAAGCGATGAGAAATTTAATTAAGCACTGCCCGCGATGCGATAATCAGATACAATTTGTTAAGGTCTGGTAACTAGAACGGCAATTATCTGGGTGTGCTTAAATGCCCCCCGTCCATTCAACGGTTTAATGGCAGGTACTTGGAAACAATTTGCGTTAATACGCCGACATGCAGTGCCGGACTTGAATTGAAGGTCCGATTTTTTCTTGCTACTTACTTTGTCAGCGTTTCTAGCGAGGACGTGTAAATGGTGCCGCCGACGTCTATGTGCACTGGGGCGGTGTACCTGGAGGCCGCCGCCACACAAGGAATTCCGGCCAATTTGTTGTAACTGGCAGCTGCTGCTATCGTCACCGCTGGGTTGGAGGGCGGCGGGGTGGGAGATGACGATGTGGACATTGTGGGTGACGTTGCTGGCGATATGTTCGGCGACATCAGTCTGTAAGAGGAATTTGTACGGGGTGTTCATTAAACACGCCATGTAGAAGGCTTGATAGAAAAGGATGGCATAAACAAAGTAAATGGACCTGTGTTATTTCATCCTTTTCTTTTGACATTTCACAACTTGGGAGAGCAAGTCTGTTGGCGGCGATTGTTCAAAAATCAAGTAGCTCCAGTCACTAATTATGTGGGTAATAAAAAAAAGTCTCTAAAAAAGTGTTAAATGGTTTTTAAAACGTTTCTATTTAGCTAATATGTAGTCACCATAAAGTCTTAATTTAGAATGGTCGTGGAGTGTAGCGGGTTTGGGACAGGGTATAGTGTTCCTGTCCCAAACCCGCTACACTTCACGACCATTCTACAACGTTTGAGGCGCAAACTACTAACCACTCTTAGTTTAGTTTTGGTCGACAAAGGGAAATCATCTTCAGCAGGCATTAATTGTCCTATGAGCAGTAAGCAAATAGTAAATATCAGACTCTCTTCTGCGCTAGTAAGATGCACTTTACGCACGGGAAACTAAAAGCTTGTTGGTGAATGAGAGAAGTGACACAAATTGCACATACGCGGCCCATGCGTTGTCTAGTAAAATGACCAGGAGAATCTCAATTTTGTATTACTTTTGAAGATATACCTAAAGCAGAAGGTTGTAGGTAAAGTATAGTCCCAAATTATGGCTCAACGTACTCATAGAACATCACTATCACTCATGCACAAGAATTTTCTATTCGTACGTAGTAGAAGCTTATTACAACCCTTATGATGTAACATACTATATTAGCATTCTTCTTACTATGTTATCTTCTTTGAAGGAATGATTAATGCTTGGAAGGGTTGATTAAAACTTTACTGCTTACTGAAGGATTTTCTATTTTTTTATTTTGTTGTAAAATAAATATGTTTGGACCTTAGTACAATGTGATATCTTTGATGGGGTTCCAGATGGAAGAAGAAAACGAATTGTAAACACTTTTTGTGGCACAGGACACGGACCCAGATGACAAAGGATGAACGATTAAAGCAGCTTCTAATTGGCGCATTCCATCTCCAATAAAATGCCATTATTAGACTCCAGATCGGAGTTTTTCTTTCCTGAACCTTCTCCAACCGCCATCATCAATTTTCTTCATCACCTTTCTTTTCTTTATTATTAATTATTACTATAATTATCCCTTAAAAATATTCCTTTCACGCTATCATCAGGAATCAGCACAATCCCCATCGCGTGTAATGTAACTAAATGTAACCCAATGTAACTAAAACTTTAAAATTTGCATTTTCTAACAAATTTGTATGTTAATAACCTATTTCGACAATAGTTCTAATCTGAATTTTTCCAAAAATTCTTTCCTAATTTGTATTTTTACACCCTTTGGCTAATTTTTCATATTTTTGCGTTAATCACAATCTGACTTTCGTGAAAAACATCATTTGTGTTTTGAGGCGTTTTGGGTTTAATATCACTTATTTTGGCTAAAAAACGTAGTTTTACCAAAAACAACAAATGAGAAGATTTTAATCAGTTTGCCCTGATTTCGTCATAAATTGAATATTTCCAAAAACATCAAAATTAGCATTTTTTGGGCTTTAATTCTTACCTGATTTTTCGACAATATCCATATTTGCATTTTTTAACATTTTGACTCACTTGTAACTACTTTTTGCTTTAATTTTTACATGAATTCCTCGAAAAACTCCAAATTTGCTTAAAGCTAACCGAATTGGCCCAAAATCCTTACTTGAGTTTCTCGTAACATTCTAAATTTGGACTTTCACACCCTCTGATTCATTGTTTTGATTAAAAAATGTAATTTTACCAAAAGCAACAAATTAGAAAATTAGAATACGTTGTGTCTTTGATTTTGTTCTAAAACCGAGTTATTCCAACAACATTCAAATTTGCATTTTTAAGCAAGTCTTTGACTGCTTTTGACTCTAATTCACACCTGAATTTTTCGACAAACTCCAAATTTGCTTTTGTAAACGTTTTGAGTCATTTGTAACTAATTTTGACCCTATTTTTTATCTTAATTTCTCGGAAAACAACGCATTGAATTTTTTTAAAAGTTTTGAGTCATTTTTAATTGATTTTGACTTAACTTTTACCTGAACTTCTCGAAAAACTTCGCACTTGCATTTTTGAACGTCCTGAGTCAGTTGTAACTAATTTTGACCAAATTTGTATCTGCATTTCTTGGAAAACTTTGATTTGCATTTTTAAATGCTTTGAGTTATTTTTAACCGATTTGGCGACAATCCTCACCTGAAGTTCTTCCAACATTCCAATTTTGGATCTATACACGCTTTGAGTAATTTTTCAGCGATTTTGGCCTTAAATCTGACCTGTGCATTGCACTTTTTAATGCTTTGAGCAATTTTTAAGCCATTTTTGTCTTAATTCTAACCAGTTTTTTTTCTCAAAAACTTTAACTTTGCAGTTTAAATGCTTTAAGTAATTTTTAACCGATTTTCGCTGTACTATTCATATATTTAATTTTTCCAAAAAAATTTTATTTTTATTTTTAAATGCTTCGAGTCACTTTTGACCTATTTTGGTTATATTCCTAGCTTGAATTTCTTCAACCAATCCAAAGTGGTATTTTACACGCTTTTAGTCATTCTTCAGCGATTTTGCTTTTAATCCTAACTTGATCTTCTCGAGGTCAATTTCATTTATTTTGGTCCAAGAATGTAATTTTACCAAACGTTACAAATTAGGACATTTTAGTCCATTTTGCCTTATTTTTTGTCTTAAAACTCAATTTCTCAGTCATTTGTAACTAATTTTGACCAAATTTGTTCCTGCATTTCTTGCAAAACTCTGGTTTTGCATTTTTAAATGCTTTGAGTTATTTTTAATCGATTTGGCCATAATCCTCACCTGAATTTCTTCCAACATTCCAATTTTGGATCCATACACGCTTTGAGTCATTTTTCAATGATTTTGGCCTTAAATCTGACCTGGTTTTCTCGAAAAACACCAAATTTGCAATTTTTAATGCTTTTTAAGCAATTTTCGCCTTAATTCTAACCAGTTTTTCCTTAAAAACCTCAAATTTGCATTTTAAATGCTTTAAGTCATTTTTAACCGATTTTCGCTGTACTATTCATAAATTTAATTTTTCCAAAAAATTATTATTTTAATTTTTAAATGCTTCGAGTCACTTTTGACCTATTTTGGTTATATTCCTAGCTTGAATTTCTTCAACCAATCCAAAGTGGTATTTTACACGCTTTTAGTCATTCTTCAGCGATTTTGCTTTTAATCCTAACTTGATCTTCTCGAGGTCAATTTCACTTATTTTGGTCCAAGAATGTAATTTTACCAAACGTTACAAATTAGGACATTTTAGTCCATTTGCCTTATTTTTGTCTTAAAACTCAATTTCTCAGTCATTTGTAACTAATTTTGACCAAATTTGTTCCTGCATTTCTTGTAAAACTCTGATTTTGTATTTTTAATTGCTTTGAGTTATTTTTAACCGATTTGGCCATAATCCTCACCTGAATTTCTTCAAACATTCCAATTTTGGATCCATACACGCTTTGAGTCATTTTTCAATGATTTTGGCCTTAAATCTGACCTGGTTTTGTCGAAAAACACCAAATTTGCAATTTTTAAATGCTTTTTAAGCAATTTTCGCCTTAATTCTAACCAGTTTTTCTTTAAAAACCTCAAATTTGCATTTTAAATGCTTTAAGTCATTTTTAACCGATTTTCGCTGTACTATTCATAAATTAAATTATTCAAAAAAAAATTTATTTTTATTCTTAAATGCTTTGAGTCACTTTTGATTTTACCAAACGTTACAAATTAGGAAATTTTAGTCCGTTTTGCCTTATTTTTGTATTAAAACTAAATTTCTCCAAAAAGATTAATATTCGCTTATTTTTTTTTCGTTAAATTTCTAATTCTAACCTGAATTTGTCCAGTTTTTCAGATTTCAAATTTTCATTTTTGCATTCTCATTGCATTGCATCTGCTTGCATTTTTCAATTTGAATTTTTAGATGGTTAGTGTAATTTTTAAACGACTTTGACCCTAATTCCAAGTAAATTTTTTTCTACATACTCCAAATTTGAATTTGCATTTTTAAAAACGTTGAGTAATTTTTGGTTCCTATTTGGGCTTAATCCTAACCACTTAAGAATGTAATTTTACCCAAAACAACAATTTTAATCAGTTTTGTCTGATTCTGATCTAAAAATAAATTATAAATTTCTCCAAAAACATAAAATTTTATATTTTTAGAGGGTGTGGCTTACTTTTTTACTGATTGTGGCCCTGAGTCACACCTGAATTTCTCCAAGCGCCCCAATTTTCCATTTTTAGAAGCTTTGTGCAATTTTTAAACCATTTTGATCCTAATCATAATCCGAATTTCTCCACAAGATCCATATTTGGATTTTTATACACTTTGAGTAGATTTGAATTTGAATTTTTGACCGATTTTGGCCAAAATAAGAATTACTCCAAATTTGTTTTTTTACACGTTTTTTCTTCAGCGATTTTTACCTTAATCCTAACCTGAGTTTCTCGAAAAAAAAACACTGAATTTGTATTTTGAGGCGTTATGAGGGATTGAGGTTAAATTTTACTTATTTTGTTCAAAAATCTAATTTTATCAAAAACATTTAACTAAAAAATTTGAATCAATTTTGCCTGATTTTATTCTAACAATCAATTTCTCCAAAAAAACACTAAAATTTGCATTTTTAGGCGATGTGGCTTACTTTTAGTGCATTGTCGTGGCCCTAATTCCACCCTGAATTTCTCCAACCCTAACTTTGCATTTTTAGAGGTTTTGTGTAATTTTTACACGAATTTGGCCCTAATTCTGACCTGAAATTCTCCACAAACTCCAAATATGCAATTTTAGACGCTTTGTGTCATTTTTAACCGATTTTGGCGTTAACCCTAACCAACGTTTTTTCAAAAATTCAAAAATCGCATGTTTAGGTGTTTTACGTGATTTTTAAACAATGATGGCTTTAATCCTACACTGAACTTTTCCAAAAACATTTAATTTGCTTTGTTATATGCCCTGAGGCATTTTTTAGCGGATTTTTACCAACATGAATTTATCCAAATTCTCTTAACTCGTATTTTGTTGATTTGACTCTTTTTTGGAGTAACCAATTCTCTCACACATTTGTCCTGTTAGGTTTGTATATAATAAAATATTTAGATGTCTCTTAATTCTTGATCTAATAGTGTAGCAATTTAAAACCAATAAATACAATCTCTGTTGTATTTATTGCTACTCAAATTATCATCCAAACAGCATGAAATCATCATTAGAAGTTATTACTTAGTTGATACAAAATATTATGCTGCGTTGAAGTAGATAAGAAAGATACACATCAAGACCTTAGCAACTTGAAGAAAACAAAGAAGATGTAGCCAGATTTTTAATTTCAGAAACACAAGAAAATTACTTCAATGCTTTAGGTTGGCCGCTAAGTGAAAAAACTACAAAACTAGACGACAAACACAGAGCCTGTCGGATCCTGATCGGTCGTTTGATATCGAAGCTTACTCCATAAACATTCACATTACCGTTTAGAGTCCACTACTCTTCTGGATGGCAGATGACAGCACTATATGTCATCTTGTGACAGGTATCTGTCGACATTGACGTTATTGACATTTTCATGTCTGTCAACGAGAATGACAATCCCGCTGTCACTATCATCACGATCACCCGTTGACACATCATAAGTGGAGTTCGGTAATTACATCCCGAGAGCTCGGGATATCACTCTATCTCACTCTAGCTTGTTAAGATTTTAGGAGATGGTCTGTGTCCGGAGCGCTGGGATGGAATTACCGAACCTGGATTTAGTTATCGAAAAAACATGTTTTGTAATCTAATTAAAGCATTTATTCAAATTTAACAATAAAGGGAACATCAGCATCAGAAATTCACCATCCCCTACAGAGCCTTTAGCTGTCAATGACTACGTGCATTTCGAGTCTGCTAAACGAGTAGGATTTCTTTTTCATGTGTTTTCCATGGAAACATTGTGAGTCACCAAACTTTATATTCCACCGGCCACAACAAACTGGTCACAACAAAACCTGAACTAACCTAAAAATCTTAAATAGACAGGGGTGTCAAGTTATCATCATTTTAAAGGGCATTCAATCGCCTTTTCAATGCCACCTAACTTTTTAGAATTAAATGGTCTGTTCTCGAGAAAAAGGTTTTTATGTTATTGTTGCGAACTCGGGGTTCAATAATTAAAGTGTAAGATTTAACACGAAAGCACTATTTATTTGTCCCACAAATATACACAGGTACAATTCGTATACTAAATAACTCACTACTTAACACTTTATAGCTTTCTATTATCGCTTGGAACTTTAGCTTACTTATAGCTCGCTTAAAATAAGACTACTACTTAACCGCAGCTCTATGCGCCTTTTATATACAATCCTAAAATTGCAGAAAAACCTAGAAAGTTCTTTATAAGAATTCTTGAATAATCTCACATAAAAAAAAAAGGTTGTAAACAACTGCCTTCTAGATTAAACCGACCAATAAATCACTCGTGTCAGCCATGACGCAGCGCGGATAGGTCGCGAAGCTCCACCAACCACACTCGTTGCCCCGCCTCCCATGCGGCGTTGCTGCGAATCGTAACATTATCTTAGGAATTTAGCAACACTGATACGGTATGTAAATTTAAACGAGTAGGATTTCTTTTTCATGTGTTTTCCATGGAAATATTGTGAGTCTTTTTCGTTTTTTTCCTACGTAGACGTTTGCATTTTCTTCTTAAGACATCATTTCCTGTAGGTACTTGATATAACGTTCCTCATAGGCTGCTTTTCGTTATGCACTGCTTTCAGTAGGTACTGTGAGGACTATATGAAGCAGTGTCATGCACTCTCAAGGTTCATCAAATTTGCTGCAAGTCTGCATGTAACAAATCAGAAACCTTCGCTTGGATTTCAGAAATATCCCTTGTAATTCAGTTCAGATAACATTATTTTGAAAGACAAATGGCGAATTGTGAAATGCAAGTGACATTGTGGCCAAATTTCAAAACCCACCGGTAGGTTTACCGGTGAGGCCGGTCATGTGATGGTCATATAGCACTTCAATGAATTGAGCAGGTGACTGACTTAATCGGTAGACTCACCGGTGAGTTTTGGAATAATTCGGCCTGTCTGAACTTTTGAACTACATGTGAAAATAGTATAGCGTGACCTACACAATATGCTCACTCAGTTCTGACTAACAATAAACTACTCATCGACGCCATTTTTAATATCCTGTCAAACCTAAACATTTCAATTTATTCTAATTGCCACTTAAATAGATAATAGATTAAGTTATCCTTTTAGCACTCAACAATGCACAACCGCAAACTGGTTTCGTCAGCGAGACATTTTTTATTTTGGAGCCTGTTGACCCACAAAATCAGCAAGAGCCTCCATGCCACCGCTCGAAATGGCCAAATGACATGCACAACTAGTGCGAATAACAATAAACAATTCGTTTTAATAATAATGATTATTGTAAGCAAACACCTACATAAAGCTATATGTGTGACGTGGTCTTTAATAAAACCGTTAGAGATATATGGAAGCTATACTTTAACGTAAAACTCAAAACTGAGATCAATGGCAAATTAACTCTCGAAGTATTTAAACTCAGATTAAGGCTTTTCTAATATGTTAACTAACACCTTTACAGTGAGGTATAAAGATTTGGCAAATAACGTTAACGGTTACCGTTAAAGTCACATTAGAGATACCTAAGCACAATAATTAATGTCCCGAGCCAGTAAAACGCAATACGATATTGAGACCTGGGGGCATAGTAAATAAATCAATAATAATGTGTAATCATATTGCGACCATGTAATTGAATCATTGATCAGGCCCATTACGATCACTCATTCTAAAAATCTAATGGTGTACTGACCTCATTTTAATTTGGGCGCTCGGGAACATGTTCCTGTTGGATAAGTCTTTGGGCTCAGCTTTCTCCACATCGTTTCTAAGGTCCGCCTTCTTCCTGCAATCAATTTTTTTTTGTTAAAGCTTAACATTCTATATAAGCAAAAGCGTTGGGTGTTGACTTAAAATAACCGCTGGTACTTGATACGTACTCGATCTTGGGTTCTTTTGTATGCAGGTCACGAGTCACGACAACGCCCGAATACGTGGTTGGGCCACTCTCCATCGAGATAACGCATTATGATCTGCTTTTGGGTTCGTTTTGTTATTCCTCGAAATAAGACTTCGCTCGTACGGTCCGAAAAAGCCAAAGAGCTTTTTGCAACCGCTCTTTAAGATGTTCATCAAGACGAAAAGTCGCCCCGAAGATTTATGGCCAGTTCCCAGCCAATCAATCATGATCGCTTCCTCTCCAATAAAAACATGTTTAAGGTGCAAAAGAACTTAACAAGTTAACTCTCAATTTTATTTTGAAACTAATTAACCTTTTTTCGGACCCAGGAAAATCCCTGGGGCACACCATTAGTGCGGCCCAACGACGGATATCCAGGGGCGGAGCATCGTAAATTAGTAACTGTCGTTTAAAACGGTACATTGGGTGCATTTTCAGGGTTTTTGTACTTTCCTGTGGTTTAGTGACGTTGAGTTGCATTATAGTAAGATATTACTTGCACTTATAACTCAATCATATAATTTTTGCCATCTCGTTACCTTTGAAGTCTTCATTTTTTTATGCCCATCTCCTTTCAGCACATGTTGAGAAGATACGATACAAATTTCAAAGTCTGATTTCCAACATCTACCTGGTGACGATTTAATAGCATAGAGTTAGTGTAACAAGTCCCAAAACCAGCAACAAGGTCCTTTAAAGACGCACCTAACGGTCACTGAGTGTTTCCTTGTTAAAATTGTTTAATAAAACCACAGCAAAACTGTTCTTTGCCTAGGTGTAGGTATGCGGTATAGAAAACATCTTAGGTGTAGTGAGGGATATCTAACATGAATTAACTCCGATATGAAAATTAGATTTTTGGGATGGTAAATTGGCCTATCTGGTACTATATAATTTAAAAACTATTTCTACGAATAGCGAAGTTAATTATGTAAATTTAGTTAAATGACCCTCCTAGTTGAGATAAACGTGATGCCCCGAAGGCGTTATTGTAAACAAAGTATTACAAAAAAATCTGTAGAAGTAGAAGGATTTTTTAATAAACAATAGAACTAAAATTTGGCTTAAGGCCTCGCTTCTAGCTAATTAAGTTTTAGATATTGATAATCTAATTTTGACGCTTGTTGCGTGTTTAAAAAAAAATCATAAGGAATGTTGTTTATGATACGAACACTTCATTCCAAATTACTTGTTTATCTTATATTCTGAAGTGAGAAATTCTGAATAATAATAGCAACATAAATAAAATATTCTTAATAATTTTTCCTACTCACTTTTCCGCATGTATTTGACTGTGGAATGTGGTACGATCCTCAAACAAGTACGCAAAAGTAAAAAAATAATAATGATAACGTACCAAGCCGGCCAGAAACGTGTAAAAATGCTGTATTCCTGAGACACAATCTCCATATTGGTTGTGCTTCTTCTTAATGTCTTGGACGAAATCGCAACATTTCAGGCATTTTGAATTCGATATTTTATATCATTTCCGGTCAGAGACCGGTTTGTTAAAGCTTGCAGGCGTGTAAAACGATCGTCCCTTTGGTTTGTGGATCTTGGTCCGCCTTGCCCTGGTCGTCTAGCAAACTGTTTCTCTAAACCTCTGGAGACATCGACCATGGTGGTATGATGAACACCCAACCTTCTGTCTACTTCTCGTTGGGTATACCCTTCTTCCATAAGGTGACAATTTTGACCGAATCATGCTCACTCAAATTTCTTGCTGGAGGCATTTCAATAAGTATATAGTTGAAAAACGACCACAAGTAAAGAAGAAGTAAAAAAAATCGATTCCAAAATAGTACCAGGCTAGTAATACTGAAGCGGAAAACAACCATTGAAACACAAAATTGAAAACAAAACAGTTGAAAGTGTACAATGTTACTATGGTTACTTACAAGCCTACTTGGGAAACAGATTCGAAAATGTACATTCGAAAGTGTACATTCGAAAATGTATAAGCGGTGCTAATTTTGTCCATCAGTGTAGTTAACATTGTTACCAATCTCTAGGTAGAGGTACCAACAGAGAGGTGAATCCAATCTAGAAAAATACATTTCAAGAAAATGTTTTTTTTATTCTATTGTTATTTACTTGTCAAATTTTGCATATTCATTATAAATTTTAGTAAACTTTAGTGGTTATAATAATGTTCTTAAGCGTTTGTCACATGATTGGTTAAATGCCAGTATTTCCCTAAAAATAGTCCCGTTTTTGGCCGGAAGTCCGGCACTCTTAAGGTTCCCATTACGTAATGTTGTCGTCAGCACACGTCATACAAGCGTCATAGCAACTTAAAGACGGAGGATATTGATTGTGTCGATTGCTTTTGGTTTTTGTTAGGTTGGAAGTCATTTTCCGGGTAGCCGGCTGACAAATCTGGGGAGTAACAAAAGCCCCTTGGGGAAAGAAATAATAAAAATAATGACAGTGACAACTGTTTTCCAATAATTTGACGTTAGACGTCATGATGTCACCGAGACGTCACTTCCTGCCGAAGTCGTCACCAGTTTCCACTGCTAAAAAGAGGGGCCAAAACTGTAAAACGGGAAGGGGTCTCCAAATTAGCTCGATGCATAGCTATGAGATATGAATTAGACCAATTATATTGGTCATTCTATCTGTGCGATATGAAATAGGCCAATTATGGAAATCTGACATTTTTATCGTATCTTCTCAATATGTGTTGAAAAGAGATAGGCATAAAAAAGGTAACATAAGATTTCAAAGGTAACAAGATGGTAAAAAGTGATTAATAATATGAAATAAACCAATCATGGGCAGTTCTGTCAGTTCGACCAGAAAGCGCTAACCCTTTTGTTAAAGATGTTAATGTCCAACTAAATTAAATATCAATTAGTTCTAGACAAAAAGGGCTGTAGAACTAACTAGTTGATGTTCTTCACTCGGCCGATTGCTTCGTTCTCGTGCGATATGGTCATCATATCCACACTTTTTCAGGGTGTCCCACGCGTTGTGCGTTTATGGCTATTCCATGAAACGAAACAGATTTATTTTTTTCAGATTCTTATGTCGTTGCTATGGGGACACAATTTAAAATTGTTTAAAACTCTACAAGGTCAAAATACAAAAAAATGCCTTTTTTAAATTAATCACCCTGCATGTTTTTCGATATTTGGGTTTTGTCTTCGATTCTCAGCAAGTTATTTATATCGATAATAAGCCTATCACAAACTGTTCTTGAGAAAATGGCGGCTGAAAATACTTATAAAACTTAAACCGTCGAACCTAAACAAAAATGGATTGCACATTCTTATCCTACAATTTCATAAGCTATTTAACGGTTTTAATTTTTATTTAAATTGCAAAAAATATTGTCGTACGTCAAAATTTTTTATTTTTATGAAAAACTAAATTTACACCATTAAACCGCTTAAAAAAAAACTAAGAAAGGAGTGTCGTACAATCCATTTCTGTTTAGCTTCAACAGTTTAGGTGTTACAAAGATTTACATGTTGAGAGTCCCAGTTTTAAGCTGCCAATTTTTTGAAAAAGAGTAATTGTAGGCTTATTATCTTAATGAAAAAAAAAACTACTTAGAATTTAAAGCAAAAAAATATATGTGTTTTATTTAAAAAGACAACTTTAGTAATTTGTTATTTTTGAGATACCCGGTAGAGTTCTTAACAATTTTAAAACCTGCCCCTACAGAAATTAACGGCATAAGAGCAGGGCTGTTCATTTGAAAACGTCATCTAGTTGGCTGTGAAATATTAAAAGAAAAATGTCGAAAGAACAATGGTCAAATTAGGTACTTCGTTTATGTCATCCTTTTCTGTCAAAAATTCATAGCATTCTAGATGACATTTTCTAAAGAACACGGGGCAGTTTACAACTTGACTTAAAAATTGACAACGACGTTTTAAATCCTTGATTCGGACAGAATTTCAGAAAGACGTTTAGATTAATAATGAAGCTTAAACTTCTTCGGGGCTGCAAAGATATTAATTAGTCAGAAGCAAACTTTGTTTAATTATCTTAAGTGACATGACAGTTATCAATAAATCTTTATTTTTAAACAAAACTTTGACACCCTGTTAATGTTCATATTTCGAAAAAGCGCCAAAGGAAAACAATCTTATGGTTGGTAGCCCTATTTGCTGGTGGAAGAGTAACCCCGACTTTGAAATCACCTTGTAGATTTCAAAGTCGAAGTTGACAATATTTTATAGGTTGCTGAGTAGTAACATTTTTTAAGATTTTTTTTGTAGAGCACGTTGGATTCGAAATTATTTTGAAAAAAAAAATTAATAGAGCAGCCAAAGATCTGTCACTTTTATGTCAAATTTGGTTCCTTACAGAACAAACAAGATTTTGAATTCGATTTTTTGATCATAATCATTATTTAGAGAAATAAAATAAAAAATCTTTATCGGATTAACTTCCTATTTCCACTATAAGAATTTTTTTTATTTTATGTTATTGTTTTCGTTTTTTTTGTCGGACTGCCATAGTAATTTGGATTTTTCCTGAATATTTTTCAAATGAAACTTTGGCAATTCCGATTTCAAATTTGAATTTACCATGAAATTTAGCAACTTTTGTCTATTTTAACCAAGCTTTTAACTCTTATGCCAAGGAGTTTAAGAAATGGCAATGATCATAACCATTGGACTAACCCTGCATACGTGAAATAAAATAAACTCATCATGTGTCTGTGAAAATTCAAAATATAAAGGTTTCCTATTAAAAAAAAAAATTATTTGGTACAATCAGAGACCTTCTATTAGTAGACTCCATCATGGATAAATCGCAAAACCGACTGTTTCCAAAATGTCCAAAATTCCTTTTTTTTATTCATCCTTTATACATTACGACCTCTGATAAGGTTATCTCTCTTGTGGCAACTTTTCCTTCTATCAAAATAATGATCCAAGTAGGGGTTGATCGGCATGGTATCGATAACAAAGATAATATATTTGGTAGCCAGTGTTGCCAAGACTTAAGAAAATAAATTCCCAGTACCAAAACCAGAAGTTCCCAAATTTCCCACATCCCAAAGAACTTACATTAGTAGATGCAAACATGGGCATACGGCGCAGAATAACCTCTGTTTCCAAAATAATGCGCATGCATCATCATCGCTTTCTCTAACTATCCTGTATATTCGGGATAATCCAGCCAACATTGTTGAAATATTTTCCCCATCATGCTTAACTTTGCGCTTTTTTTGGAACTTTTTTCTTCTTTCCTTGAAGGTCACGTTTACCTTCATTTGAACTCGAAGCGGAACTGGAACTACTGGGAGTTGGTTTATCCATGGTTAGCGTAGCGGCTAAGCGGGCTACGTGTAACTTTCTATTGTCAAAATAAAAAAAAAACAGGTAAAAAAATAAAAAACTACAGATATCCAAATTGAAAATTGGAATTTGACTTCACTGCTTCCTACTGCACGTGTGCAAAACTGACACAAACAGTGACAGTACTGAAGTACTAGCACTGACATCTTTCATTTGTCATGTCAAATCTACTTCAAATAGGGAGACATAGGTTTGATAGAGGATTAGTGGAGAGTTACCATTGAGCCGGGTTAAGAAGTAACGCAGATTACTCGAGAGTGCTTGAGTTTGAGTAACTGCAACGCTTTCAATATAAGAACCAAGTTTGAGGAAAAGAAAGTGCGAATTTAGCAGTGTTGTCTCGACTTAATTTGCAGCAACAAAGTGGGTAACTAGGTTTTATTGTTATTTGTGGGTTGAGCTGACTGAGGTCACGTACGCCATTTTCAAATCGTTGATAGAGCAATATCTTAGTGGAGAGTTACCGAATACTCAAAAGTGCATGAGAAATATCAGCGTCCATTACGGTATAGAGAACGTCACCTTGTCTGGACATTTCAGCTCCATTGTGATTGTTCTGAGAGGCAACCGTCATCAAGAAAGAATAAAAACATATTTCAAATTTCTTATTGCTTTCGATTCTTCACTGTGGGACCAAAACCCACAATAGCAGTTAAGAAGATGCCACCTAGAGGTAAAATCTTGGAGTTTCAAGAGGAAAGAAACCGATTATAGTTCACGTCTCCAATATATGGTCATGTCAAATCTACTTCATAAAGGTGTCAAACGCCTAACACCAATAATAAATGCTATCTCGTTTTACAAAGCGTCATTAGAGAAAGATAGCATATGAAGTGATAGAAGCACAAGGCTAGCGAGCCCAACGCTCGACTCGTACGCGAATCAATCCGAGTACTCCGAGTAATACACTAAACTCACGATGATTCCGGTTCGTGGTTCGAGCCCGACACTACTCTGAGGGTAGAAATTCCCATTTTTGCTTAAAAAAGTAATTTTCTTCCCAATCTTCCCATTCACATTTTATTCCAAAAAAACTCCCAGAATTTCTGCTTTCTGCCCAGAATGTTTCTACTTCCATAACATATAGGACATTGCCTATCTTTTACATTCCTAGATGGAAACACATTACCTCGTAAATTGCAATTTCTGCACATGCCAAAAAATGAGCGCTCTTTTGAAAGTGGGACAGATAGACCGTAGACCCACGTGCAGTTAGATTCACGCACTGTCCACGAATCACGAACTAGGCCGAAAACACTTGGTTCGTGATTCGTGATATCCAGGGTTGCCGATACTTTCACGAGTTACTCCGCTTACTCCTCGGGTTACTCCAAGTAAATGCGTGTGAGGGAAATTTATTCGATACGGAAGTATGTGATTTTAACCAAGTACGTTCCGAGATTTGGCAACAACTCACGGACACGCGCATAGGGATTCGGATCCCAGTCCCCATATTCTGGCATCAAGGTCACTGAGGAATGTTCGGTACGTTATTGACGTACCTACTTGGTTACTTAAAACGAAAAGATAAAGGCTAAAAACGAATATGGTTGTTGATACTTTGGCAAGAAGTTGTATCGCCATGTTGGTGTCTACTAACCGAAGGTCTCTAGGTACAATCAGAGATCTTACATTATTAGACACAAACGTGGCCATACGGCGCAAAATAAACTCATGACTAACATTCTTCTTTTCTACTTATCTCTTTCTACTTTGTGATTCCTGATAATGTTGTCTCTCTTGTGGCGCGGTGCCAAGGCAAAGATAAAGCATTGGAGTTTCTTTATGACTTAAGATGCAGGTTAAAAAAGTAGGTTTAGTATTTTGGTAACAAGTTGTATCTCCATTTTGGTTTCTAGTAACTAAAGGTTTCTGTAGAGATTTTAATTTTATTAACAATAAGTCTACTCAGATCGAGTCTGAAGAAGAGAAGTTTTTTTGAACTCAATAAAGCCATTCCACTTATGATTTTCAAATATATATTCTGTAAATTAATTGATAATTGAGTCACTCTTCCTAACTTACTTAGGTACGTATATTTATGATAAACTGCACGGTTGAACTAATCTTCTGGAAATGTGTAAACTGTGATTATAGGTTTTAGATTGAGGAAACATTGAAAATGCACGTCTACCGAGGTGATTTAATTGGTATGTTTTTATAAAGATTTATTTAGTTTAATGAATAATTTAAACATATAAATTATGAAATAAATATTGGAACTACTCATTGGAAATAGATAAGATCAGTACTCATTGGATTATGCATGATTTATATAAGAACTGTTAATTTCTGAGTAGGAGTGTCGCTGAATTATTCAAAAGAATAAAAAAAAGTATGTTGGTTTGGACCCTAAGCACATGTTAAGCTGCCTTAAAATAATTCCTAAGTTACTTATTTTCGAGGATGGTGCTTAGCCAGTTACTGTTATTGTTATTCTTGGCTTACATATCTCATCTAAAAAGAAAAATAGATGAGACTAAATGACAGTTTTAAAACAATTATTAATTTTTAAATTATTATACAGGGGGTTAATAAAAAAGTAGGTCAATCAATCACTTGATTCTCTGAAAGATCTCAGACAAATAATGGCACTTTTATTACTCCATTTTTCATTTTTCCGTGTTCGCTATACAGGGTGTCAACGTTGCAACTTTTGAAATGTTTTTATTTAATAAGTCGAGTACCTATTTCTCAAAAGATTTAAGTCAAATTTGGTAGACATATATAAAAACGCAAATAAGAAACTAATGCACTTTTTGCCCCTTTTGAACTTCTTTTGTTTTACTAAGTGTTAAAGTACCGTGCATTTATTTTAAGAAAACCTCAAGCAGGCCATGGAGTTAGAACAGTAGGTCTGAGATGACTTCATAAAAACAATTGAAAATGTCATAAAATGTGCCGATTTTCATTTTTTATGAACTCTCAGACAAGAGTTTTAATTCCATTTCTTGCTACGAGGTTTTTTTTTTTAAATGTACACCCTATAGAAACCTAAATTACCTGTACACAATATGTTCTTCAAAGTCACTAGAGCTTCTTTTCAATGACACCGCAAAGTTCGCCATATCAGCCAAATTTTTGAAAAGTCACCTCACCAGCCAATCTCTACATCGCCTTTCCACTCATATTAGACAGGGAAAACGTCGAACATTAATGTTGCATGCGACTCATCCGAGATCGAACCAATTTAGCGATGTTTTCACTCACGCGAACGAAGACTCCGCAACACAGAAGAGAACGCTGCTTTGACAACCAGCGTTGCACTCGAACTGAATCCTGAATCCGCTCGACTGGCTGAAGTTCAGCCTCGGCTGAAAGATCACGTCGTGTAGCGTGGCAGCTGAAAACGCTGAAAACCCCCTTCGGCGGTGGTAGAAACACGCGTTTACAGGTACAAGTTAAAAGGGTTGAAAAGGCACCACTGGGAAGCGAAGATGAGCGCTCCTAAATTTGAGGTGGTGTGTGGTGAGAAGTTTATTTACTTTTCGTGCTTCTTTTCGTTTACGGACTAAAATTCTCTCAATAAAAAAATCCACTTTTGTCTTGTGTGTAAAAGTTTTATTTCTGGTAGTAAAAAAACTTAAAGGTCAAAACTGTTTCACTGCAAATCAATAAACATTGCAATTTTTCACTTGTCAGGAAAGTTCAGTTTTGGGGTGAAAAAAAAATGATAACCCTACAAAAGAAAAAAAAGTTGAACAAAAGATGACTAAGAATAATAGAAAACTATGAGAAAGAAAAAAAGGCGACAAGGAAGAGAAGATGGAAATAGTGGTAGACGAAGCCAAACAACCCCAAACAACAGTAATATTGGTTTTGGTATTTTCATTTCGTTTGTTACTTAGAGGATAAAAAAAACTCAAAACCCAAATCGCAGGAATTTCTTGTTTGAGAATTACAGCCTAGTCAGCACAAATACAAACCTAGTACGACTTTAGTACGTACTTGATACGTACTTTGTACTAAAGTTTGTATGTACAATTTCTGTTGCATTACGTGCACAATACGTACAGTATTGGTACGATATCCATAGAAATGTACGTCTGTAGTACGTGCCAAAAATAGGTGCACGCTACGTATTAATGTATGTACTAGAGGCGTACTAAATACATATGTAGAATTTGTACGTACATTTTAGGACATTAATCCCCTACATTATTGGCAACATAAAGAGTTAATAAATATGTTAAGAAACATATGTTAAACATCAAACTTTAGATTAAAACTATAATTATGAGTGGCTTTTCCTGCTAACTTTTTGTGGGATTAGTGCCTTTACCCACATATTGGGTAAAGGTAGATGATTGCCTTATATACGTATAATATTTATGAATCTTATTATAATTATTACATAATTACTAATTAAAGCCTTTATTCAATATATTCTCTGTAAAAGAATCTGGGTACAAAATACAGTAAATCAACTACAGACGTCTGATGGTTACTGTCACCAAACTTTATATTCCACCGGCCACAACAAACTGGGCACAACAACTAACCTGAACTAACCTAAAAATCTTAAATAGACAGGGGTGTCAAGTTATACATCATTTTAAAGGGCATTCAATTGCCTTTTCAATGCCACCTAACTTTTTAGAATTAAATGGTCTGTTCTCGAGAAAAAGGTTTTTATGTTATCTTAGGAATTTAGTAACACTGATACGGAATGTAAATTTAGAAAATGTTACTGCACTATTCCTACCTGCACTTTGATGTTTTGTAGTTTAGTAGTTCACTATCATTTTAAAATGCTTTACAGTATTCAAGAAAGAGTTGACATTATTTCGCTCTATTTCCGAAATAACGATTGTGCTAGACGGGCCGCAAATTTAGTTAATGAACAATATCCTGATAGGAACGTATTCCATTCTTACGTGAGAGACCTGGTTGCCAAATTTCAAGAGACTGGAAGTGTAGCAAATAAAAAGAGGATTGTTCATCATCCAGCAATTAGAACAGAAGCAGTTCAAATAGTTGTTTTGGGACACGTCGCGGTGGAATCTGCTACCAGCACTAGAAAATTATGAAATTCATCAGGTGTTCGGCATACAAGCATCCAGAGAATATTAAAAGCACATAAATCCCATCCTTATACATATAAATCATTAGTCAACGAATTGTTAACATTCCGGAATACCTTTATAACATTTGCTTCTCTGATGAGTGTTCCTTCTTCTTGAACGGTGAGGTCAACCGCCATAATTGCCGTTATTGGTCGTCAACCAATCCAATGCTTTTTCATGACGTTCACACGCAACATCTACAAAAGCTAAACGTTTGGATAGGAATTTTCGGAGATCATATTGTGGGTCCATTCTTTTTACCTGGAAACTTGAACGAACAGGTCTATTTGAATTTGTTGGAAGACGCCATTGATCCAGCTTTAATAGAAATAATCGAACACGATGACCGTCACCGTGAAGAAACCATAATTTTTCAACAAGATGGGACTCCTCCGCACTACGCCACCCCTGTTACGCAGTTTTTAAATGAAACATTCCCTCAAAGGTGGATTGGGAGAAGAGGACCCACAGAATGGCCTGCACGTTCCCCGGATTTGTCCCCGCCGGACTTTTTTTTTTGGGGTCATTTGAAGTCCAAAATTTATGCTACACAACCGGATTCAATTGAAGATTTGCGGCAACGTGTTGTAAATTAGTGTAATCTTATAACTCTACAAATGTTGCAAAATGTTCGAATGCACTTTGAACAATGTCTTTATTACTGTATGGAGGTCAGTGGTGGTCATTTTCAACAACGAATAAATTGAAATTAATTTAATGTCAAATCGATTTTTCTGTTCCTGTTTTCTCGAGAACAAATCATTCAAATTTTAAAAATGATGCGGCACTGAAAAGATAATTGAACGCCCTTCAAAATGATGTATATTTAGGCTGAAAGTCACCCCGGCTTCATGGTTTCCTCTAAGACAATAATTACATCAAAAAAATATGTTTCCCTTAGAATGAAAATTGACGGGCCCGAGTGTTTTCGTGTCGTCTGCTTCATAGGCCAGAAAACCCTGGTGGAAAGTTTTCGTTGGGCCACCCTGTATAATAATAAATACAATATCGCCATGGACATACATACATGTCGATATTGTCAATTATCAATAAAACGTACTTTTTTGAACTAGTTGTCTTCTTGTCATTGCTACTCTTGCTAATGAGTATAGTGACAGTTTTTCACTTCGTTGACCAATGACCTAGGAAATATGATGGACAGAGCAAACAAATGCCCATTTTCGAATTATTTGACGTCAATTCTCTAGAAGTGACGCCATATTTTTTTGAAACTGGAGCAGAGCTAAAGACGGGGACCCCCTGCCAAAACGACGAATGTGCGACAACGACGTGCGTCAACGAATATAGCTCGTTGTCGTTGACTAATTAGTAATTTTATTTAAAATAATTTGTTATAAATGATACTTTTTTGTTTGTCTCATATTAAGCCTTCACCATATACAATATCATCCATTCCTTATCGAAATGAGTCAAAGAATCCTCAAGATTATTTCGAATTTGCAAGGAATTTGCCAGGAATAAAATTCGATTTGCAGGTAATTGCCAGGAATTTCAGACAATATATGTCAGTAAAATCCCAACTTGATCTGGCAACTATGCCGACCGGTATATCAGTAATTTATTATTATCACTGATACATTACACAACAGAAACAATTACACAACAGAAAACGAGGAAAAAACATCATGATCTTAAACTAGAAACCGGGAAAACGAAAAATCACAATTTGGCATATTCCAACATTGCAAACGATTTTTGACAATTTTGACGTGCAATAAAAGACAAGCGACACCGAGAGATCAAATATAAATTGACATATGACAGGCGTAAATTGGCGTGTTTTTGACGCATAATATGTGACGTTTTGGAAATATGCTTAGAAACCTTGGATATGGTGACTATGAGCGTGTTTAAGTGGTGAACTGGTAAATGTCTCGGTCGAGCCCTTGGTTGATTGTAGTTTTTCTTGACAAATGACAGGCCCTCTAACGCGACGTTGCTGCAAATTTTTGACGACGTCTTACTTCGCCACCGTCTCCAATATTGTGAGCTTTTGATGAAAATCTGTTGCGATTTCTTCATCCGCAAGTTCAGTAACAAACTGCTACCAGTTGAAAAAAATACAAAATGGACGGGTGGATTATAACGGATTAACTCGAATCATTATGTTAGTATTTTCATTTATTTAGAGAATGTACTATTCAGTAGAAGCTTGACAGTCTTCAAATCTTCGAATTCAACACCATAATTGTTTCCTTCTATGTTTTTATATATTTGGTTTAGTTAGTACAAATATTTGTTACATCACTAGCACTACAGCACTGTTGTACTGTAGTAAAAGAAAGAATATATTTACATGAAAACTAAAGTTTTAAGGTTCAATTATTTTTATTCTGTACAAAAAAAGCTGTCGGCTTTTTTTGTACAGAATTACCTTGTACAGAATTACCTGTACAGTATTGCCTTTCACAATATGCTTCCAAATTGCATTTTTTTTTCCAGTGGCGTAGACGTTAGAGGCAAAACAATTCCAGGCGACTTCTAAATTTACGCTACTGGCACATACTGGCAATTTTTGCGCTTTTTAACACTAATAAAGTACTTCCAAGCAATGGTAAAACGTGTACACAATTTCAGTTATCTATTTATGTAAATTTGTTCCTGATATATAATCTAAAAACTCATAGAAAAATATTTCTTTGAGACCCTCTGTATTTCAAAGACGGTGCATTTGCTGCAAAAATTAGATGACTTGGCGTCTTCTATAGTCCCCTAAAGTTTGTCAACATCTTTTTGAAACACCCTGTATAAATTTAGAACAAAATTGTCTAATAGATTTTTAAAAACATGCTAAAATATTTTTCTTTTTTAGACCAAAATTTTGTCAATAAAAATCGGAATTGAAAAAGTTCAATTTTTAGGTCAAAGGTACCTCAAAACAATAAAAACGCATAGAAAAGTCTAATTTTATAACTGATCATCAATTAAAAAAATGTGAAAGTAAAGAAAATTTGAACGAAACATGATGAAACAAGAATAATAGAAAAATATGAAAAATAAAAATTACAATGCAAAAAAACTAGAAAAAAGAAAAAATGGGACAATAAAGAGAATAATGGAGGAAATAGATACACTAGAAGAGCCACCAAACAACTATTTTTGGTATTTCGTTGGTTGCTAGAGCAGGAAGAAACATCTAAATTCCCGGAATTTCTTGTTGAAGAACTGGCACACCAAATATACAAGTGACAATACCTGTAATACAAAAAAAATACCCAAAGAAAGTTGTAAAAACTTCGAATTCAACACAATAATTGTTTCCTTCTATGTTTTTACATATTTGGTTTAGTTAGTACAAATATTTGTTACATAACTAGCACTACAGCACTGTTGTACTGTAGTAAAAGAAACAATATATTTACATGAAAACTAAAGTTTTAAGGTTCAATTATTTTTATTCTGTACAAAAAAAGCTGTCGGCTTCATCGAGATCACTGTCTTCGTCACTAAAATCCGACTTACGCAAGTCAATAATTCGGGGCAGAACAGACTAAGCGAAGCATCAGCATATTTTTCTCCATCCCATGATTCGCTAATAAGTTTATTGGTGTCAAAAATGTAGGTTTTCCATTTCTCAGGAGTAACCTATTTAAATAAAGAAAGATCATTACTTAAATGCACACATTTTCCAAATCAAATCTGCCTCGAGTCAAGAGCTTCATTCAGCTGCTGACGTCACAGTTATGTCATTACTAGGTTTTTTTGAATTTAAGACGTCACCTGATTGAAAAGTGAAGTTAATTATTCGTCAACATTCGTAACAAAAACGACATTTTTTGGTCGTTGTATGTTAACTATTGGTGATTATTGCTGACGTGTATTAAACGTGAATTAACTGTCAGAATAAAAACGACATTATTGGGTCATTGGGTGTTACTTATTGGTGGTTATTGCTAATGTGCACAATAGGCGACAAAAATGCAAATAAAACAATTAAAAAAAAGTTAAACCGAGATTGGAACGTTTCTTGCTCTATTTTAGAAATTTTATTTGTGATATTTGACTACAAGAATGATTTATATTTATTTGAATATGTCTTGCCTGCGTATATTATCAACTAATTTCTTTCCAAAGAAATACCTAAACTTTC
Source organism: Taphrorychus bicolor (assembly GCA_951812265.1). Taxonomy (NCBI): domain Eukaryota; kingdom Metazoa; phylum Arthropoda; class Insecta; order Coleoptera; family Curculionidae; genus Taphrorychus; species Taphrorychus bicolor. The sequence continues at coordinate 26,299,943 of OX638303.1, read as the reverse complement.
TTGTTGAAGAACTGCCACAGCAAATAGAAGGGACGACAACTGTAATAGAAATAGAAGTGAATAAAAAGAAAGTTTTTTCTAATCAAAAAACTAGAAAAAAAAGAAATAAAAATGCGATAAAATCATAAAAAAATATAGAGGCACAACTTTAAAATATTTACAGGGTGTTTCAAAAAGGTGCTGACAAACTTTGCAGGGTTATAGAAGACGTCAAGTCATCCAACTTTTGCTTAGTAGGCTCTATCTGCAAACGCACCGTTTTTGAGATACAACAGGGTTGTCAAAGAAATATTTTTGGCATTAAATCGTTATTAAAATCTTCAATCAAAACGTCAGTACCAGTTATGCAGGTAAAAAATACATTTTGAACATTAGATTCAGCATTACATTCAACAAGATTAAGAATACCTTTTTCGTGTAGAAAATATTTGCCTTTCACAATATGCTTCCAAATTGCATTTTCTTTTTCCAGTGGCGTAGACGTTAGAGGCAAAACAATTCCAGGCGACTTCTAAATTTACGTTACTGGCACATACTTTCAATTAATAACACTAATAAAGTACTTCCAAGCAATGGTAAAACGTGTACACAATTTCAATTATCTATTTATGTAAATTTGTTCCTGATATATAATCTAAAAACTCATAGAAAAATATTTCTTTGAGACCCTCTGTATTTCAAAGACGGTGCATTTGCTGCAAAAATTAGATGACTTGGCGTCTTCTATAATCCCCTAAAGTTTGTCAACATCTTTTTGAAACACCCTGTATAAATTTAGAACAAAATTGTCTAATAGATTTTTAAAAACATGCTAAAATATTTTTCTTTTTTAGACCAAAATTTTGTCAATAAAAATCGGAATTGAAAAAGTTCAATTTTTAGGTCAAAGGTACCTCAAAACAATAAAAACGCATAGAAAAGTCTAATTTTATAACTGATCATCAATTAAAAAAATGTGAAAGTAAAGAAAATTTGAACGAAACATGATGCAACAAGAATAATAGAAAAATATGAAAAATAAAAATTACAATGCAAAAAAACTAGAAAAAAGAAAAAATGGGACAATAAAGAGAATAATGGAGGAAATAGATACACTAGAAGAGCCACCAAACAACTATTTTTGGTATTTCGTTGGTTGCTAGAGCAGGAAGAAACATCTAAATTGCCGGAATTTCTTGTTGAAGAACTGGCACACCAAATATACAAGGGACAATACCTGTAATACAAAAAAAATACCCAAAGAAAGTTGTAAAAAAACTTGCAATAAAGAAATAAAAAGACGATAAAGAGGAAAAATCTCAAATAACGGTTATAGTTGAAGAGGTTTTCAAGACATTAGAATATGCTCCTGAACGAATCTTGCAAATACGAGAGACTGTTGTTATTGAGAAAGGTGTTCCTCTGAAAATAAGTAAAAAATGATTTCTAAAGAAGAAAAGATACGTCAAAAAAAAACGACCCTAAGTTGTTACATCAGAGGTGCCTGAAAAAAGATAAAAAAATCAGTTTTCTAACAAGAAATACCGAATAAACACATTATGAAGAATTAGCGTAATTAGAATAGAATTAAAAAAGAAGAAGGGGACAAAGAGATTAAAAATAAGAAGGGTGGCAAAAAGGAAAAAACTGAAATTGTGACTGTAAAAGAAGAAGGCTAAAACTTCATACCACGGTCACTCTGGAAAAGAGTCAAATTTCATCAAATTTTTACTTCTTTGCATCATTTGTAAATTGGAGTAAAATAGTATAAAAAAAACTTGGAAAATCATTAATCGTTAGTCGTAAAAAAACGCAGTTTTTTGCCAAAATTTCTCAAAGGAATTCAATTAGCATTATAATTGTCCACTCGTTGGAAAAGTTCATTTTTAGGTAAAAAAAAACATGAAATCACAATGATAAGTCTAATTATATTTAGGGACATAAAAAATAAAGGATAAAAAACTCAACGTAACATGGCAAAGCATAAGAATAGAAGAATATGAAGAATAAAAAATCAGTTGGAAAGAAAAAATAAATCAAAAATTACAAAAAAGCACCGCTTGTAAAAAACTGAAAAAATTGTAAAAAAAATAGTTCAAAAGAAATAGGTAGAGGCACAAATTAAAACGTTTTCAATTTTAAGTCAAAATTAAAGTAAAGTAAAAAAACTTGAAAAAAAAAAAGAAAAAAAAAACATAAAAAGAAGAATTATAGACGGAAATAAAAACGGTAATTGTTACACTAGAAGAGCAAGGCAAACAACCTCAAACAATAGTAAATTTGTTTTTGGTACTTTGTTGGTTATTTAGAGGGGGAAGAAACATATAAATTGCCGGAATTTTTTGTTGAAGAACTGCCACAGCAAATATAGAAGAGACAATACCTGTAACAGAAAAAGAAACACTTAAAAAAAAAGTTGTAAAAAAATTAGTATTAAAGAAATAGAAAAGCGATAAAGAGAAAAAAATGATGAAACTGTTACTAGAGAGGAAAAATAAAAAAGCCTCAAACAACAGTTACAGTTGAAGGGGTTTTCAAGACATTAGAACATGCTCCTGAACAAGTCTTTAAATAAATACAAGAGATCATTGTTATTGAGGAAGGTGTTGATGAAGGATTGTGTTTTCTAAAAAAGGAAAACGAGCGGAGGAACTTGGAAAAAGCCAATCAAAAAAAAAATTTGAACACGAAATAGCGATTGTGAAGAGAGCGTAATTATTGAAAAGAAAAAGGGTGATAAAGAGGAAAAAACCCGAAATTGTGTTACTGTTGAGGAGGATGGGAAGTTTCCAGGAACTACTGCGACTGTCAAAAAAACTGAAAAAAAGCCGAAGAAATTATGAATATTTTTCAAGTAAAGTCGAAGTATACATAGTGTTCGACGTTTTCTATCCTCTGGTTCTGTATTGTTATATTTGCCCGTTCTTGGCTCATGATTTAGCTTTGTCATAGTTCATTTTAAGGGCTACTCAAAACTGCTCAAAATGACGTATTCAAAAAGACGTTTAATGACGTGAATATAACGTTAAGTGTTCCTTAAATAATCATTATTACATAAATATAACGTTATGCATTCCGTGAGATATAACGTCGTGAGTCACGTGAACGTCGAATTCTACTGGTTTTAGCTGAAAACTTAAAATTACACCAAAAAACCACTAATTGTACTGAAATACGCATTTTAGCACGTTTCAAGTCCTTTTACGTTGAATTCCACTGGTTTTAGCAGAAAACATAAAATTACACCAAAAAACAACTAATTATACTCAAATATGCAATTTAACGCCTTTTAAGTCGTTTTACGTCGATTTCTACTGGTTTTAGCTGAAAACTTAAAATTACACCAGAAAACCACTAATTGTACTGAAATACGCATTTTAGCACGTTTTAAGTCATTTTACGTCGAATTCTACTGGTTTTAGCTGAAAACTTAAAATTACACCAAAAAACCACTAATTGTACTGAAATACGCAATTTAGCACGTTTTAAGTCATTTTACATCAAATTCTACTGGTTTTAGCTGAAAACTTAAAATTACACCAGAAAACCACTAATTGTACTGAAATACGCATTTTAGCACGTTTTAAATCGTTTTAAGTCGAATTCTGCTGGTTTTAGCTGAAAACATAAAATTATACCAAAATATCACTAATTGTACTAAAATACGCATTTTAGCACGTTTTCAGTCGTTATTATGACGTCACTTGTCCGAGACATTCGACCGTCTTTTTAACGTCGAGTGCGACACGTCACTCATGTGACAAACTCTCCTATTAAAGACGAGAAATTGACATCAGCATGCTACTTGGGTTGTTCAATAATTTAAAAAAAAATGTGTGTGAAGGCTTTCACGGCCGGTCAAAATACAATGTAAAGTGTTTTCCGGGCTTTGAAGCAGTGGTCCAATGGAACTTCTTTCTGACGTTTTGTTTACAGCTGCGGCACACATTATCAAAGGTGACGAGGTAATGGGCGAAGTGATCTCCCGTGCTTCCCGTCGTTGACTGATTTGACTGTGGTGAGCTCGGTGGTATTTATTCCCTCCGCAGCCGTTGCGCTTGTAGCTTGTTAAGATTTTGGGAGATGGTCTGTGTCCGGAGCGCTCGGATGGAATTACCGAACTCTGCTATAATAAATAGCGTTTTCGGGAGACCACTCTGAGAGTATTGTTATCCTTACATTCTTGTTAAGAAACCAAAGGATGGGAATAGTCAATTTTGGTTTTGTTACAACAAAAGAGACAGACTTATATAAGTACGTCGATGCTATATTTACAAGTGGTGTCGCTATGCCTGGGTCTAGTAGTACAAAGTCACAGATTAATCCGCAATTTGAAACTCGTGTAGCGCCTCTGTCTCCACAAAACACCTCTATATAGAACGGAAATAGTAATTTTACGCCTCGGCGACATCTTACAACGCCATCTGTTAATAGGAAGGGATAGTTTTAGAAATCCTGGCGCATTCACCATTTTAATCCAGCTTTTTCAAAGGCACCATTATACAGGGTGTTTTAGAAGAAGATGCATGTGCTTCAGTACGTTATTCTACATTTCATATTAGGAAAAAATTCCTTTATACATTTAGCTCGGCAGAGGCTTTATGTGGGATATTCTTTATTATCCGAACGCAAGTGAGGATTATAACGAGCAGGTCACTCTCACTTTTTGGTTGTATATATTTGGTATTTTTTCCGTTTCGACGCTTATAACTTTTAAACTGCTCATTTGACGCGATTTTCGTTCGAGGGGCGTAGATACAGAAATGAACGGGCATTCCAAATTTGTGGTCCGTTTTTTGCTAGGTGCGGGGGGGGCTGACCAGTGGCGTGCCAAAGTCAAAAATTTGGTTTTTAAGGTACCAAAATTTACGACGTCTTTGTCGAAACTCCGGGACTATGTGGGGTATAGGACTGCTCACGGGTAAAATTCCTCATATATGTAGATGATAAATTTTGAAGTCTAATTCCGATAAGTTAAATAGAAAAATTTAGAAAAAATCGCAAAGTTGGGACGGTTTTTTCAATTTTTCTTTGTAATGGTCAACTTCTGGGCCTTCTGGACCCCTTTAGTTAGACGACTGGCTCAAAAAGGATGGTACCAGGGAAAAGGGCATATCCTTGGCTAGTTTTAATCCTATCCCGTCAAAAGTGCCACTTTAATACAGAGTGGTCAAAAAAAGGTCCAAAGACAATTAAGGAAAAGTGTCCAAAATAGCAAGGTAGTTTTTTGCGATTTTTACGAAAACTATGGAACGATCCGGCCTCGGTGGTATCTGGGCAACTAGAAGACGTGGAGAGAAAAAAAACTCAGTTGTTAGTTTTGGTCTAGCTCTTATACCGGGTGAGCTACAAAAGTTTTTCTGTGCCGCATTTTTTGCTAATTTTGGTGTACTTTTCTCACATTTCACCCTGTAGATTCCACATTTTTGCAGCAAAAAATCTGAAATAATTCAGGGAGGTAGTACACACATGCGCCCTTAACCTTGCCAAAAATCAAGGGCCTAGCTTTCAATTCGAAATTTTGACGAATTTTTAAACTTTAAACTTCAAATTGCCACTTTGAGGCATATTTGTCCGGAGACCGTGCATTTAATCGACTGGTTTTCTATCCCAGGGGATACCTTGGAATGTTTTCTTTTTGGGACTTAGGAACCACTTTTAGCTGGGACGTCGCGAAATGGGCTTAATTGAATTTCGAAGCGAACGATGCAGATTTTTTGAAATTTTGGCCGAAAATCCCGAATGGTTCCGAAGCGACGTCCACCACGGGGGTGTCGGAAGCATTCGGCGGCCGCGGCCATTTGCAACTGACAGCTGAGATTTCCGAAATGTAAACATTAACTTTAAAGCCTCAGACTAAGGAAAATCGGCCGAAAAGCGGGGAAAACTGTCTGGCCGGGGAAAATTTGAACATTTCTAGGAAGATTATTGGCAAAATGCCCGGTCCTCGAGGTCGTTTTCACAAAGACTGGTCGATTTGAAAATTTCATGTCGGGTTTCATTTTTCGCTGATGACGTCGAAGCCAGACCACGCGGTTCTCGCCCAGACAGTGGCAGCTACAAATTCGGGCAAAAATGTATTTTTTCGATTTTTCGGCAGACATGGGCGTAGTTATATTTCTTTTTTGCCATTTTTTCCGTTTTCCCATAAGAAATACATTGTGCAATGCTTTTTAAATGGGACAAAATTGATTTCGTCATAAATAAAAGATGGAGGAGAAAAAAAATGGCCGCCGTAGACAGGGTAATTTAAAAATGGGGATATCTCAGAAACGAATAAAGTTAGGGAGCTGAAATTTGGTACCATGGTTCATTAGGGAATGGACTGCAAGTTGCCATGGGTGGAAACCTTCGTCATGGTACCAAACCCATGGGTACCGTTAACGAAATTTTGCATACAAGTTTTCACGCTTTTGCACGTGTATTTCCCATAAGAAATACATTGTGCAACGCTTTTTAAATGGGACAATATTGATTTCGTCAGAAATAAAAGATGGACGCGAAAAAAAAATGGCCGCCGTAGACAGGGTAATTAAAAAATGGGGATATCTCTGAAACGAATAAAGTTAGGGAGCTGAAATTTGGTACCATGGTTCACTAGGGAATGGACTGCAAGTTGCCATGGGTGGAAACCTTCATCATGGTACCAAACCCATGGGTACCGTTAACGAAATTTTGCATATAAGTTTTCAGGCTTTTGCACATGTATTTCCCATAAGAAAAACGTTGGGCAATGCGTATTATATGGATGGAATGTAGATTACGTCATATTTGGGGTACCATTAATGGTACATGGTTCAAATTTGGATGGTAGGTACCTATGGGGGTATCATAAATTGTGATATAGCTGACTCAGCTATCATAGCTACAGTAGCTGAGTACCGTTGATAATTAGAGAACTGCTAATGATACATGGTTCAAACTTGGATGCTGGGTGCCCATGGAGGTACCATCAATGGTAATATAGCTCACATAGCTATATGTAGCTGACTATAGCTAGGTTATAGCTGTTTTATGAACCGATGATGATATCAAGTTGAAAATCGAATGGTAGGTTACCCTTATGTAAAATTCGCTAAAAATGACATTTTTAAAAATCCAAGATGGCCGCCTGAAAACTTTTGGTTTTAAAGCGATATCTCTGGAACGGTTTGGGCTAGAAAGCTGAAATTTGGTATGTGGCCACTTTATGGGACGGGCTAGAGGTCTCTGAGGTCCAGAACCTTGCCGCGGGTACCGAAGGTTCCATTTTGAAAACTTTTTTATTAAAATGACAGTTTTTTGCTACAACTTACTGACTGTTGCTAAAGGGCGCCGATACCAAATATATCCGACGTTTCGACTTTACGCCTACTATACGCCATCATCAGGGTATTCCCTTTTATTACAAATATTGCTTTATAAATGTGCCACGCCCAAACAATCAGTTGTTTTTCGTATATGACTGACAAAATAGCTTTAACGAAGCCCATTCGACTGGTACTAACTGTTCGATTTTACCGTTTCTGGGTTCTGAGATTTGACTGATTAAATTTCTCATTGATAGGGGTAGAGTGACTTTTGCCATTTTATAGCAAAGCCATTTACGGCAATAGAACAACGGTGACTCAATTAAGTGTGAGTCGGCTCAAATACTGCTCAAAACGTTAATTACTATTTTGCCAAGTTTAATAACAGTCTCACGGGAAGTAAAAAACTGTTAAAATTTTGTAAAAAATACCTAATATTTTTATTTGATCGAACATTACGTCAACTAAATTAAAAATCTTCAACGACAAATTAAGCAGGTATTTTGTGGTCGAGAATGCTCTATTCATGGGTGTCAATAGCATCGTTATAACATGTTTAGTTTTCGAATTATATAGATATAAGTATTAAAATGTCGATAAAAAGTGGAAAAGTTACGTTCTTGGCGCCATTTTGAAGGGGAAGGAAACTACTGAAAATTCCGAAATTGCAATTTTTTTACATATTTTTGTCCCCTCTTTCATTTGAGACTTCTTTTGATCAAATCTATGACAATCGATTTCGGTCGAAAATTTTCACGACCTACCCCCTTTGAAAATTTTGAAATTTTTACATTTTTCTGTTTATCTTGGAAACGGTACGGATTTTCGATATGCCGGTTAATATGACGTATGAAGAGGTCATCAAGGGCTATCAGATGCATGTATCAGAAAGAAGCTAGCTTTCACGGTTTTTGAGAAAATTAAAAAAAAATGCAAAATTTGTACCCTATTTTTGGGCCACCCGTGCTCAGTTACTGTTCCAGGCAGAGCTTCGAAAATGGGCTCTACGTGTAGCTCTATTCTTCTACTTCCTTAGCTGTTCTTATACATTTTTTGATAAATCTTCATCGAATCGAGAAATTAGCTGTTAAAAGCAGCAGTGCACGATTTTTATCTCAAAATTTAGTTTTTTGGGCCGGTTTGAGAGCCCAATATGTTTAACATAGAATTTTCGATATGTGTCATTTAAATCTATAGTAATCGATTTTATTTGTTACTTCGAGTCGGTTTTTAATGAATAGGACCTTGATTTCTGTTTTAGATAGTATAGGGTGTCTCAAAAAATGATGCATGAAGCTAATATATGCTAATAATGCAGAAAAGGTCCATAAGCAGTGATGTGTATTTTACATAGAAAGGGTGGATTATTAAGTACGTAGACCAGCCAGAATAAAATGTTAGATATAGGCGATGAAAGCGTTATTAAAACTTAGTAATGAAACCAATTTTAATTATTTAAAGGGTCTGGTGTTATCAGATATTAGTAATATTTACTGCAGAACTTTTCCTTCGCCATTTTATCCACAAATTGTTAAAAAACACTAAAATTATTCAACTTTTTGGGCTCCTCTTATAGCTTTTGGGATAAATCCTCGTTAAAACGCGATATAAGCTATTGAAGGCTGAAATTCACGATTTTTATCTAAAACTTTAGGGTTTTGAGCTAGTTGGGGAGAGTCTCATATACTTAATATAGAAATATCGACTTTACCCATATAAATCAATAGTAATCGATTTTATTCGTAGGTTCTAGTAGTCGTATGATAAATAGGGCATTAATTTACGTTTTGGATAGTATAGAGTGTCCCAAAAAAGTGTTGTAACCTAGAATTTTAGGATTTTGTCATGTAAATTGATATCTGTGAATTTATTGCGTAAGCTCCAGTAGTTTTATGATAAATAGAGCGTTGATTTCTGTTTTAAATAGTTTACGGTGTCCCAAATAATGCTGCAACATTTAACTTTAGTTTTTTTTTTGTTTAACAATACTTTTTTGTAGGTTTTATTCCCTTATTATAAATAGTGCCTTTGGTTTCTGATTTAGATACTATAGGGTGACCCAAAAATTGACAAATATTAAATTTTTAGGAACATCTAAAGCTAGAAAACTGAAATTTCAATTGTAGATTCTGTTCACAATCACAAACAATATGTCATAAATGGCAACTTTGATATGGGTACTCGTGGTGCCATTTTATATCTTTTTATGAATTTTAGCACGTTTTTTACCTGTTTACATATTACTTAATATGAAATAAGGTATTTGAGACGTTTCGACATTTCAGTTACTTTTAGGTATCTTCAGGTTCTTTGTTAATAATTTTACGGCAATTTGGGCTACTTTGCCCACAGCGTTCGGATTTCCTAAACTATGGGCGCCCCGCGCGCATGGTCTTAGCCTACAAAACTTCAAAAGTACTTTACCCACAGCGTTCGGACTTCCTAAACTATGGGCGCCCCGCGCGCATGGTCAAAAACGACGCAAAAAAAAAAAAAAAAAAAAAAAAAAAAAAAAAAAAAAAAAAAAAAAAAAAAAAAAAAAAAAAAAATGACGCGCGTGTGTGACAAAAGCACACCATAAACAAACCGACTCAAGAGTTTTGCTGACCAACTAGTTTATATCTCAAGATGGGGATGTTTTGTGAAGAATAGGTGCGGCGTGGTTAAGGTGTTCTGCCACCAAGTGGGTGAACAGAGTTAGTTGAGTCCCCAAAGATGAACCCGGAAATTTAGTCCATCCAGTGTAACAATATTATTAACTATAACTTGCGTCTCAAGTTTTATTATCCCGCGGTTAAACTGCATTTACTTCGATACTCGAAGACACCTGGGACTGATAGCTCCTCGTCAGAACTTAAGACTGAACTGGCTGAAATTTTCCCTAAGAAGCACTGCTGGTATCGACATCCATTTACATAAGTGCAGCTGCTTTTGACGGGTGCATAAATTGATATTGTGCACTAGAACAAGCGCTATCGTTTATATTTAGATAAGATTAATAAAGAATTTGTTTTACTATACTTACTTAAGCAATTATTGGGTTTTTGCTTAAGGTTTAGCGCTTTTTGAGACAGCTAGATACCATTTCCTGATATCATTTTACTTTAGGCTCAGGTAAGAAAGATTGAGATTTTGTTAAATTTAAAAAAGTATCAAAATACATTTTTCCTCCAATTTTATTCATCCAAACTACAAATTCAAAAAACTTTCAAAGCGACATAAAACGAAGAATCCTCATCTGATACACGCACATCCATTGCCCGTTGATTTTCCCATTTTCGCCTTTAGCGAATGGACCCTTTCCGAAGAGAAAAACTAGTCTATCCCATCGTAGTCTCATAAATCGCCTTATAGTACCTGTAGTACTGCCATCAAATGAAAAACTGTATTGCGCTTAATGGCACTTAATTGTTGACATATAAGGACAAAGATGGACATTTGGAGGCAAGTACGAGTATGAATGTTTTTTCTTCCTGATGGGTTCGCTCAGTGCTGGTTACGTATATGGCGGCGTAGAAGATACCTGGAAGTTTTTTCGTTATGGGAGAGAGGAAATTTTTCAGCCGCCTCCGCATGTTTGTTGTTGATTGGAAACTACTTTCCTCTGGGAACAATTCGGCATTTGGGCCTCAGGGCATTGGTTCAGTCACGTTCGACTCGGTCTATCACGAGACGCCAGGTTCGAATTTTTATTCCGATGGTACCATCATTAATAATCCTTATCTGCTAAACGACAACTTTCGTACGTGGCCCTGTATGTGCCTTCTAAAGATATGTAAATACGTAATGTTCTACGGTTAATTATGACCTGCGTTTTGCTCTCTATAAAACAGAGATTGCAGATAATGCCAGGCCATTAACAGCAGGTTTAAGCTGAACTGGTTGGCTACCGCGGGAGATTATTTACCATTTGACCATCGACGGACGGGACGGGCCCATGCTAAGTGACTGACTGTGTAACACTGGTAGCTCGTTTAGAACAAAACCTGTCTAATGAATATGGACATTTTTGCGCCTTATATGTATGGGCAAGTGAGCAAGCAAAAAAGTGGCGAAATGGGAAAACTGAACGTTGTTACAGGGAGTTCTGATAAAAATCGTCAGGCATGTAAAGCGAGAACAAATTACCAGGCAACCCCGTTTGCCCTATTTGGCATGGGAAATTAAAATTATTCGTCGTCTGCGTACCACCTTGTCAGATGGTCAATCACTCGGGGACGGCATTAAATCTTTTGCCACAAGGTTAATCTATATCGTTTTCTGTCTGCATGAAGTTTTCTAGATGCAACAAGCAGACAAGATTCTTTGTGTTGAGATTATTGATATTATTGATTATTGATTATTGAAACCTAGCGTAAAATGTTAATAAAGATAATGAAAGAGATAAATCCAAGAATTTTTCATCTAGCAATGCATCATTTAAAGAAACATTTCCATTAAAGCAGTAAATGAAGTATGTTTCTCGTATCACGTCAATTTTAGAGTTCGTGCTCTTCAGGATTCCATCCTCAACATTGAAAATTCTTCTTTTTCATTCTCTCTTTTCTACCATTACTATATTTTCAGTTCTCTCCATTGTGTGGACTACGTAGTAGCTAAAGGAATTATTTTTATTTTTAGTGATATCCGTTACTTTGTAAGAAAGCAGTGAGAAAGAAGCCAATGACCAACAAGCTTCGAGACAACTTCTTGTCGGATGTTTAGTGCATGTTTCCATGGTCGTAGTCAAAATTTGAAACCTTTCCTTTGGACGCTAATCCAGAACTATCAGCATCGGAAAACGATGAGCAAAAGTCTATCCAGCAAAACCAGCAGGAATAGACTGAATGTAAGTAAGTAAGTAAGTAAGTAAATGATTTATTGCCAACAAAAATGATATAAGATCACAAAGCAACGTCAAAATTTGTGGTACAAATAGGTACAAATTTGATATACTTAGTTTTTTAAATTAATATTATACGCCAAAAATCAATATATTGTTACGCCCGATCGCCGGTCTACAAAAATTCCGGCCGAATGGGTTGCCGCGACCCCGGCAACCCATCTAGAATAAACGAGAACCGGGAACAGTCGCCTCCGTTCTCGAATGAGATTTTTGGTAACTATATTGTAGGGCCGTTCTTTCTAGAGGAAAATTTTACTGGCTTAAGATACAGTTTTGCAGACTCAATTTTCTCCTGTATAAACGAACATGCTAGAAATTATCCAAATCTCTCGTACCACGAAATAGTTTTCTCCAACAAGATGGTGCTCCATGGCACTATGTTGCAGCAGTTCGGCAATTTCTGGACCTCACGTTTCGTTTCTAGGATTGGCAGAAGGGGACTCGTGGAGTGGCCACCGAGATTGCCCCACCTGACTCCGATGGACCTTCTTTTTTGGGCATATTTAAAATCTAAAGAGTATAGGAAGCAGCCAGGAACAAATACTAAGGGCAAGAATCATTTCACATTGCACTCATTGCAGAGAAATTGCTCCAGAAATTTTTCAAAACGTCAGAACAGAATTTGAAGCCTTCTTATTGATTGTTTAGATGTTGATGATGTTGATTTTTAGTTTTAAACTATCTTTCCTTGTCTTCGTTCTTGCATAATATTTGTATTCTTAACCTTTTTTGTAACTATTTTTAACACAAATTGACATTTTGAATGTGCCCAGAGCTTGGTGTCTATGGCACGGTGGTTTCTCTGCCTCTGGGAATTTCAATCTGACGAGTAAATTCTGTTTTCACCATTTAACCTACTCCAGCCATAAAAGAGATAAAAATGAAAATCTTGCTACCGATCATCCTGCAGTTTCTCGATAGAGCAATTCTTTATCAGGAACAGTCCTTCCATATCTAATCAAGATATTGAGCCCCTCTGATCAGTGACCACAAAATAATAACTGAAATATCCTTTGCGCAATTATTGTCACCTTGTGATTTCTGTAACATTCTTCGACCCAAAACACGTTTAAAAAGAGTTAGAAAAACAATGCATCACACTGATTGTCCAAGACCCACCCGCGCCCGTCGTCTACGTGAATGGGGCCCTACCTTAAGGGGGCTCACCCACGCAGGAGGCGCTCCTCGGTTTCGGCGTGGGTTCCCGCAGCCATTCCGAACGGTGACTAACGAGAAAGGGTTCAATGGTTCACCTTCTTATTTGGGTTGTTGATATTTCCCAGCAAAACATCTTAGAGGTTATTTTTGCATCTTTTATACACTTCGCATCACAATATATTAAATTTGCATTTATATTGTTTATGATAATAACTCCAATTATCCCCCAACGTAATCTGTCCGTTTACGTTATTAATATGATAACTTATATTATTCTATCTTGTAAATCATCTTGTATGACTTTATACATATAGAGCCGCACCTATTACATACAGAGCTGTTGTAAACAATAAGCCCCACTGCATTTGTAAGCAAAGTGGCACCTCTTAAGGTCTCAGACGATAAATTATTGAAGCACAAATGTCACGAGCAATATGGTGAATTGGAGATCGTTTCGAATTACTTATTTAAGTACTTCGAAATAGCTCGAGACGGATAGGTAATGGAGCGGAACCGTTTAAGATGATAGCTGATGAGTTTGCAGAAGCTCTCTCGGTGCCCATATGGTATGGTTACTAAAGCGAGTGACTTTTGTAGTAATTAAAACGTGCCTTTGCGTTATTAGTTGCACTTTTCCATAGGCGAGTGTAATCGAATATGAGGAACAACAAAGGGACATAAAAACAAAGGGGACAACTGAGCCCGATATTAAATGGTCCAGAAGATATCGAGTGACATGCAGAAGCATACGACTTTTGGTCACGTTGCTGGACCCGCGGTTTGTTAATTTCTCATGTTGCAAAAATACCGGTCGGTATGGAATTTCCAATTCTGTACCCTCTGGGTTTTAAAGGGAATTTTTGTCGTAAGGAAACAGTTGCGATGAATAACGTTTAAGCAGGCAATAGTTAGAAAAAGAATTATAGAGAATTATAGTCCTGAATAGTACTAGAATAGTAGTCCTGAAGAACTAATTTAACTAATTAGTTTTTTATGTTCTACACCCGCTATTCATTTCTTTCAATTTGATAAAAAGGACGCAAAACATATGTGATATCTTAATAAAGACCTTTGGACACATTTGGAACCCAATTCATGACTTTGGATAGCAAAGTTCTTTCGGGAAGTGATATCGACCTAATACCACCTCAAAATGAAGTCAACTAACAAATACACGTCATTATTGCGTCATTTTACGGGAGAATGTCTCTCTCTCAACGAGCTACAGTTTTGGCCCTTAATTTTTAAAGTAAGAACCTTAAAAATGGCGGCCATTTTCGCTCGAATGAGTCACTTGACGTCATACTTCAAATCATTTGAAGTTATGATTCGCCAATTGATGTGCTCTGACGATGCAATTCCGTTATGGATACCTTCAAAATGGCGCATTTACGGCCATAAAACGGGACCATTTTTAGGGAAATATCGGCTATTGTTGGCTGTGTCCATATTTTCTAGGTCATTGATCTACCCAGTTTCGAGAATCTGGCTCCTGATATCGTTCGCATCTCCATTGCCATTTTTCTATTAGTCCACGTTTGTAGCATTGTTTCCTGCTGCAGTTTTTCCAGAAGTCTCTTTACTGCTGAGATTTAATAGATATAATAGTTTTTGAAAACGAACTACTTAAGAAGCGGGTTGTGAATGGGAGAGTAATTATTAAACCGAAAAAGGGTGACAAAGTGGAGAAAACTGGAATTGCTGTAGAGGAAGAAGGTAAAACAACTTAAACCACTGTCACTGTTGAAGAGAGTCTAACTTATACTGTTTTCTTCTTGTTCAAAGTTGTCACCAAATCACTAAAGTGGTCAAAAAATTATCAAATCTGGGGAAATTTTATCAGACCTGGCAACTGCTTGTACTCAACACCTCGAACTTCAAAATGCTTGCCGAACGTACTGCATCACGACTGAAACGTTACTTCATGTCTTATGACTTCAACAGTGAATACATCAAGAAGAGAAGATGATATTGGTCAAACCAATGCTCTTGCACGTCTTATCAAGGAGACTCGTCAAGACTCAAATTGTTGACTATATCCTCTGTGGTAGTTTCAGTAAAGCACCTAAGATTGAAAAACAAGGGGCCTGTTTGAACTACAAAAAAAAAGTATTTGCTGAAGGGATTCTTAGATAAATCATACTCCGAATTTGCTCTTTTTGTTTAACGTTTTGAAGTTGGTCAATGACAATCTTCTTCTGAGATACCTAACTCAATCCTTATTCCGGATAAACTGAGAAAGTTAGCTCTTGATTAGCTTCACTGTGGGCATCTTAAAGTTCGTCGAATGACAACATTGGTGAATGAAAAACGGATAAAGACATAGATCTCACCATAAAGAAGTGCAGTCCAGACCCAAAAAATTGTTTTTGGGATCCATAGGTTTCGCAGAAAGAACTAAAAGCTATCGTGTCTCCTTGCCATTGCACACAATTTTGACCGCTTTAAGCTGTTAAGTGAATAAACCCTTAGTGACAAATTGAAATATTTAAGAACTTTTTTCCTACATTTCGGTGCTTTAGACATCAGCGTCATTAGTTATGTGGAGAATTTAACCTCACGCCCCTTTTAGTACACCTCCACTGAATGGAACAATCTAATGGATTTGCAGGAGGAATGGCAGTACAAATTGTAAAGAAAACTTTGGATTTGTCTTTAAATTCCCTATAGACAGTTGCTTCATTTCTTAACAAGAACTTGACACCTGGATTCCTGCTGAACTTATCGGTTTTTTTGGATGCAGGGTTTAGAGTTTCTGGATGTTCTCAATCTTATTCGCTCACCGTTAAGTATAAAACCAGCCGGCATGAAGAACCAATCCGACTTTCATCATCATAGTCACAATCGTAATTTCCAACTAGGAAAGGAACGGTTAACAAGTGTACTAGAGTACCATGCAAGGCATTATTGGAAACTGCATTGTTGAAGTTGGAGTAGGATCCAAAGTTTTTCGTAGGCATTTAAATCAAATATGGAAACGTACGATGAATATAGTGCCTCTAACACGCAACAAAAGGAAAAACTGTTTTTATTGACATATCATTATCATTAAAACTTTCTAAGGCTTAAAAGTCTTGTAATAGCAAGTATAACACTGAAATCGCCACACTTCCTTCTCATTCTCTATATACCTAACTTTAATAGAAATATGTGGGCATTATTGATATAAAATATGCACTTTTACCTGAGGACGTAATTCAAAGAAGACAATAACAACCATAATATTTGCTTGATAAAAACCGACCCACACGTTTCGAAAAAACGAGGAAAAAAATACCAAACGGATTCGATCATCGTTCGTCCTTCTTTGTCCCGTTGTCGGTGCCCTAAGGCTGCCTCTCTCGTGGCCTTCATTCCGATTTATAAATAATAAACTGGGATCCGAGCCTAGGGCAAGGCTCGATAATATGCTGTGGCGCCCTAAGGCCAATCGACATATGGCAGTCGATTCGTGAATAATAAAAGTTTATATGTTGGTGAGTGCTTGTGCGCAGTGAACTTTTTACTTCCTGTGTTTTATGTCGAAATGCAAAGGCAGTGACTTTTAATTACTTTTATGTGTTATGCGAAAGAGTGTCTAATCAATTATTACCGCGAGAACGAGGAGGAAAAGGAACGTCTCTCGCTGGGGGCGTTCGGCCTTGTTTGTTCCGAGCCAAGTGCAAACAAAATAGAATTCCCAAATTTATTTAAAACGATGTAGGCCAAGCGCCCCGGGGACCACCGGCACCGAAACGAAGAATCGAAATTAGAGAATTTTGCCCGGAGCGAGGAATAACAACATCGCCCAGTATTTGCATATTTTAAAAGATTTTAACGGAAATGTCCCCTCGGTGGGTGGAAATGGGTCGATTCTTGGATGGGGACCAATCAAAAAGCACATCGATTTTGGCAATTTTGATAGAAAGGAGTGAGTGTGACCGCATGAATATAGGTAGTCATATCGGCTTCCATATGAATCGTGGTTGATATGGTTGACCCAAAACCCTAAAGTCGGATCACACCATATGGTCAGGGATACTTCCAGCTTTACGGGTTCTTTATTAATACAACCCGATTTATATGTATATCTGCTGGTTTTTCAACCGCCTGACTTCGACCATGGCGGCTGGCACAGTTATTACTCATTTTTTCCGAAAATTTTCTTTAGGCATTAATAGAATGGACAAAATAGAAAATTATAGGTGATGGTAGAACTTGGAAACATAATTACAACATAATATCAATTTTTAGAATAAATATAATAATAAGCTTCGCTTATCTGAAACAAACTATGCAAGGGAAGTTGACTTGAAGGTTATGTTAAAACACTGTCATGGGAATATAAATTGAAACGTCATTTGTCACAAATGTTAATAAGTGACTTTTTGAGAAACTCTGGCTAACCTTGTAAATTATGTAGATTATCTTAAAAAATTTGGTAAAACGTACTACTTTAGAGTTTAGTCGTTTCTAATCCGAACTGTGCCTATACTATACAAACCTAACCAAAGGAAAACTAGAACTGAACTAACCTGAACCAACCTGATCTAACCTAAACTAACCTGAACTAACCTGATCAAAGGAAAAACATAACTGAACTAATCTAACCAAACGAAAACTAGAACTGAACTAACCTGATCTAACCTAAACTAACCTGCTCAAAGTGAAAACATAACTGAACTAACCTGATCTAACCTAAACTAACCTGCTCAAAGTGAAAACATAACTGAACTAACCTGAACTAACCTGAACCAACCTGATCTAACCTAACCAAAAGATTTCTCATAAGAAAACAAAGCGGCCCTAGTTTCCTCTTATAGTGACGTAGGCCTGAATGGCCAAAGCAGCCCTGCCGGGCCGCTTTGCCTTTAATTAAACTGAACAAAGACAAAATATAACTTTTACCATATTTTTCAAAATGATCTACATAATTTACTCAGAGTTTTTCACTAATGTCACTTATTGACATTTGTGATAAATGTCGTTTCAATTTACATCCCCATGACAGTGTTTAGTTTGTTTCAGGTAAGCGAACTTTATTATTATATTTATTCTAAAAACTTATATTATTAGAAATGTCTTTAAGTTCTACTACCACCTAAAATTTTCTATTTTGTCTATTTTATTAATTCCTAAAGAAAATGTTCGAAAAAATGAGTAATAACGATTTTCCTCAAGTGTACCAGAGCCGGACCATGAGCCGAAACCTGCAGGAACCTGACCTCAGCTATGAGCTAAGAACGACTTTTACAACTTCAGTTTGTCAGATATATGAATGATTTTGACAGGAAAACAATGCAATATTCGTCAAATTTGGAGTTTAAACTTCAAGTAGGGTTCAGGTTAGCTTGTAGAAGTGACACTATGAGATCTTGCAGACGTCATTACCGATCTCCGGTCCATTGTAAGAAGCAAAAAGCTCAAAACAGTTACTAGCCCTCGCTTTCTGCACATTCGATTTAGTCCGAATCAATCTCTACGAGAGGTTACTTGAGACTAACAAAATCTAAGGAACGACAGAACGCGCCCAAATAACAATTCGACGTCGAGGCGACGTCGCTTCAGACAACCAGACGTCGGAAGACAACGTTGCCGCGACCACGTTCCGACCCTCTTCTACAGCTAAATGGGGAATCAAGTTCCAATCGTGCCGACGTCCGGCTCAACTACGTTTTAGGCAGAATACATCCCAATAGTTACACTTTCGCTGACGTTGCTTTAGTGACGTTTTCGGAGTCTTTATGACCGAGCAATCATTTAGGTGCAAATATTCTTACTTTTAACTACAATAAAATTGAAGAATTTGGGTGGAAAAATATTATTTGGGTGACGGCCCAGCCCAGCCCAGATTTATGCTTAGACTACTACGTGTCCTCCCCCACCTTCAGCAAGAAGAAACAACAACATAGCTCAAACTTACCAGTCCTACTAGGTAACGGACCATATGTCATCATCCTCTGCGACGAACCTACCAGCTACGAAACTACCCTACGAGCCCAACCGGGTCCTTTATACCATCTTTCCGCCCAGCAGATCAAAGGAAATTAAAGAGTTGATACACTTCCAAAGAATTAGTTACAGCTGCTTTTTATGAGTAAGTTCAACTAGACAACCCCATTGACAGGAGACTGTTGGTTTCATATGAGCAAAGCTATGACGACACAGCTGAAACAGTAAGCAGTGGCTTTTCTCAATGGAAAAAATAAACTGAACTTTGGCCAGTTGATTAGCGTCCTTCAGGAAAGTACATGGCGAATGGGATAGCGGGGTGAGAACAGTGATTAGAGAGATGTAGTGCTCAATGAAACGTGTACGTATACGTGAACATTGACTCCTGGGCGCATTTTATTCACGTTAGCGATATGCGGAGTACGTATGCTTGCTGGTTTCCGCGGACGCCGTTAACGTATGCCCCTGCTGTCAGTAGTACGGCTGTCCCTTGACTTGTCAAAATTTGCTACAATTTGTTTTAGATTCAGGTTTAACAAGGCAACTGATCTATTGTTGCTACAAGAAGTGTACGGACGAAACCCCGTTACGAGGACCCTAAGAGGTGGAATATATAGCTAGATTTGGATGAGAAACTATTTTAAGACTCTATGCTCGAAGCTGTTTTAACTCTGTACGCTCCTATGTTTTTTATATGTGCAAAAATGGGACAATATGCTGCTATTTGTCAGATTTCACAGTATTTAGGGTGGGTTGCTTACCTCCATAAGCTTTATTTATCAAGGTGGAGCTGCAAAGTTAACTCTATTCACTTTTAATAACATAAAATCAGACAAATACCAGCATCTTGTCCCATTCTTGCCCATATAAAAAGACAATACAGCATAGGGAGATAAAAGAGCTTTCCTCCCGAACCCAGCTTAAGATGAGATGCAAAATACATGAATCCCTGTGTTCAATGAGAATTCTGAAATGACTGTAATTTTTAACAAACCTGAAATAGTTATATGATAATTGGTTTGGACATTTTTAGGAATACCCAAGCACAATGCCAGCCTTGGTATGTGTTGTTTTTTAAAGGGGAACATGTTTCTGGACTCTGGAGTGTTGGATATATTTTCAAGAGTAAATTACACGCAACAGTACATTATTAAACAAAAGAAGTGCATCATCTAAATCGTCATCCTCTTCTTCAGAGTCTGAATCCCTTAGAGCTTCCACATTGAGAATTTCTTCCATTCTTTCTCCAATTACCTACTTCTTACTTGTATTAGTATGAATACTCTGATGTATTGTAGGTAATGCACCCTATACGTTATACAAAACTTTTCAGTTGTAGTAAAAACTAAAAACAATTAATAAAAAACCCAATTATGTCTAACTACAGATAACAACAAACAGACGTTTCACGTCACCCACCTGGATACGTACTTCTAGTCAAAAATGATAGTCGAGAAAACGATGCGCTAACGTGAAATAACTTGCGTTAACGTTTACACGTTGCGTTTACGTCCATATCTACTTCATGTGTCTAATAAAAATATTCTACTTTACGCAGAAATTGCAGACGATTCGACGTTTATTGACGTCTTTTTCACGGCTAGTTTTTTCGT
The DNA here is from genome assembly GCA_951812265.1 of Taphrorychus bicolor. Lineage (NCBI taxonomy): Eukaryota > Metazoa > Arthropoda > Insecta > Coleoptera > Curculionidae > Taphrorychus > Taphrorychus bicolor. The sequence continues at coordinate 26,279,088 of OX638303.1, read as the reverse complement.
CAAAAGTATGGAGATACATTTCTTGCCCAAGAACAATTACGGAAGACAATGGCAACGATACTCATTAGAAAAAAATTCAATCCTGAGACGCCGTATGAACCTCTAGACAGCGACGAGCTCATCACACACGAAAAAACTTCGGCGCATTCTGCAGAATAGCCTTGAAAAAGACGTCAATAAACGTCGAAACGTCGGCAATTTCTGCGTAAAGTAGAAGTTTTTATTCACTGTCCTCACCCCGCTATACCATTCGCCATAAACTGAACTTTCTGAAATTATCAGTCATAACCATTGATCACCATAAACAGTTTTTAGAAGAGGTCTACAAAGATCAGTGCTCGTTATCTGTAAGTAAATGGTTTGGATTTTATTGTTTTATTAATCCAGTTAGTCTATTCTGGTCGTCGCTTTTAATACTAGAATAATAATATGACAACGCAAACTGTCCTCTAAACCAACTTTGAAACGGGGGAGCCTTGTTAGACTGAGGCAACTCTTGAAAACTAAAAACTTTGGAAATTCCAACGTTCACTAATTTACCAAGAATCCTTCGCATCCGATTCTTCGACGGTATTTAGCTCAAGTTTGACACGGTGGATGGCATAGAGCATCTGGAGTTATAAGCTTTAAAGCCGTGATCCAATTGCCTCCCGACGTTTCGTCCACAACTACCACGGAATTTATCAAAGGCACAGCCATGCTGGAGTGAAGTGAGTTATGTTACGCCTAGGTACTTTGTACTCAAAAACGCACAATTTTTGTGTATATGAGAGTACACTAGTACATAAATAGTACAATTGTGGCGGAACGTCATCCACTGACTCACAGGTGGCAGCGCCGAAACTTCACCCACCGACTCACAGGTGGCAGCGTTAGTCGAAATTTTTCACAACATCACACCGCCTTTCCTACGCCGAATTTGTCTTCAAATACTAGTTCAAACTATGAACTCTCACCCCGGCGTATAAGGCAACGGTCTACCACCCCTTACTGACGAGTCCAAGGTAGACCCCGGGACGAAACGCCAACACCGCATACGTAGGCTACAGCGGTTTCAGATTGTCCCAGTGGTGTTTCCCTGGATAACAAAAATCTTTTCTGTGAATACATTTCCCATCCATGGCTTTACATCACCGTACAATCAACAAACTTGGAGTAGAGCAGGATTCAGGAGCACGACGAGCAATCGGAGCAACTATCACTGTCATAGTCGCAGGAAATAATGATTATATAGTTGTGGCTATAAGATAACAAGAAGAAAATGAAAATAGTTGAAAATCCCAAAATTTACATATTTACAATATGGCGAATACGCCAGGCTAGAGTATATTTTAACGGTAAAAAGAGAATTTTGGAAATCTTTCTGCTGCAATTCGTCCTGCAGATACCGACTTAACCTTCATCTGACTAATGCTGGTGCTCATGACGATCAAGCAGTGGTGTTCAATTTCATCTCTCATCAACATGGTTATCCTCCTTTTAACCCCATTCAAGGAAGGTCTACAAAGATTACTGCGTCAACTTCCTGGTGCCACACCCTAGGACGATGACGTCGATATTGCTCACTGTTTTCGTTTCTTGGAGAGCTAAAAGCTCCGGCTTCCTTTCTGCCAAAATAACTGGTACTTTCTAACTACTGCTAACATCTGGTACTTTCTGGCGAGCAGTCTGTGTTTCCATCTTTTTCTTTTGACATTTCACAGCCAAATGGATGACGTTTTTTAATGAGCATCCCCTATATCCGCTGCGAGAACGGCATTAAACCGGACGTTCGTTAACTACTCATAATCATTCATCTGCTATTGGAAAGATATCGTCATTGCGTTGATAACGCCCCAAGGCAGGTTTCTTGATATTTTGGCGGACGCGCGTGTCACGCAAAGAAAATTAGTAACAATACATACCTATAACACATTTACTTATTACTGACATCAAGGAGGCGTTGGAAATCTGACTTTGCCATTTTTATATTAGTTTCTCAACTAAATGTTGAGAAAATATTGAAAGGCGATATGTATATAAAAAAAATGAAGATTTCGAAGGTAAAGCGATGAGAGATGGCAAGAAGGTACAGAAGATTTTTGAACTGCAGACAAAAAGTTTCTCCTTCATCAATAAATAAATTATTAGAATCAAAAAGCTTCCAGTTCAGCACTCAGTGAACGGATAGAAAAAGTGAACACTTGAATAAAAATTAAGGAACTTGCTAAAAAACTTAAGTGATTTTGAAAAGAACCTAAAAACTTCTGGTCATGGTGTGAAACAAACTTCTCCTCGTTCATTTTGCATAATCTGCATTGGCCTGTCGGTCGGTTCAACGGTGCGTTTTCGGCCTGAAGCCGAAAGTGTAGCCCCAGTAGAAAGTGGCCAAAGATTCGTTGCGAGTTTCCAAATTTGAGAGAGACCAGACAATCATATCACGGAAATTGGCATCAATATTTCATGGGTTATCGAGATTTATTCTTGATAATGTCTTATTTGCATCTCGACACTCCAATGCAGAAAGCCCACCGCCCAAAAGCATCGTTTTTTTTTTACAAAAGGCACCGCACCACCTTGGCCCCCATACGGACACCCAACCAACATTTATTTTATTAACTATTCGCAAATATATACCTACGTACGTTTCCGTAATTTTCTTAATAGCGCCCCCAGGCGAAAACCGCAATGTACCGCTACTGAATTCGACTTCTAATTTGACAACTGTTGCGCGTTTAACCAAACCCACCTCGAGGCCTCGGTACCATGGGCTTATTTGAATTACGAAATTGATTTTTTTTTCAAATTAGTGCCAGGCCGTTGTACTCCCGTTCTCAGCAACCGACCTGCCGTTTAGCACCATGGTACTAACGAGTTTCCCATAAAAATACAGTTCTAATTTAACTGCTAAATAAGCTTCTCGCATAAAATTACATTATTTCACGGATATTTTTTTAGTACCCACCAAAAAGAGTCCAAAAGCACGTATCTCGTACAGAGGATTAAGCATTTGAGGTACTGTTATTGATCGTTATGCCGGGTTGTCGGAATTTACATTTGCCCGGGCTCTTCTTCATTATATTTCGGTTTATAAACCCGAAGCTATACAGCATCATCCGGGGTGGAATTTTACTTTACTTTAATGCGACCGCCGCCGGGGGCCCTGTATAAGCCCCCCGGGCGACTCCGCTTGGCCTCGGATATCTACATAATTTTAAAGTACCCTCCGGCTGGCCTTTGGTACAGGGGCGCACCGATATTTGATAATATGCTTTCCTACTATATCACTGCTTAGGGTAGCGCAATCGAGTGGAAATGATACAAAACCGATAATAAAAGACTAATTTGGCGGCAAAAGTCAAAGAGTTAAATTAAAGGTAAGGTGAATGTCAAAGTGGGTCTTAATGAAACATCTTTTTATGGTAATTAACATTGACCTTCAAACTAGATAGACTCAGTGAGTCAATCATAAATTGTCAGGTTTGTTTACTTCCAACATGCACATGGACCACAGTGGGCGCGCGTCGCGAGGGGAATGAAAAAATGGCCGCCGAGTCGGGTAATCGGTGAAAACATGATACATGCACTTATCTGTGATACGAAAAATTTCTGTCCCACTTTTAGTGGGATAACAACCAATAACTAAAGTCTTACATATGCCACAATATTTTACCATAATGATAAAATCTTTATCGATATCAACCACAAAGAAAACAGGTTTTAACATTTTGTGGTTGACATCAGTTCAATGAGGTTGACTGACCCATGGCAAAACACTTTTCTTATCATTTATAAAAACTGTACCAGACTGGACTTCACTGAAAACCTTGGAATCGGTTGGGAACTGCTAGCTATCCTCAATTGCCTGAATTAATTTAAACTGAGTGGATAAACTAGCCCTAATTGGATAAATCTTTATTTATCTATGAGATTTAAAGATTTTTCAAGAGCCAAGGTATGTCCATTGTCCAGCAGGTCCAGCAAGATGACGAAAAAGGGCGCATCAACTTATGCTAATCTTCTAGAAGTTAAAACACTTTATTATATCATTCATAAAAACTGTAACAGTGAACATAAACGTAAAAAACACATAAACATAAATGTAAACGTAAAAGTTAAATTTTAATAAAGAGTGTATTTTGTTCACAATATTACAATTATGTCTTCCTTTTATTACGGATTACGACGAACCGTAAAACTTACATAAAGTTAAAATTGAACTTTATGTTATTGATATTGTTGCGAACTCGGGGTTCAATAATTCCAGTGTAACGATTTAATACGAAAACACTATTTATTAACTCCACAAATACACACGACTACTAAATAACTCACTACTTAACACTTTATAGCCTTCTATTATCGCTTCGTAACTTTATCTTACTTATAGCTCGATTAAAATACGACTACTCCTTAATCGCCGCTCTATGCGCCTTTTATATACAATCCTAAAATTACAGAAAAACCTAGAAAGTTCTTTATAAGAATTCTTGAATAATCTCACATAAAAAAAAACGGTTGTAAACAACTGCCTTCTAGATTAAGCCAGACGAGCAATAAATCACTCGTGTCAGCCATGACGCAGCGCGGATAGGTCGCGAAGCTCCGCCAACCAACACGCTCCCATGCGTTGCCCCGCCTCCCATGCGGCGTTGCTGCGATCGTAACATTGCCCTCCTCCTAAGTCTGTTCGTCCCGAACAGATAGAGTTCCATGGTATCGTGCTAATCGATCCAAATGAACGACCTTCATCTTTGACCTAGGGGTCCGCTGGATCCTATACACCACATCATTAATCTTCTTTATAATTGTATAAGGTCCTTCCCAATTTTGGCTAAGTTTGGGCGACTTCCCCACCTTTCGCCGGGGATTGTATAGCCACACCAAATCACCATCCCGGAAGCCGCGGGAGTTAGCTAGTAAGTCATATCTGGCTTTGGCTCGATCACTGGATATCCGCAGTTTATTTCTGACTTGTTCATGTACATTGTCCAGCCTCTCCTTAAGTTCCTCCACAAAATTCTCAGAGTTGAGTGAGTCTTTTTCTGGTGTTCCATACATCAAATCCGCTGGAAGCCTCATTTCCCTTCCAAACATCACTTTCGCCGGAGTATAACCAGTGGCTTCATGCGTAGAGCCTCGATATGCCATCAACATGAGAGGTAGATGTTGGTCCCAATCACGCTGATGATCTGCCACCATTTTAGACAGGTAATGTTCCATGGTCCGATTAAATCTCTCTACCATCCCATCCGACTGTGGATGCAAAGGAGTTGTCCTGGTCTTGCGAATTCCGAGAAGTTCCATGACCTTCTGGAAAACAGCCGATTCAAAATTTCGGCCCTGATCAGAATGAAGTTCGAGAGGGACCCCAAATCTGCAGAACATTTCATTTACTAGCACCGTTGCCACAGTCGTTGCTTCTTGATTAGGCAGGGCGTATGCTTCAGGCCATTTAGTGAAGTAATCCATGGCGACCAAGATGTATTTATTGCCCGTCTCAGTCTGAGGAAACGGTCCCGCGACATCAATTGCTACCCTCTCGAATGGAGCACCTATAGTGTACTGCACCATCCGGCCGCGTGATCTTGTTCGAGGTCCTTTTGTGGCACAACAAACTTCGCACTTGCGGCACCAAGATTCGACGTCTTCATGATAATTCACCCAGTAGAACCGCTCTTTAATTTTGGCCAAGGTTTTATTGACCCCAAAATGACCTCCACTTGTTCCGTTGTGCATTTCCTGTAGTACATCTGATTTTCTGCTATCAGGAACAACCAACTGACTGACTACGGTCTTGCCATCCGGACTCTCCCACGCTCTCTTCAGTAATCCATTTTCTATTTTAAGAGAGTGCCACTGGGCCCATAGCGCCTTCAGGTTTGGACTTTTACCAGCAATTTCTTGCCATTCTGGTCTCTTGTCGTCAGTCTTTGCAGAGAGGATGGGTCCAATATCTGGATCATTCATTTGTTCTTCTCGAAGGGTCTGTGTGGTCCAGCCATCGTTTATTTCCACCGACGTTCTCCGTACAGAAGGAAGTCCCTCACGCTGCTCAGTTCTTTGACAATGCCGACAATCTTCTTTACATGGCCGTCTAGACAATGCATCGGCATTTCCGTGAGACCTTCCTGGTCGATGTTCAATTTGGAAATCGTACTGCTGCAGGCGCTCTATCCATCTGGCTATTTGACCTTCAGAGTTTTTCATCTGTAATAACCATTTCAAGGCTCCATGGTCAGTTCTAATCAGGAACCTTTTTCCATATAAGTAGCGATGGTAATGTTCGACTGCTTTAACAATGGCCAACAGCTCCTTTCTAGTGACGCAATAGTTTCTTTCTGGCTTACTTAAAGTCTTACTGTAGTACTCAATAACCTTCTCTTGCCCGTTTTGTCTTTGAGAGAGTACTGCACCTAGACCACAGTTACTTGCATCCGTGTCCAGAATAAACAGTCCGTCCTTTATAGGGTAAGCCAAGATTGGGCTAGAACAGAGGGCAGCTTTAAGCCTTGCAAACGCCTGACTGCAATCATGGTTCCACAAGAACGGTGTTTTCTTTTCTGTTAATTTGTGCAGCGGTTTTGCGATGTCGGTGAATCCCTCTACAAATCTCCTGTAGTAAGTACATAGTCCCAAAAAGCTCCTTACTTCGTGTTTGTCTCGGGGAACTGGCCAATCTTTAATGGCAGATATTTTACTTTGGCTAGTTTTAATGCCTTGTTCTGAGATGGTATGCCCCAAGTAATCGACTTGCTTTTGGAATAGGCTGCATTTCTTGTAGTTTAGCTTCAGGTGAGCATTCCGTAACTTGTTGAAGATTTCTCTTAAATTCTTCAAATGCTCGTCGAAATCACGTCCCATGACAATTATGTCATCTAAGTATACCAGGCAAGTTTTCCAAGTCAGCCCCCTCAAGACAAGTTCCATTAGTCGCTCGAAAGTTGATGGAGCATTGCACAATCCAAAAGGCATAACAGTGAATTGGTATAGTCCAGAACCAGTAGAAAATGCAGTCTTTTCTTTGTCTTCGGGAGCAATCTTTACTTGCCAGTACCCACTTTTTAAATCTAGAGTGGAAAACCACTTTGATCCCGATAAAGTTGCTAAGGTGTCGTCTATACGTGGCAATGGGTAGCTGTCCTTCTTGGTCACGTCATTAAGTTTCCTGTAGTCAACACAGAACCGCGTTGAACCATCTTTCTTCTTAACAAGAACCACAGGCGACGACCATGGACTAGATGATTCTTCTATGACGCCCTCCTTTAACATTTCATCCAGCAAACTGTTAACTTCTTGTTGTTTAGCCAGAGGGACCCTTCGTGGGTGTTGTCGTATTGGCTGGGCATCTCCTGTGTTGATCTTATGGACAACTAAATCAGTTTGACTGTCGTTGCTCTTGAAGTCGAACATATCAGATTCATCCATAGCAAATTTTATGGCAGATTGAAGTTGTTCCCTTGACAGATGACTCCAATGTCGTTTGAAAGCATCAATAACCTCTGGGGAAGCTTGGTTAGAAGATTTAACTTTGGATGTCTTTGCGTCGACACAATTGCATACCCATTCCACAGGCTCATAATTGGCAAGAACTGTTCCTTCTTTGAGCTTGATGGTCTTTTCTCCAATATTTGCAACTCGTACTGGCATAGTCTTCTTCGTGTCGGTCAAAGTGCGTGCTACCATGATTTCAGTCGTCAAATCCAGGTTAGGTTCTATAAGTCCTATGGACCACCCAGGATCATTTTCAGAGGTCACTGTGATAATTTGTTCTGAATTTGGAGGAATTTTCACATCTTCTGCCACCAGTAGGCGGACACTAGTTTCCACATTTCCATTGGTTAATGCGAACTCCTCATCTCCAAACGTGAGAATATTCTGTTTATGATCATAGGAGAATCCATGTTTCCTGATGAGATCCATTCCCAAAATAAACTCGTCTTTGATCCTGGCAACCAACACTTTATGCCGAACTTCGAGTCTTTCTCCAATAATGATGGTGACATCGGCTTCTCCGTCTATAGGGCAAGACTCTCCAGTGACTGATTTTAACATAATAGGGTTGGGCAATGGTTGTATGGTATATCCGACAAGCTTATCTGGCCTTACAATGGTCACATCTGCTCCTGTATCGATGGTAATCTGGATCTTCTGTTCCTTAATGCGTCCGGCCACTGTGAGACTTTTGCCACCCAAATTATTGACTTTAAAGATCCTGGGGGTCTTAGCGGCCCCGGTCAATTGCCCCCTTGCATTGACCGGAATTAGTTTTCCTGGGACCTAGGGGGGCCTTGGTCGCCGCTTGGTCTTCTAAACGACGGCGACGGACTTCTTGCCCTATTACGGCAGTTACTCTTGATGTGACCCAGTCTGCCGCAGTTAAAACATTTTATGCCCCGATTGTCTGTTGATCGAGGGGTCCTTCCCAATAGGGCTTGTATATTGACTGCCATATCCTTCATAGCTTTATGTAAACTGGCCATGGATTCAGCCATAGACGTATTCTCCTCTTCATTGCAAGTTGCCATTCTTACACGCGGAGCTGAACTAGATGACACTCGTGACGCCTCGAATTCCAGGGCCCGAACTAGTGCCTCGCTGATATCCTTGGGCCTTACTAGACGTAAGTGGTATCTCATGTCACTATCGCGAACTCCCTCAATGAACCTTTCGGCTGCAAATTGCATTTGAAAAGATTCAGGGGCCGATGGATATGCCAGGTGAATGAGTCTGTCTATGTCCGCCTCAAATTCTTGTAAGGATTCACCTGACTTTTGCTGTCTCATCCTCAGCTGGGCCTGGAACACGGTTTCTTTGTGCTCATTTCCGAATCGTAGTTGCAGAGAGTGTACTAAAGCCGCATAATTACTTTGATCAGCTGCCGACAGAGATTGGAGTAATTCAGCCGCTTTTCCACGAAGTGCTACCACCAATGATGTAGCTTTCTGGGGCTCGGACCAGCCATTAGCTTTTGCAGCTGCCTCAAATTGGGTTTTATAAATTTCCCACGCCGTAGTACCGTCATAATCAGGAGGCTTGATTTTAGCGTTGGCTGTGCTAAAACTCTCTGTAGACACGGTGTCGTCCTCAAGTTGTTCCCGGAATTTCTTTTCTAGCTCGAGAACCCTCTGGTTGACAGCTTCGAGTCCTTCGTTAACGTCGTTAACGGATTCGTTAACGGACTGCATTATTCTTTCTTCCAATTGTTGCTCCCTAGCTGCGAGATGGTTCACTAATTCTTCTTTAAACCGTTTCTGTTCTTCCTTTTGTTCTTGATAATGTTTTTCCTGCTCTTCCTTCTGTTCTTGATAACGTCGCTCCTGTATTTGATCACGTTTTTCTTGTTCCTCTTTTTGTTCCTTATAACGTCTTTCTTGCTCTTCCTTCTGTTCGTTATAACGTTTCTCCTGTTCTAGATAACGTCGCTCCTGTACTTGATCACGTTTTTCCTGTTCTTGATAACGTCGCTCCTGTACTTGATCACGTTTTTCCTGTTCTTGATAACGTCGCTCCTGTACTTGATCGCGTTTTTCCTGTTCTTCCCTCTGTTGTTGCATAAGGGACAGCAGGGCGGCAAGTTGATCCTCCATCGCTTGATGCTGGCTTCTAGTCACTGGCATAAACACGTAATGTCTGGCAATGAATCACTCACTTGCAGTTCAGTAATATTGGTCCTCAAATTCCCACTGGAATCGCACTTCTGACACCAATTGTTGCGAACTCGGGGTTCAATAATTCCAGTGTAACGATTTAATACGAAAACACTATTTATTAACTCCACAAATACACACTACTACTAAATAACTCACTACTTAACACTTTATAGCCTTCTATTATCGCTTCGTAACTTTATCTTACTTATAGCTCGATTAAAATACGACTACTCCTTAATCGCCGCTCTATGCGCCTTTTATATACAATCCTAAAATTACAGAAAAACCTAGAAAGTTCTTTATAAGAATTCTTGAATAATCTCACATAAAAAAAAACGGTTGTAAACAACTGCCTTCTAGATTAAGCCAGACGAGCAATAAATCACTCGTGTCAGCCATGACGCAGCGCGGATAGGTCGCGAAGCTCCGCCAACCAACACGCTCCCATGCGTTGCCCCGCCTCCCATGCGGCGTTGCTGCGATCGTAACAATATGTAAAAATTTAGTGACTTTTTGACAATGAAACTGTCAAAAATGTTTGTTTAATCAAGCATACGCATATGTATTTGACCAACCCCCATTGTGAACATAAAAGGACTTAAGATCCCTTTAAGGTTACTGTATGTATATCGTATGCATACGTACTCGTTATGTTTATAAACATTGTGAATGAGCCATAAGAGACTGGATTTCATTAAGGAACTTGGAATCGGCTGGGAATTGCTAGCTAACTCCAATTATAGGATTGAAAGATTGCTTAATGCCCAAAGTGTGTCCACTGTCCAGCAAGATGACGAAAAAGGGCGCAACAACTTATGTTAATCTTCTAGAGGTTAAAATACTTTATAATATCATTCATAAAAACTATAACAGATTGGACTTCTCTGAGGGCCTTGAAATCGGCTGGGAATTGCTAGTTAACCCCAAGTGTCTGAACTAGTTTAAACTGAGGGTGAAACCTAGCCCTAATTGAACAAATCTTTTTTATCTATAAGATCTAAAGATTGTTTAATGGCCAAGGTCCACTGTTCAGAAAGATGACGAAAAAAGATGCAGCAATTTATGCTAATCTTCTAGAGCTCAAAACACTTTCCAATATCATTTATAAAAACTATAACAGACTGGTCTTCACGAAGGACTTTGGAATCGACTGGAAATTGCTAGCTAACTCCAATTATAAGACTAAAAGTTTGCTGAATGGTCAAAGTGTGTCAACTGTCCAGCAAAATGACGAAAAAGGGCGCAGCAACTTTTTATCATGTATCGTTGTATACACATTCATCGTGTATCGTTTATAAAAACTGTAACAGACTGGACTTCACTGAGGACCTTGGAATCGGTCCAGCAAGATGTTGGACCATCAAGATTGGGGAATCAGTGGAAAAGGGAGCAGAACTGATTTTGCAGTTATGACGCAAATTCTCAATTAGCTTTGGCATTAGCTAAACGCCAGTTAAAAGTACGTTCTTTTTATTGTGATTATCTCTTTTCTTGAAAATTTGTTTTGAAACCAAACTGCACTAAACTGAATCCTGAACGAAATATCTACTTTGTTAGTATCACCACCAAAAAAACTTCTTGTTCCTCTACTTATTTATAGGGTCCCGTCTCTATTTTTCTATACAAACTATTAGATTCTCTTTGGCTTCTCAGTTTTACTTCACTAATCTTCCTCTTCCTCATCATCTTGAGTAATGTTGACGATGACATTCTAGAGTCAGATCCATCATCCAAAAAATCTACTGACATGTTACTTATATGAAAAATATTCTCCTTGGGATTATTATCTATATCATTATTTTCAATAACTTCTTCATCTTTTATTTCATTTCTCTCATGATTTTGGTAATATTTAGAGCTCTAATAATTCCATTGAGTTGTTGTTTATAGCTTGTGTTAAAAGATTTAATTTTTATTGGTAAATTTTCAAATCAGGTTTTTTTTCTAAATCTGACCTAATTTGTCAACTATTCCAAACTATTCTAAGTTGTCAAAATCTTGGATTTTCACCTGGTTGATCTATTGTCTTCTTAAAATTCCTAGTAATGTTGTCTTATAGGGTTTGTTATAGGGGTATTTGATTCAGCACAAAGGACTTCTGATCTATCTGAATTACGTGGTCCTCTTTTTTGAGTTTCTTCAGTTTCATTCAAAGAAGAACATCTCATTTCGTTCCTTTTTCTTCCAATGATTCTAATTAACTTGATTTTATATATCCAAATTATCATTCTCTATCCTCTCTTCCTCCTCAAAATTCTTACTAATGTTGTCTTGTGATTATAGGCGTATTTGATTTAGCACAAAGAATTACTGATCTTTCTGAATTACGTGATCTTCTTTTTCTGGAATTACTTAAATCAATGTGGCAATGGCAATGATCAGCTGTTTTCATTTGAAGAACGTCACATTTCGTTTTCTTTTCTTTAAAATATTTTCTATAATGCGATCTTGCTTATCCAAATTATCATTCTATGTCTTCTATTCCTTTCTACGTAATGCAATAATTCGGTCTGGCTGCTCTATTTTACCTGGTTGATCTATCTTCTCCTCAGAATCCTTTGTAATGTGGTCTTGTGATTATAGGCGTATTTGATTCAACACAAAGGACCACTGATCTATCAGAACTAGTTTCGTTCAAAGAAGAACATCTTATTTCGTTCGCTTATCTTCCAAAGATTCTCCCCAGTTTGATCTTGATCATCCAAATTATCATTCTCTATCCTCTCTTCATCTCTTCTTCTTCTTAAGGCGCCCTCTCCTTTCGAACCATCTTCTGAGGTCTTTCAGCCAGGAGTTCTGACGTCTACCAATAGATCTTTTCCCTTGAATCTTTCCTTCAACTATTAGTCTCAGCATTTTATACTGGTTGCCTCTCATAATGTGGCCTATGTATGTAGTTTTTCTATCTTTGATTTTTCTTCATTCGTCTAAGTATTTCTTCGGTCGTAATTCGTTGGACCCATGATATGCAAAGCATTCGGTGATATAAGTACATTTCAAACTCCTCAATTTTCTTTTCAGTTGTAGGGTCCAGGGTCCAGCATTCACATCCATACAGCAACACACTGAAGACATAACATCTAATCCTGCGAGCCCTCAGGTTCAAACTCAGATCAGGACTAGTAAAAAATCTTTTCATGTTTATGAATGTTTTCCTGGCTTGTTAGATTCTGTAACGGATCTCTTGTTTCGGATCACACCACTCGTTGACTATGGTACCCAGGTATTTAAAACACGAGACTTGTTCGATCTGATTGCCGTTAATCAAAATTGTTTCAGCAGTGTGTCTCTTGGAGAAGACTAGCAGTTTGGTGTTTGATATATTCATGTCCAATCCGTATTTCTCGCTATACTCAGTTATTCTATTTATCTTTTTTGCAGATCTGATATGTTATCACCAAGGACTACGGTGTCGTCTGCGTATCAGATATTGGTGATACATACTCCATTTATTTTTATACCTCCCATGTCTTCCGCTAAAGCTTCTCTGAAAATTGCTTCCAAATAGATGTTGAACAGGAGTGGTGACAAAATACAGCCCTGTCGTACGCCTCTTCGGATTGACATAGTGTCAGATGTTCTTCTGTCTGATCTTATATCGGCGATCTGGCATCAGTAGAGATTTACTATCAATGTAATATCTCTTTTGTCAATCCCGGTTACGGATAATATTTCTACCATCTTTTGATGCTTGGCGCGGTCGAATGCCTTTCGATAGTCACTAAAGCAAGCATAGACATCTATATTCATATCTTTGCATCTCTGTGCTAAAACATTTAAAAAGAAGAGGGCTTCTCGAGTGCTTACTCCATTCTGGAATCCAAATTGAGTGTCGCTTAATTGTTTTTCGCATTTCTTGTATATTCTAGTGTGGATTATTCTCAGAAAAACTTTAAAAATATGTGGCATTAGACTAATCATGCGATAGTCGTCGCTTTGTGATGCGTTTGTTTTTCTTCGCGATCATTATAAAAGCAGACTTGAGCCAGCTGGGAGGAAGAGGATAAGATCCAGTCCTTTGCTTTCTTGGCTAGCAATGGTTTTAAGTACTTCCATATGCACCTTGGCCGCTCCTCTAGTTTTTCTGTTTTCAGCGCGTGGATGACCTCACTTTTTGTAATGGCTGGTCCGTCTTCTCCATGTTCAGTTACTACCTTGGGAATCTCATGTCTGTCGTCATCAAAAAGCTCCTCCACGTAGCTCTTCCATCTTTTTAGTTTCTCCTCGATACCATTTATGATTTCATTATTTGTATCTCTGAGAATTCCTGTTTGGCATTTTCTTCCTACCTCAGCTACCTCCCTAACTTTCTTGTGTACATTAAACAAGTCATGTTTCTGTTCTGTAGTAGTTCTGTTGTAGTTCTTCGATCTCTGTACATTTCTCGGCCAGCCATTTTTCCTTTGCCTCTCCGCATTTCTTCCTTAGAACTTTATTGAGTTCTTTATGTTTTAAAGCTGTGGATTCGGCCATCCTTCTCTCTGTCATAAGGTCTACACTTTTATCCGTCGTCCATTCCTTCTTCTTAATGTTTTCCTTAAAACCGATCTCCTGTTCTTGAAGCTTTATTACTGCGTCTTTCGTCTGCCCCCATGTGGTCTATGTGTCCAGTTGCATTCTTGAGTCTATCTCTTTCAGTTCTTTTTCCAGTTTCGTCCCTGTTTCTTCATGAGTTTCTGGGTCGTTCAGGTTCTTCCTCTCTACGTACTGCAATAATTCGGTCTAGCGCCTCTACTTTACCTGGTTGATTTTCCTTCTCCTTAAAATAATGTCTTTTGTTTGATGTTTGATTCATCACAAAAGATTACTGAGCTATCGCAATCACGTGAATCCCTTTTTTTTATTACTTAAATTAGTTTGACAATGACAATGATCAGTTGAACTGGTTTCATTCAAAGAAGAACGTCTCATTTCGATTCTATTTCTTCCAAAGATTATTCACAATTTGATCTTGTCCTTCCAAATTTATCAGTCAACACTCAATCAATCTCTGTTGTCTTCTTCCCTACGTACTGCAAAAATTCTGTGTAGCTTCTCTATTTTACCTGGTTGACTTGTCTTCTACTCAAAATTCTTAGTAATCTTGTCTTCTGATTATAGGCGTATTTGATTCAATATTGATCTATTTGAATTATACATTATTCAAAATGCAGTACAAAGATTTTAAATGCGTACTTGTGGGGTCAAAATAAGTCGTTTTCTTCCTATAAACATTGATCCTAAAATGAACCCTCTCCCCCATACGGAAACTCAAAGTTGGATTTTTGTTTTACTGTGGTCGTTTCATTTATTTTCTCAGACAAAGTGAAATTTTAATTTTCCCCAGTTTTTACTGTCATTATGATGACGAACATTTTACGTTTCCCGGGAGTTTTGTTAAATTAATCGTCACTCTAAAGTGAGCCTAACAAATATCTTTAATTTTGATTTCTTGAAGTTTCTTCATTAAACTAACCGTTTTCGAGAAAAACTTCTTTGACTGAACAGCTGCAGTATCAACGTCATAATAAGGAAAAACATAGGAGGCTGGGACTTTGTAGTTATGGCAACAGTTGTTTTTCACTTATGCCATTTCTGAGAAAAGAAATAAAAAAAAGCTTGTTGAGAGACAGGGTTGTACAAAATTTCAAGAATTTTCATGAATAAATACGACCACAATAAAAAAAAATCCAACTTTGAGCGCTCGTAGAGGGGAGGAGGTTCATTTAAGGACCTATGTTTATAGGAAAAAAACGTCTTATTTTGACCCCACAAATAGGTCCTTAACATCTTTGAACTGAATTTTGAATCACCCTGTATAGTCCTCTGTTTTTTTAGCATTACTTAAATCAACATAATCTTTTATGATAATAATAACATCAGTTGGGCAATAGCAATGATGAGATGGCCTCAAACAAACAAGAACATCTTATGTCGTTCCGTTTTCTACCAAAGAGTCGCCACAATTTGGTGTTATTCCTCCAAATTATCATTCTCCATTCTGTCTTCCTTTCTACATTCTACATCTGCTCTATCTAATTTTTATATTTTACCTATTTGATCTATAATTTCCTCAAAATTCTTATTAATGTTGTCTTGCAGCCTGTTCGGGTGTGGTACCCTACAAGCGTTGGCGTGTTGCACCATCGATGGAGCTATTTATTTGAGCAGTTTTCTTCTTCCTTTCCTTATCAACTATGACAAGTATCTGTTTTAGTATCTCCGCTCATTGTCAACAACTATCTGCTTCTGAAGAGGATTTCAATAGCTTCGGCTCGGACGTTTTGTTACTAAGTTAATTTCCTCGACCGCAGCAGGTTGTTCTGGAGTCCACTGGCCGGTTTACAAAGGTTCTTCAACTCCTTGAGGATGAATGGATGAGTTTCCCTTGTCGGACGTATTTTTATTTTTCTCTAGGTTTGTTCCCACGAATAGCTGGGGTGGAATGCGGCAGGTCCCGTCTTACTGCAGCACCTTCAACTAGAGTTTTCCCTCTTCCCTGGGGTGCACTGTTGTCATCCCGGCATCATTTATTCCTCAGCACGGTACCACACCTTGACTTTTGGGATTTTATCCATCAGCGTTGTCTAAATTTAGTGTTATTGCAGGGTATTGCAGTTTTAGGGTATTGCAGCAGGAAGGGCAACTCTGGCAGCATGTGGTTCTTCACCACGAACGTTGGTCTTGAACTAACGGAACCATGGATGACGATCCCAATATACGCAATCCCTAATAACTTTGATATCCCCTATGGATCTATTAGCGTAGTTATTAAGATGACGAATTTACTCTACGAATCTACAATTTTCTTTCCTTCTTTATCTATATCATTAACCGAAGAGCAGGCGTTAACGACTCTTCAAAAAATCGACAGAAAGCCATTATTTGCAAAGAATAATTGAATTGCATAAATGATTAATTTGTAGAATTCACCATTTTGGGATAGAGGCTGTGAACTATTCTGCATTATTTGGACTATACCTCCAACATTCTCTTTTCTACTCCATTTCTTTCCTTAGAGAAACTATTAGTCTTTCTTTCCATTGTTATACAGGGAAGGTGTGAAAATTGAACCCAAAAGGTGGAGAGAAAGTTTGGATACGTCCAATTTTGTAATAAAATCATTGATATAGACGATACCAGGAAAACATCGCTTTGGTTCACATTTTGCTCCATTTTTCTAACAATGAAATACATTTTATTGGCGGCTGAATCGCGAGGATGTGACGTTATCTGACATCCTAACTTAATATATAAATAGATAATTTAAAAAAACTGAATTCATTTTAAGGGAATGCCGTCAACTGTTTGCTCTGTCCATATCTCCAAAATAATGATTTAATTAATAAATGAACACATCCATCAAACTAAACTTCTGGTAAATTGCCCTTAAGGTGCAGAGTTATATGATACAATAAAACAAACTAGACTTGATTTGCTTATCCACCCAGTTGGTCTTGTTTTCCTAGATTGGGTTCACCCAGTCTGTGGAGGTAGAAAGGGATGGGACGAAATAATTAAAGTATGAAAGTGGGGGCATAGCTAAAAGATTATGATAAAAATATGGTTGATAAACAGGGAATTTTAGAAGAGCAGCAGAGGTGTTGACAATTCTAAAAGAAATGTTTGAAATTTCTTGGAAATGTACAATGGTCAAGTACAATGCTTGTCCGCCTTCAGGGTAGCAAAGTTGTCCAGCACGTCTTTCTATGAAACGTGAAGGATGGAAGAAACGAGAATGGAAAGAAGTGAAATGGGGAGGGAGGAATAATTGGTGTCTTCTAGTTGAGGCAGGGTGGATTGATTAAAAGAGTAGTTATTGAATTGAATGTCACTTCTTCATAAGAAAATCTTGATGGAATTGTAGAAATCTCTCCTTGATATTTTGTGAATTTATTAACTTCTTTAGGTATATCTTTGAAAAAAAGCTGCAACGGATAATAGCGCACGTCACTGGTGCACGAAAATACACCAAAACCCGAGAACCTAAAAAAAACGCCATAGAACTTGGGGCGTTTTAGCCGCCGGGTATCCGTCCAGGTATATCCTCTCTATGATTACGCTGTGTTTGGAGAGAAACGAGAGAGAACGCGGAGTCCGGTCTGCCTGCGGAACTCGGTAAACAAAAGGCCCGGCAAAACCTGCCAGTATTCGTTTGGTTTCGCAGGATCGAGCCCCCAGGGGGTGTCTATGAAATGACGTGCCCATTTCGGGGAAATTGTGTTTCAATCCGCTCATATTTTAATGGCTCCTATAGCCCAGGCCCGGGGATTATTTAGAATTTGGAAATTTGATATCGAAACGAAGCTTAGGGAGAATCAGTAGGTAAATGGGAAAGGAAAATTGAAACGTCCACTCTGGGGGGCAAATTAGATTTAATGCAGTTCTAAATGCTCGCGTAGACACATTCCGCGGTCAAGATTTATGAAAGTGTGTCTCGAAATGCCGAACGTTAATATTATTTCCGAGGCGGGAAAAATCGCGTTTCTACTTCTGGGCAACGATAATTTCTGAATCGGAATGGGCAGTAATACTTAGAACTCTAGGGTAGATATGTATAAATAATGTATTATATTATAAATCATAAAGCATAACGCCGATCAGAAAAACGGGCACTCTCTCTCGATTTTTGCTTTCACCTCTGGGCTCTTACCAGATACCGGGCAGTGTCAAAACGTGCCTTTGACCATTTTAACTAGCTAAGCCAACTTAACATGAGTTTATTTAAACCTCAACGTTCTCCAGACCATACAACAAGACGCAGACCATACAGAAACTACCCCTAGAAATCATGATATTTCTTTATCATTTAAAGAAATTATCTTTATCTAAAAAGATCAGAATAAGCTCATGTTGACACAAAAGGGCCAATTCAGAATTAGCTAGAGAAAGTACACGAATTGATTCTTTTAGAAATCTGTGAAATGGCCAATACTAGTTATAAAATAACTAAAAAAAGAAACAGAAATAATTATAGTTGTCTGTTAGAGAGAGAACGAGAGAATGTTCCTGCTCCAGGAGCTATTTATTGTTGCTCAGGGCACTTATTCTATAGAAAGGTGTGAAAGTGAAAATGAAAATCTCTGGCAAATGGAATTGGTCAATAGATTTTTTTGACCAATCAAGGCTGTCAAAATTTTCATTCTCACTTTTACAACTTCCTATAGAATGAGGCTCCAGGCCATGGATATAAATATATAACCGAAGTATAAATAAGCAAATAGCCGAAGTTTTATTTGTTGAACGGTTCAAATTCTTTGAGAAGTGTAAAGCATGAAAAGAAGATCCAGTTCTTCTATTACTAGATAACTACAGCACTCATTAGTCATTAAATTGCAGTCATTAACTCCAGCAAACAATGAGGAATCGCTACGAAAGAGAGAGGAAGAAATTATCTAGGCTTTCGCCCATTATCTTTCTGGTTCATTTAATAAAGCATTCGGCAAAGTTGCAAATATCGAAAAAGCTACTAAAGGCGTTGAGGTAACGGGAATATCATTTGTCAACATTGATGTTTCCCAGGAGGAAGATTTTGGCCCCTCTGAAAATTTAGGCGAGTTGAAGAAATGGTGAAATAGAAAACACGATAACAGGAGGAGAAGAAGAAGATAACAGGAACAAACAAGGGAAGAAGTTGCAAGAGAACAAGTGATCGAAGCAAACCACAACGACAATCAGCAGAACGTATCTGAAAAAAATAATCTCAGTTTTTGGCTGTTTCGGAGTGATTGATGAGCAGGGAAAAAAGGTTGACAAAGTAACATTCTTCTTGTTCGAAAACAAAGCAGAAAAAGTCGTTAAAGAGGAAGAATAGGTCAGATTTATTAAAACTAAGGATGGTTAAAAAGCAGTTTCTTAGTATTTGAAAAAAAATCAACATTTCCAAACGTCAGAAAATAACACTGAAACACAGGGCACACTCACAAAAAACTAAAAAATGGTTCCATGATTGCGAGGAAGAAGAAGAAAAAATATCTGACGTTTAGGTTAAAAAGCAAAGACATTTATTATCGAGGAAATAAGTACAAGTAATTGTAGAGAGTTTGGAAAAAAAACGAGAACTTTGGTTTAGATTATCTGCTATGGTTGGGCTCATTGCAAGTTAACAAATGGAGTAAGAACGTGAAATCTGCGTGAAATCTACTATATCTGCGTTTTTGGTCAATGAGGTTTGCTGATATTATCTTCAAGATGAGCGTAATTCCGTCCACTAATATTTTTAGGAATTTATTATTTTGCGTGAACTTTTGTTACTAAACTGACAGCAATACGTTTACAGCCTCATAAACGCATTGCTACAGTTATTTTAGCTCTATTTTGATGATATTGGTAAACATAACTGTCACACTGACAACTTTATTTTTAAGTAGAAAAATTACTAAACGTTTGAAATAATAAATTACCTTTAGTTTTCAGCTTCAACCTACACTTTTAATTTGAAGCTACAATTTTAACTTGAATCTATAATAGTACCTTGAACCTGATGCAAAATGTAAAATAAACCTACTGTTATAAGTTAAATCTATATTTGTAACTTCTACCTACACTTATACTACAATCGTAACTTACAAATGTAACTTAAACCTACAATTGTAACTTTAACCTACACTTGTAATTTACACTACGACTTTAACTTGAACTACAATTTTAATTTGAACTTACACTTGCAACTTGATCCTACATTTGTAAGTTAAACCAAAAATTTTAACGTGAAACTACACTTGTAACTTTAACCTACAATCTAGCCTACGGTTGTAATTTAAAGCTGCAATGTTAACTTGAATCTACAATAGAAACTTGAACCTACAAATGTGACATAAACCTAAAATTGTAATTTCAAACTACACTCGTAATTTAAAGTTACAAAAGCTGCATTTGTAACTTTAACTTATAATTGTAAGTTATACCTAAAATTGTAACTTACACCTACACTTGAATTTTAAAGCTACAATTTTTGCTTGCATTTACAATTGTAACTTGGACCTACAGAAGCTATTTTTTACACATAATTCTATGTTAAAAATACAATTGTAACTTCAATCTATACTTGTAATTTTAGGTTACAAATTTAACTTGAACCTACAATCAATTTGTAATTTGAACCTACAATTTTAACTTCAACCTACACTTTTAATTTGAAACTACAATTTTAATTTGAATCTGCAATAGTTTCTTGAACCTACAAATGTAAGATAAACCTAGAATTGTAACTTCAACCTACACTTGTAATTTAAAGCTACAAACGCCACAATTGTAACTTGAACCTACTATTGTAAGTTAAATCTACAATTGTAACCTCTACCTACACTTATACTACAATCGTAACTTACAAATGTAACTTAAACCTACAATCGTAACTGCAACTTACACTAGTTAAAGCTACTATTTTAACTTGAACTTACAATAATTGTAATTTTAACTCACACTTGTAATTTAAAGCTACAATTTTAACTTGCAACTTGATCCTACAATTGTAAGTTGTTAGTTAAACCAACAATTTTAACGTGAAACTACACTTGTAACTTAAACCTACATTTGTAATTTGAAGCTACACTTTT
Organism: Taphrorychus bicolor; assembly: GCA_951812265.1. Lineage (NCBI taxonomy): Eukaryota > Metazoa > Arthropoda > Insecta > Coleoptera > Curculionidae > Taphrorychus > Taphrorychus bicolor. The sequence continues at coordinate 26,257,919 of OX638303.1, read as the reverse complement.
TACTTGAATCTACAATTGTAAGTTAAACTTATAATTGTAACTTCAACCGACACTTTAACGTATAATCTAACCTACAGTTGTAATTTAAAGCTGCAATTTTAACTTGAATCTACAATAGTAACTTGAATCTACAATAGTAACTTGAACCTACAAATGTAAGATAAACCTAAAATTGTAACTTCAAACTACACTTGTAATTTAAAGCTACAAATGCTTAAATTGTAACTTGGACCTACAAAACATTTTTTACCACATAATTCTATGTTAAAAATACAATTGTAACTTTAATCTATACTTGTAAATTTAGGTCACAAATTTAACTTGAACCTATATTTTATAATTTGAACCTGCAATTTTAACTTCAACCTACACTTTTAATTTGAAGCTACAATTTTAGCTTGAATCTACAATAGTACCTTGAACCTACAAATATAAGATAAACCTACAATTGTAACTTCAACCTACACTTGTAATTTAAAGCTACAAACGCTACAATTGTAACTTGAACCTACTATTGTAAGTTAAATCTACAATTGTAACTTCTACGTACACTTATACTTCAATCGTAACTTACAAATGTAACTTAAACCTACAATTGTAACTTCAACCTACACTTGTAATTTAAAGCTACAACTTTAACTTGAAGTTACAATAATTGTAATTTCCACCCACACTTGTAATTTAAAGCTACAATTTTAACTTGAACTTACACTTGCTACTTGATCCTACAATTGTAAGTTAAACCAACAAATTTAACGTGAAACTACACTTGTAACTCAAACCTACATTTGTAATTTGAAGCTACACTTTTTACTCGAATCTACGATTGTAAGTTAAACCTGTAATTGTAACTTCAACCAACACTTGTAACTTTAACCTACAATCTAACCTACCGTTGTAATTTAAAGCTATAAGTTAGAATTGTAAGTTAAACCTAAAATTGTAACTTAAACCTATACTTTTAACTGGAAGCTACAATTTTAACTTGAAACTACAATAGTATCTTACAAAATGTAAGATAAACCTACAATTGTAACTTCAACCTACACTTGTAAGTTAAAGCTACAAATGCTACAACTGCAACTTGAACCTACTATTGTAAGTTAAATCTACAATTGTAAGTTCTACCTACACTTATACTACAATCGTAACTTACAAATGTAATTTAAACCTACAATTGTAACTTCAACCTACGCTTGTAATTTAAACCTGAACTTTCAATAATTGTAATTTCCACTCACACTTGTAATTTAATGCTACAATTTTAACTTGATCCTACAATTGTAAGTTAAACCAACAATTTTAACGTGAAGCTACACTTGTAACTTAAACTACATTTGTAGTTTGAAGCTACACTTTTTACTTGAATCTACAATTGTAAGTTAAACCTATAATTGTAACTTCAACCGACACTTGTAACTTTAACCTACAATCTAACCTATAGTTGTAATTTAAAACTGCAATTTTAATTTGAATCTACAATAGTAACTTGAACCTACAAATGCAAGATAAACCTAAAATTGTAACTTAAACCTACACTTGAATTTTGAAGCTAAAATTTTTACTTGTATCACAATTGTAACTTGGACCTACACACAATTTTATGTTAAAAATACAATTGTACCTTTAATCTATAGGTTCTAATTTGAACCTACAATTTGTAATTTGAATCTACAATTGTAACTTGAATCTACAATTGTTAAGTTATATCTACAGTTGTAACTTAAACCTATTCTTGTAACTTAAAACTACAATTTAAATTTAAACCTACACTTGTAACTTGAACCGACAATTGTACGTTAAACCTGTAATTGTAATTTTAACCTACACTCGTAATTGGAAGCTATAATTTTAACTTGAACCTGCAATTGTAACTTGAACCTAAAATTGTTTGTTGAACTTACAGTTGTAACTTGAACCACAATTGTAAGTTGAATCTGCAGTAGTAACTTCAACCTACAAATTGATAGAAAAAAACTGCATAAATCATTTTGTTCAAACTTTTTAAATTTATTGTTGCCCTTCTACGCTTTCGTATGAAGCAGCAACTTCTCTTGGTGACTCGTCACTAGTGAATATTTGATATTAAAAAGAAGATTTGACAGATGCAGCTTCAACGAGAAATAGTATTGAATAGCCATAAACTGTCCAAATCTACCAGTCCATATTATAACAAAGCCTTTATATAGCTCACGGTTGTGGAAAAATTAATGTATATAACTTGTAAGAAAGTCCCGCGTCATTGCTAACGTGTGTTAAGAGATAACGGGTGTTCATTAGAAAAGTCATCTAGAAGCTCCTTCTAGATGACGCCTAGCACTGCTAGGCAAGGATTGCAAGCCAAATTACGATGTTGTTTATGCTCAAATATTTAAGTACCTGCTTTTCTAATAGATTTTCTAATATGTTATATAGTTTACCTATATAAATAATCCGCCAATAATAGCATGTCTCGATATTCCAGCCCAAATATTAACGATTCGGGGTGAACCTGACTTCCAGGTCGTATCATAAATAACAGAAAGCACAGAAGATGTTTTAATAATGTGTGAGCTTTATATAGTACAGTAACCTGAACTAACCATAGTAACCAAGTTCCTACTAACCATAGTACCAAGTCATTTGATAAGGAACTTATCTTGTCACCCTTGTATTGACGGTTTTAACATTCCTCTAAAGTACCGACGTTGAAAAAAAAACGTAGAGCACAAGCCAAGTCGAGCGATCCGTGTATAATATAAACAGCGTGGCCGCCCGGGGCGGAGGAGTGCCGCCCGGAGCGACGTTGGGCGCGACATAAATTATGCCGCCCCCGGGGTCCGCGGCGGGCGGCCAGGGGGACCGCGCCGAAGAGTTGTGGGATCAGATATATGGACGCGTTCCCTCCGACTTTTGACCGGAGGCCGTTTCGAAAAAGTCGTCCGGTTTTTCTGTAATTAGCTTAGAGATTGTTTCTTGCTTGTATTAAAAAAAAAATAACAGTCACTTTTTTACCTTAGGGGCTTGTTGCGTCGAGTCCAACCGCGACGTCATCGTGATGCCAAAATGAACACTCTAACTCATTATAATCCAGATTGGCCCCGGGCAAGAAACCACCAAGACTTCATTCCCGAAGTTTCTCCAGGAAAACTTAAAATTAATTTTGGTAAGAAGTATATAACGAATATGAAGGGGGTAGTTTTTACGGGGTTTTAATTACTTTGCGCCCCGGCAGGGAGTTAACTTTGACATTTACAAATTTAATTAAATCCCCTTTTCATTAAATTCTTATTGTAATTTTTACCACATTATTATTATTGTCATTATACGTCTGCTTATAAAAAATCGTAGAATACTGCGCCGATGGCTGAGGGTATTGAAGGCGAAACTTTTAACACCCCGCGGCCCCATGGAAATGAAATTGGCCTCCAGCGCTTCGCTGATAGACGTAGCTCTGATGGCCATAGACGTAGCTCTGATGGCCTACATGTATTTTACGAGTGGGCCTCTCGGCAAGCTGGCAATATTTATTATTTTATTTATTTTTTTTTGGGTAGAGTGGGTTGAGAGGATTGTTTTCCATTAGTTTTAGGGATCCATCATCAGAGGTCTCTAATAGTGTAGGTACTAATAATAAAGTAACGACTTACATGTTTCGACAAATAAGTTGATACATAGGGCATCAAATACAGTAGAGGAACTATTTTCACAGTTCACACTTTCTAAATTGGTATGATTTATTTGAGGGGTAAACTGCTGGGGCATTGTGGTGTGCACATATGCAAAACTATTGGGCATTAGTTAAGAAAAATAGGCTTTAGTAGGCATTACTTGGGTATTGTTAGTGGTCATTACTGGGCATTACCAGGGAATTAGTGGGATTACTAGGAATTGTTGGGCATCAAACAATCAATCAAATTATGCTTTATTGTCTGATTCATATTGTTAAATTCATTGACAAAGCAAACAATGACGCCAATGTCAGGAAACCTTGGGAACGAAACAACTGCCTACAAGATTTGCGAGGCCCCACACCACAAAGGCAGCATACTGCTCGCTTCTGCAGCACAAAAACCGTACCAAACAGGCGCCATGAACAATTTCCCCAGAAACAGATGCCATATCTCAGGTGGGACTCAATGAAAGCAAAATACGCATTTCTGGTTACTGTACTGCCCAACTGAGCTCTAATGATCCGAATAGCATAACATCCGGAGGAAAGCTTTGCTCTCAAGGATTTGTTGTGGGCATCAAACTTCTACCCATGGTCCACAAGTATCCCCAAAAATCGATTCTCCCTCTCTCCCTATGTCTCTGCCATCCAAGGTCAAATCATTGTCAACCTTAAAATTCATAACACATGTTTTGTTGAAATTGAGGGATAACTGATTAGCAATACACCACCTTTTTATAACAGTTATATCTTCATGCATTCTGCTTCTAAGTAACTAAAAAGTTAACTTTTCCTCTATATCCAACCCAGCAACAGCATTAAAATATATCAGGAACAAAAGGGGCCTCAAAACTGATCCCTGTGGAACTCTTATTGCACCATCCAGACTGCACGAGGTTGCACCATCATATTGTACGTGTTGTACCCTTCCACCCAGGTAGGAATGAAAACAGTCCAGAGCACATCCTCTGACCCCATACGTCTCCAACTTGAAAATGATGGTATTGTGGTTGACACAATCAAACGCTTTGGAGAGATCACAAAAAAGGGCCGTAGCCGAGTCTCCACTGTTGAGGACAAAGAAAAGAGACTCAACAAAAGAAAAAATAGCATGGTTTGTACCAGTGGATGGTCTGAAGCCAAATTGATTCTCACTTAGAATTTTATTTGTCACCGGATAAGACATCATTCGAGATTTTACCAACTTCTCCACAATTTTAAACATGGTAGGCAGTAGCGCGATAGGCCTGAATGCCGATGGGTCATCCTTGTCGCCGCCCTTGAAGATGGGAACCACCGGTGGCCCTTTTCAAGCATTATGCCCTTTAGGGACGGCATGTTTATGGCCTCGCCAAGTATCTGCAGTATGCGATCAGGAAGATTGTAGCTATTGTACATTTTAATTTTAATTCGTCACAATCTGTAGGCGCATCTGTAGGGTCTCTTAGGCGCATGTCGATATCCTCTTGCAGTGGTCTGGTCATTCATCCAAAAGGGTTTTCGTTCGTTTTTTTGCCAACCATTAAAGAATATCTAATAATATCAAGTAGGTCGATAAAAGGAAAACACAAAAAGAAAATTGTTGTTGAAATATAGATTTATTTATTGTAATAAAGTGAAGAACAAAGAAAGTAAATCTCAAAAATCGTCATTTTGAGATAGATTCACAAACAGGTGTTAAACTCAGTGCTGATGCCAATTAATGGAGTTTGCTTATGCTTGTTCCCCGCATCGCAAATCTTTAATCTCGTAAACGCGCTTTATTGTCAAGTACCTGGTTACTTAATTCACTTAAGATAGGGTTTATTAAAAATCTTGTTTTTAATTTCTCACGGGGATAAACCTATAGTACATCCCGAGCACATACAATCTCTTGAATGTTTATTAATCTTTATAAGATTGATGTCAAGTTCTAGTTGTATTACATTATTGTCGCTGAGGTATCCCCAGTTCGGGTCCAGCAACATGCTCCAAGCAATTAGCTCGTTGAAACCCCATGATACTCCTTCTCTTCTATACTTGCCAAACTTTTTAACTTCAAATTTCATACTCCGATTCTTTGCCGGCATGTTAGAAAGAACAGTAAATTCGGCCTCCACTTTGTATGAACAATCGAATTGGTCTACTTTATATAAGAAACAGCTCAAATAAGGAACTTGAATCTCATTATTGTGCTTTATAATCCTAACTTTCCATTTAGTGTTTGCCAAATAGAATAGAGGACTATACTCTCCTAGAGAGGTTAACGATCTGATATTCTCAAAGGAGAACCGGATTTTTTGCCGCCCGGAATTCATTGGATCTGGTGGCATTACAGGGTCATGTTTTTCGTTGATGACGGGTTCTAAAGGAAAATGTTTTTTGTGGCAAGGAACTGAAACTTCAATTTCCTTGATTACCTCCTTAATTGCTACTTGACATTTACTATCCTCCAGTTTTTCGATACTGGCAAGACGATGCAAATTCTCTATACAAGATTTAATTGTAAATTTACAAATTGCTACAGAATTGGGAAAGCAATTTAGTTTTACATGCGCATTGGTACTAATGCAGTCCACCGGATGACAGCGTTGAGGCTCGGACTTATAAATCACACTGTTATGTACAGTTTTTAATTCGAAATTTATAGTCTGTTCCAATCTTAGTGCTTCGGGGTGCTTTATCAATAAGGCAGGATTGACAATACTCACATCCATGTAAAATATCTCCAGAAGAGGATCGTAGCGTATATATAAAATTGCCAACATTTTTTCACAATAACTGGCGTATAAGTAGGTTACAGTCTCACAAAAGTTGTTCATAGAAACTCCAAAGGAGGGCGTGCATAAAAGCTGGTTAGGGTGCTTTGTTCTCACATGCTCTACCAATGTAAAGCTCTGTCCAGAAAAAACACTACAAATCGGACACTTCAGCACTGTCCCAATGCAAATGTCTTCGTGCTTCTTCATTTCGCGAGGAATCAACATCTGATCGCAGCCTTCGTAACGGTTAATACACGGAAACTGCAAGTTTTCAGCCAGCATATGGTACAAGGACGATTCAGTACCATCGGAGTCATTAGGGTTGCATCGTCCACATTTAACCGAACGATTTGTGTACACTTTTACTGGAAACACTGACAAATACATCTTGCACTTTGAGCACCGCAGACTGTCGAGAACTTCATCCATGTTTAATGCTAGGGACTATGTAGGTATGTACAAAAACTATTTTTTATCTATTGGAATTAAGTAATCCGTTATATTTATATACCTACTCATGTTCTAGATAAGAAATGAAGTGTTTAGGAAAGTACCTAATCATATAATTTATTTTTAATCGTAAATATCGATCTTAAATGAGTGATCCGATATACCTGTTATCTTGTCACACGGTCTACAAGACGAACATGTGTTTATTTATAGGAGGTTTAGTTAAAAACATCATTTAGTTGGGTATAAAATCTCAAAAGAAAAGGATAAAGGAACAAAAGTACATTCACTTTGATTATGCCAATCTTTTTTGTCAAAAATTGAGAGCCTTCTAGATGACGTTTTCTAATGAACACCCAGTTTATAGAACTTTGTCTAAATATAAGACCAAGTGATCCCATTGTTTGGGTAGTAAAAGATGACTAATATACAGTGCGAGTTTTTTAAATGGGACAAATTCAGTAAAAAAAACCGTTTTATTTTTTGGAAAAACGCTTGGACCCTTCGATTTATATTTTAGATTACCTTCTTTTTTGTAAAATAAACCATTATAGAGGTTGTCCCAATTTGGAGATATGACGTCATCAATGGTTTTTTTTAAATTACAACTGCTATTTTTTGTCAACTATTTTCATAGTGTACATCAAGTTATACATAGTAGCCAATTTTCAAATTTTTATAAAGTGCCAGTGGCAAGATAATTAACAAAATTTATTTTATTTCAATCATCAATTCATATTAGTCATTTACCTACTGAATTTACCCCAAGCTACCCTTTCATAGATTACCTTTGACTTTCTGGTAACAATAATTTCTACCAGCATTAGGTACGTTTAATTAATGTCAATATCAAATGTACAATTGACAGCGTTTTACTTTTCTTAAATATCTTTGCTTAAATACTTGATAATAATAACTTAATAACTCGTTCAAGGTAATGTCTTACTTAACTGAAAGTCACAAGATTGAAATTTTAATGATGATTGGATACGGAGATAGAACACAAACACAAAATGAAGTAGTTCAGTTATTCAGAGACAAGCCATTGCCACTCTTATCTCGAAGTACTGTAAGTAAGATAGAAAAACGGTTTCGGGAAAATGGACACATAAGGAAAACATTAATTCATCGAAAGAGTGCACTAAGGGAAGATGTCAAAGTTAATGCACTATTATCTGTTCAGCAAAACCCTAATATTTCCACCAGGCATCTAGCTAATGAACAGGAAATTAGCGAGACTTCAGTAGTAAAAATTCTCAAAGCCCAAAAGTTGCATGCTTACAAACTAAAAATTCTCCAGGAATTGACTGAAGATGATCCTGGTAGAAGACTTCAGTTTTGCGAGCAAATGATGGATCTCCTGAACAGAAATGTTGTGAACACAAACAACATTGTGTTCTCTGACGAATCGACGCTTACGCTAAATGGTGAGGTAAACCGACAAAATGTTCGTTATTGGGCAGACGAGAATCCCCACTGGATGAGAGAAGGTCACAGTCAATGTTTGGGCAGGAATTGTCGATAATCGAGTTATAGGACCAATCTTTTTTGAAGAAAATCTCAACGGAGCGAGATATTTAGAATTTTTGGAAGAGGAACTAATTCCAAATTACGTTACTCTATTTCCTTGTCATATAGAAGATCTCCTCCACAGAAATATCTGGTTTCAACAAGACGGTGCTCCTCCCCATTTTGCCAGACCTGTTCGCCAATATCTGGATGAAGTATTTCCGGACCGATGGATTGATAGAAGAGGCCCCATTGAATGGCCACCCAGGTCATCAGACCTGACTCCATTGGATTTTTTTTGTGGGGTTACGTAAAAAGCAAAGTTTACCAAACCAAACCTGAAAATGTTTAGGAGTTGAAAGCACGAATAAAGCATGAGTGCAGACTAATTTTCCCCAAAGTAATTGCAAACGTGCAAAACGAGTTTCAGTTACGTTTAGGGTATCCCCAACTAGTGAATGGACATCATTTTGAGCATTTATTGTAAAATATTTATTAACATAAATTGATGTTTAAAATAAAATATATTCTGTAAATTATCTTGCGACTGGCAGTTTATAAAATTTTGACAATTTTCAACTATGTATAACTTGATGTACACTATGAAAATAGCTGACAAAAAATAGAAGTTGTCATTTAAAAAAACTATTGTCGACGTCATATCTTGAATTTGGGACAACCTGTATAATAGTTTATTTTACAAAAAAAGACGGCAATCTAAAATATAAATCGACGGGTCCGAGCGTTTTTCCAAAAATTAAACTTTTTTTTTACAGAATTTGTTCCATTTTAGAAACTCACACTGTATACCTACTTCGTGCAACGTTCAACAACGTCTTTAATTGACTTTTGCAATCTTTAATAACCGGTTTCGGCACACAACAGCCCGTCATCAGTGCCCAAAATCTGTTGTGACGAATACCTAATTATGTCCGTAGTGAAGAGTGTCAAGTCACACAGAATAACAGGTTACAAGGGGTGCCAACAAGACACCGCGTCATGGATCTCAAGTGCGAGGCAAATGGCAATTTATCAACTTTATCCATCAACCAAGGGAACATGCTAGTTTTGTAAAGAAACCTCATAGAAAAATCCATTGAATATAATCGGCCGCTAGTTGTAATATTCTTGGACCATGAAAAAGCTTTCGACTCCGTGAATCAACACCAGATGACGAAATCACTCTCTGTCAGCAGAATAGACCATTGAATCCTGGTGGTACAAGCGATCAGTGCGTGTCGGTGCGGTCTTTCTTACCCTGCTCGGTTTCAGTTGGTAAAAATTGGGTTAATATTTGTTGTTTGACACAGTCTATAGTCTAAAACTTGAGGAAATCAGTGGCTAAAAGGATTCATAAATATTGTGTAAAAAATTGGTCCTAACAGCAACAATATATTTTGTTACGGAGAGCGGGCGCTCGGAGGCGGAGCAACATTGGAGGTTGGACGTTCGCGGCCTATCCGGGCGCTGCGGCCTGGAACTGTCACGAGTGATTTATTGCTGTGTTTATTATATATATAAGCTAAAGAACCAAACGATAATAGAGGGCTAAGTAGTGAGTAGTGAGTTATTTAGTAGTGGTATGTATCTGTGGGATAAATAAATAGTGTTTTCGTGATAAATCGCTACACTGGAATTATTGAACCCTGAGTTCACAACAACATGCCTCTTGGAATGTTGTAGCAACCTAACTTCAGCCGAAATTTTTAACTTTTGATATCGTGTTAGCTTTTGCAAGCAAGCAACAACAAAAAAAGATATCATAATCAAAGTAAATGGACTCTTGTTCCTTCATCCTTTTCTTTTCATAAATCGCAGCCAACTAGATGACGTTCTTACCCCCTACTTAGGTGAAGTACTTTACCAAGAATTTAACAATTTCTGCAGCTCAATTTTCCATTCCAGCTGTCTGGAGCGTGCCTCGAGCCCAAGAGGCTATTGAATGGTGTGCTCGGTAGTTTATCAGAAAAAACGCAATGAGGCTGAGGACACGGAACGGCATTTACTTATTATTAGCTTATGTGGATGCGGTGTTGGAACAGGAGTGTGCGAGATAGAAGTGATATCTGCTTCTCGTAGTGAAAAATCGGCTTGCGCAGGCCAATCGCTGCTCTCAGTGATGAAATTAACAAACTTGAAGATGCCAATAAGTCTGGATGAGAAACTAACGCTACTAAGCAAAAGCCATCCAGACGACATTAACGAAGTCAGAAAGACACAATGAAGTTTACGCTCCTGATTTACTGGAGCTGAAGGTGTGTGGATGGAGTTGAGGGGCATGCTGTGCAGGTTGACTAAATTCTGAACGTCTTGGCGAAGTCGATGTGAACGTGGCGACTGCAAGATTGCTTTGAATACTTTTGTCAGTGCATAAAGATGTGACTAATGAGACTGAGAAAAAAAATCTCTATACCACATAATCTTGCCAGCGATTGCGTGTAGGTTGCACCAAACAATGTGTTGATCTGTGGTGATTTATGTGTCACAAATTTACAACACTGAGATATGGATTGATAGCGGCTCCCACCTTATGTGAAGTAAATGTACGCAAGGATTCTGCCTGGTACACTGTTGTACTTTGTTTTGCCTGGCAGCAGACGCACCATCATCACCTGCCCTGAGTTTTAACACTCCATCAACTTAATTACCAGCAGGAAGTCATATCTCCAGACATAATACGACCAAAAGCACAGAAAAAAATATATATAAAAGGCAGACAGTCCGATGGTGCCAGAGATTATACCGTGACCCAGCGACAATGTCATGCGTATCCTACGTGTCTCCAAGCTGTCAAGACCGACTACGGAAAGCCTCTCGGCCTGGCTCAGTGGTCGCCTGTCAATCTTAAGCTTGTAGAGAAGAAAATTTACAAATTTTGACTGCACCCTCTCCAACGCCCCCATGTGGGTCCCGAAACTAGGAGACCCATACAGGACAGCAGTAGTCCAGTTGACTACGAACAAGTGACCGGTATAGGTACTTCAGGGTCTCAATGTAAGTGAAATCTCGGCATTGGCGTATTATGAAGCCAAACATTCTAAAAGCCTTGGCCACTACGTAATTGATATGTTCAACAAACCTCAGTTCCCCCATCGAAGACAACACCCAGGCCCGCCAGGTCCTTTATTATTTGGACTCTTTGCAGGGAGGTCCCGTCCAAGAAGTAATCGTGAGTCAGAGGCTGGCGTTTCCTATGAAACGAGATAACCCTGCACTTGAAGATATTAAGTTCCATATCATTCTCCCTGCACCATCGATCAGTCCTATCCATAGCAAACTGCAGGCGACCATAGTCATTGACGCTTCCAACCCTACAGTAGACCTTGAGGTCGTCCGCATATAACAGAAAACTGCAGCCCCCCAGCACATTAGTTAAGTCGTCTATAAATATCAGAAAAAGCAGTGGGCCCAAGTGGAAGCTCTGAGGCACTCCAGATGGCATATCGAACTCGTGTGACAGCCGCCCTCCCATCTTCACCCTGCCCCTACGGCCGGTAAGGTAACTGCACAACCACCCGACAAGCGCTCCTGAGACACCGTATAACGTCCAGCTTGGTTGGAGATCATGGTTCACCCTGTCAAAGGCCTTCCGAAAGTCGCAGTAAACAGAGTCAACCTCGAAGCCGGCGTCAACCGAGGAGCAACAAGAAGGAGAAGTACACACTCAAATTGGTGAGGCAGGACCTCTCAGGAAGAAAGCCATGCTGATTGGCTGACAAAACAGTTCGGAAACCAATCATATGGTTCAACACAAGGGACTCGAGAATCTTTGAAAGGCAATCCAGTCGGGCGATATAGGACGATAGTTACTGACGTCCTCGCGGTTACCACCCTAGTGCAGTCCTCCAGGCCAACGGAAACATGCCGGAGGTCAACGAAAGCTGAAACAAATAACTCAGTGGCAGTGGGCATGCGAGTGTAGCGCCGCACTCCCTAAAGAACAATGGAGGGATACCATCATTTTAAAACTGACTTTAAGTAAAATAAACCGTGAAAGGTCCGATTGAGAATTCATGCACGATGTAGAAGCTATTATAGATCCTAATTCCGGGATTTGAATATCAAAATAGATGAAAAGGTTCGAAAAGAATTGCACAAAGGAAACTCAAAAAAATATTATGTTGGGGAAGTGAAAGAAATAGTCTGAGAAAAACGAAAAGTTTTTACCCAATTTTCTCAGAAAGAAAGGAAATTGATTTACCTTTCCCCAAGTCACTGATAAGGACCTGTTAGAATTGGAACAAGTGAAATTATCCATAAAATTAAAATGGCTATTTTTTTTGAACAAAACAAATTGTTATTATCCACATCTGCCCTTCCAATGTCCAAACCTACCCCAGCAGCCAAGGGGTACCTACATTGGGACAATTTGGATACTTACAAAAATCTCAAAGTCATCTAGCATTGAATAAGAGCCAACCTTATGGCACAGTTTAAGGAATTTTCTTCAAACTGTGCTTATGGTGATACACAGGATAATTCATGGTGATGGTATATGGTACCTTAGACGTATCTAGAGAAAGGCTTCACATATTTATTTCAAGATTTATGTGTAGCCACAAATGCGTCCAAAGTCTATTTCTAAAATATTTCAGCTGAAAGGAGTACCAAATTTCGTGAGATAAAAAATACCAATAGTTTCAAGTCGATGTGGACAATCGGCCGACAGTTTACCGACTCAAATTGTTTGCTTGTTAATTTTCAATCAAGCAATGTGTGCTAGAAATGCCTTTTTAATTTTTTTTTACATACAGCATTAAAAAAGGCAACTTTTTGAAAAAGGGAGAGATAGAAAATTATTAAAAATTGCTGGAAAATATCTATTGAACCAAGTTGGTAATTTGAACAAAATGTAGATTGGTAACTGCCAGGGGCATGGTATACTGTTACAGGATTCGGGTTCCAATAATTTATCGTCAATTAACTGCACACTTTTATTTACTTCTAACTATTACAACACGATTAAAACACAATCAAACACACATAACAATTCGCACTGTTCGCTTGTCGGCTTATTTCGCTTATTTACTACACTGCACTATCTATCCGATCCCTTCTCGCGCGACTCGATGGTTTATATACCCAGCCTGAACACAATCTCGTACTTTCGAGAAAGGAGGCCGGGTTTGCCGGTTCTCGTTTAGTCTAGATGGGTTCCCGGGGTGGCGGTCGGCGCTCGCTGTTGCCGCTTCGGCCCGAATCTCTATGGACCGACGGTCGGGCGACGGGCGTAACAGTACCATTGGTGTCAAGAAGCTAGCATACATTAATTTGTGAAGGTTTTCTTGGTATTAGTTTAAAGCAGGTCAGTGAAGTCAAATCGTCAAATTTTCTATGCATTGAACCAAAAACAGAAAAACCCACCCATTTTCCAGTTAAATTGTTCGTTGTAATTTTGGTAGCCCGCAGGCAGAAAATGTACGGGCGCGCGATGTATTTAGACACCCCGGGCAGATCAGCGGCGTGCCTTCCCTTCTCTAACGAGTGTCGATAATGTCAATATAACCCCGATAAATATTCATAAAAATCGAGGCGCAAATATTGCTATTAGCATGCGAAATCATATATCCACACACAAGGCCAAAACCCACGAAGACGCCTTTCGAAACAGCCCCAGGAGCGTATTTCGAACGTGTATAGCGCGCCCACGGGCGATTCTCGGCGAAAAATATCGGCATTACGTCGGCAAATGATCGGCATCACGGTGTAATTATTAACGAGCATGGCCGGGGGCTCGCACACGAATTTTTCACTTTGTTCCCACGTTACGGCTGGTTGGGACTGGCCGTGGATCGGGATCGGGCCCCGCGGGACGTACGAGCCAGTCCGGGCCTGAGGCGAGATCCGCACAATCGGGACTGGTGATAAAAACCGGCCACGGGAAACGCTGGGTCGATTTTTTTACTAGGGCCGGGTGTCTTGATGGTTGATAGTGGGTGCTTGGCACCTATATATACTTACATACCCCGAAGGGGTTGATAGGCGATGAGGAGATATACCCACCTATTACACTGCGGTTATTGGACCTGAAAAACCGAGCCGTCCTAGTATGTTTTTTTTTCTAATCTGCTTTATTTCCTGCCGCTTCTATTTCCTGGTTTCTGATAACTTGCAGTACCTATAGATGTACACAGAGTAATATGATCCTATTATCAAGGCAAAGTCATGACTATATTTTGAATAAACGTAAACTTTTCTAATTCAAACAGCACTCGCCAAACACACGTCGCATAAACGTTTGAAGAACGTCCCTTTCGGACCTAACAAACGTGTCACAAACGTGCGTTATAAGGATGCCGACGTCTTAAGGACGTCTTTAAGACACAAGTACAAAAAAAAAACGTTTTTTTTCAAGCGGACTAAAAGTACGTCATTTGTTTTCTCCATACGCACACCTAAAGTGGGCTTTCAAATCCTGAGACCAAAAAAGTAGCAAAAAAGTCCTAGGCAGTAAAAGTAAAGTAAAAAGTCACCGCTAGTGTCATGGTGGCGCATATATAAACGATTTTCATTCACCAAAATTATTTTAATAATAGATGACACCAGATAAACCGATCTGAGTGTATTGCCATCTTTACATTGCCATCATTCTTGTTGAAAAAATAAAGGACAGAAATACTCTCAGAGCACTCAAGAGCACCATCCGAAACCGTTATTAGTCTAAATCGCATAGGTTCTCGAATTCTGAATTCGTCTGTTAAATGTCATGCGCGTCATCATATTTATCTGTCAATGTGACATTTATTAATTTAGTATTGAAAATAATGCTACAAATTCTTAGTTTACCATAATCATTGGTTATTATTTAATACATTAAAACCTTTGAACATTGAAAACCACCATTCTAACATATTCTATGTATTTTACAAATA
Organism: Taphrorychus bicolor; assembly: GCA_951812265.1. NCBI lineage: Eukaryota > Metazoa > Arthropoda > Insecta > Coleoptera > Curculionidae > Taphrorychus > Taphrorychus bicolor. The sequence goes on along the minus strand of OX638303.1, from coordinate 26,242,695 downwards.
ATATATACAATTGGGTAAGTACCTAGACCCGCTTAAAGAGGATGAGAGAAAATTGCAAAACTGAACCACTTTTAAATAGATTTCTTATTTATTGCATGCTTGAAAAAAAAATAGTATATGTTACTCGGAGTAAAAGGTCTTTTTGTGCTTCGCCCAGTTGCAGGCCTCAGCTTCGCTTCGCCCGTCAATCTCTGGGCTCAGCACGAAAAGACCCACTTTTACTCCTAGTGACATAATCTACTATTTTCTTGGACGTATGCTGAACGTCTTTGTCGTACGTACGATGTACGTTTGTCTTGCACGTATGTCAGATGCCCTTTTTATGATATTTTTGGATGTCCCTTTCGCATGTAAGTGATGGTGCGGTAATCTCAGATTTTTCCTTTTTTCTAATCAATGATTAAGCACATAATCTTATTATTATTATCGTTTATCACTAACTTAGTTCCGCCAAAACCGTTCGTTCCCGTGCGACACGTGGTAATTGTAATGAGGGTGTACCCAAACAAAAGAGTACATACAATATACGTGCACTTAAAGCACTTTTTATGCCTTTACCTACACGTCGTAATGTGTACGTACATCGATCGTACATTTACATGATTCTAATGTCCCAGAAATATTTATGTTTTCAGTACGTACACGTGACGTATCTTTGAATATGTAGAGGAGTATAAGGTAGGTATAGCGTGTAATCAAATTACAAGTAAAATACGGGGTTCTCTTTCTATTTGATGATGGCAGATTCTCTCAAGACATGTTTATTTTCGTTTATAATAAACATGCAAAAACAAATAATTGTTTGCACCTATTTAATAACCGTTTACGGTGCAAACAATATAGGGCTTTAATGTACTAAAATGTTTGTACAAATTCTATATATTTATTTTTGCAGGTACTACAGACGTACAGTTCTGTGGACATGGTGCGAATGTGCAATTTCTGTTGCAGCACTGAAACTTAATTTCCTTTCTGAGTCATTTAAGTCATATACCGGCCGAATTTACATTCAAAGAATGCGAAATAAAAATCTCTAGCTGACGAGAGAATAAGATTTTAATTTCAATTAGCGATATTCGCAAAATTTGCTTTTACTTACTAAACCATTATTTGGGTCACGTACGGGTCTTAAAATACTTTTAATTCAGTTCATAAACTATCACTTAAAAGGGCGCCTTCGTAGGTTAAGGAAGAATAGCACTATAGCACGCCGGCGAACGCTAAAATTGTAAAGGGTTTGATGTTTTATGGCTTGAATTTCGCAGAAATGGTTGAAAGTGCTTTCTGTCCAAAAAGTAACAAAAGAAATGCAGGGTTTCTTTGAAAAAAAAATTATTATTTACCTAACAAGTGCGGGAAGTGATGCTTTACCGCACGCTGATTGCAATGATCGAACTCTGCGTAGCGGAGTTCGGTCAGCAATCGAGCATCTATGCGCTCTGAGCACTCGAAAGTATAGTCCGAAAACGCTATTAAAAAAAAAGGAAATTATATCGGATTGCGCCATCTAGTAACGACATATACAAACGAAAAACCGGAAGGCAATGGAATCCTAACCACATTTATTTCACGTATTTGGCAATTTATTTTTAACTTTCCTGTTTCTTTTCAACTCAATTTAAATTAAAACTTAAATGAGTTTTTGTGACATTAAAAAGTATTGCAGTTGTCTGAGCTGTTTAGTGACTTTATAGTTTTTATTTCCAGAGGTACGGCACCCACTCAGTTGTAATATGGGTAAAAAGGATAAGAACAAAAAGAAAGGCAAAGGCGCCGAAAAAACTCAAGCAAAAACCGATAAAAAGTTGTCTAACAAATTGAAGAAGGAACTCAAAGATTTGGGAGAGGTAGGCCGGTTTTTTAACATCCAATTCAGCTTGTTTGTTTATTTATTTGTATTGTGGTATCAGAATTATTAGCAATATGTTAAAAAAACCGCCTGGTGGAAATAAAAATAAAGTTTTTTTATTGCAAAATGTGCGCCTTTCATAGCAGTTAGAACATACCAACTTTTATAAAAATATCTCTTACACTTTTGGAATTTTGGAATAATCAAGACATGCATTTTGAGATTTTAACCTCAGCACCAAGTTCAACACTCTGTAACTTTTTAATGATACTCAATAGGTAACACAATTGTATGACAGACCCCTTTTAAAATTGATTGAAAAATATGAGATTTTATTTTCAACCAACCATTATGACTCACATATACAGATTTATAAAGGGTGTTAAATTAATTAGAAAAAGCTCGTATCAAGTTTATATTAATATCCAAGTTTTATATCGCGTCCTGAAACGCTCTTTTTCCTAGGTACAGCTCTCTAAATTTTGAATAATGAAAATAATTTTCATTTTATTAAAACCCTTAGAGGAACTGGAACTATTTCAAATTAGGTACATTTATGTTAAATACTATAATGACATTTTGCTAAGGGTGGGTCTCGAGGGGTGGATTTACAAGGAAGAGTATCCCTTATTCAACTCCCTCTCAGTCTTTCTCCTGGTGAGATTACTCCTCATTGAGGTAGCCGCGGTGATATTCTGCATGGAGATAGCTCTTCGCTGTCCCCAAAAAGATACAGATATATCTGTGGGATCCAGCATATGAGGTGTTGAAGATCCAAAAGCAAAAACAATGCTGCTACAGTTATTCCTCCTCCCTGTTTCTATCCTGCTTCCCTTTCTCGATTCCGTCTAATAATTGATTCTAACTGATCCTGTTCGGCTTCATTTAATGCATGTTTATGCTCTTCAACTTGGTGCCTTCTGCTGTCGTCCTTCAACCGCATTTCTTCCAAACGCTTTCTTCTCTCTTGCTCTTTCTGCTCTTTGAATCATTGTGCCGCCAAAGCCTGTGCTTTGAGATCCTCCAGTTTCTTATGGCGCTCTTCATTTTGACGTTCTTTCATCGAGCGTCACCTAGCTTCTTTGTCAACATCTTGCCCTACATTAAAACTAGAAAAGTGTAGAGGATGACAATCAAAATCTGAGTTTTTTAGTTGTTCTGCATTATCTCTGCATTTTCTGCCATTTTAGCACCACTAAAACTTTGGAGATTTTAATGATAATATTGTCGGTCGTCACTTATTACTCTTATTCTTAATGTTTAAAATCAACTGTTTTTGCGGTATTAAAAAACAACTTTCCTCGCCTATAAACTTGCCCTTAATAAAATGTCATCAAGACGATTTTATAATTTTAAATTCTACATAGAAAAAAAGATAGTATTTAAGCAAAGAACAGGTTAAAAAGGAGTAAAAGGACCTTGAGAAGGGGCATGTTTACACAGATGCTTTTGTCATTGGGCTTGACAGTAACTAGACTTTTCTTCTGAGTCAAAATACTGTAATATCCTAATTTGCTATGATTATTCAATTTAACTGGCAGAATATTTTATGGCTCTTTGTATTTTTTATAATATCTATACATTGAGGTCACTTTTACAATGCAAAATAATGAAGAAACAAGAAACATGCCCCAGTTTTAAGATTGTTGACTGTTTTGTTCAAAAAATCAATACATTTGTTTTATCTTCATTTAGTATGAGGCCTATTCTGAGCAAACCAATTCAAAACAGCTTCAAAAAAGAAATTTAAATCACGAAATACAGCTCCCGATGTCTTACAGCCAACAAACAAGTTGATATCATCAGAATACTCTATCATTTGGTGTTTAGGGCTATTAATATAGAGGGGGAGGTCATTCACAAATATTAACAAAAAATATGACTCAAAATGCTTTCATTTTCTATAGAATACCATTAGACAAAATCCTTGACCGAACTGTTTCACCTTCCTTAGTAATCATATCGGTCTGACATCTGTCCCACTGTTATGATGGAAACTATTCTTTTGTATAACCTCTAATACCATACATGTCTATTTACCATCCCAGTCCAAGTGATCATAGGTCTTAGACCACTCAACCAACATACGAAATGCCAATTCCCCACTCTCAAGATCATTCCAAATGGATTGAGCATTCCAGTTTGTGAACAAACATATGAATACAGTTTGTGCAGACTTTCCCTCCAGAAAATCGTGCTGATGGTGCACGGTGAACTGAATAAGACGCGAGCGCATTGTTGTTGTAAAATGTTTCCTCTTGTGAATCCCTATTAATATCGACAACTCCTATTAGTATTGACTACAAGTTTAGTAATTTTTTCAGGACGACATAGAGTCCATTGTAGCAAAAATCGAAAAAGAAGAACAAAAACGCCTTCAAGTGACTGAAAGCCAAGTTGAACCACCTTCACGAAGGGTCAACTTCAGCTTGGTCAGTCACCCAGACAAAGACCAATTAATTTTATATGGAGGGGAGTATTTTAATGGTCAAAAGGTTATTTCTTAGCAAGGCGCTGCTTAAATATTATTTACATACTATTTAATTAATTTTAGACGTTTGTTTACAACGATTTATATTTCTACAACATCCCCACCAATAGTTGGACTATAATCAAAGCTCCGGCGGGTCCACCGCCTAGATGTGGCCATCAAATGGTGGCCAGTTCAGCCAATAAAGGCCAGTTGTGGCTGTTTGGAGGTGAATTCGCCAGCCCCACTCAGTCACAGTTTTATCATTATAGGGATCTATGGGTAATTTACTTTTGTTTACAACATGGTGTTACCGCTTCTTAATTAATTTCTTCTTAATGGAAAAGGTGTATCATTTAGCCTCGAAACAATGGGAGAAAATTGCAGCGCCCGATGGCCCCAGCGCCAGAAGCGGGCACCGAATGGTGTTGGTAAAGAAACAATTGTTTGTGTTTGGGGGGTTTCACGATAATTTGAGAGATTGCAAATTTTTCAACGACGTGTACAGTTTCGATTTGGAAACGTACAAGTGGAAGAAAATTGAGCCAGTGGGGACGCCACCCGCTCCAAGGTAAATCTGAAAAATAAGTGGGTAATTGAGGAATTTATCGAGTCTTGAGATACTTTCAGGTCTGGCTGCTGCATGGTTCCTTTGCAAGACGGCAGAATCTTGATATATGGTGGCTACAGCAAAGAACGGATTAAAAAGGACGTTGAGAAGGGGCATGTTTACACAGATGCTTTTGTCATTGGGCCTGACAGTAAGTACACTATTCTTCTGTTTTTTCTGAGTCAAAATACTGTAATATTCTAATTTGCTATGATTATTCAATTCAATTAGCAGAATATTTTATGGCTTTTTGTATTTTTTGTAATGCAACATATGAAAAAGTTGCGCATTTAAAGGCCTGTTAAGAAGCCGACGTGAAACTAGACTTATGACAGAATGTTTAAAATGACTGCCTTTGCAATTATTCTAAATATATAGGTTGATACCTTGATAGATTGTATTTTCCACATTATTTAATATTAATAACTTTTTTATTCAAAATTAGGATTCAATATTATTATTCCTTTTTGTACATCAAAATAGGCTTCTTCAAATTAATAAAAAAAATACCAAAATAAACAAAAACTTTTCTCTTTCAAGTCAGTTTTGCTTTTCGATCCTTTTTTATCGATTTTTTACAGAACACGATCCCACTCAATCCAAATTCAAATGGCAACAAGTTAAATTAGGAAATCAGCACTTCTCCCCAAGATGCAGCATGCCAGTAGTCACTGCAATAAACGGTTCGTCAGCTTATTGTTTTGGAGGAGTGTTTGATGTAGAGGAAGGTAAGTTTTATTAAAAAAAAAAATAAATAGTTGAAAGTAGTAGTAGTAGAAAATAGTAGAATGCGAGGTACTGCCAACCTCGCTTCGATCCCGTTTGTTGCAAAAAATTGTTTACATTTTTGTTTATATAAATTTTTGTTTACATAAATAACCACATATGTCACAATGGTGAACATTAAGTTTATTTTGCAGAATATTAATTTTGATATTTGCCCCTTGGAAGTGGTAGACAGCGGATGTAAGGCAAAAATACTTAAAATTTACTGATACACTCACATTTAGAAAACTGCCGACATTTCAATCTCTTTTGTCGCCTTATTTTGTTCATCACATTGTAAGTGGTGTTTAAGAAAAAAGTCATCAAATTGGCTACGAAATGATGAGAGAAAAAAAATCCGTCCACTTTTATCGCTCCACACTTGTCAAAAATTCAGCCAGTTGCAACAGAAAAAATGTTTTTTTTTTAGTTTACGACAAATAATGCTAACTGAAAAACACTGTACGTAACAAGTCACCTACTGGACTTGTGACGTAAATTACTATAGATAGATTATAGCTTTCCATCTCTTGCGGCTTAATCTAAAGGAAGCAAAGCATATACAGTTTGTGCCAAAAATATGTCAATATTTTATTTAGACGCAGTAAATAGCCTTGAGACAGATTATAATCAACGTCGGCCTTTTACGGAGTTTAAGATGTTTTATGCTCATTCATATACTCAAGACTTTTTGGTGTTTAACAGAATAAGGACACAACAATTACTACTAAAACTATATACATGGTGCTCTCAAAGTTGAGTTCGAGTTGTACATAATCGTATTTGCAAATCAGGATTTCAAGGCGTCCTAAGTGTGGAATGTTAATCTTTTGTTCAGAAATGGAATCCCGAAACAATTGCTTCCACTCAATTGAAATCGACCTTTTATGGTCAAATAAGAAAGGAAAAAAAAATTATAGATCTATAAACATTCCGGCATTCCTACCCAGTAGTGTCCGATAAACGGTCGCCTTGCTTGTTTTGTCTGCGCGCCTGTATGCCATTAATAAGTTTTAGTGTCCGTCCGGTCTATTATTTCATTATAATTGACTTCTATCAAAGTCATTTATATTAAAAATAATGCCCTAGGGCGCATAAACAAAAAAATAACGCCGTTGGGTATTATGAATTTAAACTGACAGTAATTTGATAAGTAAATCATTTATAAATCAAAATAATCATTGTTGTGTGTTGCCAGGGTAAAATGCCCGGCCAGGTATAGGCACCTATAATTTATATCAAATCATAATACATAAAAGTTAATTTTTTTTAAGTACAAGAAGACGGACGTTAAACGTTAAAGACACCATGCGCATTATAAGGCATAACGCCTTCGGTCGAAGTATACCCCTCGGGTCAGGGGCCCTCGGGTTCTACACTATCGACCTCATGCATTATTATCCTTATTATGCTCTAGGTATCTTAATTACTATAATTTGTTTTTATGATTTATGTGTTTTTAAATTATTCAAAGTTGGGCCGTATAGAGGTTAGAATGGAAGTAGTAGCTCTAAGATTTTTTTATCAATTTATTTTTAATGACTGGAGCGCTACAGGGAGATTAGAGTAACAATAACAAAAGTTGAACCTCTTGTCATCATTGTAGCCCTGAGTAAGTTTAAGTAAATTAGACTAAACGTCAATCTCGTTGGAGGTTGATCTCGGAGTGGAGGTGTGCTATAACACCTATTTTGGCTTATTTCTTCCTTATAGATGAGGAAGACATTTGCGGGAACTTTTACAATGATTTGTTGCAACTGGATCTTGAGAAAATGGCCTGGAGGCAAGTAGAGTTATGCGGCAAGAAAGACGTCAAATCAAGGAGGAGGAAAAATAAAGATGGTGGGGCTGAGGGTATGCAATAAAATCGAAAGACGCTTTGGAGATTAATATTTTCTGACAACAGGTGATAGCGAAATATCAGGAGATATGGAGGTACAAGATATTCAAGATTCGGTTGAAGCAACCACAATAGCCGATGATGGAGTTTTCAAAGTGACAGTGGGACCGTCTTTGTCGAATCAATACTCCGAGACTGATCAATCCCAAGTCGGGACCTCCAAGCCGTTCCAACCGAGCGCTCGAATGAACTGCGGTCTGGCGATTAAACATGGCGTCCTCTATTTGTATGGAGGTAGAAACGAAACTGAAACGGATACATTTAATTAGAACTAATTACAAATATTTCTAGGCATGTTTGAGGATGCGAAAAAGGAGTTGACGTACAATGATTTGTACAGCATAGATTTGAAGAAACTTGACGAGTGGAAAGTTGTTATTGAGGACGATGTCTCGAAAGTCGAATGGCTCGGTTCGGACAGTGAGAGTGAGGGCGATAGCGACGATGACGAGGACAGCGAAGAGGAGAGCGATAGTAACATGGATACCGATTAATATTAAGATGTTTTTTTAGGTAAATGTTCAGAATTAAAATGCACGAGGCGATTTCAGCTGGCTTAGTTATCACCTTTGGTATCCTAACTGATGTAAGTACTTTATTTTGGTCTACCTACACCTACTAGTTTCCCTTTTTCTCCTTCACTAGCTACTAGTGAAAGTAGGAAAAAGGAAACCAATCTGAAGTATCAAACGCGAATCGTATGGCAGCTGAAATCGTTTAAGTCTTGTTCTTATTGTCGTCAGGGATGTTCAATAAAAAAGTCATCAATACGTTATCAGCTGAGTTGCTGAGAGAAAAACATGGAGTAACACAAATTACTACTTTTATCACTCCATCTTTTTTTTTTTTTTTTTAAAATCGTATTCTACTTGATGATTTTTATATGGAACACCTTATGTGATATATAGCAGCGTATTGTCGCCTACATTTTGTTACATAAGGAAGTTACAAAATAGAACTACTTATTTGTAATTAAACGATAACCAGTTCTTTAAGTTGGCAATGATTGTAGAGGAGTGCTCTGATTGTAGTGAAATGATCTCTTTCATAACGACTTTTTTCGCTGATATATTTGAGCATTTCTATATTAATAATTTTTATTATTAAAACATCTGGAACCAAAGGCAAAGCCACTGATTTTGTACTGCTACATAGCATGTACAGGGACATCATTGTAAGTCGCTGACTCCGATCAGCAGCTTTTGTGCTAGACTTCTTAAAAAATTGATACATGGGGGTCCATTTCAAATAGATAATTCATCTAGCAGGCTGAGGAATCGACACATTCGTCCCTATTCTATCTATGTAAATGTGTCATTTATATGTCAATTTCTCAGCTTACTAGATGAATATCTATTTGAAATGGACTCTAGGTTCGATAGATATGACGCCATCTTGATTTTTTTTAATGAAAACACACTTATATTTACCTTCTCGCTTAATAGAGCTGAATGAACAGATTACAGAAATATATTCCTATACTTATCTAGCTCTAGGCATTTCGATTATAAAGGGTGGTGAAGTAGTTGAATCTCGAAAATAATTTTAAGTCGCTCACTCCCTCCTATCCCGTTGTTCTAGTAACCCAAGGCTCCTTTTGTATTTATTTGAAAGAACACGGCAAATTATTCCCAACATTTCCCTAAAGTTAGTGCCGTTTTTTTGGCAGGAAAATTGCCTTACACGAAGTATTCTACTGTAGAAAGTAGAAAGTAATGCGCAGAAAAAAAAATTCTGGATTTGGAAAACATTGAAACAAAATTTGCTCAATTTGTGCTGTTAATATTTATTTTGCTTAACTAGTAGATAATAGGCAGTTATTAAAACTGTTTAACAATATTTGGATTTTAACAATATTAAAAAAAAACCTTATCTACGTTGAAGAATTCACAAACGCCATTCCAGTACCATTATTTAAAAATGATCATCTGGATGACGTCACGAAAACCCATTTGCAGTTTATTGACAACTGAAGTTTTACATTACACCGAGCAAAAGATGGCGCCACATTTGAGCCAGTGATTGATATGCACGTTTTGCTTCTAGTTTAGAGGCTAGACAAGAACAAAAACTACTCCACAATTGTTTTGAATTCGGCAATTTCGAGCACATGTCCATTACTTAACCAAACTTTTTGTTTCTTGTTTTCAAGTTCTACTAAAACATGTTTTAACTTTGTTTTTCTTTAATTCTTATGTATTTAATTTATGGAGTATATAGCATAATAACCGAGATAATAACGTAGCAATGGGTCTTACAAAAGACTACTTACGTTATGTTCCTGCAGGAAATTTCAACATAGTAAGCAGTCCGAACTGCAATGGTGTGTTTGTCACCCTGCAAGGCCAAATTGGACGATTTGTGGCGGTAGGAGCCAGTGAAAACATTATAATATGGGACCTAAGATTAGGAGAAAAGGTACTGTGTCATATTGTTAATATGTATGGGTTTCAAGGCCTTTTATATGGGTTTGTTTCCAGGCCCATAGGCAGGCTTTAATGAGAACATTTCTGTTGAGTTTGCCTTTTTTCTTTGCAAACTTTTCAAAGAGTCTCAAAGCTTACAGGTTCATTTCAAAATCATACTAAAGTGCTCAACTAACAACTGCTAAAGTGTAACTTTTTAATCACTGTACCTCCGGCTTGGGCCATCTGATTTACCTAAACAAGTGGCACATCTCTCGAAAGCTTGTTTGTCGTAGAATAGGCATGGGGGTGGCTCCTTTTAGACAGTTTATTTCTTGAGTGTTATACAGGGTGACAAAAAGAGTGCTACAAAATGTGGCGTCATCGGACAACGGCAGGTGCTTCCATTAGGGCATGCAAGATGATTGTGAAGTGATCCAATAACCAGTTTTCTGCTGATATTGTCACTTCCCACAGACAAATGGCTGAGATTTTGTGCCTATAGTGTCTGGGGGGGGTGACATTCAGCAGAGTATCAAACTCATTTCTCTATCAGGCAGAGGAACCATAGACCGGTTTCGCTCTTATTAGAGCTCATCAGTATGGTATATCTCAAACGTGATAGAAAAATAAGTTTGAATGGCAAGTGGATCTATTTTTTGCTCGAGAGAGAGAGAGACAGTGTCTATATGTAAGTCATACTATAGTTCCTCTGCCTGATAGAGAAATGAGTTTGATACTCTGGTAAATGTCACCCCCTGACAATATAGGTATGAAATCTCGGCCATTTGTCTGTGGGAAGTGATAATATCGACAGAAAACTCACTTTTGGATCACTTCACAAAAATATTCAAAGTTCACCGCTTTGCAACTTTGATAGGAAATTTTTTTTTTAAATTCGTTTTTATGTCATATTGTACCTTTGGATTAGTACCTCTAGACTTATTATGCAGATTTTTGATTAAGGCTCTAGAACCAAAGTTACAGGGGTTTATCGAAAAGTAGTGTATTTTCGAAGAAGACCTGCCCAAATAGCTGTTTTGACCATCCAGGTACCACCCTTTAAGTCATAATCTACAACTTGTAGTCAGGAGTTGTTTTGTGAGCATTGGAGTGAACCCGATAGTTGATGGTACTAGGTAAAGAAACAAAAATAATCCAAACAATATTCTGTTTTTGGGATGGAAGCACTGCCAGATTTTTAACAAATTTTATGTTTTGATTTCAGCCGGTACCATCAATTATCGGTTTCATTCCAACCGTGGTTTAGTTATACATACACAAAGCAAGTCCTGAATAAACTGTGTAAATTAGGACTTAAAAAGTGGTACCTGGATGGTCAAGACAGCTATTTGGGCAAGTCTCTTCGAAAATAAAGCACTTTTCGATAAACTCCTGTTTGTCATAGAGCCTTAATCAAAAATCTGCGTAATATGTCTAGATGTATTACCCAAAGGTACAATATGACATAAAAACTAATTTAAAAAAATTGCTCCTGTCAAACTTGCAAAGAGCTGCATTTTAACATTTTTGTAGCACTCTTTTTGTCACCCTGTCCCCACACTCAAGAAATAAACTGTCTAAAAAGAGTCACTCCCTCCCCGATTCTACAAGAGACAAGCCTTCGAGAGATGTGCCATTTGTTTAAATCGGATGACGCGGGCCGGAGGTACAGGGAATAAAAAATTAGCAAAAAAAGGGTCGGTGCGGTTATTATCTTGAGCACTTTAGTTTGTCCTTTCCCTTCTAACCAACTTGTATGAATCTCTGCTGTCTGACTTTTGGTGTTGGTATTTGCCTCCCTATTAGCAATTCTTCCTTGAGAGGAGCTCCAAGAACCTCCAAGGACTCTGAGATGGGATGTCATGGAGCCCATGGCTCCATGGCGTCCAGTCACGTCTGATGAGATCAAGCCTGAGAGACTCTTTCTCTCAGGTTTGAGTTTTTTTTTAATCTGAAATCTGACAGATAAAGTAAGTCAGGTCTTTGTCACTTCTCCACTAAAATTTTTGTAGAAAAGATTATAGGCTAATAAACAACAATAAAATGCACAAGGTCGCAGGGTTTTATTAGAATATTGGGGTTTGTTGTCGTGTGCGCGGGTTATTAAAATCCTCAATGTGCATGTGAGAGTTTTTCACAAAATTGAGTCGTAGACTTATTCTTTACGTTTTGTGCAAAACTTTTCTCTCTATTCCGTCTCTCTTTAAACCTATCTATAAAATTCGCTGATTTTTCGATATTCGTATCGAAACATTACAATTATTTTTTGATGTTTTGATTCTATTTTTCCATGTACTTTTTCTAGGTTTAAGCACTGCTTAATTTTGATTTCAGGCTCAAGTCCTCCCGGGAGAAAAATCTCCAGTAACCGTTATCTGTGCGAGTCCAAATAACAAGCACCTAGCAGCTGGATACTCCGATGGAAACGTCCTAATTTACGATCTGAAATCAGCGGAGGTCGTCAGCACTTTTTCTGGACACCGCTCAGAAGTCACCGCATTAGCGTACGACAGTCTTGGACATAAATTAGCTTCAGGAAGCAATGACACTGATATTATTGTGTGGGACACTGTCGCCGAAAGTGGCTTGTGCAGGTTTTCTGGCCACAAAAAACCTATTACAGATATCTGCTTTATGACTAAAGAAAATGTCATAATATCTAGCTCTAAGGATAGTTTTGTTAAGTTTTGGGACTTGAGTACGCAGCACTGTTTCAAGACTTTAACTGGACATCAAACAGAAGTGATTAGTTGTTATTTAATTTGAAATGCTTGACTTTAAACCAAAGTTTGCAGGTGTGGGGGTTGTGTCTCATGAGAGATGATCAGTATTTGGTGACAGGATGCAGTGACGCTGAACTAAGGATTTATAAATTGTCTATGAGAGATGTTGGCAACGAAAATGTGAATCCAGTAGAACATTTAGCCTCCGCTCTTGAGCTGACTACTTTAGAGGAAGGAGATGATACCACTGTAAGAAAACATATTATGTCTTCTACTTTGATTGACGAAATTGATGCTATGACTTTTATGACTAATTACTATGCTCGAAACTTTTGTTTTTTGCTGCTCTTGATTTTTTATAACTCTGCTCTCGAATTTTGATTGTTACAGAAAACTTAATTGTTGGAGTAGGTTAAGATCTAACTCTCAGCCCAAACTGAGCGTAAATACTTAACAAAAACCGTTATTTGTTGTTTTTTCGTATATAGCATCCTCTTCAGTGCCTTAAAGCAGGCGTTTTGCAAAGAACTGGCAAGGGCAGAACCATATCTCTGAAGAGCGACTCTTCAGGTCAAGTTATTGGTTGCCACGGTACAGACAAGCAGATTGAATTGTTTTATTTTTGTTCCGACACCGAAGCCCAAGACCGTTTTAAGAAGCGAATAAAGAAGGAGCAGAAAAAGCTTCAGTATGTGAATTTTTACTTTGGCTGGGCCTAATTGGTTTGATGCAAAGTCTTATTGTAGAAAAAATGATGATTCGCAAGTTTCTCAATTGAACGAAGATGTACAATTTGGCCTGCGAGATCAAGTGAAAAAATTTAATCCCATGAAACTGGAAGGAAAGCCAAAGTGTCTAGATGTTGTCTTAGGCAACGGAGGCGAACTTAGAGTGGCCGTTAATTTTAGCGACAATTGCCTGCGGTTATACAATCTGCAGACTGCCATAAATGTATGAGAACTGGGTATATAATAAACTTGTAACGTTACAAAGAAGTTTTTCAGGATTCAGAGGCGATATGCCTGAGAGGTATCCTCAATCAAGGCCATCACACTGATGTCAGAGCAGTGGCTTTTAGCAGTGACAACTTGGCAATAGTTTCCGGCAGTGGAGAGTCGATAAAAATGTGGAACAGACCTTCTCAGGCTTGTCTACGCACTGTAGAAACTGGGTATGATAAAAAAATGGTCTTATAATGCTGTACATACTTTTCATTTGGATGTTCCAGCTTTGTACAGTCCGTAACTTTTGTCCCTGGTGACCGGCATGTTTTAGCAGGCCTTAACAGCGGTATTTTGTTGATTATCGACATCGCAGCTGGTGATATTCTAGAAGAAATTCAGGCTCATACCAAGGATTTACGAGCCATCACTTTAACCACCGATTTGAGAGGGTGCGTGACCGGTGGAGGTGATGAAACTGTTAAATTTTGGCAGTTTGAACTAATAGTAGACGAAAAAAGTCAGGGCAAAGTCAAAGTTCTCTCGTTAGTACATAAAAGAACTTTGAAATTAGAGAGTGGAGTTTTATGCGTAAAATTGTCCCCAAATGGCAAATTTATTGCTGCTGCCCTCATGGATTCGACTGTAAAGATTTTCTTTGTTGATTCTTTTAAGGTAAGGAATAGTCTTTGTTAATGAAAAATTTTGCTGAAATAATACAAATTTCTTTTTTTTTACTAAGTTCTATTTGTCCCTCTATGGACATAAACTTCCAGTGTACTGCATGGACATTTCCAGCGATTCCAGACTTATCGCCACAGGATCTGGAGACAGGAACATTAAGATTTGGGGCATGGATTTCGGAGATTGTCATAAAAGTATATTTGCTCACGAGGACACGGTTACCGGACTGGAATTTGTGCCGAAAACGCATTATTTATTTACCTGCGGCAAGGACGGGAAGGTCAAGCAGTGGGACGCCGACAAATATCACAAAATAATTACATTGCAGGTAAGAATAATTAATATTTCATTTGGTTAACAAAAAAAGGCAATTTTTCAAAGGATAATAACTGTGGTATCTTAAGGTCAGCTTGAGGCCCAGCTCACTAAAAAGGTTAGAAAGGATACGGGGTGTTTATTAGAAAACGTCATCTAGAGAGCCAAGAGTTTTTTACAAATAAGGATGACCTAGTCAAAGTAAATGGACTTCTGTTCCCTAATCCTTTTCTTTTGACATTTCACAGTCAACTAGATGACGTTCGAAAAATCCTTGGTCTCCTCTCTTGCACGAGGCACTGTGTATTTATGCAAGTGGCGCCATCGGACGACGGCAGGTGCTTCCACTAGGGCATGCGAGATAATAGTGAAATGAAACCAATCCCGTTTTCTGCCGAAGTTGTCGCTTCCCACAGACAGATGGCCGAGATTCGTACCTATACTGTCTGGGGACGACGTTCAGCAGAATATCAAACTCATTGCCCTAGTAGAAGCACCTGCGCCGTCGTCCGATGGCGCCACTTGCATACATATACAGTGCCTTGAGCAAGAGAGGAGACCAAGTATTTTTTGAACTCGTATTTCTATCAGGTTTGAGGTATACCATACTGATGAGCTCTAATAAGAGCGAAACCGGTCTATGGTTCCTCTGCCTGATAGAGAAATGAGTTTGATACTCTGTTGAACGTCGTCCCCACTATTATCTCGCAGTGGAAGCACCTGCCGTCGTCCGATGGCGCCACTTGCTTATATACTGGGGAAGGTAGTTCTTGGCTTATGATGTGGTGAGGAAAAAAATGTCTTTTTCCCAAACTTCTTTTACTTTTAGACATTTTGATGCTTTATGACATCTTCAACAGTAAAACAGCTGCAAAAGTATTTTATTATGATTAACCAGTCCGTGAGGCTAAATGTTATATAAAGGTTATGTAGTACTGTACACATAGAAAAAAACGATTATAGATAAAACTAAAAGTATATAATAAATGCAATATAAAATATAAAAAAGGGGTGGAAAGGGGCGCCTTACCACAAAACACTCTCACTTGTGAGATGTTACTGATGGACCTCCTTCCCTTCCTCCCCTCTTTTTATGTGATATTTCCCTTAGGTGATATAGCCCTGAGGAACTAAATACAAATTATTTGAGACTGCTGACTTTGAGTCCTCCGAGTCAGCAGTCTCAAATAACTATTTTTTTGCTGGAAGTTTCCGCCCACTACCTGACATTTATTTCCAGGGCCACTCTGGCGAAGCTAATTCCTTAGCAATCAGTCCAAATGGGCAGTACGTAGTGTCTTGCGGATCCGATCGAGTTCTGAGGTTGTATGAAAAATCTGAGCAGATTGTGGTGTTGCAAGACGAGGAAGAGGAGGAACGAGAACAGCAGGATCAGCTGGCTACCGGAGAACACACTGTAGTTCCCAGCCAACCAGGCTTGAATCTTCCAAGTAAAAGGACTGTTGGCAGCGAAAAAGCCGTAAGTATTTAAAAGCAGTATAACCAAAAAACACCAAAGGTTTTCTTCGATTACATACTCCTGTATCGAAAATGCTCTAAGTTGTAACAAAAAATACCTCAAATTTTGTTGAACACTGTATTAGCAAAACATATAACTCAGAACATAAGTTCCTAAAAGGGTCTATACATGAACCTTTCCAAATTGGCGTCGCTAACGAAAATTGGTTGAGTGGCTTTAGAGATAGATAGATTAAAAGTTCATTCAAAATTTGGGATCTATCGTTTCAATTGCTTCTTAGTTTAGTTGGCTGTGAAATGTCAAAAGAAGAGGAGGAAGAAACGAATATACATTTACTTTGATTATATCACTTTCCGGGAAAAATTCATAGCCTTCTAAAATATGTTTATATATCTAGACGATTTCTAATGAACACCCCTTATTTATAAAGCTTTTCATTATATTTTTCGGAAAAGTAGGTCATGGACATTTTGACAGTTTGCCCCCCGTGTAATATTTGAACTGTGTCAGTTTTATTGGTTATATTGACATAATTTAAAGGTTATAAAATGCTGCCATTACAAAAAATGTTGTTGCCAGAACTTACCGAAAATAACAGTTGTAAATGAAAATAATAAATCCATGTACCAGAGCTGCTACTACGTTTTTCAGGTCTAATACTTGGCATAAGTAATTCTTAGGAAAACAAATTTTCTTATACTAGAGCCGGGACATCGAGTTGCTCACCCTGTGCAACATAATATATATTAAGATGAGGTTTGTTAACACTGAACCAATAAAAGGTCTTACGTAAATGGCTCTTATTCCTGGAACCATAAAATCTTTCTATTAAAAGTGTCTTTGCAGTTATCTACTCACTGTATATGAGCTCTTTTACAAAACGTTAACATTTATTCACTGTAGAAATCGACAAAAAAGGAGGGACATACTCATGCTGGGAAACAAGGTGCTCATAAAATGTATTCATACTGCCGTCAAAATGTGACCAGGAACAGTGTTTATCTGCACTTCGGATATGGTAGGAACAAGTTCTGAGGCTCTGTCTCAGAACACTAGGCTTCTTTCCAAGGGGTAGTTCGGCAGAGAAATTAAAAACGTTCTCTTGAATGTACAGGGTGGCCTAATTTGGGTGTTTTAAATGGGAAACTCCTAAACTAATAGGACTATTAAAAATCAAAAAGTCGATGCCGAGGTAATTTCTCGAGCTGAATTCATTGCCGGAAACAGAAATCTGCTATCGTCTTTTGTTTTCTTGCAATTGATAAAAGCTCAATTTTCGCCATTTTCGAAAATACGTTATAATTTTTTTATTAGTCTAGTTTGGTAAAAATGGTTTTTATATTATTAAGTCACTTTTTTGAATAGATTCCAATGGTGATTTTTGAATTTTTATAAACTTATTGTGTTATTACATAAACTTCTATTTTTTTTAAATACAACCTATAACTTCTTTCTACTTTGTTAGAAAGAGATTTTTTTTCTCTTTAAAATGACGTATAACATTATAGGTTTTGCTTTGAACTTATATGCTTTTTGGATAAAAACTTCTTTTTGTAGTAGTAGGCCATGACGCGATGACGCTCCGATGCCGATATCGCGGCCATCTTGTGCAGCTGTCACTGTCGATATTCCGCGGTTGGAGAAATTTAATAATCTCGTAACTAGCGTAGACAGTTCAATAACGTTCATTAAGTTTTATCCTTGTAAGGACGTAACGAAAAAATGTCATTCTATTTTCTGCAACAAGATGGCGGGTGCGCCATCTTGTTGCAGAAAGGGAAAATTGTTGTCCTCTCAGGAAAACGATTCCAGTAAGACTCAGATGCAATATAATTATTTTGAATATAATACTAAATGGTACGTCCCCATGTGGGGATATGGCGTATATTGCGGATTTGGCGCTGTGGTCTGATTGGTTGAAATTGAAGTTTCTTCCTAAGTGTTGCCAAATTTCTGCATTCTCATTAAAGTGATATATGTAGTTGGATAAATAGTGGAAAAAACGACAGTTACTGTATCGAAATCCTTGACATTTGCCTATGATTTTAGAGGTCCGGGTAGAACGATGCATATATCAAAAAGGATGGAATGCAGTGTGGCAACACTGTGAATCCGCACTATACGCCATATCCGCACATGGGGAAATATCATTAGATGTCGAATTTTTCGAAAGATTGAAATGACATTTTTTCGTTACGTCCTTACAAGTGTAAAACTTAATGAACGTTATTGAACTGTCCACGCTAGATACGAGATTATTAAATTTCTCCAACCGCGGAATATCGGCAGTGACAGCTGCCCAACAAGATGGCCGCGACATCGGCATCGGAACGTCATTGCGCAATGGCCTACTACTACAAAAAAATTTTTTTATCAAAAAAGCATATAAATTTAAAGCAAAACCTATCATGTTATACGTCATTTTAAAGAGAACAAAATTCTCTTTCTAACAATAAGTTTATAAAAATTAAAAAATCACCATTTTTACCAAACTAGACTAATAAAAAAATTATAAGGTATTTTCGAAAATGGCGAAAATTAAGCTTTCATCAATTGCAAGAAAACAAAAGACGATAGCAGATTTCTGTTTGCGGCAATGAATTCAGCTCGAGAAATTACCTCGGCATCGACTTTTTGATTTTTAATATTCCTATTAGTTTAAGAGTTTCCCATTTAAAACACCCAAATTAGGCCACCCTGTACAGTTACTGAATAATTTTGAGAAAATTTGTAAGCTGATAAAAACTTTTTTTAATATAATGCGAGCAACGTCGAGGAAATTAATTTGATTTACTCAAAGTCAAACTGATGGCAGGTATTAAAGTAAAACTACATTAAACCATCATAACAACTGGTAGGGAAGTTGTTATTGGCATTTAATTTCACCTGCTTTTAATTTACTGGTTAAAATCTTGTCAATCACATTTTTGACAAATCAGTTTATAGATAACTAGTATGTAGCGTTTTCGGTGGAATCTTTCCTTTAGGGTTTTTATAACATAACCATTAACATTGACACAGTTCAAAAATTATATAGGGGTCATTCAAATAATAGCCTTTGGAAAAACTTTATGGAACGCTTTATAGATTTCAGCTAAGTAAACCTGACAACAGCACTCATTGCATCAACGGAACAACCGTCAATTCAACTTGATTTTTATGCAAATAACGTTTTAAGGTGGTTGTTTATGTTGACATAAAATTTCGAAATTTTTGACGTCGTCTCTATTTAGTTTGAATTTAGGTATACAACAATATGTTCCCATACTTACATACAATGTTAGAAAGTGCAACTCGAAAAACCAGGTCGAAAATCAACAGATGCGCATGCCCCGGTTGCCAAGCTCCGCCCTTTAATTTTCAGAAACTGTGAGAGTAGTTACCATCTTTATATTCTATTTAAAAAAAAAGGATGGGAATAGTCTCAATGCACTCTCAGCGCGGTCATCTGAACACGCTGGAGTGTCATCGTCGTATGTCTTGCGCATAAAGCAAAAATTCGACCAGGTTTTGGTTCCCACAGGTTACTCGACGCTGCACTTCAAATCTGCGGCGAAAGATTGACGCTCGTAGTATATGAATAGTAATAATATATATGACTTAAACGCAACTACGATTTGCGGTGATATAAGAACATACTTTCAGGCTGAGAGCATAATTGAATGCCTGGAAGTCAATCGGGCCTTCAGAGAGCAACTGCACGAATATGAAGCTCTTCAAGCTGCAACGACACAGACCTTAACTCCTCCGGCACCTCCGCTTTTAATGCAGGCATTCAACGTATCCACGCCAGACGATTTTCTTTTGGAAACCCTCAGACGTATTCGGCCTAGGTGTGCCTGCTATACTAAATCACACTTCGCTTTATCTATCTAACACCCACTTATTCACAGCGATCTGGAGGAAAGCCTTTTGCTGCTACCGTTCAACGCGGTGTGTGAGATTATGACTGCGTTGCCGGGACTTATCGCCAGAGGCGATTGTATAGAGTTGGGATGCAAGGTTGCCATGTTTTTGTTGAAGTTGCACCACGGTCCCATCGTTGCCAATCACTTGTTACTGCCCACGTTGGAGAAATTGGAGACGATTATGCGGGATAAAGTTGGAGAGCTGAGGGTAAGTTGTACATTGTTGCTTGGCGCGTGTTTTGATTTGACATGTTTTTCCTATTTTAACGTCGACTGAAAAATATACGACGTTGTGATTTATGGCGGAATGTTCATCGTACTCCAACACTGTATCGAAGTGTAAAATCTTGCTAACTTAGCGTAGGATTTAAAGCAAGAAGCTAAATACGAAAGTTGCAGGATACGGTTACTGTATAATTCTAAATTGTAGACAAATATACAGGGTAGCGTAAAAAAGCGAAGCAGATACACTGCGCCGCAAATGTAACGCATAGCCTATCACTTTTAGTCATTGTGGTTTCAAGGGAAAACCACCAAATCAAATATCAGGATTTTGCCTCATAGCGGTTTTTAACGTTAAGCGACGGTACTACTAGAGCCATCTGTTATTGGGTAGTTGTAGTTAACATCGTGAAGTTGCAAGATTGCCATTTTGAAAGTGACGTTTGGTTGTGTTTGCCTCTTGCATCCTTGTCTTATGTCTCACCGTTTTCGAGAAATTTGCAAAAGTGTTTAGGAATGCACATAATTTTTCTATAAGAAATGACTGTTTTTTGCGTTCCTATTTAAATTCCCAGATACTGATAAAAAGAGTCATTTATGAAAAAATTATGTGCATTTCTAGACACTTTTGCAAATTTCTCGAAAACGGTGAGACATAAGACAAAGATGCAAGAGGCAAGAATGTTTCTAAATTGAATAGAGAATTTAGACTTTTAAGAAAAAACGATCAGTGGCGCGCAACAAAAAAGTTTGTGAGGGTAAAAAGGATACAACTCGATAAAAAATAAGACGCTGTCGATTTTGGCTAGCGGTTGCTTTATTCAACGATGTAGATAATAAATGGTTACCTATATTCAAAATGTGTTAGTTAATAGTAAATAAGTTAAAGTTAATATCTCAAAAACTCTAAGAGCTATATAGAAAAATTTAAAAAAAAATCAACACTCTGTATCTCGGAGACGAAGCGTTTGCGGGTTATGTTTGTATGAATATTGTGCCCTATTTTTGCCTAAGGATTTCCCAGTTAATTTCAGGATATCTTGTATTGTAACTTAGAAGAAAGTTCAAACTTTCTGTAAACGCCCTGTAAATGATTTAGTAGGAAAGAACCGCCAAAACCGTCCCGAGATATCGATCATAGCTCTTAAATATCATTACAAAAAAAGTCTTAAAGTTAAGGTTCCCGTCATGACATCGTAGTAAACAACATTTTAATAAGTTTTTTATTAGATTTTTTGCCACCCTTGTACAAAATGGAATAAAATTGTTTTATTAACTATGAGTCTACGTCGCTGATTTTACAACCAGTTATCTTTTAGAGATCATTTATCTTATTAAAAAATCGGCTGCCGCATTCTCGCGATACAGGGTGACTTACAAAACAGCGTCAACTTTTTGAAAAACCCCTGTAATTTATTTTGTAGGCCAAAAAAACGAAAACTGCCGAACATGTTCCGAGATACCAGCTAACGCCATTAAATGTCATAACAATGAATGTTCTGAAGTTACGCTACCTACCAAATGCAGTGGGTTGAAATGCAACCATTTTGCAGTGCTTTTTTCTTTACTCTATATATCCTTTAGAGAATAATTCATTTAAGATCAATCTCCCGCCGTCATTCTAGAAGAAATGACCTTTCAAAATCTCTTTAGGTTTTAAATTTCGGCTAAGGCATTTCCGAGATACAGACTCCCAAAAATGACAAAACATTTTGCTGTATCGATCTTTTCCGTTAGCAGTTTAGATGAAAGTATAACATATCAATTAAAATTTAATCCACATCCGTTAGTCCCTTCTTCACGTCAAAGCAGCTCACCGACCATTGTACGAACTTAGCTATAAATAAGTTCAGAAAAGCGTTTGTGGAGAAAACATATTTTAATACTCACCATCTTATTTTTAGGATTTAATAGGATACAACTATTTCGGAATGCAATTCTTGCAACAACAAATTGAGAGCGCAGAAGGGGTGCAGTTGTTCCGGGATGCCACAATCGAGAGGAAAAAAGGACTCAAAAAGAGGCGGAAAAGGGAGAAGCTGAAAAGATCGATTTTGGTGTTGAATAGCTAACCGTGAGTAAGGATGTTTTATAATTAAACCTTTATAAACGAAAATAAAAAAAAAATAATTTTTTGTTACATTTTAACAAAAATAAGAACAACTGAGGACATTTTCCGTGTTTTACTTTTAAAGCATTAACGAGCGAGTTTTATGGAACGAGTTAAAAATACCTAAAGAAAAGATAGGTAAAAAAGGGCTTAAAGGTTAAACCAGGTTTATAAATCAAATGTCATTTTGAGCGCAAATGTTAATTACCCGTTTGTAACAGTTCTAACTTTAGTTTAACCTGAACCTGAACGAAAGACAATCCATACAAAGCAGAACTCCCATGCCCTTAGCGCAAACTAGACTAACAAGACAGTGTTTCCCTAAAAACTTACCTCTTCACATCAAGCTGCGAGCCTCAACCCCCATAATCAAACGTTTAGGGCCAACGTTTTAAGTTGTTAATTAGGGTAATTTTTCGTTTCAAAAAATCTTATTTGCATTACGTTGAAAATAAGCTTAGTTTCATCGATTGACTTTATTATTACAACGAAATTCAACATGTACGTGCACAGTTATTATTCTAATAACTAAAAGTACAAAAATAAAAATATGACAATATGTTATCGTCCGTTTCAAATAAATAATCATCCAACAGGGTCGGGAAATGACAGATTTGGTCTATTTCGTGCATGTAAATGTCAGTTTTTCATCCAACTAGAAGAATATTTATTTGAAATGGACTCTATTTCCGATTCATAAAGAATTAGTCTTCAATAAAGCGGGTATACAAGACGACTGAATGTTGAAGCGTAAGTTTTGACGTCTTTCTTCAAATTGTTGTTTTGGCGGTTTGTTTTGTTTGGAGTATTTGTCAAATCTATACTACTAGGCCTTAAATATTCAAAACGCGCAGTCTCCAGTTTTACGACCTCAGTTAAATATAACTAATTTCCAAATTCAGAAACCACACGAGGCTACTTTTGACCAATTTTCGGAACGCTCTCAAATTTGCGGATCGTGTCTGAATTTGACCTTAAATCAGCCAATTAGACAGGAATTCTAAAAACCATCTATAGAATAAAAAATTGCTCTCAATACTGAATGGAATTAGCTTTTACATCCGCTGGATTCTCCTAACGATCTACTTCCTTGTCCGCTGTCCTTCTCGAAGCTGTCGTGTAAATCGGAGACGGCGGCTGACACTTGATAGACCCTAGTGTAGACGCCTTGCAATTCGAGATCTTGATTGGATATCACATAACAATCTGTTGACAAAGAGAGCCGCGTTTTACTATAGGGAGGGTGGGGGGTTATCAGTAGGAAAAGTCATCAAGTTGGCTGTGAAATTCCAACAGAAACAAGTGTTCTCTACTTTTATAATTCCCCCTTTTTCTGTAAAGCGAACATCTAGGCGAACTTCATGACTTTCTATTAAACACACGGTAACTTTAAAATTATCTAAAGAAAAAACTTATTCAAGGATTTTCTCTGATTATGAATGATTGAAAGCCACTTATTAAATTGCCGACATTTTGATAATCTTTCTTATCATGATTAAGGACGACTTTTGCAACTATCAGTAAAACTTCAGTTTGAAGTTAAAACACCAGACATGGCGTACATTGCATTGTTTACCTGACAGATAAAAAATGCAATGTATGTCATATCTGGTATTTTAACTTCAAACTTAAGTTTTACTGATAGTTGTAAGGGCGACTAGTTTTACTGATAGTTGTAAGGGCGACTTTTACAAGTTCAAGTATAAAACTTCAGATTGAAGATAAAACACCAGACTTGATGTACATTGTATTGTTTACCTGACAGATAAACAATGCAATGTAGGTTATATTTGGAGTTTTATCTTCAATCTGAAGTTTTACTTGAACTTGTAAAAGTCACCCTTAGGGTGATAGTTGTAAAAGTCGTCCTAAAGGCCAATAGAAACACTTCGTAGTACTGACTTTGGTGATTTTTGAAACATTTGTTACGCCATTGAGTGCGTTTATTTGTGTTAGTTTCAAATAGTTTTTGGTTAAACTTAATCATGCTGATTGAACTATTGCCTGTTATATAGAGTGACCGTTTTTTTCGAGTTTAACCATGGGGGTCTAGGTTATTTGAAGAGGTACTAAAGATGACTTTTACAAGTATCAGTAAAACTTCAGTTTGAAGTCAAAATCATTGTTTATCTACAGGTAAACAGTGCAATGGTGCAATGTAAGTCATGTCTGGTGTTTTAACTTCAAACTGAAGTTTTACTGAGAGTTGTAAAAGTCGTCTCAAGGGCGACTTTTGCAACTATCATAAGATCGATCACAGATAGAACTTGGAGTGGAACTGAAGATATGAAAAAATAGCCTATTGCCGGTTTTAGTTAAATTGTTATGTTAAACTTTAGTTTGGAGTTTACGATAGGTTGTACAACGTAAATGTTAATCGATCTGAAGTTTAAACCTCAAATTTAAGTTTTACTGATAGTTGTAAAAGTCCTAAGGGTGACTTTTACAACTATCAGTAAAACTTCGGTTTGAAGATAAAACACCAGTAATGACGTAGATTTCATTGTTTGTAACATTGTAACAATGCAATCTTCAAACTGAAGTTTTACTGATAGTTGTAAAAGTCACCCTTAGACTCACTATTACAAGATTCAGTTTAAGCTTTAGTTTAAAGATAAATGAAAGATTTTGACAGATGAAGTCAAATCTGGATTTTAAACTTTAAACTGAAGTTTTACCGATTGCTGTAAAAGTCATCCTAAAGAGATAAAAGTCCCAAAGAGAAGATAGTCCATAAAAATGATATTTCAAAATGTTGAAAATCCCGATTAGTTTCGGAAATATTTGCATAAAATCGAAAATTAAAAAATCTTTTTATTTTTCCTAGTTTTAATTTAAAGAAATAATTAAAAATAATAGACACTTCTTCACAGCAACTTTTTGCTCTTTTCAAGGTGGTATTTTCAAATTTAAAATCCGACGTTTCGTTTTCATCAACAACTTAATTTTTTAAAATACGTCCATTTATTTATATTACACGCCAATTATTTATATCGGATTCTGATCTCCTTGCAATGCTGCATTCGGTGATATGCGACATATAATAATTCTATTAGCTTTTAGGTTAGTTTTTGCTGATTTTGTGTCTGAAAAAAATTTTTAATTGGATTTTTCATTTGAAAATACCACCATGAAGAGAACAAAAAATAAAAACAAGTGGCGCCATCAGACGACGGCAGGTGCTTTATATTAGGGCATGCGAGACAATAGTGAAGTGAACTCAAGCCAGTTTTCTGCCAAAGTTGTCGCTTCCCACAGACAGAGATTCGTATCTGTACTGTCTGTGGACGACATTGAGCAGAGTATCAAACTCATTTCTCTATCAGGCTCTCAAACCTGATAGAAATACGAGTTCGCAAAATACTTGGTCTCCCCTCTTGCTCAAGGCACTGTGTATGTATGCAAGTGGCGCCATCGGACGACGGCAGCTGCTTCCACTAGGGCATGTGAGATAATAGTGAAGTGAAACCCAGCCAGTTTTTTTGCCGAAGTTGTCGCTTTCCACAGACAGTTGGCTGTGAATCGTATCTATACTGTCTGGAGACGACATTCAGCAGAGTATCAAACTCATTTCTTCTGCTGAACGTCGTCCCCAGACAGTATAGGTAAGAATCTCAGCCATCTGTCTGGGAAGCGACAACTTCGGCAGAAAACTGGCTTGGTTTCACTTCACTATTATCTCGCATGCCCTAGTGCAAGCACCTGCTGTCGTCCGATGGCGCCACTTGCATACATACACAGTGCCTTGAGCAAGAGAGGAGACCAAGTATTTTTCGAACTCGTATTTCTATCAGGTTTGAGGTATACCACACTGATGAGCTCAAGAGCGAAACCGTTCTATGGTTCCTCTGCCTGATAGAGAAATGAGTTTGATACTTTGCTGAACGTCGTCCCCAGACAGTATAGGTACGAATCTCAGCGATCTGTCTGTGGGAAGCGACAACTTCGGCAGAAAACCGATTTGGTTTCACTTCACTACAACATAAAAACTTTTTTCCAAATTCCGATTTTCTGCAAATATTTCCGAAACCAGTGAGAATATTCGAAATTTAAAAATGTCATTTTTGCGTTTTGCGACCCTAATTGCGTTATTTTGCCCTAATTTAACCTTCTTCGAATCTCTTGGAAAAACCGAGATCCCTATGGTTAAACTCGAAAAAAGGTTACCCGGTATAGTTGCGCCTTGTCGGAAGTTTAAGAGTCATCTTACAATATTGAGTAACATAACTGACAGGTTAGAGGACATTTCTTCAGTAAAACTTACCTGGTCTGTCGACGACCAATTTCCGACAATAGATATTAATAATGGATAGCACGTCGTTGTTTCTGTCGCACACCTCCTCGTTCTCCCGCACGAAAGCGTCCTTATTGCACTTGAAAAACAGGATGCTGGAGGTCCATTTTTCGTTGTCTATGAGCATGCACAAGTTATCTATTAAGTTGTCTGAAGGAACGATACCACTAGCCGAGGGCGTTACGCCTCCGTCCGCTTCCATGTCCTCCAACGCTCTAGCTACAGCCGCCCGGATGGTCAACACATCAGGAGTGACATCCCTAAACTAAGGGATACTCATTGTAGTAAAATAGTCCGAAGATACGATTCCGGATAAGTGTAATGACTTATTCTAGGCTCCAACATAACACATCTCGCATTGTAATAGTATATTACAATATGAGATGTCCAGTATTTTAGACTTACCTCACCGCTTCTTAGAGTGCTGAGCAACGATGCGATCATCTTATTTCCGGCCTCGACCAGCAAGATCAACTGGAAATAGAGTTTGTACAACGCTTTGCCCAAGTCTACTAGGTACTGCTCGTGTTGGAAATCTGACGGTTGCCCACTGAGTTGCTCAAGTTTAAGCGTGGCTTTGACGGCGTCACAGTACTGCATGATAAGGAGTTTAATTAGTTTTTACAGCTGATCAGGTTGATTAGAGCTATTAATCACAACAAAGACAAAGTCGTAACGTTTTTCACTCGCTGGATTAGTGAGCCCTAGCTCTGGGTTTTATTTATTTCTATCCCGATATTTTGTTTGAGTTAACGAATTATAAAAATACTGTTACGCCCGACCTTCGGTCGACAGAGATTCGGGCCGAAGCGGCAACGCCGAGGACCGACCTCGACCCCGGGAACCCATCTGGAGTCCTTTGGTGTTTTCTACATGCCATATACTCGATCTACGACAAAAATCATGGATGAACAACTGGCAGCACTTATGGAAATGCTGAAGAAGTACAAAGATGAACAAAGGAATTTTCTGGGAGGACAAGAAAAACAAAGGCAACATGAGAAAAAGGAACAAGAAAAATAGAGGCAACTTGAGATAAAGGAACAAAAAAAAAATCAAGCTGCTCTGTTTCAAGCATTAACGGATGGTCGTTGCGAGTTGAAAGAACTTGTCTCAACCAAAATGACTGAAGTCAAGCAAGACGTAGATCAAGTCCAACAAGACGTGGATCAAGTCAAAGAAGACGTGGATCAACTCAAACATGAAGTAGAGATGAAAATGATATAGTTAGAAGAACGGTGGCGGATCTGAGAAACACGTCGCAGTGGGCCAACTTCAACCGCTGAGCGACTAAACATTACTAGGCCTCCAGTTTTCGACGGCACTACTTCTTGGAGAATTTATAAAGGCCAATTTGAGGCGGCGGTAGTTAAAAATAGATGGACAGGCTCGTAGCTTTGAGAGGAAAGGCTGCAGACATCATGCCTACAATGTTGACCAGTGAAAAATATAATTACCGCGCATATATAATAATAACGCAATTGCCGCGGCGTTAAAGCGGAGGTTTGGTAATGCTCATCGCGGAATAATTTACCAGACAGAACTACGAATGAGGCAGCAGATGCCAGGCGAAAACCTACAGGAATTTGGAGCGGATATTAAGCGTTTGACAAAATTAGGGTATCCTGCGGCTCCCTCTAATTTCCGTGACCACGAGAATAAACACTGGCCACAGAGCTAGAATAGGTGACGTACAGGAAGAGCCGCAGCCAAACTCAACTGCGGCAGAATGGGCCATTTTGAGTGTGTCGCGTTCGACGGGAAAGGAGTCAGACTCCGCCAACGGACGACAATCTGGCGGACTGATCAGCCGGAAAACTAAGACCAGTCATTGTGAAGGGGCGAACGCTGATTGGCCCCACGGAAGCCCCCAGGATCATTAGGATTGGACAGCTTGGAGGAAGCCTCACCATCCCTGGCAAAATTGAACATCGACCAGGCAAATATCATGGCAACGCAGATGCATTATCACGCAGGCCTTGTAAAGGGGAATGTCAACACTGCCAACGAGTGGACCACAGCAGAGAAGGACCAAGCATTCTTAGGAGAACCAGGATTGACGTCGACGAACATTGGACCACTGAACAAATGAAGGCCGACCAATAACCGATAATGCTGTGGGGTTAATACGTCAATGGAAGTTGGAAAATCAAAGACCTGATTGGAAGGACATAGCAGATAAGAGCCCGGAGTAAAAGCTATGTGGGCTCAATGGGATTCTTCGGCGATTCAGAATGGTTTACTAAACAACACTTAGGAAATCAATAAGTTAGATATTTTTCCAATCTTGTTAGTCATCTATCGTATATACAGCCTGATCAATGACTTTCAAAGCACACTGTATAAATCTACATGTAACCATTAACTAGGAAAATACGTTTTCAAGCAGTGAAATAATTTGACTCACCATCATTGCCTGATCTCGCTTATCACAGAAAGTTTCCAGATGTTCTTGCACTTCAAGCATCCCGTACTTGAGCGCCTCGTAGAATCTGGAGTTGCCAAGCGCCATAGTGTTGAACCAAATTACATTTATGGGCAGCACTCTGTAACTGACCACGTCGACCATCGAGTTCAGTCTGGCCGTGAGGAGTTTAATTGTGGCCTGACTTCCCACCGTCGACTGTCCCATGTTCAAACAAGATTCTTTCGTTATTTCTATTGTCGAATGGCAAATGTCCTAAAACAGGGACAAGTGCATTGTTAGACAAATTCCACGGAGAGCAAACTATATATAAGCCATTCAGTTATTATTGACATCAAGTAGGCGTTGGAAACCTGACATTTTTATCCATCTTCTCAACATGTGCTGAAAAGAGATAGGTTTAAAAAATACAGATTTCAAAAGTAACGAGATGTCAAAAATAAGTTAATGAGTTATACGTACAGTGACAAGCCTTTGAAGTTGATGGAAAAATTGCAAACAATTGGCGGGTGTCGACAAGTTATTGGTCTGCACGAAAACGTTCCAATTGTCCAAAACGTCATTTTTGGCAACTCTCACGTTCACCAAACCAGGAGGCAGGTTAGGGGAGGCGTTGCACGGAGTCACATCGCCCAAATCCCCGGTACTGGAACCGCTGGTGTCTGAACGCGCGCTGGAAGCTGCCTGCTGCTCTTTAAGGGCCAGCGACGACGGCGGAAACACTCCGCTGCTCTCTGCATTGCTGTTATCAAATTCTGGAGCGTTTGCCATTTCATCTAGAGGAGATTCGGATTCGACTTCATCGTCGGACGATTCTTCCGCCAACAATGACTAAAACATTTTGAAAACCCTGTGTCATAGTCTTGCATACGTACAGTGTGGTCCAAATTGGTGATGCGTAGATGGCGATTTTCTTTATCTTAATAGATACGGGGTCGGTTAAATGGGAAAAGTCATAGAAAATTTAATGGAAAACTCGTACCTGGTTTCAAAATTCGAGTTCAAAACTTTCTATCGTTTTCAGGTTTCATAAGAATTAACAAAGTTAATATATTTAACTCGAAAACAGATTGTTAGTGAATACGTCATTGTATTGTACTTAAGAAAGTGTCCTAATAATGTTTTATTTTCAAAACCACCTTTTGGTGACTTGGTTTAGACACTACAGGGCAGAGTTAAAATTGCAGCGTTGTACATTTTTTCCATTTTTCCGGAAAACGGTAAGAGATTTTGAAAACCGGGAGCGAGTTTCTCATTAAATTCTCTATAATTTTCTCCATTTCACCACCCTCGTACCTAATAAGATAAACAAAATCTCCATACATGCATCATCAATTTGGACCACACTGTATAGACCGTAAACAACATTGAAACAGCGGAGATTTATCAATTCAATGCACTGATACAAAGTTACAAGTTTCTAAACATATAAGCGCTTTTCTATAACATGGCAACATTGGACGCAGACTCACATTATGGTTAAACGGACACACGTGTACCTTTCTCACGGTCAGCACGGGCGTCTTCTCGCTGAGGCTGTCCTCGGGTCGCAAACCCGGCGGCTCTTCCTCGCCCTGCTGGCTGCCGAACTGATGGCGCCGCACCCCCCAGTTGAAGTTGTCCGTGCTCTCTCCCTATCAACATCCTCACATTGAATACCGTCGCCCATAAGGTGTATACAGAGACGAACCTCGATACTCTCGCTCTCGTACTCCAAAAAGTCAAAGTCTTTGAAGACGCCGAAGTCAGTGGCAGCGTCATCCCGTCTGGAGCCGCCGCTCGTGTCATTAAGCCCCGCGGACACTTCCTCCGTGCTGGAAGCCATGCTGGACTGACGCTCAATCAGGTCGGAGGTCTGGCTGAATATTACTGAAGGACTCTTGGGAAGTCCAACTCGCTGTCCACATGTGGTCAGCAAATTAACGAGACATTCCCTCACGCGACCCTGGCACATCCACGGTCTCTTCCAGCCACTTTGAGACGACACGTCCGCGGGACTGATCGAACACGATCTTCGTGGCGTGGCTGTAGACTTTGCCTTGTCTCCAGATTCTTCAGTAGTTTTGTTTATGAATCGGCGCCCGATTACCGGTGTCTGGGAAACGTCAAAGGTGAATTCCATGGTACGACCTAATAAAAGACGAATTTCTACGTTTAGCAGATACTATTATACGGATCAGGCAATCGGAAGAATTTGCAAAATAAAGACGTTTTTTAATACAATAAAGCTATCAAACAACTCACCTGGCAGTTCCTTTTTCGGCAAGACGCTATCTTCGGTAAAAGTGAGGGGGTGTGGCACAGATGTCAAATGACTCTCCCAATGGGTGAGCAACGAAGTGGGTGGCGCCACCAAGGCACTAGATCTACTGACCACCAGTTTGAGTATCTTTAAAGCTTCTTTCCAATGAACGCTCTCCATGTACTTGATGACGATACGCAAGAGGTCGGCGCTGATAGGTTGCGCTGCCGGCGTCGCCAAATCAACGTAGTGCAGTGCGCAATGAATAATATTCAGAATGGGGAACTGCAGATTGCTGGGACCCTTTTCTAGCATCTCCACCAGGAACGACAGAATGGCCAAGCCCAAATGGGCGTAGGTGTCCAGCAAATATTTGATAACGCACTTCGTCCACTGGAAGCTCTCCTTGCTAAACGTGCGACGGCTGTACAAGTTCATGACTGTACCCAGATTCTCCAACTTTTTGCTCTTTTCAATGCTGACTTGGGCGATGTTCTCGGCCGCCCTAATACACAATTCGTTGGCGTCCTCGTAGTTCAGCAGCATGTAGGGAAGGAGAGCGATGACGTTCATGGGAAATGCTATGCTTTGGGACGTATCGACAACCACAAAATTCAGTAAAGGAGTGAACAAGGAGAGCAACTCGACTGCAGCTTCGTAAATATTTGGGTGTGTGCAGCCCTACTCACATAAAACCACTTTAACTATTAAATTGAACTATTATTGATTTAGCCAAACCTTGAGCAATAGAGCATGCACTCCCGGAAAGCCGTTCCAACGCAACTGCTGTTGCAGTTTCTCGACTTTATCACGGGCATCGGGCCGGTCCAAAGGCAGCCGATGCATCACACTGGACAATAGTCTCACAGCCAGGCTGAATTCATGCTCGTAGTCGGATTCCAGAAGGGACACGCCCAGCCAGAACAGCTGGGCCAAAATTGTCAACTTGTCATCCTGGGTGGCCGAGTCACCTATCACATGCTCAAATAGCACGAGAGTGTTTAGTGCTGGATCAGTTACTCACCCAACATTTTAAGACTTTGAGCTGACCGCGACCGAGACAGATTCGAAGCAAATTTGGCTCTATTTGGATCGCAATCAATGCCGTTTCTAATTTTCTTATCGTCGCTACCCGGGGCGTTTTTACGTAAGCCGTAGGAAACCGAGTAGCTGGTGCTTCTAGCATGACCAGCTGAAACAAACAAAACCTTTGGGGCCAATCGTCGTGTAATTGTCAGTAGCTCGGCTATATGCGTAAACTGTCCAAATTAAAACTTTAGGCCGCCGCCACAGACAGCGGAACGGAACGGAGCAGAAATGTCAATAACGTCATTACACATGTCAATTCCTATTTCAGCTTTTATCTGATTGGTTTAAATTCAACTGTCAAATTACGCTCCGTTCCGCTATTAACCAAATTCCGCTGTATGTACGTCGCCCTCAAAAATGAAGTATGTTTACAGTGATGCCAAACGTCTGAGTTTATTATTAAGTGCAAGAATGCGGTCGCGCCTAGAAATAAAATAGAACAAACTTATGTGAGAAACAAGAACGCATAGCGGCCCTTTAGGATCGCTATAGTCCCGATTATGAAACCCGGTGCGAGTCCCCACCTCTCCAGATAACCTAAATTAACATAATAAAAGAACCTGCACGGTTAATTGAAGTAACCTAACCAAAGGAAAATTAAAACTGAACTAACCTGAACCAATAACTGAACTAACCTAACCTGACCTCGTAGGCCCTCACGAAGACACACAATAATTTAAAAGGCCGGAGCGCGGTAGTTTTCTTTGTTTTCTAAAATGGACATTTAGGAACGGCATATGTGTAGCATAAAACAACATGCCAGATAGTAATTAGTACATGCTTAAATGAGTAATGTACATATTAAAAAAAACACTTGAATAATCTTGGCAACACCGTCTTCAAAAATGTCAAGAAACTTCATTTGTCATCAGTCAGTTTGTCATCATATTTCATTTGTCATCAGTCAGTTGACTAGCAAAAAAGCGCGAAATGTATTGTTTTCTTAATACATATTTTTTTCTTCTTGTAATATATCAAATGAAACTATTAAGCAAGTCTAGGCCCTTTGAATGCCGGATTTTAGCACTTACCCGAAATTGAATGATTTAGCACTGGAACTGCGGCAGCCGGGCTGCCATCGGGTTTGTTTTTAAAAACTCCTGCGTCCTTATTATTGAGATTCGGAGTCGACTTAAAGATTTCTTTAGTGAGATCCAAGGGGCGAAAATCCGACTCTAACGAGTCGACAGCGGCGTCCAAGGTTAGCAATAGTTCCGTCACGTAACCTGAAGAGGAAAACAATTAAACCCTATTTACAACCGATTGTTTTTGATGAGACTATTAAACTATTGGTCACTTAAAGTAGATACCCGTAGTCTTTTCCGCATACCTTTTTTGTCAGCACCGTTGATGATATTCGGTGCAAACCCTAAAGATTCTTTCAGAGTCCTATTTAAGAGCTCAATTGGTGCAACTAAAAGCCGACTTTTAAAAATCAGTTAACCGAGGTGATGTGTTCGATATGACAGTCAGAGCATTTAATTGAGAAGGTCATAATATTACCTACTTCCTTAAGGGCGACTTAAACACTGCGCATTATTATTTATAAATCAAGATGCCTTACCCTGCATATCCTCGCCTTGCTCGGCGACAGTCTCGACAAGTCGACTGAGTATGTCCGAGAGCATTCTCGATGTTATGGGCACCCTCAATGCCCTGAAGATTTGGAGAGATCTGCCCGCGTAATGTCTCGAAGAACAGCTCAAACCTGTAAATCGATAAACAAATTATAACTAAAGGCTATTGTTACCTTAACCTGAGTCCTCAGAGTAACTGTACGAATGTGATTGAAAAATGTTGAGCTATTTCCAGAGAAACCGCGGCAAATGTATGTCAAGAGTCACATATTTCAATTGGATTTTCACTATCGGCGAAGAGTTTATAGTTTGAATTCTGTCCCAATACGCCAATTTAATAATGGCACCATAAAGTTTAAGCAACGAGTGAGCATATGTTGAGTTTTGTGACTTGATATGCTCCAACCATAACACTACGTTATTAAACACACAAACGTGGCAAACTTCCGGTTGAAATTGAAAAAAAAACTGAACCAATTTTAAGAAAATGTTGTTTGTTACCTACAAGTGAAATTCAAAAGCACTCACTCACCCAACTGTAAAGCAGTCTGTGCCCAGCGTTCGTTGATATGCGCGTTTGGCAACGAGTCTCTGAATATCCGGAGAGTGTATTGCAGGAAAACGTCGATTTGTTCGGCGCTTTTGATTGTAAACACCTTGGCGGTTATATCTTCGTAGTTCCACAGCGGAGCCTGCTTGGCGGCCAGGAAATCGAGCATTGACTTGGTCACTGTGTCCGTAGTCAATTCCGGCTTGATCGTTAAAGAATCTTCCGAAGGGAGTACAACGACTGTCGGTAAAGAACTGTCTTTCTCGTCGCCTAAAATAAACCAACCTTTACAACTCGTTACAAACCTTGCACAAACTAAGCTATACCCGATTCCTCATCTTTGGATGATATACTTTGAAGATTTACTTTGGTAGATGCATCTGTTCCCGTCGCCAATTGACTATACAAGAATTCGTCAAACATTATATCGGCTTCTGCAAGTCAAATCACTCTCTAATAGACTGCTTGGACTGTGAGAGGGTAGCTAATTACCAGTAAACACGTGCGTAACCACCGATAAAGAGGGAGTAATCAGCCCCAATTCCAGTTGCTTAGTGCGACTGTTTAATAGTATATGCGAGACGGTCAAATGATCGTTGTGCTGGGCTAAGACCACCAAAAGGTTCATGAGCAATTGCTTGCAGTGTTGATAGACGATAGGCCTCGTGTGGTCCAGTCCCAGGAACAGGATATGCAACATTAGAGGCACGTGGATAGCCCAGTCGATTTCGATGCCGTCCACGACTATGTCACAGAGTAACATCACTCCAACGTTACACCTGCGAATTAAAGAGTAATAGATCTCTTAATAACGGGTTTTTCTAGCAAGTTTTTATAGTTCAGGATCCTGAAAAGTTTTGGGATCCTGAACCAACCCAAAAAAGTGCTGCGCTAGAGACACCCATATGACAACAGAGTCTATTCTGAGACGTATGATATTCGTATGGATATCGCTACTCACCGATGAAATCCAGATATTGGTTGGGACGTGTCAGGTAAGTACTCAGTCAAGGGCGCAAAGTAACCGCCAAATTCCGGCATTGGAAGGGGATGGGGTTGTGGAATGTCGACTTTTTCTCTCAATACTATTTCATCATAATTTGAAGACTATACAAAACAAAATGGTATATTTCAAAATGTAACGATAATCGCCCAAAGGACCCAATCCCCAAAACATAAACCGCATACCTCTTCCAGGGAGTTGCTCAGGTCCTCTGGATTTCTCAGTTTCTCAGATCGATTCATACTAAAATCCATAAACATGTTGGTACCGGGCTCGCATTTGCTGACCAACTTAGAAGGATCCTCACCACTGTGCCTTTTCGTGTGAATTGTCCCCTTTTCGATGCCTGAAATATATGTTTTACCTCCAATCGTTCAACGCTATTGAGCAGGACTCACTAAGATCGTTCCTGCTGCTGCTGTCACTCTGTCCGGCTACGCCGTTGGTCCCGTCCGAGTGGCTTGAAGCTTTGCGCATTACAGTCAGTCGGTAAAAAGGTGGAGTTTCCGTGCGTTCGATGAGACAATTCAACGTTTCGACTGTTTGGAGTTCTAACATCATTTCGTCAAGTAGTCGCACCGGTTGCACTCGTGCCAAGTACAGTACCACTCGTTTAGCCTATAAGAGAGGACTACTGAATTGACGGTGTCTTTTGCTACATAACTGAACGCTCGAGGGGGTATTTTTAAATGTTTTTTGATCTATCAGCTTGTGGCTGTATTAACAGCAATTGGCGAACAAGGCTGTTAATAACAGCTGTTTAAGCATTAAGTAGCTGAAATGTCGAAACGTTGAAAACATGTATTTCATATTCCTGAGTCTAGTAGCATTCTAACAATGAGAAAAACTGCTAGAACTCACAAAACATGCAAAAAGATACCACTAGAACCCGCAGAATTCCGATTTATCATACCGGGTGTCCAGCAGAACCCTGGACATAGGAGATTAACATGGGAAATCGGTTTTTATTTTTTTGCGCCTGTACGGTTGTTTTCATTGAAAAACTTTTAAGAGTAAAGTTGTAGAGCTTATGGTCAGCTATCATCCTGTAATTTTTTCAATACCACAGTTTTGGCTATTTTTTGGAAAAACGCCTCGAAAAGAGCAAAAATTTGAATTTGGCGCGTCACCCCCACCATGCATGTGCAGTGTCGCCAACATAATAATTTCTTATGTCAGACTCAGAGCCGATTTTCCTTTCTTATTTATTTTGAGGGACTATCATGTAGTAATTAACGTGATTATGCAGAGAAAATTAACTGAAAACCTGACGATAATGTTCTTAAATTATAGGTAAGTAAAAGTTACGTTTATAATTATCATAATTAGTAAAAGGAAAATCATTCCAATTTGTGTATGGCTGGTTGTCTAATTCATTTTAGTTTAGCAATACGACAACCATGATGACATGACAATTTGTCTCTTGTCACCAATTAAGGGTGTTCGTTGTTGTTGTTGTTGTTGTTGAGGTGAATTCATCTATCTCCAAATGTTTTACTTCAAAAGTGTCTATTGTGCAGTGCTGTGTGAAGCGAGGCCCCATCCTGCATGTAAAAAACCCTTGCTAAGTGCTGGACTCTTCTATGACAGACAATATCTCATTGGAAAACCAAATACAGTGCGCCCCAAAATGCTAATCCACACATTGACAACTTCTCGACGTTGGTCTCGGTTGTCCTGCACTGTATGTGGATTTTAGAGTCCAAACTCATTCATTTTGTTGATTTGAGGGACCCAAATTAACATTCATTGGTGGAACAAATGTTTATAGCAAATAAGCAAGACCAGTAAGCAGATAGTGATGGATGTTTGATCTGCTAAGACCAGTTTCTTTCATGTTTTATCTATGTATCTGGAGACTATAGTGCCTGTGAAAAAAAACTCTTTTCAGTGACAACAAATCTTGCCAAACTGGCCACAAACAACTTGAAAAACTGGCCAAAAATTGGTTTCATTCCAATCGATTGCTGCTGAATATGGTCAAGACACAGAGGATGGTGTTTGCATTGAGGGAGATTGGAACCGTAAATGACCACGTATCCCAGGTTAAATTTCTTGGGGTTCTTGTGGATGAGAGCGCCAAGTGGGATTTACACACTGATAACTTGGCTTCAAGACTCAATACAAGTTTGTACCTGCTATGTCAGCTTTCAGATAGGATATCTCGTACGGTACTTAGATCAGCTTACTTTGCATCTTTTCATGCATGGCTCTCTTAAGCTGTAGTTGTTTGGGGCGACGCCTCGGGGGCTAAGCGTTTGTTCAGGCTTCAGCGAAGAGTGGTCAGATTGTTGGCTGACCTGGGCTACAGGGATGACTGCAGAGCGCACTTCAGAGAGCTAGGCATACTAACCCTGCCCTCCATGTTTATATTGGAGAATTTGCTGTTTGTGAAAAATAACATGTATCTGTTTTCTGCTCACGAGGACATGCATGCTTACCTTACTAGGGGCTGAACAAAATTTAATAACCTCATATTGTCGTTTGAGAAGGTGTCAGAATGGTCCTGGTTACTGGGCGGTAAAATATTTTAACTGCCCATAAAAATTAAAGCATTGACAGTGGATAGTTTCCGAAAGGAAATTAAGCAAATTTTAATGGTAAATGTTTGTTATTGTGATGAAGAGTATTTTAAGTATTTTAATCAAAATTATTAATTTTTTTTTCTTCTCTCTGTATAGTTTATTTTAGGATGTTGACTGTAAGCTTTTAGTACTAAGTAAATAATGGCATCTGGACTGAATTTATTTAAATTTAATTTGTAGACTATTCTATTTTTTACATATGTACATTGCTGTTTTGGTGATTGTAAACATGAATAAATTTGAATTGAATTGAATTGGATCTTAGAAAAAAAAAAAGAAATAAAGGTGATAGTGTTTTTATAGGAATAATTGTTGTTATCTGTGTTATTACCTAAATTTAGGTTAGGCTTTTTCATGTCCACTTGTTAATTTCTTCCGTTAAGAAATTTATGTACAGATTGAATATGCAAATATACTTATTTTGGTACTTGTTGCATCCACTTTTTCACACACAATTTCCCCGAAATAAAAATGTAATGTATACAGAAACCTTGTATTTATTGATATTAAAAGTAAGGAAATTATTAACCATTTTGTTGATACAGTGTAAAATTTTATTTTTATTATTTCTTATTTAAATGTTTCATTAGTTATGAATTTTGAGGAGAGAAAACTTGTTTTAAAACAATACTGGGCTGGTAATTCGTTTGCTCAAATTCGAGACAACATTGCTGCATTGTTTCCTGAACAACCAGCATGCAGTTCACTTCAGGCGGTGGTTGCTCGTTTTGAGGAAACTGGGAGTATTAACCCGATATGTTAGTGTGAGCAAAAGCGACGACTTCAAGCTGGTGCGGCTCCAGAGGATGAAAATGTGGCAAAACTTGTTGTTCTTGCTACAGTAAACGATGATCCTTCCAAGAGTATTCGACAGATTGGCCAAGAAACTGGACTTAGTAGATCGGCCATCCATAATAATCTGCAAAAAGAAGGTTTTGAAAGCTACAAACAAGAGAACCATCAACAACTCTTACCGACCCACCTTTCCCCCCCAATGGAGTTTTGTGAAATCCTGACCGAAAAAATTATTGCAGCCCCAAGATTTGTTAGAAACATTTGTTTCATGGATGAATGCTAATTTGGATTGACTGGCTCTTCAAATCAATAAAATGGTCGAATTTGGGCACTCCAAAACCCAAATATAGTGCATGACAATCGGGACCAACGTCGAGCATCTGTAACGTGTGGATCGGCATTTTGGGGCGCCATGTTATAGGTCCATTTTTCATTGATTGCAGTTTGAAGGCCAACAAATATGGCAATATGCTTCGCAATGACATTTTGCCTGCTGTAGAAGCCATCCAGCCATTAGAACGGGTTTTTTACATGCAAGATGGAAGATTTGAACAATTTCTCTGATGTGCCACATCTAGTCCTGTATTTTATTTATTTGTTTATTGTTCTTGTTTACCTCTGTGTTTGATGTTAAACACATGGGTGGTTATTCACTTTCTTTGTAGTATGTAATTAAATGGTTCTTTTACGAGCTGCTAATCCGTATTTTCTTTTCGCCAATTCCACGATAACTCATTTGTAGAGCACAATCATATTTCAAGCTTGGTTCTTGGTTTGCGGCAAACCGTTTGCCCAACAAATGTATCCACCCAACTCGCCGTCTTTAATAAATAATAATTCGTAACATTAACCTAGCTTTTAGCTTTACCAATGACAAAGACAAGAGACATATCGTCGATCCGTTGTCTGTTCCCTAATCTAAAATGAATTAGACAACCAGCCATACACAAATGGGAATGACTTTCCTTTTACTACTTATGATAATAATAAACGTAACTTACCGTATGATTTAAGAACATTATCGTCAGGTTTTCGGTTAATTTTCACTGCATAATCACGTTAATTGATAGTCCCTCAAAATAAATAAGAAAGGAAAATCTGCTCTGACTCTGACATAAGAAATTATTATGTTGGCGACACTGCACATGCATGGAGGGGGTGACGCGTCAAATTCAAATTTTTGCACTTTTTGAGGCTTTTTTCCAAAAAACAGCCAAAACTGTGGTATTGAAAAAATTACAGGATGATAACTGACCATAAACTCTACAACTTTACTCTTAAAAGTTTTTCAATCAAATCAACCGTACAGGCGCAAAAAAATAAATACCGATTTCCCATGTTAATCTCCTATGTCCAGGGTTCTGCTGGACACCCGGTATATTGTTTCTAATGAAGTAAAAGATTGGGAGATGCAGGATCTGTAGATCTGTCTGTACCGAATTTTACATAAGGAAAGTCCCGTTTTTTGGCCGAAAATCCGTCATTTTTTAGGTACCTATGACGTAATTTCATCATCAGCGTATCAATTGACGATTCGAGATTTCGAATTATTGACGTAAGATGTCAAGTGACGTCACTTTCGGCGGATATCGCCGCCATTTTTAGGGTACCCATAGCTAAAAAGAGGGGCCAAAACTGTAAAACCGCAATTTTGACTTTGGTACCTCACTGCTCAGCCCCCCGTTCCCCCACACACATTCGACCAAACTGGCTATATTTTTGGAAGACCGCGATGAGTTCGCATATAAAAACTAAATCAACTTACATAAGGTAAAAGTTCACACGGCGCCATTCCCGAGATGATGATCAAATACCGGATAATAACTCGCATGTTATTGGGCCAGGAGGTGCACAACGTGCCCCATACTTCCTCGATTTCTTTCGAGTGATTGTCCCCAAACTTCGCCGTAATGTAGAAGATGTTATTCAATACCATTTCAGTCGCCTCGGCTGAACCCCAGCCCTCCTTACGCTCAGCGCCCATCTCACCCCCCGCGTAGAATTGGTAGACGTT
Source organism: Taphrorychus bicolor (assembly GCA_951812265.1). Lineage (NCBI taxonomy): Eukaryota > Metazoa > Arthropoda > Insecta > Coleoptera > Curculionidae > Taphrorychus > Taphrorychus bicolor. The sequence goes on along the minus strand of OX638303.1, from coordinate 26,201,736 downwards.
CGGGTGCGTAGGTGCCACGTTTGGATCTACCAATTCCATGTTGTGGAGCCACGGGAGTAGGTATTGAAGCAACAGCTGACGAACCTCGGGACGAGAAGTTTGGAATCTGTAGGTAATTTCTGTAAAATGATGGCGAAATTAAAGAGTAGAAGCTCAAAGCAATGTAGTCAACAAAATTGGCAAAAAAGCTCTCACCGGAAAACATGGGCATTGTAAGCTCAGGATGCAGTAACGCCAGCTGTCTGGATAAGTACGTCTGCGACCTGCAATAGGACTGGCTCAGAATGGCGTCTAAGGTGTCACGACCCTTGTCACCTTCAAATGTAATATCCTATTAAATACTAACGTGTGTCAATAAAAGAAAAATTGGAAGCAAGCTATGAAATTAAAACTCTTATCTGGAATAAGTTCATAAAAAAAGTTGAAAGTCAGAACATTTTCGTTGATTGGCTAACAGACTAATTTCGCTATTGGCAAAATTCAGTAGTAACATGAAGTCAATGTTAATTAAAACATGAATTGCGTTATCTTTCAGGCTACAGAAAGCGTTGAAAATGGTCGAAATCCTTTCATCTTTCTGTTGATTACTGTTCTAATTCCATAACCTTCGATGGAATGTTTTTTTTAATGCACTCATATACAAACTCATACCCAAATCCCCTTCTTGTAGTGGTCCCACGCTTCCGAAAAACCTTTTATCGAGCAGCTGTAGTAATTGCAACGCTGTATCCCTCACACTCTGCCTTGGGCATCCTGTGTTCATAAGCGTAACGTTGATAATAGCGGTATAATGGTCACAAGGGTACTCTCTAAAAAAATGCTTATGTAACCTCGCTTTCATAGCTACACTCAACAGTTCACACCTCGCACTAAAAATAGTAGCCAAAGCTAAGAAACAGCAGTCGGCTACTTTGGGAGACCCGGTGAAGCACTTATCCACAATCCAATCCAACAGCTGCGGTACATCCGGATTAGATTCGAGAAGCAGAACTACAGTTTCTTGAGCCAAGTTATACACTTTCTCTTCGGAACTGTTTAGCAAAGTGTCCAACCACAAATAATAAGGACTTTCCTCTGAAAGATTGTCAAAGCAAGGCCCACAGCTCAGGAGTGAGCTCATTACTTGAAGAGACGAAAACTGAAGTTTGCTAGACAAGTCTCCGTCGTTTTGTGGGACTTTCACGGTCGGTAGCGTATACTTGCCCACCCAATGGGTTAAGAGGACAAAGAGACTCTTTCGAAGATCTCGTTTCAGTAGGCTTCTTCGAGCCTCCACTAATACATAATTTACCGATAATACATTGTTGCCACTTCAAGCAAATCAAACTTACAGCTAAAGTTTTTAATCATTATCCTTAAAAAGTTGCAAAAGTGATGCGTCAAGTCTCGCACAGCGCTCGAGTTTTTGTCCAACTCGTTTTCCAAATAGAAGCGCACCCCTTCGATGAACTCAACTAAACATGGATGTAACGTCTGGGAGTCTTTGTCAATTGCACAAGTACTGTATAAGGAAGATTCATGATTGTCAGCACCGCTGAAGCAAAAAATACCTACCTCAACCCAAAAGTTCCATTCTCAGCAATATACTCAAGCACCCTCACGATTTGTAGTCTTAGCGCATCTCGCCTGCGCCTTCTCCTGACATTCTCTTGCTTTTTGTCTATCGCCTCTCTTATGTAGATAGTGAGTTCTTCTAGGAGGTCTCTGCACAAAAAAAACCAAGTTTTTCTATTGCATCATAGAACGCGGTTTGTTTTATTCACCTCAGAGCGATTGCATTGATATTGCCGGCAGCGTAGACTGCGGAATCTCGTATATCGGTCACCTCGCACCTCAGATGGGGCACCACGAGTTTGTACAGCGCGGTCGGCGATATGTTGGCAGATAATTTTGTGTCGCTCTTTTCCTGACTCAGACTGTCCGGAGACGAACTGTAAAATCAGTAGAGCGTGTTTTAAAAAATAGAGATCAAAGTATATAGAAGCAGTTTTAGAGTATAACAAAACATACCGGTAATGGGAACGCAAAAAATATTCAGCTGCCATTTATGACGTTACAGTATTATTTGATGGAGAAAAAAGACCATCATTTGAAAAACAATGGGCGCAACAGCGGTTCAGCTGGTCATGTGATGGTCATCTAGCAATTCAATGGATTAAGCAGGTGACTGATCTACCAGGTAAATGACCTGGTGGTCATCAAAATACAATAGTACTTTGCCTGTAGTTACTACATTTAGGGGGTTTTATTTGAAAGCCTCATCTAGTGGGCTGGTCTCAAGTCTTTTTAGCTTCAAAAACTTTAAGATGCTCTTTTTAATCCCAAAGTTTTTGAGGATAAGAAGGACCCTCAAATTTTGTCAAGCAATTAGAATTGACAACTAGAACAAAAACTTTTATCCGCCAATTTACAATTAGTCAACAGTTTGCACTAGAGCAACTGGAAAAAAGTTGATCGTTTAACACATAAACGAAAGATGGGGCAGCTCAAGAAGAATTTTGATGAACTTAATGTCAAGAACAATCAGTCTGACACAATGAAGCCCACATCCGAAGCGAGTCGTCCATTTGACCGGCAGTTTTGACAATTTGACAAATAATTATCAAAAGATGATCTGATGTGTTGAAAAAGATAGTTGAGTTGGACGAGGAAATGGAATCTGGAATGAGCCTTCGGTTGGAATAGACATAGCAGGCACGAATTCGATAAAGCAGTTATTTCGGGAAAGAACAACGGGAGGAGATAAAGAAAAACGTGTATCGACTAGTCTACACACTTACGGATAGGATCGACAGGCTACTGAGTAAAAGCTTGTTAAACCGACTTGTATAATACCAAAGAGATCAGCACCCGGACAAAATTGCAATCAGCTGTACTTCGGGATACATTGGTATTGCTAAACGGAGTATCAACACGAGGACTACAAAACGCAAAAAAAATTGCAGGCGGAGACAAACACAAAACGCAGCGGTGCAGACGCGCTCTCTCTCTAAAAGTAACGATATTCTTGTTAACGAGGTAGAAAATGTACTTCAATCGCATAGATATTACCCGAGAGGAACCAAAGAAGCGATCAAATTCTTCAAGCACGAGAACAGCTATAACAGGAAAGAGGAAAAGAAGCGAGTTCTGCGTCACACGTGCTAGAAAACCACGCTTCAACCCTACCCTGCTCTAATGTAGCGGTGAGAGTATAGATACGACAGAGCATTGCGAGCGTCGAGAAGCAAGGAAAATCGCTGCACACATTGCTTCATTTATAAGATTTACCGCAGTTGTGGACAAAACGTCAAGAAGAAATTCCATTAGACCAAGCCCGGAAAACACCTTAGGATGTATTACAACCGGCCCTAGAAGCCTCCAAAGTCTAATAAAGTAATACCACTTACCTCAGGCTTAAATCTGGACTCGCACACCTCACGACAGGGTTCGATATCTGAGGTACCACCTTGAAGGCAAAGGTAATGTAATTCTTCCACAAGTGCATATAAGCGTCCCTCTCAGTCGGTGGTTTTTTTACTGTAGTAGCGCTCCTCAGAAGCGACGCCCTGTTGTCATTTAGCGGCCTGGTAATAAAAATTATAAACCAATAAGGAGTGTTTAATTAAAAACGTCATCTAGTTGGCTGCGAAATGTCAAAAGAAAAAGATGAAAGAACAAATTTAATTTGGTTATGTCATCTTTTTCTGTCCAAAAATTCATATCCTTCTAGATGGCATTTTCTAATAAACACCCCGTACTTATATCCATACAATAATTTTTATAAGTGTCCACTCACGTTGGATCAACAACAGAATACAGGGCGTTCAGCCTGGTGAACACTATCGGCCACGAGTGCATAGTCATCACAGGACACAAACTAAGCACTTTGTCTTTTTCCAAGAAACCGAATAGGCATAGGCTCCACGGGTCCACTACATTAAAGCCTTTGCTCGAACCTTCTTCTACAGGTAACCCGATTGTCCATGCAGATGAATTGCGGTCTGCTAACCTGCAAAAGATCCGAAAGTGATAGAGCCCGAGGTGCCCGTGGCATGGATTATTACCATTGGAAATCCACACTGACTAAGGCTTGGATGGCGGCTTTCTCGGTCGGAGGTAAAATAGGAAGAGAACGTTCCAATATTGCAAAGCAATTCTGGTCTAACACATCAATTACGGGCACGTCTTCAGAACAGGCCAGTAACTTCAATAGGCCCTTCACCTCTTTTAGAATCAGCACCGAGAGGCGTCTTGAAGTTAAGCTACAACACCACGAATACAAGAATGTCAATGTGTGGCTCCTGTAGTGCTAATAAGCTTACCGATAATTACATAACGTTACTACTGCTAAAGCCTCAACCAGGTGCAGGACAGAGGATAAAGGTTCGGATTTGCCGGACGCTTCAGTCTTCTTCGTTAAATTTGGATCCGGAGCACTGGCTTTCATTTCACTGTAATCTTTGGCTGGGGAAATAGAGTTAAATTTGCTAAATGCATACTTTGAATTTTTGAGTGTTTTGTGAGTAATTGAAGATTCACGGTGAGGGTACCTTAGACGTATCTAGAGAACGGATTCACATATTTATTTCAATTTGTGTGTGTGGTCACAAATGCGTCTAAACTCTAATTTGAAAGTATTTTCACCTTTGCGGTGTTGTCAAAAAGGAATACCAACTTTTATATTAAACATTATTATAGGTACCTATCTCACACCGTTTCGCAGGTACGAGGATGGTTTGATAAATAACTTGGTTCGCATATTAATAGGTGGTGCTACTATAATCTAAATATATCATCATAAACGTCGGTTCTTATAAATTAATTATCTATGGTTTCAAGTCATTCTGACAGTAATCTGTTGTTTGGCAATTTTTTAAAATAATAAGTTTGTTCCAACCAACCAAGAAACCGTTCCGGAATGGTTCAAAAATCATTCTAGTCAATCCACTAATATAAATTTTAAATTGGGAGAACCAATGTGTTTTTCCAGAGTGGTTTTGCAAGGATTTTGGTTCCTCGGCGAGTCGGAACAAACCTTATGAGGTTCTCTAAATCGCTCCTAGAGTAACTAAATTGCTCATTTCGATTTGGAATTTTTACCAGTGTGTTGGTTGTGATTGTGTGATGATGATGATGATTTTGTGCGGTTCTGGAACGGTTCTCTGGCCTGTTGGAACAAACCTAGTGTTTCCCCTGTTACAGCGTGTTTCACTGACAGCACTAGTGCGCACGGAGTGTATTTCTATCCTTTGTTAATTTAAGCAAATTATAGAGACGGAAATACACTCAGTGCGCACTAGTGCAGTCAGTGAAAAACGCTATAAGAAAAATGAATTTCAAAAGTGATCAATAAATTTACCCGTTACATCTACCGGTAGATCGCTGGTAATTCCGGTTACACCGGAATTAAGCCATTTTACGGTCAATTTAGAAACGGTTTGATTCACCAATGAAAGTTTTTTTAATAGCTGTCAATCTCAACGATAATCTTGGTTTGTTTGTTGATATTACTGTTCTTCTCATAGCGAAATCGACATTATTAAAATAATTTTTATTAGTATGAAGTTGTTTTGTTTGTTGTCCTAGTCCTAGGTCCTTAGGTACTTACCCCAGTTCCCCGGTCACTTTCTGGTATATGGTGAAAATTGAAACGAAATGGTAGATGACCGGTTTAACCGGTGGATCCACCGGTGAGTTTTGGAATTCGCCCTAATTTGTTGTTTAGCATTTTTTTAAAACAGTAGTGTTTCCACTGCTACAGCATGTTTCACTGACAGCACTAGTGCGCACGGAGTGTATTTCTATCCTTTGTTAATTTAAGCGAATTATAAAGACGGAAATACACTCAGTGCGTACTAGTCCAGCCAGTGAAAAACGCTATAAGAATAATGAATAAAATTCGAATCCATGGTGTTATAAAATTTTTCTTTGGAGGAATTTGGAGGAAGGAAAAACGCCGAAAGAAACTTACTAAAGGATTTTACCTACATTATGTGAGTCATGTCCTTCTTATGAAACTGTTAGACTTTGGGTAAATGAGTTCAAACGCGGGAGAACAAGCATCGAAGATGCCCCACGTCCTGGGGCTCCAAAATCCGCTGTGACACCTGCAATCATCAATAAAGTCCAGGAAATAGTTTTAGCTGACAGACGAGTCAAAGTGAGAGAAATAGCAGATTCCACAGGCGTCTCAACTGAACGCGTTCACTTCATTTTACATAACAAATTGCGTATGAAAAAACTGCGCGAGATGGGTGCCGCGTTTACCAGTATGGAGCAAAAAGGAACTCGCATGCGAAAGTTTGCCGCCAACTTGCAAGTGCTTATGAAAAAGTCGAGTGGACTTTTTGCGTCGTTTTGTAACAGTGGATGAAACCCCTACATCCCTGAAACAAAGCAACAGTCAAAACAGTGGATTTCACATGGCCAGCCAGCTCCAAAAAAAGCAAAATGCGTTCCATCTGCCGGAAAGGTGATGGATTCCGTTTTCTGGGACGCAAAAGGAATTATCTAAATTGACTATCTGGAAAAAGAAAAAACTATTACCGGAGAATAGTATGCCCCTCTTTTAGACTGATTAAAAGCAGCAATAGCGAAAAACCGCCCAGGAATGGCCAAGAAAAAAGTGTTGGTTCACCAGGACAATGCTCCTGTGCATTCGTTTCACTCAGCAAAAATTGAGTTGGTGCCGCATCCCGCTTATTCTCCGGATCTAGCTCCGTCGGACTATTACCTGTTTCCGAAACTGAAAACTTTTCTAGCAGGACGAACATTTCAATCAAATGAAGCAGTCATACAGGAAGCAAACGAGTATTTTGAGAGCGTGGAAGACAATTATTTCCGAGAATTGGAAGACAATTATTTCCGAGAATCGAATTCTATTTGAGAATCAGTAATATTGCTAGTCAAGTGGACAACCAACACCGTTTGGGTTGTAAAATCGTCGGTGGATGTGGCTGTTATGGTTACTGTTAAAAAGTTCAATTGCGAATACTCAAGACCATGTATAACTGTATAACTTCTACAGTGCAGGTATTGTTCGCATGGTACGATACGGTTAAAAAGCCTTCATAACCTAAAAACCACAAACTAACAGTGTTTAATTACCTAATGGGTGGTCATAGCCACTCTCTGTTTAAAATAACATGGTGGTATGTTGACAAAAGTTAAACCATTTAAAACTGTAAACATCCCAAATAAATCCTCTCTCGTCTCACTGAAAATAGCCCAGACCACAGTTTTATTAACCTAGATAACGAAGATTCCGGAATGCGACTGCTATTGGCTGTTCATTGTCACGGCGGATCAATGGTAAGGATCGCTCGATATGATTGGCTGATGTCCTTCGAGGAGCGGACGAAAGTGCATAAATGCAATCGTGCACCCGGATAAATGAGTCTTGTTTTGTGCGGGCAGCGATGGCAATCGGTCGAGTTGCAAATGCGCCATGCAAATCAGGAGTGATCGGGTTAGTTCGGAAGTGACGAGACTGAGGTGCGTTAGCGCTAAAGTCTCTACGTAATTCGAAGTGATGGAGGCGTCAATTTAGATGGAGGTTTTCCTAAAAACCATGGCGGAGAAAGATAAGCAGTACATTTCCCATATCCAGGTCGGAGCTATTGGACAACATTGTCGCATAACTGTACAGGAATTAAATAAAATTGGAACTTTGCAGGTTCTGCCTACATAGACCCTAATCTGCTTCAGGTAGCTGCAGTTTAAAAATGTACTTTCAAGTCACACTATTGATATCTGAGCATTGAGTGATTGGAGCAACTGTTCAAAATCCGGAATTGAAATGCTTGAGAAACGGTGGAGCAAGTGCGTTGATTTGAACTTGACGGAGATTATGTCGAAAAATAAATTTTATTTGCGTAGGATACGCAAATAAAATTGTGGTTTTGTATATTGAACCAAGATATTTGTCAAACCGCCCTCGTATTTAATAATTTTTGTTTTCGTAATAAAAAACAGGACTCTAAATAATAATTAAAACCTCTCGACCCGAGAGATTTAACGATGCGAGTGCGAGGACTTCGTTAGACAGAACCATGTGCCTGAATACCAGATGGGCAGTTAGTGACAAAACCCTACAGGGCGCGCCACAATTAACTTCTATTTATCAGAAAAGAAAAAAATTGAAAATTTTGCCTTTTTAAAATATAACTACACCGGTGGATTGTTCTTCGCAGAAAGGAGTATTGCCAAAGGTAACAAAAGTGAGATTTCCTCAGAGGTTCTTCAGAAAGTTTCACTTTAGCTCCTTTTAAGTTTTAGCGCCTGTTTTCAGCAAACACACCCCTTTAAATCAAACAAATATTTCGTGAGATAGGACTCAGTATTTGAAGGTTATGTCAATTCCCGTCCGCATTGACATCTCATAAATATCAAATCTTCACTTACCAATTCTCAGGGTGCCACTGGTGACGGGAATGTTCAAAAGGGCAGACTTCCAAGCGCACAACAAGGTAAGAATCATCTTAAGGCCGTGATCAAGCAGCTGCGGGAACGTGTCGAGAACATCCTTGGCGACGAATTGGGTGAGACCCCACAAAACGTCCTGACGCCATTCCGGGAAGTCCACCACGAGGCTTTGGAGGCTGCAGTAGGACAGGCCTCGCAGTTCTTCGTCCATGTGGACCGTCAGTCGACTAAGCAGATCCACTAGTTCGCTGCTGGTCATGCCGTCCGGAATCAGTCTCGGAACAGCCGCTACACACGTCCTGAAAAGCTCGATTCGCGGTTTTCGTTCACCAGTTATCATTTCGTCCGGTTCCTTGTTAACGTTTTGCGTGTTCGTTTTCAGTAGAGGTCTTCCGTACTGTGTATCAAGTGCGCGGAGAATGTCGACGAACACACGACGTACGTGAGGAAAGTAAGCGTTCATACCGATACTCTTGGCAGTGTCCTCAGTTAGAACTTTATTGAGGAAAGTCTTGCGAACTCGCAAAGTATTGCCACTGGGCAATACACCCACAGACCTGGGCATTGGTGGATCGCCCTCCTTTTGTTGCAAACTGTCGGCAACAACGAGAAACGCACGTAAACCAATGCTCATCCGTTCCGGCGTGAGAATCATCTTAATTGGCCTTCCAACTGAGAGCAGGTCGAACACAATTTCGCGCATCGCAAAGTCCAGCCGTTCTTGCGCAATGAACTGGATTATTTTCACAAAAATGTTGAGAGGCGTGTCGCGGGGCACCACTCCTTTAGATCCCTTGGGAAAAAGTGAATTCACGATGCTTTGCAAACGTGATTGGGTGGCCGAATTGCTCTCGCATTTGATCCTTATCATATACACCCATAGCAGACGATACAGCGATTCTAAAAAGTTTGTTTAAGTAATAATTGTCTACAGGATGTTTAAGTAATAATTGTCTACAGAAAGAGCTGCAATTTCTTGATGTTTATATGGTACTATTTAGTTCTTACTACTAGATACTTGTCGAGTTTCGTTTTGATTTCAAATATGTGCAATATGATGTAATTATCTTTAATAGTTTTGTTTGTATTTTCATCTACAGGGTGTTTGTTCGATATTTAATAAACAGCGATAATTAAATCCTAAGCCAGTACGATCATGAAGTAAACAACGTTTAAGCTCTAAATTTTCAATCATTACAATCACTTACCTAAAGCTACTCTGCACATCTTGGGATCTCGATTCTTCAAGTGAGCCAGACACATGGCCAGAAAACAGTGCCAATACTGCAGGAAAAAAGACTTCTGGCTGACGCACAACAAACAAGTGACCAGCGGAAAAAGCGCCAGTCGATGTTTTGCTTTAGTGCTGGCGTCCACCGTTTGCGAATATAGCATTTCCACGAAGTTCTTCAAGCATGGTACGTTTACTTCATTTTTTACCGCCTAAAATAAAAATTACCAGTTCCTAAAAGACAAGTTTTTGTTTCTGGCTCAAACTTACCGCGGCTACCGGTACCAGAATCTCTACAAACAACCCAGCAAGGGCGTGCTTGATGTCCTTATCTTTGACCTCCAGAAAATACTGGGCGCACTCTTGCATGAACTGAAATGAAGCTTCAAATTCCTCGATAGGCGCCATTTTTACGCGGAAAAATTTCATGCCCATCAATAGACTAATTATGCTCTGTGTGGTGGCCGGACTGGGTTCTCTGGATCTGAGCTCCTTTAGTTCGGCCATAAAGCGCGTGCGCACCGACATGAAGCGGCTCTGCGCCAAAGCACCTATCACTTCTGCGTACAGGTCGCAGATCATGTGGATATTGGCACTGTTGGGGTTATTTTGAATCCTGTGAAAAATATACATTCAGGCAATGAGGCTAAAATGTGATGATATTCAAAACTCACCCTTCCTGATGCTTAAAGTGTTTTAAAGCCAGATTCTCGATATACTGTACCAGGTCCTCGTGACCGGGATGAAAAGACAGTTGCTTGAGTACCTCAATCAATACCAAACAAAATATAAATTCCACAGCTAAGTCCCGTTTTTCTTTTTGAATATCAGCCTCCGACCTTTCAGGGGTCTCCGTAGTGTTTCCTGCGACGATATTGATAATGCTCTTTTGCTTCGTGTCGCTCTTTTTCTGTTCGGGATTCGAAACTTCAGACATCTGCCGTTCGTACCACGAAAACAAGGCTCTCAAAAGAGATGGTAGGCAGTGCTCGGCGACCGACCCAAAAGCGCTTAATAACTGATCGAACTGGGCGTCTTCACCCCGCTGCAACGTCTTCGAAAGGGGTTTCTCTTGAGGCTCGGTCATGACACTTTCAATCTTCTTCTCCGCCAAGAGGGTAAACTCTTGAAAAAGGCTACGCATGACGAACTCTCCTGGGCGAATTTCACCTTCAGCATTTTGTCCCAGAATCAGCAAGTGGGTGATTCGGTCTTTTTGCGAGCCCCATGGTAACAACATATTGCGGTTGATCGCTGACGTGTTAGGACTTTTCTTTTCTGTTTTATAACAAAAGAAAATTTCTGTTTAGTAGAGCCTGTAACTAACGCTCTGTTCTTTGTTAACTCAAGCGATAAGTATAGGAGATCATTCAGTGCGCAGAAAAATTGATAAAATATGAAATAACATTAAATGAATATCTTGCAATATTAACATAGAAAAACTTTACCTGGATATAGCCGTATATCAGGATTAACTTCATAACTACCAGTTTTAATATATAATGTTTTAGTGCACATTGTTTCATCTATTAGGTAGTCGAATTGCCTGATCGACTTTTTGAATGGTCTTTATCAATAAATTAAATTAAACTGAACAAATGTACAGTAGAGATTATCTATTTATAATCGGTAAATAATGATAATGAGGCTTCAAAAAGCCTCCATAATTATTGGGAAATGATTTTTGTGCATTAAATTGTCTGATAGGAAATAATTTATTGCGATATCAGCTGATAAAGATTGATATTAAAAAGTCAATGAAACGCGACTGATTAGCTGAAAATCACACAAAAGCACGTATATGAGGTGGCACAATCCCAGATTTTTTACATCTTTTACCTCAAAACCTGCTAAGATAATCAAAATTTAAACAAAAAATTCATAATTTGATGATAGTTTATTGATTTTCAGTTGCTGATCGCATTTAGTTATATAAAGGCATTCAGGATTGGCCAATAATTTACGGCTAATTTCAAAATCCTATAAATCTATTGAAATTTATGATGTGTGCTGAGGTGCAAACCTACTATGATTATGTTCTTTGAAATGACTTCCAAGGGTGATTTTTACAACTATCAGTAAAACTTCAGTTTGAAGTTAAAACACCCGTAATGACGTAGATTGCATTGCATTGTTACAAACATTGTAAAGTATTGTAAGTCACCCTAAGAGATGAGGTAGGTCTGTCCGCAGATACTCTGCTATCGTCGTGTACTGTGGGAAATAAAGAAGTGAAGCCTGCATATGAGACACTGAAGTTGCGGGAATTTAACATGGCATATGATTTTACAAGGGTCGTCTTTAGAGATAATGATTTTGACTATACACCAAAATAGTGTAACGGGAAGCTACAAAACAAAGAGTGTAGGGCAAGTTGCTTCTTGACAATATTTTGTCAGATCATCACATCTCCATGACTCTTCTTTTCTTATGACATACTGCATGTTTTCAGTTTTTTTTGCAACCCTAAAGACTTGCGTGTGTCTCTCTTGATATATCTGTAAATCAATACCTAATATACCTAACAAGCTCCATATTAACTTGAAAACCCATAATTTAACTATTATTTGGAAAAAGTTGTATATTGAAGCTTAAAAAGCCTCATGGTACATACCGTAGGTAAGCATAAAATAGAAATTGTTATGCTCTGAGTAATAACAGTAAAGCGTGGATTATAATGGAAATACCGAATTCATAAGTACCCCAACAGCAGGCTTAACAATAATTTACAACTTCCATTTACTTATTTATTAACCATTCACTTATTCAGTAAATGGATAACTATTATTTGGAACAAAATAAAAACAGATTTAAATACTGAGGCTACACAGTATTTCAATCTATTTTTGTTGAGGTTGGTATTTCGGGGGGTAATATAACCTCAAACTAATGAAGACCCATTTAAAAGCCCAATTTAGATCGATGGAAAAAAAAGAAGAAAACACTGAACTAAAATTGTTACAATAGCTGGAGGAAGAGTAAAAAGCCTCAAACAAAGATACAGACAAACAAGACATTAGAATATGCTCCTGAAGAAGTCTTTGATTAAATACGAGCAACCAATATTATTGAGAAAATTGTTCATGCTCAAGATAAAAAAGGACATCAAAGAAGAACGAGCACAAGTTGTTACAGTTGAGGAGGCTGTTTGGTTCGAAACTTGGTAATTTGCTGGTGAGGATAGTTTGTTAGGCATTTGAAGGCAGAGTTTGCAGAGATTAAAACTAGGTTTTGGACGCAACCTTTGAAGAGCTAACGCATTATAGCGACATTTTCAGACACAAATTAATTTTTGTCGTTCTTAGCTTTTTAATATACAACCTCATCCTGAAATTTGGCATAGGAATTTCCAGACAGCGTGTATAAACTCCAAATTCCAAGACACTTAGCAGACTCACAGAAGACCAGATTGAAAGCCTAAAGTCCAACTTACATAATGTTTATCAGGTCTTGTCTGCACCTTTCTGGGCAAAACAGGAAGACATCAGTCTCAATTTTCAAATTAGGTTTTTGACGCAAGCTAAAAAAAGGCTGCAGGTCGACATTCAAAGAATGCGCAGCATCTCCTGCATCAAAAATACCAAAACAACAAAAAAGTAGAAACAACCCTATACCGAGACAAAAAGACATTTTGAGAAATCATCAGGTCAAAAATCAATGGTATTGTTACGGGATATGGGTTCCAATAATTTATCGTCAATTGTCGACACACTGTTATTTCCCTTTAACTATTACAACACGATTAAAACACAATTACTCTCTACTAACAATTCGCACTGTTCGCTTATTTCGCTTATTTACTACACTGCACTATCTTTCGATACCATCTCGCGCGGCTCGCTGGTTTTTATACCCGACCTGAACACACTCTCGTACTTTCGAGAATGGAGGCGACTGTTCCCGGTTCTCGTTTTGTCTCGATGGGTCCCCGGGGTCGCGATTAGCGCTCCGCGTTGCCACTTTGGCCCGAATCTCTTTGAACCAACGGTCGGGCGTAACATTGCCCACCTCTTAGTTCTGATCGTCCCGATCACAGAAATCTCCACGACTGTAAGTCTCTGCGATGAAACCATTCAAGATGAACCACTTTCATCTTTGCTCTAGGGGTATGTTGGGATACTGTATACCACGTCGTTGATCCGTTTGATGACTGTATATGGGCCCTCCCAACTTGGAGACTTTCCTTTCTTCCTCTGTGGATTATACAGCCACACCAAGTCACCTGCCTTAAAACCTGCAGAATTTGCCCTTAGGTCATATCTACCATCTTATGGTCCCATAGTCAACTTGTTATACTTCAGGATATTGTATTGAATGATATTGTGAAACTGAAGCAGTGGTGTTCATCGAATTGCCTTTGTCTCAATATTGAGAAAACTAACGTGTTGAGCTTTAAGTGCAACAATTCAGGTATTTCTCTTGATGGCTGCAGTATTGAAAGCAGAGAATTGGTCCAATTTTTGGGATTTTTGATTGATGACCGACTCCGGTTTGTTGACCATGCAGTAAAGGTTGTGTCTGTCGAACTGGGACTGGCAGCCTCTAGAGCAGTATATTTCGCATTGGTAGAGAGCCATTTTAAATATGGCCTGGTCTTCAGGGGATTCTATAGCATTGAGATATCTTTCGGAGGCTGGATCACATCGATACTGCAAGCCGTTATTTGTTAAACAGAAAATACTGACGGTGCCCTATTTATTTTAGAGACCGTTTGCTTGATATTTAGAAAATATCAAGCCTGTCTCCCCATGCAAACGGGGCAGCATAACACCTGTTGCGTTCGTGGACTTGCCGCTTCCGATTGTACGGAGTGAATTGACCAGAAACTCCCTGATATTTGAAGGCTTAACGATGTTCAAACATCTGCCACGAAATTTTAAAGAGTCCAGAGATCTGACTGGATTCAAGTCAGTGGTGTCTGGACTACTGTGGAGCAAAGCTTATTATACTGTTGACAAATTTTATGAAGAGCGATTTTAGATTTATAGTATTTCATTATCTCTCATTTCATTTCATTTCATTCACTTATCTTTTTTTTTGCCATGTGCCATGTTATTATTCTTTTAGTATTTTAAGTTTTCACTTTATTTTTTCACAGCTTTGTCAACAAAACTAGGGTTTTCAACAATAGAGCATAATTATTATTATTATTATTCAGTCAAGGGCAGCTGAATAAAACTCTTTTGCTCTCCAAAATTTTAGCTGTGTTTACTGCCTTTATCAAAGTGCCAGTATTTTTACCTCGATGTTCAGGCTCCATATCACTATGCATGTGTAATTGTTTTCACCATTAAATACATTACTCGACACTTCCAATGACAATTACACAAATTAAGCATATAGAACTGAGACTGAGGATGGAACAAACAGGTTGAAATTAGTCAAAATTCAACTGAATTGGGCCGAATTTTTTTGCAGTCAAAAACACTATTGCTCTGATGAAATCAGTAAAAGCAACTGAAAGCTTAGATAGCTAAAGAATTTTATTTTGCTCACTTAGTTGACAACCTGATAAACGCCTAATAATATAGATTCACTAAAGACCCATTTCTTCGATGGTGGAAACTGCATATATTTCAATCTTTAATTTCTAGAAAACTTCACATGCACTTACTTACCCAAAGCTAAATTATGGGGTGCTGCAGATCCATTTTCCCCTTCGCTTCCAGCACTCAAAGCATGTATTGTCGACTCTGACAGTGTGCTCTTTTCTGTGTGAACTGAAGTGTTATCCGAATGGGTATCAGAGCACACACTTTGTGAGCAATCCATATCTGAGTCATTGGATGTTAAATCTAGAGAGGTATTTGTACATAGAGATTTCATTCTTTATATATGTGTTATTGTGCAAGAATTATGCGTTACAAAGTAAAAATTTAATATGCGAATGGGCAGGACCCTACAGGAATAGGAGAGGAAAATTGTTTATATACAGTTAGGGTACTAACCTGGATCTTGGCCAGATGGATCATTCTGGTAGTCTGACATGTTTTTCGATTATTATCAATTCGTAAGGATCTACATATTCAATTTTTCCACTAATTTCTTCGTTAAAAAACAGCAAAATTCTTTTAGTTTGGAAAAAACCGGACATCCAAATATTTATGTGTCACTGTCAAAATTATGTTACGTCAATAGTGTCATATGTCACACGCTGTTTTTGTATTATAGGCGTTTTCAGGTGGAATGATGTGTTCAGAAATCCCACGAAATACTGCACCAGAATGTGTTAAATATTTGTTATTTGATGTTATCACCCACCTAAATAAATATAATTTACTATTAGGTGGAGAAACAGAGATTTGGTTTTTAGAACAATCATACCTAAAGGTTAAAGCTTTGAAGAAGACTTACTTAGCTAAATGAAAATTAGGTTAGTTTCGACACGAATATAACTTGTTTTTTCTCCAAGCCTACACTTGTTGACAGATTAAGGTCAGCAAGTACATCAAGTCAAAGTGTATAAAGGCAAAATAGGAATTATTAACTTATTTCTTGACTAGCCTTTCCATAAAATAAAGGCACAATAATTCAAATAACAACTAGAAAAAAGAGTCGATTTGTGCATGATGTGTATAAACCTTCTACAATAAACAAAGACTGTTCACTTTTATAAAAACAATTTAATAAAAATAGATATGGAACGTTCATGGTTACAAAATAAATACAAAACTTCCGATCACACGGACAAAAATCTATGCACGTATAGCAATTACAAAACAAAAAACTAGTCGATTTCAAAGGTGATTTAATTTCTTTTATTATATTAAATATTAATCTATAACAAAAATTATATAATATTATGTTCAATAGTTACAATGATTACAAAACAAAAAAAAATGTACAAGTATAGTTTACAAGATTTTTCACTGCGACGTCGGCTTAGGGATCAAAGAACGAACTGAAACACACCTTCAGCCTTACACATCAGCAGCGAGTTCAACATGTAGACGATTTTAAAAATTACAATTTTCTTATAAAGAAAACAATCGTGATTCGCATAAGTATACGATATTTACAATATTTGTGGTGAGGACATAATAATTATTATTTGATGTTCGCTTCTTATTTAGGTACACAATTTTCGCTATTATGATACGTTTTGGCTTATCCAGCCAAAAAAAAGGGGGCACACGATTATCTACAAATAAAGAACTTAACAAAATAAGGAAAAACCTAAGGGGAGGTAAAAAACCAATAACGCATTTATAAAACTTGAACTTGCGCTTTAAGTTTTGATACAAAACAACACTATCTTTTATAAATATGTTATCTTTTTGGTACTAACTAAACGTTTATGTATAGTGTCTTGACAAGGCTGCTTTTCCGGTTTTTGCCGCAAAGTATTACTAAGAGGCCACTAAATCTTTGAAAAAGTTCTTGGTACTTGTGATGAGAGTTTATAAAGATAGAAAGGAAGGTTTATTGGATAACTTATTAATTTTTTAATACTCGGGTTTAAGGGGCTGTTATTTATATTTATTCAATTCTGAAGGAAAATGTGTAAATTAACAATTTTGTACGACGCCTGATATTCATCGTTATTAAATTCGGATACCGGTCAGGCATTATTGAAACCTATAAAGCCCATTGCGTGGTAAAAATAAACCGATATTCTAATATTGCACTTGAATATATATTAACAAAGTCGGTGACAATGTAGTATACAAATTTAAGCAACTTAAGCAACGAAATTAATCTTTTTTTTTTGACCAAACGTTAATTTTATAATTATTTTAGCTACATAGTCTAAAAAGTATCTCGTTTTTCTCTAACGAAACAAATTGAAATTTTCATAGGATCGGTTTTATTAAGGGCAAATTTAAGTTACAATTAAAATTTTGGTTTTAGACCTTTCTTGAACTTAAGCCGATTCAGCCGTTTTAGCATAATTTTCCTTCTCTTGTCATACATGATCCGTCCCATATCGTAATTGCTTATTTTGCGACGATCGTTTCGAGAAAAAAAACCGAGATACCTGCCATCTCTGAACTCTTAATTACGTAATATTATTGACTCTCTTTTCGGTGGGTAAGTAACGCTTTGACTGTCGGGAAAATTAAACCTCCATGCATTATAACAATATAATAAAACCTATCTACATATATACCTTCAATTTTTTCTTCGAATTATCTTTATTAACCCAGATACTACTACGGTTCTTTTTAAGACACATTACAAATTTCTGTATTGTCAGGTTTTCGCATAGGTGTCTCTATGAAAGTAATTTATAAACGCACCAGTCATACCACAATTGTTGCTCGAGCGAATGTTTGACTATAAAAAAACCATAGGGATACATACATAACACTTTTGGTCTTCTAAAACAGTTTACAGAATTGCTTTTCTAATTTATTAGAGAGTTTTTAAGCCACTTATTTCAACATGTCTTATGGTTAGATAAAGAGCGGTGGGGGGTGGCACTGGGGGGTGATCAAAAGCACAGGATCAGTTCTGTACATACATTTTTTTTTACAGGCTACCATCGACCTTCAAACTAGATAGACTCAGTGAGTCAATCATAAATTGTCAGGTTTGTTTACTTCCAACACGCATATGGACCAAAGCGGGCGCGCGCCTCGAGGTTAATGAAAAAATGGCCACCGAGTCGGGTAATCGGCGAAAACATGATACATGCACTTACCTGTGATACGAAAGATTTCTGTTAAACTACACAACCCATATGTTTATATGTTGTGTAGCCAAATGTAGCCGTACATCACTATCAAAACATAGGTAGAAAGTCTTCTTAATTGACGAATTGGCAACAGTGCTGTCAATTCAGTGTGGGTGTCAACTGTCAACCTCATTGAACTGATGTCAACCACAAAACGTCAAAACGTGTTTTCTTTTGTTTGAAGTTGAGACAGTGCTTGCGAACGTATTGTGCGATTTTTTGGTGTTTTATTAAAGATTTTATCATTATGGTGAGATATTGTTGCATATGAAAGACTTCTAGTTACAAAAGTGGGACAGAAATCTTTCGTATCACAGGTAAGTGCATGTATCATGTTTTCGCCGATTACCCGACTCGGTGGCCATTTTTTTATTCCCCTCGAGGCGCGCGCCCGCTTTGGTCCATATGCATGTTGGAAGTAAACAAACCTGACAATTTATGATTGACTCACTGAGTCTATCTAGTTTGAAGGTCGATGGTAGACACCAACATGGCCATCGTTAACTAGTAGGAATAGTTCGAACACTCCTTTGATTTCTGCCAAATACCGACAGTTTTTTTTGTCGTGGTGGCTTCAAGCA
The DNA here is from genome assembly GCA_951812265.1 of Taphrorychus bicolor. NCBI lineage: Eukaryota > Metazoa > Arthropoda > Insecta > Coleoptera > Curculionidae > Taphrorychus > Taphrorychus bicolor. Next base: position 26,182,841 of record OX638303.1, on the reverse strand, counting down.
AAATACGAGGGTCGATTACAAGTTGACGTCAATCGTTGTAAGTTGTAGGTACGTGACAAGGTCGACGAAGAATACATCTTATCGCGTTCACTCTGTATACAGCCAACTGTGCTTCAACACCGTTCAATAATAAAGTAAATTCGACTTTCGTCTTTATCGTCTTGCCTAGCCAAATCCCCTGTTAAGCAGACACTAGTTTTTACTAACGTATACAGAGTGGACGCGACAAGTTGATAAGGCTTTGTTCATAGGCCTGCCCTTGTACCTACAGCTAGACGTCAACCTGAAATCAACCCTCGGATTTCGTGTGAAGCCACCACAACAAAAAATTGTCAGTATTTCACAGATATCAAAGAAGTGCTTGAACTACACTCGGGTTCATTCGAAGAGGATCGCTCTAATTGATAATCGACTTTCCACCGCCATAACCACCTGATACATTTTAATGAATTTTTGTGTGTTTACTAATCATTCTTTTCTCTAGAGAATGAAGTATTCTCACTTAATTTTTTACTTCTAGTTAGATGCCTGCAACTCATTTCTTCAATGTTCTTTTACATTTTTTTTAAGGCGGCTGTGTAATTTGCTTGTAATGATAGAAAACTTGTGACACTTTTTATGACAAGAAAACTCTTCATGAGTTTAGAACATTCTTTTGTTTTTGAATATCTGTCATACAATTTAAGAAAAAATAGCTTTTGTAGTAGTAATGTTAAGTAAATGAACTGCGGGCATCCAACTAAAACTAAAAAATTAAGTAAAAACACTTTATTCCCTAGAAAAAATAACAGTAAGTAGACACACAAAAATGCATCAAAATGTAGCTAGTGAAAATGAACCTGGATTTGTATGGCATTTCTGTGAACGACTTGCGAGACCAAAACCCCGCTGGCGCCTATTTTTACCTGTTGTGTAAAAAGAGCCTGGGCCCATTTATCTCCCTTGTTTATCGCACCATTATTAATTAGTTCCCTTAAACGTATCTACAGCCTTCGTTCAATTAACAGCCTCTGAAATGCATAAAGTTCATGACGGGTTATATAAGTATAAAAATTATTTAAACAATTCAAGCACAATCAGTGATGCTCTAATTGAATATTTTTGACCTCCCAAGATATCTTAGACACAAATAAAAAAAATTATTTATTTTTGGGTTAATTTTTTTATTACTTACAACGGAAAACTTCTGCACATATGGCAACAAGGTAAATAATTATTCTCCGCCTGCAACCTTTACATTCCAAAGCATAGGTACCCTAATAATATAAAAACTTCTCCTTAATGGTTATGACCATTTAAAGTCGATTATCAATTAGAGCGATCCACTTCAAATAAACCCGAGTATACTTCTATTAGTGAACGTTGGCCAAAGTATCAACAATGTATTCTTTTGCCTATCTCTTTCGTCTTCAAAAATTCCAAGAATTTATCTTCGTCTTTGGGACAGGACCAATCAACGCCAACAACGCCGATATAAGAAAGCATTACGTCAAACGGACGTCTGTGCTTGCATGTTTGTTTTAATGGAAGGAAAGCGATAACCTTGTTAGAGGTCGCGATGTAGAAAGAGATTGCTAGAAACAAAGATCTGGAGGCAAAAAACCGTGCTTATGAATATTCTGCCGAGAAGTCAACTGAAATTGAATGGCTCAGATATACTGCCATGAGAGAATGACTTGCAGTTGTAGACATTTGTTTCAACAATAGCATAGAAGAGAAACTTTTTCAGATTTCTCGGCTTTTTGTCAGTTATACAACCGGAAGCAACTACATAATCCTCTTGAAGCATTTTCGGTCTTTTCTTGATCAAGAAGGTATCGAAATCCTTGTACGACATTCGAACATTTACACAAATTCGCACAATCGCAATGGTACCATTGCAGATGACGAAATAAAATGTTTTTTTTTTAGGTTTTTACTGCTTAGTGGCTACAAAAAAAGTTGTTCTAGGATTAATCAGTTTTCCTTGTCGGATGGGTCAATTTTAAACATTTATTTAGCTATTTCTTATACTTCCCAAGAAATTCAACGACTTAGTAACACGAGTTGAGAATTGACGGAAAGAGCCGACTTGAGAAGTGACGCTTTCAAGTACTTAAGGCACATGTAATACATTTGTTGGTCATAGACACCTACGATTGAAAAAAAGGGCAACGATCAATGTGTTGTTTTTCAGCACCAGGAGTAGTTGCGGTTTTCAGCACCAGGAATAGTTGCAGTTTAAAATTTTTTTGCGTTAAACAATGCCAAAAAAAGAAAAAGCGGCTGACATCAAGCCAAAGTTCCATATCCTGTGACATGCTTCTCTGCGCGGTCTGATAATCGCAACACTACCACTAATAACCGTAGTTTCATACCCCAAATAAGTATTTAGGGTTTGGTGAACATGGGGTTTCAGCAAGGCACTGTCGATCCCTTTAAACGAAGATTGATTACACTCTAGTGCCTTTATGACTCGCCTTATCAAAATAGTGAAAGTGTATGTGTTATTAACGTCTTTACATGCACTCGACTAACATTTTAAAGAATTTAAATCACGTTTTCTCTTCAGGTTCCCTATTTAATGATTTGTCTGATCATTACCAATATACTGGGTGATTCAAAAATGACAAACGTCAGGAGGTGGAGGCTGGCAGTATTTTAAGTCTCAACTGGTCTTTTACTGTAGATGTAACAATTCTAAAATGTGCATTAAAACGATATTTATTTTGTTTAGAATTGAACGAGCAATGAAAGGGGAGAATTTACTTTTTGATAGACCAGAGGAATTTTTTCCACTGATGGCCATCGTTTATTAGAACTTTTCATCTTAAAATAAGACCAGCAATCACGTCCTGAAGATTGTCAAAGTATTTTTAAATCACCCTGTATATGAACTACATAGTATACGGTAAAGGCTCATTTTCCCAACAAAATCAAAAGCGTTTATCACTTCAGCACCGTCACAGCTTTAGTCCCGCCCCAACTAAGCCGGGACAACTAACCCCAATAGAAATCAAGCATCAAGTAATATATATATTAAGGCATTTACAATACATACTCGAAGTACGTGTTCCATCTCTCGGACAGATCTCTTCCTTTTCCATCGACTCTCGTCAACTATCTTTTTCTTTTTTTTTTTTTTGGATCAAGCACCACTTGGATTTTCGACGACCGGAGCAACGTAAAGCTCCCCCCCTCCCCTTTACCGTTCACAACACCGTCACGGAGGTGTTAAAACGCTCTCGATAATCGGATCGTCGCCGTTAAGGTGACGATTATCACAACATTGGTACCGCGCTCGAGTCGTCGGTATCACTTGAGGTACGCCTTGTACAACAGTTTACTCCTACACAGGTCTTTTTCGTTCTCGAACAGGAACTGGAGGTCGCGCATCGTCACTTTTTTGATCCGCTGGCGCAGAGGCATCTGGCCTCGGATGGGGTTGTTGTTCGTACCACCGACGGACGGATTCTAAAAATACCAAAAATTAATAGTTACAATAATGAATAATACATCTGGCGAGTCGCAGGAATAGGACAAACAAAAACTAACTTGTAGTTTGAAAAAAGGCCAACGTTTCGACGTTCAATCGACGTCTTTTTCAGAGCTATTTTCTATCCACAAGAGATGATGTCTTTTGACATCATCTCTTGTTGATAGATTGTCATCTTTACTGCGACCCTTTTTTTTGCGTTTGACCGGCCAGAAACGGGCAGTCAGTTTTTTTTTAACTCTGGTTAACGCAGAAACCGAAAGTTTCATTTTGGTGCCGAGGACCGAGGACGGTTTTCAGCACAAAAGTTAAAAAATTTTAAAACGCAGTTAACCACCTTGACTAAGTTTAAGGTGGTTAACTGCGTTAAGATTTTAATGGTAAAAAGTTTTAAAGGGGCGTAATTAATAAAATATTGATCACTTTCTCACAACCGGGAAGTCGCGTCCGTTCTCGAAAGTACGAGAGGGGGGTATATAAACCAGCGAGCCGTGCGAGATGGGGTCATATAGATAGTCATCATCATCATCAACTAGCCTCTCTGTGTCCACTGCTGAACATAGGCCTCCCCTTTCTCTGCCCATTCTCTCCTATTTTGGGCCGTCTGGATCCAGTTGGTTGTGATTCTCTTTAAGTCATCCGTCCAACGCGTTGGAGGTCTTCCCCTATTACGTTTGTCGGCTCGAGGTCTCCATTCTAGTAGCCTCTTTGACCACCTGCCGTCTGTTAGTCGCGCCAAATGTCCAGCCCAGTTCCACTTGAGCCTGGCGACACGTGCAATAACGTCTGTGACGCCAGTTCTCTGTCGTATTTCTTCATTTCTGATATGGTCTCTCAACGACACGCCCAGCATTGACCTCTCCATTTTACGCTGTGTTCTTTTAAGTTTGTTGGCCGATACGGTGGTTAGGGTAAGTGTCTCGGCTCCGTACGTCATGACCGGCAGCACGCACTGATTAAAGACTTTTCTCTTTAGGCATATTGGTAGGTTGCCCTTCAGCACGTCCCTGAGTTTTCCAAAAGCCGCCCATGCCAAGTTTGTTCTCCTACTTAATTCGCAAGTTTGGTTGTCCCTAGAGATTCGGATTTCGTGGCCTAGGTATGTATATTTGTCTACCATTTCTATCACTTTGTCGTCCACTAAGATGTTTCCACTGGGAACCAGGTTTGTCATGAACTTTGTTTTTGAAATATTAATATGTAGACCGACCTCAGCACACACCTGCTGAAGTTCCTGTAGCATTGCTCTGGTGTTCCCCAGATTATCGGCCGTCAGTACTATGTCATCCGCACAGCGCAGGTTCGTTAGCCTCTTGCCGTCTATGTTTATGCCTTTTCCCCCCCATTTGAGCCTCTTAAATGCGTATTCCAGGACTGCAGTGAATAATTTTGGGGACATCGTGTCTCCTTGTCGTACTCCTCTTCTGATTGGGATACGTTCGGTGTTTTCACGTAGCTTTACCACCATAGTCGCGTTCTTGTAGATGTTGTAGATTAACTTCGTATAACGATAGTCGACGCGACATTCCTGCAGCGTTTTTAAAATGGCGCTTGGCTCAACTGTATCGAAAGCTTTATGGAAGTCTACAAAGACCAGAGCTAGCGGTTTATTGTACTCTATGGACTTTTCAATCAGTGCCCTTACGGCTTGCAGATGATCGTTGGTTCCAAAACCGGTGCGGAATCCCGCTTGTTCCAGTGGCTGATAGAAGTCAAGTTTGTTCTCTAGTCTATTTGTTATTATTTTTGTAAAAAGTTTATAGAGGTGATTTAAGAGGCTTATTGGTCTGTAATTCTCTAGCTCGGTTATATCTCCCTTTTTGTGTAAAAGTATTGCAGTCGCGTTGTGCCATTTCTCTGGTGTGCTGTTAAATAGGCAGAGGTTGAATAGCGCCCTTATCTTCTTGAGTACGTAGGGACCTCCTATCTTAATTGCGTCGGCAACTACCGCATCCTCTCCAGGAGTTTTATTGTTTTTGGTCTTTTTCAAAGCAAACTTGATTTCTTCTAGGGGGATATCCGGTAGTTCCTCAGAGCCTTGATTTATAACACCTTTCCTGGCTGATATCATATCAGGTTCTAGATCCATATTTGTATTTTCCTCTCTGTGGCTCCTGTATAGTGATTGATAAAAATCCTCCACAACTTTTAGTATTTCTTCTTTGCTGTTATATTTCCTTGTTTGTTCTTGAGTTTCGTTATCTCTCTTCTTTCACTTCCCAGATCTCTACGTAGTACTTTCATGCTCTTGTTCTTCTCTATAATCTGTTCAATTGCGTTTCTATTGTATGTTCTGATATCTTTTCTTATGGCCGTGGACACTTGTTTGTTCATTTCTTTGAGCTCTGCGCGAGTCGTTGATTTTTGACCTCTTCTATCTCTTCTCTCCTTCATCAGTTCTCTGGTGGCTATGCTGATTTTTTCGTCTTTTTTAGTCTTTGGGCAGTGTTCTTTCTGGCTCTCCTGTATGGCCGTAACTATTGCATTATTCAGTACGTCCATGTCGTCGTGATAATTAGAGTTTTTCAGTCTGTTCTCGATTGTCTGTTGGAATCTTTCCGGCGGGCTCGTCCAATTTTTGTAATCGCTCTTTTTGATCATTCTATGTCTTTCCTTGCCGATGTTAATTATTATCTTTGCTCGCACCATTCTGTGGTCGCTACCCGTTGTCAGCTTGTTCAGGACTGAAACGTCTTTGACTATTTGTTTTTTGTCGGTTATTATATAATCTATTTCGTTTTTGGTACGGCCATCTGGACTTTCCCAGGTCCATCTTCTGTTTGGTGTTTTCTTGAAGAAGCTATTCATTTGGTATAGATTATTTTGCAGCAAAAAACTCAGTAGGGTCTCTCCACGTTCATTTCTGCCCTCTAGACCAAACTTTCCTACCGCAATCTCCGCCTCATGGGTCCTTGGACCCACCTTAGCATTAAAGTCTCCGCACAGGATAGTAAAGTGCGTTCGTTCTTCTTGTAGGGCCATTGTAATATCATCATAGAATTTGTCTATTTCCTCATCGGTATGTCCTGTCGTTGGTGCGTATACTTGTACCACTTTGATGCTGTATCTTGCGTTTAGCAGCTTAAGAACCATATATATCACTCTTGTTGATATTGCCTTTATGGCCACAATGTTATTGCAGTGACGTCTGTGTATCAGAAAGCCGGTTCCTCCTACAGAGGTGTCGTTCTCGCCTATATGGTAGAAGTCATGTCCGGATTTTAATTTGGAGTGTTGTTCGCCTCGTCTTCTTACCTCACACAAACCAATTATGTCCCAGTTTATCTCATCCAGTTCCATCTCCAACTCGACCAGTCCTTCGTCCGATAGCAATGTCCGTGCGTTGTATGTTGCCACGTTTAGTCTTCGGTGTTTTATAGGATTTGCCAATATATCGTCCCCCCCAGAATCCTTGGGACAGACCGATTTCTCATCGGTGCGAGATTTTGGAACTATTGTCCTACTCGCCTGGGGTAATTGAAGTTTTGTAACTGGCATTTTCATAGGGGGTTTTTAGCCATAACTCACCACGCTGGCCAGACGGGTTGGTGAGTTTGTTCAGCCGCTCCTAACATGGAGAAACAGACGCTGTCTGCAGCCGCCCACTCTGGGTCAGACGCTGCATATTTGCACTTGGCAAAACAGTGTTGGTTCTTCCGCCTTCTTCACCGTTGGTATGTAAATAAACAATACTCTTCCGCTTCCAAAGCCGTTGGCCGGGTTTCACGTGTATCCTCGCCAGGAGCCCTCACATGGTACTATCAGCCGGGCCAGCTGAACCATGGTTTTTTAACGAGGTTGATACTCCTCCCCTCCTCCTTTTCCATCCGGGCTTGGGACCGGCAACGGCGGAGTTCCCAAGCAAGCAATATAGATAGTGCAGTGTAGTAAATAAGCGAAATAAGCGGACAAGCGAACAGTGCGAATTGTTAGTAGAGAATAATTGTGTTTTAATCGTATTGTAATTGTTAAAAGTAAATTAAAGTGTGTAGTTAATTGACGATAAATTATTGGAACCCGTATCCCGTAACATTATTAAAATCGGTAGCTGCATTCTTGCGCTACAGGGTAACTTAAAAAAAAAACAAACTTTGGTAGAAATGGCCTCTCAAGATTTCTTTTTACGTTACGAATTTCGGCTATGACGTCGGCAATAGCCTACCAAGTATTTGGTACAAAATTGCTTTGTAATAATCAGGCTTTAATTAATATTTCTGAGGAAGACTCAAATATAGACCAAAACGTTCGCAATTTCTAAATTACAAAAAAGGTTTTGTATTTTTTTTATACCCATTAGGCTCAGTTCCCGTACAAAATACACAAAACATTTTTATATAATTTAGATATAATTATATAATATATTTATATATAATTTAGATCATGTAAAATCTCTTACCTGTGCGTTTGATGTCGCTTCTCCATCCAATCGAGGCTTTTTTCTGGGTCCGATAGCTTGCAATGCGGTGGCATTAGCTTCCCTTTGACGCAGTTCCTCCATTTCTACCCTTTGCATTTCTTTCGCTTTAGCTGTAATTAAAACTTTTATCACACCTTTTCAAACAAAAACATCTCACTGACCTTTCAGTTTTGCCTGCTCGGGGTCCTCAGTTTTAGACCGACTTTTGGCGGCCCGCAGCAACATTTCACGTTCAAGTTCCTCATGTTTTTTCCTCTCAGCCTTGTCCAGGTCTTCGAGAAACTTCAATTGACCTAAAATTAAATACCATGCATGCAATCTCCACTTTAGATAACATGTTAGCGCATTGTACCTTTAATATCATTGGTAACCTCATACCGAGAATCACTTTTAACTAATTCTAGCCTATGTTCCGTAATAACAGCGAGTTTCTCCACTAAATTTCGCAACCTCTCTTGAGCAGCGTGCGATATGCAAGCCGCTACATCGCCCGTACTTGGATCGTCCAACCCGTGTTTGGTCATTATTTGCCTAATCTATAGGGAGAAAATAGACTTTGGCTAAAACCATTCAGCTTTGTTTGTAAGACTTGCAGCATACTTTTAACTGAAGTGGACCCATTGAACACAAAACTTCTTCTTTGCAGGACCTAATTTGAGTTCCGACATATTCAGTAGAACCCAAGATTTTCTGCGTCTCTTCCGCTAAGTTAACCCCGCCCATTGCCGCCACATCATTGATATCATCGTCTCCAGTGTAAGCCGCGGAAAAACTTTTCTTTTCTAAAGTAAAAAAAAAGGTTAATCATTAGTGATAACATTGACAGAAAGTTTTGACTTACCTTTTTCCTTTGCTGAAGGCCTGTTCGAACCAACCCCAGAAGTAACTGCTTTGCCGCCCACCACCGCCACATTCTTGCTTCCGGCGGGAGCCACCACCCTCTGGGGCGGCGGTCTCCCCTGTCCTGCAGGTCGCACTTGTAGTGGTCTCGTCACCGCAGGTCTGACCTGCTGCGAAGCGGCATTTTGAGTAAGTGTGCCTTGTTGTCCAGCCCCCGCATACACAGGATGTAGAGCTGGCGGCTGAGAGGATGAGATCTGTTGCTGTTGGGGGATTGATTGTCGAATGGCTGTCACCTAGGTAAAACACCCAGAACGTAATGTAACACTTTCGAAATTGGAGGATGCAAAATACCATTCGAGTGGGTGGTTGTTGGAGAGCCCCTCGCAAAGGAGCGACGAGCCTGTGTTGTACAACGCTGCCCGGAGTTCCAGGTGTGGCTGCACGAACAACTGCGGCGCCAGGCCCAACGATTCGTACTTGTTGTCCTCCTGCCACGGCAGGGGCGGCCGCTCTCACTCCTTGCACGGTAGGGGTGGCACCCGCGACCGAGAATACGACATTTGGAGGAGGCGGCCTTATGCCATCGATTGTGAGTTCGTTGTTGGCTAAGGAGTGCCGTAAAAGTGGGAGACTTTTCTGAAAGAATACAAATAAACTTATACATTTGAGAAAAAATATACAGATAAAAAGTTTGTGGTGAAAATCTGAAGAGAAAAAAAAGCGTAATTACACACCTGATTGTCATGAAACCATATTTCTTGATACATTATGTAATAAAATAAAAACCTACTCTAAAAATATACTAAACTAGCTTGATAACGTCGTTCAAAGACGTCAGAAGAATAACCTTAATTTGTCATTATGTAAGTACGTCAAGAAGACTTACCAGCGCCATTCACAAATTATATCAGCCGTCGCTCGGAGTCATGCTAACAGCACTACGCAATTAGAGTGCTTGTAGTGTGGCCATAACAAATTTTCTGCCTTCTTTTTTGCAAAATTAACATTGACTCTTTATGGGCGAAAGCATCAAAATGATTGGTCAAAGTCAGCAGCATCTTATTAGAAATAAGCAAAGAATGACCAACTCAAAGTCAAAGTCTCATATATATTAAAATAAGTGCGTTACTTGAGTTTAGCTCCTAAGAGCAGAATCAGACGCATTACATTCCCTTCAAAAAAGGCAGTCACCGAACACACACCTACATCTACATTCCAAAAAGGGGTGGCTCTTTATTTTAATGTGTATGAGAGTTTGACTTGATCATTCTTTGCTTATTACAAGGAGGTTTGGCGCAGGCGGCAGGACTATCGACGATCGATTGCAGTCAAGCAGTGTTTCACAGTTCACAAACGTTTAGTTTAAAAATTAGATAGTTGCTAAAACTCGCGATTCGTTTTGGTTTTTGTTTCCGGAATTTCGGGACGTTCATTCACTTGGTCTTTCTATTTCGGATTCAGTACTTGCTGAACGAGAACTTGATGCTTTTTTGACAATACTTCCATGAAGCGATAGGCGGAGATCAAGTCAACATCACTATGCCAGTTGTAGATTCCGAAGACCAGGATGTGTAGCTTACAATACCAGAACTGGAGCCGTCTATTCGCCGCCAGGTCCCGAACACTGTCCAAACCGCCACCTGTCCACATTCAATTTATAGATCTGAAATATTCGGTGTCGGAAGAACGGCCCTTGGAGAAATGCCCTTGATACCACAGAAGCAATGTTTGCTCTGAATGTTTTTCTCCAAAAATGTCGACACCAACGTAAGGATGTTTTCGTGTGTTTTATTGATTTTCAAAAGGCCTTCGACAGAGTGCAACACAAAAACCTCATAAATATATTGAGAGATACTGGTGTTTTTGGAAAAGATTTACGTATAATTAAGAACCTGTACTGGCGACAGAAGGCAGTCGTTCGAGTCAATGGAAGATTTACAGATGAACGTCAAATCCAACGAGGCGTTCGACAGGGATGCGTCCTGTCTCCACTTTCAATCTATATTCTGACAAAGTCTTTAAAGAGATTTATATGAAAAAGAATTCGGGGTCAAAATCAACGGCGAGCTGATTAACACCATTCGCTATGCTGACGATACGGTTATTTTAGGTGATGATCTTCAGGGTCTCCAAAGTCTCATAAATTCTGGTAGTGCGGTGGGACAGGAAATGGAACTGAATGTAAATGTTGCTAAGATAAAGTTTATGGTCTTTAGCCGTCAGCCATACCTCAAGACGTCACTACAGATAAATATAAATGGACAGAACATTGAGAGAGTATCCAATTTTAAATACCTCGGATGCTACATAACCGAGCAACTCGACCTGGATAGGCAAATTAGATGTAGGATTGAAACAGCCCATACAACGTTCCGGAAGATGAGATCACTGTTTGGTAATGACAACCTGAACCTAAAGCTGAGGCAAAGAATGATTAAATGTTACATTTGGTCTGTGCTGTTGTACGGAGCTGAGGTCTGGACACTGAAAGCTGCCACAATCAACCGTCTAGAAGCATTAGAAATGTTGTTACATGGACGGATGCTAAGAATACCACGGGTGGCTTTGCAAAGAAATGAAGCAATTTTAGACAGGGCAAATACAGTTCGTTATCTTTTGACAATAGTTAAATGCCGAAAACTGGCGTACCTCCGCCATGTTCTCAGAAGAAATAGCTACCGGATCCTACAGCTTATAATGAAGGGCAAAATAGAAGGCCGCAGGGGCGTAGGAAGAAAACAAATCTCCTGGGTAAAGAACATCAGGGAATGGACAGGCATACATAGCGTCGAACAATTGTTTAGAGTGGCTGAAGACAGGGATCAGCTCGCCATCTTGATTGCCAACGTCAGGGGGACCTGACAGGGCACAATACGAAGAAGAAGAAGAAGGACGGCGGCGGGGCTACAAAACGATCCTGAAAGAAGTCAATAGCAAATTTAGTTCCGGAGAGTTAACCGGAATTATGGGTACCTCGGGGGCAGGAAAGAGCACTTTGATGAACATCCTGGGTGGATACAATCAATTTGGAAGGTTCAATCCTCATCAACGCAAAAGAAAGAAACCAAACACGGTTTAGAAAGATGTTCTGCTACATAATGCAGGACGACTGTCTATCGCCCCATTTAACCGGTTTGGAGGCGATAACGGTCTCTGCGAATCTCAAAATAGGAAAACACGTACCGCAGTCAGAAAAGAAAGCCGTTTTTAACGAAGTTTTAGAGATCTTAGGATTTCAAGACTGTTCAAATACCTCTTCGGTGTGCCTCTCCGGAGGTCAAAGGAAAAGCCTGACTATTTTTTCGATTGTATTAGAAATACCTAATAAAGCTAATCACTATGTTTCTATACAGGTACCGAGGAAACTACTGAAGATAATGAATGCACCTTCCAGAAATTGCACCTAGTTTCAAAGTAAAGTAAGATCGATAAGGGAAAACATCAACATTTCATAGAAAAATGCGCAAAACGGACTGAATATACACACTCTTTGCTGACGACACCACCACCTCCTTTGCGTCTGCTTCCATGGGGGACGCGATTGCAGGGGTCGTGGTTTCGCGGGAGAGTGCTGAGGACTGGTTTCAATCTAATAGGATCCTTCTTAACATGAGTAAAACAAACCAGGTTACTTTTGCCATGAGAGATTTGCCGGTGACACACTTGACGGAAGTGAAGTTCTTTGGCGTTGTTCTTGACATGAAGATGCAGCGGGGAAGACATATTGACATGATTGCTGCCAAACTTAACAGATCTTTGTACGTGTTTCGCATGCTGTCCCACTGTGTTTCGGCCGGGGAATTGAGAACGGCCTACTTTGCTATATTTCATGCTCTCATAGCATACGCAATTCTACTGTGGGGGCACTCGCCAGAAGCGAAAAGGGTTCTTGGCCTGCAAGGGAAGGCTGTGGTGGAGTTGCGAATAGGGATGATTGTACCCTTGAATTCCTTCAGAGCGAGGTTAAAGGCTTACTTAGCTATATGATACACTATAGGTTCTTACTTTTGAAGTGTGTACAACACATTGAGACTGACATCAATAGATTGATTTGATTTGAAGATCTCTTTTACGATGGCATATTCCCCGAGCCGCAACAATCCACCAAAAGATACAACTGAACCATAGCGATGATATGAGAATATGTACCAACAGCCAATACAGGAGACACTGAAACTTGCCCTACTGACAGAAGCCTACCGCCCCACGGGTAGGCCCCTTACCACTAGCCTTTAAAAACCACACTGACGGGCCTTTCCAGACCCACTATTAGGACTTTGTGCTATTAGCATCGACAGTGTTCTTGCCCGATAAGGCAGAAGGTATGTTTTATTGCTGTTCTAGCCGCTTTACTCAAAAGTATCCCGTGGCAAAGACCGTTCGCATGTCTTGTATATTTTGTAGAAAATAAAAATAAAATCTGAGGTGAAAACCCTTTTTAAACTTTACTGAAAAATTTCCTTAAACCTTGTCACAATCGTTAGACTAAAACTTAATCACATATCTTTTTTATTATGCATTTTAATCATGAGCCATACCTCAATTAGGATTTGCGATTTTTTTAAACCGAGTCCAGAGCACAACTAAAGCGGGACCCATTTATACGTTTGTGATTACGGTAACGTAAATCGAAACTTTACCGGGAAAATTTTTAATTGATTTATGTTAGATTGATGACGTTGTATTGATGCATTGATAACGTTGAATTGAAGCATTGATCACGTTGCAAGACATGCATGACTCACGTCATTCTCTTAGCGGCCCAACTGTAGCAGAGAACTGATGTATTAGCTTCAATTTTTCTTTTTGCTCTAATGAAAATTATTCTACTAAATCCCCACTGTTTATATGAACATGTTATACTGCATCCATAGAACCCGTTGGTTACATTTACCTAGAATGTTAGGTTGATATCCAACAAAAGAAAATGATGATAAAGGAAGACGTGATAACGTGGATATGTTAATAGTAGTAATTTCCAGCTCCGCCTTGTTTTTAGATAAAACAGAGACGTTCTTCTGTTATTAAATGTAAACCCAAAAATTAGTATAATTTCAAATTTTCTTTTTGATTTTGTCAAGATTAGAATCAGGTTAATAATGCAAAAGCGCATTTTGTCATAACTTAAAACACTTACTTTTAAAAATCCTATGAGACAAGGTTGAGGACTAGCATTTAACAACCGCTCCAACTTATCACAAAAATCTTCTGGCTCTACTTTATTGTCTATCAGCTCCTGTATTAAGGTCCGCACGTTCCGCTCTACAGATTTCGGCTCCCGACTGGACAACTCGAGCAAATTGGCCAAAAATTTGCGGCATTTCTCTTTGGTATTGTCGTTGGCTGGTCTCTGATGAACGACAAGATTATTCTTCACCAATTTTACCCATGTCGTTATAACTTACTTGTACAGGCTGTGTGGTCTGTACCACTGGTTGCGTCGAGCTGACTGTTGTGGTACCGCCTGCCTGAACAGGGTTGGTCGACGCACCTGACGCTTGCTACAATAAGTAACCCTGTAAATAATAATACGCACAAAATCAGACATCCGACATACCGCAGGTACTGTCTGCATTCGAAAGGTCATGGGTTGTCCGCCAGGTTGGGACGTGGCTAAGTTGGCAGCCTGAGCGGGAGCTGGACCCACTCGCAACAACTGGTACTGGCCATTCTCAGTTTTAAGTAGCAGTGCCCCCTGTTGACCCGGTTGCAAACCGTGAAACGACTGTAACGTTAGTTGCTAGAACACCCAGAGACATACGGACAAAGTTAGACGGACATACACTCAAGGCAAAAGCAATGTTAGCGTGAAGAAAGAACACTTCAACTTTTGTTAAATATGACACATTGTTAAATAAAAATATGATTTGATTGTGAAATAAAATTGAATTTTTTAGTTGAATGTTCCTGTGCACATACAATCAGCAAGTGCATGAATTCCTCAAGCTAATAATGTGAGTAACATACAAGTCAAAAAGAATTCAAATTGAAATTTGCTGATTAGTTTGATTAAACAATCACTTAGTTTTAAGTAGCAATAATACAATGGTAATAATGATTGTTACTAGTACAAAGCAAGTCGACTGGCAATGATAACTGAAAGGAAAATTAAAAACTAAATCTACTTACTAATTGAAATTACCATACATTGAGCAGTTTGTGGTTGAATTTTAATTTAATTGAAGATGTCGCTTATTTCGCAATAGTGAAATTCGTGAGAGAGCAAGAAGGTCTAAAGCGCGTAACTGCTACTTGAGAAAAATTATAGGTTTCAAAGAAAATACATTTTGAGTACATTTATTTATTAGATTTAGGCATAAATTCATCTGAATATCTATTAGATATTGATGTTTGAAAGTGATATCAAAACAACTCTCAATAACTCATTCACTTATTTTTGTCATCTCGTTACCTTTGAAACCTTAAATTTTTATTCCTGTCTCTTTTCAGCAGAGCGGGAGAGCAGTGTGTTGAGGAGACATGATAAACATGTCAAATCTCAAATGTCTTATAAACAATAATATATTTCCTAACAAGTCCATAAAGTTAGTTCAGGTTAGTCCTAATAATAGTTCATGTCAACCAGAAACTGCTTTCATATTATTACAAATAAACTATGATTTCTAATTTCTGCATACATTAAATAAGAAAAAGAATATCGAGAAATGCAATTCAAAGCATAGCAAACAACAGGATAACATAAATGTAATACAATTAGTACACTTTGAATAACGTATTAGGGGCAATTAATAATGGGGCTTTTTTAAAGGTCTATGCCATACTTTACTTCTAAAATTAGAATCCGCAACAACAATATTATTACAAAATACAAAATAGGTCTCAAACTGACATATTAAAAAACAACGATCCTCATATATGGTGGCCAAAACGAAGTTAAAGCGACACGTTTTCAGGCACTCAGAGCATTTTTGGGGACCTCTAAGACACCTCTTTTTTAGATGAAGGAAATATTCTGACTTTTTATTTAACCCAACCAAATAGAAGTACCCTCAAGCTATTTACATCATTCTTTTACGTTTTAAATTTAACCCTAAGATTGTCAAGAAAATGCAACTTTAAATGTAAAGTAGTGAGACTGGGATCACTCAAAAACAAGTCAATTAAATGTTCAAATTGATAGCCACCTGCTTTCATACAACGGAAAAAGTTTTGCTTAAAACGCTTTCTATAACCCACAGTGTATCATTACCGCAGTAACTTGAGTCATGGATTTCAAAGGATGAAGGGTTCATCGAGTTCACTTTACCTATTTATTATGACATAAAGAAAAAATTTGAGAAAACAAATCTGGTAACTATAAAGGCCTCTCAATAACTTTCCTATCCATGCTATTGATTGTTCTGGATATCTTTTACCATCACATGCTGAGGTTTACCATCTCATTGAGATACAAAATTAGTTCGTATTTTATTTGGTATTGCAACTTATTCGCCAAGGGTTTAATATATCTAATGGACTAATAGTTCTTCTAAATAATTGTTGTTTAAGAAAAAGAAACCAAAACTGACCAATATACAAAAGTTGCAGACCAAAAGTTTATTTTTTTGAACATAGTTCTGGGTGCCTCTCATACTAGATAGATACTACGGTTTGTAGCGCAAGTAGCGGCAATTGTGACAACACCATTTAAGGAAAAAGCGCATTCATTGGAAAAGCAGATAGGGTTGATAATAAGTTACTGAAGAACTTTTACAAAATGCAAGAGTTTGCAAGAGTTGGCTAGTTGGTGCATGATAAATTCCTGTTGGATTGGTGCAGGATAAAGCCTAATTCACGATATAGAAACTGCCAACGTTTTGAAGCAGGCCTCAATAACTGAAGAAAGTCCTGGGGAAAGACATCAATAGTGACAATTTCTGGGATGGAGGGGGGGGGGGGGGGAGGTGACTTCACATACCATAGGGCGATGCAGGTCAAGCCCAATTGACCCGGCCACCCCCGGGGAAGTCAGGGACATACTGAGGACCCTTGTGGAACGTAAGGCTCTGGAACGGGATGCCATCTCCAACAAGGTGCTGAAAAACCTGACCACGAAGGGTGCAGTCTGTCTCTGCGGGTACATCTCCCGCATGCCAAACCAACCAAGCTGGCGAGGCTATGAGATATTGAAAACAGTACAGAGCGTGCACCAGAGAAGACTGCCGGCAGCTGATCGGGGATTTATAGGCATCCGGCCCGGAATAACCAAACAAAACACGGGGTTTTTTTAGTGGGTAAAAATCCCACACTACAACATCGCGTCCTGTCCGGTATCTTTGAGAAGATTGTTCGCCCCGGGGTCGCTCCCAAAAAAACAAAAAAAAAGTCGCAGGTCGGATGTTGAAAATTATCCACAAAAACGTCTCCCTTTAACAAAGGTATGTCAAAGGTGGTTTTTAAAAATTGTATAAAGAATTCTTGTAAAACGTTTCTGTTTTGCCTTCGTTTGGCCACCCTCTATGGCGGTTTTAACGCTACTTTGCTTTTGGTTTCAGGAATGTTAAAGATACATTAATGGAGGATTTAAATATCTTTCAGCTACAATGTGTTCATTTTATTATATCTCATATTTAAATCTTTGCAATTCGTGGGTGAATCCTTCCAAAACAAGATTGAATGAGTTCTTTTTTTTTGAGGTAGAAATATTTTTTTTTATGGCCTAATCAGATTAACCAAATAAGCTAGAACAGTATTAGATACATCACTCAAACACGTCTTCAATGTAAAACGCCTTCAAGTGTATAATATATCCTCAATAAGGGAGAACTTTAGTATTGTTGCAAACCGCCTTCGCAAGAAAAATTCTGAGCGCACACCAGAATGTCAAGAAACCTGCCTTAAAGCGTTACCAATTTGATAATGACATAGCTCCAGTAGTATCTAGATTTAGCGTGTCAAATCTTCCCCACTGTGCCATCAATCTGTCTCACGAAGAATAAACTGAGTTTTATTTATTTGAATGAATTCATAACAATATTTGAGGCAAAATAAAGAATGTACAGCCTCTTGGGTTTTGAGACCCCGATTCTTTAATCATTAATACGTACTGTGTTACGCATTAATTAAGGTGCGCTGTGTAATTGATGCACTCCAGGAGCCCATGACAGAATTTAAAGTGTATGATCTCTCATTCAAATAAACAGATATTAACAGCTCTTTGAGAAGTAGAAGTCTATCAGTTTAATATTGTTTGTATAAAGACTATTATAAAGACTAAAGCTATGAAAATTTGACAGTTTTCTCGCTATATAATTTTTGAATAGTATCAATGTTATTGGTTGTGATAAAAACTGCAAAGCAAGGATTAAAGCAAAAAATGGGAATTGAGATGGGAATACTCTCTAGAGCCATCAAACGCTACTTATAAAATAACCACATAAAACCTTAGAAAAACTATTCAATCTCGTTTTAGAATGACACCTCATCTATACCATAAATAATCTTACTTTCGCTTCAATGTCAGAGAAAACAAAATGAACAAAATGTGGGTATCAAGCTACTGGCCACAAATATACTACTGAGTGCTGTTACCACAAAAATCCCAATTAGTAATGGTACATGGTTAATAGGACGTTAATAAAAGCAACATGGTCGAATAATCCCCAAAGAAATAACAACAACGTGGACTCTAAAGAAAATAATGGATACGAATTCAACTATACTGCTGGATCTACTTCTATCCAGCATCGATACATTAACGTTTTTGAATGAGAAGGTTTCCTTCAACATGCAAATTACAAAAGTTAGCGCCAAGCCCCACTCATACACATACAACAAACAACATACATCCAAAGAGCTTTTTTAGCGAAAGGAAACCTTCCCATTTTTTCTCAAAAACTACGACTTACAGGTGCGCCGGGCCTGGCCCCCACAAGCCCCGGAGCCGCGCTCAGTACGACTCGGGCCGGGCCCTTGGTTTGCCCCCCTTGGGGACGCACATTGACCACTTGAAGGTTAGATAGGATCGGTTGGGAAGAGACACCTATAGTTGTTTGAATGCCTTGTGTACCCTGCAATTAGTCCTCGCCAATTTGAGTTAAGTGTGAGTTTTGTTAGGATTGGGGAGATATGTGCTGGGTGTGATTTTGTTAGTAAAGTACTTCAAACCTGGTAGTACTTGCAAGGTAAATCATTATAAAACCGGTGTTACTTACGTTGTTTGCTTGCGGCACCGCATTGACAGGAACAGTTACAAGGCCGGGAGTTCCTCCTGGATTGCCTGTTTTTAGAACTAGGGTGGGTTTTTGCACTGGGACTTGGGAGATCGTCGAAGGGGAGGTGCCAAGGACCTAAACAGATATTATTTTAGTTTATTTGAACCAAATTAATTAATTATTCAATTATTTATTAATATTAAATTTTAATACATTTTTTACATTTTTGAGTGCCTGGTACACCAAGCACAACCAATACCCACAAGCTATAACTCTGATAAATCAAGTAAATAGGTAGGAAAACAATTAACACGTGTAAAAAATTAGGTATTATAGAAGCAAGTAGTAATTTATCAACAAGTGCCGAAAGTGGTTCTTTACCGTGGGCAGTTGCAGGTAAATGAAAAACGCGAAGCGGAGTTCGGTAAACGAGCGCGTTAGAGATACTCACAAGCCCTTTGGGACGAATTTAAACGACCCAACAGGGCACATTGGGAGCTCTCCAAAAGTGCAAAGATGGAGTGTTCCCAGCACTACTACAACAGGGCCAGGATCAACTTGCACTTCTACTAAGAAAGCTCTTCAAAGCCAGCCTTGCATGGAACTTTATTCCAAACTGCTGGTCCAGGGTGAGGGTCGTCTACATACCAAAGATGAGATGTAGGGGAAAAGATCCTAAATCGCTCAGGCCAATCAGTCTAACCTCGTTTCTGCTGAAAAGCTTGGAAAAGCTGCTAGACATATACATAAGAAATGGAGCGCTAACAACCCTTAATATGGAACACTATGTATACTGGATTCAAAGAGTGTCGCAGTTGGTATTTTCATAGACATCAAAGGGGCCTTCAATAATGCACCTACAGACTCCTTCCTCAGCGCCAGTAAAGCGAAAAGGATAGAACCAACAATAACCAACTGCATTCGCAACCTGTTAGAATCCAGACTGATCACTACATCATTAAACGATGACACTATCAGATTTACAACAGCGGGAGGTTGTCCACAGGGCGGAGTCTTTTCATCACTCCTGCTGTCCATACTAGTGGACGACCTTCTGGCTACATTGTAACTATGGGGAGTCGAGGTCCAAGCATACGCGGACGACATCGTTATCCTTATAAGAAACCACCCAGACCAACAAATCTTGAGCACATTGCAAGAGATGCTGGATGTTGTACACGCTGGTGTTCAAAGGAAAATTTAGCAATAAACCCTAAGAAAACGGTGATTGTGCCATTTACCCGAAGGAAGAGGCTGGACTTCTTGAAAGCGCCATCCTTGTTCGGGACGACAATCCCGTTTACCAAGGAATTAAATTTTTTCTGGACAGTCAGAGAGTCATCCTGGACAAATCACCCCACATGTGACTCGTACCATTAGGAGGGCGCAGCTCTCCCTTTGGTTGTACAAGTACCTGTACAGCAAATCATGGGCGGAACTGGGAGTCTCATATTCTCTGGTCGAGGCTGAACTCCAGAAATGGAAGGGGGAAGGGGGAGAAAAGTCCCAGGGCTGGTGGGAGAACCTATCACACTCCAAAAAATTTATCACATGAACAGGGAGGACAAAAGATCAAACATTTCTCAGACTAAATAGGAGACAAATCAGAGTGGCCACTGCACTGTGCACAGGACATAGCCACCTAAGATCTCACATGCACAGACTCGGACTGTTCAAAGAGACAGAGTGTTGGCTGTGCTTGGAGGACGACGAGACAGTTGAGCACATCCTATGTGACTGCCTGGCTATTGCCAGATCAAGATACTCACTGTTCGGAAACATGATCATTGCATCTCAAGATGCAAATGCAGTGTCGCCCAAGAGACTCATCAGATTCGATGAGGGTCTGGGTGTAACAGGTGACAACTAGTGGAGCTAGCAGGGAAGGTAAGTCCACTCACGTTGAATACAATACAAACGAGCGCGCGTGCAGTAAATAAACTCTACTGCATGCAAATAGGAAAACAGATGTCATGTATGTTATGGTGTAGACCCACACCAAAAACTTTATTAATTTAGTGGAATTAAGTGGTACTTATTTAGTGTTATTTAAGTGAATTATATGGAATTTTTGTTGAGGAGAATTCTGCTGTACACACTTCTGGAATTTAGTGAAATGTAATGGTACCTATTTAACTGACCATTCCAGAATTATGTCATTTGACATGGATGTCCCTCATAGCAATATGGCAGACCAACCTAATCAGAAGAAACATAAAACTTTATTAGAACGTTCGGATAGCAGCTGTAGGACAAGAAAAGAAAGTTAGTTCACTTTTTAGAAATCGCCAACGTTTCGATCTTTAATTGAGGTCTTCCTCAGGGCTTTTTCAATCAGAGAAACTTGTCATGAAATTAAAATAAAGTACCATATTGGTACTTACACATCTATGGACTTATAGTACACTTTAGATGAAATACCAGAGGACCACAAAATGGCTTGAGAGGAACCCAACAACTAAGTAAAGGACACAGATGATAAAACTTGATCTTGATCATCAGTTTCATGTTTGATTTGAGATATTTAAGTACAAGTTATCGCCTAAAGGCCAAATTGGCATAATATATCTTTATGTTCAAATTGAGCTTTTCCTTTCAATAGTTATTTTCCACCTCTGCCTCTGCTTGGTGCTTGGTTAGAAAATATGGAAATGGAAATGTTTAGGTTTGCATTTGATGCTTAAAGGAAGCAACACCCACCTAATAAGTGCATGCGTTACATACATGACATATCATAACTGGTGAGTATCTATGTTTAAAATTGTAGGAAAACCAGCACTGCTCTGGAACACAAACCGAGACTGGTTGTTCAAGGAAAATTTACTTGAATGTTTAAAGATCTTCACAAAAAGTTGTGTGGAGATTTGCCCTACAGTTGTCACAGCTGTAAAATGGAACAAAACGAAGAAAGGAAGAGCTTATTTAATCCACAGGTTAGCTTTATAAATAGAGCTTGTTAAGTATGTTTCTGTCTCCTTTAGGAAAAAGCTCCAAGGCTGAGTTTTAGAGCTAAAGTACTGAAAAAAGTAACAAAACATCCAAAACAATTTGTTGCCCTGTTGCCCTTCTTAAAGTTTTTTGTTCATTAATTTACTTATGTGTGATTATAAATCAAGGAAAAGTCCCTTCAGAAAATGTGTATCCCAAAATTCCACATAATTGACCTTAAATTCCACAACATTCTGAGCTAAATGTTTTTAAATTCCACTAAATAACACTAAATTACTGATATGTGTACAACAAAACACACCAATATTTTTACCTTGATTTTTACCTTTAGGGAAAACAACTGGTACCTAAATTCTGAAGTGAAGAAACAAACTATTCAAGACTTCAATATAATTCACCTTAAATTCTTCTAAATACCACTAAATTCTACTACATATCACTAAAATCCCAATGTGTGTACACTAAAATTCACAAGGGGTCAACCACTAGTGACTTTTGTTTTGATACCCTTTATAATGTTGCCATATTTTGAGTGGCTTCTGAAATATTTAAAAAAATGTAAGAAATACCAAAACTAGGTCCGTATTTAAAAAAATTAACTTTATACTGGTAACTCAGTTGATAAGTGTCACATGAAGCTAATCGAGATGTCATATGGGAGGGGTCAGAGTGTAGTAAAACTTTGAAATTCAAAGTTTTTTTGTGTCACCAATAGTTTTTGAAATAGAAGATATTTAAAAATTTTCGCAATTTTTTCATTTTTCCAAATATTTCAAAAACTACTTAAAATGTGGCAACAGTGTAAAGATTTTCTAAAGTCTCCACAAAAGACAACTTTTTGCTAATTTAACCGACCTTGTAACTACAGCGTTTCCGAGATAGCAATACTTAAAAAGTCACCCTATATAGATATTAAAAGGCTCTAATGGTACTGGTGTTAATATGGAATTACTAAACATTTAGACGGAAATACCTAGGAATACACGGATATACCTAGGAATACCAAAGAAATAAAAAGGAATAGTTGAGTATTCCCGGGAATACCTGAGTGTTCCCAGGAATACTTGGCGAATACTGGAACTACCTGGGAATACTTGTCATTTTATCAAAGTATTCCCAACAAATGGGAATCACTGTACACTTTTTAGGGTAGTGGTGGACCCCTCAAAAATTCACCCATAATTTTTCCTTGTTATAAGTGACATAAGCATAAAGATAATATTAATAAAATGTGAATACACAATAGTATGGGGTGTTCATTATAAAATTTCATCTAGTTGGCTGTGAACTGTCAAAAGAAAAGGATGGATAAACAAAAGTCTATTTACTTTGATTATGTTATCCTTTTCTGTCAAAATTTCATAGCCTGCTAGATGAAGTTTTATAATGAATACCCCGTATATTGTTAAACGAGCTTTTTATGATAGCCATTATTCCCTTAGGGGGACGCTTGCTTCACAAGCCGCAGGCGAGTGGGAATAGTGGCCATAAAAAGCGAGTTTAATACTATACTTTGCCCACGGCCTTTCTCTATTAATTTCTCTATTAATTATAAAATTTATAGGTGCTGTAAATAAAATTATTGTAATGTCAAAGTGACACTCGCGTTTGACAGCAAAACTCCTATATACTATTGGTTGCCAAGGCAAAATATATAACTTAAATGGCAGGCGGGAATAATGATATTATTCCTGCAGTTTCACCTCATATATATCCCTCTGAAGCTATATGAGTCCTATTTAACTTTTGTCAACAAGCTGAATATTAGTATATTTTTAAGTGGTCATGGACAAAGAAAATTATTGTTTTAATAAAGATATATCCAAAAGAATATGAAGAAATGAAGATATACCTATTTTCATATAGACATGAAAAATTTCGAATGTTTGACTACATGGTATAGTTGTCCCACAAAGCAGTATCACAAACCTTTATCAAAATCAGCTATTTTGGAATAGGCAATGAATATTGGTAAAATTTAAACTGATTTGATGAAGAAAAGCAAGACCCCCATGTCATGGAGGATGCCACGAATATTTGAAAAAGTATTTTTTGTTAGGGGTGTTTACTTAAACCCGAGCTTAAATCTCTTTATTGAGGTCAAAAATATTTATTTGTTTTTCTCTGGCCTGTCATAATAGTATTTTAAGATACAAATTTCATAAGGAAGCTGTTTGTCACACCACTCCAAGTTTGCAAAACAAGGAGTGTAGTTACAAGTTTTGCAAAGTTCCTGTGTGACAAACTTCCTTAGGAATCTTGTTAATTGTACTCTTTTTTCTATTGAGAGGAATAGTTTAAATTTTTGATAAATATCAAATAAATTTTCTCCAGTATGTACCTTTTTTTAACTTCTAATATTGTAAAAAAGGTTGGTAGACATGACAAACTCCCCATTGCCCCCATTTTCATTTAAAATAAAGTCAGATATTGATATGGATTATCAATAACTTTCATATTAAAAGAAAATCCAAGAAATTAGTTGTGCCTTGAGTTGTACTTGTCCAGAATTACAAAGCATTGCAGTAGATGTTGTCAATATTGCGTTTTATGACAACCATATCAAAATATATCAATATTGTTTCATGTTAATTCTCTATTAAAGATGACATTTGATCACTGCCAAGAAAATCATGAGAAAAAAGAAGTAGAAAGAGAAATAGATGTTCATTTGGATACTGTTTTGACAATGTAACAGTGCGGAAAAACTCTAATATTAAAACCAAAATGGATAAACAAATTTATGAAACTCTACAAACTTTGTATAAACACTTTCTTTCTAACTTCTATAAAAAAATCCAAGAAACTTGTCAAATTAGATAAAATAACCCTGTGAACTCCCCCATATATAACTATCACCCATTCCCTTATTTTTTTCATCTAGTTACCTTTGAAACCTTCATTTTTTTATACCCATCTCCTTTTAGCACATGTTGAGAAGATAGGATAAAAAAAATGTCAACATCAACATTCCAATACCTACTTAAGGACAATAGTGAATGGCTTATAGAAGATAAAAAAATCTGAGATTTGTAGATGAAAATCAGGGTTTTGTTTTTCCAAAATTGCTACTGCTAAATACTTAAGAAATTGAAAAGCTTTGAAAGTAAAGAAAAAGTGGTCACAAATTGGCCAGCTTTCTGAGCTGCTCCCTGCTCATATAAAACATATGACTATTAGTGTCAGCTGTCATGTTCAACTGTAAACAAAAACATTAGTTGTTCAAAGTGCCCATCATTTGTAGTTTGTAGAAGATGCACACTGTTCAAGGCTTGGAATAATAAACTGGAAGTTTTTTCTATAAATAAATAATGTTCAGTTAACTCTAAGTACCCTAAATATATCCCAAACTTTTAGTTAATACCTAACTACTTTTGACCCTTCGCACTGTTCAGTTGCAGTTAAAAACAAAATATATTATCTCGGCTTGACCAGAAGAGCTAAGAAGCTTTATCTTCAAGAGCTATTAGGAACACTGTGACCTGTGATGCACAGGAAGGTACTTAAAAAAAAAACAACTTTGAAACACTAACCGTCTGTGAAGTCATGTTAATGGTACCATTAGGAATCTGTCCTTGAGGGGGACGCTGTTGCAACACAGCCCCCTGGCCACCCATGACTTGTCCCCCTTGAGTGTACACTATCTTCACCCCTTCAGGGGGCTTTTGATCCGTTTGCGGTAAACTATACGTCGACGTAGGCTGTGGTGTTGCGTTCATGTACGCATTGTTCATTTGTTTGTCGACAACAGTGGAAACATTGGTCGCGCTAATCGAGTCACCATTGGCGATAGTCCCATGTTTCTGGGGGGCTGACGCCGTCCCGCCGTTTGATAACGGGCTATTCACGTGGTTCTGTTGTAAACCCGTATTCGGGGGTTGAGTGTGGGGCGCGGTGGAGCCAAGCTGATTCTCTAAGGAGCCCACGATCGCGTTTACGGCCGATTCGTCAACGTCTGTATTCAGAGCTTCCTCGAGAAACTTTGCCGACGCCATTTTCCGAGACCCTACTGAACAAATGAACCGCGCATGATCGTTGGCTTCGGATTTTAAGCAACGTTGCCATTTCTTTACTTAAACCATCCTTGTTAATCCCATCAAGATGTGACACTGTGACACCATTTGCCTAAAGCCAGTTTCTAAACCTCAAATATTGTTCACGCAGTAACAAACTTTGTTTGTGTGTATGAAAACTTCTATATTAGTTAAATTTCTTTTATAGGTTAAAGATATTAGGAAGCATGAAAAAGAAGATTCAGAAGAAATTGTACAAAGATATAACTTTGGCGCCATTGTAACGACTGCGCGTAGGGTGTGAACAGGTCAAATGTAGAAAAGCGTATGAAACAAAACTCGGAATCTCGCAAACATAAGTCAAAAGCGAGGGGCATTTTGATGGGGCAAAACTAATTTCCGGCCACAGACCAAAAACACTCAGTCGATTCGTCTAGACCCAAAGACAGGGCGCGCAATTTCATCTCCTCTCATTCCGCCGAGTCATAGTTGGTGACGTCACCTGTCATTAGTACCTAAATGAGCGGGAAATTTAATGTTGCTACTAAAAAAACCTAAAATTGGTTGGATAATCGTGGGTCTTCGTTTATTAGGCGATGAATAAATAAAACACTGATCCATCATTAAGTCAATAATTATTATTGGATATATATACCCACTTAATAATAATAATTACATGGTTAGCTATGATTAAAATGTAGTGTTTAGCTTATTTGGTACATTTTTATAATACCTAAATTTCTACAAAAAGTGAAAATGTGTTGTAACAAGTTTTTGAAATCTGTACAAAAATCAGCCTAAAAAAATATTTGATAATAAATCAGTAATTCTTGAAGTGTTTCAATCTGAAAAGAGAAACAACTGAATTACGGTTTCCTAAAGCCAAATATCCACTTCCTGGTGTAAAATTTAAACAATTCAAATGTCCCAGTTTGCTTTGGAAAGGTGGAAAATTGCTAAACACACTGCCACTAGCTATATGAAACAGTTTAACTGAGTTTTTAATGTCTGAGGCTGCCAAAGCCAGTACTTCACTCGTAGAATTAAACTCCAGCCCTGTAATGGCAGTAGTAAGATTCATGATGGTTTTCCTAGGTTTAGGCAGCTTGCTTTTTAAAGCATCTTCCATTCCATACAAATTGACCACTCCTTGTGAAGAACCGCAAGCAAGAAATTGGTTTGATGATGATGCGGCTAAAGCAGAGCCTTGCAAGCAGCCTTCATCTGTGAATTTGTGTCTCACTCTTCTACTGTTTACATCCCAAATTGTAACTTCACCGGTGTCAGAATGCCCAAATAGCAGGCTACTATCAGAGTTATATTTCAAAGCAGTAACTTCATTGTCTTGCTTCAAAGTTGCTATTCTTTCTTTTGAACTTGCAGAAAGTATATGAACCTCTCCCCACTTCCCAGCAACTGCAATAAACTGGTAATCTGGGGATACCACAAAGCTCTTGCACTGTGTCATGCCAGGTGGTAAGTTGTAACGCAAGGCTTTCGCACTCATCAGGTCATATATATACATATGGCCCTGTCTAGAACCTAAAACAGCTTCATCACCATTTTTAATAAATTTTGCACATAAAATTGGATATCTTTCAAATGCCACACTATGGAGTTTATTGTTTTTCTTGCCATCCACTGCAAATAATGATGCAACACCTTTATTTCCGGCAACTAATCCTACACTTGATGTTGGATGGAACTCTATAGCATTAATATATGAGCCTTCATTATAACTTTCTGAATTTAAATCTTTCACTTTCTTAAATTCAATTGAAACAGGTGGAAGGGATGAACTAACCGACTTGCTAATAAATCCAGCTGTGTGCAAGATTTCTTCATCAGAGTCATCGCCAGCTTTTTGACGGTCAAGTTGGGCCCACCTAGGATTACCCACAATTGATTCAAACTTATGTTTTAACAAGTTTGAGTACTTGTTAGCATGGTCATTAATTCCTCCCAAAGGTAGCTTTCGATTCTGAGTGTTCAATGCTTCACCTACATCAATTCCAGCATCATCCTCATCTGACCATGCAGGCTTTCGTTGATCTTGATTATCACTGTCTTCAGAAGAACCACTTTCCAGGCCTGAATCGAAGTGGTTTAGAGGAACTTCCTCACTAAAGAAATCCTTAAAGCTGCTGTTTGCTAAGAGACTGGTGACCAAGTCGGCATCTTGCAGAGTAGCCTTGTGACGAATTTTGCCAACCCTTGAATCTGCATCTTCAGCCCCCACTTGTTGGGTGGATTTTCGTTTTCGACTTGGTTTTGGCATTTTGTTAGTATAGGGTTATTAGGAAGGGCAAAAACACAAAACCAAAAAGTGGGAAGCTGTAAAGCTGCTTATTATTTGATTCACTTCTGTGAAATTAATTGAAAAATGTGTTTAAGATATTAAAGAGACACAAAATGTGAATCTACTAAAAATGTAAAGATTGAAGAACGCGATGAAATATGAAGTTAGAATGTCAAATTCATGTCAACGTCAATGACAGGAAAATGTCTTAGCCAATGACCTAGCAGATATGGAGAGAGCGAGCAAATGCCGATATTTCCCTAAAAATGGTCCCCTTTTTGGTCCGTCGCTTCAATGGTTCTCGTTCCCCTGACGTAATTTTGTCGTCAGCATATGCCATACAAGCGTCACAGCAACTTATTGAGAAGATTGTTTTTGGTTTTTATTAGGTTAGAAGTTAAGTTTTAGAAAACCTTGGAGCTAGGTTAGCTAAGGAGCTCTAGCGCTATAGCTAGGAGATGGATTTAAGTGCGACATTCATTAGATTGGAAATAAAAAATAATAAAAATAATGACAGTGACAACTGTTCATCACGACGTCACTTCCGCCTGAAGTCGTCATCAGTTCAAAGGTTCCCACTGCTAAAAAGAGGGGCTAAAACTGTAAAACAGGACCGGGGCATTTCAATATTGCCTTATACCATTCTTATACTCTATGGAGCCACTGCCACTGCTTTCACGATTCACGTTAACGCTTTAATAAGTGGAGTGTACACACAGTAGCTTGTGAAAGAGAGAAAGACATTGGGAATGGGAATACCGTCAGGCCGCCGTCACATACAGCGGAACGGAACAGAGCGGAACGGAGCAGAAATGTCAATAACGTCATTACACATGACAAGAACGTCATTACACATGTCAATTCCAATTTTAGCTTTTATCTGATTGGTTTAAATTCAACTGTCAAATTACGCTCCGTTTCGCTTTTAACCAAATTTCGCTGTATGTGACGGCGGCCTGAGGGCTGTACTGGATACATGGTAAATGGGATATGGATAAATGGTAAAAGGATATAATGGATAAATGGATATAAATAAAATAGATATGGAAAAATGATAAATGGATAAATGGTAAATTGGGCGACGTCACATGCAGCGGAATTTGGTTAAAAGCGGAACGGAGCGTAATTTGATAGTTGAATTTAAACCAATCAGATAAAAGCTAAAATAGAAATTGACATGTGTAATGACGTTATTGACATTTCTGATCCGTTCCGCTCCGTTCCGTTCCGCTGTATGTGACGATTGTGACGGCGGCCTCAGAGCGCTCTAGAGCTGTCGCCGGAAAACGCTGTAAATAAGTGACATTTTAATTGTGACGTCACTCAGAATGCGCAGTAATGAGTTTAACTTTAAGTACGTATATATATTTATATTAAATTTAATCAGTTCTGACAGCTTTAACAGTAATCTATATTTTTGTAAGATAATGACATAGCGTAAAAGTATATTCATGGTTTATTCATAATGATACCGCATACACAGACCACAGTGTGAACCAGAAGTTGAGTGGGTCAAAATAAGTTAATCCTAAGTAAATCCAGATAAAAAAGTGAATTTATAAGTTCGGGTTGTAAAAAAATATATGTTTTTAAAGGTGCTGGCGGAACTTAAAATACTGATGCATGTAAAGTTTGTGTCTTCTCGATTTTCAATTGTATTTATTTTCTATATACATAGGAGTTCATGATATAAATAACAGCTTAAAAGAAAAAAATCCTTGAAAAAGATTGTAAATTTACGTTGAAATTGAGGCAAAAACTCTTGGAACTGACAGGTATAGCATGGAAGTATATTTACAATGATGCCAAACGTTTGATTTTATCATTGGATGCAAGTAAGCGGTGCCACAGAATAGAAATAAAACAAACTTATATTAAGGAAACAGATCTCATATAGAGGCCCTGTGCGGGATAGTCATAGGGCTTCCCACCTATCGAGCTAAATTAAATTAAAACTCAACACCTAAATGAACATGGACAGATAACTGAAGTAACTTGACCTGACCTGGCCGGACTTGATCTAATCTGACTTCGTGGGCCCGTACAAAACCCACACTTAAGTGAAAAAGGCCCAGTACTTTTTAGTGTTTCATAAAATCAACATTCAAGGATGGAAATATATCTGGTAGCATAAAAAAAGAAATCAGATAATAATTACACTCTCATAAATGGAGAATGTACGTATTGTTATGCAAACTGACCTCTCTGTTTGCATATGAGTTCATGGGTGGAAACGTGGCAACTCTGTAAGCCATTTTTCGAAGCTTTTAAGCTTTAATCTTATGGAAGTTTTTTCTATTTTTCGGTTTTATAAATAAACCAGACCCATGAGGCCCTAAATGCACATATGTTTGCAATAATTTTTATTTTTCGTCAAGAGCATTTCTTTTGTTAGTGTTGGACAGGCACTTTCACAATTTCTTGGGAATTCCGGCCATAAAACATGATACCCTACAATTGTCCTTCTTCTTTACCCGGCAAAGGCGCCCTTTTAATGGTTTATAGCCCTTGAAAGAATTTCAGACCTGTACGTGACCCAAACAATAGTTTGGTAATTAAAGCGTTTTTGCAAATATCGTCACTTGAAATTAAAATCTTATTCTCTCAGCAGATAGAGCTTTTAATTTCTGATCCTTTGATTGTAAATTCGAGCAATTAATGTCTTAATTGACTGAGCCAGGAAATTAACGGTTAATTTCAATAAAAAGCTTTAATTGTCAATTAAACTATGTCATGTGAGGCGTCATTTTAAAAAGCATAATTTATTCTATTTAATGATCACATTTTCAATTTTTTTCTACTAGCAGATTTTCCAGAAAAGCTCATTTTCTGAATTTATGCCCGCGCTGTCCGAAGCGCCATATAATCGCCACTGGTCAGGGTGGTATCGATTTTTTCGGCAGTACCCTTTCGGGGATGCGAGGTACCGAGGGGGTGGCGAAAGAAGGAAGATCTTCGACACTCGAAAGAGAAAGACGCGATTTGAACTCGATAGAGTTACGATCTAAAAACGACGATCCAACCGGGAAGACTGAAAAGTTCGAATTTTACCGCGAGAAAAGTCCTTGGCTCCGCCGTTCTGATTATCGCCAATTCGTATTTTTTTTCCCCTTTTTGAATCAGGTTTTCGTCCGCCGCGCTAATTATTTGTATTTTTAATTAGTGTCAAAACAATTAATTCGGCTATTGCTCGCCTATGAAAAGTTTCGTGGAGTGTTTTTCGGTTGTGCCATATAGTGTCAACCCACCTCTGCCCTTTTCCTGAATAGGCCATTTTCTTGCAGATAGCGGATACTTTGCAGACGCAGGAGACTACCGGCAATTAAGTATTTGTAGAGTAGTTGTAGAAGTTGAAACTTTTAGTATATTATAGTAGTGTTGTGCTCTCCATAATATCGAGGATCCCAGCTATTGGCAGAATTCCTTTCTCTTCTACACTGCGTCGTTAGTTTAGTTTTCTTTGTTGTGTTTTTCCAAGTTAGTAAGAAATCGTGTACCCGTCAAGCACGTTTCTGGGGACCACTGAGCTTGTTGCAATAAGTTCACGTCCGCCGCTATTTTATTTCAGATTCTGGAGAAAACTAAGAATTGTCTTTTTTTTTAATTTTTTTTTCTCTTTCTTAATTACGATTCAATTAGTTTTTTTTTTTTGGCTTTTTGCAGGTTTTTGTCTTAAACCATAAAACCTTGCTGGCATTTCTAAAACAATAAAATTTTATATTATTTAAATTAGCGACCTAAGGGACAATAGATCCTTTCGAAGAGTTGGGTCCCCCTTGCAGCGTGGTAAAAGAGATTTGGCGCAAGAAGATACGTTGGACTTAGAACATCCACGTAGTCGAATCTCCTCCGCAGACACGGCGGCAACACGGCAGCAGCCGCGAACACAGCCGCCCCCACGCAACGACCACCGATTAAACGGATTATTACGGATTATCATTAACGGGGGGGACACTGCGCGACAGTATAAAGAAGTGTTTTGTAAGTTAGAAGGTGTAATGGTAAGGTAGAATAATTCTACCCGGATTATCTTCAGGAATAAATCTTGGCAACACCGCCTTCAAAAACGTGAAACCTCATCTTTCATTTGTCACCAGTCAGCTTACGCTTACTAGCCAAAGAGCGCGAAATGTGATTTTTTATTAATATTATTACGTACATATTTTTTTACTTTTTGAGACGTTTAAAAATTTATAACTTGCATAACAAACAAACATTGCAAACTACGCGGTTTTATAAGTTTAGCGAGAGTTGTGTGCTGTGGCCACAAAAGAAGAACTCAGGACAACTCCAAAGTGTGAGTATAACATACTTCCATATACTTATTTTTTCTATGATTATAAACAACACTCAACCATCTAAGAATTTGTTTAGCATAAATCGGTTAATTTTAGCATAATCTTTCCAATAATATATACCAAAATTATAGCAAAAATCGAGAAAATATTTTCTTTACAATCACCGCTTATAATTACATAAGGCGAATGTATATTATGTAAAATAATGGCAAAATTCACCAGGTCATGTATCGCTTAAGCTGGTCATGTGATGGCCAAGTAGCAATTTAATGGATTAAGCAGGTGACTGATCTACCCGGTAGATGATCTGGTGAGTTTTAGAATTTTTAGAATAGAATACTTCTTTCGCCTAGCTCATTTTCTAGAAGAATAAATGAAACTCTAAAAGCGCGTGTTTTCGATTGGCCGCTCTAGACCGCTCTGAGGGTATTTCTATCCTTACAAAAGTACTGAAAATACTGAAAATACAAAAAAGTAATCCTGAAATTACAAAACTTGTTCAAGTTAAAAACAGAGACCTTATATTACCTATACTAAACAAATTTAGCAAAAGGGTGTCCCACTACGAACGGAGTCCCAATCTACCACGTGGGTATTTGATAGTTGTCGTGGGTGTTGTGTGAGTCTTTATGCCCAATATATGTAAAGTATTTACAAGATTCAGGTGTTTCGGTTATACTGAAAACAGAGGAAAGTTTAGAATGCTGCCCAACTTTTTAGTTGCACTGCAGGAAAGTAGAAGTAGTGGAGTAAGTATTGCTAAACGAAGCTCAAAGACAAACTGGACATCGTAAGGAATATGTATAGACACACCTGAGAAATCTTTCCCAATTCGGACAGATCTGGGATCTGGTGGCTACTTAGTAGAAATCGACAGTGGGAGGGTAGAAATCCTTACAGGCCATTGCAGACTAAGTATAAAATAAATAGATACATGTGCTTCCTAAGAAAGTTTGGATTAGTCCAAAGGATTGATTATGTCCATAAGAGACAATGTAAAGCACTTATTCTATGGTCAATTTCAAATATATATTCATTTATGCAGGCTGAGCAATTGATAGATTCCTCCTATTTCATCCATGTAAATGTGTCCTTTATATGTCAATTTTTCAGCTTACTAGATGACTATTAATTGCGCATCCAAAATGACGTATGTGACCGACCCGCATTGACACCACTGGTTGCAGAATGGAGCAGGAAACTGCAGACAACCAATCAAAACAAAAACAAAATTGTTGCATCACGAATCAGCTAGGGATAGCAGCGTACGTGGTGCTCAGTTAGATGTGTCATCTGCGCATTGAATCGCTAGAAAAGTCAGCCAAGTTAGACCATTTTTAAGGTAGCCATGGGATATTACAGAGATTGCTCTCTTAAAAGAAATTAAACAAAAACGAGGTAGAGCAGTTAAACTAAATCACAAAAGTTTCTTGCAAACCATGTATTTTCGCACATTAAACTGAAAAGAACAAAATTGAAAAAACTTATTAATCTACATTTTACCATACTATATTAAAAAAAAAACACTGTCTAAATAAATAGTACTTATTGCTAAACAATATTTATTTATTAACACAATTAGCAAAATTTTAATTTTTTGCAAACTTGTCTTGCCAAAAAATAGGTACAATTCAAATTTTTTTATATAAAAAAATAGTATAAAATATTAGACTGCAAAACACTTTGGTGCATTTTGTAACTATAACTTTAAATATACATAAAGGAATGACATCTTCCAATCTAATAATACCTATCTATCTATTTAAACTAAATTTATTTAGTTTAAAGTACATGTTAAGTATACTTATAGCAAATAAAAACATTATTTTTCAAAAATTTCGAAAATTATCTCTTTAGTGTAGCTTTTTTCGTTTATAGGTACCTGTTTTTAGTAAATCCACGACAAAAAAAGATTACTTGAAACTGAAATATCACCTTTAACAATTGATAATTAATACATTATGGTTTTTGAAAGTATGAATGCCTCATACAGTAGAAACAAATTACAATAATGTGCTATTCTCGTTTTAATAATAGTCATCAATAAATCAAAATAAAATAATGCAATCTTAATAAGCATATTATTATGGACATGCGAATTATATTTATTCCATATTGCTAGACTGTTGTCAGAGACATTGCTAGACTAGAATGTCATAATTTTAACTCTAATTCATGATTAACTTCGATAGGCAATTGTGAAGTTAATGATTATTAATAATTAATGTGACAGCTTATATTTGCCTATATAGAGTGTTCCAAAAGGTCGTGTTCTGCCCTAGTAGTGACAAAAATTGCAAATGTCGACTACATCGTTTTGATTTATAACATAATTTCTGAAACTGGAAATGTGTGCAGGTCTGTCACAAAATTTCATTTTATGTTATAACGGCAATAAGAACTATGACTGCTTTTAATATTTTCGTAGATATTATTATCGTGCCAATTCATGTGGCTGAAAAAGGAGAATTTTCCAAAAATTGCAGTTACGACCTTTAGCACTAACAGCTAGGGCAGTGTTAACAACGATAGATAATATATAGCGTACGGTATTGATGAGTAAATGTTGGGATTGTGTAAAGTTTCGCTTTTAGCACAAATTACTCAATCAAAACTCAAAACGTATTTAATTCAGTGAATTGTTGAGTATGTAATATGTAAGGTTCTTTAGATTGATATTAATTTTTTTGATGATAATCAGGCCGTTTCTTTGATAAGTTGAATGAATTGCTACAGCCTGAAACCTCTCATAAATCACATTACTAGGGAACTCATAGTTGAAGAGTGGAAGTAACAAAGGGGGTAAGTGCCAAAGTTCGTCATTTTGAGATAGGTCCATAAAAAGGTGTTAAATAACCGTCTTAATGTTCTTATAATAGCACTATGTGCCAATGCTCATTTATGGGTCATATATTTGCAATGAAAAATGGAGAATTACACCCAAATAAAAAATGTTATACCCTCATCGTTTCACTAACTCTTTGCCATCATCAAGAAGACTAATCGCCAATTAACAATAATACGAGTGACGCCTTGCTTTAACTATAGAGATTCATTAAGAGGTTAAGCCTGCAACTTATTATTAGCCTTTGTTGAGAGAAGCGAACTCTTATTGGTCACTGTGACGGTCACCCTGGTAACCGTGCTGTCAAGCCATCTCATGGCTTACAAAATCGCTGCGCTTCTAGGATTGATCTATAGAATTCACGACTACCATGTTAACCTGCAACACTAAACATTAACTCTTTTTCATTAACCCTTATTTATTATTTCTACTCTTTACTTGTGCATCACAGCTGGACAACATATCATCTAATAATATTTCTGATTTATTTGAATTTGTTGCTCCCAAAGGGCTTTGCATTCTGATATTTCCGGGGTTTCAAATATTCTATTCTATTACTTCAAATTGGTCTTTGCTATGTCTGACTGTAAAATCAATCATTCGAAGTCTTCGTGGATAATTGTAGATGAAATTACTTTAACTATTAACTATATTAAGGATTTAAATGTCTAGTAAGAATTCTTACAGTTTCTAAGAAGGCAAAAAAGCTTAAACAATTTCTGGCCGATCATTGTAAACTACGAAATGGTAATAGAATTTCTGAATTAAAAAAATCAGACTTTCAGGAGTTTGATATGTTCGGAATCCAATGGGTTGAGGAGAGGGGGATAACATCCAAATAGAGGACGAAGGCACTGCTCAAACTGATCCGCATATAATGGCATAAGCATTCCTCCTGGACCTGGTTCTATTCCAACATTAATTCTTAGTTCCGCAGATCCAGAAGAGATGTTACTTAGAGTTTTGATGTAACTTCCTAACAAATATTTGAGTGGTTTGGATGAAATACCTGTGTTAATTCTGAAATTTGCGATTTTCTGCATTTCCGTCCATTTGAGGTTCTTATCAATTAGTGCTTTTTTCCCAAATCTTTCCTGGTGCTTTCAAAAATTGATGAAGGTGATACAGATTTTTTAAGCGCAAAATGTGGCGAAATATCTCTATCTTTAACTATCTTTTGAGAGGAACGTCTGTTTCTTGCTTCGTCTCAAAAGACAGTTTCACTTCTAAAAAATCTACAGAAATGACTGTACTTGAACCACTGTCTTTTATAGCGGATGATGTAGATGGAAGTAGACATTGACATGTCTAAAAACCTTCGATTAAGTGAATAACACAAAACTACTGCTCTTACCTAACAAATTGGAAACAGAGATTTGTATTGAACGGTTTGGTAAAAAGATGTATTCTCCCAGAATAATTCAATTTTATGATGGTGTTTAGGTAAACATTATTAATCAGTGACTATACAGTGTTACATTCCACGGGAGCATTCCTGTATTAAATTGTAATAGAAAAGTTTATATAAACTTGTGTCCTAGAATGCGTCTTTGGCATTAACGCCTTAAAATAAAACCCTGTATATTATAGTAAATACATTTATGCTTATTCATGGTCACCTAAGTTTCATATGACGTTTGAGGACCTAACTAATTTATATTTTTTATTAATAAAGAAAAAGTATTGATTGCAAATTGCCCAACAGGAGGAAACTATAGGTGTTGCAACTATACCTAATTGGAAAGCGTAAATAAAACACTTACAATAGTGGTCAGGTAATAGTTTATACTCTAAATTAACAATTAATTTTAACTTTTTTATACATTAAACTTGATTTATCAATATTTAAAGTAAGTGAATAGGTGGAGTCGTTTATACTTCCAGTAAAATTAATTTTTCATTTAGAGGTATAAACCATGCGTAATGTGCGTCTATTAAATGTCTATTGCATTGTTTCAACAAAAATGCCACAAAAAAGAGAGCAATTCTAACAGATTCGTTTACAAGTTCGAATTTATTACAAGTCTTAAATAATATATATTTTTTTTACTTTGTTTATTTGTATCAAAACTTAACGGATCAAATTTTTTAATTTTTCAATTTGCATTAAAGTCTCAACAGTTGAAAAAATAATATGTTTGCAGTTCTTTGGTACCGATCGACTGCCTTCAGCTACCAAGGAGGCATTTTTCACACTGTAGATTCAAAACTAATTTATAGGATGGAAACAAAACAATTTTCTCTACCTATAATTTAATGTTTAAATTGCTCGTTTGTATAACTAAATACCTAACAACTTAAAGATAATCCCTTCATATATAAAAAAATTGTTACTTAAAAATTAATTATAATGAGCATTTAGCTACAAAAAGTAATACTAAAAACCCTGTAAACCCAAAAGCTTACGCCAGGACGTTCGAGTCTTTCTATTCTAACTAAAATTTCCTTTTCAATTAAGGCACCAAAGTTTAGTATCTGACTATATGGCCCGTTCATTTATTATTGTCACCAATGTAGCGTTTTAGAAATCTGACTTTGACATTTTTATCGTATCTTCTTAAAACGTGGTGACTGGATAACAATAATAAATGAATCAGATATGCATACATGATTTGGTGGTCGTATAATAAAGGAACACGACTTGGCAATAGCAGGTATTTGATTGTTACTCTTAGAAGTCGAGGTATAATTAAGACTTTATATTTGAAAAATTTGAGGCTTTTACTAGGCACTGCTTGAAACTCTAAGCCATTCGCATAGTATTGACATCAAGTAGGCGTTGGAAATCTGACTAACATTCTTATTTTCTCAACATGTGCTGAAAGGAGATAAGTATAAAAACATTTCAAAGGTAATAAGGTAAAAAGAAGTGAATGAGTTATATGTAGAATTAACTTTAAGTCAGCAAAACAATTTGGTAAAGCTTCCATGTGAGCTTCCAATCTGGGTGAAGAGAGAGGCGATGGCTTCATGGCTTGCAGGAGGATGGATTACTGCGACCAGTGGAAGGAAATAGCTATGGGAAGGGGTCACACGCAGATCACCAGCCTCATCCAGCGAGACAGCCCAATTGTCCTGTCGCAGGACGGCCGCCCTTGCGATCGGCTGAGACTAAAACAGTCATTTGAAATAAACATCCCAACAAGGGAAGAATTCAAAAAAGAGCTGTTTCAGCAACCCTCTGAGAATAATCAAGTATGGTATGGTATACAGGCGGACCTGCGGGAAGAGTTCAAAGCTCATTCATGATTGCAAGGATGCTCTAGAGTCACTGGCAGAAATAAAAAAGGTAACTCTGAGTTAAGTTCCTGGACATATGGGCATTGAGGGAAACAAGTGCGACGATGAATCGGCCAAGCGTGGTTCCCAGATATGCTTTACTGGACCCGAGCCATGTCTAGGAGCAAGCAATAGGTACGTTTCTCACACTATAAATGAATAGGCATGGAAGATTACAAAGACAAACTGGGCACAGTCAGGATATGTAGACAGACCAAGGAAATCTATCCTAACCCGGATAGATCGGAACGCCTCGTGGCTACTTGGGACAAGCCGGCAGTGCCTGGGAGACCTTATAGGAATCATCACCGGCCACTGCAGACTAAACCGACACATGCACCTACTAGGAATGGTAGACCAGCCAACTCTGCACCCACTGAGGAGCAGGCGAACCACTTTCTGGGGTGTACTATAGGCAGGCGCGACTTCACCACAGGACACTGGGAGCCTCCTTCCTCCATCGAGAGAAGCTTCCGACTCTGAGATGGGACGTCACCAGGCCAATTTTAAGGCGAAATAGGTAGCCTTGAAGATCAAAATAACATTATTTAAGACTGCTGACTTAGAGTTCAATTGTTTTCGACCTTGAATAAAAAAAAAGTTATGAATGTCATGTTAAAGTGGCAATAACAACTCTCCGTCTGTGATAGCAGCATTTTCGATTAGAAGAGTATTATTATCCAACGAGGAATTTAGGATAAAGCTACTTATTGAACATCATAAAGTGCTGAAAATGCTGCAAAAAAAAACTAACAGAAGGGTTCTTCCATTTTCGTACGTTCCTTTCAAATATTTTGACAGAGAAAAACGGAAGTAGCCAGTTGGGCACAATTGCATAGAAAATTGAAGAGATTAAAATGCTCAGGAAAATCCTCCTTAAAAGAGTTTCTGATGGTATCTGACAAGACTGTCCGACCTGAAAAATTTCGAGGCCTCAATCTAGGACAATGAGGTTCTATTTCTCTAGCTTCAATGTCCACCACAGCCCTAGATGTTTTGTTTTAACAAGGAAGTCCAGTTACTTGAAAACTTAAAAGAAATAAACTAATGACAGTGTAAAAATTAAGGTACTACAGAACCGGGAATGCCAGAGATCTTTCTTGGAAGTAATAATCAAAATTTCAGAGAGGCTATACATATGGAAACTTCAAGTAGTTAATATACAGGTCAATCATGTCAAAGTCAATAATTGTGCCAAGGAAGTAGAAGAAGACGTGTGCCTCGCAACTTCTAAGAGTGTCATGAAGCTCCTGAAGTAGATAGTGACATTGTATTTCTTGTTGACAGTGGGGCATCAAACCTATTTGTACCTCCTCACTTGTATCAATTCTTTTTGCAACCAATGCACGTCAAGATTGGAGTAGTGTGATAAATTTGTTATCATTATGGAGCTTTGTGTAGACACATACTTCTGAAAATTCTTTTGAATATTTGTAAAAAGCAGCAAAAGGACTTTAGGGACTATAGGAAATATCAAAAAAAGAAGGCACAAGTGTGAAGAACATGTCATGAACAAAAATGAACAGACTGTTTCATGAATAAAAAAGTCATATAGATACTTAAACTACGAACAAAAATTTAACATTATTGCTTCTGCAATAATATATCACCTTTTGCTCTTAACAGACAAATCTCTAATAGAAAAAAGAATAATAGTT
Source organism: Taphrorychus bicolor (assembly GCA_951812265.1). Taxonomy (NCBI): domain Eukaryota; kingdom Metazoa; phylum Arthropoda; class Insecta; order Coleoptera; family Curculionidae; genus Taphrorychus; species Taphrorychus bicolor. The sequence continues at coordinate 26,142,611 of OX638303.1, read as the reverse complement.
TTTCAATGCTAACCACTATATGGTTGTGAATACCTTAAATCCACAGAACGATTAAGTACCTCTTTAAAAATACCTATACAAACGTTGTGTTCCACCAACATATCTTCTAGGTACATACGACCACCTTATCACGTTTAAGGTAAATTATTTAATCTAAAGATTTTGATAGAAAAACGGTTTATAAATAAGAAACATATTTATCAAAAATACGTTTTTAGAAGTTAACCAGGGTTAAAATACCTCCCTGCCCACATAACCCAGGTTAACGAGCACAATCATGTCTGCAGTTCGTTGGTTTTATATTGTGTTTTCTTAGTATAAAAAAAAAAACGGACTGGCCGTCTTTACTGAGATTGGTATCTGCTATCTGGCCCTACATTTGAATGTGTATAGTGCTAGCTAAGAGGGAAAAGCCCTACTTGATCCTAACGGATATATCACAGCCTTGGAAAGGTAAAGTTATTCTGTCTCAATGCTAAGTTGTAATAAAAAAAACATCCTTTAGAAAAACAATGGAATAAACTGCTCGAGACCTTCCTAAATCCCACAAGGAAATTAAAAAAAAACCAAAGTAGGAACTATTAACAGCTACCAAAATAACTCTTATTTCTGTGTGTACATCTTAACGATGTCTTCGATAGCCACCTTCGAACCGAAAATAAAAGCCAAAATGGCTACCAGTATTACCACTACGTTCTTGTAAATTTTCCAGTTGTAAGCGCCGAATCCTTTATCCCAAAACGTAACGACTTCAATGCCCACTGGTACCGCCAGACCGACTATCGAAAAGCAGAAGGCTCCGATTAGGCTGACGAAAGGAATGATGGTGGGTACTGCGATGGCGATGACGACACATACAACCACCATGACGGTTCTCATGATGTACTGGCTTAAGTTCGGGTGTTTGGTGCATTTGTCTTTGATACCGTTCCAGGCGATGTCCAAGCAGACGTAGAACTGGAGGCCGAAAGTGCAGAATACTGCCAGGGCGATGAGGATGTTGACTACTTGAGCAGGTCTAAAAAGAAAAAGTGTATTCTAATCAGTAATTAATTCCTGTTTGTGAGAGCAAACTGGCTTAAGAAATTCATGGTGATTCCTGTGAAAGAGGCTACATTGGGGAAACTGGTAAGTACCTAAAGACCAGAATCCAAGAACATAAAAGGATTTATAACTTTAAAAATAAAAATATTTTAACAGTACTAACAGAATATTCAGAACATCAATATAATAACTATATTTACTATATTGCCATTTGCTCAGTATTTTATGCTTGTTAAGTGTATGAAGTTACTGTTAAATATCTTAATATTCTGAGGATAGCACCAATTTAGTGCCGAAACGTTGACATTATACAGCGTTTTTACATCCTGTAGTCCCAGGCAATCTCACAGATAACACTGAAAGTTGGAAGCTTTGTTTCCCTCTGTCTTTCAAAGATAGTAAAACATTCCCCTGCCCTACCCCCTTTTTACGTGAATTGGCCTAGCTCTATTGGGACACTATTTTAGAATTGTGACCAGTGAACAAGAATTAACCAGTTTAAACCAAAAAGCACAGTTTGTAAAGATCAAGAGGAGAGGGAGAAAGTAAATTTTCTAGACTGATTGGTATGTGGGCAAACATACAAAAAGGTGTTTGCTGCAGGATATGGAAATGATTTATGGGAGACATTGTCCTGAGGAAACAAAAATAAAGGAAAAACCACTTTAAACCAAAAAGTATTGTTTGTAAATACCAAATTGTCTAATATCTGGCCACCTAATGTCAAGACACCCTGTAATTTAAAGGTGCATTTATCTGAAAAATTAAAAATTCAAACTTACATGGCTTCTATTGGAAGATTGTTTGTTACAGATCCTTTTGTGTCATCCCCGTATCGCAGATATCCAAAGAATCCCAGGAGAATGTACATTAGGGTGACAAAAGACATTCCTTGGTTCAATACTCCGCAAAGGCCGGTGAAACTTTGAGGCGATTCCATATGGTTCTCCAATGGCATAACCTAGAAACCGATATAGACACCTTTAAAACAATATAAAAAGTAGAGTTAAATGATGAATGTTGTCATATTTGCGCCATTTTAATTCTGTGATAAATTAAAAGAAAAAACCATTTTTTTTTATCAAAAATGATAAAATCTAAAATGAACTCTAACGGAGCTAGAAGGGAAATTGACTAAATATGGGTATTTCTTAAATATCCTTTAACATGTCAAATTTTGGAAAAGTAAAGCTGGTTGTAAACTGACCTCACAAAAGTGCAATTCTCTGCCCATTTGCCCAACCTTCTTTCCGAAGATTTGGAAAAAGATACGCTTGGAAGACAACGAACTCGTGCTTGGAGATTTAAGAAAACTAAAGAAGATAAGCTTAAAAAACTGAGGGAATAGGTCTCACTCCCGAGTGAGTCAAACTGATAAATATGGCATCGAAGGAGACTCAAAAATACCAGAAATGGCCGAACCTACATAACTGAAACTTCCTAAGTTTAAGTTGAAAAGCGGGATTAACGGCGTGCACTTACCACCAATCAATTAAATAAAACTTGAATTTGAGAAATTTTAATGGCCTCAAGAGGGAAAGGAGCAAGGCAGAACCTGAATAAGTAAAACTTCATCTTAAGAAGAAACGGTAATTGAAAAAAGGACAAAGTGAAGTCTGAAGAAGCCCTAGAAGACAAAAACCTCGTGCTGGGAAATTTAGAAAACTGAAGATGAACAGGGGTTTCGAACACCCTGTATATGTATGACATATGCTTTAAAATTATTAACAATTGGAACCGGCGAAGATGTCACGGTCTTACCGTGTGAACAAATATATATCGAAGAAGGGTAAACGGGGAAACTTGAAGTTGAGAGACCTGAGGAGAAATAGGAGGAATCGGAAGAAGTAAAACTTCTTGTTCCGAAGAATGAACAAAAAAAGTTAAGTTTGAAAAAGCCCTGGAAGACAAGGAACTCGTGCTTGGAAATTTAATAAAATTGAAGATGATAAGCTTAAAAACTAAGTTGATAGGTTTCACTCCCGAGTTAGTCAAACTGGCAGACATTGAATCGAAAGATACCCTAAAAATACCAGCAATGGCCGAACCTACATAACTGAAACTTCCTAAGTTAAATTGAAAATGAGGACTAACTGGGTGGAAATCCCACCAATCAAATAAAACTTTTTTTGAGAAAATTTGAATTGATATGAGAAATTTGAATGGCCTCAAGAGGGAAAGGAGGAAGAAGGAACCTGAATAAGTAAAACTTCGTCCTCAAAAGAAAAGATTAAATAAAAAATGAAAAAATGCGTCCCAGGATCTATTGATTTGTGTTGAATTGGCGGATTGAATTTTGTTCCCAATCCGCCAATTCAACAGAAATCCAAAACCCAAACCCAAAGAGGAGCATAAAAAGTAGCAGCTAAAAACGTTTGAAAAACCTGCAGAGAAAGACCTTCAGGCTCCAAATCTGTACTCATTAAACTCAGAGAGATACCAACCAGGATCTACTGAGGATATAAATAGGAAAAAAAAATACATATAAAAAACCTGGTTGAGACTTATATGACCATAATTGTCCATGTTGACTCGGGTGAGCCAAACTAGCACGGTACCAGTTTTCAAGAACAATGGGTTCAAGAATTGAAAATTGCAACTGTGAAGGCCAAGAAGAAGAAAAAGGTGCCTAAGTTGGAAGACTTGGAAAAGTTTTTATTAGAGAAAAGAGCAGAATATTTAGAAATATAGACGAAGCGGAAAAAATAGAAAAGGCTGAAATAATGTAAGAATTGAAGTCAAACATATCAAAAAGACAAAGCCTAAGAAATTGATGCACTAGTGTAAGTCTAGAGAAATGCTCGAGGAAAAACAGTTGAACATGTTACAATCAAGATTACGAAGAAGAAGAAAGAACCAGAGAAGAAAGCGTCGGTTGTTTTGAGGAAACGTCCAGAAAATAAACAGCAGGAAACTCCGGAAGAAACTATTAAAATTAAATCGTTTATACCAAAAAAAGAAACAGATACTTCTGGAAAGTAACCAAAGATCAGCGTTGGGGCCAGAGCTCAAATCATTTGATTGCACAGAAAGAGAGACATTTCAACCTGCAAGTCTTGGAGATCACGAAAGGAAAAACCTGTAAATAAAAAACAAAGCCAGAAAAGAAGAAGAAGTTACAAAGAAGGCTCTCCAAAAACCAAGACTCGAAACCAAGGAATTCAAGCTTAAAGCGTTAACGAAATCTCAATAATTATCATAACCAGACGACGAAAGTTTTCGAGCCTAATCTCGATAATACTTGAAGAAGAAAAAGAAAAGGCCAAACCAAAAAGTCCAGAGAAAGCTGCGCTTGCCCAAATGGAGTCTATTCCAAATGAAACTCCATAAGAAGAATCTGTATAAGCAGTCTTCAAACCTAACTCCAAGAAATAGACAGAAAACGAAACTACTGAAACTGTACAAGTTCTACTAGAGAAAGAACAACGAGTCGAATCAGAAGAAGGAGAGTCAAACGGTATTATTGAAGAAAGCAAACAAAGCTGAGAAACTAGTTTAAGTAAAAGTTAGCGCACAATCCAAAGAATCAAACCGACCAAAACAAGTTGCCAGGGAAGTTTTTTTAGCAAAGAATGGACCAATAATGGGATTTCTACGAATACCAGCCCAAACATTAACTTTTCGTGGTGGTTGGGTACGTCCTTATCGAAAAATGTACGGGTTTCCGTCACTCCAATAGCGATAATTTTGTTTTTGACATTGACATTAAAAAATAATATTCACTGGGGAAAGCAGGGTTTGTTTTAACTGCTTTTGGTGATTTAATCGCATCAAGATAATTGGTTTGTTGCAAGCCGACAGGAACCCATCCCAGAGGGATCAAGCAGCACACCCGAACCGTTCTGAGAAGGTTTCTTGGCGTGAAGAAACCCAAAGTTTCGCCTATACACTACACGGTAACTTACCACTCCAATGGCTTCAATGGCGAACATAGTTATGGCAACGGAAATGGGCAGTGTGTTGATGCCTCCCACCAGAGGTCTGTCGCTGATTGGCGGAATGTCAGCTACTAGGTAGTAAAAGGTGATGCCCAGACCGACTCCCATGCAGGCGTTTGCAACCTGTAAAATGCAACAATTCAGGATAGAAATTTTATCGATATAGAGGGTGTTCATTTTAAAGCGTCATCTAATTGACTGCGAAAAGAAAAAAGACCCATTTCGGTCATCCTTTTCTGTCTTAGCCTTTTAGATGACGTTTTCTAATGACGTGTTTGAGTGAACTTACCATGGAAAAGGGGGCCAAATACTTGAGATTCGGAACATAGGCTAGCAGAATTAGGGGAATCAGTAGTAGTGCGATGACCAGCCGAATGTTGACTTTGTAACCCAAGTGATGCTCCAGGACGTAGGTAATGTTGTCGGCGATGATCACGGTGTAGCAGGAGCAGGTGAAAAAGTAGGTGACAAAGATACCTATTAGCACCAAATGTCTAAAACAAAAATACACATAGGTATTCAATTTAAGTCTGGAATGGAATCCATTAAAATATATACCGGGTGTCCAGCAGAACCCTGGACATAGGAGATTAACATGGGAAATCGGTTTTTATTTTTTTGCGCCTGTACGGTTGATTTGATTGAAAAACTTTTAAGAGTAAAGTTGTAGAGTTTATAGTCAGTTATCATCCTGTAATTTTTTCAATACCACAGTTTTGGCTATTTTTTGGAAAAACGCCTCGAAAAGTGCAAAAATTTGAATTTAGCGCGTCACCCCCACCATGCATGTGCAGTGTCGCCAACATAATAATTTCTTATGTCAGACTCAGAGCCGATTTTCCTTTCTTATTTATTTTGAGGGGCTATCATGTAGTAATTAACGTGATTATGCAGAGAAAATTAACTGAAAAACCTGACGATAATGTTCTCAAATTATAGGTAAGTAAAAGTTACGTTTATAATTATCATAATTAGTAAAAGGAAAATCATTCCGATTTGTGTATGGCTGGTTGTCTAATTCATTTTAGTTTAGCAATACGACAACCACGATGACATGACAATTTGTCTCTTGTCACCAATTAAGGGTGTTCGTTGTTGTTGTTGTTATTGAGGTGAATTGATCTATCTCCAAATGTTTTACTTCAAAAGTGTCTATTTTGCAGTGCTGTGTGACGCGAGGCCCTATCCTGCATGTAAAAAACCCTTGCTAAGTGCTGGACTCTTCTATGACACACAAAATCTCATTGGAAAACCAAATACAGCGCGCCCTAAAATGCCAATCCACACATTGACAACTTCTCGACGTTGGTCTCGGTTGTCCCGCACTGTATGTGGATTTTAGAGAGTCCAAACTCATTCATTTTGTTGATTTGAGGGACCCATTAATCCAAATTAACATTCATTGGTGGAACAAATGTTTATAGCAAATAAGCAAGACCAGTAAGCAGATAGCGATGGATGTTTGATCTGCTAGGACCAGTTTCTTTCATGTTTTATCTATGTATCTGGAGACTATAGTGCCTGTGAAAAAAACTCTTTTCAGTGACAACAAATCTTGCCAAACTGGCCACAAACAACTTAAAAAACTGGCCAAAAATTGGTTTCATTCCAATCGATTGCTGCTGAATGCAAAACACAGAGGATGGTGTGTCGCCTCATCTCGCATGTAAAAAACCCGTTCTAATGGCTGGATGGCTTCTACAGCAGGCAAAATGTCATTGCGAAGCATATTACCAGATTTGTTGGCGTTCAAACTGCAATCAGTGAAAAATGGACCTATAACATGGCGCCCCAAAATGCCGATCCACACGTTACAGCTGCTCGACGTTGGTCCCGATTGTCATGCACTATATGTGGGTTTTGGAGTGCCCAAATCCGATCATTTTGTTGATTTCAAGAGCCAGTCAATCCAAATTAGCATTCATCCGTGAAACAAATGTTTCTAACAAATCTTGGGGCTGCAATAATTCTTTCGGTTAGGATTTCACAAAACTCCATTGGGGGGAAAAGGTGGGTCGGTACGAGTTGTTGATGGTTCTCTTGTTTGTAGCTTTCAAAACCTTCATTTTGCAGATAATTATGGATGGTCGATCTACTAAGTCCAGTTTCTTGGCCAATCTGTCGAATACTCTTGGAAGGATCATCGTTTACTGTAGCAAGAACAACAAGTTTTGCCACATTTTCATCCTCTGGAGCTGCACCAGCTTGAAGTCGTCGCTTTCGCACACAGGAACATATCGGCTTAATACTCCCAGTTTCCTCAAAATGAGCAACCACCGCCTGAAGTGAACTGCATGCTGGTATTGGTTGTTCAGGAAACAATGCAACAATGTTGTCTCGAATTTGAGCAAAGGAATTACCAGCCCAGTATTGTTTTAAAACAAATTTTCTGTCCTCAAAATTCATAACTAATGAAACATTTAAATAAGAAATAATAAAAATAAAATTTTACACTGTATCAACAAAGTGGTTCCTAATTTCCTTACTTTTAATATCAATAAATACAAGGTTTCTGTATACATTACATTTTTATTTCCGGGAAATTCTGTGCGAAAAAGTGGATGTAACAAGTACCAAAATAAGTATATTTCCATAATCAATCTATACATACATTTCTTAACAGAAGAAATTAACAAGTGGACATGAAAAAGAAATGTAACATAAATTTAGGTAATAACACAGATAACAACAATTATTCCTATAAAAACACTATCACCTTTATTAAGATTCAATTCAATTCAATTCAAATTTATTCATGTTTACAATTACCAAAACAGCAATGTACATACCTCAAAAATAGAATAGTCTACAAATTAAATTTAAATAAATTCAGTCCAGATGCCATTATTTACTTAATACTAAAAGCTTACAGTCAACATCCTAAAATAGACTATACAGAGAGAAGAAAAAAAAATTAATCATTTTGATTAAAATACTTAAAATACTCTTCATCACAATAAAAAACATTTACCATTAAAATTTGCTTAATTTCCTTTCGGAAACTGTCCACTGTCAACGCTTTAATTTTTATGGGCTGTTGAAATATTTTACCGCCCAGTAGCCAGGACCATTCTGGCACCTTCTCAAACGACAATATGAGGTTATTAAACTTTTTTGGCCTCTAGTAAGGTAAGCATGCAGGTCCTCGTGAGCAGAAAACAGATACATGTTATTTTTCACAAACAGCAAATTCTCCAATATAAACATGGAGGGCAGGGTTAGTATGCATAGCTCTCTGAAGTGCGCTCTGCAGTCATCCCTGTAGCCCAGGCCAGCCAACAATCTGACCGCTCTTCGCTGAAGCCCGAACAAACACTTAGCCCCCGAGGCGTGGCCCCAAACAACTACAGCATAAGAGACTTAAGAGAGCCATGCATGAGAAGATGCAAAGTAAGCCGATCTAAGTACCGTACGAGATATCCTACTGAAAGCTGACGTAGCAGGTACAAACTTGTATTGAGTCTTGAAGCCAAGTTATCAGTGTGTAAATCCCATTTGGCACTCTCATCCACAAGAACCCCAAGAAATTTAACCTGGGATACGTGGTCATTTACGGTTCCAATCTCCCTCAATGCAAACACCATCCTCTGTGTCTTGCATTCAGCAGCAATCGACTGGAATGAAACCAATGTTTGGCCAGTTTTTCAAGTTGTTTGTGGCCAGTTTGGCAAGATTTGTTGTCACTGAAAAGAGTTTTTTTCACAGGCACTATAGTCTCCAGATACATAGATAAAACATGAAAGAAACTGGTCCTAGCAGATCAAACATCCATCGCTATCTGCTTACTGGTCTTGCTTATTTGCTATAAACATTTGTTCCACCAATGAATGTTAATTTGGATTAATGGGTCCCTCAAATCAACAAAATGAATGAGTTTGGACTCTCTAAAATCCACATACAGTGCAGGACAACCGAGACCAACGTCGAGAAGTTGTCAATGTGTGGATTGGCATTTTGGGGCGCGCTGTATTTGGTTTTCCAATGAGATTTTGTCTGTCATAGAAGAGTCCAGCACTTAGCAAGGGTTTTTTACATGCAGGATGGGGCCTCGCGTCACACAGCACTACAAAATAGACACTTTTGAAATAAAACATTTGGAGATAGATGAATTCACCTCAATAACAACAACAACAACGAACACCCTTAATTGGTGACAAGAGACAAATTGTCATGTCATCGTGGTTGTCGTATTGCTAAACTAAAATAAATTAGACAACCAGCCATACACAAATTGGAATGATTTTCCTTTTACTAATTATGATAATTATAAACGTAACTTTTACTTACCTATAATTTAAGAACATTATCGTCAGGTTTTCAGTTAATTTTCTCTGCATAATCACGTTAATTACTACATGATAGTCTCTCAAAATAAATAAGAAAGGGAAATCGGCTCTGAGTCTGACATAAGAAATTATTATGTTGGCGACACTGCACATGCATGGTGGGGGTGACGCGCCAAATTCAAATTTTTGCACTTTTCGAGGCGTTTTTCCAAAATATAAGCAAAACTGTGGTATTGAAAAAATTACAGGATGATAGCTGAGCATAAACTCTACAACTTTACTCTTAAAAGTTTTTCAATCAAATCAACCGTACAGGCGCAAAAAAATAAAAACCGATTTCCCATGTTAATCTCCTATGTCCAGGGTTCTGCTGGACACCCGGTAGTATTGGTGCTTTGTTTACCAAATAAAGACAAAACTCCAGTATTCTCTACTTTAATCTTATCTTTTTTCTCTAAATTCTCTGTGGAAATTGTGATGCAAGTAACATGGGTCAAACTAAGAAATACTTTAAATCATAATTTTCCCAGCAAAAGGGATTTCAACATAACATGATAATGACAGAAGTAATAACAGATTAAAAAAAAGGCAGAAATAACAATAAAAAGTACAATAATTGTAATAATTTTTTTACCTTGCAGGCGTAGCGAATTTCTGCGCCCACTTGGGTCCCTTTCGGCAAGCTTCCTCCGCCACTTCAGCGAAGCTCATCTGAGTTTTACCCGCTCTCTTATAGAGCTCGTGAGCGCACACTACCAGAATATAGGAGCAGTGGGTGCAGATCACACTCACCAAAATGGTCGAAAAGATGCCCATCACCAAGCCGGACGCTTGGAAAGCTGCTGGCATGGAAAGGATGCCGGTTCCTAAGGAGGCTTTGAGTAAATGGGTGAGGGTGTCCATGTTACTGTAAAAAAAAATTATTGTATTGATGTAGCGGGTAGTAAATAATGTAGAGGGCGTTTACTTGAAAACGTCACCTAGTTGGCTGTGAGCTGTCAAATGAAACGTATGAAAGAACATGACTCCATTTACTGTGAATATGTCATCCTTTTCTGTCAAAAATGCATAGCCTTCTAGATGACGTGTTCTAATGAACACGGGGTATGTCATTTTTAACGCATGGCTGTATGATATTCTGCATAGAATTGTATATTTGGACGATACTTACGACACTGGATGTGCCAGGTCTCTGGCTTTGAAGGGGTCGAACTCATGGTTGCACGCTTCGAAGTCTTCACCTTTGACTTTATACCTGAAATCACAATTTTATTTAGATTTATTTTAAAACCATTTATTGTGTAAAATCAAAATGTTCACTGTTTGGTTTCAATTTTTCATTTGGGGGTTAGAGCAGGAGGGAAAAAATTGGCAGTAAAAAAATACCTCCAGAAATAATAACGCGCAAAGAATGTCTAAAAAAATTAAAATAATAAAGAAGAAAGAACCGAGAGCTGCGACTAATCAAAAGTTCGAAAGTAAAACATCAATAAATCAAGAAAATATCGGTAGAATTGCAGAATAAAAAAAAGGGAAAGAAAAATTTAAAACGACAGAAAAGTGAGAAATTTAGAAACCAATATACCTTTAAACACTAAACTTGGGACAATATTCTCTTATAATAAAAAAAGCATTTTTAGAAGTCTATTGCGACGCAACTATGTGCAGGCTTGAATGATCGATTCTAGAACATATTCTTTCTGACATACAGCGTGTCCTAGGGAAAAGAATTCACCCCGGATAACGTTTTGGATAAAAACTGACTTGTTAAGAAACGAGAAAACAGGGCAACTTTGATATGAGTGGGGGACATCTTTCCGTCGACTAGTCATTTTATAGTCTTCATCCATCTGCCCCCAGGCGATCTACTTTTAAAATTTTTAAATTAGAATAGGAATGTGAAGACTTTCACGGCCGCTTAAAAAACAATCTAAAGTGTTTTCCGAGCTTTGAAGCCGTGGAATTTCTTCTTGACGTTTCGTCTACAACTGCGTCAGATATTATCAAAGGCGATGAGGCAATAGGCCAAGTGATCTCTTGCCAGCCTCTGTCTAATTCCTCCTGGTGTTGGGATGTTTTCCATGAATTGATCATCAACAAAGAAAATAAACAAAAAGTTTTCCGGGTGGACCCTTTTCTCTAGGACCAAAATTTTTGATTTTTTTTTTGATATTTTCGCATTTGCATTTTCCAATATGTAGTACCAGTTAAGGGCCTACACTCATGTAGCAGTTAATATGATTTAGTGGTAAAAAATATTCTTTTTGTTAAGCTTTTTTTGAAAAGCACCCCAGAAGTAAGTTTTTCTTTTTCTCCTACTAAACGAAATAATTTTGACCTTCACATCACTTTTAGACCATTCATTTATTATTGACATCAAGTAGGCGTTGGAAATCTGACTAATATTTTTATCGCATCTTCTCAACATGCACTGAAAGGAGATAGATATAAAAAAAATTGAAGATTTCAAAGATAACGAGATGTCAAAAATAAGTGATTGCGTTATAGGTATATCTATGTTATTACTATACTTTTACTTGCTTTTTAACCTGATCCACAGCCAAAGACTGGTAATTACTTTCTGACAATATCAGTTTCTGGGATACTAAATTACCAAACGATCCATATCCTTTGCTAGAAAACAAGCATTAATGCACCCTTAAGTACACAGCGAGTTCGCATTAGTTTACTTGTGATAAGAATTTTTGAACAAACATTCATTAAATTTAAGAACAAACAATGGAACACAAAATTATAATAATATAGGAACGATTGACTTACTTGGTAACCCCATTAACACTGGAATTATCCTTAGGCAAGAACGTTTCCAGTTCTTGTACTGAGCCATTTTGGGTGGCCGGCTTACCGTTCTCCGTCTGCAAAGTCACGATATTTTTATAACAGAAATTTACCAGAAACCGTAACTTCAGACTTACCATTGTTTATTTCTCTTTCCTGATGGTAGACGACACTCTGCAGGTGCTCTAATTGATCCTGAAATTAATAGAGAAGTGTTAAAAACGCTGGATTTGAAACCGTAAAAAGAAACTCTTTGGTCATTCAAGTCTTGTTAATCTATTCAGTAAGGGTGACTTGAGACAGTGACTAACGACTACACATTAATTTATCATCTTGAGATTGCATCGCATTATATTCTCTAACTGACCCCCCAGCAGAGTTCGCGGACGTCACAAAGTTCTTATCTTAATTCCAAGAAACGCATTAAAATGTGTTATTTTAAGAGACTTGCTAAATACAGAGTGAGCCATCAAAAACGTACCACTTGAAACAGAGACCTTTGACACTAACATGGCCATACAACTTGTTACCTGAATATAAGACGTAAGTACTGCTGTTAACCTATCTCTTTTCTCTTTCAGAAGTAATAAAGAAAGTGATGGATAGAGGCCGAATGGGCATGTTTGTGTCTAGTAATAATACAAGGTGAACTTCATTCCCATTTGAAAAACTTAGAGGATGACGTACGTCCCAAGTACCAACAAGAAGTTGAACTGACGATGGCACTGCCAACCCGAAGTTGTCAAGCAACACCGACGTCTTGTCCATTCAATACTGAACGAAAACGGTTCATAAAATTCGAGACGTCGGCATCCAGTTTTAGTTGAGTTTTTCAACGTCGGTAAGAGTTTGGGCAAATCGGGGTCATGTCAATCAGTACAGAAAAATTTTCAGCACTGGTGTCCCAAAAAAATAACTACATTCCTAGTTGCATATGGAGTTTTTCTTCCCTTTATATACAAGGTGAGTTTTTTTGATGTTTAGTGAAGAGGTTTTGCAATTGCAAAAGGTTGCAATTGCAAAGAAATATATAGGGCGGCGTAAAAACGCGTGGCAAATATAATTTACATATTCATGAAGATCGATAATTTCTTAAAATCTGTCACAACTCCTTATTCCAAAAAGGAAGACAGGGTCCACTGGTGTATTGAGAACGTAGTGAAAAGCAACTGAGGAACATGGTTATTAAAGGAGTTATCGAACCTGTGAACGCAAGCAAATGGTGAACACACCCTACACCTACTACCTAGGATTAAAGAAATATTCAATAAACATAAAGGCGGCAAATGTTTGTCAAAGATTGATCTCAATGTTTCAATTAAACCTACAAATGTGCACTGGTGGGGTATTTGAGCCAATTTACAGACAATTGGCAAAGATCACCCAGTGTAAATGGTAGAGCAAGATGGTTTTTTTTCTAAATAAAGAAAATAATTGCAAAGGATATAATGTTAGATATATCAAAGGATGTTCAATCCAGAAGAGTCTGCTATATTTACGACGTTTGCTTCCAAAGAAGAAATAGAGGAGGTAATGTATCACAAAGATCCTGAAGGATAGGATAATCGGTTTTAAAGTTACCATTTTGCAGATAACCCATAAATCCATTAAAAAAGCGCCACCTTGTACACGTTATTTAATTGTGGCTAGCAAATATATAAAAAATATCTTTCTTAGGAGATTGTGGGGTATCAGAAATGCCAAAAGTGAATTTCGTAGAATTTTTTTCAAATTTAATGAATTTTTATGACTTTTACCCTAGGAAAGTGAATTCTGTTTTTGCAATTGTATTTCTGAGCTCAAAGCAGTTGAAAAACGGATTGCCACTTGCCGGATTTAATTCAAAAAGTCGAGAATGTTATATAGTTATGGGATGGGTGTCAAATGTGGACAAACCATTTGTCGTTAAATTTGTACGCATATGTTATCAGTGTAGATACGAAAAAGCCACATTCGCCATTCTGTCAACATAAGTCAATTTTTGTGTTTACGTTTTCGTAGGGTTCTATTAACACATCCAAATTTGGGTCCCTTTAGTTGCTGCAGGGTTTTAGATAATGACCGCTAACCCAAGAAATTCCCAACACTGTAAATAATTTCCGGTCAAGAACTTTTCACTCATTCGTTTCAGCTAATCACATAGCGTGTCCCAAGTTGGTCTGTCATGTATTGGGTGTTAAAATCTATTTGAGTTAAAAAATAACTGTCTAGAACTCTCCTCGTTCTAGACAATGGTAGTAACGTAATGCTAGAAACGGGATGGCTCTATCAAAGAGGTTTTTGAGAAATTTAAAAAAAAAACGAAAATAATGTATTTTCAAATACCCATTATAACTGTTTATTTGAGCAACGTTTTGAGTAGAATACACTTGGTTTCAGAAAATAGACAATTTTATTTACTAGTTCTCTAGAATTTTTCCCATTTAGCCCACTTCGAAGCTCTTACAGTGAAGCACCCTGTCTATGTGTTAAACCTAAACTAAAGTTCATACCTCAAATAATAATTAGGAAAGAATTCTATTTTTTCTGTCCCACCCTATACGTAATAATCCCATAATAATGTCCCTTTTATATACATTAATAAATACCTAGCATGACAGTACGTACATTCGTCGTTCTAGTTTTACAAATCGATACCCATATCATGTTTATGTATGCACAGCTCAAGGTTTCTGTGTTTGAAATAAACCACATGACCAAGATAACTCTATCATACTTTGTGTACGTACATAAATGCATTATTGCCGTAGTTGTCGTATTTTTGAAAACCGTTCGCACGACAGTTTGTCGCAAATTGAAAAGAACGTAAATTTGGAGCATTTTAATAATATAACGACCTACTTCCTAATTTAGAACGCCAATTTACCAATAATACCATCAAAGTCGTCGTCTTCAGTTCCTTTATGCACCAATTAGGTTTTTAGGTTGGTATTTGAGACCTGATAATAATACACACTTTATTGTCATTCTGAAAATGTTACTATATAGGAGCTACTAACAATACTATAAGAGCAGATTATTGTCAGGGTCAATATACTAAAAAGTAAAAACTAGACTATCTCCATTGAAGTATAAATCATTGAATCGAAAAGGTGACTCATACCTGGTTATGTAATCGATTCATGTAAAATATGGTTTCTCATTATTGTCATTGTCCTCCTCGGTGTCCCCATTTAGAAAAAGTCATTAAACTCTTGCGCAACAAGGCCCGAGTCAAGAAAAAGTAAAACCGGTATTTTGGGAATTGTCCAAAATGCCTGTCAGCAAGTACGGAACCTAAAAAAATTATCTGAAATCTTGCTGAGACGTTTATAAATGAATTTTTGGCAAACTTTGTATGGCGAAATATTGACACAGTTTCCTAAAAATAACGTATTCCTTCCTACTTTAATATGAATTTTTGCTTATTTTTTTAATTATGTTGCTAAATCTCAATATTTAAGAAAAAATTTAAGCCTCAGTTGTCAGAATAATGCTGCATGACATGCATATTTCATTTCCAAAAAATATTTATTGTCCAATAGATTGCTGGGTAAAATGTTTGTCTCTTTCTAGCTGTGAGACAGACACAAAAACTTCATCTTGACGGTTTTGTCTCTAAAGGTATACAAGAAAGGGGGCTCTGTGCCAAGAGGTTTTAAGAAGTTATTTTCCAACATTGAGTCCTATCAGCACTTGAATTGGACAATAAAATATCATACAAAGAGTTTCGAAAACTCTGAATATTTATTAGTAGTCTCGAACCTTTTCATATTATAGTTTTTGACTTCAGCAAAAAAAATTTTTTTTTGTAGTATTCTGCAGTGACCTCTAGGTATACTTAGAATTGGCAATAATTATAAAGACCGAAAAACCCTTAGGTTATGTTGGGTATATATATAAAAAAATCTAATTTCTAATTCAACCTTGATTTTGAAACATAAGTGCTTAAAAACAATAATTGTCGTACAAATTAAATAAACAGGTATTTATTTCTCTGGCCATCATGTGATAATTGATACAACTGTTGCTAATCTATAGATATCATGGGTTTGCTAAAAATCTACTTATGTAAAACTTGTTGGCATGCCAGATTTGTTTAATACAAACAATAGGTAATAACCAATTAAAATGGGAAAATTGACCTACTATACGACATTGCTTATGGAAATAGTATATTATTCAACGAGCATATAATGATAGCTACTACATGCTTTTTATGCAGCTAGAGCAAAAGCTCTTTGTTGCAATAAAAGAACTTAATCGTTTCTATTGTGTATCAGCTAAACAATTTATTAGTGGTCAATTATTCTTGTTTTCGTTGTAGGGATTTAAATTATTAATAGATTAACAGATTATTATTACTCAAATTTCGAAAAATATAACAATAAAAAAAAATTGATGTTACGATTGAGCAGTCGCACGGTTTAAAAAATTTATTTTTATTTTTTGAACTCTTTAAGGCTGATTTTTTTCTTCTTGTTTAGCAATAACATAATTAATATGGAAACAATTTTTTTTCAAAAATGGTTAATTTTTGTTACCAATCTCAGAGTAGAGGTACCAACAGATAGATCAATCCAGCCTTAGAATAATAAATTTCAAGAATATTTTTTCAAATCTTCTCAAAATTATGTATATTTTGCATACCTCATATAAATCTTTGTTATATTTATAATCATTATAAACCCGTAAATTATAATGAATTATTAGGTACTCATGGGTAGGTGTTATTATCTATTAAGAACTGTTGAGTAATATGCATAAAATAGGTACCTATCAGGCAGAGAAAAATGTGGAAATAAATAACATTGTTTAGAGGAATTCCTGCAGGTTACTTCCAAACCTGTGACGTAGTTTTTTAAGGTGTTAAAATTTAGCTTCCTTAGTTGGCCACATTAGCAACGGCAGTCGAATAATTTTTAGAACGGGTGAGAGTTCGTTGGGGGTTTTATGAAAAGCGAGCGCCACTGTATTTTGGGAGAAATACCGAAACCATACTAACCTTTGCTGTTCGTAGGAGGTATAAAGAAATAAGAGATAAATAGTCAAAATTACAAATTTATATTCTATGTAAGAAATAGTGATGAATGTCAGAGAACCATGGGTGTTCCTGGTTATAATTAAAACCACTCCTCAATACCAGTAAAATCATCAAAACACACAAGTTATCTATCATGTACTTACATAGTTACATATACTGCTACTGCCTGAACTGTCGCAAGGACAAGGGCTTGTGGGATGATGACTTGTGGTTTACTTTCATGTATTGGGCATATGACGCAACACAGGTGGTCTGCAAGGTTGGCTCTTTTGCTCTCAGAAAATGAGTCATGGGGTCGATGAGTGAAATGAGAGGGGCACACGGGTAGAAATAGGCGGCCATTATGGTTCCGCAAATTCTAAGAGGGATTCCTTTCTCAGCATCCCTTTGGTTGGATTTTTTGTGCAGGTGAGTTGCCTTCACCTGGAACTTCTCTCAAAAAGGGCTACCAGCCCGAGGAAGGTTTGGGAGCAAAAGGGCTAGAGGAAACCTCAAAACCCTCATTTTGGAGGTAAAAAGAAAAATCCTCTCATGAAATATGAAATACACATCAAAAAAATGTCAATCATGTGACAGTGACAATTGATGTCTGACAATGACATTGAAATTAGACAAGGGGTTTTAACATCCTGAGCGCTCGGGATATCACTCTATCTCAGTCTAGCTTGTTAAGATTTTGAGTGATGGTCTGTGTCCGGAGCGCTCGGATAGAAATACCGAACTCCGCTTTCGAAGTTGAAATTAATAGATTGGGAGCATCTGGTGCCGACAGAACCATTATCACCAATTGAAATGTGTTATAACGTAAAAATTAAATGTATAAATTATTGACTAAAACTAAAGTATCATCTGAGTCAATACCTACTGCTTTTAAAAGTTAAATAATAAAAATTGCACTAATTTTATCCATATTTTCAAGTGAACTAAAATTGACTGTTCATTTGCAAGGCTTTCAACTGCTCGCATGTTCGAATCCCCTCTATAGCTGTATCTTCTGAATACTTCTTTTCTTAGGAGAGTATCGAGTACGCAGAGTTTCACAGATGAATAATAAATTTTTGTAATTAAATATACCTACTTTTATTATAGCAAAGCAAATAGAAACTATGTCAGAAAGGTCAGTAGTAAGACAATAGGGACTGTTGGATGTGATTCGGTGTGGAAGACGAAGAAGGAAATATTCTTGTGAACAGCCAAGACAATTTATCTAATGAACAAATGGCCTCAATAGGAACTCCAGGTTACTTCCAATTCTCCAAGACTCCAAGAGGTACGTACCTACCAAAACATTGGTTTGGCTATTTTTAATTAATTAAGGTATTCTTGGTTCTTCATCTGGAAAGCCTGGAGATTGCTCGAAATTCTTAACAAGCCCATTTATCACTTTTTGCAAGCAAATTTCGTACACTCTGATCCATTTTGGGCACTCTGAGCAATGGCGTACCAAAGTAAAAAATACGTTTTTTTCGATACCCAAATTTGTCGCGTCTTTATCGAAATTCCGGGACTATGTGGGGTATAAGGCTCCCCATGAGTAGATTTCCTGATATGTGTAGATGGTAAATTTTGAAGTCTAATTCCGATAAGTTAAATAGGAAAATGTAGGAAAATTTGCAAATTTGACTTCTAGACCTCCTTAGTTAGCCCAATGAGCGAGGGTACCAATCTGGGTGTACTTTTCACACATTACACCTTGTTGATTCGACATTTTTGCAGCAAAAAAATGTGAAATAATTTAGAGACGTAGTACACATATGTTGCACACAAATTCAAGCTTTGAAATTTAAATTTTGACGAATTTTTAAACTTAAAATTTGAAATTGCATGACCTGCATGAGCCCTGTATCCTATCGAATGTTTTGTTTTTATCCCAGGGGATTCCTTGGAATATTTTCTTTTCGGCAACTAAGAACCACTTTTTCGCTGGGACGTCGCGGAATGGTCTTAACTGAATTTCGATGCGAAAGATGCAGATTTTGGCCGCAAAATTCCGAATGCTTCCGAAGATCACTTAACTGGTAATCGGAACGATTCGGGAGCGACGGCTTCTGCCACTGACAGTGACAGCTGAGATTTCCCGAAATGTAAACACTACGTTAAAGGCTTAGACTAAGGAAAATCGACTGAAAAGCGTGGAAAACTGTGTGGCAGGAGAAAATTTGAACATTTCTAGGAAGATTATTGGCAATATGCCCGGTCCTCGAAAACGTTTTCTCAAAGACTGGTCGATTTGAAAATTTCGTGTCGAGCTTCATGATGACATCAAGGCCCGACCAGTGTTGCCAACATTTAAGAAAATAAATTTCTATTCCCAGCACCAAAACCAGAAATTGCCAAATTTCCCACATCCCAAGACTTTACATCACTAGATACAAACATGGGCATACGGCGCAGAATAACCTCTGTTCACAAAATAATGCGCATGCGTGATCATCTCTAACCATCCTTTATATTCGGGATAATCCAGCCAACATTGTTGAAATTTCTTCCCCACCATGCGTAAGTTTTTTTTCGAAATTTTTTCTTTTCTTCTTTCCTTGAAGACTATGTTTACCTTGATTTGATCTTTAAGCGAAACTGGAACTACTGGGGGTTGGTTTATCTATGGTTAGCCGCAAATCGCTACGGATTGTTTGCTAACGGTGGTATAAAAGCTTGTTAAAAACTGTACATGTGTGTAACCTCTGGCAACATGGCTTCAGTAGTTATGGGCGAATTCCAAGACTAAGGGCGACGTCACATACAGCGAAAATTGGTTAAAACCGGAACGAAGCGTAATTTGACAGTTGAATTTAAACCAATCAGATAAAAGCTAAAATAGGAATTGACATGTGTAATGACCTTATTGTCAGGTGTATTGACATTATTGACATGTGTAATGACGTTATTGACATTTCTGCTCCGTTCCGCTTCGTTCCGTTCCGCTGTATGTGACGGCGGATTCATACAGCGGAACGGAACGGAGCAGAAATGTCAATAACGTCATTACACATGTCAATTCCTATTTTAGCTTTTATCTGGTTGGTTTAAACTCAACTGTCAAATTACGCTCCGTTCCGCTTTTAACCAAATTCCGCTGTATGTGGCGTCGCCCTCACGGTGCGTCTAGCGGGTATCGGTCACCTGCCTAATCCATTAGGATGAGGGCAGACCATCACATGACCAGCAACGCACCGCTGAATTTTGGAGTTTGCCCTATCAAACCTCAGTTTTTAGAGCAAATATTCAGTTTTTTGTTGTGTTACTGAGATCAAAAACATTAAACATTTTAATTTAAACTTTTCGTTCTCATAAACCAAGGAAATGGAAACTCACTCCCAAAGAAAACGATCTAGCAACTATATACAACAATACAATGAAGTACAAAAAAATCTTAAGAAACTGTAAACAGAGAAAAGAGGGGGAAATCCAAAACATAACCAAACTTTATTTTTTTAACGTAATATATTTAACAGTTTAACCCAGTTTCGAGTAGTTAAATTTAACCACCTGATAGACGTTGATTTGTAATGGTGAATACCAAGTCGATTTTTAACACTCTGTTAAAGTTTAACAGCTTGATAAAGTGATGGTGAATACGGCCGTACGTGTAAGTTTTGACAAAATTAAAAAACAGGTAAAAAATAAAAAACTACAGATATCCCAATTCAAAATTGGAATTTGACTTCACTGGTTCCTCGTGCACGTGCGCAAAACTGACACAAACAGTGACAGTACTGAAGTACTAGCGCTGACATCTTTCATTTGTCATGTCATATCTACATCATATTTAAAGGTGTCAAACGTCTAACAGCAATAGTAAATGCTATCTCGCTTTGTAAAGCGTCATTAGAGAAAGATAGCATACCAAATGATAGAAGTACAAGGCTAGCGAGCCCAACGCCCGACCCGCACGCGGATCAATCCGAGTACTCCGAGTAATATACTAAACTCGCGATGATTCACGTTCGTCGTCTTCCCATTCACTCATTCACTCCTCAATCTTCCCATTCACGTTTCATTTCGAAAAAACTCCCAGAATTTGGGAAATTTCCCACGTATTGGCAACACTGGGCCCGACCACACGGTTTATAGTTTGTTCGCATACTGTACGTTTTAACAATCCGATACAGTACATTTTAACAATCCACATCTTCTCATAAGAAACTCAGTGTCCAGTGCTTTTTAAATGGGAAAATATTGATTTCGTGATAAATAAAAGATGGAGGCGAAAAAAAAATGGCCGCTGCAGATAGGGTGATTAAAGATTGGTGATATCTCTGAAACGGCTAAAGTTAGAGTGTTGAAATTTATAGTTCCGTAGCTAGCAAGTTACAGTAGCTAACTAACGTTAATATTTAGTGAACTGTTTATGGTACATGGTTCAACTTTGGATGCTGAATGCCCATAGTGGTACCATGAATGGTAAACTAACTGGCATAGCTATGTAGCTGATGGTAGCTAGGTTATAGCTATTTAATGAATCGATCGAGTTGAAAATCGAATGGTGGGTTCCCCTTAGATCATATTTGCTGAAAATAGCACTTTTAAAAATCCAAGATGGTTGCCTGAAAAAATTTGGTTTTATGCGAATATTTCTGGAACGGTTTGAGCTAGAAAGCTGAAATTTGGTTATTTTATGGGATGGGCTCGAGGTCCCTAAGGGTCGGAACTTTGCTGCGGGTACAAATCGAAGGCTCTGTTTTGAAAAGTTTTTCAATTCATTGACACTTTTTTGCTAAAACTTAGTGATTGTCGCTAAAAGGCGCTGAAACCAAATATATCCGACGTTTCGATTTTTTGCTTACTATACGCCTTTATCAGGGCATCCTATTTTTATTACAAACATTCCTTTATAAATGTGCCACGCCCAAACAATCAGTTTTTCATATATGACTGACAAAATAGCTTTAACGAGATTTAATTGAGTACATAATTTCTCATTGATAGGGGTAGAGTGATATTTGCCATTTCATAGCAAAGCCATTTATGACAACAGAACACACATACTTCTATAAAATACAGAACATTGCCTATCTTTAAAAGGTAACCTACAAAACATATCAAAAGTAGAAAAAGTACGTTTTAGGCGCCATTTTGAAGGGGGAAGGAACCCACCGAGATACCTACTTAAAGTAAGTAATTTAAATTAAATTAATAATAAAACTAATGCAATAATAGGTCAGTTTTACATGACACTTAGTGCGGTGTAAATAATAATATTTATGCCGGTTTCAGTTAAAGCTTTGTGTAACATCAGGACTATAAATAAGTTGTGTCATTAAACACAATGCAACATACACCAACCCCTCGTTAAAATGAAAATAAAATAATTTTAACGTTGTCAGCAATATTCGCTGCGTAGTAGGACATCATCGATTGATTTTCTTGTTAATCATATTTAACGATTAGGAAAGCGTGTAAGTTTATTTTTAAACATAATTTGCATGAGAAGCAACCAAACCAAACAACTCGTAGTAAAAGTCACTGTTTCTATTAATTTTATTGCACCTCAGATCGAATTATGCTTATTTGCTGATCACTGATGAGTTGGCAGATTCCATGTAACACTTTGCACTATCATACTATAGTGGTTAGTGAGTATACTTGTTGTTCATTAATAAAATTGATTAAGCAATGATTGAGCAAAAAAACTTTTTTTCGCAATGAATTTGGATTTAACATGAAACATTTATTATCTGCTACCTACATTATGTGTAGAGGTACAAGTGTATTACCACGCACGTCATCCTCAATAGTATGTGATTACATATCATCACGTAATTCTATCCTTGACACACTGAGTTGCACATTTAACATAATTATTGTAATAATTTTCAGTTTCCATCCTTTTTTTATGTACCTAACTATAGGGAGATATGACCACACTGGCAAACGATTAAAAAATATTGAACAGTTCATTGCATTTAAACTAACTTTAAGTGAAAAGTTTATTTGTTGTACGGGCTAATAATGGCCAAATTATGCGTGTACCGTACGCCAGACATGTGAGCTTATTGAAAAAGTTGTATGTGGAATGAAATTATTCAATTATAAGTCAATTTAGCCGTCTATCGTCTATTGGGTTTGTTAGCCGGACAAAAATTTGATCGCAAAATGGATGATGGGTGATGAAATCGATTGAAATTATGGTAGAAATAGATGCTTTTAAGAAAATTGAGATTATGGGTATTTCTAGGAAGCAATAAACATATGCGATAATTTTTAATATTCAGACAAGCAAACTTGGTGCATGTTGTCGCAAATTTCGTAATTAATGGTACTTACTAGGAAGATATGTTTACTATACGGAGAACGCTTCACAGCACGAAAACAGCACCAACAGAACTGCGAGTTCTTTCTTTTTGCAAGCAAATCTTTCTCAATAAATTTCGAAATAATCCAGATTAGACGGCAATAATATTTTAATTGCAATATACATATTGCCAAACAATATGCTTCCGCAATAAGAGGATTATGTTTATTGTACCACATTGATAATGATTATTCCATACGGCTGTTATCTATCGAAAATACCATTATGTATGTCTGCTTAAAAATTAATAGTCCGAATAAATACTGCTTTATTGAGTGCTTAATAGTATGAAGGATAAATGGGTATAAAAACAAAAAATATAACAAATACGCAAGTAGCACTAAATAACTAAATAGCATTAATGGCAAAAAGTTAGCTATAAAAGCTCGTCTATTGCCATGATTTGGTCATAAAGAAGCATTTTTCCTGATGGCAATATTTTGGTCACAATGTAAAGCCAAATTGCAGGTTTTGTTGTGCCAATCAGATAGATGATATATCGCTTGGACCAGAATTACAACAACCCACGAACCTACTGTTCGGAAAACCTTCAGGTTCCAGATGCTAAGCCTTTGAACCTCAGCAACAACTTAAACCCATCCACAGTGAAGTTAAAAGAACGATGAGATTCAAGAGTGACCAGGTAAAACTCGGTACGAGAAGAAAGCCAATCACAGAAGCATTCAAATCAGTGTTGCCAGGTCTGGTAAAATGTCACCAAATTTAGTAATTTTTGCCCACTTTGATAATTTGGTGACCACTTTGAAAAAAAAAGCCAATTTTGGTGATTTTTAAATATTTTATGTGATTCTACAGTCAGCAGTTTCTGGTAACTTCCCTCCTTCTAAACAGTAGCAATTTTAGTTTTTCTTCCTTTCAATTTTTCTATTTCTTTTTCTTGATGACAGTTTTTTCATGTTTTTTTTTGCAATACTTTTCTTTAGAACTATTATCTCCTGTACTTCCTCTGGTAGCTCTTCAATAGGATAAGTTGGACCCTCTCCCACAGTGCCTTCTTCCCCACAGTGCCTTCTTCCTCTATAGTCACAATTTCGATTTTCGCCTCTGTCACCCTTCTTCCTTCTAATAATTATCTCCTCTTCACAACATGCTTCTTAGGTACTTGGGGTTCAAATATTTCTTTAACATCTTCGGGTATAGTTCTTCAATTTGATAATCCGATTCTTTCGGTTTTTTTTCCACAGTGACCATGGTTTGAAATTTTCTGCCTTCTTCCTGTATATAGTCACAATTTCGGTTTTCGCCTCTTGTCACCCTTCTTCCTTCTAATAATTATCTCCTCTTCACAACCTGCTTAGGTACTTTGGGTTCAAATATTGTTATTTCTTTAACATCTTCGGGTAATTCTTCAATTTGATATTCCGATTATTTCGGTTTTTTCCTCAGTGACTGTGGTTTGAAGTTTTCTGTTTCTTCCTCTATAGTCACAACTTCAATTTTCGCCTCTGTCACCCTTCTTCCTTCTAATAATTATCTCCTCTTCACAACCTGCTTCTTAGGTACTTCGGGTTCAAATATTGTTATTTCTGTAACATCTTCGGGTAGTTTTTCAATATGATATTCCATTTTTTCCACAGTGACCGTGGTTTCAGGTTTTCTGCCTTCTTCCTCTACAGTCACAATTTCGGTTTTCGCCTCTGCCACCCTTCTTCCTTCTAATAATTATCTCCTCTTCAAAACCTGCTTCTTAGGTACTTCGGGTTCAACATTGCTATTTCTTTATCATCTTCGAGTAGTTCTTCAATTTGATATTACGATTCTTTCGGTTTTTTTTCCACAGTGACAGTAGTTTGAGGTTTTCTGCCTTCTTCCTCTACAGTCACAATTTCGGTTTTCGCCTCGGTCACTCTTCTTTCTTCTAATAATAATCTCCTTTTCACAACCTGCTCAGGTACTTCGGATTCAAATATTGTTATTTCCTCAACATCTTCGGGTAGTTCTTCAATTTGATATTCTGAGTCTTTCGGTTTTTTTCCACAGTGACCGTCGTTTGATGTTTTCTGCCTTCTTTCTCTACAATCACAATTTCGGTTGTCGCCTCTGTCACCCTTCTTGCTTCTAATAATTATCTCCTCTTCACAATCTGCTTCTTAGGTACTTCGGGTTTAAATATTGTTACTTCTTTAACATCTTCGGTTAGTTCTTCAATTTGATATTCCGATTCTTTCGGTTTTTTTTCAACGATAACTGAACTGAGTGTTTGTGCTCGTTATTCTTTGACGTCCTTTTGCTTCTTTAAAATTCGTTTTTTAATTTCTTTCGTAGGAAAACTTTCTTCAAGAACATATTCTAATGTCTTCGAAACCCCCTCAACTGCAAACATTGTTTGAGGCTTATTACCTTTTCTGTAACAATTTCAGTGTTTATCGCCTTTTTATTTGTTTATTGCTGGTTTTTTAGCTACTCATTTTTCTATTACAATTCTTGTTTCTTCTATTTGCTAAGACAGTTTCTCAAGAAGGTATTCTTTCGATTTAAACACATCGTTCCTCCTCAATATCAAAACGAAATTTGTTTTGGTTTGGGATTACTTGTTTTTCTCTCTACTGTAATTATTTCTGTCTTTTCTCTCTTGCGTTCTTTTTCAAGTTTTTTTTCTACTTTTTTTGTTATGTTTCTTATTTTTCTATTATTCTTTGTCATCATTATCTTTCGTAGACATTTTTATTCTTTATGGTTTTTTGATCTGAATTGCCCCACATGTGCGTTTTTAACGATTTACGGTTCCTGATTTAGATTTTGTTATACGGTTTACTGCGATATAGAATTTTCACCATTGTCAAAAATCGATTTATATTGACAAGAGTTTTTGCCCAAAAAAACATTTTTTTTTTAGGTTTTTACACGTTTTCGGCTTAAAATTAGAATTATTTTAAATTTGTGCTAAAACTATCGACCTCGTTTGGACATATTTTTTTCTATAATTTCTGTCTATTCCACATTATTTTCTTTCAGTGCTTCTCTACTTTTGTCATTTAATTTTTTTATTTTTTTACTGGTCATTATTCTATTTTTGTTCTTTGCCAATTTCCTGATTTTTCCAGGTTTCTTAACTCGGTGCTTTCGTAGCTTTTAATTTACTTTTTTCTTTTATTCCTTATATTTATCTATGCTTTCACTTTGTCATGTCTCGTTGAATTTTCTTTTCTTATCGATGTAAATTAGATTTTTTTTTTGTTTTTATTCTTACTTCTTGACCTAAAATTGAACGTTTCCAACGTGTGAACTATTGTAATGTAAATTGATCTCTTCTATGTTTGGCGCCCTGTATTTTTAAAAAAAATTAATTATGCGTAATTATTCAGGAATAAATCAGGCAAATTTTTCAAGAACTCGCAAAATTGGTTCAAATTTACTTATCAAAATCACACTTTAAATTGTAATGTTAATGTTATACTATGTAAACATAAAAAATATCTGTGATATTAAGACGAATTCTTACGATTATATATCGATCAACAGGACTGATTTATTTATTACTTCTATAAAACGATTAACACGAATTTTTTTTAACTTTTAGATTAGAAAATATGCATTAAACTGCAAAACACTTTCCTTAATCGTTAAGTGTTATTTGACACCTTTTAATCTTATAAGATGATGACGTGAAGGGAGTAAACACTCCACTAATCAGCATGCACATATGACGGAATTCGTTCTTTGCATTGTGTAGGTATCCATTCACTTATCATTGTCGTCAAGTAGGCGTTGGAAAATTGACTTTGACATTTTTATCGTATATCTTCTCAACATGTGCCAAAAGGAGATGGGGCCAAAAAAAAGGTTTCATAGGTAACAAGAAGACAAAAATAAGTGAATGGGTTATATGTGAAGCGCCAAAATACAAATGTACGGAAAATTTTGCATAACAACAAATTAAGCTCGACCTTTGCAAACCTTGTATTATGCTTTTAGTTACAGTCTCGTGTTGCTTTAAGGTAATGTTATCATAAAACTAAAATACGTATCTATAAGTGCCTTCTGTAGTATATGACATAGGGACATAATATTAAGAAATGAATACATAATAAAATAAATTAGGTCCACCTGGCTGCTTGTAACTATGTGTCAATATTATGTTTTTGCTATAAACAACAAAACAAAAAAACTGCACTTCAAACTGCTCATACATAAAGATGTATGTAACCGGTTATATCCAGTTTCTTATTATCACTATCAGCTTTCGTGAACGTATAAAGTGCGGCAACATACTCCAACTCAGTATCTAATAAGAATAGATAGTGTATTGAAAGAGGTAAATTTTACGCTTGAAAAATTGCCAGCATCCAGGACTCAGAGCTCAGGACAAAAAGACAAAAACAAACATTCAACAGCCTGCGAAACGACGAGCAAACGAAGACTAACCAGGACGACACACACATGAGAAAGACCTCAATAAAGGACGAAACGTACCAATTGTATTTTCTTATGTCCTACACCCGCTATTCACCTCTTTCAACTTCAAACTCACAAAACATATATGATGTCAAATAATAAATAGTATCCACACGATTTTTCAAAAATGTTTAAATTACTGGCTATAACCTCCTCTCTTAACTTCTTGCAGCAACCTAATAACTCCACCTTGAAACTCCAAGGTCTGGTCGTCATCAAACAGCGCCAGCGAAGGTAAGAGGCTCTTAAAGAACGACAAATGTCGGTTTTCCTGAGGGAGGTCCAGTCCTTCAGCGTCAACGTGTTGTATGTACTTTAACACTTTCGTGTTGCCGATATCCTCCACGGCATCCGCCTTTCTTTTCCTGACCTCTGATATGCTAGAGGTGGCCGCCGCAGTCTCCGTTTGGTCGAACAACATCGAACATTCTTCAGTGAATTCTTCCTTTATGCTGCAGGGTTCCGAGCTGTCTTCGTTTTGCGCGATGGGGTCCAAGATCTTTTCCAGAAAGGACATTTGGTTGTGGTATATGTACGGCCTGGAGGGTTTTTGGTCGGAGCGTTTGTACTTCTTTATGGATTTCATCCAGGAGTCTCGCACTTGGGTCCATTTCTTGAGGACTAATTTTGCTGCAAGTAAAACCGCAAATTGATTTGGACGATTCTTTACTTAAGTTTTTCATGGGGGCTTCCATTTGCTTAGTTTTATGTTGCAAAGATGCACTCACCAGTACTAGGAAATAAATTTATTATATATGTATTTTTACTCGTTATTCTTGAGTAAAAACTTTGTTATTTACAGTGGTGTTATGCAGAAGCGAAATTGCTAGTCCTAGGGTCAATTTTAAATGTATTGGCCATTGCCTCATCGCCTTGGATAATGTCTGCCGTAGCAGTATACGAAACGTCAGGAAGAAATGCCATTGGACCACGGCTTCAAAACCCGGAAAACCCTTTAGATTGGATTTTAAAACTTGTTTCTCGCGAGTAAAAGCGTGAATTACTTGACTAAATCATTAATTTAACGATATATAGACGCCAAGGAGCTAGTAATAAACCCAGTTCATAATCTTTAAAAATTATCAAAACTCCTCCTTATTACTCGCGAGTTAAAGCTCAAATTATTATTATAAATTACATTCATGTTAATAAGCATAGAGAAGCAAAGATTCAACTCCTAACTCGAGTCCGCAATATTTAGAAATTAGTAAAAGTACTTATTTTTAATAGGTAGGAGAACTGGATATTAAATTCGTTACTCGCGAGTAGAAGCTTCAATTATTTGATATAATCATCAATTTGATTCTATAAAGAGGCAAAGGCGATAGTCCTAAACTGAATTCATAATCTGTAAAAAACACAAAAAAGTCCGGGTTTTGATAAATAGTATAACTCGATTTAAAACTTGTAACTCCCGAGTAGAACCTCGAATTATTTGATTTAATTAGTAGTTTGATGTTATACAGAAGCAAAGTTACCAGTCCTAGAACAATCGTTTTTTTTTTCAAAACTGCAGTAACATTAGTTACTCGCGAGTTAAAGCGTGAATTACTTGATAAAAAAAATTGACGTTAAACTCGTTGCTGGCGAGTAGAAACCAGAATTATTCAATTTACTTTTAACTTGTGTTATTTAGAAGTAAAAGCGCTAGTCAAAAGTCAAATTTACTTATATTTTTTAGACAATATTAAAGCGAGTAGAAGTACGATTTATTTAATTAAACCATTACTCTGACGTTAAACAAAGCCACAGTTAGTTTTTGAACAAATCTGTATTTTTGCAATGTAGTAAAACTTGAATTTAAGCTCGTTACTCGCGAGTAAAAGCTTTAAAACTAAATCACTCACTGTTATACATTGCAAAGTTAGCAATCCTAGAACAGATCCTAATTTTTGTAAAATTGTAAAACTGAAACATTTAAAAATTCGTTACTCGCGAGTAGAAACTTGAATTATTTGATTAAATCATTACTCTGATGTTAAACAAAGCCGCAGTTAGACCGTAAACAAATCTGTATTTTTGAAATGTAGAAAAACTTGAATTTAAGGTCGTTACTCGCGAGTAAAAGCTTTAAATATTTGACTAAATCATTCATTGTTAGACATAAGCAAAGTTACCAGTCCTAGAACAAATACTAATTATTGTAAAATTGCAAAACTCGAACATTTAAAAATTCATTACTCTCGAGTAAAAACTTGAATTATTTGATTAAATCATTACTGTGATGTTAAACAAAGCCGCAGTTAGTCCTTAAACAAATCTGTATTTCTGGAATGTAGTAAAACTTGAATTTAAACTCGTTACTCGCGAGTAAAAGCTTGGAATATGTGACTAAATCATTCACTATTATATATGAGCAAAGTTACCATTCCTAGAAGAAATCCTAATTTTTTAAAATTTGTTAAACTCGCACATGTAAAAATTTGTTACTCGCGAGTAAAAACTTGAATTATTTGATTAAATCATTACTCTGATGTTAAACAAAGCCAAAATAAACAAATATGTATTTTTGAAATGTGGTAAAACTTGAATTTAAGCTCGTTACTCGCGAGAAAAACCTTTAAATATTTGACTAAATCATTCGCTGTTATACATAAGCAAAGTTACCAGTCCTAGAACCAATCCTAATTTTTGTAAAATTGTAACACTCGAAGATTTAAAAATTCGTTACTCGAGAGTAAAAACTTGAATTATTTGATTAAATCATTACTCTGATGTTAAACAAAGCCGCAGTTAGTCCTTAAACAAATCTGTATTTTTGAAATGTAGAAAAACTTGAATTTAAGGTCGTTACTCGCGAGTAAAAGCGTGGAATATGTGACTAAATCATTCACCATTATATATGAGCAAAGTTACCATTCCTAGAAGAAATCCTAATTTTTTAAAATTTGTTAACCTCGCACATTTAAAAATTTGTTACTCGTGAGTAAAAACTTGAATTATTTGATTAAATCATTACTCTGACGTTAAACAAAGCCAAAATAAACATATGTATTTTTGAAATGTGGTAAAACTTGAATTTAAGCTCGTTACTCGCGAGAAAAACCTTTAAATATTTGACTAAATCATTCGCTGTTACACATAAGCAAAGTTACCAGTCCTAGAACCAATCCTAATTTTTGTAAAATTGTAACACTCGAAGATTTAAAAATTCGTTACTCGAGAGTAAAAACTTGATTTATTTGATTAAATCATTACTGTGAAGTTAAATAAAGCCGCAGTTCGTCTTTAAACAAATCTGTATTTTTGGAATGTAGAAAAACTTGAATTTAAACTCGTTACTCGCGAGTAAAAGCGTGGAATATGTGACTAAATCATTCACTATTATATATAAGCAAAGTTACCATTCCTAGAAGAAATCCTAATTTTTTTAAATTTGTTAAACTCGCACATTTAAAAATTTGTTACTCGTGAGTAAAAACTTGAATTATTTGATTAAATCATTACTCTGACGTTAAACAAAGCCAAAATAAACAAATATGTATTTTTGAAATGTGATAAAACTTGAATTTAAGCTCGTTACTCGCGAGAAAAACCTTTAAATATTTGACTAAATCATTCGCTGTTACACATAAGCAAAGTTACCAGTCCTAGAACCAATCCTAATTTTTGTAAAATTGTAACACTCGAAGATTTAAAAATTCGTTACTCGACAGTAAAAACTTGAATTATTTGATTAAATCATTACTCTGATGTTAAACAAAGCCGCAGTTTGTCCTTAAACAAATCTGTATTTTTGAAATGTAGAAAAACTTGAATTTAAGGTCGTTACTCTCGAGTAAAAGCGTGGAATATGTGACTAAATCATTCACTATTTTATATGAGCAAAGTTACCATTTCTAGAAGAAATCCTAATTTTTTAAAATTTGTTAAACTCGCACATTTAAAAATTTGTTACTCGCGAGTAAAAACTTGAATTATTTGATTAAATCATTACTCTGATGTTAAACAAAGCCAAAATAAACAAATATGTATTTTTGAAATGTGGTAAAACTTGAATTTAAGCTCGTTACTCGCGAGAAAAACCTTTAAATATTTGACTAAATCATTCGCTGTTACACATAAGCAAAGTTACCAGTCTTAGAACCAATTCTAATTTTTGTAAAATTGTAACACTCGAAGATTTAAAAATTCGTTACTCGAGAGTAAAAACTTGAATTATTTGATTAAATCATTACTCTGATGTTAAACAAAGCCGCAGTTTGTCCTTAAACAAATCTGTATTTTTGAAATGTAGAAAAACTTGAATTTAAAGTTGTTACTCGCGAGTAAAAGCTTTAAACATTGTTAGACATAAGCAAAGTTACCAGTCCTAGAACAAATACTAATTATTGTAAATGCAAAACTCGAACATTTAAAAATTAATTACTCTCGAGTAAAAACTTGAATTATTTGATTAAATCATTATTGTGATGTTAAACAAAGCCGCAGTAAGTCCTTAAACAAATCTGTATTTCTGGAATGTAGTAAAACTTGAATTTAAACTCGTTACTCGCGAGTAAAAGCTTGGAATATGTGACTAAATCATTCACTATTATATATAAGCAAAGTTACATTCCTAGAAGAAATCCTAATTTTTTAAAAACTAGAATTATTTGATTAAATCATTACTCTGATGTTAAACAAAGCCAAAATAAACAAATATGTATTTTTGAAATGTGGTAAAACTTGAATTTAAGCTCGTTACTCGCGAGAAAAACCTTTAAATATTTGACTAAATCATTCGCTGTTACACATAAGCAAAGTTACCAGTCCTAGAACCAATCCTAATTTTTGTAAAATTGAAAAACACTCGAAGATTTAAAAATTCGTTACTCGAGAGTAAAAACTTGAATTATTTGATTAAATCATTACTCTGATGTTAAACAAAGCCGCAGTTAGTCCTTAAACAAATCTGTATTTTTGAAATGTAGAAAAACTTGAATTTAAGGTCGTTACTCGCGAGTAAAAGCGTAGAATATGTGACTAAATCATTCACTATTATATATGAGCAAAGTTACCATTCCTAGAAGAAATCCTAATTTTTTAAAATTTGTTAAACTCGCACATTTAAAAATTTGTTACTCGCGAGTAAAAACTTGAATTATTTGATTAAATCATTACTCTGATGTTAAACAAAGCCAAAATAAACAAATATGTATTTTTGAAATGTGGTAAAACTTGAATTTAAGCTCGTTACTCGCGAGAAAAACCTTTAAATATTTGACTAAATCATTCGCTGTTACACATAAGCAAAGTTACCAGTCCTAGAACCAATCCTAATTTTTGTAAAATTGTAACACTCGAAGATTTAAAAATTCGTTACTCGAGAGTAAAAACTTGAATTATTTGATTAAATCATTACTCTGATGTTAAACAAAGCCGCAGTTAGTCCTTAAACAAATCTGTATTTTTGAAATGTAGAAAAACTTGAATTTAAGGTCGTTACTCGCGAGTAAAAGCGTGGAATATGTGACTAAATCATTCACTATTATATATTAGCAAAGTTACCATTCTAGAAGAAATCCTAATTTTTTAAAATTTGTTAAACTCGCACATTTAAAAATTTGTTACTTGCGAGTAAAAACTTGAATTATTTGATTAAATCATTACTCTGATGTTAAACAAATCCAAAATAAACAAATATGTATTTTTGAAATGTGGTAAAACTTGAATTTAAGCTCGTTACTCGCGAGAAAAATCTTTAAATATTTGACTAAATCATTCGCAGTTACACATAAGCAAAGTTACCAGTCCTAGAACCAATCCTAATTTTTGTAAAATTGTAACACTCGAAGATTTAAAAATTCGTTACTCGAGAGTAAAAACTTGAATTATTTGATTAAATCATTACTGTGATGTTAAACAAAGCCGCAGTTAGTCCTTAAACAAATCTGTATTTCTGGAATGTAGTAAAACTTGAATTTAAACTCGTTACTCGCGAGTAAAAGCTTGGAATATGTGACTAAATCATTCACTATTATATATAAGCAAAGTTACCATTCCTAGAAGAAATCCTAATTTTTTAAAAACTAGAATTATTTGATTAAATCATTACTCTGATGTTAAACAAAGCCAAAATAAACAAACATTTATTTTTGAAATGTGGTAAAACTTGAATTTAAGCTCGTTACTCGCGAGAAAAACCTTTAAATATTTGACTAAATCATTCGCTGTTACACATAAGCAAAGTTACCAGTCCTAGAACCAATCCTAATTTTTGTAAAATTGAAAAACACTCGAAGATTTAAAAATTCGTTACTCGAGAGTAAAAACTTGAATTATTTGATTAAATCATTACTCTGATGGTAAACAAAGCCGCAGTTATTCCTTAAACAAATCTGTATTTTTGAAATATACTAAAACTTGAATTTAACCTCGTTACTCGCGAGTAAAACTTTAAATATTTATAATTTTACAAAAATTGGAATGTTCTAGGACTGGTAACTTTGCGTATGCATAACAGATAATGATTTAGTCAAATATTTAAAGCTTTTACTCGCGAGTAACAAGCTTAAATTCAAGTTTTACTCGCGAATAACGTGGTTTTAAATAATCGAGTTTTACAATTTTACAAAAATTAGGATTTGTTTTAGGACTGGTAACTTTGCTTATGTATGAGAGTGAATGACTTAATCAAATATTTAAAGCCTTTACTCGCGAGTAATGAGCGTAAACTCAAGTTATACTACATTTCAAAAATACAGATTTGTTTAATGACTAGGACTGGTTACTTTGCTTATGTATAACAGTGAATTATTTAGTGGAATATTTGAAGCTTTACGCGCGAGTAACGAATTTTAAAATCTACGAGTTTTACAATTTTACAAAAATTAGAATTGTTCTAGAACTGGTAACTTTGCTCATGTATGACGATGAATGACTTAGTCAAATATTTAAAGCCTTTACTCGCGAGTAACCAGCGTAAATTCAAGTTTTACCACATTTCAAAAATACAAATTTGTTTAAGGACTAACTGCGGCTTTGTTTAACATCATAGTAATGATTTAATCAAATAATTCAAGTTTTTACTCGCGAGTAACGAATTTTTAAATATTTGACCAAATCATTCAGTGTTATACATAAGCAAAGTTACCAGTCCTAGAACAAAGCCTAATTTTAGTAAAATTGTAAAACTCGAAGGTTTAAATATTCGTTACTCGCGAGTAAAAACTTAAATTATTTGATTAAAATCATTACTTTGATGTTATACAGAAAAAAGATTGCTAGAACTAGAATAAATCCCTATTTTTGAAAAACAGTAAAACTTAATTTTAGATTCGTTACTCGTGAGTAAATGCTTAAAAAAATTGACAAAATCATTAATTGGACATTATACAGAAGCCAAAGCGGTAGTCGAAAATTAAATCTAGGTATATTATTTAGAAGCTAGTAAGGCTCCATCTTAACCTTTTTACTCGTCAGTAGAAGCTCGAACTCTTTGAATAAATCATTAGTTCATCTCGATTTTAAACTCGCTATCAGTGAGTAAAAGCTTAAATTATTTGACTAAATTATAAGTCGCTAGTATTAACTAAAACCAGGTTTTAAACTAGTTTACTCACGAGTAAAAACTTGAATTGTTTGATTAAATATTTGTAATTTGTCTTTTTGAATAATTAATAATAATTGTAAGTGCTACTAATCTGTGCTCTGTATACTGTGCAAGCTGACGACTAGCCTAGAGAGCCAAAAAATAAATAAATAACAGTCGGGTGAACCACACCATTTTAACGGCGCCCCTTTATATTCATTCAACTGACAAAAACTGCAGGTAGATTTTAAACTTATAGAGGATGAGTTGTGAATTTACAATAAGTTTTACTCTTGTAATAAATGCAATAGGTACACTTAACAACAGGTGGTGTTCATTAGAAAAAGTCATCTAGAAGGCTATGAATTTTATACTAACTTTATGACGTTTTTAAATGAACTACCTACGTTCTCCATCGAAAGCCTGAAGTCTATTTAACACATTTAAGAAATATGGCTATAATGCTTAGGAAAAACAGCATTAGCCCCCATGAAAAGGAATATCCACATTAGTATTATGATCCTTACTGAATTCATCCTGGTCCCTGTCGTCCATCTCTTCGAACTCGTCGTTCAACAGGCAACAAATCTCTTTCCACGCTTCCTCTTTCGCGCCTTTATTTTTGTACGACTCTAACGTTTTGTTCCATATTACCGGCTTGCTCTCTATGAGATTAATCAATAGTTCCACGTTAATGTAGGCTTTCGAAAACGACGTCATTTTCTATCTGTATGATAAACTCGTATTATTTCGTGCTGGGTGTGTGCTGGCAACGCGAAACGACCGAGACTGTCTGGGTCTGGTCGGCCTTTGGCTGCACGAGGTCGTTCACGGGGTCCGGTTTCGGTCGATTCACCGATACGGCACGGTTCGTCACGATCGGGTAAACCGAACAGTGGCGGCGTCCAATTGTATTATGTCATCTTTCTTCTTATTTAAGCCCATTCCGGAAGTATAAAGTTAATAGTACAAAGTTAATTGTATATAAAGCTGAATCTCTGGACAAAATGGTGAAGGCAGTGTTCAGGCGAAATTTCTATCCCATTCAACCATTGCACAAAGAACATGCCATCTTTATTTTTATTTAAGCACAATCCAGAGAGATAACGTTACAGTACAAAGCACATATTACGTTGATTTCATATGAAATCGAATCTCTGGATAAAATGGTGAATGCGTCGTTCCGGCGAAACTTTTATCCCATTCAACTTCTGCATAAAGGTTAATTATTATAAATGTGCTTTATTGACTACATACTTGACAGTTTTGGCTCTCACATGCATCCACAGATTGCAAAGAATGCAATGTTGTTGTACTTAAATGAATTCGCTGACTAATAACGCGTAAATTTGGACCTTCCCGAAATATAATGCATTGACCTCAAACAACAGAAACTGCATTATCTAATTGGTCTGTCATACAATGTAAGCCAAGATTTATTATTTACGGGTACTATAAGTACGCAGAAAACTGGCACGTAAACACCTTTGTGTATAGTAGATTTGCGATTCATCTAGGTACTATATTACCATCAGAGCACGCCAAAATTTTTATGATCTCCAGATAGAAGTAATTTATAAGTTTGGCACGCATTACATCCCTATTTACATTTTTCTATAGAGAATGGCATTGTTGTGTGCTTATTTCGTATATTATTATTTAGAGCACTGCAGTTTGCAACTCGTGCACCTATTTTTATGCTGCAAGGTCGAACTTAATTTGTAAATAGGTGTGAAACTATAACTAGGAAACTAGGACTAGGAAACATAACTACAATTCAAATTATAAAATTAAACATCACGTTTTCTTGCCTGCTTAAAGTTTCTGACTATTTTCTGGGTAAAATCTCCGCTTAAATGCAGTCAATTTGTGGTTTTCCTTACCAGAAATATAGCCAAAACTAGCGATCGTCAAGATGACTACAAAATTACAAAATGATAGCTTTTTTATTTAACCACAGAAATTTTATGTAAAGTAGCCATAAAATAGTAAATTTTCCTACTAATATACTTCTTCACAACTCACGCAATACAATCAATCATTTTGGTATTTTGAATCTTCAAGCAGAGCTGGTTTGATAAAAAGCCGATTTGGGCACTGAAAACTTGAAATTAGCCTTACCATAAAAAAATTGTAAAACTTTCAGTTTCTTAGTCACAGAACGCTATTTTTCAGCAGTCAAAGTTTATAAAGTCTAGCCATAATTTGGCCAAAATACTAGTCTAAAAGGCCGAATAGTGACGAAATAAAATTTTCCTATTTTTGCCAAGGTGGCGTAACAATTTCGGCCTTTTTAACTCATGCTATTTTGGAACATTGTCGGAATGTGAACGGCACCTTGAGCAGCTTCTTGGCACTTCTTGGCGAATTTGCTTAGTGGATACGTAAGAGTCCTGAGAATTAACGGTAAAATCGTAATTTTGAAAATTAGAAATTAGCCTTACGATCAAAAAATAGTAAAACTTTTAGTTTCTTAGTTTGAAAACGCTACTTTTCAGCAGTCAAAGTTTCGTAAAAATCTAGTCCTAATTTGGCCAAAATACTAGTCTAAGAAGCCGAATAGTGACAAAATAAAAAATAAAAAAATATAAATTCTTATTGTCTGCATTTACCTCAACAACACTTTAGGAACCAGAAGGAGAGGAACTCAACTGAAAAATGGATTTTATTTTGGGGTCCATTTGAAATGACCTTGATGACGTCATCTAAGTTAGTAACATTGCTAGCATCTTATTTCCGCCTCGTTAATAGTTGTTCAGATATTTGCCTGTCTCAAATTAAATGGGCCACCCTGTATATGGTAAACTCTAATCCTAAAATGTAAACCCCAAAATCGTTTTTGTTGTCTTCCTGAATTTGTTTGAAGCGACATTTAAAAATAAGTTTCTCGTGGGCACTTTTTCTGATCTACAAAACGGGATTATTCGATTCGTAGTACGACGTTTCGACTTTTTTAGTGCATCAACATTGAATGGATATCTCCTATGGTTTACGAGATCCCAATGATGAGCGGCGACTTTTAATAACAGAGAGAGTGAACGAAATAGGCAGCCAATTTAATGGTAGTTGAACGTAATGATGAACAGTGAATGGTAATTAAACCAAGTAAATGGCCAATTTTGAAGTAAAAAAAAAATGAAAATGAGGAAAGTTTTGACCCCCCTTTTTAGCACTGGGTCCCTCAAACATGGCGTCTTGAGATATCCGCTTGAATTGACGTCACTTGACGCCTTACGTCAAATGAATCAGAGATATGAAATTGATATGCTCTGACGATAACGTTACGTCATGGGTGACTACAACATGGCGGACTTCTGATAAAAAATTTTAGGAACTAATTTTAGGAAAATATTTTGTGCCTTCAGTCCTACCTCCGTGTGAAACTCAGATGATCTGACATTTTTATCCGAACGCTAGTGAGGATTAGGATCTCATATTTTTGCAATTTTGGTTGTAGATTTTTGGTATTTTTACCATTTCGACGCTTATAACTTTTAAAATGCGCATTTGATGGGATCTTCATATGAGGGGCTTTGGTACAGACATGAAGGGGCTTTCTAAAAATGTGGTTGGTTTGATGGTATGTGCGGGGGGTGACGGGGGGGGGAGGGGGGGGGGGTTGAGCAGTGGCGTAGCAAACTGAAAAAGCGTTTTTTTAGATACCCAAATTTACGACGGTTATACCGTAGATCCGGGGCTAAGTGGGTATAAGACTCCCCATCAGTAGATTCCCTCATATTATGTGTAGATGATAAATTTTGTAGTCTAATTCCGATATACTAAATAGGAAAATGTATAAAAATTGTACAAAAATGTACAAAAGTTGAGAGCTTTTTTTTTATTTTTTTTTTAATGGTCAACTTCTTGGCCTTCTGGACCCCCTAAGTTAGACGACGGGCCCAATAGGGATGAGCACATCTTAGGGGCACTTTTAATCCTATCCCGCCAAAGGTGTCACTTTAATACAGAGTGGTTAAAAAAATGTCTAAAGACGGTTAAGAAAAAGTGTCCAAAATAGTGACGTAGTTTTTGGCGACTTTGAGTTACGAAAACTATAGCGGAGCCCCGTTTTCGTTTAAATGTATAACTAGAAGATGTGGAGAGAAAAAAATCAGTTGTTATTTTTGGTCTAGCTCTTATACCGGGCGAGCTACAAAAGTTTTTCTGTGCCACATTTTTTGCCAATTTGGGTGTACTTTTCTCACATTTCACCCTGTAGATCCCACATTTTTGCAGTCAAAAACCTGAAATAAATCAGAGAGGTAGTACACATAGGGGCCCCGGAACCTGACCAAAAATCAAGGGCCTACCTTTAAATTTGAAATTTTGGCGAATTTTTAAACTTTAAATGTCAAACTGCCCCTTTGAGGTATATTTGTTTCGAGACCGTGCATCTAATCGAATGGCTTTCTCTCCCAGGGGATACCTGGGAGTGTTTTCTTTTTGGGACTCTTCAGTGTGACGTTGCGAAATAGTCTTAATTGAATTTCGAAGCGAAATATGCAGATTTTCTTAAATTTTGGCCAAAAATCCCGAATGGTTCCGAAGATCGCCACTTAACTAGGGTATCGGAAGCATCCGGACTTGGGCTCATCCCCCTGAACGTCAACTGACACTACTGAGAGCTAAGATTTTCCAAAATGTAAACATTAACTTTAAGTGCTTAAAGAAAGGAAAATCGGCCGAAAAGCGTGGAAAACTACATGGTAGGAAAAAATTTGAACATTTCTAGGAAGATTATTGGCAAAATGCCCACTCCTTGAGAACGTTTGCCCAAAGACTGGTCGATTGGAAAATTTCGTGTCCGAATTTATGTCAAAAAATTGACCTAAATCAAAAACCCTCTTTTTCAGATGTAGAGTTTCTATTCGAATTTAAAAATGTAGACAAAAATACCCTTCATTAATATACCGGGCGTGACGCAAGCGATTAACCGATATCATTGATATCTTTGAAAAGATTAAAGTTAGAAAGCTGAAATTTGGTATGTGTTTTACTACGGCATACTCACTTAATATACGTCATCATCAGGCTTTTAAATTATCTCCTTTTACCCGTTGGTTCAAACTTGAATGGTGGCTAACCTATTGAGGTGCCATAAAATGTTTCATAAAGTTTTATGAGCCGATGGTCGTATCGAGTTGCAAATTGAATGGTGGGTTTTCCTTATGTAATATTAGCGCAAAATAGCATCTTAAAAAGTCCAAGACGGCGCCGTGAAAATCTTTTCCCATAAGAAATGCATTGGCCTCATGTATTTTTAAATGGAAGGAATATAGAAAAAGTTGTATTTAGGGTACCATGGTTCAAATTTGAATGCTAAGTATGAATGCTCTATTCATTGGTGTCAATAGCATGGTTAAACCATGTTTAGTTTTCTAATTATAATATAAATTTAAATATTAAAATGTCCATAAAAAGCGGAAACAATATGTTTTAGGCGCCATTTTGAAGGGGAAGAAAATTACTGAAAATTCCAAAATTGCAAATTTTTTACATTTTCCTGTTTATCTTGGAAACGGTAAGGTTTTTCGGTATCCAGGTTAATATATGACATATGAAGAGGTCATTGAGGACTATCAGATACATAAATCAGAAAGAAGCTGCCTTTCACTGTTTTCGAGAAAATTAAAAAAAAAGTGTAAAATTTGTACCTTTTATTTGGGCCACCCTTGCTCAGTTACTGTTCTAGTGAGACATTCGGAATTCGGCTCTGCGTGTAGCTCCATACTTCCTTAGCTCTTCTTATAGATTTTTTGATAAATCTTCATCGAAACGAGATATGAGCTGTTAAAGGGCCCAATGCACGACTTTGATCTCAAAATTTAGGTTTTTGGGCCGGTTTGAGAGCCCTATACATGCTTAACATAGAAATATCGACTTTTCCCATATAAAACAATAGTAATCGATTTTATTCGTAGGCTCTAGTAGTTTTATGATAAATAGGGCATATATTTACGTTTTAGATGGTATAGAGTGTCCTAAAAAAATGTTGTAACCTGCCCAACTTGTTATGTCAGTCCGAACCAACAGAAACCAGAAGCGGTACTGCCACACTTTTCTCCTGCCAGAGATCTTATGTAACTGGATGCCAACAGGGCCATGCGTCGCAAAATTGATTCTCTTGCCAAAATGTTCAAAATTAATTATCTTCTCCTTGTCTACACTACGATCTCTAGTAAGTTTGGCCGCCTTGTAGCACCTCTTATGACCTGGTGCCAAGACAAACGTAAATAACCGAAATTTTTTATGATGAAAACAGTGGATTAAAAGACCTACCTTTTCACTTTACCATGTTGGTGTCTAGTAATCAAAGGTTAACTTAAAAAAACTGCAAAGCTACATGAGTATTCCAACTTGGTTTAACGGTTCAAATTACCCATACTCGCATACCGATAAGTTCTTTATCGATCGTTGACTTTTTGCCATATAGCAAAAAGTTGCATCATGCACTTCGCGTTTCAATAGACTCTATTATTTTGCAACCTTAACCTAGCCTAGATTCGTTTTTATAGCCCACCAATCATCCAATCAATCATGTACAGTGCCATGTCGCAACCAACACTTTTACGTTCACACTTTAATTAATATAATCGGTCGATTTAATAAATTGAATTTAGAGCTTTAGTCGATAGTAGAGTTGCATGAGATTGTTAACAAAATTTCCAAAACTTAATCAGCATATTCTAAGAAGGGATTTCCTTATCGGCTTTGTCAACAATAATGAATAATGCAAAACATACAACACTCATACCGAAATGTGTTACACCTATTTTTATCACAACCACTCTGTATGCCAAAATTTGGCTCAATGGCCCCATTACAAGCTTCTCAAAAAAAAAACTCTCACACACATTCGTTGATTCATCCAGAAAAAAGCCGGCAATGTTATTCACGTATTCCCCTGGCATTTACCAAGTTAATGTTTTCATATTTCATCGGTTACACACGTTTTTATAGAAGTAGGCGTTACGCGATGGTCTCAAATTCTAATTGAAACGTGGAGGCAAAGTGCAATAAAGTCAATGAAATTCGACCGGCCGGCCGCCGAATTGTAGTACTCTACTTTAGGAAATAGCGTATAGTAATCAATTATTAGCTGCAGCATTCGATCTAGATGACTAAGCAACTTCGTAAAATAGAAACGGTCTAAGCCTGGATCTTGGATCAATGATGCAAAGCT
Source organism: Taphrorychus bicolor (assembly GCA_951812265.1). NCBI lineage: Eukaryota > Metazoa > Arthropoda > Insecta > Coleoptera > Curculionidae > Taphrorychus > Taphrorychus bicolor. The sequence goes on along the minus strand of OX638303.1, from coordinate 26,100,114 downwards.
ATTTTTAAAAGCGCACATGTCTTGAAGGTCTTATTAGAGCAGGTGGGGATATACACCACAAATAGAACAAAGCAGATTCCAGATGAAGCTAGCTTATGAACTTTGCACCCTTATATTGAATAGAAAAGTACTTTTTTGAATACAATACTCTTAAATATGGTATTCCATACGTTTTCCTTCGCGAGATATTTTAGTTTTGCCCACAGAATTGAGTTTAGGTAAACACAATCCAAAGTGTTTTCCGGGCTTTCAGGCCGTGGTCCAATGGTCTAGAAAGAAATTCCTCAAGAAGAAATTCTCCAGAAAAGACCACGGCGTCAAAGCCCGGAAAAAACTTTGGATTGTATTTTGACCGGCTGTGAAAGCCTTCACAGAAATCCACCTCTGAACTCTTTCTCCATTCGTTCTCCAGCGTCCATTTTGGTTTCAAGGTATGGCGTGCTCCCACTATTTCAATAATGGGTGACATTTAGAAATCTTCTGGGTTTCCTCCAATTCGAATTTAGTTCCCGAAAGTTTATCGTCAGTTACAATTTTTAGTAGGTTTTTCCTCGTTCTTCAACAATAATCACTAATCATCGGGAAACTGTAGGTTGTACCTACACGGTGATAGCATCGTCTAGCGATACACCCAATCCTCTCGTTACTCTCCAGTTTTTTAGAGAAAAACAGAAAATTTAATCCGGGATATTGATTGGCATAAAGTTGTTTTATTGCCTTTACATTCATTTAAAAACGTCATCTAGTTAGCTGTGAAATAACCTTTTAGTTTTTTCATAACCTTCTAGATGACTTTTTCTAATGAACACCCCCTATATTTTGGACTAGGACGATATCGTATGCGTTGGCGACATCAAGAAAAAATTGAGGCTTTAGTGAATACTCTTATTTCATTAAGTTGAACGATGCCCAAGGTATGATTCAGCTTGTTTTTCTACTTCGTCCGGACCATATTCTTCCTCCTCACTCTTTCGATGGATCTTTAATTTCCATATATTCGATTGAGCGTCTTTTTAAAGACTCCTTCAGTTCGAGAAGCATCTTACAATAACAGCAGTCGAAACGTTGCCAATTTCTAAAAGCATCTAGTACTGAGTGTCAATAATTGCCTTTCTTTGAAGGTTTACTTTTGTGAAACAACTAGATTTAGAATAATGTTGAATGATAGTTGCATAATGGCGGAATACATTATGGAATGTAAAGTTTCCCAAAAACGTTACAAAATTATACAGGGTGGCTCATTGTAATTAGTCAAATATCTCATAGGAAGTACAAGAAAATGCGTCAAAGAAATATTGTGTAACTTGAAGGAGGTAATATTAAAATTATGATGATAATAAACAGATAACTACGAAGGCGTAGGAGGGCCAAGTTTAAAATCGGAATTTAAGTAAGTTCCAACCTTACACTCGGAATTTAACTAAATTCCGATTTTGAACTCGGAATTTAACTAAATTCCGATTTTGAACTCGAAATTTAACTAAATTCCAACTTTGAACTCGAAATTTAACTAAATTCCGACTTTGAACTCGGAATTTAATCAAGTTCCAACCTTAAACTTGGAATTTAGAACTCAAAATTTAACTAAATTCCGACTTTGAACTCGAAATTTAAATAAATTCCGATTTTGTACTCGGAATTTAACTAAATTCCGACTTTAAACTCGGAATTTAACCAAGTTCCAACCTTAAACTTGGATTTTAACTAAATTACTCAAAATTTACCTAATTTCTGACTTTGAACTCGAAATTTAACTAAATTCCGACTTTGAACTCGGAATTTAACTAAATTTCAACTTTAAACTCGGAATTTAACTAAAATCCGACTTTGAACTCGGAATTTATCCAAATTCCAACTTTAAACTTGGAATTTACCTAAATTACTCAAAATTTAACTTATTTCTTTCTTTGAACTCAAATTTAACTAAATTTCGACTTTGAACTCTGACTTTAACTAAATTCCGACTTCGCACTCGGAATTTAACTAAATTACGACTTTGAACACGGAATTTAAGAACAAAAATCTTCTTGGCCCTTCTACGGCTTCGTAGAATTTAGTTAAATTCAGAGTTTAACGTCGGAATTTAGCTAAATTCCGAGTGCAAAAAATTCCAACTTTAAACTCGGAATTTAATAAAATTCCGACTTTGAACTCGAAATGTAACTAAATTCCGACTTAAAACTCGCAATTTAACTAAATTCTACGAAGGCATAGAAGGGCCAACAAGATTTCTGTTTTTAAACTCCAAGTTCAAAATCGGAATTTAGTTAAATTCCGAGTTTAAAGTTGGAATTTAGTTAAATTCCGAGTTCAAAGTCTGAATTTAGTTAAATTCCGAGTTCAAAAAAATTCCGGATTTCGGAATTTAAAAAAATTCCGACTTTGGACTCGAAATTTAACTAAATTCCGACTTTGAACTCTGACTTTAACTAAAATCCGACTTTGCACTCGAAATTTAACTAAATTCCAAGTTTAAACCGACTTTGAGCTCGGAATTTACCCAAATTCCAATTTTAAACTCGGAATTTAATTAAATTACTCGGAATTTAACTAAATTACGACTTTGAACTCGGAATTTAAGAACAAAAATCTTCTTGGCCCTTCTACGGCTTCGTAGAATTTAGGTAAATTCAGAGTTTAAAGTCGGAATGCAAAAAATTCCAACTTTAAACTCGGAATTTAAAAAAATTCCGACTTTTGACTCGAAATTTAACTAAATTCCGACTTTAAACTCGCAATTTAACTAAATTCTACGAAGGCATAGAAGGGCCAACAAGATTTCTGTTTTTAAACTCCAAGTTCAAAATCGGAATTTAGTTAAATTGCGAGTTTAAAGTCGGAATTTAGTTAAATTCCGACTTTCAACTCGAAATTTAACTAAATTCCGACTTTGAACTCGGAATTTAACTAAATTGCGATTTTGAACTCGAAATTTAACTAAATTCCAACTTTGAACTCGAAATTTGACTAAATTCCGACTTTGAACTCGGAATTTAACCAAGTTCCAACCTTAAACTTAGAATTTAAAACTCAAAATTTAACTAAATTCCGACTTTGAACTCGAAATTTAATTAAATTCCGATTTTGTACTCGGAATTTAACTAAATTCCGACTTTAAACTCTGACTTTAACTAAATTTCGACTTTGCACTCGGAATTTAACTAAATTTCAACTTTAAACTCGTAATTTAACAAAAACCGACTTTGAACTCGGAATTTAACTAAATTCCAACTTTAAACTCGGAATTTAACTAAATTCCAACTTTAAACTCGGAATTTAACTAAATTCCGACTTTGAGCTCGGAATTAAACCAAATTCCAATTTTAAACTCGGAATTTAATTAAATTACTCGGACTTTAACTAAATTACGACTTTGAACTCGGAATTTAAGAACAAAAATCTTCTTGGCCCTTCTACGGCTTCGTAGAATTTAGTTAAATTCAGAGTTTAAAGTCGGAATTTAGTTAAATTCCGAGTGCAAAAAATTCCTACTTTAAACTCGGAATTTAATAAAATTCCGACTTTGAACTCGAAATTTAACTAAATTCCGACTTAAAACTCGCAATTTAACTAAATTCTACGAAGGCATAGAAGAGCCAACAAGATTTCTGTTTTTAAACTGCAAGTTCAAAATCGGAATTTAGTTAAATTGCGAGTTTAAAGTCGGAATTTAGTTAAATTCCGAGTTTGAAGTTGGAATTTAGTTAAATTCCGAGTTCAAAGTCTGAATTTAGTTAAATTCCGAGTTCAAAAAAATTCCAACTTTGAACTCGGAATTTAACTAAATTCCGACTTTGAACTCGAAATTTAACTAAATTCCGACTTTGAACTCTGAATTTAACCAAATTCCAACTTTTAACTTTGAATTTAACTAAATTATTCAAAATTTAACTAAATTCTGACTTTGAACTCGGAATTTAAGAACAAAAATATTCTTTCCCTTCTACGGCTTCGTAGAATTTAGGTAAATTCAGAGTTTAAAGTGGGAATTTAGTTAAATTCCGAGTGCAAAAAATTCCAACTTTAAACTCGGAATTTAATAAAATTCCGACTTTGGACTCGAAATTTAACTAAATTCCGACTTTAAACTCGCAATTTGACTAAATTCTACGAAGGCATAGAAGGGCCAACAAGATTTCTGTTTTTAAACTCCAAGTTCAAAATCGGAATTTAGTTAAATTGCGAGTTTAAAGTCGGAATTTAGTTAAATTCCGACTTTCAACTCGAAATTTAACTAAATTCCGACTTTGAACTCGGAATTTAACCAAATTCCAACTTTAAACTTGGAATTTAACTAAATTACTCAAAATTTAACTTAATTCTTTCTTTGGACTCAAAATTTAACTAAATTTCGACTTTGAACTCTGAATTAACCAAATTCCAACTTTAAACTTTGAATTTAACTAAATTACTAAAAATTTAACTAAATTCTGACTTTGAACTCGAAATTTAACTAAATTCCGACTTTGAACTCTGACTTTAACTAAATTCCGACTTTGCACTCGGAATTTAACTAAATTCCAACTTTAAACTCGGAATTTAACTAACTTCCGACTTTGAGCTCGGAATTTAACCAAATTCCAATTTTAAACTTGGAATTTAATTAAATTACTTGGAATTTAACTAAATTACGACTTTGAACTCGGAATTTAAGAACAAAAATCTTCTTTGCCCTTCTACGGCTTCGTAGAATTTAGTTAAATTCAGAGTTTAAAGTGGGAATTTAGTTAAATTCCGAGTGCAAAAAATTCCAACTTTAAACTCGGAATTTAATAAAATTCCGACTTTGAACTCGAAATTTAACTAAATTCCGACTTTAAACTCGCAATTTAACTAAATTCTACGAAGGCGTAGAAGGGCCAACAAGATTTCTGTTTTTAAACTCCAAGTTCAAAATCGGAATTTAGTTAGATTTCGAGTTGAAAGTCGGAATTTAGTTAAATTCCGAGTTCAAAGTTGGAATTTAACTAAATTACTCAAAATTTAACTTAATTCTTTCTTTGAACTCAAAATTTAACTAAATTTCGACTTTGAACTCGGAATTTAACCAAATTCCAACTTTAAACTTGGAATTTAACTAAATTACTCAAAATTTAACTTAATTCTTTCTTTAAACTCAAAATTTAACTAAATTTCGACTTTGAACTCTGAATTTAACCAAATTCCAACGTTAAACTTTGAATTTAACTAAATTACTAAAAATTTAACTAAATTCTGACTTTGAACTCGAAATTTAACTAAATTCCGACTTTGAACTCTGACTTTAACTAAATTCCGACTATGCACTCGGAATTTAACTAAATTCCAACTTTAAACTCGGAATTTAACTAACTTCCGACTTTGAGCTCGGAATTTAACCAAATTCCAATTTTAAACTCGGAATTTAATTAAATTACTCGGAATTTAACTAAATTACGACTTTGAACTCGGAATTTAAGAACAAAAATCTTCTTTGCCCTTCTACGGCTTCGTAGAATTTAGTTAAATTCAGAGTTTAAAGTCGGAATTTAGTTAAATTCCGAGTGCAAAAAATTCCAACTTTAAACTCGGAATTTAATAAAATTCCGACTTTGAACTCGAAATTTAACTAAATTTCGACTTTAAACTCGCAATTTAACTAAATTCTACGAAGGCGTAGAAGGGCCAACAAGATTTCTGTTTTTAAACTCCAAGTTCAAAATCGGAATTTAGTTAAATTTCGAGTTGAAAGTCGGAATTTAGTTAAATTCCGAGGTCAAAGTTGGAATTTAACTAAATTACTCAAAATTTGACTTAATTCTTTCTTTGAACTCAAAATTTAACTAAATTTCGACTTTGAACTCGGAATTTAACCAAATTCCAACTTTAAACTTGGAATTTAACTAAATTACTCAAAATTTAACTTAATTCTTTCTTTGAACTCAAAATTTAACTAAATTTCGACTTTGAACTCTGAATTTAACCAAATTCCAACTTTAAACTTTGAATTTAACTAAATTACTAAAAATTTAACTAAATTCTGACTTTGAACTCGAAATTTAACTAAATTCCGACTTTGAACTCTGACTTTAACTAAATTCCGACTTTGCACTCGGAATTTAACTAAATTCCAACTTTAAACTCGGAATTTAACTAACTTCCGACTTTGAGCTCGGAATTTAACCAAATTCCAATTTTAAACTTGGAATTTAATTAAATTACTCGGAATTTAACTAAATTACGACTTTGAACTCGGAATTTAAGGACAAAAATCTTCTTTGGCCTTCTACGGCTTCGTAGAATTTAGTTAAATTCAGAGTTTAAAGTCGGAATCTAGTTAAATTCCGAGTGCAAAAAATTCCAACTTTAAACTCGGAATTTAATAAAATTCCGACTTTGAACTCGAAATTTAACTAAATTCCGACTTTGAACTCGGAATTTAACCAAGTTCCAACCTTAAACTTGGAATTTAAAACTCAAAATTTAACTAAATTCCGACTTTAAACTCGAAATTTAATTAAATTCCGATTTTGTACTCGGAATTTAACTAAATTCCGACTTTAAACTCGGAATTTAACCAAGTTCCAACCTTAAACTTGGATTTTAACTAAATTACTCAAAATTTACCTAATTTCTGACTTTGAACTCAAAATTTAACTAAATTCCGACTTTGAACTCTGACTTTAACTAAATTTCGACTTTGCACTCGGAATTTAACTAAATTTCAACTTTAAACTCGGAATTTAACTAAAATCCGACTTTGAACTCGGAATTTAACCAAATTCCAACTTTAAACTTCGAATTTAACTAAATTACTCAAAATTTAACTTAATTCTTTCTTTGAATTCAAATTTAACTAAATTTCGACTTTGAACTCTGACTTTAACTAAATTCCGACTTCGCACTCGGAATTTAACTAAATTCCAACTTTAAACTCGGAATTTAACTAAAATCCGCCTTTGACCTCGGAATTTAACAACAAAAATCTTGTTGGCCCTGCTACGCCTTCGTAGAATTTTGTTAAATTTCGAGTTCAATGTCATAATTTAGTTAAATTCCGAGTTTAAAGTCGGATTTTAGTTAAATTCCGAGTTCAAAATCGGAATTTAGTTAAATTTTGAATTTGAAGTCGAAATTTAGTTAAATTCCGAGTAGTTTAAGGTTTGAATTTTTTGAGCTCGAAATTTAACTAAATTGCGACTTTGAAACTCGGAATTTAACTAAATTTCGCCTTTCTAAATTCTGACTTTGAACTCAACAGAATTTAAGAACAAAAATGTTGGTGGCCCTTCTACGCCTTTGTACAAAAGAAATACGTTAATAAAAAGTTCTTTTTCTTGGCTTTAAAGTGATGCCATTAAGTGGGCGGACTTTCGGCCTTTCGGCACTGCGGACTTTCGGCCATTTTTTTCCCCATGTTGTTATCTAAAAAAATCTGTTTAGCCCATCTTATTTATGGTAAAACTATTTACAATTTTTGTATTTATCTAGAGTCAATAATGATGAGTCGCCCAGATCGATTTAAAGAATTCGCAAAAAACTAATTTTGAATATTTTTTAAAATCAAATTAGCCGAGTTATTATTAGTTCTAAATAAATGATATAAATATAGAAGTTGTAAATAATTTTACTCTAAATAAGTTGAGCTAATCAAATCTTTTCTTCCAAAATCTCAAATTATCAAAATCACCCTGTATAATAAAAACCATAGCAGTCAAGAAAATTTGTGATAGCACCATCGTTTGTTCTACGAAAAAGTGACACACTATTACGAAAACGCATCGTGTTAGTTTCAGAAATACACCGCAAAATGAGATACCCTGTACATTGAAGAGAAGTCAAAACGTCCACAATTCTTCAACAGCAGTTAGAGGGGTCGTCTTTTGTCCTAAACTCATTATTCTCAAAGGTGTTTATTTAAATAAAGAAGATAATTTTTTAAAAAGAGAAAACTTTGGCATATAAACATTTCTATTCAAAGTCACTATCTATAAATTTAATATTGCATCACTTTCTCGAAACAATATCAAAACTCCCTATCTACTTGTTTATATGAGGTTGTTACACGGTGAGTCACTTGTTATCAAAATTTATTATTTTCATTAGGTTGTGGATAGGTATACGTTAACAAAAATTCCGTCAAATAATATTTTAATCGTTTAACTATTATTTAATCAAAGTGAAGATAATTTTGAAGTAGGTACATGGTGAGAAAACTTTTTAACAAATTGTTTTTTTTTTTTTGTACTATATTGTTTGGGAAATTTTAGCCTAAGATGTTTTTAGAAATTTTTTAAGTGCAGCTCACTACTTGTATTTGTTTTTCTTCACTCAATTATTCCATTTGTTGACATTTTTTTGACAAATCTTATTATTTGTAGAGATTTCTAAACCAGGGAAATAGTGTCTTTTCTTCAATTTTGATAAACTTTTTTTATTTTATCATTCTATTCACTAAACTAATGTTTGATGTTGAAAAATTTGTAAAGTTAAAATCATAATTAGTAAAAAAACATTTTAAAAGAAAATCAGTAAATGCGTCTAAAATATGCGAATATAATTAGTATGCGTCTGTAAAGTACTCCTTAATGATGCCTTGCAACGTCACTATTGCATCACATCCAATGAGTGTTTAGAAGTAGGTCCAATGCCGGGTAAACAATGTAAACATATTTTTTAAGTTGACAGTTGTTACAATACGAGTTGATTTTGATTTTACTCAAATTCTAAATTTTCTGTTAAAAATCAATAACTACATGAAAATAACAAAAGGTCTTTAACTTTGCTGGGAGGTGGGGTAAAATAATACATGTAATTTTGACGACTTACCCTCACAGTTTTCACTTTTTCTACGTAAAAAAAAACACGTTTTTGCTCGAACTATAAACCCCAAAATAGTGTTGGGATATCGCGCGCGCCACGTGGTAACCAAACTTCGACGCCGGCACGAAACGACCGCTTCCCAGGCTCGAATACGGACTGAAAATCTATATGACGCTTATCGCGCTCGCATATATATATTTATTTGCGGTGCCTCCGTGTAGGCCTGACGTCACTTAAAGGTAGCCAAAGAGACTAAGAGGTCGATGAGAGCGAGCGAGACGGAAAACGACACTTAATGGAAACGGTACGCCTATGACAACGCATTGTATTGTATCGAGTGAAGCTGATGTAATATCAATAGTGATTTCAGGTTCGTGCTGTAGTGGGAAGCAAGAAAAGGAAGCGTGTTTCGGAAGCAGTGCTGCCAGACCTACCGTTTTTGCGGTAGATCTACCGTTTTAAGAGTCCGTCTACCGCAGAGACCTTAAAATCTACCGTAATTAGAACATTCGGAAATATTAGTAAAGGAAACAAAAAAACAAAAATCTGATAAGCTATTATCATATCATAATAGCGCTATGTATACAAAATCTTAACAATACTCTGAGTCTGAATAACGTAGGTACAATTATATACATACATATTACAATGATATTACCCATTCACCTATTTTTGTCATATAGGTAGTTACCTTTCAAACCTTCATTTTTTTATACCCATCTCCTATTAGGACCTTTTCGAGCTGTGTTACACAAAATTTGAAAATCAATAAACGTTTCCCAACAAAATAATGAACACATCTTTAAAAAAAATATACAAAATTCACTTTTCCTACCAAAACCAAATTTTATTCGCAGTCGTTCGAGTTAGTCAAATATCGAAATATATGTATCTACCGTTTTCATTACCAAATCTACCGTTTTCAATAGGCGGAATCTACCGCTCCAGAAATTTTTGATCTGGCAGCACTGTTCGGAAGTTAGTCGCGATTGGGAGACTATTTTTAGGGGATAATTTGAGGAATGGGTCGTCGCGTAATCGGCTTTGGCATAATTAGAAATGTCACTTTAACATAATCAATATCTATCAGCAGCGAATGAATGTGGACAAGAATAAAATTGCAATAAAAATATTATTCGAACTCTCGAAAACTTTTCTTAAGCCCAGTGCAGACGATGCAATTTATCGCGGGGATTTCATCCCTGCGACAAAAGTTGCAGGGATTTTTTCGTTCAGACGGTGCATTTTAGTTGCTGCAATTAATTGCATAGCAATAGAAATTGTTCTATTTTCCATGCGATTTGTCGCGGGGATTTGGTTACGTTTCTAGTGCCTTTCCAGCGAAAACTTAAAATTTTAGGTTGAACCAAAAAGTGTGGTTCACTCTGAATCATCAGCTTTTTCAAACTCCTCATTAATTAATTGAAAGGCCCCTCCCAAAATCTCTTTTTAACACCCAGGGCCTCACCCATCAACTTTTAGGCATAGAGATAGTTTACAAAAATAATAAGACAGAATGGATTTTTTTTGATAAGTTGGTAGCAGTCTAGTAAAGTTTCTAAAAAATTGCATAAAAAAAGTTGCACTGTCTGAACGCAAATGCAAGAAAACGCGGGTATTAAAATTGCTGCAACTTTGCCCCCGCGATAAGTTGCATCGTCTGCACTGGGCTTTAAAGTTCATTAAATAGTACCAATGAAGACCTCAAATTAAGTTTGGGGTTAATGCGTGTTGCAGGGTTATTGGTTTAAGAGTTTTATGATACTTACTGCTGCTCGTTATCTTAACGTTCTAAACAATGATGAGTTACAAATTATGCTGGATAAATGAGACTACAAATCCTTGCAACGCTCAGATCATTCCAGCAAAATGGATTATCTACCCCCATATGGAGGAGTACGAAATACTTTGGATCAATTTTTTCAAACTCATGGCCCCAGAAAGCGAATCTAGCCTAGAAGTGGCCCAAAAAGTGGATTTACCCTAGAAGATACAAAATATCATTGTGGGTTCCGCAAGTCGTTCAGAGACAAGCGCTTCTTCTACTGGTTGTTCGAGAATTTGACCTGTCTTCTTCTTAATGACTTTTTCCTCAACAATCTTCTCTTCGTCTTTTTTAAGTTGTACGGTACCTACTTCGACCTCTTACGCGTTTTCAGGTTTTGTAGCGTTCTCTGACACCTTGAATCAACTCGGATTTTTCGGTCTTCTTGGAATCGTCAGGAACTCGAGGTAGAAGGGAATTGAAAGTTTGTTGCCCAACAATTTGGGTTTGTGTCTGAACTCCAGAAGGTAATTTCTTTGGAGGCAGTGCGCGAGGTAGTTCGTCCACACGCTGGTTCAAAGAATTTACAATTTCCCATATCTCGCTATTACTAGTAGACCTAGAGCTTTGAGACATGTTAAATAAAAAAAATATAAATAAAAAAAAAACCGATAGGGTAGTATCAGAGAACCGGGAGTGTTTTATTCCTAAGATAAATCAAAGGGAAATAAAATACTCACCAAATGTTAGGGATGCCACTGAGTTTGTAATCGAATGCCGGAAACTCAGAAACCGACGAAACGGAACTTGCACTTCCGCTGGAGTTACAATTAATAGAATTAGTAGAAAAAATATATGTACGTATATATTTTTTTTCTTAATCATTCAGTCAAAATTCAAACATAAAGATTTACCTGTTGGATGGTTGGTTGTACTTTGATCTGGAATACAAATTACTATTGAAGGGAAGAAAATATTGTTGCGAACTCGGGGTTCGATAATTCCAGTGTAACGATTTAATACGAAAACACTATTTATTTATTCCACAAATACACTCGACTACTAAATAACTCGCTACTTTAACACTTTATAGCCTTCTATTATCGCTTCGTAACTTTAGCTTACTTATAGCTCGCTTAAAATAAGACTACTACTACTCGGGCGCTCTATGCGCCTTTTATATACAATCCTAAAATTACAGAAAAACCTAGAAAGTTCTTTATAAGAATTCTTGAATAATCTCATATAAAAAAAAACGGTTGTAAACAACTGCCTTCTAGATTAAGCCAGACGAGCAATAAATCACTCGTGTCAGCCATGACGCAGCGCGGATAGGTCGCGAAGCTCCACCAACCAACACGCTCCCATGCGTTGCCCCGCCTCCCATGCGGCGTTGCTGCGATCGTAACATTGCCCTCCTCCTAAGTCTGTTCGTCCCGAACAGATAGAGTTCCATGGTATCGTGCTAATCGATCCAAATGAACGACTTTCATCTTTGACCGGGGGTCCGCTGGATCCTATACACCACATCATTAATCTTCTTTATAATTGTATAAGGTCCTTCCCAATTTTGGCTAAGTTTGGGCGACTTCCCCACCTTTCGCCTCGGATTGTATAGCCACACCAAATCACCATCCTGGAAGCCGGCGGAGTTAGCTAGTAAGTCATATCTTGCTTTGGCTCGATCACTGGATATCCGCAGTTTATTCCTGACTTGCTCATGAACATTGTTCAGCCTCTCCTTAAGCTCCTCCACAAAATTCTCAGAGCTGAGCGACTCTTTTTCTGGTGTTCCATACATCAAATCCGCAGGAAGCCTCATTTCCCTCCCGAACATCACTTTCGCCGGAGTATAACCAGTGGCTTCATGCGTAGAGCCTCGATATGCCATCAACATGAGAGGTAGATGTTGGTCCCAATCACGCTGATGATCTGCCACCATTTTAGACAGGTAATGTTCCATGGTCCGATTAAATCTCTCTACCATCCCATCCGACTGTGGATGCAAAGGAGTTGTCCTGGTCTTGCGAATTCCGAGAAGTTCCATGACCTTCTGGAAAACAGCCGATTCAAAATTTCGGCCCTGATCAGAATGAAGTTCGAGAGGGACTCCAAATCTGCAGAACATTTCATTTACTAGCACCGTTGCCACAGTCGTTGCTTCTTGATTAGGCAGGGCGTATGCTTCAGGCCATTTAGTGAAGTAATCCATGGCGACCAAGATGTATTTATTGCCCGACTCAGTCTGAGGAAACGGTCCCGCGACATCAATTGCTACCCTCTCGAATGGAGCACCTACAGTGTACTGCACCATTCGGCCGCGTTATCTTGTTCGAGGTCCTTTTGTGGCACAACAAACTTCGCACTTGCGGCACCAAGATTCGACGTCTTCATGATAATTCACCCAGTAGAACCGCTCTTTAATTTTGGCCAAGGTTTTATTGACCCCAAAATGACCTCCACTGGTTCCGTCGTGCATTTCCTGTAGTACGTCCGATTTTCTGCTTCCAGGAACAACCAACTGACTGACTACAGTCTTGCCATCCGGACTCTCCCACGCTCTCTTCAGTAATCCATTTTCTATTTTAAGAGAGTGCCACTGGGCCCATAGCGCCTTCAGGTTTGGACTTTTACCAGCAATTTCTTGCCATTCTGGTCTCTTGTCGTCAGTCTTTGCAGAGAGGATGAGTCCAATACCTGGATCATTCATTTGTTCTTCTCGAAGGGTCTGTGTGGTCCAGCCATCGTTTATTTCTACCGACGTTCTCCTTACCAAAGGAAGTCCCTCACGCTGCTCAGTTCTTTGACAATGCCGACAATCTTCTTTACAAGGCCGTCTAGACAATGCATCGGCATTTCCGTGAGACCTTCCTGGTCGATGTTCAATTTGGAAATCGTACTGCTGCAGGCGCTCTATCCATCTGGCTATTTGACCTTCAGAGTTCTTCATCTGTAATAACCATTTCAAGGCTCCATGGTCAGTCCTAATCAGGAACCTTTTTCCATATAAGTAGCGATGGTAATGTTCGACTGCTTTAACGATGGCCAACAGCTCCTTTCTAGTGACGCAATAGTTTCTTTCTGGCTTATTTAAAGTCTTACTGTAGTATTCAATGACCTTCTCTTGCCCGTTTTGTCTTTGAGAGAGTACTGCACCTAGACCACAGTTACTTGCATCCGTGTCCAAAATAAAGAGTCCGTCCTTTATAGGGTAAGCCAAGATCGGACTAGAACAGAGGGCAGCTTTAAGCCTTGCAAACGCCTGACTGCATTCGTGGTTCCACAAGAACGGTGTTTTCTTTTCCGTTAATTTGTGCAGCGGTTTTGCGATGTCGGCAAATCCCTCTACAAATCTCCTGTAGTAAGTACATAGTCCCAAAAAGCTCCTTACTTCGTGTATGTCTCGGGGAATTGGCCAATCTTTAATGGCAGATATTTTACTATGGCTAGTTTTAATGCCTTGTTCTGAGATAGTATGCCCCAAGTACTCGACTTGCTTCTGGAACAGGCTGCATTTCTTGTAGTTTAACTTCAGGTGAGCATTCCGTAACTTGTTGAAGATTTCTCTTAAATTCTTCAAGTGCTCGTCGAAATCACGTCCCATGACAATTATGTCATCTAAGTATACCAGGCAAGTTTTCCAAGTCAGCCCCCTCAAGACAAGTTCCATTAGTCGCTCGAAAGTTGATGGAGCATTGCACAATCCAAAAGGCATAACAGTGAATTGGTATAGTCCAGAACCAGTAGAAAATGCAGTCTTTTCTTTGTCTTCGGGAGCAATCTTTACTTGCCAGTACCCACTTTTTAAATCTAGAGTGGAAAACCACTTTGATCCCGATAAAGTTGCTAAGGTGTCGTCTATACGTGGCAATGGGTAGCTGTCTTTCTTGGTTACATCATTAAGTTTCCTGTAGTCAACACAGAACCGCGTTGAACCATCTTTCTTCTTAACAAGAACCACAGGCGACGACCATGGACTAGATGATTCTTCTATGACGCCCTCCTTTAACATTTCATTCAGCAAACTGTTAACTTCCTGTTGTTTAGCCAGAGGGACCCTTCGTGGATGTTGTCGTATTGGCTGGGCATCTCCTGTGTTGATCTTATGGACAACTAAATCGGTTTGACTGTCGTTGCTCTTGAAGTTAAACATATCAGATTCATCCATGGCAAATTTTATAGCAGACTGAAGTTGTTCCTTTGACAGGTGACTCCACTGTCGCTTAAAAGCATCAATAACTTCTGGGGAAGCTTGGTTAGAAGATATAATTTTGGATGTCTCTGCTTCGACACAATTGCATACCCATTGTACAGGCTCATAATTGGCAAGAACTGTTCCTTCTTTTAGCTTGATGGTCCTTTCTCCAATATTGGCAACTCGTACTGGCATAGTCTTCTTCGTGTCGGTCAAAGTTCGGGCTACCATGATTTCAGTCGTCAAATCCAGGTTAGGTTCTATAAGTCCTATGGACCACCCAGGATCATTTTCAGAAGTCACTGTGATAATTTGTTCTGAATTTGGAGGAATTTTTACATCTTCCACCACCAGTAGACGGATACTAGTTTCCACATTTCCATTGGTTAATGCAAACTCCTCATCTCCAAACGTGAGAATATTCTGTTTGTGATCATAGGAGAATCCATGTTTCCTGATGAGATCCATTCCCAAAATAAACTCGTCTTTGATCCTGGCAACCAACACTTTATGCCGAACTTCAAGTCTTTCTCCAATAATGATGGTGACATCGGCTTCTCCGTCTATAGGGCAAGATTCTCCAGTGACTGATTTTAACATAATAGGTTTGGGCAATGGTTGTATGGTATATCCGAAAAGTTTATCTGGCCTTACAATGGTCACATCTGCTCCTGTATCGATGGTAATCTGGATCTTCTGTCCTTTAATGCGTCCGGCCACTGTGAGACTTTTGCCACCCAAATTATTGACTTTAAAGATCCTGGGGGTCTTAGCGGCCCCGGTCAATTGCCCCCTTGCATTGACCGGAATTAGTTTTCCTGGGACCTAGGGCGGTCTTGGTCGCCGCTTGGTCTTCTAAACGACGGCGACGGACTTCTTGCCCTATTACGGCAGTTACTCTTGATGTGACCCACTCTGCCGCAGTTAAAACATTTTATGCCCCGATTGTCTGTTGATCGAGGCGTTCTAACCTGAACTAACAGGGCTTGCATACTGACTGCCATATCTTTCATCGCTTTATGTAAACTGGCCATGGATTCAGCCATAGACGTATTCTCCTCTTCACCGCAAGTTGCCATTCGTACGCGTGGCGATGAATTAGATGACACTCGTGACGCCTCGAATTCCAGGGCCCGAACTAGTGCCTCGCTGATATCCTTGGGCCTTACTAGACGTAAGTGGTATCTCATGTCACTATCGCGAACTCCCTCAATGAACCTTTCGGCGGCAAATTGCATTTGAAAAGATTCAGGGGCCGATGGATATGCCAGGTGAATGAGTCTGTCTATGTCCGCCTCAAATTCTTGTAAGGATTCACCTGCCTTTTGCTGTCTCATCCTCAGCTGGGCCTGGAACACATCCGCATAATTACTTTGATCCGCTGCCGACAGAGATTGGAGTAACTCAGCCGCTTTTCCACGAAGTGCTACCACTAATGATGTAGCTTTCTGGGGCTCGGACCAACCATTAGCTTTGCAGCTGCCTCAAACTGAGTTTTATAAATTTCCCATGCAGTAGTACCGTCGTAATCGGGAGGCTTAATTTTAGCGTTGGCTGTGCTAAAACTCTCTGTAGACACGTTGTCGTCCTCAAGTTGTTCCCGGAATTTGTTTTCTAGCTCGAGAACCTTCTGGTTGACAGCTTCGAGTCCTTCGTTAACGGATTCATTAACGGATTGCATTATTCTTTCTTCCAACTGTTGCTCCCTGACTGCGAGATGGCTCATTAATTCTTCTTTGAATTGTTGATGACGTCGCTCTTGCACTTGATCACGTTTTTCCTGCTCTTCTTTTTGTTCTTTATAACGGCGCTCCTGAATTTGATCACGTTTTTCCAGCTCTTCCTTCTGCTCTAGATAACGTCGCTCCTGTACTCGATCACGTTTTTCCTGTTCTTCCCTCTGTTGTTGCAAAAGTCGCTCCTGTACTTGATCACGTCTTTCTTGTTCTTCTTTTTGTTCCTTATAACGTTTTTCCTGCTCTTCTTTTTGTTCTACATAACGTCTTTCTTGCTCTTCCTTCTGTTGTTGCATAAGGGACAGCAGGGCGGCAAGTTGATCCTCCATCGCTTGATGCTGGCTTCTGGTCACTGGCATAAACACGTAATGTCCGGCAATGAAGCACTCACTTACAGTTCAGCAATATTAGTTCTCAAATTCCCACTGGAATCGCACTTCTGACACCAATTGTTGCGAACTCGGGGTTCGATAATTCCAGTGTAACGATTTAATACGAAAACACTATTTATTTATTCCACAAATACACTCGACTACTAAATAACTCGCTACTTTAACACTTTATAGCCTTCTATTATCGCTTCGTAACTTTAGCTTACTTATAGCTCGCTTAAAATAAGACTACTACTACTCGGGCGCTCTATGCGCCTTTTATATACAATCCTAAAATTACAGAAAAACCTAGAAAGTTCTTTATAAGAATTCTTGAATAATCTCATATAAAAAAAAACGGTTGTAAACAACTGCCTTCTAGATTAAGCCAGACGAGCAATAAATCACTCGTGTCAGCCATGACGCAGCGCGGATAGGTCGCGAAGCTCCACCAACCAACACGCTCCCATGCGTTGCCCCGCCTCCCATGCGGCGTTGCTGCGATCGTAACAATATCTAGACCGCATAGAAATTAAATTTAATAACACAATCGAATAGAAAATGATGAAAACACAACTTATGAAAGAATAGATTATGCTTGGAAAAATTGGGTACCCAGATGAAAAGAAGAATTTTATGAAATATTAAACTACTACTAACATAGTTAACACTATAGATTCAAATTTAATTTGTTAATTCCACGGTTATATATTCGGAATTAAATAACTGTCCTTTTCCTGAATTCTCAGTCCTTCAGAGGTAGCATAAAAAACAGATAACCTGAACTATCTTCTTATTATCTAATACAAATGATCGATTCAATGTCCAGATCAAAGATAAAATGGTTATACCATATTAATGTTCAACAAATTTTTTCTTTCCCCTTGGAGGGGGGGGGGGGGGTGGTAATTAAGTGAAGCTCGAACAACAAAAAATGATTCAAGAATGACTCACCAGGTTTGTGGTTTCGTGGTTTCGTGCACTTTATGCTTGAATGTTCACGCTTCATTCTCAAGCTCAGGTTCCGTAGGACTTCAGCTTTCACTATCAAAATTTCTTAACATTTAATTACCTCCTTTAGAAACACAAGTTCCTTCCCTAAGCGAGTCTTCAAACCTGCAGGCTACTATATAAGCTTCCGAGCTCGCTCAGTGAGCTCACTAGAAGGGTAAGTGGGACTTGGAAGGAGATTGGGTAGGGCTCTGGACTAGAGTTCTCACAAGAGACGAACCAAACAGGAATACGGTTAATTAGGGGGCGTTATTCGATAATCGTTATGTAAGATGACGGATACTTTTCTACCACACTTTTTTGACAAAAATCTCTCCCGTCATATTTTTTTTCAACAACCTCGCCACCAGTACCTATTTTTTTTTTCAACAACCTTGCCACCAGTACAGGTTTATTTGTAACATACCAGCAACACAACAGTTTGGGTTCTTTCAAGAAGTTTCTTCTTCTTTTTCCTAGATTTTAGTTTGAAAACTACCTGTACAGATTTTCATTCTTATGGAGTTTCCCTTGGAATAGATTCCTAGAATTTCGGTAAGTGCAGCTTTCTCCGGAGAGCCCGTCTTTTGTTTGATCTTTTTCTTTCTCTAATTCAAGTCATCGTCATGTGGGAACAATATCTATTTCCTCGTTTGGTTTTGGTAAGATTTCTTTTCTCAGGCATCACTAGCTGGGCGATCTACAAACCAAATCCTGTTCTTACTGAATTTTCATTACCGCTTTAAGCTTAATTTCATCGGCTCTATGTTCTTTCAAACTTCATCTTCGGCCTCTTCCGTCCGAAGCTTTTCTACACCCTTTTCGATGAATATTTCTTCGGTTGAATTAAACATACTAAATTTGTATTTTGAAGCGTTTTTAGTGAAATACCATATACTTTGGTCGATAAATTAACTTTACGATAAAGAACAAAGTAGAAAATTTGTGTCAGCTTGCCTGATTTTGTCCTAAAGTTGAGTTTCTACAAAAACATCAAAATTTGCAATTCTAGCCGCTCCAAGTCATCTTTTAACCTGCTTGGTCCCATTTGTAAACTGCATTTTAAAAAGCTGTCAAAGTTGTATTTTTCCAATGTTTGCAAATTTTCATTTTGTGGCTTTTTTAGTAAAATTACCCTTATTTGGTCCAAAAATTAGTTTTACTAAACTAAAAAAAAATTAGTAACCCTAAATTAAAAGATTTAAATCTATTTTGCTTGGTTTTGTCTTAAAATTGAATTTCTCAAAATACATCACAATTTGTATTTTTAGACGATGAAAGTAATTTTCAATGAATTTAATAGCAAACAGCATTCCCTAAAAGCTTTAAATGTATATATTTTTTTACCTCTTGAGACATTTTCTGCAATTTTAGTGACTTTGTGAACCTGAGTTTCTCAAAAACAACACATTTTCATTTTGTGGCGTTTTTAGTAAAATGTTCCTATTTTGGCCCAAAAATTAGTTTTACCAAAAATAGTAAATTAGAAGATTTAAGTTAATTTTGCCTGACTTTGACTTAAAATAAAATTTCTCAAAAAACATTAAAAATTTGCATTTTTAGGCAAATTTTTAATGTTTTAAAAATTTTTTAATGTTTAAAAAATGACTAATTTCATAACATAATTCGTACTTGCAGTTTTCAAAAAGTTTCAAACTTGCATTTTTAAACGCGTTAAGTCATTTTTTAACCGATTTGGATTCTTCCGATTTAAGTCATTTTCAGCGATTTTACCCTTGACTTTGTTAACCCGACTTTCTAAAAAAACAGCAAATTTTTATTTTTTTGGCTTTTTTAGTCAAATTTCTCTGTTTTGGTTCAAAAATTAGTTTTACCAAAAACAGTAAATTAGAAAGTTTAAATCCATTTTGCTTGACTTTGCCTTAAAATTAAATCTCCCAAAAAAACAAAAATTTCCATTTTTAGACGATGAAGGTAATTTTTAATGAATTTCGAACATAATTCGAATCTGCATTTTTCAAAAAATTTCAAATTTGCATTTTTTAACGCGTTACATCATTTTTTAACCGGTTTTACCCTAATAGCAAACTGCATTTCATAAAAACTTTAAATTTGTATTTTTATAGCTCTTGAAACATTTTCAGCGATTTTTGCATTGACTTGTAACTTAACATTCTCGAAAAAACAGCAAATTTTTATTTTGTGGCGTTTTTAGTCAAATTTTCCTACAAATTTTCCTATTTTGGTTCAAAAATTAATTTTACCAACAGTAAATTAGAAGATTTAAGTCCATTTTGCCTGACTTTGTCTTAAAATTAAATTTCTCAAAAAACATAAAAATTTGCATTTTTAGACAATAAAAGTAATTTGTAATTAACTTCAAACATAATTCGCATCAACTTTGCATCTTTAAATGTGTCAAGTAATTTTTTAACCGATTCGATCCTAATAGTAAACTGCATTTCCTAAAAACTTCAAATTTGTATTTTTACACCTCTTGAGACATTTTCAACGATTTTAGCCCTGACTTTGTGAAGCTTACTTTCTCGAAAAACAGCAAATTTTAATTTTTTGACTCTTTTAATCAAATCTCTCTATGTTGCTCCAAAATTAGTTTTACCAAAAACAGTAAATTAGAAAGTTTAAATCCATTTTGAACTAACCTGACTTGTCTTAAAACTAAATTTCTCAAAAAACCTAAAAAAAAAACGTTTTTAGGCAATGCAGGTAATTTTTAATTAATTTCAAACATAATTCGAACCAGCATTTTTCAAAAAAATTTTTAATTTTCATCTTTAAACCCGTTAAGTCATTTTATAACCAATTTGGCCCTAAGAGTAAACTGCATTTCCTATAAACATCAAATATGAATTTTTACACCTTTTGAACCATTTTCAACGATTTTAGCCCTGACTTGAACCTGACTCTCTCGAAAAACAGCAAATTTTCATTTTGTGGCGTTTTTAGTGAAATTTTTCTATTTTGGTCCAAAACTTAGTTTTACCAAAAACAGTAAATTAGAAGATTTAAATTCATTTTGCCTGACAGTCTTAAAGTTAAATTTCTCAAAAAAAAAAAACATAAAAATTTGCATTTTTAGACAATGAAGGTAATTTGTATTTAATTTCAAACATAATTCGAACCTACATTTGTCAAAAAATTTTCAAATTTGCATATTTAAACTTTTTGATTTGGCCCTAATAATAAACTGCATTTCCTAAAAACTGCAAATTTTTACACCTCTTGTTTCAACGATTTTAGCCCTGACTTTGGCCCTAATAATAAACTGCATTTCCTAAAAACTACAAATTTTTACACTTGTAAACCTGACTTCTATACTTATATTGTGGCGTTTTTAATAAAGTTTTTCAATATTGGTCCAAAAATTAGTTTTACTAAAAACAGTAATTAGAAAATTCAAAGTCATTTACCTGACTTTGTCTCAAAATCAAATTTCTCAAAAAACATCAAAATTTGCATTTTTACACGATGATTAATTTCGAACATAATTCGAACCTGCATTTTTAAAAAAATTTCAAATTTGCATTTTTAAACGCGTCAGGACATTTTTCAACTGATTTGGCCCTAATATTAAACTGCATTTCCAAAAAACTTCAAACTTGTATTTTTACACCTCTTGAGACATTTTCAGCGATTTTAGCCTTAACTTTGTGAACCTGACTCTCAGGAAAAGTCAAATTTCTCTATTTTTGTTCCAAAATTAATTTTACCAAAAACACTAAATTAGAAAATTTAATTCCATTTTGCTCGACTTTGTGTTATAATTAAATTTCTCAAAAACACATCAAAATTTGCATTATTAGACGATGAAGGTAATTTTTAATTAATTTCGAAAATAATTCGAAACTGCATTTTTCAAAAAATTTCAAATCTGCATTTTGGGAGAAAACACTTAAGTGATTTTTTGCCCCATGTGGCCGTGAGAGTAAACTGCATTTCCTAAATACTTCAAATTTATATTTGTACACCTCTTGAAACAGTTTCAGCGATTTTAGCCTCGACTTTGTGAACCTAAGTTTCTCAAAAAAGCAGCAAATTTTCGTTTTGGGGAGTTTTTAGTCAAATTTCCCTAATTTGGTTCAAAAATTAGTTTTACCAAAAACAGTAAATTAGAAGATTTAAGTCCATCTTGCCTGACTGTTTTAAAATTAAATTTCTCAAAAAACATAAAAATTTGCATTTTTAAACGATTATTAATTTCGAACATAATTCGAACCTGCATTTTTAAAAAAATTTCAAATTTGCATTTTTAAACGCGTCAACTCATTTTTTTAACCGATTCGACCCTAATAGTAAACTGCATTTCCTAAAAACTTCCAATTTGTATTCTTACACCCCTTGAGACATTTTTAGCGATTTGAGCCTTGATTAGGTGAATCTAACTTTCTCAAAAAATAGCAAATTTTCATTTTATGGCGATTTTAGTCAAATTTCCCTCTTTTGGTACAAAAATTAGTTTTACCAAAAATAGTAAATTAGAAGATTTAAATTGATTTTGTCTGATTTTCTCCTAAAATTAAATTTCTCCAAAAATTTCAAATTTGCATTTTCAAATCCGTTTAGTCATTTTTTAACCGACTTGGTCCACTAATCTGCATTTCCCAAAAACTTAAAATTTATATTTTTACACGCCTTGAGACAGTTTCAACACTTTTGGGTTGTTCACTTAAGTATTTTTATTTTGAGGCGTTTTTATTCAAATTTTACTATATTGGTTGAACAAATAATTTTACCAAAAACAACAAATTAGATTTTCAAAGATCTGAACCAATCTGACTTTGTCCTAAACTTAGATTCTTAAAAAACATAAATATTTGCATTTTTAGACAATGTGGGTCATCTTTAACCCATTTCATTCTTTTTCAGTCAAATTTCTGTAATTTCCATTTTTAAAAACTTCAAATTTCTATTTGTGCATGACTTAAGACATTTTTAACAATTTTTGGCTTGATTTTATGAACTTGAGTTTCTCGAAAAACATCAAATTTTCATTTTGAGGAGTTTTTAATAAAACGTTCATATTTTGCTCCAAAAATTAATTTTACCAAAAACAAACAAATAAATTAGAAAATTAGAATCAATTATTCCTAACCTATATGCCCAAAAATTAAATCTTACAAAAAAAATCATAAAAATTTGTATTTTTAGACGATATAAGTCAGTTTAAAATAAATTTTTAAACATAATTCTAACCTGCATTTTCAAAAAACTTCAAATTTATATTTTTACACCCCTTGATACTTTTTCAATGATTTTTGGTTTGACTTTCTAAACCTGACTTCCTCCCTCAAAAAACACAAAATTTTTATTTTCAGGCGTTTTTATTCGAACTTTCCGATTGGTTCAAAAGTTAATTTTACCGAAAACAACAAATTATAAGGTTTGAATCAATTCTACCTTACTGTCTGGAACTAATCTGACTGTCCTAAAATTAATTTTGAAAATACATTAACAATATTTGCATATTTAGATAATGCCGGTCATTTTTAACAGATTTTAGCGCTAATTCCAACCTCAATTTCTCCAAAAGTTCTACGTTTTCAATTTTGGACGTGTAATTTTTAAATGATATTTGGCCTAATCATACCTTGACTTTTTCCACCAATTTCAAATTTGCATTTTTAAACGCTGTGAGTAATTTTTAACCGATTTTGCCCAAAGTCTCCTAAACCTCCAAATTTATGTTTTTTTACACAACTTGAGTCATTTTTTACCGTTTTTGGCCTTAATCCTAGCCTGACTTTTTCAAAAAAGAAAAAAAAATCCTAAATTATAATAAAAACATGAAGGACTTGAGAAATTGTAAACTGAAGAGCTTTGAGGTCGCACTATGTTCATATAATCATAAGATCATTAATAACCAGCAAGAGAGAACGAGCTAAGATGCTCAGTCCATAAAAGACAATCCATAAAAGTCCATAAAAGACAATCGGTTGAAACACTCTGTAAATTGACTAGGATAAAGAAGATACTTTGCTCCTAAGGTATTTTTTTTTTATGTAACTCATCGAATCAAACAATATTCTTCATATCTCTACGAGAAGTCCAAAGCGAAAATATATTCAGAGAAAATTGTGCTCTAGGTATTTATTTTTTAAATTTGATGAATGGGGATTTTATTTCTTTTTGCCTTTTCCCTTCCCCTTGCCTCCTTTGCCTTTACCGCCTTTGCCCTTTTTGCCTTTTCCTCCCGCGTCTGACGGGCCGGCGTCTAAGGGGTCCCACTGTGTTTCCACCTAAAAAATACAAAAACAAGGTGTTAGACAAAGGAAGACTTCTTACAGTAAAGTAATGTTAAGAGTTCACGTATACTTAATTAACTTATTTTTTGTAATCTCGTTACCTTTGAAATCTTAATTTTTTTATATTTTTCTCCTTTTCTCACATGTTGAGAAGATACAATAAAAATGTCAAAGTCAGATTTCCATCCCCTCTTGACGGCATTAGTAAGTGAATGGTTTATACAGGGTTTTAATAGTCAATAACTACCAGGCTGAAGTTAGATTCAGATTTAGATTCAATATTCAGATTTTTACAACGGACCAGATAAGTACTGAACATCTTGAAAAAAATTATATAAATGGGTTCTGACAAACTACCACGCACGCATATGCACTTTTTAAACCCTACTCGAGACTTACGCGAAATAAATTTGTGAGGGGTGAAATCTACCCCCTCTTGGAAAAGCAATCAAATTCAAAATTCTGCAAACCTGACGTTGTGCACTACTCTAGTAAGGAGAAGGAGGAATGTCCAGATGCACTATATAACATATTATGTGAGATTCATTTGAAATAACTTCGTGGGGGTAGAAATTAGCCCCACCCCGAAAACTAATAAAACTCAAGATAGCGCAAACCTGACGTTGTGCACTATTCTGGTAAAGAGTGAGAGAGAAGCCTAGATGCACTTTATAACACCCTATGCAAGATTCATTCGAAATAACTTCGTGAGAGTAGAAACTACCCCCACCACGAAAAGCAATAAAACTGAGCGCAAACCTGACGTTGTGCACTATTCTAGTAAAGAGTAGGAGAGCGGCCTAGATGCACTTTATAACACCCTATGCAAGATTCATTCGAAATAACTTTGTGAAGGTAGAAACTACCCCCACCACCAAAAGCAATAAAACTCAAAATAGCGCAAAACCTGACGTTGTGCACTATTCTGGTAAAGATTAGGAGAGAGGCCTAGATGCACTTTATAACACCCTATGCAAGATTCGTTCGAAATAACTTCGTGAGGGTAGAAACTACCCCCACCACGAAAAGCAATAAAACTCAAAATAGCGCAAACCTGATGTTGTGCACTATTCTAGTAAAGAGTAGGAGAGTGGCCTAGAGGCACTTTATAACACCCTATGCAAGATTCATTCGAAATAACTTCGTGAGGGTAGAAACTACCCCCACCACGAAAAGCAATAAAACTCAAAATAGCGCAAACCTGACGTTGTGCACTATTCTAGTAAAGAGTAAGAGAGCGGCCTAGATGCACTTTATAACACCCTATGCAAGATTCATTCGAAATAACTTCGTGAGGGTAGAAACTACCCCCACCACGAAAAGCAATAAAACTCAAAATGGCGCAAACCTGACGTTGTGTACTATTCTACTATGAGTAGGAGAGCGGCCTAGATGCACTTTATAACACCCTATGCAAGATTCATTCGAAATAACTTCGTGAGGGTAGAAACTACCACCACCACGAAAAGCAATAAAACTCAAAATAGCGCAAACCTGACGTTGTGCACTATTCTAGTAAAGAGCAAGAGAGCGGCCTAGATGCACTTTATAACACCCTATGCAAGATTCATTCGAAATAACTTCGTGAGGGTAGAAACTACCCCCACCACGAAAAGCAATAAAACTCAAAATAGCGCAAACCTGACGTTGTGCACTATTCTAGTAAAGAGCAAGAGAGCGGCCTAGATGCACTTTATAACACCCTATGCAAGATTCATTCGAAATAACTTCGTGAGGGTAGAAACTACCCCCACCACGAAAAGCAATAAAACTCAAAATAGCGCAAACCTGACGTTGTGCACTATTCTAGTAAAGAGCAAGAGAGCGGCCTAGATGCACTTTATAACACCCTATGCAAGATTCATTCGAAATAACTTCGTGAGGGTAGAAACTACCCCCACCACGAAAAGCAATAAAACTCAAAATAGCGCAAACCTGACGTTGTGCACTATTCTAGTAAAGAGCAAGAGAGCGGCCTAGATGCACTTTATAACACCCTATGCAAGATTCATTCGAAATAACTTCGTGAGGGTAGAAACTACCCCCACCACGAAAAGCAATAAAACTCAAAATAGCGCAAACCTGACGTTGTGCACTATTCTAGTAAAGAGCAAGAGAGCGGCCTAGATGCACTTTATAACACCCTATGCAAGATTCATTCGAAATAACTTCGTGAGGGTAGAAACTACCCCCACCACGAAAAGCAATAAAAATCAAAATAGCGCAAACCTGACGCTGTGCACTATTCTAGTAAAGAGTAAGAGAGCGGCCTAGATGCACTTTATAACACCCTATGCAAGATTCATTCGAAATAACTTC
Source organism: Taphrorychus bicolor (assembly GCA_951812265.1). Lineage (NCBI taxonomy): Eukaryota > Metazoa > Arthropoda > Insecta > Coleoptera > Curculionidae > Taphrorychus > Taphrorychus bicolor. Next base: position 26,073,733 of record OX638303.1, on the reverse strand, counting down.
GTGAGGGTAGAAACTACCCCCACCACGAAAAGCAATAAAACTCAAAATAGCGCAAACCTGACGTTGTGCACTATTCTAGTAAAGAGCAAGAGAGCGGCCTAGATGCACTTTATAACACCCTATGCAAGATTCATTCGAAATAACTTCGTGAGGGTAGAAACTACCCCCACCACGAAAAGCAATAAAAATCAAAATAGCGCAAACCTGACGCTGTGCACTATTCTAGTAAAGAGTAAGAGAGCGGCCTAGATGCACTTTATAACACCCTATGCAAGATTCATTCGAAATAACTTCGTGAGGGTAGAAACTACCCTCACCACGAAAAGCAATAAAACTCAAAATGGCGCAAACCTGACGTTGGCACTATTCTAGTATGAGTAGGAGAGCGGCCTAGATGCACTTTATAACACCCTATGCAAGATTCATTCGAAATAACTTCGTGAGGGTAGAAACTACCCCCACCACGAAAAGCAATAAAACTCAAAATAGCGCAAACCTGACGTTGTGCACTATTCTAGTAAAGAGCAAGAGAGCGGCCTAGATGCACTTTATAACACCCTATGCAAGATTCATTCGAAATAACTTCGTGAGGGTAGAAACTATCCCCACCACCAAAAGCAATAAAACTCAAAATAGCGCAAAACCTCACGTTGTGCACTATTCTAGTATGAGTAGGAGAGCGGCCTAGATGCACTTTATAACACCCTATGCAAGATTCATTCGAAATAACTTCGTGAGGGTAGAAACTACCCCCACCACGAAAAGCAATAAAACTCAAAATAGCGCAAACCTGACGTTGTGCACTATTCTAGTAGAGAGTAAGAGAGCGGCCTAGATGCACTTTATAACACCCTATGCAAGATTCATTCGAAATAACTTCGTGAGGGTAGAAACTACCCCCACCACGAAAAGCAATAAAACTCAAAATGGCGCAAACCTGACGTTGTGCACTATTCTAGTATGAGTAGGAGAGCGGCCTAGATGCACTTTATAACACCCTATGCAAGATTCATTCGAAATAACTTCGTGAGGGTAGAAACTACCCTCACCACGAAAAGCAATAAAACTCAAACTGGCGCAAACCTGACGTTGGCACTATTCTAGTATGAGTAGGAGAGCGGCCTAGATGCACTTTATAACACCCTATGCAAGATTCATTCGAAATAACTTCGTGAGGGTAGAAACTACCCCCACCACGAAAAACAATAAAACTCAAAATAGCGCAAACCTGACGTTGTGCACTATTCTAGTAAAGAGCCAGAGAGCGGCCTAGATGCACTTTATAACACCCTATGCAAGATTCATTCGAAATAACTTCGTGAGGGTAGGAACTACCCCCACTACGAAAAGCAATAAAACTCAAAATAGCGGAAACCTGATGTTGTGCACTATTCTAGTAAAGAGTAGGAGAGTGGCCTAGAAGCACTTTATAACACGCTATGCAAGATTCATTCGAAATAACTTCGTGAGGGTAGAAACTACCCCCACCACGAAAAGCAATAAAACTCAAAATAGCGCAAACCTGACGTTGTGCACTATTCTAGTAAAGAGTAGGAGAGAGGCCTAGATGCACCTTATA